>OV050033.1:105217699-107717699 GCA_920105625.2 Clusia tigrina | reverse complement strand
TAGGACGTACCGTATAGATGTTAGGGCCATTTGAAGTTTTATCAGTGTTTGATTTTGGACTCAAGGGTAGCTTAGCTTTGAGCGATAGCTTAAATTGACAAGAGGCTCGAGTACTTTATTGTTACAAAATTTCAAGGTTTTATGACGCTCCAATAAAAAGTTACAAGCATTTGTTTGTTGCAAACTTTGATAGGTGTAGGACGTACCGTATAGAAGTTAGGGCCATTTGAAATTTTATCAGTGTTTGATTTGGGACTCAAGGGTAGCATAGCTTTGAGCGATAACTTAAATTGACAAGAGGCTCGAGTACTTTATTGTTACAAAATTTCAAGGTTTTATGACGCTCCAGTAAAAAGTTACAAGCATTTGTATGTTGCAAACTTTGATAGGTGTAGGACGTACCGTACAGAAGTTAGGGCCATTTGAAGTTTTATCAGTGTTTGATTTGGGACTCAAGGGGAGCATAGCTTTGAGCGATAGCTTAAATTGACAAGAGGCAGGAGTACTTTATTGTTACAAAATTTCAAGGTTTTATGACGCTCCAGTAAAAAGTTTCAAGCATTTGTATGTTGCAAACTTTGATAGGTGTAGGACGTACCGTATAGAAGTTAGGGCCATTTGAAGTTTTATCAGTGTTTGATTTGGGACTCAAGGGTAGCATAGCTTTAAGCGATAGCTTAAATTGACAAGAGGCTCGAGTACTTTATTGTTACAAAATTTCAAGATTTTATGACGCTCCAATAAAAAGTTACAAGCATTTGTATGTTGCAAACTTTGATAGGTGTAGGATGTACCGTATAGAAGTTAGGGCCATTTGAATTTTTATCAGTGTTTGATTTGGGACTCAAGGGTAGCATAGCTTTGAGCGATAACTTAAATTGACAAGAGGCTCGAGTACTTTATTGTTACAAAATTTCAAGGTTTTATGACGCTCCAGTAAAAAGTTACAAGCATTTGTATGTTGCAATCTTTGATAGGTGTAGGACGTACCGTATAGAAGTTAGGGC
Organism: Clusia tigrina; assembly: GCA_920105625.2. NCBI lineage: Eukaryota > Metazoa > Arthropoda > Insecta > Diptera > Clusiidae > Clusia > Clusia tigrina. Next base: position 107,716,692 of record OV050033.1, on the reverse strand, counting down.
CATTTGAAGTTTTATCAGTGTTTGATTTGGGACTCAAGGGTAGCATAGCTTTGAGCGATAGCTTAAATTGACAAGAGGCTCGAGTACTTTATTGTTACAAAATTTCAAGGTTTTATGACGCTCCAGTAAAAAGTTACAAGCATTTGTATGTTGCAAACTTTGATAGGTGTAGGATGTACCGTATAGAAGTTAGGGCCATTTGAAGTTTTATTAGTGTTTGATTTGGGACTCAAAGGTAGCATAGCTTTGAGCGATAACTTAAATTGGTAAGAGACTCGAGTACTTTATTGTTACAAAATTTCAAGGTTTTATGACGCTCCAGTAAAAAGTTACAAGCATTTGTATGTTGCAATCTTTAATAGGTGTAGGACGTACCGTATAAAAGTTAGGGCCATTTGAAGTTTTATCAGTGTTTGATTTGGGACTCAAGGGTAGCATAGCTTTGAGCGATAGCTTAAATTGACAAGAGGCTCGAGTACTTTATTGTTACAAAATTTCAAGGTTTTATGACGCTCCAGTAAAAAGTTACAAGCATTTGTATGTTGCAAACATTGACAGGTGTAGGGCGTACCGTATAAAAGTTAGGGCCATTTGAAGTTTTATCAGTGCTTGATTTGGGACTCAAGGGTAGCATAGCTTTGAGCGATAGCTTAAATTGACAAGACGCTCGAGTACTTTATTGTTACAAAATTTCAAGGTTTTTATGACGTTCCAGTAAAAAGTTACAAGCATTTGTATGTTGCAAACTTTGATAGGTGTGGGACATACGGTATAGAAGTTAGGGCCATTTGAAGTTTTATCAGTGTTTGATTTGGGACTCAAGGGTAGCATAGCTTTGAGCGACAGCTTAAATTGACAAGAGGCTCGAGTACTTTATTGTTACAAAATTTCAAGGTTTTATGACGCTCCAATAAAAAGTTACAAGCATTTGTATGTTACAAACTTTGATAGGTGTAGGACGTACCGTATAGAAGTTAGGGCCATTTGAAGTTTTATCAGTGTTTGATTTGGGACTCAAGGGTAGCATAGCTTTGAGCGATAACTTAAATTGACAAGAGGCTCGAGTACTTTATTGCTACAAAATTTCAAGGTTTTATGAAGCTCCAGTAAAAAGTTACAAGCATTTGTATGTTGCAATCTTTGATAGGTGTAGGACGTACCGTATAGAAGTTAGGGCCATTTGAAGTTTTATCAGTGTTTGATTTGGGACTCAAGGGTAGCATAGCTTTGAGCGATAGCTTAAATTGACAAGAGGCTCGAGTACTTTATTGTTACAAAATTTCAAGGTTTTATGACGCTCCAGTAAAAAGTTACAACCATTTGTATGTTGCAAACTTTGATAGGTGTAGGACGTACCGTATAGATGTTAGGGCCATTTGTAGTTTTAACAGTGTTTGATTTGGGACTCAAGGGTAGCATAGCTTTGAGCGACAGCTTAAATTGACAAGAGGCTCGAGTACTTTATTGTTACAAAATTTCACGATTTTATGACGCTCCAGTAAAAAGTTACAAGCATTTTTATGTTGCAAACTTTGATAGGTGTAGGACGTACCGCATAGAAGTTAGGGCCATTTGAAGTTTTATCAGTGTTTGATTTGGGACTCAAAGGTAGCATAGCTTTGAGCGATAACTTAAATTGAGAAGAGACTCGAGTACTTTATTGTTACAAAATTTCAAGGTTTTATGACGCTCCAGTAAAAAGTTACAAGCATTTGTATGTTGCAATCTTTAATAGGTGTAGGACGTACCGTATAAAAGTTAGGGCCATTAGAAGTTTTATCAGTGTTTGATTTGGGACTCAAGGGTAGCATAGCTTTGAGCGATAGCTTAAATTGACAAGAGGCTCGAGTACTTTATTGTTACAAAATTTCAAGGTTTTATGACGCTCCAGTAAAAAGTTACAAGCATTTGTATGTTGCAAACATTGACAGGTGTAGGGCGTACCGTATAAAAGTTAGGGCCATTTGAAGTTTTATCAGTGCTTGATTTGGGACTCAAGGGTAGCATAGCTTTGAGCGATAGCTTAAATTGACAAGACGCTCGAGTACTTTATTGTTACAAAATTTCAAGGTTTTTATGACGATCCAGTAAAAAGTTACAAGCATTTTTATGTTGCAAACTTTGATAGGTGTAGGACGTACCGCATAGAAGTTAGGGCCATTTGAAGTTTTATCAGTGTTTGATTTGGGACTCAAGGGTAGCATTGCTTTGAGCGATAGCTTAAATTGACAAGAGGCTCGAGTACTTTATTGTTACAAAATTTCAAGGTTTTATGACGCTACAGTAAAAAGTTACAAGCATTTGTATGTTGCAAACTTTGATAGGTGTATTACGTACCGCATAGAAGTTAGGGCCATTTGAAGTTTTATCAGTGTTTGATTTGGGACTGAAGGGTAGCATAGCTTTGAGCGATGGCTTAAATTGACCAGAGGCTCGAGTACTTTATTGTTTCAAAATTTCAAGGTTTTTTGACGCTCCAGTAAAAAGTTACAAGCATTTGTATGTTGCAAATTTTGATAGGTGTAGGACGTACCGTATAGATGTTAGGGCCATTTGAAGTTTTATCAATGTTTGATTTTGGACTCAAGGGTAGCATAGCTTTGAGCGATAGCTTAAATTGACAAGAGGCTCGAGTACTTTATTGTTACAAAATTTCAAGGTTTTTTGACGCTCCAATAAAAAGTGACAAGCATTTGTATGTTGCAAACTTTGATAGGTGTAGGACGTACCGTATAGAAGTTAGGGCCATTTGAAGTTTTATCAGTGTTTGATTTGGGACTCAAGGGTAGCATAGCTTTGAGCGATAACTTAAATTGACAAGAGGCTCGAGTATTTTTTTGTTACAAAATTTCAAGGTTTTATGACGCTCCAGTAAAAAGTTACAAGCATTTGTATGTTGCAATCTTTGATAGGTGTAGGACGTACCGTATAGAAGTTAGGGCCATTTGAAGTTTTATCAGTGTTTGATTTGGGACTCAAGGGTAGCATAGCTTTGAGCGATAGCTTAAATTGACAAGAGACTCGAGTACTTTATTGTTACAAAATTTCAAGGTTTTATGACGCTCCAGTAAAAAGTTACAAGCATTTGTATGTTACAAACTTTGATAGGTGTAGGACGTACCGTATAGAAGTTAGGGCCATTTGAATTTTTATCAGTGTTTGATTTGGGACTCAAGGGTAGCATAGCTTTGAGCGATCAAATAAATTGACAAGAGGCTCGAGTACTTTATTGTTACAAAATTTCAAGGTTTTATGACGCTCCAGTAAAAAGTTACAAGCATTTGTATGTTGCAATCTTTGATAGGTGTAGGACGTACCGTATAGAAGTTAGGGCCATTTGAAGTTTTATCAGTGTTTGATTTGGGACTCAAGGGTAGCATAGCTTTGAGCGATAGCTTTAATTGACAAGAGGCTCGAGTACTTTATTGTTACAAAATTTCAAGGTTTTATGACGCTCCAGTAAAAAGTTACAAGCATTTGTATGTTGCAAACTTTGATAGGTGTTGGACGTACCGTATAGATGTTAAGTCCATTTGTAGTTTTAACAGGGTTTGATTTGGGACTCAAGGGTAGCATAGCTTTGAGCGACAGCTTAAATTGACAAGAGGCTCGAGTACTTTATTGTTACAAAATTTCACGATTTTATGACGCTCCAGTAAAAAGTTACAAGCATTTTTATGTTGCAAACTTTGATAGGTGTAGGACGTACCGTATAGAAGTTAGGGCCATTTGAAGTTTTAACAGTGTTTGATTTGGGACTCAAGGGTAGCATAGCTTTGAGCGATAGCTTAAATTGACAAGAGGCTCGAGTACTTTAGTGTTACAAAATTTCAAGGTTTTATGACGCTCCTGTAAAAAGTTACAAGCATTTGTATGTTGCAAACTTTGATAGGTGTAGGACGTACCGTATAGAAGTTAGGGCCATTTGAAGTTTTATCAGTGTTTGATTTGGGACTCAAGGGTAGCATAGCTTTGAGCGATAGCTTAAATTGACAAGAGGCTCGAGTACTTTATTGTTACAAAATTTCAAGGTTTTTTGACGCTCCAATAAAAAGTGACAAGCATTTGTATGTTGCAAACTTTGATAGGTGTAGGACGTACCGTATAGAAGTTAGGGCCATTTGAAGTTTTATCAGTGTTTGATTTGGGACTCAAGGGTAGCATAGCTTTGAGCGATAACTTAAATTGACAAGAGGCTCGAGTACTTTATTGTTACAAAATTTCAAGGTTTTATGACGCTCCAGTAAAAAGTTACAAGCATTTGTATGTTGCAATCTTTAATAGGTGTAGGACGTACCGTATAAAAGTTAGGGCCATTTGAAGTTTTATCAGTGTTTGATTTGGGACTCAAGGGTAGCATAGCTTTGAGCGATAGCTTAAATTGACAAGAGGCTCGAGTACTTTATTGTTACAAAATTTCAAGGTTTTATGACGTTCCAGTAAAAAGTTACAAGCATTTGTATGTTGCAAACTTTGATAGGTGTGGGACATACCGTATAGAAGTTAGGGCCATTTGAAGTTTTATCAGTGTTTGATTTGGGACTCAAGGGTAGCATAGCTTTGAGCGACAGCTTAAATTGACAAGAGGCACGAGTACTTTATTGTTACAAAATTTCAAGGTTTTATGACGCTCCAATAAAAAGTTACAAGCATTTGTATGTTACAAACTTTGATAGGTGTAGGACGTACCGTATAGAAGTTAGGGCCATTTGAATTTTTATCAGTGTTTGATTTGGGACTCAAGGGTAGCATAGCTTTGAGCGATCAAATAAATTGACAAGAGGCTCGAGTACTTTATTGTTACAAAATTTCAAGGTTTTATGACGCTCCAGTAAAAAGTTACAAGCATTTGTATGTTGCAATCTTTGATAGGTTTAGGACGTACCGTATAGAAGTTAGGGCCATTTGAAGTTTTATCAGTGTTTGATTTGGGACTCAAGGGTAGCATAGCTTTGAGCGATAGCTTAAATTGACAAGAGGCTCGAGTACTTAATTGTTACAAGGTTTCAAGGTTTTATGACGCTCGAATAAAAAGTTACAAGCATTTGTATGTTGCAAACTTTGATAGGTGTTGGACGTACCGTATAGATGTTAAGTCCATTTGTAGTTTTAACAGGGTTTGATTTGGGACTCAAGGGTAGCATAGCTTTGAGCGACAGCTTAGATTGACAAGAGGCTCGAGTACTTCATTGTTACAAAATTTCAAGGTTTTATGACGCTCCAATAAAAAGTTACAAGCATTTGTATGTTACAAACTTTGATAAGTGTAGGACGTACCATATAGAAGTTAGGGCCATTTGAAGTTTTATCAGTGTTTGATTTGGGACTCAAGGGTAGCATAGCTTTGAGCGATAACTTAAATTGACAAGAGGCTCGAGTACTTTATTGTTACAAAATTTCAAGGTTTTATGACGCTCCAGTAAAAAGTTACAAGCATTTGTATGTTGCAATCTTTGATAGGTGTAGGACGTACCGTATAGATGTTAGGGCCATTTGAAGTTTTATCAATGTTTGATTTTGGACTCAAGGGTAGCATAGCTTTGAGCGATAGCTTAAATTGACAAGAGGCTCGAGTACTTTATTGTTACAAAATTTCAAGGTTTTTTGACGCTCCAATAAAAAGTGACAAGCATTTGTATGTTGCAAACTTTGATAGGTGTAGGACGTACCGTATAGAAGTTAGGGCCATTTGAAGTTTTATCAGTGTTTGATTTGGGACTCAAGGGTAGCATAGCTTTGAGCGATAACTTAAATTGACAAGAGGCTCGAGTATTTTTTTGTTACAAAATTTCAAGGTTTTATGACGCTCCAGTAAAAAGTTACAAGCATTTGTATGTTGCAATCTTTGATAGGTGTAGGACGTACTGTATAGAAGTTAGGGCCATTTGAAGTTTTATCAGTGTTTGATTTGGGACTCAAGGGTAGCATAGCTTTGAGCGATAGCTTAAATTGACAAGAGGCTCGAGTACTTTATTGTTACAAAATTTCAAGGTTTTATGACGCTCCAGTAAAAAGTTACAAGCATTTGTATGTTGCAAACTTTGATAGGTGTAGGACGTACCGTATAGAAGTTAGGGCCATTTGAAGTTTTATCAGTGTTTGATTTGGGACTCAACGGTAGCATAGCTTTGAGCGATAACTTAAATTGACAAGAGACTCGAGTACTTTATTGTTACAAAATTTCAAGGTTTTATGACGCTCCAGTAAAAAGTTACAAGCATTTGTATGTTGCAATCTTTAATAGGTGTAGGACGTACCGTATAAAAGTTAGGGCCATTTGAAGTTTTATCAGTGTTTGATTTGGGACTCAAGGGTAGCATAGCTTTGAGCGATAGCTTAAATTGACAAGAGGCTCGAGTACTTTATTGTTACAAAATTTCAAGGTTTTATGACGCTCCAGTAAAAAGTTACAAGCATTTGTATGTTGCAAACATTGACAGGTGTAGGGCGTACCGTATAAAAGTTAGGGCCATTTGAAGTTTTATCAGTGCTTGATTTGGGACTCAAGGGTAGCATAGCTTTGAGCGATAGCTTAAATTGATAAGACGCTCGAGTACTTTATTGTTACAAAATTTCAAGGTTTTTATGACGTTCCAGTAAAAAGTTACAAGCATTTGTATGTTGCAAACTTTGATAGGTGTGGGACATACCGTATAGAAGTTAGGGCCATTTGAAGTTTTATCAGTGTTTGATTTGGGACTCAAGGGTAGCATAGCTTTGAGCGACAGCTTAAATTGACAAGAGGCACGAGTACTTTATTGTTACAAAATTTCAAGGTTTTATGACGCTCCAATAAAAAGTTACAAGCATTTGTATGTTACAAACTTTGATAGGTGTAGGACGTACCGTATAGAAGTTAGGGCCATTTGAAGTTTTATCAGTGTTTGATTTGGGACTCAAGGGTAGCATAGCTTTGAGCGATAAAATAAATTGACAAGAGGCTCGAGTACTTTATTGTTACAAAATTTCAAGGTTTTATGACGCTCCAGTAAAAAGTTACAAGCATTTGTATGTTGCAATCTTTGATAGGTGTAGGACGTACCGTATAGAAGTTAGGGCCATTTGAAGTTTTATCAGTGTTTGATTTGGGACTCAAGGGTAGCATAGCTTTGAGCGATAGCTTAAATTGACAAGAGGCTCGAGTACTTTATTGTTACAAAATTTCAAGGTTTTATGACGCTCCAGTAAAAAGTTACAAGCATTTGTATGTTGCAAACTTTGATAGGTGTAGGACGTACCGTATAGATGTTAGGGCCATTTGTAGTTTTAACAGTGTTTGATTTCGGACTCAAGGGTAGCATAGCTTTGAGCGACAGCTTAAATTGACAAGAGGCTCGAGTACTTTATTGTTACAAAATTTCACGATTTTATGACGCTCCAGTAAAAAGTTGCAAGCATTTTTATGTTGCAAACTTTGATAGGTGTAGGACGTACCGTATAGAAGTTAGGGCCATTTGAAGTTTTAACAGTGTTTGATTTGGGACTCAAGGGTAGCATAGCTTTGAGCGATAGCTTAAATTGACAAGAGGCTCGAGTACTTTAGTGTTACAAAATTTCAAGGTTTTATGACGCTCCTGTAAAAAGTTACAAGCATTTGTATGTTGCAAACTTTGATAGGTGTAGGACGTACCGTATAGAAGTTAGGGCCATTTGAAGTTTTATTAGTGTTTGATTCGGGACTCAAGGGTAGCATAGCTTTGAGCGATAGCTTAAATTGACAAGAGGCTCGAGTACTTTATTGTTACAAAATTTCAAGGTTTTTTGACGCTCCAATAAAAAGTGACAAGCATTTGTATGTTGCAAACTTTGATAGGTGTAGGACGTACCGTATAGAAGTTAGGGCCATTTGAAGTTTTATCAGTGTTTGATTTGGGACTCAAAGGTAGCATAGCTTTGAGCGATAACTTAAATTGACAAGAGACTCGAGTACTTTATTGTTACAAAATTTCAAGGTTTTATGACGCTCCAGTAAAAAGTTACAAGCATTTGTATGTTGCAAACTTTGATAGGTGTAGGATGTATCGTATAGAAGTTAGGGCCATTTGAAGTTTTATCAGTGTTTGATTTGGGACTCAAAGGTAGCATAGCTTTGAGCGATAACTTAAATTGACAAGAGACTCGAGTACTTTATTGTTACAAAATTTCAAGGTTTTTATGACGTTCCAGTAAAAAGTTACAAGCATTTGTATGTTGCAAACTTTGATAGGTGTGGGACATACCGTATAGAAGTTAGGGCCATTTGAAGTTTTATCAGTGTTTGATTTGGGACTCAAGGGTAGCATAGCTTTGAGCGACAGCTTAGATTGACAAGAGGCTCGAGTACTTTATTGTTACAAAATTTCAAGGTTTTATGACGCTCCAATAAAAAGTTACAAGCATTTGTATGTTACAAACTTTGATAGGTGTAGGACGTACCATATAGAAGTTAGGGCCATTTGAAGTTTTATCAGTGTTTGATTTGGGACTCAAGGGTAGCATAGCTTTGAGCGATAGCTTAAATTGACAAGAGGCTCGAGTACTTTATTGTTACAAAATTTCAAGGTTTTATGACGCTCCAGTAAAAAGTTACAAGCATTTGTATGTTGCAAACTTTGATAGGTGTAGGACGTACCGTACAGATGTTAGGGCCATTTGTAGTTTTAACAGTGTTTGATTTGGGACTCAAGGGTAGCATAGCTTTGAGCGACAGCTTAAATTGACAAGAGGCTCGAGTACTTTATTGTTACAAAATTTCACGATTTTATGACGCTCCAGTAAAAAGTTACAAGCATTTTTATGTTGCAAACTTTGATAGGTGTAGGACGTACCGTATAGAAGTTAGGGCCATTTGAAGTTTTAACAGTGTTTGATTTGGGACTCAAGGGTAGCATAGCTTTGAGCGATAGCTTAAATTGACAAGAGGCTCGAGTACTTTAGTGTTACAAAATTTCAAGGTTTTATGACGCTCCTGTAAAAAGTTACAAGCATTTGTATGTTGCAAACTTTGATAGGTGTAGGACGTACCGTATAGAAGTTAGGGCCATTTGAAGTTTTATCAGTGTTTGATTTGGGACTCAAGGGTAGCATAGCTTTGAGCGATAGCTTAAATTGACAAGAGGCTCGAGTACTTTATTGTTACAAAATTTCAAGGTTTTATGACGCTCCAGTAAAAAGTTACAAGCATTTGTATGTTGCAAACTTTGGTAGGTGTAGGATGTACCGTATAGAAGTTAGGGCCATTTGAAGTTTTATCAGTGTTTGATTTGGGACTCAAAGGTAGCATAGCTTTGTGCGATAACTTAAATTGACAAGAGCCTCGAGTACTTTATTGTTACAAAATTTCAAGGTTTTATGACGCTCCAGCAAAAAGTTTCAAGCATTTGTATGTTGCAATCTTTAATAGGTGTAGGACGTACCGTATAGAAGTTAGGGCCATTTGAAGTTTTATCAGTGTTTGATTTGGGACTCAAGGGTAGCATAGCTTTGAGCGATAGCTTAAATTGACAAGAGGCTCGAGTACTTTATTGTTACAAAATTTCAAGGTTTTATGACGATCTAGTAAAAAGTTACAAGCATTTGTATGTTGCAAACTTTGATAGGTGTAGGACGTACCGTATAGAAGTTAGGGCCATTTGAAGTTTTAACAGTGTTTGATTTGGGACTCAAGGGTAGCATAGCTTTGAGCGATAGCTTAAATTGACAAGAGGCTCGAGTACTTTAGTGTTACAAAATTTCAAGGTTTTATGACGCTCCTGTAAAAAGTTGCAAGCATTTGTATGTTGCAAACTTTGATAGGTGTAGGACGTACCGTATAGAAGTTAGGGCCATTTGAAGTTTTATCAGTGTTTGATTTGGGACTCAAGGGTAGCATAGCTTTGAGCGATAGCTTAAATTGACAAGAGACTCGAGTCCTTTATTGTTACAAAATTTCAAGGTTTTATGACGCTCCAGTAAAAAGGTACAAGCATTTGTATGTTGCAATCTTTAATAGGTGTAGGACGTACCGTATAAAAGTTAGGGCCATTTGAAGTTTTATCAGTGTTTGATTTGGGACTCAAGGGTAGCATAGCTTTGAGCGATAGCTGAAAATTGACAAGAGGCTCGAGTACTTTATTGTTACAAAATTTCAAGGTTTTATGACGCTCCAATAAAAAGTTACAAGCATTTGTATGTTACAAACTTTGATAGGTGTAGGACGTACCATATAGAAGTTAGGGCCATTTGAAGTTTTATCAGTGTTTGATTTGGGACTCAAGGGTAGCATAGCTTTGAGCGATAGCTTAAATTGACAAGAGGCTCGAGTACTTTATTGTTACAAAATTTCAAGGTTTTATGACGCTCCAGTAAAAAGTTACAAGCATTTGTATGTTGCAAACTTTGATAGGTGTAGGACGTACCGTACAGATGTTAGGGCCATTTGTAGTTTTAACAGTGTTTGATTTGGGACTCAAGGGTAGCATAGCTTTGAGCGACAGCTTAAATTGACAAGAGGCTCGAGTACTTTATTGTTACAAAATTTCACGATTTTATGACGCTCCAGTAAAAAGTTACAAGCATTTTTATGTTGCAAACTTTGATAGGTGTAGGACGTACCGTATAGAAGTTAGGGCCATTTGAAGTTTTAACAGTGTTTGATTTGGGACTCAAGGGTAGCATAGCTTTGAGCGATAGCTTAAATTGACAAGAGGCTCGAGTACTTTAGTGTTACAAAATTTCAAGGTTTTATGACGCTCCTGTAAAAAGTTACAAGCATTTGTATGTTGCAAACTTTGATAGGTGTAGGACGTACCGTATAGAAGTTAGGGCCATTTGAAGTTTTATCAGTGTTTGATTTGGGACTCAAGGGTAGCATAGCTTTGAGCGATAGCTTAAATTGACAAGAGGCTCGAGTACTTTATTGTTACAAAAATTCAAGGTTTTATGACGCTCCAGTAAAAAGTTACAAGCATTTGTATGTTGCAAACTTTGGTAGGTGTAGGATGTACCGTATAGAAGTTAGGGCCATTTGAAGTTTTATCAGTGTTTGATTTGGGACTCAAAGGTAGCATAGCTTTGTGCGATAACTTAAATTGACAAGAGCCTCGAGTACTTTATTGTTACAAAATTTCAAGGTTTTATGACGCTCCAGCAAAAAGTTTCAAGCATTTGTATGTTGCAATCTTTAATAGGTGTAGGACGTACCGTATAGAAGTTAGGGCCATTTGAAGTTTTATCAGTGTTTGATTTGGGACTCAAGGGTAGCATAGCTTTGAGCGATAGCTTAAATTGACAAGAGGCTCGAGTACTTTATTGTTACAAAATTTCAAGGTTTTATGACGATCTAGTAAAAAGTTACAAGCATTTGTATGTTGCAAACTTTGATAGGTGTAGGACGTACCGTATAGAAGTTAGGGCCATTTGAAGTTTTAACAGTGTTTGATTTGGGACTCAAGGGTAGCATAGCTTTGAGCGATAGCTTAAATTGACAAGAGGCTCGAGTACTTTAGTGTTACAAAATTTCAAGGTTTTATGACGCTCCTGTAAAAAGTTGCAAGCATTTGTATGTTGCAAACTTTGATAGGTGTAGGACGTACCGTATAGAAGTTAGGGCCATTTGAAGTTTTATCAGTGTTTGATTTGGGACTCAAGGGTAGCATAGCTTTGAGCGATAGCTTAAATTGACAAGAGACTCGAGTCCTTTATTGTTACAAAATTTCAAGGTTTTATGACGCTCCAGTAAAAAGGTACAAGCATTTGTATGTTGCAATCTTTAATAGGTGTAGGACGTACCGTATAAAAGTTAGGGCCATTTGAAGTTTTATCAGTGTTTGATTTGGGACTCAAGGGTAGCATAGCTTTGAGCGATAGCTGAAAATTGACAAGAGGCTCGAGTACTTTATTGTTACAAAATTTCAAGGTTTTATGACGCTCCAGTAAAAAGTTACAAGCATTTGTATGTTGCAAACATTGACAGGTGTAGGACGTACCGTATAGATGTTAGGGCCATTTGAAGTTTTATCAGTGTTTGATTTGGGACTCAAGGGTAGCATAGCTTTGAGCGATAACTTAAATTGACAAGAGGCTCGAGTACTTTATTGTTACAAAATTTCAAGGTTTTATGACGCTCCAGTAAAAAGTTACAAGCATTTGTATGTTGCAATCTTTGATAGGTGTAGGACGTACCGTGTAGAAGTTAGGGCCATTTGAAGTTTTATCAGTGTTTGATTTGGGACTCAAGGGTAGCATAGCTTTGAGCGATAGCTTAAATTGTCAAGAGGCTCGAGTACTTTATTGTTACAAAATTTCAAGGTTTTATGACGCTCCAGTAAAAAGTTACAAGCATTTGTATGTTGCAAACTTTGATAGGTGTAGGACGTTCCGTATAGAAGTTAGGGCCATTTGAAGTGCTATCAGTTTTTGATTTGGGACTCAAGGGTAGCATAGCTTTGAGCGATAGCTTAAATTGACAAGAGGCTCGAGTACTTTATTGTTAAAAAATTTCAAGGTTTTATGACGCTCCAGTAAAAAGTTACAAGCATTTGTATGTTGCAAACTTTGATAGGTGTAGGACGTACCGTATAGAAGTTAGGGCCATTTGAAGTTTTATCAGTGTTTGATTTGAGACTCAAGGGTAGCATAGCTTTGAGCGATAGCTTAAATTGTCAAGAGGCTCGAGTACTTTATTGTTACAAAATTTCAAGGTTTCATGACGCTCCAGTAAAAAGTTACAAGCATTTGTATGTTGCAAACTTTGATAGGTGTAGGACGTACCGTATAGAAGTTAGGGCCATTTGAAGTTTTATCAGTGTTTGATTTGAGACTCAAGGGTAGCATAGCTTTGAGCGATAGCTTAAATTGTCAAGAGGCTCGAGTACTTTATTGTTACAAAATTTCAAGGTTTTATGACGCTCCAGTAAAAAGCTACAAGCATTTGTATGTTGCAAACTTTGACAGGTGTAGGACGTACCGTATAGAAGTTAGGGCCATTTGAAGTTTTATCAGTGTTTGGTTTGGGACTCAAGGGTAGCATAGCTTTAAGCGATAGCTTAAATTGACAAGAGGCAGGAGTATTTTATTGTTACAAAATTTCAAGGTTTTATGACGCTCCAGTAAAAAGTTTCAAGCATTTGTATGTTGCAAACTTTGATAGGTGTAGGACGTACCGTATAGAAGTTAGGGCCATTTGAAGTTTTATCAGTGTTTGATTTGGGACTCAAGGGTAGCATAGCTTTAAGCGATAGCTTAAATTGACAAGAGGCTCGAGTACTTTATTGTTACAAAATTGCAAGGTTTTATGACGCTCCAGTAAAAAGTTACAACCATCTGTATGTTGCAAACTTTGATAGGTGTAGGACGTACCGTATAGAAGTTAGGGCCATTTGAAGTTTTATCAGTGTTTGATTTGGGACTCAAGGGTAGCATTGCTTTGAGCGATAGCTTAAATTGACAAGAGGCTCGAGTACTTTATTGTTACAAAATTTCAAGGTTTTATGACGCTCCAGTAAAAAGTTACAAGCATTTGTATGTTGCAAACTTTGATAGGTGTAGGACGTACCGCATAGAAGTTAGGGCCATTTGAAGTTTTATCAGTGTTTGATTTGGAACTGAAGGGTAGCATAGCTTTGAGCGATAGCTTAAATTGACAAGAGGCTCGAGTACTTTATTGTTACAAAATTTCAAGGTTTTATGACGCTCCAGTATAAAGTTACAAGCATTTGTATGTTGCAATCTTTGATAGGTGTAGGACGTACCGTATAGAAGTTAGGGCCATTTGAAGTTTTATCAGTGTTTGATTTGGGACTCAAGGGTAGCATAGCTTTGAGCGATAGCTTAAATTGACAAGAGGCTCGAGTACTTTATTGTTACAAAATTTCAAGGTTTTATGACGCTCCAGTAAAAAGTTACAAGCATTTGTATGTAGCAAACTTTGATAGGTGTAGGATGTACCGTATAGAAGTTAGGGCCGTTTGAAGTTTTATCAGTGTTTGATTTGGGACTCAAAGGTAGCATAGCTTTGGGCGATAACTTAAATTGACAAGAGACTCGAGTACTTTATTGTTACAAAATTTCAAGGTTTTATGACGCTCCAGTAAAAAGTTACAAGCATTTGTATGTTGCAATCTTTAATAGGTGTAGGACGTACCGTATAAAAGTTAGGGCCATTTGAAGTTTTATCAGTGTTTGATTTGGGACTCAAGGGTAGCATAGCTTTGAGCGATAGCTTAAATTGACAAGAGGCTCGAGTACTTTATTGTTACAAAATTTCAAGGTTTTATGACGCTCCAGTAAAAAGTTACAAGCATTTGTATGTTGCAAACATTGACAGGTGTAGGGCGTACCGTATAAAAGTTAGGGCCATTTGAAGTTTTATCAGTGCTCGATTTGGAACTCAAGGGTAGCATAGCTTTGAGCGATAGCTTAAATTGACAAGACGCTCGAGTACTTTATTGTTACAAAATTTCAAGGTTTTTATGACGTTCCAGTAAAAAGTTACAAGCATTTGTATGTTGCAAACTTTGATAGGTGTAGCACATACCGTATAGAAGTTAGGGCCATTTGAAGTTTTATCAGTGTTTGATTTGGGACTCAAGGGTAGCATAGCTTTGAGCGACAGCTTAAATTGACAAGAGGCTCGAGTACTTTATTATTACAAAATTTCAAGGTTTTATGACGCTCCAATAAAAAGTTACAAGCATTTGTATGTTGCAAACTTTGATAGGTGTAGGACGTACCGTATAGAAGTTAGGGCCATTTGAAGTTTTATCAGTGTTTGATTTGGGAGTCAAGGGTAGCATAGCTTTGAGCGATAACTTAAATTGACAAGAGGCTCGAGTACTTTATTGTTACAAAATTTCAAGGTTTTATGACGCTCCAGTAAAAAGTTACAAGCATTTGTATGTTGCAATCTTTGATAGGTGTAGGACGTACCGTATAGAAGTTAGGGCCATTTGAAGTTTTATCAGTGTTTGATTTGGGACTCAAGGGTAGCATAGCTTTGAGGGATAGCTTAAATTGACAAGAGGCTCGAGTACTTTATTGTTACAAAATTTCAAGGTTTTATGACGCTCCAGTAAAAAGTTACAAGCATTTGTATGTTGCAAACTTTGATAGGTGTAGGACGTACCGTATAGATGTTAGGGCCATTTGTAGTTTTAACAGTGTTTATTTGTGACTCAAGGGTAGCATAGCTTTGAGCGACAGCTTAAATTGACAAGAGGCTCGAGTACTTTATTGTTACAAAATTTCACGATTTTATGACGCTCCAGTAAAAAGTTACAAGCATTTTTATGTTGCAAACTTTGATAGGTGTAGGACGTACCGTATAGAAGTTAGGGCCATTTGAAGTTTTAACAGTGTTTGATTTGGGACTCAAGGGTAGCATAGCTTTGAGCGATAGCTTAAATTGACAAGAGGCTCGAGTACTTTATTGTTACAAAATTTCAAGGTTTTATGACGCTCCAGTAAAAAGTTACAAGCATTTGTATGTTGCAAACTTTGATAGGTGTAGGACGTACCGCATAGAAGTTAGGGCCATTTGAAGTTTTATCAGTGTTTGATTTGGAACTGAAGGGTAGCATAGCTTTGAGCGATAGCTTAAATTGACAAGAGGCTCGAGTACTTTATTGTTACAAAATTTCAAGGTTTTATGACGCTCCAGTATAAAGTTACAAGCATTTGTATGTTGCAATCTTTGATAGGTGTAGGACGTACCGTATAGAAGTTAGGGCCATTTGAAGTTTTATCAGTGTTTGATTTGGGACTCAAGGGTAGCATAGCTTTGAGCGATAGCTTAAATTGACAAGAGGCTCGAGTACTTTATTGTTACAAAATTTCAAGGTTTTATGACGCTCCAGTAAAAAGTTACAAGCATTTGTATGTAGCAAACTTTGATAGGTGTAGGATGTACCGTATAGAAGTTAGGGCCGTTTGAAGTTTTATCAGTGTTTGATTTGGGACTCAAAGGTAGCATAGCTTTGGGCGATAACTTAAATTGACAAGAGACTCGAGTACTTTATTGTTACAAAATTTCAAGGTTTTATGACGCTCCAGTAAAAAGTTACAAGCATTTGTATGTTGCAATCTTTAATAGGTGTAGGACGTACCGTATAAAAGTTAGGGCCATTTGAAGTTTTATCAGTGTTTGATTTGGGACTCAAGGGTAGCATAGCTTTGAGCGATAGTTTAAATTGACAAGAGGCTCGAGTACTTTATTGTTACAAAATTTCAAGGTTTTATGACGCTCCAGTAAAAAGTTACAAGCATTTGTATGTTGCAAACATTGACAGGTGTAGGGCGTACCGTATAAAAGTTAGGGCCATTTGAAGTTTTATCAGTGCTCGATTTGGAACTCAAGGGTAGCATAGCTTTGAGCGATAGCTTAAATTGACAAGACGCTCGAGTACTTTATTGTTACAAAATTTCAAGGTTTTTATGACGTTCCAGTAAAAAGTTACAAGCATTTGTATGTTGCAAACTTTGATAGGTGTAGCACATACCGTATAGAAGTTAGGGCCATTTGAAGTTTTATCAGTGTTTGATTTGGGACTCAAGGGTAGCATAGCTTTGAGCGACAGCTTAAATTGACAAGAGGCTCGAGTACTTTATTATTACAAAATTTCAAGGTTTTATGACGCTCCAATAAAAAGTTACAAGCATTTGTATGTTGCAAACTTTGATAGGTGTAGGACGTACCGTATAGAAGTTAGGGCCATTTGAAGTTTTATCAGTGTTTGATTTGGGAGTCAAGGGTAGCATAGCTTTGAGCGATAACTTAAATTGACAAGAGGCTCGAGTACTTTATTGTTACAAAATTTCAAGGTTTTATGACGCTCCAGTAAAAAGTTACAAGCATTTGTATGTTGCAATCTTTGATAGGTGTAGGACGTACCGTATAGAAGTTAGGGCCATTTGAAGTTTTATCAGTGTTTGATTTGGGACTCAAGGGTAGCATAGCTTTGAGGGATAGCTTAAATTGACAAGAGGCTCGAGTACTTTATTGTTACAAAATTTCAAGGTTTTATGACGCTCCAGTAAAAAGTTACAAGCATTTGTATGTTGCAAACTTTGATAGGTGTAGGACGTACCGTATAGATGTTAGGGCCATTTGTAGTTTTAACAGTGTTTATTTGTGACTCAAGGGTAGCATAGCTTTGAGCGACAGCTTAAATTGACAAGAGGCTCGAGTACTTTATTGTTACAAAATTTCACGATTTTATGACGCTCCAGTAAAAAGTTACAAGCATTTTTATGTTGCAAACTTTGATAGGTGTAGGACGTACCGTATAGAAGTTAGGGCCATTTGAAGTTTTAACAGTGTTTGATTTGGGACTCAAGGGTAGCATAGCTTTGAGCGATAGCTTAAATTGACAAGAGGCTCGAGTACTTTATTGTTACAAAATTTCAAGGTTTTATGACGCTCCAGTAAAAAGTTACAAGCATTTGTATGTTGCAAACTTTGATATGTGTAGGATGTACCGTATAGAAGTTAGGGCCATTTGAAGTTTTATCAGTGTTTGATTTGGGACTCAAAGGTAGCATAGCTTTGAGCGATAGCTTAAATTGACAAGAGGCTTGAGTACTTTATTGTTACAAAATTTCAAGGTTTTATGACGCTCCAGTAAAAAGTTACAAGCATTTGTATGTTGCAATCTTTAATAGGTGTAGGACGTACCGTATAAAAGTTAGGGCCATTTGAAGTTTTATCAGTGTTTGATTTGGGACTCAAGGGTAGCATAGCTTTGAGCGACAGCTTAAATTGACAAGAGGCTCGAGTACTTTATTGTTACAAAATTTCAAGATTTTATGACGCTCCAGTAAAAAGGTACAAGCATTTGTATGTTGCAAACTTTGATAGGTGTAGCACGTATCGTATAGAAGTTAGGGCCATTTGTAGTTTTATCAGTTTTTAATTTGGGACTCAAGGGTAGCATAGCTTTGAGCGATAGCTTAAATTGCCAAGAGGCCCGATTACTTTATTGTTACAAAAGTTCAATGTTTTATGACGCTCGAGTAAAAAGTAACAAGCATTTGTATGTTGCAAACTTTGATAGGTGTAGGACGTATCGTATAGAAGTTAGGGCCATTTGAAGTTTTATCAGTGTTTGATTTGGGACTCAAGGGTAGCATAGCTTTGAGCGGTAGCTTAAATTGACAAGAGGCTCGAGTACTTTATTGTTACAAAATTTCAAGGTTTTATGACGCTCCTGTAAAAAGTTACAAGCATTTGTATGTTGCAAACTTTGACAGGTGTAGGACGTACCGTATAGAAGTTAGGGCCATTAGAAGTTTTATCAGTGTTTGATTTGGGACTCAAGGGTAGTATAGCTTTGAGCGGTAGCTTAAATTGACAAGAGGCTCGAGAACTTTATTGTTACAAAATTTCAAGGTTTTATGACGCTCCAGTGAACAGGTACAAGCATTTGTATGTTGCAAACTTTGATAGGTGTAGGACGTACCGTATAGAATTTAGGGCTATTTGAAGTTTTATCAGTGTTTAATTTGGGACTCAAGGGTAGCATAGCTTTGAGCGATAGCTTAAATTGACAAGAGGCTCGAGTACTTTATTGTTACAAAATTTCAAGGTTTTATGACGCTCCAGTATAAAGTTACAAGCATTTGTATGTTGCAATCTTTGATAGGTGTAGGACGTACCGTATAGAAGTTAGGGCCATTTGAAGTTTTATCAGTGTTTGATTTGGGACTCAAGGGTAGCATAGCTTTGAGCGATAGCTTAAATTGACAAGAGGCTCGAGTACTTTATTGTTACAAAATTTCAAGGTTTTATGACGCTCCAGTAAAAAGTTACAAGCATTTGTATGTAGCAAACTTTGATAGGTGTAGGATGTACCGTATAGAAGTTAGGGCCGTTTGAAGTTTTATCAGTGTTTGATTTGGGACTCAAAGGTAGCATAGCTTTGGGCGATAACTTAAATTGACAAGAGACTCGAGTACTTTATTGTTACAAAATTTCAAGGTTTTATGACGCTCCAGTAAAAAGTTACAAGCATTTGTATGTTGCAATCTTTAATAGGTGTAGGACGTACCGTATAAAAGTTAGGGCCATTTGAAGTTTTATCAGTGTTTGATTTGGGACTCAAGGGTAGCATAGCTTTGAGCGATAGTTTAAATTGACAAGAGGCTCGAGTACTTTATTGTTACAAAATTTCAAGGTTTTATGACGCTCCAGTAAAAAGTTACAAGCATTTGTATGTTGCAAACATTGACAGGTGTAGGGCGTACCGTATAAAAGTTAGGGCCATTTGAAGTTTTATCAGTGCTCGATTTGGAACTCAAGGGTAGCATAGCTTTGAGCGATAGCTTAAATTGACAAGACGCTCGAGTACTTTATTGTTACAAAATTTCAAGGTTTTTATGACGTTCCAGTAAAAAGTTACAAGCATTTGTATGTTGCAAACTTTGATAGGTGTAGCACATACCGTATAGACGTTAGGGCCATTTGAAGTTTTATCAGTGTTTGATTTGGGACTCAAGGGTAGCATAGCTTTGAGCGACAGCTTAAATTGACAAGAGGCTCGAGTACTTTATTATTACAAAATTTCAAGGTTTTATGACGCTCCAATAAAAAGTTACAAGCATTTGTATGTTGCAAACTTTGATAGGTGTAGGACGTACCGTATAGAAGTTAGGGCCATTTGAAGTTTTATCAGTGTTTGATTTGGGAGTCAAGGGTAGCATAGCTTTGAGCGATAACTTAAATTGACAAGAGGCTCGAGTACTTTATTGTTACAAAATTTCAAGGTTTTATGACGCTCCAGTAAAAAGTTACAAGCATTTGTATGTTGCAATCTTTGATAGGTGTAGGACGTACCGTATAGAAGTTAGGGCCATTTGAAGTTTTATCAGTGTTTGATTTGGGACTCAAGGGTAGCATAGCTTTGAGGGATAGCTTAAATTGACAAGAGGCTCGAGTACTTTATTGTTACAAAATTTCAAGGTTTTATGACGCTCCAATAAAAAGTTACAAGCATTTGTATGTTGCAAACTTTGATAGGTGTAGGACGTACCGTATAGATGTTAGGGCCATTTGTAGTTTTAACAGTGTTTATTTGTGACTCAAGGGTAGCATAGCTTTGAGCGACAGCTTAAATTGACAAGAGGCTCGAGTACTTTATTGTTACAAAATTTCACGATTTTATGACGCTCCAGTAAAAAGTTACAAGCATTTTTATGTTGCAAACTTTGATAGGTGTAGGACGTACCGTATAGAAGTTAGGGCCATTTGAAGTTTTAACAGTGTTTGATTTGGGACTCAAGGGTAGCATAGCTTTGAGCGATAGCTTAAATTGACAAGAGGCTCGAGTACTTTATTGTTACAAAATTTCAAGGTTTTATGACGCTCCAGTAAAAAGTTACAAGCATTTGTATGTTGCAAACTTTGATATGTGTAGGATTTACCGTATAGAAGTTAGGGCCATTTGAAGTTTTATCAGTGTTTGATTTGGGACTCAAAGGTAGCATAGCTTTGAGCGATAGCTTAAATTGACAAGAGGCTTGAGTACTTTATTGTTACAAAATTTCAAGGTTTTATGACGCTCCAGTAAAAAGTTACAAGCATTTGTATGTTGCAATCTTTAATAGGTGTAGGACGTACCGTATAAAAGTTAGGGCCATTTGAAGTTTTATCAGTGTTTGATTTGGGACTCAAGGGTAGCATAGCTTTGAGCGACAGCTTAAATTGACAAGAGGCTCGAGTACTTTATTGTTACAAAATTTCAAGATTTTATGACGCTCCAGTAAAAAGGTACAAGCATTTGTATGTTGCAAACTTTGATAGGTGTAGCACGTATCGTATAGAAGTTAGGGCCATTTGTAGTTTTATCAGTTTTTAATTTGGGACTCAAGGGTAGCATAGCTTTGAGCGATAGCTTAAATTGCCAAGAGGCCCGATTACTTTATTGTTACAAAAGTTCAATGTTTTATGACGCTCGAGTAAAAAGTAACAAGCATTTGTATGTTGCAAACTTTGATAGGTGTAGGACGTATCGTATAGAAGTTAGGGCCATTTGAAGTTTTATCAGTGTTTGATTTGGGACTCAAGGGTAGCATAGCTTTGAGCGGTAGCTTAAATTGACAAGAGGCTCGAGTACTTTATTGTTACAAAATTTCAAGGTTTTATGACGCTCCTGTAAAAAGTTACAAGCATTTGTATGTTGCAAACTTTGACAGGTGTAGGACGTACCGTATAGAAGTTAGGGCCATTAGAAGTTTTATCAGTGTTTGATTTGGGACTCAAGGGTAGTATAGCTTTGAGCGGTAGCTTAAATTGACAAGAGGCTCGAGAACTTTATTGTTACAAAATTTCAAGGTTTTATGACGCTCCAGTGAACAGGTACAAGCATTTGTATGTTGCAAACTTTGATAGGTGTAGGACGTACCGTATAGAATTTAGGGCTATTTGAAGTTTTATCAGTGTTTAATTTGGGACTCAAGGGTAGCATAGCTTTGAGCGATAGCTTAAATTGCCAAGAGGCCCGAGTACTTTATTGTTACAAAATTTCAATGTTTTATGACGCTCGAGTAAAAAGTAACAAGCATTTGTATGTTGCAAACTTTGATAGGTGTAGGACGTATCGTATAGAAGTTAGGGCCATTGGAAGTTTTATCAGTGTTTGATTTGGGACTCAAGGGTAGCATAGCTTTGAGCGGTAGCTTAAATTGACAAGAGGCTCGAGTACTTTATTGTTACAAAATTTCAAGGTTTTATGACGCTCCTGTAAAAAGTTACAAGCATTTGTATGTTGCAAACTTTGATAGGTGTAGGACGTACCGTATAGAAGTTAGGGCCATTAGAAGTTTTATCAGTGTTTGATTTGGGACTTAAGGGTAGTATAGCTTTGAGCGGTAGCTTAAATTGACAAGAGGCTCGAGAACTTTATTGTTACAAAATTTCAAGGTTTTATGACGCTCCAGTGAAAAGTTACAAGCATTTGTATGTTGCAAACTTTGATAGGTGTAGGACGTACCGTATAGAATTTAGGGCTATTTGAAGTTTTATCAGTGTTTGATTTGGGACTCAAGGGTAGCATAGCTTTGAGCGATATCTTAAATTGACAAGAGGCTCGAGTACTTTATTGTTACAAAATTTTAATGTTTTATGACGCTCCAGTAAAAAGTTACAAGCATTTGTATGCTGCAAACTTTGATAGGTGTAGGACGTACCGTATAGAAGTTACGGCAATTTGAAGTTTTATAAGTGTTTGATTTGGGACTAAAGGGTAGCATAGCTTTGAGCGATAGCTTAAATTGACAAGAGGCTCGAATACTTTATTGTTACAAAATTTAAAGGTTTTATGACGCTATAGTGAAAAGTTACAAGCATTTGTATGTTGCAAACTTTGACAGGTGTAGGACGTACCGTATAGAAGTTAGGGCCATTAGAAGTTTTATCAGTGTTTGATTTGGGACTCAAGGGTAGTATAGCTTTGAGCGGTAGCTTAAATTGACAAGAGGCTCGAGAACTTTATTGTTACAAAATTTCAAGGTTTTATGACGCTCCAGTGAAAAGGTACAAGCATTTGTATGTTGCAAACTTTGATAGGTGTAGGACGTACCGTATAGAATTTAGGGCTATTTGAAGTTGTATCAGTGTTTGATTTGGGACTCAAGGGTAGCATAGCTTTGAGCGATAGCTTAAATTGCCAAGAGGCCCGAGTACTTTATTGTTACAAAATTTCAATGTTTTATGACGCTCGAGTAAAAAGTAACAAGCATTTGTATGTTGCAAACTTTGATAGGTGTAGGACGTATCGTATAGAAGTTAGGGCCATTGAAAGTTTTATCAGTGTTTGATTTGGGACTCAAGGGTAGCATAGCTTTGAGCGGTAGCTTAAATTGACAAGAGGCTCGAGTACTTTATTGTTACAAAATTTCAAGGTTTTATGACGCTCCTGTAAAAAGTTACAAGCATTTGTATGTTGCAAACTTTGATAGGTGTAGGACGTACCGTATAGAAGTTAGGGCCATTAGAAGTTTTATCAGTGTTTGATTTGGGACTTAAGGGTAGTATAGCTTTGAGCGGTAGCTTAAATTGACAAGAGGCTCGAGAACTTTATTGTTACAAAATTTCAAGGTTTTATGACGCTCGAGTGAAAAGTTACAAGCATTTGTATGTTGCAAACTTTGATAGGTGTAGGACGTACCGTATAGAATTTAGGGCTATTTGAAGTTTTATCAGTGTTTGATTTGGGACTCAAGGGTTGCATAGCTTTGAGCGATATCTTAAATTGACAAGAGGCTCGAGTACTTTATTGTTACAAAATTTTAAGGTTTTATGACGCTCCAGTAAAAAGTTACAAGCATTTGTATGTTGCAAACTTTGATAGGTGTAGGACGAACGGTATAGAAGTTAGGGCCATTTGAAGTTTTATCAGTGTTTGATTTGGGACTCAACGGTAGCATAGCTTTGAGCGATAGCTTAAATTGACAAGAGGCTCGAGTACTTTATTGTTACAAAATTTCAAGGTTTTATGACGCTCCAGTAAAAAGTTACAAGCATTTGTATGTTGCCAACTTTGATAGGTGTAGGATGTACCGTATAGATGTTAGGGCCATTTGAAGTTTTATCAGTGTTTGATTTTGGACTCAAGGGTAGCATAGCTTTGAGCGATAGCTTAAATTGACAAGAGGCTCGAGTACTTTATTGTTACAAAATTTCAAGGTTTTATGACGCTCCAATAAAAAGTTACAAGCATTTGTATGTTGCAAACTTTGATAGGTGTAGGACGTACCGTATAGAAGTTAGGGCCATTTGAAGTTTTATCAGTGTTTGATTTGGGACTCAAGGGTAGCATAGCTTTGAGCGATAACTTAAATTGACAAGAGGCTCGAGTACTTTATTGTTACAAAATTTCAAGGTTTTATGACGCTCCAGTAAAAAGTTACAAGCATTTGTATGTTGCAATCTTTGATAGGTGTAGGACGTACCGTATAGAAGTTAGGGCCATTTGAAGTTTTATCAGTGTTTGATTTGGGACTCAAGGGTAGCATAGCTTTGAGCGATAGCTTAAATTGACAAGAGGCTCGAGTACTTTATTGTTACAAAATTTCAAGGTTTTATGACGCTCCAGTAAAAAGTTACAAGCATTTGTATGTTGCAAACTCTGATAGGTGTAGGACGTACCGTATAGATGTTAAGCCCATTTGTAGTTTTAACAGTGTTTGATTTGGGACTCAAGGGTAGCATAGCTTTGTGCGACAGCTTAAATTGACAAGAGGCTCGAGTACTTTATTGTTACAAAATTTCACGATTTTATGACGCTCCAGTAAAAAGTTACAAGCATTTTTATGTTGCAAACTTTGATAGGTGTAGGACGTACCGTATAGAAGTTAGGGCCATTTGAAGTTTTAACAGTGTTTGATTTGGGACTCAAGGGTAGCATAGCTTTGAGCGATAGCTTAAATTGACAAGAGGCTCGAGTACTTTAGTGTTACAAAATTTCAAAGTTTTATGACGCTCCTGTAAAAAGTTACAAGCATTTGTATGTTGCAATCTTTAATAGGTGTAGGACGTACCGTATAAAAGTTAGGGCCATTTGAAGTTTTATCAGTGTTTGATTTAGGACTCAAGGGTAGCATAGCTTTGAGCGATAGCTTAAATTGACAATACGCTCGAGTACTTTATTGTTACAAAATTTCAAGGTTTTTGTGACGTTCCAGTAAAAAGTTACAAGCATTTGTATGTTGCAAACTTTTATAGGTGTAGGACGTACCGTATAGAAGTTAGGGCCATTTGAAGTTTAATCAGTGTTTGATTTGGGACTCAAGGGTAGCATAGCTTTGAGCGACAGCTTAAATTGACAAGAGGCTCGAGTACTTTATTGTTACAAAACTTCAAGATTTTATGACGCTCCAGTAAAAAGTTACAAGCATTTGTATGTTGCAAACTTTGATAGGTGTAGGACGTATCGTATAGAAGTTAGGGCCATTTGTAGTTTTATCAGTTTTTAATTTGGGACTCAAGGGTAGCATAGCTTTGAGCGATAGCTTAAATTGCCAAGAGGCCCGAGTACTTTATTGTTACAAAATTTCAATGTTTTATGACGCTCGAGTAAAAAGTAACAATCATTTGTATGTTGCAAACTTTGATAGGTGTAGGACGTATCGTATAGAAGTAAGGGCCATTTGAAGTTTTATCAGTGTTTGATTTGGGACTCAAGGGTAGCATAGCTTTGAGCGGTAGCTTAAATTGACAAGAGGCTCGAGTACTTTATTGTTACAAAATTTCAAGGTTTTATGACGCTCCTGTAAAAAGTTACAAGCATTTGTATGTTGCAAACTTTGATAGGTGTAGGACGTACCGTATAGAATTTAGGGCTATTTGAAGTTTTATCAGTGTTTGATTTGGGACTCAAGGGTAGCATAGCTTTGAGCGGTAGCTTAAATTGCCAAGAGGCCCGAGTACTTTATTGTTACAAAATTTCAATGTTTTATGACGCTCGAGTAAAAAGTAACAAGCATTTGTATGTTGCAAACTTTGATAGGTGTAGGACGTATCGTATAGAAGTTAGGGCCATTTGAAGTTTTGTCAGTGTTTGATTTGGGACTCAAGGGTAGCATAGCTTTGAGCGGTAGCTTAAATTGACAAGAGGCTCGAGTACTTTATTGTTACAAAATTTCAAGGTTTTATGACGCTCCAGTAAAAAGTTACAAGCATATGTATGTTGCAAACTTTGACAGGTGTAGGACGTACCGTATAGAAGTTAGGGCCATTAGAAGTTTTATCAGTGTTTGATTTGGGACTCAAGGGTAGTATAGCTTTGAGCGGTAGCTTAAATTGACAAGAGGCTCGAGAACTTTATTGTTACAAAATTTCAAGGTTTTATGACGCTCCAGTGAAAAGTTACAAGCATTTGTATGTTGCAAACTTTGATAGGTGTAGGACGTACCGTATAGAATTTAGGGCTATTTGAAGTTTTATCAGTGTTTGATTTGGGACTCAAGGGTAGCATAGCTTTGAGCGATAGCTTGAATTGCCAAGAGCCCCTAGTACTTTATTGTTACAAAATTTCAATGTTTTATGACGCTCGAGTAAAAAGTAACAAGCATTTGTATGTTGCAAACTTTGATAGGTGTAGGACGTATCGTATAGAAGTTAGGGCCATTTGAAGTTTTATCAGTGTTTGATTTGGGACTCAAGGGTAGCATAGCTTTGAGCGATAGCTTAAATTGACAAGAGGCCCGAGTACTTTATTGTTACAAAATTTCAATGTTTTATGACGCTCCAGTAAAAAGTTACAAGCATTTGTATGTTGCAAACTCTGATAAGTGTAGGACGTACCGTATAGATGTTAGGGCCATTTGTAGTTTTAACAGTGTTTGATTTGGGACTCAAGGGTAGCATAGCTTTGAGCGGTAGCTTAAATTGACAAGAGGCTCGAGTACTTTATTGTTACAAAATTTCAAGGTTTTATGATGCTCCAGTAAAAAGTTACAAGCATTTGTATGTTGCAAACTTTGACAATTGTAGGACGTACCGTATAGAAGTTAGGGCCATTAGAAGTTTTATCAGTGTTTGATTTGGGACTCAAGGGTAGTATAGCTTTGAGCGGTAGCTTAAATTGACAAGAGGCTCGAGTACTTTATTGTTACAAAATTTCAAGGGTTTATGACGCTCCTGTAAAAAGTTACAAGCATTTGTATGTTGCAAACTTTGACAGGTGTAGGACGTACGGTATAGAAGTTAGGGCCATTAGAAGTTTTATCAGTGTTTGATTTGGGACTCAATGGTAGTATAGCTTTGAGCGGTAGCTTAAATTGACAAGAGGCTCGAGAACTTTATTGTTACAAAATTTCAAGGTTTTATGACGCTCCAGTGAAAAGTTACAAGCATTTGTATGTTGCAAACTTTGATAGGTGTAGGACGTACCGTATAGAATTTAGGGCTATTTGAAGTTTTATCAGTGTTTGATTTGGGACTCAAGGGTAGCATAGCTTTGAGCGATAGCTTAAATTGCCAAGAGGCCCGAGTACTTTATTGTTACAAAATTTCAATGTTTTATGACGCTCGAGTAAAAAGTAACAAGCATTTGTATGTTGCAAACTTTGATAGGTGTAGGACGTATCGTATAGAAGTTAGGGCCATTGAAAGTTTTATCAGTGTTTGATTTGGGACTCAAGGGTAGCATAGCTTTGAGCGGTAGCTTAAATTGACAAGAGGCTCGAGTACTTTATTGTTACAAAATTTCAAGGTTTTATGACGCTCCTGTAAAAAGTTACAAGCATTTGTATGTTGCAAACTTTGATAGGTGTAGGACGTACCGTATAGAAGTTAGGGCCATTAGAAGTTTTATCAGTGTTTGATTTGGGACTTAAGGGTAGTATAGCTTTGAGCGGTAGCTTAAATTGACAAGAGGCTCGAGAACTTTATTGTTACAAAATTTCAAGGTTTTATGACGCTCGAGCATTTGTATGTTGCCAACTTTGATAGGTGTAGGATGTACCGTATAGATGTTAGGGCCATTTGAAGTTTTATCAGTGTTTGATTTTGGACTCAAGGGTAGCATAGCTTTGAGCGATAGCTTAAATTGACAAGAGGCTCGAGTACTTTATTGTTACAAAATTTCAAGGTTTTATGACGCTCCAATAAAAAGTTACAAGCATTTGTATGTTGCAAACTTTGATAGGTGTAGGACGTACCGTATAGAAGTTAGGGCCATTTGAAGTTTTATCAGTGTTTGATTTGGGACTCAAGGGTAGCATAGCTTTGAGCGATAACTTAAATTGACAAGAGGCTCGAGTACTTTATTGTTACAAAATTTCAAGGTTTTATGACGCTCCAGTAAAAAGTTACAAGCATTTGTATGTTGCAATCTTTGATAGGTGTAGGACGTACCGTATAGATGTTAGGGCCATTTGTAGTTTTAACAGTGTTTGATTTGGGACTCAAGGGTAGCATAGCTTTGTGCGACAGCTTAAATTGACAAGAGGCTCGAGTACTTTATTGTTACAAAATTTCACGATTTTATGACGCTCCAGTAAAAAGTTACAAGCATTTTTATGTTGCAAACTTTGATAGGTGTAGGACGTACCGTATAGAAGTTAGGGCCATTTGAAGTTTTATCAGTGTTTGATTTAGGACTCAAGGGTAGCATAGCTTTGAGCGATAGCTTAAATTGACAATACGCTCGAGTACTTTATTGTTACAAAATTTCAAGGTTTTTGTGACGTTCCAGTAAAAAGTTACAAGCATTTGTATGTTGCAAACTTTTATAGGTGTAGGACGTACCGTATAGAAGTTAGGGCCATTTGAAGTTTAATCAGTGTTTGATTTGGGACTCAAGGGTAGCATAGCTTTGAGCGACAGCTTAAATTGACAAGAGGCTCGAGTACTTTATTGTTACAAAACTTCAAGATTTTATGACGCTCCAGTAAAAAGTTACAAGCATTTGTATGTTGCAAACTTTGATAGGTGTAGGACGTATCGTATAGAAGTTAGGGCCATTTGTAGTTTTATCAGTTTTTAATTTGGGACTCAAGGGTAGCATAGCTTTGAGCGATAGCTTAAATTGCCAAGAGGCCCGAGTACTTTATTGTTACAAAATTTCAATGTTTTATGACGCTCGAGTAAAAAGTAACAATCATTTGTATGTTGCAAACTTTGATAGGTGTAGGACGTAATGTATAGAAGTAAGGGCCATTTGAACTTTTATCAGTGTTTGATTTGGGACTCAAGGGTAGCATAGCTTTGAGCGGTAGCTTAAATTGACAGGAGGCTCGAGTACTTTATTGTTACAAAATTTCAAGGTTTTATGACGCTCCTGTAAAAAGTTACAAGCATTTGTATGTTGCAAACTTTGACAGGTGTAGGACGTACCGTATAGTAGTTAGGGCCATTAGAAGTTTTATCAGTGTTTGATTTGGGACTCAAGGGTAGTATAGCTTTGAGCGGTAGCTTAAATTGACAAGAGGCTCGAGAACTTTATTGTTACAAAATTTCAAGGTTTTATGACGCTCCAGTGAAAAGTTACAAGCATTTGTATGTTGCAAACTTTGATAGGTGTAGGACGTACCGTATAGAATTTAGGGCTATTTGAAGTTTTATCAGTGTTTGATTTGGGACTCAAGGGTAGCATAGCTTTGAGCGGTAGCTTAAATTGCCAAGAGGCCCGAGTACTTTATTGTTACAAAATTTCAATGTTTTATGACGCTCGAGTAAAAAGTAACAAGCATTTGTATGTTGCAAACTTTTATAGGTGTAGGACGTATCGTATAGAAGTTAGGGCCATTTGAAGTTTTGTCAGTGTTTGATTTGGGACTCAAGGGTAGCATAGCTTTGAGCGGTAGCTTAAATTGACAAGAGGCTCGAGTACTTTATTGTTACAAAATTTCAAGGTTTTATGACGCTCCAGTAAAAAGTTACAAGCATATGTATGTTGCAAACTTTGACAGGTGTAGGACGTACCGTATAGAAGTTAGGGCCATTAGAAGTTTTATCAGTGTTTGATTTGGGACTCAAGTTTCGTATAGCTTTGAGCGGTAGCTTAAATTGACAAGAGGCTCGAGAACTTTATTGTTACAAAATTTCAAGGTTTTATGACGCTCCAGTGAAAAGTTACAAGCATTTGTATGTTGCAAACTTTGATAGGTGTAGGACGTACCGTATAGAATTTAGGGCTATTTGAAGTTTTATCAGTGTTTGATTTGGGACTCAAGGGTAGCATAGCTTTGAGCGATAGCTTAAATTGCCAAGAGGCCCTAGTACTTTATTGTTACAAAATTTCAATGTTTTATGACGCTCGAGTAAAAAGTAACAAGCATTTGTATGTTGCAAACTTTGATAGGTGTAGGACGTATCGTATAGAAGTTAGGGCCATTTGAAGTTTTATCAGTGTTTGATTTGGGACTCAAGGGTAGCATAGCTTTGAGCGATAGCTTAAATTGACAAGAGGCCCGAGTACTTTATTGTTACAAAATTTCAATGTTTTATGACGCTCCAGTAAAAAGTTACAAGCATTTGTATGTTGCAAACTCTGATAGGTGTAGGACGTACCGTATAGATGTTAGGGCCATTTGTAGTTTTAACAGTGTTTGATTTGGGACTCAAGGGTAGCATAGCTTTGAGCGGTAGCTTAAATTGACAAGAGGCTCGAGTACTTTATTGTTACAAAATTTCAAGGTTTTATGATGCTCCAATAAAAAGTTACAAGCATTTGTATGTTGCAAACTTTGACAATTGTAGGACGTACCGTATAGAAGTTAGGGCCATTAGAAGTTTTATCAGTGTTTGATTTGGGACTCAAGGGTAGTATAGCTTTGAGCGGTAGCTTAAATTGACAAGAGGCTCGAGTACTTTATTGTTACAAAATTTCAAGGTTTTATGACGCTCCAGTGAAAAGTTACAAGCATTTGTATGTTGCAAACTTTGATAGGTGTAGGACGTACCGTATAGAATTTAGGGCTATTTGAAGTTTTATCAGTGTTTGATTTGGGACTCAAGGGTAGCATAGCTTTGAGCGATATCTTAAATTGACAAGAGGCTCGAGTACTTTATTGTTACACAATTTTAAGGTTTTATGACGCTCCAGTAAAAAGTTACAAGCATTTGTATGCTGCAAACTTTGATAGGTGTAGGACGTACCGTATAAAAGTTAGGGCCATTTGAAGTTTTATCAGTGTTTGATTTGGGACTCAAGGGTAGCATAGCTTTGAGCGATAGCTTAAATTGACAATACGCTCGAGTACTTTATTGTTACAAAATTTCAAGGTTTTTGTGACGTTCCAGTAAAAAGTTACAAGCATTTGTATGTTGCAAACTTTTATAGGTGTAGGACGTACCGTATAGAAGTTAGGGCCATTTGAAGTTTTATCAGTGTTTGATTTGGGACTCAAGGGTAGCATAGCTTTGAGCGACAGCTTAAATTGACAAGAGGCTCGAGTACTTTATTGTTACAAAATTTCAAGATTTTTTGACGCTCCAGAAAAAAGCTACAAGTATTTGTATGTTGCAAACTTTGATAGGTGTAGGACGTATCGTATAGAAGTTAGGGCCATTTGTAGTTTTATCAGTTTTTAATTTGGGACTCAAGGGTAGCATAGCTTTGAGCGATAGCTTAAATTGCCAAGAGGCCCGAGTACTTTATTGTTACAAAATTTCAATGTTTTATGACGCTCTAGTAAAAAGTAACAAGCATTTGTATGTTGCAAACTTTGATAGGAGTAGGACGTACCGTATAGAAGTTAGGGCCATTTGAAGTTTGAACAGTGTTTGATTTGGGACTCAAGGGTAGCATAGCTTTGAGCGATAGCTTAAATTGACAAGAGGCTCGAATACTTTAGTGTTACAAAATTTCAAGGTTTTATGACGCTCCTAAAAAGTTACAAGCATTTGTATGTTGCAAACTTTGATAGGTGTAGGACGTACCGTATAGAAGTTAGGGCCATTTGCAGTTTTATCAGTGTTTGATTTGGGACTCAAGGGTAGCATAGCTTTGAGCGATAGCTTAAATTGACAAGAGGCTCGAGTACTTTATTGTTACAAAATTTCAAGGTTTTATGACGCTCCAGTAAAAAGTTACAAGCATTTGTATGTTGCAAACATTGACAGGTGTAGGGCGTACCGTATAAAAGTTAGGGCCATTTGAAGTTTTATCAGTGTTTGATTTGGGACTCAAGGGTAGCATAGCTTTGAGCGATAGCTTAAATTGACAATACGCTCGAGTACTTTATTGTTACAAAATTTCAAGGTTTTTGTGACGTTCCAGTAAAAAGTTACAAGCATTTGTATGTTGCAAACTTTTATAGGTGTAGGACGTACCGTATAGAAGTTAGGGCCATTTGAAGTTTTATCAGTGTTTGATTTGGGACTCAAGGGTAGCATAGCTTTGAGCGACAGCTTAAATTGACAAGAGGCTCGAGTACTTTATTGTTACAAAATTTCAATATTTTTTGACGCTCCAGAAAAAAGTTACAAGTATTTGTATGTTGCAAACTTTGATAGGTGTAGGACGTATCGTATAGAAGTTAGGGCCATTTGTAGTTTTATCAGTTTTTAATTTGGGACTCAAGGGTAGCATAGCTTTGAGCGATAGCTTAAATTGCCAAGAGGCCCGAGTACTTTATTGTTACAAAATTTCAATGTTTTATGACGCTCTAGTAAAAAGTAACAAGCATTTGTATGTTGCAAACTTTGACAGGTGTAGGACGTACCGTATAGAAGTTAGGGCCATTAGAAGTTTTATCAGTGTTTGATTTGGGACTCAAGGGTAGTATAGCTTTGAGCGGTAGCTTAAATTGACAAGAGGCTCGAGAACTTTATTGTTACAAAATTTCAAGGTTTTATGACGCTCCAGTGAAAAGTTACAAGCATTTGTATGTTGCAAACTTTGATAGGTGTAGGACGTACCCTATAGAATTTAGGGCTATTTGAAGTTTTATCAGTGTTTGATTTGGGACTCAAGGGTAGCATAGCTTTGAGCGGTAGCTTAAATTGCCAAGAGGCCCGAGTACTTTATTGTTACAAAATTTCAATGTTTTATGACGCTCGAGTAAAAAGTAACAAGCATTTGTATGTTGCAAACTTTGATAGGTTAGGACGTATCGTATAGAAGTTAGGGGCATTTGAAGTTTGGTCAGTGTTTGATTTGGGACTCAAGGGTAGCATAGCTTTGAGCGGTAGCTTAAATTGACAAGAGGCTCGAGTACTTTATTGTTACAAAATTTCAAGGTTTTATGACGCTCCAGTAAAAAGTTACAAGCATTTGTATGTGGCAAACTTTGACAGGTGTAGGACGTACCGTATAGAAGTTAGGGCCATTAGAAGTTTTATCAGTGTTTGATTTGGGACTCAAGGGTAGTGTAGGGGTAATCTACGATGTGTAGTTAGAGTTGATTGAACATCAACTGCGTTGGCCTTGCAAGATCGGCTTACGCATCGATTGCAGATTTCACACAACGTATGAATGCAATTATATACAGAAACCTAGTGCGAAGCGGAATGTCGCCCTCAGCAGAGTTTTTGACCGGCAGAGTGTGCCGTTGGCCAAGCTACTTGTTTGTGCTGTTCTGTGACTATGCCTAGTCCAGAGCACGAGAGAAGAAATAAGAATTCTAATGCAGGATTGCAGTTTTAGAGGTTCAGATTAATTCTGGTTTATTTGGTGGCTCGCTGGCCTTTTTATATTATTCAATTCTTATTGTTTTCTTATTCTAACCTATATAAAATGTATCTATCTTATTTACACTAATTACAAATCATATTCCCGAAATTTGTCTCAAGTATCGGATTACCGATATTATTCATTGACGAATCATCGTCTTTGTTTACGTTAATTATTTTGAGTGCAAGTACAGGGCTAAAAGTCACTGCGCTGTCTAACATGCATGCGCTGCAATATATGCAGCGTGTGTTATTTCACCCCCAAAACGCTGGTCTAGCGTATTTGGATATTGAGTGCAACTGCGCACGCTGCGCTATTGTCAGTTTGTTTGCATATGCGACTTGCTGCTGTGCTTATGACGATGTGTGGTCGTCAGTGTACACTTGTATGGTACACTACACCCTCACCCTTAAGAGAAAAATTAGGGGTGTTAGCAAATAATTTTTCTGGAAATATGGTTTGCGTTGTATTACAATTGTCTTATGTTAGATGATTTACATATTAATTGTTTCTTATTATTAATGTTACATAGTAGCGTTTTTAAAATTACAAATTATGCAGTTTACATATTTTTATGATTATTAATTACATTGTTTTGCTTATATATTGTGATATTTTTAATTATAAATTTAAATTACATTGTATGGTTTTAATTGATTATTATGTACTTTCTTAGGTGTACCATTATATTCTATTAATGAATTTACTCCTAACTTATCTAGTATCTTATATGGTCCTTTATATGGATTTACATTCTTTTTTCTGTTTTCTACTTTTAATAGAACTAAATCTCCTATTTCTACATTAAGTGTATTTGTATTAGTTTTTGAATCGGTTAGTGTACGTTTTTGTTTTGCTTTTATTAGCATTTGTTTTGCCTTTTCGTGGGCATAGCGTAATCTCGCTTTTAGCTCGTTGGCGTAATTTTCAAAGTTGTAAATTTTTGTGTTACTTTCTATTATTTCATTGGGTAAACCTGGGAGTTTCCCATATATTAATTCATATGGCGTGTAGCCCGTGTCAACATGTGGCATTGTGTTGTACGTAAAAGTGAAGTAGGGAATCCACTTATCCCATTCGTCGTCGTTTGTCGATGTCAGTAGGAATTCATTCAAGACTCTGTGGTTGCGTTCTAGTGAGCCTATCGTTTGGTGGTGGTACGGTGTCGAAAATTTCTGTTGTATTTTGAGCAGTGTACATATGTTTGCCATTAGCTCGTTTGTAAATTCTGTCCCGTTGTCAGATTTAAGAATTTTGAAGTGTCCGTATTTGAGTATAAATTGTTCAACTAATGTTTTGGCTGTTGTGAGTGCGTCTTTTGTTATCATTGGATGTGCGATTACGAACTTTGTCAGCTCGCACTGCATGGTCAGTATGTAGCGGTATTCGTTTGAAATTTTTAGTGGTCCTACGGTGTCAATTGATATGACTTCGAAACTTGTGTTAGGGGTGTCTGTTATGGTTTGTGGTTCTTTGATGTGTCTTGTTTGTTTACACTTCACGCATGTGTCACAGTTGGATACGAATTTCTTTACCATTTGGTTCATATTTTTCCAAATGTATCTTTGTTTTAGTTTGAGTAGAGTTTTTCTTACTCCGGGATGTCCTGTTTTGTGGCATTCATCTATTAGTTTGTATTTTAAAATATCCTCCGTTATTCTCTTTGGAGGTATATAAATTAATATTTTTAGCTGAGGACTTTTGCTATTAATTTTTATTTTTGCGTAGGCTTCTTTAAATTCTTCTTTTGTATATATTTTGAATATTTCATCATTATTTGCAATTGCTAATTCTTTAATTTTTTCTTTCTTCGTTTTGGATATCAATTTCCTCAGAATCGAGTCTAGTCTCGCTGATTTATCATTGATTCCTGCATGCTTTATATTTTCATTTATATTTTTATTTTTAGGTCGGAGCTTCTACAGAGTCGAATCTTGATTCGGTGAATTATCGCTTTCGCCTATGTGCACAATATCATTTTTCATATATATATTCATTTTTTCAAAGCTTTGATTTTTCTTGTCGACATTAAATTTTAATTTTTTAATATTCTTGACGTCATTTATTGATGTACATTCCCATATTTGAAGGTGATCAGTCTCCTGAGATATGCAATTTCTCAATTTCTTATTTTCATTTTTATTTGCCTCTTTATTTATTTCATTTTTATTTGCCTCTTTATTTATTTCATTTTTATTTGCCATCCCTCTCGTTATTACTAGGGTTCTTTTGGCTTTTTCATCAATTTCTTTCGGTATCATCTCTTTTAGAATGTCTGAATCGATTTGTATTCTTGACAATGCATCTGCATTTGTATTCATCTTTCCAGTTTTATATACTATGTTAAAATCATAGTCACTGAGGTCTAATCTAATTCTGGTCATTTTAGATGAAGGGTTTTTGTGAGAGAATAGCGATATCAGTGGTCGATGGTCAGTTACTACCGTGAACTTTTGACCATATAGATAGGGTTTGAAGAAGTTAATACCCCAATGTATTGCTAGTAGCTCTTTTTCTATTACTGGCTTATTCAAATCGTGTTTTTGTAATGATTTGCTAGCATATGATATTGGTAAATCTTGTCCTATTTCGCCTTGTGATAGTACGGCGCCTAATGCATAATTCGATGCATCTGTAGTTAATATGAAAGGTTTATCGAAATTTGGGTATTGCAATAGTGGTGGGTTTATTAATTTTAGTTTAAGAGTTTCAAAAGATTTTTGGCATTCATCTGTCCATACAAATTTGGCTGATTTCTTTAGTAAGGAGTTTAAACATTTTGCAATATCTGCAAATTCTGGTATAAATTTTCTATAGTAGTTGCAGAATGCAACGAATCTTCTTACTTCGTCTGCGTTTTTCGGTTGAGGGTAATTTTTTACAGTCTCGTATTTTGCTGGGTCAGTTTTAACTCCGTCTTGTGTAATCAAATGTCCTAAATATACGACTTCTGGTCTCAGAAAGTTGCATTTTGCTGCGTTTAATTTTAAGTTATGTTGTTTTAGTCTGTCTAGTACTTTGATTAAATTTTGGTTATGGTGGTTTAGACTGCATCCATAGATGATTATGTCATCTACATAAAGGAATGCTTCTGAGTCAAGTCCTGAGAGTGCTATTGTTAACATTCTCTGAAAGCTGTTGGATGAAATTTTTAGTCCGAAAGGTAGTCTTTTAAATTGATAATGTCCATTAGATGTGGAAAAAGCTGTTAATGGTCGTGATTGTTTTTCTAATTTTATTTGATGAAATGAACTGGTCATGTCTAAGGTTGAAAACCATTTTGCTCTGCCTAACTTGTCTAGAATGTCTTCTAGGCGAGTTAGCGGGAATTTATCATTTACTATCTTGTCATTCAGTTTTCTAAAATCCACTACAAGTCTCCATTTCTTTTTGTCAATAGTGTTCTTTTTAGGAACCAAAAGGAGTGGAGCATTGTATGGGCTGACTGAAGGTTCAATGATATCCTCTTGTAGCATTTTCTTTACCTGTTCATTCACAATTTCTGTGTGTGTGTGTGGCAGTCTGTAGTTTTTAATGTAAACGGGGGTGTTGTCATGTGTCGTTATGTTTTGTGTGTAAAAATTGTTTGTCGAAAGTGGTTCGTCTTCAAGATGAAAAACTTCTTGGTATTGTCTTAGGATGTTTATGAGTTGGGTTTTTGTAGTTTCGTCTGTGCAGTTAAAATTTAGAGTTTCAATGATTTTCTGTAGTCTATTTTCATTGTAATTATCTTGCGTACTGTACTTTAGTATGTCATAATTTTTTAGTGAGTCAGTTTCAAATTGTATTCCGTCTAAAATTACCTCTTTGTTTGTTGTATTTAAAATTTTTATGTGGGTTATACCACTTTTGGGTGCTATTGAGTTGCTTAGAAATATGCCTTCTTGTAATTCTTTATTTAGAATTATTTTGTCTTCATTTATGTTTAATTTTAAGGCTTGTATTATTTCTGTTCTTGCTGGTATTTTTATTGTTTGAGTATCGTGAGATTTAGTGTGCATGGGTATAATGAATGTTTGTTTGTTTACGTACGCGGAAATTGTAAACGTTTCATAATCGATTTTACATATATATTTTTCAAAAAAATCCCTACCTAGAATGCCATCTGTTTCTATTGGAAATGTTTTGTTTACTAATTGGAAAAGGTGGTTGCAAGATTCTTCTCCAATATCTAATTGTAATTCTATTTGACCTTCAGAATATACCTCTTCGTTTGTTATGCCTGTTAATTTGCATTTGTCATCAGGAAAGTATTCGTGGTTTTCTAATTTGCTGCTTATTTTGCATAATGAGATGTCGGCACCTGTGTCTATCAAAAATGTCATTTTTTGCTTTTTGTGTGTCAGCGTGACGAAATTAGTGTGGTTATCCGAGATTTTATACACATTTAATTTTGGCTGTCCAGAATGGTTATACATTCTGGGCCTTGTTCGTTTCCCGTATCGTGTATCATGTTTATGCGGCGGTTTCTGTTTGAGTTGTAATTGTTGTTGTTGTTTTGTTGTCTGCCTTGTGAGTTGTAGTTGTTGTTGTTGTTGTAGCTGTTGTTGTGTCTAAAGTTGTTATTATTTTGATTGTTGGTGTTGTTGTAGTTATTGTTTCTTTGACTGTAATTTGTATTGCTACGGTTATTGTTATTGTATTTATTTTTGTCATAGCGTGTGCTGAAATTATGTCGTGTGTTGTTTGTGTATTGTGGAGTAGGGTTGAATGAATTATATTTGCGCGGAGCGTTGAAATTGGACCTTGTACCTTGTGAGTTGAATGAATTATGTCTTACTTGCATCAGCTGTGATGTGTTTGGCATTATTCTAGATTCGCTCTCAAGTTCAAGTGCCAATTCTGTTGCTTCTGCTAGATCTTGTGGTCTTGCAGCAAAAATTGTCGCTTTGTAATTTTCATTCAGTCCTTTCTTGAAAGTGTCCAATGCTAACTTGTTGTTTGTTTTTATAATTACGTTCTTTTCTGCTTGTGTAGCTGTCTCTCCTAAAGTGTGTATGTTGATTCTGTTTAAACTTTCTATTATTGTCAGTATTTTTTCTTTGTATTGATTGATTCCTGAATTCCTTTGTTGTAGATTAGTTAGTCTGGCTTGTAGCTGTGGTATTGTTGTCGCGTCTTTGTACCTCTGTTGTAGTAGAGTGGTAAGTGTATTTAAGTCTTCTGGTTTTGTGTAACCTCCTATTGCTGTTCTTACATTGGCAGATAATTTGGCATGGTAGATATACTCTAGTAAATCTGTCTGTCCTGACTCGTTGAGTGATTTGTTTATCAGCTCAGCTGTGATTATGAAACTATCTAATTCTCTGAAGTTGCCCGTAAATGTGGGTAGAGATTTTGATGCTGTTTCTATGCTAAAAGATGCCATGTTGTCTATTGGTTCAGTCTCTTCTGTTAATTGTTGTAGTAAAATGGTTTTTATTGTGGAATAAGTATTGGCGAAGCTAATTTTTATTCCAGTTAGGTCTTTATTGTCAGTGTCGGTCTCTATTATATTATTAAATTCCTCTCTTAAAGTGTCAATTAGTCTAAGTTTTGCTGTCACTGTTTTGTTTGTATGTCTTCTGCTGGGATTTTTCCTAAGTGTTGCTAGTATGTCTTTTAAAGAATTGAATTTTAAATCCATTTAGGATTACAGCGAGAAATTTTTGTTAAGAAATTTTATTTATTTTTGTATAGGATTTGAAATTTTTATTTAGATGTTTAAATGTTTATTTAATATATTGTTTGAGTTAGACTGCTGTAATAGCGTTGCCATTAGCGTCATTCTTATATTTATGGACATATTTCTTAAAATATTTATCTACTTTGTATGCTACGATAATAATAATTAATACTAAAAATATTACTATGTATGACTCCGGGATCGATGGGTAGGTGATTTCTGTCTGTAGCTGGTTGTTGTTTATTGTAGCATCTTGGTGCTGTGGCTTACTCTTGCTTGTTCCCATTCTTTGAGCGCCTCGATCATTCGTATAGTCTCGTCTTCGACTGTGGATTGGTCTTTGTAGTCCTCTACTGTTGGAATGCCAGGTTTTCCGATCATATGCCAAGTTATTCGCATGCACGCTATTTGGTCACTTTCTTCTGTTTTTGATTTGGTGTTTGAGTTCTTCAATTTCCTCCCAGATTCGTGTGGCCTCATTCCACGGAGGTGGGTTGGTTTCGTCTCTAACGATTGAAAGTAAGTGTGCTAATTTGTGCTTCTGTTTGGTCAACAGTCCTCCTCGTTTCTTTGTTTTCTTTAGCTCTTTCTGGAGTGTTTGGCGTCGTTGGTACTCCTTGATTGTTAGTGGAAGTGGTCCGACTTTTAGTGGAGGTTGTGCAACGTATATTGGTGCTGGAACGGTTGGCTTGCATGCAGATTGTGGCACGTATTCTTCCATGAGTTGGGTTGCTGTTTTTGTTGCTTTGTTGATCGGTTGCAGGAACGGTTGCAGGAACTGTTGCAGGAACTGTTGCAGTATCGGTTGCAGTAATTTTTGCGGGAACTGTTGCAGGATTTTTGAGCGGTGCAGGAATTTAAAGCGGTTGCAGGAACTGTTGCAGGAACGGTTGCAGGATCTGTTGCAGGAATTTTTGCAGGAACTGTTGCAGGATTTTTGAGCGGTGCAGGAATTTAGAGCGGTTGCAGGAATTTTTGTCTGCCTTTCAGGTCCCAGGTCAGTTGCAGGATCGCCATGTAGGGGTAATCTACGATGTGTAGTTAGAGTTGATTGAACATCAACTGCGTTGGCCTTGCAAGATCGGCTTACGCATCGATTGCAGATTTCACACAACGTATGAATGCAATTATATACAGAAACCTAGTGCGAAGCGGAATGTCGCCCTCAGCAGAGTTTTTGACCGGCAGAGTGTGCCGTTGGCCAAGCTACTTGTTTGTGCTGTTCTGTGACTATGCCTAGTCCAGAGCACGAGAGAAGAAATAAGAATTCTAATGCAGGATTGCAGTTTTAGAGGTTCAGATTAATTCTGGTTTATTTGGTGGCTCGCTGGCCTTTTTATATTATTCAATTCTTATTGTTTTCTTATTCTAACCTATATAAAATGTATCTATCTTATTTACACTAATTACAAATCATATTCCCGAAATTTGTCTCAAGTATCGGATTACCGATATTATTCATTGACGAATCATCGTCTTTGTTTACGTTAATTATTTTGAGTGCAAGTACAGGGCTAAAAGTCACTGCGCTGTCTAACATGCATGCGCTGCAATATATGCAGCGTGTGTTATTTCACCCCCAAAACGCTGGTCTAGCGTATTTGGATATTGAGTGCAACTGCGCACGCTGCGCTATTGTCAGTTTGTTTGCATATGCGACTTGCTGCTGTGCTTATGACGATGTGTGGTCGTCAGTGTACACTTGTATGGTACACTACAGTAGTATAGCTTTGAGCGGTAGCTTAAATTGACAAGAGGCTCGAGAACTTTATTGTTACAAAATTGCAAGGTTTTATGACGTTCCAGTGAAAAGTTACAAGCATTTGTATGTTGCAATCTTTAATAGGTGTAGGACGTACCGTATAAAAGTTAGGGCCATTTGAAGTTTTATCAGTGTTTGATTTGGGACTCAAGGGTAGCATAGCTTTGAGCGATATCTTAAATTGACAAGAGGCTCGAGTACTTTATTGTTACACAATTTTAAGGTTTTATGACGCTCCAGTAAAAAGTTACAAGCATTTGTATGCTGCAAACTTTGATAGGTGTAGGACGGTCCGTATAGAAGTTACGGCAATTTGAAGTTTTATAAGTGTTTGATTTGGGACTCAAGGGTAGCATAGCTTTGAGCGATAGCTTAAATTGACAAGAGGCTCGACTACTTTATTGTTACAAAATTTCAAGGTTTTATGACGCTCCAGTGAAAAGTTACAAGCATTTGTATGTTGCACACTTTGATAGGTGTAGGACGAACGGTATAGAAGTTAGGGCCATTTGAAGTTTTATCAGTGTTTGATTTGGGACTCAACGGTAGCATAGCTTTGAGCGATAGCTTAAATTGACAAGAGGCTCGAGTACTTTATTGTTACAAAATTTCAAGGTTTTATGGCGCACCAGTAAAAAGTTACAAGCATTTGTATGTTGCAAACTTTGATAGGTGTAGGGCGTACCGTATAGAAGTTAGGGCCATTTGTAGTTTTATCAGTGTTTGATCTGGGACTCAAGGGTAGCATAGCTTTGAGCGATAGCTGAAATTGACAAGAGTCTAGAGTACTTTATTGTTACAAAATTTCAAGGTTATATGACGCTCCAGTAAAAAGTTATAAGCATTTGTATGTTGCAGACTTTGATGGGTGTAGGATGAACCGAATAGAAGTTAGGGCCATTAGAAGTTTTATCAGTGTTTGATTTGGGACTCAAGCGTAGTATAGCTTTGAGCGGTAGCTTAAATTGACAAGAGGCACGAGAACTTTATTGTTACAAATTTTCAAGGTTTTATGACGCTCCAGTGAAAAGTTACAAGCATTTGTATGTTGCAAACTTTGATAGGTGTAGGACGTACCGTATAGAATTTAGGGTCATTTGAAGTTTTATCAGTGTTTGATTTGGGACTCAAGGGTAGCATAGCTTTGAGCGATAGCTTAAATTGACAAGAGGCTCGAGTACTTTATTGTTACAAAATTTTAAGGTTTTATGACGCTCCAGTAAAAAGTTACAAGCATTTGTATGCTGCAAACTTTGATAGGTGTAGGACGTACCGTATAGAAGTTACGGCAATTTGAAGTTTTATAAGTGTTTGATTTGGGACTCAAGGGTAGCATTTGAGCGATAGCTTAAATTGACAAGAGGCTCGACTACTTTATTGTTACAAAATTTTAAGGTTATATGACGCTATAGTAAAAAGTTATAAGCATTTGTATGTTGCAGACTTTGATGGTTGTAGGACGTACCGTATAGAAGTAAGGGCCATTTGAAGTTTTATCAGTGTTTGATCTGGGACTCAAGGGTAGCATAGCTTTGAACGATAGCTTAAATTGACAAGAGGCTCGAGTATTTTTTTGTTACAAAATTTCAAGGTTTTATGACGCTCCAGTAAAAAGTTACAAGCATTTGTATGTTGCAAACTTTGATAGGTTTAGGACGTACCGTATAGAAGTTAGGGCCATTTGAACTTATATCAGTTTTTGATTTGAGACTCAAGGGTAACATAGTTTTGAGCGATAGGTTAAATAGAAAGGGGCTCGACTACTTTATTGTTACAAAATTTCAAGGTTTTTTGACACTAAAGTAAAAAGTTACAAGCATTTGTATGCTGCAAACTTTGATAGGTGTAGGACGTACCGTATAGAAGTTACGGCCATTTGAAGTTTTATAAGTGTTTGATCTGGGACTCAAGGGTAGCATAGCTTTGAGCGATAGCTGAAATTGACAAGAGGCTAGAGTACTTTATTGTTACAAAATTTCAAGGTTCTATGACGCTCCAGTAAAAAGTTACAAGCATTTGTATGTTGCAAACTTTAATAGGTGTAGGACGAACGGTATTAAAGTTAGGGCCATTTGAAGTTTTATCAGTGTTTGATTTGGGACTCAAGGGTAGCATAGCTTTGAGCGATA
This sequence comes from Clusia tigrina, assembly GCA_920105625.2. NCBI lineage: Eukaryota > Metazoa > Arthropoda > Insecta > Diptera > Clusiidae > Clusia > Clusia tigrina. Next base: position 107,674,065 of record OV050033.1, on the reverse strand, counting down.
GCTTAAATTGACAAGAGGCTCGAGTATTTTTTTGTTACAAAATTTCAAGGTTTTATGACGCTCCAGTAAAAAGTTACAAGCATTTGTATGTTGCAAACTTTGATAGGTGTAGGACACACCGTATAGAAATTAGGGCCATTTGAAGTTTTATCAGTATTTGATTTGGGACTCAAGGGTAGCATAGCTTTGAGCGGTAGCTTAAATTGACAAGAGGCTCGAGTACTTTATTGTTTCAAAATTTCAAGGTTTTATGACGCTCCTAAAAAGTTACAAGCATTTGTATGTTGCAAACATTGACAGGTGTAGGGCGTACCGTATAAAAGTTAGGGCCATTTGAAGTTTTATCAGTGTTTGATTTGGGACTCAAGGGTAGCATAGCTTTGAGCGATAGCTTAAATTGACAAGAGGCTCGAGTACTTTATTGTTACAAAATTTCAAGGTTTTATGACGCTCCAGTAAAAAGTTACAAGCATTTGTATGTTGCAATCTTTAATAGGTGTAGGACGTACCGTATAAAAGTTAGGGCCATTTGAAGTTTTATCAGTGTTTGATTTGGGACTCAAGGGTAGCATAGCTTTGAGCGATAGCTTAAATTGACAAGAGGCTCGAGTACTTTATTGTTACAAAATTTCAAGGTTTTATGACGCTCCAGTAAAAAGTTACAAGCATTTGTATGTTGCAAACATTGACAGGTGTAGGGCGTACCGTATAAAAGTTAGGGCCATTTGAAGTTTTATCAGTGTTTGATTTGGGACTCAAGGGTAGCATAGCTTTGAGCGATAGCTTAAATTGACAATACGCTCGAGTACTTTATTGTTACAAAATTTCAAGGTTTTTGTGACGTTCCAGTAAAAAGTTACAAGCATTTGTATGTTGCAAACTTTTATAGGTGTAGGACGTACCGTATAGAAGTTAGGGCCATTTGAAGTTTCATCAGTGTTTGATTTGGGACTCAAGGGTAGCATAGCTTTGAGCGACAGCTTAAATTGACAAGAGGCTCGAGTACTTTATTGTTACAAAATTTCAAGATTTTTGACGCTCCAGAAAAAAGTTACAAGTATTTGTATGTTGCAAACTTTGATAGGTGTAGGACGTATCGTATAGAAGTTAGGGCCATTTGTAGTTTTATCAGTTTTTAATTTGGGACTCAAGGGTAGCATAGCTTTGAGCGATAGCTTAAATTGCCAAGAGGCCCGAGTACTTTATTGTTACAAAATTTCAATGTTTTATGACGCTCTAGTAAAAAGTAACAAGCATTTGTATGTTGCAAACTTTGACAGGTGTAGGACGTACCGTATAGAAGTTAGGGCCATTAGAAGTTTTATCAGTGTTTGATTTGGGACTCAAGGGTAGTATAGCTTTGAGCGGTAGCTTAAATTGACAAGAGGCTCGAGAACTTTATTGTTACAAAATTTCAAGGTTTTATGACGCTCCAGTGAAAAGTTACAAGCATTTGTATGTTGCAAACTTTGATAGGTGTAGGACGTACCGTATAGAATTTAGGGCTATTTGAAGTTTTATCAGTGTTTGATTTGGGACTCAAGGGTAGCATAGCTTTGAGCGGTAGCTTAAATTTCCAAGAGGCCCGAGTACTTTATTGTTACAAAATTTCAATGTTTTATGACGCTCGAGTAAAAAGTAACAAGCATTTGTATGTTGCAAACTTTGATAGGTTAGGACGTATCGTATAGAAGTTAGGGGCATTTGAAGTTTGGTCAGTGTTTGATTTGGGACTCAAGGGTAGCATAGCTTTGAGCGGTAGCTTAAATTGACAAGAGGCTCGAGTACTTTATTGTTACAAAATTTCAAGGTTTTATGACGCTCCAGTAAAATGTTACAAGCATTTGTATGTGGCAAAGTTTGACAGGTGTAGGACGTACCGTATAGAAGTTAGGGCCATTAGAAGTTTTATCAGTGTTTGATTTGGGACTCAAGGGTAGTATAGCTTTGAGCGGTAGCTTAAATTGACAAGAGGCTCGAGAACTTTATTGTTACAAAATTGCAAGGTTTTATGACGTTCCAGTGAAAAGTTACAAGCATTTGTATGTTGCAAACTTTGATAGGTGTAGGACGTACCGTATAGAATTTAGGGCTATTTGAAGTTTTATCAGTGTTTGATTTGGGACTCAAGGGTAGCATAGCTTTGAGCGATATCTTAAATTGACAAGAGGCTCGAGTACTTTATTGTTACACAATTTTAAGGTTTTATGACGCTCCAGTAAAAAGTTACAAGCATTTGTATGCTGCAAACTTTGATAGGTGTAGGACGGTCCGTATAGAAGTTACGGCAATTTGAAGTTTTATAAGTGTTTGATTTGGGACTCAAGGGTAGCATAGCTTTGAGCGATAGCTTAAATTGACAAGAGGCTCGACTACTTTATTGTTACAAAATTTCAAGGTTTTATGACGCTCCAGTGAAAAGTTACAAGCATTTGTATGTTGCAAACTTTGATAGGTGTAGGACGAATGGTATAGAAGTTAGGGCCATTTGAAGTTTTATCAGTGTTTGATTTGGGACTCAACGGTAGCATAGCTTTGAGCGATAGCTTAAATTGACAAGAGGCTCGAGTACTTTATTGTTACAAAATTTCAAGGTTTTATGGCGCACCAGTAAAAAGTTACAAGCATTTGTATGTTGCAAACTTTGATAGGTGTAGGGCGTACCGTATAGAAGTTAGGGCCATTTGTAGTTTTATCAGTGTTTGATCTGGGACTCAAGGGTAGCATAGCTTTGAGCGATAGCTGAAATTGACAAGAGTCTAGAGTACTTTATTGTTACAAAATTTCAAGGTTATATGACGCTCCAGTAAAAAGTTATAAGCATTTGTATGTTGCAGACTTTGATGGGTGTAGGATGAACCGAATAGAAGTTAGGGCCATTAGAAGTTTTATCAGTGTTTGATTTGGGACTCAAGCGTAGTATAGCTTTGAGCGGTAGCTTAAATTGACAAGAGGCACGAGAACTTTATTGTTACAAATTTTCAAGGTTTTATGACGCTCCAGTGAAAAGTTACAAGCATTTGTATGTTGCAAACTTTGATAGGTGTAGGACGTACCGTATAGAATTTAGGGTCATTTGAAGTTTTATCAGTGTTTGATTTGGGACTCAAGGGTAGCATAGCTTTGAGCGATAGCTTAAATTGACAAGAGGCTCGAGTACTTTATTGTTACAAAATTTTAAGGTTTTATGACGCTCCAGTAAAAAGTTACAAGCATTTGTATGCTGCAAACTTTGATAGGTGTAGGACGTACCGTATAGAAGTTACGGCAATTTGAAGTTTTATAAGTGTTTGATTTGGGACTCAAGGGTAGCATTTGAGCGATAGCTTAAATTGACAAGAGGCTCGACTACTTTATTGTTACAAAATTTTAAGGTTATATGACGCTATAGTAAAAAGTTATAAGCATTTGTATGTTGCAGACTTTGATGGGTGTAGGACGTACCGTATAGAAGTAAGGGCCATTTGAAGTTTTATCAGTGTTTGATCTGGGACTCAAGGGTAGCATAGCTTTGAACGATAGCTTAAATTGACAAGAGGCTCGAGTATTTTTTTGTTACAAAATTTCAAGGTTTTATGACGCTCCAGTAAAAAGTTACAAGCATTTGTATGTTGCAAACTTTGATAGGTTTAGGACGTACCGTATAGAAGTTAGGGCCATTTGAACTTATATCAGTTTTTGATTTGAGACTCAAGGGTAACATAGTTTTGAGCGATAGCTTAAATAGAAAGGGGCTCGACTACTTTATTGTTACAAAATTTCAAGGTTTTTTGATACTCCAGTAAAAAGTTACAAGCATTTGTATGCTGCAAACTTTGATAGGTGTAGGACGTACCGTATAGAAGTTACGGCCATTTGAAGTTTTATAAGTGTTTGATCTGGGACTCAAGGGTAGCATAGCTTTGAGCGATAGCTGAAATTGACAAGAGGCTAGAGTACTTTATTGTTACAAAATTTCAAGGTTCTATGACGCTCCAGTAAAAAGTTACAAGCATTTGTATGTTGCAAACTTTAATAGGTGTAGGACGAACGGTATTAAAGTTAGGGCCATTTGAAGTTTTATCAGTGTTTGATTTGGGACTCAAGGGTAGCATAGCTTTGAGCGATAGCTTAAATTGACAAGAGGCTCGAGTATTTTTTTGTTACAAAATTTCAAGGTTTTATGACGCTCCAGTAAAAAGTTACAAGCATTTGTATGTTGCAAACTTTGATAGGTGTAGGACACACCGTATAGAAATTAGGGCCATTTGAAGTTTTATCAGTATTTGATTTGGGACTCAAGGGTAGCATAGCTTTGAGCGGTAGCTTAAATTGACAAGAGGCTCGAGTACTTTATTGTTTCAAAATTTCAAGGTTTTATGACGCTCCAGTAAAAAGTTACAAGCATTTGTATGTTGCAAACTTTGACAGGTGTAGGACGAACGGTATAGGAGTTAGGGCCATTTGAAGTTTTATCAGTGTTTGATTTGGGACTCAAGGGTAGCATAGCTTTGAGCGATAGCTTAAATTGACAAGAGGCTCGAGTACTTTATTGTTACAAAATTTTAAGGTTTTATGACGCACCAGTAAAAAGTTACCAGCATTTGTATGTTGCAAACTTTGATAGCTGTAGGGCGTACCGTATAGAAGTTAGGGCCATTTGAAGTTTTATCAGTGTTTGATCTGGGACTCAAGGGTAGCATAGCTTTGAGCGATAGTTGAAATTGACATGAGGCTAGAGTACTTTATTGTTACAAAATTTCAAGGTTTTATGACGTTCCCGTAAAAAGTTATAAGCATTTGTATGTTGCAGACTTTGATTGGTGTAGAATGTACCGTATAGAATTTAGGGCCATTTAAAGTTTTATCAGTGCTTGATTTGGGACTCAAGGATAGCATAGCTTTGAGCGATAGCTTAAATTGACAAGAGGCTCGAGTACTTTATTGTTACAAAATTTCAAGGTTTTATGACGCACCAGTAAAAAGTTACCAGCATTTGTATGTTGCAAACTTTGACAGGTGTAGGACGAACGGTATAGGAGTTAGGGCCATTTGAAGTTTTATCAGTGTTTGATTTGGGACTCAAGGGTAGCATATCTTTGAGCGATAGCTTAAATTGACAAGAGGCTCGAGTACTTTATTGTTACAAAATTTCAAGGTTTTATGACGCTCCAGTAAAAAGTTACAAGCATTTGTATGTTGCAAACTTTGATAGGTGTAGGACGAACGGTATAGAAGTTAGGGCCATTTGAAGTTTTATCAGTGTTTGATTTGGGACTCAAGGGTAGCATAGCTTTGAGCGATAGCTTAAATTGACAAGAGGCTCGAGTACTTTATTGTTACAAAATTTCAAGGTTTTATGACGCACCAGTAAAAAGTTACCAGCATTTGTATGTTGCAAACTTTGATAGGTGTAGGGCGTACCGTATAGAATTTAGGGCCATATGAAGTTTTATCTGTGTTTGATCTGGGACTCAAGGGTAGCATAGCTTTGAGCGATATCTGAAATTGACAAGAGGCTAGAGTACTTTATTGTTACAAAATTTCAAGGTTTTATGACGCTCCAGTAAAAAGTTATAAGCATTTGTATGTTGCTGACTTTGATAGGTGTAGGATGTACCGTATAGAAGCTAGGGCAATTCGAAGTTTTATCAGTGTTTGATTTGGGACTCAACGGTAGCATAGCTTTGAGCGATAGCTTAAATTGACAAGAGGCTCGAGTACTTTATTGTTACAAAATTTCAAGGTTTTATGACGCTCCAGTAAAAAGTTAAAAGCTTTTGTATGTTGCAAACTTTGATAGGTGTAGGACATACCGTATAGAAGTTAGGGCCATTTGAAGTTTTATAAGTGTTTGATTTGGGACTCAAGGGTAGCATAGCTTTGAGCGATAGCTTAAATTGACAAGAGGCTCGAGTATTTTTTTGTTACAAAATTTCAATGTTTTATGACGCTCCAGTTAAAAGTTACAAGCATTTGTATGTTGCAAACTTTGATAGGTGTAGGACACACCGTATAGAAGTTAGGGCCATTTGAAGTTTTATCAGTGTTTGATTTGGGACTCAAGGGTAGCATAGCTTTGAGCGGTAGCTTAAATTGACAAGAGGCTCGAGTACTTTATTGTTACAAAATTTCAAGGTTTTATGACGCTCCAGTAAAAAGTTACAAGCATTTGTATGTTGCAAACTTTGATAGGTGTTGGACGAACGGTATAGAAGTTAGGGCCAGTTGAAGTTTTATCAGTGTTTGATTTGGGACTCAAGGGTAGCTGAGCTTTGAGCGATAACTTAAATTGACAAGAGGCTCGAGTACTTTATTGTTACAAAATTTCAAGGTTTTATGACGCACCAGTAAAAAGTTACCTGCATTTGTATGTTGCAAACTTTGATAGGTGTAGGGCGTACCGTATAGAAATTAGGGCCATTTGAAGTTTTATCAGTGTTTGATCTGGGACTCACGGGTAGCAAAGCTTTGAGCGATAGCTGAAATTGACAAGAGGCTAGAGTACTTTATTGTTACAAAAGTTCAAGGTTTTATGACGCTCCAGTAAAAAGTTATAAGCATTTGTATGTTGCAGGCTTTGATTGGTGTAGGATGTACCGTATAGAAGCTAGGGCCATTTGAAGTTTTATCAGTGTTTTATTTGGGACTCAACGGTAGCATAGCATTGAGCGATAGCTTAAATTGACAAGAGGCTCGAGTACTTTATTGTTACAAAATTTCAAGGTTTTATGACGCTCCAGTAAAAAGTTTAAAGCATTTGTATGTTGCAAACTTTGATAGGTGTAGGACACACTGTATAGAAGTTAGGACCATTTGAAGTTTTATCAGTGATTGATTTGGGACTCAAGGGTAGCATAGCTTTGAACGGTAGCTTAAATTGACAAGAGGCTCGAGTACTTTATTGTCACAAAATTTCAAGGTTTTATGACGCTCCAGTAAAAAGTTACAAGCATTTGTATGTTGCAAACTTTGATAGGTGTAGGACGTACCGTATAGAAGTAAGGGCCATTTGAAGTTTTATCAGTGTTTTATTTGGGACTCAAGGGTAGCATAGCTTTGAACGATAACTTAAATTGACAAGAGGCTCGAGTATTTTTTTGTTACAAAATTTCCAGGTTTTATGACGCTCCAGTAAAAAGTTACAAGCATTTGTATGTTGCAAACTTTGATAGGTTTAGGACGTACCGTATAGAAGTTAGGGCCATTTGAAGTTTTATCAGTTTTATATTTGGGACTCAAGGGTAACATTGTTTTGAGCGATAGCTTAAATTGACAAGAGGCTCGACTACTTTATTGTTACAAAATTTAAAGGTTTTTTGACACTCCAGTAAAAAGTTACAAGCATTTGTATGTTGCAAACTTTGATAGGTGTAGGATGTACCGTATAGAAGTTAGGGCCATTTAAAATTTTATCAGTGTTTGATTTGGGACTCAAGGGTAGTATAGCTTTGAGTGATAGCTTAAATTGACAAGAGGCTCGAGAACTTTATTGTTACAAAATTTCAAGGTTTTATGACGCTCCAGTAAAAAGTTACAAGCATTTGTATGTTGCAAACTTTGATAGGTGTAGGACGCACCGTATAGAATTTAGTGCCATTTTGAAGTTTTATCAGTGTTTGATTTAGGACTCAAGGGTAGCATAGCTTTGAGCCATAGCTTAAATTGACAAGAGGCTCGAGTACTTTATTGTTACAAAATTTTAAGGTTTTATGACGCTCCAGTAAAAAGTTACAAGCATTTGTATGTTGGAAACTTTGATAGCTGTAGGACGTACCGTATAGAAGTTAGGGTCATTTGAAGTTTTATCAGTGTTTGATTTGGGACTCAAGGGTAGCATTGCTTTGAGCGATAGCTTAAATTTTCAAGAGGCTCGACTACTTTATTGTTACAAAATTTCAAGGTTTTTTGACGCACCAGTAAAAAGTTACAAGCATTTGTATGTTGCAAACTTTGATAGGAGTAGGGCGTACCGTATTGAAGTTAGGGTCATTTGAAGTTTTATCAGTGTTTGATTTGGGACTCAAGGGTAGCATAGCTTTGAGTGGTAGCTTAACTTGACAAGAGGCTCGAGTACTTTATTGTTACAAAATTTCAAGGTTTTATGACGCTCCAGTAAAAAGTTACAAGCATTTGTATGTTGCAAACTTTGATATGTGTAGGACGTACCGTATAGAAGTTAGGGCCATTTGAAGTTTTATCAGTTTTTGATTTGGGACTCAAGGGTAGCATAGCTTTGAGCGAAAGCTTAAATTGACAAGAGGCTCGAGTACTTTATTGTTACAAAATTTCAAGGTTTTATTTCGCTCCAGTAAAAAGTTACAAGCATTTGTATGTTGCAAACTTTGACAGGTGTAGGACGTATCGTATAGAAGTTAAGGCCATTTGAAGTTTTATCAAAGATTGATTTGGGACTCAAGGGTAGCATAGCTTTGAGCGATAGCTTAAATTGACAAGAGGCTCGAGTACTTCATTGTTACAAAATTTCAAGGTTTTATGACGCTCAAGTAAAAAGTTACAAGCATTTGTATGTTTCAAACTTTGATAGGTGTAGGACGTACCGTATAGAAGTTAGGGCCATTTGAAGTTTTATCAGTGTTTGATTTGGGACTGAAGGGTAGCATATCTTTAAGCGATAACTTAAATTGACAAGAGGCTTGAGTACTTTATTGTTACAAAATTTCAAGGTTTTATGACGCTCCAGTAAAAAGTTACAACCATTTATATGTTGCAAACTTTGGTAGGTGTCGGACGTACCGTATAGAAGTTAGGGCCATTTGAAGTTATTTCAGTGTTTGATTTGGGACTCAAGGGTAGCATAGCTTTGAGCGATAGCTTAAATTGACAAGAGGCTCGAGTACTTTATTGTTACAAAATTTCACGGTTTTATAACGCTTCAGTAAAAAGTTACAAGCATTTGTATGTTGCAAACTTTGATAGGTGTAGGACGTACCGTATAGAAGTTAGAGCATTTGAAGTTTTATCAGTGTTTGATTTGGGACTCAAGGGTAGCATAGCTTTGAGCGATAGCTTAAATTGACAAGAGGCTCGAGTACTTTATTGTTACAAATTTCAAGGTTTTATGACGCTCCAGTAAAAAGTTACAAGCATTTGTATGTTGCAAGCTTTGATAGGTGTAGGACGTACCGTATAGAAGTTAGGGCCATTTGACATACCGTATAGAAGTTAAGGCCATTTGAAGTTTTATCAGTGTTTGATTTGGGACTCAAGGGTAGCATAGCTTTGAGCGATAGCTTAAATTGACAAGAGGCTCGAGTACTTTATTGTTACAAATTTCAAGGTTTTATGACGCTCCAGTAAAAAGTTACAAGCATTTGTATGTTGCAAGCTTTGATAGGTGTAGGACGTACCGTATAGAAGTTAGGGCCATTTGACATACCGTATAGAAGTTAGGGCCATTTGAAGTTTTATCAGTGTTTGATTTGGGACTCAACGGTAGCATAGCTTTGAGCGATAGCTTAAATTGCCAAGAGGCTCGAGTACTTTATTGTCACAAAATTTAAAGGTTTTTTGACACTCCAGTAAAAAGTTACAACCATTTGTATGTTGCAAACTTTGATAGGTGTAGGACGTACCGTATAGAAGTTAGGGCCATTTGAAGTTTTATCAGTGTTTGATTTGGGACTCAAGGGTAGCATAGCTTTGAGCGACAGCTTAAATTTACAAGAGGCTCGAGTACTTCATTGTTACAAAATTTCAAGGTTTTATGACGCTCAAGTAAAAAGTTACAAGCATTTGTATGTTGCAAACTTTGATATGTGTAGGACGTACCGTATAGAAGTTAGGGTCATTTGAAGTTTTATCAGTGTTTGATTTGGGACTCAAGGGTAGCATTGCTTTGAGCGATAGCTTAAATTTTCAAGAGGCTCGACTACTTTATTGTTACAAAATTTCAAGGTTTTTTGACGCACCAGTAAAAAGTTACAAGCATTTGTATGTTGCAAACTTTGATAGGAGTAGGGCGTACCGTATTGAAGTTAGGGTCATTTGAAGTTTTATCAGTGTTTGATTTGGGACTCAAGGGTAGCATAGCTTTGAGTGGTAGCTTAACTTGACAAGAGGCTCGAGTACTTTATTGTTACAAAATTTCAAGGTTTTATGACGCTCCAGTAAAAAGTTACAAGCATTTGTATGTTGCAAACTTTGATATATGTAGGACGTACCGTATAGAAGTTAGGGCCATTTGAAGTTTTATCAGTTTTTGATTTGGGACTCAAGGGTAGCATAGCTTTGAGCGATATCTTAAATTGACAAGAGGCTCGAGTACTTTATTGTTACAAAATTTCAAGGTTTTATTTCGCTCCAGTAAAAAGTTACAAGCATTTGTATGTTGCAAACTTTGACAGGTGTAGGACGTATCGTATAGAAGTTAAGGCCATTTGAAGTTTTATCAAAGATTGATTTGGGACTCAAGGGTAGCATAGCTTTGAGCGATAGCTTAAATTGACAAGAGGCTCGAGTACTTTATTGTTACAAAATTTCACGGTTTTATAACGCTTCAGTAAAAAGTTACAAGCATTTGTATGTTGCAAACTTTGATAGGTGTAGGACGTACCGTATAGAAGTTAGAGCATTTGAAGTTTTATCAGTGTTTGATTTGGGACTCAAGGGTAGCATAGCTTTGAGCGATAGCTTAAATTGACAAGAGGCTCGAGTACTTTATTGTTACAAATTTCAAGGTTTTATGACGCTCCAGTAAAAAGTTACAAGCATTTGTATGTTGCAAGCTTTGATAGGTGTAGGACGTACCGTATAGAAGTTAGGGCCATTTGACATACCGTATAGAAGTTAAGGCCATTTGAAGTTTTATCAGTGTTTGATTTGGGACTCAAGGGTAGCATAGCTTTGAGCGATAGCTTAAATTGACAAGAGGCTCGAGTACTTTATTGTTACAAATTTCAAGGTTTTATGACGCTCCAGTAAAAAGTTACAAGCATTTGTATGTTGCAAGCTTTGATAGGTGTAGGACGTACCGTATAGAAGTTAGGGCCATTTGACATACCGTATAGAAGTTAGGGCCATTTGAAGTTTTATCAGTGTTTGATTTGGGACTCAACGGTAGCATAGCTTTGAGCGATAGCTTAAATTGCCAAGAGGCTCGAGTACTTTATTGTCACAAAATTTAAAGGTTTTTTGACACTCCAGTAAAAAGTTACAACCATTTGTATGTTGCAAACTTTGATAGGTGTAGGACGTACCGTATAGAAGTTAGGGCCATTTGAAGTTTTATCAGTGTTTGATTTGGGACTCAAGGGTAGCATAGCTTTGAGCGACAGCTTAAATTTACAAGAGGCTCGAGTACTTTATTGTTACAATATTTCAAGATTTTAAGACGCTCCAGTAAAAAGTTACAAGCATTTGTATGTTGCAAACTTTGATAGGTGTAGGACGTACCGTATAGAAGTTAGGGCCATTTGAAGTTTTATCAGTGTTTGATTTGGGTCTCAAGGGTAGCATATCTTTAAGCGATAGCTTAAATTGACAAGAGGCTCGAGAACTTTATTGTTACAAAATTTCAAGGTTTTATAACGCTCCAGTAAAAAGTTACAAGCATTTGTATGTTGCAAACTTTGATATGTGTAGGACGTACCGTATAGAAGTTAGGGTCATTTGAAGTTTTATCAGTGTTTGATTTGGGACTCAAGGGTAGCATTGCTTTGAGCGATAGCTTAAATTTTCAAGAGGCTCGACTACTTTATTGTTACAAAATTTCAAGGTTTTTTGACGCACCAGTAAAAAGTTACAAGCATTTGTATGTTGCAAACTTTGATAGGAGTAGGGCGTACCGTATTGAAGTTAGGGTCATTTGAAGTTTTATCAGTGTTTGATTTGGGACTCAAGGGTAGCATAGCTTTGAGTGGTAGCTTAACTTGACAAGAGGCTCGAGTACTTTATTGTTACAAAATTTCAAGGTTTTATGACGCTCCAGTAAAAAGTTACAAGCATTTGTATGTTGCAAACTTTGATATATGTAGGACGTACCGTATAGAAGTTAGGGCCATTTGAAGTTTTATCAGTTTTTGATTTGGGACTCAAGGGTAGCATAGCTTTGAGCGATATCTTAAATTGACAAGAGGCTCGAGTACTTTATTGTTACAAAATTTCAAGGTTTTATTTCGCTCCAGTAAAAAGTTACAAGCATTTGTATGTTGCAAACTTTGACAGGTGTAGGACGTATCGTATAGAAGTTAAGGCCATTTGAAGTTTTATCAAAGATTGATTTGGGACTCAAGGGTAGCATAGCTTTGAGCGATAGCTTAAATTGACAAGAGGCTCGAGTACTTCATTGTTACAAAATTTCAAGGTTTTATGACGCTCAAGTAAAAAGTTACAAGCATTTGTATGTTTCAAACTTTGATAGGTGTAGGACGTACCGTATAGAAGTTAGGGCCATTTGAAGTTTTATCAGTGTTTGATTTGGGACTGAAGGGTAGCATATCTTTAAGCGATAACTTAAATTGACAAGAGGCTTGAGTTTTGACAAAAGGCTTGAGTACTTTATTGTTACAAAATTTCAAGGTTTTATGACGCTCCAGTAAAAAGTTACAACCATTTGTATGTTGCAAACTTTGGTAGGTGTCGGACGTACCGTAAAGAAGTTAGGGCCATTTGAAGTTATTTCAGTGTTTGATTTGGGACTCAAGGGTAGCATAGCTTTGAGCGATAGCTTAAATTGACAAGAGGCTCGAGTACTTTATTGTTACAAAATTTCACGGTTTTATAACGCTTCAGTTAAAAGTTACAAGCATTTGTATGTTGCAAACTTTGATTGGTGTAGGACGTACCGTATAGAAGTTAGAGCATTTGAAGTTTTATCAGTGTTTGATTTGGGACTCAAGGGTAGCATAGCTTTGAGCGATAGCTTAAATTGACAAGAGGCTCGAGTACTTTATTGTTACAAAATTTTAAGGTTTTATGACACTCCAGTAAAAAGTTACAAGCATTTGTATGTTGGAAACTTTGATAGCTGTAGGACGTACCGTATAGAAGTTAGGGTCATTTGAAGTTTTATCAGTGTTTGATTTGGGACTCAAGGGTAGCATTGCTTTGAGCGATAGCTTAAATTTTCAAGAGGCTCGACTACTTTATTGTTACAAAATTTCAAGGTTTTTTGAGGCACCAGTAAAAAGTTACAAGCATTTGTATGTTGCAAACTTTGATAGGAGTAGGGCGTACCGTATTGAAGTTAGGGTCATTTGAAGTTTTATCAGTGTTTGATTTGGGACTCAAGGGTAGCATAGCTTTGAGTGGTAGCTTAACTTGACAAGAGGCTCGAGTACTTTATTGTTACAAAATTTCAAGGTTTTATGACGCTCCAGTAAAAAGTTACAAGCATTTGTATGTTGCAAACTTTGATATATGTAGGACGTACCGTATAGAAGTTAGGGCCATTTGAAGTTTTATCAGTTTTTGATTTGGGACTCAAGGGTAGCATAGCTTTGAGCGATAGCTTAAATTGACAAGAGGCTCGAGTACTTTATTGTTACAAAATTTCAAGGTTTTATTTCGCTCCAGTAAAAAGTTACAAGCATTTGTATGTTGCAAACTTTGACAGGTGTAGGACGTATCGTATAGAAGTTAAGGCCATTTGAAGTTTTATCAAAGATTGATTTGGGACTCAAGGGTAGCATAGCTTTGAGCGATAGCTTAAATTGACAAGAGGCTCGAGTACTTCATTGTTACAAAATTTCAAGGTTTTATGACGCTCAAGTAAAAAGTTACAAGCATTTGTATGTTTCAAACTTTGATAGGTGTAGGACGTACCGTATAGAAGTTAGGGCCATTTGAAGTTTTATCAGTGTTTGATTTGGGACTGAAGGGTAGCATATCTTTAAGCGATAACTTAAATTGACAAGAGGCTTGAGTACTTTATTGTTACAAAATTTCAAGGTTTTATGACGCTCCAGTAAAAAGTTACAACCATTTATATGTTGCAAACTTTGGTAGGTGTCGGAAGTACCGTATAGAAGTTAGGGCCATTTGAAGTTATTTCAGTGTTTGATTTGGGACTCAAGGGTAGCATAGCTTTGAGCGATAGCTTAAATTGACAAGAGGCTCGAGTACTTTATTGTTACAAAATTTCACGGTTTTATAACGCTTCAGTAAAAAGTTACAAGCATTTGTATGTTGCAAACTTTGATAGGTGTAGGACGTACCGTATAGAAGTTAGAGCATTTGAAGTTTTATCAGTGTTTGATTTGGGACTCAAGGGTAGCATAGCTTTGAGCGATAGCTTAAATTGACAAGAAGCTCGAGTACTTTATTGTTACAAATTTCAAGGTTTTATGACGCTCCAGTAAAAAGTTACAAGCATTTGTATGTTGCAAGCTTTGATAGGTGTAGGACGTACCGTATAGAAGTTAGGGCCATTTGACATACCGTATAGAAGTTAGGGCCATTTGAAGTTTTATCAGTATTTGATTTGGGACTCAAGGGTAGCATAGCTTTGAGCGATAACTTAAATTGACAAGAGGCTCGAGTACTTTATTGTTACAAAATTTCAAGGTTTTATGACGCTCCAGTAAAAAGTTACAAGCATTTGTATGTTGCAATCTTTTATAGGTGTAGGACGTACCGTATAGAAGTTAGGGCCATTTGAAGTTTTATCAGTGTTTGATTTGGGACTCAACGGTAGCATAGCTTTGAGCGATAGCTTAAATTGCCAAGAGGCTCGAGTACTTTATTGTCACAAAATTTAAAGGTTTTTTGACACTCCAGTAAAAAGTTACAACCATTTGTATGTTGCAAACTTTGATAGGTGTAGGAAGTACCGTATAGAAGTTAGGACCATTTGAAGTTTTATCAGTGTTTGATTTGGGACTCAAGGGTAGCATAGCTTTGAGCGACAGCTTAAATTTACAAGAGGCTCGAGTACTTTATTGTTACAATATTTCAAGATTTTAAGACGCTCCAGTAAAAAGTTACAAGCATTTGTATGTTGCAAACTTTGATAGGTGTAGGACGTACCGTATAGAAGTTAGGGCCATTTGAAGTTTTGTCAGTGTTTGATTTGGGTCTCAAGGGTAGCATATCTTTAAGCGATAGCTTAAATTGACAGGAGGCTCGAGTACTTTAATGTTACAAAATTTCAAGGTTTTATGACGCTCCAGTAAAAAGTTACAAGCATTTGTATGTTGCAAACTTTGATATGTATAGGACGTACCGTATAGAAGTTAGGGCCATTTGAAGTTTTATCAGTTTTTGATTTGGGACTCAAGGGTAGCATAGCTTTGAGCGATAGCTTAAATTGACAAGAGGCTCGAGTACTTTATTGTTACAAAATTTCAAGGTTTTATTTCGCTCCAGTAAAAAGTTACAAGCATTTGTATGTTGCAAACTTTGATATGTGTAGGACGTACCGTATAGAAGTTAGGGCCATTTGAAGTTTTATCAGTTTTTGATTTGGGACTCAAGGGTAGCATAGCTTTGAGCGATAGCTTAAATTGACAAGAGGCTCGAGTACTTTATTGTTACAAAATTTCAAGGTTTTATTTCGCTCCAGTAAAAAGTTACAAGCATTTGTATGTTGCAAACTTTGACAGGTGTAGGACGTATCGTATAGAAGTTAAGGCCATTTGAAGTTTTATCAAAGATTGATTTGGGGCTCAAGGGTAGCATAGCTTTGAGCGATAGCTTAAATTGACAAGAGGCTCGAGTACTTCATTGTTACAAAATTTCAAGGTTTTATGACGCTCAAGTAAAAAGTTACAAGCATTTGTATGTTTCAAACTTTGATAGGTGTAGGACGTACCGTATAGAAGTTAGGGCCATTTGAAGTTTTATCAGTGTTTGATTTGGGACTGAAGGGTAGCATATCTTTAAGCGATAACTTAAATTGACAAGAGGCTTGA
Source organism: Clusia tigrina (assembly GCA_920105625.2). Classification (NCBI taxonomy): domain Eukaryota; kingdom Metazoa; phylum Arthropoda; class Insecta; order Diptera; family Clusiidae; genus Clusia; species Clusia tigrina. The sequence continues at coordinate 107,658,214 of OV050033.1, read as the reverse complement.
GTTTTGACAAAAGGCTTGAGTACTTTATTGTTACAAAATTTCAAGGTTTTATGACGCTCCAGTAAAAAGTTACAACCATTTGTATGTTGCAAACTTTGGTAGGTGTCGGACGTACCGTATAGAAGTTAGGGCCATTTGAAGTTATTTCAGTGTTTGATTTGGGACTCAAGGGTAGCATAGCTTTGAGCGATAGCTTAAATTGACAAGAGGCTCGAGTACTTTATTGTTACAAAATTTCACGGTTTTATAACGTTTCAGTTAAAAGTTACAAGCATTTGTATGTTGCAAACTTTGATTGGTGTAGGACGTACCGTATAGAAGTTAGAGCATTTGAAGTTTTATCAGTGTTTGATTTGGGACTCAAGGGTAGCATAGCTTTGAGCGATAGCTTAAATTGACAAGAGGCTCGAGTACTTTATTGTTACAAAATTTTAAGGTTTTATGACACTCCAGTAAAAAGTTACAAGCATTTGTATGTTGGAAACTTTGATAGCTGTAGGACGTACCGTATAGAAGTTAGGGTCATTTGAAGTTTTATCAGTGTTTGATTTGGGACTCAAGGGTAGCATTGCTTTGAGCGATAGCTTAAATTTTCAAGAGGCTCGACTACTTTATTGTTACAAAATTTCAAGGTTTTTTGACGCACCAGTAAAAAGTTACAAGCATTTGTATGTTGCAAACTTTGATAGGAGTAGGGCGTACCGTATTGAAGTTAGGGTCATTTGAAGTTTTATCAGTGTTTGATTTGGGACTCAAGGGTAGCATAGCTTTGAGTGGTAGCTTAACTTGACAAGAGGCTCGAGTACTTTATTGTTACAAAATTTCAAGGTTTTATGACGCTCCAGTAAAAAGTTACAAGCATTTGTATGTTGCAAACTTTGATATATGTAGGACGTACCGTATAGAAGTTAGGGCCATTTGAAGTTTTATCAGTTTTTGATTTGGGACTCAAGGGTAGCATAGCTTTGAGCGATAGCTTAAATTGACAAGAGGCTCGAGTACTTTATTGTTACAAAATTTCAAGGTTTTATTTCGCTCCAGTAAAAAGTTACAAGCATTTGTATGTTGCAAACTTTGACAGGTGTAGGACGTATCGTATAGAAGTTAAGGCCATTTGAAGTTTTATCAAAGATTGATTTGGGACTCAAGGGTAGCATAGCTTTGAGCGATAGCTTAAATTGACAAGAGGCTCTAGTACTTCATTGTTACAAAATTTCAAGGTTTTATGACGCTCAAGTAAAAAGTTACAAGCATTTGTATGTTTCAAACTTTGATAGGTGTAGGACGTACCGTATAGAAGTTAGGGCCATTTGAAGTTTTATCAGTGTTTGATTTGGGACTGAAGGGTAGCATATCTTTAAGCGATAACTTAAATTGACAAGAGGCTTGAGTACTTTATTGTTACAAAATTTCAAGGTTTTATGACGCTCCAGTAAAAAGTTACAACCATTTATATGTTGCAAACTTTGGTAGGTGTCGGAAGTACCGTATAGAAGTTAGGGCCATTTGAAGTTATTTCAGTGTTTGATTTGGGACTCAAGGGTAGCATAGCATTGAGCGATAGCTTAAATTGACAAGAGGCTCGAGTACTTTATTGTTACAAAATTTCACGGTTTTATAACGCTTCAGTAAAAAGTTACAAGCATTTGTATGTTGCAAACTTTGATAGGTGTAGGACGTACCGTATAGAAGTTAGAGCATTTGAAGTTTTATCAGTGTTTGATTTGGGACTCAAGGGTAGCATAGCTTTGAGCGATAGCTTAAATTGACAAGAGGCTCGAGTACTTTATTGTTACAAATTTCAAGGTTTTATGACGCTCCAGTAAAAAGCTACAAGCATTTGTATGTTGCAAGCTTTGATAGGTGTAGGACGTACCGTATAGAAGTTAGGGCCATTTGACATACCGTATAGAAGTTAGGGCCATTTGAAGTTTTATCAGTATTTGATTTGGGACTCAAGGGTAGCATAGCTTTGAGCGATAACTTAAATTGACAAGAGGCTCGAGTACTTTATTGTTACAAAATTTCAAGGTTTTATGACGCTCCAGTAAAAAGTTACAAGCATTTGTATGTTGCAATATTTTATAGGTGTAGGACGTACCGTATAGAAGTTAGGGCCATTTGAAGTTTTATCAGTGTTTGATTTGGGACTCAACGGTAGCATAGCTTTGAGCGATAGCTTAAATTGCCAAGAGGCTCGAGTACTTTATTGTCACAAAATTTAAAGGTTTTTTGACACTCCAGTAAAAAGTTACAACCATTTGTATGTTGCAAACTTTGATAGGTGTAGGAAGTACCGTATAGAAGTTAGGACCATTTGAAGTTTTATCAGTGTTTGATTTGGGACTCAAGGGTAGCATAGCTTTAAGCGATAGCTTAAATTGACAGGAGGCTCGAGTACTTTAATGTTACAAAATTTCAAGGTTTTATGACGCTCCAGTAAAAAGTTACAAGCATTTGTATGTTGCAAACTTTGATATGTATAGGACGTACCGTATAGAAGTTAGGGCCATTTGAAGTTTTATCAGTTTTTGATTTGGGACTCAAGGGTAGCATAGCTTTGAGCGATAGCTTAAATTGACAAGAGGCTCGAGTACTTTATTGTTACAAAATTTCAAGGTTTTATTTCGCTCCAGTAAAAAGTTACAAGCATTTGTATGTTGCAAACTTTGATATGTGTAGGACGTACCGTATAGAAGTTAGGGCCATTTGAAGTTTTATCAGTTTTTGATTTGGGACTCAAGGGTAGCATAGCTTTGAGCGATAGCTTAAATTGACAAGAGGCTCGAGTACTTTATTGTTACAAAATTTCAAGGTTTTATTTCGCTCCAGTAAAAAGTTACAAGCATTTGTATGTTGCAAACTTTGACAGGTGTAGGACGTATCGTATAGAAGTTAAGGCCATTTGAAGTTTTATCAAAGATTGATTTGGGGCTCAAGGGTAGCATAGCTTTGAGCGATAGCTTAAATTGACAAGAGGCTCGAGTACTTCATTGTTACAAAATTTCAAGGTTTTATGACGCTCAAGTAAAAAGTTACAAGCATTTGTATGTTTCAAACTTTGATAGGTGTAGGACGTACCGTATAGAAGTTAGGGCCATTTGAAGTTTTATCAGTGTTTGATTTGGGACTGAAGGGTAGCATATCTTTAAGCGATAACTTAAATTGACAAAAGGCTTGAGTACTTTATTGTTACAAAATTTCAAGGTTTTATGACGCTCCAGTAAAAAGTTACAACCATTTGTATGTTGCAAACTTTGGTAGGTGTCGGACGTACCGTATAGAATTTAGGGCCATTTGAAGTTATTTCAGTGTTTGATTTGGGACTCAAGGGTAGCATAGCTTTGAGCGATAGCTTAAATTGACAAGAGGCTCGAGTACTTTATTGTTACAAAATTTCACGGTTTTATAACGCTTCAGTTAAAAGTTACAAGCATTTGTATGTTGCAAACTTTGATTGGTGTAGGACGTACCGTATAGAAGTTAGAGCATTTGAAGTTTTATCAGTGTTTGATTTGGGACTCAAGGGTAGCATAGCTTTGAGCGATAGCTTAAATTGACAAGAGGCTCGAGTACTTTATTGTTACAAATTTCAAGGTTTTATGACGCTCCAGTAAAAAGTTACAAGCATTTGTATGTTGCAAGCTTTGATAGGTGTAGGACGTACCGTATAGAAGTTAGAGCCATTTGACATACCGTATAGAAGTTAGGGCCATTTGAAGTTTTATCAGTGTTTGATTTGGGACTCAAGGGTAGCATAGCTTTGAGCGATAACTTAAATTGACAAGAGGCTCGAGTACTTTATTGTTACAAAATTTCAAGGTTTTATGACGCTCCAGTAAAAAGTTACAAGCATTTGTATGTTGCAATCTTTTATAGGTGTAGGACGTACCGTATAGAAGTTAGGGCCATTTGAAGTTTTATCAGTGTTTGATTTGGGACTCAACGGTAGCATAGCTTTGAGCGATAGCTTAAATTGCCAAGAGGCTCGAGTACTTTATTGTCACAAAATTTAAAGGTTTTTTGACACTCCAGTAAAAAGTTACAACCATTTGTATGTTGCAAACTTTGATAGGTGTAGGACGTACCGTATAGAAGTTAGGGCATTTGAAGTTTTATCAGTGTTTGATTTGGGACTCAAGGGTAGCATAGCTTTGAGCGTTAGCTTAAATTGACAAGAGGCTCGAGTACTTTATTGTTACAAAATTTCAAGGTTTTATGACGCTCCAGTAAAAAGTTACAAGCATTTGTATGTTGCAAACTTTGACAGGTGTAGGACGTACCGTATAGAAGTTAGGGCCATTTGAAGTTTTATCAGTGTTTGATTTGGGACTCAAGGGTAGCATAGCTTTGAGCGATAGCTTAAATTGACAAGAGGCTCGAGTACTTTATTGTTACAAATTTCAAGGTTTTATGACGCTCCAGTAAAAAGTTACAAGCATTTGTATGTTGCAAACTTTGACAGGTGTAGGACGTACCGTATAGAAGTTAGGGCCATTTGAAGTTTTATCAGTGTTTGATTTGGGACTCAAGGGTACCATAGCTTTGAGCGACAGCTTAAATATACAAGAGGCTCGAGTACTTTATTGTCACAAAATTTAAAGGTTTTATGACACTCCAGTAAAAAGTTACAACCATTTGTATGTTGCAAACTTTGATAGGTGGAGGACGTATCGTATTGAAGTTAGGGCCATTTGTAGTTTTATCAGTTTTTTATTTGGGACTCAAGGGAAGCATAGCTTTGAGCGATAGCTTAAATTGACAAGTGGCTCGAGTACTTTATTGTTACAAAATTTCAAGGTTTTATGACGCTCCATTAAAAAGTTACAAGCATTTGTATGTTGCAATCTTTGATAGGTGTAGGTCGTACCGTATAGAAGTTACGGCCATTTGAAGTTTTATCAGTGTTTGATTTGGCACTCAAGGGTAGCATAGCTTTGAGCGATAGCTTAAATTGACAAGAGGCTCGAGTACTTTATTGTTACAAAATTTCAAGGTTTTATGACGCTACAGCAAAAAGTTACAAGCATTTTTATGTTGCAAACTTTGACAGGTGTAGGACGTACCGTATAGAAGTTAGGGCTATTTGAAGTTTTATCATTGTTTGATTTGGGAATCAAGGGTAGCATAGCTTTGAGCGATAGCTTAAATTGAAAAGAGGCTCGAGTACTTTATTGTTACAAAATTTCAAGGTTTTATGACGCTCCAGTAAAAATTTACAAGCATTTGTATGTTGCAAACTTTGATAGGTGTAGGACGTACCGTATAGAAGTTAGGGCCATTTGAAGTTTTATCAGTGTTTGATTTGGGACTCAAGGGTAGCATAGCTTTGAGCGATAACTTAAATTGACAAGAGGCTCGAATACTTTATTGTTACAAAATTTCATGGTTTTATGACGCTCCATTAAAAAGTTACAAGCATTTGTATGTTGCAATCTTTGATAGGTGTAGAACGTACTGTATAGAAGTTAGGGCCATTTGAAGTTTTATCAGTGTTTGATTTGGGTCTCAAGGGTAGCATATCTTTAAGCGATAGCTTAAATTGACAAGAGGCTCGAGTACTTTAATGTTACAAAATTTCAAGGTTTTATCACGCTCCAGTAAAAAGTTACAAGCATTTGTATGTTGCAAACTTTGATATGTGTAGGACGTATCGTATAGAAGTTAAGGCCATTTGAAGTTTTATCAAAGATTGATTTGGGACTCAAGGGTATCATAGCTTTGAGCGATAGCTTAAATTGACAAGAGGCTCGAGTACTTCATTGTTACAAAATTTCAAGGTTTTATGACGCTCAAGTAAAAAGTTACAAGCATTTGTATGTTTCAAACTTTGATAGGTGTAGGACGTACCGTATAGAAGTTAGGGCCATTTGAAGTTTTATCAGTGTTTGATTTGGGACTCAAGGGTAGCATATCTTTAAGCGATAACTTAAATTGACAAGAGGCTCGAGTACTTTATTGTTACAAAATTTCAAGGTTTTATGACGCTCCAGTAAAAAGTTACAACCATTTGTATGTTGCAAACTCTGATAGGTGTCGGACGTACCGTATAGAAGTTAGGGCCATTTGAAGTTATTTCAGTGTTTGATTTGGGACTCAAGGGTAGCATAGCTTTGAGCGATAGCTTAAATTGACAAGAGGCTCGAGTACTTTATTGTTACAAAATTTCACGGTTTTATAACGCTTCAGTAAAAAGTTACAAGCATTTGTATGTTGCAAACTTTGATAGGTGTAGGACGTACCGTATAGAAGTTAGAGCATTTGAAGTTTTATCAGTGTTTGATTTGGGACTCAAGGGTAGCATAGCTTTGAGCGATAGCTTAAATTGACAAGAGGCTCGAGTACTTTATTGTTACAAATTTCAAGGTTTTATGACGCTCCAGTAAAAAGTTACAAGCATTTGTATGTTGCAAGCTTTGATAGGTGTAGGACGTACCGTATAGAAGTTAGGGCCATTTGACATACCGCATAGAAGTTAGGACCATTTGAAGTTTTATCAGTTTTTTATTTGGGACTCAAGGGTAGCATAACTTTGAGCGATAGCTTAAATTGACAAGAGGCTCGAGTACTTTATTGTTACAAAATTTCAAGGTTTTATTTCGCTCCAGTAAAAAGTTACAACCATTTGTATGTTGCAAACTTTGATAGGTGTAGGACGTACCGTATAGAAGTTAGGGCATTTGAAGTTTTATCAGTGTTTGATTTGGGACTCAAGGGTAGCATAGCTTTGAGCGTTAGCTTAAATTGACAAGAGGCTCGAGTACTTTATTGTTACAAAATTTCAAGGTTTTATGACGCTCCAGTTAAAAGTTACAAGCATTTGTATGTTGCAAACTTTGACAGGTGTAGGACGTACCGTATAGAAGTTAGGGCCATTTGAAGTTTTATCAATGTTTGATTTGGGACTCAAGGGTAGCATTGCTTTGAGCGATAACTTAAATTGACAAGAGGCTCGAGTACTTTATTGTTACAAAACTTCAAGGTTTTCAGTAAAAAGTTACAACCATTTGTATGTTGCAAACTTTGATAGGTGTCGGACGTACCGTATAGAAGTTAGGGCCATTTGAAGTTTTTTCAGTGTTTGATTTGGGACTCAAGGGTAGCATAGCTTTGAGCGACAGCTTAAATTGACAAGAGGCTCGAGTACTTTATTGTTACAAATTTTCAAGGTTTTATGACGCTCCATTAAAAAGTTACAAGCATTTGTATGTTGCAATCTTTGATAGGTGTAGGTCGTACCGTATAGAAGTTAGGGCCTTTTGAAGTTTTATCAGTGTTTGATTTGGCACTCAAGGGTAGCATAGCTTTGAGCGGTAGCTTAAATTGACAAGAGGCTCGAGTACTTTATTGTTACAAAATTTCAAGGTTTTATGACGCTTCAGTAAAAAGTTACAAGCATTTGCATGTTGCAAACTTTGACAGGTGTAGGACGTACCGTATAGAAGTTAGGGCTATTTGAAGTTTTATCATTGTTTGATTTGGGACTCAAGGGTAGCATAGCTTTGAGCGATAGCTTAAATTGAAAAGAGGCTCGAGTACTTTATTGTTACAAAATTTCAAGGTTTTATGACGCTCCAGTAAAAAGTTACAAGCATTTGTATGTTGCAAACTTTGATAGGTGTAGGACGTACCGTATAGAAGTTAGGGCCATTTGAAGTTTTATCAGTGTTTGATTTGGGACTCAAGGGTAGCATAGCTTTGAGCGATAACTTAAATTGACAAGAGGCTCGAATACTTTATTGTTACAAAATTTCAAGGTTTTATGACGCTCCATTAAAAACTTACAAGCATTTGTATGTTGCAATCTTTGATAGGTGTAGGACGTACCGTATAGAAGTTAGGGCCATTTGAAGTTTTATCAGTGTTTGATTTGGCACTCAAGGGTAGCATAGCTTTGAGCGGTAGCTTAAATTGACAAGAGGCTCGAGTACTTTATTGTTACAAAATTTCAAGGTTTTATAACGCTCCAGTAAAAAGTTACAAGCATTTGTATGTTGCAAACTTTGACAGGTGTAGGACGTACCGTATAGAAGTTAGGGCTATTTGAAGTTTAATCATTGTTTGATTTGGGACTCAAGGGTAGCATAGCTTTGAGCGATAGCTTAAAATGAAAAGAGGCTCGAGTACTTTATTTTTACAAAATTTCAAGGTTTTATGACGCTCCAGTAAAAAGTTACAAGCATTTGTATGTTGCAAACTTTGATAGGTGTAGGACGTACCGTATAGAAGTTAGGGCCATTTGAAGTTTTATCAGTGTTTGATTTGGGACTCAAGGGTAGCATAGCTTTGAGCGATAACTTAAATTGACAAGAGGCTCGAATACTTTATTGTTACAAAATTTCAAGGTTTTATGACGCTCCATTAAAAAGTTACAAGCATTTGTATGTTGCAATCTTTGATAGGTGTAGGACATACCGTATAGAAGTTAGGGCCATTTGAAGTTTTATCATTGTTTGATTTGGGTCTCAAGGGTAGCATATCTTTAAGCGATAGCTTAAATTGACAAGAGGCTCGAGTACTTTAATGTTACAAAATTTCAAGCTTTTATGACGCTCCAGTAAAAAGTTACAAGCATTTGTATGTTGCAAACTTTGATATGTGTAGGACGTACCGTATAGAAGTTAGGACCATTTGAAGTTTTATCAGTTTTTTATTTGGGACTCAATGGTAGCATAGCTTTGAGCGATAGCTTAAATTGACAAGAGGCTCGAGTACTTTATTGTTACAAAATTTCAAGGTTTTATTTCGCTCCAGTAAAAAGTTACAACCATTTGTATGTTGCAAACTTTGATAGGTGTAGGACGTACCGTATAGAAGTTAGGGCATTTGAAGTTTTATCAGTGTTTGATTTGGGACTCAAGGGTAGCATAGCTTTGAGCGTTAGCTTAAATTGACAAGAGGCTCGAGTACTTTATTGTTACAAAATTTCAAGGTTTTATGACGCTCCAGTAAAAAGTTACAAGCATTTGTATGTTGCAAACTTTGACAGGTGTAGGACGTACCGTATAGAAGTTAGGGCCATTTGAAGTTTTATCAGTGTTTGATTTGGGACTCAAGGGTAGCATAGCTTTGAGCGATAGCTTAAATTGACAAGAGGCTCGAGTACTTTATTGTTACAAATTTCAAGGTTTTATGACGCTCCAGTAAAAAGTTACAACCATTTGTATGTTGCAAACTTTGACAGGTGTAGGACGTACCGTATAGAAGTTAGGGCCATTTGAAGTTTTATCAGTGTTTGATTTGGGACTCAAGGGTACCATAGCTTTGAGCGACAGCTTAAATATACAAGAGGCTCGAGTACTTTATTGTCACAAAATTTAAAGGTTTTATGACACTCCAGTAAAAAGTTACAACCATTTGTATGTTGCAAACTTTGATAGGTGGAGGACGTATCGTATTGAAGTTAGGGCCATTTGTAGTTTTATCAGTTTTTTATTTGGGAATCAAGGGTAGCATAGCTTTGAGCGATAGCTTAAATTGAAAAGAGGCTCGAGTACTTTATTGTTACAAAATTTCAAGGTTTTATGACGCTCCAGTAAAAATTTACAAGCATTTGTATGTTGCAAACTTTGATAGGTGTAGGACGTACCGTATAGAAGTTAGGGCCATTTGAAGTTTTATCAGTGTTTGATTTGGGACTCAAGGGTAGCATAGCTTTGAGCGATAACTTAAATTGACAAGAGGCTCGAATACTTTATTGTTACAAAATTTCATGGTTTTATGACGCTCCATTAAAAAGTTACAAGCATTTGTATGTTGCAATCTTTGATAGGTGTAGAACGTACTGTATAGAAGTTAGGGCCATTTGAAGTTTTATCAGTGTTTGATTTGGGTCTCAAGGGTAGCATATCTTTAAGCGATAGCTTAAATTGACAAGAGGCTCGAGTACTTTAATGTTACAAAATTTCAAGGTTTTATCACGCTCCAGTAAAAAGTTACAAGCATTTGTATGTTGCAAACTTTGATATGTGTAGGACGTATCGTATAGAAGTTAAGGCCAATTGAAGTTTTATCAAAGATTGATTTGGGACTCAAGGGTATCATAGCTTTGAGCGATAGCTTAAATTGACAAGAGGCTCGAGTACTTCATTGTTACAAAATTTCAAGGTTTTATGACGCTCAAGTAAAAAGTTACAAGCATTTGTATGTTTCAAACTTTGATAGGTGTAGGACGTACCGTATAGAAGTTAGGGCCATTTGAAGTTTTATCAGTGTTTGATTTGGGACTCAAGGGTAGCATATCTTTAAGCGATAACTTAAATTAACAAGAGGCTCGAGTACTTTATTGTTACAAAATTTCAAGGTTTTATGACGCTCCAGTAAAAAGTTACAACCATTTGTATGTTGCAAACTCTGATAGGTGTCGGACGTACCGTATAGAAGTTAGGGCCATTTGAAGTTATTTCAGTGTTTGATTTGGGACTCAAGGGTAGCATAGCTTTGAGCGATAGCTTAAATTGACAAGAGGCTCGAGTACTTTATTGTTACAAAATTTCACGGTTTTATAACGCTTCAGTAAAAAGTTACAAGCATTTGTATGTTGCAAACTTTGATAGGTGTAGGACGTACCGTATAGAAGTTAGAGCATTTGAAGTTTTATCAGTGTTTGATTTGGGACTCAAGGGTAGCATAGCTTTGAGCGATAGCTTAAATTGACAAGAGGCTCGAGTACTTTATTGTTACAAATTTCAAGGTTTTATGACGCTCCAGTAAAAAGTTACAAGCATTTGTATGTTGCAAGCTTTGATAGGTGTAGGACGTACCGTATAGAAGTTAGGGCCATTTGACATACCGCATAGAAGTTAGGACCATTTGAAGTTTTATCAGTTTTTTATTTGGGACTCAAGGGTAGCATAACTTTGAGCGATAGCTTAAATTGACAAGAGGCTCGAGTACTTTATTGTTACAAAATTTCAAGGTTTTATTTCGCTCCAGTAAAAAGTTACAACCATTTGTATGTTGCAAACTTTGATAGGTGTAGGACGTACCGTATAGAAGTTAGGGCATTTGAAGTTTTATCAGTGTTTGATTTGGGACTCAAGGGTAGCATAGCTTTGAGCGTTAGCTTAAATTGACAAGAGGCTCGAGTACTTTATTGTTACAAAATTTCAAGGTTTTATGACGCTCCAGTTAAAAGTTACAAGCATTTGTATGTTGCAAACTTTGACAGGTGTAGGACGTACCGTATAGAAGTTAGGGCCATTTGAAGTTTTATCAATGTTTGATTTGGGACTCAAGGGTAGCATTGCTTTGAGCGATAACTTAAATTGACAAGAGGCTCGAGTACTTTATTGTTACAAAACTTCAAGGTTTTCAGTAAAAAGTTACAACCATTTGTATGTTGCAAACTTTGATAGGTGTCGGACGTACCGTATAGAAGTTAGGGCCATTTGAAGTTTTTTCAGTGTTTGATTTGGGACTCAAGGGTAGCATAGCTTTGAGCGACAGCTTAAATTGACAAGAGGCTCGAGTACTTTATTGTTACAAATTTTCAAGGTTTTATGACGCTCCATTAAAAAGTTACAAGCATTTGTATGTTGCAATCTTTGATAGGTGTAGGTCGTACCGTATAGAAGTTAGGGCCTTTTGAAGTTTTATCAGTGTTTGATTTGGCACTCAAGGGTAGCATAGCTTTGAGCGGTAGCTTAAATTGACAAGAGGCTCGAGTACTTTATTGTTACAAAATTTCAAGGTTTTATGACGCTTCAGTAAAAAGTTACAAGCATTTGCATGTTGCAAACTTTGACAGGTGTAGGACGTACCGTATAGAAGTTAGGGCTATTTGAAGTTTTATCATTGTTTGATTTGGGACTCAAGGGTAGCATAGCTTTGAGCGATAGCTTAAATTGAAAAGAGGCTCGAGTACTTTATTGTTACAAAATTTCAAGGTTTTATGACGCTCCAGTAAAAAGTTACAAGCATTTGTATGTTGCAAACTTTGATAGGTGTAGGACGTACCGTATAGAAGTTAGGGCCATTTGAAGTTTTATCAGTGTTTGATTTGGGACTCAAGGGTAGCATAGCTTTGAGCGATAACTTAAATTGACAAGAGGCTCGAATACTTTATTGTTACAAAATTTCAAGGTTTTATGACGCTCCATTAAAAACTTACAAGCATTTGTATGTTGCAATCTTTGATAGGTGTAGGACGTACCGTATAGAAGTTAGGGCCATTTGAAGTTTTATCAGTGTTTGATTTGGCACTCAAGGGTAGCATAGCTTTGAGCGGTAGCTTAAATTGACAAGAGGCTCGAGTACTTTATTGTTACAAAATTTCAAGGTTTTATAACGCTCCAGTAAAAAGTTACAAGCATTTGTATGTTGCAAACTTTGACAGGTGTAGGACGTACCGTATAGAAGTTAGGGCTATTTGAAGTTTAATCATTGTTTGATTTGGGACTCAAGGGTAGCATAGCTTTGAGCGATAGCTTAAAATGAAAAGAGGCTCGAGTACTTTATTTTTACAAAATTTCAAGGTTTTATGACGCTCCAGTAAAAAGTTACAAGCATTTGTATGTTGCAAACTTTGATAGGTGTAGGACGTACCGTATAGAAGTTAGGGCCATTTGAAGTTTTATCAGTGTTTGATTTGGGACTCAAGGGTAGCATAGCTTTGAGCGATAACTTAAATTGACAAGAGGCTCGAATACTTTATTGTTACAAAATTTCAAGGTTTTATGACGCTCCATTAAAAAGTTACAAGCATTTGTATGTTGCAATCTTTGATAGGTGTAGGACATACCGTATAGAAGTTAGGGCCATTTGAAGTTTTATCAGTGTTTGATTTGGGTCTCAAGGGTAGCATATCTTTAAGCGATAGCTTAAATTGACAAGAGGCTCGAGTACTTTATTGTCACAAAATTTAAAGGTTTTATGACACTCCAGTAAAAAGTTACAACCATTTGTATGTTGCAAACTTTGATAGGTGGAGGACGTATCGTATTGAAGTTAGGGCCATTTGTAGTTTTATCAGTTTTTTATTTGGGACTCAAGGGAAGCATAGCTTTGAGCGATAGCTTAAATTGACAAGTGGCTCGAATACTTTATTGTTACAAAATTTCAAGGTTTTATGACGCTCCATTAAAAAGTTACAAGCATTTGTATGTTGCAATCTTTGATAGGTGTAGGTCGTACCGTATAGAAGTTACGGCCATTTGAAGTTTTATCAGTGTTTGATTTGGCACTCAAGGGTAGCATAGCTTTGAGCGATAGCTTAAATTGACAAGAGGCTCGAGTACTTTATTGTTACAAAATTTCAAGGTTTTATGACGCTACAGCAAAAAGTTACAAGCATTTTTATGTTGCAAACTTTGACAGGTGTAGGACGTACCGTATAGAAGTTAGGGCTATTTGAAGTTTTATCATTGTTTGATTTGGGACTCAAGGGTAGCATAGCTTTGAGCGATAGCTTAAATTGAAAAGAGGCTCGAGTACTTTATTGTTACAAAATTTCAAGGTTTTATGACGCTCCAGTAAAAAGTTACAAGCATTTGTATGTTGCAAACTTTGATAGGTGTAGGACGTACCGTATAGAAGTTAGGGCCATTTGAAGTTTTATCAGTGTTTGATTTGGGACTCAAGGGTAGCATAGCTTTGAGCGATAACTTAAATTGACAAGAGGCTCGAATACTTTATTGTTACAAAATTTCATGGTTTTATGACGCTCCATTAAAAAGTTACAAGCATTTGTATGTTGCAATCTTTGATAGGTGTAGAACGTACCGTATAGAAGTTAGGGCCATTTGAAGTTTTATCAGTGTTTGATTTGGGTCTCAAGGGTAGCATATCTTTAAGCGATAGCTTAAATTGACAAGAGGCTCGAGTACTTTAATGTTACAAAATTTCAAGGTTTTATCACGCTCCAGTAAAAAGTTACAAGCATTTGTATGTTGCAAACTTTGATATGTGTAGGACGTATCGTATAGAAGTTAAGGCCATTTGAAGTTTTATCAAAGATTGATTTGGGACTCAAGGGTATCATAGCTTTGAGCGATAGCTTAAATTGACAAGAGGCTCGAGTTTAGAAGTTACCGTATAGAAGTTAGGGCCATTTGACATACCGTATAGAAGTTAGGGCCATTTGAAGTTTTATCAGTTTTTTATTTGGGACTCAAGGGTAGCATAACTTTGAGCGATAGCTTAAATTGACAAGAGGCTCGAGTACTTTATTGTTACAAAATTTCAAGGTTTTATTTCGCTCCAGTAAAAAGTTACAACCATTTGTATGTTGCAAACTTTGATAGGTGTAGGACGTATCGTATAGAAGTTAGGGCATTTGAAGTTTTATCAGTGTTTGATTTGGGACTCAAGGGTAGCATAGCTTTGAGCGTTAGCTTAAATTGACAAGAGGCTCGAGTACTTTATTGTTACAAAATTTCAAGGTTTTATGACGCTCCAGTTAGAAGTTACAAGCATTTGTATGTTGCAAACTTTGACAGGTGTAGGACGTACCGTATAGAAGTTAGGGCCATTTGAAGTTTTATCAATGTTTGATTTGGGACTCAAGGGTAGCATTGCTTTGAGCGATAACTTAAATTGACAAGAGGCTCGAGTACTTTATTGTTACAAAATTTCAAGGTTTTCAGTAAAAAGTTACAACCATTTGTATGTTGCAAACTTTGATAGGTGTCGGACGTACCGTATAGAAGTTAGAGCCATTTGAAGTTTTTTCAGTGTTTGATTTGGGACTCAAGGGTAGCATAGCTTTGAGCGACAGCTTAAATTGACAAGAGGCTCGAGTACTTTATTGTTACAAAATTTCAAGGTTTTATGACGCTCCATTAAAAAGTTACAAGCATTTGTATGTTGCAATCTTTGATAGGTGTAGGTCGTACCGTATAGAAGTTAGGGCCATTTGAAGTTTTATCAGTGTTTGATTTGGCACTCAAGGGTAGCATAGCTTTGAGCGGTAGCTTAAATTGACAAGAGGCTCGAGTACTTTATTGTTACAAAATTTCAAGGTTTTATGACGCTTCAGTAAAAAGTTACAAGCATTTGCATGTTGCAAACTTTGACAGGTGTAGGACGTACCGTATAGAAGTTAGGGCTATTTGAAGTTTTATCATTGTTTGATTTGGGACTCAAGGGTAGCATAGCTTTGAGCGATAGCTTAAATTGAAAAGAGGCTCGAGTACTTTATTGTTACAAAATTTCAAGGTTTTATGACGCTCCAGTAAAAAGTTACAAGCATTTGTATGTTGCAAACTTTGATAGGTGTAGGACGTACCGTATAGAAGTTAGGGCCATTTGAAGTTTTATCAGTGTTTGATTTGGGACTCAAGGGTAGCATAGCTTTGAGCGATAACTTAAATTGACAAGAGGCTCGAATACTTTATTGTTACAAAATTTCAAGGTTTTATGACGCTCCATTAAAAAGTTACAAGCATTTGTATGTTGCAATCTTTGATAGGTGTAGGACGTACCGTATAGAAGTTAGGGCCATTTGAAGTTTTATCAGTGTTTGATTTGGCACTCAAGGGTAGCATAGCTTTGAGCGGTAGCTTAAATTGACAAGAGGCTCGAGTACTTTATTGTTACAAAATTTCAAGGTTTTATAACGCTCCGGTAAAAAGTTACAAGCATTTGTATGTTGCAAACTTTGACAGGTGTAGGACATACCGTATAGAAGTTAGGGCCATTTGAAGTTTTATCAGTGTTTGATTTGGGTCTCAAGGGTAGCATATCTTTAAGCGATAGCTTAAATTGACAAGAGGCTCGAGTACTTTAATGTTACAAAATTTCAAGGTTTTATGACGCTCCAGTAAAAAGTTACAACCATTTGTATGTTGCAAACTTTGATAGGTGTCGGACGTACCGTATAGAAGTTAGGGCCATTTGAAGTTATTTCAGTGTTTGATTTGGGACTCAAGGGTAGCATAGCTTTGAGCGATAGCTTAAATTGACAAGAGGCTCGAGTACTTTATTGTTACAAAATTTCACGGTTTTATAACGCTTCAGTAAAAAGTTACAAGCATTTGTATGTTGCAAACTTTGATAGGTGTAGGACGTACCGTATAGAAGTTAGAGCATTTGAAGTTTTATCAGTGTTTGATTTGGGACTCAAGGGTAGCATAGCTTTGAGCGCTAGCTTAAATTGACAAGAGGCTCGAGTACTTTATTGTTACAAATTTCAAGGTTTTATGACGCTCCAGTAAAAAGTTACAAGCATTTGTATGTTGCAAGCTTTGATAGGTGTAGGACGTACCGTATAGAAGTTAGGGCCATTTGACATACCGTATAGAAGTTAGGGCCATTTGAAGTTTTATCAGTGTTTGATTTGGGACTCAAGGGTAGCATAGCTTTGAGCGATAACTTAAATTGACAAGAGGCTCGAGTACTTTATTGTTACAAAATTTCAAGGTTTTATGCCGCTCCAGTAAAAAGTTACAAGCATTTGTATGTTGCAATCTTTTATAGGTGTAGGACGTACCGTATAGAAGTTAGGGCCATTTGAAGTTTTATCAGTGTTTGATTTGGGACTCAAGGGTAGCATAGCTTTGCGCGATAGCTTAAATTGCCAAGAGGCTCGAGTACTTTATTGTCACAAAATTTAAAGGTTTTTTGACACTCCAGTAAAAAGTTACAACCATTTGTATGTTGCAAACTTTGATAGGTGTAGGACGTACCGTATAGAAGTTAGGGCCATTTGAAGTTTTATCAGTGTTTGATTTGGGACTCAAGGGTACCATAGCTTTGAGCGACAGCTTAAATTTACAAGAGGCTCGAGTACTTTATTGTTACAATATTTCAAGATTTTAAGACGCTCCAGTAAAAAGTTACAAGCATTTGTATGTTGCAAACTTTGATAGGTGTAGGACGTATCGTATAGAAGTTAGGGCCATTTGTAGCTTTATCAGTTTTTTATTTGGGACTCAAGGGAAGCATATCTTTGAGCGATAGCTTAAATTGACAAGAGGCTCGAGTACTTTATTGTTATAAAATTTCAAGGTTTTATGACGCTCCATTAAAAAGTTACAAGCATTTGTATGTTGCAATCTTTGATAGGTGTAGGTCGTACCGTATAGAAGTTAGGGCCATTTGAAGTTTTATCAGTGTTTGATTTGGCACTCAAGGGTAGCATAGCTTTGAGCGGTAGCTTAAATTGACAAGAGGCTCGAGTACTTTATTGTTACAAAATTTCAAGGTTTTATGACGCTCCAGTAAAAAGTTACAAGCATTTGTATGTTGCAAACTTTGACAGGTGTAGGACGTACCGTATAGAAGTTAGGGCTTTTTGAAGTTTTATCATTGTTTGATTTGGGACTCAAGGGTAGCATAGCTTTGAGCGATAGCTTAAATTGACAAGAGGCTCGAGTACTTTATTGTTACAAAATTTCAAGGTTTTATGACGCTCCAGTAAAAAGTTACAAGCATTTGTATGTTGCAAACTTTGATAGGTGTAGGACGTACCGTATAGAAGTTAGGGCCATTTGAAGTTTTATCAGTGTTTGATTTGGGACTCAAGGGTAGCATAGCTTTGAGCGATAACTTAAATTGACAAGAGGCTCGAATACTTTATTGTAACAAAATTTCAAGGTTTTATGACGCTCCATTAAAAAGTTACAAGCATTTGTATGTTGCAATCTTTGATAGGTGTAGGTCGTACCGTATAGAAGTTATGGCCATTTGAAGTTTTATCAGTGTTTGATTTGGGACTCAAGGGTAGCATAGCTTTGAGCGATAGCTTAAATTGACAAGAGGCTCGAGTACTTTATTGTTACAAAATTTCAAGGTTTTATGACGCTGCAGTAAAAAGTTACAAGCATTTGTATGTTGCAAACTTTGATAGGTGTAGGACGTACCGTATAGAAGTTAGGGCCATTTGAAGTTTTATCAGTGTTTGATTTGGGTCTCAAGGGTAGCATATCTTTAAGCGATAGCTTAAATTGACAAGAAGCTCGAGTACTTTAATGTTACAAAATTTCAAGGTTTTATGACGCTCCAGTAAAAAGTTACAAGCATTTGTATGTTGCAAACTTTCATATATGTAGGACGTACCGTATAGAAGTTAGGGCCATTTGAAGTTTTATCAGTTTTTGATTTGGGACTCAAGGGTAGCATAGCTTTGAGCGATAGCTTAAATTGACAAGAGGCTCGAGTACTTTATTATTACAAAATTTCAAGGTTTTATTTCGCTCCAGTAAAAAGTTACAAGCATTTGTATGTTGCAAACTTTGACAGGTGTAGAACGTACCGTATAGAAGTTAGGGCCATTTGAAGTTTTATCAAAGATTGATTTGGGGCTCAAAGGTAGCATAGCTTTGAGCGATAGCTTAAATTGACAAGAGGCTCGAGTACTTCATTGTTACAAAATTTCAAGGTTTTATGACGCTCAAGTAAAAAGTTACAAGCATTTGTATGTTTCAAACTTTGATAGGTGTAGGACGTACCGTATAGAAGTTAGGGCCATTTGAAGTTTTATCAGTGTTTGATTTGGGACTCAAGGGTAGCATATCTTTAAGCGATAACTTAAATTGACAAGAGGCTCGAGTACTTTATTGTTACAAAATTTCAAGGTTTTATGACGCTCCAGTAAAAAGTCACAACCATTTGTATGTTGCAAACTTTGATAGGTGTCGGACGTACCGTATGGAAGTTAGGGCCATTTGAAGTTATTTCAGTGTTTCATTTGGGACTCAAGGGTAGCATAGCTTAAATTGACAAGAGGCTCGAGTACTTTATTGTTACAAAATTTCACGGTTTTATAACGCTTCAGTAAAAAGTTACAAGCATTTGTATGTTGCAAACTTTGATAGGTGTAGGACGTACCGTATAGAAGTTAGGGCCATTTGAAGTTTTATTAGTGTTTGATTTGGGACTCAAGGGTAGCATAGCTTTGAGCGATAACTGAAATTGACAAGAGACTCGAATACTTTATTGTTACAAAATTTCAAGGTTTTATGACGCTCCATTAAACAGTTACAAGCATTTGTATGTTGCAATCTTTGATAGGTGTAGGACGTACCGTATAGAAGTTAGGGCCATTTGAAGTTTTATCAGTGTTTGATTTGGGACTCAAGGGTAGCATAGCTTTGAGCGATAGCTTAAATTAAAAAGAGGCTCGAGGACTTTATTGTTAAAAAAATTTCAAGGTTTCCAGTAAAAAGTTAAAAGCATTTGTATGTTGCAAACTTTGATAGGTGTAGGACGTACCGTATAGAAGTTAGGGCCATTTGAAGTTTTATCAGTGTTTGATTTGAGACTCAAGGGTAGCACAGCTATGAGCGATAGCTTAAATTGACAAGAAGCTCGAGTACTTTATTGTTACAAAATTTCAAGGTTTTATGACGCTCCAGTAAAAAGTTACAAGCATTTGTATGTTGCAAACTGTGATAGGTGTAGGACGTACCGTATAGAAGTTAGGGCCATTTGAAGTTTTATCAGTGTTTCATTTGGGACTCAAGGGAAGCATAGCTTTGAACGATAACTTAAATTGACAAGAGGCTCGAGTACTTTATTGTTACAAAATTTCAAGGTTTTATGACGCTCCAGAAAAAAGTAACAAGCATTTGTATGTTGCAATCTTTGATAGGTGTAGGACGTACCGTATAGAAGTTAGGGCCATTTGAAGTTTTATCAGTGTTTCATTTGGGACTCAAGGGTAGCATAGCTTTGAGCGATAGCTTAAATTGCCAAGAGGCTCGAGTACTTTATTGTTACAAAATTTCAAGGTTTTATGACGCTCCAGTAAAAAGTTACAAGCATTTGTATGTTGCAAACTGTGATAGGTGTAGGACGTACCGTATAGAAGTTAGGGCCATTTGAAGTTTTATCAGTGTTTCATTTGGGACTCAAGGGAAGCATAGCTTTGAGCGATAACTTAAATTGACAAGAGGCTCGAGTACTTTATTGTTACAAAATTTCAAGGTTTTATGACGCTCCAGAAATAGTAACAAGCATTTGTATGTTGCAATCTTTGATAGGTGTAGGACGTACCGTATAGAAGTTAGGGCCATTTGAAGTTTTATCAGTGTTTGATTTGGGACTCAAGGGTAGCATAGCTTTGAGCGATAGCTTAAATTGCCAAGAGGCTCGAGTACTTTTTTGTTACAAAATTTCAAGGTTTTATGACGCTCCAGTAAAAAGTTACAACCATTTGTATGTTGCAAACTTTGATAGGAGTAGGACGTACCGTATAGAAGTTAGGGCCATTTGAAGTTTTATCAGTGTTTGATTTGTGACTCAAGGGTAGCATAGCTTTGAGCGGTAGCTTAAATTGACAAGAGGCTCGAATACTTTATTGTTACAAAATTTCAAGGTTTTATGACGCTCCATTAAACAATTACAAGCATTTGTATGTTGCAAACTTTGACAGGTGTAGGTCGTACCGTATAGAAGTTAGGGCCATTTGTAGTTTTATCAGTTTTTTATTTGGGACTCAAGGGTAGCATAGCTTTGAGCGGTAGCTTAAATTGACAAGAGGCTCGAGTACTTTATTGTTACAAAATTTCAAGGTTTTATGACGCTCCAGTAAAAAGTTACAAGCATTTGTATGTTGCAAACTTTGACAGGTGTAGGACGTACCGTATAGAAGTTAGGGCTTTTTGAAGTTTTATCATTGTTTGATTTGGGACTCAAGGGTAGCATAGCTTTGAGCGATAGCTTAAATTGACAAGAGGCTCGAGTACTTTATTGTTACAAAATTTCAAGGTTTTATGACGCTCCAGTAAAAAGTTACAAGCATTTGTATGTTGCAAACTTTGATAGGTGTAGGACGTACCGTATAGAAGTTAGGGCCATTTTAAGTGTTATCAGTGTTTGATTTGGGACTGAAGGGTAGCATAGCTATGAGCGATAACTTAAATTGACAAGAGGCTCGAATACTTTATTGTTACAAAATTTCAAGGTTTTATGACGCTCCATTAAAAAGTTACAAGCATTTGTATGTTGCAATCTTTGATAGGTGTAGGTCGTACCGTATAGAAGTTAGGGCCATTTGAAGTTTTATCAGTGTTTGATTTGGGACTCAAGGGTAGCATAGCTTTGAGCGATAGCTTAAATTGACAAGAGGCTCGAGTACTTTATTATTACAAAATTTCAAGGTTTTATGACGCTGCAGTAAAAAGTTACAAGCATTTGTATGTTGCAAACTTTGATATGTGTAGGACCTACCGTATAGAAGTTAGGGTCATTTGAAGTTTTATCAGTTTTTGATTTGGGACTCAAGGGTAGCATAGCTTTGAGCGATAGCTTAAATTGACAAGAGGCTCGAGTACTTTATTGTTACAAAATTTCAAGGTTTTATTTCGCTCCAGTAAAAAGTTACAAGCATTTGTATGTTGCAATCTTTGATAGGTGTAGGACGTACCGTATAGAAGTTAGGGCCATTTGAAGTTTTATCAGTGTTTCATTTGGGACTCAAGGGAAGCATAGCTTTGAGCGATAACTTAAATTGACAAGAGGCTCGAGTACTTTATTGTTACAAAATTTCAAGGTTTTATGACGCTCCAGTAAAAAGTAACAAGCATTTGTATGTTGCAATCTTTGATAGGAGTAGGACGTACCGTATAGAAGTTAGGGCCATTTGAAGTTTTATCAGTGTTTGATTTGTGACTCAAGGGTAGCATAGCTTTGAGCGGTAGCTTAAATTGACAAGAGGCTCGAATACTTTATTGTTACAAAATTTCAAGGTTTTATGACGCTCCATTAAACAGTTACAAGCATTTGTATGTTGCAAACTTTGACAGGTGTAGGTCGTACCGTATAGAAGTTAGGGCCATTTGTAGTTTTATCAGTTTTTTATTTGGGACTCAAGGGTAGCATAGCTTTGAGCGGTAGCTTAAATTGACAAGAGGCTCGAGTACTTTATTGTTACAAAATTTCAAGGTTTTATGACGCTCCAGTAAAAAGTTACAAGCATTTGTATGTTGCAAACTTTGACAGGTGTAGGACGTACCGTATAGAAGTTAGGGCTTTTTGAAGTTTTATCATTGTTTGATTTGGGACTCAAGGGTAGCATAGCTTTGAGCGATAGCTTAAATTGACAAGAGGCTCGAGTACTTTATTGTTACAAAATTTCAAGGTTTTATGACGCTCCAGTAAAAAGTTACAAGCATTTGTATGTTGCAAACTTTGATAGGTGTAGGACGTACCGTATAGAAGTTAGGGCCATTTGAAGTTTTATCAGTGTTTGATTTGGGACTCAAGGGTAGCATAGCTTTGAGCGATAACTTAAATTGACAAGAGGCTCGAATACTTTATTGTTACAAAATTTCAAGGTTTTATGACGCTCCATTAAAAAGTTACAAGCATTTGTATGTTGCAATCTTTGATAGGTGTAGGTCGTACCGTATAGAAGTTAGGGCCATTTGAAGTTTTATCAGTGTTTGATTTGGGACTCAAGGGTAGCATAGCTTTGAGCGATAGCTTAAATTGACAAGAGGCTCGAGTACTTTATTATTACAAAATTTCAAGGTTTTATGACGCTGCAGTAAAAAGTTACAAGCATTTGTATGTTGCAAACTTTGATATGTGTAGGACCTACCGTATAGAAGTTAGGGCCATTTGAAGTTTTATCAGTTTTTGATTTGGGACTCAAGGGTAGCATAGCTTTGAGCGATAGCTTAAATTGACAAGAGGCTCGAGTACTTTATTGTTACAAAATTTCAAGGTTTTATTTCGCTCCAGTAAAAAGTTACAAGCATTTGTATGTTGCAATCTTTGATAGGTGTAGGACGTACCGTATATAAGTTAGGGCCATTTGAAGTTTTATCAGTGTTTGATCTGGGACTCAAGGGTAGCATAGCTTTGAGCGATAGCTTAAATTAAAAAGAGGCTCGAGGACTTTATTGTTAAAAAAATTTCAAGGTTTCCAGTAAAAAGTTAAAAGCATTTGTATGTTGCAAACTTTGATAGGTGTAGGACGTACCGTATAGAAGTTAGGGCCATTTGAAGTTTTATCAGTGTTTGATTTGAGACTCAAGGGTAGCACAGCTATGAGCGATAGCTTAAATTGACAAGAAGCTCGAGTACTTTATTGTTACAAATTTCAAGGTTTTATGACGCTCCAGTAAAAAGTTACAAGCATTTGTATGTTGCAAACTTTGATAGGTGTAGGACGTACCGTATAGAAGTTAGGGCCATTTGAAGTTTTATCAGTGTTTCATTTGGGACTCAAGGGTAGCATAGCTTTGAGCGATAACTTAAATTGACAAGAGGCTCGAGTACATTATTGTTACAAAATTTCAAGGTTTTATGACGCTCCAGTAAAAAGTTACAAGCATTTGTATGTTGCAATTTTTGATAGGTGTAGGACGTACCGTATAGAAGTTAGGGCCATTTGAAGTTTTATCAGTGTTTGATTTGGGACTCAAGGGTAGCATAGCTTTGAGCGATAGCTTAAATAGACAAGAGGCTCGTGTACTTTATTGTTACAAAATTTCAAGATTTTATGACGCTCCAGTAAAAAGTTACAAGCATTTGTATGTTGCAAACTTTGATAGGTGTAGGACGTACCGTATAGAAGTTAGGGCCATTTGAAGTTTTATCAGTGTTTGATTTCGGTCTCAAGGGTAGCATTGCTTTAAGCGATAGCTTAAATTGACACGAGACTCGAGTACTTTATTGTTACAAAATTTCAAGGTTTTATGACGCTCCAGTAAAAAGTTACAAGCATTTGTATGTTGCAAACTTTGACAGGTGTAGGACGTACCGTATAGAAGTTAGGGCCATTTGAAGTTTTATCAAATATTGATTTGGGACTCAAGGGTAGCATAGCTTAAATTGACAAGAAGCTCGAGTACTTTATTGTTACAAAATTTCAAGGTTTTATAACGCTCAAATAAAAAGTTACAAGCATTTGTATGTTTCAAACTTTGATAGGTGTGGGACGTACCGTATAGAAGTATGGGCCATTTGAAGTTTTATCAGTGTTGATTTGGGACTCAAGGGTAGCATAGCTTTAAGCGATAGCTTAAATTGACAACAGGCTCGAGTACTTTATTGTTACAAAATTTCAAGGTTTTATGACGCTCCAGTAAAAAGTTACAAGCATTTGTATGTTGCAAACTTTGATAGGTGTAGGACGTACCGTACAGAAGTTAGGGCCATTTGAAATTGTATCAGTGTTTGATTTGGGACTCAAGGGTAGCATAGCTTTGAGCGATAACTTAAATTGACAAGAGGCTCGAATACTTTATTGTTACAAAATTTCAAGGTTTTATGACGCTCCATTAAAAAGTTACAAGCATTTGTATGTTGCTATCTTTGATAGGTGTAGGTCGTACCGTATAGAAGTTAGGGCCATTTGAAGTTTTATCAGTGTTTGATTTGGGACTCAAGGGTAGCATAGCTTTGAGCGATAGCTTAAATTGACAAGAGGCTCGAGTACTTTATTATTACAAAATTTCAAGGTTTTATGACGCTGCAGTAAAAAGTTACAAGCATTTGTATGTTGCAAACTTTGATATGTGTAGGACCTACCATATAGAAGTTAGGGCCATTTGAAGTTTTATCAGTTTTTGATTTGGGACTCAAGGGTAGCATAGCTTTGAGCGATAGCTTAAATTGACAAGAGGCTCGAGTACTTTATTGTTACAAAATTTCAAGGTTTTATTTCGCTCCAGTAAAAAGTTACAAGCATTTGTATGTTGCAATCTTTGATAGGTGTAGGACGTACCGTATAGAAGTTAGGGCCATTTGAAGTTTTATCAGTGTTTCATTTGGGACTCAAGGGAAGCATAGCTTTGAGCGATAACTTAAATTGACAAGAGGCTCGAGTACTTTATTGTTACAAAATTTCAAGGTTTTATGACGCTCCAGTAAAAAGTAACAAGCATTTGTATGTTGCAATCTTTGATAGGTGTAGGACGTACCGTATAGAAGTTAGGGCCATTTGAAGTTTTATCAGTGTTTGATTTGGGACTCAAGGGTAGCATAGCTTTGAGCGATAGCTTAAATTGCCAAGAGGCTCGAGTACTTTTTTGTTACAAAATTTCAAGGTTTTATGACGCTCCAGTAAAAAGTTACAACCATTTGTATGTTGCAAACTTTGATAGGAGTAGGACGTACCGTATAGAAGTTAGGGCCATTTGAAGTTTTATCAGTGTTTGATTTGTGACTCAAGGGTAGCATAGCTTTGAGCGGTAGC
Organism: Clusia tigrina; assembly: GCA_920105625.2. Lineage (NCBI taxonomy): Eukaryota > Metazoa > Arthropoda > Insecta > Diptera > Clusiidae > Clusia > Clusia tigrina. Next base: position 107,633,127 of record OV050033.1, on the reverse strand, counting down.
TTAAATTGACAAGAGGCTCGAATACTTTATTGTTACAAAATTTCAAGGTTTTATGACGCTCCATTAAACAGTTACAAGCATTTGTATGTTGCAAACTTTGACAGGTGTAGGTCGTACCGTATAGAAGTTAGGGCCATTTGTAGTTTTATCAGTTTTTTATTTGGGACTCAAGGGTAGCATAGCTTTGAGCGGTAGCTTAAATTGACAAGAGGCTCGAGTACTTTATTGTTACAAAATTTCAAGGTTTTATGACGCTCCAGTAAAAAGTTACAAGCATTTGTATGTTGCAAACTTTGACAGGTGTAGGACGTACCGTATAGAAGTTAGGGCCATTTGAAGTTTTATCAGTATTTGATTTGGGACTCAAGGGTAGCATAGCTTTGAGCGATAGCTTAAATAGACAAGAGGCTCGAGTACTTTATTGTTACAAAATTTCAAGGTTTTATGACTCTCCAGTAAAAAGTTACAAGCATTTGTATGTTGCAAACTTTGATAGGTGTAGGACGTACCGTATAGAAGTTAGGGCCATTTGAAGTTTTATCAGTGTTTGATTTCGGTCTCAAGGGTAGTATTGCTTTAAGCGATAGCTTAAATTGACAAGAGACTCGAGTACTTTATTGTTACAAAATTTCAAGGTAAAAAGTTACAAGCATTTGTATGTTGCAAACTTTGACAGGTGTAGGACGTACCGTATAGAAGTTAGGGCCATTTGAAGTTTTATCAAATATTGATTTGGGACTCAAGGGTAGCATAGCTTAAATTGACAAGAAGCTCGAGTACTTTATTGTTACAAAATTTCAAGGTTTTATAACGCTCAAATAAAAAGTTACAAGCATTTGTATGTTTCAAACTTTGATAGGTGTGGGACGTACCGTATAGAAGTATGGGCCATTTGAAGTTTTATCAGTGTTGATTTGGGACTCAAGGGTAGCATAGCTTTAAGCGATAGCTTAAATTGACAACAGGCTCGAGTACTTTATTGTTACAAAATTTCAAGGTTTTATGACGCTCCAGTAAAAAGTTACAAGCATTTGTATGTTGCAAACTTTGATAGGTGTAGGACGTACCGTACAGAAGTTAGGGCCATTTGAAATTGTATCAGTGTTTGATTTGGGACTCAAGGGTAGCATAGCTTTGAGCGATAGCTTAAATTGAGAAGAGGCTCGAGTACTTTATTATTACAAAATTTCAAGGTTTTATGACGCTGCAGTAAAAAGTTACAAGCATTTGTATGTTGCAAACTTTGATATGTGTAGGTCGTACCGTATAGAAGTTAGGGCCATTTGAAGTTTTATCAGTGTTTGATTTGGGACTCAAGGGTAGCATAGCTTTGAGCGATAGCTTAAATTGACAAGAGGCTCGAGTACTTTATTATTACAAAATTTCAAGGTTTTATGACGCTGCAGTAAAAAGTTACAAGCATTTGTATGTTGCAAACTTTGATATGTGTAGGACCTACCGTATAGAAGTTAGGGCCATTTGAAGTTTTATCAGTTTTTGATTTGGGACTCAAGGGTAGCATAGCTTTGAGCGATAGCTTAAATTGACAAGAGTCTCGAGTACTTTATTGTTACAAAATTTCAAGGTTTTATTTCGCTCCAGTAAAAAGTTACAAGCATTTGTATGTTGCAATCTTTGATAGGTGTAGGACGTACCGTATAGAAGTTAGGGCCATTTGAAGTTTTATCAGTGTTTCATTTGGGACTCAAGGGAAGCATAGCTTTGAGCGATAACTTAAATTGACAAGAGGCTCGAGTACTTTATTGTTACAAAATTTCAAGGTTTTATGACGCTCCAGTAAAAAGTAACAAGCATTTGTATGTTGCAATCTTTGATAGGTGTAGGACGTACCGTATAGAAGTTAGGGCCATTTGAAGTTTTATCAGTGTTTGATTTGGGACTCAAGGGTAGCATAGCTTTGAGCGATAGCTTAAATTGCCAAGAGGCTCGAGTACTTTTTTGTTACAAAATTTCAAGGTTTTATGACGCTCCAGTAAAAAGTTACAACCATTTGTATGTTGCAAACTTTGATAGGAGTAGGACGTACCGTATAGAAGTTAGGGCCATTTGAAGTTTTATCAGTGTTTGATTTGTGACTCAAGGGTAGCATAGCTTTGAGCGGTAGCTTAAATTGACAAGAGGCTCGAATACTTTATTGTTACAAAATTTCAAGGTTTTATGACGCTCCATTAAACAGTTACAAGCATTTGTATGTTGCAAACTTTGACAGGTGTAGGTCGTACCGTATAGAAGTTAGGGCCATTTGTAGTTTTATCAGTTTTTTATTTGGGACTCAAGGGTAGCATAGCTTTGAGCGGTAGCTTAAATTGACAAGAGGCTCGAGTACTTTATTGTTACAAAATTTCAAGGTTTTATGACGCTCCAGTAAAAAGTTACAAGCATTTGTATGTTGCAAACTTTGACAGGTGTAGGACGTACCGTATAAAAGTTAGGGCTTTTTGAAGTTTTATCATTGTTTGATTTGGGACTCAAGGGTAGCATAGCTTTGAGCGATAGCTTAAATTGACAAGAGGCTCGAGTACTTTATTGTTACAAAATTTCAAGGTTTTATGACGCTCCAGTAAAAAGTTACAAGCATTTGTATGTTGCAAACTTTGATAGGTGTAGGACGTACCGTATAGAAGTTAGGGCCATTTGAAGTTTTATCAGTGTTTGATTTGGGACTCAAGGGTAGCATAGCTTTGAGCGATAACTTAAATTGACAAGAGGCTCGAATACTTTATTGTTACAAAATTTCAAGGTTTTATGACGCTCCATTAAAAAGTTACAAGCATTTGTATGTTGCAATCTTTGATAGGTGTAGGTCGTACCGTATAGAAGTTAGGGCCATTTGAAGTTTTATCAGTGTTTGATTTGGGACTCAAGGGTAGCATAGCTTTGAGCGATAGCTTAAATTGACAAGAGGCTCGAGTACTTTATTATTACAAAATTTCAAGGTTTTATGACGCTGCAGTAAAAAGTTACAAGCATTTGTATGTTGCAAACTTTGATATGTGTAGGACCTACCGTATAGAAGTTAGGGCCATTTGAAGTTTGATCAGTTTTTGATTTGGGACTCAAGGGTAGCATAGCTTTGAGCGATAGCTTAAATTGACAAGAGGCTCGAGTACTTTATTGTTACAAAATTGCAAGGTTTTATTTCGCTCCAGTAAAAAGTTACAAGCATTTGTATGTTGCAATATTTGATAGGTGTAGGACGTACCGTATAGAAGTTAGGGCCATTTGAAGTTTTATCAGTGTTTGATTTGTGACTCAAGGGTAGCATAGCTTTGAGCGGTAGCTTAAATTGACAAGAGGCTCGAATACTTTATTGTTACAAAATTTCAAGGTTTTATGACGCTCCATTAAACAGTTACAAGCATTTGTATGTTGCAAACTTTGACAGGTGTAGGTCGTACCGTATAGAAGTTAGGGCCATTTGTAGTTTTATCAGTTTTTTATTTGGGACTCAAGGGTAGCATAGCTTTGAGCGGTAGCTTAAATTGACAAGACGCTCGAGTACTTTATTGTTACAAAATTTCAAGGTTTTATGACGCTCCAGTAAAAAGTTACAAGCATTTGTATGTTGCAAACTTTGACAGGTGTAGGACGTACCGTATAGAAGTTAGGGCCATTTGAAGTTTTATCAGTATTTGATTTGGGACTCAAGGGTAGCATAGCTTTGAGCGATAGCTTAAATAGACAAGAGGCTCGAGTACTTTATTGTTACAAAATTTCAAGGTTTTATGACGCTCCAGTAAAAAGTTACAAGCATTTGTATGTTGCAAACTTTGATAGGTGTAGGACGTACCGTATAGAAGTTAGGGCCATTTGAAGTTTTATCAGTGTTTGATTTCGGTCTCAAGGGTAGTATTGCTTTAAGCGATAGCTTAAATTGACAAGAGACTCGAGTACTTTATTGTTACAAAATTTCAAGGTAAAAAGTTACAAGCATTTGTATGTTGCAAACTTTGACAGGTGTAGGACGTACCGTATAGAAGTTAGGGCCATTTGAAGTTTTATCAAATATTGATTTGGGACTCAAGGGTAGCATAGCTTAAATTGACAAGAAGCTCGAGTACTTTATTGTTACAAAATTTCAAGGTTTTATAACGCTCAAATAAAAAGTTACAAGCATTTGTATGTTTCAAACTTTGATAGGTGTGGGACGTACCGTATAGAAGTATGGGCCATTTGAAGTTTTATCAGTGTTGATTTGGGACTCAAGGGTAGCATAGCTTTAAGCGATAGCTTAAATTGACAACAGGCTCGAGTACTTTATTGTTACAAAATTTCAAGGTTTTATGACGCTCCAGTAAAAAGTTACAAGCATTTGTATGTTGCAAACTTTGATAGGTGTAGGACGTACCGTACAGAAGTTAGGGCCATTTGAAATTGTATCAGTGTTTGATTTGGGACTCAAGGGTAGCATAGCTTTGAGCGATAGCTTAAATTGAGAAGAGGCTCGAGTACTTTATTATTACAAAATTTCAAGGTTTTATGACGCTGCAGTAAAAAGTTACAAGCATTTGTATGTTGCAAACTTTGATATGTGTAGGTCGTACCGTATAGAAGTTAGGGCCATTTGAAGTTTTATCAGTGTTTGATTTGGGACTCAAGGGTAGCATAGCTTTGAGCGATAGCTTAAATTGACAAGAGGCTCGAGTACTTTATTATTACAAAATTTCAAGGTTTTATGACGCTGCAGTAAAAAGTTACAAGCATTTGTATGTTGCAAACTTTGATATGTGTAGGACCTACCGTATAGAAGTTAGGGCCATTTGAAGTTTTATCAGTTTTTGATTTGGGACTCAAGGGTAGCATAGCTTTGAGCGATAGCTTAAATTGACAAGAGTCTCGAGTACTTTATTGTTACAAAATTTCAAGGTTTTATTTCGCTCCAGTAAAAAGTTACAAGCATTTGTATGTTGCAATCTTTGATAGGTGTAGGACGTACCGTATAGAAGTTAGGGCCATTTGAAGTTTTATCAGTGTTTCATTTGGGACTCAAGGGAAGCATAGCTTTGAGCGATAACTTAAATTGACAAGAGGCTCGAGTACTTTATTGTTACAAAATTTCAAGGTTTTATGACGCTCCAGTAAAAAGTAACAAGCATTTGTATGTTGCAATCTTTGATAGGTGTAGGACGTACCGTATAGAAGTTAGGGCCATTTGAAGTTTTATCAGTGTTTGATTTGGGACTCAAGGGTAGCATAGCTTTGAGCGATAGCTTAAATTGCCAAGAGGCTCGAGTACTTTTTTGTTACAAAATTTCAAGGTTTTATGACGCTCCAGTAAAAAGTTACAACCATTTGTATGTTGCAAACTTTGATAGGAGTAGGACGTACCGTATAGAAGTTAGGGCCATTTGAAGTTTTATCAGTGTTTGATTTGTGACTCAAGGGTAGCATAGCTTTGAGCGGTAGCTTAAATTGACAAGAGGCTCGAATACTTTATTGTTACAAAATTTCAAGGTTTTATGACGCTCCATTAAACAGTTACAAGCATTTGTATGTTGCAAACTTTGACAGGTGTAGGTCGTACCGTATAGAAGTTAGGGCCATTTGTAGTTTTATCAGTTTTTATTTGGGACTCAAGGGTAGCATAGCTTTGAGCGGTAGCTTAAATTGACAAGAGGCTCGAGTACTTTATTGTTACAAAATTTCAAGGTTTTATGACGCTCCAGTAAAAAGTTACAAGCATTTGTATGTTGCAAACTTTGACAGGTGTAGGACGTACCGTATAAAAGTTAGGGCTTTTTGAAGTTTTATCATTGTTTGATTTGGGACTCAAGGGTAGCATAGCTTTGAGCGATAGCTTAAATTGACAAGAGGCTCGAGTACTTTATTGTTACAAAATTTCAAGGTTTTATGACGCTCCAGTAAAAAGTTACAAGCATTTGTATGTTGCAAACTTTGATAGGTGTAGGACGTACCGTATAGAAGTTAGGGCCATTTGAAGTTTTATCAGTGTTTGATTTGAAACTCAAGGGTAGCATAGCTTTGAGCGATAACTTAAATTGACAAGAGGCTCGAATACTTTATTGTTACAAAATTTCAAGGTTTTATGACGCTCCATTAAAAAGTTACAAGCATTTGTATGTTGCAATCTTTGATAGGTGTAGGTCGTACCGTATAGAAGTTAGGGCCATTTGAAGTTTTATCAGTGTTTGATTTGGGACTCAAGGGTAGCATAGCTTTGAGCGATAGCTTAAATTGACAAGAGGCTCGAGTACTTTATTATTACAAAATTTCAAGGTTTTATGACGCTGCAGTAAAAAGTTACAAGCATTTGTATGTTGCAAACTTTGATATGTGTAGGACCTACCGTATAGAAGTTAGGGCCATTTGAAGTTTGATCAGTTCTTGATTTGGGACTCAAGGGTAGCATAGCTTTGAGCGATAGCTTAAATTGACAAGAGGCTCGAGTACTTTATTGTTACAAAATTGCAAGGTTTTATTTCGCTCCAGTAAAAAGTTACAAGCATTTGTATGTTGCAATATTTGATAGGTGTAGGACGTACCGTATATAAGTTAGGGCCATTTGAAGTTTTATCAGTGTTTGATCTGGGACTCAAGGGTAGCATAGCTTTGAGCGATAGCTTAAATTAAAAAGAGGCTCGAGGACTTTATTGTTAAAAAAATTTCAAGGTTTCCAGTAAAAAGTTAAAAGCATTTGTATGTTGCAAACTTTGATAGGTGTAGGACGTACCGTATAGAAGTTAGGGCACTTTGAAGTTTTATCAGTGTTTGATTTGAGACTCAAGGGTAGCACAGCTATGAGCGATAGCTTAAATTGACAAGAAGCTCGAGTACTTTATTGTTACAAATTTCAAGGTTTTATGACGCTCCAGTAAAAAGTTACAAGCATTTGTATGTTGCAAACTTTGATAGGTGTAGGACGTACCGTATAGAAGTTAGGGCCATTTGAAGTTTTATCAGTGTTTCATTTGGGACTCAAGGGTAGCATAGCTTTGAGCGATAACTTAAATTGACAAGAGGCTCGAGTACATTATTGTTACAAAATTTCAAGGTTTTATGACGCTCCAGTAAAAAGTTACAAGCATTTGTATGTTGCAATTTTTGATAGGTGTAGGACGTACCGTATAGAAGTTAGGGCCATTTGAAGTTTTATCAGTGTTTGATTTGGGACTCAAGGGTAGCATAGCTTTGAGCGATAGCTTAAATAGACAAGAGGCTCGAGTACTTTATTGTTACAAAATTTCAAGGTTTTATGACGCTCCAGTAAAAAGTTACAAGCATTTGTATGTTGCAAACTTTGATAGGTGTAGGACGTACCGTATAGAAGTTAGGGCCATTTGAAGTTTTATCAGTGTTTGATTTCGGTCTCAAGGGTAGCATTGCTTTAAGCGATAGCTTAAATTGACAAGAGACTCGAGTACTTTATTGTTACAAAATTTCAAGGTTTTATGACGCTCAAATAAAAAGTTACAAGCATTTGAATGTTTCAAACTTTGATAGGTGTGGGACGTACCGTATAGAAGTATGGGCCATTTGAAGTTTTATCAGTGTTGAGTTGGGACTCAAGGGTAGCATAGCTTTAAGCGATAGCTTAAATTGACAACAGGCTCGAGTACTTTATTGTTACAAAATTTCAAGGTTTTATGACGCTCCAGTAAAAAGTTACAAGCATTTGTATGTTGCAAACTTTGATAGGTGTAGGACGTACCGTACAGAAGTTAGGGCCATTTGAAATTGTATCAGTGTTTGATTTGGGACTCAAGGGTAGCATAGCTTTGAGCGATAGCTTAAATTGACAAGAGGCTCGAGTACTTTATTGTTACAAAATTTCACGGTTTTATAACGCTTCAGTAAAAAGTAACAAGCATTTGTATGTTGCAAACTTTGATAGGTGTAGGACGTACCGTATGGAAGTTAGGGCCATTTGAAGTTTTATCAGTGTTTGATTTGGGACTCAAGGGTAGCATAGCTTTGAGCGATAGCTTAAATTGACAAGAGGCTCGAGTACTTAATTGTTTCAAAATTTCCAGGTTTCATGACGCTCCAGTAAAAAGTTACAAGCATTTGTATGTTGCAAACTTTGATAGGTGTAGGACGTACCGTATAGAAGTTAGGGCCATTTGAAGTTTTATTAAATATTGATTTAAGACTCAAGGGTAGCATAGCTTAAATTGACAAGAGGCTCGAGTACTTTATTGTTACAAATTTTCACGGTTTTTATAACGCTTCAGTAAAAAGTTACAAGTATTTGTATGTTGCAAACTGTGATAGGTGTAGGACGTACCGTATAGAAGTTAGGGTCATTTGAAGTTTTATCAGTGTTTGATTTGGGACTCAAGGGTAGCATAGGTTAGAGCGGTAGCTTAAATTGACAAGAGGCTCGAGTACTTTATTGTTACAAAATTTCAAGGTTTTATGACGCTCCAGTAAAAAGTTACCAGCATTTGTATGTTGCAAACTTTGATAGGTGTAGGACGTACCGTATAGAAGTTAGGGCCATTTGAAGTTTTATCAGTGTTTGATTTGGGACTCAAGGGTAGCATAGCTTTGAGCGATAGCTTAAATTGAGATGAGGCTCGAGTACTTTATTGTTACAAAATTTCAAGGTTTTATAACGCTCCAGTAAAAAGTTACAAGCATTTGTATGTTGCAAACTTTGATAGGTGTAGGACGTACCGTATAGAAGTTAGGGCCATTTGAAGTTGTATCAGTGTTTGATTTGGGACTCAAGGGTAGCATAGCTTTGAGCGATAACTTAATTTGACAAGAGGCTCGAATACTTTATTGTTACAAAATTTCAAGGTTTTATGACGCTCCATTAAAAAGTTACAAGCATTTGTACGTTGCAAACTTTGATAGTTGTAGGACGTACCGTATAGAAGTTAGGGCCATTTGAAGTTTTATCAGTGTTTGATATGGGACTCAAGGGTAGCATAGCTTTGAGCGATAGCTTAAATTGACAAGAGGCTCGAGTACTTTATTGTTACAAAATTTCAAGGTTTTATGGCGCTCCAGTAAAAAGTTACAAGCATTTGTATGTTGCAAACTTTGATAGGTGTAGGACGTACCGTATAGAAGTTAGGGCCATTTGAAGTTTTATCAGTGTTTGATTTCGGTCTCAAGGGTAGCATTGCTTTAAGCGATAGCTTAAATTGACAAGAGACTCGAGTACTTTATTGTTACAAAATTTCAAGGTTTTATGACGCTCCAGTAAAAAGTTACAAGCATTTGTATGTTGCAAACTTTGACAGGTGTAGGACGTACCGTATAGAAGTTAGGGCCATTTGAAGTTGTATCAAATATTGATTTGGGACTCAAGGGTAGCATAGCTTAAATTGACAAGAAGCTCGAGTACTTTATTGTTACAAAATTTCAAGGTTTTATAACGCTCAAATAAAAAGTTACAAGCATTTGTATGTTTCAAACTTTGATAGGTGTGGGACGTACCGTATAGAAGTATGGGCCATTTGAAGTTTTATCAGTGTTGAGTTGGGACTCAAGGGTAGCATAGCTTTAAGCGATAGCTTAAATTGACAACAGGCTCGAGTACTTTATTGTTACAAAATTTCAAGGTTTTATGACGCTCCAGTAAAAAGTTACAAGCATTTGTATGTTGCAAACTTTGATAGGTGTAGGACGTACCGTACAGAAGTTAGGGCCATTTGAAATTGTATCAGTGTTTGATTTGGGACTCAAGGGTAGCATAGCTTTGAGCGATAGCTTAAATTGACAAGAGGCTCGAGTACTTTATTGTTACAAAATTTCACGGTTTTATAACGCTTCAGTAAAAAGTAACAAGCATTTGTATGTTGCAAACTTTGATAGGTGTAGGACGTACCGTATGGAAGTTAGGGCCATTTGAAGTTTTATCAGTGTTTGATTTGGGACTCAAGGGTAGCATAGCTTTGAGCGATAGCTTAAATTGACAAGAGGCTCGAGTACTTAATTGTTTCAAAATTTCCAGGTTTCATGACGCTCCAGTAAAAAGTTACAAGCATTTGTATGTTGCAAACTTTGATAGGTGTAGGACGTACCGTATAGAAGTTAGGGCCATTTGAAGTTTTATTAAATATTGATTTAAGACTCAAGGGTAGCATAGCTTAAATTGACAAGAGGCTCGAGTACTTTATTGTTACAAATTTTCACGGTTTTTATAACGCTTCAGTAAAAAGTTACAAGCATTTGTATGTTGCAAACTGTGATAGGTGTAGGACGTACCGTATAGAAGTTAGGGTCATTTGAAGTTTTATCAGTGTTTGATTTGGGACTCAAGGGTAGCATAGGTTAGAGCGGTAGCTTAAATTGACAAGAGGCTCGAGTACTTTATTGTTACAAAATTTCAAGGTTTTATGACGCTCCAGTAAAAAGTTACCAGCATTTGTATGTTGCAAACTTTGATAGGTGTAGGACGTACCGTATAGAAGTTAGGGCCATTTGAAGTTTTATCAGTGTTTGATTTGGGACTCAAGGGTAGCATAGCTTTGAGCGATAGCTTAAATTGAGATGAGGCTCGAGTACTTTATTGTTACAAAATTTCAAGGTTTTATAACGCTCCAGTAAAAAGTTACAAGCATTTGTATGTTGCAAACTTTGATAGGTGTAGGACGTACCGTATAGAAGTTAGTACCATTTGAAGTTGTATCAGTGTTTGATTTGGGACTCAAGGGTAGCATAGCTTTGAGCGATAACTTAATTTGACAAGAGGCTCGAATACTTTATTGTTACAAAATTTCAAGGTTTTATGACGCTCCATTAAAAAGTTACAAGCATTTGTACGTTGCAAACTTTGATAGTTGTAGGACGTACTGTATAGAAGTTAGGGCCATTTGAAGTTTTATCAGTGTTTGATTTGGGACTCAAGGGTAGCATAGCTTTGAGCGATAGCTTAAATTGACAAGAGGCTCGAGTACTTTATTGTTACAAAATTTCAAGGTTTTATGACGCTCCAGTAAAAAGTTACAAGCATTTGTATGTTGCAAACTTTGATAGGTGTAGGACGTACCGTATAGAAGTTAGGGCCATTTGAAGTTTTATCAGTGTTTGATTTGGGTCTCAAGGGTAGCATTGCTTTAAGCGATAGCTTAAATTGACAAGAGGCTCGAGTACTTTATTGTTACAAAATTTCAAGGTTTTATGACGCTCCAGTAAAAAGTTGCAAGCATTTGTATGTTGCAAACTTTGATAGGTGTGGGATGTACCGTATAGAAGTTAGGGCCATTTGAAGTTTTATCAGTTTTTGATTTGGGACTCAAGGGTAGCATAGCGTTGAGCGATAGCTTAAATTGACAAGAGGCTCGAGTACTTTATTGTTACAAAATTTCAAGGTTTTATGACGCTCCAGTAAAAAGTTGCAAGCATTTGTATGTTGCAAACTTTGACAGGTGTAGGACGTACCGTATAGAAGTTAGGGCCATTTGAAGTTTTATCAAATATTGATTTGGGACTCAAGGGTAGCATAGCTTAAATTGACAAGAGGCTCGAGTACTTTATTGTTACAAAATTTCAAGGTTTTATAACGCTCAAATAAAAAGTTACAAGCATTTGTATGTTTCAAACTTTGATAGGTGTAGGACGTACCGTATAGAAGTTAGGGCCATTTGAAGTTTTATCAGTGTTTAATTTGGTACTCAAGGGTAGCATAGCTTTGAGCGACAACTCAAATTGACAAGAGGCTCGAGTACTTTATTGTAACAAAATTTCAAGGTTTTATGACGCTCCATTAAAAAGTTACAAGCATTTGTATGTTGCAGTCTTTGATAGGTGTAGAACGTACCGTATAGAAGTTAGGGCCATTTGAAGTTTAGTCAGTGTTGATTTGGGACTCAGGGGTAGCATAGCTTTAAGCGATAGCTTAAATTGACAACAGGCTCGAGTACTTTATTGTTACAAAATTTCAAGGTTTTATGACGCTCCAGTAAAAAGTTACAAGCATTTGTATGTTGCAAACTTTGATAGGTGTAGGACGTACCGTATAGAAGTTAGGGCCATTTGAAATTTTATCAGTGTTTGATTTGGGACTCAAGGGTAGCATAGCTTTGAGCGACAGCTTAAATTGACAAGAGGCTCGAGTACTTTATTGTTACAAAATTTCACGGTTTTATAACGCTTCAGTAAAAAGTAACAAGCATTTGTATGTTGCAAACTTTGATAGGTGTAGGACGTACCGTATGGAAGTTAGGGCCATTTGAAGTTTTATCAGTGTTTGATTTGGGACTCAAGGGTAGCATAGCTTTGAGCGATAGCTTAAATTGACAAAAGGCTCGAGTACTTAATTGTTACAAAATTTCAAGGTTTCATGACGCTCCAGTAAAAAGTTACAAGCATTTGTATGTTGCAAACTTTGATAGGTGAAGGACGTACCGTATAGAAGTTAGGGCCATTTGAAATTTTATCAGTGTTTGATTTGGGACTCAAGGGTAGCATAGCTTTGAGCGACAGCTTAAATTGACAAGAGGCTCGAGTACTTTATTGTTACAAAATTTCACGGTTTTATAACGCTTCAGTAAAAAGTAACAAGCATTTGTATGTTGCAAACTTTGATAGGTGTAGGACGTACCGTATGGAAGTTAGGGCCATTTGAAGTTTTATCAGTGTTTGATTTGGGAGTCAAGGGTAGCATAGCTTTGAGCGATAGCTTAAATTGACAAGAGGCTCGAGTACTTAATTGTTACAAAATTTCAAGGTTTCATGACGCTCCAGTAAAAAGTTACAAGCATTTGTATGTTGCAAACTTTGATAGGTGTAGGACGTACCGTATAGAAGTTAGGGCCATTTGAAGTTTTATCAGAGTTTGATTTGGGAGTCAAGGGTAGCATAGCTTTGAGCGATAGCTTAAATTGACAAGAGGCTCGAGTACTTTATTGTTACAACATTTCAAGGTTTTATGACGCTCCAGTAAAAAGTTACAAGCATTTGTATGTTGCAAACTTTGACAGGTGTAGGACGTACCGTATAGAAGTTAGGGCCATTGGAAGTTTTATCAGTGTTTGATTTGGGACTCAAGGGTAGCATAGCTTTGAGCGATAGCTTAAATTGAAAAGAGGCTCGAGTACTTTATTGTTACAAAATTTCAAGGTTTTATGACGCTCCAGTAAAAAGTTACAACCATTTGTATGTTGCAAACTTTGATAAGTGTCGGACGTACCGTATAGAAGTTAGGGCCATTTGAAGTTTTATCAGTGTTTGATTTGGGACTCCATGGTAGCATAGCTTTGAGCGACAGCTTAAATTGACAAGAGGCTCGAGTACTTTATTGTTACAAAATTTCACGGTTTTATAACGCTTCAGTAAAAAGTTACAAGCATTTATATGTTGCAAACTTTGATAGGTGTAGGACGTACCGTATAGAAGTTAGGGCCATTTGAAGTTTTATCAGTGTTTGATTTGGGACTCCATGGTAGCCTAGCTTTGAGCGATAGCTTAAATTGACAAGAGGCTCGAGTACTTATTTGTTACAAAATTTCAAGGTTTCATGACGCTCCAGTAAAAAGTTACAAGCATTTGTATTTTGAAAACTTTGATAGGTGTAGGACATACCGTATAGAAGTTAGGGCCATTTGAAGTTTTATCAGAGTTTTATTTGGGACTCAAGGGTAGCATAGCTTTGAGCGATAGCTTAAATTGACAAGAGGCTCGAGTACTTTATTGTTAAAAAATTTCAAGGTTTTATGACGCTCCAGTAAAAAGTTACAAGCATTTGTATGTTGCAAACTTTGACAGGTGTAGGACGTACCGTATAGAAGTTAGGGCCATTTGAAGTTTTATCAGTGTTTGATTTGGGACTCAAGGGTAGCATAGCTTTGAGCGATAGCTTAAAATGTCAAGAGGCTCGAGTACTTTATTGTTACAAAATTTCAAGGTTTTATGACGCTCCAGTAAAAAGTTACAAGCATTTGTATGTTGCAAACTTTGATAGGTGTAGGACGTTCCGTATAGAAGTTAGGTCCATTTGAAGTTTTATCAGTGTATGATTTGGGACTCAAGGGTAGCATAGCTTTGAGCGATAGCTTAAATTGACAAGAGGCTCGAGTACTTTATTGTTAAAAAATTTCAAGGTTTTATGACGCTCCAGTAAAAAGTTACAAGCATTTGTATGTTGCAAACTTTGACAGGTGTAGGACGTACCGTATAGAAGTTAGGGCCATTTGAAGTTTTATCAGTGTTTGATTTGGGACTCAAGGGTAGCATAGCTTTGAGCGATAGCTTAAATTGTCAAGAGGCTCGAGTACCTTATTGTTACAAAATTTCAAGGTTTCATGACGCTCCAGTAAAAAGTTACAAGCATTTGTATGTTGCAAACTTTGATAGGTGTAGGACGTTCCTTATAGAAGTTAGGGCCATTTGAAGTTTTATCAGTGTTTGATTTGGGACTCAAGGGTAGCATAGCTTTGAGCGATAGCTTAAATTGACAAGAGGCTCGAGTACTTTATTGTTACAAAATTTCAAGGTTTTATGACGCTCCAGTAAAAAGTTACAAGCATTTGTATGTTGCAAACTTTGATAGGTGTAGGACGTACCGTGTAGAAGTTAGGGCCATTTGAAGTTTTATCAGTGTTTGATTTGGGACTCAAGGGTAGCACAGCTTTGAGCGATAGCTTAAATTGTCAAGAGGCTCGAGTACTTTATTGTTACAAAATTTCAAGGTTTTATGACGCTCCAGTAAAAAGTTACAAGCATTTGTATGTTGCAAACTTTGATAGGTGTAGGACGTACCGTATAGAAGTTAGGGCCATTTGAAGTTTTATCAGTGTTTGATTTGGGACTCAAGGGTAGCATAGCTTTGAGCGATAGCTTAAATTGTCAAGAGGCTCGAGTACTTTATTGTTACAAAATTTCAAGGTTTCATGACGCTCCAGTAAAAAGTTACAAGCATTTGTATGTTGCAAACTTTGATAGGTGTAGGACGTTCCGTATAGAAGTTAGGGCCATTTGAAGTTTTATCAGTGTTTGATTTGGGACTCAAGGGTAGCATAGCTTTGAGCGATAGCTTAAATTGACAAGAGGCTCGAGTACTTTATTGTTACACAATTTCAAGGTTTTATGACGCTCCACTAAAAAGTTACAAGCATTTGTATGTTGCAAACTTTGACAGGTGTAGGACGTACCGTATAGAAGTTAGGGACATTTGAAGTTTTATCAGTGTTTGGTTTGGGACTCAAGGGTAGCATAGCTTTAAGCGATAGCTTAAATTGACAAGAGGCAGGAGTACTTTATTGTTACAAAATTTCAAGGTTTTATGACGCTCCAGTAAAAAGTTACAAGCATTTGTATGTTGCAAACTTTGATAGGTGTAGGACGTACCGTATAGAAGTTAGGGCCATTTGAAGTTTTATCAGTGTTTGATTTGGGACTCAAGGGTAGCATAGCTTTAAGCGATAGCTTAAATTGACAAGAGGCTCGAGTACTTTATTGCTACAAAATTTCAAGGTTTTATGACGCTCCAGTAAAAAGTTACAACCATCTGTATGTTGCAAACTTTGATAGGTGTAGGACGTACCGTATAGAAGTTAGGGCCATTTGAAGTTTTATCAGTGTTTGATTTGGGACTCAAGGGTAGCATTGCTTTGAGCGATAGCTTAAATTGACAAGAGGCTCGAGTACTTTATTGTTACAAAATTTCAAGGTTTTATGACGCTCCAGTAAAAAGTTACAAGCATTTGTATGTTGCAAACTTTGATAGATGTAGGACGTACCGTATAGAAGTTAGGGCCATTTGAAGTTTTATCAGTGTTTGATTTGGGACTGAAGGGTAGCATAGCTTTGAGCGATAGCTTAAATTGACAAGAGGCTCGAGTACTTTATTGTTTCTAAATTTCTAGGTTTTATGACGCTCCAGTAAAAAGTTACAAGCATTTGTATGTTGCAAACTTTGATAGGTGTAGGACGTACCGTATAGATGTTAGGGCCATTTGAAGTTTTATCAGTGTTTGATTTTGGACTCAAGGGTAGCTTAGCTTTGAGCGATAGCTTAAATTGACAAGAGGCTCGAGTACTTTATTGTTACAAAATTTCAAGGTTTTATGACGCTCCAATAAAAAGTTACAAGCATTTGTATGTTGCAAACTTTGATAGGTGTAGGACGTACCGTATAGAAGTTAGGGCCATTTGAAATTTTATCAGTGTTTGATTTGGGACTCAAGGGTAGCATAGCTTTGAGCGATAACTTAAATTGACAAGAGGCTCGAGTACTTTATTGTTACAAAATTTCAAGGTTTTATGACGCTCCAGTAAAAAGTTACAAGCATTTGTATGTTGCAAACTTTGATAGGTGTAGGACGTACCGTATAGAAGTTAGGGCCATTTGAAGTTTTATCAGTGTTTGATTTGGGACTCAAGGGTAGCATAGCTTTGAGCGATAGCTTAAATTGACAAGAGGCAGGAGTACTTTATTGTTACAAAATTTCAAGGTTTTATGACGCTCCAGTAAAAAGTTTCAAGCATTTGTATGTTGCAAACTTTGATAGGTGTAGGACGTACCGTATAGAAGTTAGGGCCATTTGAAGTTTTATCAGTGTTTGATTTGGGACTCAAGGGTAGCATAGCTTTAAGCGATAGCTTAAATTGACAAGAGGCTCGAGTACTTTATTGTTACAAAATTTCAAGGTTTTATGACGCTCCAGTAAAAAGTTACAACCATCTGTATGTTGCAAACTTTGATAGGTGTAGGACGTACCGTATAGAAGTTAGGGCCATTTGAAGTTTTATCAGTGTTTGATTTGGGACTCAAGGGTAGCATTGCTTTGAGCGATAGCTTAAATTGACAAGAGGCTCGAGTACTTTATTGTTACAAAATTTCAAGGTTTTATGACGCTACAGTAAAAAGTTACAAGCATTTGTATGTTGCAAACTTTGATAGGTGTAGGACGTACCGCATAGAAGTTAGGGCCATTTGAAGTTTTATCAGTGTTTGATTTGAGACTGAAGGGTAGCATAGCTTTGAGCGATAGCTTAAATTGACAAATGGCTCGAGTACTTTATTGTTTCAAAATTTCAAGGTTTTATGACGCTCCAGTAAAAAGTTACAAGCATTTGTATGTTGCAAACTTTGATAGGTGTAGGACGTACCGTATAGATGTTAGGGCCATTTGAAGTTTTATCAATGTTTGATTTTGGACTCAAGGGTAGCATAGCTTTGAGCGATAGCTTCAATTGACAAGAGGCTCGAGTACTTTATTGTTACCAAATTTCAAGGTTTTATGACGCTCCAATAAAAAGTTACAAGCATTTGTATGTTGCAAACTTTGATATGTGTAGGACATACCGTATAGAAGTTAGGGCCATTTGAATTTTTATCAGTGTTTGATTTGGGACTCAAGGGTAGCATAGCTTTGAGCGATAACTTAAATTGACAAGAGGCTCGAGTACTTTATTGTTACAAAATTTCAAGGTTTTATGACGCTCCAGTAAAAAGTTACAAGCATTTGTATGTTGCAATCTTTGATAGGTGTAGGACGTACCGTATAGAAGTTAGGGCCATTTGAAGTTTTATCAGTGTTTGATTTGGGACTCAAGGGTAGCATAGCTTTGAGCGATAGCTTAAATTGACAAGAGGCTCGAGTACTTTATTGTTACAAAATTTCAAGGTTTTATGACGCTCCAGTAAAAAGTTACAAGCATTTGTATGTTGCAAACTTTGATAGGTGTAGGATGTACCGTATAGAAGTTAGGGCCATTTGAAGTTTTATCAGTGTTTGATTTGGGACTCAAGGGTAGCATTGCTTTGAGCGATAGCTTAAATTGACAAGAGGCTCGAGTACTTTATTGTTACAAAATTTCAAGGTTTTATGACGCTCCAATAAAATGTTACAAGCATTTGTATGTTGCAAACTTTGATAGGTGTAGGACGTACCGTATAGATGTTAGGGCCATTTGAAGTTTTATCAGTGTTTGATTTTGGACTCAAGGGTAGCTTAGCTTTGAGCGATAGCTTAAATTGACAAGAGGCTCGAGTACTTTATTGTTACAAAATTTCAAGGTTTTATGACGCTCCAATAAAAAGTTACAAGCATTTGTATGTTGCAAACTTTGATAGGTGTAGGACGTACCGTATAGAAGTTAGGGCCATTTGAAATTTTATCAGTGTTTGATTTGGGACTCAAGGGTAGCATAGCTTTGAGCGATAGCTTAAATTGACAAGAGGCAGGAGTACTTTATTGTTACAAAATTTCAAGGTTTTATGACGCTCCAGTAAAAAGTTTCAAGCATTTGTATGTTGCAAACTTTGATAGGTGTAGGACGTACCGTATAGAAGTTAGGGCCATTTGAAGTTTTATCAGTGTTTGATTTGGGACTCAAGGGTAGCATAGCTTTAAGCGATAGCTTAAATTGACAAGAGGCTCGAGTACTTTATTGTTACAAAATTTCAAGGTTTTATGACGCTCCAGTAAAAAGTTACAACCATCTGTATGTTGCAAACTTTGATAGGTGTAGGACGTACCGTATAGAAGTTAGGGCCATTTGAAGTTTTATCAGTGTTTGATTTGGGACTCAAGGGTAGCATTGCTTTGAGCGATAGCTTAAATTGACAAGAGGCTCGAGTACTTTATTGTTACAAAATTTCAAGGTTTTATGACGCTACAGTAAAAAGTTACAAGCATTTGTATGTTGCAAACTTTGATAGGTGTAGGACGTACCGCATAGAAGTTAGGGCCATTTGAAGTTTTATCAGTGTTTGATTTGAGACTGAAGGGTAGCATAGCTTTGAGCGATAGCTTAAATTGACAAATGGCTCGAGTACTTTATTGTTTCAAAATTTCAAGGTTTTATGACGCTCCAGTAAAAAGTTACAAGCATTTGTATGTTGCAAACTTTGATAGGTGTAGGACGTACCGTATAGATGTTAGGGCCATTTGAAGTTTTATCAATGTTTGATTTTGGACTCAAGGGTAGCATAGCTTTGAGCGATAGCTTAAATTGACAAGAGGCAGGAGTACTTTATTGTTACAAAATTTCAAGGTTTTATGACGCTCCAGTAAAAAGTTTCAAGCATTTGTATGTTGCAAACTTTGATAGGTGTAGGACGTACCGTATAGAAGTTAGGGCCATTTGAAGTTTTATCAGTGTTTGATTTGGGACTCAAGGGTAGCATAGCTTTAAGCGATAGCTTAAATTGACAAGAGGCTCGAGTACTTTATTGTTACAAAATTTCAAGGTTTTATGACGCTCCAGTAAAAAGTTACAACCATCTGTATGTTGCAAACTTTGATAGGTGTAGGACGTACCGTATAGAAGTTAGGGCCATTTGAAGTTTTATCAGTGTTTGATTTGGGACTCAAGGGTAGCATTGCTTTGAGCGATAGCTTAAATTGACAAGAGGCTCGAGTACTTTATTGTTACAAAATTTCAAGGTTTTATGACGCTACAGTAAAAAGTTACAAGCATTTGTATGTTGCAAACTTTGATAGGTGTAGGACGTACCGCATAGAAGTTAGGGCCATTTGAAGTTTTATCAGTGTTTGATTTGAGACTGAAGGGTAGCATAGCTTTGAGCGATAGCTTAAATTGACAAATGGCTCGAGTACTTTATTGTTTCAAAATTTCAAGGTTTTATGACGCTCCAGTAAAAAGTTACAAGCATTTGTATGTTGCAAACTTTGATAGGTGTAGGACGTACCGTATAGATGTTAGGGCCATTTGAAGTTTTATCAATGTTTGATTTTGGACTCAAGGGTAGCATAGCTTTGAGCGATAGCTTCAATTGACAAGAGGCTCGAGTACTTTATTGTTACCAAATTTCAAGGTTTTATGACGCTCCAATAAAAAGTTACAAGCATTTGTATGTTGCAAACTTTGATATGTGTAGGACATACCGTATAGAAGTTAGGGCCATTTGAATTTTTATCAGTGTTTGATTTGGGACTCAAGGGTAGCATAGCTTTGAGCGATAACTTAAATTGACAAGAGGCTCGAGTACTTTATTGTTACAAAATTTCAAGGTTTTATGACGCTCCAATAAAATGTTACAAGCATTTGTATGTTGCAAACTTTGATAGGTGTAGGACGTACCGTATAGATGTTAGGGCCATTTGAAGTTTTATCAGTGTTTGATTTTGGACTCAAGGGTAGCTTAGCTTTGAGCGATAGCTTAAATTGACAAGAGGCTCGAGTACTTTATTGTTACAAAATTTCAAGGTTTTATGACGCTCCAATAAAAAGTTACAAGCATTTGTATGTTGCAAACTTTGATAGGTGTAGGACGTACCGTATAGAAGTTAGGGCCATTTGAAATTTTATCAGTGTTTGATTTGGGACTCAAGGGTAGCATAGCTTTGAGCGATAGCTTAAATTGACAAGAGGCAGGAGTACTTTATTGTTACAAAATTTCAAGGTTTTATGACGCTCCAGTAAAAAGTTTCAAGCATTTGTATGTTGCAAACTTTGATAGGTGTAGGACGTACCGTATAGAAGTTAGGGCCATTTGAAGTTTTATCAGTGTTTGATTTGGGACTCAAGGGTAGCATAGCTTTAAGCGATAGCTTAAATTGACAAGAGGCTCGAGTACTTTATTGTTACAAAATTTCAAGGTTTTATGACGCTCCAGTAAAAAGTTACAACCATCTGTATGTTGCAAACTTTGATAGGTGTAGGACGTACCGTATAGAAGTTAGGGCCATTTGAAGTTTTATCAGTGTTTGATTTGGGACTCAAGGGTAGCATTGCTTTGAGCGATAGCTTAAATTGACAAGAGGCTCGAGTAATTTATTGTTACAAAATTTCAAGGTTTTATGACGCTACAGTAAAAAGTTACAAGCATTTGTATGTTGCAAACTTTGATAGGTGTAGGACGTACCGCATAGAAGTTAGGGCCATTTGAAGTTTTATCAGTGTTTGATTTGAGACTGAAGGGTAGCATAGCTTTGAGCGATAGCTTAAATTGACAAATGGCTCGAGTACTTTATTGTTTCAAAATTTCAAGGTTTTATGACGCTCCAGTAAAAAGTTACAAGCATTTGTATGTTGCAAACTTTGATAGGTGTAGGACGTACCGTATAGATGTTAGGGCCATTTGAAGTTTTATCAATGTTTGATTTTGGACTCAAGGGTAGCATAGCTTTGAGCGATAGCTTCAATTGACAAGAGGCTCGAGTACTTTATTGTTACCAAATTTCAAGGTTTTATGACGCTCCAATAAAAAGTTACAAGCATTTGTATGTTGCAAACTTTGATATGTGTAGGACATACCGTATAGAAGTTAGGGCCATTTGAATTTTTATCAGTGTTTGATTTGGGACTCAAGGGTAGCATAGCTTTGAGCGATAACTTAAATTGACAAGAGGCTCGAGTACTTTATTGTTACAAAATTTCAAGGTTTTATGACGCTCCAGTAAAAAGTTACAAGCATTTGTATGTTGCAATCTTTGATAGGTGTAGGACGTACCGTATAGAAGTTAGGGCCATTTGAAGTTTTATCAGTGTTTGATTTGGGATTCAAGGGTAGCATAGCTTTGAGCGATAGCTTAAATTGACAAGAGGCTCGAGTACTTTATTGTTACAAAATTTCAAGGTTTTATGACGCTCCAGTAAAAAGTTACAAGCATTTGTATGTTGCAAACTTTGATAGGTGTAGGATGTACCGTATAGAAGTTAGGGCCATTTGAAGTTTTATCAGTGTTTGATTTGGGACTCAAGGGTAGCATTGCTTTGAGCGATAGCTTAAATTGACAAGAGGCTCGAGTACTTTATTGTTACAAAATTTCAAGGTTTTATGACGCTCCAATAAAATGTTACAAGCATTTGTATGTTGCAAACTTTGATAGGTGTAGGACGTACCGTATAGATGTTAGGGCCATTTGAAGTTTTATCAGTGTTTGATTTTGGACTCAAGGGTAGCTTAGCTTTGAGCGATAGCTTAAATTGACAAGAGGCTCGAGTACTTTATTGTTACAAAATTTCAAGGTTTTATGACGCTCCAATAAAAAGTTACAAGCATTTGTATGTTGCAAACTTTGATAGGTGTAGGACGTACCGTATAGAAGTTAGGGCCATTTGAAATTTTATCAGTGTTTGATTTGGGACTCAAGGGTAGCATAGCTTTGAGCGATAACTTAAATTGACAAGAGGCTCGAGTACTTTATTGTTACAAAATTTCAAGGTTTTATGACGCTCCAGTAAAAAGTTACAAGCATTTGTATGTTGCAAACTTTGATAGGTGTAGGACGTACCGTATAGAAGTTAGGGCCATTTGAAGTTTTATCAGTGTTTGATTTGGGACTCAAGGGTAGCATAGCTTTGAGCGATAGCTTAAATTGACAAGAGGCTCGAGTACTTTATTGCTACAAAATTTCAAGGTTTTATGACGCTCCAATAAAAAGTTACAAGCATTTGTATGTTGCAAACTTTGATAGGTGTAGGACGTACCGTATAGAAGTTTGGGCCATTTGAAATTTTATCAGTGTTTGATTTGGGACTCAAGGGTAGCATTGCTTTGAGCGATAGCTTAAATTGACAAGAGGCTCGAGTACTTTATTGTTACAAAATTTCTAGGTTTTATGACGCTCCAGTAAAAAGTTACAAGCATTTGTATGTTGCAAACTTTGATAGGTGTAGGACGTACCGTATAGATGTTAGGGCCATTTGAAGTTTTATCAGTGTTTGATTTTGGACTCAAGGGTAGCTTAGCTTTGAGCGATAGCTTAAATTGACAAGAGGCTCGAGTACTTTATTGTTACAAAATTTCAAGGTTTTATGACACTCCAATAAAAAGTTACAAGCATTTGTATGTTGCAAACTTTGATAGGTGTAGGACGTACCGTATAGAAGTTAGGGCCATTTGAAATTTTATCAGTGTTTGATTTGGGACTCAAGGGTAGCATAGCTTTGAGCGATAACTTAAATTGACAAGAGGCTCGAGTACTTTATTGTTACAAAATTTCAAGGTTTTATGACGCTCCAGTAAAAAGTTACAAGCATTTGTATGTTGCAAACTTTGATAGGTGTAGGACGTACCGTATAGAAGTTAGGGCCATTTGAAGTTTTATCAGTCTTTGATTTGGGACTCAAGGGTAGCATAGCTTTGAGCGATAGCTTAAATTGGCAAGAGGCAGGAGTACTTTATTGTTACAAAATTTCAAGGTTTTATGACGCTCCAGTAAAAAGTTTCAAGCATTTGTATGTTGTAAACTTCGATAGGTGTAGGACGTACCGTATAGAAGTTAGGGCCATTTGAAGTTTTATCAGTGTTTGATTTGGGACTCAAGGGTAGCATAGCTTTAAGCGATAGCTTAAATTGACAAGAGGCTCGAGTACTTTATTGTTACAAAATTTCAAGGTTTTATGACGCTCCAGTAAAAAGTTACAACCATCTGTATGTTGCAAACTTTGATAGGTGTAGGACGTACCGTATAGAAGTTAGGGCCATTTGAAGTTTTATCAGTGTTTGATTTGGGACTCAAGGGTAGCATTGCTTTGAGCGATAGCTTAAATTGACAAGAGGCTCGAGTACTTTATTGTTACAAAATTTCAAGGTTTTATGACGCTACAGTAAAAAGTTACAAGCATTTGTATGTTGCAAACTTTGATAGGTGTAGGACGTACCGCATAGAAGTTAGGGCCATTTGAAGTTTTATCAGTGTTTGATTTGAGACTGAAGGGTAGCATAGCTTTGAGTGATAGCTTAAATTGACAAGAGGCTCGAGTACTTTATTGTTTCAAAATTTCAAGGTTTTATGACGCTCCAGTAAAAAGTTACAAGCATTTGTATGTTGCAAACTTTGATAGGTGTAGGACGTACCGTATAGATGTTAGGGCCATTTGAAGTTTTATCAATGTTTGATTCTGGACTCAAGGGTAGCATAGCTTTGAGCGATAGCTTCAATTGACAAGAGGCTCGAGTACTTTATTGTTACCAAATTTCAAGGTTTTATGACGCTCCAATAAAAAGTTACAAGCATTTGTATGTTGCAAACTTTGATAGGTGTAGGACATACCGTATAGAAGTTAGGGCCATTTGAATTTTTATCAGTGTTTGATTTGGGACTCAAGGGTAGCATAGCTTTGAGCGATAACTTAAATTGACAAGAGGCTCGAGTACTTTATTGTTACAAAATTTCAAGGTTTTATGACGCTCCAGTAAAAAGTTACAAGCATTTGTATGTTGCAAACTTTGATAGGTGTAGGACGTACCGCATAGAAGTTAGGGCCATTTGAAGTTTTATCAGTGTTTGATTTGGGACTGAAGGGTAGCATTGCTTTGAGCGATAGCTTAAATTGACAAGAGGCTCGAGTACTTTATTGTTTCAAAATTTCAAGGTTTTATGACGCTCCAGTAAAAAGTTACAAGCATTTGTATGTTGCAAACTTTGATAGGTGTAGGACGTACCGTATAGATGTTAGGGCCATTTGAAGTTTTATCAATGTTTGATTTTGGACTCAAGGGTAGCATAGCTTTGAGCGATAGCTTAAATTGACAAGAGGCTCGAGTACTTTATTGTTACAAAATTTCAAGGTTTTATGACGCTCCAATAAAAAGTTACAAGCATTTGTATGTTGCAAACTTTGATAGGTGTAGGACGTACCGTATAGAAGTTAGGGCCATTTGAATTTTTATAAGTGTTTGATTTGGGACTCAAGGGTAGCATAGCTTTGAGCGATAACTTAAATTGACAAGAGGCTCGAGTACTTTATTGTTACAAAATTTCAAGGTTTTATGACGCTCCAGTAAAAAGTTACAAGCATTTGTATGTTGCAATCTTTGATAGGTGTAGGACGTACCGTATAGAAGTTAGGGCCATTTGAAGTTTTATCAGTGTTTGATTTGGGACTCAAGGGTAGCATAGCTTTGAGCGATAGCTTAAATTGACAAGAGGCTCGAGTACTTTATTGTTACAAAATTTCAAGGTTTTATGACGCTCCAGTAAAAAGTTACAAGCATTTGTATGTTGCAAACTTTGATAGGTGTAGGATGTACCGTATAGAAGTTAGGGCCATTTGAAGTTTTATCAGTGTTTGATTTGGGACTCAAAGGTAGCATAGCTTTGAGCGATAACTTAAATTGACAAGAGACTCGAGTACTTTATTGTTACAAAATTTCAAGGTTTTATGACGCTCCAGTAAAAAGTTACAAGCATTTGTATGTTGCAATCTTTAATAGGTGTAGGACGTACCGTATAATAGTTAGGGCCATTTGAAGTTTTATCAGTGTTTGATTTGGGACTCAAGGGTAGCATAGCTTTGAGCGATAGCTTAAATTGACAAGAGTCTCGAGTACTTTATTGTTACAAAATTTCAAGGTTTTATGACGCTCCAGTAAAAAGTTACAAGCATTTGTATGTTGCAAACATTGACAGGTGTAGGACGTACCGTATAGAAGTTAGGGCCATTTGAAGTTTTATCAGTGTTTGATTTGGGACTCAAGGGAAGCATAGCTTTGAGCGATAGCTTAAATTGACAAGAGGCTCGAGTACTTTATTGTTTCTAAATTTCTAGGTTTTATGACGCTCCAGTAAAAAGTTACAAGCATTTGTATGTTGCAAACTTTGATAGGTGTAGGACGTACCGTATAGATGTTAGGGCCATTTGAAGTTTTATCAGTGTTTGATTTTGGACTCAAGGGTAGCTTAGCTTTGAGCGATAGCTTAAATTGACAAGAGGCTCGAGTACTTTATTGTTACAAAATTTCAAGGTTTTATGACGCTCCAATAAAAAGTTACAAGCATTTGTATGTTGCAAACTTTGATAGGTGTAGGACGTACCGTATAGAAGTTAGGGCTATTTGAAATTTTATCAGTGTTTGATTTGGGACTCAAGGGTAGCATAGCTTTGAGCGATAACTTAAATTGACAAGAGGCTCGAGTACTTTATTGTTACAAAATTTCAAGGTTTTATGATGCTCCAATAAAAAGTTACAAGCATTTGTATGTTGCAAACTTTGATAGGTGTAGGACGTACCATATAGAAGTTAGGGCCATTTGAATTTTTATCAGTGTTTGATTTGGGTCTCAAGGGTAGCATAGCTTTGAGCGATAACTTAAATTGACAAGAGGCTCGAGTACTTTATTGTTACAAAATTTCAAGGTTTTATGACGCTCCAGTAAAAAGTTACAAGCATTTGTATGTTGCAATCTTTGATAGGTGTAGGACGTACCGTAAAGAAGTTAGGGCCATTTGAAGTTTTATCAGTGTTTGATTTGGGTCTGAAGGGTAGCATAGCTTTGAGCGATAGCTTAAATTGTAAAGAGGCTCGAGTACTTTATTGTTTCTAAATTTCTAGGTTTTATGACGCTCCAGAAAAAAGTTACAAGCATTTGTATGTTGCAAACTTTGATAGGTGTAGGACGTACCGTATAGATGTTAGGGCCATTTGAAGTTTTATCAGTGTTTGATTTTGAACTCAAGGGTAGCTTAGCTTTGAGCGATAGCTTAAATTGACAAGAGGCTCGAGTACTTTATTGTTACAAAATTTCAAGGTTTTATGACGCTCCAATAAAAAGTTACAGGCATTTGTTTGTTGCAAACTTTGATAGGTGTAGGACGTACCGTATAGAAGTTAGGGCCATTTGAAATTTTATCAGTGTTTGATTTGGGACTCAAGGGTAGCAAAGCTTTGAGCGATAACTTAAATTGACAAGAGGCTCGAGTACTTTATTGTTACAAAATTTCAAGGTTTTATGACGCTCCAGTAAAAAGTTACAAGCATTTGTATGTTGCAAACTTTGATAGGTGTAGGACGTACCGTATAGAAGTTAGGGCCATTTGAAGTTTTATCAGTGTTTGATTTGGGACTCAAGGGTAGCATAGCTTTGAGCGATAGCTTAAATTGACAAGAGGCAGGAGTACTTTATTGTTACAAAATTTCAAGGTTTTATGACGCTCCAGTAAAAAGTTTCAAGCATTTGTATGTTGCAAACTTTGATAGGTGTAGGACGTACCGTATAGAAGTTAGGGCCATTTGAAGTTTTATCAGTGTTTGATTTGGGACTCAAGGGTAGCATAGCTTTAAGCGATAGCTTAAATTGACAAGAGGCTCGAGTACTTTATTGTTACAAAATTTCAAGGTTTTATGACGCTCCAGTAAAAAGTTACAACCATCTGTATGTTGCAAACTTTGATAGGTGTAGGACGTTCCGTATAGATGTTAGGGCCATTTGAAGTTTTATCAATGTTTGATTTTGGACTCAAGGGTAGCATAGCTTTGAGCGATAGCTTAAATTGACAAGAGGCTCGAGTACTTTATGGTTACAAAATTTCAAGGTTTTATGACGCTCCAATAAAAAGTTACAAGCATTTGTATGTTGCAAACTTGGATAGGTGTAGGACGTACCGTATAAAAGTTAGGGTCATTTGAATTTTTATCAGTGTTTGATTTGGGACTCAAGGGTAGCATAGCTTTGAGCGATAACTTAAATTGACAAGAGGCTCGAGTACTTTATTGTTACAAAATTTCAAGGTTTTATGACGCTACAGTAAAAAGTTACAAGCATTTGTATGTTGCAAACTTTGATAGGTGTAGGATGTACCGTATAGAAGTTAGGGCCATTTGAAGTTTTATTAGTGTTTGATTTGGGACTCAAAGGTAGCATAGCTTTGAGCGATAACTTAAATTGACAAGAGACTCGAGTACTTTATTGTTACAAAATTTCAAGGTTTTATGACGCTCCAGTAAAAAGTTACAAGCATTTGTATGTTGCAATTTTTAATAGGTGTAGGACGTACCGCATAGAAGTTAGGGCCATTTGAAGTTTTATCAGTGTTTGATTTGGGACTGAAGGGTAGCATAGCTTTGAGCGCTAGCTTAAATTGACAAGAGGCTCGAGTACTTTATTGTTTCAAAATTTCAAGGTTTTATGACGCTCCAGTAAAAAGTTACAAGCATTTGTATGTTGCAAACTTTGATAGGTGTAGGACGTACCGTATAGATGTTAGGGCCATTTGAAGTTTTATCAATGTTTGATTTTGGACTCAAGGGTAGCATAGCTTTGAGCGATAGCTTAAATTGACAAGAGGCTCGAGTACTTTATTGTTACAAAATTTCAAGGTTTTATGACGCTCCAATAAAAAGTTACAAGCATTTGTATGTTGCAAACTTTGATAGGTGTAGGACGTACCGTATAGAAGTTAGGGCCATTTGAATTTTTATCAGTGTTTGATTTGGGACTCAAGGGTAGCATAGCTTTGAGCGATAACTTAAATTGACAAGAGGCTCGAGTACTTTATTGTTACAAAATTTCAAGGTTTTATGACGCTCCAGTAAAAAGTTACAAGCATTTGTATGTTGCAATCTTTGATAGGTGTAGGACGTACCGTATAGAAGTTAGGGCCATTTGAAGTTTTATCAGTGTTTGATTTGGGACTCAAGGGTAGCATAGCTTTGAGCGATAGCTTAAATTGACAAGAGGCTCGAGTACTTTATTGTTACAAAATTTCAAGGTTTTATGACGCTACAGTAAAAAGTTACAAGCATTTGTATGTTGCAAACTTTGATAGGTGTAGGATGTACCGTATAGAAGTTAGGGCCATTTGAAGTTTTATTAGTGTTTGATTTGGGACTCAAAGGTAGCATAGCTTTGAGCGATAACTTAAATTGACAAGAGACTCGAGTACTTTATTGTTACAAAATTTCAAGGTTTTATGACGCTCCAGTAAAAAGTTACAAGCATTTGTATGTTGCAATTTTTAATAGGTGTAGGACGTACCGTATAAAAGTTAGGGCCATTTGAAGTTTTATCACTGTTTGATTTGGGACTCAAGGGTAGCATAGCTTTGAGCGATAGCTTAAATTGACAAGAGGCTCGAGTACTTTATTGTTACAAAATTTCAAGGTTTTTTGACGCTCCAATAAAAAGTGACAAGCATTTGTATGTTGCAAACTTTGATAGGTGTAGGACGTACCGTATAGAAGTTAGGGCCATTTGAAGTTTTATCAGTGTTTGATTTGGGACTCAAGGGTAGCATAGCTTTGAGCGATAACTTAAATTGTAAAGAGGCTCGAGTACTTTATTGTTTCTAAATTTCTAGGTTTTATGACGCTCCAGAAAAAAGTTACAAGCATTTGTATGTTGCAAACTTTGATAGGTGTAGGACGTACCGTATAGATGTTAGGGCCATTTGAAGTTTTATCAGTGTTTGATTTTGGACTCAAGGGTAGCTTAGCTTTGAGCGATAGCTTAAATTGACAAGAGGCTCGAGTACTTTATTGTTACAAAATTTCAAGGTTTTATGACGCTCCAATAAAAAGTTACAGGCATTTGTTTGTTGCAAACTTTGATAGGTGTAGGACGTACCGTATAGAAGTTAGGGCCATTTGAAATTTTATCAGTGTTTGATTTGGGACTCAAGGGTAGCAAAGCTTTGAGCGATAACTTAAATTGACAAGAGGCTCGAGTACTTTATTGTTACAAAATTTCAAGGTTTTATGACGCTCCAGTAAAAAGTTACAAGCATTTGTATGTTGCAAACTTTGATAGGTGTAGGACGTACCGTATAGAAGTTAGGGCCATTTGAAGTTTTATCAGTGTTTGATTTGGGACTCAAGGGTAGCATAGCTTTGAGCGATAGCTTAAATTGACAAGAGGCAGGAGTACTTTATTGTTACAAAATTTCAAGGTTTTATGACGCTCCAGTAAAAAGTTTCAAGCATTTGTATGTTGCAAACTTTGATAGGTGTAGGACGTACCGTATAGAAGTTAGGGCCATTTGAAGTTTTATCAGTGTTTGATTTGGGACTCAAGGGTAGCATAGCTTTAAGCGATAGCTTAAATTGACAAGAGGCTCGAGTACTTTATTGTTACAAAATTTCAAGGTTTTATGACGCTCCAGTAAAAAGTTACAACCATCTGTATGTTGCAAACTTTGATAGGTGTAGGACGTACCGTATAGGAGTTAGGACCATTTGAAGTTTTATCAGTGTTTGATTTGGGACTCAAGGGTAGCATTGCTTTGAGCGATAGCTTAAATTGACAAGAGGCTCGAGTACTTTATTGTTACAAAATTTCAAGGTTTTATGACGCTACAGTAAAAAGTTACAAGCATTTGTATGTTGCAAACTTTGATAGGTGTAGGACGTACCGCATAGAAGTTAGGGCCATTTGAAGTTTTATCAGTGTTTGATTTGGGACTGAAGGGTAGCATAGCTTTGAGCGCTAGCTTAAATTGACAAGAGGCTCGAGTACTTTATTGCATAGCTTTAAGCGATAGCTTAAATTGACAAGAGGCTCGAGTACTTTATTGTTACAAAATTTCAAGGTTTTATGACGCTCCAGTAAAAAGTTACAACCATCTGTATGTTGCAAACTTTGATAGGTGTAGGACGTACCGTATAGGAGTTAGGACCATTTGAAGTTTTATCAGTGTTTGATTTGGGACTCAAGGGTAGCATTGCTTTGAGCGATAGCTTAAATTGACAAGAGGCTCGAGTACTTTATTGTTACAAAATTTCAAGGTTTTATGACGCTACAGTAAAAAGTTACAAGCATTTGTATGTTGCAAACTTTGATAGGTGTAGGACGTACCGCATAGAAGTTAGGGCCATTTGAAGTTTTATCAGTGTTTGATTTGGGACTGAAGGGTAGCATAGCTTTGAGCGCTAGCTTAAATTGACAAGAGGCTCGAGTACTTTATTGTTTCAAAATTTCAAGGTTTTATGACGCTCCAGTAAAAAGTTACAAGCATTTGTATGTTGCAAACTTTGATAGGTGTAGGACGTTCCGTATAGATGTTAGGGCCATTTGAAGTTTTATCAATGTTTGATTTTGGACTCAAGGGTAGCATAGCTTTGAGCGATAGCTTAAATTGACAAGAGGCTCGAGTACTTTATTGTTACAAAATTTCAAGGTTTTATGACGCTCCAATAAAAAGTTACAAGCATTTGTATGTTGCAAACTTTGATAGGTGTAGGATGTACCGTATAGAAGTTAGGGCCATTTGAAGTCTTATCAGTGTTTGATTTGGGACTCAAGGGTAGCATAGCTTTGAGCGATAACTTAAATTGACAAGAGGCTCGAGTACTTTATTGTTACAAAATTTCAAGGTTTTATGACGCTCCAGTAAAAAGTTACAAGCATTTGTATGTTGCAATCTTTGATAGGTGTAGGACGTATCGTATAGAAGTTAGGGCCATTTGAAGTTTTATCAGTGTTTGATTTGGGACTCAAGGGTAGCATAGCTTTGAGCGATAGCTTAAATTGACAAGAGGCTCGAGTACTTTATTGTTACAAAATTTCAAGGTTTTATGACGCTACAGTAAAAAGTTACAAGCATTTGTATGTTGCAAACTTTGATAGGTGTAGGATGTACCGTATAGAAGTTAGGGCCATTTGAAGTTTTATTAGTGTTTGATTTGGGACTCAAAGGTAGCATAGCTTTGAGCGATAACTTAAATTGACAAGAGACTCGAGTACTTTATTGTTACAAAATTTCAAGGTTTTATGACGCTCCAGTAAAAAGTTACAAGCATTTGTATGTTGCAATTTTTAATAGGTGTAGGACGTACCGCATAGAAGTTAGGGCCATTTGAAGTTTTATCAGTGTTTGATTTGGGACTGAAGGGTAGCATAGCTTTGAGCGCTAGCTTAAATTGACAAGAGGCTCGAGTACTTTATTGTTTCAAAATTTCAAGGTTTTATGACGCTCCAGTAAAAAGTTACAAGCATTTGTATGTTGCAAACTTTGATAGGTGTAGGACGTACCGTATAGATGTTAGGGCCATTTGAAGTTTTATCAATGTTTGATTTTGGACTCAAGGGTAGCATAGCTTTGAGCGATAGCTTAAATTGACAAGAGGCTCGAGTACTTTATTGTTACAAAATTTCAAGGTTTTATGACGCTCCAATAAAAAGTTACAAGCATTTGTATGTTGCAAACTTTGATAGGTGTAGGACGTACCGTATAGAAGTTAGGGCCATTTGAATTTTTATCAGTGTTTGATTTGGGACTCAAGGGTAGCATAGCTTTGAGCGATAACTTAAATTGACAAGAGGCTCGAGTACTTTATTGTTACAAAATTTCAAGGTTTTATGACGCTCCAGTAAAAAGTTACAAGCATTTGTATGTTGCAATCTTTGATAGGTGTAGGACGTACCGTATAGAAGTTAGGGCCATTTGAAGTTTTATCAGTGTTTGATTTGGGACTCAAGGGTAGCATAGCTTTGAGCGATAGCTTAAATTGACAAGAGGCTCGAGTACTTTATTGTTACAAAATTTCAAGGTTTTATGACGCTACAGTAAAAAGTTACAAGCATTTGTATGTTGCAAACTTTGATAGGTGTAGGATGTACCGTATAGAAGTTAGGGCCATTTGAAGTTTTATTAGTGTTTGATTTGGGACTCAAAGGTAGCATAGCTTTGAGCGATAACTTAAATTGACAAGAGACTCGAGTACTTTATTGTTACAAAATTTCAAGGTTTTATGACGCTCCAGTAAAAAGTTACAAGCATTTGTATGTTGCAATTTTTAATAGGTGTAGGACGTACCGTATAAAAGTTAGGGCCATTTGAAGTTTTATCACTGTTTGATTTGGGACTCAAGGGTAGCATAGCTTTGAGCGATAGCTTAAATTGACAAGAGGCTCGAGTACTTTATTGTTACAAAATTTCAAGGTTTTTTGACGCTCCAATAAAAAGTGACAAGCATTTGTATGTTGCAAACTTTGATAGGTGTAGGACGTACCGTATAGAAGTTAGGGCCATTTGAAGTTTTATCAGTGTTTGATTTGGGACTCAAGGGTAGCATAGCTTTGAGCGATAACTTAAATTGACAAGAGGCTCGAGTACTTTATTGTTACAAAATTTCAAGGTTTTATGACGCTCCAGTAAAAAGTTACAAGCATTTGTATATTGCAAACTTTGATAGGTGTAGGACGTACCGTATAGAAGTTAGGGCCATTTGAAGTTTTATCAGTGTTTGATTTGGGTCTGAAGGGTAGCATAGCTTTGAGCGATAGCTTAAATTGTAAAGAGGCTCGAGTACTTTATTGTTTCTAAATTTCTAGGTTTTATGACGCTCCAGAAAAAAGTTACAAGCATTTGTATGTTGCAAACTTTGATAGGTGTAGGACATACCGTATAGATGTTAGGGCCATTTGAAGTTTTATCAGTGTTTGATTTTGGACTCAAGGGTAGCTTAGCTTTGAGCGATAGCTTAAATTGACAAGAGGCTCGAGTACTTTATTGTTACAAAATTTCAAGGTTTTATGACGCTCCAATAAAAAGTTACAGGCATTTGTTTGTTGCAAACTTTGATAGGTGTAGGACGTACCGTATAGAAGTTAGGGCCATTTGAAATTTTATCAGTGTTTGATTTGGGACTCAAGGGTAGCAAAGCTTTGAGCGATAACTTAAATTGACAAGAGGCTCGAGTACTTTATTGTTACAAAATTTCAAGGTTCTATGACGCTCCAGTAAAAAGTTACAAGCATTTGTATGTTGCAAACTTTGATAGGTGTAGGACGTACCGTATAGAAGTTAGGGCCATTTGAAGTTTTATCAGTGTTTGATTTGGGACTCAAGGGTAGCATAGCTTTGAGCGATAGCTTAAATTGACAAGAGGCAGGAGTACTTTATTGTTACAAAATTTCAAGGTTTTATGACGCTCCAGTAAAAAGTTTCAAGCATTTGTATGTTGCAAACTTTGATAGGTGTAGGACGTACCGTATAGAAGTTAGGGCCATTTGAAGTTTTATCAGTGTTTGATTTGGGACTCAAGGGTAGCATAGCTTTAAGCGATAGCTTAAATTGACAAGAGGCTCGAGTACTTTATTGTTACAAAATTTCAAGGTTTTATGACGCTCCAGTAAAAAGTTACAACCATCTGTATGTTGCAAACTTTGATAGGTGTAGGACGTACCGTATAGGAGTTAGGACCATTTGAAGTTTTATCAGTGTTTGATTTGGGACTCAAGGGTAGCATTGCTTTGAGCGATAGCTTAAATTGACAAGAGGCTCGAGTACTTTATTGTTACAAAATTTCAAGGTTTTATGACGCTACAGTAAAAAGTTACAAGCATTTGTATGTTGCAAACTTTGATAGGTGTAGGACGTACCGCATAGAAGTTAGGGCCATTTGAAGTTTTATCAGTGTTTGATTTGGGACTGAAGGGTAGCATAGCTTTGAGCGCTAGCTTAAATTGACAAGAGGCTCGAGTACTTTATTGTTTCAAAATTTCAAGGTTTTATGACGCTCCAGTAAAAAGTTACAAGCATTTGTATGTTGCAAACTTTGATAGGTGTAGGACGTACCGTATAGATGTTAGGGCCATTTGAAGTTTTATCAATGTTTGATTTTGGACTCAAGGGTAGCATAGCTTTGAGCGATAGCTTAAATTGACAAGAGGCTCGAGTACTTTATTGCTACAAAATTTCAAGGTTTTATGACGCTCCAATAAAAAGTTACAAGCATTTGTATGTTGCAAACTTTGATAGGTGTAGGACGTACCGTATAGAAGTTAGGGCCATTTGAATTTTTATCAGTGTTTGATTTGGGACTCAAGGGTAGCATAGCTTTGAGCGATAACTTAAATTGACAAGAGGCTCGAGTACTTTATTGTTACAAAATTTCAAGGTTTTATGACGCTCCAGTAAAAAGTTACAAGCATTTGTATGTTGCAATCTTTGATAGGTGTAGGACGTACCGTATAGAAGTTAGGGCCATTTGAAGTTTTATCAGTGTTTGATTTGGGACTCAAGGGTAGCATAGCTTTGAGCGATAGCTTAAATTGACAAGAGGCTCAAGTACTTTATTGTTACAAAATTTCAAGGTTTTATGACGCTACAGTAAAAAGTTACAAGCATTTGTATGTTGCAAACTTTGATAGGTGTAGGATGTACCGTATAGAAGTTAGGTCCATTTGAAGTTTTATTAGTGTTTGATTTGGGACTCAAAGGTAGCATAGCTTTGAGCGATAACTTAAATTGACAAGAGACTCGAGTACTTTATTGTTACAAAATTTCAAGGTTTTATGACGCTCCAGTAAAAAGTTACAAGCATTTGTATGTTGCAAACTTTGATAGGTGTAGGACGTACCGTATAGAAGTTAGGGCCATTTGAAGTTTTATCAGTGTTTGATTTGGGACTCAAGGGTAGCATAGCTTTGAGCGATAACTTAAATTGACAAGAGGCTCGAGTACTTTATTGTTACAAAATTTCAAGGTTTTATGACGCTCCAGTAAAAAGTTACAAGCATTTGTATATTGCAAACTTTGATAGGTGTAGGATGTATCGTATAGAAGTTAGGGCCATTTGAAGTTTTATCAGTGTTTGATTTGGGACTCAAAGGTAGCATAGCTTTGAGCGATAACTTAAATTGACAAGAGACTCGAGTACTTTATTGTTACAAAATTTCAAGGTTTTATGACGCTCCAGTAAAAAGTTACAAGCATTTGTATGTTGCAAACTTTGATAGGTGTAGGATGTATCGTATAGAAGTTAGGGCCATTTTAAGTTTTATCAGTGTTTGATTTGGGACTCAAAGGTAGCATAGCTTTGAGCGATAACTTAAATTGACAAGAGACTCGAGTAATTTATTGTTACAAAATTTCAAGGTTTTTATGACGTTCCAGTAAAAAGTTACAAGCATTTGTATGTTGCAAACTTTGATAGGTGTGGGACATACCGTATAGAAGTTAGGGCCATTTGAAGTTTTATCAGTGTTTGATTTGGGACTCAAGGGTAGCATAGCTTTGAGCGACAGCTTAGATTGACAAGAGGCTCGAGTACTTTATTGTTACAAAATTTCAAGGTTTTATGACGCTCCAATAAAAAGTTACAAGCATTTGTATGTTACAAACTTTGATAGGTGTAGGACGTACCGTATAGAAGTTAGGGCCATTTGAAGTTTTATCAGTGTTTGATTTGGGACTCAAGGGTAGCATAGCTTTAAGCGATAGCTTAAATTGACAAGAGGCTCGAGTACTTTATTGTTACAAAATTTCAAGGTTTTATGACGCTCCAGTAAAAAGTTACAACCATCTGTATGTTGCAAACTTTGATAGGTGTAGGACGTACCGTATAGGAGTTAGGACCATTTGAAGTTTTATCAGTGTTTGATTTGGGACTCAAGGGTAGCATTGCTTTGAGCGATAGCTTAAATTGACAAGAGGCTCGAGTACTTTATTGTTACAAAATTTCAAGGTTTTATGACGCTACAGTAAAAAGTTACAAGCATTTGTATGTTGCAAACTTTGATAGGTGTAGGACGTACCGCATAGAAGTTAGGGCCATTTGAAGTTTTATCAGTGTTTGATTTGGGACTGAAGGGTAGCATAGCTTTGAGCGCTAGCTTAAATTGACAAGAGGCTCGAGTACTTTATTGTTTCAAAATTTCAAGGTTTTATGACGCTCCAGTAAAAAGTTACAAGCATTTGTATGTTGCAAACTTTGATAGGTGTAGGACGTACCGTATAGATGTTAGGGCCATTTGAAGTTTTATCAATGTTTGATTTTGGACTCAAGGGTAGCATAGCTTTGAGCGATAGCTTAAATTGACAAGAGGCTCGAGTACTTTATTGCTACAAAATTTCAAGGTTTTATGACGCTCCAATAAAAAGTTACAAGCATTTGTATGTTGCAAACTTTGATAGGTGTAGGACGTACCGTATAGAAGTTAGGGCCATTTGAATTTTTATCAGTGTTTGATTTGGGACTCAAGGGTAGCATAGCTTTGAGCGATAACTTAAATTGACAAGAGGCTCGAGTACTTTATTGTTACAAAATTTCAAGGTTTTATGACGCTCCAGTAAAAAGTTACAAGCATTTGTATGTTGCAATCTTTGATAGGTGTAGGACGTACCGTATAGAAGTTAGGGCCATTTGAAGTTTTATCAGTGTTTGATTTGGGACTCAAGGGTAGCATAGCTTTGAGCGATAGCTTAAATTGACAAGAGGCTCAAGTACTTTATTGTTACAAAATTTCAAGGTTTTATGACGCTACAGTAAAAAGTTACAAGCATTTGTATGTTGCAAACTTTGATAGGTGTAGGATGTACCGTATAGAAGTTAGGTCCATTTGAAGTTTTATTAGTGTTTGATTTGGGACTCAAAGGTAGCATAGCTTTGAGCGATAACTTAAATTGACAAGAGACTCGAGTACTTTATTGTTACAAAATTTCAAGGTTTTATGACGCTCCAGTAAAAAGTTACAAGCATTTGTATGTTGCAAACTTTGATAGGTGTAGGACGTACCGTATAGAAGTTAGGGCCATTTGAAGTTTTATCAGTGTTTGATTTGGGACTCAAGGGTAGCATAGCTTTGAGCGATAACTTAAATTGACAAGAGGCTCGAGTACTTTATTGTTACAAAATTTCAAGGTTTTATGACGCTCCAGTAAAAAGTTACAAGCATTTGTATATTGCAAACTTTGATAGGTGTAGGATGTATCGTATAGAAGTTAGGGCCATTTGAAGTTTTATCAGTGTTTGATTTGGGACTCAAAGGTAGCATAGCTTTGAGCGATAACTTAAATTGACAAGAGACTCGAGTACTTTATTGTTACAAAATTTCAAGGTTTTATGACGCTCCAGTAAAAAGTTACAAGCATTTGTATGTTGCAAACTTTGATAGGTGTAGGATGTATCGTATAGAAGTTAGGGCCATTTTAAGTTTTATCAGTGTTTGATTTGGGACTCAAAGGTAGCATAGCTTTGAGCGATAACTTAAATTGACAAGAGACTCGAGTAATTTATTGTTACAAAATTTCAAGGTTTTTATGACGTTCCAGTAAAAAGTTACAAGCATTTGTATGTTGCAAACTTTGATAGGTGTGGGACATACCGTATAGAAGTTAGGGCCATTTGAAGTTTTATCAGTGTTTGATTTGGGACTCAAGGGTAGCATAGCTTTGAGCGACAGCTTAGATTGACAAGAGGCTCGAGTACTTTATTGTTACAAAATTTCAAGGTTTTATGACGCTCCAATAAAAAGTTACAAGCATTTGTATGTTACAAACTTTGATAGGTGTAGGACGTACCATATAGAAGTTAGGGCCATTTGAAGTTTTATCAGTGTTTGATTTGGGACTCAAGGGTAGCATAGCTTTGAGCGATAGCTTAAATTGACAAGAGGCTCCAGTACTTTATTGTTACAAAATTTCAAGGTTTTATGACGCTCCAGTAAAAAGTTACAAGCATTTGTATGTTGCAAACTTTGATAGGTGTAGGATGTACCGTATAAAAGTTAGGGCCATTTGAAGTTTTATCAGTGTTTGATTTGGGACTCAAGGGTAGCATAGCTTTGAGCGATAGCTTAAATTGACAAGAGGCTCGAGTACTTTATTGTTACAAAATTTCAAGGTTTTATGACGCTCCAGTATAAAGTTACAAGCATTTGTATGTTGCAATCTTTGATAGGTGTAGGACGTACCGTATAGAAGTTAGGGCCATTTGAAGTTTTATCAATGTTTGATTTGGGACTCAAGGGTAGCATAGCTTTGAGCGATAGCTTAAATTGACAAGAGGCTCGAGTACTTTATTGTTACAAAATTTCAAGGTTTTATGACGCTCCAGTAAAAAGTTTCAAGCATTTGTATGTTGCAATCTTTAATAGGTGTAGGACGTACCGTATAAAAGTTAGGGCCATTTGAAGATTTATCAGTGTTTGATTTGGGACTCAAGGGTAGCATAGCTTTGAGCGATAGCTTAAATTGACAAGAGGCTCGAGTACTTTATTGTTACAAAATTTCAAGGTTTTATGACGCTCCAGTAAAAAGTTACAAGCATTTGTATGTTGCAAACATTGACAGGTGTAGGGCGTACCGTATAAAAGTTAGGGCCATTTGAAGTTTTATCAGTGCTCGATTTGGGACTCAAGGGTAGCATAGCTTTGAGCGATAGCTTAAATTGACAAGACGCTCGAGTACTTTATTGTTACAAAATTTCAAGGTTTTTATGACGTTCCAGTAAAAAGTTACAAGCATTTGTATGTTGCAAACTTTGATAGGTGTAGCACATACCGTATAGAAGTTAGGGCCATTTGAAGTTTTATCAGTGTTTGATTTGGGACTCAAGGGTAGCATAGCTTTGAGCGACAGCTTAAATTGACAAGAGGCTCGAGTACTTTATTATTACAAAATTTCAAGGTTTTATGACGCTCCAATAAAAAGTTACAAGCATTTGTATGTTGCAAACTTTGATAGGTGTAGGACGTACCGTATAGAAGTTAGGGCCATTTGAAGTTTTATCAGTGTTTGATTTGGGACTGAAGGGTAGCATAGCTTTGAGCGATAGCTTAAATTGACAAGAGGCTCGAGTACTTTATTGTTACAAAATTTCAAGGTTTTATGACGCTCCAGTATAAAGTTACAAGCATTTGTATGTTGCAATCTTTGATAGGTGTAGGACGTACCGTATAGAAGTTAGGGCCATTTGAAGTTTTATCAGTGTTTGATTTGGGACTCAAGGGTAGCATAGCTTTGAGCGATAGCTTAAATTGACAAGAGGCTCGAGTACTTTATTGTTACAAAATTTCAAGGTTTTATGACGCTCCAGTAAAAAGTTACAAGCATTTGTATGTAGCAAACTTTGATAGGTGTAGGATGTACCGTATAGAAGTTAGGGCCATTTGAAGTTTTATCAGTGTTTGATTTGGGACTCAAAGGTAGCATAGCTTTGGGCGATAACTTAAATTGACAAGAGACTCGAGTACTTTATTGTTACAAAATTTCAAGGTTTTATGACGCTCCAGTAAAAAGTTACAAGCATTTGTATGTTGCAATCTTTAATAGGTGTAGGACGTACCGTATAAAAGTTAGGGCCATTTGAAGTTTTATCAGTGTTTGATTTGGGACTCAAGGGTAGCATAGCTTTGAGCGATAGCTTAAATTGACAAGAGGCTCGAGTACTTTATTGTTACAAAATTTCAAGGTTTTATGACGCTCCAGTAAAAAGTTACAAGCATTTGTATGTTGCAAACATTGACAGGTGTAGGGCGTACCGTATAAAAGTTAGGGCCATTTGAAGTTTTATCAGTGCTCGATTTGGGACTCAAGGGTAGCATAGCTTTGAGCGATAGCTTAAATTGACAAGACGCTCGAGTACTTTATTGTTACAAAATTTCAAGGTTTTTATGACGTTCCAGTAAAAAGTTACAATCATTTGTATGTTGCAAACTTTGATAGGTGTAGCACATACCGTATAGAAGTTAGGGCCATTTGAAGTTTTATCAGTGTTTGATTTGGGACTGAAGGGTAGCATAGGTTTGAGCGACAGCTTAAATTGACAAGAGGCTCGAGTACTTTATTATTACAAAATTTCAAGGTTTTATGACGCTCCAATAAAAAGTTACAAGCATTTGTATGTTGCAAACTTTGATAGGTGTAGGACGTACCGTATAGAAGTTAGGGCCATTTGAAGTTTTATCAGTGTTTGATTTGGGACTCAAGGGTAGCATAGCTTTGAGCGATAACTTAAATTGACAAGAGGCTCGAGTACTTTATTGTTACAAAATTTCAAGGTTTTATGACGCTCCAGTAAAAAGTTACAAGCATTTGTATGTTGCAAACTTTGATAGGTGTAGGATGTACAGTATAGAAG
Source organism: Clusia tigrina (assembly GCA_920105625.2). Lineage (NCBI taxonomy): Eukaryota > Metazoa > Arthropoda > Insecta > Diptera > Clusiidae > Clusia > Clusia tigrina. The sequence goes on along the minus strand of OV050033.1, from coordinate 107,592,692 downwards.
TTAGGGCCATTTGAAGTTTTATCAGTGTTTGATTTGGGACTCAAAGGTAGCATAGCTTTGTGCGATAACTTACATTGACAAGAGGCTCGAGTACTTTATTGTTACAAAATTTCAAGGTTTTATGACGCTCCAGTAAAAAGTTACAAGCATTTGTATGTTGCAATCTTTAATAGGTGTAGGACGTACCGTATAGAAGTTAGGGCCATTTGAAGTTTTATCAGTGTTTGATTTGGGACTCAAGGGTAGCATAGCTTTGAGCGATAGCTTAAATTGACAAGAGGCTCGAGTACTTTATTGTTACAAAATTTCAAGGTTTTATGACGCTCCAGTAAAAAGTTACAAGCATTTGTATGTTGCAAACTTTGATAGGTGTAGGATGTACCGTATAGAAGTTAGGGCCATTTGAAGTTTTATCAGTGTTTGATTTGGGACTCAAAGGTAGCATAGCTTTGTGCGATAACTTAAATTGACAAGAGACTCGAGTCCTTTATTGTTACAAAATGTCAAGGTTTTATGACGCTCCAGTAAAAAGGTACAAGCATTTGTATGTTGCAATCTTTAATAGGTGTAGGATGTACCGTATAAAAGTTAGGGCCATTTGAAGTTTTATCAGTGTTTGATTTGGGACTCAAGGGTAGCATAGCTTTGAGCGATAGCTTAAATTGACAAGAGGCTCGAGTACTTTATTGTTACAAAATTTCAAGGTTTTATGACGCTCCAGTAAAAAGTTACAAGCATTTGTATGTTGCAAACATTGACAGGTGTAGGACGTACCGTATAGAAGTTAGGGCCATTAGAAGTTGTATCAGTGTTTGATTTGGGACTCAAGGGTAGCATAGCTTTGAGCGATAGCTTAAATTGACAAGAGGCTCGAGTACTTTATTGTTAAAAAATTTCAAGGTTTTATGACGCTCCAGTAAAAAGTTACAAGCATTTGTATGTTGCAAACTTTGATAGGTGTAGGACGTACCGTATAGAAGTTAGGGCCATTTGAAGTTTTATCAGTGTTTGATTTGAGACTCAAGGGTAGCATAGCTTTGAGCGATAGCTTAAATTGTCAAGAGGCTCGAGTACTTTATTGTTACAAAATTTCAAGGTTTCATGACGCTCCAGTAAAAAGTTACAACCATCTGTATGTTGCAAACTTTGATAGGTGTAGGACGTACCGTATAGAAGTTAGGGCCATTTGAAGTTTTATCAGTGTTTGATTTGGGACTCAAGGGTAGTATTGCTTTGAGCGATAGCTTAAATTGACAAGAGGCTCGAGTACTTTATTGTTACAAAATTTCAAGGTTTTATGACGCTCCAGTAAAAAGTTACAAGCATTTGTATGTTGCAAACTTTGATAGGTGTAGGACGTACAGCATAGAAGTTAGGGCCATTTGAAGTTTTATCAGTATTTGATTTGGGACTGAAGGGTAGCATAGCTTTGAGCGATAGCTTAAATTGACAAGAGGCTCGAGTACTTTATTGTTACAAAATTTCAAGGTTTTATGACGCTCCAGTATAAAGTTACAAGCATTTGTATGTTGCAATCTTTGATAGGTGTAGGACGTACCGTATAGAAGTTAGGGCCATTTGAAGTTTTATCAATGTTTGATTTGGGACTCAAGGGTAGCATAGCTTTGAGCGATAGCTTAAATTGACAAGAGGCTCGAGTACTTTATTGTTACAAAATTTCAAGGTTTTATGACGCTCCAGTAAAAAGTTACAAGCATTTGTATGTAGCAAACTTTGATAGGTGTAGGATGTACCGTATAGAAGTTAGGGCCATTTGAAGTTTTATCAGTGTTTGATTTGGGACTCAAAGGTAGCATAGCTTTGGGCGATAACTTAAATTGACAAGAGACTCGAGTACTTTATTGTTACAAAATTTCAAGGTTTTATGACGCTCCAGTAAAAAGTTTCAAGCATTTGTATGTTGCAATCTTTAATAGGTGTAGGACGTACCGAATAAAAGTTAGGGCCATTTGAAGTTTTATCAGTGTTTGATTTGGGACTCAAGGGTAGCATAGCTTTGAGCGATAGCTTAAATTGACAAGAGGCTCGAGTACTTTATTGTTAGAAAATTTCAAGGTTTTATGACGCTCCAGTAAAAAGTTACAAGCATTTGTATGTAGCAAACTTTGATAGGTGTAGGATGTACCGTATAGAAGTTAGGGCCATTTGAAGTTTTATCAGTGTTTGATTTGGGACTCAAAGGTAGCATAGCTTTGGGCGATAACTTAAATTGACAAGAGACTCGAGTACTTTATTGTTACAAAATTTCAAGGTTTTATGACGCTCCAGTAAAAAGTTACAAGCATTTGTATGTTGCAAACATTGACAGGTGTAGGGCGTACCGTATAAAAGTTAGGGCCATTTGAAGTTTTATCAGTGCTCGATTTGGGACTCAAGGGTAGCATAGCTTTGAGCGATAGCTTAAATTGACAAGACGCTCGAGTACTTTATTGTTACAAAATTTCAAGGTTTTTATGACGTTCCAGTAAAAAGTTACAAGCATTTGTATGTTGCAAACTTTGATAGGTGTAGCACATACCGTATAGAAGTTAGGGCCATTTGAAGTTTTATCAGTGTTTGATTTGGGACTGAAGGGTAGCATAGCTTTGAGCGACAGCTTAAATTGACAAGAGGCTCGAGTACTTTATTATTACAAAATTTCAAGGTTTTATGACGCTCCAATAAAAAGTTACAAGCATTTGTATGTTGCAAACTTTGATAGGTGTAGGACGTACCGTATAGAAGTTAGGGCCATTTGAAGTTTTATCAGTGTTTGATTTGGGACTCAAGGGTAGCATAGCTTTGAGCGATAACTTAAATTGACAAGAGGCTCGAGTACTTTATTGTTACAAAATTTCAAGGTTTTATGACGCTCCAGTAAAAAGTTACAAGCATTTGTATGTTGCAATCTTTGATAGGTGTAGGACGTACCGTATAGAAGTTAGGGCCATTTGAAGTTTTATCAGTGTTTGATTTGGGACTCAAGGGTAGCATAGTTTTGAGGGATAGCTTAAATTGACAAGAGGCTCGAGTACTTTATTGTTACAAAATTTCAAGGTTTTATGACGCTCCAGTAAAAAGTTACAAGCATTTGTATGTTGCAAACTTTGATAGGTGTAGGACGTACCGTATAGATGTTAGGGCCATTTGTAGTTTTAACAGTGTTTGATTTGGGACTCAAGGGTAGCATAGCTTTGAGCGACAGCTTAAATTGACAAGAGGCTCGAGTACTTTATTGTTACAAAATTTCAGAATTTTATGACGCTCCAGTAAAAAGTTACAAGCATTTTTATGTTGCAAACTTTGATAGGTGTAGGACGTACCGTATAGAAGTTAGGGCCATTTGAAGTTTTAACAGTGTTTGATTTGGGACTCAAGGGTAGCATAGCTTTGAGCGATAGCTTAAATTGACAAGAGGCTCGAGTACTTTAGTGTTACAAAATTTCAAGGTTTTCTGACGCTCCTGTAAAAAGTTACAAGCATTTGTATGTTGCAAACTTTGATAGGTGTAGGACGTACCGTATAGAAGTTAGGGCCATTTGAAGTTTTATCAGTGTTTGATTTGGGACTCAAGGGTAGCATAGCTTTGAGCGATAGCTTAAATTGACAAGAGGCTCGAGTACTTTATTGTTACAAAATTTCAAGGTTTTATGACGCTCCAGTAAAAAGTTACAAGCATTTGTATGTTGCAAACTTTGATAGGTGTAGGATGTACCGTATAGAAGTTAGGGCCATTTGAAGTTTTATCAGTGTTTGATTTGGGACTCAAAGGTAGCATAGCTTTGAGCGATAGCTTAAATTGACAAGAGGCTTGAGTACTTTATTGTTACAAAATTTCAAGGTTTTATGACGCTCCAGTAAAAAGTTACAAGCATTTGTATGTTGCAATCTTTAATAGGTGTAGGACGTACCGTATAAAAGTTAGGGCCATTTGAAGTTTTATCAGTGTTTGATTTGGGACTCAAGGGTAGCATAGCTTTGAGCGACAGCTTAAATTGACAAGAGGCTCGAGTACTTTATTGTTACAAAATTTCAAGATTTTATGACGCTCCAGTAAAAAGGTACAAGCATTTGTATGTTGCACACTTTGATAGGTGTAGCACGTATCGTATAGAAGTTAGGGCCATTTGTAGTTTTATCAGTTTTTAATTTGGGACTCAAGGGTAGCATAGCTTTGAGCGATAGCTTAAATTGCCAAGAGGCCCGATTACTTTATTGTTACAAAAGTTCAATGTTTTATGACGCTCGAGTAAAAAGTAACAAGCATTTGTATGTTGCAAACTTTGATAGGTGTAGGACGTATCGTATAGAAGTTAGGGCCATTTGAAGTTTTATCAGTGTTTGATTTGGGACTCAAGGGTAGCATAGCTTTGAGCGGTAGCTTAAATTGACAAGAGGCTCGAGTACTTTATTGTTACAAAATTTCAAGGTTTTATGACGCTCCTGTAAAAAGTTACAAGCATTTGTATGTTGCAAACTTTGACAGGTGTAGGACGTACCGTATAGAAGTTAGGGCCATTAGAAGTTTTATCAGTGTTTGATTTGGGACTCAAGGGTAGTATAGCTTTGAGCGGTAGCTTAAATTGACAAGAGGCTCGAGAACTTTATTGTTACAAAATTTCAAGGTTTTATGACGCTCCAGTGAAAAGGTACAAGCATTTGTATGTTGCAAACTTTGATAGGTGTAGGACGTACCGTATATAATTTAGGGCTATTTGACGTTTTATCAGTGTTTAATTTGGGACTCAAGGGTAGCATAGCTTTGAGCGATAGCTTAAATTGCCAAGAGGCCCGAGTACTTTATTGTTACAAAATTTCAATGTTTTATGACGCTCGAGTAAAAAGTAACAAGCATTTGTATGTTGCAAACTTTGATAGGTGTAGGACGTATCGTATAGAAGTTAGGGCCATTGGAAGTTTTATCAGTGTTTGATTTGGGACTCAAGGGTAGCATAGCTTTGAGCGGTAGCTTAAATTGACAAGAGGCTCGAGTACTTTATTGTTACAAAATTTCAAGGTTTTATGACGCTCCTGTAAAAAGTTACAAGCATTTGTATGTTGCAAACTTTGATAGGTGTAGGACGTAGCGTATAGAAGTTAGGGCCATTAGAAGTTTTATCAGTGTTTGATTTGGGACTTAAGGGTAGTATAGCTTTGAGCGGTAGCTTAAATTGACAAGAGGCTCGAGAACTTTATTCTTACAAAATTTCAAGGTTTTATGACGCTCCAGTGAAAAGTTACAAGCATTTGTATGTTGCAAACTTTGATAGGTGTAGGACGTACCGTATAGAATTTAGGGCTATTTGAAGTTTTATCAGTGTTTGATTTGGGACTCAAGGGTAGCATAGCTTTGAGCGATATCTTAAATTGACAAGAGGCTCGAGTACTTTATTGTTACAAAATTTTAAGGTTTTATGACGCTCCAGTAAAAAGTTACAAGCATTTGTATGCTGCAAACTTTGATAGGTGTAGGACGTACCGTATAGAAGTTACGGCAATTTGAAGTTTTATAAGTGTTTGATTTGGGACTAAAGGGTAGCATAGCTTTGAGCGATAGCTTAAATTGACAAGAGGCTCGACTACTTTATTGTTACAAAATTTAAAGGTTTTATGACGCTATAGTGAAAAGTTACAAGCATTTGTATGTTGCAAACTTTGACAGGTGTAGGACGTACCGTATAGAAGTTAGGGCCATTAGAAATTTTATCAGTGTTTGATTTGGGACTCAAGGGTAGTATAGCTTTGAGCGGTAGCTTAAATTGACAAGAGGCTCGAGAACTTTATTGTTACAAAATTTCAAGGTTTTATGACGCTCCAGTGAAAAGGTACAAGCATTTGTATGTTGCAAACTTTGATAGGTGTAGGACGTACCGTATAGAATTTAGAGCTATTTGAAGTTGTATCAGTGTTTGATTTGGGACTCAAGGGTAGCATAGCTTTGAGCGATAGCTTAAATTTCCAAGAGGCCCGAGTACTTTATTGTTACAAAAGTTCAATGTTTTATGACGCTCGAGTAAAAAGTAACAAGCATTTGTATGTTGCAAACTTTGATAGGTGTAGGACGTATCGTATAGAAGTTAGGGCCATTTGAAGTTTTATCAGTGTTTGATTTGGGACTCAAGGGTAGAATAGCTTTGAGCGGTAGCTTAAATTGACAAGAGGCTCGAGTACTTTATTGTTACAAAATTTCAAGGTTTTATGACGCTCCTGTAAAAAGTTACAAGCATTTGTATGTTGCAAACTTTGACAGGTGTAGGACGTACCGTATAGAAGTTAGGGCCATTAGAAGTTTTATCAGTGTTTGATTTGGGACTCAAGGGTAGTATAGCTTTGAGCGGTAGCTTAAATTGACAAGAGGCTCGAGAACTTTATTGTTACAAAATTTCAAGGTTTTATGACGCTCCAGTGAAAAGGTACAAGCATTTGTATGTTGCAAACTTTGATAGGTGTAGGACGTACCGTATAGAATTTAGGGCTATTTGAAGTTTTATCAGTGTTTAATTTGGGACTCAAGGGTAGCATAGCTTTGAGCGATAGCTTAAATTGCCAAGAGGCCCGAGTACTTTATTGTTACAAAATTTCAATGTTTTATGACGCTCGAGTAAAAAGTAACAAGCATTTGTATGTTGCAAACTTTGATAGGTGTAGGACGTATCGTATAGAAGTTAGGGCCATTGGAAGTTTTATCAGTGTTTGATTTGGGACTCAAGGGTAGCATAGCTTTGAGCGGTAGCTTAAATTGACAAGAGGCTCGAGTACTTTATTGTTACAAAATTTCAAGGTTTTATGACGCTCCTGTAAAAAGTTACAAGCATTTGTATGTTGCAAACTTTGATAGGTGTAGGACGTACCGTATAGAAGTTAGGGCCATTAGAAGTTTTATCAGTGTTTGATTTGGGACTTAAGGGTAGTATAGCTTTGAGCGGTAGCTTAAATTGACAAGAGGCTCGAGAACTTTATTCTTACAAAATTTCAAGGTTTTATGACGCTCCAGTGAAAAGTTACAAGCATTTGTATGTTGCAAACTTTGATAGGTGTAGGACGTACCATATAGAATTTAGGGCTATTTGAAGTTTTATCAGTGTTTGATTTGGGACTCAAGGGTAGCATAGCTTTGAGCGATAGCTTAAATTTCCAAGAGGCCCGAGTACTTTATTGTTACAAAATTTCAATGTTTTATGACGCTCGAGTAAAAAGTAACAAGCATTTGTATGTTGCAAACTTTGATAGGTGTAGGACGTATCGTATAGAAGTTAGGGCCATTGGAAGTTTTATCAGTGTTTGATTTGGGACTCAAGGGTAGTATAGCTTTGAGCGGTAGCTTAAATTGATAAGAGGCTCGAGAACTTTATTGTTACAAAATTTCAAGGTTTTATGACGCTCCAGTGAAAAGGTACAAGCATTTGTATGTTGCAAACTTTGATAGGTGTAGGACGTACCGTATAGAAGTTACGGCAATTTGAAGTTTTATAAGTGTTTGATTTGGGACTAAAGGGTAGCATAGCTTTGAGCGATAGCTTAAATTGACAAGAGGCTCGAGTACTTTATTGTTACAAAATTTTAAGGTTTTATGACGCTCCAGTAAAAAGTTACAAGCATTTGTATGCTGCAAACTTTGATAGGTGTAGGATGTACCGTATAGAAGTTAGGGCCATTTGAAGTTTTATTAGTGTTTGATTTGGGACTCAAAGGTAGCATAGCTTTGAGCGATAACTTAAATTGACAAGAGACTCGAGTACTTTATTGTTACAAAATTTTAAGGTTTTATGACGCTCCAGTAAAAAGTTACAAGCATTTGTATGCTGCAAACTTTGATAGGTGTAGGACGTACCGTATAGAAGTTACGGCAATTTGAAGTTTTATAAGTGTTTGATTTGGGACTAAAGGGTAGCATAGCTTTGAGCGATAGCTTAAATTGACAAGAGGCTCGACTACTTTATTGTTACAAAATTTAAAGGTTTTATGACGCTATAGTGAAAAGTTACAAGCATTTGTATGTTGCAAACTTTGACAGGTGTAGGACGTACCGTATAGAAGTTAGGGCCATTAGAAGTTTTATCAGTGTTTGATTTGGGACTCAAGGGTAGTATAGCTTTGAGCGGTAGCTTAAATTGATAAGAGGCTCGAGAACTTTATTGTTACAAAATTTCAAGGTTTTATGACGCTCCAGTGAAAAGGTACAAGCATTTGTATGTTGCAAACTTTGATAGGTGTAGGACGTACCGTATAGAATTTAGGGCTATTTGAAGTTGTATCAGTGTTTGATTTGGGACTCAAGGGTAGCATAGCTTTGAGCGATAGCTTAAATTTCCAAGAGGCCCGAGTACTTTATTGTTACAAAATTTCAATGTTTTATGACGCTCGAGTAAAAAGTAACAAGCATTTGTATGTTGCAAACTTTGATAGGTGTAGGACGTATCGTATAGAAGTTAGGGCCATTGGAAGTTTTATCAGTGTTTGATTTGGGACTCAAGGGTAGCATAGCTTTGAGCGGTAGCTTAAATTGACAAGAGGCTCGAGTACTTTATTGTTACAAAATTTCAAGGTTTTATGACGCTCCTGTAAAAAGTTACAAGCATTTGTATGTTGCAAACTTTGATAGGTGTAGGACGTACCGTATAGAAGTTAGGGCCATTAGAAGTTTTATCAGTGTTTGATTTGGGACTTAAGGGTAGTATAGCTTTGAGCGGTAGCTTAAATTGACAAGAGGCTCGAGAACTTTATTGTTACAAAATGTCAAGGTTTTATGACGCTCGAGTGAAAAGTTACAAGCATTTGTATGTTGCAAACTTTGATAGGTGTAGGACGTACCGTATAGAATTTAGGGCTATTTGAAGTTTTATCAGTGTTTGATTTGGGACTCAAGGGTTGCATAGCTTTGAGCGATATCTTAAATTGACAAGAGGCTCGAGTACTTTATTGTTACAAAATTTTAAGGTTTTATGACGCTCCAGTAAAAAGTTACAAGCATTTGTATGCTGCAAACTTTGATAGGTGTAGGACGTACCGTATAGAAGTTACGGCAATTTGAAGTTTTATAAGTGTTTGATTTGGGACTCAAGGGTAGCATAGCTTTGAGCGATAGCTTAAATTGACAAGAGGCTCGACTACTTTATTGTTACAAAATTTCAAGGTTTTATGACGCTCCAGTGAAAAGTTACAAGCATGTGTATGTTGCAAACTTTGATAGGTGTAGGACGAACGGTATAGAAGTTAGGGCCATTTGAAGTTTTATCAGTGTTTGATTTGGGACTCAACGGTAGCATAGCTTTGAGCGATAGCTTAAATTGACAAGAGGCTCGAGTACTTTATTGTTACAAAATTTCAAGGTTTTATGACGCTCCAGTAAAAAGTTACAAGCATTTGTATGTTGCCAACTTTGATAGGTGTAGGATGTACCGTATAGATGTTAGGGCCATTTGAAGTTTTATCAGTGTTTGATTTTGGACTCAAGGGTAGCATAGCTTTGAGCGATAGCTTAAATTGACAAGAGGCTCGAGTACTTTATTGTTACAAAATTTCAAGGTTTTATGACGCTCCAATAAAAAGTTACAAGCATTTGTATGTTGCAAACTTTGATAGGTGTAGGACGTACCGTATAGAAGTTAGGGCCATTTGAAGTTTTATCAGTGTTTGATTTGGGACTCAAGGGTAGCATAGCTTTGAGCGATAACTTAAATTGACAAGAGGCTCGAGTACTTTATTGTTACAAAATTTCAAGGTTTTATGACGCTCCAGTAAAAAGTTACAAGCATTTGTATGTTGCAATCTTTGATAGGTGTAGGACGTACCGTATAGAAGTTAGGGCCATTTGAAGTTTTATCAGTGTTTGATTTGGGACTCAAGGGTAGCATAGCTTTGAGCGATAGCTTAAATTGACAAGAGGCTCGAGTACTTTATTGTTACAAAATTTCAAGGTTTTATGACGCTCCAGTAAAAAGTTACAAGCATTTGTATGTTGCAAACTCTGATAGGTGTAGGACGTACCGTATAGATGTTAGGGCCATTTGTAGTTTTAACAGTGTTTGATTTGGGACTCAAGGGTAGCATAGCTTTGAGCGATAACTTAAATTGACAAGAGGCTCGAGTACTTTATTGTTACAAAATTTCAAGGTTTTATGACGCTCCAGTAAAAATTTACAAGCATTTGTATGTTGCAATCTTTGATAGGTGTAGGACGTACCGTATAGAAGTTAGGGCCATTTGAAGTTTTATCAGTGTTTGATTTGGGACTCAAGGGTAGCATAGCTTTGAGCGATAGCTTAAATTGACAAGAGGCTCGAGTACTTTATTGTTACAAAATTTCAAGGTTTTATGACGCTCCAGTAAAAAGTTACAAGCATTTGTATGTTGCAAACTCTGATAGGTGTAGGACGTACCGTATAGATGTTAGGGCCATTTGTAGTTTTAACAGTGTTTGATTTGGGACTCAAGGGTAGCATAGCTTTGAGCGACAGCTTAAATTGACAAGAGGCTCGAGTACTTTATTGTTACAAAATTTCACGATTTTATGACGCTCCAGTAAAAAGTTACAAGCATTTTTATGTTGCAAACTTTGATAGGTGTAGGACGTACCGTATAGAAGTTACGGCCATTTGAAGTTTTAACAGTGTTTGATTTGGGACTCAAGGGTAGCATAGCTCTGAGCGATAGCTTAAATTGACAAGAGGCTCGAGTACTTTAGTGTTACAAAATTTCAAAGTTTTATGACGCTCCTGTAAAAAGTTACAAGCATTTGTATGTTGCAATCTTTAATAGGTGTAGGACGTACCGTATAAAAGTTAGGGCCATTTGAAGTTTTATCAGTGTTTGATTTAGGACTCAAGGGTAGCATAGCTTTGAGCGATTGCTTAAATTGACAATACGCTCGAGTACTTTATTGTTACAAAATTTCAAGGTTTTTGTGACGTTCCAGTAAAAAGTTACAAGCATTTGTATGTTGCAAACTTTTATAGGTGTAGGACGTACCGTATAGAAGTTAGGGCCATTTGAAGTTTAATCAGTGTTTGATTTGGGACTCAAGGGTAGCATAGCTTTGAGCGACAGCTTAAATTGACAAGAGGCTCGAGTACTTTATTGTTACAAAACTTCAATGTTTTATGACGCTCGAGTAAAAAGTAACAATCATTTGTATGTTGCAAACTTTGATAGGTGTAGGACGTATCGTATAGAAGTAAGGGCCATTTGAAGTTTTATCAGTGTTTGATTTGGGACTCAAGGGTAGCATAGCTTTGAGCGGTAGCTTAAATTGACAAGAGGCTCGAGTACTTTATTGTTACAAAATTTCAAGGTTTTATGACGCTCCTGTAAAAAGTTACAAGCATTTGTATGTTGCAAACTTTGACAGGTGTAGGACGTACCGTATAGTAGTTAGGGCCATTAGAAGATTTATCAGTGTTTGATTTGGGACTCAAGGGTAGTATAGCTTTGAGCGGTAGCTTAAATTGACAAGAGGCTCGAGAACTTTATTGTTACAAAATTTCAAGGTTTTATGACGCTCCAGTGAAAAGTTACAAGCATTTGTATGTTGCAAACTTTGATAGGTGTAGGACGTACCGTATAGAATTTAGGGCTATTTGAAGTTTTATCAGTGTTTGATTTGGGACTCAAGGGTAGCATAGCTTTGAGCGGTAGCTTAAATTGCCAAGAGGCCCGAGTACTTTATTGTTACAAAATTTCAATGTTTTATGACGCTCGAGTAAAAAGTAACAAGCATTTGTATGTTGCAAACTTTGATAGGTGTAGGACGTATCGTATAGAAGTTAGGGCCATTTGAAGTTTTGTCAGTGTTTGATTTGGGACTCAAGGGTAGCATAGCTTTGAGCGGTAGCTTAAATTGACAAGAGGCTCGAGTACTTTATTGTTACAAAATTTCAAGGTTTTATGACGCTCCAGTAAAAAGTTACAAGCATTTGTATGTTGCAAACTTTGACAGGTGTAGGACGTACCGTATAGAAGTTAGGGCCATTAGAAGTTTTATCAGTGTTTGATTTGGGACTCAAGGGTAGTATAGCTTTGAGCGGTAGCTTAAATTGACAAGAGGCTCGAGAACTTTATTCTTACAAAACTTCAAGGTTTTATGACGCTCCAGTGAAAAGTTACAAGCATTTGTATGTTGCAAACTTTGATAGGTGTAGGACGTACCGTATAGAATTTAGGGCTATTTGAAGTTTTATCAGTGTTTGATTTGGGACTCAAGGGTAGCATAGCTTTGAGCGATATCTTAAATTGACAAGAGGCTCGAGTACTTTATTGTTACAAAATTTTAAGGTTTTATGACGCTCCAGTAAAAAGTTACAAGCATTTGTATGCTGCAAACTTTGATAGGTGTAGGACTTACCGTATAGAAGTTACGGCAATTTGAAGTTTTATAAGTGTTTGATTTGGGACTAAAGGGTAGCATAGCTTTGAGCGATAGCTTAAATTGACAAGAGGCTCGACTACTTTATTGTTACAAAATTTAAAGGTTTTATGACGCTATAGTGAAAAGTTACAAGCATTTGTATGTTGCAAACTTTGACAGGTGTAGGACGTACCGTATAGAAGTTAGGGCCATTAGAAGTTTTATCAGTGTTTGATTTGGGACTCAAGGGTAGTATAGCTTTGAGCGGTAGCTTAAATTGACAAGAGGCTCGAGAACTTTATTGTTACAAAATTTCAAGGTTTTATGACGCTCCAGTGAAAAGGTACAAGCATTTGTATGTTGCAAACTTTGATAGGTGTAGGACGTACCGTATAGAATTTAGAGCTATTTGAAGTTGTATCAGTGTTTGATTTGGGACTCAAGGGTAGCATAGCTTTGAGCGATAGCTTAAATTTCCAAGAGGCCCGAGTACTTTATTGTTACAAAAGTTCAATGTTTTATGACGCTCGAGTAAAAAGTAACAAGCATTTGTATGTTGCAAACTTTGATAGGTGTAGGACGTATCGTATAGAAGTTAGGGCCATTTGAAGTTTTATCAGTGTTTGATTTGGGACTCAAGGGTAGAATAGCTTTGAGCGGTAGCTTAAATTGACAAGAGGCTCGAGTACTTTATTGTTACAAAATTTCAAGGTTTTATGACGCTCCTGTAAAAAGTTACAAGCATTTGTATGTTGCAAACTTTGACAGGTGTAGGACGTACCGTATAGAAGTTAGGGCCATTAGAAGTTTTATCAGTGTTTGATTTGGGACTCAAGGGTAGTATAGCTTTGAGCGGTAGCTTAAATTGACAAGAGGCTCGAGAACTTTATTGTTACAAAATTTCAAGGTTTTATGACGCTCCAGTGAAAAGGTACAAGCATTTGTATGTTGCAAACTTTGATAGGTGTAGGACGTACCGTATAGAATTTAGGGCTATTTGAAGTTTTATCAGTGTTTAATTTGGGACTCAAGGGTAGCATAGCTTTGAGCGATAGCTTAAATTGCCAAGAGGCCCGAGTACTTTATTGTTACAAAATTTCAATGTTTTATGACGCTCGAGTAAAAAGTAACAAGCATTTGTATGTTGCAAACTTTGATAGGTGTAGGACGTATCGTATAGAAGTTAGGGCCATTGGAAGTTTTATCAGTGTTTGATTTGGGACTCAAGGGTAGCATAGCTTTGAGCGGTAGCTTAAATTGACAAGAGGCTCGAGTACTTTATTGTTACAAAATTTCAAGGTTTTATGACGCTCCTGTAAAAAGTTACAAGCATTTGTATGTTGCAAACTTTGATAGGTGTAGGACGTACCGTATAGAAGTTAGGGCCATTAGAAGTTTTATCAGTGTTTGATTTGGGACTTAAGGGTAGTATAGCTTTGAGCGGTAGCTTAAATTGACAAGAGGCTCGAGAACTTTATTCTTACAAAATTTCAAGGTTTTATGACGCTCCAATGAAAAGTTACAAGCATTTGTATGTTGCAAACTTTGATAGGTGTAGGACGTACCATATAGAATTTAGGGCTATTTGAAGTTTTATCAGTGTTTGATTTGGGACTCAAGGGTAGCATAGCTTTGAGCGATATCTTAAATTGACAAGAGGCTCGAGTACTTTATTGTTACAAAATTTTAAGGTTTTATGACGCTCCAGTAAAAAGTTACAAGCATTTGTATGCTGCAAACTTTGATAGGTGTAGGACGTACCGTATAGAAGTTACGGCAATTTGAAGTTTTATAACTGTTTGATTTGGGACTAAAGGGTAGCATAGCTTTGAGCGATAGCTTAAATTGACAAGAGGCTCGACTACTTTATTGTTACAAAATTTAAAGGTTTTATGACGCTATAGTGAAAAGTTACAAGCATTTGTATGTTGCAAACTTTGACAGGTGTAGGACGTACCGTATAGAAGTTAGGGCCATTAGAAGTTTTATCAGTGTTTGATTTGGGACTCAAGGGTAGTATAGCTTTGAGCGGTAGCTTAAATTGACAAGAGGCTCGAGTACTTTATTGTTACAAAATTTCAAGGTTTTATGACGCTCCTGTAAAAAGTTACAAGCATTTGTATGTTGCAAACTTTGACAGGTGTAGGACGTACCGTATAGTAGTTAGGGCCATTAGAAGATTTATCAGTGTTTGATTTGGGACTCAAGGGTAGTATAGCTTTGAGCGGTAGCTTAAATTGACAAGAGGCTCGAGAACTTTATTGTTACAAAATTTCAAGGTTTTATGACGCTCCAGTGAAAAGTTACAAGCATTTGTATGTTGCAAACTTTGATAGGTGTAGGACGTACCGTATAGAATTTAGGGCTATTTGAAGTTTTATCAGTGTTTGATTTGGGACTCAAGGGTAGCATAGCTTTGAGCGGTAGCTTAAATTGCCAAGAGGCCCGAGTACTTTATTGTTACAAAATTTCAATGTTTTATGACGCTCGAGTAAAAAGTAACAAGCATTTGTATGTTGCAAACTTTGATAGGTGTAGGACGTATCGTATAGAAGTTAGGGCCATTTGAAGTTTTGTCAGTGTTTGATTTGGGACTCAAGGGTAGCATAGCTTTGAGCGGTAGCTTAAATTGACAAGAGGCTCGAGAACTTTATTGTTACAAAATTTCAAGGTTTTATGACGCTCCAGTAAAAAGTTACAAGCATTTGTATGTTGCAAACTTTGACAGGTGTAGGACGTACCGTATAGAAGTTAGGGCCATTAGAAGTTTTATCAGTGTTTGATTTGGGACTCAAGGGTAGTATAGCTTTGAGCGGTAGCTTAAATTGACAAGAGGCTCGAGAACTTTATTCTTACAAAACTTCAAGGTTTTATGACGCTCCAGTGAAAAGTTACAAGCATTTGTATGTTGCAAACTTTGATAGGTGTAGGACGTACCGTATAGAATTTAGGGCTATTTGAAGTTTTATCAGTGTTTGATTTGGGACTCAAGGGTAGCATAGCTTTGAGCGATATCTTAAATTGACAAGAGGCTCGAGTACTTTATTGTTACAAAATTTTAAGGTTTTATGACGCTCCAGTAAAAAGTTACAAGCATTTGTATGCTGCAAACTTTGATAGGTGTAGGACTTACCGTATAGAAGTTACGGCAATTTGAAGTTTTATAAGTGTTTGATTTGGGACTAAAGGGTAGCATAGCTTTGAGCGATAGCTTAAATTGACAAGAGGCTCGACTACTTTATTGTTACAAAATTTAAAGGTTTTATGACGCTATAGTGAAAAGTTACAAGCATTTGTATGTTGCAAACTTTGACAGGTGTAGGACGTACCGTATAGAAGTTAGGGCCATTAGAAGTTTTATCAGTGTTTGATTTGGGACTCAAGGGTAGTATAGCTTTGAGCGGTAGCTTAAATTGACAAGAGGCTCGAGAACTTTATTGTTACAAAATTTCAAGGTTTTATGACGCTCCAGTGAAAAGGTACAAGCATTTGTATGTTGCAAACTTTGATAGGTGTAGGACGTACCGTATAGAATTTAGAGCTATTTGAAGTTGTATCAGTGTTTGATTTGGGACTCAAGGGTAGCATAGCTTTGAGCGATAGCTTAAATTTCCAAGAGGCCCGAGTACTTTATTGTTACAAAAGTTCAATGTTTTATGACGCTCGAGTAAAAAGTAACAAGCATTTGTATGTTGCAAACTTTGATAGGTGTAGGACGTATCGTATAGAAGTTAGGGCCATTTGAAGTTTTATCAGTGTTTGATTTGGGACTCAAGGGTAGAATAGCTTTGAGCGGTAGCTTAAATTGACAAGAGGCTCGAGTACTTTATTGTTACAAAATTTCAAGGTTTTATGACGCTCCTGTAAAAAGTTACAAGCATTTGTATGTTGCAAACTTTGACAGGTGTAGGACGTACCGTATAGAAGTTAGGGCCATTAGAAGTTTTATCAGTGTTTGATTTGGGACTCAAGGGTAGTATAGCTTTGAGCGGTAGCTTAAATTGACAAGAGGCTCGAGAACTTTATTGTTACAAAATTTCAAGGTTTTATGACGCTCCAGTGAAAAGGTACAAGCATTTGTATGTTGCAAACTTTGATAGGTGTAGGACGTACCGTATAGAATTTAGGGCTATTTGAAGTTTTATCAGTGTTTAATTTGGGACTCAAGGGTAGCATAGCTTTGAGCGATAGCTTAAATTGACAAGAGGCCCGAGTACTTTATTGTTACAAAATTTCAATGTTTTATGACGCTCGAGTAAAAAGTAACAAGCATTTGTATGTTGCAAACTTTGATAGGTGTAGGACGTATCGTATAGAAGTTAGGGCCATTGGAAGTTTTATCAGTGTTTGATTTGGGACTCAAGGGTAGCATAGCTTTGAGCGGTAGCTTAAATTGACAAGAGGCTCGAGTACTTTATTGTTACAAAATTTCAAGGTTTTATGACGCTCCTGTAAAAAGTTACAAGCATTTGTATGTTGCAAACTTTGATAGGTGTAGGACGTACCGTATAGAAGTTAGGGCCATTAGAAGTTTTATCAGTGTTTGATTTGGGACTTAAGGGTAGTATAGCTTTGAGCGGTAGCTTAAATTGACAAGAGGCTCGAGAACTTTATTCTTACAAAATTTCAAGGTTTTATGACGCTCCAATGAAAAGTTACAAGCATTTGTATGTTGCAAACTTTGATAGGTGTAGGACGTACCATATAGAATTTAGGGCTATTTGAAGTTTTATCAGTGTTTGATTTGGGACTCAAGGGTAGCATAGCTTTGAGCGATATCTTAAATTGACAAGAGGCTCGAGTACTTTATTGTTACAAAATTTTAAGGTTTTATGACGCTCCAGTAAAAAGTTACAAGCATTTGTATGCTGCAAACTTTGATAGGTGTAGGACGTATCGTATAGAAGTTAGGGCCATTGGAAGTTTTATCAGTGTTTGATTTGGGACTCAAGGGTAGCATAGCTTTGAGCGGTAGCTTAAATTGACAAGAGGCTCGAGTACTTTATTGTTACAAAATTTCAAGGTTTTATGACGCTCCTGTAAAAAGTTACAAGCATTTGTATGTTGCAAACTTTGATAGGTGTAGGACGTACCGTATAGAAGTTAGGGCCATTAGAAGTTTTATCAGTGTTTGATTTGGGACTTAAGGGTAGTATAGCTTTGAGCGGTAGCTTAAATTGACAAGAGGCTCGAGAACTTTATTGTTACAAAATGTCAAGGTTTTATGACGCTCGAGTGAAAAGTTACAAGCATTTGTATGTTGCAAACTTTGATAGGTGTAGGACGTACCGTATAGAATTTAGGGCTATTTGAAGTTTTATCAGTGTTTGATTTGGGACTCAAGGGTTGCATAGCTTTGAGCGATATCTTAAATTGACAAGAGGCTCGAGTACTTTATTGTTACAAAATTTTAAGGTTTTATGACGCTCCAGTAAAAAGTTACAAGCATTTGTATGCTGCAAACTTTGATAGGTGTAGGACGTACCGTATAGAAGTTACGGCAATTTGAAGTTTTATAAGTGTTTGATTTGGGACTCAAGGGTAGCATAGCTTTGAGCGATAGCTTAAATTGACAAGAGGCTCGACTACTTTATTGTTACAAAATTTCAAGGTTTTATGACGCTCCAGTGAAAAGTTACAAGCATGTGTATGTTGCAAACTTTGATAGGTGTAGGACGAACGGTATAGAAGTTAGGGCCATTTGAAGTTTTATCAATGTTTGATTTGGGACTCAACGGTAGCATAGCTTTGAGCGATAGCTTAAATTGACAAGAGGCTCGAGTACTTTATTGTTACAAAATTTCAAGGTTTTATGACGCTCCAGTAAAAAGTTACAAGCATTTGTATGTTGCCAACTTTGATAGGTGTAGGATGTACCGTATAGATGTTAGGGCCATTTGAAGTTTTATCAGTGTTTGATTTTGGACTCAAGGGTAGCATAGCTTTGAGCGATAGCTTAAATTGACAAGAGGCTCGAGTACTTTATTGTTACAAAATTTCAAGGTTTTATGACGCTCCAATAAAAAGTTACAAGCATTTGTATGTTGCAAACTTTGATAGGTGTAGGACGTACCGTATAGAAGTTAGGGCCATTTGAAGTTTTATCAGTGTTTGATTTGGGACTCAAGGGTAGCATAGCTTTGAGCGATAACTTAAATTGACAAGAGGCTCGAGTACTTTATTGTTACAAAATTTCAAGGTTTTATGACGCTCCAGTAAAAAGTTACAAGCATTTGTATGTTGCAATCTTTGATAGGTGTAGGACGTACCGTATAGAAGTTAGGGCCATTTGAAGTTTTATCAGTGTTTGATTTGGGACTCAAGGGTAGCATAGCTTTGAGCGATAGCTTAAATTGACAAGAGGCTCGAGTACTTTATTGTTACAAAATTTCAAGGTTTTATGACGCTCCAGTAAAAAGTTACAAGCATTTGTATGTTGCAAACTCTGATAGGTGTAGGACGTACCGTATAGATGTTAGGGCAATTTGTAGTTTTAACAGTGTTTGATTTGGGACTCAAGGGTAGCATAGCTTTGAGCGATAACTTAAATTGACAAGAGGCTCGAGTACTTTATTGTTACAAAATTTCAAGGTTTTATGACGCTCCAGTAAAAATTTACAAGCATTTGTATGTTGCAATCTTTGATAGGTGTAGGACGTACCGTATAGAAGTTAGGGCCATTTGAAGTTTTATCAGTGTTTGATTTGGGACTCAAGGGTAGCATAGCTTTGAGCGATAGCTTAAATTGACAAGAGGCTCGAGTACTTTATTGTTACAAAATTTCAAGGTTTTATGATGCTCCAGTAAAAAGTTACAAGCATTTGTATGTTGCAAACTCTGATAGGTGTAGGACGTACCGTATAGATGTTAGGGCCATTTGTAGTTTTAACAGTGTTTGATTTGGGACTCAAGGGTAGCATAGCTTTGAGCGACAGCTTAAATTGACAAGAGGCTCGAGTACTTTATTGTTACAAAATTTCACGATTTTATGACGCTCCAGTAAAAAGTTACAAGCATTTTTATGTTGCAAACTTTGATAGGTGTAGGACGTACCGTATAGAAGTTACGGCCATTTGAAGTTTTAACAGTGTTTGATTTGGGACTCAAGGGTAGCATAGCTCTGAGCGATAGCTTAAATTGACAAGAGGCTCGAGTACTTTAGTGTTACAAAATTTCAAAGTTTTATGACGCTCCTGTAAAAAGTTACAAGCATTTGTATGTTGCAATCTTTAATAGGTGTAGGACGTACCGTATAAAAGTTAGGGCCATTTGAAGTTTTATCAGTGTTTGATTTAGGACTCAAGGGTAGCATAGCTTTGAGCGATTGCTTAAATTGACAATACGCTCGAGTACTTTATTGTTACAAAATTTCAAGGTTTTTGTGACGTTCCAGTAAAAAGTTACAAGCATTTGTATGTTGCAAACTTTTATAGGTGTAGGACGTACCGTATAGAAGTTAGGGCCATTTGAAGTTTAATCAGTGTTTGATTTGGGACTCAAGGGTAGCATAGCTTTGAGCGACAGCTTAAATTGACAAGAGGCTCGAATACTTTATTGTTACAAAACTTCAATGTTTTATGACGCTCGAGTAAAAAGTAACAATCATTTGTATGTTGCAAACTTTGATAGGTGTAGGACGTATCGTATAGAAGTAAGGGCCATTTGAAGTTTTATCAGTGTTTGATTTGGGACTCAAGGGTAGCATAGCTTTGAGCGGTAGCTTAAATTGACAAGAGGCTCGAGTACTTTATTGTTACAAAATTTCAAGGTTTTATGACGCTCCTGTAAAAAGTTACAAGCATTTGTATGTTGCAAACTTTGACAGGTGTAGGACGTACCGTATAGTAGTTAGGGCCATTAGAAGATTTATCAGTGTTTGATTTGGGACTCAAGGGTAGCATAGCTTTGAGCGGTAGCTTAAATTGCCAAGAGGCCCGAGTACTTTATTGTTACAAAATTTCAATGTTTTATGACGCTCGAGTAAAAAGTAACAAGCATTTGTATGTTGCAAACTTTGATAGGTGTAGGACGTATCGTATAGAAGTTAGGGCCATTTGAAGTTTTGTCAGTGTTTGATTTGGGACTCAAGGGTAGCATAGCTTTGAGCGGTAGCTTAAATTGACAAGAGGCTCGAGTACTTTATTGTTACAAAATTTCAAGGTTTTATGACGCTCCAGTAAAAAGTTACAAGCATTTGTATGTTGCAAACTTTGACAGGTGTAGGACGTACCGTATAGAAGTTAGGGCCATTAGAAGTTTTATCAGTGTTTGATTTGGGACTCAAGGGTAGTATAGCTTTGAGCGGTAGCTTAAATTGACAAGAGGCTCGAGAACTTTATTGTTACAAAATTTCAAGGTTTTATGACGCTCCAGTGAAAAGTTACAAGCATTTGTATGTTGCAAACTTTGATAGGTGTAGGACGTACCGTATAGAATTTAGGGCTATTTGAAGTTTTATCAGTGTTTGATTTGGGACTCAAGGGTAGCATAGCTTTGAGCGATAGCTTAAATTGCCAAGAGGCCCGAGTACTTTATTGTTACAAAATTTCAATGTTTTATGACGCTCGAGTAAAAAGTAACAAGCATTTGTATGTTGAAAACTTTGATAGGTGTATGACGTATCGTATAGAAGTTAGGGCCATTTGAAGTTTTATCAGTGTTTGATTTGGGACTCAAGGGTAGCATAGCTTTGAGCGATAGCTTAAATTGACAAGAGGCTCGAGTACTTTATTGTTACAAAATTTCAATGTTTTATGACGCTCCAGTAAAAAGTTACAAGCATTTGTATGTTGCAAACTCTGATAGGTGTAGGACGTACCGTATAGATGTTAGGGCCATTTGTAGTTTTAACAGTGTTTCATTTGGGACTCAAGGGTAGCATAGCTTTGAGCGGTAGCTTAAATTGACAAGAGGCTCGAGTACTTTATTGTTACAAAATTTCAAGGTTTTATGACGCTCCAGTAAAAAGTTACAAGCATTTGTATGTTGCAAACTTTGACAATTGTAGGACGTACCGTATAGAAGTTAGGGCCATTAGAAGTTTTATCAGGTTTTGATTTGGGACTCAAGGGTAGTATAGCTTTGAGCGGTAGCTTAAATTGACAAGAGGCTCGAGTACTTTATTGTTACAAAATTTCAAGGGTTTATGACGCTCCTGTAAAAAGTTACAAGCATTTGTATGTTGCAAACTTTGACAGGTGTAGGACGTACGGTATAGAAGTTAGGGCCATTAGAAGTTTTATCAGTGTTTGATTTGGGACTCAAGGGTAGCATAGCTTTGAGCGATAGCTTAAATTGACAAGAGGCTCGAGTACTTTATTGTTACAAAATTTCAAGGTTTTATGACGCTCCAGTAAAAAGTTACAAGCATTTGTATGTTGCAAACTTTGACAATTGTAGGACGTACCGTATAGAAGTTAGGGCCATTAGAAGTTTTATCAGGTTTTGATTTGGGACTCAAGGGTAGCAGAGCTTTGAGCGATATCTTAAATTGACAAGAGGCTCGAGTACTTTATTGTTACACAATTTTAAGGTTTTATGACGCTCCAGTAAAAAGTTACAAGCATTTGTATGCTGCAAACTTTGATAGGTGTAGGACGTGCCGTATAGAAGTTACGGCAATTTGAAGTTTTATAAGTGTTTGATTTGGGACTCAAGGGTAGCATAGCTTTGAGCGATAGCTTAAATTGACAAGAGGCTCGAGTACTTTAGTGTTACAAAATTTCAAGGTTTTATGACGCTCCTAAAAAGTTACAAGCATTTGTATGTTGCAAACTTTGATAGGTGTAGGACGTACCGTATAGAAGTTAGGGCCATTTGAAGTTTTATCAGTGTTTGATTTGGGACTCAAGGGTAGCATAGCTTTGAGCGATAGCTTAAATTGACAAGAGGCTCGAGTACTTTATTGTTACAAAATTTCAAGGTTTTATGACGCTCCAGTAAAAAGTTACAAGCATTTGTATGTTGCAATCTTTAATAGGTGTAGGACGTACCGTATAAAAGTTAGGGCCATTTGAAGTTTTATCAGTGTTTGATTTGGGACTCAAGGGTAGCATAGCTTTGAGCGATAGCTTAAATTGACAAGAGGCTCGAGTACTTTATTGTTACAAAATTTCAAGGTTTTATGACGCTCCAGTAAAAAGTTACAAGCATTTGTATGTTGCAAACATTGACAGGTGTAGGGCGTACCGTATAAAAGTTAGGGCCATTTGAAGTTTTATCAGTGTTTGATTTGGGACTCAAGGGTAGCATAGCTTTGAGCGATAGCTTAAATTGACAATACGCTCGAGTACTTTATTGTTACAAAATTTCAAGGTTTTTGTGACGTTCCAGTAAAAAGTTACAAGCATTTGTATGTTGCAAACTTTTATAGGTGTAGGACGTACCGTATAGAAGTTAGGGCCATTTGAAGTTTAATCAGTGTTTGATTTGGGACTCAAGGGTAGCATAGCTTTGAGCGACAGCTTAAATTGACAAGAGGCTCGAGTACTTTATTGTTACAAATTTTCAAGGTTTTATGACGCTCCAGTAAAAAGTTATAAGCATTTGTATGTTGCAGACTTTGATTAGTGTAGGATGAACCGCATAGAAGTTAGGGCCATTAGAAGTTTTATCAGTGTTTGATTTGGGACTCAAGCGTAGTATAGCTTTGAGCGGTAGCTTAAATTGACAAGAGGCACGAGAACTTTATTGTTACAAATTTTCAAGGTTTTATGACGCTCCAGTGAAAAGTTACAAGCATTTGTATGTTGCAAACTTTGATAGGTGTAGGACGTACCGTATAGAATTTAGGGTCATTTGAAGTTTTATCAGTGTTTGATTTGGGACTCAAGGGTAGCATAGCTTTGAGCGATAGCTTAAATTGACAAGAGGCTCGAGTACTTTATTGTTACAAAATTTTAAGGTTTTATGACGCACCAGTAAAAAGCTACCAGCATTTGTATGTTGCAAACTTTGATAGCTGTAGGGCGTACCGTATAGAAGTTAGGGCCATTTGAAGTTTTATCAGTGTTTGATCTGGGACTCAAGGGTAGCATAGCTTTGAGCGATAGCTTAAATTGACAAGAGGCTCGAGTACTTTATTGTTACAAAATTTTAAGGTTTTATGACGCTCCAGTAAAAAGTTACAAGCATTTGTATGCTGCAAACTTTGATAGGTGTAGGACGTACCGTATAGAAGTTACGGCAATTTGAAGTTTTATAAGTGTTTGATTTGGGACTCAAGGGTAGCATTTGAGCGATAGCTTAAATTGACAAGAGGCTCGACTACTTTATTGTTACAAAATTTTAAGGTTATATGACGCTCCAGTAAAAAGTTATAAGCATTTGTATGTTGCAGACTTTGATGGGTGTAGGACGTACCGTATAGAAGTAAGGGCCTTTTGAAGTTTTATCAGTGTTTGATCTGGGACTCAATGGTAGCATAGCTTTGAACGATAGCTTAAATTGACAAGAGGCTCGATTATTTTTTTGTTACAAAATTTCAAGGTTTTATGACGCTCCAGTAAAAAGTTACAAGCATTTGTATGTTGCAAACTTTGATAGGTTTAGGACGTACCGTATAGAAGTTAGGGCCATTTGAACTTATATCAGTTTTTGATTTGGGACTCAAGGGTAACATAGTTTTGAGCGATAGCTTAAATAGAAAGGGGCTCGACTACTTTATTGTTACAAAATTTCAAGGTTTTATGACGCTCCAGTAAAAAGTTACAAGCATTTGTATGTTGCAAACTTTAATAGGTGTAGGACGAACGGTATTAAAGTTAGGGCCATTTGAAGTTTTATCAGTGTTTGATTTGGGACTCAAGGGTAGCATAGCTTTGAGCGATAGCTTAAATTGACAAGAGGCTCGAGTATTTTTTTGTTACAAAATTTCAAGGTTTTATGACGCTCCAGTAAAAAGTTACAAGCATTTGTATGTTGCAAACTTTGATAGGTGTAGGACACACCGTATAGAAATTACGGCCATTTGAAGTTTTATCAGTATTTGATTTGGGACTCAAGGGTAGCATAGCTTTGAGCGGTAGCTTAAATTGACAAGAGGCTCGAGTACTTTATTGTTTCAAAATTTCAAGGTTTTATGACGCTCCAGTAAAAAGTTACAAGCATTTGTATGTTGCAAACTTTGACAGGTGTAGGACGAACGGTATAGGAGTTAGGGCCATTTGAAGTTTTATCAGTGTTTGATTTAGGACTCAAGGGTAGCATAGCTTTGAGCGATAGCTTAAATTGACAAGAGGCTCGAGTACTTTATTGTTACAAAATTTTAAGGTTTTATGACGCACCAGTAAAAAGTTACCAGCATTTGTATGTTGCAAACTTTGATAGCTGTAGGGCGTACCGTATAGAAGTTAGGGCCATTTGAAGTTTTATCAGTGTTTGATCTGGGACTCAAGGGTAGCATAGCTTTGAGCGATAGCTGAAATTGACAAGAGGCTAGAGTACTTTATTGTTACAAAATTTCAAGGTTTTATGACGTTCCCGTAAAAAGTTATAAGCATTTGTATGTTGCAGACTTTGATTGGTGTAGAATGTACCGTATAGAATTTAGGACCATTTAAAGTTTTATCAGTGCTTGATTTGGGACTCAAGGATAGCATAGCTTTGAGCGATATCTTAAATTGACAAGAGGCTCGAGTACTTTATTGTTACAAAATTTTAAGGTTTTATGACGCTCCAGTAAAAAGTTACAAGCATTTGTATGCTGCAAACTTTGATAGGTGTAGGACGTACCGTATAGAAGTTACGGCCATTTGAAGTTGTATCAGTGTTTGATCTGGGACTCAAGGGTAGCATAGCTTTGAGCGATAGCTGAAATTGACAAGAGGCTAGAGTACTTTATTGTTACAAAATTTCAAGGTTTTATGACGCTCCAGTAAAAAGTTACAAGCATTTGTATGTTGCAAACTTTGATAGGTGTAGGACGAACGGTATAGAAGTTAGGGCCATTTGAAGTTTTATCAGTGTTTGATTTGGGACTCAAGGGTAGCATAGCTTTGAGCGATAGCTTAAATTGACAAGAGGCTCGAGTACTTTATTGTTACAAAATTTCAAGGTTTTATGACGCACCAGTAAAAAGTTACCAGCATTTGTATGTTGCAAACTTTGATAGGTGTAGGGCGTACCGTATAGAATTTAGGGCCATTTGAAGTTTTATCTGTGTTTGATCTGGGACTCAAGGGTAGCATAGCTTTGAGCGATATCTGAAATTGACAAGAGGCTAGAGTACTTTATTGTTACAAAATTTCAAGGTTTTATGACGCTCCAGTAAAAAGTTATAAGCATTTGTATGTTGCAGACTTTGATAGGTGTAGGATGTACCGTTTAGAAGCTAGGGCCATTCGAAGTTTTATCAGTGTTTGATTTGGGACTCAACGGTAGCATAGCTTTGAGCGATAGCTTAAATTGACAAGAGGCTCGAGTACTTTATTGTTACAAAATTTCAAGGTTTTATGACGCTCCAGTAAAAAGTTAAAAGCTTTTGTATGTTGCAAACTTTGATAGGTGTAGGACATACCGTATAGAAGTTAGGGCCATTTGAAGTTTTATAAGTGTTTGATTTGGGACTCAAGGGTAGCATAGCTTTGAGCGATAGCTTAAATTGACAAGAGGCTCGAGTATTTTTTTGTTACAAAATTTCAATGTTTTATGACGCTCCAGTAAAAAGTTACAAGCATTTGTATGTTGCAAACTTTGATAGGTGTAGGACACACCGTATAGAAGTTAGGGCCATTTGAAGTTTTATCAGTGTTTGATTTGGGACTCAAGGGTAGCATAGCTTTGAGCGGTAGCTTAAATTGACAAGAGGCTCGAGTACTTTATTGTTACAAAATTTCAAGGTTTTATGACGCTCCAGTAAAAAGTTACAAGCATTTGTATGTTGCATACTTTGATAGGTGTAGGACACACCGTATAGAAGTTAGGGCCAGTTGAAGTTTTATCAGTGTTTGATCTGGGACTCAAGGGTAGCAAAGCTTTGAGCGATAGCTGAAATTGACAAGAGGCTAGAGTACTTTATTGTTACAAAAGTTCAAGGTTTTATGACGCTCCAGTAAAAAGTTATAAGCATTTGTATGTTGCAGGCTTTGATTGGTGTAGGATGTACCGTATAGAAGCTAGGGCCATTTGAAGTTTTATCAGTGTTTTATTTGGGACTCAACGGTAGCATAGCTTTGAGCGATAGCTTAAATTGACAAGAGGCTCGAGTACTTTATTGTTACAAAATTTCAAGGTTTTATGACGCTCCAGTAAAAAGTTTAAAGCATTTGTATGTTGCAAACTTTGATAGGTGTAGGACACACTGTATAGAAGTTAGGGCCATTTGAAGTTTTATCAGTGATTGATTTGGGACTCAAAGCTAGCATAGCTTTGAGCGGTAGCTTAAATTGACAAGAGGCTCGAGTACTTTATTGTCACAAAATTTCAAGGTTTTATGACGCTCCAGTAAAAAGTTACAAGCATTTGTATGTTGCAAACTTTGATAGGTGTAGGACGTACCGTATAGAAGTAAGGGCCATTTGAAGTTTTATCAGTGTTTGATTTGGGACTCAAGGGTAGCATAGCTTTGAACGATAGCTTAAATTGACAAGAGGCTCGAGTATTTTTTTGTTACAAAATTTCAAGGTTTTATGACGCTCCAGTAAAAAGTTACAAGCATTTGTATGTTGCAAACTTTGATAGTTTTAGGACGTACCGTATAGAAGTTAGGGCCATTTGAAGTTTTATCAGTTTTATATTTGGGACTCAAGGGTAACATTGTTTTGAGCGATAGCTTAAATTGACAAGAGGCTCGACTACTTTATTGTTACAAAATTTCAAGGTTTTTTGACACTCCAGTAAAAAGTTACAAGCATTTGTATGTTGCAAACTTTGATAGGTGTAGGATGTACCGTTTAGAAGTTAGGGCCATTTAAAATTTTATCAGTGTTTGATTTGGGACTCAAGGGTAGTATAGCTTTGAGTGATAGCTTAAATTGACAAGAGGCTCGAGAACTTTATTGTTACAAAATTTCAAGGTTTTATGATGCTCCAGTAAAAAGTTACAAGCATTTGTATGTTGCAAACTTTGATAGGTGTAGGACGCACCGTATAGAATTTAGTGCCATTTTGAAGTTTTATCAGTGTTTGATTTAGGACTCAAGGGTAGCATAGCTTTGAGCGATAGCTTAAATTGACAAGAGGCTCGAGTACTTTATTGTTACAAAATTTTAAGGTTTTATGACGCTCCAGTAAAAAGTTACAAGCATTTGTATGTTGGAAACTTTGATAGCTGTAGGACGTACCGTATAGAAGTTAGGGCCATTTGAAGTTTTATCAGTGTTTGATTTGGGACTCAAGGGTAGCATTGCTTTGAGCGATAGCTTAAATTTTCAAGAGGCTCGACTACTTTATTGTTACAAAATTTCAAGGTTTTTTGACGCACCAGTAAAAAGTTACAAGCATTTGTATGTTGCAAACTTTGATAGGAGTAGGGCGTACCGTATTGAAGTTAGGGTCATTTGAAGTTTTATCAGTGTTTGATTTGGGACTCAAGGGTAGCATAGCTTTGAGTGGTAGCTTAACTTGACAAGAGGCTCGAGTACTTTTTTGTTACAAAATTTCAAGGTTTTATGACGCTCCAGTAAAAAGTTACAAGCATTTGTATGTTGCAAACTTTGATAGGTATAGGACGTACCGTATAGAAGTTAGGGCCATTTGAAGTTTTATCAGTGTTTGATATGGGACTCAAGGGTAGCAAAGCTTTGAGCGATAGCTGAAATTGACAAGAGGCTAGAGTACTTTATTGTTACAAAATTTCAAGGTTTTATGACGCTCCAGTAAAAAGTTATAAGCATTTGTATGTTGCAGACTTTGATAGGTGTAGGATGTACCGTATAGAAGCTAGGGCCTTTCGAAGTTTTATCAGTGTTTGATTTGGGACTCAACGGTAGCATAGCTTTGAGCGATAGCTTAAATTGACAAGAGGCTCGAGTACTTTATTGTTACAAAATTTCAAGGTTTTATGACGCTCCAGTAAAAAGTTAAAAGCTTTTGTATGTTGCAAACTTTGATAGGTGTAGGACATACCGTATAGAAGTTAGGGCCATTTGAAGTTTTATAAGTGTTTGATTTGGGACTCAAGGGTAGCATAGCTTTGAGCGATAGCTTAAATTGACAAGAGGCTCGAGTACTTTATTGTTACAAATTTTCAAGGTTTTATGACGCTCCAGTAAAAAGTTAAAAGCTTTTGTATGTTGCAAACTTTGATAGGTGTAGGACATACCGTATAGAAGTTAGGGCCATTTGAAGTTTTATAAGTGTTTGATTTGGGACTCAAGGGTAGCATAGCTTTGAGCGATAGCTTAAATTGACAAGAGGCTCGAGTATTTTTTTGTTACAAAATTTCAATGTTTTATGACGCTCCAGTAAAAAGTTACAAGCATTTGTATGTTGCAAACTTTGATAGGTGTAGGACACACCGTATAGAAGTTAGGGCCATTTGAAGTTTTATCAGTGTTTGATTTGGGACTCAAGGGTAGCATAGCTTTGAGCGGTAGCTTAAATTGACAAGAGGCTCGAGTACTTTATTGTTACAAAATTTCAAGGTTTTATGACGCTCCAGTAAAAAGTTACAAGCATTTGTATGTTGCAAACTTTGATAGGTGTAGGACGAACGGTATAGAAGTTAGGGCCAGTTGAAGTTTTATCAGTGTTTGATTTGGGACTCAAGGGTAGCTTAGCTTTGAGCGATAACTTAAATTGACAAGAGGCTCGAGTACTTTATTGTTACAAAATTTCAAGGTTTTATGACGCACCAGTAAAAAGTTACCTGCATTTGTATGTTGCAAACTTTGATAGTGTAGGGCGTACCGTATAGAAGTTAGGGCCATTTGAAGTTTTATCAATGTTTGATCTGGGACTCAAGGGTAGCAAAGCTTTGAGCGATAGCTGAAATTGACAAGAGGCTAGAGTACTTTATTGTTACAAAATTTCAAGGTTTTATGACGCTCCAGTAAAAAGTTATAAGCATTTGTATGTTGCAGGCTTTGATTGGTGTAGGATGTACCGTATAGAAGCTAGGGCCATTTGAAGTTTTATCAGTGTTTTATTTGGGACTCAACGGTAGCATAGCTTTGAGCGATAGCTTAAATTGACAAGAGGCTCGAGTACTTTATTGTTACAAAATTTCAAGGTTTTATGACGCTCCAGTAAAAAGTTAAAAGCATTTGTATGTTGCAAACTTTGATAGGTGTAGGACACACTGTATAGAAGTTAGGGCCATTTGAAGTTTTATCAGTGATTGATTTGGGACTCAAGGGTAGCATAGCTTTGAGCGGTAGCTTAAATTGACAAGAGGCTCGAGTACTTTATTGTCACAAAATTTCAAGGTTTTATGACGCTCCAGTAAAAAGTTACAAGCATTTGTATGTTGCAAACTTTGATAGGTGTAGGACGTACCGTATAGAAGTAAGGGCCATTTGAAGTTTTATCAGTGTTTGATTTTGGACTCAAGGGTAGCATAGCTTTGAACGATAGCTTAAATTGACAAGAGGCTTGAGTATTTTTTTGTTACAAAATTTCAAGGTTTTATGACGCTCCAGTAAAAAGTTACAAGCATTTGTATGTTGCAAACTTTGATAGGTATAGGACGTACCGTATAGAAGTTAGGGCCATTTGAAGTTTTATCAGTTTTTGATTTGGGACTCAAGGGTACCATAGCCTTGAGCGGTAGCTTAAATTGACAAGAGGCTCCAGAACTTTATTGTTACAAAATTTCAAGGTTTTTTGACGCTCCAGTAAAAAGTTACAAGCATTTGTATGTTGCAAACTTTGATAGGTGTAGGACGCACCGTATAGAATTCAGGGCCATTTGAAGTTTTATCAGTGTTTGATTTCGGACTCAAGGGTAGCATAGCTTTGAGCGATAGCTTAAATTGACAAGATGCTCGAGTACTTTATTGTTACAAAATTTTAAGGTTTTATGACGCTCCAGTAAAAAGTTACAAGCATTTGTATGTTGCAAACTTTGATAGGTGTAGGACGAACGGTATTAAAGATAGGGCCATTTGAAGTTTTATCAGTGTTTGATTTGGGACTCAAGGGTAGCATAGCTTTGAGCGATAGCTTAAATTGACAAGAGGCTCGAGTATTTTTTTGTTACAAAATTTCAAGGTTTTATGACGCTCCAGTAAAAAGTTACAAGCATTTGTATGTTGCAAACTTTGATAGGTGTAGGACACACCGTATAGAAGTGAGGGATATTTGAAGTTTTATCAGTATTTGATTTGCGACTCAAGGGTAGCATAGCTTTGAGCGGTAGCTTAAATTGACAAGAGGCTCGAGTACTTTATTGTTTCAAAATTTCAAGGTTTTATGACGCTCCAGTAAAAAGTTACAAGCATTTGTATGTTGCAAACTTTGACAGGTGTAGGACGAACGGTATAGGAGTTAGGGCCATTTGAAGTTTTATCAGTGTTTGATTTGGGACTCAAGGGTAGCATAGCTTTGAGCGATAGCTTAAATTGACAAGAGGCTCGAGTACTTTATTGTTACAAAATTTTAAGGTTTTATGACGCACCAGTAAAAAGTTACCAGCATTTGTATGTTGCAAACTTTGATAGCTGTAGGGCGTACGGTATAGAAGTTAGGGCCATTTGAAGTTTTATAAGTGTTTGATTTGGGACTCAAGGGTAGCATAGCTTTGAGCGATAGCTTAAATTG
The DNA here is from genome assembly GCA_920105625.2 of Clusia tigrina. Classification (NCBI taxonomy): domain Eukaryota; kingdom Metazoa; phylum Arthropoda; class Insecta; order Diptera; family Clusiidae; genus Clusia; species Clusia tigrina. The sequence goes on along the minus strand of OV050033.1, from coordinate 107,561,650 downwards.
ACAAGAGGCTCGAGTATTTTTTTGTTACAAAATTTCAATGTTTTATGACGCTCCAGTAAAAAGTTACCAGCATTTGTATGTTGCAAACTTTGATAGGTGTAGGACACACCGTATAGAAGTTAGGGCCATTTGAAGTTTTATCAGTGTTTGATTTGGGACTCAAGGGTAGCATAGCTTTGAGCGGTAGCTTAAATTGACAAGAGGCTCGAGTACTTTATTGTTACAAAATTTCAAGGTTTTATGACGCTCCAGTAAAAAGTTACAAGCATTTGTATGTTGCAAACTTTGATAGGTGTAGGACGAACGGTATAGAAGTTAGGGCCAGTTGAAGTTTTATCAGTGTTTGATTTGGGACTCAAGGCTAGCTTAGCTTTGAGCGATAACTTAAATTGACAAGAGGCTCGAGTACTTTATTGTTACAAAATTTCAAGGTTTTATGACGCACCAGTAAAAAGTTACCTGCATTTGTATGTTGCAAACTTTGATAGTGTAGGGCGTACCGTATAGAAGTTAGGGCCATTTGAAGTTTTATCAATGTTTGATCTGGGACTCAAGGGTAGCAAAGCTTTGAGCGATAGCTGAAATTGACAAGAGGCTAGAGTACTTTATTGTTACAAAATTTCAAGGTTTTATGACGCTCCAGTAAAAAGTTATAAGCATTTGTATGTTGCAGGCTTTGATTGGTGTAGGATGTACCGTATAGAAGCTAGGGCCATTTGAAGTTTTATCAGAGTTTTATTTGGGACTCAACGGTAGCATAGCTTTGAGCGATAGCTTAAATTGACAAGAGGCTCGAGTACTTTATTGTTACAAAATTTCAAGGTTTTATGACGCTCCAGTAAAAAGTTACAAGCATTTGTATGTTGCAAACTTTGATAGGTGTAGGACGTACCGTATAGAAGTAAGGGCCATTTGAAGTTTTATCAGTGTTTGATTTGGGACTCAAGGATAGCATAGCTTTGAACGATAGCTTAAATTGACAAGAGGCTCGAGTATTTTTTTGTTACAAAATTTCAAGGTTTTATGACGCTCCAGTAAAAAGTTACAAGCATTTGTATGTTGCAAACTTTGATAGGTTTAGGACGTATCGTATAGAAGTTAGGGCCATTTGAAGTTTTATCAGTTTTATATTTGGGACTCAAGGGTAACATTGTTTTGAGCGATAGCTTAAATTGACAAGAGGCTCGACTACTTTATTGTTACAAAATTTCAAGGTTTTTTGACACTCCCGTAAAAAGTTACAAGCATTTGTATGTTGCAAACTTTGATAGGTGTAGGATGTACCGTATAGAAGTTAGGGCCATTTGAAATTTTATCAGTGTTTGATTTGGGACTCAAGGGTAGTATAGCTTTGAGTGATAGCTTAAATTGACAAGAGGCTCGAGAACTTTATTGTTACAAAATTTCAAGGTTTTATGACGCTCCAGTAAAAAGTTACAAGCATTTGTATGTTGCAAACTTTGATAGGTGTAGGACGCACCGTATAGAATTTAGTGCCATTTTGAAGTTTTATCAGTGTTTGATTTAGGACTCAAGGGTAGCATAGCTTTGAGCGATAGCTTAAATTGACAAGAGGCTCGAGCACTTTATTGTTACAAAATTTTAAGGTTTTATGACGCTCCAGTAAAAAGTTACAAGCATTTGTATGTTGGAAACTTTGATAGCTGTAGGACGTACCGTATAGAAGTTAGGGCCATTTGAAGTTTTATCAGTGTTTGATTTGGGACTCAAGGGTAGCATTGCTTTGAGCGATAGCTTAAATTGACAAGAGGCTCGACTACTTTATTGTTACAAAATTTCAAGGTTTTTTGACGCACCAGTAAAAAGTTACAAGAATTTGTATGTTGCAAACTTTGATAGGAGTAGGGCGTACCGTATTGAAGTTAGGGTCATTTGAAGTTTATCAGTGTTTGATTTGGGACTCAAGGGTAGCATAGCTTTGAGCGGTAGCTTAACTTGACAAGAGGCTCGAGTACTTTATTGTTACAAAATTTCAATTTTTTATGACGCTCCAGTAAAAAGTTACAAGCATTTGTATGTTGCAAACTTTGATAGGTGTAGGACACACCGTATAGAAGTTAGGGCCATTTGAAGTTTTATCAGTGTTTGATTTGGGACAAAAGTGTACCATAGCTTTGAGCGGTAGCTTAAATTGACAAGAGGCTCGAGTACTTTATTGTTACAAAATTTCAAGGTTTTATGACGCTCCAGTAAAAAGTTACAAGCATTTGTATGTTGCAAACTTTGATAGGTGTAGGACGTACCATATAGAAGTAAGGGCCATTTGAAGTTTTATCAGTGTTTGATGTTGGACTCAAGGGTAGCATAGCTTTGAACGATAGCTTAAATTGACAAGAGGCTCGAGTATTTTTTTGTTACAAAATTTCAAGGTTTTATGACGCTCCAGTAAAAAGTTACAAGCATTTGTATGCTGCAAACTTTGATAGGTGTAGGACGTACCATATAGAAGTTACGGCCATTTGAAGTTTTATCCGTGTTTGATCTGGGACTCAAGGGTAGCATAGCTTTGAGCGATAGCTGAAATTGAAAAGAGGCTAGAGTACTTTATTGTTACAAAATTTCAAGGTTTTATGACGCTCCAGTAAAAAGTTACAAGCATTTGTATGTTGCAAACTTTGATAGGTGTAGGACGAACGGTATAGAAGTTAGGGCCATTTGAAGTTTTATCAGTGTTTGATTTGGGACTCAAGGGTAGCTTAGCTTTGAGCGATAGCTTAAATTGACAAGAGGCTCGAGTACTTTATTGCTACAAAATTTCAAGGTTTTATGACGCACCAGTAAAAAGTTACAAGCATTTGTATGTTGCAAACTTTGATAGGTGTAGGACGAACGGTATAGAAGTTAGGGCCATTTGAAGTTTTATCAGTGTTTGATTTGGGACTCAAGGGTAGCATAGCTTTGAGCGATAGCTTAAATTGACAAGAGGCTCGAGTACTTTATTGTTACAAAATTTTAAGGTTTTATCACGCTCCAGTAAAAAGTTACAAGCATTTGTATGTTGCAAACTTTGATAGGTGTAGGACGCACCGTATAGAATTTAGTGCCATTTTGAAGTTTTATCAGTGTTTGATTTAGGACTCAAGGGTAGCATAGCTTTGAGCGATAGCTTAAATTGACAAGAGGCTCGAGTACTTTATTGTTACAAAATTTTAAGGTTTTATGACGCTCCAGTAAAAAGTTACAAGCATTTGTATGTTGGAAACTTTGATAGCTGTAGGACGTACCGTATAGAAGTTAGGGCCATTTGAAGTTTTATCAGTGTTTGATTTGGGACTCAAGGGTAGCATTGCTTTGAGCGATAGCTTAAATTTTCAAGAGGCTCGACTACTTTATTGTTACAAAATTTCAAGGTTTTTTGACGCACCAGTAAAAAGTTACAAGCATTTGTATGTTGCAAACTTTGATAGGAGTAGGGCGTACCGTATTGAAGTTAGGGTCATTTGAAGTTTTATCAGTGTTTGATTTGGGACTCAAGGGTAGCATAGCTTTGAGTGGTAGCTTAACTTGACAAGAGGCTCGAGTACTTTTTTGTTACAAAATTTCAAGGTTTTATGACGCTCCAGTAAAAAGTTACAAGCATTTGTATGTTGCAAACTTTGATAGGTATAGGACGTACCGTATAGAAGTTAGGGCCATTTGAAATTTTATCAGTGTTTGATTTGGGACTCAAGGGTAGTATAGCTTTGAGTGATAGCTTAAATTGACAAGAGGCTCGAGAACTTTATTGTTACAAAATTTCAAGGTTTTATGACGCTCCAGTAAAAAGTTACAAGCATTTGTATGTTGCAAACTTTGATAGGTGTAGGACGCACCGTATAGAATTTAGTGCCATTTTGAAGTTTTATCAGTGTTTGATTTAGGACTCAAGGGTAGCATAGCTTTGAGCGATAGCTTAAATTGACAAGAGGCTCGAGCACTTTATTGTTACAAAATTTTAAGGTTTTATGACGCTCCAGTAAAAAGTTACAAGCATTTGTATGTTGGAAACTTTGATAGCTGTAGGACGTACCGTATAGAAGTTAGGGCCATTTGAAGTTTTATCAGTGTTTGATTTGGGACTCAAGGGTAGCATTGCTTTGAGCGATAGCTTAAATTGACAAGAGGCTCGACTACTTTATTGTTACAAAATTTCAAGGTTTTTTGACGCACCAGTAAAAAGTTACAAGAATTTGTATGTTGCAAACTTTGATAGGAGTAGGGCGTACCGTATTGAAGTTAGGGTCATTTGAAGTTTATCAGTGTTTGATTTGGGACTCAAGGGTAGCATAGCTTTGAGCGGTAGCTTAACTTGACAAGAGGCTCGAGTACTTTATTGTTACAAAATTTCAATTTTTTATGACGCTCCAGTAAAAAGTTACAAGCATTTGTATGTTGCAAACTTTGATAGGTGTAGGACACACCGTATAGAAGTTAGGGCCATTTGAAGTTTTATCAGTGTTTGATTTGGGACAAAAGTGTACCATAGCTTTGAGCGGTAGCTTAAATTGACAAGAGGCTCGAGTACTTTATTGTTACAAAATTTCAAGGTTTTATGACGCTCCAGTAAAAAGTTACAAGCATTTGTATGTTGCAAACTTTGATAGGTGTAGGACGTACCATATAGAAGTAAGGGCCATTTGAAGTTTTATCAGTGTTTGATGTTGGACTCAAGGGTAGCATAGCTTTGAACGATAGCTTAAATTGACAAGAGGCTCGAGTATTTTTTTGTTACAAAATTTCAAGGTTTTATGACGCTCCAGTAAAAAGTTACAAGCATTTGTATGCTGCAAACTTTGATAGGTGTAGGACGTACCATATAGAAGTTACGGCCATTTGAAGTTTTATCCGTGTTTGATCTGGGACTCAAGGGTAGCATAGCTTTGAGCGATAGCTGAAATTGAAAAGAGGCTAGAGTACTTTATTGTTACAAAATTTCAAGGTTTTATGACGCTCCAGTAAAAAGTTACAAGCATTTGTATGTTGCAAACTTTGATAGGTGTAGGACGAACGGTATAGAAGTTAGGGCCATTTGAAGTTTTATCAGTGTTTGATTTGGGACTCAAGGGTAGCTTAGCTTTGAGCGATAGCTTAAATTGACAAGAGGCTCGAGTACTTTATTGCTACAAAATTTCAAGGTTTTATGACGCACCAGTAAAAAGTTACAAGCATTTGTATGTTGCAAACTTTGATAGGTGTAGGACGAACGGTATAGAAGTTAGGGCCATTTGAAGTTTTATCAGTGTTTGATTTGGGACTCAAGGGTAGCATAGCTTTGAGCGATAGCTTAAATTGACAAGAGGCTCGAGTACTTTATTGTTACAAAATTTTAAGGTTTTATCACGCTCCAGTAAAAAGTTACAAGCATTTGTATGTTGCAAACTTTGATAGGTGTAGGACGCACCGTATAGAATTTAGTGCCATTTTGAAGTTTTATCAGTGTTTGATTTAGGACTCAAGGGTAGCATAGCTTTGAGCGATAGCTTAAATTGACAAGAGGCTCGAGTACTTTATTGTTACAAAATTTTAAGGTTTTATGACGCTCCAGTAAAAAGTTACAAGCATTTGTATGTTGGAAACTTTGATAGCTGTAGGACGTACCGTATAGAAGTTAGGGCCATTTGAAGTTTTATCAGTGTTTGATTTGGGACTCAAGGGTAGCATTGCTTTGAGCGATAGCTTAAATTTTCAAGAGGCTCGACTACTTTATTGTTACAAAATTTCAAGGTTTTTTGACGCACCAGTAAAAAGTTACAAGCATTTGTATGTTGCAAACTTTGATAGGAGTAGGGCGTACCGTATTGAAGTTAGGGTCATTTGAAGTTTTATCAGTGTTTGATTTGGGACTCAAGGGTAGCATAGCTTTGAGTGGTAGCTTAACTTGACAAGAGGCTCGAGTACTTTTTTGTTACAAAATTTCAAGGTTTTATGACGCTCCAGTAAAAAGTTACAAGCATTTGTATGTTGCAAACTTTGATAGGTATAGGACGTACCGTATAGAAGTTAGGGCCATTTGAAGTTTTATCAGTGTTTGATATGGGACTCAAGGGTAGCAAAGCTTTGAGCGATAGCTGAAATTGACAAGAGGCTAGAGTACTTTATTGTTACAAAATTTCAAGGTTTTATGACGCTCCAGTAAAAAGTTATAAGCATTTGTATGTTGCAGACTTTGATAGGTGTAGGATGTACCGTATAGAAGCTAGGGCCTTTCGAAGTTTTATCAGTGTTTGATTTGGGACTCAACGGTAGCATAGCTTTGAGCGATAGCTTAAATTGACAAGAGGCTCGAGTACTTTATTGTTACAAAATTTCAAGGTTTTATGACGCTCCAGTAAAAAGTTAAAAGCTTTTGTATGTTGCAAACTTTGATAGGTGTAGGACATACCGTATAGAAGTTAGGGCCATTTGAAGTTTTATAAGTGTTTGATTTGGGACTCAAGGGTAGCATAGCTTTGAGCGATAGCTTAAATTGACAAGAGGCTCGAGTACTTTATTGTTACAAATTTTCAAGGTTTTATGACGCTCCAGTAAAAAGTTAAAAGCTTTTGTATGTTGCAAACTTTGATAGGTGTAGGACATACCGTATAGAAGTTAGGGCCATTTGAAGTTTTATAAGTGTTTGATTTGGGACTCAAGGGTAGCATAGCTTTGAGCGATAGCTTAAATTGACAAGAGGCTCGAGTATTTTTTTGTTACAAAATTTCAATGTTTTATGACGCTCCAGTAAAAAGTTACAAGCATTTGTATGTTGCAAACTTTGATAGGTGTAGGACACACCGTATAGAAGTTAGGGCCATTTGAAGTTTTATCAGTGTTTGATTTGGGACTCAAGGGTAGCATAGCTTTGAGCGGTAGCTTAAATTGACAAGAGGCTCGAGTACTGTATTGTTACAAAATTTCAAGGTTTTATGACGCTCCAGTAAAAAGTTACAAGCATTTGTATGTTGCAAACTTTGATAGGTGTAGGACGAACGGTATAGAAGTTAGGGCCAGTTGAAGTTTTATCAGTGTTTGATTTGGGACTCAAGGGTAGCTTAGCTTTGAGCGATAACTTAAATTGACAAGAGGCTCGAGTACTTTATTGTTACAAAATTTCAAGGTTTTATGACGCACCAGTAAAAAGTTACCTGCATTTGTATGTTGCAAACTTTGATAGTGTAGGGCGTACCGTATAGAAGTTAGGGCCATTTGAAGTTTTATCAATGTTTGATCTGGGACTCAAGGGTAGCAAAGCTTTGAGCGATAGCTGAAATTGACAAGAGGCTAGAGTACTTTATTGTTACAAAATTTCAAGGTTTTATGACGCTCCAGTAAAAAGTTATAAGCATTTGTATGTTGCAGGCTTTGATTGGTGTAGGATGTACCGTATAGAAGCTAGGGCCATTTGAAGTTTTATCAGTGTTTTATTTGGGACTCAACGGTAGCATAGCTTTGAGCGATAGCTTAAATTGACAAGAGGCTCGAGTACTTTATTGTTACAAAATTTCAAGGTTTTATGACGCTCCAGTAAAAAGTTAAAAGCATTTGTATGTTGCAAACTTTGATAGGTGTAGGACACACTGTATAGAAGTTAGGGCCATTTGAAGTTTTATCAGTGATTGATTTGGGACTCAAGGGTAGCATAGCTTTGAGCGGTAGCTTAAATTGACAAGAGGCTCGAGTACTTTATTGTCACAAAATTTCAAGGTTTTATGACGCTCCAGTAAAAAGTTACAAGCATTTGTATGTTGCAAACTTTGATAGGTGTAGGACGTACCGTATAGAAGTAAGGGCCATTTGAAGTTTTATCAGTGTTTGATTTTGGACTCAAGGGTAGCATAGCTTTGAACGATAGCTTAAATTGACAAGAGGCTTGAGTATTTTTTTGTTACAAAATTTCAAGGTTTTATGACGCTCCAGTAAAAAGTTACAAGCATTTGTATGTTGCAAACTTTGATAGGTATAGGACGTACCGTATAGAAGTTAGGGCCATTTGAAGTTTTATCAGTTTTTGATTTGGGACTCAAGGGTACCATAGCCTTGAGCGGTAGCTTAAATTGACAAGAGGCTCCAGAACTTTATTGTTACAAAATTTCAAGGTTTTTTGACGCTCCAGTAAAAAGTTACAAGCATTTGTATGTTGCAAACTTTGATAGGTGTAGGACGCACCGTATAGAATTCAGGGCCATTTGAAGTTTTATCAGTGTTTGATTTCGGACTCAAGGGTAGCATAGCTTTGAGCGATAGCTTAAATTGACAAGAGGCTCGAGTACTTTATTGTTACAAAATTTCAAGGTTTTATGACGCTCCAGTAAAAAGTTACAAGCATTTGTATGTTGCAAACTTTGATAGGTGTAGGACGAACGGTATTAAAGATAGGGCCATTTGAAGTTTTATCAGTGTTTGATTTGGGACTCAAGGGTAGCATAGCTTTGAGCGATAGCTTAAATTGACAAGAGGCTCGAGTATTTTTTTGTTACAAAATTTCAAGGTTTTATGACGCTCCAGTAAAAAGTTACAAGCATTTGTATGTTGCAAACTTTGATAGGTGTAGGACACACCGTATAGAAGTGAGGGATATTTGAAGTTTTATCAGTATTTGATTTGCGACTCAAGGGTAGCATAGCTTTGAGCGGTAGCTTAAATTGACAAGAGGCTCGAGTACTTTATTGTTTCAAAATTTCAAGGTTTTATGACGCTCCAGTAAAAAGTTACAAGCATTTGTATGTTGCAAACTTTGACAGGTGTAGGACGAACGGTATAGGAGTTAGGGCCATTTGAAGTTTTATCAGTGTTTGATTTGGGACTCAAGGGTAGCATAGCTTTGAGCGATAGCTTAAATTGACAAGAGGCTCGAGTACTTTATTGTTACAAAATTTTAAGGTTTTATGACGCACCAGTAAAAAGTTACCAGCATTTGTATGTTGCAAACTTTGATAGCTGTAGGGCGTACGGTATAGAAGTTAGGGCCATTTGAAGTTTTATAAGTGTTTGATTTGGGACTCAAGGGTAGCATAGCTTTGAGCGATAGCTTAAATTGACAAGAGGCTCGAGTATTTTTTTGTTACAAAATTTCAATGTTTTATGACGCTCCAGTAAAAAGTTACAAGCATTTGTATGTTGCAAACTTTGATAGGTGTAGGACACACCGTATAGAAGTTAGGGCCATTTGAAGTTTTATCAGTGTTTGATTTGGGACTCAAGGGTAGCATAGCTTTGAGCGGTAGCTTAAATTGACAAGAGGCTCGAGTACTTTATTGTTACAAAATTTCAAGGTTTTATGACGCTCCAGTAAAAAGTTACAAGCATTTGTATGTTGCAAACTTTGATAGGTGTAGGACGAACGGTATAGAAGTTAGGGCCAGTTGAAGTTTTATCAGTGTTTGATTTGGGACTCAAGGCTAGCTTAGCTTTGAGCGATAACTTAAATTGACAAGAGGCTCGAGTACTTTATTGTTACAAAATTTCAAGGTTTTATGACGCACCAGTAAAAAGTTACCTGCATTTGTATGTTGCAAACTTTGATAGTGTAGGGCGTACCGTATAGAAGTTAGGGCCATTTGAAGTTTTATCAATGTTTGATCTGGGACTCAAGGGTAGCAAAGCTTTGAGCGATAGCTGAAATTGACAAGAGGCTAGAGTACTTTATTGTTACAAAATTTCAAGGTTTTATGACGCTCCAGTAAAAAGTTATAAGCATTTGTATGTTGCAGGCTTTGATTGGTGTAGGATGTACCGTATAGAAGCTAGGGCCATTTGAAGTTTTATCAGAGTTTTATTTGGGACTCAACGGTAGCATAGCTTTGAGCGATAGCTTAAATTGACAAGAGGCTCGAGTACTTTATTGTTACAAAATTTCAAGGTTTTATGACGCTCCAGTAAAAAGTTACAAGCATTTGTATGTTGCAAACTTTGATAGGTGTAGGACGTACCGTATAGAAGTAAGGGCCATTTGAAGTTTTATCAGTGTTTGATTTGGGACTCAAGGATAGCATAGCTTTGAACGATAGCTTAAATTGACAAGAGGCTCGAGTATTTTTTTGTTACAAAATTTCAAGGTTTTATGACGCTCCAGTAAAAAGTTACAAGCATTTGTATGTTGCAAACTTTGATAGGTTTAGGACGTATCGTATAGAAGTTAGGGCCATTTGAAGTTTTATCAGTTTTATATTTGGGACTCAAGGGTAACATTGTTTTGAGCGATAGCTTAAATTGACAAGAGGCTCGACTACTTTATTGTTACAAAATTTCAAGGTTTTTTGACACTCCCGTAAAAAGTTACAAGCATTTGTATGTTGCAAACTTTGATAGGTGTAGGATGTACCGTATAGAAGTTAGGGCCATTTGAAATTTTATCAGTGTTTGATTTGGGACTCAAGGGTAGTATAGCTTTGAGTGATAGCTTAAATTGACAAGAGGCTCGAGAACTTTATTGTTACAAAATTTCAAGGTTTTATGACGCTCCAGTAAAAAGTTACAAGCATTTGTATGTTGCAAACTTTGATAGGTGTAGGACGCACCGTATAGAATTTAGTGCCATTTTGAAGTTTTATCAGTGTTTGATTTAGGACTCAAGGGTAGCATAGCTTTGAGCGATAGCTTAAATTGACAAGAGGCTCGAGCACTTTATTGTTACAAAATTTTAAGGTTTTATGACGCTCCAGTAAAAAGTTACAAGCATTTGTATGTTGGAAACTTTGATAGCTGTAGGACGTACCGTATAGAAGTTAGGGCCATTTGAAGTTTTATCAGTGTTTGATTTGGGACTCAAGGGTAGCATTGCTTTGAGCGATAGCTTAAATTGACAAGAGGCTCGACTACTTTATTGTTACAAAATTTCAAGGTTTTTTGACGCACCAGTAAAAAGTTACAAGAATTTGTATGTTGCAAACTTTGATAGGAGTAGGGCGTACCGTATTGAAGTTAGGGTCATTTGAAGTTTATCAGTGTTTGATTTGGGACTCAAGGGTAGCATAGCTTTGAGCGGTAGCTTAACTTGACAAGAGGCTCGAGTACTTTATTGTTACAAAATTTCAATTTTTTATGACGCTCCAGTAAAAAGTTACAAGCATTTGTATGTTGCAAACTTTGATAGGTGTAGGACACACCGTATAGAAGTTAGGGCCATTTGAAGTTTTATCAGTGTTTGATTTGGGACAAAAGTGTACCATAGCTTTGAGCGGTAGCTTAAATTGACAAGAGGCTCGAGTACTTTATTGTTACAAAATTTCAAGGTTTTATGACGCTCCAGTAAAAAGTTACAAGCATTTGTATGTTGCAAACTTTGATAGGTGTAGGACGTACCATATAGAAGTAAGGGCCATTTGAAGTTTTATCAGTGTTTGATGTTGGACTCAAGGGTAGCATAGCTTTGAACGATAGCTTAAATTGACAAGAGGCTCGAGTATTTTTTTGTTACAAAATTTCAAGGTTTTATGACGCTCCAGTAAAAAGTTACAAGCATTTGTATGCTGCAAACTTTGATAGGTGTAGGACGTACCATATAGAAGTTACGGCCATTTGAAGTTTTATCCGTGTTTGATCTGGGACTCAAGGGTAGCACAGCTTTGAGCGATAGCTGAAATTGAAAAGAGGCTAGAGTACTTTATTGTTACAAAATTTCAAGGTTTTATGACGCTCCAGTAAAAAGTTACAAGCATTTGTATGTTGCAAACTTTGATAGGTGTAGGACGAACGGTATAGAAGTTAGGGCCATTTGAAGTTTTATCAGTGTTTGATTTGGGACTCAAGGGTAGCTTAGCTTTGAGCGATAGCTTAAATTGACAAGAGGCTCGAGTACTTTATTGCTACAAAATTTCAAGGTTTTATGACGCACCAGTAAAAAGTTACAAGCATTTGTATGTTGCAAACTTTGATAGGTGTAGGACGAACGGTATAGAAGTTAGGGCCATTTGAAGTTTTATCAGTGTTTGATTTGGGACTCAAGGGTAGCATAGCTTTGAGCGATAGCTTAAATTGACAAGAGGCTCGAGTACTTTATTGTTACAAAATTTTAAGGTTTTATCACGCTCCAGTAAAAAGTTACAAGCATTTGTATGTTGGAAACTTTGATAGCTGTAGGACGGACCGTATAGAAGTTAGGGCCATTTGAAGTTTTATCAGTGTTTGATTTGGGACTCAAGGGTAGCATTGCTTTGAGCGATAGCTTAAATTGACAAGAGGCTCGACTTCTTTATTGTTACAAAATTTCAAGGTTTTATGACGCTCCAGTAAAAAGTTACAAGCATTTGTATGTTGCAAACTTTGATAGGTGTAGGACACACCGTATAGAAGTTAGGACCATTTGAAGTTTTATCAGTGTTTGATTTGGGACAAAAGGGTACCATAGCTTTGAGCGGTAGCTTAAATTGACAAGAGGCTCGAGTACTTTATTGTTACAAAATTTCAAGGTTTTATGACGCTCCAGTAAAAAGTTACAAGCATTTGTATGTTGCAAACTTTGATAGGTGTAGGACACACCGTATAGAAGTTAGGGCCATTTGAAGTTTTATCAGTGTTTGATTTGGGACTCAAGGGTAGCATAGCTTTGAGCGGTAGCTTAAATTGACAAGAGGCTCGAGTACTTTATTGTTACAAAATTTCAAGGTTTTATGACGCTCCAGTAAAAAGTTACAAGCATTTGTATGTTGCAAACTTTGATAGGTGTAGGACGAACGGTATAGAAGTTAGGGCCAGTTGAAGTTTTATCAGTGTTTGATTTGGGACTCAAGGGTAGCTTAGCTTTGAGCGATAACTTAAATTGACAAGAGGCTCGAGTACTTTATTGTTACAAAATTTCAAGGTTTTATGACGCACCAGTAAAAAGTTACCTGCATTTGTATGTTGCAAACTTTGATAGTGTAGGGCGTACCGTATAGAAGTTAGGGCCATTTGAAGTTTTATCAATGTTTGATCTGGGACTCAAGGGTAGCAAAGCTTTGAGCGATAGCTGAAATTGACAAGAGGCTAGAGTACTTTATTGTTACAAAATTTCAAGGTTTTATGACGCTCCAGTAAAAAGTTATAAGCATTTGTATGTTGCAGGCTTTGATTGGTGTAGGATGTACCGTATAGAAGCTAGGGCCATTTGAAGTTTTATCAGTGTTTTATTTGGGACTCAACGGTAGCATAGCTTTGAGCGATAGCTTAAATTGACAAGAGGCTCGAGTACTTTATTGTTACAAAATTTCAAGGTTTTATGACGCTCCAGTAAAAAGTTAAAAGCATTTGTATGTTGCAAACTTTGATAGGTGTAGGACACACTGTATAGAAGTTAGGGCCATTTGAAGTTTTATCAGTGATTGATTTGGGACTCAAGGGTAGCATAGCTTTGAGCGGTAGCTTAAATTGACAAGAGGCTCGAGTACTTTATTGTCACAAAATTTCAAGGTTTTATGACGCTCCAGTAAAAAGTTACAAGCATTTGTATGTTGCAAACTTTGATAGGTGTAGGACGTACCGTATAGAAGTAAGGGCCATTTGAAGTTTTATCAGTGTTTGATTTTGGACTCAAGGGTAGCATAGCTTTGAACGATAGCTTAAATTGACAAGAGGCTTGAGTATTTTTTTGTTACAAAATTTCAAGGTTTTATGACGCTCCAGTAAAAAGTTACAAGCATTTGTATGTTGCAAACTTTGATAGGTATAGGACGTACCGTATAGAAGTTAGGGCCATTTGAAGTTTTATCAGTTTTTGATTTGGGACTCAAGGGTACCATAGCCTTGAGCGGTAGCTTAAATTGACAAGAGGCTCCAGAACTTTATTGTTACAAAATTTCAAGGTTTTTTGACGCTCCAGTAAAAAGTTACAAGCATTTGTATGTTGCAAACTTTGATAGGTGTAGGACGCACCGTATAGAATTCAGGGCCATTTGAAGTTTTATCAGTGTTTGATTTCGGACTCAAGGGTAGCATAGCTTTGAGCGATAGCTTAAATTGACAAGATGCTCGAGTACTTTATTGTTACAAAATTTTAAGGTTTTATGACGCTCCAGTAAAAAGTTACAAGCATTTGTATGTTGCAAACTTTGATAGGTGTAGGACGAACGGTATTAAAGATAGGGCCATTTGAAGTTTTATCAGTGTTTGATTTGGGACTCAAGGGTAGCATAGCTTTGAGCGATAGCTTAAATTGACAAGAGGCTCGAGTATTTTTTTGTTACAAAATTTCAAGGTTTTATGACGCTCCAGTAAAAAGTTACAAGCATTTGTATGTTGCAAACTTTGATAGGTGTAGGACACACCGTATAGAAGTGAGGGATATTTGAAGTTTTATCAGTATTTGATTTGCGACTCAAGGGTAGCATAGCTTTGAGCGGTAGCTTAAATTGACAAGAGGCTCGAGTACTTTATTGTTTCAAAATTTCAAGGTTTTATGACGCTCCAGTAAAAAGTTACAAGCATTTGTATGTTGCAAACTTTGACAGGTGTAGGACGAACGGTATAGGAGTTAGGGCCATTTGAAGTTTTATCAGTGTTTGATTTGGGACTCAAGGGTAGCATAGCTTTGAGCGATAGCTTAAATTGACAAGAGGCTCGAGTACTTTATTGTTACAAAATTTTAAGGTTTTATGACGCACCAGTAAAAAGTTACCAGCATTTGTATGTTGCAAACTTTGATAGCTGTAGGGCGTACGGTATAGAAGTTAGGGCCATTTGAAGTTTTATAAGTGTTTGATTTGGGACTCAAGGGTAGCATAGCTTTGAGCGATAGCTTAAATTGACAAGAGGCTCGAGTATTTTTTTGTTACAAAATTTCAATGTTTTATGACGCTCCAGTAAAAAGTTACAAGCATTTGTATGTTGCAAACTTTGATAGGTGTAGGACACACCGTATAGAAGTTAGGGCCATTTGAAGTTTTATCAGTGTTTGATTTGGGACTCAAGGGTAGCATAGCTTTGAGCGGTAGCTTAAATTGACAAGAGGCTCGAGTACTTTATTGTTACAAAATTTCAAGGTTTTATGACGCTCCAGTAAAAAGTTACAAGCATTTGTATGTTGCAAACTTTGATAGGTGTAGGACGAACGGTATAGAAGTTAGGGCCAGTTGAAGTTTTATCAGTGTTTGATTTGGGACTCAAGGCTAGCTTAGCTTTGAGCGATAACTTAAATTGACAAGAGGCTCGAGTAATTTATTGTTACAAAATTTCAAGGTTTTATGACGCACCAGTAAAAAGTTACCTGCATTTGTATGTTGCAAACTTTGATAGTGTAGGGCGTACCGTATAGAAGTTAGGGCCATTTGAAGTTTTATCAATGTTTGATCTGGGACTCAAGGGTAGCAAAGCTTTGAGCGATAGCTGAAATTGACAAGAGGCTAGAGTACTTTATTGTTACAAAATTTCAAGGTTTTATGACGCTCCAGTAAAAAGTTATAAGCATTTGTATGTTGCAGGCTTTGATTGGTGTAGGATGTACCGTATAGAAGCTAGGGCCATTTGAAGTTTTATCAGAGTTTTATTTGGGACTCAACGGTAGCATAGCTTTGAGCGATAGCTTAAATTGACAAGAGGCTCGAGTACTTTATTGTTACAAAATTTCAAGGTTTTATGACGCTCCAGTAAAAAGTTACAAGCATTTGTATGTTGCAAACTTTGATAGGTGTAGGACGCACCGTATAGAATTCAGGGCCATTTGAAGTTTTATCAGTTTTTGATTTGGGACTCAAGGGTACCATAGCCTTGAGCGGTAGCTTAAATTGACAAGAGGCTCCAGAACTTTATTGTTACAAAATTTCAAGGTTTTTTGACGCTCCAGTAAAAAGTTACAAGCATTTGTATGTTGCAAACTTTGATAGGTGTAGGACGCACCGTATAGAATTCAGGGCCATTTGAAGTTTTATCAGTGTTTGATTTCGGACTCAAGGGTAGCATAGCTTTGAGCGATAGCTTAAATTGACAAGATGCTCGAGTACTTTATTGTTACAAAATTTTAAGGTTTTATGACGCTCCAGTAAAAAGTTACAAGCATTTGTATGTTGCAAACTTTGATAGGTGTAGGACGAACGGTATTAAAGATAGGGCCATTTGAAGTTTTATCAGTGTTTGATTTGGGACTCAAGGGTAGCATAGCTTTGAGCGATAGCTTAAATTGACAAGAGGCTCGAGTATTTTTTTGTTACAAAATTTCAAGGTTTTATGACGCTCCAGTAAAAAGTTACAAGCATTTGTATGTTGCAAACTTTGATAGGTGTAGGACACACCGTATAGAAGTGAGGGATATTTGAAGTTTTATCAGTATTTGATTTGCGACTCAAGGGTAGCATAGCTTTGAGCGGTAGCTTAAATTGACAAGAGGCTCGAGTACTTTATTGTTTCAAAATTTCAAGGTTTTATGACGCTCCAGTAAAAAGTTACAAGCATTTGTATGTTGCAAACTTTGACAGGTGTAGGACGAACGGTATAGGAGTTAGGGCCATTTGAAGTTTTATCAGTGTTTGATTTGGGACTCAAGGGTAGCATAGCTTTGAGCGATAGCTTAAATTGACAAGAGGCTCGAGTACTTTATTGTTACAAAATTTTAAGGTTTTATGACGCACCAGTAAAAAGTTACCAGCATTTGTATGTTGCAAACTTTGATAGCTGTAGGGCGTACGGTATAGAAGTTAGGGCCATTTGAAGTTTTATAAGTGTTTGATTTGGGACTCAAGGGTAGCATAGCTTTGAGCGATAGCTTAAATTGACAAGAGGCTCGAGTATTTTTTTGTTACAAAATTTCAATGTTTTATGACGCTCCAGTAAAAAGTTACCAGCATTTGTATGTTGCAAACTTTGATAGGTGTAGGACACACCGTATAGAAGTTAGGGCCATTTGAAGTTTTATCAGTGTTTGATTTGGGACTCAAGGGTAGCATAGCTTTGAGCGGTAGCTTAAATTGACAAGAGGCTCGAGTACTTTATTGTTACAAAATTTCAAGGTTTTATGACGCTCCAGTAAAAAGTTACAAGCATTTGTATGTTGCAAACTTTGATAGGTGTAGGACGAACGGTATAGAAGTTAGGGCCAGTTGAACTTTTATCAGTGTTTGATTTGGGACTCAAGGCTAGCTTAGCTTTGAGCGATAACTTAAATTGACAAGAGGCTCGAGTACTTTATTGTTACAAAATTTCAAGGTTTTATGACGCACCAGTAAAAAGTTACCTGCATTTGTATGTTGCAAACTTTGATAGTGTAGGGCGTACCGTATAGAAGTTAGGGCCATTTGAAGTTTTATCAATGTTTGATCTGGGACTCAAGGGTAGCAAAGCTTTGAGCGATAGCTGAAATTGACAAGAGGCTAGAGTACTTTATTGTTACAAAATTTCAAGGTTTTATGACGCTCCAGTAAAAAGTTATAAGCATTTGTATGTTGCAGGCTTTGATTGGTGTAGGATGTACCGTATAGAAGCTAGGGCCATTTGAAGTTTTATCAGAGTTTTATTTGGGACTCAACGGTAGCATAGCTTTGAGCGATAGCTTAAATTGACAAGAGGCTCGAGTACTTTATTGTTACAAAATTTCAAGGTTTTATGACGCTCCAGTAAAAAGTTACAAGCATTTGTATGTTGCAAACTTTGATAGGTGTAGGACGTACCGTATAGAAGTAAGGGCCATTTGAAGTTTTATCAGTGTTTGATTTGGGACTCAAGGATAGCATAGCTTTGAACGATAGCTTAAATTGACAAGAGGCTCGAGTATTTTTTTGTTACAAAATTTCAAGGTTTTATGACGCTCCAGTAAAAAGTTACAAGCATTTGTATGTTGCAAACTTTGATAGGTTTAGGACGTATCGTATAGAAGTTAGGGCCATTTGAAGTTTTATCAGTTTTATATTTGGGACTCAAGGGTAACATTGTTTTGAGCGATAGCTTAAATTGACAAGAGGCTCGACTACTTTATTGTTACAAAATTTCAAGGTTTTTTGACACTCCCGTAAAAAGTTACAAGCATTTGTATGTTGCAAACTTTGATAGGTGTAGGATGTACCGTATAGAAGTTAGGGCCATTTGAAATTTTATCAGTGTTTGATTTGGGACTCAAGGGTAGTATAGCTTTGAGTGATAGCTTAAATTGACAAGAGGCTCGAGAACTTTATTGTTACAAAATTTCAAGGTTTTATGACGCTCCAGTAAAAAGTTACAAGCATTTGTATGTTGCAAACTTTGATAGGTGTAGGACGCACCGTATAGAATTTAGTGCCATTTTGAAGTTTTATCAGTGTTTGATTTAGGACTCAAGGGTAGCATAGCTTTGAGCGATAGCTTAAATTGACAAGAGGCTCGAGTACTTTATTGTTACAAAATTTTAAGGTTTTATGACGCTCCAGTAAAAAGTTACAAGCATTTGTATGTTGGAAACTTTGATAGCTGTAGGACGTACCGTATAGAAGTTAGGGCCATTTGAAGTTTTATCAGTGTTTGATTTGGGACTCAAGGGTAGCATTGCTTTGAGCGATAGCTTAAATTGACAAGAGGCTCGACTACTTTATTGTTACAAAATTTCAAGGTTTTTTGACGCACCAGTAAAAAGTTACAAGAATTTGTATGTTGCAAACTTTGATAGGAGTAGGGCGTACCGTATTGAAGTTAGGGTCATTTGAAGTTTATCAGTGTTTGATTTGGGACTCAAGGGTAGCATAGCTTTGAGCGGTAGCTTAACTTGACAAGAGGCTCGAGTACTTTATTGTTACAAAATTTCAATTTTTTATGACGCTCCAGTAAAAAGTTACAAGCATTTGTATGTTGCAAACTTTGATAGGTGTAGGACACACCGTATAGAAGTTAGGGCCATTTGAAGTTTTATCAGTGTTTGATTTGGGACAAAAGTGTACCATAGCTTTGAGCGGTAGCTTAAATTGACAAGAGGCTCGAGTACTTTATTGTTACAAAATTTCAAGGTTTTATGACGCTCCAGTAAAAAGTTACAAGCATTTGTATGTTGCAAACTTTGATAGGTGTAGGACGTACCATATAGAAGTAAGGGCCATTTGAAGTTTTATCAGTGTTTGATGTTGGACTCAAGGGTAGCATAGCTTTGAACGATAGCTTAAATTGACAAGAGGCTCGAGTATTTTTTTGTTACAAAATTTCAAGGTTTTATGACGCTCCAGTAAAAATTTACAAGCATTTGTATGCTGCAAACTTTGATAGGTGTAGGACGTACCATATAGAAGTTACGGCCATTTGAAGTTTTATCCGTGTTTGATCTGGGACTCAAGGGTAGCATAGCTTTGAGCGATAGCTGAAATTGAAAAGAGGCTAGAGTACTTTATTGTTACAAAATTTCAAGGTTTTATGACGCTCCAGTAAAAAGTTACAAGCATTTGTATGTTGCAAACTTTGATAGGTGTAGGACGAACGGTATAGAAGTTAGGGCCATTTGAAGTTTTATCAGTGTTTGATTTGGGACTCAAGGGTAGCTTAGCTTTGAGCGATAGCTTAAATTGACAAGAGGCTCGAGTACTTTATTGCTACAAAATTTCAAGGTTTTATGACGCACCAGTAAAAAGTTACAAGCATTTGTATGTTGCAAACTTTGATAGGTGTAGGACGAACGGTATAGAAGTTAGGGCCATTTGAAGTTTTATCAGTGTTTGATTTGGGACTCAAGGGTAGCATAGCTTTGAGCGATAGCTTAAATTGACAAGAGGCTCGAGTACTTTATTGTTACAAAATTTTAAGGTTTTATCACGCTCCAGTAAAAAGTTACAAGCATTTGTATGTTGGAAACTTTGATAGCTGTAGGACGGACCGTATAGAAGTTAGGGCCATTTGAAGTTTTATCAGTGTTTGATTTGGGACTCAAGGGTAGCATTGCTTTGAGCGATAGCTTAAATTGACAAGAGGCTCGACTACTTTATTGTTACAAAATTTCAAGGTTTTATGACGCTCCAGTAAAAAGTTACAAGCATTTGTATGTTGCAAACTTTGATAGGTGTAGGACACACCGTATAGAAGTTAGGACCATTTGAAGTTTTATCAGTGTTTGATTTGGGACAAAAGGGTACCATAGCTTTGAGCGGTAGCTTAAATTGACAAGAGGCTCGAGTACTTTATTGTTACAAAATTTCAAGGTTTTATGACGCTCCAGTAAAAAGTTACAAGCATTTGTATATTGCAAACTTTGATAGGTGTAGGACGTTCCGTATAGAAGTAAAGGCCATTTGAAGTTTTATCAGTGTTTGATTTTGGACTCAAGGGTAGCATAGCTTTGAACGATAGCTTAAATTGACAAGAGGTTCGAGTATTTTTTTGTTACAAAATTTCAAGGTTTTATGACGCTCCAGTAAAAAGTTACAAGCATTTGTATGTTGCAAACTTTGATAGGTATAGGACGTACCGTATAGAAGTTAGGGCCATTTGAAGTTTTATCAGTTTTTGATTTGGGACTCAAGGGTACCATAGCTTTGAGCGGTAGCTTAAATTGACAAGAGGCTCGAGAACTTTATTATTACCAAATTTCAAGGTTTTTTGACGCTCCAGTAAAAAGTTACAAGCATTTGTATGTTGCAAACTTTGATAGGTGTAGGACGCACCGTATAGAATTCAGGGCCATTTGAAGTTTTATCAGTGTTTGATTTGGGACTCAAGGGTAGCATAGCTTTGAGCGATAGCTTAAATTGACAAGAGGCTCGAGTACTTTATTGTTACAAAATTTTAAGGTTTTATGACGCTGCAGTAAAAAGTTACAAGCATTTGTATGCTGCAAACTTTGATAGGTGTAGGACGTTCCGTATAGAAGTTACGGCCATTTGATGTTTTTTCCGTGTTTGATCTGGGACTCAAGGGTAGCATAGCTTTGAGCGATAGCTGAAATTGAAAAGAGGCTAGAGTACTTTATTGTTACAAAATTTCAAGGTTTTATGACGCTCCAGTAAAAAGTTACAAGCATTTGTATGTTGCAAACTTTGATAGGTGTAGGACGAACGGTATAGAAGTTAGGGCCATTTGCAGTTTTATCAATGTTTGATTTGGGACTCAAGGGTAGCTTAGCTTTGAGCGATAGCTTAAATTGACAAGAGGCTCGAGTATTTTTTTGTTACAAAATTTCAAGGTTTTATGACGCTCCAGTAAAAAGTTACAAGCATTTGTATGTTGGAAACTTTGATAGCTGTAGGACGTACCGTATAGAAGTTAGGGCCATTTGAAGTTTTATCAGTGTTTGATTTTGGACTCAAGGGTAGCATTGCTTTGAGCGATAGCTTAAATTGACAAGAGGCTCGACTACTTTATTGTTACAAAATTTCAAGGTTTTTTGACGCACCAGTAAAAAGTTACAAGCATTTGTATGTTGCAAACTTTGATAGGAGTAGGGCGTACCGTATTGAAGTTAGGCTCATTTGAAGTTTTATCAGTGTTTGATTTGGGACTCAAGGGTAGCATAGCTTTGAGCGGTAGCTTAAATTGACAAGAGGCTCGAGTACTTTATTGTTACAAAATTTCAAGGTTTTATGACGCTCCAGTAAAAAGTTACAAGCATTTGTATGTTGCAAACTTTGATAGGTGTAGGACGTACCGTATAGAAGTAAGGGCCATTTGAAGTTTTATCAGTGTTTGATTTTGGACTCAAGGGTAGCATAGCTTTGAACGATAGCTTAAATTGACAAGAGGCTCGAGTATTTTTTTGTTACAAAATTTCAAGGTTTTATGACGCTCCAGTAAAAAGTTACAAGCATTTGTATGTTGCAAACTTTGATAGGTATAGGACGTACCGTATAGAAGTTAGGGCCATTTGAAGTTTTATCAGTTTTTGATTTGGGACTCAAGGGTACCATAGCTTTGAGCGGTAGCTTAAATTGACAAGAGGCTCGAGAACTTTATTATTACCAAATTTCAAGGTTTTTTGACGCTCCAGTAAAAAGTTACAAGCATTTGTATGTTGCAAACTTTGATAGGTGTAGGACGCACCGTATAGAATTCAGGGCCATTTGAAGTTTTATCAGTGTTTGATTTGGGACTCAAGGGTAGCATAGCTTTGAGCGATAGCTTAAATTGACAAGAGGCTCGAGTACTTTATTGTTACAAAATTTTAAGGTTTTATGACGCTGCAGTAAAAAGTTACAAGCATTTGTATGCTGCAAACTTTGATAGGTGTAGGACGTTCCGTATAGAAGTTACGGCCATTTGAAGTTTTTTCCGTGTTTGATCTGGGACTCAAGGGTAGCATAGCTTTGAGCGATAGCTGAAATTGAAAAGAGGCTAGAGTACTTTATTGTTACAAAATTTCAAGGTTTTATGACGCTCCAGTAAAAAGTTACAAGCATTTGTATGTTGCAAACTTTGGTAGGTGTAGGACGAACGGTATAGAAGTTAAGGCCATTTGCAGTTTTATCAATGTTTGATTTGGGACTCAAGGGTAGCTTAGCTTTGAGCGATAGCTTAAATTGACAAGAGGCTCGAGTATTTTTTTGTTACAAAATTTCAAGGTTTTATGACGCTCCAGTAAAAAGTTACAAGCATTTGTATGTTGGAAACTTTGATAGCTGTAGGACGTACCGTATAGAAGTTAGGGCCATTTGAAGTTTTATCAGTGTTTGATTTTGGACTCAAGGGTAGCATTGCTTTGAGCGATAGCTTAAATTGACAAGAGGTTCGAGTATTTTTTTGTTACAAAATTTCAAGGTTTTTTGACGCTCCAGTAAAAAGTTACAAGCATTTGTATGTTGCAAACTTTGATAGGTGTAAGACGCACCGTATAGAATTCAAGGCCATTTGAAGTTTTATCAGTGTTTGATTTGGGACTCAAGGGTAGCATAGCTTTGAGCGATAGCTTAAATTGACAAGAGGCTCGAGTACTTTATTGTTACAAAATTTCAAGGTTTTATGAAGCTGCAGTAAAAATTTGTATGCTGCAAACTTTGATAGGTGTAGGACGTACCGTATAGAAGTTACGGCCATTTGAAGTTTTATCCGTGTTTGATCTGGGACTCAAGGGTAGCATAGCTTTGAGCGATAGCTGAAATTGAAAAGAAGCTAGAGTACTTTATTGTTACAAAGTTTCAAGGTTTTATGACGCTCCAGTAAAAAGTTACAAGCATTTGTATGTTGCAAACTTTGATAGGTGTAGGACGAACGGTATAGAAGTTAGGGCCATTTGAAGTTTTATCAGTGTTTGATTTGGGACTCAAGGGTAGCATTGCTTTGAGCGATAGCTTAAATTGACAAGAGGCTCGACTACTTTATTGTTACAAAATTTCAAGGTTTTTTGACGCACCAGTAAAAAGTTACAAGCATTTGTATGTTGCAAACTTTGATAGGAGTAGGGCGTACCGTATTGAAGTTAGGCTCATTTGAAGTTTTATCAGTGTTTGATTTGGGACTCAAGGGTAGCATAGCTTTGAGCGGTAGCTTAAATTGACAAGAGGCTCGAGTACTTTATTGTTACAAAATTTCAAGGTTTTATGACGCTCCAGTAAAAAGTTACAAGCATTTGTATGTTGCAAACTTTGATAGGTGTAGGACGTACCGTATAGAAGTAAGGGCCATTTGAAGTTTTATCAGTGTTTGATTTTGGACTCAAGGGTAGCATAGCTTTGAACGATAGCTTAAATTGACAAGAGGTTCGAGTATTTTTTTGTTACAAAATTTCAAGGTTTTTTGACGCTCCAGTAAAAAGTTACAAGCATTTGTATGTTGCAAACTTTGATAGGTGTAGGACGCACCGTATAGAATTCAGGGCCATTTGAAGTTTTATCAGTGTTTGATTTGGGACTCAAGGGTAGCATAGCTTTGAGCGATAGCTTAAATTGACAAGAGGCTCGAGTACTTTATTGTTACAAAATTTCAAGGTTTTATGAAGCTGCAGTAAAAATTTGTATGCTGCAAACTTTGATAGGTGTAGGACGTACCGTATAGAAGTTACGGCCATTTGAAGTTTTATCCGTGTTTGATCTGGGACTCAAGGGTAGCATAGCTTTGAGCGATAGCTGAAATTGAAAAGAAGCTAGAGTACTTTATTGTTACAAAGTTTCAAGGTTTTATGACGCTCCAGTAAAAAGTTACAAGCATTTGTATGTTGCAAACTTTGATAGGTGTAGGACGAACGGTATAGAAGTTAGGGCCATTTGAAGTTTTATCAGTGTTTGATTTGGGACTCAAGGGTAGCTTAGCTTTGAGCGATAGCTTAAATTGACAAGAGGCTCGAGTACTTTATTGTTACAAAATTTCAAGGTTTTATGACGCACCAGTAAAAAGTTACAAGCATTTGTATGTTGCAAACTTTGATAGGTGTAGGACGAACGGTATAGAAGTTAGGGCCATTTGAAGTTTTATCAGTGTTTGATTTGGGACTCAAGGGTAGCATAGCTTTGAGCGGTAGCTTAACTTGACAAGAGGCTCGAGTACTTTATTGTTACAAAATTTCAAGGTTTTATGACGCTCCAGTAAAAAGTTACAAGCATTTGTATGTTGCAAACTTTGATAGGTGTAGGACACACCGTATAGAAGTTAGGGCCATTTGAAGTTTTATCAGTGTTTGATTTGGGACAAAAGGGTACCATAGCTTTGAGCGGTAGCTTAAATTGACAAGAGGCTCGAGTACTTTATTGTTACAAAATTTCAAGGTTTTATGACGCTCCAGTAAAAAGTTACAAGCATTTGTATGTTGCAAACTTTGATAGGTGTAGGACGTTCCGTATAGAAGTAAGGGCCATTTGAAGTTTTATCAGTTTTTGATTTTGGATTCAAGGGTAGCATAGCTTTGAACGATAGCTTAAATTGACAAGAGGCTCGAGAATTTTTTTGTTGTTTCAAAATTTCAAGGTTTTATGACGCTCCAGTAAAAAGTTACAAGCATTTGTATGTTGCAAACTTTGATAGGTATAGGACGTACCGTATAGAAGTTAGGGCCATTTGAAGTTTTATCAGTTTTTGATTTGGGACTCAAGGGTACCATAGCTTTGAGCGGTAGCTTAAACTGACAAGAGGCTCGAGAACTTTATTGTTACAAAATTTCAAGGTTTTTTGATGCTCCAGTAAAAAGTTACAAGCATTTGTATGTTGCAAACTTTGATAGGTGTAGGACGCACCGTATAGAATTCAGGGCCATTTGAAGTTTTATCAATGTTTGATTTGGGACTCAAGGGTAGCATAGCTTTGAGCGATAGCTTAAATTGACAAGAGGCTCGAGTACTTTATTGTTACAAAATTTCAAGGATTTATGACGCTCCAGTAAAAAGTTACAAGCATTTGTATGTTGCAAACTTTGATAGGTGTAGGACGAACGGTATAGAAGTTAGGGCCATTTGAAGTTTTATCAGTGTTTGATTTGGGACTCAAGGGTAGCTTAGCTTTGAGCGATAGCTTAAATTGACAAGAGGCTCGAGTACTTTATTGTTACAAAATTTCAAGGTTTTATGACGCACCACTAAAAAGTTACAAGCATTTGTATGTTGCAAACTTTGATAGTGTAGGGCGTACCGTATAGAAGTTAGGGCCATTTGAAGTTTTATCAGTGTTTGATTTGGGACTCAAGGGTAGCATAGCTTTGAGCGGTAGCTTAACTTGACAAGAGGCTCGAGTACTTTATTGTTACAAAATTTCAAGGTTTTATGACGCTCCAGTAAAAAGTTACAAGCATTTGTATGTTGCAAACTTTGATAGGTGTAGGACACATCGTATAGAAGTTAGGGCCATTTGAAGTTTTATCAGTGTTTGATTTGGGACAAAAAGGTACCATAGCTTTGAGCGGTAGCTTAAATTGACAAGAGGCTCGAGTACTTTATTGTTACAAAATTTCAAGGTTTTATGACGCTCCAGTAAAAAGTTACAAGCATTTGTATGTTGCAAACTTTGATAGGTGTAGGACGTACCGTATAGAAGTAAGGGCCATTTGAAGTTTTATCAGTGTTTGATTTTGGACTCAAGGGTAGCATAGCTTTGAACGATAGCTTAAATTGACAAGAGGCTCGAGTATTTTTTTGTTACAAAATTTCAAGGTTTTATGACGCTCCAGTAAAAAGTTACAAGCATTTGTATGTTGCAAACTTTGATAGGTATAGGACGTACCGTATAGAAGTTAGGGCCATTTGAAGTTTTATCAGTTTTTGATTTGGTACTCAAGGGTACCATAGCTTTGAGCGGTAGCTTAAATTGACAAGAGGCTCGAGAACTTTATTGTTACAAAGTTTCAAGGTTTTATGACGCTCCAGTAAAAAGTTACAAGCATTTGTATGTTGCAAACTTTGATAGGTGTAGGACGCACCGTATATAATTCAGGGCCATTTGAAGTTTTATCAGTGTTTGATTTGGGACTCAAGGGTAGCATAGCTTTGAGCGATAGCTTAAATTGACAAGAGGCTCGAGTACTTTATTGTTACAAAATTTTAAGGTTTTATGACGCAGCAGTAAAAATTTGTATGCTGCAAACTTTGATAGGTGTAAGACGTACCGTATAGAAGTTACGGCCATTTGAAGTTTTATCCGTGTTTGATCTGGGACTCAAGGGTAGCATAGCTTTGAGCGATAGCTGAAATTGAAAAGAAGCTAGAGTACTTTATTGTTACAAAATTTCAAGGTTTTATGACGCTCCAGTAAAAAGTTACAAGCATTTGTATGTTGCAAACTTTGATAGGTGTAGGACGAACGGTATAGAAGTTAGGGCCATTTGAAGTTTTATCAGTGTTTGATTTGGGACTCAAGGGTAGCTTAGCTTTGAGCGATAGCTTAAATTGACAAGAGGCTCGAGTACTTTATTGTTACAAAATTTCAAGGTTTTATGACGCACCAGTAAAAACTTACAAGCATTTGTATGTTGCAAACTTTGATAGGTGTAGGACGAAGGGTATAGAAGTTAGGGCCATTTGAAGTTTTATCAGTGTTTGATTTGGGACTCAAGGGTAGCATAGCTTTGAGCGGTAGCTTAACTTGACAAGAGGCTCGAGTACTTTATTGTTACAAAATTTCAAGGTTTTATGACGCTCCAGTAAAAAGTTACAAGCATTTGTATGTTGCAAACTTTGATAGGTGTAGGACGTTCCGTATAGAAGTAAGGGCCATTTGAAGTTTTATCAGTTTTTGATTTTGGATTCAAGGGTAGCATAGCTTTGAACGATAGCTTAAATTGACAAGAGGCTCGAGTATTTTTTTGTTACAAAATTTCAAGGTTTTAGGACGCTCCAGTAAAAAGTTACAAGCATTTGTATGTTGCAAACTTTGATAGGTATAGGACGTACCGTATAGAAGTTAGGGCCATTTGAAGTTTTATCAGTTTTTGATTTGGGACTCAAGGGTACCATAGCTTTGAGCGGTAGCTTAAATTGACAAGAGGCTCGAGAACTTTATTGTTACAAAATTTCAAGGTTTTTTGATGCTCCAGTAAAAAGTTACAAGCATTTGTATGTTGCAAACTTTGATAGGTGTAGGACGCGCCGTATAGAATTCAGGGCCATTTGAAGTTTTATCAGTGTTTGATTTGGGACTCAAGGGTAGCATAGCTTTGAGCGATAGCTTAAATTGACAAGAGGCTCGAGTACTTTATTGTTACAAAATTTCAAGGATTTATGACGCTCCAGTAAAAAGTTACAAGCATTTGTATGTTGCAAACTTTGATAGGTGTAGGACGAACGGTATAGAAGTTAGGGCCATTTGAAGTTTTATCAGTGTTTGATTTGGTACTCAAGGGTAGCTTAGCTTTGAGCGATAGCTTAAATTGACAAGAGGCTCGAGTACTTTATTGTTACAAAATTTCAAGGTTTTATGACGCACCAGTAAAAAGTTACAAGCATTTGTATGTTGCAAACTTTGATAGGTGTAGGGCGTACCGTATAGAAGTTAGGGCCATTTGAAGTTTTATAGGTGTTTGATATGGGACTCAAGGGTAGCATAGCCTTGAGCGATAGCTTAAATTGACAAGAGGCTCGAGTATTTTTTTGTTACAAAATTTCAAGGTTTTATGACGCTCCAGTAAAAAGTTACAAGCATTTGTATGTTGGAAACTTTGATAGCTGTAGGACGTACCGTATAGAAGTTAGGGCCATTTGAAGTTTCATCAGTGTTTGATTTGGGACTCAAGGGTAGCATTGCTTTGAGCGATAGCTTAAATTGACAAGAGGCTCGACTACTTTATTGTTACAAAATTTCAAGGTTTTTTGACGCACCAGTAAAAAGTTACAAGCATTTGTATGTTGCAAACTTTGATAGGAGTAGGGCGTACCGTATTGAAGTTAGGGTCATTTGAAGTTTTATCAGTGTTTGATTTGGGACTCAAGGGTAGCATAGCTTTAAGCGGTAGCTTAACTTGACAAGAGGCTCGAGTACTTTATTGTTACAAAATTTCAAGGTTTTATGACGCTCCAGTAAAAAGTTACAAGCATTTGTATGTTGCAAACTTTGATAGGTGTAGGACACACCGTATAGATGTTAGGGCCATTTGAAGTTTTATCAGTGTTTGATTTGGGACAAAAGGGTACCATAGCTTTGAGCGGTAGCTTAAATTGACAAGAGGCTCGAGTACTTTATTGTTACAAAATTTCAAGGTTTTATGACGCTCCAGTAAAAAGTTACAAGCATTTGTATGTTGCAAACTTTGATAGGTGTAGGACGTACCGTATAGAAGTAAGGGCCATTTGAAGTTTTATCAGTGTTTGATTTTCGACTCAAGGGGAGCATAGCTTTGAACGATAGCTTAAATTGACAAGAGGCTCGAGTATTTTTTTGTTACAAAATTTCAAGGTTTTATGACGCTCCAGTAAAAAGTTACAAGCATTTGTATGTTGCAAACTTTGATAGGTATAGGACGTACCGTATAGAAGTTAGGGCCATTTGAAGTTTTATCAGTTTTTGATTTGGGACTCAAGGGTACCATAGCTTTGAGCGGTAGCTTAAATTGACAAGAGGCTCGAAAACTTTATTGTCACAAAATTTCAAGGTTTTTTGACGCTCCAGTAAAAAGTTACAAGCATTTGTATGTTGCAAACTTTGATAGGTGTAGGACGCACCGTATAGAATTCAGGGCCATTTGAAGTTTTATCAGTGTTTGATTTGGGACTCAAGGGTAGCATAGCTTTGAGCGATAGCTTAAATTGACAAGAGGCTCGAGTACTTTATTGTTACAAAATTTTAAGGTTTTATGACGCTGCAGTAAAAAGTTACAAGCATTTGTATGCTGCAAACTTTGATAGGTGTAGGACGTACCGTATAGAAGTTACGGCCATTTGAAGTTTTATCCGTGTTTGATCTGGGACTCAAGGGTAGCATAGCTTTGAGCGATAGCTGAAATTGAAAAGAGGCTAGAGTACTTTATTGTTACAAAATTTCAAGGTTTTATGACGCTCCAGTAAAAAGTTACAAGCATTTGTATGTTGCAAACATTGATAGGTGTAGGACGACCGGTATAGAAGTTAGGGCCATTTGAAGTTTTATCAGTGTTTGATTTGGGACTCAAGGGTAGCTTAGCTTTGAGCGATAGCTTAAATTGGCAAGAGGCTCGAGTACTTTATTGTTACAAAATTTCAAGGTTTTATGACGCACCAGTAAAAAGTTACAAGCATTTGTATGTTGCAAACTTTGATAGGTGTAGGACGAACGGTATAGAAGTTAGGGCCATTTGAAGTTTTATCAGTGTTTGATTTGGGACTCAAGGGTAGCATAGCTTTGAGCGATAGCTTAAATTGACAAGAGGCTCGAGTACTTTATTGTTACAAAATTTTAAGGTTTTATGACGCTCCAGTAAAAAGTTACAAGCATTTGTATGTTGGAAACTTTGATAGCTGTAGGACGTACCATATAGAAGTTAGGGCCATTTGAAGTTTTATCAGTGTTTGACTTGGGACTCAAGGGTAGCATTGCTTTGAGCGATAGCTTAAATTGACAAGAGGCTCGACTACTTTATTGTTACAAAATTTCAAGGTTTTTTGACGCACCAGTAAAAAGTTACAAGCATTTGTATGTTGCAAACTTTGATAGGAGTAGGGCGTACCGTATTTAAGTTAGGGTCATTTGAAGTTTTATCAGTGTTTGATTTGGGACTCAAGGGTAGCATAGCTTTGAGCGGTAGCTTAACTTGACAAGAGGCTCGAGTACTTTATTGTTACAAAATTTCAAGGCTTTATGACGCTCCAGTAAAAAGTTACAAGCATTTGTATGTTGCAAACTTTGATAGGTGTAGGACGTACCGTATAGAAGTTAGGGCCATTTGAAGTTTTATCAGTTTTTGATTTGGGACTCAAGGGTACCATAGCTTTGAGCGGTAGCTTAAATTGACAAGAGGCTCGAGAACTTTATTGTTACAAAATTTCAAGGTTTTTTGACGCTCCAGTAAAAAGTTACAAGCATTTGTATGTTGCAAACTTTGATAGGTGTAGGACGCACCGTATAGAATTCAGGGCGATTTGAAGTTTTATCAGTGTTTGATTTGGGACTCAAGGGTAGCAAAGCTTTGAGCGATAGCTTAAATTGACAAGAGGCTCGAGTACTTTATTGTTACAAAATTTTAAGGTTTTATGACGCTGCAGTAAAAAGTTACAAGCATTTGTATGGTGCAAACTTTGATAGGTGTAGGACGTACCGTATAGAAGTTACGGCCATTTGAAGTTTTATCCGTGTTTGATCTGGGACTCAAGGGTAGCATAGCTTTGAGCGATAGCTGAAATTGAAAAGAGGCTAGAGTACTTTATTGTTACAAAATTTCAAGGTTTTATGACGCTCCAGTAAAAAGTTACAAGCATTTGTATGTTGCAAACTTTGATAGGTGTAGGACGAACGGTATAGAAGTTAGGGCCATTTGAAGTTTTATCAGTGTTTGATTTGGGACTCAAGGGTAGCTTAGCTTTGAGCGATAGCTTAAATTGGCAAGAGGCTCGAGTACTTTATTGTTACAAAATTTCAAGGTTTTATGACGCACCAGTAAAAAGTTACAAGCATTTGTATGTTGCAAACTTTGATAGGTGTAGGACGAACGGTATAGAAGTTAGGGCCATTTGAAGTTTTATCAGTGTTTGATTTGGGACTCAAGGGTAGCATAGCTTTGAGCGATAGCTTAAATTGACAAGAGGCTCGAGTACTTTATTGTTACAAAATTTCAAGGTTTTATGACGCACCAGTAAAAAGTTACAAGCATTTGTATGTTGCAAACTTTGATAGGTGTAGGGCGTACCATATAGAAGTTAGGGCCATTTGAAGTTTTATAAGTGTTTGATATGGGACTCAAGGGTAGCATAGCCTTGAGCGATAGCTTAAATTGACAAGAGGCTCGAGTATTTTTTTGTTACAAAATTTCAAGGTCTTATGACGCCCCAGTAAAAAGTTACAAGCATTTGTATGTTGCAAACTTTGATAGCTGTAGGACGTACCGTATAGAAGTTAGGGCCATTTGAAGTTTTATCAGTGTTTGATTTGGGACTCAAGGGTAGCATAGCTTAGAGCGATAGATTAAATTGTCAAGAGGCTCGACTACTTTATTGTTACAAAATTTCAAGGTTTTTGACGCACCAGTAAAAAGTTACAAGCATTTGTATGTTGCAAACTTTGATAGGAGTAGGGCGTACCGTATTGAAGTTAGGGCCATTGAAGTTTTATCAGTGTTTGATCTGGGTCCCAAGGGTAGCATAGCTTTGAGCGATAGCTTAAATTGACAAGAGGTTAGAGCACATTATTGTTACAAAATTTCAAGGTTTTAAGACGCTCCAGTGAAAAGTTACAAGCATTTGTATGTTGCAAACTTTGATAGGA
The DNA here is from genome assembly GCA_920105625.2 of Clusia tigrina. NCBI lineage: Eukaryota > Metazoa > Arthropoda > Insecta > Diptera > Clusiidae > Clusia > Clusia tigrina. Next base: position 107,530,030 of record OV050033.1, on the reverse strand, counting down.
GTAGGGCGTAAAGTATTGAAGTTAGGGTCATTTGAAGTTTTATCAGTGTTTGATTTGGGACTCAAGGGTTGCATAGCTTTGAGCGGTAGCTTAACTTGACAAGAGGCTCGAGTACTTTATTGTTACAAAATTTTAAGGTTTTAAGACGCTCCAGTAAAAAGTTACAAGCATTTGTATGTTGCAAACTTTGATAACTGTAGGACGTACCGTATAGAAGTGAGGGCCATTTCAAGTTTTATCAGTGTTTGATTTGGGACTCAAGGGTAGCATAGCTTTGAGCGATAGCTTAAATTGACAAGAGGCTCGACTACTTTATTGCTACAAAATTTCAAGTTTTTTTGACGCACCAGTAAAAAGTTACAAGGATTTGTATGTTGCAAACTTTGATAGGAGTAGGGCGTACCGTATTGAAGTTAGGGTCATTTGAAGTTGTATCAGTGTTTGATTTGGGACTCAAGGGTAGCATAGCTTTGAGCGGTAGCTTAAATTGACAAGAGGCTCGAGTACTTTATTGTTACAAAATTTCAAGTTTTTATGACGCTCCAGTAAAAAGTTACAAGCATTTGTATGTTGCAAACTTCGATAGGTGTAGGACGTACCGTATAGAAGTAAGGGCCATTTGAAGTTTTATCAGTGTTTGATTTGGGACTCAAGGGTAGCATAGCTTTAAACGATAGCTTAAATTGACAAGAGGCTCGAGTATTTTTTTGTTACAAAATTTCAAGGTTTTATGACGCTCCAGTAAAAAGTTACAAGCATTTGTATGTTGCAAACTTTGATAGGTATAGGACGTACCGTATAGAAGTTAAGGCCATTTGAAGTTTTATCAGTTTTTGATTTGAGACTCAAGGGTAACATAGTTTTGAGCGATGGCATAAATTGACAAGAGGCTCGACTACTTTATTGTTACAAAATTTCAAGGTTTTTTGACACTCCAGTAAAAAGTTACAAGCATTTGTATGCTGCATACTTTGATAGGTGTAGGACGAACCGTATAGAAGTTACGCTCATTTGAAGTTTTATCAGAGTTTGATCTGGGACTCAAGGGTAGCATAGGTTTGAGCGATAGCTGAAATTGACAAGAGGCTAGAGTACTTTATTGTTACAAAATTTCAAGGTTTTATGACGCTCCAGTAAAAAGTTACAAGCATTTGTATGTTGCAAACTTTGATAGATGTAGGACGAACGGTATAGAATTTAGGGCCATTTGAAGTTTTATCAGTGTTTGATTTGGGACTCAAGGGTAGCTTAGCTTTGAGCGATAGCTTAAATTGACAAGAGGCTCGAGTACTTTATTGTTACAAAATTTCAAGGTTTTATGACGCACCAGTAAAAAGTTACAAGCATTTGTATGTTGCAAACTTTTGATAGGTGTAGGGCGTACCGTATAGAAGTTAGGGTCATTTGAAGTTTTATAAGTGTTTGATCTGGGACTCAAGGGTAGCATAGCTTTGAGCGATAGCTGAAATTGACAAGAGGCTAGAGTACTTTATTGTTACAAAATTTCAAGGTTTTATGACGCTCCAGTAAAAAGTTATAAGCATTTGCATGTTGCAGACTTTGATAGGTGTAGGATGTACCGCATAGAAGCTAGGGCCATTTGAAGTTTTATCAGTGTTTGATTTGGGACTCAACGGTAGCATAAGTTTGAGCGATAGCTTAAATTGACAAGAGGCTCGAGTACTTTATTGTTACAAAATTTCAAGGTTTTATGACGCTCCAGTAAAAAGTTAAAAGCATTTGTATGTTGCAAACTTTGATAGGTGTAGGACATACCGTATAGAAGTTAGGGCCATTTGAAGTTTTATAAGTGTTTGATTTGGGACTCAAGGGTAGCATAGCTTTGAGCGGTAGCTTAACTAGACAAGAGGCTCGAGTACTTTATTGTTAAAAAATTTCAAGGTTTTATGACGCTCCAGTAAAAAGTTACAAGCATTTGTATGTTGCAAACTTTGATAGGTGTAGGACACACCGTATAGAAGTTAGGGCCATTTGAAGTTTTATCAGTGTTTGATCTGGGACATAAGGGTAGCATAGCTTTGAGCGATAGCTGCAATTGAGAAGAGGCTAGAGTACTTTATTGTTACAAAATTTCAAGGTTTTATGACGCTCCAGTAAAAAGTTACAAGCATTTGTATGTTTCAAACTTTGATAGCTGTAGGACGTACCGTATAGAAGTTAGGGCCATTTGAAGTTTTATCAGTGTTTGATTTGGGACTCAAGGGTAGCATAGCTTAGAGCGATAGCTTAAATTGACAAGAGGCTCGACTTCTTTATTGTTACAAAATTTCAAGGTTTTTTGACGCACCAGTAAAAAGTTACAAGCATTTGTATGTTGCAAACTTTCATAGGAGTAGGGCGTACCGTATTGAAGTTAGGGTCATTGGAAGTTTTATCAGTGTTTGATCTGGGTCTCAAGGGTAGCATAGCTTTGAGCGATAGCTTAAATCGACAAGAGGTTAGAGTACTTTATTGTTACAAAATTTCAAGGTTTTAAGACGCTCCAGTAAAAAGTTACAAGCATTTGTATGTTGCAAACTTTGATAGAAGTAGGGCGTACCGTATTGAAGTTAGGGTCATTTGAAGTTTTATCAGTGTTTGATTTGGGACTCAAGGGTAGCATAGCTTTGAACGATAGCTTAAATTGACAAGAGGCTCGAGTATTTTTTTGTTACAAAATTTCAAAGTTTTATGACGCTCCAGTAAAAAGTTACAAGCATTTGTATGTTGCAAACTTTGATAGGAGTAGGGCGTACCGTATTGAAGTTAGGGTCATTTGAAGTTTTATCAGTGTTTGATTTGGGACTCAAGGGTAGCATAGCTTTGAGCGGTAGCTTAACTTGACAAGAGGCTCGAGTACTTTATTGTTACAAAATTTTAAGGTTTTATGACGCTCCAGTAAAAAGTTACAAGCATTTGTATGTTTGCAAACTTTGATAACTGTAGGACGTACCGTATAGAAGTTAGGGCCATTTGAAGTTTATCAGTGTTTGATTTGGGACTCAAGGGTAGCATAGCTTTGAGCGATAGCTTAAATTGACAAGAGGCTCGACTACTTTATTGTTACAAAATTTCAAGGTTTTTTGACGCACCAGTAAAAAGTTACAAGCATTTGTATGTTGCAAACTTTGATAGGAGTAGGGCGTACCGTATTGATGTTAGGGTCATTTAAAGTTTTATAAGTGTTTGATTTGGGACTCAAGGGTAGCATAGCTTTGAGCGGTAGCTTAACTAGACAAGAGGCTCGAGTACTTTATTGTTACAAAATTTCAAGGTTTTATGACGCTCCAGTAAAAAGTTACAAGCATTTGTATGTTGCAAACTTTGATAGGTGTAGGACACACCGTATAGAAGTTAGGGCCATTTGAAGTTTTATCAGTGTTTGATTTGGGTCTCAAGGGAAGCATAGCTTTGAGCGATAGCTGAAATTGACAAGAGGCTAGAGTACTTTATTGTTACAAAATTTCAAGGTTTTATGACGCTCCAGTAAAAAGTTACAAGCATTTGTATGTTGCAAACTTTGATAGGTGTAGGACATACCGTATAGAAGTTAGGGCCATTTGAAGTTTTATAAGTGTTTGATTTGGGACTCAAGGGTAGCATAGCTTTGAGCGATAGCTTAAATTGACAAGAGGCTCGAGTACTTTATTGTTACAAAATTTTAAGGTTTTATGACGCTGTAGTAAAAAGTTACAAGCATTTGTATGCTGCAAACTTTGATAGGTGTAGGACGTACCGTATAGAAGTTATGGCCATTTGCAGATTTATCAGTGTTTGATCTGGGACATAAGGGTAGCATAGCTTTGAGCGATAGCTTAAATTGACAAGAGGCTCGAGTATTTTTTTGTTACAAAATTTCAAGGTTTTATGACGCTCCAGTAAAAAGTTACAAGCATTTGTATGTTGCAAACTTTGATAGGTTTAGGACGTACCGTATAGAAGTTAGGGTCATTTGAAGTTTTATCCGTTTTTGATTTGGGACTCAAGGGTAACATAGTTTTGAGCGATAGCTTAAATTGACAAGAGGCTCGACTACTTTATTGGTACAAAATTTCAAGGTTTTTTGACACTCCAGTAAAAAGTTACAAGCATTTGTATGTTGCAAACTTTGATAGGTGTAGGATGTACCGTATAGAAGTTAGGGCCATTTAAAACTTTATCAGTGTTTGATTTGGGACTGAAGGGTAGCATAGCTTTGAGCGATAGCTTAAGTTGACAAGAGGCTCGAGTACTTTATTGTTACAAAATTTTAAGGTTTTATGACGCTGCAGTAAAAAGTTACAAGCATTTGTATGCTGCAAACTTTGATAGGTGTAGGACGTACCGTATAGAAGTTACGGCCATTTGAAGATTTATCAGTGTTTGATCTGGGACATAAGGGTAGCATAGCATTGAGCGATAGCTGCAACTGACAAGAGGCTAGAGTACTTTATTGTTACAAAATTTCAAGGTTTTATGACGCTCCAGTAAAAAGTTACAAGCATTTGTATGTTGCAAACTTTGATAGGTGTAGGACGAACGGTATAGTATTTAGGGCCATTTGAAGTTTTATCAGTGTTTGATTTGGGACTTAAGGGTAGCATAGCTTTAAGCGATAGCTTAAATTGACAAGAGGCTCGAGTACTTTATTGTTAGAAAATTTGAAGGTTTTATGACGCTGCAGTAAAAAGTTACAAGCATTTGTATGCAGCAAACTTAGATAGGTGTAGGACGTACCGTATAGAAGTTACGACCATTTGAAGTTTTATCAGTGTTTGATCTGGGACATAAGGGTAGCATAGCTTTGAGCGATAGCTGAAATTGACAAGAGGCTAGAGTACTTTATTGTTACAAAATTTCAAGGTTTTATGACGCTCCAGTCAAAAGTTACAAGAATTTGTATGTTGCAAACTTTGATAGGTGTAGGACATACCGTATAGAAGTTAGGGCCATTTGAAGTTTTATAAGTGTTTGATTTGGGACTCAAGGGTAGCATAGCTTAGAGCGATAGCTTAAATTGACAAGAGGCTCGACTACTTTATTGTTACAAAATTTCAAGGTTTTTTGACGCACCAGTAAAAAGTTACAAACATTTGTATGTTGCAAACTTTGATAGGAGTAGGGCGTACCGTATTGAAGTTGGGGTCATTTGAAGTTTTATCAGTGTTTGATCTGGGTCTTAATGGTAGCATAGCTTTGAGCGATAGCTTAAATTGACAAGAGGTTAGAGTACTTTATTGTTACAAAATTTCAAGGTTTTAAGACGTTCCAGTAAAAAGTTACAAGCATTTGTATGTTGCAAACTTTGATAGGTGTAGGACGTATCGTATAGAAGTTAGGGCCATTTGAAGTTTTATCAGTGTTTGATTTGGGATTCAAGGGTAGCATAGCTTTGAGCGATAGCTTAAATTGACAAGAGGCTCGCGTACTTTATTGTTACAAAATTTCAAGGTTTTATGACGCACCCGTAAAAAGTTACAAGCATTTGTATGTTGCAAACTTTGATAGGTGTAGGGCGTACCGTATAGAAGTTACGGCCATTTGAAGTTTTATCAGTGTTTGATCTGGGACTCAAGGGTAGCATAGCTTTGAGCGATAGCTCAAAGTGACAAGAGGCTAGAGTACTTTATTGTTACAAAATTTCAAGGTTTTATGACGCTCCAGTAAAAAGTTACAAGCATTTGTATGTTGCATACTTTGATAGCTGTAGGACGTACCGTATAGAAGTTAGGGCCATTGGAAGTTTTATCAGTATTTCATTTGGGACTCAAGGGTAGCATAGCTTAGAGCGATAGCTTAAATTGACAAGAGGCTCGACTACTTTATTGTTGCAAAATTTCAAGGTTTTTTGACGCACCAGTAAAAAGTTACAAGCATTTGTATGTTGCAAACTTTGATAGGAGTAGGGCGTACCGTATTGAAGTTAGGGTCATTTGAAGTTTTATCAGTGTTTGATCAGGGTCTCAAGGGTAGCAGAGCTTTGAGCGATAGCTTTAATTGACAAGAGGTTAGAGTACTTTATTGTTACAAAATTTCAAGGTTTTAAGACGCTCCAGTAAAAAGTTACAAGCGTTTGTATGTTGCAAACTTTGATAGGTTTAGGACGTATCGTATAGAAGTTAGGGCCATTTGAAGTTTTATCAGTTTTTGATTTGGGACTCAAGGGTAGCATAGCTTTGAGCGATAGCTTAAATTGACAAGAGGTTCGAGTACTTTATTGTTACAAAATTTCAAGGTTTTATGATTCTCCAGAAAAAAGTAACAAGCATTTGTATGTTGCAAACTTTGATAGGTTTAGGACGTACCGTATAGAAGTTAGGGCCATTTGAAGTTTTATCAGTGTTTGATCTGGGACATAAGGGTAGCATAGCTTTGAGCGATAGCTGAAATTGACAAGAGGCTAGAGTACTTTATTGTTACAAATTTCAAGGTTTTATGACGCTCCAGTAAAAAGTTACAAGCATTTGTATGTTGCAAACTTTGATAGGTGTAGGACATACCGTATAGAAGTTAGGGCCATTTAAAGTTTTATAAGTGTTTGATTTGGGACTCAAGGGTAGCATAGCTTTGAGCGATAGCTTAAATTGACAAGAGGCTCGAGTACTTTATTGTTACAAAATTTTAAGGTTTTATGACGCTGTAGTAAAAAGTTACAAGCATTTGAATGCTGCAAACTTTGATAGGTGTCGGACGTACCGTATAGAAGTTACGGCCATTTGCAGATTTATCAGTGTTTGATCTGGGACATAAGGGTAGCATAGCTTTGAGCGATAGCTTAAATTGACAAGAGCTCGAGTATTTTTTTGTTACAAAATTTCAAGGTTTTATGACGCTCCAGTAAAAAGTTACAAGCATTTGTATGTTGCAAACTTTGATAGGTTTAGGACGTACCGTATAGAAGTTAGGGCCATTTGAAGTTTTATCCGTTTTTGATTTGGGACTCAAGGGTAACATAGTTTTGAGCGATAGCTTAAATTGACAAGAGGCTCGACTACTTTATTGTTACAAAATTTCAAGGTTTTTTGACACTCCAGTAAAAAGTTACAAGCATTTGTATGTTGCAAACTTTGATAGGTGTAGGATGTACCGTATAGAAGTTAGGGCCATTTAAAACTTTATCAGTGTTTGATTTGGGACTGAAGGGTAGCATAGCTTTGAGCGATAGCTTAAATTGACAAGAGGCTCGAGTACTTTATTGTTAGAAAATTTTAAGGTTTTATGACGCTGCAGTAAAAAGTTACAAGCATTTGTATGCAGCAAACTTAGATAGGTGTAGGACGTACCGTATAGAAGTTACGACCATTTGAAGTTTTATCAGTGTTTGATCTGGGACATAAGGGTAGCATAGCTTTGAGCGATAGCTGCAATTGACAAGAGGCTAGAGTACTTTATTGTTACAAAATTTCAAGGTTTTATGACGCTCCAGTAAAAAGTTACAAGCATTTGTATGTTGCAAACTTTGATAGGTGTAGGACGAACGGTATAGTATTTAGGGCCATTTGAAGTTTTATCAGTGTTTGATTTGGGACTTAAGGGTAGCATAGCTTTAAGCGATAGCTTAAATTGACAAGAGGCTCGAGTACTTTATTGTTAGAAAATTTTAAGGTTTTATGACGCTGCAGTAAAAAGTTACAAGCATTTGTATGCAGCAAACTTAGATAGGTGTAGGACGTACCGTATAGAAGTTACGACCATTTGAAGTTTTATCAGTGTTTGATCTGGGACATAAGGGTAGCATAGCTTTGAGCGATAGCTGAAATTGACAAGAGGCTAGAGTACTTTATTGTTACAAAATTTCAAGGTTTTATGACGCTCCAGTAAAAAGTTACAAACATTTGTATGTTGCAAACTTTGATAGGAGTAGGGCGTACCGTATTGAAGTTGGGGTCATTTGAAGTTTTATAAGTGTTTGATTTGGGACTAAAGCGTAGCATAAGTTTGAGCGATAGCTTAAATTGAGAAGAGGCTCGAGTATTTTTTTGTTACAAAATTTCAAGGTTTTATGACGCTCTAGTAAAAAGTTTCAAGCATTTGTATGTTGCACACTTTGATAGCTGTAGGACGTACCGTATAGAAGTTAGGGCCATTTGAAGTTTTATCAGTGTTTCATTTGGGACTCAAGGGTAGCATAGCTTAGAGCGATAGCTTAAATAGACAAGAGGCTCGACTACTTTATTGTTACAAAATTTCAAGGTTTTTTGACGCACCAGTAAAAAGTTACAAACATTTGTATGTTGCAAACTTTGATAGGAGTAGGGCGTACCGTATTGAAGTTAGGGTCATTTGAAGTTTTATCAGTGTTTGATCTGGGTCTTAATGGTAGCATAGCTTTGAGCGATAGCTTAAATTGACAAGAGGTTAGAGTACTTTATTGTTACAAAATTTCAAGGTTTTAAGACGCTCCAGTAAAAAGTTACAAGCATTTGTATGTTGCATACTTTGATAGCTGTAGGACGTACCGTATAGAAGTTAGGGCCATTGGAAGTTTTATCAGTATTTCATTTGGGACTCAAGGGTAGCATAGCTTAGAGCGATAGCTTAAATTGACAAGAGGCTCGACTACTTTATTGTTGCAAAATTTCAAGGTTTTTTGACGCACCAGTAAAAAGTTACAAGCATTTGTATGTTGCAAACTTTGATAGGAGTAGGGCGTACCGTATTGAAGTTAGGGTCATTTGAAGTTTTATCAGTGTTTGATCAGGGTCTCAAGGGTAGCAGAGCTTTGAGCGATAGCTTTAATTGACAAGAGGTTAGAGTACTTTATTGTTACAAAATTTCAAGGTTTTAAGACGCTCCAGTAAAAAGTTACAAGCATTTGTATGTTGCAAACTTTGATAGGTTTAGGACGTATCGTATAGAAGTTAGGGCCATTTGAAGTTTTATCAGTTTTTGATTTGCGACTCAAGGGTAGCATAGCTTTGAGCGATAGCTTAAATTGACAAGAGGTTCGAGTACTTTATTGTTACAAAATTTCAAGGTTTTATGATTCTCCAGAAAAAAGTAACAAGCATTTGTATGTTGCAAACTTTGATAGGTTTAGGACGTACCGTATAGAAGTTAGGGCCATTTGAAGTTTTATCAGTGTTTGATCTGGGACATAAGGGTAGCATAGCTTTGAGCGATAGCTGAAATTGACAAGAGGCTAGAGTACTTTATTGTTACAAAATTTCAAGGTTTTATGACGCTCCAGTAAAAAGTTACAAGCATTTGTATGTTGCAAACTTTGATAGGTGTAGGACATACCGTATAGAAGTTAGGGCCATTTGAAGTTTTATAAGTGTTTGATTTGGGACTCAAGGGTAGCATAGCTTTGAGCGATAGCTTAAATTGACAAGAGGCTCGAGTACTTTATTGTTACAAAATTTTAAGGTTTTATGACGCTGTAGTAAAAAGTTACAAGCATTTGAATGCTGCAAACTTTGATAGGTGTCGGACGTACCGTATAGAAGTTACGGCCATTTGCAGATTTATCAGTGTTTGATCTGGGACATAAGGGTAGCATAGCTTTGAGCGATAGCTTAAATTGACAAGAGCTCGAGTATTTTTTTGTTACAAAATTTCAAGGTTTTATGACGCTCCAGTAAAAAGTTACAAGCATTTGTATGTTGCAAACTTTGATAGGTTTAGGACGTACCGTATAGAAGTTAGGGCCATTTGAAGTTTTATCCGTTTTTGATTTGGGACTCAAGGGTAACATAGTTTTGAGCGATAGCTTAAATTGACAAGAGGCTCGACTACTTTATTGTTACAAAATTTCAAGGTTTTTTGACACTCCAGTAAAAAGTTACAAGCATTTGTATGTTGCAAACTTTGATAGGTGTAGGATGTACCGTATAGAAGTTAGGGCCATTTAAAACTTTATCAGTGTTTGATTTGGGACTGAAGGGTAGCATAGCTTTGAGCGATAGCTTAAATTGACAAGAGGCTCGAGTACTTTATTGTTACAAAATTTTAAGGTTTTGTGACGCTGCAGTAAAAAGTTACAAGCATTTGTATGCTGCAAACTTTGATAGGTGTAGGACGTACCGTATAGAAGTTACGGCCATTTGAAGATTTATCAGTGTTTGATCTGGGACATAAGGGTAGCATAGCTTTGAGCGATAGCTGCAATTGACAAGAGGCTAGAGTACTTTATTGTTACAAAATTTCAAGGTTTTATGACGCTCCAGTAAAAAGTTACAAGCATTTGTATGTTGCAAACTTTGATAGGTGTAGGACGAACGGTATAGTATTTAGGGCCATTTGAAGTTTTATCAGTGTTTGATTTGGGACTCAAGGGTAGCATAGCTTTAAGCGATAGCTTAAATTGACAAGAGGCTCGAGTACTTTATTGTTAGAAAATTTTAAGGTTTTATGACGCTGCAGTAAAAAGTTACAAGCATTTGTATGCAACAAACTTAGATAGGTGTAGGACGTACCGTATAGAAGTTACGACCATTTGAAGTTTTATCAGTGTTTGATCTGGGACATAAGGGTAGCATAGCTTTGAGCGATAGCTGAAATTGACAAGAGGCTAGAATACTTTATTGTTACAAAATTTCAAGGTTTTATGACGCTCCAGTCAAAAGTTACAAGAATTTGTATGTTGCAAACTTTGATAGGTGTAGGACATACCGTATAGAAGTAAGGGCCATTTGAAGTTTTATAAGTGTTTGATTTGGGACTCAAGGGTAGCATAGCTTTGAGCGATAGCTTAAATTGACAAGAGGCTCGAGTACTTTATTGTTACAAAATTTCAAGGTTTTATGACGCTCCAGTAAAAAATTAAAAGCCTTTGTATGTTGCAAACTTTGATAGGTGTAGGACATACCGTATAGAAGTTAGGGCCATTTGAAGTTTTATAAGTGTTTGATTTGGGACTAAAGCGTAGCATAGGTTTGAGCGATAGCTTAAATTGAGAAGAGGCTCGAGTATTTTTTTGTTACAAAATTTCAAGGTTTTATGACGCTCTAGTAAAAAGTTTCAAGCATTTGTATGTTGCACACTTTGATAGCTGTAGGACGTACCGTATAGAAGTTAGGGCCATTTGAAGTTTTATCAGTGTTTCATTTGGGACTCAAGGGTAGCATAGCTTAGAGCGATAGCTTAAATAGACAAGAGGCTCGACTACTTTATTGTTACAAAATTTCAAGGTTTTTTGACGCACCAGTAAAAAGTTACAAACATTTGTATGTTGCAAACTTTGATAGGAGTAGGGCGTACCGTATTGAAGTTAGGGTCATTTGAAGTTTTATCAGTGTTTGATCTGGGTCTTAATGGTAGCATAGCTTTGAGCGATAGCTTAAATTGACAAGAGGTTAGAGTACTTTATTGTTACAAAATTTCAAGGTTTTAAGACGCTCCAGTAAAAAGTTACAAGCATTTGTATGTTGCATACTTTGATAGCTGTAGGACGTACCGTATAGAAGTTAGGGCCATTGGAAGTTTTATCAGTATTTCATTTGGGACTCAAGGGTAGCATAGCTTAGAGCGATAGCTTAAATTGACAAGAGGCTCGACTACTTTATTGTTGCAAAATTTCAAGGTTTTTTGACGCACCAGTAAAAAGTTACAAGCATTTGTATGTTGCAAACTTTGATAGATGTAGGACGAACGGTATAGAATTTAGGGCCATTTGAAGTTTTATCAGTGTTTGATTTGGGACTCAAGGGTAGCTTAGCTTTGAGCGATAGCTTAAATTGACAAGAGGCTCGAGTACTTTATTGTTACAAAATTTCAAGGTTTTATGACGCACCAGTAAAAAGTTACAAGCATTTGTATGTTGCAAACTTTTGATAGGTGTAGGGCGTACCGTATAGAAGTTAGGGTCATTTGAAGTTTTATAAGTGTTTGATTTGAGACTCAAGGGTAACATAGTTTTGAGCGATGGCATAAATTGACAAGAGGCTCGACTACTTTATTGTTACAAAATTTCAAGGTTTTTTGACACTCCAGTAAAAAGTTACAAGCATTTGTATGCTGCATACTTTGATAGGTGTAGGACGAACCGTATAGAAGTTACGCCCATTTGAAGTTTTATCAGAGTTTGATCTGGGACTCAAGGGTAGCATAGGTTTGAGCGATAGCTGAAATTAACAAGAGGCTAGAGTACTTTATTGTTACAAAATTTCAAGGTTTTATGACGCTCCAGTAAAAAGTTACAAGCATTTGTATGTTGCAAACTTTGATAGATGTAGGACGAACGGTATAGAATTTAGGGCCATTTGAAGTTTTATCAGTGTTTGATTTGGGACTCAAGGGTAGCTTAGCTTTGAGCGATAGCTTAAATTGACAAGAGGCTCGAGTACTTTATTGTTACAAAATTTCAAGGTTTTATGACGCACCAGTAAAAAGTTACAAGCATTTGTATGTTGCAAACTTTTGATAGGTGTAGGGCGTACCGTATAGAAGTTAGGGTCATTTGAAGTTTTATAAGTGTTTGATCTGGGACTCAAGGGTAGCATAGCTTTGAGCGATAGCTGAAATTGACAAGAGGCTAGAGTACTTTATTGTTACAAAATTTCAAGGTTTTATGACGCTCCAGTAAAAAGTTATAAGCATTTGCATGTTGCAGACTTTGATAGGTGTAGGATGTACCGCATAGAAGCTAGGGCCATTTGAAGTTTTATCAGTGTTTGATTTGGGACTCAACGGTAGCATAAGTTTGAGCGATAGCTTAAATTGACAAGAGGCTCGAGTACTTTATTGTTACAAAATTTCAAGGTTTTATGACGCTCCAGTAAAAAGTTAAAAGCATTTGTATGTTGCAAACTTTGATAGGTGTAGGACATACCGTATAGAAGTTAGGGCCATTTGAAGTTTTATAAGTGTTTGATTTGGGACTCAAGGGTAGCATAGCTTTGAGCGGTAGCTTAACTAGACAAGAGGCTCGAGTACTTTATTGTTAAAAAATTTCAAGGTTTTATGACGCTCCAGTAAAAAGTTACAAGCATTTGTATGTTGCAAACTTTGATAGGTGTAGGACACACCGTATAGAAGTTAGGGCCATTTGAAGTTTTATCAGTGTTTGATTTGGGACTCAAGGGTAGCATAGCTTTGAGCGGTAGCTTAAATTGACAAGAGGTTAGAGTACTTTATTGTTACAAAATTTCAAGGTTTTAAGACGCTCCAGTTAAAAGTTACAAGCATTTGTATGTTGCAAACTTTGATTGGTGTAGGACGTACCGTATAGAAGTTACGGCCATTTGAAGATTTATCAGTGTTTGATCTGGGACATAAGGGTAGCATAGCTTTGAGCGATAGCTGCAATTGACAAGAGGCTAGAGTACTTTATTGTTACAAAATTTCAAGGTTTTATGACGCTCCAGTAAAAAGTTACAAGCATTTGTATGTTTCAAACTTTGATAGCTGTAGGACGTACCGTATAGAAGTTAGGGCCATTTGAAGTTTTATCAGTGTTTGATTTGGGACTCAAGGGTAGCATAGCTTAGAGCGATAGCTTAAATTGACAAGAGGCTCGACTTCTTTATTGTTACAAAATTTCAAGGTTTTTTGACGCACCAGTAAAAAGTTACAAGCATTTGTATGTTGCAAACTTTCATAGGAGTAGGGCGTACCGTATTGAAGTTAGGGTCATTGGAAGTTTTATCAGTGTTTGATCTGGGTCTCAAGGGTAGCATAGCTTTGAGCGATAGCTTAAATCGACAAGAGGTTAGAGTACTTTATTGTTACAAAATTTCAAGGTTTTAAGACGCTCCAGTAAAAAGTTACAAGCATTTGTATGTTGCAAACTTTGATAGAAGTAGGGCGTACCGTATTGAAGTTAGGGTCATTTGAAGTTTTATCAGTGTTTGATTTGGGACTCAAGGGTAGCATAGCTTTGAACGATAGCTTAAATTGACAAGAGGCTCGAGTATTTTTTTGTTACAAAATTTCAAGGTTTTATGACGCTCCAGTAAAAAGTTACAAGCATTTGTATGTTGCAAACTTTGATAGGAGTAGGGCGTACCGTATTGAAGTTAGGGTCATTTGAAGTTTTATCAGTGTTTGATTTGGGACTCAAGGGTAGCATAGCTTTGAGCGGTAGCTTAACTTGACAAGAGGCTCGAGTACTTTATTGTTACAAAATTTTAAGGTTTTATGACGCTCCAGTAAAAAGTTACAAGCATTTGTATGTTTGCAAACTTTGATAACTGTAGGACGTACCGTATAGAAGTTAGGGCCATTTGAAGTTTATCAGTGTTTGATTTGGGACTCAAGGGTAGCATAGCTTTGAGCGATAGCTTAAATTGACAAGAGGCTCGACTACTTTATTGTTACAAAATTTCAAGGTTTTTTGACGCACCAGTAAAAAGTTACAAGCATTTGTATGTTGCAAACTTTGATAGGAGTAGGGCGTACCGTATTGATGTTAGGGTCATTTAAAGTTTTATAAGTGTTTGATTTGGGACTCAAGGGTAGCATAGCTTTGAGCGGTAGCTTAACTAGACAAGAGGCTCGAGTACTTTATTGTTACAAAATTTCAAGGTTTTATGACGCTCCAGTAAAAAGTTACAAGCATTTGTATGTTGCAAACTTTGATAGGTGTAGGACACACCGTATAGAAGTTAGGGCCATTTGAAGTTTTATCAGTGTTTGATTCGGGTCTCAAGGGAAGCATAGCTTTGAGCGATAGCTGAAATTGACAAGAGGCTAGAGTACTTTATTGTTACAAAATTTCAAGGTTTTATGACGCTCCAGTAAAAAGTTACAAGCATTTGTATGTTGCAAACTTTGATAGGTGTAGGACATACCGTATAGAAGTTAGGGCCATTTGAAGTTTTATAAGTGTTTGATTTGGGACTCAAGGGTAGCATAGCTTTGAGCGATAGCTTAAATTGACAAGAGGCTCGAGTACTTTATTGTTACAAAATTTTAAGGTTTTATGACGCTGTAGTAAAAAGTTACAAGCATTTGTATGCTGCAAACTTTGATAGGTGTAGGACGTACCGTATAGAAGTTATGGCCATTTGCAGATTTATCAGTGTTTGATCTGGGACATAAGGGTAGCATAGCTTTGAGCGATAGCTTAAATTGACAAGAGGCTCGAGTATTTTTTTGTTACAAAATTTCAAGGTTTTATGACGCTCCAGTAAAAAGTTACAAGCATTTGTATGTTGCAAACTTTGATAGGTTTAGGACGTACCGTATAGAAGTTAGGGTCATTTGAAGTTTTATCCGTTTTTGATTTGGGACTCAAAGGTAACATAGTTTTGAGCGATAGCTTAAATTGACAAGAGGCTCGACTACTTTATTGGTACAAAATTTCAAGGTTTTTTGACACTCCAGTAAAAAGTTACAAGCATTTGTATGTTGCAAACTTTGATAGGTGTAGGATGTACCGTATAGAAGTTAGGGCCATTTAAAACTTTATCAGTGTTTGATTTGGGACTGAAGGGTAGCATAGCTTTGAGCGATAGCTTAAGTTGACAAGAGGCTCGAGTACTTTATTGTTACAAAATTTTAAGGTTTTATGACGCTGCAGTAAAAAGTTACAAGCATTTGTATGCTGCAAACTTTGATAGGTGTAGGACGTACCGTATAGAAGTTACGGCCATTTGAAGATTTATCAGTGTTTGATCTGGGACATAAGGGTAGCATAGCATTGAGCGATAGCTGCAACTGACAAGAGGCTAGAGTACTTTATTGTTACAAAATTTCAAGGTTTTATGACGCTCCAGTAAAAAGTTACAAGCATTTGTATGTTGCAAACTTTGATAGGTGTAGGACGAACGGTATAGTATTTAGGGCCATTTGAAGTTTTATCAGTGTTTGATTTGGGACTTAAGGGTAGCATAGCTTTAAGCGATAGCTTAAATTGACAAGAGGCTCGAGTACTTTATTGTTAGAAAATTTGAAGGTTTTATGACGCTGCAGTAAAAAGTTACAAGCATTTGTATGCAGCAAACTTAGATAGGTGTAGGACGTACCGTATAGAAGTTACGACCATTTGAAGTTTTATCAGTGTTTGATCTGGGACATAAGGGTAGCATAGCTTTGAGCGATAGCTGAAATTGACAAGAGGCTAGAGTACTTTATTGTTACAAAATTTCAAGGTTTTATGACGCTCCAGTCAAAAGTTACAAGAATTTGTATGTTGCAAACTTTGATAGGTGTAGGACATACCGTATAGAAGTTAGGGCCATTTGAAGTTTTATAAGTGTTTGATTTGGGACTCAAGGGTAGCATAGCTTAGAGCGATAGCTTAAATTGACAAGAGGCTCGACTACTTTATTGTTACAAAATTTCAAGGTTTTTTGACGCACCAGTAAAAAGTTACAAACATTTGTATGTTGCAAACTTTGATAGGAGTAGGGCGTACCGTATTGAAGTTGGGGTCATTTGAAGTTTTATCAGTGTTTGATCTGGGTCTTAATGGTAGCATAGCTTTGAGCGATAGCTTAAATTGACAAGAGGTTAGAGTACTTTATTGTTACAAAATTTCAAGGTTTTAAGACGCTCCAGTAAAAAGTTACAAGCATTTGTATGTTGCAAACTTTGATAGGTGTAGGACGTATCGTATAGAAGTTAGGGCCATTTGAAGTTTTATCAGTGTTTGATTTGGGATTCAAGGGTAGCATAGCTTTGAGCGATAGCTTAAATTGACAAGAGGCTCGCGTACTTTATTGTTACAAAATTTCAAGGTTTTATGACGCACCCGTAAAAAGTTACAAGCATTTGTATGTTGCAAACTTTGATAGGTGTAGGGCGTACCGTATAGAAGTTACGGCCATTTGAAGTTTTATCAGTGTTTGATCTGGGACTCAAGGGTAGCATAGCTTTGAGCGATAGCTCAAAGTGACAAGAGGCTAGAGTACTTTATTGTTACAAAATTTCAAGGTTTTATGACGCTCCAGTAAAAAGTTACAAGCATTTGTATGTTGCATACTTTGATAGCTGTAGGACGTACCGTATAGAAGTTAGGGCCATTGGAAGTTTTATCAGTATTTCATTTGGGACTCAAGGGTAGCATAGCTTAGAGCGATAGCTTAAATTGACAAGAGGCTCGACTACTTTATTGTTGCAAAATTTCAAGGTTTTTTGACGCACCAGTAAAAAGTTACAAGCATTTGTATGTTGCAAACTTTGATAGGAGTAGGGCGTACCGTATTGAAGTTAGGGTCATTTGAAGTTTTATCAGTGTTTGATCAGGGTCTCAAGGGTAGCAGAGCTTTGAGCGATAGCTTTAATTGACAAGAGGTTAGAGTACTTTATTGTTACAAAATTTCAAGGTTTTAAGACGCTCCAGTAAAAAGTTACAAGCATTTGTATGTTGCAAACTTTGATAGGTTTAGGACGTATCGTATAGAAGTTAGGGCCATTTGAAGTTTTATCAGTTTTTGATTTGGGACTCAAGGGTAGCATAGCTTTGAGCGATAGCTTAAATTGACAAGAGGTTCGAGTACTTTATTGTTACAAAATTTCAAGGTTTTATGATTCTCCAGAAAAAAGTAACAAGCATTTGTATGTTGCAAACTTTGATAGGTTTAGGACGTACCGTATAGAAGTTAGGGCCATTTGAAGTTTTATCAGTGTTTGATCTGGGACATAAGGGTAGCATAGCTTTGAGCGATAGCTGAAATTGACAAGAGGCTAGAGTACTTTATTGTTACAAATTTCAAGGTTTTATGACGCTCCAGTAAAAAGTTACAAGCATTTGTATGTTGCAAACTTTGATAGGTGTAGGACATACCGTATAGAAGTTAGGGCCATTTAAAGTTTTATAAGTGTTTGATTTGGGACTCAAGGGTAGCATAGCTTTGAGCGATAGCTTAAATTGACAAGAGGCTCGAGTACTTTATTGTTACAAAATTTTAAGGTTTTATGACGCTGTAGTAAAAAGTTACAAGCATTTGAATGCTGCAAACTTTGATAGGTGTCGGACGTACCGTATAGAAGTTACGGCCATTTGCAGATTTATCAGTGTTTGATCTGGGACATAAGGGTAGCATAGCTTTGAGCGATAGCTTAAATTGACAAGAGCTCGAGTATTTTTTTGTTACAAAATTTCAAGGTTTTATGACGCTCCAGTAAAAAGTTACAAGCATTTGTATGTTGCAAACTTTGATAGGTTTAGGACGTACCGTATAGAAGTTAGGGCCATTTGAAGTTTTATCCGTTTTTGATTTGGGACTCAAGGGTAACATAGTTTTGAGCGATAGCTTAAATTGACAAGAGGCTCGACTACTTTATTGTTACAAAATTTCAAGGTTTTTTGACACTCCAGTAAAAAGTTACAAGCATTTGTATGTTGCAAACTTTGATAGGTGTAGGATGTACCGTATAGAAGTTAGGGCCATTTAAAACTTTATCAGTGTTTGATTTGGGACTGAAGGGTAGCATAGCTTTGAGCGATAGCTTAAATTGACAAGAGGCTCGAGTACTTTATTGTTAGAAAATTTTAAGGTTTTATGACGCTGCAGTAAAAAGTTACAAGCATTTGTATGCAGCAAACTTAGATAGGTGTAGGACGTACCGTATAGAAGTTACGACCATTTGAAGTTTTATCAGTGTTTGATCTGGGACATAAGGGTAGCATAGCTTTGAGCGATAGCTGCAATTGACAAGAGGCTAGAGTACTTTATTGTTACAAAATTTCAAGGTTTTATGACGCTCCAGTAAAAAGTTACAAGCATTTGTATGTTGCAAACTTTGATAGGTGTAGGACGAACGGTATAGTATTTAGGGCCATTTGAAGTTTTATCAGTGTTTGATTTGGGACTTAAGGGTAGCATAGCTTTAAGCGATAGCTTAAATTGACAAGAGGCTCGAGTACTTTATTGTTAGAAAATTTTAAGGTTTTATGACGCTGCAGTAAAAAGTTACAAGCATTTGTATGCAGCAAACTTAGATAGGTGTAGGACATACCGTATAGAAGTTACGACCATTTGAAGTTTTATCAGTGTTTGATCTGGGACATAAGGGTAGCATAGCTTTGAGCGATAGCTGAAATTGACAAGAGGCTAGAGTACTTTATTGTTACAAAATTTCAAGGTTTTATGACGCTCCAGTCAAAAGTTACAAGAATTTGTATGTTGCAAACTTTGATAGGTGTAGGACATACCGTATAGAAGTTAGGGCCATTTGAAGTTTTATAAGTGTTTGATTTGGGACTCAAGGGTAGCATAGCTTAGAGCGATAGCTTAAATTGACAAGAGGCTCGACTACTTTATTGTTACAAAATTTCAAGGTTTTTTGACGCACCAGTAAAAAGTTACAAACATTTGTATGTTGCAAACTTTGATAGGAGTAGGGCGTACCGTATTGAAGTTGGGGTCATTTGAAGTTTTATAAGTGTTTGATTTGGGACTAAAGCGTAGCATAAGTTTGAGCGATAGCTTAAATTGAGAAGAGGCTCGAGTATTTTTTTGTTACAAAATTTCAAGGTTTTATGACGCTCTAGTAAAAAGTTTCAAGCATTTGTATGTTGCACACTTTGATAGCTGTAGGACGTACCGTATAGAAGTTAGGGCCATTTGAAGTTTTATCAGTGTTTCATTTGGGACTCAAGGGTAGCATAGCTTAGAGCGATAGCTTAAATAGACAAGAGGCTCGACTACTTTATTGTTACAAAATTTCAAGGTTTTTTGACGCACCAGTAAAAAGTTACAAACATTTGTATGTTGCAAACTTTGATAGGAGTAGGGCGTACCGTATTGAAGTTAGGGTCATTTGAAGTTTTATCAGTGTTTGATCTGGGTCTTAATGGTAGCATAGCTTTGAGCGATAGCTTAAATTGACAAGAGGTTAGAGTACTTTATTGTTACAAAATTTCAAGGTTTCAAGACGCTCCAGTAAAAAGTTACAAGCATTTGTATGTTGCATACTTTGATAGCTGTAGGACGTACCGTATAGAAGTTAGGGCCATTGGAAGTTTTATCAGTATTTCATTTGGGACTCAAGGGTAGCATAGCTTAGAGCGATAGCTTAAATTGACAAGAGGCTCGACTACTTTATTGTTGCAAAATTTCAAGGTTTTTTGACGCACCAGTAAAAAGTTACAAGCATTTGTATGTTGCAAACTTTGATAGGAGTAGGGCGTACCGTATTGAAGTTAGGGTCATTTGAAGTTTTATCAGTGTTTGATCAGGGTCTCAAGGGTAGCAGAGCTTTGAGCGATAGCTTTAATTGACAAGAGGTTAGAGTACTTTATTGTTACAAAATTTCAAGGTTTTAAGACGCTCCAGTAAAAAGTTACAAGCATTTGTATGTTGCAAACTTTGATAGGTTTAGGACGTATCGTATAGAAGTTAGGGCCATTTGAAGTTTTATCAGTTTTTGATTTGGGACTCAAGGGTAGCATAGCTTTGAGCGATAGCTTAAATTGACAAGAGGTTCGAGTACTTTATTGTTACAAAATTTCAAGGTTTTATGATTCTCCAGAAAAAAGTAACAAGCATTTGTATGTTGCAAACTTTGATAGGTTTAGGACGTACCGTATAGAAGTTAGGGCCATTTGAAGTTTTATCAGTGTTTGATCTGGGACATAAGGGTAGCATAGCTTTGAGCGATAGCTGAAATTGACAAGAGGCTAGAGTACTTTATTGTTACAAAATTTCAAGGTTTTATGACGCTCCAGTAAAAAGTTACAAGCATTTGTATGTTGCAAACTTTGATAGGTGTAGGACATACCGTATAGAAGTTAGGGCCATTTGAAGTTTTATAAGTGTTTGATTTGGGACTCAAGGGTAGCATAGCTTTGAGCGATAGCTTAAATTGACAAGAGGCTCGAGTACTTTATTGTTACAAAATTTTAAGGTTTTATGACGCTGTAGTAAAAAGTTACAAGCATTTGAATGCTGCAAACTTTGATAGGTGTCGGACGTACCGTATAGAAGTTACGGCCATTTGCAGATTTATCAGTGTTTGATCTGGGACATAAGGGTAGCATAGCTTTGAGCGATAGCTTAAATTGACAAGAGCTCGAGTATTTTTTTGTTACAAAATTTCAAGGTTTTATGACGCTCCAGTAAAAAGTTACAAGCATTTGTATGTTGCAAACTTTGATAGGTTTAGGACGTACCGTATAGAAGTTAGGGCCATTTGAAGTTTTATCCGTTTTTGATTTGGGACTCAAGGGTAACATAGTTTTGAGCGATAGCTTAAATTGACAAGAGGCTCGACTACTTTATTGTTACAAAATTTCAAGGTTTTTTGACACTCCAGTAAAAAGTTACAAGCATTTGTATGTTGCAAACTTTGATAGGTGTAGGATGTACCGTATAGAAGTTAGGGCCATTTAAAACTTTATCAGTGTTTGATTTGGGACTGAAGGGTAGCATAGCTTTGAGCGATAGCTTAAATTGACAAGAGGCTCGAGTACTTTATTGTTACAAAATTTTAAGGTTTTATGACGCTGCAGTAAAAAGTTACAAGCATTTGTATGCTGCAAACTTTGATAGGTGTAGGACGTACCGTATAGAAGTTACGGCCATTTGAAGATTTATCAGTGTTTGATCTGGGACATAAGGGTAGCATAGCTTTGAGCGATAGCTGCAATTGACAAGAGGCTAGAGTACTTTATTGTTACAAAATTTCAAGGTTTTATGACGCTCCAGTAAAAAGTTACAAGCATTTGTATGTTGCAAACTTTGATAGGTGTAGGACGAACGGTATAGTATTTAGGGCCATTTGAAGTTTTATCAGTGTTTGATTTGGGACTCAAGGGTAGCATAGCTTTAAGCGATAGCTTAAATTGACAAGAGGCTCGAGTACTTTATTGTTAGAAAATTTTAAGGTTTTATGACGCTGCAGTAAAAAGTTACAAGCATTTGTATGCAACAAACTTAGATAGGTGTAGGACGTACCGTATAGAAGTTACGACCATTTGAAGTTTTATCAGTGTTTGATCTGGGACATAAGGGTAGCATAGCTTTGAGCGATAGCTGAAATTGACAAGAGGCTAGAATACTTTATTGTTACAAAATTTCAAGGTTTTATGACGCTCCAGTCAAAAGTTACAAGAATTTGTATGTTGCAAACTTTGATAGGTGTAGGACATACCGTATAGAAGTAAGGGCCATTTGAAGTTTTATAAGTGTTTGATTTGGGACTCAAGGGTAGCATAGCTTTGAGCGATAGCTTAAATTGACAAGAGGCTCGAGTACTTTATTGTTACAAAATTTCAAGGTTTTATGACGCTCCAGTAAAAAATTAAAAGCATTTGTATGTTGCAAACTTTGATAGGTGTAGGACATACCGTATAGAAGTTAGGGCCATTTGAAGTTTTATAAGTGTTTGATTTGGGACTAAAGCGTAGCATAGGTTTGAGCGATAGCTTAAATTGAGAAGAGGCTCGAGTACTTTATTGTTACAAAATTTCAAGGTTTTATGATTCTCCAGAAAAAAGTAACAAGCATTTGTATGTTGCAAACTTTGATAGGTTTAGGACTCAAGGGTAGCATAGCTTTGAGCGATAGCTTTAATTGACAAGAGGTTAGAGTACTTTATTGTTACAAAATTTCAAGGTTTTAAGACGCTCCAGTAAAAAGTTACAAGCATTTGTATGTTGCAAACTTTGATAGGTTTAGGACGTATCGTATAGAAGTTAGGGCCATTTGAAGTTTTATCAGTGTTTGATCTGGGACATAAGGGTAGCATAGCTTTGAGCGATATCTGAAATTGACAAGAGGCTAGAGTACTTTATTGTTACAAAATTTCAAGGTTTTATGACGCTCCAGTAAAAAGTTACAAGCATTTGTATGTTGCAAACTTTGATAGGTGTAGGACATACCGTATAGAAGTTAGGGCCATTTGAAGTTTTATAAGTGTTTGATTTGGGACTCAAGGGTAGCATAGCTTTGAGCGATAGCTTAAATTGACAAGAGGCTCGAGTACTTTATTGTTACAAAATTTTAAGGTTTTATGACGCTGTAGTAAAAAGTTACAAGCATTTGTATGCTGCAAACTTTGATAGGTGTCGGACGTACCGTATAGAAGTTACGGCCATTTGCAGATTTATCAGTGTTTGATCTGGGACATAAGGGTAGCATAGCTTTGAGCGATAGCTTAAATTGACAAGAGCTCGAGTATTTTTTTGTTACAAAATTTCAAGGTTTTATGACGCTCCAGTAAAAAGTTACAAGCATTTGTATGTTGCAAACTTTGATAGGTTTAGGACGTACCGTATAGAAGTTAGGGCCATTTGAAGTTTTATCCGTTTTTGATTTGGGACTCAAGGGTAACATAGTTTTGAGCGATAGCTTAAATTGACAAAAGGCTCGACTACTTTATTGTTACAAAATTTCAAGGATTTTTGACACTCCAGTAAAAAGTTACAAGCATTTGTATGTTGCAAACTTTGATAGGTGTAGGATGTACCGTATAGAAGTTAGGGCCATTTAAAACTTTATCAGTGTTTGATTTGGGACTGAAGGGTAGCATAGCTTTGAGCGATAGCTTAAATTGACAAGAGGCTCGAGTACTTTATTGTTAGAAAATTTTAAGGTTTTATGACGCTGCAGTAAAAAGTTACAAGCATTTGTATGCAGCAAACTTAGATAGGTGTAGGACGTACCGTATAGAAGTTACGACCATTTGAAGTTTTATCAGTGTTTGATCTGGGACATAAGGGTAGCATAGCTTTGAGCGATAGCTGCAATTGACAAGAGGCTAGAGTACTTTATTGTTACAAAATTTCAAGGTTTTATGACGCTCCAGTAAAAAGTTACAAGCATTTGTATGTTGCAAACTTTGATAGGTGTAGGACGAACGGTATAGTATTTAGGGCCATTTGAAGTTTTATCAGTGTTTGATTTGGGACTTAAGGGTAGCATAGCTTTAAGCGATAGCTTAAATTGACAAGAGGCTCGAGTACTTTATTGTTAGAAAATTTTAAGGTTTTATGACGCTGCAGTAAAAAGTTACAAGCATTTGTATGCAGCAAACTTAGATAGGTGTAGGACGTACCGTATAGAAGTTACGACCATTTGAAGTTTTATCAGTGTTTGATCTGGGACATAAGGGTAGCATAGCTTTGAGCGATAGCTGAAATTGACAAGAGGCTAGAGTACTTTATTGTTACAAAATTTCAAGGTTTTATGACGCTCCAGTCAAAAGTTACAAGAATTTGTATGTTGCAAACTTTGATAGGTGTAGGACATACCGTATAGAAGTTAGGGCCATTTGAAGTTTTATAAGTGTTTGATTTGGGACTCAAGGGTAGCATAGCTTAGAGCGATAGCTTAAATTGACAAGAGGCTCGACTACTTTATTGTTACAAAATTTCAAGGTTTTTTGACGCACCAGTAAAAAGTTACAAACATTTGTATGTTGCAAACTTTGATAGGAGTAGGGCGTACCGTATTGAAGTTGGGGTCATTTGAAGTTTTATAAGTGTTTGATTTGGGACTAAAGCGTAGCATAAGTTTGAGCGATAGCTTAAATTGAGAAGAGGCTCGAGTATTTTTTTGTTACAAAATTTCAAGGTTTTATGACGCTCTAGTAAAAAGTTTCAAGCATTTGTATGTTGCACACTTTGATAGCTGTAGGACGTACCGTATAGAAGTTAGGGCCATTTGAAGTTTTATCAGTGTTTCATTTGGGACTCAAGGGTAGCATAGCTTAGAGCGATAGCTTAAATAGACAAGAGGCTCGACTACTTTATTGTTACAAAATTTCAAGGTTTTTTGACGCACCAGTAAAAAGTTACAAACATTTGTATGTTGCAAACTTTGATAGGAGTAGGGCGTACCGTATTGAAGTTAGGGTCATTTGAAGTTTTATCAGTGTTTGATCTGGGTCTTAATGATAGCATAGCTTTGAGCGATAGCTTAAATTGACAAGAGGTTAGAGTACTTTATTGTTACAAAATTTCAAGGTTTTAAGACGCTCCAGTAAAAAGTTACAAGCATTTGTATGTTGCATACTTTGATAGCTGTAGGACGTACCGTATAGAAGTTAGGGCCATTGGAAGTTTTATCAGTATTTCATTTGGGACTCAAGGGTAGCATAGCTTAGAGCGATAGCTTAAATTGACAAGAGGCTCGACTACTTTATTGTTGCAAAATTTCAAGGTTTTTTGACGCACCAGTAAAAAGTTACAAGCATTTGTATGTTGCAAACTTTGATAGGAGTAGGGCGTACCGTATTGAAGTTAGGGTCATTTGAAGTTTTATCAGTGTTTGATCAGGGTCTCAAGGGTAGCAGAGCTTTGAGCGATAGCTTTAATTGACAAGAGGTTAGAGTACTTTATTGTTACAAAATTTCAAGGTTTTAAGACGCTCCAGTAAAAAGTTACAAGCATTTGTATGTTGCAAACTTTGATAGGTTTAGGACGTATCGTATAGAAGTTAGGGCCATTTGAAGTTTTATCAGTTTTTGATTTGGGACTCAAGGGTAGCATAGCTTTGAGCGATAGCTTAAATTGACAAGAGGTTCGAGTACTTTATTGTTACAAAATTTCAAGGTTTTATGATTCTCCAGAAAAAAGTAACAAGCATTTGTATGTTGCAAACTTTGATAGGTTTAGGACGTACCGTATAGAAGTTAGGGCCATTTGAAGTTTTATCAGTGTTTGATCTGGGACATAAGGGTAGCATAGCTTCGAGCGATAGCTGAAATTGACAAGAGGCTAGAGTACTTTATTGTTACAAAATTTCAAGGTTTTATGACGCTCCAGTAAAAAGTTACAAGCATTTGTATGTTGCAAACTTTGATAGGTGTAGGACATACCGTATAGAAGTTAGGGCCATTTGAAGTTTTATAAGTGTTTGATTTGGGACTCAAGGGTAGCATAGCTTTGAGCGATAGCTTAAATTGACAAGAGGCTCGAGTACTTTATTGTTACAAAATTTTAAGGTTTTATGACGCTGTAGTAAAAAGTTACAAGCATTTGAATGCTGCAAACTTTGATAGGTGTCGGACGTACCGTATAGAAGTTACGGCCATTTGCAGATTTATCAGTGTTTGATCTGG
The DNA here is from genome assembly GCA_920105625.2 of Clusia tigrina. Classification (NCBI taxonomy): domain Eukaryota; kingdom Metazoa; phylum Arthropoda; class Insecta; order Diptera; family Clusiidae; genus Clusia; species Clusia tigrina. The sequence goes on along the minus strand of OV050033.1, from coordinate 107,504,158 downwards.
GACATAAGGGTAGCATAGCTTTGAGCGATAGCTTAAATTGACAAGAGCTCGAGTATTTTTTTGTTACAAAATTTCAAGGTTTTATGACGCTCCAGTAAAAAGTTACAAGCATTTGTATGTTGCAAACTTTGATAGGTTTAGGACGTACCGTATAGAAGTTAGGGCCATTTGAAGTTTTATCCGTTTTTGATTTGGGACTCAAGGGTAACATAGTTTTGAGCGATAGCTTAAATTGACAAGAGGCTCGACTACTTTATTGTTACAAAATTTCAAGGTTTTTTGACACTCCAGTAAAAAGTTACAAGCATTTGTATGTTGCAAACTTTGATAGGTGTAGGATGTACCGTATAGAAGTTAGGGCCATTTAAAACTTTATCAGTGTTTGATTTGGGACTGAAGGGTAGCATAGCTTTGAGCGATAGCTTAAATTGACAAGAGGCTCGAGTACTTTATTGTTACAAAATTTTAAGGTTTTATGACGCTGCAGTAAAAAGTTACAAGCATTTGTATGCAGCAAACTTAGATAGGTGTAGGACGTACCGTATAGAAGTTACGACCATTTGAAGTTTTATCAGTGTTTGATCTGGGACATAAGGGTAGCATAGCTTTGAGCGATAGCTGCAATTGACAAGAGGCTAGAGTACTTTATTGTTACAAAATTTCAAGGTTTTATGACGCTCCAGTAAAAAGTTACAAGCATTTGTATGTTGCAAACTTTGATAGGTGTAGGACGAACGGTATAGTATTTAGGGCCATTTGAAGTTTTATCAGTGTTTGATTTGGGACTTAAGGGTAGCATAGCTTTAAGCGATAGCTTAAATTGACAAGAGGCTCGAGTACTTTATTGTTAGAAAATTTTAAGGTTTTATGACGCTGCAGTAAAAAGTTACAAGCATTTGTATGCAGCAAACTTAGATAGGTGTAGGACGTACCGTATAGAAGTTACGACCATTTGAAGTTTTATCAGTGTTTGATCTGGGACATAAGGGTAGCATAGCTTTGAGCGATAGCTGAAATTGACAAGAGGCTAGAGTACTTTATTGTTACAAAATTTCAAGGTTTTATGACGCTCCAGTCAAAAGTTACAAGAATTTGTATGTTGCAAACTTTGATAGGTGTAGGACATACCGTATAGAAGTTAGGGCCATTTGAAGTTTTATAAGTGTTTGATTTGGGACTCAAGGGTAGCATAGCTTAGAGCGATAGCTTAAATTGACAAGAGGCTCGACTACTTTATTGTTACAAAATTTCAAGGTTTTTTGACGCACCAGTAAAAAGTTACAAACATTTGTATGTTGCAAACTTTGATAGGAGTAGGGCGTACCGTATTGAAGTTGGGGTCATTTGAAGTTTTATAAGTGTTTGATTTGGGACTAAAGCGTAGCATAAGTTTGAGCGATAGCTTAAATTGAGAAGAGGCTCGAGTATTTTTTTGTTACAAAATTTCAAGGTTTTATGACGCTCTAGTAAAAAGTTTCAAGCATTTGTATGTTGCACACTTTGATAGCTGTAGGACGTACCGTATAGAAGTTAGGGCCATTTGAAGTTTTATCAGTGTTTCATTTGGGACTCAAGGGTAGCATAGCTTAGAGCGATAGCTTAAATAGACAAGAGGCTCGACTACTTTATTGTTACAAAATTTCAAGGTTTTTTGACGCACCAGTAAAAAGTTACAAACATTTGTATGTTGCAAACTTTGATAGGAGTAGGGCGTACCGTATTGAAGTTAGGGTCATTTGAAGTTTTATCAGTGTTTGATCTGGGTCTTAATGGTAGCATAGCTTTGAGCGATAGCTTAAATTGACAAGAGGTTAGAGTACTTTATTGTTACAAAATTTCAAGGTTTTAAGACGCTCCAGTAAAAAGTTACAAGCATTTGTATGTTGCATACTTTGATAGCTGTAGGACGTACCGTATAGAAGTTAGGGCCATTGGAAGTTTTATCAGTATTTCATTTGGGACTCAAGGGTAGCATAGCTTAGAGCGATAGCTTAAATTGACAAGAGGCTCGACTACTTTATTGTTGCAAAATTTCAAGGTTTTTTGACGCACCAGTAAAAAGTTACAAGCATTTGTATGTTGCAAACTTTGATAGGAGTAGGGCGTACCGTATTGAAGTTAGGGTCATTTGAAGTTTTATCAGTGTTTGATCAGGGTCTCAAGGGTAGCAGAGCTTTGAGCGATAGCTTTAATTGACAAGAGGTTAGAGTACTTTATTGTTACAAAATTTCAAGGTTTTAAGACGCTCCAGTAAAAAGTTACAAGCATTTGTATGTTGCAAACTTTGATAGGTTTAGGACGTATCGTATAGAAGTTAGGGCCATTTGAAGTTTTATCAGTTTTTGATTTGGGACTCAAGGGTAGCATAGCTTTGAGCGATAGCTTAAATTGACAAGAGGTTCGAGTACTTTATTGTTACAAAATTTCAAGGTTTTATGATTCTCCAGAAAAAAGTAACAAGCATTTGTATGTTGCAAACTTTGATAGGTTTAGGACGTACCGTATAGAAGTTAGGGCCATTTGAAGTTTTATCAGTGTTTGATCTGGGACATAAGGGTAGCATAGCTTTGAGCGATAGCTGAAATTGACAAGAGGCTAGAGTACTTTATTGTTACAAAATTTCAAGGTTTTATGACGCTCCAGTAAAAAGTTACAAGCATTTGTATGTTGCAAACTTTGATAGGTGTAGGACATACCGTATAGAAGTTAGGGCCATTTGAAGTTTTATAAGTGTTTGATTTGGGACTCAAGGGTAGCATAGCTTTGAGCGATAGCTTAAATTGACAAGAGGCTCGAGTACTTTATTGTTACAAAATTTTAAGGTTTTATGACGCTGTAGTAAAAAGTTACAAGCATTTGAATGCTGCAAACTTTGATAGGTGTCGGACGTACCGTATAGAAGTTACGGCCATTTGCAGATTTATCAGTGTTTGATCTGGGACATAAGGGTAGCATAGCTTTGAGCGATAGCTTAAATTGACAAGAGCTCGAGTATTTTTTTGTTACAAAATTTCAAGGTTTTATGACGCTCCAGTAAAAAGTTACAAGCATTTGTATGTTGCAAACTTTGATAGGTTTAGGACGTACCGTATAGAAGTTAGGGCCATTTGAAGTTTTATCCGTTTTTGATTTGGGACTCAAGGGTAACATAGTTTTGAGCGATAGCTTAAATTGACAAGAGGCTCGACTACTTTATTGTTACAAAATTTCAAGGTTTTTTGACACTCCAGTAAAAAGTTACAAGCATTTGTATGTTGCAAACTTTGATAGGTGTAGGATGTACCGTATAGAAGTTAGGGCCATTTAAAACTTTATCAGTGTTTGATTTGGGACTGAAGGGTAGCATAGCTTTGAGCGATAGCTTAAATTGACAAGAGGCTCGAGTACTTTATTGTTACAAAATTTTAAGGTTTTATGACGCTGCAGTAAAAAGTTACAAGCATTTGTATGCAGCAAACTTAGATAGGTGTAGGACGTACCGTATAGAAGTTACGACCATTTGAAGTTTTATCAGTGTTTGATCTGGGACATAAGGGTAGCATAGCTTTGAGCGATAGCTGCAATTGACAAGAGGCTAGAGTACTTTATTGTTACAAAATTTCAAGGTTTTATGACGCTCCAGTAAAAAGTTACAAGCATTTGTATGTTGCAAACTTTGATAGGTGTAGGACGAACGGTATAGTATTTAGGGCCATTTGAAGTTTTATCAGTGTTTGATTTGGGACTTAAGGGTAGCATAGCTTTAAGCGATAGCTTAAATTGACAAGAGGCTCGATTACTTTATTGTTAGAAAATTTTAAGGTTTTATGACGCTGCAGTAAAAAGTTACAAGCATTTGTATGCAGCAAACTTAGATAGGTGTAGGACGTACCGTATAGAAGTTACGACCATTTGAAGTTTTATCAGTGTTTGATCTGGGACATAAGGGTAGCATAGCTTTGAGCGATAGCTGAAATTGACAAGAGGCTAGAGTACTTTATTGTTACAAAATTTCAAGGTTTTATGACGCTCCAGTCAAAAGTTACAAGAATTTGTATGTTGCAAACTTTGATAGGTGTAGGACATACCGTATAGAAGTTAGGGCCATTTGAAGTTTTATAAGTGTTTGATTTGGGACTCAAGGGTAGCATAGCTTAGAGCGATAGCTTAAATTGACAAGAGGCTCGACTACTTTATTGTTACAAAATTTCAAGGTTTTTTGACGCACCAGTAAAAAGTTACAAACATTTGTATGTTGCAAACTTTGATAGGAGTAGGGCGTACCGTATTGAAGTTGGGGTCATTTGAAGTTTTATAAGTGTTTGATTTGGGACTAAAGCGTAGCATAAGTTTGAGCGATAGCTTAAATTGAGAAGAGGCTCGAGTATTTTTTTGTTACAAAATTTCAAGGTTTTATGACGCTCTAGTAAAAAGTTTCAAGCATTTGTATGTTGCACACTTTGATAGCTGTAGGACGTACCGTATAGAAGTTAGGGCCATTTGAAGTTTTATCAGTGTTTCATTTGGGACTCAAGGGTAGCATAGCTTAGAGCGATAGCTTAAATAGACAAGAGGCTCGACTACTTTATTGTTACAAAATTTCAAGGTTTTTTGACGCACCAGTAAAAAGTTACAAACATTTGTATGTTGCAAACTTTGATAGGAGTAGGGCGTACCGTATTGAAGTTAGGGTCATTTGAAGTTTTATCAGTGTTTGATCTGGGTCTTAATGGTAGCATAGCTTTGAGCGATAGCTTAAATTGACAAGAGGTTAGAGTACTTTATTGTTACAAAATTTCAAGGTTTTAAGACGCTCCAGTAAAAAGTTACAAGCATTTGTATGTTGCATACTTTGATAGCTGTAGGACGTACCGTATAGAAGTTAGGGCCATTGGAAGTTTTATCAGTATTTCATTTGGGACTCAAGGGTAGCATAGCTTAGAGCGATAGCTTAAATTGACAAGAGGCTCGACTACTTTATTGTTGCAAAATTTCAAGGTTTTATGACGCACCAGTAAAAAGTTACAAGCATTTGTATGTTGCAAACTTTGATAGGAGTAGGGCGTACCGTATTGAAGTTAGGGTCATTTGAAGTTTTATCAGTGTTTGATCAGGGTCTCAAGGGTAGCAGAGCTTTGAGCGATAGCTTTAATTGACAAGAGGTTAGAGTACTTTATTGTTACAAAATTTCAAGGTTTTAAGACGCTCCAGTAAAAAGTTACAAGCATTTGTATGTTGCAAACTTTGATAGGTTTAGGACGTATCGTATAGAAGTTAGGGCCATTTGAAGTTTTATCAGTTTTTGATTTGGGACTCAAGGGTAGCATAGCTTTGAGCGATAGCTTAAATTGACAAGAGGTTAGAGTACTTTATTGTTACAAAATTTCAAGGTTTTAAGACGCTCCAGTAAAAAGTTACAAGCATTTGTATGTTGCAAACTTTGATAGGTTTAGGACGTATCGTATAGAAGTTAGGGCCATTTGAAGTTTTATCAGTGTTTGATCTGGGACATAAGGGTAGCATAGCTTTGAGCGATATCTGAAATTGACAAGAGGCTAGAGTACTTTATTGTCACAAAATTTCAAGGTTTTATGACGCTCCAGTAAAAAGTTACAAGCATTTGTATGTTGCAAACTTTGATAGGTGTAGGATATACCGTATAGAAGTTAGGGCCATTTGAAGTTTTATAAGTGTTTGATTTGGGACTCAAGGGTAGCATAGCTTTGAGCGATAGCTTAAATTGACAAGAGGCTCGAGTACTTTATTGTTACAAAATTTTAAGGTTTTATGACGCTGTAGTAAAAAGTTACAAGCATTTGTATGCTGCAAACTTTGATAGGTGTCGGACGTACCGTATAGAAGTTACGGCCATTTGCAGATTTATCAGTGTTTGATCTGGGACATAAGGGTAGCATAGCTTTGAGCGATAGCTTAAATTGACAAGAGCTCGAGTATTTTTTTGTTACAAAATTTCAAGGTTTTATGACGCTCCAGTAAAAAGTTACAAGCATTTGTATGTTGCAAACTTTGATAGGTTTAGGACGTACCGTATAGAAGTTAGGGCCATTTGAAGTTTTATCCGTTTTTGATTTGGGACTCAAGGGTAACATAGTTTTGAGCGATAGCTTAAATTGACAAGAGGCTCGACTACTTTATTGTTACAAAATTTCAAGGTTTTTTGACACTCCAGTAAAAAGTTACAAGCATTTGTATGTTGCAAACTTTGATAGGTGTAGGATGTACCGTATAGTATTTAGGGCCATTTGAAGTTTTATCAGTGTTTGATTTGGGACTTAAGGGTAGCATAGCTTTAAGCGATAGCTTAAATTGACAAGAGGCTCGAGTACTTTATTGTTAGAAAATTTTAAGGTTTTATGACGCTGCAGTAAAAAGTTACAAGCATTTGTATGCAGCAAACTTAGATAGGTGTAGGACGTACCGTATAGAAGTTACGACCATTTGAAGTTTTATCAGTGTTTGATCTGGGACATAAGGGTAGCATAGCTTTGAGCGATAGCTGAAATTGACAAGAGGCTAGAGTACTTTATTGTTACAAAATTTCAAGGTTTTATGACGCTCCAGTCAAAAGTTACAAGAATTTGTATGTTGCAAACTTTGATAGGTGTAGGACATACCGTATAGAAGTTAGGGCCATTTGAAGTTTTATAAGTGTTTGATTTGGGACTCAAGGGTAGCATAGCTTAGAGCGATAGCTTAAATTGACAAGAGGCTCGACTACTTTATTGTTACAAAATTTCAAGGTTTTTTGACGCACCAGTAAAAAGTTACAAACATTTGTATGTTGCAAACTTTGATAGGAGTAGGGCGTACCGTATTGAAGTTGGGGTCATTTGAAGTTTTATAAGTGTTTGATTTGGGACTAAAGCGTAGCATAAGTTTGAGCGATAGCTTAAATTGAGAAGAGGCTCGAGTATTTTTTTGTTACAAAATTTCAAGGTTTTATGACGCTCTAGTAAAAAGTTTCAAGCATTTGTATGTTGCACACTTTGATAGCTGTAGGACGTACCGTATAGAAGTTAGGGCCATTTGAAGTTTTATCAGTGTTTCATTTGGGACTCAATGGTAGCATAGCTTAGAGCGATGGCTTAAATAGACAAGAGGCTCGACTACTTTATTGTTACAAAATTTCAAGGTTTTTTGACGCACCAGTAAAAAGTTACAAACATTTGTATGTTGCAAACTTTGATAGGAGTAGGGCGTACCGTATTGAAGTTAGGGTCATTTGAAGTTTTATCAGTGTTTGATCTGGGTCTTAATGGTAGCATAGCTTTGAGCGATAGCTTAAATTGACAAGAGGTTAGAGTACTTTATTGTTACAAAATTTCAAGGTTTTAAGACGCTCCAGTAAAAAGTTACAAGCATTTGTATGTTGCATACTTTGATAGCTGTAGGACGTACCGTATAGAAGTTAGGGCCATTGGAAGTTTTATCAGTATTTCATTTGGGACTCAAGGGTAGCATAGCTTAGAGCGATAGCTTAAATTGACAAGAGGCTCGACTACTTTATTGTTGCAAAATTTCAAGGTTTTTTGACGCACCAGTAAAAAGTTACAAGCATTTGTATGTTGCAAACTTTGATAGGAGTAGGGCGTACCGTATTGAAGTTAGGGTCCTTTGAAGTTTTATCAGTGTTTGATCAGGGTCTCAAGGGTAGCAGAGCTTTGAGCGATAGCTTTAATTGACAAGAGGTTAGAGTACTTTATTGTTACAAAATTTCAAGGTTTTAAGACGCTCCAGTAAAAAGTTACAAGCATTTGTATGTTGCAAACTTTGATAGGTTTAGGACGTATCGTATAGAAGTTAGGGCCATTTGAAGTTTTATCAGTTTTTGATTTGGGACTCAAGGGTAGCATAGCTTTGAGCGATAGCTTAAATTGACAAGAGGTTCGAGTACTTTATTGTTACAAAATTTCAAGGTTTTATGATTCTCCAGAAAAAAGTAACAAGCATTTGTATGTTGCAAACTTTGATAGGTTTAGGACGTACCGTATAGAAGTTAGGGCCATTTGAAGTTTTATCAGTGTTTGATCTGGGACATAAGGGTAGCATAGCTTTGAGCGATAGCTGAAATTGACAAGAGGCTAGAGTACTTTATTGTTACAAAATTTCAAGGTTTTATGACGCTCCAGTAAAAAGTTACAAGCATTTGTATGTTGCAAACTTTGATAGGTGTAGGACATACCGTATAGAAGTTAGGGCCATTTGAAGTTTTATAAGTGTTTGATTTGGGACTCAAGGGTAGCATAGCTTTGAGCGATAGCTTAAATTGACAAGAGGCTCGAGTACTTTATTGTTACAAAATTTTAAGGCTTTATGACGCTGTAGTAAAAAGTTACAAGCATTTGAATGCTGCAAACTTTGATAGGTGTCGGACGTACCGTATAGAAGTTACGGCCATTTGCAGATTTATCAGTGTTTGATCTGGGACATAAGGGTAGCATAGCTTTGAGCGATAGCTTAAATTGACAAGAGCTCGAGTATTTTTTTGTTACAAAATTTCAAGGTTTTATGACGCTCCAGTAAAAAGTTACAAGCATTTGTATGTTGCAAACTTTGATAGGTTTAGGACGTACCGTATAGAAGTTAGGGCCATTTGAAGTTTTATCCGTTTTTGATTTGGGACTCAAGGGTAACATAGTTTTGAGCGATAGCTTAAATTGACAAGAGGCTCGACTACTTTATTGTTACAAAATTTCAAGGTTTTTTGACACTCCAGTAAAAAGTTACAAGCATTTGTATGTTGCAAACTTTGATAGGTGTAGGATGTACCGTATAGAAGTTAGGCCCATTTAAAACTTTATCAGTGTTTGATTTGGGACTGAAGGGTAGCATAGCTTTGAGCGATAGCTTAAATTGACAAGAGGCTCGAGTACTTTATTGTTACAAAATTTTAAGGTTTTATGACGCTGCAGTAAAAAGTTACAAGCATTTGTATGCTGCAAACTTTGATAGGTGTAGGACGTACCGTATAGAAGTTACGGCCATTTGAAGATTTATCAGTGTTTGATCTGGGACATAAGGGTAGCATAGCTTTGAGCGATAGCTGCAATTGACAAGAGGCTAGAGTACTTTATTGTTACAAAATTTCAAGGTTTTATGACGCTCCAGTAAAAAGTTACAAGCATTTGTATGTTGCAAACTTTGATAGGTGTAGGACGAACGGTATAGTATTTAGGGCCATTTGAAGTTTTATCAGTGTTTGATTTGGGACTCAAGGGTAGCATAGCTTTAAGCGATAGCTTAAATTGACAAGAGGCTCGAGTACTTTATTGTTAGAAAATTTTAAGGTTTTATGACGCTGCAGTAAAAAGTTACAAGCATTTGTATGCAACAAACTTAGATAGGTGTAGGACGTACCGTATAGAAGTTACGACCATTTGAAGTTTTATCAGTGTTTGATCTGGGACATAAGGGTAGCATAGCTTTGAGCGATAGCTGAAATTGACAAGAGGCTAGAATACTTTATTGTTACAAAATTTCAAGGTTTTATGACGCTCCAGTCAAAAGTTACAAGAATTTGTATGTTGCAAACTTTGATAGGTGTAGGACATACCGTATAGAAGTAAGGGCCATTTGAAGTTTTATAAGTGTTTGATTTGGGACTCAAGGGTAGCATAGCTTTGAGCGATAGCTTAAATTGACAAGAGGCTCGAGTACTTTATTGTTACAAAATTTCAAGGTTTTATGACGCTCCAGTAAAAAATTAAAAGCATTTGTATGTTGCAAACTTTGATAGGTGTAGGACATACTGTATAGAAGTTAGGGCCATTTGAAGTTTTATAAGTGTTTGATTTGGGACTAAAGCGTAGCATAGGTTTGAGCGATAGCTTAAATTGAGAAGAGGCTCGAGTACTTTATTGTTACAAAATTTCAAGGTTTTATGATTCTCCAGAAAAAAGTAACAAGCATTTGTATGTTGCAAACTTTGATAGGTTTAGGACTCAAGGGTAGCATAGCTTTGAGCGATAGCTTTAATTGACAAGAGGTTAGAGTACTTTATTGTTACAAAATTTCAAGGTTTTAAGACGCTCCAGTAAAAAGTTACAAGCATTTGTATGTTGCAAACTTTGATAGGTTTAGGACGTATCGTATAGAAGTTAGGGCCATTTGAAGTTTTATCAGTGTTTGATCTGGGACATAAGGGTAGCATAGCTTTGAGCGATATGTGAAATTGACAAGAGGCTAGAGTACTTTATTGTTACAAAATTTCAAGGTTTTATGACGCTCCAGTAAAAAGTTACAAGCATTTGTATGTTGCAAACTTTGATAGGTGTAGGACATACCGTATAGAAGTTAGGGCCATTTGAAGTTTTATAAGTGTTTGATTTGGGACTCAAGGGTAGCATAGCTTTGAGCGATAGCTTAAATTGACAAGAGGCTCGAGTACTTTATTGTTACAAAATTTTAAGGTTTTATGACGCTGTAGTAAAAAGTTACAAGCATTTGTATGCTGCAAACTTTGATAGGTGTCGGACGTACCGTATAGAAGTTACGGCCATTTGCAGATTTATCAGTGTTTGATCTGGGACATAAGGGTAGCATAGCTTTGAGCGATAGCTTAAATTGACAAGAGCTCGAGTATTTTTTTGTTACAAAATTTCAAGGTTTTATGACGCTCCAGTAAAAAGTTACAAGCATTTGTATGTTGCAAACTTTGATAGGTTTAGGACGTACCGTATAGAAGTTAGGGCCATTTGAAGTTTTATCCGTTTTTGATTTGGGACTCAAGGGTAACATAGTTTTGAGCGATAGCTTAAATTGACAAGAGGCTCGACTACTTTATTGTTACAAAATTTCAAGGTTTTTTGACACTCCAGTAAAAAGTTACAAGCATTTGTATGTTGCAAACTTTGATAGGTGTAGGATGTACCGTATAGAAGTTAGGGCCATTTAAAACTTTATCAGTGTTTGATTTGGGACTGAAGGGTAGCATAGCTTTGAGCGATAGCTTAAATTGACAAGAGGCTCGAGTACTTTATTGTTAGAAAATTTTAAGGTTTTATGACGCTGCAGTAAAAAGTTACAAGCATTTGTATGCAGCAAACTTAGATAGGTGTAGGACGTACCGTATAGAAGTTACGACCATTTGAAGTTTTATCAGTGTTTGATCTGGGACATAAGGGTAGCATAGCTTTGAGCGATAGCTGCAATTGACAAGAGGCTAGAGTACTTTATTGTTACAAAATTTCAAGGTTTTATGACGCTCCAGTAAAAAGTTACAAGCATTTGTATGTTGCAAACTTTGATAGGTGTAGGACGAACGGTATAGTATTTAGGGCCATTTGAAGTTTTATCAGTGTTTGATTTGGGACTTAAGGGTAGCATAGCTTTAAGCGATAGCTTAAATTGACAAGAGGCTCGAGTACTTTATTGTTAGAAAATTTTAAGGTTTTATGACGCTGCAGTAAAAAGTTACAAGCATTTGTATGCAGCAAACTTAGATAGGTGTAGGACGTACCGTATAGAAGTTACGACCATTTGAAGTTTTATCAGTGTTTGATCTGGGACATAAGGGTAGCATAGCTTTGAGCGATAGCTGAAATTGACAAGAGGCTAGAGTACTTTATTGTTACAAAATTTCAAGGTTTTATGACGCTCCAGTCAAAAGTTACAAGAATTTGTATGTTGCAAACTTTGATAGGTGTAGGACATACCGTATAGAAGTTAGGGCCATTTGAAGTTTTATAAGTGTTTGATTTGGGACTCAAGGGTAGCATAGCTTAGAGCGATAGCTTAAATTGACAAGAGGCTCGACTACTTTATTGTTACAAAATTTCAAGGTTTTTTGACGCACCAGTAAAAAGTTACAAACATTTGTATGTTGCAAACTTTGATAGGAGTAGGGCGTACCGTATTGAAGTTGGGGTCATTTGAAGTTTTATAAGTGTTTGATTTGGGACTAAAGCGTAGCATAAGTTTGAGCGATAGCTTAAATTGAGAAGAGGCTCGAGTATTTTTTTGTTACAAAATTTCAAGGTTTTATGACGCTCTAGTAAAAAGTTTCAAGCATTTGTATGTTGCACACTTTGATAGCTGTAGGACGTACCGTATAGAAGTTAGGGCCATTTGAAGTTTTATCAGTGTTTCATTTGGGACTCAAGGGTAGCATAGCTTAGAGCGATAGCTTAAATAGACAAGAGGCTCGACTACTTTATTGTTACAAAATTTCAAGGTTTTTTGACGCACCAGTAAAAAGTTACAAACATTTGTATGTTGCAAACTTTGATAGGAGTAGGGCGTACCGTATTGAAGTTAGGGTCATTTGAAGTTTTATCAGTGTTTGATGTGGGTCTTAATGGTAGCATAGCTTTGAGCGATAGCTTAAATTGACAAGAGGTTAGAGTACTTTATTGTTACAAAATTTCAAGGTTTTAAGACGCTCCAGTAAAAAGTTACAAGCATTTGTATGTTGCATACTTTGATAGCTGTAGGACGTACCGTATAGAAGTTAGGGCCATTGGAAGTTTTATCAGTATTTCATTTGGGACTCAAGGGTAGCATAGCTTAGAGCGATAGCTTAAATTGACAAGAGGCTCGACTACTTTATTGTTGCAAAATTTCAAGGTTTTTTGACGCACCAGTAAAAAGTTACAAGCATTTGTATGTTGCAAACTTTGATAGGAGTAGGGCGTACCGTATTGAAGTTAGGGTCATTTGAAGTTTTATCAGTGTTTGATCAGGGTCTCAAGGGTAGCAGAGCTTTGAGCGATAGCTTTAATTGACAAGAGGTTAGAGTACTTTATTGTTACAAAATTTCAAGGTTTTAAGACGCTCCAGTAAAAAGTTACAAGCATTTGTATGTTGCAAACTTTGATAGGTTTAGGACGTATCGTATAGAAGTTAGGGCCATTTGAAGTTTTATCAGTTTTTGATTTGGGACTCAAGGGTAGCATAGCTTTGAGCGATAGCTTAAATTGACAAGAGGCTCGAGTACTTTATTGTTACAAAATTTCAAGGTTTTATGATTCTCCAGAAAAAAGTAACAAGCATTTGTATGTTGCAAACTTTGATAGGTTTAGGACGTACCGTATAGAAGTTAGGGCCATTTGAAGTTTTATCAGTGTTTGATCTGGGACATAAGGGTAGCATAGCTTTGAGCGATAGCTGAAATTGACAAGAGGCTAGAGTACTTTATTGTTACAAAATTTCAAGGTTTTATGACGCTCCAGTAAAAAGTTACAAGCATTTGTATGTTGCAAACTTTGATAGGTGTAGGACATACCGTATAGAAGTTAGGGCCATTTGAAGTTTTATAAGTGTTTGATTTGGGACTCAAGGGTAGCATAGCTTTGAGCGATAGCTTAAATTGACAAGAGGCTCGAGTACTTTATTGTTACAAAATTTTAAGGTTTTATGACGCTGTAGTAAAAAGTTACAAGCATTTGAATGCTGCAAACTTTGATAGGTGTCGGACGTACCGTATAGAAGTTACGGCCATTTGCAGATTTATCAGTGTTTGATCTGGGACATAAGGGTAGCATAGCTTTGAGCGATAGCTTAAATTGACAAGAGCTCGAGTATTTTTTTGTTACAAAATTTCAAGGTTTTATGACGCTCCAGTAAAAAGTTACAAGCCTTTGTATGTTGCAAACTTTGATAGGTTTAGGACGTACCGTATAGAAGTTAGGGCCATTTGAAGTTTTATCCGTTTTTGATTTGGGACTCAAGGGTAACATAGTTTTGAGCGATAGCTTAAATTGACAAGAGGCTCGACTACTTTATTGTTACAAAATTTCAAGGTTTTTTGACACTCCAGTAAAAAGTTACAAGCATTTGTATGTTGCAAACTTTGATAGGTGTAGGATGTACCGTATAGAAGTTAGGGCCATTTAAAACTTTATCAGTGTTTGATTTGGGACTGAAGGGTAGCATAGCTTTGAGCGATAGCTTAAATTGACAAGAGGCTCGAGTACTTTATTGTTACAAAATTTTAAGGTTTTATGACGCTGCAGTAAAAAGTTACAAGCATTTGTATGCTGCAAACTTTGATAGGTGTAGGACGTACCGTATAGAAGTTACGGCCATTTGAAGATTTATCAGTGTTTGATCTGGGACATAAGGGTAGCATAGCTTTGAGCGATAGCTGCAATTGACAAGAGGCTAGAGTACTTTATTGTTACACAATTTCAAGGTTTTATGACGCTCCAGTAAAAAGTTACAAGCATTTGTATGTTGCAAACTTTGATAGGTGTAGGACGAACGGTATAGTATTTAGGGCCATTTGAAGTTTTATCAGTGTTTGATTTGGGACTCAAGGGTAGCATAGCTTTAAGCGATAGCTTAAATTGACAAGAGGCTCGAGTACTTTATTGTTAGAAAATTTTAAGGTTTTATGACGCTGCAGTAAAAAGTTACAAGCATTTGTATGCAACAAACTTAGATAGGTGTAGGACGTACCGTATAGAAGTTACGACCATTTGAAGTTTTATCAGTGTTTGATCTGGGACATAAGGGTAGCATAGCTTTGAGCGATAGCTGAAATTGACAAGAGGCTAGAATACTTTATTGTTACAAAATTTCAAGGTTTTATGACGCTCCAGTCAAAAGTTACAAGAATTTGTATGTTGCAAACTTTGATAGGTGTAGGACATACCGTATAGAAGTAAGGGCCATTTGAAGTTTTATAAGTGTTTGATTTGGAACTCAAGGGTAGCATAGCTTTGAGCGATAGCTTAAATTGACAAGAGGCTCGAGTACTTTATTGTTACAAAATTTCAAGGTTTTATGACGCTCCAGTAAAAAATTAAAAGCATTTGTATGTTGCAAACTTTGATAGGTGTAGGACATACCGTATAGAAGTTAGGGCCATTTGAAGTTTTATAAGTGTTTGATTTGGGACTAAAGCGTAGCATAGGTTTGAGCGATAGCTTAAATTGAGAAGAGGCTCGAGTACTTTATTGTTACAAAATTTCAAGGTTTTATGACGCTCCAGTAAAAAGTAACAAGCATTTGTATGTTGCAAACTTTGATAGGTTTAGGACTCAAGGGTAGCATAGCTTTGAGCGATAGCTTAAATTGACAAGAGGTTAGAGTACTTTATTGTTACAAAATTTCAAGGTTTTAAGACGCTCCAGTAAAAAGTTACAAGCATTTGTATGTTGCAAACTTTGATAGGTTTAGGACGTATCGTATAGAAGTTAGGGCCATTTGAAGTTTTATCAGTGTTTGATCTGGGACATAAGGGTAGCATAGCTTTGAGCGATATCTGAAATTGACAAGAGGCTAGAGTACTTTATTGTTACAAAATTTCAAGGTTTTATGACGCTCCAGTAAAAAGTTACAAGCATTTGTATGTTGCAAACTTTGATAGGTGTAGGACATACCGTATAGAAGTTAGGGCCATTTGAAGTTTTATAAGTGTTTGATTTGGGACTCAAGGGTAGCATAGCTTTGAGCGATAGCTTAAATTGACAAGAGGCTCGAGTACTTTATTGTTACAAAATTTTAAGGTTTTATGACGCTGTAGTAAAAAGTTACAAGCATTTGTATGCTGCAAACTTTGATAGGTGTCGGACGTACCGTATAGAAGTTACGGCCATTTGCAGATTTATCAGTGTTTGATCTGGGACATAAGGGTAGCATAGCTTTGAGCGATAGCTTAAATTGACAAGAGCTCGAGTATTTTTTTGTTACAAAATTTCAAGGTTTTATGACGCTCCAGTAAAAAGTTACAAGCATTTGTATGTTGCAAACTTTGATAGGTTTAGGACGTACCGTATAGAAGTTAGGGCCATTTGAAGTTTTATCCGTTTTTGATTTGGGACTCAAGGGTAACATAGTTTTGAGCGATAGCTTAAATTGACAAGAGGCTCGACTACTTTATTGTTACAAAATTTCAAGGTTTTTTGACACTCCAGTAAAAAGTTACAAGCATTTGTATGTTGCAAACTTTGATAGGTGTAGGATGTACCGTATAGAAGTTAGGGCCATTTAAAACTTTATCAGTGTTTGATTTGGGACTGAAGGGTAGCATAGCTTTGAGCGATAGCTTAAATTGACAAGAGGCTCGAGTACTTTATTGTTACAAAATTTTAAGGTTTTATGACGCTGCAGTAAAAAGTTACAAGCATTTGTATGCTGCAAACTTTGATAGGTGTAGGACGTACCGTATAGAAGTTACGGCCATTTGAAGATTTATCAGTGTTTGATCTGGGACATAAGGGTAGCATAGCTTTGAGCGATAGCTGCAATTGACAAGAGGCTAGAGTACTTTATTGTTACAAAATTTCAAGGTTTTATGACGCTCCAGTAAAAAGTTACAAGCATTTGTATGTTGCAAACTTTGATAGGTGTAGGACGAACGGTATAGTATTTAGGGCCATTTGAAGTTTTATCAGTGTTTGATTTGGGACTCAAGGGTAGCATAGCTTTAAGCGATAGCTTAAATTGACAAGAGGCTCGAGTACTTTATTGTTAGAAAATTTTAAGGTTTTATGACGCTGCAGTAAAAAGTTACAAGCATTTGTATGCAGCAAACTTAGATAGGTGTAGGACGTACCGTATAGAAGTTACGACCATTTGAAGTTTTATTAGTGTTTGATCTGGGACATAAGGTTAGCATAGCTTTGAGCGATAGCTGAAATTGACAAGAGGCTAGAGTACTTTATTGTTACAAAATTTCAAGGTTTTATGACGCTCCAGTCAAAAGTTACAAGAATTTGTATGTTGCAAACTTTGATAGGTGTAGGACATACCGTATAGAAGTAAGGGCCATTTGAAGTTTTATAAGTGTTTGATTTGGGACTCAAGGGTAGCATAGCTTTGAGCGATAGCTTAAATTGACAAGAGGCTCGAGTACTTTATTGTTACAAAATTTCAAGGTTTTATGACGCTCCAGTAAAAAATTAAAAGCATTTGTATGTTGCAAACTTTGATAGGTGTAGGACATACCGTATAGAAGTTAGGGCCATTTGAAGTTTTATAAGTGTTTGATTTGGGACTAAAGCGTAGCATAGGTTTGAGCGATAGCTTAAATTGAGAAGAGGCTCGAGTATTTTTTTGTTACAAAATTTCAAGGTTTTATGACGCTCTAGTAAAAAGTTTCAAGCATTTGTATGTTGCAAACTTTGATAGCTGTAGGACGTACTGTATAGAAGTTAGGGCCATTTGAAGTTTTATCAGTGTTTCATTTGGGACTCAAGGGTAGCATAGCTTAGAGCGATAGCTTAAATAGACAAGAGGCTCGACTACTTTATTGTTACAAAATTTCAAGGTTTTTTGACGCACCAGTAAAAAGTTACAAACATTTGTATGTTGCAAACTTTGATAGGAGTAGGGCGTACCGTATTGAAGTTAGGGTCATTTGAAGTTTTATCAGTGTTTGATCTGGGTCTTAATGGTAGCATAGCTTTGAGCGATAGCTTAAATTGACAAGAGGTTAGAGTACTTTATTGTTACAAAATTTCAAGGTTTTAAGACGCTCCAGTAAAAAGTTACAAGCATTTGTATGTTGCAAACTTTGATAGGTGTAGGACGTATCGTATAGAAGTTAGGGCCATTTGAAGTTTTATCAGTTTTTGATTTGGGATTCAAGGGTAGCATAGCTTTGAGCGATAGCTTAAATTGACAAGAGGCTCGAGTACTTTATTGTTACAAAATTTCAAGGTTTTATGACGCACCAGTAAAAAGTTACAAGCATTTGTATGTTGCAAACTTTGATAGGTGTAGGGCGTACCGTATAGAAGTTACGGCCATTTGAAGTTTTATCAGTGTTTGATCTGGGACTCAAGGGTAGCATAGCTTTGAGCGATAGCTGAAAGTGACAAGAGGCTAGAGTACTTTATTGTTACAAAATTTCAAGGTTTTATGACGCTCCAGTAAAAAGTTATAAGCATTTGTATGTTGCAGACTTTGATAGGTGTAGGATGTACCGTATAGAAGCTAGGGCCATTTGAAGTTTTATCAGTGTTTGATTTGGGACTCAACGGTAGCATAGCTTTGAGCGATAGCTTAAATTGACAAGAGGCTCGAGTACTTTATTGTTACAAAATTTCAAGGTTTTATGACGCTCCAGTAAAAAGTTAAAAGCATTTGTATGTTGCAAACTTTGATAGGTGTAGGACATACCGTATAGAAGTTAGGGCCATTTGAAGTTTTATAAGTGTTTGATTTGGGACTCAAGGGTAGCATAGCTTTGAGCGATAGCTTAAATTGACAAGAGGCTGGAGTATTTTTTTGTTACAAAATTTCTAGGTTTTATGACGCTCCAGTAAAAAGTTACAAGCATTTGTATGTTGCAAACTTTGATAGCTGTAGGACGTACCGTATAGAAGTTAGGGCCATTTGAAGTTTTATCAGTATTTCATTTGGGACTCAAGGGTAGCATAGCTTAGAGCGATAACTTAAATTGACAAGAGGCTCGACTACTTTATTGTTGCAAAATTTCAAGGTTTTTTGACGCACCAGTAAAAAGTTACAAGCATTTGTATGTTGCAAACTTTGATAGGAGTAGGGCGTACCGTATTGAAGTTAGGGTCATTTGAAGTTTTATCAGTGTTTGATCTGGGTCTTAATGGTAGCATAGCTTTGAGCGATAGCTTAAATTGACAAGAGGTTAGAGTACTTTATTGTTACAAAATTTCAAGGTTTTAAGACGCTCCAGTAAAAAGTTACAAGCATTTGTATGTTGCAAACTTTGATAGGTGTAGGACGTATCGTATAGAAGTTAGGGCCATTTGAAGTTTTATCAGTTTTTGATTTGGGATTCAAGGGTAGCATAGCTTTGAGCGATAGCTTAAATTGACAAGAGGCTCGAGTACTTTATTGTTACAAAATTTCAAGGTTTTATGACGCACCCGTAAAAAGTTACAAGCATTTGTATGTTGCAAACTTTGATAGGTGTAGGGCGTACCGTATAGAAGTTACGGCCATTTGAAGTTTTATCAGTGTTTGATCTGGGACTCAAGGGTAGCATAGCTTTGAGCGATAGCTGAAAGTGACAAGAGGCTAGAGTACTTTATTGTTACAAAATTTCAAGGTTTTATGACGCTCCAGTAAAAAGTTATAAGCATTTGTATGTTGCAGACTTTGATAGGTGTAGGATGTACCGTATAGAAGCTAGGGCCATTTGAAGTTTTATCAGTGTTTGATTTGGGACTCAACGGTAGCATAGCTTTGAGCGATAGCTTAAATTGACAAGAGGCTCGAGTACTTTATTGTTACAAAATTTCAAGGTTTTATGACGCTCCAGTAAAAAGTTAAAAGCATTTGTATGTTGCAAACTTTGATAGGTGTAGGACATACCGTATAGAAGTTAGGGCCATTTGAAGTTTTATAAGTGTTTGATTTGGGACTCAAGGGTAGCATAGCTTTGAGCGATAGCTTAAATTGACAAGAGGCTGGAGTATTTTTTTGTTACAAAATTTCTAGGTTTTATGACGCTCCAGTAAAAAGTTACAAGCATTTGTATGTTGCAAACTTTGATAGCTGTAGGACGTACCGTATAGAAGTTAGGGCCATTTGAAGTTTTATCAGTATTTCATTTGGGACTCAAGGGTAGCATAGCTTAGAGCGATAACTTAAATTGACAAGAGGCTCGACTACTTTATTGTTGCAAAATTTCAAGGTTTTTTGACGCACCAGTAAAAAGTTACAAGCATTTGTATGTTGCAAACTTTGATAGGAGTAGGGCGTACCGTATTGAAGTTAGGGTCATTTGAAGTTTTATCAGTGTTTGATCAGGGTCTCAAGGGTAGCATAGCTTTGAGCGATAGCTTTAATTGACAAGAGGTTAGAGTACTTTATTGTTACAAAATTTCAAGGTTTTAAGACGCTCCAGTAAAAAGTTACAAGCATTTGTATGTTACAAACTTTGATAGGTTTAGGACGTATCGTATAGAAGTTAGGGCCATTTGAAGTTTTATCAGTGTTTGATTTGGGACTCAAGGGTAGCATAGCTTTGAGCGGTAGCTTAAATTGACAAGAGGCTCGAGTACTTTATTGTTACAAAATTTCAAGGTTTTATGACGCTCCAGTAAAAAGTTACAAGCATTTGTATGTTGCAAACTTTGATAGGTGTAGGACGTACCGTATAGAAGTAAGGGCCATTTGAAGTTTTATAAGTGTTTGATTTGGGACTCAAGGGTAGCATAGCTTTGAGCGATAGCTTAAATTGACAAGAGGCTGGAGTATTTTTTTGTTACAAAATTTCTAGGTTTTATGACGCTCCAGTAAAAAGTTACAAGCATTTGTATGTTGCAAACTTTGATAGCTGTAGGACGGACCGTATAGAAGTTAGGGCCATTTGAAGTTTTATCAGTATTTCATTTGGGACACAAGGGTAGCATAGCTTAGAGCGATAACTTAAATTGACAAGAGGCTCGACTACTTTATTGTTGCAAAATTTCAAGGTTTTTTGACGCACCAGTAAAAAGTTACAAGCATTTGTATGTTGCAAACTTTGATAGGAGTAGGGCGTACCGTATTGAAGTTAGGGTCATTTGAAGTTTTATCAGTGTTTGATCAGGGTCTCCAGGGTAGCATAGCTTTGAGCGATTGCTTTAATTGACAAGAGGTTAGAGTACTTTATTGTTACAAAATTTCAAGGTTTTAAGACGCTCCAGTAAAAAGTTACAAGCATTTGTATGTTGCAAACTTTGATAGGTTTAGGACGTATCGTATAGAAGTTAGGGCCATTTGAAGTTTTATCAGTTTTTGATTTGGGACTCAAGGGTAGCATAGCTTTGAGCGATAGCTTAAATTGACAAGAGGTTCGAGTACTTTATTGTTACAAAATTTCAAGGTCTTATGATTCTCCAGAAAAAAGTAACAAGCATTTGTATGTTGCAAACTTTGATAGGTGTAGGACGTACCGTATAGAAGTTAGGGCCATTTGAAGTTTTCTCAGTGTTTGATTTGGGACTCAAGGGTAGCATAGCTTTGAACGATAGCTTAAATTGACAAGGGGCTCGAGTATTTTTTTGTTACAAAATTTCAAGGTTTTATGACGCTCCAGTAAAAATTTACAAGCATTTGTATGTTGCAAACTTTGATAGGTGTAGGACGTACCGTATAGAAGTTAGGGCCATTTGAAGTTTTATCAGTGTTTGATTTGGGACTCAAGGGTAGCATAGCTTTGAGCGATAGCTTAAATTGACAAGAGGTTCGAGTACTTTATTGTTAAAAAAATTTCAAGGTTTTATGACGCTCCAGTAAAAAGTAACAAGCATTTGTATGCTGCAAACTTTGATAGGTGTAGGGCGTACCGTATAGAAGTTACGGCCATTTGAAGTTTTATCAGTGTTTGATCTGGGACTCAAGGGTAGCATAGCTTTGAGCGATAGCTGAAAGTGACAAGAGGCTAGAGTACTTTATTGTTACAAAATTTCAAGGTTTTATGACGCTCCAGTAAAAAGTTATAAGCATTTGTATGTTGCAGACTTTGATAGGTGTAGGATGTACCGTATAGAAGCTAGGGCCATTTGAAGTTTTATCAGTGTTTGATTTGGGACTCAACGGCAGCATAGCTTTGAGCGATAGCTTAAATTGACAAGAGGCTCGAGTACTTTATTGTTACAAAATTTCAAGGTTTTATGACGCTCCAGTAAAAAGTTAAAAGCATTTGTATGTTGCAAACTTTGATAGGTGTAGGACATACCGTATAGAAGTTAGGGCCATTTGAAGTTTAATAAGTGTTTGATTTGGGACTTAAGGGTAGCATAGCTTTGAGCGATAGCTTAAATTGACAAAAGGCTGGAGTATTTTTTTGTTACAAAATTTCTAGGTTTTATGACGCTCCAGTAAAAAGTTACAAGCATTTGTATGTTGCAAACTTTGATAGCTGTAGGACGTACCGTATAGAAGTTAGGGCCATTTGAAGTTTTATCAGTATTTCATTTGGGACTCAAGGGTAGCATAGCTTAGAACGATAACTTAAATTGACAAGAGGCTCGACTACTTTATTGTTGCAAAATTTCAAGGTTTTTTGACGCACCAGTAAAAAGTTACAAGCATTTGTATGTTGCAAACTTTGATAGGTTTAGGACGTATCGTATAGAAGTTAGGGCCATTTGAAGTTTTATCAGTTTTTGATTTGGGACTCAAGGGTAGCATAGCTTTGAGCGATAGCTTAAATTGACAAGAGGTTCGAGTACTTTATTGTTAAAAAATTTCAAGGTTTTATGATTCTCCAGAAAAAAGTAACAAGCATTTGTATGTTGCAAACTTTGATAGGTGTAGGACGTACCGTATAGAAGTTAGGGCCATTTGAAGTTTTCTCAGTGTTTGATTTGGAACTCAAGGGTAGCATAGCTTTGAGCCGTAGCTTAAATTGACAAGAGGCTCGAGTACTTTATTGTTACAAAATTTCAAGGTTTTATGACGCTCCAGTAAAAAGTTACAAGCATTTGTATGTTGCAAACTTTGATAGGTGTAGGACACACCGTATAGAAGTTAGAGCCATTTGAAGTTTTATCAGTGTTTGATTTGGGACTCAAGGGTAGCATAGCTTTGAGCGGTAGCTTAAATTGACAAGAGGCTCGAGTACTTTATTGTTACAAAATTTCAAGATTTTATGACGCTCCAGTAAAAAGTTACAAGAATTTGTATGTTGCAAACTTTGATAGGTGTAGGACGTACCGTATAGAAGTAAGGGCCATTTGAAGTTTTATCAGTGTTTGATTTGGGACTCAAGGGTAGCATAGCTTTGAGCGATAGCTTAAATTGACAAAAGGCTGGAGGATTTTTTTGTTACAAAATTTCAAGGTTTTATGACGCTCCAGTAAAAATTTACAAGCATTTGTATGTTGCAAACTTTGATAGGTGTAGGACGTACCGTATAGAAGTTAGGGCCATTTGAAGTTTTATCAGTGTTTGATTTGGGACTCAAAAGTAGCATAGCTTTGAGCGATAGCTTAAATTGACAAGAGGTTCGAGTACTTTATTGTTAAAAAAATTTCAAGGTTTTATGACGCTCCAGTAAAAAGTAACAAGCATTTGTATGCTGCAAACTTTGATATGTGTAGGACGTACCGTATAGAAGTTAGGGCCATTTGAAGTTTTATCAGTGTTTGACTTGGGACTCAAGGATAGCATAGCTTTGAGCGGTAGCTTAAATTGACAAGAGGCTCGAGTACTTTATTGTTACAAAATTTCAAGGTTTTATGACGCTCCAGTAAAAAGTTACAAGCATTTGTATGTTGCAAACTTTGATAGGTGTAGGACACACCGTATAGAAGTTAGGGCCATTTGAAGTTTTATAAGTGTTTGATTTGGGACTCAAGGGTAGCATAGCTTTGAGCGATAGCTTAAATTGACAAAAGGCTGGAGTATTTTTTTGTTACAAAATTTCAAGGTTTTATGACGCTCCAGTAAAAAGTTACAAGCATTTGTATGTTGCAAACTTTGATAGGTGTAGGACGTACCGTATAGAAGTTAGGGCCATTTGAAGTTTTATAAGTGTTTGATTTGGGACTCAAGGGTAGCATAGCTTTGAGCGATAGCTTAAATTGACAAGAGGCTGGAGTATTTTTTTGTTACAAAATTTCTAGGTTTTATGACGCTCCAGTAAAAAGTTACAAGCATTTGTATGTTGCAAACTTTGATAGGTGTAGGACACACCGTATAGAAGTTAGAGCCATTTGAAGTTTTATCAGTGTTTGATTTGGGACTCAAGGGTAGCATAGCTTTGAGCGATAGCTTAAATTGACAAAAGGCTGGAGTATTTTTTTGTCACAAAATTTCAAGGTTTTATGACGCTCCAGTAAAAATCTACAAGCATTTGAATGTTACAAACTTCGATAGGTGTAGGGTGCACCATATAGAAGTGAGGGCCATTTGAAGTGTTATCAGTATTTCATTTGGGACTCAAGGGTAGCATAGCTTAGAGCGATAACTTAAATTGACAAGAGGCTCGACTACTTTATTGTTGCAAAATTTCAAGGTTTTTTGACGCACCAGTAAAAAGTTACAAGCATTTGTATGTTGCAAACTTTGATAGGAGTAGGGCGTACCGTATTGAAGTTAGGGTCATTTGAAGTTTTATCAGTGTTTGATCAGGGTCTCCAGGGTAGCATAGCTTTGAGCGATTGCTTTAATTGACAAGAGGTTAGAGTACTTTATTGTTACAAAATTTCAAGGTTTTAAGACGCTCCAGTAAAAAGTTACAAGCATTTGTATGTTGCAAACTTTGATAGGTTTAGGACGTATCGTATAGAAGTTAGGGCCATTTGAAGTTTTATCAGTTTTTGATTTGGGACTCAAGGGTAGCATAGCTTTGAGCGATAGCTGAAATTGACAAGAGGTTCGAGTACTTTATTGTTACAAAATTTCAAGGTTTTATGACGCTCCAGTAAAAAGTTACAAGCATTTGTATGTTGCAAACTTTGATAGGTGTAGGACACACCGTATAGAAGTTAGAGCCATTTGAAGTTTTATCAGTGTTTGATTTGGGACTCAAGGGTAGCATAGCTTTGAGCGATAGCTTAAATTGACAAAAGGCTGGAGTATTTTTTTGTTACAAAATTTCAAGGTTTTATGACGCTCCAGTAAAAATTTACAAGCATTTGTATGTTGCAAACTTTGATAGGTGTAGGACGTACCGTATAGAAGTTAGGGCCATTTGAAGTTTTATAAGTGTTTGATTTGGGACTCAAGGGTAGCATAGCTTTGAGCGATAGCTTAAATTGACAAGAGGCTGGAGTATTTTTTTGTTACAAAATTTCTAGGTTTTATGACGCTCCAGTAAAAAGTTACAAGCATTTGTATGTTGCAAACTTTGATAGGTGTAGGACACACCGTATAGAAGTTAGAGCCATTTGAAGTTTTATCAGTGTTTGATTTGGGACTCAAGGGTAGCATAGCTTTGAGCGATAGCTTAAATTGACAAAAGGCTGGAGTATTTTTTTGTTACAAAATTTCAAGGTTTTATGACGCTCCAGTAAAAATTTACAAGCATTTGTATGTTGCAAACTTTGATAGGTGTAGGACACACCGTATAGAAGTTAGGGCCATTTGAAGTTTTATCAGTATTTCATTTGGGACTCAAGGGTAGCATAGCTTAGAGCGATAACTTAAATTGACAAGAGGCTCGACTACTTTATTGTTGCAAAATTTCAAGGTTTTTTGACGCACCAGTAAAAAGTTACAAGCATTTGTATGTTGCAAACTTTGATAGGAGTAGGGCGTACCGTATTGAAGTTAGGGTCATTTGAAGTTTTATCAGTGTTTGATCAGGGTCTCCAGGGTAGCATAGCTTTGAGCGATTGCTTTAATTGACAAGAGGTTAGAGTACTTTATTGTTACAAAATTTCAAGGTTTTAAGACGCTCCAGTAAAAAGTTACAAGCATTTGTATGTTGCAAACTTTGATAGGTTTAGGACGTATCGTATAGAAGTTAGGGCCATTTGAAGTTTTATAAGTGTTTGATTTGGGACTCAAGGGTAGCATAGCTTTGAGCGATAGCTTAAATTGACAAGAGGCTGGAGTATTTTTTTGTTACAAAATTTCTAGGTTTTATGACGCTCCAGTAAAAAGTTACAAGCATTTGTATGTTGCAAACTTTGATAGGTGTAGGACGTACCGTATAGAAGTTAGGGCCATTTGAAGTTTTATAAGTGTTTGATTTGGGACTCAAGGGTAGCATAGCTTTGAGCGATAGCTTAAATTGACAAGAGGCTGGAGTATTTTTTTGTTACAAAATTTCTAGGTTTTATGACGCTCCAGTAAAAAGTTACAAGCATTTGTATGTTGCAAACTTTGATAGGTGTAGGACACACCGTATAGAAGTTAGAGCCATTTGAAGTTTTATCAGTGTTTGATTTGGGACTCAAGGGTAGCATAGCTTTGAGCGATAGCTTAAATTGACAAAAGGCTGGAGTATTTTTTTGTTACAAAATTTCAAGGTTTTATGACGCTCCAGTAAAAATTTACAAGCATTTGTATGTTGCAAACTTTGATAGGTGTAGGACACACCGTATAGAAGTTAGGGCCATTTGAAGTTTTATCAGTATTTCATTTGGGACTCAAGGGTAGCATAGCTTAGAGCGATAACTTAAATTGACAAGAGGCTCGACTACTTTATTGTTGCAAAATTTCAAGGTTTTTTGACGCACCAGTAAAAAGTTACAAGCATTTGTATGTTGCAAACTTTGATAGGAGTAGGGCGTACCGTATTGAAGTTAGGGTCATTTGAAGTTTTATCAGTGTTTGATCAGGGTCTCCAGGGTAGCATAGCTTTGAGCGATTGCTTTAATTGACAAGAGGTTAGAGTACTTTATTGTTACAAAATTTCAAGGTTTTAAGACGCTCCAGTAAAAAGTTACAAGCATTTGTATGTTGCAAACTTTGATAGGTTTAGGACGTATCGTATAGAAGTTAGGGCCATTTGAAGTTTTATCAGTTTTTGATTTGGGACTCAAGGGTAGCATAGCTTTGAGCGATAGCTGAAATTGACAAGAGGTTCGAGTACTTTATTGTTACAAAATTTCAAGGTCTTATGATTCTCCAGAAAAAAGTAACAAGCATTTGTATGTTGCAAACTTTGATAGGTGTAGGACGTACCGTATAGAAGTTAGGGCCATTTGAAGTTTTCTCAGTGTTTGATTTGGGACTCAAGGGTAGCATAGCTTTGAACGATAGCTTAAATTGACAAGAGGCTCGAGTATTTTTTTGTTACAAAATTTCAAGGTTTTATGACGCTCCAGTAAAAATTTACAAGCATTTGTATGTTGCAAACTTTGATAGGTGTAGGACGTACCGTATAGAAGTTAGGGTCATTTGAAGTTTTATCAGTGTTTGATTTGGGACTCAAGGGTAGCATAGCTTTGAGCGATAGCTTAAATTGACAAGAGGTTCGAGTACTTTATTGTTAAAAAAATTTCAAGGTTTTATGACGCTCCAGTAAAAAGTAACAAGCATTTGTATGCTGCAAACTTTGATAGGTGTAGGGCGTACCGTATAGAAGTTACGGCCATTTGAAGTTTTATCAGTGTTTGATCTGGGACTCAAGGGTAGCATAGCTTTGAGCGATAGCTGAAAGTGACAAGAGGCTAGAGTACTTTATTGTTACAAAATTTCAAGGTTTTATGACGCTCCAGTAAAAAGTTATAAGCATTTGTATGTTGCAGACTTTGATAGGTGTAGGATGTACCGTATAGAAGCTAGGGCCATTTGAAGTTTTATCAGTATTTCATTTGGGACTCAAGGGTAGCATAGCTTTGAGCGATAGCTTAAATTGACAAGAGGCTCGAGTACTTTATTGTTACAAAATTTCAAGGTTTTATGACGCTCCAGTAAAAAGTTAAAAGCATTTGTATGTTGCAAACTTTGATAGGTGTAGGACATACCGTATAGAAGTTAGGGCCATTTGAAGTTTAATAAGTGTTTGATTTGGGACTTAAGGGTAGCATAGCTTTGAGCAATAGCTTAAATTGACAAAAGGCTGGAGTATTTTTTTGTTACAAAATTTCTAGGTTTTATGACGCTCCAGTAAAAAGTTACAAGCATTTGTATGTTGCAAACTTTGATAGCTGTAGGACGTACCGTATAGAAGTTAGGGCCATTTGAAGTTTTATCAGTATTTCATTTGGGACTCAAGGGTAGCATAGCTTAGAGCGATAACTTAAATTGACAAGAGGCTCGACTACTTTATTGTTGCAAAATTTCAAGGTTTTTTGACGCACCAGTAAAAAGTTACAAGCATTTGTATGTTGCAAACTTTGATAGGTTTAGGACGTATCGTATAGAAGTTAGGGCCATTTGAAGTTTTATCAGTTTTTGATTTGGGACTCAAGGGTAGCATAGCTTTGAGCGATAGCTTAAATTGACAAGAGGTTCGAGTACTTTATTGTTACAAAATTTCAAGGTTTTATGATTCTCCAGAAAAAAGTAACAAGCATTTGTATGTTGCAAACTTTGATAGGTGTAGGACGTACCGTATAGAAGTTAGGGCCATTTGAAGTTTTCTCAGTGTTTGATTTGGAACTCAAGGGTAGCATAGCTTTGAGCCGTAGCTTAAATTGACAAGAGGCTCGAGTACTTTATTGTTACAAAATTTCAAGGTTTTATGACGCTCCAGTAAAAAGTTACAAGCATTTGTATGTTGCAAACTTTGATAGGTGTAGGACACACCGTATAGAAGTTAGAGCCATTTGAAGTTTTATCAGTGTTTGATTTGGGACTCAAGGGTAGCATAGCTTTGAGCGGTAGCTTAAATTGACAAGAGGCTCGAGTACTTTATTGTTACAAAATTTCAAGATTTTATGACGCTCCAGTAAAAAGTTACAAGAATTTGTATGTTGCAAACTTTGATAGGTGTAGGACGTACCGTATAGAAGTAAGGGCCATTTGAAGTTTTATCAGTGTTTGATTTGGGACTCAAGGGTAGCATAGCTTTGAGCGATAGCTTAAATTGACAAAAGGCTGGAGTATTTTTTTGTTACAAAATTTCAAGGTTTTATGACGCTCCAGTAAAAATTTACAAGGATTTGTATGTTGCAAACTTTGATAGGTGTAGGACGTACCGTATAGAAGTTAGGGCCATTTGAAGTTTTATCAGTGTTTGATTTGGGACTCAAAAGTAGCATAGCTTTGAGCGATAGCTTAAATTGACAAGAGGTTCGAGTACTTTATTGTTAAAAAAATTTCAAGGTTTTATGACGCTCCAGTAAAAAGTAACAAGCATTTGTATGCTGCAAACTTTGATATGTGTAGGACGTACCGTATAGAAGTTAGGGCCATTTGAAGTTTTATCAGTGTTTGACTTGGGACTCAAGGATAGCATAGCTTTGAGCGGTAGCTTAAATTGACAAGAGGCTCGAGTACTTTATTGTTACAAAATTTCAAGGTTTTATGACGCTCCAGTAAAAAGTTACAAGCATTTGTATGTTGCAAACTTTGATAGGTGTAGGACACACCGTATAGAAGTTAGAGCCATTTGCAGTTTTATCAGTGTTTGATTTGGGACTCAAGGGTAGCATAGCTTTGAGCGGTAGCTTAAATTGACAAGAGGCTCGAGTACTTTATTGTTACAAAATTTCAAGGTTTTATGACGCTCCAGTAA
Organism: Clusia tigrina; assembly: GCA_920105625.2. Lineage (NCBI taxonomy): Eukaryota > Metazoa > Arthropoda > Insecta > Diptera > Clusiidae > Clusia > Clusia tigrina. The sequence goes on along the minus strand of OV050033.1, from coordinate 107,475,162 downwards.
AAAGTTACAAGCATTTGTATGTTGCAAACTTTGATAGGTGTAGGACACACCGTATAGAAGTTAGAGCCATTTGAAGTTTTATCAGTGTTTGATTTGGGACTCAAGGGTAGCATAGCTTTGAGCGGTAGCTTAAATTGACAAGAGGCTCGAGTACTTTATTGTTACAAAATTTCAAGATTTTATGACGCTCCAGTAAAAAGTTACAAGAATTTGTATGTTGCAAACTTTGATAGGTGTAGGACGTACCGTATAGAAGTAAGGGCCATTTGAAGTTTTATCAGTGTTTGATTTGGGACTCAAGGGTAGCATAGCTTTGAGCGATAGCTTAAATTGACAAGAGGCTCGAGTATTTTTTTGTTACAAAATTTCAAGGTTTTATGACGCTCCAGTAAAAATTTACAAGCATTTGTATGTTGCAAACTTTGATAGGTGTAGGACGTACCGTATAGAAGTTAGGGCCATTTGAAGTTTTATCAGTGTTTGATTTGGGACTCAAAAGTAGCATAGCTTTGAGCGATAGCTTAAATTGACAAGAGGTTCGAGTACTTTATTGTTAAAAAAATTTCAAGGTTTTATGACGCTCCAGTAAAAAGTAACAAGCATTTGTATGCTGCAAACTTTGATATGTGTAGGACGTACCGTATAGAAGTTAGGGCCATTTGACGTTTTATCAGTGTTTGACTTGGGACTCAAGGATAGCATAGCTTTGAGCGGTAGCTTAAATTGACAAGAGGCTCGAGTACTTTATTGTTACAAAATTTCAAGGTTTTATGACGCTCCAGTAAAAAGTTACAAGCATTTGTATGTTGCAAACTTTGATAGGTGTAGGACACACCGTATAGAAGTTAGAGCCATTTGAAGTTTTATCAGTGTTTGATTTGGGACTCAAGGGTAGCATAGCTTTGAGCCGTAGCTTAAATTGACAAGAGGCTCGAGTACTTTATTGTTACAAAATTTCAAGGTTTTATGACGCTCCAGTAAAAAGTTACAAGCATTTGTATGTTGCAAACTTTGATAGGTGTAGGACACACCGTATAGAAGTTAGAGCCATTTGAAGTTTTATCAGTGTTTGATTTGGGACTCAAGGGTAGCATAGCTTTGAGCGGTAGCTTAAATTGACAAGAGGCTCGAGTACTTTATTGTTACAAAATTTCAAGATTTTATGACGCTCCAGTAAAAAGTTACAAGAATTTGTATGTTGCAAACTTTGATAGGTGTAGGACGTACCGTATAGAAGTAAGGGCCATTTGAAGTTTTATCAGTGTTTGATTTGGGACTCAAGGGTAGCATAGCTTTGAGCGATAGCTTAAATTGACAAAAGGCTGGAGTATTTTTTTGTTATAAAATTTCAAGGTTTTATGACGCTCCAGTAAAAATTTACAAGCATTTGTATGTTGCAAACTTTGATAGGTGTAGGACGTACCGTATAGAAGTTAGGGCCATTTGAAGTTTTATCAGTGGTTGATTTGGGACTCAAGGGTAGCATAGCTTTGACCGGTAGCTTAAATTGACAAGAGGCTCGAGTACTTTACTGTTACAAAATTTCAAGGTTTTATGACGCTCCACTAAAAAGTTACAAGCATTTGTATGTTGCAAACTTTGATAGGTGTAGGACACACCGTATAGAAGTTAGGGCCATTTGAAGTTTTATCAGTGTTTGATTTGGGACTCAACGGTAGCATAGCTTTGAGCGGTAGCTTAAATTGACAAGATACTCGAGTACTTTATTGTTACAAAATTTCTAGGTTTTATGACGCTCCAGTAAAAAGTTACAAGCATTTGTATGTTGCAAACTTTGATAGGTGTAGGACGTACCGTATAGAAGTTAGGGCCATTTGAAGTTTTATCAGTGTTTGATTTGGGACTCAAGGGAAGCATAGCTTTGACCGATAGCTTAAATTTACAAGAGGCTCGAGTATATTTTTGTTACAAAATTTCAAGGTTTTATGACGCTCCAGTAAAAAGTTACAAGCATTTGTATGTTGCAAACTTTGATAGGTGTAGGACGCACCGTATAGAAGTTAGGGCCATTTGAAGTTTTATAAGTGTTTGATCTGGGACTCAAGGGCAGCATAGCTTTGACCGATAGCTGAAAGTGACAAGAGGCTAGAGTACTTTATTGTTACAAAATTTCAAGGTTTTATGACGCTCCAGTAAAAAGTTATAAGCATTTGTATGTTGCAGACTTTGATAGGTGTAGGATGTACCGTATAGAAGCTCGGGCCATTTGAAGTTTTATCAGTGTTTGATTTGGGACTCAACGGTAGCATAGCTTTGAGCGATAGCTTTAATTGACAAGAGGTTAGAGTACTTTATTGTTACAAAATTTCAAGGTTTTAAGACGCTCCAGTAAAAAGTTACAAGCATTTGTATGTTGCAAACTTTGATAGGTGTAGGACGTATCGTATAGAAGTTAGGGCCATTTGAAGTTTTATCAGTGTTTGATTTGGGACTCAAGGGTAGCATAGCTTTGAGCGATAGCTTAAATTAACAAGAGGTTCGAGTACTTTATTGTTACTAATTTCAAGGTTTTATGATTCTCCAGAAAAAAGTAACAAGCATTTGTATGTTGCAAACTTTGATAGGTGTAGGACGTACCGTATAGAAGTTAGGGCCATTTGAAGTTTTATCAATGTTTGATTTGGGACTCAAGGGTAGCATAGCTTTGAGCGGTAGCTTAAATTGACAAGAGGCTCGAGTACTTTATTGTTACAAAATTTCAAGGTTTTATGACGCTCCAGTAAAAAGTTACAAGCATTTGTATGTTGCAAACTTTGATAGGTGTAGGACACACCGTATAGAAGTTAGGGCCATTTGAAGTTTTATCAGTGTTTGATTTGGGACTCAAGGGTAGCATAGCTTTGAGCGGTAGCTTAAATTGACAAGAGGCTCGAGTACTTTAATGTTACAAAATTTCAAGGTTTTATGACGCTCCAGTAAAAAGTTACAAGCATTTGTATGTTGCAAACTTTGATAGGTGTAGGACGTACCGTATAGAAGTAAGGGCCATTTGAAGTTTTATCAGTGTTTGATTTGGGACTCAAGGGTAGCATAGCTTTGAACGATAGCTTAAATTGACAAGAGGCTCGAGTATTTTTTTGTTACAAAATTTCAAGGTTTTATGACGCTTCAGTAAAAATTTACAAGCATTTGTATGTTGCAAACTTTGATAGGTGTAGGACGTACCGTATAGAAGTTAGGGCCATTTGAAGTTTTATCAGTGTTTGATTTGGGACTCAAGGATAACATAGTTTTGAGCGATAGCTTAAATTGACAAGAGGCTCGACTACTTTATTGTTACAAAATTTCAAGGTTTTCTGACGCTCCAGTAAAAAGTTACAAGCATTTGTATGTTGCAAACTTTGATAGGTGTAGGACGTACCGTATAGAAGTTAGGGCCATTTTAAATTTTATCAGTGTTTGATTTGGGACTCAAGGGAAGCATAGCTTTGAGCGATGGCTTAAATTGACAAGAGGCTCGAGTACTTTATTGTTACAAAATTTCAAGGTTTTATGACGCTCCAGTGAAATGTTACAAGCATTTGTATGTTGCAAACTTTGATAGGTGTAGGACGTGTCGTATAGTAGTTAGGGCCATTTGAAGTTTTATCAGTGTTTGATTTGGGACTCAAGGGTAGCATAGCTTTGAGCGATAGCTTAAATTGACAAGAGGCTCGAGTACTTTATTGTTACAAAATTTCAAGGTTTTATGACGTTCCAGTAAAAAGTTAAAAGCATTTGTATGTTGCAAACTTTGATAGGTGTAGGACATACCGTATAGAAGTTAGGGCCATTTGAAGTTTTATAAGTGTTTGATTTGGGACTCACGGGTAGCATAGCTTTGAGCGATAGCTTAAATTGATAAGAGGCTCGAGTATTTTTTTGTTACAAAATTTCAAGGTTTTATGACGCTCCAGTAAAAAGTTACAAGCATTTGTATGTTGCAAACTTTGATAGGTGTAGGACGTACCGTATAGAAGTTAGGGCCATTTGAAGTTTTATCAGTGTTTGATTTGGGACTCAAAAGTAGCATAGCTTTGAGCGATAGCTTAAATTGACAAGAGGTTCGAGTACTTTATTGTTAAAAAAATTTCAAGGTTTTATGACGCTCCAGTAAAAAGTAACAAGCATTTGTATGCTGCAAACTTTGATATGTGTAGGACGTACCGTATAGAAGTTAGGGCCATTTGAAGTTTAATCAGTGTTTGACTTGGGACTCAAGGATAGCATAGCTTTGAGCGGTAGCTTAAATTGACAAGAGGCTCGAGTACTTTATTGTTACAAAATTTCAAGGTTTTATGACGCGCCAGTAAAAAGTTACAAGCATTTGTATGTTGCAAACTTTGATAGGTGTAGGACACACCGTATAGAAGTTAGGGCCATTTGAAGTTTTATCAGTGTTTGATTTGGGACTCAAGGGTTGCATAGCTTTGAGCGGTAGCTTAAATTGACAAGAGGCTCGTGTACTTTATTGTTACAAAATTTCAAGGTATTATGACGCTCCAGTAAAAAGTTACCAGCATTTGTATGTTGCAAATTTTGATAGGTGTAGGACGTACCGTATAGAAGTTAGGGCCATTTGAAGTTTTATCAGTGTTTGATTTGGGACTCAAGGGTAACATAGTTTTGAGGGATAGCTTAAATTGACTAAAGGCTCGACTACTTTATTGTTACAAAATTTCAAGGTTTTTTGACGCTCCAGTAAAAAGTTACAAGCATTTGTATGTTGCAAATTTTGATAGGTGTAGGACGTACCGTATAGAAGTTAGGGCCATTTGAAATTTTATCAGTGTTTGATTTGGGACTCAAGGGAAGCATAGCTTTGAGCGATAGCTTAAATTGACAAGAGGCTCGAGTACTTTATTGTTACAAGATTTTAAGGTTTTATGACGCTCCAGTAAAAAGTAACAAGCATTTGTATGTTGCAAACTTTGATAGGTGTAGGACGTACCGTATAGAAGTTAGGGCCATTTGAAGTTTTATCAGTGGTTGATTTGGGACTCAAGGGTAGCATAGCTTTGACCGGTAGCTTAAATTGACAAGAGGCTCGAGTACTTTACTGTTACAAAATTTCAAGGTTTTGTGACGCTCCAGTAAAAAGTTACAAGCATTTGTATGTTGCAAACTTTGATAGGTGTAGGACACACCGTATAGAAGTTAGGGCCATTTGAAGTTTTATCAGTGTTTGATTTGGGACTCAACGGTAGCATAGCTTTGAGCGGTAGCTTAAATTGACAAGATACTCGAGTACTTTATTGTTACAAAATTTCTAGGTTTTATGACGCTCCAGTAAAAAGTTACAAGCATTTGTATGTTGCAAACTTTGATAGGTGTAGGACGTACCGTATAGAAGTTAGGGCCATTTGAAGTTTTATCAGTGTTTGATTTGGGACTCAAGGGAAGCATAGCTTTGACCGATAGCTTAAATTTACAAGAGGCTCGAGTATATTTTTGTTACAAAATTTCAAGGTTTTATGACGCTCCAGTAAAAAGTTACAAGCATTTGTATGTTGCAAACTTTGATAGGTGTAGGACGCACCGTATAGAAGTTAGGGCCATTTGAAGTTTTATAAGTGTTTGATCTGGGACTCAAGGGCAGCATAGCTTTGACCGATTGCTGAAAGTGACAAGAGGCTAGAGTACTTTATTGTTACAAAATTTCAAGGTTTTATGACGCTCCAGTAAAAAGTTATAAGCATTTGTATGTTGCAGACTTTGATAGGTGTAGGATGTACCGTATAGAAGCTCGGGCCATTTGAAGTTTTATCAGTGTTTGATTTGGGACTCAACGGTAGCATAGCTTTGAGCGATAGCTTTAATTGACAAGAGGTTAGAGTACTTTATTGTTACAAAATTTCAAGGTTTTAAGACGCTCCAGTAAAAAGTTACAAGCATTTGTATGTTGCAAACTTTGATAGGTGCAGGACGTATCGTATAGAAGTTAGGGCCATTTGAAGTTTTATCAGTGTTTGATTTGGGACTCAAGGGTAGCATAGCTTTGAGCGATAGCTTAAATTAACAAGAGGTTCGAGTACTTTATTGTTACTAATTTCAAGGTTTTATGATTCTCCAGAAAAAAGTAACAAGCATTTGTATGTTGCAAACTTTGATAGGTGTAGGACGTACCGTATAGAAGTTAGGGCCATTTGAAGTTTTATCAATGTTTGATTTGGGACTCAAGGGTAGCATAGCTTTGAGCGGTAGCTTAAATTGACAAGAGGCTCGAGTACTTTATTGTTACAAAATTTCAAGGTTTTATGACGCTCCAGTAAAAAGTTACAAGCATTTGTATGTTGCAAACTTTGATAGGTGTAGGACACACCGTATAGAAGTTAGGGCCATTTGAAGTTTTATCAGTGTTTGATTTGGGACTCAAGGGTAGCACAGCTTTGAGCGGTAGCTTAAATTGACAAGAGGCTCGAGTACTTTAATGTTACAAAATTTCAAGGTTTTATGACGCTCCAGTAAAAAGTTACAAGCATTTGTATGTTGCAAACTTTGATAGGTGTAGGACGTACCGTATAGAAGTAAGGGCCATTTGAAGTTTTATCAGTGTTTGATTTGGGACTCAAGGGTAGCATAGCTTTGAACGATAACTTAAATTGATAAGAGGCTCGAGTATTTTTTTGTTACAAAATTTCAAGGTTTTATGACGCTTCAGTAAAAATTTACAAGCATTTGTATGTTGCAAACTTTGATAGGTGTAGGACGTACCGTATAGAAGTTAGGGCCATTTGAAGTTTTATCAGTGTTTGATTTGGGACTCAAGGATAACATAGTTTTGAGCGATAGCTTAAATTGACAAGAGGCTCGACTACTTTATTGTTACAAAATTTCAAGGTTTTCTGACGCTCCAGTAAAAAGTTACAAGCATTTGTATGTTGCAAACTTTGATAGGTGTAGGACGTACCGTATAGAAGTTAGGGCCATTTTAAATTTTATCAGTGTTTGATTTGGGACTCAAGGGAAGCATAGCTTTGAGCGATGGCTTAAATTGACAAGAGGCTCGAGTACTTTATTGTTACAAAATTTCAAGGTTTTATGACGCTCCAGTGAAAAGTTACAAGCATTTGTATGTTGCAAACTTTGATAGGTGTAGGACGTGTCGTATAGTAGTTAGGGCCATTTGAAGTTTTATCAGTGTTTGATTTGGGACTCAAGGGTAGCATAGCTTTGAGCGATAGCTTAAATTGACAAGAGGCTCGAGTACTTTATTGTTACAAAATTTCAAGGTTTTATGACGCTCCAGTAAAAAGTTAAAAGCATTTGTATGTTGCAAACTTTGATAGGTGTAGGACATACCGTATAGAAGTTAGGGCCATTTGAAGTTTTATAAGTGTTTGATTTGGGACTCACGGGTAGCATAGCTTTGAGCGATAGCTTAAATTGATAAGAGGCTCGAGTATTTTTTTGTTACAAAATTTCAAGGTTTTATGACGCTCCAGTAAAAAGTTACAAGCATTTGTATGTTGCAAACTTTGATAGGTGTAGGACGTACCGTATAGAAGTTAGGGCCATTTGAAGTTTTATCAGTGTTTGATTTGGGACTCAAGGGTAGCATAGCTTTGAGCGATAGCTTAAATTGACAAGAGGCTCGAGTACTTTATTGTTACAAAATTTCAAGGTTTTGTGACGCTCCAGTAAAAAGTTACGAGCATTTGTATGTTGCAAACTTTGATAGGTGTAGGACGCACCGTATAGAAGTTGGGGCCATTTAAAGTTTTATCAGTTTTTTATTTGGAACTCAAGGGTAGCATAGCTTTGAGCGATAGCTTAAATTGACAAGAGGCTCGACTACTTTATTGTTACAAATTTTCAAGGTTTTGTGACGCTTCAGTAAAAAGTTACAAGCATTTGTATGTTGCAAACTTTGATAGGAGTAGGACGTACCGGATAGAAGTTAGGGCCATTTGAAGTTTTATCAGTGTTTGATCTGGGACTCAAGGGCAGCATAGCTTTGAGCGATAGCTGAAAGTGACAAGAGGTTAGAGTACTTTATTGTTACAAAATTTCAAGGTTTTATGACGCTCCAGTAAAAAGTTATAAGCATTTGTATGTTGCAGACTTTGATAGGTGTAGGATGTACCGTATAGAAGCTAGGGCCATTTGAAGTTTTATCAGTGTTTGATTTGGGACTCAACGGTAGCATAGCTTTGAGCGATAGCTTAAATTGACAAGAGGCTCGAGTACTTTATTGTTAAAAAATTTCAAGGTTTTATGACGCTCCAGTAAAAAGTTAAAAGCATTTGTATGTTGCAAACTTTGATAGGTGTAGGACATACCGTATAGAAGTTAGGGCCATTTGAAGTTTTATAAGTGTTTGATTTGGGACTCAAGGGTAGCATAGCTTTGAGCGATAGCTTAAATTGACAAGAGGCTCGAGTATTTTTTTGTTACAAAATTTCAAGGTTTTATGACGCTCCATTAAAAATTTACAAGCATTTGTATGTTGCCAACTTTGATAGCTGTAGGACGTACCGTATAGAAGTTAGGGCCATTTGAAGTTTTATCAGTGTTTCATTTGGGACTCAAGGGTAGCATAGCTTAGAGCGATAGCTTAAATTGACAAGAGGCTCGACTACTTTATTGTTACAAAATTTCAAGGTTTTTTGACGCACCAGTAAAAAGTTACAAGCATTTGTATGTTGCAAACTTTGATAGGAGTAGGGCGTACCGTATTGAAGTTAGGGTCATTTGAAGTTTTATCAGTGTTTGATCTGGGTCTCAAGGGTAGCATAGCATTGAGCGATAGCTTAAATTGACAAGAGGCTCGACTACTTTATTGTTACAAAATTTCAAGGTTTTTTGACGCTCCAGTAAAAAGTTACAAGCATTTGTATGTTACAAACTTTGATAGGTGTAGGACGTACCGTATAGAAGTTAGGGCCATTTGAAGTTTTATCAGTGTTTGATCTGGGTATCAAGGGTAGCATAGCATTGAGCGATAGCTTAAATTGACAAGAGGCTCGACTACTTTATTGTTACAAAATTTCAAGGTTTTTTGACGCTCCAGTAAAAAGTTACAAGCATTTGTATGTTGCAAACTTTGATAGGTGTAGGACGTACCGTATAGAAGTTAGGGCCATTTGAAATTTTATCAGTGTTTGATTTGGGACTCAAGGGAAGCATAGCTTTGAGCGATAGCTTAACCCGCCTTTCAGTTTTGGGGTCTGAGGGACCCCTTTCTCAACTTTGCAGTAGAATAACTTTTTTTTGAGTGGATTTAAAAAACTGGGGTTCTCTGCACCTACTACAAATTCTCTTGAGAGTTGATTCTGATCATTTCGTGAATCTGGGGCCTCTCTCTGTATTTTTTCCGAAGACTTTCTCATTTGTACCCGTTTTACATATTCTGGGGTCCACCATACCCCATGCTTATTATATCTCAATTTTTTACAGTTGTTACATATTGTCGCACTAAAAGCTCTGTCTTAGCCGTAAAATGTCTCGCCGAAGTACAAACTCGTCCGGTAATTTTTGAACGAACGAGTGAGTAGCAGAAGAGCAGCCGAGAAGGAAGCAGCAAATTCTAAACAACCAAGAAGCTGGCACTGAAATTTAAACCAACCACACCACAAATATAATTGAAATGTGAATTAATAATTTTTAATCTTGTTAACAAACAATTACAAATATAATTACAAAAGTTTTAGAATAATTACAAATATAATTACAAAGTTTTAGAATTTGCTTTCTTCCGCTGCCACCACAGCATTTTCACCGCCATTGTGATAATTATTAGGAATTATATACTCGGTGCAGTCACCGCCGTACTGCTTCAGGTAATTATACTTACAGGATCAAAGAAGAAATCACCTAGATCGCTAGACTTGAATAGCCACCGCCGAGCTGTTTCAAGATTTGTTTGCATCGTCAAAGCCATCGCAAAACAAATACTGCCGTACTTCGCCTTCGGAGCGCTAGTGCTTCCGAGAGCATTTTGTGACGTCATGAACAAGGGTTGATAATTTGCAACAGCCATTTCTTCAAAAATTCGAACAACATTACCGACATCTGTTAATTTCAAAATTAATCGATTCTACCAGAACAAACTGCTGCAAATAATTTTCGATCGGTATTGCAGTGCCGAACCAAGCAGCTGTTGAAATTGAACAGACCTTATATAAAAGAAAAATAAATGTTGACTCGAACGAAATCAAAAAAATTAGAATCAGCAAAAGTAGACGACAGAGAGGAAAGCTCGGATTCATTGGACAGCAGAGTAATAGAAATGGCCAACGAGGGAACACAGGGCCAAGCGCAGCCGCAAGCAGTTGTAACTAGTGAACAACTGGCGCAGCTTCTCAGCAGTGTAAATATACTGCGCGAATCTGTTGACGAACTACGTAAAGAGACGCATCGTGGCCAAATAGAGATTCAACAACTTCGCACTCGAGTGGATAGGGGTGCATCCGTTGTTGGGGGTAATGAATCCTCCTTTCATGAAACTGTGCAATCACCGCTGCCACAAACGTCGACGCAGCAACCACAGCAGATGCCGCAATCGCAGCCACCAAGTGCATCGACGCCGTATAATGGTGTCATGACTTTTATCGATAGCCCCGGCGGTAAGTTATATCCACTGCCATCTTTCGATGGAAACCCTGAAGATTGGCCCCTGTTTTTAGCCAACTTCAGAGACACGACCAATGAATTTGGTTATAATAATCGCCAGAACCTTATGCGTTTGCATAGGGCACTTCAAGGGAATGCGAAGCGCGCTGTGACGTCACTACTCATATATCCTGACGACGTGACCAAAGTCATGCAGGAGTTAGAGTTCAATTTTGGACGCTCTGACTTATTGATCCGCTCGCAGCTGCAAAAGGTGCAGCAGTTCCCACCGATTTATGAGAATCGACTTGAGCAAGTGTTGGAATTCTCAAACCGCGTCCGAAATATTGTCGCCTTTTTTAAGTCAGCAAAATGCGATCACCATTTGGCCAACCCTACTCTTCTTGAGCAGCTTATTGGAAAGCTTCCGCCCACCAAGCAATATGAATGGAGTCGACACGCCTCCAATATAACGCCTTATGCCACCGTTGAAGCCTTTGCCGACTGGGTTAGTGAACTCGCAAAGGTAGTGAGCTTGATGCCAGCCATAGCTAGTACAGCTTTGCGCCAACATCAACCCCCGCAGCCGCACCAAGGGGTGCAACAAGGTAACCTTCAGAACCGTCAGACCATATCACGAGGTGCTATTCCACGTCGCGTTTTGCATAGCACCGAACCTCAAGTGGAACAGCAACAACTCAGTTGTGTACAATGCAATTTGAGCCACAAACTGAGCGCATGTCGTCAATTTAAGGCGCTTAATACAAATGACAAATGGACTTTGGTAAAGCGTCACCGCCTTTGTATTGCCTGCTTGCATAGAGGGCATAACGTGCTGAGTTGCCAGGCAAGGCATGCATGTGGTATAAATGGATGCACCCGTATGCATCACAACTTACTGCACCAGACAACTAAGCCGCTAGCAGAGCTGAAACCAGAGGATGTCGAGCATGTGCTTAACTGCCGTCAACACCAGCAGTCAAGCTTATTTAAGATACTACCCGTGGTGCTGTTTGGTCCACGTGGTAGCATACCTGTATTTGCGATGTTTGATGAAGGTTCTTCGGTCTCACTTCTTGAAGAGACCATCGCAAATCAACTTGGTCTCAAAGGCCCTACTGCACAGCTGACGCTTCAGTGGTATGGAGAGAAGCAAACCATGGAGCCATCGAAAAAGTAAGCTTGAACGTACGTGCAGAGTGTGGTGGCCAGGAGTACCCACTCAGAAACGTACGCACCGTGAAGCAGCTTAACTTACCAATGCAGACATTCATCAAGCAACAGCATGGGCACTTCACAGATGTGCCAATCGCCAGCTACCAAGCCGCCAAGCCAGTCCTGCTGCTGGGATTGGATAATAGTTTTTTAGGCATATCAGAGAAAACTGTCGCCGCCGGTCCAGATCAACCTATCGCTGCGGCAACTATGTTGGGTTGGGTGGCATATGGGCCACTTCACTCAAGCACCACCTCAATGTCAAGGGTGTTGCACGTCAAAGAAGCATCTACTTTAACACAACTGAACAGATTAGTCGAAGAGTACTTTTCTGTAGAAAGTTTTGGAGTCCGCAGCACCAGCACAGTCCTGGAGTCAGATGAGAACGCCAGAGCAAGAAAAATATTGATTGAGACCACACAAAACATCGGCCAACACTATGAAGTTGGTCTATTATGGCGCAACGATGCCACTAAGCTGCCGCAGATCTATGTTATGGCCAAGCAGTGCCTGTTAAATATTGAGGGGAAGATGTCCCGGGATGCCGCATTTGCAGCCAGATATAAAACGGAAGTCGCCAAATACATTGACAAGGGGTACGCCAAATTGTTGTCACCAGAGGCTGCTGAGAGACATAGTCCTACAACCTGGTACCTTCCTCACTTTGGTGTAGTGAACCCGCATAAGCCGGATAAGCTTCGTATCGTCTTTGATGCTGCAGCTGCTATTTCTAACGTATCGCTCAACTCAGTATTATTAAAGGGTCCTGAGTATGCGCAGCCACTTTTGGCCATCATGCACAAATTTCGACAAGAAGGTATTGCTGTTGCAGGAGATATTCAAGAAATGTTCTCACAAGTCCGCATACGAGCTGAAGACCAGGACTCACAGCGCTTTCTTTGGAGAGACGGAAATTCAGCCGAGCCAATCCGTGTCTACTCAATGATGTCGATGATCTTCGGAGCGATTTGTTCGCCGTGTTGTGCAGAATACATAAAAAACGTGAACGCAGCACAGTTTTTGCCTCACATGCCAGGTGGCGCAAAAGCTATCATTGACAACACCTATGTGGATGACCTGGTCATAAGTTTTGATGACGTACAGGAGGCCGAGAAGGTAATGTTTGAGGCCCGGAAGATAAACGCTGCCGCAGGATTCACGCTCAGGAATTTCGTATCAAACTGCAAGAAGCTGCAGGTCAAACTGAATGGTAGCCAAGTCAAGAAACAAGAAGTTGTCAACACTGAACTGCAGCCAACAACAGAGAAGGTGCTGGGTATGTTTTGGAACTCTGGAGTCGACAGGTTTGAATTCCACTTTAAGTTCCATAGAATTCCACGCCAGGTGCTGGAGTACAGGAGAACACCGACTAAGAGAGAGTTGCTGGGAATCGTTATGGCTATTTACGACCCCTTTGGCCTCCTAGCCAACATCACTATTTTCGCCAAGCTACTTCTGCAGTCGCTGTGGAAGCGGAAAATCCAGTGGGATGAGCAGCTGCCATCAGATTTGGAGAAACAGTGGTTTGCATGGTGGAACGTTTTTCAGGGCGTGAAAAACTTTTCAGTCCCGCGTTGCTTGTCGTATTTGTTGCCGAATGCCGATGATATACAGCTGCACATATTCGTTGATGCTAGTGAAAGTGCATTTACAGCAGTCGCCTTTTTGCGTGTTTGCAAAGCAAACGAGGTAGAAGTCGCATTCGTTGCTGCCAAAACGAGATGTGCACCTGCAAAGGGTATGACCGTACCACGCCTGGAATTGCAAGCGGCCGTACTAGGAAGCCGACTGAAGACTTCGATTGAAGACTGTCATGATTTCAAGATCAACGCTACGACATTTTGGAGCGATTCCAAGACAATTCTGCTTTGGCTTCGTTCCACAACCCGTAAGTATAAGCAATTCGTTGCCTACCGTATTGCTGAGATACTTGCCACTTCCACGCCAATGCAATGGCGCTGGATACCAACATCGATGAACGTCGCCGACGATGCAACTAGAGCCAAGTTGCCACAGTATGTAGAGCAAGACAGCCGTTGGATATTGGGTCCAGATTTCTTGTGCCAAGAAGAAATACACTGGCCTCGAGAAGCTGGGATGCTTCTCTCAGAGCACTGTGTATCTGAAGAAGCTGTTAATCAGGTGTTACACATAATAAACACAGACAATATTCTTGATAGTTTGATCAAGTTTTCATCCTACATGAAGACGTTGAGGGTGACAGCATGGATATTTCGGTTCATTCGCAACGCCAAATCTAGATCCCGTCAGTTTGGAGAGCTCACAGCAGCTGAAGTTTCTGATGCTGAAAAATTTGTATGCTGTCGCGTACAATACGAGTCATTTGCAGATGAAATGTCAGCCCTATGCGCAAGTACAGGAATTTCAAAGACCAGTGCCATATTTAAGCTCACGCCGATGCTGTATCCTGATGGTCTGCTAAGAGTCAACGGAAGAATCGACGCCGCTAATTACATTCCTGAATCAGCCCGACGCCCGATAATATTACCGCAGAAACATCGCGTGTCGCAGCTGATAATGAAGCATTACCACCAAAAGAGACATCACCAGAACGACTGCCTAACAATAAATGAAATGCGGCAAAAGTTCTGGGTGCCTCATGCTCGCACATTATTATAAAGGATCAAGAGGGATTGTGTCATTTGTATTACCGCTCGAGCCAAGCCATCTGTGCCACTTATGGGACAGTTACCCACAGACCGCCTAACACCGTACGTCCGACCTTTTACCTACTCAGGGGTGGACTACTGTGGATCATTCTGCGTTGCTATCGGCCGCAGACGAGAGAAACGTTGGGTGGCTTTATTCACTTGCCTCACCACTCGAGCCCTACATTTGGAGGTGGCAGAAGATCTGTCCACCGAAGCATTTTTAATTTGTTTCAGGAATTTTGTGAACCGTCGCGGTGTGCCGATTAGAATTCGTAGCGACAATGGCACCAACTTTATAGGTGCGCAAAAGGAGTTTCGCCAGGAGAACCGCTTATTTGACGTAGATCGGGTTCGACGGGCAATGTCAAAGGAAAACATAGAGTGGATTTTTAATTGCCCAGCCAATCCTAGCGCTGGAGGTTGTTGGGAGCGGCTTGTCCAATGCGTGAAACGCCTGCTACAGAGAACCCTGAAAGATGAGGCACCACGCTTGGAGACCTTCCGCAGCGCACTGATTGAGGCGGAAAATATAATAAACAGCCGTCAACTTACAGAACTTCCTATAACCCATGAAGAAGAGGAACCACTTACTCCGAACCACTTCTTGAGTGGCTGCCTCAATTCCACTCAAACACCTGCACCGGAAGATGAGAAAATCTGTCTGCGCAAACAATGGAGAATTGCGCAGAACCTGAAGGATCGTCTGTGGAAAAGGTGGATTGTGGAGTACTTGCCACAACTTTTGCATCGACAAAAATGGAGGAGTACAGCCTCACCACTAAGAGTAGATCAACTGGTTGTTGTATGCGATCCTGTCTTACCTAGAAGCCAATGGGTCAAAGGGCGAATAATTGAAGTCTTCACTGCCAAGGACGGCCAAGTCCGGAGTGCCGCGGTACGCACCAGCCGCGGTATTATCCGTCGACCTGCATCTAAGCTAGCCGCTTTAAGTTTCGTGGATCCCAGTATGAATCCACCGGGAGGTGGGATGTCGCACTAAAAGCTCTGTCTTCGCCGTAAAATGTCTCGCCGAAGTACAAACTCGTCCGGTAATTTTTGAACGAACGAGTGAGTAGCAGAAGAGCAGCCGAGAAGGAAGCAGCAAATTCTAAACAACCAAGAAGCTGGCACTGAAATTTAAACCAACCACACCACAAATATAATTGAAATGTGAATTAATAATTTTTAATCTTGTTAACAAACAATTACAAATATAATTACAAAAGTTTTAGAATAATTACAAATATAATTACACATATGGCCACGTGCATAATGTTGTTGCATTTGCTGTTACTGGCATTTAGTTTCATTCTGAGCGAAAAGTCAAATGATAAACACCGTTTACATTGAAAGTGGAAAAAAATTTAGTTTTTTTGGTGGAAAAATATATAAGTAAAGTTTATTTTTGTGTACTGTATATGTGATTGCTATGTATTCTTTGTAAATTGATTTATGTGTGAATTATTTTGTAGAATGTCTAACCGTGATCATGAACAACGGCGTTTTACAGCCAATCGAATGAGTATTATAGAAAGGGAAAATTTCATAAATGATTTGCTTTTCGAAGAAGATGAAGATGAAGATGAGGATCCATTTGCTGATGGTGATGATGAGGACAGAGATCCCAATTACTTGCCACAAGCTGAATGGAATCAGAATGATTGTGAGTTGATTCTGTTTTGTGATTGAAATTTATTGTTTGTTTTGATTTGTTTATATGTTGTGAAATTGAATTTGATTTTTGTTAGCTGATGATGGAGATGAGATGATTGGTGATAATGCGCTTCTTGGTACGGTTGGAGATGGGAATGTCGGGATTGAGATTGAGATTCAGGAAGAAGTAGAGGATGACGACGAGGTTCTTGATCTTGATGAAATCGATCATATCATAGAAAACGAAGCAGAAGAAAACGTTGATATAAATGCAACATCTAGTGGTGGATATTACAGCGCTCGTACTGGTAGAGTATGGGAAAAACAGCCAATGGTTGCACTTCAGCCCGAACTCAGGCATGTAATATTTTTCGTCCGCCTATCTCACCTGGACCACTCTTTCACTTAAAGAGTTGAACTCTTTTGAATATATTCAATCGCGTGTTCAGTGCCAATTTAAAGAATGATATAATTAAATGGACTAATACTAGAGCTGAACATTGCTATAATTTAGCAAATGCAGCCAGTGGAACCACCAGACACTGGAAACCATTGAGTTTGTCTGAATTGGATGCATTTTTTGGTTGCCTGTTGTATATTGGTGCTATGCGAGATGGTCATCGGCGGCTAAAAACATTGTGGAGCCCACAAGAAGGTCACGTCATTCTTCGAGCTGCAATAGGCCTCAGTCGTTTTGAGATGATACAACGATTTATGCGATTTGATGACTCAATTGGTCGTCGATCCCAACCACACTCCAATCGAACATTGTCTTTGTTGTATCCAATTGGACAAATGTTGAATATTGTAAATAGAAATTTGGCATCTATTTATCAACCATACGAAAACGTCACAATTGATGAGCAGCTCAAAGGATTTCGTGGTCGATGTAAATTTCGGCAGTACATGCCTGCAAAGCCTTCCAAATATGGAATAAAGTTTTGGTGGATTACTGACAGCAAATACAGTTTCCCGTTGAAGTGCGACATATATACTGGCGCTGAACCCAGTTCCACAGAACATGGTCGAGCATATGATGTTGTCAATTCTTTGATGGAAAAGTACCAAAATGTTGGACGTAATTTGACCATCGACAACTATTTTACCTCGGTTGATCTGGCACAGCACTTGTTAGAGAAGCGTACAACAATTGTTGGCACTTTGCGTAAAAATAAACGCGACATCCCGAAGCCTTTTGTTGTCAAAGAAGAACTTGACGACAGTATGAATCCATTGAAAAATAACGGGCGAAAGGTGTATCGGGCTGTCAATTCTTCTTTGTTTGGATTTTCGGATGGGATGGCCCTTTGTTCATATGTGCCAAAACAGAACAAATGTGTGGTTTTATTGTCAACACAACATTCTACAAATGTCGATGTTTGCGGGCCACAAAATAAACCACAAATCATTCTCGACTATAACAAAACTAAAGGTGGTGTAGACGTGTTTGACCAGCTCGTCAGCACATATTCTTGCTCGCGGATGACCAGAAGATGACCAATGGTGGTTTTTTATAACTTCTTGGTTGTTGCAGCGCTGGCTGCGGTGGTGATTTATCGTCATTGGCATCCACCAACCAGAAACATAAATCGTTTCCGTAACGAGAAGCTTATTGAGCTCGCAAAACAATTGATGGACACCGAGATTATAACCAGGCAGACCTGCGAAAGAAATACGGTAGGCAATTCGGCAATAGACGCCTTCAATATTCTTGGCTACAATGCGTTACTGCTCTATCCACGTTTAGAGGAACGTTTACCTCGAAAAAAGGTAAAATAACATTTTTCCATATATTTTTTTGTTCCCAATACTTATTGTTTTTTATTGAAAAGCAGGCAAGGTGCCATCTTTGTCCTCGTTCCGCTGATAGAAAGTCGGGAGTTATCTGTGACGTATGCCACAAAAACATTTGCAGTACACACCATTTAATTACCTGCGTGAAATGCGATTCAGATACTAAAAATAGTGGTGGAACACATGGTGGCTCAACTCTAAATATGCCTACTGGCTCATCTATGAGGAATTAATTGTTTTTTTTTTACTTATAAACCTTTGTTAAGGGGCATATCAGACCCCGCCACTCCTTAGTTAATAAAAATGCTCCCCAGCGCTAAGTTACCTTATTTTTACCTGTGTCTTACTCGTGGGGTCTGAGGGACCCCCAAAAAATGTAACTCGTAAGTTTCACTGACATGAAAGGAGGGTTAAATTGACAAGAGGCTCGAGTACTTTATTGTTACAAGATTTCAAGGTTTTATGACGCTCCAGATAAAAGTAACAAGCATTTGTATGTTGCAAACTTTGATAGGTGTAGGACACACCGTATAGAAGTTAGGGCCATTTGAAGTTTTATCAGTGTTTGATTTGGGACTCAAGGGTAGCATAGCTTTGAGCGGTAGCTTAAATTGACAAGATACTCGAGTACTTTATTGTTACAAAATTTCAAACTTTTATGACGCTCCAGTTAACAGTTACAAGCATTTGTATGTTGCAAACTTTGATAGGTGTAGGACGAACCGTATAGAAGTTAGGACCATTTGAAGTTTTATCAGTGTTTGATTTGGGACTCAAGGGAAGCATAGCTTGGAGCGGTAGCTTAAATTGACAAGAGGCTCGACTACTTTATTGTTACAAATTTTCAAGGTTTTGTGACGCTTCAGTAAAAAGTTACAAGCATTTGTATGTTGCAAACTTTGATAGGAGTAGGACGTACAGTATAGAAGTTAGGGCCATTTGAAGTTTTATCAGTGTTTGATCTGGGACTCAAGGGTAGCATAGCTTTGAGCGATAGCTTAAATTGACAAGAGGCTCGAGTATTTTTTTGTTACAAAATTTCACGGTTTTATGACGCTCCAGTAAAAAGTTACAAGCATTTGTATGTTGCAAACTTTGATAGCTGTAGGACGTACCGTATAGAAGTTAGGGCCATTTGAAGTTTTATCAGTGTTTGATTTGGGACTCAAGGGTAGCATAGCTTTGAGCGGTAGCTTAAATTGACAAGATACTCGAGTACTTTATTGTTACAAAATTTCAAGGTTTTGTGACGCTTCAGTAAAAAGTGACAAGCATTTGTATGTTGCAAACTTTGATAGGAGTAGGACGTACCGTATAGAAGTTAGGGCCATTTGAAGTTTTATCAGTGTTTGATCTTTTGGGACTCAAGGGCAGCATAGCTTTGAGCGATAGCTGAAAGTGACAAGAGGCTAGAGTACTTTATTGTTACAAAA
Organism: Clusia tigrina; assembly: GCA_920105625.2. Lineage (NCBI taxonomy): Eukaryota > Metazoa > Arthropoda > Insecta > Diptera > Clusiidae > Clusia > Clusia tigrina. Next base: position 107,455,841 of record OV050033.1, on the reverse strand, counting down.
TTTCAAGGTTTTATGACGCTCCAGTAAAAAGTTATAAGCATTTGTATGTTGCAGACTTTGATAGGTGTAGGATGTACCGTATAGAAGCTAGGGCCATTTGAAGTTTTATCAGTGTTTGATTTGGGACTCAACGGTAGCATAGCTTTGAGCGATAGCTTAAATTGACAAGAGGCTCGAGTACTTTATTGTTACACAATTTCAAGGTTTTATGACGCTCCAGTAAAAAGTTAAAAGCATTTGTATGTTGCAAACTTTGATAGGTGTAGGACATACCGTATAGAAGTTAGGACCATTTGAAGTTTTATAAGTGTTTGATTTGGGACTCAAGGGTGGCATAGCTTTGAGCGATAGCTTAAATTGACAAGAGGCTCGAGTATTTTTTTGTTACAAAATTTCAAGGTTTTATGACGCTCCAGCAAAAAGTTACAAGCATTTGTATGTTGCAAACTTTGATAGCTGTAGGACGTACCGTATAGAAGTTAGGGCCATTTGAAGTTTTATCAGTGTTTCATTTGGGACTCAAGGGTAGCATAGCTTAGAGCGACAGCTTAAATTGACAAGAGGCTCGACTACTTTATTGTTACAAAATTTCAAGGTTTTTTGACGCACCAGTAAAAAGTTACAAGCATTTGTATGTTGCAAACTTTGATAGGAGTAGGGCGTACCGTATTGAAGTTAGGGTCATTTGAAGTTTTATCAGTGTTTGATCTGGGTCTCAAGGGTAGCATAGCATTGAGCGATAGCTTTAATTGACAAGAGGTTAGAGTACTTTATTGTTACAAAATTTCAAGGTTTTAAGACGCTCCAGTAAAAAGATACAAGCATTTGTATGTTGCAAACTTTGAAAGGTGTAGGACGTACCGTATAGAAGTTAGGGCCATTTAAAGTTTTATCAGTTTTTTATTTGGGACTCAAGGGTAGCATAGCTTTGAGCGATAGCTTAAATTGACAAGAGGCTCGACTACTTTATTGTTACAAAATTTCAAGGTTTTGTGACGCTCCAGTAAAAAGTTACAAGCATTTGTATGTTGCAAACTTTGATAGGTGTAGGACACACCGTATAGAAGTTAGGGCCATTTGAAGTTTTATCAGTGTTTGATTTGGGACTCAAGGGAAGCATAGCTTTGAGCGATAGCTTAAATTGACAAGAGGCTCGAGTATTTTATTGTTACAAAATTTCAAGGTTTTATGACGCTCCAGTAAAAAGTAACAAGCATTTGTATGTTGCAAACTTTGATAGGTGTAGGACGTACCGTATAGAAGTTAGCGCCATTTGAACTTTTATCAGTGTTTGATTTGGGACTCAAGGGTAGCATAGCTTTGAGCGGTAGCTTAAATTGACAAGAGGCTCGAGTACTTTACTGTTACAAAATTTTAAGGTTTTATGACGCTCCAGTAAAAAGTTACAAGCATTTGTATGTTGCAAACTTTGATAGGTGTAGGACACACCGTATAGAAGTTAGGGCCATTTGAAGTTTTATCAGTGTTTGATTTGGGACTCAAGGGTAGCATAGCTTTGAGCGATAGCTTAAATTGACAAGTGGCTCGAGCACTTTATTGTTATAAAATTTCAAGGTTTTATGACGCTCCAGTAAAATGTTACAAGCATTTGTATGTTGCAAACTTTGATAGGTGTAGGACACACCATATAGAAGTTAGGGCCATTTGAAGTTTTATGAGTGTTTGATTTGGGACTCAAGGGTAGCATAGCTTTGAGTAGTAGCTTAAATTGACAAGTGACTCGAGTTCTTTATTGTTACAAAATTTGAAGGTTTTATGACGCTCCAGTAAAAAGTTACAAGCATTTGTATGTTGCAAACTTTGATAGGTGTAGGATGTACCGTATAGAAGTTAGGGCCTTTTGAAGTTTTATCAGTGTTTGATTTGGGACTCAAGGGTACCATAGCTTTGAGCGATAGCTTAAATTAACCAGAGGCTCGAGTATATTTTTGTTACAAAATTTCAAGGTTTTATGACGCTCCAGTAAAAAGTTACAAGCATTTGTATGTTGCAAACTTTGATAGGTGTAGGACGCACCGTATAGAAGTTGGGGCCATTTAAAGTTTTATCAGTTTTTTATTTGGGACTCAAGCATAGCATAGCTTTGAGCGATAGCTTAAATTGACAAGAGGCTAGTCTACTTTATTGTTACAAAATTTCAAAGTTTTGTGACGCTTCAGTAAAAAGTTACAAGCATTTGTATGTTGCAAACTTTGATAGGAGTAGGACGTACCGTATAGAAGTTAGGGCCATTTGAAGTTTTATCAGTGTTTGATCTTTTGGGACTCAAGGGCAGCATAGCTTTGAGCGATAGCTGAAAGTGACAAGAGGCTAGAGTACTTTATTGTTACAAAATTTCAAGGTTTTATGACGCTCCAGTAAAAAGTTATAAGCATTTGTATGTTGCAAACTTTGATAGGTGTAGGATGTACCGTATAGAAGTTAGGGCCATTTGAAGTTTTATCAGTGTTTGATTTGGGACTCAACGGTAGCATAGCTTTGAGCGATAGCTTAAATTGACAAGAGGCTCGAGTACTTTATTGTTATAAAATTTCAAGGTTTTATGACGCTCCAGTAAAAAGTTAAAAGCATTTGTATGTTGCAAACTTTGATAGGTGTAGGACATACCGTATAGAAGTTAGGGCCATTTGAAGTTTTATAAGTGTTTGATTTGGGACTCAAGGGTAGCATAGCTTTGAACGATAGCTTAAATTGACAAGAGGCTCGAGTATTTTTTTGTTACAAAATTTCAAGGTTTTATGACGCTCCAGCAAAAAGTTACAAGCATTTGTATGTTGCAAACTTTGATAGCTGTAGGACGTACCGTATAGAAGTTAGGGCCATTTGAAGTTTTATCAGTGTTTCATTTGGGACTCAAGGGTAGCATAGCTTAGAGCGACAGCTTAAATTGACAAGAGGCTCGACTACTTTATTGTTACAAAATTTCAAGGTTTTTTGACGCACCAGTAAAAAGTTACAAGCATTTGTATGTTGCAAACTTTGATAGGAGTAGGGCGTACCGTATTGACGTTAGGGTCATTTGAAGTTTTATCAGTGTTTGATCTGGGTCTCAAGGGTAGCATAGCATTGAGCGATAGCTTTAATTGACAAGAGGTTAGAGTACTTTATTGTTACAAAATTTCAAGGTTTTAAGACGCTCCAGTAAAAAGTTACAAGCATTTGTATGTTGCAAACTTTGATAGGTGTAGGACGTATCGTATAGAAGTTAGGGCCATTTGAAGTTTTATCAGTGTTTGATTTGGGACTCAAGGGTAGCATAGCTTTGAGCGATAGCTTAAATTGACAAGAGGTTCGAGTACTTTATTGTTACAAAATTTCAAGGTTTTATGATTCTCCAGAAAAAAGTAACAAGCATTTGTATGTTGCAAACTTTGATAGGTGTAGGACGTACCGTATAGATGTTAGGGCCATTTGAAGTTTTATCAGTGTTTGATTTGGGACTCAAGGGTAGCATAGCTTTGAGCGGTAGCTTAAATTGACAAGAGGCTCGAGTACTTTATTGTTACAAAATTTCAAGGTTTTATGACGCTCCAGTAAAAAGTTACAAGCATTTGTATGTTGCAAACTTTGATAGGTGTAGGACACACCGTATAGAAGTTAGGGCCATTTGAAGTTTTATCAGTGTTTTATTTGGGACTCAAGGGTAGCATAGCTTTGAGCGGTATCTTAAATTGACAAGAGGCTCGAGTACTTTAATGTTACAAAATTTCAAGGTTTTCTGACGCTCCAGTAAAAAGTTACAAGCATTTGTATGTTGAAAACTTTGATAGGTGTAGGACACACCGTATAGTACTTTATTGTTACAAAATTTCAAGGTTTTATGACGCTCCAGTGAAAAGTTACAAGCATTTGTATGTTGCAAACTTTGATAGGTGTAGGACGTATCGTATAGAAGTTTGGGCCATTTGAAGTTTTATCAGTGTTTGATTTGGGACTCAAGGGTAGCATAGCTTTGAGCGATAGCTTAAATTTACAAGAGGCTCGAGTATATTTTTGTTACAAAATTTCAAGGTTTTATGACGCTCCAGTAAAAAGATACAAGCATTTGTATGTTGCAAACTTTGAAAGGTGTAGGACGTACCGTATAGAAGTTAGGGCCATTTAAAGTTTTATCAGTTTTTTATTTGGGACTCAAGGGTAGCATAGCTTTGAGCGATAGCTTAAATTGACAAGAGGCTCGACTACTTTATTGTTACAAAATTTCAAGGTTTTGTGACGCTCCAGTAAAAAGTTACAAGCATTTGTATGTTGCAAACTTTGATAGGTGTAGGACGTACCGTATAGAATTTAGGGCCATTTGAAGTTTTATCAGTGTTTGATTTGGGACTCAAGGGTAGCATAGCTTTGAGCGATAGCTTAAATTGACAAGAGGCTCGAGTACTTTATTGTTACAAAATTTTAAGGTTTTATGACGCTCCATTAAAAAGTTACAAGCATTTGTATGCTGCAAACTTTGATAGGTGTATGACGTACAGTATAGAAGTTAGGGCCATTTGAAGTTTTATCAGTGTTTGATTTGGGACTCAAGGGTAGCATAGCTTTGAGCGGTAGCTTAAATTGACAAGATTCTCGAGTACTTTACTGTTACAAAATTTTAAGGTTTTATGACGCTCCAGTAAAAAGTTACAAGCATTTGTATGTTGCAAACTTTGATAGGTGTAGGACACACCGTATAGAAGTTAGGGCCATTTGAAGTTTTATCAGTGTTTGATTTGGGACTCAAGGGTAGCATAGCTTTGAGCGATAGTTTAAATTGACAAGAGGCTCGAGCACTTTATTGTTATAAAATTTCAAGGTTTTATGACGCTCCAGTAAAATGTTACAAGCATTTGTATGTTGCAAACTTTGATAGGTGTAGGACACACCGTATAGAAGTTAGGGCCATTTGAAGTTTTATCAGTGTTTGATTTGGGACTCAAGGGTAGCATAGCTTTGAGTGGTAGCTTAAATTGACAAGAGACTCGAGTACTTTCTTGTTACAAAATTTGAAGGTTTTATGACGCTCCAGTAAAAAGTTACAAGCATTTGTATGTTGCAAACTTTGATAGGTGTAGGATGTACCGTATAGAAGTTAGTGCCATTTGAAGTTTTATCAGTGTTTGATTTGGGACTCAAGGGTACCATAGCTTTGAGCGATAGCTTAAATTAACCAGAGGCTCGAGTATATTTTTGTTACAAAATTTCAAGGTTTTATGACGCTCCAGTAAAAAGATACAAGCATTTGTATGCTGCAAACTTTGATAGGTGTAGGACACACCGTATAGAAGTTAGGGCCATTTGAAGTTTTATCCGTGTTTGATTTGGGACTCAAGGGTTGCATAGCTTTGAGCGGTAGCTTAAATTGACAAGAGGCTCGAGTACTTTATTGTTACAAAATTTCAAGGTTTTATGACGCTCCAGTAAAAAGTTACCAGCATTTGTATGTTGCAAACTTTGATAGGTGTAGGACGTACCGTATAGAAGTTAGGGCCATTTCAAGTTTTATCAGTGTTTGATTTGGGACTCAAGGGTAACATAGCTTTGAGCGATAGCTTAAATTGACAAGAGGCTAGACTACTTTATTGTTACAAAATTTCAAGGTTTTGTGACGCTTCAGTAAAAAGTTACAAGCATTTGTATGTTGCAAACTTTGATAGGAGTAGGACGTACCGTATAGAAGTTAGGGCCATTTGAAGTTTTATCAGTGTTTGATCTTTTGGGACTCAAGGGCAGCATAGCTTTGAGCGATAGCTGAAAGTGACAAGAGGCTAGAGTACTTTATTGTTACAAAATTTCAAGGTTTTATGACGCTCCAGTAAAAAGTTATAAGCATTTGTATGTTGCAGACTTTGATAGGTGTAGGATGTACCGTATAGAAGCTAGGGCCATTTGAAGTTTTATCAGTGTTTGATTTGGGACTCAACGGTAGCATAGCTTTGAGAGATAGCTTAAATTGACAAGAGGCTCGAGTACTTTATTGTTACAAAATTTCAAGGTTTTATGACGCTCCAGTAAAAAGTTAAAAGCATTTGTATGTTGCAAACTTTGATAGGTGTTGGACATACCGTATAGAAGTTAGGGCCATTTGAAGTTTTATAAGTGTTTGATTTGGGACTCAAGGGTAGCATAGCTTTGAACGATAGCTTAAATTGACAAGAGGCTCGAGTATTTTTTTGTTACAAAATTTCAAGGTTTTATGACGCTCCAGCAAAAAGTTACAAGCATTTGTATGTTGCAAACTTTGATAGCTGTAGGACGTACCGTATAGAAGTTAGGGCCATTTGAAGTTTTATCAGTGTTTCATTTGGGACTCAAGGGTAGCATAGCTTAGAGCGATAGCTTAAGTTGACAAGAGGCTCGACTACTTTATTGTTACAAAATTTCAAGGTTTTTTGACGCACCAGTAAAAAGTTACAAGCATTTGTATGTTGCAAACTTTGATAGGAGTAGGGCGTACCGTATTGAAGTTACGGTCATTTGAAGTTTTATCAGTGTTTGCTTAAATTGACAAGAGGCTCGAGTACTTTAATGTTACAAAATTTCAAGGTTTTCTGACGCTCCAGTAAAAAGTTACAAGCATTTGTATGTTGCAAATTTTGATAGGTGTAGGACGTACCGTATAGAAGTTAGGGCCATTTTAAATTTTATCAGTGTTTGATTTGGGACTCAAGTGAAGCTTAGCTTTGAGCGATAGCTTAAATTGACAAGAGGCTCGAGTACTTTATTGTTACAAAATTTCAAGGTTTTATGACGCTCCAGTGAAAAGTTACAAGCATTTGTATGTTGCAAACTTTGATAGGTGTAGGACGTATCGTATAGAAATAAGGGCCATTTGAAGTTTTATCAGTGTTTGATTTTTGACTCAAGGGTAGCATAGCTTTGAGCGGTAGCTTAAATTGGCAAGAGGCTCGAGTACTTTACTGTTACAAAATTTCAAGGTTTTATGACGCTCCAGTGAAAAGTTACAAGCATTTGTATGTTGCAAACTTTGATAGGTGTAGGACGTATCGTATAGAAGTTAGGGCCATTTGAAGTTTTATCAGTGTTTGATTTGGGACTCAAGGGTAGCATAGCTTTGAGCGATAGCTTAAATTTACAAGAGGCTCGAGTATATTTTTGTTACAAAATTTCAAGGTTTTATGACGCTCCAGTAAAAAGATACAAGCATTTGTATGTTGCAAACTTTGAAAGGTGTAGGACGTACCGTATAGAAGTTAGGGCCATTTAAAGTTTTTTCAGTTTTTTATTTGGGACTCAAGGGTAGCATAGCTTTGAGCGATAGCTTAAATTGACAAGAGGCTCGACTACTTTATTGTTACAAAATTCAAGGTTTTGTGACGCTCCAGTAAAAAGTTACAAGCATTTGTATGTTGCAAACTTTGATAGGTGTAGGACGTACCGTATAGAATTTAGGGCCATTTGAAGTTTTATCAGTGTTTGATTTGGGACTCAAGGGTAGCATAGCTTTGAGCAATAGCTTAAATTGACAAGAGGCTCGAGTACTTTATTGTTACAAAATTTTAAGGTTTTATGATGCTCCAGTAAAAAGTTACAAGCATTTGTATGCTGCAAACTTTGATAGGTGTAGGACGTACAGTATAGAATTTAGCGCCATTTGAACTTTTATCAGTGTTTGATTTGGGACTCAAGGGTAGCATAGCTTTGAGCGATTGCTTAAATTGACAAGAGGCTCGAGCACTTTATTGTTATAAAATTTCAAGGTTTTATGACGCTCCAGTAAAATGTTACAAGCATTTGTATGTTGCACACTTTGATAGGTGTAGGACACACCGTATAGAAGTTAGGGCCATTTGAAGTTTTATCAGTGTTTGATTTGGGACTCAAGGGTAGCATAGCATTGAGCGGTAGCTTAAATTGACAAGAGACTCGAGCACTTTATTGTTACAAAATTTGAAGGTTTTATGACGCTCCAGTAAAAAGTTACTTTGATAGGTGTAGGACGTACCGTATAGAAGTTAGGGCCATTTGAAGTTTTATCAGTGTTTGATTTGGGACTCAAGGGTACCATGGCTTTGAGCGATAGCTTAAATTAACCAGAGGCTCGAGTATATTTTTGTTCCAAAATTTCAAGGTTTTATGACGCTCGAGTAAAAAGATACAAGCATTTGTATGCTGCAAACTTTGATAGGTGTAGGACACACCGTATAGAAGTTAGGGCCATTTGAAGTTTTATCCGTGTTTGATTTGGGACTCAAGGGTTGCATAGCTTTGAGCGGTAGCTTAAATTGACAAGAGGCTCGAGTACTTTATTGTTACAAAATTTCAAGGTTTTATGACGCTCCAGTAAAAAGTTACCAGCATTTGTATGTTGCAAACTTTGATAGGTGTAGGACGTACCGTATAGAAGTTAAGGCCATTTGAAGTTTTATCAGTGTTTGATTTGGGACTCAAGGGTAACATAGTTTTGAGCGATAGCTTAAATTGACAAGAGGCTCGACTACTTTATTGTTACAAAATTTCAAGGTTTTTTGACGCTCCAGTAAAAAGTTACAAGCATTTGTATGTTGCAAACTTTGATAGGTGTAGGACGTACCGAATAGAAGTTAGGGCCATTTGAAATTTTATCAGTGTTTGATTTGGGACTCAAGGGAAGCATAGCTTTGAGCGATAGCTTAAATTGACAAGAGGCTCGAGTACTTTATTGTTACAAAATTTCAAGGTTTTATGACACTCCAGTAAAAAGTAACAAGCATTTGTATGTTGCAAACTTTGATAGGTGTAGGACGTACCGTATAGAAGTTAGGGCCATTTGAACTTTTATCAGTGTTTGATTTGGGACTCAAGGGTAGCATAGCTTTGAGCGGTAGCTTAAATTGACAAGAGGCTCGAGTACTTTACTGTTACAAAATTTCAAGGTTTTATGACGCTCCAGTAAAAAGTTACAAGCATTTGTATGTTGCAAACTTTGATAGGTGTAGGACGTACCGTATAGAAGTTAGGGCCATTTGAAGTTTTATCAGTGTTTGATTTGGGACTCAAGGGTAGCATAGCTTTGAGCGGTAGCTTAAATTGACAAGAGGCTCGAGTACTTTATTGTCACAAAATTTCAAGGTTTTATGACGCTCCAGTAAAAAGTTACTAGCATTTGTATGTTGCAAACTTTGATAGGTGTAGGACGTACCGTATAGAATTTAGGGCCATTGGAAGTTTTATCAATGTTTGATTTGGGACTCAAGGGTAGCATAGCTTTGAGCGATAGCTTAAATTGACAAGAGGCTCGACTACTTTATTGTTACAAAATTTCAAGGTTTTTTGACGCTCCAGTAAAAAGTTACAAGCATTTGTATGTTGCAAACTTTGATAGGTGTAGGACGTACCGTATAGAAGTTAGGGCTATTTGAAATTTAATCAGAGTTTGACTTGGGACTCAAGGGAAGCATAGCTTTGAGCGATAGCTTAAAGTGACAAGAGGCTCGAGTATTTTATTGTTACAAAATTTCAAGGTTTTATGACGCTCCAGTAAAAAGTAACAAGCATTTGTATGTTGCAAACTTTGATAGGTGTAGGACGTACCGTATAGAAGTTAGCGCCATTTGAACTTTTATCAGTGTTTGATTTGGGACTCAAGGGTAGCATAGCTTTGAGCGGTAGCTTAAATTGACAAGAGGCTCGAGTACTTTACTGTTACAAAATTTCAAGGTTTTATGACTTTCCAGTAAAAAGTTACAAGCATTTGTATGTTGCAAACTTTGATAGGTGTAGGACACACCGTATAGAAGTTAGGGCCATTTGAAGTTTTATCAGTGTTTGATTTGGGACTCAAGGGTAGGATAGCTTTGAGCGATAGCTTAAATTGACAAGAGGCTCGAGCACTTTATTGTTATAAAATTTCAAGGTTCTATGACGCTCCAGTAAAATGTTACAAGCATTTGTATGTTGCAAACTTTGATAGGTGTAGGACACACCGTATAGAAGTTAGGGCCATTTGAAGTTTTATCAGTGTTTGATTTGGGACTCAAGGGTAGCATAGCTTTGAGCGGTAGCTTAAATTGACAAGAGACTCGAGTACTTTATTGTTACAAAATTTCAAGGTTTTATGACGCTCCAGTAAAAAGTTACAAGCATTTGTATGTTGCAAACTTTGATAGGTGTAAGACGTACCGTATAGAAGTTAGGGCCATTTGAAGTTTTATCAGTGTTTGATTTGGGACTCAAGGGTACCATAGCTTTGAGCGATAGGATAAATTAACCAGAGGCTCGAGTATATTTTTGTTACAAAATTTCAAGGTTTTATGACGCTCCAGTAAAAAGATACAAGCATTTGTATGCTGCAAACTTTGATAGGTGTAGGACACACCGTATAGACAAGAGGCCTTAAATTGACAAGAGGCTCGAGTACTTTATTGTTACAAAATTTCAAGGTTTTATGACGCTCCAGTAAAAAGTTACCAGCATTTGTATGTTGCAAACTTTGATAGGTGTAGGACGTACCGTATAGAAGTTAGGGCCATTTCAAGTTTTATCAGTGTTTGATTTGGGACTCAAGGGTAACATAGTTTTGAGCGATAGCTTAAATTGACAAGAGGCTCGACTACTTTATTGTTACAAAATTTCAAGGTTTTTTGACGCTCCAGTAAAAAGTTATAAGCATTTGTATGTTGCAAACTTTGATAGGTGTAGGACGTACCGTATAGAAGTTAGGGCCAATTGAAATTTTATCAGTGTTTGATTTGGGACTCAAGGGAAGCATAGCTTTGAGCGATAGCTTAAATTGACAAGAGGCTCGAGTACTTTATTGTTACAAAATTTCAAGGTTTTATGACGCTCCAGTAAAAAGAAACAAGCATTTGTATGTTGCAAACTTTGATAGGTGTAGGACGTACCGTATATAAGTTAGGGCCATTTGAACTTTTATCAGTGTTTGATTTGAGACTCAAGGGTAGCATAGCTTTGAGCGGTAGCTTAAATTGACAAGAGGCTCGAGTACTTTACTGTTACAAAATTTCAAGGTTTTATGACTCTCCAGTAAAAAGTTACAAGCATTTGTATGTTGCAAACTTTGATAGGTGTAGGACGTACCGTATAGAAGTTAGGGCCATTTGAAGTTTTATCAGTGTTTGATTTGGGACTCAAGGGTAGCATAGCTTTGAGCGGTTGCTTAAATTGACAAGAGGCTCGAGTACTTTATTGTTATAAAATTTTAAGGTTTTATGACGCTCCAGTAAAAAGTTACAAGCATTTGTATGCTGCAAACTTTGATAGGTGTAGGACGTACAGTATAGAAGTTACGGCCATTTGAAGTTTTATCAGTGTTTGATCTGGGACTCAAGGGTAGCATAGCTTTGAGCGATAGCTTAAATTGACAAGAGGCTCGACTACTGTATTGTTACAAAATTTCAAGGTTTTTTGACGCTCCAGTAAAAAGTTACAAGCATTTGTATGTTGCAAACTTTGATAGGTGTAGGACGTACCGTATAGAAGTTAGGGCCATTTGAAATTTTATCAGTGTTTGATTTGGGACTCAAGGGAAGCATAGCTTTGAGCGATAGCTTAAATTGACAAGAGGCTCGAGCACTTTATTGTTATAAAATTTCAAGGTTTTATGACGCTCCAGTAAAAAGTAACAAGCATTTGTATGTTGCAAACTTTGATAGGTGTAGGACGTACCGTATAGAAGTTAGGGCCATTTGAAGTTTTATCAGTGTTTGATTTGGGACTCAAGGGTAGCATAGCTTTGAGCGGTAACTTAAATTGACAAGAGGCTCGAGTACTTTATTGTCACAAAATTTCAAGGTTTTATGACGCTCCAGTAAAAAGTTACAAGCATTTGTATGTTGCAAACTTTGATAGGTGTAGGACGTACCGTATAGAAGTTAGGGCCATTTGAAGTTTTATCAGTGTTTGATTTGGGACTCAAGGGTAGCATAGCTTTGAGCGATAGCTTAAATTGACAAGAGGCTCGAGTATATTTTTGTAACAAAATTTCAAGGTTTTATGACGCTGCAGTAAAAACATACAAGCATTTGTATGCTGCAAACTTTGATAGGTGTAGGACACACCGTATAGAAGTTAGGGCCATTTGAAGTTTTATCAGTGTTTGATTTGGGACTCAAGGGTTGCATAGCTTTGAGCGGTGGCTTAAATTGACAAGAGGCTCGGGTACTTTATTGTTACAAAATTTCAAGGTTCTATGACGCTCCAGTAAAAAGTTACCAGCATTTGTGTGTTGCAAACTTTGATAGGTGTAGGACGTACCGTATAGAAGTTAGGGCCATTTGAAGTTTTATCCGTGTTTGATTTGGGACTCAAGGGTAACATAGTTTTGAGCGATAGCTTAAATTGACAAGAGGCTCGACTACTTTATTGTTACAAAATTTCAAGGTTTTTTGACGCTCCAGTAAAAAGTTACAAGCATTTGTATGTTGCAAACTTTGATATGTGTAGGACGTACCGTATAGAAGTTAGGGCCATTTGAAATTTTATCAGTGTTTGATTTGGGACTCAAGGGAAGCATAGCTTTGAGCGATAGCTTAAATTGACAAGAGGCTCGAGCACTTTATTGTTATAAAATTTCAAGGTTTTATGACGCTCCAGTAAAAAGTTACAAGCATTTGTATGTTGCAAACTTTGATAGGTGTAGGACGTACCGTATAGAAGTTAGGGCCATTTGAAGTTTTATCAGTGTTTGATTTGGGACTCAAGGGTAGCATAGCTTTGAGCGATAGCTTAAATTGACAAGAGGCTCGAGCACTTTATTGTTATAAAATTTCAAGGTTTTATGACGCTCCAGTAAAAAGTAACAAGCATTTGTAAGTTGCAAACTTTGATAGGTGTAGGACGTACCGTATAGAAGTTAGGGCCATTTGAAGTTTTATCAGTGTTTGATTTGGGACTCAAGGGTAGCATAGCTTTGAGCGGTAGCTTAAATTGACAAGAGGCTCGAGTACTTTATTGTCACAAAATTTCAAGGTTTTATGACGCTCCAGTAAAATGTTACAAGCATTTGTATGTTGCAAACTTTGATAGGTGTAGGACACACCGTATAGAAGTTATGGCCATTTGAAGTTTTATCAGTGTTTGATTTGGGACTCAAGGGTATCATAGCTTTGAGCGGTAGCTTAAATTGACAAGAGACTCGAGTACTTTATTGTTACAAAATTTCAAGATTTTATGACGCTCCAGTAAAACGTTACAAGCATTTGTATGTTGCAAACTTTGATAGGTGTAGGACGTACCGTATAGAAGTTAGGGCCATTTGAAGTTTTATCAGTGTTTGATTTGGGACTCAAGGGTAGCATAGCTTTGAGCGATAGCTTAAATTAACCAGAGGCTCGAGTATATTTTTGTTACAAAATTTCAAGGTTTTATGACGCTCCAGTAAAAAGATACAAGCATTTGTATGCTGCAAACTTTGATAGGTGTAGGACACACCGTATAGAAGTTAGGGCCATTTGAAGTTTTATCAGTGTTTGATTTGGGACTCAAGGGTTGCATAGCTTTGAGCGGTAGCTTAAATTGACAAGAGACTCGACTACTTTATTGTTACAAAATTTCAAGGTTTTATGACGCTCCAGTAAAAAGTTAACAGCATTTGTATGTTGCAAACTTTGATAGGTGTAGGACGTACCGTATAGAAGTTAGGGCCATTTCAAGTTTTATCAGTGTTTGATTTGGGACTCAAGGGTAACATAGTTTTGAGCGATAGCTTAAATTGACAAGAGGCTCGACTACTTTATTGTTACAAAATTTCAAGGTTTTTTGACGCTCCAGTAAAAAGTTACAAGCATTTGTATGTTGCAAACTTTGATAGGTGTAGGACGTACCGTATAGAAGTTAGGGCCATTTGAAATTTTATCAGTGTTTGATTTGGGACTCAAGGGTAGCATAGGTTTGAGCGGTAGCTTAAATTGACAAGAGACTCGAGTATATTTTTGTTACAAAATTTCAAGGTTTTATGACGGTCCAGTAAAAATTTACAAGCATTTGTATGTTGCAAACTTTGATAGGTGTAGGACGTACCGTATAGAAGTTAGGGCCATTTGAAGTTTTATCAGTGTTTGATTTGGGACTCAAGGGAAGCATAGCTTTGAGCGATAGCTTAAATTGACAAGAGGCTCGAGTATATTTTTGTTACAAAATTTCAAGGTTTTATGACGCTCCAGTAAAAAGATACAAGCATTTGTATGTTGCAAACTTTGATAGGTGTAGGACGTACCGTATAGAAGTTAGGGCCATTTAAAGTTTTATCAGTTTTTTATTTGGGACTCAAAGGTAGCATTGCTTTGAGCGATAGCTTAAATTGACAAGAGACTCGAGTACTTTATTGTTACAAAATTTCAAGGTTTTATGACGCTCCAGTAAAAAGTTACAAGCCTTTGTATGTTGCAAACTTTCATAGGTGTAGGACGTACCGTATAGAAGTTAGGCCCATTTGAAATTTTATCAGTGTTTGATTTGGGACTCAAGGGTAGCATAGCTTTGAGCGATAGCTTAAATTGACAAGAGGCTCGAGTACTTTACCGTTACAAAATTTCAAGGTTTTATGACGCTCCAGTAAAAAGTTACAACCATTTGTATGTTGCAAACTTTTATAGGTGTAGGACACCGTATAGAAGTTACGGCCATTTGAAGTTTTATCAGTGTTTGATCTGGGACTCAAGGGTAGCATAGCTTTGAGCGATAGCTTAAATTGACAAGAGGCTCGCCTACTTTATTGTTACAAAATTTCAAGGTTTTTTGACGCTCTAGTAAAAAGTTACAAGCATTTGTATGTTGCAAACTTTGATAGGTGTAGGACGTACCGTATAGAAGTTAGGGCCATTTGAAGTTTTATCAGTGTTTGATTTGGGACTCAAGGGAAGCATAGCTTTGAGCGGTAGCTTAAATTGACAAGAGGCTCGAGTACTTTATTGTCAGAAAATTTCAAGGTTTTATGACGCTCCAGTAAAATGTTACAAGCATTTGTATGTTGCAAACTTTGATAGGTGTAGGACACACCGTATAGAAGTTAGGGCCATTTGAAGTTTTATCAGTGTTTGATTTGTTACTCAAGGGAAGAATAGCTTTGAGCGGTAGCTTAAATTGACAAGAGACTCGGGTACTTTATTGTTACAAAATTTCAAGGTTTTATGACGCTCCAGTAAAAAGTTACAAGCATTTGTATGTTGCAAACTTTGATAGGTGTAGGACGTACCGTATAGAAGTTAGGGCCATTTGAAGTTTTATCAGTGTTTGATTTGGGACTCAAGGGTACCATAGCTTTGAGCGGTAGCTTAAATTGACCAGAGGCTCGAGTACTTTACTGTTACAAAATTTCAAGGTTTTATGACTTTCCAGTAAAAAGTTACAAGCATTTGTATGTTGCAAACTTTGATAGGTGTAGGACGTACCGTATAGAAGTTAGGGCCATTTGAAGTTTTATCAGTGTTTGATTTGGGACTCAAGGGAAGCATAGCTTTGAGCGATAGCTTAAATTGACAAGAGGCTCGAGTATATTTTTGTTACAAAATTTCAAGGTTTTATGACGCTCCAGTAAAAAGATACAAGCATTTGTATGTTGCAAACTTTGATAGGTGTAGGACGTACCGTATAGAAGTTAGGGCCATTTGAAGTTTTATCAGTGTTTGATTTGGGACTCAAGGGAAGCATAGCTTTGAGCGATAGCTTAAATTGACAAGAGGCTCGAGTATATTTTTGTTACAAAATTTCAAGGTTTTATGACGCTCCAGTAAAAAGATACAAGCATTTGTATGTTGCAAACTTTGATAGGTATAGGACGTACCGTATAGAAGTTAGGGCCATTTAAAGTTTTATCAGTTTTTTATTTGGGACTCAAAGGTAGCATAGCTTTGAGCGATATCTTAAATTGACAAGAGACTCGAGTACTTTATTGTTACAAAATTTCAAGGTTTTATGACGCTCCAGTAAAAAGTTACAAGCCTTTGTATGTTGCAAACTTTCATAGGTGTAGGACGTACCGTATAGAAGTTAGGCCCATTTGAAATTTTATCAGTGTTTGATTTGGGACTCAAGGGTAGCATAGCTTTGAGCGATAGCTTAAATTGACAAGAGGCTCGAGTACTTTACTGTTACAAAATTTCAAGGTTTTATGACGCTCCAGTAAAAAGTTACAACCATTTGTATGTTGCAAACTTTTATAGGTGTAGGACACCGTATAGAAGTTACGGCCATTTGAAGTTTTATCAGTGTTTGATCTGGGACTCAAGGGTAACATAGTTTTGAGCGATAGCTTAAATTGACAAGAGGCTCGACTACTTTATTGTTACAAAATTTCAAGGTTTTTTGACGCTCCAGTAAAAAGTTACAAGCATTTGTATGTTGCAAACTTTGATAGGTGTAGGACGTACCGTATAGAAGTTAGGGCCATTTGAAATTTTATCAGTGTTTGATTTGGGACTCAAGGGTAGCATAGGTTTGAGCGGTAGCTTAAATTAACCAGAGGCTCGAGTATATTTTTGTTACAAAATTTCAAGGTTTTATGACGCTCCAGTAAAAAGATACAAGCATTTGTATGCTGCAAACTTTGATAGGTGTAGGACACACCGTATAGAAGTTAGGGCCATTTGAAGTTTTATCAGTGTTTGATTTGGGACTCAAGGGTTGCATAGCTTTGAGCGGTAGCTTAAATTGACAAGAGACTCGACTACTTTATTGTTACAAAATTTCAAGGTTTTATGACGCTCCAGTAAAAAGTTAACAGCATTTGTATGTTGCAAACTTTGATAGGTGTAGGACGTACCGTATAGAAGTTAGGGCCATTTCAAGTTTTATCAGTGTTTGATTTGGGACTCAAGGGTAACATAGTTTTGAGCGATAGCTTAAATTGACAAGAGGCTCGACTACTTTATTGTTACAAAATTTCAAGGTTTTTTGACGCTCCAGTAAAAAGTTACAAGCATTTGTATGTTGCAAACTTTGATAGGTGTAGGACGTACCGTATAGAAGTTAGGGCCATTTGAAATTTTATCAGTGTTTGATTTGGGACTCAAGGGTAGCATAGGTTTGAGCGGTAGCTTAAATTGACAAGAGACTCGAGTATATTTTTGTTACAAAATTTCAAGGTTTTATGACGGTCCAGTAAAAATTTACAAGCATTTGTATGTTGCAAACTTTGATAGGTGTAGGACGTACCGTATAGAAGTTAGGGCCATTTGAAGTTTTATCAGTGTTTGATTTGGGACTCAAGGGAAGCATAGCTTTGAGCGATAGCTTAAATTGACAAGAGGCTCGAGTATATTTTTGTTACAAAATTTCAAGGTTTTATGACGCTCCAGTAAAAAGATACAAGCATTTGTATGTTGCAAACTTTGATAGGTGTAGGACGTACCGTATAGAAGTTAGGGCCATTTAAAGTTTTATCAGTTTTTTATTTGGGACTCAAAGGTAGCATAGCTTTGAGCGATAGCTTAAATTGACAAGAGACTCGAGTACTTTATTGTTACAAAATTTCAAGGTTTTATGACGCTCCAGTAAAAAGTTACAAGCCTTTGTATGTTGCAAACTTTCATAGGTGTAGGACGTACCGTATAGAAGTTAGGCCCATTTGAAATTTTATCAGTGTTTGATTTGGGACTCAAGGGTAGCATAGCTTTGAGCGATAGCTTAAATTGACAAGAGGCTCGAGTACTTTACTGTTACAAAATTTCAAGGTTTTATGACGCTCCAGTAAAAAGTTACAACCATTTGTATGTTGCAAACTTTTATAGGTGTAGGACACCGTATAGAAGTTACGGCCATTTGAAGTTTTATCAGTGTTTGATCTGGGACTCAAGGGTAGCATAGCTTTGAGCGATAGCTTAAATTGACAAGAGGCTCGCCTACTTTATTGTTACAAAATTTCAAGGTTTTTTGACGCTCTAGTAAAAAGTTACAAGCATTTGTATGTTGCAAACTTTGATAGGTGTAGGACGTACCGTATAGAAGTTAGGGCCATTTGAAGTTTTATCAGTGTTTGATTTGGGACTCAAGGGAAGCATAGCTTTGAGCGGTAGCTTAAATTGACAAGAGGCTCGAGTACTTTATTGTCAGAAAATTTCAAGGTTTTATGACGCTCCAGTAAAATGTTACAAGCATTTGTATGTTGCAAACTTTGATAGGTGTAGGACACACCGTATAGAAGTTAGGGCCATTTGAAGTTTTATCAGTGTTTGATTTGTTACTCAAGGGAAGAATAGCTTTGAGCGGTAGCTTAAATTGACAAGAGACTCGGGTACTTTATTGTTACAAAATTTCAAGGTTTTATGACGCTCCAGTAAAAAGTTACAAGCATTTGTATGTTGCAAACTTTGATAGGTGTAGGACGTACCGTATAGAAGTTAGGGCCATTTGAAGTTTTATCAGTGTTTGATTTGGGACTCAAGGGTACCATAGCTTTGAGCGGTAGCTTAAATTGACCAGAGGCTCGAGTACTTTACTGTTACAAAATTTCAAGGTTTTATGACTTTCCAGTAAAAAGTTACAAGCATTTGTATGTTGCAAACTTTGATAGGTGTAGGACGTACCGTATAGAAGTTAGGGCCATTTGAAGTTTTATCAGTGTTTGATTTGGGACTCAAGGGAAGCATAGCTTTGAGCGATAGCTTAAATTGACAAGAGGCTCGAGTATATTTTTGTTACAAAATTTCAAGGTTTTATGACGCTCCAGTAAAAAGATACAAGCATTTGTATGTTGCAAACTTTGATAGGTGTAGGACGTACCGTATAGAAGTTAGGGCCATTTGAAGTTTTATCAGTGTTTGATTTGGGACTCAAGGGAAGCATAGCTTTGAGCGATAGCTTAAATTGACAAGAGGCTCGAGTATATTTTTGTTACAAAATTTCAAGGTTTTATGACGCTCCAGTAAAAAGATACAAGCATTTGTATGTTGCAAACTTTGATAGGTATAGGACGTACCGTATAGAAGTTAGGGCCATTTAAAGTTTTATCAGTTTTTTATTTGGGACTCAAAGGTAGCATAGCTTTGAGCGATAGCTTAAATTGACAAGAGACTCGAGTACTTTATTGTTACAAAATTTCAAGGTTTTATGACGCTCCAGTAAAAAGTTACAAGCCTTTGTATGTTGCAAACTTTCATAGGTGTAGGACGTACCGTATAGAAGTTAGGCCCATTTGAAATTTTATCAGTGTTTGATTTGGGACTCAAGGGTAGCATAGCTTTGAGCGATAGCTTAAATTGACAAGAGGCTCGAGTACTTTACTGTTACAAAATTTCAAGGTTTTATGACGCTCCAGTAAAAAGTTACAACCATTTGTATGTTGCAAACTTTTATAGGTGTAGGACACCGTATAGAAGTTACGGCCATTTGAAGTTTTATCAGTGTTTGATCTGGGACTCAAGGGTAGCATAGCTTTGAGCGATAGCTTAAATTGACAAGAGGCTCGACTACTTTATTGTTACAAAATTTCAAGGTTTTTTGACGCTCTAGTAAAAAGTTACAAGCATTTGTATGTTGCAAACTTTGATAGGTGTAGGACGTACCGTATAGAAGTTAGGGCCATTTGAAGTTTTATCAGTGTTTGATTTGGGACTCAAGGGAAGCATAGCTTTGAGCGGTAGCTTAAATTGACAAGAGTCTCGAGTACTTTATTGTCAGAAAATTTCAAGGTTTTATGACGCTCCAGTAAAATGTTACAAGCATTTGTATGTTGCAAACTTTGATAGGTGTAGGACACACCGTATAGAAGTTAGGGCCATTTGAAGTTTTATCAGTGTTTGATTTGTTACTCAAGGGTAGCATAGCTTTGAGCGGTAGCTTAAATTGACAAGAGACTCGAGTACTTTATTGTTACAAAATTTCAAGGTTTTATGACGCTCCAGTAAAAAGTTACAAGCATTTGTATGTTGCAAACTTTGATAGGTGTAGGACGTACCGTATAGAAGTTAGGGCCATTTGAAGTTTTATCAGTGTTTGATTTGGGACTCAAGGGTACCATAGCTTTGAGCGGTAGCTTAAATTGACAAGAGGCTCGAGTACTTTACTGTTACAAAATTTCAAGGTTTTATGACTTTCCAGTAAAAAGTTACAAGCATTTGTATGTTGCAAACTTTGATAGGTGTAGGACACACCGTATAGAAGTTAGGGCCATTTGAAGTTTTATCAGTGTTTGATTTGGGACTCAAGGGTAGCATAGCTTTGAGCGATAGCTTAAATTGACAAGAGGCTCGAGCACTTTATTGTTATAAAATTTCAAGGTTTTATGACGCTCCAGTAAAATGTTACAAGCATTTGTATGTTGCAAACTTTGATAGGTGTAGGACACACCGTATAGAAGTTAGGGCCATTTGAAGTTTTATCAGTGTTTGATTTGGGACTCAAGGGTAGCATAGCTTTGAGCGGTAGCTTAAATTGACAACAGACTCGAGTACTTTATTGTTACAAAATTTCAAGGTTTTATGACGTTCCAGTAAAAAGTTACAAGCATTTGTATGTTGCAAACTTTGATAGGTGTAGGACGTACCGTATAGAAGTTAGGGCCATTTGAAGTTTTATCAGTGTTTGATTTGGGACTCAAGGGTACCATAGCTTTGAGCGATAGGTTAAATTAACCAGAGGCTCGAGTATATTTTTGTTACAAAATTTCAAGGTTTTATGACGCTCCAGTAAAAAGATACAAGCATTTGTATGCTGCAAACTTTGATAGGTGTAGGACACACCGTATAGAAGTTAGGGCCATTTGAAGTTTTATCCGTGTTTGATTTGGGACTCAAGGGTTGCATAGCTTTGAGCGGTAGCTTAAATTGACAAGAGGCTCGAGTACTTTATTGTTACAAAATTTCAAGGTTTTATGACGCTCCAGTAAAAAGTTACCAGCATTTGTATGTTGCAAACTTTGATAGGTGTAGGACGTACCGTATAGAAGTTAGGGCCATTTCAAGTTTTATCAGTGTTTGATTTGGGACTCAAGGGTAACATAGTTTTGAGCGATAGCTTAAATTGACAAGAGGCTCGACTACTTTATTGTTACAAAATTTCAAGGTTTTTTGACGCTCCAGTAAAAAGTTACAAGCATTTGTATGTTGCAAACTTTGATAGGTGTAGGACGTACCGTATAGAAGTTAGGGCCAATTGAAATTTTATCAGTGTTTGATTTGGGACTCAAGGGAAGCATAGCTTTGAGCGATAGCTTAAATTGACAAGAGGCTCGAGTACTTTATTGTTACAAAATTTCAAGGTTTTATGACGCTCCCGTAAAAAGTAACAAGCATTTGTATGTTGCAAACTTTGATAGGTGTAGGACGTACCGTATATAAGTTAGGGCCATTTGAACTTTTATCAGTGTTTGATTTGGGACTCAAGGGTAGCATAGCTTTGAGCGGTAGCTTAAATTGACAAGAGGCTCGAGTACTTTACTGTTA
Source organism: Clusia tigrina (assembly GCA_920105625.2). Lineage (NCBI taxonomy): Eukaryota > Metazoa > Arthropoda > Insecta > Diptera > Clusiidae > Clusia > Clusia tigrina. Next base: position 107,434,503 of record OV050033.1, on the reverse strand, counting down.
CAAAATTTCAAGGTTTTATGACGCTCCAGTAAAAAGCTACAAGCATTTGTATGTTGCAAACTTTGATAGGTGTAGGACGTACCGTATAGAAGTTAGGGCCATTTGAAGATTTATCAGTGTTTGATTTGGGACTCAAGGGTAGCATAGCTTTGAGCGGTAGCTTAAATTGACAAGAGGCTCGAGTACTTTATTGTCACAAAATTTCAAGGTTTTATGACGCTCCAGTAAAAAGTTACTAGCATTTGTATGTTGCAAACTTTGATAGGTGTAGGACGTACCGTATAGAATTTAGGGCCATTGGAAGTTTTATCAGTGTTTGATTTGGGACTCAAGGGTAGCATAGCTTTGAGCGATAGCTTAAATTGACAAGAGGCTCGAGTACTTTATTGTTACAAAATTTTAAGGTTTTATGACGCTCCAGTAAAAAGTTACAAGCATTTGTATGCTGCAAACTTTGATAGGTGTAGGACGTACAGTATAGAAGTTACGGCCATTTGAAGTTTTATCAGTGTTTGATCTGGGACTCAAGGGTAGCATAGCTTTGAGCGATAGCTTAAATTGACAAGAGGCTCGACTACTGTATTGTTACAAAATTTCAAGATTTTTTGACGCTCCAGTAAAAAGTTACAAGCATTTGTATGTTGCAAACTTTGATAGGTGTAGGACGTACCGTATAGAAGTTAGGGCCATTTGAAATTTTATCAGTGTTTGATTTGGGACTCAAGGGAAGCATAGCTTTGAGCGATAGCTTAAATTGACAAGAGGCTCGAGCACTTTATTGTTATAAAATTTCAAGGTTTTATGACGCTCCAGTAAAAAGTAACAAGCATTTGTATGTTGCAAACTTTGATAGGTGTAGGACGTACCGTATAGAAGTTAGGGCCATTTGAAGTTTTATCAGTGTTTGATTTGGGACTCAAGGGTAGCATAGCTTTGAGCGGTAGCTTAAATTGACAAGAGGCTCGAGTACTTTATTGTCACAAAATTTCAAGGTTTTATGACGCTCCAGTAAAAAGTTACAAGCATTTGTATGTTGCAAACTTTGATAGGTGTAGGACGTACCGTATAGAAGTTAGGGCCATTTGAAGTTTTATCAGTGTTTGATTTGGGAGTCAAGGGTAGCATAGCTTTGAGCGATAGCTTAAATTGACAAGAGGCTCGAGTATATTTTTGTTACAAAATTTCAAGGTTTTATGACGCTGCAGTAAAAAGATACAAGCATTTGTATGCTGCAAACTTTGATAGGTGTAGGACACACCGTATAGAAGTTAGGGCCATTTGAAGTTTTATCAGTGTTTGATTTGGGACTCAAGGGTTGCATAGCTTTGAGCGGTAGCTTAAATTGACAAGAGGCTCGGGTACTTTATTGTTACAAAATTTCAAGGTTCTATGACGCTCCAGTAAAAAGTTACCAGCATTTGGGTGTTGCAAACTTTGATAGGTGTAGGACGTACCGTATAGAAGTTAGGGCCATTTGAAGTTTTATCAGTGTTTGATTTGGGACTCAAGGGTAACATAGTTTTGAGCGATAGCTTAAATTGACAAGAGGCTCGACTACTTTATTGTTACAAAATTTCAAGGTTTTTTGACGCTCCAGTAAAAAGTTACAAGCATTTGTATGTTGCAAACTTTGATAGGTGTAGGACGTACCGTATAGAAGTTAGGGCCATTTGAAGTTTTATCAGTGTTTGATTTGGGACTCAAGGGTAGCATAGCTTTGAGCGGTAGCTTAAATTGACAAGAGGCTCGACTACTTAATTGTTACAAAATTTCAAGGTTTTTTGACGCTCTAGTAAAAAGTTACAAGCATTTGTATGTTGCAAACTTTGATAGGTGTAGGACGTACCGTATAGAAGTTAGGGCCATTTGAAGTTTTATCAGTGATTTGGGACTCAAGCGAAGCATAGCTTTGAGCGGTAGCTTAAATTGACAAGAGGCTCGAGTACTTTATTGTCAGAAAATTTCAAGGTTTTATGACGCTCCAGTAAAATGTTACAAGCATTTGTATGTTGCAAACTTTGATAGGTGTAGGACACACCGTATAGAAGTTAGGGCCATTTGAAGTTTTATCAGTGTTTGATTTGGGACTCAAGGGTAGCATAGCTTTGAGCGGTAGCTTAAATTAACAAGAGACTCGAGTACTTTATTGTTACAAAATTTCAAGGTTTTATGACGCTCCAGTAAAAAGTTACAAGCATTTGTATGTTGCAAACTTTGATAGGTGTAGGACGTACCGTATAGAAGTTAGGGCCATTTGAAGTTTTATCAGTGTTTGATTTGGGACTCAAGGGTAGCATAGCTTTGAGCGATAGCTTAAATTGACAAAAGGCTCGAGTATATTTTTGTTACAAAATTTCAAGGTTTTATGACGCTGCAGTAAAAAGATACAAGCATTTGTATGCTGCAAACTTTGATAGGTGTAGGACACACCGTATAGAAGTTAGGGCCATTTGAAGTTTCATCAGTGTTTGATTTGGGACTCAAGGGTTGCATAGCTTTGAGCGGTAGCTTAAATTGACAAGAGGCTCGAGTACTTTATTGTTACAAAATTTCAAGGTTTTATGACGCTCCAGTAAAAAGTTACCAGCATTTGTGTGTTGCAAACTTTGATAGGTGTAGGACATACCGTATAGAAGTTAGGGCCATTTAAAGTTTTATCAGTGTTTGATTTGGGACTCAAGGGTAACATAGTTTTGAGCGATAGCTTAAATTGACAAGAGGCTCGACTACTTTATTGTTACAAAATTTCAAGGTTTTTTGACGCTCCAGTAAAAAGTTACAAGCATTTGTATGTTGCAAACTTTGATAGGTGTAGGACGTACCGTATAGAAGTTAGGGCCATTTGAAGTTTTATCAGTGTTTGATTTGGGACTCAAGGGTAGCATAGCTTTGAGCGGTAGCTTAAATTGACAAGAGGCTCGAGTACTTTATTGTCACAAAATTTCAAAGTTTTATGACGCTCCAGTAAAAAGTTACTAGCATTTGTATGTTGCAAACTTTGATAGGTGTAGGACGTACCGTATAGAATTTAGGGCCATTGGAAGTTTTATCAGTGTTTGATTTGGGACTCAAGGGTAGCATAGCTTTGAGCGATAGCTTAAATTGACAAGAGGCTCGAGTACTTTATTGTTACAAAATTTTAAGGTTTTATGACGCTCCAGTAAAAAGTTATAAGCATTTGTATGCTGCAAACTTTGATAGGTGTAGGACGTACAGTATAGAAGTTACGGCCATTTGAAGTTTTATCAGTGTTTGATCTGGTACTCAAGGGTAGCATAGCTTTGAGCGATAGCTTAAATTGACAAGAGGCTCGACTACTTAATTGTTACAAAATTTCAAGGTTTTTTGACGCTCTAGTAAAAAGTTACAAGCATTTGTATGTTGCAAACTTTGATAGGTGTAGGACGTACCGTATAGAAGTTAGGGCCATTTGAAGTTTTATCAGTGATTTGGGACTCAAGGGAAGCATAGCTTTGAGCGGTAGCTTAAATTGACAAGAGGCTCGAGTACTTTATTGGCAGAAAATTTCAAGGTTTTATGACGCTCCAGTAAAATGTTACAAGCATTTGTATGTTGCAAACTTTGATAGGTGTAGGACACACCGTATAGAAGTTAGGGCCATTTGAAGTTTTATCAGTGTTTGATTTGGGACTCAAGGGTAGCATAGCTTTGAGCGGTAGCTTAAATTAACAAGAGACTCGAGTACTTTATTGTTACAAAATTTCAAGGTTTTATGACGCTCCAGTAAAAAGTTACAAGCATTTGTATATTGCAAACTTTGATAGGTGTAGGACGTACCGTATAGAAGTTAGGGCCATTTGAAGTTTTATCAGTGTTTGATTTGGGACTCAAGGGTAGCATAGCTTTGAGCGATAGCTTAAATTGACAAGAGGCTCGAGTATATTTTTGTTACAAAATTTCAAGGTTTTATGACGCTGCAGTAAAAAGATACAAGCATTTGTATGTTGCAAACTTTGATAGGTGTAGGACGTACCGTATAGAAGTTAGGGCCAATTGAAATTTTATCAGTGTTTGATTTGGGACTCAAGGGAAGCATAGCTTTGAGCGATAGCTTAAATTGACAAGAGGCTCGAGTACTTTATTGTTACAAAATTTCAAGGTTTTATGACGCTCCAGTAAAAAGTAACAAGCATTTGTATGTTGCAAACTTTGATAGGTGTAGGACGTACCGTATATAAGTTAGGGCCATTTGAACTTTTATCAGTGTTTGATTTGGGACTCAAGGGTAGCATAGCTTTGAGCGGTAGCTTAAATTGACAAGAGGCTCGAGTACTTTACTGTTACAAAATTTCAAGGTTTTATGACGCTCCAGTAAAAAGCTACAAGCATTTGTATGTCGCAAACTTTGATAGGTGTAGGACGTACCGTATAGAAGTTAGGGCCATTTGAAGATTTATCAGTGTTTGATTTGGGACTCAAGGGTAGCATAGCTTTGAGCGGTAGCTTAAATTGACAAGAGGCTCGAGTACTTTATTGTCACAAAATTTCAAGGTTTTATGACGCTCCAGTAAAAAGTTACTAGCATTTGTATGTTGCAAACTTTGATAGGTGTAGGACGTACCGTATAGAATTTAGGGCCATTGGAAGTTTTATCAGTGTTTGATTTGGGACTCAAGGGTAGCATAGCTTTGAGCGATAGCTTAAATTGACAAGAGGCTCGAGTACTTTATTGTTACAAAATTTTAAGGTTTTATGACGCTCCAGTAAAAAGTAACAAGCATTTGTATGCTGCAAACTTTGATAGGTGTAGGACGTACAGTATAGAAGTTACGGCCATTTGAAGTTTTATCAGTGTTTGATCTGGGACTCAAGGGTAGCATAGCTTTGAGCGATAGCTTAAATTGACAAGAGGCTCGACTACTGTATTGTTACAAAATTTCAAGATTTTTTGACGCTCCAGTAAAAAGTTACAAGCATTTGTATGTTGCAAACTTTGATAGGTGTAGGACGTACCGTATAGAAGTTAGGGCCATTTGAAGTTTTATCAGTGTTTGATTTGGGACTCAAGGGAAGCATAGCTTTGAGCGATAGCTTAAATTGACAAGAGGCTCGAGCACTTTATTGTTATAAAATTTCAAGGTTTTATGACGCTCCAGTAAAAAGTAACAAGCATTTGTATGTTGCAAACTTTGATAGGTGTAGGACGTACCGTATAGAAGTTAGGGCCATTTGAAGTTTTATCAGTGTTTGATTTGGGACTCAAGGGTAGCATAGCTTTGAGCGGTAGCTTAAATTGACAAGAGGCTCGAGTACTTTATTGTCACAAAATTTCAAGGTTTTATGACGCTCCAGTAAAAAGTTACAAGCATTTGTATGTTGCAAACTTTGATAGGTGTAGGACGTACCGTATAGAAGTTAGGGCCATTTGAAGTTTTATCAGTGTTTGATTTGGGAGTCAAGGGTAGCATAGCTTTGAGCGATAGCTTAAATTGACAAGAGGCTCGAGTATATTTTTGTTACAAAATTTCAAGGTTTTATGACGCTGCAGTAAAAAGATACAAGCATTTGTATGCTGCAAACTTTGATAGGTGTAGGACACACCGTATAGAAGTTAGGGCCATTTGAAGTTTTATCAGTGTTTGATTTGGGACTCAAGGGTTGCATAGCTTTGAGCGGTAGCTTAAATTGACAAGAGGCTCGGGTACTTTATTGTTACAAAATTTCAAGGTTCTATGACGCTCCAGTAAAAAGTTACCAGCATTTGGGTGTTGCAAACTTTGATAGGTGTAGGACGTACCGTATAGAAGTTAGGGCCATTTGAAGTTTTATCAGTGTTTGATTTGGGACTCAAGGGTAACATAGTTTTGAGCGATAGCTTAAATTGACAAGAGGCTCGACTACTTTATTGTTACAAAATTTCAAGGTTTTTTGACGCTCCAGTAAAAAGTTACAAGCATTTGTATGTTGCAAACTTTGATAGGTGTAGGACGTACCGTATAGAAGTTAGGGCCATTTGAAGTTTTATCAGTGTTTGATTTGGGACTCAAGGGTAGCATAGCTTTGAGCGGTAGCTTAAATTGACAAGAGGCTCGACTACTTAATTGTTACAAAATTTCAAGGTTTTTTGACGCTCTAGTAAAAAGTTACAAGCATTTGTATGTTGCAAACTTTGATAGGTGTAGGACGTACCGTATAGAAGTTAGGGCCATTTGAAGTTTTATCAGTGATTTGGGACTCAAGCGAAGCATAGCTTTGAGCGGTAGCTTAAATTGACAAGAGGCTCGACTACTTTATTGTTACAAAATTTCAAGGTTTTTTGACGCTCCAGTAAAAAGTTACAAGCATTTGTATGTTGCAAACTTTGATAGGTGTAGGACGTACCGTATAGAAGTTAGGGCCATTTGAAGTTTTATCAGTGTTTGATTTGGGACTCAAGGGTAGCATAGCTTTGAGCGGTAGCTTAAATTGACAAGAGGCTCGAGTACTTTATTGTCACAAAATTTCAAAGTTTTATGACGCTCCAGTAAAAAGTTACTAGCATTTGTATGTTGCAAACTTTGATAGGTGTAGGACGTACCGTATAGAATTTAGGGCCATTGGAAGTTTTATCAGTGTTTGATTTGGGACTCAAGGGTAGCATAGCTTTGAGCGATAGCTTAAATTGACAAGAGGCTCGAGTACTTTATTGTTACAAAATTTTAAGGTTTTATGACGCTCCAGTAAAAAGTTATAAGCATTTGTATGCTGCAAACTTTGATAGGTGTAGGACGTACAGTATAGAAGTTACGGCCATTTGAAGTTTTATCAGTGTTTGATCTGGTACTCAAGGGTAGCATAGCTTTGAGCGATAGCTTAAATTGACAAGAGGCTCGACTACTTAATTGTTACAAAATTTCAAGGTTTTTTGACGCTCTAGTAAAAAGTTACAAGCATTTGTATGTTGCAAACTTTGATAGGTGTAGGACGTACCGTATAGAAGTTAGGGCCATTTGAAGTTTTATCAGTGATTTGGGACTCAAGGGAAGCATAGCTTTGAGCGGTAGCTTAAATTGACAAGAGGCTCGAGTACTTTATTGGCAGAAAATTTCAAGGTTTTATGACGCTCCAGTAAAATGTTACAAGCATTTGTATGTTGCAAACTTTGATAGGTGTAGGACACACCGTATAGAAGTTAGGGCCATTTGAAGTTTTATCAGTGTTTGATTTGGGACTCAAGGGTAGCATAGCTTTGAGCGGTAGTTTAAATTAACAAGAGACTCGAGTACTTTATTGTTACAAAATTTCAAGGTTTTATGACGCTCCAGTAAAAAGTTACAAGCATTTGTATATTGCAAACTTTGATAGGTGTAGGACGTACCGTATAGAAGTTAGGGCCATTTGAAGTTTTATCAGTGTTTGATTTGGGACTCAAGGGTAGCATAGCTTTGAGCGATAGCTTAAATTGACAAGAGGCTCGAGTATATTTTTGTTACAAAATTTCAAGGTTTTATGACGCTGCAGTAAAAAGATACAAGCATTTGTATGTTGCAAACTATGATAGGTGTAGGACGTACCGTATAGAAGTTAGGGCCAATTGAAATTTTATCAGTGTTTGATTTGGGACTCAAGGGAAGCATAGCTTTGAGCGATAGCTTAAATTGACAAGAGGCTCGAGTACTTTATTGTTACAAAATTTCAAGGTTTTATGACGCTCCAGTAAAAAGTAACAAGCATTTGTATGTTGCAAACTTTGATAGGTGTAGGACGTACCGTATATAAGTTAGGGCCATTTGAACTTTTATCAGTGTTTGATTTGGGACTCAAGGGTTGCATAGCTTTGAGCGGTAGCTTAAATTGACAAGAGGCTCGAGTACTTTACTGTTACAAAATTTCAAGGTTTTATGACGCTCCAGTAAAAAGCTACAAGCATTTGTATGTCGCAAACTTTGATAGGTGTAGGACGTACCGTATAGAAGTTAGGGCCATTTGAAGATTTATCAGTGTTTGATTTGGGACTCAAGGGTAGCATAGCTTTGAGCGGTAGCTTAAATTGACAAGAGGCTCGAGTACTTTATTGTCACAAAATTTCAAGGTTTTATGACGCTCCAGTAAAAAGTTACTAGCATTTGTATGTTGCAAACTTTGATAGGTGTAGGACGTACCGTATAGAATTTAGGGCCATTGGAAGTTTTATCAGTGTTTGATTTGGGACTCAAGGGTAGCATAGCTTTGAGCGATAGCTTAAATTGACAAGAGGCTCGACTACTGTATTGTTACAAAATTTCAAGATTTTTTGACGCTCCAGTAAAAAGTTACAAGCATTTGTATGTTGCAAACTTTGATAGGTGTAGGACGTACCGTATAGAAGTTAGGGCCATTTGAAATTTTATCAGTGTTTGATTTGGGACTCAAGGGAAGCATATCTTTGAGCGATAGCTTAAATTGACAAGAGGCTCGAGCACTTTATTGTTATAAAATTTCAAGGTTTTATGACGCTCCAGTAAAAAGTTACAAGCATTTGTATGTTGCAAACTTTGATAGGTGTAGGACGTACCGTATAGAAGTTAGGGCCATTTGAAGTTTTATCAGTGTTTGATTTGGGACTCAAGGGTAGCATAGCTTTGAGCGGTAGCTTAAATTGACAAGAGGCTCGAGTACTTTATTGTCACAAAATTTCAAGGTTTTATGACGCTCCAGTAAAAAGTTACAAGCATTTGTATGTTGCAAACTTTGATAGGTGTAGGACGTACCGTATAGAAGTTAGGGCCATTTGAAGTTTTATCAGTGTTTGATTTGGGAGTCAAGGGTAGCATAGCTTTGAGCGATAGCTTAAATTGACAAGAGGCTCGAGTATATTTTTGTTACAAAATTTCAAGGTTTTATGACGCTGCAGTAAAAAGATACAAGCATTTGTATGCTGCAAACTTTGATAGGTGTAGGACACACCGTATAGAAGTTAGGGCCATTTGAAGTTTTATCAGTGTTTGATTTGGGACTCAAGGGTTGCATAGCTTTGAGCGGTAGCTTAAATTGACAAGAGGCTCGGGTACTTTATTGTTACAAAATTTCAAGGTTCTATGACGCTCCAGTAAAAAGTTACCAGCATTTGGGTGTTGCAAACTTTGATAGGTGTAGGACGTACCGTATAGAAGTTAGGGCCATTTGAAGTTTTATCAGTGTTTGATTTGGGACTCAAGGGTAACATAGTTTTGAGCGATAGCTTAAATTGACAAGAGGCTCGACTACTTTATTGTTACAAAATTTCAAGGTTTTTTGACGCTCCAGTAAAAAGTTACAAGCATTTGTATGTTGCAAACTTTGATAGGTGTAGGATGTACCGTATAGAAGTTAGGGCCATTTGAAATTTTATCAGTGTTTGATTTGGGACTCAAGGGAAGCATAGCTTTGAGCGATAGCTTAAATTGACAAGAGGCTCGAGCACTTTATTGTTATAAAATTTCAAGGTTTTATGACGCTCCAGTAAAAAGTAACAAGCATTTGTATGTTGCAAACTTTGATAGGTGTAGGACGTACCGTATAGAAGTTAGGGCCATTTGAAGTTTTATCAGTGTTTGATTTGGGACTTAAGGGTAGCATAGCTTTGAGCGGTAGCTTAAATTGACAAGAGGCTCGAGTACTTTATTGTCACAAAATTTCAAAGTTTTATGACGCTCCAGTAAAAAGTTACTAGCATTTGTATGTTGCAAACTTTGATAGGTGTAGGACGTACCGTATAGAATTTAGGGCCATTGGAAGTTTTATCAGTGTTTGATTTGGGACTCAAGGGTAGCATAGCTTTGAGCGGTAGCTTAAATTGACAAGAGGCTCGAGTACTTTATTGTCACAAAATTTCAAGATTTTTTGACGCTCCAGTAAAAAGTTACAAGCATTTGTATGTTGCAAACTTTGATAGGTGTAGGACGTACCGTATAGAAGTTAGGGCCATTTGAAATTTTATCAGTGTTTGATTTGGGACTCAAGGGAAGCATATCTTTGAGCGATAGCTTAAATTGACAAGAGGCTCGAGCACTTTATTGTTATAAAATTTCAAGGTTTTATGACGCTCCAGTAAAAAGTAACAAGCATTTGTATGTTGCAAACTTTGATAGGTGTAGGACGTACCGTATAGAAGTTAGGGCCATTTGAAGTTTTATCAGTGTTTGATTTGGGACTCAAGGGTAGCATAGCTTTGAGCGGTAGCTTAAATTGACAAGAGGCTCGAGTACTTTATTGTCACAAAATTTCAAGGTTTTATGACGCTCCAGTAAAAAGTTACAAGCATTTGTATGTTGCAAACTTTGATAGGTGTAGGACGTACCGTATAGAAGTTAGGGCCATTTGAAGTTTTATCAGTGTTTGATTTGGGAGTCAAGGGTAGCATAGCTTTGAGCGATAGCTTAAATTGACAAGAGGCTCGAGTATATTTTTGTTACAAAATTTCAAGGTTTTATGACGCTGCAGTAAAAAGATACAAGCATTTGTATGCTGCAAACTTTGATAGGTGTAGGACACACCGTATAGAAGTTAGGGCCATTTGAAGTTTTATCAGTGTTTGATTTGGGACTCAAGGGTTGCATAGCTTTGAGCGGTAGCTTAAATTGACAAGAGGCTCGGGTACTTTATTGTTACAAAATTTCAAGGTTCTATGACGCTCCAGTAAAAAGTTACCAGCATTTGGGTGTTGCAAACTTTGATAGGTGTAGGACGTACCGTATAGAAGTTAGGGCCATTTGAAGTTTTATCAGTGTTTGATTTGGGACTCAAGGGTAACATAGTTTTGAGCGATAGCTTAAATTGACAAGAGGCTCGACTACTTTATTGTTACAAAATTTCAAGGTTTTTTGACGCTCCAGTAAAAAGTTACAAGCATTTGTATGTTGCAAACTTTGATAGGTGTAGGATGTACCGTATAGAAGTTAGGGCCATTTGAAATTTTATCAGTGTTTGATTTGGGACTCAAGGGAAGCATAGCTTTGAGCGATAGCTTAAATTGACAAGAGGCTCGAGCACTTTATTGTTATAAAATTTCAAGGTTTTATGACGCTCCAGTAAAAAGTAACAAGCATTTGTATGTTGCAAACTTTGATAGGTGTAGGACGTACCGTATAGAATTTAGGGCCATTTGAAGTTTTATCAGTGTTTGATTTGGGACTCAAGGGTAGCATAGCTTTGAGCGGTAGCTTAAATTGACAAGAGGCTCGAGTACTTTATTGTCACAAAATTTCAAAGTTTTATGACGCTCCAGTAAAAAGTTACTAGCATTTGTATGTTGCAAACTTTGATAGGTGTAGGACGTACCGTATAGAATTTAGGGCCATTGGAAGTTTTATCAGTGTTTGATTTGGGACTCAAGGGTAGCATAGCTTTGAGCGATAGCTTAAATTGACAAGAGGCTCGAGTACTTTATTGTTACAAAATTTTAAGGTTTTATGACGCTCCAGTAAAAAGTTATAAGCATTTGTATGCTGCAAACTTTGATAGGTGTAGGACGTACAGTATAGAAGTTACGGCCATTTGAAGTTTTATCAGTGTTTGATCTGGTACTCAAGGGTAGCATAGCTTTGAGCGATAGCTTAAATTGACAAGAGGCTCGACTACTTAATTGTTACAAAATTTCAAGGTTTTTTGACGCTCTAGTAAAAAGTTACAAGCATTTGTATGTTGCAAACTTTGATAGGTGTAGGACGTACCGTATAGAAGTTAGGGCCATTTGAAGTTTTATCAGTGATTTGGGACTCAAGGGAAGCATAGCTTTGAGCGGTAGCTTAAATTGACAAGAGGCTCGAGTACTTTATTGGCAGAAAATTTCAAGGTTTTATGACGCTCCAGTAAAATGTTACAAGCATTTGTATGTTGCAAACTTTGATAGGTGTAGGACACACCGTATAGAAGTTAGGGCCATTTGAAGTTTTATCAGTGTTTGATTTGGGACTCAAGGGTAGCATAGCTTTGAGCGGTAGCTTAAATTAACAAGAGACTCGAGTACTTTATTGTTACAAAATTTCAAGGTTTTATGACGCTCCAGTAAAAAGTTACAAGCATTTGTATGTTGCAAACTTTGATAGGTGTAGGACGTACCGTATAGAAGTTAGGGCCATTTGAAGTTTTATCAGTGTTTGATTTGGGACTCAAGGGTAGCATAGCTTTGAGCGATAGCTTAAATTGACAAGAGGCTCGAGTATATTTTTGTTACAAAATTTCAAGGTTTTATGACGCTGCAGTAAAAAGATACAAGCATTTGTATGTTGCAAACTTTGATAGGTGTAGGACACACCGTATAGAAGTTAGGGCCATTTGAAGTTTTATCAGTGTTTGATTTGGGACTCAAGGGTAGCATAGCTTTGAGCGGTAGCTTAAATTAACAAGAGACTCGAGTACTTTATTGTTACAAAATTTCAAGGTTCTATGACGCTCCAGTAAAAAGTTACCAGCATTTGGGTGTTGCAAACTTTGATAGGTGTAGGACGTACCGTATAGAAGTTAGGGCCATTTGAAGTTTTATCAGTGTTTGATTTGGGACTCAAGGGTAACATAGTTTTGAGCGATAGCTTAAATTGACAAGAGGCTCGACTACTTTATTGTTACAAAATTTCAAGGTTTTTTGACGCTCCAGTAAAAAGTTACAAGCATTTGTATGTTGCAAACTTTGATAGGTGTAGGACGTACCGTATAGAAGTTAGGGCCATTTGAAGTTTTATCAGTGTTTGATTTGGGACTCAAGGGTAGCATAGCTTTGAGCGGTAGCTTAAATTGACAAGAGGCTCGACTACTTAATTGTTACAAAATTTCAAGGTTTTTTGACGCTCTAGTAAAAAGTTACAAGCATTTGTATGTTGCAAACTTTGATAGGTGTAGGACGTACCGTATAGAAGTTAGGGCCATTTGAAGTTTTATCAGTGATTTGGGACTCAAGCGAAGCATAGCTTTGAGCGGTAGCTTAAATTGACAAGAGGCTCGAGTACTTTATTGTCAGAAAATTTCAAGGTTTTATGACGCTCCAGTAAAATGTTACAAGCATTTGTATGTTGCAAACTTTGATAAGTGTAGGACACACCGTATAGAAGTTAGGGCCATTTGAAGTTTTATCAGTGTTTGATTTGGGACTCAAGGGTAGCATAGCTTTGAGCGGTAGCTTAAATTAACAAGAGACTCGAGTACTTTATTGTTACAAAATTTCAAGGTTTTATGACGCTCCAGTAAAAAGTTACAAGCATTTGTATGTTGCAAACTTTGATAGGTGTAGGACGTACCGTATAGAAGTTAGGGCCATTTGAAGTTTTATCAGTGTTTGATTTGGGACTCAAGGGTAGCATAGCTTTGAGCGATAGCTTAAATTGACAAAAGGCTCGAGTATATTTTTGTTACAAAATTTCAAGGTTTTATGACGCTGCAGTAAAAAGATACAAGCATTTGTATGCTGCAAACTTTGATAGGTGTAGGACACACCGTATAGAAGTTAGGGCCATTTGAAGTTTCATCAGTGTTTGATTTGGGACTCAAGGGTTGCATAGCTTTGAGCGGTAGCTTAAATTGACAAGAGGCTCGAGTACTTTATTGTTACAAAATTTCAAGGTTTTATGACGCTCCAGTAAAAAGTTACCAGCATTTGTGTGTTGCAAACTTTGATAGGTGTAGGACATACCGTATAGAAGTTAGGGCCATTTGAAGTTTTATCAGTGTTTGATTTGGGACTCAAGGGTAACATAGTTTTGAGCGATAGCTTAAATTGACAAGAGGCTCGACTACTTTATTGTTACAAAATTTCAAGGTTTTTTGACGCTCCAGTAAAAAGTTACAAGCATTTGTATGTTGCAAACTTTGATAGGTGTAGGACGTACCGTATAGAAGTTAGGGCCATTTGAAGTTTTATCAGTGTTTGATTTGGGACTCAAGGGTAGCATAGCTTTGAGCGGTAGCTTAAATTGACAAGAGGCTCGAGTACTTTATTGTCACAAAATTTCAAAGTTTTATGACGCTCCAGTAAAAAGTTACTAGCATTTGTATGTTGCAAACTTTGATAGGTGTAGGACGTACCGTATAGAATTTAGGGCCATTGGAAGTTTTATCAGTGTTTGATTTGGGACTCAAGGGTAGCATAGCTTTGAGCGATAGCTTAAATTGACAAGAGGCTCGAGTACTTTATTGTTACAAAATTTTAAGGTTTTATGACGCTCCAGTAAAAAGTTATAAGCATTTGTATGCTGCAAACTTTGATAGGTGTAGGACGTACAGTATAGAAGTTACGGCCATTTGAAGTTTTATCAGTGTTTGATCTGGTACTCAAGGGTAGCATAGCTTTGAGCGATAGCTTAAATTGACAAGAGGCTCGACTACTTAATTGTTACAAAATTTCAAGGTTTTTTGACGCTCTAGTAAAAAGTTACAAGCATTTGTATGTTGCAAACTTTGATAGGTGTAGGACGTACCGTATAGAAGTTAGGGCCATTTGAAGTTTTATCAGTGATTTGGGACTCAAGGGAAGCATAGCTTTGAGCGGTAGCTTAAATTGACAAGAGGCTCGAGTACTTTATTGGCAGAAAATTTCAAGGTTTTATGACGCTCCAGTAAAATGTTACAAGCATTTGTATGTTGCAAACTTTGATAGGTGTAGGACACACCGTATAGAAGTTAGGGCCATTTGAAGTTTTATCAGTGTTTGATTTGGGACTCAAGGGTAGCATAGCTTTGAGCGGTAGCTTAAATTAACAAGAGACTCGAGTACTTTATTGTTACAAAATTTCAAGGTTTTATGACGCTCCAGTAAAAAGTTACAAGCATTTGTATATTGCAAACTTTGATAGGTGTAGGACGTACCGTATAGAAGTTAGGGCCATTTGAAGTTTTATCAGTGTTTGATTTGGGACTCAAGGGTAGCATAGCTTTGAGCGATAGCTTAAATTGACAAGAGGCTCGAGTATATTTTTGTTACAAAATTTCAAGGTTTTATGACGCTGCAGTAAAAAGATACAAGCATTTGTATGTTGCAAACTTTGATAGGTGTAGGACGTACCGTATAGAAGTTAGGGCCAATTGAAATTTTATCAGTGTTTGATTTGGGACTCAAGGGAAGCATAGCTTTGAGCGATAGCTTAAATTGACAAGAGGCTCGAGTACTTTATTGTTACAAAATTTCAAGGTTTTATGACGCTCCAGTAAAAAGTAACAAGCATTTGTATGTTGCAAACTTTGATAGGTGTAGGACGTACCGTATATAAGTTAGGGCCATTTGAACTTTTATCAGTGTTTGATTTGGGACTCAAGGGTAGCATAGCTTTGAGCGGTAGCTTAAATTGACAAGAGGCTCGAGTACTTTACTGTTACAAACTTTCAAGGTTTTATGACGCTCCAGTAAAAAGCTACAAGCATTTGTATGTCGCAAACTTTGATAGGTGTAGGACGTACCGTATAGAAGTTAGGGCCATTTGAAGATTTATCAGTGTTTGATTTGGGACTCAAGGGTAGCATAGCTTTGAGCGGTAGCTTAAATTGACAAGAGGCTCGAGTACTTTATTGTCACAAAATTTCAAGGTTTTATGACGCTCCAGTAAAAAGTTACTAGCATTTGTATGTTGCAAACTTTGATAGGTGTAGGACGTACCGTATAGAATTTAGGGCCATTGGAAGTTTTATCAGTGTTTGATTTGGGACTCAAGGGTAGCATAGCTTTGAGCGATAGCTTAAATTGACAAGAGGCTCGAGTACTTTATTGTTACAAAATTTTAAGGTTTTATGACGCTCCAGTAAAAAGTTACAAGCATTTGTATGCTGCAAACTTTGATAGGTGTAGGACGTACAGTATAGAAGTTACGGCCATTTGAAGTTTTATCAGTGTTTGATCTGGGACTCAAGGGTAGCATAGCTTTGAGCGATAGCTTAAATTGACAAGAGGCTCGACTACTGTATTGTTACAAAATTTCAAGATTTTTTGACGCTCCAGTAAAAAGTTACAAGCATTTGTATGTTGCAAACTTTGATAGGTGTAGGACGTACCGTATAGAAGTTAGGGCCATTTGAAGTTTTATCAGTGTTTGATTTGGGACTCAAGGGAAGCATAGCTTTGAGCGATAGCTTAAATTGACAAGAGGCTCGAGCACTTTATTGTTATAAAATTTCAAGGTTTTATGACGCTCCAGTAAAAAGTTACCAGCATTTGTGTGTTGCAAACTTTGATAGGTGTAGGACATACCGTATAGAAGTTAGGGCCATTTAAAGTTTTATCAGTGTTTGATTTGGGACTCAAGGGTAACATAGTTTTGAGCGATAGCTTAAATTGACAAGAGGCTCGACTACTTTATTGTTACAAAATTTCAAGGTTTTTTGACGCTCCAGTAAAAAGTTACAAGCATTTGTATGTTGCAAACTTTGATAGGTGTAGGACGTACCGTATAGAAGTTAGGGCCATTTGAAGTTTTATCAGTGTTTGATTTGGGACTCAAGGGTAGCATAGCTTTGAGCGGTAGCTTAAATTGACAAGAGGCTCGAGTACTTTATTGTCACAAAATTTCAAAGTTTTATGACGCTCCAGTAAAAAGTTACTAGCATTTGTATGTTGCAAACTTTGATAGGTGTAGGACGTACCGTATAGAATTTAGGGCCATTGGAAGTTTTATCAGTGTTTGATTTGGGACTCAAGGGTAGCATAGCTTTGAGCGATAGCTTAAATTGACAAGAGGCTCGAGTACTTTATTGTTACAAAATTTTAAGGTTTTATGACGCTCCAGTAAAAAGTTATAAGCATTTGTATGCTGCAAACTTTGATAGGTGTAGGACGTACAGTATAGAAGTTACGGCCATTTGAAGTTTTATCAGTGTTTGATCTGGTACTCAAGGGTAGCATAGCTTTGAGCGATAGCTTAAATTGACAAGAGGCTCGACTACTTAATTGTTACAAAATTTCAAGGTTTTTTGACGCTCTAGTAAAAAGTTACAAGCATTTGTATGTTGCAAACTTTGATAGGTGTAGGACGTACCGTATAGAAGTTAGGGCCATTTGAAGTTTTATCAGTGATTTGGGACTCAAGCGAAGCATAGCTTTGAGCGGTAGCTTAAATTGACAAGAGGCTCGAGTACTTTATTGTCAGAAAATTTCAAGGTTTTATGACGCTCCAGTAAAATGTTACAAGCATTTGTATGTTGCAAACTTTGATAAGTGTAGGACACACCGTATAGAAGTTAGGGCCATTTGAAGTTTTATCAGTGTTTGATTTGGGACTCAAGGGTAGCATAGCTTTGAGCGGTAGCTTAAATTAACAAGAGACTCGAGTACTTTATTGTTACAAAATTTCAAGGTTTTATGACGCTCCAGTAAAAAGTTACAAGCATTTGTATGTTGCAAACTTTGATAGGTGTAGGACGTACCGTATAGAAGTTAGGGCCATTTGAAGTTTTATCAGTGTTTGATTTGGGACTCAAGGGTAGCATAGCTTTGAGCGATAGCTTAAATTGACAAAAGGCTCGAGTATATTTTTGTTACAAAATTTCAAGGTTTTATGACGCTGCAGTAAAAAGATACAAGCATTTGTATGCTGCAAACTTTGATAGGTGTAGGACACACCGTATAGAAGTTAGGGCCATTTGAAGTTTCATCAGTGTTTGATTTGGGACTCAAGGGTTGCATAGCTTTGAGCGGTAGCTTAAATTGACAAGAGGCTCGAGTACTTTATTGTTACAAAATTTCAAGGTTTTATGACGCTCCAGTAAAAAGTTACCAGCATTTGTGTGTTGCAAACTTTGATAGGTGTAGGACATACCGTATAGAAGTTAGGGCCATTTAAAGTTTTATCAGTGTTTGATTTGGGACTCAAGGGTAACATAGTTTTGAGCGATAGCTTAAATTGACAAGAGGCTCGACTACTTTATTGTTACAAAATTTCAAGGTTTTTTGACGCTCCAGTAAAAAGTTACAAGCATTTGTATGTTGCAAACTTTGATAGGTGTAGGACGTACCGTATAGAAGTTAGGGCCATTTGAAGTTTTATCAGTGTTTGATTTGGGACTCAAGGGTAGCATAGCTTTGAGCGGTAGCTTAAATTGACAAGAGGCTCGAGTACTTTATTGTCACAAAATTTCAAAGTTTTATGACGCTCCAGTAAAAAGTTACTAGCATTTGTATGTTGCAAACTTTGATAGGTGTAGGACGTACCGTATAGAATTTAGGGCCATTGGAAGTTTTATCAGTGTTTGATTTGGGACTCAAGGGTAGCATAGCTTTGAGCGATAGCTTAAATTGACAAGAGGCTCGAGTACTTTATTGTTACAAAATTTTAAGGTTTTATGACGCTCCAGTAAAAAGTTATAAGCATTTGTATGCTGCAAACTTTGATAGGTGTAGGACGTACAGTATAGAAGTTACGGCCATTTGAAGTTTTATCAGTGTTTGATCTGGTACTCAAGGGTAGCATAGCTTTGAGCGATAGCTTAAATTGACAAGAGGCTCGACTACATAATTGTTACAAAATTTCAAGGTTTTTTGACGCTCTAGTAAAAAGTTACAAGCATTTGTATGTTGCAAACTTTGATAGGTGTAGGACGTACCGTATAGAAGTTAGGGCCATTTGAAGTTTTATCAGTGATTTGGGACTCAAGCGAAGCATAGCTTTGAGCGGTAGCTTAAATTGACAAGAGGCTCGAGTACTTTATTGTCAGAAAATTTCAAGGTTTTATGACGCTCCAGTAAAATGTTACAAGCATTTGTATGTTGCAAACTTTGATAAGTGTAGGACACACCGTATAGAAGTTAGGGCCATTTGAAGTTTTATCAGTGTTTGATTTGGGCCTCAAGGGTAGCATAGCTTTGAGCGATAGCTTAAATTAACAAGAGACTCGAGTACTTTATTGTTACAAAATTTCAAGGTTTTATGACGCTCCAGTAAAAAGTTACAAGCATTTGTATGTTGCAAACTTTGATAGGTGTAGGACGTACCGTATAGAAGTTAGGGCCATTTGAAGTTTTATCAGTGTTTGATTTGGGACTCAAGGGTAGCATAGCTTTGAGCGATAGCTTAAATTGACAAAAGGCTCGAGTATATTTTTGTTACAAAATTTCAAGGTTTTATGACGCTGCAGTAAAAAGATACAAGCATTTGTATGCTGCAAACTTTGATAGGTGTAGGACACACCGTATAGAAGTTAGGGCCATTTGAAGTTTCATCAGTGTTTGATTTGGGACTCAAGGGTTGCATAGCTTTGAGCGGTAGCTTAAATTGACAAGAGGCTCGAGTACTTTATTGTTACAAAATTTCAAGGTTTTATGACGCTCCAGTAAAAAGTTACCAGCATTTGTGTGTTGCAAACTTTGATAGGTGTAGGACATACCGTATAGAAGTTAGGGCCATTTAAAGTTTTATCAGTGTTTGATTTGGGACTCAAGGGTAACATAGTTTTGAGCGATAGCTTAAATTGACAAGAGGCTCGACTACTTTATTGTTACAAAATTTCAAGGTTTTTTGACGCTCCAGTAAAAAGTTACAAGCATTTGTATGTTGCAAACTTTGATAGGTGTAGGACGTACCGTATAGAAGTTAGGGCCATTTGAAGTTTTATCAGTGTTTGATTTGGGACTCAAGGGTAGCATAGCTTTGAGCGGTAGCTTAAATTGACAAGAGGCTCGAGTACTTTATTGTCACAAAATTTCAAAGTTTTATGACGCTCCAGTAAAAAGTTACTAGCATTTGTATGTTGCAAACTTTGATAGGTGTAGGACGTACCGTATAGAATTTAGGGCCATTGGAAGTTTTATCAGTGTTTGATTTGGGACTCAAGGGTAGCATAGCTTTGAGCGATAGCTTAAATTGACAAGAGGCTCGAGTACTTTATTGTTACAAAATTTTAAGGTTTTATGACGCTCCAGTAAAAAGTTATAAGCATTTGTATGCTGCAAACTTTGATAGGTGTAGGACGTACAGTATAGAAGTTACGGCCATTTGAAGTTTTATCAGTGTTTGATCTGGTACTCAAGGGTAGCATAGCTTTGAGCGATAGCTTAAATTGACAAGAGGCTCGACTACTTAATTGTTACAAAATTTCAAGGTTTTTTGACGCTCTAGTAAAAAGTTACAAGCATTTGTATGTTGCAAACTTTGATAGGTGTAGGACGTACCGTATAGAAGTTAGGGCCATTTGAAGTTTTATCAGTGATTTGGGACTCAAGGGAAGCATAGCTTTGAGCGGTAGCTTAAATTGACAAGAGGCTCGAGTACTTTATTGGCAGAAAATTTCAAGGTTTTATGACGCTCCAGTAAAATGTTACAAGCATTTGTATGTTGCAAACTTTGATAGGTGTAGGACACACCGTATAGAAGTTAGGGCCATTTGAAGTTTTATCAGTGTTTGATTTGGGACTCAAGGGTAGCATAGCTTTGAGCGGTAGCTTAAATTAACAAGAGACTCGAGTACTTTATTGTTACAAAATTTCAAGGTTTTATGACGCTCCAGTAAAAAGTTACAAGCATTTGTATATTGCAAACTTTGATAGGTGTAGGACGTACCGTATAGAAGTTAGGGCCATTTGAAGTTTTATCAGTGTTTGATTTGGGACTCAAGGGTAGCATAGCTTTGAGCGATAGCTTAAATTGACAAGAGGCTCGAGTATATTTTTGTTACAAAATTTCAAGGTTTTATGACGCTGCAGTAAAAAGATACAAGCATTTGTATGTTGCAAACTTTGATAGGTGTAGGACGTACCGTATAGAAGTTAGGGCCAATTGAAATTTTATCAGTGTTTGATTTGGGACTCAAGGGAAGCATAGCTTTGAGCGATAGCTTAAATTGACAAGAGGCTCGAGTACTTTATTGTTACAAAATTTCAAGGTTTTATGACGCTCCAGTAAAAAGTAACAAGCATTTGTATGTTGCAAACTTTGATAGGTGTAGGACGTACCGTATATAAGTTAGGGCCATTTGAACTTTTATCAGTGTTTGATTTGGGACTCAAGGGTAGCATAGCTTTGAGCGGTAGCTTAAATTGACAAGAGGCTCGAGTACTTTACTGTTACAAACTTTCAAGGTTTTATGACGCTCCAGTAAAAAGCTACAAGCATTTGTATGTCGCAAACTTTGATAGGTGTAGGACGTACCGTATAGAAGTTAGGGCCATTTGAAGATTTATCAGTGTTTGATTTGGGACTCAAGGGTAGCATAGCTTTGAGCGGTAGCTTAAATTGACAAGAGGCTCGAGTACTTTATTGTCACAAAATTTCAAGGTTTTATGACGCTCCAGTAAAAAGTTACTAGCATTTGTATGTTGCAAACTTTGATAGGTGTAGGACGTACCGTATAGAATTTAGGGCCATTGGAAGTTTTATCAGTGTTTGATTTGGGACTCAAGGGTAGCATAGCTTTGAGCGATAGCTTAAATTGACAAGAGGCTCGAGTACTTTATTGTTACAAAATTTTAAGGTTTTATGACGCTCCAGTAAAAAGTTACAAGCATTTGTATGCTGCAAACTTTGATAGGTGTAGGACGTACAGTATAGAAGTTACGGCCATTTGAAGTTTTATCAGTGTTTGATCTGGGACTCAAGGGTAGCATAGCTTTGAGCGATAGCTTAAATTGACAAGAGGCTCGACTACTGTATTGTTACAAAATTTCAAGATTTTTTGACGCTCCAGTAAAAAGTTACAAGCATTTGTATGTTGCAAACTTTGATAGGTGTAGGACGTACCGTATAGAAGTTAGGGCCATTTGAAGTTTTATCAGTGTTTGATTTGGGACTCAAGGGAAGCATAGCTTTGAGCGATAGCTTAAATTGACAAGAGGCTCGAGCACTTTATTGTTATAAAATTTCAAGGTTTTATGACGCTCCAGTAAAAAGTAACAAGCATTTGTATGTTGCAAACTTTGATAGGTGTAGGACGTACCGTATAGAAGTTAGGGCCATTTGAAGTTTTATCAGTGTTTGATTTGGGACTCAAGGGTAGCATAGCTTTGAGCGGTAGCTTAAATTGACAAGAGGCTCGAGTACTTTATTGTCACAAAATTTCAAGGTTTTATGACGCTCCAGTAAAAAGTTACAAGCATTTGTATGTTGCAAACTTTGATAGGTGTAGGACGTACCGTATAGAAGTTAGGGCCATTTGAAGTTTTATCAGTGTTTGATTTGGGAGTCAAGGGTAGCATAGCTTTGAGCGATAGCTTAAATTGACAAGAGGCTCGAGTATATTTTTGTTACAAAATTTCAAGGTTTTATGACGCTGCAGTAAAAAGATACAAGCATTTGTATGCTGCAAACTTTGATAGGTGTAGGACACACCGTATAGAAGTTAGGGCCATTTGAAGTTTTATCAGTGTTTGATTTGGGACTCAAGGGTTGCATAGCTTTGAGCGGTAGCTTAAATTGACAAGAGGCTCGGGTACTTTATTGTTACAAAATTTCAAGGTTCTATGACGCTCCAGTAAAAAGTTACCAGCATTTGGGTGTTGCAAACTTTGATAGGTGTAGGACGTACCGTATAGAAGTTAGGGCCATTTGAAGTTTTATCAGTGTTTGATTTGGGACTCAAGGGTAACATAGTTTTGAGCGATAGCTTAAATTGACAAGAGGCTCGACTACTTTATTGTTACAAAATTTCAAGGTTTTTTGACGCTCCAGTAAAAAGT
This sequence comes from Clusia tigrina, assembly GCA_920105625.2. Classification (NCBI taxonomy): domain Eukaryota; kingdom Metazoa; phylum Arthropoda; class Insecta; order Diptera; family Clusiidae; genus Clusia; species Clusia tigrina. The sequence continues at coordinate 107,411,966 of OV050033.1, read as the reverse complement.
TACAAGCATTTGTATGTTGCAAACTTTGATAGGTGTAGGACGTACCGTATAGAAGTTAGGGCCATTTGAAGTTTTATCAGTGTTTGATTTGGGACTCAAGGGTAGCATAGCTTTGAGCGGTAGCTTAAATTGACAAGAGGCTCGACTACTTAATTGTTACAAAATTTCAAGGTTTTTTGACGCTCTAGTAAAAAGTTACAAGCATTTGTATGTTGCAAACTTTGATAGGTGTAGGACGTACCGTATAGAAGTTAGGGCCATTTGAAGTTTTATCAGTGATTTGGGACTCAAGCGAAGCATAGCTTTGAGCGGTAGCTTAAATTGACAAGAGGCTCGACTACTTTATTGTTACAAAATTTCAAGGTTTTTTGACGCTCCAGTAAAAAGTTACAAGCATTTGTATGTTGCAAACTTTGATAGGTGTAGGACGTACCGTATAGAAGTTAGGGCCATTTGAAGTTTTATCAGTGTTTGATTTGGGACTCAAGGGTAGCATAGCTTTGAGCGGTAGCTTAAATTGACAAGAGGCTCGAGTACTTTATTGTCACAAAATTTCAAAGTTTTATGACGCTCCAGTAAAAAGTTACTAGCATTTGTATGTTGCAAACTTTGATAGGTGTAGGACGTACCGTATAGAATTTAGGGCCATTGGAAGTTTTATCAGTGTTTGATTTGGGACTCAAGGGTAGCATAGCTTTGAGCGATAGCTTAAATTGACAAGAGGCTCGAGTACTTTATTGTTACAAAATTTTAAGGTTTTATGACGCTCCAGTAAAAAGTTATAAGCATTTGTATGCTGCAAACTTTGATAGGTGTAGGACGTACAGTATAGAAGTTACGGCCATTTGAAGTTTTATCAGTGTTTGATCTGGTACTCAAGGGTAGCATAGCTTTGAGCGATAGCTTAAATTGACAAGAGGCTCGACTACTTAATTGTTACAAAATTTCAAGGTTTTTTGACGCTCTAGTAAAAAGTTACAAGCATTTGTATGTTGCAAACTTTGATAGGTGTAGGACGTACCGTATAGAAGTTAGGGCCATTTGAAGTTTTATCAGTGATTTGGGACTCAAGGGAAGCATAGCTTTGAGCGGTAGCTTAAATTGACAAGAGGCTCGAGTACTTTATTGGCAGAAAATTTCAAGGTTTTATGACGCTCCAGTAAAATGTTACAAGCATTTGTATGTTGCAAACTTTGATAGGTGTAGGACACACCGTATAGAAGTTAGGGCCATTTGAAGTTTTATCAGTGTTTGATTTGGGACTCAAGGGTAGCATAGCTTTGAGCGGTAGTTTAAATTAACAAGAGACTCGAGTACTTTATTGTTACAAAATTTCAAGGTTTTATGACGCTCCAGTAAAAAGTTACAAGCATTTGTATATTGCAAACTTTGATAGGTGTAGGACGTACCGTATAGAAGTTAGGGCCATTTGAAGTTTTATCAGTGTTTGATTTGGGACTCAAGGGTAGCATAGCTTTGAGCGATAGCTTAAATTGACAAGAGGCTCGAGTATATTTTTGTTACAAAATTTCAAGGTTTTATGACGCTGCAGTAAAAAGATACAAGCATTTGTATGTTGCAAACTATGATAGGTGTAGGACGTACCGTATAGAAGTTAGGGCCAATTGAAATTTTATCAGTGTTTGATTTGGGACTCAAGGGAAGCATAGCTTTGAGCGATAGCTTAAATTGACAAGAGGCTCGAGTACTTTATTGTTACAAAATTTCAAGGTTTTATGACGCTCCAGTAAAAAGTAACAAGCATTTGTATGTTGCAAACTTTGATAGGTGTAGGACGTACCGTATATAAGTTAGGGCCATTTGAACTTTTATCAGTGTTTGATTTGGGACTCAAGGGTAGCATAGCTTTGAGCGGTAGCTTAAATTGACAAGAGGCTCGAGTACTTTACTGTTACAAAATTTCAAGGTTTTATGACGCTCCAGTAAAAAGCTACAAGCATTTGTATGTCGCAAACTTTGATAGGTGTAGGACGTACCGTATAGAAGTTAGGGCCATTTGAAGTTTTATCAGTGTTTGATTTGGGACTCAAGGGTAGCATAGCTTTGAGCGGTAGCTTAAATTGACAAGAGGCTCGAGTACTTTATTGTCACAAAATTTCAAGGTTTTATGACGCTCCAGTAAAAAGTTACTAGCATTTGTATGTTGCAAACTTTGATAGGTGTAGGACGTACCGTATAGAATTTAGGGCCATTGGAAGTTTTATCAGTGTTTGATTTGGGACTCAAGGGTAGCATAGCTTTGAGCGATAGCTTAAATTGACAAGAGGCTCGAGTACTTTATTGTTACAAAATTTTAAGGTTTTATGACGCTCCAGTAAAAAGTTACAAGCATTTGTATGCTGCAAACTTTGATAGGTGTAGGACGTACAGTATAGAAGTTACGGCCATTTGAAGTTTTATCAGTGTTTGATCTGGGACTCAAGGGTAGCATAGCTTTGAGCGATAGCTTAAATTGACAAGAGGCTCGACTACTGTATTGTTACAAAATTTCAAGATTTTTTGACGCTCCAGTAAAAAGTTACAAGCATTTGTATGTTGCAAACTTTGATAGGTGTAGGACGTACCGTATAGAAGTTAGGGCCATTTGAAATTTTATCAGTGTTTGATTTGGGACTCAAGGGAAGCATATCTTTGAGCGATAGCTTAAATTGACAAGAGGCTCGAGCACTTTATTGTTATAAAATTTCAAGGTTTTATGACGCTCCAGTAAAAAGTAACAAGCATTTGTATGTTGCAAACTTTGATAGGTGTAGGACGTACCGTATAGAAGTTAGGGCCATTTGAAGTTTTATCAGTGTTTGATTTGGGACTCAAGGGTAGCATAGCTTTGAGCGGTAGCTTAAATTGACAAGAGGCTCGAGTACTTTATTGTCACAAAATTTCAAGGTTTTATGACGCTCCAGTAAAAAGTTACAAGCATTTGTATGTTGCAAACTTTGATAGGTGTAGGACGTACCGTATAGAAGTTAGGGCCATTTGAAGTTTTATCAGTGTTTGATTTGGGAGTCAAGGGTAGCATAGCTTTGAGCGATAGCTTAAATTGACAAGAGGCTCGAGTATATTTTTGTTACAAAATTTCAAGGTTTTATGACGCTGCAGTAAAAAGATACAAGCATTTGTATGCTGCAAACTTTGATAGGTGTAGGACACACCGTATAGAAGTTAGGGCCATTTGAAGTTTTATCAGTGTTTGATTTGGGACTCAAGGGTTGCATAGCTTTGAGCGGTAGCTTAAATTGACAAGAGGCTCGGGTACTTTATTGTTACAAAATTTCAAGGTTCTATGACGCTCCAGTAAAAAGTTACCAGCATTTGGGTGTTGCAAACTTTGATAGGTGTAGGACGTACCGTATAGAAGTTAGGGCCATTTGAAGTTTTATCAGTGTTTGATTTGGGACTCAAGGGTAGCATAGTTTTGAGCGATAGCTTAAATTGACAAGAGGCTCGACTACTTTATTGTTACAAAATTTCAAGGTTTTTTGACGCTCCAGTAAAAAGTTACAAGCATTTGTATGTTGCAAACTTTGATAGGTGTAGGATGTACCGTATAGAAGTTAGGGCCATTTGAAATTTTATCAGTGTTTGATTTGGGACTCAAGGGAAGCATAGCTTTGAGCGATAGCTTAAATTGACAAGAGGCTCGAGCACTTTATTGTTATAAAATTTCAAGGTTTTATGACGCTCCAGTAAAAAGTAACAAGCATTTGTATGTTGCAAACTTTGATAGGTGTAGGACGTACCGTATAGAAGTTAGGGCCATTTGAAGTTTTATCAGTGTTTGATTTGGGACTCAAGGGTAGCATAGCTTTGAGCGGTAGCTTAAATTGACAAGAGGCTCGAGTACTTTATTGTCACAAAATTTCAAAGTTTTATGACGCTCCAGTAAAAAGTAACAAGCATTTGTATGTTGCAAACTTTGATAGGTGTAGGACGTACCGTATAGAATTTAGGGCCATTGGAAGTTTTATCAGTGTTTGATTTGGGACTCAAGGGTAGCATAGCTTTGAGCGATAGCTTAAATTGACAAGAGGCTCGAGTACTTTATTGTTACAAAATTTTAAGGTTTTATGACGCTCCAGTAAAAAGTTATAAGCATTTGTATGCTGCAAACTTTGATAGGTGTAGGACGTACAGTATAGAAGTTACGGCCATTTGAAGTTTTATCAGTGTTTGATCTGGTACTCAAGGGTAGCATAGCTTTGAGCGATAGCTTAAATTGACAAGAGGCTCGACTACTTAATTGTTACAAAATTTCAAGGTTTTTTGACGCTCTAGTAAAAAGTTACAAGCATTTGTATGTTGCAAACTTTGATAGGTGTAGGACGTACCGTATAGAAGTTAGGGCCATTTGAAGTTTTATCAGTGATTTGGGACTCAAGGGAAGCATAGCTTTGAGCGGTAGCTTAAATTGACAAGAGGCTCGAGTACTTTATTGGCAGAAAATTTCAAGGTTTTATGACGCTCCAGTAAAATGTTACAAGCATTTGTATGTTGCAAACTTTGATAGGTGTAGGACACACCGTATAGAAGTTAGGGCCATTTGAAGTTTTATCAGTGTTTGATTTGGGACTCAAGGGTAGCATAGCTTTGAGCGGTAGCTTAAATTAACAAGAGACTCGAGTACTTTATTGTTACAAAATTTCAAGGTTTTATGACGCTCCAGTAAAAAGTTACAAGCATTTGTATATTGCAAACTTTGATAGGTGTAGGACGTACCGTATAGAAGTTAGGGCCATTTGAAGTTTTATCAGTGTTTGATTTGGGACTCAAGGGTAGCATAGCTTTGAGCGATAGCTTAAATTGACAAGAGGCTCGAGTATATTTTTGTTACAAAATTTCAAGGTTTTATGACGCTGCAGTAAAAAGATACAAGCATTTGTATGTTGCAAACTTTGATAGGTGTAGGACACACCGTATAGAAGTTAGGGCCATTTGAAGTTTTATCAGTGTTTGATTTGGGACTCAAGGGTAGCATAGCTTTGAGCGGTAGCTTAAATTAACAAGAGACTCGAGTACTTTATTGTTACAAAATTTCAAGGTTTTATGACGCTCCAGTAAAAAGTTACAAGCATTTGTATATTGCAAACTTTGATAGGTGTAGGACGTACCGTATAGAAGTTAGGGCCATTTGAAGTTTTATCAGTGTTTCATTTGGGACTCAAGGGTAGCATAGCTTTGAGCGGTAGCTTAAATTAACAAGAGACTCGAGTACTTTATTGTTACAAAATTTCAAGGTTTTATGACGCTCCAGTAAAAAGTTACAAGCATTTGTATATTGCAAACTTTGATAGGTGTAGGACGTACCGTATAGAAGTTAGGGCCATTTGAAGTTTTATCAGTGTTTGATTTGGGACTCAAGGGTTGCATAGCTTTGAGCGGTAGCTTAAATTGACAAGAGGCTCGAGTACTTTATTGTTACAAAATTTCAAGGTTTTATGACGCTCCAGTAAAAAGTTACCAGCATTTGTGTGTTGCAAACTTTGATAGGTGTAGGACGTACCGTATAGAAGTTAGGGCCATTTGAAGTTTTATCAGTGTTTGATTTGGGACTCAAGGGTAACATAGTTTTGAGCTATAGCTTAAATTGACAATAGGCTCGACTACTTTATTGTTACAAAATTTCAAGGTTTTTTGACGCTCCAGTAAAAAGTTACAAGCATTTGTATGTTGCAAACTTTGATAGGTGTAGGACGTACCGTATAGAAGTTAGGGCCATTTGAAATTTTATCAGTGTTTGATTTGGGACTCAAGGGAAGCATAGCTTTGAGCGATAGCTTAAATTGACAAGAGGCTCGAGTACTTTATTGTTAGAAAATTTCAAGGTTTTATGACGCTCCAGTAAAAAGTAATAAGCATTTGTATGTTGCAAACTTTGATAGGTGTAGGACGTACCGTATAGAAGTCAGCGCCATTCGAACTTTTATCAGTGTTTGATTTGGGACTCAAGGGTAGCATAGCTTTGAGCGGTAGCTTAAATTGACAAGAGGCTCGAGTACTTTACTGTTACAAAATTTCAAAGTTTTATGACGCTCCAGTAAAAAGTTACTAGCATTTGTATGTTGCAAACTTTGATAGGTGTAGGACGTACCGTATAGAATTTAGGGCCATTGGAAGTTTTATCAGTGTTTGATTTGGGACTCAAGGGTAGCATAGCTTTGAGCGATAGCTTAAATTGACAAGAGGCTCGAGTACTTTATTGTTACAAAATTTTAAGGTTTTATGACGCTCCAGTAAAAAGTTATAAGCATTTGTATGCTGCAAACTTTGATAGGTGTAGGACGTACAGTATAGAAGTTACGGCCATTTGAAGTTTTATCAGTGTTTGATCTGGGACTCAAGGGTAGCATAGCTTTGAGCGATAGCTTAAATTGACAAGAGGCTCGACTACTTAATTGTTACAAAATTTCAAGGTTTTTTGACGCTCTAGTAAAAAGTTACAAGCATTTGTATGTTGCAAACTTTGATAGGTGTAGGTCGTACCGTATAGAAGTTAGGGCCATTTGAAGTTTTATCAGTGATTTGGGACTCAAGCGAAGCATAGCTTTGAGCGGTAGCTTAAATTGACAAGAGGCTCGAGTACATTATTGTCAGAAAATTTCAAGGTTTTATGACGCTCCAGTAAAATGTTACAAGCATTTGTATGTTGCAAACTTTGATAGGTGTAGGACACACCGTATAGAAGTTAGGGCCATTTGAAGTTTTATCAGTGTTTGATTTGGGACACAAGGGTAGCATAGCTTTGAGCGGTAGCTTAAATTAACAAGAGACTCGAGTACTTTATTGTTACAAAATTTCAAGGTTTTATGACGCTCCAGTAAAAAGTTACAAGCATTTGTATGTTGCAAACTTTGATAGGTGTAGGACGGACCGTATAGAAGTTAGGGCCGTTTGAAATTTTATCAGTGTTTGATTTGGGACTCACGGGTAGCATAGCTTTGAGCGATAGCTTAAATTGACAAGAGGCTCGAGTATATTTTTGTTACAAAATTTCAAGGTTTTATGACGCTGCAGTAAAAAGATACAAGCATTTGTATGCTGCAAAATTTGATAGGTGTAGGACACACCGTATAGAAGTTAGGGCCATTTGAAGTTTCATCAGTGTTTGATTTGGGACTCAAGGGTTGCATAGCTTTGAGCGGTAGCTTAAATTGACAAGAGGCTCGAGTACTTTATTGTTACAAAATTTCAAGGTTTTATGACGCTCCAGTAAAAAGTTACCAGCATTTGTGTGTTGCAAACTTTGATAGGTGTAGTACGTACCGTATAGAAGTTAGGGCAATTTGAAGTTTTATCAGTGTTTGATTTGGGACTCAAGGGTAACATAGTTTTGAGCGATAGCTTAAATTGACAAGAGGCTCGACTACTTTATTGTTACAAAATTTCAAGGTTTTTTGACGCTCCAGTAAAAAGTTACAAGCATTTGTATGTTGCAAACTTTGATAGGTGTAGGACGTACCGTATAGAAGTTAGGGCCATTTGAAATTTTATCAGTGTTTGATTTGGGACTGAAGGGAAGCATAGCTTTGAGCGATAGCTTAAATTGACAAGAGGCTCGAGCACTTTATTGTTATAAAATTTCAAGGTTTTATGACGCTCCAGTAAAAAGTAACAAGCATTTGTATGTTGCAAACTTTGATAGGTGTAGGACGTACCGTATAGAAGTTAGGGCCATTTGAAGTTTTATCAGTGTTTGATTTGGGACTCAAGGGTAGCATAGCTTTGAGCGGTAGCTTAAATTGACAAGAGGCTCGAGTACTTTATTGTCACAAAATTTCAAAGTTTTATGACGCTCCAGTAAAAAGTTACTAGCATTTGTACGTTGCAAACTTTGATAGGTGTAGGACGTACCGTATAGAAGTTAGGGCCATTTGAAATTTTATCAGTGTTTGATTTGGGACTGAAGGGAAGCATAGCTTTGAGCGATAGCTTAAATTGACAAGAGGCTCGACTACTTAATTGTTACAAAATTTCAAGGTTTTTTGACGCTCTAGTAAAAAGTTACAAGCATTTGTATGTTGCAAACTTTGATAGGTGTAGGACGTACCGTATAGAAGTTAGGGCCATTTGAAGTTTTATCAGTGATTTGGGACTCAAGGGAAGCATAGCTTTGAGCGGTAGCTTAAATTGACAAGAGGCTCGAGTACTTTATTGTCAGAAAATTTCAAGGTTTTATGACGCTCCAGTAAAATGTTACAAGCATTTGTATGTTGCAAACTTTGATAGGTGTAGGACACACCGTATAGAAGTTAGGGCCATTTGAAGTTTTATCAGTGTTTGATTTGGGACTCAAGGGTAGCATAGCTTTGAGCGGTAGCTTAAATTAACAAGAGACTCGAGTACTTTATTGTTACAAAATTTCAAGGTTTTATGACGCTCCAGTAAAAAGTTACAAGCATTTGTATGTTGCAAACTTTGATAGGTGTAGGACGTACCGTATAGAAGTTAGGGCCATTTGAAGTTTTATCAGTGTTTGATTTGGGACTCAAGGGTAGCATAGCTTTGAGCGATAGCTTAAATTGACAAGAGGCTCGAGTATATTTTTGTTACAAAATTTCAAGGTTTTATGACGCTGCAGTAAAAAGATACAAGCATTTGTATGCTGCAAACTTTGATAGGTGTAGGACACACCGTATAGAAGTTAGGGCCATTTGAAGTTTCATCAGTGTTTGATTTGGGACTCAAGGGTTGCATAGCTTTGAGCGGTAGCTTAAATTGACAAGAGGCTCGAGTACTTTATTGTTACAAAATTTCAAGGTTTTATGACGCTCCAGTAAAAAGTTACCAGCATTTGTGTGTTGCAAACTTTGATAGGTGTAGGACGTACCGTATAGAAGTTAGGGCCATTTGAAGTTTTATCAGTGTTTGATTTGGGACTCAAGGGTAACATAGTTTTGAGCGATAGCTTAAATTGACAAGAGGCTCGACTACTTTATTGTTACAAAATTTCAAGGTTTTTTGACGCTCCAGTAAAAAGTTACAAGCATTTGTATGTTGCAAACTTTGATAGGTGTAGGACATACCGTATAGAAGTTAGGGCCATTTGAAATTTTATCAGTGTTTGATTTGGGACTCAAGGGAAGCATAGCTTTGAGCGATAGCTTAAATTGACAAGAGGCTCGAGTACTTTATTGTTAGAAAATTTCAAGGTTTTATGACGCTCCAGTAAAAAGTAACAAGCATTTGTATGTTGCAAACTTTGATAGGTGTAGGACGTACCGTATAGAAGTTAGCGCCATTCGAACTTTTATCAGTGTTTGATTTGGGACTCAAGGGTAGCATAGCTTTGAGCGGTAGCTTAAATTGACAAGAGGCTCGAGTACTTTACTGTTACAAAATTTCAAGGTTTTATGACGCTCCAGTAAAATGTTACAAGCATTTGTATGTTGCAAACTTTGATAGGTGTAGGACACACCGTATAGAAGTTAGGGCCATTTGAAGTTTTATCAGTGTTTGATTTGGGACACAAGGGTAGCATAGCTTTGAGCGGTAGCTTAAATTAACAAGAGACTCGAGTACTTTATTGTTACAAAATTTCAAGGTTTTATGACGCTCCAGTAAAAAGTTACAAGCATTTGTATGTTGCAAACTTTGATAGGTGTAGGACGTACCGTATAGAAGTTAGGGCCATTTGAAATTTTATCAGTGTTTGATTTGGGACTCACGGGTAGCATAGCTTTGAGCGATAGCTTAAATTGACAAGAGGCTCGAGTATATTTTTGTTACAAAATTTCAAGGTTTTATGACGCTGCAGTAAAAAGATACAAGCATTTGTATGCTGCAAACTTTGATAGGTGTAGGACACACCGTATAGAAGTTAGGGCCATTTGAAGTTTCATCAGTGTTTGATTTGGGACTCAAGGGTTGCATAGCTTTGAGCGGTAGCTTAAATTGACAAGAGGCTCGAGTACTTTATTGTTACAAAATTTCAAGGTTTTATGACGCTCCAGTAGGTGTAGGACGTACCGTATAGAAGTTAGGGCAATTTGAAGTTTTGTCAGTGTTTGATTTGGGACTCAAGGGTAACATAGTTTTGAGCGATAGCTTAAATTGACAAGAGGCTCGACTACTTTATTGTTACAAAATTTCAAGGTTTTTTGACGCTCCAGTAAAAAGTTACAAGCATTTGTATGTTGCAAACTTTGATAGGTGTAGGACGTACCGTATAGAAGTTAGGGCCATTTGAAATTTTATCAGTGATTTGGGACTCAAGGGAAGCATAGCTTTGAGCGGTAGCTTAAATTGACAAGAGGCTCGAGTACTTTATTGGCAGAAAATTTCAAGGTTTTATGACGCTCCAGTAAAATGTTACAAGCATTTGTATGTTGCAAACTTTGATAGGTGTAGGACACACCGTATAGAAGTTAGGGCCATTTGAAGTTTTATCAGTGTTTGATTTGGGACTCAAGGGTAGCATAGCTTTGAGCGGTAGCTTAAATTAACAAGAGACTCGAGTACTTTATTGTTACAAAATTTCAAGGTTTTATGACGCTCCAGTAAAAAGTTACAAGCATTTGTATATTGCAAACTTTGATAGGTGTAGGACGTACCGTATAGAAGTTAGGGCCATTTGAAGTTTTATCAGTGTTTGATTTGGGACTCAAGGGTAGCATAGCTTTGAGCGATAGCTTAAATTGACAAGAGGCTCGAGTATATTTTTGTTACAAAATTTCAAGGTTTTATGACGCTGCGGTAAAAAGATACAAGCATTTGTATGCTGCAAACTTTGATAGGTGTAGGACACACCGTATAGAAGTGAGGGCCATTTGAAGTTTCATCAGTGTTTGATTTGGGACTCAAGGGTTGCATAGCTTTGAGCGGTAGCTTAAATTGACAAGAGGCTCGAGTACTTTATTGTTACAAAATTTTAAGGTTTTATGACGCTCCAGTAAAAAGTTATAAGCATTTGTATGCTGCAAACTTTGATAGGTGTAGGACGTACAGTATAGAAGTTACGGCCATTTGAAGTTTTATCAGTGTTTGATCTGGGACTCAAGGGTAGCATAGCTTTGAGCGATAGCTTAAATTGACAAGAGGCTCGACTACTTAATTGTTACAAAATTTCAAGGTTTTTTGACGCTCTAGTAAAAAGTTACAAGCATTTGTATGTTGCAAACTTTGATAGGTGTAGGACGTACCGTATAGAAGTTAGGGCCATTTGAAGTTTTATCAGTGATTTGGGACTCAAGGGAAGCATAGCTTTGAGCGGTAGCTTAAATTGACAAGAGGCTCGAGTACTTTATTGGCAGAAAATTTCAAGGTTTTATGACGCTCCAGTAAAATGTTACAAGCATTTGTATGTTGCAAACTTTGATAGGTGTAGGACACACCGTATAGAAGTTAGGGCCATTTGAAGTTTTATCAGTGTTTGATTTGGGACTCAAGGGTAGCATAGCTTTGAGCGGTAGCTTAAATTAACAAGAGACTCGAGTACTTTATTGTTACAAAATTTCAAGGTTTTATGACGCTCCAGTAAAAAGTTACAAGCATTTGTATATTGCAAACTTTGAGAGGTGTAGGACGTACCGTATAGAAGTTAGGGCCATTTGAAGTTTTATCAGTGTTTGATTTGGGACTCAAGGGTAGCATAGCTTTGAGCGATAGCTTAAATTGACAAGAGGCTCGAGTATATTTTTGTTACAAAATTTCAAGGTTTTATGACGCTGCAGTAAAAAGATACAAGCATTTGTATGCTGCAAACTTTGATAGGTGTAGGACACACCGTATAGAAGTTAGGGCCATTTGAAGTTTCATCAGTGTTTGATTTGGGACTCAAGGGTTGCATAGCTTTGAGCGGTAGCTTAAATTGACAAGAGGCTCGAGTACTTTATTGTTACAAAATTTCAAGGTTTTATGACGCTCCAGTAAAAAGTTACCAGCATTTGTGTGTTGCAAACTTTGATAGGTGTAGGACGTACCGTATAGAAGTTAGGGCCATTTGAAGTTTTATCAGTGTTTGATTTGGGACTCAAGGGTAACATAGTTTTGAGCTATAGCTTAAATTGACAAGAGGCTCGACTACTTTATTGTTACAAAATTTCAAGGTTTTTTGACGCTCCAGTAAAAAGTTACAAGCATTTGTATGTTGCAAACTTTGATAGGTGTAGGACGTACCGTATAGAAGTTAGGGCCATTTGAAATTTTATCAGTGTTTGATTTGGGACTCAAGGGAAGCATAGCTTTGAGCGATAGCTTAAATTGACAAGAGGCTCGAGTACTTTATTGTTAGAAAATTTCAAGGTTTTATGACGCTCCAGTAAAAAGTAACAAGCATTTGTATGTTGCAAACTTTGATAGGTGTAGGACGTACCGTATAGAAGTCAGCGCCATTCGAAATTTTATCAGTGTTTGATTTGGGACTCAAGGGTAGCATAGCTTTGAGCGGTAGCTTAAATTGACAAGAGGCTCGAGTACTTTACTGTTACAAAATTTCAAAGTTTTATGACGCTCCAGTAAAAAGTTACTAGCATTTGTATGTTGCAAACTTTGATAGGTGTAGGACGTACCGTATAGAATTTAGGGCCATTGGAAGTTTTATCAGTGTTTGATTTGGGACTCAAGGGTAGCATAGCTTTGAGCGATAGCTTAAATTGACAAGAGGCTCGAGTACTTTATTGTTACAAAATTTTAAGGTTTTATGACGCTCCAGTAAAAAGTTATAAGCATTTGTATGCTGCAAACTTTGATAGGTGTAGGACGTACAGTATAGAAGTTACGGCCATTTGAAGTTTTATCAGTGTTTGATCTGGGACTCAAGGGTAGCATAGCTTTGAGCGATAGCTTAAATTGACAAGAGGCTCGACTACTTAATTGTTACAAAATTTCAAGGTTTTTTGACGCTCTAGTAAAAAGTTACAAGCATTTGTATGTTGCAAACTTTGATAGGTGTAGGACGTACCGTATAGAAGTTAGGGCCATTTGAAGTTTTATCAGTGATTTGGGACTCAAGCGAAGCATAGCTTTGAGCGGTAGGTTAAATTGACAAGAGGCTCGAGTACATTATTGTCAGAAAATTTCAAGGTTTTATGACGCTCCAGTAAAATGTTACAAGCATTTGTATGTTGCAAACTTTGATAGGTGTAGGACACACCGTATAGAAGTTAGGGCCATTTGAAGTTTTATCAGTGTTTGATTTGGGACACAAGGGTAGCATAGCTTTGAGCGGTAGCTTAAATTAACAAGAGACTCGAGTACTTTATTGTTACAAAATTTCAAGGTTTTATGACGCTCCAGTAAAAAGTTACAAGCATTTGTATGTTGCAAACTTTGATAGGTGTAGGACGTACCGTATAGAAGTTAGGGCCATTTGAAATTTTATCAGTGTTTGATTTGGGACTCACGGGTAGCATAGCTTTGAGCGATAGCTTAAATTGACAAGAGGCTCGAGTATATTTTTGTTACAAAATTTCAAGGTTTTATGACGCTGCAGTAAAAAGATACAAGCATTTGTATGCTGCAAACTTTGATAGGTGTAGGACACACCGTATTGAAGTTAGGGCCATTTGAAGTTTAATCAGTGTTTGATTTGGGACTCAAGGGTTGCATAGCTTTGAGCGGTAGCTTAAATTGACAAGAGGCTCGAGTACTTTATTGTTACAAAATTTCAAGGTTTTATGACGCTCCAGTAAAAAGTTACCAGCATTTGTGTGTTGCAAACTTTGATAGGTGTAGGACGTACCGTATAGAAGTTAGGGCAATTTGAAGTTTTATCAGTGTTTGATTTGGGACTCAAGGGTAGCATAGCTTTGAGCGATAGCTTAAATTGACAAGAGGCTCGAGTACTTTATTGTTACAAAATTTCAAGGTTTTATGACGCTCCAGTAAAAAGTTATAAGCATTTGTATGCTGCAAACTTTGATAGGTGTAGGACGTACAGTATAGAAGTTACGGCCATTTGAAGTTTTATCAGTGTTTGATCTGGGACTCAAGGGTAGCATAGCTTTGAGCGATAGCTTAAATTGACAAGAGGCTCGACTACTTAATTGTTACAAAATTTCAAGGTTTTTTGACGCTCTAGTAAAAAGTTACAAGCATTTGTATGTTGCAAACTTTGATAGGTGTAGGACGTACCGTATAGAAGTTAGGGCCATTTGAAGTTTTATCAGTGATTTGGGACTCAAGGGAAGCATAGCTTTGAGCGGTAGCTTAAATTGACAAGAGGCTCGAGTACTTTATTGTCAGAAAATTTCAAGGTTTTATGACGCTCCAGTAAAATGTTACAAGCATTTGTATGTTGCAAACTTTGATAGGTGTAGGACACACCGTATAGAAGTTAGGGCCATTTGAAGTTTTATCAGCGTTTGATTTGGGACTCAAGGGTAACATAGTTTTGAGCGATAGCTTAAATTGACAAGAGGCTCGAGTACTTTATTGTTACAAAATTTCAAGGTTTTATGACGCTCCAGTAAAAAGTAACAAGCATTTGTATGTTGCAAACTTTGATAGGTGTAGGACGTACCGTATAGAAGTTAGCGCCATTCGAACTTTTATCAGTGTTTGATTTGGGACTCAAGGGTAGCATAGCTTTGAGCGGTAGCTTAAATTGACAAGAGGCTCGAGTACTTTACTGTTACAAAATTTCAAGGTTTTATGACGCTCCAGTAAAATGTTACAAGCATTTGTATGTTGCAAACTTTGATAGGTGTAGGACACACCGTATAGAAGTTAGGGCCATTTGAAGTTTTATCAGTGTTTGATTTGGGACACAAGGGTAGCATAGCTTTGAGCGGTAGCTTAAATTAACAAGAGACTCGAGTACTTTATTGTTACAAAATTTCAAGGTTTTATGACGCTCCAGTAAAAAGTTACAAGCATTTGTATGTTGCAAACTTTGATAGGTGTAGGACGTACCGTATAGAAGTTAGGGCCATTTGAAATTTTATCAGTGTTTGATTTGGGACTCACGGGTAGCATAGCTTTGAGCGATAGCTTAAATTGACAAGAGGCTCGAGTATATTTTTGTTACAAAATTTCAAGGTTTTATGACGCTGCAGTAAAAAGATACAAGCATTTGTATGCTGCAAACTTTGATAGGTGTAGGACACACCGTATAGAAGTTAGGGCCATTTGAAGTTTCATCAGTGTTTGATTCGGGACTCAAGGGTTGCATAGCTTTGAGCGGTAGCTTAAATTGACAAGAGGCTCGAGTACTTTATTGTTACAAAATTTCAAGGTTTTATGACGCTCCAGTAAAAAGTTACCAGCATTTGTGTGTTGCAAACTTTGATAGGTGTAGGACGTACCGTATAGAAGTTAGGGCAATTTGAAGTTTTATCAGTGTTTGATTTGGGACTCAAGGGTAACATAGTTTTGAGCGATAGCTTAAATTGACAAGAGGCTCGACTACTTTATTGTTACAAAATTTCAAGGTTTTTTGACGCTCCAGTAAAAAGTTACAAGCATTTGTATGTTGCAAACTTTGATAGGTGTAGGACGTACCGTATAGAAGTTAGGGCCATTTGAAATTTTATCAGTGTTTGATTTGGGACTCAAGGGAAGCATAGCTTTGAGCGATAGCTTAAATTGACAAGAGGCTCGAGCACTTTATTGTTATAAAATTTCAAGGTTTTATGACGCTCCAGTAAAAAGTAACAAGCATTTGTATGTTGCAAACTTTGATAGGTGTAGGACGTACCGTATAGAAGTTAGGGCCATTTGAAGTTTTATCAGTGTTTGATTTGGGACTCAAGGGTAGCATAGCTTTGAGCGGTAGCTTAAATTGACAAGAGGCTCGAGTACTTTATTGTCACAAAATTTCAAAGTTTTATGACGCTCCAGTAAAAAGTTACTAGCATTTGTACGTTGCAAACTTTGATAGGTGTAGGACGTACCGTATAGAATTTAGGGTCATTGGAAGTTTTATCAGTGTTTGATTTGGGACTCAAGGGTAGCATAGCTTTGAGCGATAGCTTAAATTGACAAGAGGCTCGAGTACTTTATTGTTACAAAATTTCAAGGTTTTATGACGCTCCAGTAAAAAGTTATAAGCATTTGTATGCTGCAAACTTTGATAGGTGTAGGACGTACAGTATAGAAGTTACGGCCATTTGAAGTTTTATCAGTGTTTGATCTGGGACTCAAGGGTAGCATAGCTTTGAGCGATAGCTTAAATTGACAAGAGGCTCGACTACTTAATTGTTACAAAATTTCAAGGTTTTTTGACGCTCTAGTAAAAAGTTACAAGCATTTGTATGTTGCAAACTTTGATAGGTGTAGGACGTACCGTATAGAAGTTAGGGCCATTTGAAGTTTTATCAGTGATTTGGGACTCAAGGGAAGCATAGCTTTGAGCGGTAGCTTAAATTGACAAGAGGCTCGAGTACTTTATTGTCAGAAAATTTCAAGGTTTTATGACGCTCCAGTAAAATGTTACAAGCATTTGTATGTTGCAAACTTTGATAGGTGTAGGACACACCGTATAGAAGTTAGGGCCATTTGAAGTTTTATCAGTGTTTGATTTGGGACTCAAGGGTAGCATAGCTTTGAGCGGTAGCTTAAATTAACAAGAGACTCGAGTACTTTATTGTTACAAAATTTCAAGGTTTTATGACGCTCCAGTAAAAAGTTACAAGCATTTGTATGTTGCAAACTTTGATAGGTGTAGGACGTACCGTATAGAAGTTAGGGCCATTTGAAGTTTTATCAGTGTTTGATTTGGGACTCAAGGGTAGCATAGCTTTGAGCGATAGCTTAAATTGACAAGAGGCTCGAGTATATTTTTGTTACAAAATTTCAAGGTTTTTTGACGCTCCAGTAAAAAGTTACAAGCATTTGTATGTTGCAAACTTTGATAGGTGTAGGACGTACCGTATAGAAGTTAGGGCCATTTGAAATTTTATCAGTGTTTGATTTGGGACTCAAGGGAAGCATAGCTTTGAGCGATAGCTTAAATTGACAAGAGGCTCGAGCACTTTATTGTTATAAAATTTCAAGGTTTTATGACGCTCCAGTAAAAAGTAACAAGCATTTGTATGTTGCAAACTTTGATAGGTGTAGGACGTACCGTATAGAAGTTAGGGCCATTTGAAGTTTTATCAGTGTTTGATTTGGGACTCAAGGGTAGCATAGCTTTGAGCGGTAGCTTAAATTGACAAGAGGCTCGAGTACTTTATTGTCACAAAATTTCAAAGTTTTATGACGCTCCAGTAAAAAGTTACTAGCATTTGTACGTTGCAAACTTTGATAGGTGTAGGACGTACCGTATAGAATTTAGGGCCATTGGAAGTTTTATCAGTGTTTGATTTGGGACTCAAGGGTAGCATAGCTTTGAGCGATAGCTTAAATTGACAAGAGGCTCGAGTACTTTATTGTTACAAAATTTCAAGGTTTTATGACGCTCCAGTAAAAAGTTATAAGCATTTGTATGCTGCAAACTTTGATAGGTGTAGGACGTACAGTATAGAAGTTACGGCCATTTGAAGTTTTATCAGTGTTTGATCTGGGACTCAAGGGTAGCATAGCTTTGAGCGATAGCTTAAATTGACAAGAGGCTCGACTACTTAATTGTTACAAAATTTCAAGGTTTTTTGACGCTCTAGTAAAAAGTTACAAGCATTTGTATGTTGCAAACTTTGATAGGTGTAGGACGTACCGTATAGAAGTTAGGGCCATTTGAAGTTTTATCAGTGATTTGGGACTCAAGGGAAGCATAGCTTTGAGCGGTAGCTTAAATTGACAAGAGGCTCGAGTACTTTATTGTCAGAAAATTTCAAGGTTTTATGACGCTCCAGTAAAATGTTACAAGCATTTGTATGTTGCAAACTTTGATAGGTGTAGGACACACCGTATAGAAGTTAGAGCCATTTGAAGTTTTATCAGTGTTTGATTTGGGACTCAAGGGTGGCATAGCTTTGAGCGGTAGCTTAAATTAACAAGAGACTCGAGTACTTTATTGTTACAAAATTTCAAGGTTTTATGACGCTCCAGTAAAAAGTTACAAGCATTTGTATGTTGCAAACTTTGATAGGTGTAGGACGTACCGTATAGAAGTTAGGGCCATTTGAAGTTTTATCAGTGTTTGATTTGGGACTCAAGGGTAGCATAGCTTTGAGCGATAGCTTAAATTGACAAGAGGCTCGAGTATATTTTTGTTACAAAATTTCAAGGTTTTATGACGCTGCAGTAAAAAGATACAAGCATTTGTATGCTGCAAACTTTGATAGGTGTAGGACACACCGTATAGAAGTTAGGGCCATTTGAAGTTTCATCAGTGTTTGATTTGGGACTCAAGGGTTGCATAGCTTTGAACGGTAGCTTAAATTGACAAGAGGCTCGAGTACTTTATTGTTACAAAATTTCAAGGTTTTATGACGCTCCAGTAAAAAGTTACCAGCATTTGTGTGTTGCAAACTTTGATAGGTGTAGGACGTACCGTATAGAAGTTAGGGCCATTTGAAGTTTTATCAGTGTTTGATTTGGGACTCAAGGGTAACATAGTTTTGAGCGATAGCTTAAATTGACAAGAGGCTGGACTACTTTATTGTTACAAAATTTCAAGGTTTTTTGACGCTCCAGTAAAAAGTTACAAGCATTTGTATGTTGCAAACTTTGATAGGTGTAGGACGTACCGTATAGAAGTTAGGGCCATTTGAAATTTTATCAGTGTTTGATTTGGGACTCAAGGGAAGCATAGCTTTGAGCGATAGCTTAAATTGACAAGAGGCTCGAGTACTTTATTGTTAGAAAATTTCAAGGTTTTATGACGCTCCAGTAAAAAGTAACAAGCATTTGTATGTTGCAAACTTTGATAGGTGTAGGACGTACCGTATAGAAGTTAGCGCCATTCGAACTTTTATCAGTGTTTGATTTGGGACTCAAGGGTAGCATAGCTTTGAGCGGTAGCTTAAATTGACAAGAGGCTCGAGTACTTTACTGTTACAAAATTTCAAGGTTTTATGACGCTCCAGTAAAAAGTTACAAGCATTTGTATGTTGCAAACTTTAATAGGTGTAGGACACACCGTATAGAAGTTATGGCCATTTGAAGTTTTATCAGTGTTTGATTTGGGACTCAAGGGTAGCATAGCTTTGAGCGGTAGCTTAAATTGACAAGAGACTCGAGTATATTTTTGTTACAAAATTTCAAGGTTTTATGACGCTCCAGTAAAAAGTTACAAGCATTTGTATGTTGCAAACTTTGATAGGTGTAGGACGTACCGTATAGAAGTTAGGGCCATTTGAAATTTTATCAGTGTTTGATTTGGGACTCAAGGGAAGCATAGCTTTGAGCGACAGCTTAAATTGACAAGAGGCTCGAGTATATTTTTGTTACAAAATTTCAAGGTTTTATGACGCTCCAGTAAAAAGATACAAGCATTTGTATGTTGCAAACTTTGATAGGTGTAGGACGTACCGTATAGAAGTTAGAGCCATTTAAAGTTTTATCAGTTTTTTATTTGGGACTCAAGGGTAGCATAGCTTTGAGCGATAGCTTAAATTGACAAGAGACTCGAGTACTTTATTGTTACAAAATTTCAAGGTTTTATGACGCTCCAGTAAAAAGTTACAAGCATTTGTATGTTGAAAACTTTGATAGGTGTAGGACGTTCCGTATAGAAGTTAGGGCCATTTGAAGTTTTATCAGTGTTTGATTTGTGACTCAAGGGTAGCATAGCTTTGAGCGATAGACAAGAGGCTCGAGTACTTTACTGTTACAAAATTTCAAGGTTTTATGACGCTCCAGTAAAAAGTTACCAGCATTTGTGTGTTGCAAACTTTGATAGGTGTAGGACGTACCGTATAGAAGTTAGGGCCATTTGAAGTTTTATCAGTGTTTGATTTGGGACTCAAGGGTAGCATAGCTTTGAGCGGTAGCTTAAATTGACAAGAGACTCGAGTACTTTATTGTCACATAATTTCAAGGTTTTATGACGCTCCAGTAAAATGTTACAAGCATTTGTATGTTGCAAACTTTGATAGGTGTAGGACACACCGTATAGAAGTTAGGGCCATTTGAAGTTTTATCAGTGTTTGATTTGGGACTCAAGGGTAGCATAGCTTTGAACGGTAGCTTAAATTAACAAGAGACTCGAGTACTTTATTGTTACAAAATTTCAAGGTTTTATGACGCTCCAGTAAAAAGTTACAAGCATTTGTATGTTGCAAACTTTGATAGGTGTAGGACGTACCGTATAGAAGTTAGGGCCATTTAAAGTTTTATTAGTGTTTGATTTGGGACTCAAGGGTAGCATAGCTTTGAGCGATAGCTTAAATTGACAAGAGGCTCGAGTATATTTTTGTTACAAAATTTCAAGGTTTTATGACGCTGCAGTAAAAAGATACAAGCATTTGTATTCTGCAAACTTTGATAGGTGTAGGACACAGCGTATAGAAGTTAGGGTCATTTGAAGTTTTATCAGTGTTTGATTTGGGACTCAAGGGTTGCATAGCTTTGAGCGGTAGCTTAAATTGACAAGAGGCTCGAGTACTTTATTGTTACAAAATTTCAAGGTTTTATGACGCTCCAGTAAAAAGTTACCAGCATTTGTGTGTTGCAAACTTTGATAGGTGTAGGACGTACCGTATATAAGTTAGGGCCATTTGAAGTTTTATCAGTGTTTGATTTGGGACTCAAGGGCAACATAGTTTTGAGCGATAGCTTAAATTGACAAGAGGCTCGACTACTTTATTGTTACAAAATTTCAAGGTTTTTTGACGCTCCAGTAAAAAGTTACTAGTATTTGTATGTTGCAAACTTTGATAGGTGTAGGATGTACCGTATATAATTTAGGGCCACTTGCAGTTTTATCAGTGTTTGATTTGGGACTCAAGGGTAGCATAGCTTAGAGCGATAGCTTAAATTGACAAGAGGCTCGAGTACTTTATTTTTACAAAATTTTAAGGTTTTATGACGCTCCAGTAAAAAGTTACAAGCATTTGTATGCTGCAAACTTTGATAGGTGTAGGACGTACAGTATGGAAGTTACGGCCATTTGAAGTTTTATCAGTGTTTGATATGGGACTCAAGGGTAGCATAGCTATGAGCGATAGCTTAAATTGACAAGAAGCTCGACTACTTTATTGTTACACAATTTCAAGGTTTTTTGACGCTCCAGTAAAAAGTTACATGCATTTGTATGTTGCAAACTTTGATAGGTGTAGGACGTACCGTATAGAAGTTAGGGCCATTTGAAGTTTTATCAGTGTTTGATTTGGGACTCAAGGGTAGCATAGCTTTGAGCGGTAGCTTAATTTAACAAGAGACTCGAGTACTTTATTGTTACAAAATTTCAAGGTTTTATGACGCTCCAGTAAAAAGTTACAAGCATTTGTATGTTGCAAACTTTAATAGGTGTAGGACACACCGTATAGAAGTTATGGCCATTTGAAGTTTTATCAGTGTTTGATTTGGGACTCAAGGGTAGCATAGCTTTGAGCGGTAGCTTAAATTGACAAGAGACTCGAGTATATTTTTGTTACAAAATTTCAAGGTTTTATGACGCTCCAGTAAAAAGTTACAAGCATTTGTATGTTGCAAACTTTGATAGGTGTAGGACGTACCGTATAGAAGTTAGGGCCATTTGAAATTTTATCAGTGTTTGATTTGGGACTCAAGGGAAGCATAGCTTTGAGCGACAGCTTAAATTGACAAGAGGCTCGAGTATATTTTTGTTACAAAATTTCAAGGTTTTATGACGCTCCAGTAAAAAGATACAAGCATTTGTATGTTGCAAACTTTGATAGGTGTAGGACGTACCGTATAGAAGTTAGAGCCATTTAAAGTTTTATCAGTTTTTTATTTGGGACTCAAGGGTAGCATAGCTATGAGCGATAGCTTAAATTGACAAGAGGCTCGAGTAGTTTATTGTTACAAAATTTCAAGGTTTTATGACGCTCCAGTAAAAAGTTACAAGCATTTGTATGTTTCAAACTTTGATAGGTGTAGGACGTACCATATAAAAGTTAGGACCATTTGAAGTTTTATCAGTGTTTGATTTGGGACTCAAGGGTAGCATAGTTTTGAGCGAAAGCTTAAATTGACAAGAGGCTCAAGTACTTTATTGTTACAAAATTTCAAGCTTTTATGACGCTCCAATAAAAAGTTACAAGCATTTGTATGTTGCAAACTTTGACAGGTGTAGGACGTACCGTATAGAAGTTAGGGCCATTTGAAGTTTTATCAGTGTTTGATTTGGGACTCAAGGGTAGCATAGCTTTGAGCGATAGCTTAAATTGACAAGAGGCTCGAGTACTTTATTGTTACAAAATTTCAAGGTTTTGTGACGCTCAGTAAAAAGTTACAAGCATTTGTATGTTGCAATATTTTGTATATTGCAATCTTTGATAGGTGTTGGACGTACCGTATAGAAATTAGTGCCATTTGCAGTTTTATCAGTGTTTGATTTGGGACTCAAGGGTAGAATAGCTTTGAGCGATAGCTTAAATTGACAAGAGGCTCGATTACTTTATTGTTACAAAATTTCAAGGTTTTATGACGCTTCAGTAAAAAGTTACAAGCATTTGTATGTTGCAAACTTTGACAGGTGTAGGATGTACCGTATAGAAGTTAGGGCCATTTGAAGTTTTATCAGTGTTTGATTTGGGACTCAAGGGTAGCATAGCTTTGAGCGATAGCTTAAATTGATAAGAGGCTCGAGTACTTTATTGTAACAAAATTTCAAGGTTGTATGATGCTCCAGTAAAAAGTTACAAGCATTTGTATGTTGCAAACTTTGATAGGTGTAGGACGTACCGTATAGAAGTTAGGGCCATTTGAAGTTTTATCAGTGTTTGATTTGGGACTCAAGGGTAGCATAGCTTTGAGCGATAGCTTAAATTGACAAGAGGCTCGAGTACTTTATTGTTACAAAATTTCAAGGTTTTGTGACGCTCAGTAAAAAGTTACAAGCATTTGTATGTTGCAATCTTTTGTATATTGCAAACTTTGATAGGTGTTGGACGTACCGTATAGAAATTAGTGCCATTTGAAGTTTTATCAGTGTTTGATTTGGGACTCAATGGTAGAATAGCTTTGAGCGATAGCTTAAATTGGCAAGAGGTTCGATTACTTTATTGTTACAAAATTTCAAGGTTTTATGACGCTTCAGTAAAAAGTTACAAGCATTTGTATGTTGCAAACTTTGACAGGTGTAGGACGTACCGTATAGAAGTTAGGGCCATTTGAAGTTTTATCAGTGTTTGATTTGGGACTCAAGGGTAGCATAGCTTTGAGCGATAGCTTAAATTGACAAGAGGCTCGAGTACTTTATTGTAACAAAATTTCAAGGTTTTATGATGCTCCAGTAAAAAGTTACAAGCATTTGTATGTTGCAAACTTTGGTAGGTGTAGGACGTACCGTATAGAAGTAAGGGCCATTTGAAGTTTTATCAGTGTTTGATTTGCGACTCAAGGGTAGCATAGCTTTGAGCGATAGTTTAAATTGACAAGAGGCTCGAGTACTTTATTGTTACAAAATTTCAAGGTTTTATGACGCTCCAGTAAAAAGTTACAAGTATTTGTATGTTGCAAACTTTGATAGGTGTAGGACGTACCGTATAGAAGTTAGGGCCATTTGAAGTTTTATCATTGTTTGATTTGAGACTCAAGGGTAGCATAGCTTTGAGCGATAGCTTAAATTGACAAGAGGCTCGAGTACTTTATTGTTACAAAATTTCAAGGTTTTATGACGCTCCAGTAAAAAGTTGCAAGCATTTGTATGTTGCAAACTTTGATAGGCTTAGGACGTACCGTATAGAAGATAGGGCCATTTGAAGTTTTATCAGTGTTTGATTTGGGACTCAAGGGTAGCATAGCTTTGAGCGATAGCTTAATTTTACAAGAGGCTCGAGTATTTTATTGTTGCAAAATTTCAAGGTTCTATGACGCTCCAGTAAAAAGTTACAAGCATTTGTATATTGCAAACTTTGATAGGCTTAGGACGTACCGTATAGAAGTTAGGGCCATTTGAAGTTTTACCAGTGTTTGATTTGGGAATCAAGGGTAGCATAGCTTTGAGCGATAGCTTAAATTGACAACAGGCTCGAGTACTTTTTTGTTACAAAATTTCAAGGTTTTATGACGCTCCAGTAAAAAGTTACAAGCATTTGTATGTTGCAAACTTTGATAGGTGTAGGACGTACCATATAGAAGTTAGGGCCATTTGAAGTTTTATCAGTGTTTGATTTGGGACTCAAGGGTAGCATAGCTTTGAGCGATAGCTTAAATTTATAAGAGGCTCGAGCACATTATTTTACAAAATTTCAAGGTTTTATGACGCTCCAGTAAAAAGTTACAAGTATTTGTATGTTGCAAACTTTGATAGGTGTAGGACGTACCGTATAGAAGTTAGGGCCATTTGAAGTTTTATCATTGTTTGATTTGAGACTCAAGGGAAGCATAGCTTTGAGCGATAGCTTAAATTGACAAGAGGCTCGAGTACTTTATTGTTAGAAAATTTCAAGGTTTTATGACGCTCCAGTAAAAAGTAACAAGCATTTGTATGTTGCAAACTTTGATAGGTGTAGGACGTACCGTATAGAAGTTAGCGCCATTCGAACTTTTATCAGTGTTTGATTTGGGACTCAAGGGTAGCATAGCTTTGAGCGGTAGCTTAAATTGACAAGAGGCTCGAGTACTTTACTGTTACAAAATTTCAAGGTTTTATGACGCTCCAGTAAAAAGTTACAAGCATTTGTATGTTGCAAACTTTAATAGGTGTAGGACACACCGTATAGAAGTTATGGCCATTTGAAGTTTTATCAGTGTTTGATTTGGGACTCAAGGGTAGCATAGCTTTGAGCGGTAGCTTAAATTGACAAGAGACTCGAGTATATTTTTGTTACAAAATTTCAAGGTTTTATGACGCTCCAGTAAAAAGTTACAAGCATTTGTATGTTGCAAACTTTGATAGGTGTAGGACGTACCGTATAGAAGTTAGGGCCATTTGAAATTTTATCAGTGTTTGATTTGGGACTCAAGGGAAGCATAGCTTTGAGCGACAGCTTAAATTGACAAGAGGCTCGAGTATATTTTTGTTACAAAATTTCAAGGTTTTATGACGCTCCAGTAAAAAGATACAAGCATTTGTATGTTGCAAACTTTGATAGGTGTAGGACGTACCGTATAGAAGTTAGAGCCATTTAAAGTTTTATCAGTTTTTTATTTGGGACTCAAGGGTAGCATAGCTTTGAGCGATAGCTTAAATTGACAAGAGACTCGAGTACTTTATTGTTACAAAATTTCAAGGTTTTATGACGCTCCAGTAAAAAGTTACAAGCATTTGTATGTTGAAAACTTTGATAGGTGTAGGACGTACCGTATAGAAGTTAGGGCCATTTGAAGTTTTATCAGTGTTTGATTTGTGACTCAAGGGTAGCATAGCTTTGAGCGATAGACAAGAGGCTCGAGTACTTTACTGTTACAAAATTTCAAGGTTTTATGACGCTCCAGTAAAAAGTTACCAGCATTTGTGTGTTGCAAACTTTGATAGGTGTAGGACGTACCGTATAGAAGTTAGGGCCATTTAAAGTTTTATTAGTGTTTGATTTGGGACTCAAGGGTAGCATAGCTTTGAGCGATAGCTTAAATTGACAAGAGGCTCGAGTATATTTTTGTTACAAAATTTCAAGGTTTTATGACGCTGCAGTAAAAAGATACAAGCATTTGTATTCTGCAAACTTTGATAGGTGTAGGACACAGCGTATAGAAGTTAGGGTCATTTGAAGTTTTATCAGTGTTTGATTTGGGACTCAAGGGTTGCATAGCTTTGAGCGGTAGCTTAAATTGACAAGAGGCTCGAGTACTTTATTGTTACAAAATTTCAAGGTTTTATGACGCTCCAGTAAAAAGTTACCAGCATTTGTGTGTTGCAAACTTTGATAGGTGTAGGACGTACCGTATATAAGTTAGGGCCATTTGAAGTTTTATCAGTGTTTGATTTGGGACTCAAGGGCAACATAGTTTTGAGCGATAGCTTAAATTGACAAGAGGCTCGACTACTTTATTGTTACAAAATTTCAAGGTTTTTTGACGCTCCAGTAAAAAGTTACTAGTATTTGTATGTTGCAAACTTTGATAGGTGTAGGATGTACCGTATATAATTTAGGGCCACTTGCAGTTTTATCAGTGTTTGATTTGGGACTCAAGGGTAGCATAGCTTAGAGCGATAGCTTAAATTGACAAGAGGCTCGAGTACTTTATTTTTACAAAATTTTAAGGTTTTATGACGCTCCAGTAAAAAGTTACAAGCATTTGTATGCTGCAAACTTTGATAGGTGTAGGACGTACAATATGGAAGTTACGGCCATTTGAAGTTTTATCAGTGTTTGATATGGGACTCAAGGGTAGCATAGCTATGAGCGATAGCTTAAATTGACAAGAAGCTCGACTACTTTATTGTTACACAATTTCAAGGTTTTTTGACGCTCCAGTAAAAAGTTACATGCATTTGTATGTTGCAAACTTTGATAGGTGTAGGACGTACCGTATAGAAGTTAGGGCCATTTGAAGTTTTATCAGTGTTTGATTTGGGACTCAAGGGTAGCATAGCTTTGAGCGGTAGCTTAATTTAACAAGAGACTCGAGTACTTTATTGTTACAAAATTTCAAGGTTTTATGACGCTCCAGTAAAAAGTTACAAGCATTTGTATGTTGCAAACTTTAATAGGTGTAGGACACACCGTATAGAAGTTATGGCCATTTGAAGTTTTATCAGTGTTTGATTTGGGACTCAAGGGTAGCATAGCTTTGAGCGGTAGCTTAAATTGACAAGAGACTCGAGTATATTTTTGTTACAAAATTTCAAGGTTTTATGACGCTCCAGTAAAAAGTTACAAGCATTTGTATGTTGCAAACTTTGATAGGTGTAGGACGTACCGTATAGAAGTTAGGGCCATTTGAAATTTTATCAGTGTTTGATTTGGGACTCAAGGGAAGCATAGCTTTGAGCGACAGCTTAAATTGACAAGAGGCTCGAGTATATTTTTGTTACAAAATTTCAAGGTTTTATGACGCTCCAGTAAAAAGATACAAGCATTTGTATGTTGCAAACTTTGATAGGTGTAGGACGTACCGTATAGAAGTTAGAGCCATTTAAAGTTTTATCAGTTTTTTATTTGGGACTCAAGGGTAGCATAGCTTTGAGCGATAGCTTAAATTGACAAGAGACTCGAGTACTTTATTGTTACAAAATTTCAAGGTTTTATGACGCTCCAGTAAAAAGTTACAAGCATTTGTATGTTGAAAACTTTGATAGGTGTAGGACGTACCGTATAGAAGTTAGGGCCATTTGAAGTTTTATCAGTGTTTGATTTGTGACTCAAGGGTAGCATAGCTTTGAGCGATAGACAAGAGGCTCGAGTACTTTACTGTTACAAAATTTCAAGGTTTTATGACGCTCCAGTAAAAAGTTACCAGCATTTGTGTGTTGCAAACTTTGATAGGTGTAGGACGTACCGTATAGAAGTTAGGGCCATTTGAAGTTTTATCAGTGTTTGATTTGGGACTCAAGGGCAACATAGTTTTGAGCGATAGCTTAAATTGACAAGAGGCTCGACTACTTTATTGTTACAAAATTTCAAGGTTTTTTGGCGCTCCAGTAAAAAGTTACTAGTATTTGTATGTTGCAAACTTTGATAGGTGTAGGACGTACCGTATAGAAGTTAGGGCCATTTGAAATTTGATCAGTGTTTGATTTGGGACTCAAGGGAAGCATAGCTTTGAGCGATAGCTTAAATTGACAAGAGGCTCGAGAACTTTATTGTTACAAAATTGCAAGGTTTTATGACGCCCCAGTAAAAAGATACAAGCATTTGAATGTTGCAAACTTTGATAGGTGTAGGACGTACCGTATAGAAGTTAGGGCCATTTGAAGTTTTATCAGTGTTTGATTTGGGACTCAAGGGTAGCATAGCTTTGAGCGGTAGCTTAAATTGACAAGAGACTCGAGTACTTTATTGTCACATAATTTCAAGGTTTTATGACGCTCCAGTAAAATGTTACAAGCATTTGTATGTTGCAAACTTTGATAGGTGTAGGACACACCGTATAGAAGTTAGGGCCATTTGAAGTTTTATCAGTGTTTGATTTGGGACTCAAGGGTAGCATAGCTTTGAGCGGTAGCTTAAATTAACAAGAGACTCGAGTACTTTATTGTTACAAAATTTCAAGGTTTTATGACGCTCCAGTAAAAAGTTACAAGCATTTGTATGTTGCAAACTTTGATAGGTGTAGGACGTACCGTATAGAAGTTAGGGCCATTTAAAGTTTTATTAGTGTTTGATTTGGGACTCAAGGGTAGCATAGCTTTGAGCGATAGCTTAAATTGACAAGAGGCTCGAGTATATTTTTGTTACAAAATTTCAAGGTTTTATGACGCTGCAGTAAAAAGTTACAAGCATTTGTATTCTGCAAACTTTGATAGGTGTAGGACACAGCGTATAGAAGTTAGGGTCATTTGAAGTTTTATCAGTGTTTGATTTGGGACTCAAGGGTTGCATAGCTTTGAGCGGTAGCTTAAATTGACAAGAGGCTCGAGTACTTTATTGTTACAAAATTTCAAGGTTTTATGACGCTCCAGTAAAAAGTTACCAGCATTTGTGTGTTGCAAACTTTGATAGGTGTAGGACGTACCGTATATAAGTTAGGGCCATTTGAAGTTTTATCAGTGTTTGATTTGGGACTCAAGGGCAACATAGTTTTGAGCGATAGCTTAAATTGACAAGAGGCTCGACTACTTTATTGTTACAAAATTTCAAGGTTTTTTGACGCTCCAGTAAAAAGTTACTAGTATTTGTATGTTGCAAACTTTGATAGGTGTAGGATGTACCGTATATAATTTAGGGCCACTTGCAGTTTTATCAGTGTTTGATTTGGGACTCAAGGGTAGCATAGCTTAGAGCGATAGCTTAAATTGACAAGAGGCTCGAGTACTTTATTTTTACAAAATTTTAAGGTTTTATGACGCTCCAGTAAAAAGTTACAAGCATTTGTATGCTGCAAACTTTGATAGGTGTAGGACGTACAGTATGGAAGTTACGGCCATTTGAAGTTTTATCAGTGTTTGATATGGGACTCAAGGGTAGCATAGCTATGAGCGATAGCTTAAATTGACAAGAAGCTCGACTACTTTATTGTTACACAATTTCAAGGTTTTTTGACGCTCCAGTAAAAAGTTACATGCATTTGTATGTTGCAAACTTTGATAGGTGTAGGACGTACCGTATAGAAGTTAGGGCCATTTGAAGTTTTATCAGTGTTTGATTTGGGACTCAAGGGTAGCATAGCTTTGAGCGGTAGCTTAATTTAACAAGAGACTCGAGTACTTTATTGTTACAAAATTTCAAGGTTTTATGACGCTCCAGTAAAAAGTTACAAGCATTTGTATGTTGCAAACTTTGATAGGTGTAGGACGTACCGTATAGAAGTTAGGGCCATTTGAAGTTTTATCAGTGTTTGATTTGGGCCTCAAGGGTAGCATAGCTTTGAGCGATAGCTTAAATTGACAAGAGGCTCGAGTATATTTTTGTTACAAAATTTCAAGGTTTTATGACGCTGCAGTAAAAAGATACAAGCATTTGTATGCTGCAAACTTTGATAGGTGTAGGACACACCGTATAGAAGTTAGGGCCATTTGAAGTTTTATCAGTGTTTGATTTGGGACTCAAGGGTTGCATAGCTTTGAGCGGTAGCTTAAATTGACAAGAGGCTCGAGTACTTTATTGTTACAAAATTTCAAGGTTTTATGACGCTCCAGTAAAAAGTTACCAGCATTTGTGTGTTGCAAACTTTGATAGGTGTAGGACGTACCGTATAGAAGTTAGGGCCATTTGAAGTTTTATCAGTGTTTGATTTGGGACTCAAGGGTAACATAGTTTTGAGCGATAGCTTAAATTGACAAGAGGCTCGACTACTTTATTGTTACAAAATTTCAAGGTTTTTTGACGCTCCAGTAAAAAGTTACAAGCATTTGTATGTTGCAAACTTTGATAGGTGTAGGACGTACCGTATAGAAGTTAGGGCCATTTGAAATTTTATCAGTGTTTGATATGGGACTCAAGGGAAGCATAGCTTTGAGCGATAGCTTAAATTGACAAGAGGCTCGAGTACTTTATTGTTAGAAAATTTCAAGGTTTTATGACGCTCCAGTAAAAAGTAAGAAGCATTTGTATGTTGCAAACTTTGATAGGTGTAGGACGTACCGTATAGAAGTTAGCGCCATTCGAACTTTTATCAGTGTTTGATTTGGGACTCAAGGATAGCATAGCTTTGAGCGGTAGCTTAAATTGAGAAGAGGCTCGAGTACTTTACTGTTACAAAATTTCAAGGTTTTATGACGCTCCAGTAAAAAGTTACAAGCATTTGTATGTTGCAAACTTTAATAGGTGTAGGACACACCGTATAGAAGTTAGGGCCATTTGAAGTCTTATCAGTGTTTGATTTGGGACTCAAGGGTAGCATAGCTTTGAGCTGTAGCTTAAATTGACAAGAGACTCGAGTATATTTTTGTTACAAAATTTCAAGGTTTTATGACGCTCCAGTAAAAAGTTACAAGCATTTGTATGTTGCAAACTTTGATAGGTGTAGGACGTACCGTATAGAAGTTAGGGCCATTTGAAGTTTTATCAGTGTTTGATTTGGGACTCAAGGGAAGCATAGCTTTGAGCGACAGCTTAAATTGACAAGAGGCTCGAGTATATTTTTGTTACAAAATTTCAAGGTTTTATGACGCTCCAGTAAAAAGATACAAGCATTTGTATGTTGCAAACTTTGATAGGTGTAGGACGTACCGTATAGAAGTTAGAGCCATTTAAAGTTTTATCAGTTTTTTATTTGGGACTCAAGGGTAGCATAGCTTTGAGCGATAGCTTAAATTGACAAGAGACTCGAGTACTTTATTGTTACAAAATTTCAAGGTTTTATGACGCTCCAGTAAAAAGTTACAAGCATTTGTATGTTGAAAACTTTGATAGGTGTAGGACGTAACGTATAGAAGTTAGGGCCATTTGAAGTTTTATCAGTGTTTGATTTGGGACTCAAGGGTAGCATAGCTTTGAGCGATAGACAAGAGGCTCGAGTACTTTACTGTTACAAAATTTCAAGGTTTTATGACGCTCCAGTAAAAAGTTACAAGCATTTGTATGTTGCAAACTTTGATAGGTGTAGGACACACCGTATAGAAGTTAGGGCCATTTGAAATTTTATCAGTGTTTGATTTGGGACTCAAGGGAAGCATAGCTTTGAGCGATAGCTTAAATTGACAAGAGGCTCGACTACTTTATTGTTACAAAATTTCTATTTTTTTTGACGCTCCAGTAAAAACTTACAAGCATTTGTATGTTGCAAACTTTGATAGGTGTAGGACGTACCGTATAGAAGTTAGGGCCATTTGAAATTTTATCAGTGTTTGATTTGGGACTCAAGGGAAGCATAGCTTTGAGCGATAGCTTAAATTGACAAGAGGCTCGAGCACTTTATTGTTATAAAATTTCAAGGTTTTATGACGCTCCAGTAAAAAGTTACAAGCATTTGTATGTTGCAAACTTTGATAGGTGTAGGACGTACCGTATAGAAGTTAGGGCCATTTGAAGTTTTATCAGTGTTTGATTTGGGACTCAAGGGTAGCATAGCTTTGAGCGGTAGCTTAAATTGACAAGAGGCTCGAGTACTTTATTGTCACAAAATTTCAAGGTTTTATGACGCTCCAGTAAAATGTTACAAGCATTTGTATGTTGCAAACTTTGATAGGTGTAGGACACACCGTATAGAAGTTAGGGCCATTTGAAGTTTTATCAGTGTTTGATTTGGGACTCAAGGGTAGCATAGCTTTGAACGGTAGCTTAAATTAACAAGAGACTCAAGTACTTTATTGTTACAAAATTTCAAGGTTTTATGACGCTCCAGTAAAAAGTTACAAGCATTTGTATGTTGCAAACTTTGATAGGTGTAGGACGTACCGTATAGAAGTTAGGGCCATTTGAAGTTTTATCAGTGTTTGATTTGGGACTCAAGGGTAGCATAGCTTTGAGCGATTGCTTAAATTGACAAGAGGCTCGAGTATATTTTTGTTACAAAATTTCAAGGTTTTATGACGCTGCAGTAAAAAGATACAAGCATTTGTATGCTGCAAACTTTGATAGGTGTAGGACACAGCGTATAGAAGTTAGGGCCATTTGAAGTTTTATCAGTGTTTGATTTGGGACTCAAGGGTTGCATAACTTTGAGCGGTAGCTTAAATTGACAAGAGGCTCGAGTACTTTATTGTTACAAAATTTCAAGGTTTTATGACGGTCCAGTTAAAAGTTACCAGCATTTGTGTGTTGCAAACTTTGATAGGTGTAGGACGTACCGTATAGAAGTTAGGGCCATTTGAAGTTTTATCAGTGTTTGATTTGGGACTCAAGGGCAACATAGTTTTGAGCGATAGCTTAAATTGACAAGAGGCTCGACTACTTTATTGTTACAAAATTTCAAGGTTTTTTGACGCTCCAGTAAAAAGTTACTAGCATTTGTATGTTGCAAACTTTGATAGGTGTAGGATGTACCTTATATAATTTAGGGCCACTTGCAGTTTTATCAGTGTTTGATTTGGGACTCAAGGGTAGCATAGCTTAGAGCGATAGCTTAAATTGACAAGAGGCTCGAGTACTTTATTTTTACAAAATTTTAAGGTTTTATGACGCTCCAGTAAAAAGTTACAAGCATTTGTATGCTGCAAACTTTGATAGGTGTAGGACGTACAGTATGGAAGTTACGGCCATTTGAAGTTTTATCAGTGTTTGATATGGGACTCAAGGGTAGCATAGCTATGAGCGATAGCTTAAATTGACAAGAGGCTCGACTACTTTATTGTTACAAAATTTCAAGGTTTTTTGACGCTCCAGTAAAAAGTTACATGCATTTGTATGTTGCAAACTTTGATAGGTGTAGGACGTACCGTATAGAAGTTAGGGCCATTTGATGTTTTATCAGTGTTTGATTTGGGACTCAAGGGTAGCATAGCTTTGAGCGGTAGCTTAATTTAACAAGAGACTCGAGTACTTTATTGTTACAAAATTTCAAGGTTTTATGACGCTCCAGTAAAAAGTTACAAGCATTTGTATGTTGCAAACTTTGATAGGTGTAGGACGTACCGTATAGAAGTTAGGGCCATTTGAAGTTTTATCAGTGTTTGATTTGGGCCTCAAGGGTAGCATAGCTTTGAGCGATAGCTTAAATTGACAAGAGGCTCGACTATATTTTTGTTACAAAATTTCAAGGTTTTATGACGCTGCATTAAAAAGATACAAGCATTTGTATGTTTGCAAACTTTGATAGGTGTACAAAATTTCAAGGTTTTTTGACGCTCCAGTAAAAAGTTACAAGCATTTGTATGTTGCAAACTTTGATAGGTGTAGGACGTACCGTATAGAAGTTAGGGCCATTTGAAATTTTATCAGTGTTTGATTTGGGACTCAAGGGAAGCATAGCTTTGAGCGATAGCTTAAATTGACAAGAGGCTCGAGTACTTTACTGTTACAAAATTTCAAGGTTTTATGACGCTCCAGTAAAAAGTTACAAGCATTTGTATGCTGCAAACTTTGATAGGTGTAGGACACACCGTATAGAAGTTAGGGCCATTTGAAGTTTTATCAGTGTTTGATTTGGGACTCAAGGGAAGCATAGCTTTGAGCGATAGCTTAAATTGACAAGAGGCTCGAGTATATTTTTGTTACAAAATTTCAAGGTTTTATGACGCTGCAGTAAAAAGATACAAGCATTTGTATGTTGCAAACTTTGATAGGTGTAGGACGTACCGTATAGAAGTTAGGGCCATTAAAAGTTTTATCAGTTTTTTATTTGGGACTCAAGGGTAGCATAGCTTTGAGCGATAGCTTAAATTTACAAGAGACTCGAGTACTTTATTGTTACAAAATTTCAAGGTTTTATGACGCTCCAGTAAAAAGTTACAAGCATTTGTATGTTGCAAACTTTGATAGGTGTAGGACGTACCGTATAGAAGTTAGGGCCATTTGAAGTTTTATCAGTGTTTGATTTGGGACTCAAGGGTAACATAGTTTTGAGCGATAGCTTAAATTGACAAGAGGCTCGACTACTTTATTGTTACAAAATTTCAAGGTTTTTTGACGCTCCAGTAAAAAGTTACAAGCATTTGTATGTTGCAAACTTTGATAGGTGTAGGACGTACCGTATAGAAGTTAGGGCCATTTGAAATTTTATCAGTGTTTGATATGGGACTCAAGGGAAGCATAGCTTTGAGCGATAGCTTAAATTGACAAGAGGCTCGAGTACTTTATTGTTAGAAAATTTCAAGGTTTTATGACGCTCCAGTAAAAAGTAAGAAGCATTTGTATGTTGCAAACTTTGATAGGTGTAGGACGTACCGTATAGAAGTTAGCGCCATTCGAACTTTTATCAGTGTTTGATTTGGGACTCAAGGGTAGCATAGCTTTGAGCGGTAGCTTAAATTGAGAAGAGGCTCGAGTACTTTACTGTTACAAAATTTCAAGGTTTTATGACGCTCCAGTAAAAAGTTACAAGCATTTGTATGTTGCAAACTTTAATAGGTGTAGGACACACCGTATAGAAGTTAGGGCCATTTGAAGTCTTATCAGTGTTTGATTTGGGACTCAAGGGTAGCATAGCTTTGAGCTGTAGCTTAAATTGACAAGAGACTCGAGTAAATTTTTGTTACAAAATTTCAAGGTTTTATGACGCTCCAGTAAAAAGTTACAAGCATTTGTATGTTGCAAACTTTGATAGGTGTAGGACGTACCGTATAGAAGTTAGGGCCATTTGAAGTTTTATCAGTGTTTGATTTGGGACTCAAGGGAAGCATAGCTTTGAGCGACAGCTTAAATTGACAAGAGGCTCGAGTATATTTTTGTTACAAAATTTCAAGGTTTTATGACGCTCCAGTAAAAAGATACAAGCATTTGTATGTTGCAAACTTTGATAGGTGTAGGACGTACCGTATAGAAGTTAGAGCCATTTAAAGTTTTATCAGTTTTTTATTTGGGACTCAAGGGTAGCATAGCTTTGAGCGATAGCTTAAATTGACAAGAGACTC
This sequence comes from Clusia tigrina, assembly GCA_920105625.2. NCBI lineage: Eukaryota > Metazoa > Arthropoda > Insecta > Diptera > Clusiidae > Clusia > Clusia tigrina. The sequence continues at coordinate 107,376,946 of OV050033.1, read as the reverse complement.
GAGTACTTTATTGTTACAAAATTTCAAGGTTTTATGACGCTCCAGTAAAAAGTTACAAGCATTTGTATGTTGAAAACTTTGATAGGTGTAGGACGTAACGTATAGAAGTTAGGGCCATTTGAAGTTTTATCAGTGTTTGATTTGGGACTCAAGGGTAGCATAGCTTTGAGCGATAGACAAGAGGCTCGAGTACTTTACTGTTACAAAATTTCAAGGTTTTATGACGCTCCAGTAAAAAGTTACAAGCATTTGTATGTTGCAAACTTTGATAGGTGTAGGACACACCGTATAGAAGTTAGGGCCATTTGAAATTTTATCAGTGTTTGATTTGGGACTCAAGGGAAGCATAGCTTTGAGCGATAGCTTAAATTGACAAGAGGCTCGACTACTTTATTGTTACAAAATTTCTATTTTTTTTGACGCTGCAGTAAAAAGTTACAAGCATTTGTATGTTGCAAACTTTGATAGGTGTAGGACGTACCGTATAGAATTTAGGGCCATTTGAAATTTTATCAGTGTTTGATTTGGGACTCAAGGGAAGCATAGCTTTGAGCGATAGCTTAAATTGACAAGAGGCTCGAGCACTTTATTGTTATAAAATTTCAAGGTTTTATGACGCTCCAGTAAAAAGTTACAAGCATTTGTATGTTGCAAACTTTGATAGGTGTAGGACGTACCGTATAGAAGTTAGGGCCATTTGAAGTTTTATCAGTGTTTGATTTGGGACTCAAGGGTAGCATAGCTTTGAGCGGTAGCTTAAATTGACAAGAGGCTCGAGTACTTTATTGTCACAAAATTTCAAGGTTTTATGACGCTCCAGTAAAATGTTACAAGCATTTGTATGTTGCAAACTTTGATAGGTGTAGGACACACCGTATAGAAGTTAGGGCCATTTGAAGTTTTATCAGTGTTTGATTTGGGACTCAAGGGTAGCATAGCTTTGAACGGTAGCTTAAATTAACAAGAGACTCGAGTACTTTATTGTTACAAAATTTCAAGGTTTTATGACGCTCCAGTAAAAAGTTACAAGCATTTGTATGTTGCAAACTTTGATAGGTGTAGGACGTACCGTATAGAAGTTAGGGCCATTTGAAGTTTTATCAGTGTTTGATTTGGGACTCAAGGGTAGCATAGCTTTGAGCGATTGCTTAAATTGACAAGAGGCTCGAGTATATTTTTGTTACAAAATTTCAAGGTTTTATGACGCTGCAGTAAAAAGATACAAGCATTTGTATGCTGCAAACTTTGATAGGTGTAGGACACAGCGTATAGAAGTTAGGGCCATTTGAAGTTTTATCAGTGTTTGATTTGGGACTCAAGGGTTGCATAACTTTGAGCGGTAGCTTAAATTGACAAGAGGCTCGAGTACTTTATTGTTACAAAATTTCAAGGTTTTATGACGGTCCAGTTAAAAGTTACCAGCATTTGTGTGTTGCAAACTTTGATAGGTGTAGGACGTACCGTATAGAAGTTAGGGCCATTTGAAGTTTTATCAGTGTTTGATTTGGGACTCAAGGGCAACATAGTTTTGAGCGATAGCTTAAATTGACAAGAGGCTCGACTACTTTATTGTTACAAAATTTCAAGGTTTTTTGACGCTCCAGTAAAAAGTTACTAGCATTTGTATGTTGCAAACTTTGATAGGTGTAGGATGTACCTTATATAATTTAGGGCCACTTGCAGTTTTATCAGTGTTTGATTTGGGACTCAAGGGTAGCATAGCTTAGAGCGATAGCTTAAATTGACAAGAGGCTCGAGTACTTTATTTTTACAAAATTTTAAGGTTTTATGACGCTCCAGTAAAAAGTTACAAGCATTTGTATGCTGCAAACTTTGATAGGTGTAGGACGTACAGTATGGAAGTTACGGCCATTTGAAGTTTTATCAGTGTTTGATATGGGACTCAAGGGTAGCATAGCTATGAGCGATAGCTTAAATTGACAAGAGGCTCGACTACTTTATTGTTACAAAATTTCAAGGTTTTTTGACGCTCCAGTAAAAAGTTACATGCATTTGTATGTTGCAAACTTTGATAGGTGTAGGACGTACCGTATAGAAGTTAGGGCCATTTGATGTTTTATCAGTGTTTGATTTGGGACTCAAGGGTAGCATAGCTTTGAGCGGTAGCTTAATTTAACAAGAGACTCGAGTACTTTATTGTTACAAAATTTCAAGGTTTTATGACGCTCCAGTAAAAAGTTACAAGCATTTGTATGTTGCAAACTTTGATAGGTGTAGGACGTACCGTATAGAAGTTAGGGCCATTTGAAGTTTTATCAGTGTTTGATTTGGGCCTCAAGGGTAGCATAGCTTTGAGCGATAGCTTAAATTGACAAGAGGCTCGAGTATATTTTTGTTACAAAATTTCAAGGTTTTATGACGCTGCATTAAAAAGATACAAGCATTTGTATGTTTGCAAACTTTGATAGGTGTACAAAATTTCAAGGTTTTTTGACGCTCCAGTAAAAAGTTACAAGCATTTGTATGTTGCAAACTTTGATAGGTGTAGGACGTACCGTATAGAAGTTAGGGCCATTTGAAATTTTATCAGTGTTTGATTTGGGACTCAAGGGAAGCATAGCTTTGAGCGATAGCTTAAATTGACAAGAGGCTCGAGTACTTTACTGTTACAAAATTTCAAGGTTTTATGACGCTCCAGTAAAAAGTTACAAGCATTTGTATGCTGCAAACTTTGATAGGTGTAGGACACACCGTATAGAAGTTAGGGCCATTTGAAGTTTTATCAGTGTTTGATTTGGGACTCAAGGGAAGCATAGCTTTGAGCGATAGCTTAAATTGACAAGAGGCTCGAGTATATTTTTGTTACAAAATTTCAAGGTTTTATGACGCTGCAGTAAAAAGATACAAGCATTTGTATGTTGCAAACTTTGATAGGTGTAGGACGTACCGTATAGAAGTTAGGGCCATTAAAAGTTTTATCAGTTTTTTATTTGGGACTCAAGGGTAGCATAGCTTTGAGCGATAGCTTAAATTTACAAGAGACTCGAGTACTTTATTGTTACAAAATTTCAAGGTTTTATGACGCTCCAGTAAAAAGTTACAAGCATTTGTATGTTGCAAACTTTGATAGGTGTAGGACGTACCGTATAGAAGTTAGGGCCATTTGAAATTATATCAGTGTTTGATTTGGGACTCAAGGGAAGCATAGCTTTGAGCGATAGCTTAAATTGACAAGAGGCTCGAGCACTTTACTGTTATAAAATTTCAAGGTTTTATGACGCTCCAGTAAAAAGTTACAAGCATTTGTATGTTGCAAATTTTGATAGGTGTAGGACGTTCCGTATAGAAATTAGGGCCATTTGAAATTTTATCAGAGTTTGATTTGGGCCTCAAGGGTAGTATAGCTTTGAGCGAAAGCTTAAATTGACAAGAGGCTCGAGAACTTTATTGGTACAAAATTTCAAGGTTTTATGACGCTCCAGTAAAAAGTTACAAGCATTTGTGTGTTGCAAACTTTGATAGGTGTAGGACGTACCGTATAGAAGTTAGGGCCATTTGAAGTTTTATCAGTGTTTGATTTGGGACTCAAGGGCAACATAGTTTTGAGCGATAGCTTAAATTGACAAGAGGCTCGACTACTTTATTGTTACAAAATTGTAAGGTTTTTTGACGCTCCAGTAAAAAGTTACTAGCATTTGTATGTTGCAAACTTTGATAGGTGTAGGATGTACCTTATATAATTTAGGGCCACTTGCAGTTTTATCAGTGTTTGATTTGGGACTCAAGGGTAGCATAGCTTAGAGCGATAGCTTAAATTGACAAGAGGCTCGAGTACTTTATTTTTACAAAATTTTAAGGTTTTATGACGCTCCAGTAAAAAGTTACAAGCATTTGTATGCTGCAAACTTTGATAGGTGTAGGACGTACAGTATGGAAGTTACGGCCATTTGAAGTTTTATCAGTGTTTGATATGGGACTCAAGGGTAGCATAGCTATGAGCGATAGCTTAAATTTACAAGAGGCTCGACTACTTTATTGTTACAAAATTTCAAGGTTTTTTGACGCTCCAGTAAAAAGTTACATGCATTTGTATGTTGCAAACTTTGATAGGTGTAGGACGTACCGTATAGAAGTTAGGGCCATTTGATGTTTTATCAGTGTTTGATTTGGGACTCAAGGGTAGCATAGCTTTGAGCGGTAGCTTAATTTAACAAGAGACTCGAGTACTTTATTGTTACAAAATTTCAAGGTTTTATGACGCTCCAGTAAAAAGTTACAAGCATTTGTATGTTGCAAACTTTGATAGGTGTAGGACGTACCGTATAGAAGTTAGGGCCATTTGAAGTTTTATCAGTGTTTGATTTGGGCCTCAAGGGTAGCATAGCTTTGAGCGATAGCTTAAATTGACAAGAGGCTCGAGTATATTTTTGTTACAAAATTTCAAGGTTTTATGACGCTGCATTAAAAAGATACAAGCATTTGTATGCAGCAAACTTTGATAGGTGTACAAAATTTCAAGGTTTTTTGACGCTCCAGTAAAAAGTTACAAGCATTTGTATGTTGCAAACTTTGATAGGTGTAGGACGTACCGTATAGAAGTTAGGGCCATTTGAAATTTTATCAGTGTTTGATTTGGGACTTAAGGGAAGCATAGCTTTGAGCGATAGCTTAAATTGACAAGAGGCTCGAGTACTTTACTGTTACAAAATTTCAAGGTTTTATGACGCTCCAGTAAAAAGTTACAAGCATTTGTATGCTGCAAACTTTGATAGGTGTAGGACACACCGTATAGAAGTTAGGGCCATTTGAAGTTTTATCAGTGTTTGATTTGGGACTCAAGGGAAGCATAGCTTTGAGCGATAGCTTAAATTGACAAGAGGCTCGAGTATATTTTTGTTACAAAATTTCAAGGTTTTATGACGCTGCAGTAAAAAGATACAAGCATTTGTATGTTGCAAACTTTGATAGGTGTAGGACGTACCGTATAGAAGTTAGGGCCATTAAAAGTTTTATCAGTTTTTTATTTGGGACTCAAGGGTAGCATAGCTTTGAGCGATAGCTTAAATTTACAAGAGACTCGAGTACTTTATTGTTACAAAATTTCAAGGTTTTATGACGCTCCAGTAAAAAGTTACAAGCATTTGTATGTTGCAAACTTTGATAGGTGTAGGACGTACCGTATAGAAGTTAGGGCCATTTGAAATTATATCAGTGTTTGATTTGGGACTCAAGGGAAGCATAGCTTTGAGCGATAGCTTAAATTGACAAGAGGCTCGAGCACTTTACTGTTATAAAATTTCAAGGTTTTATGACGCTCCAGTAAAAAGTTACAAGCATTTGTATGTTGCAAACTTTGATAGGTGTAGGACGTTCCGTATAGAAATTAGGGCCATTTGAAATTTTATCAGAGTTTGATTTGGGCCTCAAGGGTAGTATAGCTTTGAGCGAAAGCTTAAATTGACAAGAGGCTCGAGAACTTTATTGGTACAAAATTTCAAGGTTTTTTGACGCTCCAGTAAAAAGTTACTAGCATTTGTATGTTGCAAACTTTGATAGGTGTAGGATGTACCTTATATAATTTAGGGCCACTTGCAGTTTTATCAGTGTTTGATTTGGGACTCAAGGGTAGCATAGCTTAGAGCGATAGCTTAAATTGACAAGAGGCTCGAGTACTTTATTTTTACAAAATTTTAAGGTTTTATGACGCTCCAGTAAAAAGTTACAAGCATTTGTATGCTGCAAACTTTGATAGGTGTAGGACGTACAGTATGGAAGTTACGGCCATTTGAAGTTTTATCAGTGTTTGATATGGGACTCAAGGGTAGCATAGCTATGAGCGATAGCTTAAATTGACAAGAGGCTCGACTACTTTATTGTTACAAAATTTCAAGGTTTTTTGACGCTCCAGTAAAAAGTTACTAGCATTTGTATGTTGCAAACTTTGATAGGTGTAGGATGTACCTTATATAATTTAGGGCCACTTGCAGTTTTATCAGTGTTTGATTTGGGACTCAAGGGTAGCATAGCTTAGAGCGATAGCTTAAATTGACAAGAGGCTCGAGTACTTTATTTTTACAAAATTTTAAGGTTTTATGACGCTCCAGTAAAAAGTTACAAGCATTTGTATGCTGCAAACTTTGATAGGTGCAGGACGTACAGTATGGAAGTTACGGCCATTTGAAGTTTTATCAGTGTTTGATATGGGACTCAAGGGTAGCATAGCTATGAGCGATAGCTTAAATTGACAAGAGGCTCGACTACTTTATTGTTACAAAATTTCAAGGTTTTTTGACGCTCCAGTAAAAAGTTACATGCATTTGTATGTTGCAAACTTTGATAGGTGTAGGACGTACCGTATAGAAGTTAGGGCCATTTGATGTTTTATCAGTGTTTGATTTGGGACTCAAGGGTAGCATAGCTTTGAGCGGTAGCTTAATTTAACAAGAGACTCGAGTACTTTATTGTTACAAAATTTCAAGGTTTTATGACGCTCCAGTAAAAAGTTACAAGCATTTGTATGTTGCAAACTTTGATAGGTGTAGGACGTACCGTATAGAAGTTAGGGCCATTTGAAGTTTTATCAGTGTTTGATTTGGGCCTCAAGGGTAGCATAGCTTTGAGCGATAGCTTAAATTGACAAGAGGCTCGAGTATATTTTTGTTACAAAATTTCAAGGTTTTATGACGCTGCATTAAAAATATACAAGCATTTGTATGCAGCAAACTTTGATAGGTGTACAAAATTTCAAGGTTTTTTGACGCTCCAGTAAAAAGTTACAAGCATTTGTATGTTGCAAACTTTGATAGGTGTAGGACGTACCGTATAGAAGTTAGGGCCATTTGAAATTTTATCAGTGTTTGATTTGGGACTCAAGGGAAGCATAGCTTTGAGCGATAGCTTAAATTGACAAGAGGCTCGAGTACTTTACTGTTACAAAATTTCAAGGTTTTATGACGCTCCAGTAAAAAGTTACAAGCATTTGTATGCTGCAAACTTTGATAGGTGTAGGACACACCGTATAGAAGTTAGGGCCATTTGAAGTTTTATCAGTGTTTGATTTGGGACTCAAGGGAAGCATAGCTTTGAGCGATAGCTTAAATTGACAAGAGGCTCGAGTATATTTTTGTTACAAAATTTCAAGGTTTTATGACGCTGCAGTAAAAAGATACAAGCATTTGTATGTTGCAAACTTTGATAGGTGTAGGACGTACCGTATAGAAGTTAGGGCCATTAAAAGTTTTATCAGTTTTTTATTTGGGACTCAAGGGTAGCATAGCTTTGAGCGATAGCTTAAATTTACAAGAGACTCGAGTACTTTATTGTTACAAAATTTCAAGGTTTTATGACGCTCCAGTAAAAAGTTACAAGCATTTGTATGTTGCAAACTTTGATAGGTGTAGGACGTACCGTATAGAAGTTAGGGCCATTTGAAATTATATCAGTGTTTGATTTGGGACTCAAGGGAAGCATAGCTTTGAGCGATAGCTTAAATTGACAAGAGGCTCGAGCACTTTACTGTTATAAAATTTCAAGGTTTTATGACGCTCCAGTAAAAAGTTACAAGCATTTGTATGTTGCAAACTTTGATAGGTGTAGGACGTTCCGTATAGAAATTAGGGCCATTTGAAATTTTATCAGAGTTTGATTTGGGCCTCAAGGGTAGTATAGCTTTGAGCGAAAGCTTAAATTGACAAGAGGCTCGAGAACTTTATTGGTACAAAATTTCAAGGTTTTATGACGCTCCAGTAAAAAGTTACAAGCATTTGTATGTTGCAAACATTGATAGGTGTAGGACGTACCGTATAGAATTTAGGGTCATTTGAAGTTTTATCAGTGTTTGATTTGGGACTCAAGGGTAGCATAGCTTTGAGCGATAGCTTAAATTGACAAGAGGCTCGAGTACTTTATTGTTACAAAATTTTAAGGTTTTATGACGCTCCAGTAAAAAGTTACAAGCATTTGTATGCTGCAAACTTTGATAGGTGTAGGACGTACAGTATAGAAGTTACGGCCATTTGAAGTTTTATCCGTGTTTTATCTGGGACTCAAGGGTAGCATAGCTTAGAGCGATAGCTTAAATTGACAAGAGGCTCGACTACTTTATTGTTACAAAATTTCAAGGTTTTTTGACGCTCCAGTAAAAAGTTACAAGCATTTGTATGTTGCAAACTTTCATAGGTGTAGGACGTACCGTATAGAAGTTAGGGCCATTTGAAATTTTATCAGTGTTTGATTTGGGACTCAAGGGTAGCATACCTTTGAGCGATAGCTTAAATTGACAAGAGGGTCGAGTATATTTTTGTTACAAAATTGCAAGGTTTTATGACGCTCCAGTAAAAAGTTACAAGCATTTGTATGTTGCAAACTTTGATAGGTGTAGGACGTATCGTATAGAAGTTAGGGCCATTTGAAGTTTTATCAGTGTTTGATTTGGGACTCAAGGGAAGCATAGCTTTGAGCGATAGCTTAAACTGACAAAAGGCTCGAGCGCTTTATTGTTATAAAATTTCAAGGTTTTATGACGCTCCAGTAAAAAGTAACAAGCATTTGTATGTTGCAAACTTTGAGAGGTGTAGGACTTACCGTATAGAAGTTAGGGCCATTTGAAGTTTTATCAGTGTTTGATTTGGGACTCAAGGGTAGCATAGCTTTGAGCGGTAGCTTAATTTGACAAGAGGCTCGAGTACTTTATTGTCACAAAATTTCAAGGTTTTATGACGCTCCAGTAAAATGTTACAAGCATTTGTATGTTGCAAACTTTGATAGGTGTAGGACACACCGTATAGAAGTTAGGGCCATTTGAAGTTTTATCAGTGTTTGATTTGGGACTCAAGGGTAGCATAGCTTTGAGCGGTAGCTTAAATTGACAAGAGGCTCGAGTACTTTATTGTCACAAAATTTCAAGGTTTTATGACGCTCCAGTAAAATGTTACAAGCATTTGTATGTTGCAAACTTTGATAGGTGTAGGACGTACCGTATAGAAGTTAGGGCCATTTGAAATTTTATCAGTGTTTGATTTGGGACTCAAGGGTAGCATACCTTTGAGCGATAGCTTAAATTGACAAGAGGGTCGAGTATATTTTTGTTACAAAATTGCAAGGTTTTATGACGCTCCAGTAAAAAGTTACAAGCATTTGTATGTTGCAAACTTTGATAGGTGTAGGACGTATCGTATAGAAGTTAGGGCCATTTGAAGTTTTATCAGTGTTTGATTTGGGACTCAAGGGAAGCATAGCTTTGAGCGATAGCTTAAATTGACAAGAGGCTCGAGTATATTTTTGTTACAAAATTTCAAGGTTTTATGACGCTCCAGTAAAAAGATACAAGCATTTGTATGTTGCAAACTTTGATAGGTGTAGGACGTACCGTATAGAAGTTACGGCCATTTGAAGCTTTATCCGTGTTTGATCTGGGACTCAAGGGTAGCATAGCTTTGAGCGATAGCTTAAATTGACAAGAGGCTCGACTACTTTATTGTTACAAAATTTCAAGGTTTTTTGACGCTCCAGTAAAAAGTTACAAGCATTTGTATGTTGCAAACTTTGATAGGTGTAGGACGTACCGTATAGAAGTTAGGGCCATTTGAAATTTTATCAGTGTTTGATTTGGGACTCAAGGGAAGCATAGCTTTGAGCGATAGCTTAAATTGACAAGAGGCTCGAGCACTTTATTGTTATAAAATTTCAAGGTTTTATGACGCTCCAGTAAAAAGTAACAAGCATTTGTATGTTGCAAACTTTGATAGGTGTAGGACGTACCGTATAGAAGTTAGGGCCATTTGAAATTTTATCAGTGTTTGATTTGGGACTCAAGGGAAGCATAACTTTGAGCGGTAGCTTAAATTGACAAGAGGTTCGAGTACTTTATTGTCACAAAATTTCAAGGTTTTATGACGCTCCAGTAAAATGTTACAAGCATTTGTATGTTGCAAACTTTGATAGGTGTAGGACACACCGTATAGAAGTTAGGGCCATTTGAAGTTTTATCAGTGTTTGATTTGGGACTCAAGGGTAGCATAGCTTTGAGCGGTAGCTTAAATTGACAAGAGGCTCGAGTACTTTATTGTCACAAAATTTCAAGGTTTTATGACGCTCCAGTAAAATGTTACAAACATTTATATGTTGCAAACTTTGATAGGTGTAGGACGTACCGTATAGAAGTTAGGGCCATTTGAAATTTTATCAGTGTTTGCTTTGGGACTCAAGGGTAGCATAGCTTTGAGCGGTAGCTTAAATTGACAAGAGGCTCGAGTACTTCATTGTTAACAATTTCAAGGTTTTATGACGCTCCAGTAAAATGTTACAAGCATTTGTATGTTGCAAACTTTGATAGGTGTAGGACACACCGTATATAAGTTAGGGCCATTTGAAGTTTTATCAGTGTTTGATTTGGGACTGAAGGGTAGCATAGCTTTGAGCGATAGCTTAAATTGACAAGAGGCTCGACTACTTTATTGTTACAAAATTTCAAGGTTTTGTGACGCTCCAGTAAAAAGTTACAAGCATTTGTATGTTGCAAACTTTGATAGGTGTAGGACGTACCGTATAGAAGTTAGGGCCATTTGAAATTTTATCAGTGTTTCATTTGGGACTCAATTGTAGTATAGCTTTGAGCGATAGCTTAAATTGACAAGAGGCTCGAGAACTTTATTGTTACAAAGTTTCAAGGTTTTATGACGCTCCAGTAAAAAGTTACAAGCATTTGTATGTTGCAAACTTTGATAGGTGTAGGACGTACAGTATAGAAGTTAGGGCCATTTGAAATTTGATCAGTGTTTGATTTGGGACTCAAGGGAAGCATAGCTTTGAGCGATAGCTTAAATTGACAAGAGGCTCGAGCAGTTTATTGTTATAAAATTTCAAGGTTTTATGACGCTCCAGTAAAAAATAACAAGCATTTGTATGTTGCAAACTTTGATAGGTGTAGGACGTACCGTATAGAAGTTAGGGCCATTTGAAGTTTTATCAGTGTTTGATTTGGGACTCAAGGGTAGTATAGCTTTGAGCGGTAGCTTAAATTGACAAGAGGCTCGAGTACTTTATTGTTACAAAATTTCAAGGTTTTATGACGCTCCAGTAAAATGTTACAAGCATTTGTATGTTGCAAACTTTGATAGGTGTAGGACACACCGTATAGAAGTTAGGGCCATTTGAAGTTTTATCAGTGTTTGATCTGAGACTCAAGGGTAGCATAGCTTTGAGCGATAGCTGAAATTGACAAGAGGCTAGAGTACTTTATTGTTACAAAATTTCAAGGTTTTATGACGCTCCAGTAAAAAGTTATAAGCATTTGTATGTTGCAGACTTTGATAGGTATAGGACATACCGTATAGAAGTTAGGGCCATTTGAAGTTTTATAAGTGTTTGATTTGGGACTCAAGGGTAGCACAGCTTTGAGCGATAGCTTAAATTGACAAGAGGCTCGAGTATATTTTTGTTACAAAATTTCAAGGTTTTATGACGCTCCAGTAAAAAGTTACAAGCATTTGTATGTTGCAAACTTTGATAGCTGTAGGACGTACCGTATAGAAGTTAGGGCCATTTGAAGTTTTATCAGTGTTTGATTTGGGACTCAAGGGGAGCATAGCTTTGAGCGATAGCTTAAATTGACAAGAGGCTCGACTACTTTATTGTTACAAAATTTCAAGGTTTTTTGACGCACCAGTAAAAAGTTACAAGCATTTGTATGTTGCAAACTTTGATAGGAGTAGGTCGTACCGTATAAAAGTTAGGGCCATTTGAAGTTTTATCAATGTTTGATTTGGGTGTCAAGGGTTGCATAGCTTTGAGCGGTAGCTTAAATTGACAAGAGGCTCGAGTACTTTATTGTTACAAAATTTCAAGGTTTTATGACGCTCCAGTAAAAAGTTACAAGCATTTGTATGTTGCAAACTTTGATAGGTGTAGGACACACCGTATAGAAGTTAGGGCCATTTGAAGTTCTATCAGTGTTTGATTTGAGACTCAAGGGTAGCATAGCTTTGAGCGATAGCTTAAATTGACAAGAGGCTCGAGTACTTTATTGTTACAAAATTTCAAGGTTTTATCACGCTCCAGTAAAAAGTTACAAGCATTTGTATGTTGCAAACTTTGATAGGTGTAGGACGTACCGTATAGAAGTTAGGGCCATTTGAAGTTTTATTAGTGTTTGATTTGGGACTCAAGGGTAGCATAGCTTTGAGCGATAGCTTAAATTGACAAGAGGCTCGACTACTTTATTGTTACAAAATTTCAAGGTTTTGTGACGCTCCAGTAAAAAGCTACAAGCATTTGTATGTTGCAAACTTTAATAGGTGTAGGACGTACCGTATAGAAGTTAGGGCCATTTGAAATTTTATCAGTGTTTGATTTGGGACTCAAGGGTAGTATAGCTTTGAGCGATAGCTTAAATTGACAAGAGGCTCCAGAACTTTATTGTTACAACATTTCAAGGTTTTATGACGCTCCAGTAAAAAGTTACAAGCATTTGTATGTTGCAAACTTTGATAGCTGTAGGACGTACCGTATAGAAGTTAGGGCCATTTGAAGTTTTATCAGTGTTTGATTTGGGACTCAAGGGTAGCATAGCTTAGAGCGATAGCTTAAATTGACAAGAGGCTCGACTACTTTATTGTTACAAAATTTCAAGGTTTTTTGACGCACCAGTAAAAAGTTACAAGCATTTGTATATTGCAAACTTTGATAAGAGTAGGGCGTACCGTATTGAAGTTAGGGTCATTTGAAGTTTTATCAGTGTTTGATCTGGGACTCAAGGGTAGCATAGCTTTGAGCGATAGCTTAAATTGACAAGAGGTTAGAGTACTTTATTGTTACAAAATTTCAAGGTTTTACGACGCTCCAGTAAAAAGTTACAAGCATTTGTATGTTGCAAACTTTGATAGGTGTAGGACGTATCGTATAGAAGTTAGGGCCATTTGAAGTTTTATCAGTGCTTGATTTGGGACTCAAGGGTAGCATAGCTTTGAGCGATAGCTTAAATTGACAAGAGGTTCGAGTACATTATTGTTACAAATTTTCAAGGTTTAATGATTCTCCAGTAAAAAGTAACAAACATTTGTATGTTGCAAACTTTGATAGGTGTAGGACGTACCGTATAGAAGTTAGGGCCATTTGAAGTTTTATCAGTGTTTGATTTGGGACTCAAGGGTAGCATAGCTTTGAGCAATAGCTTAAATTGACAAGAGGCTCGAGTACTTTATTGTTACAAAATTTCAAGGTTTTATGACGCTCCAGTAAAAAGTTACAAGCATTTGTATGTTGCAAACTTTGATAGGTGTAGGACACACCGTATAGAAGTTAGGGCCATTTGAAGTTTTATCAGTGTTTGATTTGGGACTCAAGGGTAGCATAGCTTTGAGCGGTAGCTTAAATTGACAAGAGGCTCGAGTACTTTATTGGTACAAAATTTCAAGGTTTTATGACGCTCCAGTAAAAAGTTACAAGCATTTGTATGTTGCAAACTTTGATAGGTGTAGGACGTACCGTATAGAAGTAAGGGCCATTTGAAGTTTTATCAGTGTTTGATTTGGAACTCAAGGGTAGCATAGCTTTGAACGATAGCTTAAATTGACAAGAGGCTCGAGTATTTTTTTGTTACAAAATTTCAAGGTTTTATGACGCTCCAGTAAAAAGATACAAGCATTTGTATGTTGCAAACTTTGATAGGTGTAGGACGTACCGTATAGAAGTTAGGGCCATTTGAAGTTTTATCAGTTTTTGATTTGGGACTCAAGGGTAACATAGCTTTGAGCGATAGCTTAAATTGACAAGAGGCTCGAGCACTTTATTGTTATAAAATTTCAAGGTTTTATGACGCTCCAGTAAAAAGTAACAAGCATTTGTATGTTGCAAACTTTGATAGGTGTAGGACGTACCGTATAGAAGTTAGGGCCATTTGAAATTTTATCAGTGTTAGATTTGGGACTCAAGGGAAACATAACTTTGAGCGGTAGCTTAAATTGACAAGAGGTTCGAGTACTTTATTGTCACAAAATTTCAAGGTTTTATGACGCTCCAGTAAAATGTTACAAGCATTTGTATGTTGCAAACTTTGATAGGTGTAGGACACACCGTATAGAAGTTAGGGCCATTTGAAGTTTTATCAGTGTTTGATTTGGGACTCAAGGGTAGCATAGCTTTGAGCGGTAGCTTAAATTGACAAGAGGCTCGAGTACTTTATTGTCACAAAATTTCAAGGTTTTATGACGCTCCAGTAAAATGTTACAAACATTTGTATGTTGCAAACTTTGATAGGTGTAGGACGTACCGTATAGAAGTTAGGGCCATTTGAAATTTTATCAGTGTTTGCTTTGGGACTCAAGGGTAGCATAGCTTTGAGCGGTAGCTTAAATTGACAAGAGGCTCGAGTACTTCATTGTTAAAAATTTCAAGGTTTTATGACGCTCCAGTAAAATGTTACAAGCATTTGTATGTTGCAAACTTTGATAGGTGTAGGACACACCGTATATAAGTTAGGGCCATTTGAAGTTTTGTCAGTGTTTGATTTGGGACTGAAGGGTAGCATAGCTTTGAGCGATAGCTTAAATTGACAAGAGGCTCGACTACTTTATTGTTACAAAATTTCAAGGTTTTGTGACGCTCCAGTAAAAAGTTACAAGCATTTGTATGTTGCAAACTTTGATAGGTGTAGGACGTACCGTATAGAAGTTAGGGCCATTTGAAATTTTATCAGTGTTTCATTTGGGACTCAATTGTAGTATAGCTTTGAGCGATAGCTTAAATTGACAAGAGGCTCGAGAACTTTATTGTTACAAAGTTTCAAGGTTTTATGACGCTCCAGTAAAAAGTTACAAGCATTTGTATGTTGCAAACTTTGATAGGTGTAGGACGTACAGTATAGAAGTTAGGGCCATTTGAAATTTGATCAGTGTTTGATTTGGGACTCAAGGGAAGCATAGCTTTGAGCGATAGCTTAAATTGACAAGAGGCTAGAGCAGTTTATTGTTATAAAATTTCAAGGTTTTATGACGCTCCAGTAAAAAATAACAAGCATTTGTATGTTGCAAACTTTGATAGGTGTAGGACGTACCGTATAGAAGTTAGGGCCATTTGAAGTTTTATCAGTGTTTGATTTGGGACTCAAGGGTAGCATAGCTTTGAGCGGTAGCTTAAATTGACAAGAGGCTCGAGTACTTTATTGGTACAAAATTTCAAGGTTTTATGACGCTCCAGTAAAAAGTTACAAGCATTTGTATGTTGCAAACTTTGATAGGTGTAGGACGTACCGTATAGAAGTAAGGGCCATTTGAAGTTTTATCAGTGTTTGATTTGGAACTCAAGGGTAGCATAGCTTTGAACGATAGCTTAAATTGACAAGAGGCTCGAGTATTTTTTTGTTACAAAATTTCAAGGTTTTATGACGCTCCAGTAAAAAGTTACAAGCATTTGTATGTTGCAAACTTTGATAGGTGTAGGACGTACCGTATAGAAGTTAGGGCCATTTGAAGTTTTATCAGTTTTTGATTTGGGACTCAAGGGTAACATAGCTTTGAGCGATAGCTTAAATTGACAAGAGGCTCGAGCACTTTATTGTTATAAAATTTCAAGGTTTTATGACGCTCCAGTAAAAAGTAACAAGCATTTGTATGTTGCAAACTTTGATAGGTGTAGGACGTACCGTATAGAAGTTAGGGCCATTTGAAATTTTATCAGTGTTAGATTTGGGACTCAAGGGAAACATAACTTTGAGCGGTAGCTTAAATTGACAAGAGGTTCGAGTACTTTATTGTCACAAAATTTCAAGGTTTTATGACGCTCCAGTAAAATGTTACAAGCATTTGTATGTTGCAAACTTTGATAGGTGTAGGACACACCGTATAGAAGTTAGGGCCATTTGAAGTTTTATCAGTGTTTGATTTGGGACTCAAGGGTAGCATAGCTTTGAGCGGTAGCTTAAATTGACAAGAGGCTCGAGTACTTTATTGTCACAAAATTTCAAGGTTTTATGACGCTCCAGTAAAATGTTACAAACATTTGTATGTTGCAAACTTTGATAGGTGTAGGACGTACCGTATAGAAGTTAGGGCCATTTGAAATTTTATCAGTGTTTGCTTTGGGACTCAAGGGTAGCATAGCTTTGAGCGGTAGCTTAAATTGACAAGAGGCTCGAGTACTTCATTGTTAAAAATTTCAAGGTTTTATGACGCTCCAGTAAAATGTTACAAGCATTTGTATGTTGCAAACTTTGATAGGTGTAGGACACACCGTATATAAGTTAGGGCCATTTGAAGTTTTGTCAGTGTTTGATTTGGGACTGAAGGGTAGCATAGCTTTGAGCGATAGCTTAAATTGACAAGAGGCTCGACTACTTTATTGTTACAAAATTTCAAGGTTTTGTGACGCTCCAGTAAAAAGTTACAAGCATTTGTATGTTGCAAACTTTGATAGGTGTAGGACGTACCGTATAGAAGTTAGGGCCATTTGAAATTTTATCAGTGTTTCATTTGGGACTCAATTGTAGTATAGCTTTGAGCGATAGCTTAAATTGACAAGAGGCTCGAGAACTTTATTGTTACAAAGTTTCAAGGTTTTATGACGCTCCAGTAAAAAGTTACAAGCATTTGTATGTTGCAAACTTTGATAGGTGTAGGACGTACAGTATAGAAGTTAGGGCCATTTGAAATTTGATCAGTGTTTGATTTGGGACTCAAGGGAAGCATAGCTTTGAGCGATAGCTTAAATTGACAAGAGGCTAGAGCAGTTTATTGTTATAAAATTTCAAGGTTTTATGACGCTCCAGTAAAAAATAACAAGCATTTGTATGTTGCAAACTTTGATAGGTGTAGGACGTACCGTATAGAAGTTAGGGCCATTTGAAGTTTTATCAGTGTTTGATTTGGGACTCAAGGGTAGTATAGCTTTGAGCGGTAGCTTAAATTGACAAGAGGCTCGAGTACTTTATTGTTACAAAATTTCAAGGTTTTATGACGCTCCAGTAAAATGTTACAAGCATTTGTATGTTGCAAACTTTGATAGGTGTAGGACACACCGTATAGAAGTTAGGGCCATTTGAAGTTTTATCAGTGTTTGATCTGAGACTCAAGGGTAGCATAGCTTTGAGCGATAGCTGAAATTGACAAGAGGCTCGACTACTTTATTGTTACAAAATTTCAAGGTTTTTTGACGCACCAGTAAAAAGTTACAAGCATTTGTATGTTGCAAACTTTGATAGGAGTAGGTCGTACCGTATAAAAGTTAGGGCCATTTGAAGTTTTATCAATATTTGATTTGGGTGTCAAGGGTTGCATAGCTTTGAGCGGTAGCTTAAATTGACAAGAGGCTCGAGTACTTTATTGTTACAAAATTTCAAGGTTTTATGACGCTCCAGTAAAAAGTTATAAGCATTTGTATGTTGCAGACTTTGATAGGTATAGGACATACCGTATAGAAGTTAGGGCCATTTGAAGTTTTATAAGTGTTTGATTTGGGACTCAAGGGTAGCACAGCTTTGAGCGATAGCTTAAATTGACAAGAGGCTCGAGTATATTTTTGTTACAAAATTTCAAGGTTTTATGACGCTCCAGTAAAAAGTTACAAGCATTTGTATGTTGCAAACTTTGATAGCTGTAGGACGTACCGTATAGAAGTTAGGGCCATTTGAAGTTTTATCAGTGTTTGATTTGGGACTCAAGGGGAGCATAGCTTTGAGCGATAGCTTAAATTGACAAGAGGCTCGACTACTTTATTGTTACAAAATTTCAAGGTTTTTTGACGCACCAGTAAAAAGTTACAAGCATTTGTATGTTGCAAACTTTGATAGGAGTAGGTCGTACCGTATAAAAGTTAGGGCCATTTGAAGTTTTATCAATGTTTGATTTGGGTGTCAAGGGTTGCATAACTTTGAGCGGTAGCTTAAATTGACAAGAGGCTCGAGTACTTTATTGTTACAAAATTTCAAGGTTTTATGACGCTCCAGTAAAAAGTTACAAGCATTTGTATGTTGCAAACTTTGATAGGTGTAGGACACACCGTATAGAAGTTAGGGCCATTTGAAGTTCTATCAGTGTTTGATTTGGGACTCAAGGGTAGCATAGCTTTGAGCGATAGCTTAAATTGACAAGAGGCTCGAGTACTTTATTGTTACAAAATTTCAAGGTTTTATCACGCTCCAGTAAAAAGTTACAAGCATTTGTATGTTGCAAACTTTGATAGGTGTAGGACGTACCGTATAGAAGTTAGGGCCATTTGAAGTTTTATTAGTGTTTGATTTGGGACTCAAGGGTAGCATAGCTTTGAGCGATAGCTTAAATTGACAAGAGGCTCGACTACTTTATTGTTACAAAATTTCAAGGTTTTGTGACGCTCCAGTAAAAAGTTACAAGCATTTGTATGTTGCAAACTTTAATAGGTGTAGGACGTACCGTATAGAAGTTAGGGCCATTTGAAATTTTATCAGTGTTTGATTTGGGACTCAAGGGTAGTATAGCTTTGAGCGATAGCTTAAATTGACAAGAGGCTCCAGAACTTTATTGTTACAACATTTCAAGGTTTTATGACGCTCCAGTAAAAAGTTACAAGCATTTGTATGTTGCAAACTTTGATAGCTGTAGGACGTACCGTATAGAAGTTAGGGCCATTTGAAGTTTTATCAGTGTTTGATTTGGGACTCAAGGGTAGCATAGCTTAGAGCGATAGCTTAAATTGACAAGAGGCTCGACTACTTTATTGTTACAAAATTTCAAGGTTTTTTGACGCACCAGTAAAAAGTTACAAGCATTTGTATATTGCAAACTTTGATAAGAGTAGGGCGTACCGTATTGAAGTTAGGGTCATTTGAAGTTTTATCAGTGTTTGATCTGGGACTCAAGGGTAGCATAGCTTTGAGCGATAGCTTAAATTGACAAGAGGTTAGAGTACTTTATTGTTACAAAATTTCAAGGTTTTACGACGCTCCAGTAAAAAGTTACAAGCATTTGTATGTTGCAAACTTTGATAGGTGTAGGACGTATCGTATAGAAGTTAGGGCCATTTGAAGTTTTATCAGTGCTTGATTTGGGACTCAAGGGTAGCATAGCTTTGAGCGATAGCTTAAATTGACAAGAGGTTCGAGTACATTATTGTTACAAAATTTCAAGGTTTAATGATTCTCCAGTAAAAAGTAACAAACATTTGTATGTTGCAAACTTTGATAGGTGTAGGACGTACCGTATAGAAGTTAGGGCCATTTGAAGTTTTATCAGTGTTTGATTTGGGACTCAAGGGTAGCATAGCTTTGAGCAATAGCTTAAATTGACAAGAGGCTCGAGTACTTTATTGTTACAAAATTTCAAGGTTTTATGACGCTCCAGTAAAAAGTTACAAGCATTTGTATGTTGCAAACTTTGATAGGTGTAGGACACACCGTATAGAAGTTAGGGCCATTTGAAGTTTTATCAGTGTTTGATTTGGGACTCAAGGGTAGCATAGCTTTGAGCGGTAGCTTAAATTGACAAGAGGCTCGAGTACTTTATTGTTACAAAATTTCAAGGTTTTATGACGCTCCAGTAAAAAGTTACAAGCATTTGTATGTTGCAAACTTTGATAGGTGTATGACGTACCGTATAGAAGTAAGGGCCATTTGAAGTTTTATCAGTGTTTGATTTGGGACTCAAGGGTAGCATAGCTTTGAACGATAGCTTAAATTGACAAGAGGCTCGAGTATTTTTTTGTTACAAAATTTCAAGGTTTTATGACGCTCCAGTAAAAAGTTACAAGCATTTGTATGTTGCAAACTTTGATAGGTGTAGGACGTACCGTATAGAAGTTAGGGCCATTTGAAGTTTTATCAGTTTTTGATTTGGGACTCAAGGGTAACATAGTTTTGAGCGATAGCTTAAATTGACAAGAGGCTCGAGTATTTTTTTGTTACAAAATTTCAAGGTTTTATGACGCTCCAGTAAAAAGTTACAAGCATTTGTATGTTGCAAACTTTGATAGCTGTAGGACGTACCGTATAGAAGTTAGGGCCATTTGAGGTTTTATCAGTGTTTGATTTGGGACTCAAGTGTAGCATAGCTTAGAGCGATAGCTCAAATTGACAAGAGGTTCGACTACTTTATTGTTACAGAATTTCAAGGTTTTTTGACGCACCAGTAAAAAGTTACAAGCATTTGTATGTTGCAAACTTTGATAAGAGTAGGGCGTACCGTATTGAAGTTAGGGTCATTTGAAGTTTTATCAGTGTTTGATTTGGGACTCAAGGGTAGCATAGCTTTGAGCGATAGCTTAAATTGACAAGAGGTTCGAGTACTTTATTGTTACAAAATTTCAAGGTTTTATGATTCTCCAGTAAAAAGTAACAAGCATTTGTATGTTGCAAACTTTGATAGGTGTAGGACGTACCGTATAAAAGTTAGGGCCATTTGAAATTTTATCAGTGTTTGATTTGGGACTCAAGGGTAGTATAGCTTTGAGCGATAGCTTAAATTGACAAGAGGCTCCAGAACTTTATTGTTACAACATTTCAAGGTTTTATGACGCTCCAGTAAAAAGTTACAAGCATTTGTATGTTGCAAACTTTGATAGCTGTAGGACGTACCGTATAGAAGTTAGGGCCATTTGAAGTTTTATCAGTGTTTGATTTGGGACTCAAGGGTAGCATAGCTTAGAGCGATAGCTTAAATTGACAAGAGGCTCGACTACTTTATTGTTACAAAATTTCAAGGTTTTTTGACGCACCAGTAAAAAGTTACAAGCATTTGTATATTGCAAACTTTGATAAGAGTAGGGCGTACCGTATTGAAGTTAGGGTCATTTGAAGTTTTATCAGTGTTTGATCTGGGACTCAAGGGTAGCATAGCTTTGAGCGATAGCTTAAATTGGCAAGAGGTTAGAGTACTTTATTGTTACAAAATTTCAAGGTTTTACGACGCTCCAGTAAAAAGTTACAAGCATTTGTATGTTGCAAACTTTGATAGGTGTAGGACGTATCGTATAGAAGTTAGGGCCATTTGAAGTTTTATCAGTGCTTGATTTGGGACTCAAGGGTAGCATAGCTTTGAGCGATAGCTTAAATTGACAAGAGGTTCGAGTACATTATTGTTACAAAATTTCAAGGTTTAATGATTCTCCAGTAAAAAGTAACAAACATTTGTATGTTGCAAACTTTGATAGGTGTAGGACGTACCGTATAGAAGTTAGGGCCATTTGAAGTTTTATCAGTCTTTGATTTGGGACTCAAGGGTAGCATAGCTTTGAGCAATAGCTTAAATTGACAAGAGGCTCGAGTACTTTATTGTTACAAAATTTCAAGGTTTTATGACGCTCCAGTAAAAAGTTACAAGCATTTGTATGTTGCAAACTTTGATAGGTGTAGGACACACCGTATAGAAGTTAGGGCCATTTGAAGTTTTATCAGTGTTTGATTTGGGACTCAAGGGTAGCATAGCTTTGAGCGGTAGCTTAAATTGACAAGAGGCTCGAGTACTTTATTGTTACAAAATTTCAAGGTTTTATGACGCTCCAGTAAAAAGTTACAAGCATTTGTATGTTGCAAACTTTGATAGGTGTAGGACGTACCGTATAGAAGTAAGGGCCATTTGAAGTTTTATCAGTGTTTGATTTGGGACTCAAGGGTAGCATAGCTTTGAACGATAGCTTAAATTGACAAGAGGCTCGAGTATTTTTTTGTTACAAAATTTCAAGGTTTTATGACGCTCCAGTAAAAAGTTACAAGCATTTGTATGTTGCAAACTTTGATAGGTGTAGGACGTACCGTATAGAAGTTAGGGCCATTTGAAGTTTTATCAGTTTTTGATTTGGGACTCAAGGGTAACATAGTTTTGAGCGATAGCTTAAATTGACAAGAGGCTCGAGTATTTTTTTGTTACAAAATTTCAAGGTTTTATGACGCTCCAGTAAAAAGTTACAAGCATTTGTATGTTGCAAACTTTGATAGCTGTAGGACGTACCGTATAGAAGTTAGGGCCATTTGAGGTGTTATCAGTGTTTGATTTGGGACTCAAGTGTAGCATAGCTTAGAGCGATAGCTCAAATTGACAAGAGGTTCGACTACTTTATTGTTACAGAATTTCAAGGTTTTTTGACGCACCAGTAAAAAGTTACAAGCATTTGTATGTTGCAAACTTTGATAAGAGTAGGACGTACCGTATAAAAGTTAGGGCCATTTGAAATTTTATCAGTGTTTGATTTGGGACTCAAGGGTAGTATAGCTTTGAGCGATAGCTTAAATTGACAAGAGGCTCCAGAACTTTATTGTTACAACATTTCAAGGTTTTATGACGCTCCAGTAAAAAGTTACAAGCATTTGTATGTTGCAAACTTTGATAGCTGTAGGACGTACCGTATAGAAGTTAGGGCCATTTGAAGTTTTATCAGTGTTTGATTTGGGACTCAAGGGTAGCATAGCTTAGAGCGATAGCTTAAATTGACAAGAGGCTCGACTACTTTATTGTTACAAAATTTCAAGGTTTTTTGACGCACCAGTAAAAAGTTACAAGCATTTTTATATTGCAAACTTTGATAAGAGTAGGGCGTACCGTATTGAAGTTAGGGTCATTTGAAGTTTTATCAGTGTTTGATCTGGGACTCAAGGGTAGCATAGCTTTGAGCGATAGCTTAAATTGACAAGAGGTTAGAGTACTTTATTGTTACAAAATTTCAAGGTTTTACGACGCTCCAGTAAAAAGTTACAAGCATTTGTATGTTGCAAACTTTGATAGGTGTAGGACGTATCGTATAGAAGTTAGGGCCATTTGAAGTTTTATCAGTGCTTGATTTGGGACTCAAGGGTAGCATAGCTTTGAGCGATAGCTTAAATTGACAAGAGGTTCGAGTACATTATTGTTACAAAATTTCAAGGTTTAATGATTCTCCAGTAAAAAGTAACAAACATTTGTATGTTGCAAACTTTGATAGGTGTAGGACGTACCGTATAGAAGTTAGGGCCATTTGAAGTTTTATCAGTGTTTGATTTGGGACTCAAGGGTAGCATAGCTTTGAGCAATAGCTTAAATTGACAAGAGGCTCGAGTACTTTATTGTTACAAAATTTCAAGGTTTTATGACGCTCCAGTAAAAAGTTACAAGCATTTGTATGTTGCAAACTTTGATAGGTGTAGGACACACCATATAGAAGTTAGGGCCATTTGAAGTTTTATCAGTGTTTGATTTGGGACTCAAGGGTAGCATAGCTTTGAGCGGTAGCTTAAATTGACAAGAGGCTCGAGTACTTTATTGTTACAAAATTTCAAGGTTTTATGACGCTCCAGTAAAAAGTTACAAGCATTTGTATGTTGCAAACTTTGATAGGTGTAGGACGTACCGTATAGAAGTAAGGGCCATTTGAAGTTTTATCAGTGTTTGATTTGGGACTCAAGGGTAGCATAGCTTTGAACGATAGCTTAAATTGACAAGAGGCTCGAGTATTTTTTTGTTACAAAATTTCAAGGTTTTATGACGCTCCAGTAAAAAGTTACAAGCATTTGTATGTTGCAAACTTTGATAGGTGTAGGACGTACCGTATAGAAGTTAGGACCATTTGAAGTTTTATCAGTTTTTGATTTGGGACTCAAGGGTAACATAGTTTTGAGCGATAGCTTAAATTGACAAGAGGCTCGAGTATTTTTTTGTTACAAAATTTCAAGGTTTTATGACGCTCCAGTAAAAAGTTACAAGCATTTGTATGTTGCAAACTTTGATAGCTGTAGGACGTACCGTATAGAAGTTAGGGCCATTTGAGGTTTTATCAGTGTTTGATTTGGGACTCAAGTGTAGCATAGCTTAGAGCGATAGCTCAAATTGACAAGAGGTTCGACTACTTTATTGTTACAGAATTTCAAGGTTTTTTGACGCACCAGTAAAAAGTTACAAGCATTTGTATGTTGCAAACTTTGATAAGAGTAGGGCGTACCGTATTGAAGTTAGGGTCATTTGAAGTTTTATCAGTGTTTGATTTGGGACTCAAGGGTAGCATAGCTTTGAGCGATAGCTTAAATTGACAAGAGGTTCGAGTACTTTATTGTTACAAAATTTCAAGGTTTTATGATTCTCCAGTAAAAAGTAACAAGCATTTGTATGTTGCAAACTTTGATAGGTGTAGGACGTACCGTATAAAAGTTAGGGCCATTTGAAGTTTTATCAGTGTTTAATTTGGGACTCAAGGGTAGCATAGCTTTGAGCAGTAGCTTAAATTGACAAGAGGCTCGAGTACTTTATTGTTACAAAATTTCAAGGTTTTATGACGCTCCAGTAAAAAGTTACAAGCATTTGTATGTTGCAAACTTTGATAGGTGTAGGACACACCGTATAGAAGTTAGGGCCATTTGAAGTTTTATCAGTGTTTGATTTGGGACTCAAGGGTAGCATAGCTTTGAGCGGTAGCTTAAATTGACAAGAGGCTCGAGTACTTTATTGTTACAAAATTTCAACGTTTTATGACGCTCCAGTAAAAAGTTACAAGGATTTGTATGTTGCAAACTTTGATAGGTGTAGGACGTACCGTATAGAAGTAAGGGCCATTTGAAGTTTTATCAGTGTTTGATTTGGGACTCAAGGGTAGCATAGATTTGAACGATAGCTTAAATTGACAAGAGGCTCGAGTATTTTTTTGTTACAAAATTTTAAGGTTTTATGACGCTCCAGTAAAAAGTTACAAGCATTTGTATGTTGCAAACTTTGATAGGTGTAGGACGTACCGTATAGAAGTTAGGGCCATTTGAAGTTTTATCAGTGTTTGATTTGGGACTCAAGGGTAGCATAGCTTTGAGCGATAGCTTAAGTTGACAAGAGGCTCGAGTATTTTATTGTTACAAAATTTAAAGGTTTTATGACGCTCCAGTAAAAAGTAACAAGCATTTGTATGTTGCAAACTTTGATTTTTGTACGACGTACCGTATAGAAGTTAGGGCCATTTGAAGTTTTATCAGTGTTTGATTTGGGACTCAAGGTTAGCATAGCTTTGAGCGGTAGCTTAAATTGACAAGAGGCTCGAGTACTTTATTGTTACAAAATTTCAAGGTTTTATGACGCTCCAGTAAAAAGTTACAAGCATTTGTATGTTGCAAACTTTGACAGGTGTAGGACGTACCGTATAGAAGTTAGGGCCATTAGAAGTTTTATCAGTGTTTGATCTGGGACTCAAGGGTAGCATAGCTTTGAGCGATAGCTTAAATTGACAAGAGGCTAGAGTACTTTATTGTTACAAAATTTCAAGGTTTTATGACGCTCCAGTAAAAAGTTATAAGCATTTGTATGTTGCAGACTTTGATAGGTGTGGGATGTACCGTATAGAAGTTAGGGCCATTTGAAGTTTTATCAGTGTTTGATTTGGGACTCAAGGGTAGCATAGCTTTGAGCGATAGCTTAAATTGACAAGATGATCGAGTACTTTATTGTTACAAAATTTCAAGGTTTTATGACGCTCCAGTAAAAAGTTACAAGCATTTGTATGTTGCAAACTTTGATAGGTGTAGGACGTACCGTATAGAAGTTAGGGACATTTGAAGTTTTATAATTGTTTGTTTTGGGACTCAAGGTCTGCATAGCTTTGAGCGATAGCTTAAATTGACAAGAGGCTCGAGTATTTTTTTGTTACCAAATTTCAAGGTTTTATGACGCTCCAGTAAAAAGTTACAAACATTTGTATGTTGCAAACTTTGATAGGTGTAGGACGTACCGTATAGAAGTTAGGGCCATTTGAAGTTTTATCAGTGTTTGATTTGGGACTCAAGGGTGGCGTAGCTTTGAGCGATAGCTTAAATTGACAACAGGCTCGAGTACTTTATTGTTACAAAATTTCAAGGTTTTATGACGCTCCAGTAAAAACTTACAAGCATTTGTATGTTGCAAACTTTGATAAGTGTAGGACGTACCGTATAGAAGTTAGGGTCATTTGAAGTTTTATCAGGGTTTGATTTGGGACTCAAGGGTAGCATAGCTTTGAGCGATAGCTTAAGTTGACAAGAGGCTCGAGTACTTTTTTGGTACAAAATTTCAAGGTTTTATGACGCTCCAGTAAAAAGTTACAAGCATTTGTATGTTGCAAACTTTGATAGATGTAGGACGTACCATATAGAAGTTATGGCCATTTGAAGTTTTATAAGAGTTTCATTTGGGACTCAATGGTAGCATAGCTTTGAGCGATAGCTTAAATTGACAAGAGGCTCGAGTATTTTATTGGTGCAAAATTTCAAGGTTTTATGACGCTCCAGTAAAAAGTTACAAGCATTTGTATGTTTGCGAACTTTGATAGGTGTACGACGTACCGTATAGAAGTTAGGGCCATTTGAAGTTTTATCAGTGTTTGATTTGGGACTCAAGGGTAACATAGCTTTGAGGGATAACTTAAATTGACAAGAGGCTTGAGTACTTTATTGTTACAAAATTTCAAGGTTTTATGACGCTTCAGTAAAAAGTTACAAGCATTTGTATGTTGCAAACGTTGATAGGTGTAGGATGTACCGTATAGAAGTTAGGGGCATTTGAAGTTGTATCAGTGTTTGATTTGGGACTCAAAGGTAGCATAGCTTTCAGCGATAGCTTAAACTGACAAGAGGCTAGAGTACTTTATTGTTACAAAATTTCAAGGTTTTATGACGCTCCAGTTAAAAGTTACAAGCATTTGTATGTTGCAATCTTTGATAGGTATAGGACGTACCGTATAGAAGTTGGGGCCATTTGAAGTTTTGTCAGTGTTTGATTTGGGACTCAAGGGCAGCATAGCTTTGAGCGATAGCTTACATTGACAAGAAGCTCTAGTACTTTATTGTTACAAAATTTCAAGGTTTTATGATGCTTCAGTAAAAGTTACAAGCATTTGTATGTTGCAAACGTTGATAGGTGTAGGATGTACCATATAGAAGTTAGGGCCATTTGAAGCTTTATCAGTGTTTGATTTGGGACTCAAGGGTAACATAGCTTTGAGCGGTAGCTTAAATTGACAAGAGGCTCGAGTACTTTATTGTTACAAAATTTCAACGTTTTATGACGCTCCAGTAAAAAGTTACAAGGATTTGTATGTTGCAAACTTTGATAGGTGTAGGACGTACCGTATAGAAGTAAGGGCCATTTGAAGTTTTATCAGTGTTTGATTTGGGACTCAAGGGTAGCATAGATTTGAACGATAGCTTAAATTGACAAGAGGCTCGAGTATTTTTTTGTTACAAAATTTTAAGGTTTTATGACGCTCCAGTAAAAAGTTACAAGCATTTGTATGTTGCAAACTTTGATAGGTGTAGGACGTACCGTATAGAAGTTAGGGCCATTTGAAGTTTTATCAGTGTTTGATTTGGGACTCAAGGGTAGCATAGCTTTGAGCGATAGCTTAAGTTGACAAGAGGCTCGAGTATTTTATTGTTACAAAATTTAAAGGTTTTATGACGCTCCAGTAAAAAGTAACAAGCATTTGTATGTTGCAAACTTTGATTTTTGTACGACGTACCGTATAGAAGTTAGGGCCATTTGAAGTTTTATCAGTGTTTGATTTGGGACTCAAGGTTAGCATAGCTTTGAGCGGTAGCTTAAATTGACAAGAGGCTCGAGTACTTTATTGTTACAAAATTTCAAGGTTTTATGACGCTCCAGTAAAAAGTTACAAGCATTTGTATGTTGCAAACTTTGACAGGTGTAGGACGTACCGTATAGAAGTTAGGGCCATTAGAAGTTTTATCAGTGTTTGATCTGGGACTCAAGGGTAGCATAGCTTTGAGCGATAGCTTAAATTGACAAGAGGCTAGAGTACTTTATTGTTACAAAATTTCAAGGTTTTATGATGCTCCAGTAAAAAGTTATAAGCATTTGTATGTTGCAGACTTTGATAGGTGTGGGATGTACCGTATAGAAGTTAGGGCCATTTGAAGTTTTATCAGTGTTTGATTTGGGACTCAAGGGTAGCATAGCTTTGAGCGATAGCTTAAATTGACAAGATGATCGAGTACTTTATTGTTACAAAATTTCAAGGTTTTATGACGCTCCAGTAAAAAGTTACAAGCATTTGTATGTTGCAAACTTTGATAGGTGTAGGACGTACCGTATAGAAGTTAGGGACATTTGAAGTTTTATAATTGTTTGTTTTGGGACTCAAGGTCTGCATAGCTTTGAGCGATAGCTTAAATTGACAAGAGGCTCGAGTATTTTTTTGTTACCAAATTTCAAGGTTTTATGACGCTCCAGTAAAAAGTTACAAACATTTGTATGTTGCAAACTTTGATAGGTGTAGGACGTACCGTATAGAAGTTAGGGCCATTTGAAGTTTTATCAGTGTTTGATTTGGGACTCAAGGGTGGCGTAGCTTTGAGCGATAGCTTAAATTGACAACAGGCTCGAGTACTTTATTGTTACAAAATTTCAAGGTTTTATGACGCTCCAGTAAAAACTTACAAGCATTTGTATGTTGCAAACTTTGATAAGTGTAGGACGTACCGTATAGAAGTTAGGGTCATTTGAAGTTTTATCAGGGTTTGATTTGGGACTCAAGGGTAGCATAGCTTTGAGCGATAGCTTAAGTTGACAAGAGGCTCGAGTACTTTTTTGGTACAAAATTTCAAGGTTTTATGACGCTCCAGTAAAAAGTTACAAGCATTTGTATGTTGCAAACTTTGATAGATGTAGGACGTACCATATAGAAGTTATGGCCATTTGAAGTTTTATAAGAGTTTCATTTGGGACTCAATGGTAGCATAGCTTTGAGCGATAGCTTAAATTGACAAGAGGCTCGAGTATTTTATTGGTGCAAAATTTCAAGGTTTTATGACGCTCCAGTAAAAAGTTACAAGCATTTGTATGTTTGCGAACTTTGATAGGTGTACGACGTACCGTATAGAAGTTAGGGCCATTTGAAGTTTTATCAGTGTTTGATTTGGGACTCAAGGGTAACATAGCTTTGAGGGATAACTTAAATTGACAAGAGGCTTGAGTACTTTATTGTTACAAAATTTCAAGGTTTTATGACGCTTCAGTAAAAAGTTACAAGCATTTGTATGTTGCAAACGTTGATAGGTGTAGGATGTACCGTATAGAAGTTAGGGGCATTTGAAGTTGTATCAGTGTTTGATTTGGGACTCAAAGGTAGCATAGCTTTCAGCGATAGCTTAAACTGACAAGAGGCTAGAGTACTTTATTGTTACAAAATTTCAAGGTTTTATGACGCTCCAGTTAAAAGTTACAAGCATTTGTATGTTGCAATCTTTGATAGGTATAGGACGTACCGTATAGAAGTTGGGGCCATTTGAAGTTTTGTCAGTGTTTGATTTGGGACTCAAGGGCAGCATAGCTTTGAGCGATAGCTTACATTGACAAGAAGCTCTAGTACTTTATTGTTACAAAATTTCAAGGTTTTATGATGCTTCAGTAAAAGTTACAAGCATTTGTATGTTGCAAACGTTGATAGGTGTAGGATGTACCATATAGAAGTTAGGGCCATTTGAAGCTTTATCAGTGTTTGATTTGGGACTCAAGGGTAACATAGCTTTGAGCGATAGCTTAAATTGACAAGAGGCTCGGGTACTTTATTATTACAAAATTTCAAGGTTTTATGACGCTCCAGTAAAAAGTTACAAGCATTTGTATGTTGCAAACTTTGATAGGTGTAGGACGTACCGT
Source organism: Clusia tigrina (assembly GCA_920105625.2). Classification (NCBI taxonomy): domain Eukaryota; kingdom Metazoa; phylum Arthropoda; class Insecta; order Diptera; family Clusiidae; genus Clusia; species Clusia tigrina. The sequence goes on along the minus strand of OV050033.1, from coordinate 107,347,430 downwards.
ATAGAAGTTAGGGCCATTTGAAGTTTTATCAGTGTTTGATTTGGGACTCAAGGGTATCATAGCTTTGAGCGATAGCTTAAATTGACAAGAGGCTCGAGTACTTTATTTTTACAAAATTTCAAGATTCTATGACGCTCCAGTAAAAAGTTACAAGCATTTGTATGTTGCAAACTTTGATAGGTGTAGGACGTATCGTATAGAAGTTAAGGCCATTTGTAGTTTTATCAGTTTTTTATTTGGGACTCAAGGGTAGCATAGCTTTGAGCGATAGCTTAAATTGACAAGAGGCTCGAGTACTTTATTGTTACAAAATTTCAAGGTTTTATGACGCTCCAGTAAAAAGTAACAAGCATTTGTATGTTGCAAACTTTGATAGATGTAGGACGTACCGTATAGAAGTTAGGGCCATTTGAAGTTTTATCAGTGTTTGATTTGGGACCCAAGGGTAGCATAGCTTTGAGCGGTAGCTTAAATTGACAAGAGGCTCGAGTACTTTATTATTACAAAATTTCAAGGTTTTATGACGCTCCAGAAAAAAGTTACAAGCATTTGTATGTTGCAAACTTTGACAGGTGTAGGAAGTACCGTATAGAAGTTAGGGCCATTAGAAGCTTTATCAGTGTTTGATTTGGGACTCAAGGGTAGTATAGCTTTGAGCGATAGCTTAAATTGACAAGAGGCTCGAGTACTTTATTGATACAAAATTTCAAGGTTTTATGACGCTCCAGTAAAAAGTTACAAGCATGTGTATGTTGCAAACTTTGATAGGTGTAGGACGTACCTTATAGAAGTTAGGGCCATTTGAAGTTTTATCAGTGTTTGATTTGGGTCTCAAGGGTAGCATAGCTTTGAGCGATAGCTTAAATTGACAAGAGGCTCGAGTACTTTATTGTTACAAAATTTGAAGGTTTTATGACGCTCCATTAAAAAGTTACAAGCATTTGTATGTTGCAGACTTTGATAGGTATAGGACGTACCGTAAAGAAGTTGGCTCCATTTGAAGTTTTATCAGTGTTTGATTTGGGACTCAAGGGCAGCATAGCTTTGAGCGATAGCTTACATTGACAAGAAGCTCTAGTACTTTATTGTTACAAAATTTCAAGGTTTTATGATGCTACAGTAAAAACTTACAAGCATTTGTATGTTGGAAACTTTGATAGGTGTAGGACGTACCGTATAGACGCTAGGGCCATTTGAAGTTTTATCAGTGTTTGATTTGGGACTAAAGGGTAGCATAGCTTTGAGCGATAGCTTAAATTGACAAGAGGCTCGGGTACTTTATTATTACAAAATTTCAAGGTTTTATGACGCTCCAGTAAAAAGTTACAAGCATTTGTATGTTGCAAACTTTGATAGGAGTAGGGCGTACCGTATTGAAGTTAGGGCCATTTGAAGTTGTATCAGTGTTTGATGTGGGACTCAAGGGTAGCATAGCTTTGAGCGATAGCTTAAATTGACTAGAGGCTCGAGTACTTTATTGTTACAAAATTTTAAGGTTTTATGACTCTCCAGTAAAAAGTTATAAGCATTTGTATGTTGCAGACTTTGATAGGTGTAGGATGTACCGTATAGAAGTTAGGGTCATTTGAAATTTTATCAGTGTTTGATTTGGGACTCAAGGGTAGCATAGCTATGAGCGATAGCTTAAATTGAAAAGAGGCTCGAGTACTTTATTGTTACAAAATTTCAAGGTTTTATGACGCTAAAGTAAAAAGTTTCAAGCATTTGTATGTTGCAAACTTTGATAAGTGTAGGACGTACCGTATAGAAGTTAGGGCCATTTGAAGTTTTATCAGTGTTTGATTTGTGACTCAATGGTAGCATAGGTTTGAGCGATAGCTTAAATTGACTAGAGGCTCGAGTACTTTATTGTTACAAAATTTCAAGGTTTTATGACGCTCCAGTAAAAAGTTACAAGCATTTGTATGTTGCAAACTTTGAGAGGTGTAGGACGTACCGTATAGAAGTTAGGGCCATTTGAAGTTTTATCAGTGTTTGATTTGGGACTCAAGGGTAGCATAGCTATGAGCGATAGCTTAAATTGAAAAGAGGCTCGAGTACTTTATTGTTACAAAATTTCAAGGTTTTATGACGCTAAAGTAAAAAGTTTCAAGCATTTGTATGTTGCAAACTTTGATAAGTGTAGGACGTACCGTATAGAAGTTAGGGCCATTTGAAGTTTTATCAGTGTTTGATTTGTGACTCAATGGTAGCATAGGTTTGAGCGATAGCTTAAATTGACAGTGGCTCGAGTACTTTATTGTTACAAAATTTCAAGGTTTTATGACGCTCCAGTAAAAAGTTACAAGCATTTGTATGTTGCAAACTTTGATAGGTGTAGGACGTACCGTATAGAAGCTAGGGCCATCCGAAGTTTAAGCAGTGCTTGATTTGGGACTCAAGGGTACCATAGCTTTCAGCGATAGCTTAAATTGACAAGAGGCTCGAGTTCTTTATTGTTACAAAATTTCAAGGTTTTATGACGCTCCAGTAAAAAGTTACAAGCATGTGTATGTTGCAAACTTTGATAGGTGTAGGACGTACCTTATAGAAGTTAGGGCCATTTGAAGCTTTATCAGTGTTTGATTTGGGACTCAAGGGTAGCATAGCTTTGAGCGATAGCTTAAATTGACAATAGGCTCGAGTACTTTATTGTTACAAAATTTGAAGGTTTTATGACGCTCCAGTAAAAAGTTACAAACATTTGTATGTTGCAAACTTTGACAGGTGTAGGACATACCGTATAGAAGTTAGGGCCATTAGAAGTTTTTTCAGTGTTTTATTTGGGTCTCAAGGGTAGCATAGCTTTGAGCGATAACTTAAATTGACAAGAGGCTCGAGTACTTTATTGTTACAAAATTTGAAGGTTTTATGACGCTCCAGTAAAAAGTTACAAGCATTTGTATGTTGCAAACTTTGATAGGTATAGGACGTACCGTAAAGAAGTTGGGGCCATTTGAAGTTTTATCAGTGTTTGATTTGGGACTCAGGGCAGCATAGCATTGAGCGATAGCTTACATTGACAAGAAGCTCTAGTACTTTATTGTTACAAAATTTCAAGGTTTTATGATGCTCCAGTAAAAACTTACAAGCATTTGTATGTTGGAAACTTTGATAGGTGTAGGACGTACCGTATAGACGCTAGGGCCATTTGAAGTTTTATCAGTGTTTGATTTGGGACTAAAGGGTAGCATAGCTTTGAGCGATAGCTTAAATTGACAAGAGGCTCGGGTACTTTATTATTACATAATTTCAAGGTTTTATGACGCTCCAGTAAAAAGTTACAAGCATTTGTATGTTGCAAACTTTGATAGGTGTAGGACGTACCGTATAGAAGTTAGGGCCATTTGAAGCTTTATCAGTGTTTGATTTGGGACTCAAGGGTAGCATAGCTTTGAGCGATAGCTTAAATTGACAAGAGGCTCGAGTACTTTATTGTTACAAAATTTCAAGGTTTTATGACGCGCCAGTAAAAAGTTACAACCATTTGTATGTTGCAAACTTTGATAGGTGTAGGACGTACCGTATAGAAGATAGGGCCATTTGAAGTTTTATCAGTGTTTGATTTGGGACTCAAGGGTAGTATAGCTTTGAGCGATAGCTTAAATTGACAAGAGGCTCGAGTACTTTATTGTTACAAAATTTCAAGTTTTATGACGCTCTAGTAAAAAGTTACAAGCATGTGTATGTTGCAAACTTTGATAGGTGTAGGACGTACCGTATAGAAGTTAGGGTAATTTGAAGTTTTATCAGTGTTTGATTTGGGACTCAAGGGTACCATAGCTTTGAGCGATAGCTTAAATTGACAAGAGGCTCGAGTACTTTATTGTTACAAAATTTCAAGGTTTTATGACGCTCCAGTAAAAAGTTACAAGCATTTGTATGTTGCAAACTTTGATAGGTGTAGGACGTACCGTATAGAAGTTAGGGCCATTTGAAGTTTTATCAGTGTTTGATTTGGGACTCAAGGGTAGCATAGCTTTGAGCGATACCTTAAATTGACAAGAGGCTCGAGTACTTTATTGTTACAAAATTTCAAGATTCTATGACGCTCCAGTAAAAAGTTACAAGCATTTGTATGTTGCAAACTTTGATAGGTGTAGGACTTATCGTATAGAAGTTAAGGCCATTTGTAGTTTTATCAGTTTTTGATTTGGGACTCAAGGGTAGCATAGTTTTGAGCGATAGCTTAAATTGACAAGAGGCTTGAGTACTTTATTGTTACAAAATTTCAAGGTTTTATGACGCTCCAGTAAAAACTTACAAGCATTTGTATGTTGCAAACTTTGATAAGTGTAGGACGTACCGTATAGAAGTTAGGGTCGTTTGAAGTTTTATCAGTGTTTGATTTGGGACTCAAGGGTAGCATAGCTTTGAGCGATAGCTTAAGTTGACAAGAGGCTCGAGTACTTTATTGGTACAAAATTTCAAGGTTTTATGACGCTCCAGTAAAAAGTTACAAGCATTTGTATGTTGCAAACTTTGATAGATGTAGGACGTACCGTATAGAAGTTATGGCCATTTGAAGTTTTATAAGACTTTCATTTGGGACTCAAGGGTAGCATAGCTTTGAGCGATAGCTTAAATTGACAAGAGGCTCGAGTACTTTATTGGTACAAAATTTCAAGGTTTTATGACGCTCCAGTAAAAAGTTACAAGCATTTGTATGTTGCAAACTTTGATAGGTGTAGGACGTACCGTATAGAAGTTAGGGCCATTTGAAGCTTTATCAGTGTTTGATTTGGGACTCAAGGGTAGCATAGCTTTGAGCGATAGCTTAAATTGACAAGAGGCTCGAGTACTTTATTGTTACAAAATTTTAAGGTTTTATGACGCCACAGCAAAAAGTTACAAGCATTTGTATGTTGCAAACTTTGAGAGGTGTAGGACGTACCGTATAGAAGTTAGGGCCATTTGAAGTTTTATCAGTGTTTGATTTGGGACTCAAGGGTAGCATAGCTATGAGCGATAGCTTAAATTGAAAAGAGGCTCGAGTACTTTATTGTTACAAAATTTCAAGGTTTTATGACGCTAAAGTAAAAAGTTACAAGCATTTGTATGTTGCAAACTTTGATAAGTGTAGGACGTACCGTATAGAAGTTAGGGCCATTTGAAGTTTTATCAGTGTTTGATTTGTGACTCAATGGTAGCATAGGTTTGAGCGATAGCTTAAATTGACAGAGGCTCGAGTACTTTATTGTTACAAAATTTCAAGGTTTTATGACGCTCCAGTAAAAAGTTACAAGCATTTGTATGTTGCAAACTTTGATAGGTGTAGGACGTACCGTATAGAAGCTAGGGCCATTTGAAGTTTTATCAGTGCTTGATTTGGGACTCAAGGGTACCATAGCTTTCAGCGATAGCTTAAATTGACAAGAGGCTCGAGTACTTTATTGTTACAAAATTTCAAGGTTTTATGACGCTCCAGTAAAAAGTTACAAGCATTTGTATGTTGCAAACTTTGATAGGTGTAGGACGTACCGTATAGAAGCTAGGGCCATTTGAAGTTTTATCAGTGTTTGATTTGGGACTCAAGGGTAGCATAGCTTTGAGCGATAGCTTAAATTGACAAGAGGCTTGAGTACTTTATTTTTACAAAATTTCAAGGTTTTATGACGCTCCAGTAAAAATTTACAAGCATTTGTATGTTGCAATCTTTGATAGGTGTAGGACGTACCGTATAGAAGTTAGGGCCATTTGAAGTTTTATCAGTGTTTGATTTGGGACTCAAGGGTAGCATAGCTTTGAGCGATAGCTTAAATTGACAAGAGGCTCGAGTACTTTATTGTTACAAAATTTCAAGGTTTTATGACGCGCCAGTAAAAAGTTACAACCATTTCTATGTTGCAAACTTTGATAGGTGTAGGACGTACCGTATAGAAGATAGGGGCATTTGAAGTTTTATCAGTGTTTGATTTGGGACTCAAGGGTAGTATAGCTTTGAGCGATAGTTTAAATTGACAAGAGGCTCGAGTACTTTATTGTTACAAAATTTCAAGGTTTTATGACGCTCCAGTAAAAAGTTACAAGCATGTGTATGTTGCAAACTTTGATAGGTGTAGGACGTACCGTATAGAAGTTAGGGTCATTTGAAGTTTTATCAGTGTTTGATTTGGGACTCAAGGGTACCATAGCTTTGAGCGATAGCTTAAATTGACAAGAGGCTCGAGTACTTTATTGTTACAAAATTTCAAGGTTTTATGACGCTCCAGTAAAAAGTTACAAGCATTTGTATGTTGCAAACTTTGATAGGTGTAGGACGTACCGTATAGAAGTTAGGGCCATTTGAAGTTTCATCAGTGTTTGATTTGGGACTCAAGGGTAGCATAGCTTTGAGCGATAGCTTAAATTGACAAGAGGCTCGAGTACTTTATTGTTACAAAATTTCAAGATTCTATGACGCTCCAGTAAAAAGTTACAAGCATTTGTATGTTGCAAACTTTGATAGGTGTAGGACGTATCGTATAGAAGTTAAGGCCATTTGTAGTTTTATCAGTTTTTGATTTGGGACTCAAGGGTAGCATAGCTTTGAGCGATAGCTTAAGTTGACAAGAGGCTCGAGTACTTTATTGGTACAAAATTTCAAGGTTTTATGACGCTCCAGTAAAAAGTTACAAGCATTTGTATGTTGCAAACTTTGATAGATGTAGGACGTACCGTATAGAAGTTATGGCCATTTGAAGTTTTATAAGACTTTCATTTGGGACTCAAGGTTAGCATAGCTTTGAGCGATAGCTTAAATTGACAAGAGGCTCGAGTATTTTTTTGTTACAAAATTTCAAGGTTTTATGACGCTCCAGTAAAAAGTTACAAACATTTGTATGTTGCAAACTTTAATAGGTGTAGGACGTACCGTAAAAAAGTTGGGGCCATTTGAAGTGTTATCAGTGTTTGATTTGGGACTCAAGGGCAGCATAGCTTTGAGCGATAGCTTACATTGACAAGAAGCTCTAGTACTTTATTGTTACAAAATTTCAAGGTTTTATGATGCTCCAGTAAAAACTTACAAGTATGTTGGAAACTTTGATAGGTGTAGGACGTACCGTATAGACGCTAGGGCCATTTGAAGTTTTATCAGTGTTTGATTTGGGACTCAAGGGTAGCATACCTTTGAGCGATAGCTTAAATTGACAAGAGGCTCGAGTACTTTATTGTTACAAAATTTTAAGGTTCTATGACGCTACAGTAAAAAGTTACAAGCATTTGTATGTTGCAAACTTTGAGAGGTGTAGGACGTACCGTATAGAAGTTAGGGCCATTTGAAGTTTTATCAGTGTTTGATTTGGGACTCAAGGGTAGTATAGCTATGAGCGATAGCTTAAATTGAAAAGAGGCTCGAGTAATTTATTGTTACAACATTTCAAGGTTTTATGACGCTAAAGTAAAAAGTTACAAGCATTTGTATGTTGCAAACTTTGATAGGTGTAGCACGTACCGTATAGAAGTTAGGGCCATTTGAAGTTTTATCAGTGTTTGATTTGGGACTCAAGGGTAGCATAGCTTTGAGCGATAGCTTAAATTGACAGAGGCCCGAGTACTTTATTGTTACAAAATTTCAAGGTTTTATGACGCTCCAGTAAAAAGTTACAAGCATTTGTATGTTGCAAACTTTGTAGGTATAGGACGTACCGTAAAGAAGTAGGGGCCATTTGAAGTTTTATCAGTGTTTGATTTGCGACTCAAGGGCAGCATAGCTTTGAGCGATAGCTTACATTGACAAGAAGCTCTAGTACTTTATTGTTACAAAATTTCAAGGTTTTATGATGCTCCAGTAAAAACTTACAAGCATTTGTATGTTGGAAACTTTGATAGGTGTAGGACGTACCGTATAGACGCTAGGGCCATTTGAAGTTTTATCAGTGTTTGATTTGGGACTCAAGGGTAGCATAGCTTTGAGCGATAGCTTAAATTGACAAGAGGCTCGAGTACTTTATTGTTACAAAATTTTAAGGTTTTATGACGCTACAGTAAAAAGTTACAAGCATTTGTATGTTGCAAACTTTGAGAGGTGTAGGACGTACCGTATAGAAGTTAGGGCCATTTGAAGTTTTATCAGTGTTTGATTTGGGACTCAAGGGTAGCATAGCTTTGGGCGACAGCTTAAATTGACAAGAGGCTCGAGTACTTTATTGTTACAAAATTTCAAGGTTTTATGACGCTCCAGTAAAAAGTTACAAGCATTTGTATGTTGCAAACTTTGATAGGTGTAGGACGTACCGTATAGAAGTTAGGGCTATTTGAAGTTTTATCAGTGTTTGATTTGGGACTCAAGGGTAGCATAGCTTTGAGCGATAGCTTAAATTGACAAGAGGCTCGAGTACTTTATTGTTACAAAATTTCAAGATTCTATGACGCTCCAGTAAAAAGTTACAAGCATTTGTATGTTGCAAACTTTGATAGGTGTAGGACGTATCGTATAGAAGTTAAGGCCATTTGTAGTTTTATCAGTTTTTGATTTGGGACTCAAGGGTAGCATAGCTTTGAGCGATAGCTTAAATTGACAAGAGGCTCGAGTACTTTATTGTTACAAAATTTCAAGGTTTTATGACGCTCCAGTAAAAATTAACAAGCATTTGTATGTTGCAAACTTTGATAGATGTAGGACGTACCGTATAGAAGTTAGGGCCATTTGAAGTTTTATCAGTGTTTGATTTGGGACCCAAGGGTAGCATAGCTTTGAGCGGTAGCTTACATTGACAAGAGGCTCGAGTACTTTATTATTACAAAATTTCAAGGTTTTATGACGCTCCAGTAAAAAGTTACAAGCATGTGTATGTTGCAAACTTTGATAGGTGTAGGACGTACCTTATAGAAGTTAGGCCCATTTGAAGTTTTATCAGTGTTTGATTTGGGACTCAAGGGTAGCATAGCTTTGAGCGATAGCTTAAATTGACAAGAGGCTCGAGTACTTTATTGTTACAAAATTTCAAGGTTTTATGACGCTCCAGTAAAAAGTTACAAGCATTTGTATATTGCAAACTTTGATAATTGTAGCACGTACCGTATAGAAGTTAGGGCCATTTGAAGTTTTATCAGTGTTTGATTTGGGACTCAAGGGTAGCATAGCTTTGAGCGATAGCTTAAATTGACAAGAGGCTTGAGTACTTTATTTTTAAAAATTTCAAGGTTTTATGACGCTCCAGTAAAAATTTACAAGCATTTGTATGTTGCAAACTTTGATAGGTGTAGGACGTACCGTATAGAAGTTAGGGCCATTTGAAGTTTTATCAGTGTTTGATTTGGGACTCAAGGGTAGCATAGCTTTGAGCGATAGCATAAATTGACAAGAGGCTCGAGTACTTTATTGTTACAAAATTTCAAGGTTTTATGACGCGCCAGTAAAAAGTTACAACCATTTGTATGTTGCAAACTTTGATAGGTGTAGGACGTACCGTATAGAAGATAGGGCCATTTGAAATTTTATCAGTGTTTGATTTGGGACTCAAGGGTAGTATAGCTTTGAGCGATAGCTTAAATTGACAAGAGGCTCGAGTACTTTATTGTTACAAAATTTCAAGGTTTTATGACGCTCCAGTAAAAAGTTACAAGCATGTGTATGTTGCAAACTTTGATAGGTGTAGGACGTACCGTATAGAAGTTAGGGTCATTTGAAGTTTTATCAGTGTTTGATTTGGGACTCAAGGGTACCATAGCTTTGATCGATAGCTTAAATTGACAAGAGGCTCGAGTACTTTATTGTTACAAAATTTCAAGGTTTTATGACGCTCCAGTAAAAAGTTACAAGCAATTGTATGTTGCAAACTTTGATAGGTGTAGGACGTATCGTATAGAAGTTAAGGCCATTTGTAGTTTTATCAGTTTTTGATTTGGGACTCAAGGGTAGCATAGCTTTGAGCGATAGCTTAAATTGACAAGAGGCTCGAGTACTTTATTGTTACAAAATTTCAAGGTTTTATGACGCTCCAGTAAAAAGTAACAAGCATTTGTATGTTGCAAACTTTGATAGATGTAGGACGTACCGTATAGAAGTTAGGGCCATTTGAAGTTTTATCAGTGTTTGATTTGGGACCCAAGGGTAGCATAGCTTTGAGCGGTAGCTTAAATTGACAAGAGTCTCGAGTACTTTATTGTTACAAAATTTCAATTTTATGACGCGCCACTAAAAAGTTACAACCATTTGTATGTTGCAAACTTTGATAGGTGTAGGACGTACCGTATAGAAGTTAGGGCCATTTGAAGTTTTATAATTGTTTGATTTGGGACTCAAGGTCTGCATAGCTTTGAGCGATAGCTTAAATTGACAAGAGGCTCGAGTATTTTTTTGTTACAAAATTTCAAGGTCTTATGACGCTCCAGTAAAAAGTTACAAACATTTGTATGTTGCAAACTTTGATAGGTGTAGGACGTACCGTATAGAAGTTAGGGCCATTTGAAGTTTTATCAGTATTTGATTTGGGACTCAAGGGTAGCATAGCTTTGAGCGATAGCTTAAATTGACAACAGGCTCGAGTACTTTATTGTTACAAAATTTCAAGGTTTTATGACGCTCCAGTAAAAACTTACAAGCATTTGTATGTTGCAAACTTTGATAAGTGTAGGACGTACCGTATAGAAGTTAGGATCATTTGAAGTTTTATCAGTGTTTGATTTGGGACTCAAGGGTAGCATAGCTTTGAGCGATAGCTTAAGTTGACAAGAGGCTCGAGTACTTTATTGGTACAAAATTTCAAGGTTTTATGACGCTCCAGTAAAAAGTTACAAGCATTTGTATGTTGCAATATTTGATAGGTATAGGACGTACCGTATAGAAGTTGGGGCCATTTAAAGTTTTGTCAGTGTTTGATTTGGGACTCAAGGGCAGCATAGCTTTGAGCGATAGATTACATTGACAAGAAGCTCTAGTACTTTATTGTTACAAAATTTCAAGGTTTTATGATGCTTCAGTAAATAGTTACAAGCATTTGTATGTTGCAAACGTTGATAGGTGTAGGATGTACCGTATAGAAGTTAGGGCCATTTGAAGTTTTATCAGTGTTTGATTTGGGACTCAAGGGTAACATAGCTTTGAGCGATAGCTTAAATTGACAAGAGGCTCGAGTACTTTATTGTTACAAAATTTCAAGGTTTTATGACGCTTCAGTAAAAAGTTAGAAGCATTTGTATGTTGCAAACGTTGATAGGTGTAGGATGTACCGTATAGAAGTTAGGGCCATTTGAAGTTGTATCAGTGTTTGATTTGGGACTCAAAGGTAGCATAGCTTTCAGCGATAGCTTAAATTGCCAAGAGGCTAGAGTACTTTATTGTTACAAAATTTCAAGGTTTTATGACGCTCCACTAAAAAGTTATAAGCATGTGTATGGTGCAAACTTTGACAGGTGTAGGACGTACCGTATAGAAGTTATTGCCATTAGAAGTTTTTTCAGTGTTTGATTTGGGTCTCAAGGGTAGCATAGCTTTGAACGATAGCTTAAATTGACAAGAGGCTCGAGTACTTTATTGTTACAAAATTTGAAGGTTTTATGACGCTCCAGTAAAAAGTTACAAGCATTTGTATGTTGCAAACTTTGATAGGTATAGGACGTACCGTAAAGAAGTTGGGGCCATTTGAAGTGTTATCAGTGTTTGATTTGAGACTCAAGGGCAGCATAGCTTTGAGCGATAGCTTACATTGACAAGAAGCTCTAGTACTTTATTGTTACAAAATTTCAAGGTTTTATGATGCTCCAGTAAAAACTTACAAGCATTTGTATGTTGGAAACTTTGATAGGTGTAGGACGTACCGTATAGACGCTAGGGCCATTTGAAGTTTTATCAGTGTTTGATTTGGGACTCAAGGGTAGCATACCTTTGAGCGATAGCTTAAATTGACAAGAGGCTGGAGTACTTTATTGTTACAAAATTTTAAGGTTCTATGACGCTACAGTAAAAAGTTACAAGCATTTGTATGTTGCAAACTTTGAGAGGTGTAGGACGTACCGTATAGAAGTTAGGGCCATTTGAAGTTTTATCAGTGTTTGATTTGGGACTCAAGGGTAGTATAGCTATGAGCGATAGCTTAAATTGAAAAGAGGCTCGAGTAATTTATTGTTACAACATTTCAAGGTTTTATGACGCTAAAGTAAAAAGTTACAAGCATTTGTATGTTGCAAACTTTGATAGGTGTAGGACGTACCATATAGAAGTTAGGGCCATTTGAAGTTTTATCAGTGCTTGATTTGGGACTCAAGGGTACCATAGCTTTGAGCGATAGCTTAAATTGACAAGAGGCTCGAGTACTTTATTGTTACAAAATTTCAAGGTTTTATGACGCTCCAGTAAAAAGTTACAAGCATTTGTATGTTGCAAACTTTGATAGGTGTAGCACGTACCGTATAGAAGTTAGGGCCATTTGAAGTTTTATCAGTGTTTGATTTGGGACTCAAGGGTAGCATAGCTTTGAGCGATAGCTTAAATTGACAGAGGCCCGAGTACTTTATTGTTACAAAATTTCAAGGTTTTGTGACGCTCCAGTAAAAAGTTACAAGCATTTGTATGTTGCAAACTTTGATAGGTATAGGACGTACCGTAAAGAAGTAGGGGCCATTTGAAGTTTTATCAGTGTTTGATTTGGGACTCAAGGGCAGCATAGCTTTGAGCGATAGCTTACATTGACAAGAAGCTCTAGTACTTTATTGTTACAAAATTTCAAGGTTTTATGATGCTCCAGTAAAAACTTACAAGCATTTGTATGTTGGAAACTTTGATAGGTGTAGGACGTACCGTATAGACGCTAGGGCCATTTGAAGTTTTATCAGTGTTTGATTTGGGACTCAAGGGTAGCATAGCTTTGAGCGATAGCTTAAATTGACAAGAGGCTCGAGTACTTTATTGTTACAAAATTTTAAGGTTTTATGACGCTACAGTAAAAAGTTACAAGCATTTGTATGTTGCAAACTTTGAGAGGTGTAGGACGTACCGTATAGAAGTTAGGGCCATTTGAAGTTTTATCAGTGTTTGATTTGGGACTCAAGGGTAGCATAGCTTTGGGCGACAGCTTAAATTGACAAGAGGCTCGAGTACTTTATTGTTACAAAATTTCAAGGTTTTATGACGCTCCAGTAAAAAGTTACAAGCATTTGTATGTTGCAAACTTTGATAGGTGTAGGACGTACCGTATAGAAGTTAGGGCTATTTGAAGTTTTATCAGTGTTTGATTTGGGACTCAAGGGTAGCATAGCTTTGAGCGATAGCTTAAATTGACAAGAGGCTCGAGTACTTTATTGTTACAAAATTTCAAGATTCTATGACGCTCCAGTAAAAAGTTACAAGCATTTGTATGTTGCAAACTTTGATAGGTGTAGGACGTATCGTATAGAAGTTAAGGCCATTTGTAGTTTTATCAGTTTTTGATTTGGGACTCAAGGGTAGCATAGCTTTGAGCGATAGCTTAAATTGACAAGAGGCTCGAGTACTTTATTGTTACAAAATTTCAAGATTTTATGACGCTCCAGTAAAAATTAACAAGCATTTGTATGTTGCAAACTTTGATAGATGTAGGACGTACCGTATAGAAGTTAGGGCCATTTGAAGTTTTATCAGTGTTTGATTTGGGACCCAAGGGTAGCATAGCTTTGAGCGGTAGCTTACATTGACAAGAGGCTCGAGTACTTTATTATTACAAAATTTCAAGGTTTTATGACGCTCCAGTAAAAAGTTACAAGCATGTGTATGTTGCAAACTTTGATAGGTGTAGGACGTACCTTATAGAAGTTAGGCCCATTTGAAGTTTTATCAGTGTTTGATTTGGGACTCAAGGGTAGCATAGCTTTGAGCGATAGCTTAGATTTACAAGAGGCTCGAGTACTTTATTGTTACAAAATTTCAAGGTTTTATGACGCTCCAGTAAAAAGTTACAAGCATTTGTATATTGCAAACTTTGATAATTGTAGGACGTACCGTATAGAAGTTAGGGCCATTTGAAGTTTTATCAGTGTTTGATTTGGGACTCAAGGGTAGCATAGCTTTGAGCGATAGCTTAAATTGACAAGAGGCTTGAGTACTTTATTTTTACAAAATTTCAAGGTTTTATGACGCTCCAGTAAAAATTTACAAGCATTTGTATGTTGCAAACTTTGATAGGTGTAGGACGTACCGTATAGAAGTTAGGGCCATTTGAAGTTTTATCAGTGTTTGATTTGGGACTCAAGGGTAGCATAGCTTTGAGCGATAGCTTAAATTGACAAGAGTCTCGAGTACTTTATTGTTACAAAATTTCAATTTTATGACGCGCCACTAAAAAGTTACAACCATTTGTATGTTGCAAACTTTGATAGGTGTAGGACGTACCGTATAGAAGTTAGGGCCATTTGAAGTTTTATAATTGTTTGATTTGGGACTCAAGGTCTGCATAGCTTTGAGCGATAGCTTAAATTGACAAGAGGCTCGAGTATTTTTTTGTTACAAAATTTCAAGGTCTTATGACGCTCCAGTAAAAAGTTACAAACATTTGTATGTTGCAAACTTTGATAGGTGTAGGACGTACCGTATAGAAGTTAGGGCCATTTGAAGTTTTATCAGTGTTTGATTTGGGACTCAAGGGTAGCATAGCTTTGAGCGATAGCTTAAATTGACAACAGGCTCGAGTACTTTATTGTTACAAAATTTCAAGGTTTTATGACGCTCCAGTAAAAACTTACAAGCATTTGTATGTTGCAAACTTTGATAAGTGTAGGACGTACCGTATAGAAGTTAGGATCATTTGAAGTTTTATCAGTGTTTGATTTGGGACTCAAGGGTAGCATAGTTTTGAGCGATAGCTTAAATTGACAAGAGGCTCGAGTACTTTATTGTTACAAAATTTCAAGGTTTTATGACGGTCCAGTAAAAAGTTACAAGCATTTGTATGTTGCAAACTTTGATAAGTATAGGACGTACCGTATAGAAGTTAGGGCCATTAGAAGTTTTCAGTGTTTGATTTGGGACTCAAAGGTAGCATAGCTTTCAGCGATAGCTTAAATTGACAAGAGGCTAGAGTACTTTATTGTTACAAAATTTCAAGGTTTTATGACGCTCCACTAAAAAGTTATAAGCATGTGTATGGTGCAAACTTTGACAGGTGTAGGACGTACCGTATAGAAGTTAGGGCCATTAGAAGTTTTATCAGTGTTTGATTTGGGACTCAAGGGTAGTATAGCTTTGAGCGATAGCTTAAATTGACAAGAGGCTCGAGTACTTTATTGTTACAAAATTTCAAGGTTTTATGACGCTCCAGTAAAAAGTTACAAGCAATTTTATGTTGCAATATTTGATAAGTATAGGACGTACCGTATAGAAGTTGGGGCCATTTGAAGTTTTGTCAGTGTTTGATTTGGGACACAAGGGCAGCATAGCTTTGAGCGATAGCTTACATTGACAAGAAGCTCTAGTACTTTATTGTTACAAAATTTCAAGGTTTTATGATGCTTCCGTAAAAAGTTACAAGCATTTGTATGTTGCAAACGTTGATAGGTGTAGGATGTACCGTATAGAAGTTAGGGCCATTTGAAGTTTTATCAGTGTTTGATTTGGGACTCAAGGGTAACATAGCTTTGAGCGATAGCTTAAATTGACAAGAGGCTCGAGTACTTTATTGTTACAAAATTTCAAGGTTTTATGACGCTTCAGTAAAAAGTTACAAGCATTTGTATGTTGCAAACGTTGATAGGTGTAGGATGTACCGTATAGAAGTTAGGGCCATTTGAAGTTGTATCAGTGTTTGATTTGGGACTCAAAGGTAGCATAGCTTTCAGCGATAGCTTAAATTGACAAGAGGCTAGAGTACTTTATTGTTACAAAAGTGTGTTTGATTTGGGACTCAAGGGTAGTATAGCTATGAGCGATAGCTTAAATTGAAAAGAGGCTCGAGTACTTTATTGTTACAAAATTTCAAGGTTTTATGACGCTCCACTAAAAAGTTATAAGCATGTGTATGGTGCAAACTTTGACAGGTTTAGGACGTACCGTATAGAAGGTAGGGCCATTAGAAGTTTTATCAGTGTTTGATTTGGGACTCAAGGGTAGTATAGCTTTCAGTGATAGCTTAAATTGACAAGAGGCTAGAGTACTTTATTGTTACAAAATTTCAAGGTTTTATGACGCTCCACTAAAAAGTTATAAGCATGTGTATGGTGCAAACTTTGACAGGTTTAGGACGTACCGTATAGAAGGTAGGGCCATTAGAAGTTTTATCAGTGTTTGATTTGGGACTCAAGGGTAGTATAGCTTTGAGCGATAGCTTAAATTGACAAGAGGCTCGAATACTTTATTGTTACAAAATTTCAAGGTTTTATGACGCTTCAGTAAAAAGTTACAAGCATTTGTATGTTGCAAACGTTGATAGGTGTAGGATGTACCGTATAGAAGTTAGGGCCATTTGAAGTTGTATCAGTGTTTGATTTGGGACTCAAAGGTAGCATAGCTTTCAGCGATAGCTTAAATTGACAAGAGGCTAGAGTACTTTATTGTTACAAAAGTGTGTTTGATTTGGGACTCAAGGGTAGTATAGCTATGAGCGATAGCTTAAATTGAAAAGAGGCTCGAGTACTTTATTGTTACAAAATTTCAAGGTTTTATGACGCTAAAGTAAAAAGTTACAAGCATTTGTATGTTGCAAACTTTGATAGGTGTAGGACGTACCATATAGAAGTTAGGGCCATTTGAAGTTTTATCAGTGCTTGATTTGGGACTCAAGGGTACCATAGCTTTGAGCGATAGCTTAAATTGACAAGAGGCTCGAGTACTTTATTGTTACAAAATTTCAAGGTTTTATGACGCTAAAGTAAAAAGTTACAAGCATTTGTATGTTGCAAACTTTGATAGGTGTAGGACGTACCATATAGAAGTTAGGGCCATTTGAAGTTTTATCAGTGCTTGATTTGGGACTCAAGGGTACCATAGCTTTGAGCGATAGCTTAAATTGACAAGAGGCTCGAGTACTTTATTGTTACAAAATTTCAAGGTTTTATGACGCTCCAGTAAAAAGTTACAAGCATTTGTATGTTGCAAACTTTGATAGGTGTAGGACGTACCGTATAGAAGTTAGGGCCATTTGAAGTTTTATCAGTGTTTGATTTGGGACTCAAGGGTAGCATAGCTTTGAGCCATAGCTTAAATTGACAGAGGCTCGAGTACTTTATTGTTACAAAAGTTCAAGGTTTTATGACGCTCCAGTTAAAAGTTACAAGCATTTGTATGTTGCAAACTTTGATAGGTATAGGACGTACCGTAAAGAAGTTGGGGCCATTTGAAGTTTTATCAGTGTTTGATTTGGGACTCAAGGGCAGCATAGCTTTGAGCGATAGCTTACATTGACAAGAAGCTCTAGTACTTTATTGTTACAAAATTTCAAGGTTTTATGATGCTCCAGTAAAAACTTACAAGCATTTGTATGTTGGAAACTTTGATAGGTGTAGGACGTACCGTATAGACGCTAGGGCCATTTGAAGTTTTATCAGTGTTTGATTTGGGACTCTAGGGTAGCATAGCTTTGAGCGATAGCTTAAATTGACAAGAGGCTCGAGTACTTTATTGTTACAAAATTTTAAGATTTTATGACGCTACAGTAAAAAGTTACAAGCATTTGTATGTTGCAAACTTTGAGAGGTGTAGGACGAACCGTATAGAAGTTAGGGGCATTTGAAGTTTTATCAGTGTTTGATTTGGGACTCAAGGGTAGCATAGCTATGAGCGATAGCTTAAATTGAAAAGAGGCTCGAGTACTTTATTGTTACAAAATTTCAAGGTTTTATGACGCTAAAGTAAAAAGTTACAAGCATTTGTATGTTGCAAACTTTGATAGGTGTAGGACGTTCCGTACAGAAGTTAGGGCCATTTGAAGTTTTATCAGTGCTTGATTTGGGACTCAAGGGTACCATTGCTTTGAGCGATAGCTTAAATTGACAAGAGGCTCGAGTACTTTATTGTTACAAAATTTCAAGGTTTTATGACGCTCCAGTAAAAAGTAACAAGCATTTGTATGTTGCAAACTTTGATAGGTGTAGGACGTACCGTATAGAAGTTAGGGCTATTTGAAGTTTTATCAGTGTTTGATTTGGGACTCAAGGGTAGCATAGCTTTGAGCGATAGCTTAAATTGACAAGAGGCTCGAGTACTTTATTATTACAAAATTTCAAGGTTTTATGACGCTCCAGAAAAAAGTTACAAGCATTTGTATGTTGCAAACTTTGATAGGTGTAGGACGTACCGTATAGAAGTTATGGCCATTTGAAGTTTTATAAGAGTTTCATTTGGGACTCAAAGGTAGCATAGCTTTCAGTGATAGCTTAAATTGACAAGAGGCTAGAGTACTTTATTGTTACAAGATTTCAAGGTTTTATGACGCTCCACTAAAAAGTTATAAGCATGTGTATGGTGCAAACTTTGACAGGTTTAGGACGTACCGTATAGAAGGTAGGGCCATTAGAAGTTTTATCAGTGTTTGATTTGGGACTCAAGGGTAGTATAGCTTTGAGCGATAGCTTAAATTGACAAGAGGCTCGAATACTTTATTGTTACAAAATTTCAAGGTTTTATGACGCTCCAGTGAAAAGTTACAAGCATTTGTATGTTGCAAACTTTGATAGGTGTAGGACGTACCGTATAGAAGTTAGGGCCATTTGAAGTTTTATCAGTGTTTGATCTGGGACTCAAGGGTAGCATAGCTTTGAGCGATAGCTTAAATTGACAAGAGGCTAGAGTTCTTTATTGTTACAAAATTTCAAGGTTTTATGACGCTCCAGTAAAAAGTTATAAGCATTTATATGTTGCAAACTTTCATAAGTGTAGGAGTTACCATATAGAAGTTAGGGCCATTTGAAGTTTTATCAGTGTTTGATTTGGGACTCAAGGGTAGCATAGCTTTGAGCGATAGCTTAAATTGACAAGAGTCTCGAGTACTTTATTGTTACAAAATTTCAAGGCTTTATGACGCGCCAGTAAAAAGTTACAACCATTTGTATGTTGCAAACTTTGATAGGTATAGGACGTACCGTATAGAAGGTAGGGCCATTTGAAGTTTTATCAGTGTTTGATTTGGGACTCAAGGGTAGTATAGCTTTGAGCGATAGCTTAAAATGACAAGAGGCTCGAGTACTTTATTGTTACAAAATTTCAAGGTTTTATGACGCTCCAGTAAAAAGTTACAAGCATCTGTATGTTGCAAACTTTGATAGGTGTAGGACGTACCGTATAGAAGTTAGGGCCATTTGAAGTTTTATCAGTGTTTGATTTGGGACTCAACGGTAGCATAGCTTCGAGAGATAACTTAAATTGACAAGAGGCTCGAGTACTTTATTGTTACAAAATTTCAAGGTTTTATGACGCTCCAGTAAAAAGTTACAAGCATTTGTATGTTGCAAACTTTGATAGGTGTAGGACGTACGGTATAGAAGTTAGGGCCATTTGAAGTTTTATCAGTGTTTGATTTGGGACTGAAGGGTAGCATAGCTTTGAGCGATAGCTTAAATTGACAAGAGGCTCGACTACTCTATTGTTACAAAATTTCAAGGTTTTATGACGCTCCAGTAAAAAGTTACAAGCATTTATATGTTCCAAACTTTGATAGGTGTAGGAAGTACGGTATAGAAGTTAGGGCCATTTGAAGTTTTATCAGTGTTTGATTTGGGACTCAAGGGCAGCATAGCTTTGAGCGATAGCTTAAATTGACAAGAGGCTCGAGTACTTTATTGTTACAAAATTTCAAGGTTTTATGACGCACCAGTAAAAAGTTACAAGCATTTGTTTGTTGCAAATTTTGATATGTGTAGGGCGTACCGTATAGAAGTTAGGGCCATTTGAAGTTTTATCAGTGTTTGATCTGGGACTCAAGGGTAGCATAGCTTTGAGCGATAGCTTAAATTGACAAGAGGCTAGAGTACTTTATTGTTACAAAATTTCAAGGTATTATGACGCTCCAGTAAAAAGTTACAAGCATTTGTATGTTGCAAACTTTGATAGGTGTAGGACGTACGGTATAGAAGTTAGGGCCATTTGAAGTTTTATCAGTGTTTGATTTGGGACTGAAGGGTAGCATAGCTTTGAGCGATAGCTTAAATTGACAAGAGGCTCGACTACTCTATTGTTACAAAATTTCAAGGTTTTATGACGCTCCAGTAAAAAGTTACAAGCATTTATATGTTGCAAACTTTGATAGGTATAGGACGTACCCTATAGAAGGTAGGGCCATTTGAAGTTTTATCAGTGTTTGATTTGGGACTCAAGGGTAGTATAGTTTTGAGCGATAGCTTAAAATGACAAGAGGCTCGAGTACTTTATTGTTACAAAATTTCAATGTTTTATGACGCTCCAGTAAAAAGTTACAAGCATTTGTATGTTGCAAACTTTGATAGGTGTAGGACGTACCGTATAGAAGTTATGGCCATTTGAAGTTTTATAAGAGTTTCATTTGGGACTCAAAGGTAGCATAGCTTTCAGTGATAGCTTAAATTGACAAGAGGCTAGAGTACTTTATTGTTACAAAATTTCAAGGTTTTATGACGCTCCACTAAAAAGTTATAAGCATGTG
This sequence comes from Clusia tigrina, assembly GCA_920105625.2. Classification (NCBI taxonomy): domain Eukaryota; kingdom Metazoa; phylum Arthropoda; class Insecta; order Diptera; family Clusiidae; genus Clusia; species Clusia tigrina. Next base: position 107,326,929 of record OV050033.1, on the reverse strand, counting down.
TATGGTGCAAACTTTGACAGGTTTAGGACGTACCGTATAGAAGGTAGGGCCATAAGAAGTTTTATCAGTGTTTGATTTGGGACTCAAGGGTAGTATAGCTTTGAGCGATAGCTTAAATTGACAAGAGGCTCGAAAACTTTATTGTTACAAAATTTCAAGGTTTTATGACGCTCCACTAAAAAGTTATAAGCATGTGTATGGTGCAAACTTTGACAGGTGTAGGACGTACCGTATAGAAGTTAGGGCCATTTGAAGTTTTATCAGTGTTTGATCTGGGACTCAAGGGTAGCATAGCTTTGAGCGATAGCTTAAATTGACAAGAGGCTGGAGTACTTTATTGTTACAAAATTTCAAGGTTTTATGACGCTCCAGTAAAAAGTTATAAGCATTTATATGTTGCAAACTTTCATAAGTGTAGGAGTTACCATATAGAAGTTAGGGCCATTTGAAGTTTTATCAGTGTTTGATTTGGGACTCAAGGGTAGCATAGCTTTGAGCGATAGCTTAAATTGACAAGAGTCTCGAGTACTTTATTGTTACAAAATTTCAAGGTTTTATGACGCTCCAGTAAAAAGTTATAAGCATTTATATGTTGCAAACTTTCATAAGTGTAGGAGTTACCATATAGAAGTTAGGGCCATTTGAAGTTTTATCAGTGTTTGATTTGGGACTCAAGGGTAGCATAGCTTTGAGCGATAACTTAAATTGACAAGAGGCTAGAGTACTTTATTGTTACAAAATTTCAAGGTTTTATGACGCTCCAGTAAAAAGTTATAAGCATTTGTATGTTGCAAACTTTGACAGGTGTTAGACGTACCGTATAGAAGTTAGGGCCATGAGAAGTTTGATCAGTGTTTGATTTGGGACTCAAGGGTGGTATAGCTTTGAGCGATAGCTTAAATTGACAAGAGGCTCGAGTACTTTATTGTTACAAAATTTCAAGGTTTCACGACGCTCCAGTAAAAAGTTACAAGCATTTGTAAGTTGCAAACTTTGATAGGTGTAGGACGTACCGTACAGAATTTAGGGCCATTTGAAGTTTTATCAGTGGTTGATTTGGGACTCAAGGGTAGCATAGCTTTGAGCGATAGCTTAAATTGACAAGAGGCTCGAGTACTTTATTGTTACAAAATTTCAAGGTTTTATGACGCTCCAGTAAAAAGTTACAAGCATTTGTATGTAGCAAACTTTGATAGGTGTAGGACGTACCGTATAGAAGGTAGGGCCATTTGAAATTTTATCAGTGTTTGATTTGGGACTCAAGAGTAGCATAGCTGTAAGCGATAGCTTAAATTGACAAGAGGCTCGACTACTTTATTGTTACAAAATTTCAAGGTTTTATGACGCTCCAGTAAAAAGTTACAAGCATTTGTATGTTGCAAACTTTGATAGGTGTAGGACGTACCGTATAGAAGTTAGGGCCATTTGAAGTTTTATCAGTGTTTGATTTGGGACTCAAGGGTAGCATAGCTTTGAGCGATAGCTTAAATTGACAAGAGGCTAGAGTACTTTATTGTTAAAAAATTTCAAGGTTTTATGACCCTCCAGTAAAGAGTTACAAGCATTTGTATGTTGCAAACGTTGATAGGTGTAGAACGTACCGTATAGAAGTTAGGGCCATTTGAAGTTTTGTCAATGTTTGATTTGGGACTCAAGGGTAGCATAGCTTTGAGCGATAACTTAAATTGACAAGAGGCTAGAGTACTTTATTGTTACAAAATTTCAAGGTTTTATGACGCTCCACTAAAAAGTTATAAGCATGTGTATGGTGCAAACTTTGACAGGTTTAGGACGTACCGTATAGAAGGTAGGGCCATTAGAAGTTTTATCAGTGTTTGATTTGGGACTCAAGGGTAGCATAGCTTTGAGCGATAGCTTAAATTGACAAGAGGCTCGAGTACTTTATTGTTACAAAATTTCAAGATTTTATGACGCTCCAGTAAAAAGTAACAAGCATGTGTATGTTGCAAACTTTGATAGGTGTAGGACGTAGCGTATAGAAGTTAGGGCCATTTGAAATTTTATCAGTGTTTGATTTGGGTCTCAAGGGTAGCATAGCTTTGAGCGGTAGCTTAAATTGACAAGAGGCTCGAGTGCTTTATTGTTACAAAATTTCAAGGTTTTATGACGCTCCAGTAAAAAGTTACAAGCATTTGTATGTTGCAAACTTTGACAGGTGTTAGACGTACCGTATAGAAGTTAGGGCCATTTGAAGTTTTATCAGTGTTTGATTTGGGACTCAAGGGTAGGATAGCTTTGAGCGATAGCTTAAATTTACAAGAGGCTCGAGTACTTTATTGTTACAAAATTTCAAGGTTTTATGACGCTCCAGTAAAAAGTTACAAGCATTTGTATGTTGCAAACGTTGATAGGTGTAGGACGTACCGTATAGAAGTTAGGGCCATTTGAAGGTTTGTCAATGTTTGATTTGGGACTCAAGGGTAGCATAGCTTTGAGCGATAACTTAAATTGACAAGAGGCTAGAGTACTTTATTGTTACAAAATTTTAAGGTTTTATGACGCTCCACTAAAAAGTTATAAGCATGTGTATGGTGCAAACTTTGACAGGTTTAGGACGTACCGTATAGAAGGTAGGGCCATTAGAAGTTTTATCAGTGTTTGATTTGGGACTCAAGGGTAGTATAGCTTTGAGCGATAGCTTAAATTGACAAGAGGCTCGAATACTTTATTGTTACAAAATTTCAAGGTTTTATGACGCTCCAGTGAAAAGTTATAAGCATTTGTATGTTGCAAACTTTGATAGGTGTAGGACGTACCGTATAGAAGTTAGGGCCATTTGAAGTTTTATCAGTGTTTGATCTGGGACTCAAGGGTAGCATAGCTTTGAGCGATAGCTTAAATTGACAAGAGGCTAGAGTACTTTATTGTTACAAAATTTCAAGGTTTTATGACGCTCCAGTAAAAAGTTATAAGCATTTATATGTTGCAAACTTTCATAAGTGTAGGAGTTACCATATAGAAGCTAGGGCCATTTGAAGTTTTATCAGTGTTTGATTTGGGACTCAAGGGTAGCATAGCTTTGAGCGATAACTTAAATTGACAAGAGGCTAGAGTACTTTATTGTTACAAAATTTCAAGGTTTTATGACGCTCCAGTAAAAAGTTATAAGCATTTATATGTTGCAAACTTTCATAAGTGTAGGACGTACCATATAGAAGTTAGGGCAATTTGAAGTTTTATCAGTGTTTGATTTGGGACTCAAGGGTAACATAGCTTTGAGCGATAGCTTAAATTGACAAGAGGCTCGAATACTTTATTGTAACAAAATTTCAAGGTTTTATGACGCCTCAGTAAAAAGTTACAAGCATTTGTATGTTGCAAACGTTGATAGGTGTAGGACGTACCGTATAGAAGTTAGGGCCATTTGAAGTTTTGTCAATGTTTGATTTGGGACTCAAGGATAGCATAGCTTTGAGCGATAGCTTAAATTGACAAGAGGCTCGAGTACTTTATTGTTACAAAATTTCAAGGTTTTATGACGCACCAGAAAAAAGTTACAAACATTTGTATGTTGCAAACTTTGATAGGTGTAGGGCGTACCGTATAGAAGTTAGGGCCATTTGAAGATTTATCAATGTTTGATCTGGGACTCAAGGGTAGCATAGCTTTGAGCGATAGCTTAAATTGACAAGAGGCTCGAGTACTTTATTGTTACAAAATTTCAAGGTTTTATGACGCTCCAGTAAAAAGTTACAAGCATTTGTATGTTGCAAACTTTGATAGGTGTAGGACGTACCGTATAGAAGTTAGGGCCATTTGAAGTTTTATCAGTGTTTGATTTGGGACTCAAGGGTAGCATAGCTTTGAGCGATAGCTTAAATTGACAAGAGGCTAGAGTACTTTATTGTTACAAAATTTCAAGGTTTTATGACGCTCCAGTAAAAAGTTACAAACATTTGTATGTTGCAAACGTTGATAGGTGTAGGACGCACCGTATAGAAGTTAGGGCCATTTGAAGGTTTGTCAATGTTTGATTTGGGACTCAAGGGTAGCATAGCTTTGAGCGATAACTTAAATTGACAAGAGGCTAGAGTACTTTATTGTTACAAAATTTCAAGGTTTTATGACGCTCCACTAAAAAGTTATAAGCATGTGTATGGTGCAAACTTTGACAGGTTTAGGACGTACCGTATAGAAGGTAGGGCCATTAGAAGTTTTATCAGTGTTTGATTTGGGACTCAAGGGTGTTATAGCTTTGAGCGATAGCTTAAATTGACAAGAGGCTCGAGTACTTTATTGTTACAAAATTTCAAGGTTTCACGACGCTCCAGTAAAAAGTTACAAGCATTTGTAAGTTGCAAACTTTGATAGGTGTAGGACGTACCGTACAGAATTTAGGGCCATTTGAAGTTTTATCAGTGGTTGATTTGGGACTCAAGGGTAGCATAGCTTTGAGCGATAGCTTAAATTGACAAGAGGCTCGAGTACTTTATTGTTACAAAATTTCAAGGTTTTATGACGCTCCAGTAAAAAGTTACAAGCATTTGTATGTAGCAAACTTTGATAGGTGTAGGACGTACCGTATAGAAGGTTGGGCCATTTGAAATTTTATCAGTGTTTGATTTGGGACTCAAGAGTAGCATAGCTGTAAGCGATAGCTTAAATTGACAAGAGGCTCGACTACTTTATTGTTACAAAATTTCAAGGTTTTATGACGCTCCAGTAAAAAGTTACAAGCATTTGTATGTTGCAAACTTTGATAGGTGTAGGACGTACCGTATAGAAGTTAGGGCCATTTGAAGTTTTATCAGTGTTTGATTTGGGACTCAAGGGTAGCATAGCTTTGAGCGATAGCTTAAATTGACAAGAGGCTAGAGTACTTTATTGTTACAAAATTTCAAGGTTTTATGACGCTCCACTAAAAAGTTATAAGCATGTGTATGGTGCAAACTTTGACAGGTTTAGGACGTACCGTATAGAAGGTAGGGCCATTAGAAGTTTTATCAGTGTTTGATTTGGGACTCAAGGGTAGCATAGCTTTGAGCGATAGCTTAAATTGACAAGAGGCTCGAGTACTTTATTGTTACAAAATTTCAAGGTTTTATGACGCTCCAGTAAAAAGTAACAAGCATGTGTATGTTGCAAACTTTGATAGGTGTAGGACGTAGCGTATAGAAGTTAGGGCCATTTGAAGTTTTGTCAATGTTTGATTTGGGACTCAAGGGTAGCATAGCTTTGATCGATAACTTAAATTGACAAGAGGCTAGAGTACTTTATTGTTACAAAATTTCAAGGTTTTATGACGCTCCACTAAAAAGTTATAAGCATGTGTATGGTGCAAACTTTGACAGGTTTAGGACGTACCGTATAGAAGGTAGGGCCATTAGAAGTTTTATCAGTGTTTGATTTGGGACTCAAGGGTAGCATAGCTTTGAGCGATAGCTTAAATTGACAAGAGGCTCGAGTACTTTATTGTTACAAAATTTCAAGGTTTTATGACGCTCCAGTAAAAAGTAACAAGCATGTGTATGTTGCAAACTTTGATAGGTGTAGGACGTAGCGTATAGAAGTTAGGGCCATTTGAAGTTTTGTCAATGTTTGATTTGGGACTCAAGGGTAGCATAGCTTTGATCGATAACTTAAATTGACAAGAGGCTAGAGTACTTTATTGTTACAAAATTTCAAGGTTTTATGACGCTCCACTAAAAAGTTATAAGCATGTGTATGGTGCAAACTTTGACAGGTTTAGGACGTACCGTATAGAAGGTAGGGCCATTAGAAGTTTTATCAGTGTTTGATTTGGGACTCAAGGGTAGCATAGCTTTGAGCGATAGCTTAAATTGACAAGAGGCTCGAGTACTTTATTGTTACAAAATTTCAAGGTTTTATGACGCTCCAGTAAAAAGTAACAAGCATGTGTATGTTGCAAACTTTGATAGGTGTAGGACGTAGCGTATAGAAGTTAGGGCCATTTGAAGTTTTGTCAATGTTTGATTTGGGACTCAAGGGTAGCATAGCTTTGATCGATAACTTAAATTGACAAGAGGCTAGAGTACTTTATTGTTACAAAATTTCAAGGTTTTATGACGCTCCACTAAAAAGTTATAAGCATGTGTATGGTGCAAACTTTGACAGGTTTAGGACGTACCGTATAGAAGGTAGGGCCATTAGAAGTTTTATCAGTGTTTGATTTGGGACTCAAGGGTAGCATAGCTTTGAGCGATAGCTTAAATTGACAAGAGGCTCGAGTACTTTATTGTTACAAAATTTCAAGGTTTTATGACGCTCCAGTAAAAAGTAACAAGCATGTGTATGTTGCAAACTTTGATAGGTGTAGGACGTAGCGTATAGAAGTTAGGGCCATTTGAAGTTTTGTCAATGTTTGATTTGGGACTCAAGGGTAGCATAGCTTTGATCGATAACTTAAATTGACAAGAGGCTAGAGTACTTTATTGTTACAAAATTTCAAGGTTTTATGACGCTCCACTAAAAAGTTATAAGCATGTGTATGGTGCAAACTTTGACAGGTTTAGGACGTACCGTATAGAAGGTAGGGCCATTAGAAGTTTTATCAGTGTTTGATTTGGGACTCAAGGGTAGCATAGCTTTGAGCGATAGCTTAAATTGACAAGAGGCTCGAGTACTTTATTGTTACAAAATTTCAAGGTTTTATGACGCTCCAGTAAAAAGTAACAAGCATGTGTATGTTGCAAACTTTGATAGGTGTAGGACGTAGCGTATAGAAGTTAGGGCCATTTGAAATTTTATCAGTGTTTGATTTGGGTCTCAAGGGTAGCATAGCTTTGAGCGGTAGCTTAAATTGACAAGAGGCTCGAGTGCTTTATTGTTACAAAATTTCAAGGTTTTATGACGCTCCAGTAAAAAGTTACAAGCATTTGTATGTTGCAAACTTTGACAGGTGTTAGACGTACCCTATAGAAGTTAGGGCCATTTGAAGTTTTATCAGTGTTTGATTTGGGACTCAAGGGTAGGATAGCTTTGAGCGATAGCTTAAATTGACAAGAGGCTCGAGTACTTTATTGTTACAAAATTTCAAGGTTTTATGACGCTCCAGTAAAAAGTTACAAGCATTTGTATGTTGCAAACGTTGATAGGTGTAGGACGTACCGTATAGAAGTTAGGGCCATTTGAAGGTTTGTCAATGTTTGATTTGGGACTCAAGGGTAGCATAGCTTTGAGCGATAACTTAAATTGACAAGAGGCTAGAGTACTTTATTGTTACAAAATTTCAAGGTTTTATGACGCTCCACTAAAAAGTTATAAGCATGTGTATGTTGCAAACTTTCATAAGTGTAGGAGTTACCATATAGAAGTTAGGGCCATTTGAAGTTTTATCAGTGTTTGATTTGGGACTCAAGGGTAGCATAGCTTTGAGCGATAACTTAAATTGACAAGAGGCTAGAGTACTTTATTGTTACAAAATTTCAAGGTTTTATGACGCTCCAGTAAAAAGTTATAAGCATTTATGTGTTGCAAACTTTCATAAGTGTAGGACGCACCATATAGAAGTTAGGGCAATTTGAAGTTTTATCAGTGTTTGATTTGGGACTCAAGGGTAACATAGCTTTGAGCGATAGCTTAAATTGACAAGAGGCTCGAATACTTTATTGTAACAAAATTTCAAGGTTTTATGACGCCTCAGTAAAAAGTTACAAGCATTTGTATGTTGCAAACGTTGATAGGTGTAGGACGTACCGTATAGAAGTTAGGGCCATTTGAAGTTTTGTCAATGTTTGATTTGGGACTCAAGGGTAGCATAGCTTTGAGCGATAACTTAAATTGACAAGAGGCTAGAGTACTTTATTGTTACAAAATTTCAAGGTTTTATGACGCTCCAGTAAAAAGTTACAAGCATTTGTATGTTGCAAACTTTGACAGGTGTTAGACGTACCGTATAGAAGTTAGGGCCATTAGAAGTTTGATCAGTGTTTGATTTGGGACTCAAGGGTGGTATGGCTTTGAGCGATAGCTTAAATTGACAAGAGGCTCGAGTACTTTATTGTTACAAAATTTCAAGGTTTCACGACGCTCCAGTAAAAAGTTACAAGCATTTGTAAGTTGCAAACTTTGATAGGTGTAGGACGTACCGTACAGAATTTAGGGCCATTTGAAGTTTTATCAGTGTTTGATTTGGGACTCAAGGGTAGCATAGCTTTGAGCGATAGCTTAAATTGACAAGAATCTCGAGTACTTTATTGTTACAAAATTTCAAGGTTTTATGACGCTCCAGTAAAAAGTTACAAGCATTTGTATGTAGCAAACTTTGATAGGTGTAGGACGTACCGTATAGAAGGTAGGGCCATTTGAAATTTTATCAGTGTTTGATTTGGGACTCAAGAGTAGCATAGCTGTGAGCGATAGCTTAAATTGACAAGAGGCTCGACTACTTTATTGTTACAAAATTTCAAGGTTTTATGACGCTCCAGTAAAAAGTTACAAGCATTTGTATGTTGCAAACTTTGATAGGTGTAGGACGTACGGTATAGAAGTATGGGCCATTCGAAGTTTTATCAGTGTTTGATTTGGGACTCAAGGATAGCATAGCTTTGAGCGATAGCTTAAATTGACAAGAGGCTCGAGTACTTTATTGTTACAAAATTTCAAGGTTTTATGACGCACCAGAAAAAAGTTACAAGCATTTGTATGTTGCAAACTTTGATAGGTGTAGGGCGTACCATATAGAAGTTAGGGCTATTTGAAGATTTATCAATGTTTGATCTGGGACTCAAGGGTAGCATAGCTTTGAGCGATAGCTTAAGTTGACAAGAGGCTCGAGTACTTTATTGTTACAAAATTTCAAGGTTTTATGACGCTCCAGTAAAAAGTTACAAGCATTTGTATGTAGCAAACTTTGATAGGTGTAGGACGTACCGTATAGAAGGTAGGGCCATTTGAAATTTTATCAGTGTTTGATTTGGGACTCAAGAGTAGCATAGCTGTGAGCGATAGCTTAAATTGACAAGAGGCTCGACTACTTTATTGTTACAAAATTTCAAGGTTTTATGACGCTCCAGTAAAAAGTTACAAGCATTTGTATGTTGCAAACTTTGATAGGTGTAGGACGTACGGTATAGAAGTATGGGCCATTTGAAGTTTTATCAGTGTTTGATTTGGGACTCAAGGATAGCATAGCTTTGAGCGATAGCTTAAATTGACAAGAGGCTCGAGTACTTTATTGTTACAAAATTTCAAGGTTTTATGACGCACCAGAAAAAAGTTACAAGCATTTGTATGTTGCAAACTTTGATAGGTGTAGGGCGTACCATATAGAAGTTAGGGCTATTTGAAGATTTATCAATGTTTGATCTGGGACTCAAGGGTAGCATAGCTTTGAGCGATAGCTTAAGTTGACAAGAGGCTCGAGTACTTTATTGTTACAAAATTTCAAGGTTTTATGACGCTCCAGTAAAAAGTAACAAGCATGTGTATGTTGCAAACTTTGATAGGTGTAGGACGTAGCGTATAGAAGTTAGGGCCATTTGAAATTTTATCAGTGTTTGATTTGGGTCTCAAGGGTAGCATAGCTTTGAGCGGTAGCTTAAATTGACAAGAGGCTCGAGTGCTTTATTGTTACAAAATTTCAAGGTTTTATGACGCTCCAGTAAAAAGTTACAAGCATTTGTATGTTGCAAACTTTGACAGGTGTTAGACGTACCCTATAGAAGTTAGGGCCATTTGAAGTTTTATCAGTGTTTGATTTGGGACTCAAGGGTAGGATAGCTTTGAGCGATAGCTTAAATTGACAAGAGGCTCGAGTACTTTATTGTTAAAAAATTTCAAGGTTTTATGACGCTCCAGTAAAAAGTTACAAGCATTTGTATGTTGCAAACGTTGATAGGTGTAGGACGTACCGTATAGAAGTTAGGGCCATTTGAAGGTTTGTCAATGTTTGATTTGGGACTCAAGGGTAGCATAGCTTTGAGCGATAACTTAAATTGACAAGAGGCTAGAGTACTTTATTGTTACAAAATTTCAAGGTTTTATGACGCTCCAATAAAAAGTTATAAGCATGTGTATGTTGCAAACTTTCATAAGTGTAGGAGTTACCATATAGAAGTTAGGGCCATTTGAAGTTTTATCAGTGTTTGATTTGGGACTCAAGGGTAGCATAGCTTTGAGCGATAACTTAAATTGACAAGAGGCTAGAGTACTTTATTGTTACAAAATTTCAAGGTTTTATGACGCTCCAGTAAAAAGTTATAAGCATTTATGTGTTGCAAACTTTCATAAGTGTAGGACGCACCATATAGAAGTTAGGGCAATTTGAAGTTTTATCAGTGTTTGATTTGGGACTCAAGGGTAACATAGCTTTGAGCGATAGCTTAAATTGACAAGAGGCTCGAATACTTTATTGTAACAAAATTTCAAGGTTTTATGACGCCTCAGTAAAAAGTTACAAGCATTTGTATGTTGCAAACGTTGATAGGTGTAGGACGTACCGTATAGAAGTTAGGGCCATTTGAAGTTTTGTCAATGTTTGATTTGGGACTCAAGGGTAGCATAGCTTTGAGCGATAACTTAAATTGACAAGAGGCTAGAGTACTTTATTGTTACAAAATTTCAAGGTTTTATGACGCTCCAGTAAAAAGTTACAAGCATTTGTATGTTGCAAACTTTGACAGGTGTTAGACGTACCGTATAGAAGTTAGGGCCATTAGAAGTTTGATCAGTGTTTGATTTGGGACTCAAGGGTGGTATAGCTTTGAGCGATAGCTTAAATTGACAAGAGGCTCGAGTACTTTATTGTTACAAAATTTCAAGGTTTCACGACGCTCCAGTAAAAAGTTACAAGCATTTGTAAGTTGCAAACTTTGATAGGTGTAGGACGTACCGTACAGAATTTAGGGCCATTTGAAGTTTTATCAGTGTTTGATTTGGGACTCAAGGGTAGCATAGCTTTGAGCGATAGCTTAAATTGACAAGAATCTCGAGTACTTTATTGTTACAAAATTTCAAGGTTTTATGACGCTCCAGTAAAAAGTTACAAGCATTTGTATGTAGCAAACTGTGATAGGTGTAGGACGTACCGTATAGAAGGTAGGGCCATTTGAAATTTTATCAGTGTTTGATTTGGGACTCAAGAGTAGCATAGCTGTGAGCGATAGCTTAAATTGACAAGAGGCTCGACTACTTTATTGTTACAAAATTTCAAGGTTTTATGACGCTCCAGTAAAAAGTTACAAGCATTTGTATGTTGCAAACTTTGATAGGTGTAGGACGTACGGTATAGAAGTATGGGCCATTTGAAGTTTTATCAGTGTTTGATTTGGGACTCAAGGATAGCATAGCTTTGAGCGATAGCTTAAATTGACAAGAGGCTCGAGTACTTTATTGTTACAAAATTTCAAGGTTTTATGACGCACCAGAAAAAAGTTACAAGCATCTGTATGTTGCAAACTTTGATAGGTGTAGGGCGTACCATATAGAAGTTAGGGCTATTTGAAGATTTATCAATGTTTGATCTGGGACTCAAGGGTAGCATAGCTTTGAGCGATAGCTTAAGTTGACAAGAGGCTCGAGTACTTTATTGTTACAAAATTTCAAGGTTTTATGACGCTCCAGTAAAAAGTTACAAGCATTTGTATGTTGCAAACTTTGATAGGTGTAGGACGTACCGTATAGAAGTTAGGGCCATTTGAAGTTTTATCAGTGTTTGATTTGGGACTCAAGGGTAGCATAGCTTTGAGCGATAGCTTAAATTGACAAGAGGCTAGAGTACTTTATTGTTACAAAATTTCAAGGTTTTATGACGCTCCAGTAAAAAGTTACAAGCATTTGTATGTTGCAAACGTTGATAGGTGTAGGACGTACCGTATAGAAGTTAGGGCCATTTGAAGTTTTGTCAATGTTTGATTTGGGACTCATGGGTAGCATAGCTTTGAGCGATAACTTAAATTGACAAGAGGCTCGAGTACTTTATTGTTACAAAATTTCAAGGTTTTATGACGCTCCAGTAAAAAGTTACAAGAATTTGTATGTTGCAAACTTTGATAGGTGTAGGACGTACCGTATAGAAGGTAGGGCCATTTGAAGTTTTATCAGTGTTTGATTTGGGACTCACGGGTAGCATAGCTGTGAGCGATAGCTTAAATTGACAAGAGGCTCGACTACTTTATTGTTACAAAATTTCAAGGTTTTATGACGCTCCAGTAAAAAGATACAAGCATTTGTATGTTGCAAACTTTTATAGGTGTAGGACGTACGGTATAGAAGTATGGGCCATTTGAAGTTTTATCAGTGTTTGATTTGGGACTCAAGGGTAGCATAGCTTTGAGCGATAGCTTAAATTGACAAGAGGCTCGAGTACTTTATTGTTACAAAATTTAAAGGTTTTATGACGCACCAGAAAAAAGTTACCAGCATTTGTATGTTGCAAACTTTGATAGGTGTAGGGCGTACCGTATAGAAGTTAGGGCCATTTGAAGTTTTATCAGTGTTTGATCTGGGACTCAAGGGTAGCATAGCTTTGAGCGATAGCTTAAACTGACAAGAGGCTAGAGTACTTTATTGTCACAAAATTTCAGGGTTTTATGACGCTCCAGTAAAAAGTTATAAGCATTTGTATGTTGCAGACTTTGATAAGTGTAGGACGTACCGTATAGAAGTTAAGGCCATTTGAAGTTTTATCAGTGCTTGATTTGGGACTCAAGGGTAGCATAGCTTTGAGCGATAGCTTAAATTGACAAGAGGCTCGAGTACTTTATTGTTACAAAATTTCAAGGTTTTATGACGCTCCAGTAAAAAGTTACAAGCATTTGCATGTTGCAAACTTTGATAGGTGTAGGACGTACCGTATAGAAGTTAGGGCCATTTGAAGTTTTATCAGTGTTTGATTTGGGACTCAAGGGTAGCATAGCTTTGAGCGATAGCTTAAATTGACAAGAGGCTCGAGTACTTTATTGTTACAAAATTTCAAGGTTTTAGGACGCTCCAGTAAAAAGTTATAAGCATTTGTATGTTGCAGACTTTGATAGGTGTGGGATGTACCGTATAGAAGTTAGGGCCATTTGAAGTTTTATCAGTGTTTGATTTGGGACTCAAGGGTAGCATAGGTTTGAGCGATAGCTTAAATTGACAAGAGGATCGAGTACTTTATTGTTACAAAATTTCAAGGTTTTATGACGCTCCAGTAAAAAGTTACAAGCATTTGTATGTTGGAAACTTTTATAGGTGTAGGACGTACGGTATAGAAGTATGGGCCATTTGAAGTTTTATCAGTGTTTGATTTGGGACTCAAGGGTAGCATAGCTTTGGGCGATAGCTTAAATTGACAAGAGGCTCGAGTACTTTATTGTTACAAAATTTCAAGGTTTTATGGCGCACCAGAAAAAGTTACAAGCATTTGTATGTTGCAAACTTTGATAGGTGTAGGGCGTACCGTATAGAAGTTAGGGTCATTTGAAGTTTTATCAGTGTTTGATCTGGGACTCAAGGGTAGCATAGCTTTGAGCGATAGCTTAAATTGGCAAGAGGCTAGAGTTACTTTATTGTCACAAAATTTCAGGGTTTTATGACGCTCCAGTAAAAAGTTATAAGCATTTGTATGTTGCAGACTTTGATAAGTGTAGGACGTACCGTATAGAAGTTAAGGCCATTTGAAGTTTTATCAGTGTTTGATTTGGGACTCAAGGGTAGCATAGGTTTGAGCGATAGCTTAAATTGACAGGAGGATCGAGTACTTTATTGTTACAAAATTTCAAGGTTTTATGACGCTCCAGTAAAAAGTTACAAGCATTTGTATGTTGCAAACTTCGATAGGTGTAGGACGTACCGTATAGAAGTGAGGGCTATTTGAAGTTTTATAATTGTTTGATTTGGGACTCAAGGGTAGCATAGCTTTGAGCGATAGCTTAAATTGACAAGAGGATGGAGTACTTTATTGTTACAAAATTTCAAGGTTTTATGACGCTCCAGTAAAAAGTTACAAGCATTTGTATGTTGCAAACTTCGATAGGTGTAGGACGTACCGTATAGAAGTGAGGGCTATTTGAAGTTTTATAATTGTTTGATTTGGGACTCAAGGGTAGCATAGCTTTGAGCGATAGCTTAAATTGACAAGAGGCTCGAGTATTTTTTGTTACAAAATTTCAAGGTTTTATGACGCTCCAGTAAAAAGTTACAAACATTTGTATGTTGCAAACTTTGATAGGTGCAGGACGTACCGTACAGAATTTAGGGCCATTTGAAGTTTTATCAGTGTTTGATTTGGGACTCAAGGGTAGCATAGCTTTGAGCGATAGCTTAAATTGACAACAGGCTCGAGTACTTTATTGTTTCAAAATTTCAAGGTTTTATGACGCTCCAGTAAAAAGTTACAAGCATTTGTATGTTGCAAACTTTGATAAGTGTAGGACGGACCGTATAGAAGGTAGGGCCATTAGAAGTTTTATCAGTGTTTGATTTGGGACTCAAGGGTAGCATAGCTTTGAGCGATAGCTTAAATTGACAAGAGGCTCGAGTACTTTATTGTTACAAAATTTCAAGGTTTTATGACGCTCCAGTAAAAAGTAACAAGCATGTGTATGTTGCAAACTTTGATAGGTGTAGGACGTACCGTATAGAAGTTAGGGCCATTTGAAATTTTATCAGTGTTTGATTTGGGTCTCAAGGGTAGCATAGCTTTGAGCGGTAGCTTAAATTGACAAGAGGCTCGGGTACTTTATTGTAAAAAAATTTCAAGGTTTTATGACGCTCCAGTAAAAAGTTACAAGCATTTGTATGTTGCAAACTTTGACAGGTGTTAGACGTACCGTATAGAAGTTAGGGCCATTAGAAGTTTTATCAGTGTTTGATTTGGGACTCAAGGGTAGTATAGCTTTGAGCGATAGCTTAAATTGACAAGAGGCTCGAGTACTTTATTGTTACAAAATTTCAAGGTTTCACGACGCTCCAGTAAAAAGTTACAAGCATTTGTAAGTTGCAAACTTTGATAGGTGTAGGACGTACCGTACAGAATTTAGGGCCATTTGAAGTTTTATCAGTGTTTGATTTGGGACTCAAGGGTAGGATAGCTTTGAGCGATAGCTTAAATTGACAAGAGGCTCGAGTACTTTATTGTTACAAAATTTCAAGGTTTTATGACGCTCCAGTATAAAGATACAAGCATTTGTATGTTGCAAACTTTTATAGGTGTAGGACGTACGGTATAGAAGATTGGCCCATTTGAAGTTTTATCAGTGTTTGATTTGGGACTCAAGGGTAGCATAGCTTTGAGCGATAGCTTAAATTGGCAAGAGGCTCGAGCACTTTATTGTTACAAAATTTAAAGGTTTTATGACGCACCAGAAAAAAGTTACCAGCATTTGTATGTTGCAAACTTTGATAGGTGTAGGGCGTACCGTATAGAAGTTAGGGCCATTTGAAGTTTTATCAGTGTTTGATTTGGGACTCAAGGGTAGCATAGCTTTGAGCGATAGCTTAAATTGACAAGAGGCTCGAGTACTTTATTGTTACAAAATTTCAAGGTTTTAGGACGCTCCAGTAAAAAGTTATAAGCATTTGTATGTTGCAGACTTTGATAGGTGCGGGATGTACCGTATAGAAGTTAGGGCCATTTGAAGTTTTATCAGTGTTTGATTTGGGACTCAAGGGTAGCATAGGTTTGAGCGATAGCTTAAATTGACAAGAGGCTAGAGTACTTTATTGTCACAAAATTTCAGGGTTTTATGACGCTCCAGTAAAAAGTTATAAGCATTTGTATGTTGCAGACTTTGATAAGTGTAGGACGTACCGTATAGAAGTTAAGGCCATTTGAAGTTTTATCAGTGTTTGATTTGGGACTCAAGGGTAGCATAGCTTTGAGCGATAGCTTAAATTGACAAGAGGCTCGAGTACTTTATTGTTACAAAATTTCAAGGTTTTATGACGCTCCAGTAAAAAGTTACAAGCATTTGCATGTTGCAAACTTTGATAGGTGTAGGACGTACCGTATAGAAGTTAGGGACATTTGAAGTTTTATCAGTGTTTGATTTGGGACTCAAGGGTAGCATAGCTTTGAGCGATAGCTTAAATTGACAAGAGGCTCGAGTACTTTATTGTTACAAAATTTCAAGGTTTTAGGACGCTCCAGTAAAAAGTTATAAGCATTTGTATGTTGCAGACTTTGATAGGTGCGGGATGTACCGTATAGAAGTTAGGGCCATTTGAAGTTTTATCAGTGTTTGATTTGGGACTCAAGGGTAGCATAGGTTTGAGCGATAGCTTAAATTGACAAGAGGATCGAGTACTTTATTGTTACAAAATTTCAAGGTTTTATGACGCTCCAGTAAAAAGTTACAAGCATTTGTATGTTGCAAACTTCGATAGGTGTAGGACGTACCGTATAGAAGTGAGGGCTATTTGAAGTTTTATAATTGTTTGATTTGGGACTCAAGGGTAGCATAGCTTTGAGCGATAGCTTAAATTGACAAGAGGCTCGAGTATTTTTTGTTACAAAATTTCAAGGTTTTATGACGCTCCAGTAAAAAGTTACAAACATTTGTATGTTGCAAACTTTGATAGGTGCAGGACGTACCGTACAGAATTTAGGGCCATTTGAAGTTTTATCAGTGTTTGATTTGGGACTCAAGGGTAGCATAGCTTTGAGCGATAGCTTAAATTGACAACAGGCTCGAGTACTTTATTGTTTCAAAATTTCAAGGTTTTATGACGCTCCAGTAAAAAGTTACAAGCATTTGTATGTTGCAAACTTTGATAAGTGTAGGACGGACCGTATAGAAGGTAGGGCCATTAGAAGTTTTATCAGTGTTTGATTTGGGACTCAAGGGTAGCATAGCTTTGAGCGATAGCTTAAATTGACAAGAGGCTCGAGTACTTTATTGTTACAAAATTTCAAGGTTTTATGACGCTCCAGTAAAAAGTAACAAGCATGTGTATGTTGCAAACTTTGATAGGTGTAGGACGTACCGTATAGAAGTTAGGGCCATTTGAAATTTTATCAGTGTTTGATTTGGGTCTCAAGGGTAGCATAGCTTTGAGCGGTAGCTTAAATTGACAAGAGGCTCGAGTACTTTATTGTAAAAAAATTTCAAGGTTTTATGACGCTCCAGTAAAAAGTTACAAGCATTTGTATGTTGCAAACTTTGACAGGTGTTAGACGTACCGTATAGAAGTTAGGGCCATTAGAAGTTTTATCAGTGTTTGATTTGGGACTCAAGGGTAGTATAGCTTTGAGCGATAGCTTAAATTGACAAGAGGCTCGAGTACTTTATTGTTACAAAATTTCAAGGTTTCACGACGCTCCAGTAAAAAGTTACAAGCATTTGTAAGGTGCAAACTTTGATAGGTGTAGGACGTACGGTATAGAAGATTGGCCCATTTGAAGTTTTATCAGTGTTTGATTTGGGACTCAAGGGTAGCATAGCTTTGAGCGATAGCTTAAATTGGCAAGAGGCTCGAGCACTTTATTGTTACAAAATTTAAAGGTTTTATGACGCACCAGAAAAAAGTTACCAGCATTTGTATGTTGCAAACTTTGATAGGTGTAGGGCGTACCGTATAGAAGTTAGGGCCATTTGAAGTTTTATCAGTGTTTGATTTGGGACTCAAGGGTAGCATAGCTTTGAGCGATAGCTTAAATTGACAAGAGGCTCGAGTACTTTATTGTTACAAAATTTCAAGGTTTTAGGACGCTCCAGTAAAAAGTTATAAGCATTTGTATGTTGCAGACTTTGATAGGTGCGGGATGTACCGTATAGAAGTTAGGGCCATTTGAAGTTTTATCAGTGTTTGATTTGGGACTCAAGGGTAGCATAGGTTTGAGCGATAGCTTAAATTGACAAGAGGCTAGAGTACTTTATTGTCACAAAATTTCAGGGTTTTATGACGCTCCAGTAAAAAGTTATAAGCATTTGTATGTTGCAGACTTTGATAAGTGTAGGACGTACCGTATAGAAGTTAAGGCCATTTGAAGTTTTATCAGTGTTTGATTTGGGACTCAAGGGTAGCATAGCTTTGAGCGATAGCTTAAATTGACAAGAGGCTCGAGTACTTTATTGTTACAAAATTTCAAGGTTTTATGACGCTCCAGTAAAAAGTTACAAGCATTTGCATGTTGCAAACTTTGATAGGTGTAGGACGTACCGTATAGAAGTTAGGGACATTTGAAGTTTTATCAGTGTTTGATTTGGGACTCAAGGGTAGCATAGCTTTGAGCGATAGCTTAAATTGACAAGAGGCTCGAGTACTTTATTGTTACAAAATTTCAAGGTTTTAGGACGCTCCAGTAAAAAGTTATAAGCATTTGTATGTTGCAGACTTTGATAGGTGCGGGATGTACCGTATAGAAGTTAGGGCCATTTGAAGTTTTATCAGTGTTTGATTTGGGACTCAAGGGTAGCATAGGTTTGAGCGATAGCTTAAATTGACAAGAGGATCGAGTACTTTATTGTTACAAAATTTCAAGGTTTTATGACGCTCCAGTAAAAAGTTACAAGCATTTGTATGTTGCAAACTTCGATAGGTGTAGGACGTACCGTATAGAAGTGAGGGCTATTTGAAGTTTTATAATTGTTTGATTTGGGACTCAAGGGTAGCATAGCTTTGAGCGATAGCTTAAATTGACAAGAGGCTCGAGTATTTTTTGTTACAAAATTTCAAGGTTTTATGACGCTCCAGTAAAAAGTTACAAACATTTGTATGTTGCAAACTTTGATAGGTGCAGGACGTACCGTACAGAATTTAGGGCCATTTGAAGTTTTATCAGTGTTTGATTTGGGACTCAAGGGTAGCATAGCTTTGAGCGATAGCTTAAATTGACAACAGGCTCGAGTACTTTATTGTTTCAAAATTTCAAGGTTTTATGACGCTCCAGTAAAAAGTTACAAGCATTTGTATGTTGCAAACTTTGATAAGTGTAGGACGGACCGTATAGAAGGTAGGGCCATTAGAAGTTTTATCAGTGTTTGATTTGGGACTCAAGGGTAGCATAGCTTTGAGCGATAGCTTAAATTGACAAGAGGCTCGAGTACTTTATTGTTACAAAATTTCAAGGTTTTATGACGCTCCAGTAAAAAGTAACAAGCATGTGTATGTTGCAAACTTTGATAGGTGTAGGACGTACCGTATAGAAGTTAGGGCCATTTGAAATTTTATCAGTGTTTGATTTGGGTCTCAAGGGTAGCATAGCTTTGAGCGGTAGCTTAAATTGACAAGAGGCTCGAGTACTTTATTGTAAAAAAATTTCAAGGTTTTATGACGCTCCAGTAAAAAGTTACAAGCATTTGTATGTTGCAAACTTTGACAGGTGTTAGACGTACCGTATAGAAGTTAGGGCCATTAGAAGTTTTATCAGTGTTTGATTTGGGACTCAAGGGTAGTATAGCTTTGAGCGATAGCTTAAATTGACAAGAGGCTCGAGTACTTTATTGTTACAAAATTTCAAGGTTTCACGACGCTCCAGTAAAAAGTTACAAGCATTTGTAAGGTGCAAACTTTGATAGGTGTAGGACGTACCGTACAGAATTTAGGGCCATTTGAAGTTTTATCAGTGTTTGACTTGGGACTCAAGGGTAGGATAGCTTTGAGCGATAGCTTAAATTGACAAGAGGCTCGAGTACTTTATTGTTACAAAATTTCAAGGTTTTATGACGCTCCAGTAAAAAGTTACAAGCATTTGTATGTTGCAAACTTTGATAGGTGTAGGACGTACCGTATAGAAGGTAGGGCCATTTGAAGTTTTATCAGTGTTTGATTTGGGACTCACGGGTAGCATAGCTGTGAGCGATAGCTTAAATTGACAAGAGGCTCGACTACTTTATTGTTACAAAATTTCAAGGTTTTATGACGCTCCAGTATAAAGATACAAGCATTTGTATGTTGCAAACTTTTATAGGTGTAGGACGTACGGTATAGAAGTATGGGCCATTTGAAGTTTTATCAGTGTTTGATTTGGGACTCAAGGGTAGCATAGCTTTGAGCGATAGCTTAAATTGACAAGAGGCTCGAGTACTTTATTGTTACAAAATTTAAAGGTTTTATGACGCACCAGAAAAAAGTTACCAGCATTTGTATGTTGCAAACTTTGATAGGTGTAGGGCGTACCGTATAGAAGTTAGGGCCATTTGAAGTTTTATCAGTGTTTGATCTGGGACTCAAGGGTAGCATAGCTTTGAGCGATAGCTTAAATTGACAAGAGGCTCGAGTACTTTATTGTTACAAAATTTCAAGGTTTTAGGACGCTCCAGTAAAAAGTTATAAGCATTTGTATGTTGCAGACTTTGATAGGTGTGGGATGTACCGTATAGAAGTTAGGGTCATTTGAAGTTTTATCAGTGTTTGATTTGGGACTCAAGGGTAGCATAGGTTTGAGCTATAGCTTAAATTGACAAGAGGATCGAGTACTTTATTGTTACAAAATTTCAAGGTTTTATGACGCTCCAGTAAAAAGTTACAAGCATTTGTATGTTGGAAACTTTTATAGGTGTAGGACGTACGGTATAGAGGTATGGGCCATTTGAAGTTTTATCAGTGTTTGATTTGGGACTCAAGGGTAGCATAGCTTTGAGCGATAGCTTAAATTGACAAGAGGCTCGAGTACTTTATTGTTACAAAATTTCAAGGTTTTATGACGCACCAGAAAAAAGTTACAAGCATTTGTATGTTGCAAACTTTGATAGGTGTAGGGCGTACCGTATAGAAGTTAGGGTCATTTGAAGTTTTATCAGTGTTTGATCTGGGACTCAAGGGTAGCATAGCTTTGAGCGATAGCTTAAAATGACAAGAGGCTAGAGTACTTTATTGTCACAAAATTTCAGGGTTTTATGACGCTCCAGTAAAAAGTTATAAGCATTTGTATGTTGCAGACTTTGATAAGTGTAGGACGTACCGTACAGAAGTTAGGGCCATTTGAAGTTTTATCAGTGTTTGATTTGGGACTCAAGGGTAGCATAGCTTTGAGCGATAGCTTAAATTGACAAGAGGCTCGAGTACTTTATTGTTACAAAATTTCAAGGTTTTATGACGCTCCAGTAAAAAGTTACAAGCATTTGCATGTTGCAAACTTTGATAGGTGTAGGACGTACCGTATAGAAGTTAGGGCCATTTGAAGTTTTATCAGTGTTTGATTTGGGACTCAAGGGTAGCATAGCTTTGAGCGATAGCTTAAATTGACAAGAGGCTCGAGTACTTTATTGTTACAAAATTTCAAGGTTTTAGGACGCTCCAGTAAAAAGTTATAAGCATTTGTATGTTGCAGACTTTGATAGGTGCGGGATGTACCGTATAGAAGTTAGGGCCATTTGAAGTTTTATCAGTGTTTGATTTGGGACTCAAGGGTAGCATAGGTTTGAGCGATAGCTTAAATTGACAAGAGGATCGAGTACTTTATTGTTACAAAATTTCAAGGTTTTATGACGCTCCAGTAAAAAGTTACAAGCATTTGTATGTTGCAAACTTCGATAGGTGTAGGACGTGCCGTATAGAAGTGAGGGCTATTTGAAGTTTTATAATTGTTTGATTTGGGACTCAAGGGTAGCATAGCTTTGAGCGATAGCTTAAATTGACAAGAGGCTCGAGTATTTTTTTGTTACAAAATTTCAAGGTTTTATGACGCTCCAGTAAAAAGTTACAAACATTTGTATGTTGCAAACTTCGATAGGTGTAGGACGTACCGTATAGAAGTGAGGGCTATTTGAAGTTTTATAATTGTTTGATTTGGGACTCAAGGGTAGCATAGCTTTGAGCGATAGCTTAAATTGACAAGAGGCTCGAGTACTTTATTGGTACAAAATTTCAAGGTTTCATGACGCTCCAGTAAAAAGTTACAAGCATTTGTATATTTGCAAACTTTGATAGGTGTAGGACGTACCGTATAGAAGTAAGGGCCATTTGAAGTTTTATCAGTGTTTGATTTGGGTATCAAGGGTAGCATAGCTTTGAGCGGTAGCTTAAATTGACAAGAGGCTCGAGTACTTTATTGTTACAAAATTTCAAGGTTTTATGACGCTCCAGTAAAAAGTTACAAGCATTTGTATGTTGCAAACTTTGACAGGTGTTAGACGTACCGTATAGAAGTTAGGGCCATTAGAAGTTTTATCAGTGTTTGATTTGGGACTCAAGGGTAGCATAGCTTTGAGCGATAGCTTAAATTGACAAGAGGCTCGAGTACTTTATTGTTACAAAATTTCAAGGTTTTAGGACGCTCCAGTAAAAAGTTATAAGCATTTGTATGTTGCAGACTTTGATAGGTGCGGGATGTACCGTATAGAAGTTAGGGCCATTTGAAGTTTTATCAGTGTTTGATTTGGGACTCAAGGGTAGCATAGGTTTGAGCGATAGCTTAAATTGACAAGAGGATCGAGTACTTTATTGTTACAAAATTTCAAGGTTTTATGACGCTCCAGTAAAAAGTTACAAGCATTTGTATGTTGCAAACTTCGATAGGTGTAGGACGTGCCGTATAGAAGTGAGGGCTATTTGAAGTTTTATAATTGTTTGATTTGGGACTCAAGGGTAGCATAGCTTTGAGCGATAGCTTAAATTGACAAGAGGCTCGAGTATTTTTTTGTTACAAAATTTCAAGGTTTTATGACGCTCCAGTAAAAAGTTACAAACATTTTGTATGTTGCAAACTTCGATAGGTGTAGGACGTACCGTATAGAAGTGAGGGCTATTTGAAGTTTTATAATTGTTTGATTTGGGACTCAAGGGTAGCATAGCTTTGAGCGATAGCTTAAATTGACAAGAGGCTCGAGTACTTTATTGGTACAAAATTTCAAGGTTTCATGACGCTCCAGTAAAAAGTTACAAGCATTTGTATATTTGCAAACTTTGATAGGTGTAGGACGTACCGTATAGAAGTTAGGGCCATTTGAAGTTTTATCAGTGTTTGATTTGGGTATCAAGGGTAGCATAGCTTTGAGCGGTAGCTTAAATTGACAAGAGGCTCGAGTGCTTTATTGTTACAAAATTTCAAGGTTTTATGACGCTCCAGTAAAAAGTTACAAGCATTTGTATGTTGCAAACTTTGACAGGTGTTAGACGTACCGTATAGAAGTTAGGGCCATTAGAAGTTTTATCAGTGTTTGATTTGGGACTCAAGGGTAGTATAGCTTTGAGCGATAGCTTAAATTGACAAGAGGCTCGAGTACTTTATTGTTACAAAATTTCAAGGTTTCACGACGCTCCAGTAAAAAGTTACAAGCATTTGTAAGTTGCAAACTTTGATAGGTGTAGGACGTACCGTATATAAGTTAGGGCCATTTGAAGTTTTATCAGTGTTTGATTTGAGACTCAAGGGTAGCATAGCTTTGAGCGATAGCTTAAATTGACAAGAGGCTCGAGTACTTTATTGTTACAAAATTTCAAGGTTTTATGACGCTCCAGTAAAAAGTAACAAGCATGTGTATGTTGCAAACTTTGATAGGTGTAGGACGTACCGTATAGAAGTTAGGGCCATTTGAAATTTTATCAGTGTTTGATTTGGGTCTCAAGGGTAGCATAGCTTTGAGCGGTAGCTTAAATTGACAAGAGGCTCGAGTACTTTATTGTTACAAAATTTCAAGGTTTTATGACGCTCCAGTAAAAAGTTACAAGCATTTGTATGTTGCAAACTTTGACAGGTGTTAGACGTACGGTATAGAAGTATGGGCCATTTGAAGTTTTATTAGTGTTTGATTTGGGACTCAAGGGTAGCATAGCTTTGAGCGATAGCTTAAATTGACAAGAGGCTCGAGTACTTTATTGTTACAAAATTTTAAGGTTTTATGACGCACCAGAAAAAAGTTACCAGCATTTGTATGTTGCAAACTTTGATAGGTGTAGGGCGTACCGTATAGAAGTTAGGGCCATTTGAAGTTTTATCAGTGTTTGATCTGGGACTCAAGGGTAGCATAGCTTTGAGCGATAGCTTAAATTGACAAGAGGCTAGAGTACTTTATTGTCACAAAATTTCAGGGTTTTATGACGCTCCAGTAAAAAGTTATAAGCATTTGTATGTTGCAGACTTTGATAAGTGTAGGACGTACCGTATAGAAGTTAAGGCCATTTGAAGTTTTATCAGTGTTTGATTTGGGACTCAAGGGTAGCATAGCTTTGAGCGATAGCTTAAATTGACAAGAGGCTCGAGTACTTTATTGTTACAAAATTTCAAGGTTTTATGACGCTCCAGTAAAAAGTTACAAGCATTTGCATGTTGCAAACTTTGATAGGTGTAGGACGTACCGTATAGAAGTTAGGGCCATTTGAAGTTTTATCAGTGTTTGATTTGGGACTCAAGGGTAGCATAGCTTTGAGCGATAGCTTAAATTGACAAGAGGCTCGAGTACTTTATTGTTACAAAATTTCAAGGTTTTAGGACGCTCCAGTAAAAAGTTATAAGCATTTGTATGTTGCAGACTTCGATAGGTGTGGGATGTACCGTATAGAAGTTAGGGCCATTTGAAGTTTTATCAGTGTTTGATTTGGGACTCAAGGGTAGCATAGGTTTGAGCGATAGCTTAAATTGACAAGAGGATCGAGTACTTTATTGTTACAAAATTTCAAGGTTTTATGACGCTCCAGTAAAAAGTTACAAGCATTTGTATGTTGGAAACTTTTATAGGTGTAGGACGTACGGTATAGAAGTATGGGCCATTTGAAGTTTTATCAGTGTTTGATTTGGGACTCAAGGGTAGCATAGCTTTGAGCGATAGCTTAAATTGACAAGAGGCTCGAGTACTTTATTGTTACAAAATTTCAAGGTTTTATGACGCACCAGAAAAAAGTTACAAGCATTTGTATGTTGCAAACTTTGATAGGTGTAGGGCGTACCGTATAGAAGTTAGGACCATTTGAAGTTTTATCAGTGTTTGATCTGGGACTCAAGGGTAGCATAGCTTTGAGCGATAGCTTAAATTGACAAGAGGCTAGAGTACTTTATTGTCACAAAATTTCAGGGTTTTATGACGCTCCAGTAAAAAGTTATAAGCATTTGTATGTTGCAGACTTTGATAAGTGTAGGACGTACCGTATAGAAGTTAAGGCCATTTGAAGTTTTATCAGTGTTTGATTTGGGACTCAAGGGTAGCATAGCTTTGAGCGATAGCTTAAATTGACAAGAGGCTCGAGTACTTTATTGTTACAAAATTTCAAGGTTTTATGACGCTCCAGTAAAAAGTTACAAGCATTTGCATGTTGCAAACTTTGATAGGTGTAGGACGTACCGTATAGAAGTTAGGGCCATTTGAAGTTTTATCAGTGTTTGATTTGGGACTCAAGGGTAGCATAGCTTTGAGCGATAGCTTAAATTGACAAGAGGCTCGAGTACTTTATTGTTACAAAATTTCAAGGTTTTAGGACGCTCCAGTAAAAAGTTATAAGCATTTGTATGTTGCAGACTTTGATAGGTGTGGGATGTACCGTATAGAAGTTAGGGCCATTTGAAGTTTTATCAGTGTTTGATTTGGGACTCAAGGGTAGCATATGTTTGAGCGATAGCTTAAATTGACAAGAGGATCGAGTACTTTATTGTTACAAAATTTCAAGGTTTTATGACGCTCCTGTAAAAAGTTACAAGCATTTGTATGTTGCAAACTTCGATAGGTGTAGGACGTACCGTATAGAAGTGAAGGCTATTTGAAGTCTTATAATTGTTTGATTTGGGACTCAAGGGTAGCATAGCTTTGAGCGATAGCTTAAATTGACAAGAGGCTCGAGTATTTTTTTGTTACAAAATTTCAAGGTTTTATGACGCTCCAGTAAAAAGTTACAAACATTTGTATGTTGCAAACTTTGATAGGTGCAGGACGTACCGTGTAGAAGTTAGGGCCATTTGAAGTTTTATCGGTGTTTGATTTGGGACTCAAGGGTAGCATAGCTTTGAGCGATAGCTTAAATTGACAACAGGCTCGAGTATTTTATTGTTACAAAATTTCAAGGTTTTATGACGCTCCAGTAAAAAGTTACAAGCATTTGTATGTTGCAAACTTTGATAAGTGTAGGACGGACCGTATAGAAGTTAGGGCCATTTGAAGTTTTATCAGTGTTTGATTTGGGACTCAAGGGTAGCATAGCTTTGACCGATAACTTAAATTGACAAGAGGCTCGAGTACTTTATTGGTACAAAATTTCAAGGTTTTACGACGCTCCAGTAAAAAGTTACAAGCATTTGTATGTTGCAAACTTTGATAGGTGCAGGACGTACCGTATAGAAGTTATGGCCATTTGAAGTTTTATAAGTGTTTGATTTGGGACTCAAGGTTAGCATAGCTTTGAGCGATAGCTTAAATTGACAAGATGCTCGAGTATTTTTTTGTTACAAAATTTCAAGGTTTTATGACGCTCCAGTAAAAAGTTACAAGCATTTGTATGTTGCAAACTTTGATAAGTGTAGGACGTACCGTATATAAGTTAGGGCCATTTGAAGTTTTATCAGTGTTTGATTTGGGACTCAAGGGTAGCATAGCTTTGAGCGATAGCTTAAATTGACAAGAGGCTCGAGTACTTTATTGGTACAAAATTTCAAGGTTTTATGACGCTCCAGTAAAAAGTTACAAGCATTTGTATATTTGCAAACTTTGATAGGTGTAGGACGTACCGTATAGAAGTTAGGGCCATTTGAAGTTTTATCAGTGTTTGATTTGGGACTCAAGGGTAACATAGCTTTGAGCGATAGCTTAAATTGACAAGAGGCTCGAGTACTTTATTGTTACAAAATTTCAAGGTTTTATGACGCTTCAGTAAAAAGTTACAAGCATTTGTATGTTGCAAACGTTGATAGGTGTAGGATGTACCGTATAGAAGTTAGGGCCATTTGAAGTTTTATCAGTGTTTGATTTGGGACTCAAGGGTAGCATAGCTTTCAGCGATAGCTTAAATTGACAAGAGGCTAGAGTACTTTATTGTTACAAAATTTCAAGGTTTTATGACGCTCCAGTAAAAAGTTATAAGCATGTGTATGTTGCAAACTTGGACAGGTGTAGGACGTACCGTATAGAAGTTAGGGCCATTAGAAGTTTTATCAGTGTTTGATTTGCGACTCAAGGGTAGCATAGCTTTGAGCGATAGCTCAAATTGACAAGAGGCTCGAGTACTTTATTGGTACAAAATTTCAAGGTTTTATGACGCTCCAGTAAAAAGTTACAAGCATTTGTATGTTTGCAAACTTTGATAGGTGTAGGACGTACCGTGTAGAAGTTAGGGCCATTTGAAGTTTTATCAGTGTTTGATTTGGGACTCAAGGGTAGCATAGCTTTGAGCGATAGCTTAAATTGACAAGAGGCTCGAGTACTTTATTGTTACAAAATTTCAAGGTTTTAGGACGCTCCAGTAAAAAGTTATAAGCATTTGTATGTTGCAGACTTTGATAGGTGTGGGATGTACCGTATAGAAGTTAGGGCCATTTGAAGTTTTATCAGTGTTTGATTTGGGAATCAAGGGTAGCATAGGTTTGAGCGATAGCTTAAATTGACAAGAGGATCGAGTACTTTATTGTTACAAAATTTCAAGGTTTTATGACGCTCCAGTAAAAAGTTACAAGCATTTGTATGTTGCAAACTTCGATAGGTGTAGGACGTACCGTATAGAAGTGAGGGCTATTTGAAGCTTTATAATTGTTTGATTTGGGACTCAAGGGTAGCATAGCTTTGAGCGATAGCTTAAATTGACAAGAGGCTCGAGTATTTTTTTGTTACAAAATTTCAAGGTTTTATGACGCTCCAGTAAAAAGTTACAAACATTTGTATGTTGCAAACTTTGATAGGTGCAGGACGTACCGTATAGAAGTTAGGGCCATTTGAAGTTTTATCAGTATTTGATTTGGGACTCAAGGGTAGCATAGCTTTGAGCGAAAGCTTAAATTGACAACAGGCTCGAGTACTTTATTGTTACAAAATTTCAAGGTTTTATGACGCTTCAGTAAAAAGTTACAAGCATTTGTATGTTGCAAACGTTGATAGGTGTAGGATGTACCGTATAGAAGTTATGGCCATTTGAAGTTTTATCAGTGTTTGATTTGGGACTCAAGGGGCTTTCAGCGATAGCTTAAATTGACAAGAGGCTAGAGTACTTTATTGTTACAAAATTTCAAGGTTTTATGACGCTCCAGTAAAAAGTTATAAGCATGTGTATGTTGCAAACTTGGACAGGTGTAGGACGTACCGTATAGAAGTTAGGGCCATTAGAAGTTTTATCAGTGTTTGATTTGCGACTCAAGGGTAGCATAGCTTTGAGCGATAGCTCAAATTGACAAGAGGCTCGAGTACTTTATTGGTACAAAATTTCAAGGTTTTATGACGCTTCAGTAAAAAGTTACAAGCATTTGTATGTTGCAAACGTTGATAGGTGTAGGATGTACCGTATAGAAGTTAGGGCCATTTGAAGTTTTATCAGTGTTTGATTTGGGACTCAAGGGTAGCATAGCTTTCAGCGATAGCTTAAATTGACAAGAGGCTAGAGTACTTTATTGTTACAAAATTTCAAGGTTTTATGACGCTAAAGTAAAAAGTTATAAGCATGTGTATGTTGCAAACTTGGACAGGTGTAGGACGTACCGTATAGAAGTTAGGGCCATTAGAAGTTTTATCAGTGTTTGATTTGCGACTCAAGGGTAGCATAGCTTTGAGCGATAGCTTAAATTAACAAGAGGCTCGAGTATTTTTTTGTTACAAAATTTCAAGGTTTTATGACGCTCCAGTAAAAAGTTACAAACATTTGTATGTTGCAAACTTTGATAGGTGCAGGACGTACCGTATAGAAGTTAGGGCCATTTGAAGTTTTATCAGTATTTGATTTGGGACTCAAGGGTAGCATAGCTTTGAGCGAAAGCTTAAATTGACAACAGGCTCGAGTACTTTATTGTTACAAAATTTCAAGGTTTTATGACGCTTCAGTAAAAAGTTACAAGCATTTGTATGTTGCAAACGTTGATAGGTGTAGGAGTACCGTATAGAAGTTAGGGCCATTTGAAGTTTTATCAGTGTTTGATTTGGGACTCAAGGGGCTTTCAGCGATAGCTTAAATTGACAAGAGGCTAGAGTACTTTATTGTTACAAAATTTCAAGGTTTTATGACGCTCCAGTAAAAAGTTATAAGCATGTGTATGTTGCAAACTTGGACAGGTGTAGGACGTACCGTATAGAAGTTAGGGCCATTAGAAGTTTTATCAGTGTTTGATTTGCGACTCAAGGGTAGCATAGCTTTGAGCGATAGCTCAAATTGACAAGAGGCTCGAGTACTTTATTGGTACAAAATTTCAAGGTTTTATGACGCTCCAGTAAAAAGTTACAAGCATTTGTATGTTCGCAAACTTTGATAGGTGTAGGACGTACCGTGTAGAAGTTAGGGCCATTTGAAGTTTTATCAGTGTTTGATTTGGGACTCAAGGGTAGCATAGCTTTGAGCGATAGCTTAAATTGACAAGAGGCTCGAGTACTTTATTGTTACAAAATTTCAAGGTTTTAGGACGCTCCAGTAAAAAGTTATAAGCATTTGTATGTTGCAGACGTTGATAGGTGTGGGATGTACCGTATAGAAGTTAGGGCCATTTGAAGTTTTATCAGTGTTTGATTTGGGACTCAAGGGTAGCATAGGTTTGAGCGATAGCTTAAATTGACAAGAGGATCGAGTACTTTATTGTTACAAAATTTCAAGGTTTTATGACGCTCCAGTAAAAACTTACAAGCATTTGTATGTTGCAAACTTCGATAGTTGTAGGACGTACCGTATAGAAGTGAGGGCTATTTGAAGTTTTATAATTGTTTGATTTGGGACTCAAGGGTAGCATAGCTTTGAGCGATAGCTTAAATTGACAAGAGGCTCGAGTATTTTTTTGTTACAAAATTTCAAGGTTTTATGACGCTCCAGTAAAAAGTTACAAACATTTGTATGTTGCAAACTTTGATAGGTGCAGGACGTACCGTATAGAAGTTAGGGCCATTTGAAGTTTTATCAGTGTTTGATTTGGGACTCAAGGGTAGCATAGCTTTGAGCGATAGCTTAAATTGACAACAGGCTCGAGTACTTTATTGTTACAAAATTTCAAGGTTTTATGACGCTCCAGTAAAAAGTTACAAGCATTTGTATGTTGCAAACTTTGATAAGTGTAGGACGGACCGTATAGAAGTTAGGGCTATTTGAAGTTTTATCTGTGTTTGATTTGGGACTCAAGGGTAGCATAGCTTTGACCGATAACTTAAGTTGACAAGAGGCTCGAGTGCTTTATTGGTACAAAATTTCAAAGTTTTATGACGCTCCAGTAAAAAGTTACAAGCATTTGTATGTTGCAAACTTTGATAGGTGCAGGACGTACCGTATCGAAGTTATGGCCATTTGAAGTTTTATAAGTGTTTGATTTGGGACTCAAGGTTAGCATAGCTTTGAGCGATAGCTTAAATTGACAAGATGCTCGAGTATTTTTTTGTTACAAAATTTCAAGGTTTTATGACGCTCCAGTAAAAAGTTACAAATATTTCTATGTTGCAAACTTTGATAGGTGTAGGACGTACCGTATAGAAGTTAGGGTCATTTGAAGTTTTATCAGTGTTTGATTTGCGACTCAAGGGTAGCATAGCTTTGAGCGATAGCTTAAATTGACAAGAGGCTCGAGTACTTTATTGTTACAAAATTTCAAGGTTTTATGACGCTCCAGTAAAAAGTTACAAGAATTTGTATGTTGCAAACTTTGATAAGTGTAGGACGTACCGTATATAAGTTAGGGCCATTTGAAGTTTTATCAGTGTTTGATTTGGGACTCAAGGGTAGCATAGCTTTGAGCGATAGCTTAAATTGACAAGAGGCTCGAGTACTTTATTGGTACAAAATTTCAAGGTTTTATGACGCTCCAGTAAAAAGTTACAAGCATTTGTATATTTGCAAACTTTGATAGGTGTAGGACGTACCGTATAGAAGATAGGGCCATTTGAAGTTTTATCAGTGTTTGATTTGGGACTCAAGGGTAGCATAGCTTTCAGCGATAGCTTAAATTGACAAGAGGCTAGAGTACTTTATTGTTACAAAATTTCAAGGTTTTATGACGCTCCAGTAAAAAGTTATAAGCATGTGTATGTTGCAAACTTGGACAGGTGTAGGACGTACCGTATAGAAGTTAGGGCCATTAGAAGTTTTATCAGTGTTTGATTTGCGACTCAAGGGTAGCATAGCTTTGAGCGATAGCTCAAATTGACAAGAGGCTCGAGTACTTTATTGGTACAAAATTTCAAGGTTTTATGACGCTCTAGTAAAAAGTTACAAGCATTTGTATGTTTGCAAACTTTGATAGGTGTAGGACGTACCGTGTAGAAGTTAGGGCCATTTGAAGTTTTATCAGTGTTTGATTTGGGACTCAAGGGTAACATAGCTTTGAGCGATAGCTTAAATTGACAAGAGGCTCGAGTACTTTATTGTCACAAAATTTCAAGGTTTTATGACCCTTCAGTAAAAAGTTACAAGCATTTGTATGTTGCAAACGTTGATAGGTGTAGGATGTACCGTATAGAAGTTAGGGCCATTTGAAGTTTTATCAGTGTTTGATTTGGGACTCAAGGGTGGCATAGCTTTCAGCGATAGCTTAAATTGACAAGAGGCTAGAGTACTTTATTGTGACAAAATTTCAAAGTTTTATGACGCTCCAGTAAAAAGTTATAAGCATGTGTATGTTGCAAACTTGGACTGGTGTAGGACGTACCGTATGGAAGTTAGGGCCATTAGAAGTTTTATCAGTGTTTGATTTGGGACTCAAGGGTAGTATAGCTTTGAGCGATAGCTTAAATTCACAAGAGGCTCGAATACTTTATTGTTACAAAATTTCAAGGTTTTATGACGCTCCAGTAAAAAGTTACAAGCATTTGTATGTTGTAAACTTTGATAGGTGTAGGACGTATCGTATAGAAGTTAGGGCCATTTGAAGTTTTATCAGTGTTTGATCTGGGACTCAAGGGTAGCATAGCTTTGAGCGATAGCTTAAATTGACAAGAGGCTAGAGTACTTTATTGTTGCAAAATTTCAAGGTTTTATGACGCTCCAGTAAAAAGTTATAAGCATTTGTATGTTGCAAACTTTGATAAGTGTAGGACGTACCGTATAGCAGTTAGGGCCATTTGAAGTTTTATCAGTGTTTGATTTGGAACTCAAGGGTAGCTTAGCTTTGAGCGATAGCTTAAATTGACAAGAGGCTCGAGTACTTTATTGGTACAAAATTTCAAGGTTTTATGACGCTCCAGTAAAAAGTTACAAGCATTTGTATGTTGCAAACTTTGATAGGTGTAGGACGTACCGTATAGAAGTTAGGGCCATTTGAAGTTTTATCAGTGTTTGATTTGGGACTCAAGGGTAGCATAGCTTTGAGCAATATCTTAAATTAACAAGAGGCTCGAGTACTTTATTGTTACAAAATTTCAAGGTTTTATGACGCTTCAGTAAAAAGTTACAGGCATTTGTATGTTGCAAACGTTGATAGGTGTAGGACGTACCGTATAGAAGTTAGGGCCGTTTGAAGTTTTATCAGTGTTTGATTTGGGACTCAAGGGTAGCATAGCTTTGAGCGATAACTTAAATTGACAAGAGGCTCGAGTACTTTATTGGTGCAAAATTTCAAGGTTTTATGACGCTCCAGTAAAAAGTTACAGGCATTTGTATGTTTGCAAACTTTGATAGGTGTAGGACGTACCGTATAGAAGTTATGGCCATTTGAAGTTTTATCAGTGTTTGATTTGGGACTCTAGGGTAGCATAGCTTTGAGCGATAGCTTAAATTGACAAGAGGCTCGAGTACTTTATTGTTACAAAATTTCAAGGTTTTATGACGCTTCAGTAAAAAGTTACAAGCATTTGTATGTTGCAAACGTTGATAAGTGTAGGACGTACCGTATAAAAGTTAGGGCCATCTGAAGTTTTATCAGTGTTTGATTTGGGACTCAAGGGTAGCATAGCTTTGAGCGATAACTTAAATTGACAAGAGGCTGGAGTACTTTATTGTTACAAAATTTCAAGGATTTATGACGCTCCAGTAAAAAGTTACAAGCATTTGTATGTTGCAAACGTTGATAGGTGTAAGACGTACCGTATAAAAGTTAGGGCCATCTGAAGTTTTATCAGTGTTTGATTTGGGACTCAAGGGTAGCATAGCTTTGAGCGATATCTTAAATTGACAAGAGGCTCGAGTACTTTATTGTTACAAAATTTCAAGGTTTTAGGACGCTCCAGTAAAAGGTTATAAGCATTTGTATGTTGCAGACGTTGATAGGTGTGGGATGAACCGTATAGAAGTTAGGGCCATTTGAAGTTTTATCAGTGTTTGATTTGGGACTCAAGGGTAGCATAGGTTTGAGCGATAGCTTAAATTGACAAGAGGATCGAGTACTTTATTGTTACAAAATTTCAAGGTTTTATGACGCTCCAGTAAAAACTTACAAGCATTTGTATGTTGCAAACGTTGATAAGTGTAGGACGTACCGTATAAAAGTTAGGGCCATCTGAAGTTTTATCAGTGTTTGATTTGGGACTCAAGGTTAGCATAGCTTTGAGCGATAGCTTAAATTGACAAGATGCTCGAGTATTTTTTTGTTACAAAATTTCAAGGTTTTATGACGCTCCAGTAAAAAGTTACAAACATTTGTATGTTGCAAACTTTGATAGGTGCAGGACGTACCGTATAGAAGTTAGGGCCATTTGAAGTTTTATCAGTATTTGATTTGGGACTCAAGGGTAGCATAGCTTTAAGCGAAAGCTTAAATTGACAACAGGCTCGAGTACTTTATTGTTACAAAATTTCAAGGTTTTATGACGCTTCAGTAAAAAGTTACAAGCATGTGTATGTTGCAAACTTGGACAGGTGTAGGACGTACCGTATAGAAGTTAGGGCCATTTGAAGTTTTATCAGTGTTTGATTTGGGACTCAAGGGGCTTTCAGCGATAGCTTAAATTGACAAGAGGCTAGAGTACTTTATTGTTACAAAATTTCAAGGTTTTATGACGCTCCAGTAAAAAGTTATAAGCATGTGTATGTTGCAAACTTGGACAGGTGTAGGACGTACCGTATAGAAGTTAGGGCCATTAGAAGTTTTATCAGTGTTTGATTTGCGACTCAAGGGTAGCATAGCTTTGAGCGATAGCTCAAATTGACAAGAGGCTCGAGTACTTTATTGGTACAAAATTTCAAGGTTTTATGACGCTCCAGTAAAAAGTTACAAGCATTTGTATGTTGGCAAACTTTGATAGGTGTAGGACGTACCGTGTAGAAGTTAGGGCCATTTGAAGTTTTATCAGTGTTTGATTTGGGACTCAAGGGTAGCATAGCTTTGAGCGATAGCTTAAATTGACAAGAGGCTCGAGTACTTTATTGTTACAAAATTTCAAGGTTTTAGGACGCTCCAGTAAAAAGTTATAAGCATTTGTATGTTGCAGACGTTGATAGGTGTGGGATGTACCGTATAGAAGTTAGGGCCATTTGAAGTTTTATCAGTGTTTGATTTGGGACTCAAGGGTAGCATAGGTTTGAGCGATAGCTTAAATTGACAAGAGGATCGAGTACTTTATTGTTACAAAATTTCAAGGTTTTATGACGCTCCAGTAAAAACTTACAAGCATTTGTATGTTGCAAACTTCGATAGTTGTAGGACGTACCGTATAGAAGTGAGGGCTATTTGAAGTTTTATAATTGTTTGATTTGGGACTCAAGGGTAGCATAGCTTTGAGCGATAGCTTAAATTGACAAGAGGCTCGAGTATTTTTTTGTTACAAAATATCAAGGTTTTATGACGCTCCAGTAAAAAGTTACAAACATTTGTATGTTGCAAACTTTGATAGGTGCAGGACGTACCGTATAGAAGTTAGGGCCATTTGAAGTTTTATCAGTGTTTGATTTGGGACTCAAGGGTAGCATAGCTTTGAGCGATAGCTTAAATTGACAACAGGCTCGAGTACTTTATTGTTACAAAATTTCAAGGTTTTATGACGCTCCAGTAAAAAGTTACAAGCATTTGTATGTTGCAAACTTTGATAAGTGTAGGACGGACCGTATAGAAGTTAGGGCTATTTGAAGTTTTATCTGTGTTTGATTTGGGACTCAAGGGTAGCATAGCTTTGACCGATAACTTAAGTTGACAAGAGGCTCGAGTACTTTATTGGTACAAAATTTCAAGGTTTTATGACGCTCCAGTAAAAAGTTACAAGCATTTGTATGTTGCAAACTTTGATAGGTGCAGGACGTACCGTATCGAAGTTATGGCCATTTGAAGTTTTATAAGTGTTTGATTTGGGACTCAAGGTTAGCATAGCTTTGAGCGATAGCTTAAATTGACAAGATGCTCGAGTATTTTTTTGTTACAAAATTTCAAGGTTTTATGACGCTCCAGTAAAAAGTTACAAATATTTCTATGTTGCAAACTTTGATAGGTGTAGGACGTACCGTATAGAAGTTAGGGTCATTTGAAGTTTTATCAGTGTTTGATTTGCGACTCAAGGGTAGCATAGCTTTGAGCGATAGCTTAAATTGACAAGAGGCTCGAGTACTTTATTGTTACAAAATTTCAAGGTTTTATGACGCTCCAGTAAAAAGTTACAAGCATTTGTATGTTGCAAACTTTGATAAGTGTAGGACGTACCGTATATAAGTTAGGGCCATTTGAAGTTTTATCAGTGTTTGATTTGGGACTCAAGGGTAGCATAGCTTTGAGCGATAGCTTAAATTGACAAGAGGCTCGAGTACTTTATTGGTACAAAATTTCAAGGTTTTATGACGCTCCAGTAAAAAGTTACAAACATTTGTATATTTGCAAACTTTGATAGGTGTAGGACGTACCGTATAGAAGTTAGGGCCATTTGAAGTTTTATCAGTGTTTGATTTGCGACTCAAGGGTAACATAGCTTTGAGCGATAGCTTAAATTGACAAGAGGCTCGAGTACTTTATTGTTACAAAATTTCAAGGTTTTATGACGCTTCAGTAAAAAGTTACAAGCATTTGTATGTTGCAAACGTTGATAGGTGTAGGATATACCGTATAGAAGATAGGGCCATTTGAAGTTTTATCAGTGTTTGATTTGGGACTCAAGGGTAGCATAGCTTTCAGCGATAGCTTAAATTGACAAGAGGCTAGAGTACTTTATTGTTACAAAATTTCAAGGTTTTATGACGCTCCAGTAAAAAGTTATAAGCATGTGTATGTTGCAAACTTGGACAGGTGTAGGACGTACCGTATAGAAGTTAGGGCCATTAGAAGTTTTATCAGTGTTTGATTTGCGACTCAAGGGTAGCATAGCTTTGAGCGATAGCTCAAATTGACAAGAGGCTCGAGTACTTTATTGGTGCAAAATTTCAAGGTTTTATGACGCTCCAGTAAAAAGTTACAGGCATTTGTATGTTTGCAAACTTTGATAGGTGTAGGACGTACCGTATAGAAGTTATGGCCATTTGAAGTTTTATCAGTGTTTGATTTGGGACTCTAGGGTAGCATAGCTTTGAGCGATAGCTTAAATTGACAAGAGGCTGGAGTACTTTATTGTTACAAAATTTCAAGGATTTATGACGCTCCAGTAAAAAGTTACAAGCATTTGTATGTTGCAAACGTTGATAGGTGTAAGACGTACCGTATAAAAGTTAGGGCCATCTGAAGTTTTATCAGTGTTTGATTTGGGACTCAAGGGTAGCATAGCTTTGAGCGATATCTTAAATTGACAAGAGGCTCGAGTACTTTATTGTTACAAAATTTCAAGGATTTATGACGCTCCAGTAAAAAGTTACAAGCATTTGTATGTTGCAATCTTTGATAGGTGTAGGATGTACCGTATAGAAGTTAGGGCCATTTGAAGTTTTATCAGTGTTTGATTTGGGATTCAAGGGTAGCATAGCTTTGAGCGATAGCTTAAATTGACAAGAGGCTCGAGTACTTTATTGTTACAAAATTTCAAGGTTTTATGACGCTTCAGTAAAAAGTTACAAGCATTTGTATGTTGCAAACGTTGATAAGTGTAGGACGTACCGTATAAAAGTTAGGGCCATCTGAAGTTTTATCAGTGTTTGATTTGGGACTCAAGGGTAGCATAGCTTTGAGCGATAACTTAAATTGACAAGAGGCTCGAGTACTTTATTGTTACAAAATTTCAAGGATTTATGACGCTCCAGTGAAAAGTTACAAGCATTTGTATGTTGCAATCTTTGATAGGTGTAGGACGTACCGTATAGAAGTTAGGGCCATTTGAAGTTTTATCAGTGTTTGATCTGGGACTCAAGGGTAGCATAGCTTTGAGCGATAGCTTAAATTGACAAGAGGCTAGAGTACTTTATTGTTGCAAAATTTCAAGGTTTTATGACGCTCCAGTAAAAAGTTATAAGCATTTGTATGTTGCAAACTTTGATAAGTGTAGGACGTACCGTATAGCAGTTAGGGCCATTTGAAGTTTTATCAGTGTTTGATTTGGGACTCAAGGGTAGCTTAGCTTTGAGCGATAGCTTAAATTGACAAGAGGCTCGAGTACTTTATTGGTACAAAATTTCAAGGTTTTATGACGCTCCAGTAAAAAGTTACAGGCATTTGTATGTTTGCAAACTTTGATAGGTGTAGGACGTACCGTATAGAAGTTATGGCCATTTGAAGTTTTATCAGTGTTTGATTTGGGACTCTAGGGTAGCATAGCTTTGAGCGATAGCTTAAATTGACAAGAGGCTCGAGTACTTTATTGTTACAAAATTTCAAGGTTTTATGACGCTTCAGTAAAAAGTTACAAGCATTTGTATGTTGCAAACGTTGATAAGTGTAGGACGTACCGTATAAAAGTTAGGGCCATCTGAAGTTTTATCAGTGTTTGATTTGGGACTCAAGGGTAGCATAGCTTTGAGCGATAACTTAAATTGACAAGAGGCTGGAGTACTTTATTGTTACAAAATTTCAAGGATTTATGACGCTCCAGTAAAAAGTTACAAGCATTTGTATGTTGCAAACGTTGATAGGTGTAAGACGTACCGTATAAAAGTTAGGGCCATCTGAAGTTTTATCAGTGTTTGATTTGGGACTCAAGGGTAGCATAGCTTTGAGCGATATCTTAAATTGACAAGAGGCTCGAGTACTTTATTGTTACAAAATTTCAAGGATTTATGACGCTCCAGTAAAAAGTTACAAGCATTTGTATGTTGCAATCTTTGATAGGTGTAGGATGTACCGTATAGAAGTTAGGGCCATTTGAAGTTTTATCAGTGTTTGATTTGGGATTCAAGGGTAGCATAGCTTTGAGCGATAGCTTAAATTGACAAGAGGCTCGAGTACTTTATTGTTACAAAATTTCAAGGTTTTATGACGCTTCAGTAAAAAGTTACAAGCATTTGTATGTTGCAAACGTTGATAAGTGTAGGACGTACCGTATAAAAGTTAGGGCCATCTGAAGTTTTATCAGTGTTTGATTTGGGACTCAAGGGTAGCATAGCTTTGAGCGATAACTTAAATTGACAAGAGGCTCGAGTACTTTATTGTTACAAAATTTCAAGGATTTATGACGCTCCAGTGAAAAGTTACAAGCATTTGTATGTTGCAATCTTTGATAGGTGTAGGATGTTCCGTATAGAAGTTAGGGCCATTTGAAGTTTTATCAGTGTTTGATTTGGGACTCAAAGGTAGCATAGCTTTGAGCGATAGCTTAAATTGACAAGAGGCTCGAGTACTTTATTGTTACAAAATTTCAAGGTTTTATGACGCGCCAGTAAAAAGTTTCAACCATTTGTATGTTGCAAACTTTGATAGGTGTAGGACGTACCGTATAGAAGTTAGGGCCATTTGATGTTTTATCAGTGTTTGATTTGGGACTCAAGGGTAGTATAGCTTTGAGCGATAGTTTAAATTGACAACTGGCTCGTGTAATTTATTGTTACAAAATTTTGAAGGTTTTATGACGCTCCAGTAAAAAGTTACAAGCATTTGTATGTTGCAAACTTTGATAGGTTTAGGACGTACCGTATAGAAGTTAGGGCCATTTGAAGTTTTATCAGTATTTGATTTGGGACTCAAGGGTAGCATAGCTTTGAGCGATAACTTAAGTTGACAAGAGGCTCGAGCACTTTATTGGTATAAAATTTCAAGGTTTTATGACGCTCCAGTAAAAAGTTACAAGCATTTGTATGTTGCAAACTTTGATAGGTGTAGGACGTACCGTATAGAAGTTAGATCCATTTGAAGTTTTATAAGTGTTTTATTTGGGACTCAAGGTAAGCATAGCTTTGAGCGATGGCTTAAATTGACAAGAGGCTCGAGTATTTTTTTGTTACAAAATTTCAAGGTTTTATG
This sequence comes from Clusia tigrina, assembly GCA_920105625.2. Classification (NCBI taxonomy): domain Eukaryota; kingdom Metazoa; phylum Arthropoda; class Insecta; order Diptera; family Clusiidae; genus Clusia; species Clusia tigrina. Next base: position 107,287,769 of record OV050033.1, on the reverse strand, counting down.
ACGGTCCAGTAAAAAGTTACAAACATTTGTATATTGCAAACTTTGATAGGTGTAGGACGTACCGTATAGAAGTTAGGGCCATTTGAAGTTTTATCAGTGTTTGATTTGGGACTCAAGGGTAGCATAGCTTTGAGCGATAGCTTAAATTGACAAGAGGCTCGAGTACTTTATTGTTACAAAATGTCAAGGTATTATGACGCTCCAGTAAAAAGTTACAAGCATTTGTATGTTGCAAACTTTGAAAAGTGTAGGACGTACCGTATAAAAGTTAGGGATATTTGAAGATTTATCAGTGTTTGATTTGGGACTCAAGGGTAGCATAGCTTTGAGCGATAGCTTAAATTCACAAGAGGCTCGAGTACTTTATTGGTACAAAATTTCAAGGTTTTATGACGCGCCAGTAAAAACTTACAACCATTTGTATGTTGCAAACTTTGATAGGTGTAGGACGTACCGTATAGAAGTTAGGGCCATTCGATGCTTTATCAGTGTTTGATTTGGGACTCAAGGGTAGCATAGCTTTGAGCGATAGCTTAAATTGACAACAGGCTCGAGTAATTTATTGTTACAAAATTTCAAGGTTTTATGACGCGCCAGTAAAAAGTTTCAACCATTTGTATGTTGCAAACTTTGATAGGTGTAGGACGTACCGTATAGAAGTTAGGGCCATTTGATGTTTTATCAGTGTTTGATTTGGGACTCAAGGGTCGCATAGCTTTGAGCGATAGCTTAAATTGACAACAGGCTCGAGTAATTTATTGTTACAAAATTTCAAGGTTTTATGACGCTCCAGTAAAAAGTTACAAGCATTTGTACGTTGCAAACTTTGATAAGTGTAGGACGTACCGTTTAGAAGTTACGGCCATTTGAAGATTTATCAGTGTTTGATTTGGGGCTCAAGGGTAGCATTGCTTTGAGCGATAGCTTAAATTGACAAGAGGCTCGAGTACTTTATTGGTACAAAATTTCAAGGTTTTATGACGCTCCAGTAAAAAGTTACAAGCATTTGTATGTTGCAAACGTTGATAGGTGTAGGACGTACCGTATAGAAGTTAGGGCCATTTGAAGTTTTATCAGTGTTTGATTTGGGACTCAAGGGTAGCTTAGCTTTGAACGATAGCTTAAATTGACAGGAGGCTCGAGTACTTTATTGGTACAAAATTTCAAGGTTTTATGACGCTCCAGTAAAAAGTTACAAGCATTTGTATGTTGCAAACTTTGATAGGTGTAGGACGTACCGTATAGAAGTTAGGGCTATTTGAAGTTTTATCAGTGTTTGATTTGGGACTCAAGGGTAGCATAGCTTTGAGCAATAGCTTAAATTAACAAGAGGCTCGAGTACTTTATTGTTACAAAATTTCAAGGTTTTATGACGCTTCAGTAAAAAGTTACAGGCATTTGTATGTTGCAAACGTTGATAGGTGTAGGACGTACCGTATAGAAGTTAGGGCCATTTGAAGTTTTATCAGTGTTTGATTTGGGACTCAAGGGTAGCATAGCTTTGAGCGATAACTTAAATTGACAAGAGGCTCGAGTACTTTATTGGTGCAAAATTTCAAGGTTTTATGACGCTCCAGTAAAAAGATACAGGCATTTTTATGTTTGCAAACTTTGATAGGTGTAGGACGTACCGTATAGAAGTTAGGGCCATTTGAAGTTTTATCAGTGTTTGATTTGGGACTCTAGGGTAGCATAGCTTTAAGCGATAGCTTAAATTGACAAGAGGCTCGAGTACTTTATTGTTACAAAATTTCAAGGTTTTATGACGCTTCAGTAAAAAGTTACAAGCATTTGTATGTTGCAAACGTTGATAAGTGTAGGACGTACCGTATAAAAGTTAGGGCCATCTGAAGTTTTATCAGTGTTTGATTTGGGACTCAAGGGTAGCATAGCTTTGAGCGATAACTTAAATTGACAAGAGGCTGGAGTACTTTATTGTTACAAAATTTCAAGGATTTATGACGCTCCAGTAAAAAGTTTCAAGCATTTGTATGTTGCAAACGTTGATAGGTGTAGGACGTACCGTATAAAAGTTAGGGCCATCTGAAGTTTTATCAGTGTTTGATTTGGGACTCAAGGGTAGCATAGCTTTGAGCGATAACTTAAATTGACAAGAGGCTCGAGTACTTTATTGTTACAAAATTTCAAGGATTTATGACGCTCCAGTAAAAAGTTACAAGCATTTGTATGTTGCAATCTTTGATAGGTGTAGGATGTACCGTATAGAAGTTAGGGCCATTTGAAGTTTTATCAGTGTTTGATTTGGGACTCAAAGGTAGCATAGCTTTGAGCGATAGCTTAAATTGACAAGAGGCTCGAGTACTTTATTGTTACAAAATTTCAAGGTTTTATGACGCGCCAGTAAAAAGTTTCAACCATTTGTATGTTGCAAACTTTGATAGGTGTAGGACGTACCGTATAGAAGTTAGGGCCATTTGATGTTTTATCAGTGTTTGATTTGGGACTCAAGGGTAGTATAGCTTTGAGCGATAGTTTAAATTGACAACTGGCTCGAGTAATTTATTGTTACAAAATTTCAAGGTTTTATGAGGCTCCAGTAAAAAGTTACAAGCATTTGTATGTTGCAAACTTTGATAGGTGTAGGACGTACCGTATAGAAGTTAGGGCCATTTGAAGTTTTATCAGTATTTGATTTGGGACTCAAGGGTAGCATAGCTTTGAGCGATAACTTAAGTTGACAAGAGACTCGAGCACTTTATTGGTATAAAATTTCAAGGTTTTATGACGCTCCAGTAAAAAGTTACAAGCATTTGTATGTTGCAAACTTTGATTGGTGTAGGACGTACCGTATAGAAGTTAGATCCATTTGAAGTTTTATAAGTGTTTGAGTTGGGACTCAAGGTTCGCATAGCTTTGAGCGATAGCTTAAATTGACAAGAGGCTCGAGTATTTTTTTGTAAAAAAATTTCAAGGTTTTATGACGGTCCAGTAAAAAGTTACAAACATTTGTATTGCAAACTTTGATAGGTGTAGGACGTACCGTATAGAAGTTAGTGCCATTTGAAGTTTTATCAGTGTTTGATTTGGGACTCAAGGGTAGCATAGCTTTGAGCGATAGCTTAAATTGACAAGAGGCTCGAGTACTTTATTGTTACAAAATGTCAAGGTATTATGACGCTCCAGTAAAAAGTTACAAGCATTTGTATGTTGCAAACTTTGATAAGTGTAGGACGTACCGTATAAAATTTAGGGACATTTGAAGATTTATCAGCGTTTGATTTGGGACTCAAGGGTAGCATAGCTTTGAGCAATAGCTTAAATTAACAAGAGGCTCGAGTACTTTATTGTCACAAAATTTCATGGTTTTATGACGCGCTAGTAAAAACTTACAACCATTTGTATGTTGCAAACTTTGATAGGTGTAGGACGTACCGTATAAAAGTTAGGGCCATTTGAAGTTTTATCAGTGTTTGATTTGGGACTCTAGGGTAGCATAGCTTTGAGCGATAGCTTAAATTGACAAGAGGCTCGAGTACTTTATTGTTACAAAATTTCAAGGTTTTATGACGCTTCAGTAAAAAGTTACAAGCATTTGTATGTTGCAAACGTTGATAAGTGTAGGACGTACCGTATAAAAGTTAGGGCCATCTGAAGTTTTATCAGTGTTTGATTTGGGACTCAAGGGTAGCATAGCTTTGAGCGATAACTTAAATTGACAAGAGGCTGGAGTACTTTATTGTTACAAAATTTCAAGGATTTATGACGCTCCAGTAAAAAGTTACAAGCATTTGTATGTTGCAAACGTTGATAAGTGTAGGACGTACCGTATAAAAGTTAGGGCCATCTGAAGTTTTATCAGTGTTTGATTTGGGACTCAAGGGTAGCATAGCTTTGAGCGATAACTTAAATTGACAAGAGGCTGGAGTACTTTATTGTTACAAAATTTCAAGGATTTATGACGCTCCAGTAAAAAGTTACAAGCATTTGTATGTTGCAAACGTTGATAGGTGTAGGACGTACCGTATAAAAGTTAGGGCCATCTGAAGTTTTATCAGTGTTTGATTTGGGACTCAAGGGTAGCATAGCTTTGAGCAATAGCTTAAATTAACAAGAGGCTCGAGTACTTTATTGTCACAAAATTTCAAGGTTTTATGACGCGCCAGTAAAAACTTACAACCATTTGTATGTTGCAAACTTTGATAAGTGTAGGACGTACCGTATAAAAGTTAGGGCCATCTAAAGTTTTATCAGTGTTTGATTTGGGACTCAAGGGTAGCATAGCTTTGAGCGACAACTTAAATTGACAAGAGGCTGGAGTACTTTATTGTTACAAAATTTCAAGGATTTATGACGCTCCAGTAAAAAGTTACAAGCATTTGTATGTTGCAAACGTTGATAGGTGTAGGACGTACCGTATAGAAGTTAGGGCCATTTGAAGTTTTATCAGTGTTTGATTTGGGACTCAAGGGTAGCATAGCTTTGAGCAATAGCTTAAATTGACAAGAGGCTCGAGTACTTTATTGGTGCAAAATTTCAAGGTTTTATGACGCTCCAGTAAAAAGATACAGGCATTTGTATGTTTGCAAACTTTGATAGGTGTAGGACGTACCGTATAGAAGTTAGGGCCATTTGAAGTTTTATCAGTGTTTGATTTGGGACTCTAGGGTAGCATAGCTTTGAGCGATAGCTTAAATTGACAAGAGGCTCGAGTACTTTATTGTTACAAAATTTCAAGGTTTTATGACGCTTCAGTAAAAAGTTACAAGCATTTGTATGTTGCAAACGTTGATAAGTGTAGGACGTACCGTATAAAAGTTAGGGCCATCTGAAGTTTTATCAGTGTTTGATTTGGGACTCAAGGGTAGCATAGCTTTGAGCGATAACTTAAATTGACAAGAGGCTGGAGTACTTTATTGTTACAAAATTTCAAGGATTTATGACGCTCCAGTAAAAAGTTACAAGCATTTGTATGTTGCAAACGTTGATAGGTGTAGGACGTACCGTATAAAAGCTAGGGCCATCTGAAGTTTTATCAGTGTTTGATTTGGGACTCAAGGGTAGCATAGCTTTGAGCAATAGCTTAAATTAACAAGAGGCTCGAGTACTTTATTGTCACAAAATTTCAAGGTTTTATGACGCGCCAGTAAAAACTTACAACCATTTGTATGTTGCAAACTTTGATAAGTGTAGGACGTACCGTATAAAAGTTAGGGCCATCTGAAGTTTTATCAGTGTTTGATTTGGGACTCAAGGGTAGCATAGCTTTGAGCGATAACTTAAATTGAAAAGAGGCTGGAGTACTTTATTGTTACAAAATTTCAAGGATTTATGACGCTCCAGTAAAAAGTTACAAGCATTTGTATGTTGCAAACGTTGATAGGTGTAGGACGTACCGTATAGAAGTTAGGGCCATTTGAAGTTTTATCAGTGTTTGATTTGGGACTCAAGGGTAGCATAGCTTTGAGCAATAGCTTAAATTGACAAGAGGCTCGAGTACATTATTGGTGCAAAATTTCAAGGTTTTATGACGCTCCAGTAAAAAGATACAGGCATTTGTATGTTTGCAAACTTTGATAGGTGTAGGACGTACCGTATAGAAGTTAGGGCCATTTGAAGTTTTATCAGTGTTTGATTTGGGACTCTAGGGTAGCATAGCTTTGAGCGATAGCTTAAATTGACAAGAGGCTCGAGTACTTTATTGTTACAAAATTTCAAGGTTTTATGACGCTTCAGTAAAAAGTTACAAGCATTTGTATGTTGCAAACGTTGATAAGTGTAGGACGTACCGTATAAAAGTTAGGGCCATCTGAAGTTTTATCAGTGTTTGATTTGGGACTCAAGGGTAGCATAGCTTTGAGCGATAACTTAAATTGACAAGAGGCTCGAGTACTTTATTGTTACAAAATTTCAAGGATTTATGACGCTCCAGTGAAAAGTTACAAGCATTTGTATGTTGCAATCTTTGATAGGTGTAGGATGTTCCGTATAGAAGTTAGGGCCATTTGAAGTTTTATCAGTGTTTGATTTGGGACTCAAAGGTAGCATAGCTTTGAGCGATAGCTTAAATTGACAAGAGGCTCGAGTACTTTATTGTTACAAAATTTCAAGGTTTTATGACGCGCCAGTAAAAAGTTTCAACCATTTGTATGTTGCAAACTTTGATAGGTGTAGGACGTACCGTATAGAAGTTAGGGCCATTTGATGTTTTATCAGTGTTTGATTTGGGACTCAAGGGTAGTATAGCTTTGAGCGATAGTTTAAATTGACAACTGGCTCGTGTAATTTATTGTTACAAAATTTTGAAGGTTTTATGACGCTCCAGTAAAAAGTTACAAGCATTTGTATGTTGCAAACTTTGATAGGTTTAGGACGTACCGTATAGAAGTTAGGGCCATTTGAAGTTTTATCAGTATTTGATTTGGGACTCAAGGGTAGCATAGCTTTGAGCGATAACTTAAGTTGACAAGAGGCTCGAGCACTTTATTGGTATAAAATTTCAAGGTTTTATGACGCTCCAGTAAAAAGTTACAAGCATTTGTATGTTGCAAACTTTGATAGGTGTAGGACGTACCGTATAGAAGTTAGATCCATTTGAAGTTTTATAAGTGTTTTATTTGGGACTCAAGGTTAGCATAGCTTTGAGCGATAGCTTAAATTGACAAGAGGCTCGAGTATTTTTTTGTTACAAAATTTCAAGGTTTTATGACGGTCCAGTAAAAAGTTACAAACATTTGTATATTGCAAACTTTGATAGGTGTAGGACGTACCGTATAGAAGTTAGGGCCATTTGAAGTTTTATCAGTGTTTGATTTGGGACTCAAGGGTAGCATAGCTTTGAGCGATAGCTTAAATTGACAAGAGGCTCGAGTACTTTATTGTTACAAAATGTCAAGGTATTATGACGCTCCAGTAAAAAGTTACAAGCATTTGTATGTTGCAAACTTTGAAAAGTGTAGGACGTACCGTATAAAAGTTAGGGACATTTGAAGATTTATCAGTGTTTGATTTGGGACTCAAGGGTAGCATAGCTTTGAGCGATAGCTTAAATTCACAAGAGGCTCGAGTACTTTATTGGTACAAAATTTCAAGGTTTTATGACGCGCCAGTAAAAACTTACAACCATTTGTATGTTGCAAACTTTGATAGGTGTAGGACGTACCGTATAGAAGTTAGGGCCATTCGATGCTTTATCAGTGTTTGATTTGGGACTCAAGGGTAGCATAGCTTTGAGCGATAGCTTAAATTGACAACAGGCTCGAGTAATTTATTGTTACAAAATTTCAAGGTTTTATGACGCGCCAGTAAAAAGTTTCAACCATTTGTATGTTGCAAACTTTGATAGGTGTAGGACGTACCGTATAGAAGTTAGGGCCATTTGATGTTTTATCAGTGTTTGATTTGGGACTCAAGGGTAGCATAGCTTTGAGCGATAGCTTAAATTGACAACAGGCTCGAGTAATTTATTGTTACAAAATTTCAAGGTTTTATGACGCTCCAGTAAAAAGTTACAAGCATTTGTACGTTGCAAACTTTGATAAGTGTAGGACGTACCGTTTAGAAGTTACGGCCATTTGAAGATTTATCAGTGTTTGATTTGGGGCTCAAGGGTAGCATAGCTTTGAGCGATAGCTTAAATTGACAAGAGGCTCGAGTACTTTATTGGTACAAAATTTCAAGGTTTTATGACGCTCCAGTAAAAAGTTACAAGCATTTGTATGTTGCAAACGTTGATAGGTGTAGGACGTACCGTATAGAAGTTAGGGCCATTTGAAGTTTTATCAGTGTTTGATTTGGGACTCAAGGGTAGCTTAGCTTTGAACGATAGCTTAAATTGACAGGAGGCTCGAGTACTTTATTGGTACAAAATTTCAAGGTTTTATGACGCTCCAGTAAAAAGTTACAAGCATTTGTATGTTGCAAACTTTGATAGGTGTAGGACGTACCGTATAGAAGTTAGGGCTATTTGAAGTTTTATCAGTGTTTGATTTGGGACTCAAGGGTAGCATAGCTTTGAGCAATAGCTTAAATTAACAAGAGGCTCGAGTACTTTATTGTTACAAAATTTCAAGGTTTTATGACGCTTCAGTAAAAAGTTACAGGCATTTGTATGTTGCAAACGTTGATAGGTGTAGGACGTACCGTATAGAAGTTAGGGCCATTTGAAGTTTTATCAGTGTTTGATTTGGGACTCAAGGGTAGCATAGCTTTGAGCGATAACTTAAATTGACAAGAGGCTCGAGTACTTTATTGGTGCAAAATTTCAAGGTTTTATGACGCTCCAGTAAAAAGATACAGGCATTTTTATGTTTGCAAACTTTGATAGGTGTAGGACGTACCGTATAGAAGTTAGGGCCATTTGAAGTTTTATCAGTGTTTGATTTGGGACTCTAGGGTAGCATAGCTTTAAGCGATAGCTTAAATTGACAAGAGGCTCGAGTACTTTATTGTTACAAAATTTCAAGGTTTTATGACGCTTCAGTAAAAAGTTACAAGCATTTGTATGTTGCAAACGTTGATAAGTGTAGGACGTACCGTATAAAAGTTAGGGCCATCTGAAGTTTTATCAGTGTTTGATTTGGGACTCAAGGGTAGCATAGCTTTGAGCGATAACTTAAATTGACAAGAGGCTGGAGTACTTTATTGTTACAAAATTTCAAGGATTTATGACGCTCCAGTAAAAAGTTTCAAGCATTTGTATGTTGCAAACGTTGATAGGTGTAGGACGTACCGTATAAAAGTTAGGGCCATCTGAAGTTTTATCAGTGTTTGATTTGGGACTCAAGGGTAGCATAGCTTTGAGCGATAACTTAAATTGACAAGAGGCTCGAGTACTTTATTGTTACAAAATTTCAAGGATTTATGACGCTCCAGTAAAAAGTTACAAGCATTTGTATGTTGCAATCTTTGATAGGTGTAGGATGTACCGTATAGAAGTTAGGGCCATTTGAAGTTTTATCAGTGTTTGATTTGGGACTCAAAGGTAGCATAGCTTTGAGCGATAGCTTAAATTGACAAGAGGCTCGAGTACTTTATTGTTACAAAATTTCAAGGTTTTATGACGCGCCAGTAAAAAGTTTCAACCATTTGTATGTTGCAAACTTTGATAGGTGTAGGACGTACCGTATAGAAGTTAGGGCCATTTGATGTTTTATCAGTGTTTGATTTGGGACTCAAGGGTAGTATAGCTTTGAGCGATAGTTTAAATTGACAACTGGCTCGAGTAATTTATTGTTACAAAATTTCAAGGTTTTATGAGGCTCCAGTAAAAAGTTTCAAGCATTTGTATGTTGCAAACTTTGATAGGTGTAGGACGTACCGTATAGAAGTTAGGGCCATTTGAAGTTTTATCAGTATTTGATTTGGGACTCAAGGGTAGCATAGCTTTGAGCGATAACTTAAGTTGACAAGAGACTCGAGCACTTTATTGGTATAAAATTTCAAGGTTTTATGACGCTCCAGTAAAAAGTTACAAGCATTTGTATGTAGCAAACTTTGATTGGTGTAGGACGTACCGTATAGAAGTTAGATCCATTTGAAGTTTTATAAGTGTTTGAGTTGGGACTCAAGGTTCGCATAGCTTTGAGCGATAGCTTAAATTGACAAGAGGCTCGAGTATTTTTTTGTAAAAAAATTTCAAGGTTTTATGACGGTCCAGTAAAAAGTTACAAACATTTGTATTGCAAACTTTGATAGGTGTAGGACGTACCGTATAGAAGTTAGTGCCATTTGAAGTTTTATCAGTGTTTGATTTGGGACTCAAGGGTAGCATAGCTTTGAGCGATAGCTTAAATTGACAAGAGGCTCGAGTACTTTATTGTTACAAAATGTCAAGGTATTATGACGCTCCAGTAAAAAGTTACAAGCATTTGTATGTTGCAAACTTTGATAAGTGTAGGACGTACCGTATAAAAGTTAGGGACATTTGAAGATTTATCAGCGTTTGATTTGGGACTCAAGGGTAGCATAGCTTTGAGCAATAGCTTAAATTAACAAGAGGCTCGAGTACTTTATTGTCACAAAATTTCATGGTTTTATGACGCGCCAGTAAAAACTTACAACCATTTGTATGTTGCAAACTTTGATAGGTGTAGGACGTACCGTATAAAAGTTAGGGCCATTTGAAGTTTTATCAGTGTTTGATTTGGGACTCTAGGGTAGCATAGCTTTGAGCGATAGCTTAAATTGACAAGAGGCTGGAGTACTTTATTGTTACAAAATTTCAAGGATTTATGACGCTCCAGTAAAAAGTTACAAGCATTTGTATGTTGCAAACGTTGATAAGTGTAGGACGTACCGTATAAAAGTTAGGGCCATCTGAAGTTTTATCAGTGTTTGATTTGGGACTCAAGGGTAGCATAGCTTTGAGCGATAACTTAAATTGACAAGAGGCTGGAGTACTTTATTGTTACAAAATTTCAAGGATTTATGACGCTCCAGTAAAAAGTTACAAGCATTTGTATGTTGCAAACGTTGATAGGTGTAGGACGTACCGTATAAAAGTTAGGGCCATCTGAAGTTTTATCAGTGTTTGATTTGGGACTCAAGGGTAGCATAGCTTTGAGCAATAGCTTAAATTAACAAGAGGCTCGAGTACTTTATTGTCACAAAATTTCAAGGTTTTATGACGCGCCAGTAAAAACTTACAACCATTTGTATGTTGCAAACTTTGATAAGTGTAGGACGTACCGTATAAAAGTTAGGGCCATCTGAAGTTTTATCAGTGTTTGATTTGGGACTCAAGGGTAGCATAGCTTTGAGCGATAACTTAAATTGACAAGAGGCTGGAGTACTTTATTGTTACAAAATTTCAAGGATTTATGACGCTCCAGTAAAAAGTTACAAGCATTTGTATGTTGCAAACGTTGATAGGTGTAGGACGTACCGTATAGAAGTTAGGGCCATTTGAAGTTTTATCAGTGTTTGATTTGGGACTCAAGGGTAGCATAGCTTTGAGCAATAGCTTAAATTGACAAGAGGCTCGAGTACTTTATTGGTGCAAAATTTCAAGGTTTTATGACGCTCCAGTAAAAAGATACAGGCATTTGTATGTTTGCAAACTTTGATAGGTGTAGGACGTACCGTATAGAAGTTAGGGCCATTTGAAGTTTTATCAGTGTTTGATTTGGGACTCTAGGGTAGCATAGCTTTGAGCGATAGCTTAAATTGACAAGAGGCTCGAGTACTTTATTGTTACAAAATTTCAAGGTTTTATGACGCTTCAGTAAAAAGTTACAAGCATTTGTATGTTGCAAACGTTGATAAGTGTAGGACGTACCGTATAAAAGTTAGGGCCATCTGAAGTTTTATCAGTGTTTGATTTGGGACTCAAGGGTAGCATAGCTTTGAGCGATAACTTAAATTGACAAGAGGCTGGAGTACTTTATTGTTACAAAATTTCAAGGATTTATGACGCTCCAGTAAAAAGTTACAAGCATTTGTATGTTGCAAACGTTGATAGGTGTAGGACGTACCGTATAAAAGTTAGGGCCATCTGAAGTTTTATCAGTGTTTGATTTGGGACTCAAGGGTAGCATAGCTTTGAGCAATAGCTTAAATTAACAAGAGGCTCGAGTACTTTATTGTCACAAAATTTCAAGGTTTTATGACGCGCCAGTAAAAACTTACAACCATTTGTATGTTGCAAACTTTGATAAGTGTAGGACGTACCGTATAAAAGTTAGGGCCATCTGAAGTTTTATCAGTGTTTGATTTGGGACTCAAGGGTAGCATAGCTTTGAGCGATAACTTAAATTGACAAGAGGCTGGAGTACTTTATTGTTACAAAATTTCAAGGATTTATGACGCTCCAGTAAAAAGTTACAAGCATTTGTATGTTGCAAACGTTGATAGGTGTAGGACGTACCGTATAGAAGTTAGGGCCATTTGAAGTTTTATCAGTGTTTGATTTGGGACTCAAGGGTAGCATAGCTTTGAGCAATAGCTTAAATTGACAAGAGGCTCGAGTACATTATTGGTGCAAAATTTCAAGGTTTTATGACGCTCCAGTAAAAAGATACAGGCATTTGTATGTTTGCAAACTTTGATAGGTGTAGGACGTACCGTATAGAAGTTAGGGCCATTTGAAGTTTTATCAGTGTTTGATTTGGGACTCTAGGGTAGCATAGCTTTGAGCGATAGCTTAAATTGACAAGAGGCTCGAGTACTTTATTGTTACAAAATTTCAAGGTTTTATGACGCTTCAGTAAAAAGTTACAAGCATTTGTATGTTGCAAACGTTGATAAGTGTAGGACGTACCGTATAAAAGTTAGGGCCATCTGAAGTTTTATCAGTGTTTGATTTGGGACTCAAGGGTAGCATAGCTTTGAGCGATAACTTAAATTGACAAGAGGCTGGAGTACTTTATTGTTACAAAATTTCAAGGATTTATGACGCTCCAGTAAAAAGTTACAACCATTGTTTGTATGTTGCAAACGTTGATAGGTGTAGGACGTACCGTATAAAAGTTAGGGCCATCTGAAGTTTTATCAGTGTTTGATTTGGGACTCAAGGGTAGCATAGCTTTGAGCGATAACTTAAATTGACAAGAGGCTCGAGTACTTTATTGTTACAAAATTTCAAGGATTTATGACGCTCCAGTAAAAAGTTACAAGCATTTGTATGTTGCAATCTTTGATAGGTGTAGGATGTACCGTATAGAAGTTAGGGCCATTTGAAGTTTTATCAGTGTTTGATTTGGGACTCAAAGGTAGCATAGCTTTGAGCGATAGCTTAAATTGACAAGAGGCTCGAGTACTTTATTGTTACAAAATTTCAAGGTTTTATGACGCGCCAGTAAAAAGTTTCAACCATTTGTATGTTGCAAACTTTGATAGGTGTAGGACGTACCGTATAGAAGTTAGGGCCATTTGAAGTTTTATCAGTGTTTGATTTGGGACTCAAGGGTAGTATAGCTTTGAGCGATAGTTTAAATTGACAACTGGCTCGAGTAATTTATTGTTACAAAATTTCAAGGTTTTATGAGGCTCCAGTAAAAAGTTACAAGCATTTGTATGTTGCAAACTTTGATAGGTGTAGGACGTACCGTATAGAAGTTAGGGCCATTTGAAGTTTTATCAGTATTTGATTTGGGACTCAAGGGTAGCATAGCTTTGAGCGATAACTTAAGTTGACAAGAGGCTCGAGTACTTTATTGTCACAAAATTTCAAGGTTTTATGACGCGCCAGTAAAAACTTACAACCATTTGTATGTTGCAAACTTTGATAAGTGTAGGACGTACCGTATAAAAGTTAGGGCCATCTGAAGTTTTATCAGTGTTTGATTTGGGACTCAAGGGTAGCATAGCTTTGAGCGATAACTTAAATTGACAAGAGGCTGGAGTACTTTATTGTTACAAAATTTCAAGGATTTATGACGCTCCAGTAAAAAGTTACAAGCATTTGTATGTTGCAAACGTTGATAGGTGTAGGACGTACCGTATAGAAGTTAGGGCCATTTGAAGTTTTATCAGTGTTTGATTTGGGACTCAAGGGTAGCATAGCTTTGAGCAATGGCTTAAATTGACAAGAGGCTCGAGTACTTTATTGGTGCAAAATTTCAAGGTTTTATGACGCTCCAGTAAAAAGATACAGGCATTTGTATGTTTGCAAACTTTGATAGGTGTAGGACGTATCGTATAGAAGTTAGGGCCATTTGAAGTTTTATCAGTGTTTGATTTGGGACTCTAGGGTAGCATAGCTTTGAGCGATAGCTTAAATTGACAAGAGGCTCGAGTACTTTATTGTTACAAAATTTCAAGGTTTGATGACGCTGCAGTAAAAAGTTACAAGCATTTGTATGTTGCAAACGTTGATAAGTGTAGGACGTACCGTATAAAAGTTAGGGCCATCTGAAGTTTTATCAGTGTTTGATTTGGGACTCAAGGGTAGCATAGCTTTGAGCGATAACTTAAATTGACAAGAGGCTCGAGTACTTTATTGTTACAAAATTTCAAGGATTTATGACGCTCCAGTAAAAAGTTACAAGCATTTGTATGTTGCAATCTTTGATAGGTGTAGGATGTACCGTATAGAAGTTAGGGCCATTTGAAGTTTTATCAGTGTTTGATTTGGGACTCAATGGTAGCATAGCTTTGAGCGATAGCTTAAATTGACAAGAGGCTCGAGTACTTTATTGTTACAAAATTTCAAGGTTTTATGACGAGCCAGTAAAAAGTTTCAACCATTTGTATGTTGCAAACTTTGATAGGTGTAGGACGTACCGTATAGAAGTTAGGGCCATTTGATGTTTTATCAGTGTTTGATTTGGGACTCAAGGGTAGTATAGCTTTGAGCGATAGTTTAAATTGACAACTGGCTCGAGTAATTTATTGTTACAAAATTTCAAGGTTTTATGAGGCTCCAGTAAAAAGTTACAAGCATTTGTATGTTGCAAACTTTGATAGGTGTAGGACGTACCGTATAGAAGTTAGGGCCATTTGAAGTTTTATCAGTATTTGATTTGGGACTCAAGGGTAGCATAGCTTTGAGCGATAACTTAAGTTGACAAGAGACTCGAGCACTTTATTGGTATAAAATTTCAAGGTTTTATGACGCTCCAGTAAAAAGTTACAAGCATTTGTATGTTGCAAACTTTGATTGGTGTAGGACGTACCGTATAGAAGTTAGATCCATTTGAAGTTTTATAAGTGTTTGAGTTGGGACTCAAGGTTCGCATAGCTTTGAGCGATAGCTTAAATTGACAAGAGGCTCGAGTATTTTTTTGTAAAAAAATTTCAAGGTTTTATGACGGTCCAGTAAAAAGTTACAAACATTTGTATTGCAAACTTTGATAGGTGTAGGACGTACCGTATAGAAGTTAGGGCCATTTGAAGTTTTATCAGTGTTTGATTTGGGACTCAAAGGTAGCATAGCTTTGAGCGATAGCTTAAATTGACAAGAGGCTCGAGTACTTTATTGTTACAAAATTTCAAGGTTTTATGACGCGCCAGTAAAAAGTTTCAACCATTTGTATGTTGCAAACTTTGATAGGTGTAGGACGTACCGTATAGAAGTTAGGGCCATTTGATGTTTTATCAGTGTTTGATTTGGGACTCAAGGGTAGTATAGCTTTGAGCGATAGTTTAAATTGACAACTGGCTCGAGTAATTTATTGTTACAAAATTTCAAGGTTTTATGAGGCTCCAGTAAAAAGTTACAAGCATTTGTATGTTGCAAACTTTGATAGGTGTAGGACGTACCGTATAGAAGTTAGGGCCATTTGAAGTTTTATCAGTATTTGATTTGGGACTCAAGGGTAGCATAGCTTTGAGCGATAACTTAAGTTGACAAGAGGCTCGAGTACTTTATTGTCACAAAATTTCAAGGTTTTATGACGCGCCAGTAAAAACTTACAACCATTTGTATGTTGCAAACTTTGATAAGTGTAGGACGTACCGTATAAAAGTTAGGGCCATCTGAAGTTTTATCAGTGTTTGATTTGGGACTCAAGGGTAGCATAGCTTTGAGCGATAACTTAAATTGACAAGAGGCTGGAGTACTTTATTGTTACAAAATTTCAAGGATTTATGACGCTCCAGTAAAAAGTTACAAGCATTTGTATGTTGCAAACGTTGATAGGTGTAGGACGTACCGTATAGAAGTTAGGGCCATTTGAAGTTTTATCAGTGTTTGATTTGGGACTCAAGGGTAGCATAGCTTTGAGCAATAGCTTAAATTGACAAGAGGCTCGAGTACTTTATTGGTGCAAAATTTCAAGGTTTTATGACGCTCCAGTAAAAAGATACAGGCATTTGTATGTTTGCAAACTTTGATAGGTGTAGGACGTACCGTATAGAAGTTAGGGCCATTTGAAGTTTTATCAGTGTTTGATTTGGGACTCTAGGGTAGCATAGCTTTGAGCGATAGCTTAAATTGACAAGAGGCTCGAGTACTTTATTGTTACAAAATTTCAAGGTTTGATGACGCTGCAGTAAAAAGTTACAAGCATTTGTATGTTGCAAACGTTGATAAGTGTAGGACGTACCGTATAAAAGTTAGGGCCATCTGAAGTTTTATCAGTGTTTGATTTGGGACTCAAGGGTAGCATAGCTTTGAGCGATAACTTAAATTGACAAGAGGCTGGAGTACTTTATTGTTACAAAATTTCAAGGATTTATGACGCTCCAGTAAAAAGTTACAAGCATTTGTATGTTGCAAACGTTGATAGGTGTAGGACGTACCGTATAAAAGTTAGGGCCATCTGAAGTTTTATCAGTGTTTCATTTGGGACTCAAGGGTAGCATAGCTTTGAGCGATAACTTAAATTGACAAGAGGCTCGAGTACTTTATTGTTACAAAATTTCAAGGATTTATGACGCTCCAGTAAAAAGTTACAAGCATTTGTATGTTGCAATCTTTGATAGGTGTAGGATGTACCGTATAGAAGTTAGGGCCATTTGAAGTTTTATCAGTGTTTGATTTGGGACTCAAAGGTAGCATAGCTTTGAGCGATAGCTTAAATTGACAAGAGGCTCGAGTACTTTATTGTTACAAAATTTCAAGGTTTTATGACGAGCCAGTAAAAAGTTTCAACCATTTGTATGTTGCAAACTTTGATAGGTGTAGGACGTACCGTATAGAAGTTAGGGCCATTTGATGTTTTATCAGTGTTTGATTTGGGACTCAAGGGTAGTATAGCTTTGAGCGATAGTTTAAATTGACAACTGGCTCGAGTAATTTATTGTTACAAAATTTCAAGGTTTTATGAGGCTCCAGTAAAAAGTTACAAGCATTTGTATGTTGCAAACTTTGATAGGTGTAGGACGTACCGTATAGAAGTTAGGGCCATTTGAAGTTTTATCAGTATTTGATTTGGGACTCAAGGGTAGCATAGCTTTGAGCGATAACTTAAGTTGACAAGAGACTCGAGCACTTTATTGGTATAAAATTTCAAGGTTTTATGACGCTCCAGTAAAAAGTTACAAGCATTTGTATGTTGCAAACTTTGATTGGTGTAGGACGTACCGTATAGAAGTTAGATCCATTTGAAGTTTTATAAGTGTTTGAGTTGGGACTCAAGGTTCGCATAGCTTTGAGCGATAGCTTAAATTGACAAGAGGCTCGAGTATTTTTTTGTAAAAAAATTTCAAGGTTTTATGACGGTCCAGTAAAAAGTTACAAACATTTGTATTGCAAACTTTGATAGGTGTAGGACGTACCGTATAGAAGTTAGGGCCATTTGAAGTTTTATCAGTGTTTGGTTTGGGACTCAAGGGTAGCATAGCTTTGAGCGATAGCTTAAATTGACAAGAGGCTCGAGTACTTTATTGTTACAAAATGTCAAGGTATTATGACGCTCCAGTAAAAAGTTACAAGCATTTGTATGTTGCAAACTTTGATAAGTGTAGGACGTACCTTAAAAAAGTTAGGGACATTTGAAGATTTATCAGCGTTTGATTTGGGACTCAAGGGTAGCATAGCTTTGAGCAATAGCTTAAATTAACAAGAGGCTCGAGTACTTTATTGTCACAAAATTTCATGGTTTTATGACGCGCCAGTAAAAACTTAAAACCATTTGTATGTTGCAAACTTTGATAGGTGTAGGACGTACCGTATAAAAGTTAGGGCCATCTGAAGTTTTATCAGTGTTTGATTTGGGACTCAAGGGTAGCATAGCTTTGAGCAATAGCTTAAATTAACAAGAGGCTCGAGTACTTTATTGTCACAAAATTTCAAGGCTTTATGACGCGCCAGTAAAAACTTACAACCATTTGTATGTTGCAAACTTTGATAGGTGTAGGACGTACCGTATAAAAGTTAGGGCCATCTGAAGTTTTATCAGTGTTTGATTTGGGACTCAAGGGTAGCATAGCTTTGAGCAATAGCTTAAATTAACAAGAGGCTCGAGTACTTTATTGTCACAAAATTTCAAGGTTTTATGACGCGCCAGTAAAAACTTACAACCATTTGTATGTTGCAAACTTTGATAGGTGTAGGACGTACCGTATAAAAGTTAGGGCCATCTGAAGTTTTATCAGTGTTTGATTTGGGACTCAAGGGTAGCATAGCTTTGAGCAATAGCTTAAATTAACAAGAGGCTCGAGTACTTTATTGTCACAAAATTTCAAGGTTTTATGACGCGCCAGTAAAAACTTACAACCATTTGTATGTTGCAAACTTTGATAGGTGTAGGACGTACCGTATAAAAGTTAGGGCCATCTGAAGTTTTATCAGTGTTTGATTTGGGACTCAAGGGTAGCATAGCTTTGAGCAATAGCTTAAATTAACAAGAGGCTCGAGTACTTTAATCGTACAAAATTTCAAGGTTTTATGACGCGCCAGTAAAAACTTACAACCATTTGTATGTTGCAAACTTTGATAGGTGTAGGACGTACCGTATAAAAGTTAGGGCCATTTGAAGTTTTATCAGTGTTTGATTTATGACTCAAGGGTAGCATAGCTTTGAGCAATAGCTTAAATTAACAAGAGGCTCGAGTACTTTATTGTCACAAAATTTCAAGGTTTTATGACGCGCCAGTAAAAACTTACAACCATTTGTATGTTGCAAACTTTGATAGGTGTAGGACGTACCGTATAAAAGTTAGGGCCATCTGAAGTTTTATCAGTGTTTGATTTGGGACTCAAGGGTAGCATAGCTTTGAGCAATAGCTTAAATTGACAAGAGGCTCGAGTACTTTATTGGTACAAAATTTCAAGGTTTTATGACGCGCCAGTAAAAACTTACAACCATTTGTATGTTGCAAACTTTGATAGGTGTAGGACGTACCGTATAAAAGTTAGGGCCATTTGAAGTTTTATCAGTGTATGATTTGGGACTCAAGGGTAACATAGCTTTGAGCGATAGCTTAAATTGACAAGAGGCTCGAGTACTTTATTGTCACAAAATTTCAAGGTTTTATGACCCTTCAGTAAAAAGTTACAAGCATTTGTATGTTGCAAACTTTGATAGGTGTAGGACGTACCGTATAAAAGTTAGGGCCATTTGAAGTTTTATCAGTGTTTGATTTGGGACTCAAGGGTAACATAGCTTTGAGCGATAGCTTAAATTGACAAGAGGCTCGAGTACTTAATTGTCACAAAATTTCAAGGTTTTATGACGGTCCATTAAAAAGTTACAAACATTTGTATATTGCAAACTTTGATAGGTGTAGGACGTACCGTATAAAAGTTAGGGCCATTTGAAGTTTTATCAGTATTTGATTTGGGACTCAAGGGTAGCATAGCTTTGAGCAATAGCTTTAATTAACAAGAGGCTCGAGTACTTTATTGTCACAAAATTTCAAGGTTTTATGACGCGCCAGTAAAAACTTACAACCATTTGTATGTTGCAAACTTTGATAGTTGTAGGACGTACCGTATAAAAGTTAGGGCCATCTGAAGATTTATCAGTGTTTGATTTGGGACTCAAGGGTAGCATAGCTTTGAGCAATAGCTTAAATTGACAAGAGGCTCGAGTACTTTATTGGTACAAAATTTCAAGGTTTTATGACGCGCCAGTAAAAACTTACAACCATTTGTATGTTGCAAACTTTGATAGGTGTAGGACGTACCGTATAAAAGTTAGGGCCATTTGAAGTTTTATCAGTATTTGATTTGGGACTCAAGGGTAGCATAGCTTTGAGCAATAGCTTTAATTAACAAGAGGCTCGAGTACTTTATTGTCACAAAATTTCAAGGTTTTATGACGCGCCAGTAAAAACTTACAACCATTTGTATGTTGCAAACTTTGATAGTTGTAGGACGTACCGTATAAAAGTTAGGGCCATCTGAAGATTTATCAGTGTTTGATTTGGGACTCAAGGGTAGCATAGCTTTGAGCAATAGCTTAAATTGACAAGAGGCTCGAGTACTTTATTGGTACAAAATTTCAAGGTTTTATGAGGCGCCAGTAAAAAGTTACAAGCATTTGTATGTTGCAAACTTTGATAGGTGTAGGACGTACCGTATAAAAGTTAGGGCCATTTGAAGTTTTATCAGTATTTGATTTGGGACTCAAGGGTAGCATAGCTTTGAGCGATAACTTAAATTGACAAGAGGCTCGAGTACTTTATTGTCACAAAATTTCAAGGTTTTATGACGCGCCAGTAAAAAATTACAACCATTTGTATGTTGCAAACTTTGATAAGTGTAGGACGTACCGTATAAAAGTTAGGGCCATCTGAAGTTTTATCAGTGTTTGATTTGGGACTCAAGGGTAGCATAGCTTTGAGCGATAACTTAAATTGACAAGAGGCTGGAGTACTTTATTGTTACAAAATTTCAAGGATTTATGACGCTCCAGTAAAAAGTTACAAGCATTTGTATGTTGCAAACGTTGATAGGTGTAGGACGTACCGTATAGAAGTTAGGGCCATTTGAAGTTTTATCAGTGTTTGATTTGGGACTCAAGGGTAGCATAGCTTTGAGCAATAGCTTAAATTGACAAGAGGCTCGAGTACTTTATTGGTGCAAAATTTCAAGGTTTTATGACGCTCCAGTAAAAAGATACAGGCATTTGTATGTTTGCAAACTTTGATAGGTGTAGGACGTACCGTATAGAAGTTAGGGCCATTTGAAGTTTTATCAGTGTTTGATTTGGGACTCTAGGGTAGCATAGCTTTGAGCGATAGCTTAAATTGACAAGAGGCTCGAGTACTTTATTGTTACAAAATTTCAAGGTTTGATGACGCTGCAGTAAAAAGTTACAAGCATTTGTATGTTGCAAACGTTGATAAGTGTAGGACGTACCGTATAAAAGTTAGGGCCATCTGAAGTTTTATCAGTGTTTGATTTGGGACTCAAGGGTAGCATAGCTTTGAGCGATAACTTAAATTGACAAGAGGCTGGAGTACTTTATTGTTACAAAATTTCAAGGATTTATGACGCTCCAGTAAAAAGTTACAAGCATTTGTATGTTGCAAACGTTGATAGGTGTAGGACGTACCGTATAAAAGTTAGGGCCATCTGAAGTTTTATCAGTGTTTGATTTGGGACTCAAGGGTAGCATAGCTTTGAGCGATAACTTAAATTGACAAGAGGCTCGAGTACTTTATTGTTACAAAATTTCAAGGATTTATGACGCTCCAGTAAAAAGTTACAAGCATTTGTATGTTGCAATCTTTGATAGGTGTAGGATGTACCGTATAGAAGTTAGGGCCATTTGAAGTTTTATCAGTGTTTGATTTGGGACTCAAAGGTAGCATAGCTTTGAGCGATAGCTTAAATTGACAAGAGGCTCGAGTACTTTATTGTTACAAAATTTCAAGGTTTTATGACGAGCCAGTAAAAAGTTTCAACCATTTGTATGTTGCAAACTTTGATAGGTGTAGGACGTACCGTATAGAAGTTAGGGCCATTTGATGTTTTATCAGTGTTTGATTTGGGACTCAAGGGTAGTATAGCTTTGAGCGATAGTTTAAATTGACAACTGGCTCGAGTAATTTATTGTTACAAAATTTCAAGGTTTTATGAGGCTCCAGTAAAAAGTTACAAGCATTTGTATGTTGCAAACTTTGATAGGTGTAGGACGTACCGTATAGAAGTTAGGGCCATTTGAAGTTTTATCAGTATTTGATTTGGGACTCAAGGGTAGCATAGCTTTGAGCGATAACTTAAGTTGACAAGAGACTCGAGCACTTTATTGGTATAAAATTTCAAGGTTTTATGACGCTCCAGTAAAAAGTTACAAGCATTTGTATGTTGCAAACTTTGATTGGTGTAGGACGTACCGTATAGAAGTTAGATCCATTTGAAGTTTTATAAGTGTTTGAGTTGGGACTCAAGGTTCGCATAGCTTTGAGCGATAGCTTAAATTGACAAGAGGCTCGAGTATTTTTTTGTAAAAAAATTTCAAGGTTTTATGACGGTCCAGTAAAAAGTTACAAACATTTGTATTGCAAACTTTGATAGGTGTAGGACGTACCGTATAGAAGTTAGGGCCATTTGAAGTTTTATCAGTGTTTGGTTTGGGACTCAAGGGTAGCATAGCTTTGAGCGATAGCTTAAATTGACAAGAGGCTCGAGTACTTTATTGTTACAAAATGTCAAGGTATTATGACGCTCCAGTAAAAAGTTACAAGCATTTGTATGTTGCAAACTTTGATAAGTGTTGGACGTACCTTATAAAAGTTAGGGACATTTGAAGATTTATCAGCGTTTGATTTGGGACTCAAGGGTAGCATAGCTTTGAGCAATAGCTTAAATTAACAAGAGGCTCGAGTACTTTATTGTCACAAAATTTCATGGTTTTATGACGCGCCAGTAAAAACTTAAAACCATTTGTATGTTGCAAACTTTGATAGGTGTAGGACGTACCGTATAAAAGTTAGGGCCATCTGAAGTTTTATCAGTGTTTGATTTGGGACTCAAGGGTAGCATAGCTTTGAGCAATAGCTTAAATTAACAAGAGGCTCGAGTACTTTATTGTCACAAAATTTCAAGGCTTTATGACGCGCCAGTAAAAACTTACAACCATTTGTATGTTGCAAACTTTGATAGGTGTAGGACGTACCGTATAAAAGTTAGGGCCATCTGAAGTTTTATCAGTGTTTGATTTGGGACTCAAGGGTAGCATAGCTTTGAGCAATAGCTTAAATTAACAAGAGGCTCGAGTACTTTATTGTCACAAAATTTCAAGGTTTTATGACGCGCCAGTAAAAACTTACAACCATTTGTATGTTGCAAACTTTGATAGGTGTAGGACGTACCGTATAAAAGTTAGGGCCATCTGAAGTTTTATCAGTGTTTGATTTGGGACTCAAGGGTAGCATAGCTTTGAGCAATAGCTTAAATTAACAAGAGGCTCGAGTACTTTATTGTCACAAAATTTCAAGGTTTTATGACGCGCCAGTAAAAACTTACAACCATTTGTATGTTGCAAACTTTGATAGGTGTAGGACGTACCGTATAAAAGTTAGGGCCATCTGAAGTTTTATCAGTGTTTGATTTGGGACTCAAGGGTAGCATAGCTTTGAGCAATAGCTTAAATTAACAAGAGGCTCGAGTACTTTATTCGTACAAAATTTCAAGGTTTTATGACGCGCCAGTAAAAACTTACAACCATTTGTATGTTGCAAACTTTGATAGGTGTAGGACGTACCGTATAAAAGTTAGGGCCATTTGAAGTTTTATCAGTGTTTGATTTATGACTCAAGGGTAGCATAGCTTTGAGCAATAGCTTAAATTAACAAGAGGCTCGAGTACTTTATTGTCACAAAATTTCAAGGTTTTATGACGCGCCAGTAAAAACTTGCAACCATTTGTATGTTGCAAACTTTGATAGGTGTAGGACGTACCGTATAAAAGTTAGGGCCATCTGAAGTTTTATCAGTGTTTGATTTGGGACTCAAGGGTAGCATAGCTTTGAGCAATAGCTTAAATTGACAAGAGGCTCGAGTACTTTATTGGTACAAAATTTCAAGGTTTTATGACGCGCCAGTAAAAACTTACAACCATTTGTATGTTGCAAACTTTGATAAGTGTAGGACGTACCGTATAAAAGTTATGGCCATTTGAAGTTTTATCAGTGTTTGATTTGGGACTCAAGGGTAACATAGCTTTGAGCGATAGCTTAAATTGACAAGAGGCTCGAGTACTTTATTGTCACAAAATTTCAAGGTTTTATGACCCTTCAGTAAAAAGTTACAAGGATTTGTATGTTGCAAACTTTGATAGGTGTAGGACGTACCGTATAAAAGTTAGGGCCATTTGAAGTTTTATCAGTGTTTGATTTGGGACTCAAGGGTAACATAGCTTTGAGCGATAGCTTAAATTGACAAGAGGCTCGAGTACTTTATTGTCACAAAATTTCAAGGTTTTATGACGGTCCAGTAAAAAGTTACAAACATTTGTATATTGCAAACTTTGATAGGTGTAGGACGTACCGTATAAAAGTTAGGGCCATTTGAAGTTTTATCAGTATTTGATTTGGGACTCAAGGGTAGCATAGCTTTGAGCAATAGCTTAAATTAACAAGAGGCTCGAGTACTTTATTGTCACAAAATTTCAAGGTTTTATGACGCGCCAGTAAAAACTTACAACCATTTGTATGTTGCAAACTTTGATAGTTGTAGGACGTACCGTATAAAAGTTAGGGCCATCTGAAGATTTATCAGTGTTTGATTTGGGACTCACGGGTAGCATAGCTTTGAGCAATAGCTTAAATTGACAAGAGGCTCGAGTACTTTATTGGTACAAAATTTCAAGGTTTTATGACGCGCCAGTAAAAACTTACAACCATTTGTATGTTGCAAACTTTGATAGGTGTAGGACGTACCGTATAAAAGTTAGGGCCATTTGAAGTTTTATCAGTATTTGATTTGGGACTCAAGGGTAACATAGCTTTGAGCGATAGCTTAAATTGACAAGAGGCTCGAGTACTTTATTGTCACAAAATTTCAAGGTTTTATGACCCTTCAGTAAAAAGTTACAAGCATTTGTATGTTGCAAACGTTGATAGGTGTAGGACGTACCGTATAGAAGTTAGATCCATTTGAAGTTTTATAAGTGTTTGATTTGGGACTCAAGGTTAGCATAGCTTTGAGCGATAGCTTAAATTGACAAGAGGCTCGAGTATTTTTTTGTTACAAAATTTCAAGGTTTGATGACGGTCCAGTAAAAAGTTACGAACATTTGTATATTGCAAACTTTGATAGGTGTAGGACGTACCGTATAAAAGTTAGGGCCATCTGAAGTTTTATCAGTGTTTGATTTGGGACTCAAGGGTAGCATAGCTTTGAGCAATAGCTTAAATTAACAAGAGGCTCGAGTACTTTATTGGTACAAAATTTCAAGGTTTTATGACGCGCCAGTAAAAACTTACAACCATTTGTATGTTGCAAACTTTGATAGGTGTAGGACGTACCGTATAAAAGTTAGGGCCATTTGAAGTTTTATCAGTGTTTGATTTGGGACTCAAGGGTAACATAGCTTTGAGCGATAGCTTAAATTGACAAGAGGCTCGAGTACTTTATTGGTACAAAATGTCAAGGTAATATGACGCTCCAGTAAAAAGTTACAAGCATTTGTATGTTGCAAACTTTGATAAGTGTAGGATGTACCGTATAAAAGTTAGGGACATTTGAAGATTTATCAGTGTTTGATTTGGGACTCAAGGGTAGCATAGCTTTGAGCGATAGCTTAAATTGACAAGAGGCTTGAGTACTTTATTGGTACAAAATTTCAAGGTTTTATGACGCGCCAGTAAAAACTTACAACCATTTGTATGTTGCAAACTTTGATAGGTGTAGGACGTACCGTATAAAAGTTAGGGCCATCTGAAGTTTTATCAGTGTTTGATTTGGGACTCAAGGGTAGCATAGCTTTGAGCAATAGCTTAAATTAACAAGAGGCTCGAGTACTTTATTGTCACAAAATTTCAAGGTTTTATGACGCGCCAGTAAAAACTTACTACCATTTGTATGTTGCAAACTTTGATAGGTGTACGACGTATCGTAGAAAAGTTAGGGCCATCTGAAGTTTTATCAGTGTTTGATTTGGGACTCAAGGGTAGCATAGCTTTGAGCAATAGCTTAAATTAACAAGAGGCTCGAGTACTTTATTGTGACAAAATTTCAAGGTTTTATGACGCGCCAGTAAAAACTTACAACCATTTGTATGTTGCAAACTTTGATAGGTGTAGGACGTACCGTATAAAAGTTAGGGCCATCTGAAGTTTTATCAGTGTTTGATTTGGGACTCAAGGGTAGCATAGCTTTGAGCAATAGCTTAAATTAACAAGAGGCTCGAGTACTTTATTGGTACAAAATTTCAAGGTTTTATGACGCGCCAGTAAAAACTTACAACCATTTGTATGTTGCAAACTTTGATAGGTGTAGGACGTACCGTATAAAAGTTAGGGCCATCTGAAGTTTTATCAGTGTTTGATTTGGGACTCAAGGGTAGCATAGCTTTGAGCAATAGCTTAAATTAACAAGAGGCTCGAGTACTTTATTGGTACAAAATTTCAAGGTTTTATGACGCGCCCGTAAAAACTTACAACCATTTGTATGTTGCAAACTTTGATAGGTGTAGGACGTACCGTATAAAAGTTAGGGACATTTGAAGTTTTATCAGTGTTTGATTTGGGACTCAAGGGTAGCATAGCTTTGAGCAATAGCTTAAATTGACAAGAGGCTCGAGTACTTTATTGGTACAAAATTTCAAGGTTTTATGACGCGCCAGTAAAAACTTACAACCATTTGTATGTTGCAAACTTTGATAGGTGTAGGACGTACCGTATAAAAGTTAGGGCCATTTGAAGTTTTATCAGTATTTGATTTGGGACTCAAGGGTAACATAGCTTTGAGCGATAGCTTAAATTGACAAGAGGCTCGAGTACTTTATTGTCACAAAATTTCAAGGTTTTATGACCCTTCAGTAAAAAGTTACAAGCATTTGTATGTTGCAAACGTTGATAGGTGTAGGACGTACCGTATAGAAGTTAGATCCATTTGAAGTTTTATAAGTGTTTGATTTGGGACTCAAGGTTAGCTTGGCTTTGAGCGATAGCTTAAATTGACAAGAGGCTCGAGTATTTTTTTGTTACAAAATTTCAAGGTTTTATGACGGTCCAGTAAAAAGTTACAAACATTTGTATATTGCAAACTTTGATAGGTGTAGGACGTACCGTATAAAAGTTAGGGCCATCTGAAGTTTTATCAGTGTTTGATTTGGGACTCAAGGGTAGCATAGCTTTGAGCAATAGCTTAAATTAACAAGAGGCTCGAGTACTTTATTGGTACAAAATTTCAAGGTTTTATGACGCGCCAGTAAAAACTTACAACCATTTGTATGTTGCAAACTTTGATAGGTGTAGGACGTACCGTATAAAAGTTAGGGCCATTTGAAGTTTTATCAGTGTTTGATTTGGGACTCAAGGGTAACATAGCTTTGAGCGATAGCTTAAATTGACAAGAGGCTCGAGTACTTTATTGGTACAAAATGTCAAGGTAATATGACGCTCCAGTAAAAAGTTACAAGCATTTGTATGTTGCAAACTTTGATAAGTGTAGGATGTACCGTATAAAAGTTAGGGACATTTGAAGATTTATCAGTGTTTGATTTGGGACTCAAGGGTAGCATAGCTTTGAGCGATAGCTTAAATTTACAAGAGGCTTGAGTACTTTATTGGTACAAAATTTCAAGGTTTTATGACGCGCCAGTAAAAACTTACAACCATTTGTATGTTGCAAACTTTGATAGGTGTAGGACGTACCGTATAAAAGTTAGGGCCATCTGAAGTTTTATCAGTGTTTGATTTGGGACTCAAGGGTAGCATAGCTTTGAGCAATAGCTTAAATTAACAAGAGGCTCGAGTACTTTATTGTCACAAAATTTCAAGGTTTTATGACGCGCCAGTAAAAACTTACTACCATTTGTATGTTGCAAACTTTGATAGGTGTAGGACGTACCGTAGAAAAGTTAGGGCCATCTGAAGTTTTATCAGTGTTTGATTTGGGACTCAAGGGTAGCATAGCTTTGAGCAATAGCTTAAATTAACAAGAGGCTCGAGTACTTTATTGTCACAAAATTTCAAGGTTTTATGACGCGCCAGTAAAAACTTACAACCATTTGTATGTTGCAAACTTTGATAGGTGTAGGACGTACCGTATAAAAGTTAGGGCCATCTGAAGTTTTATCAGTGTTTGATTTGGGACTCAAGGGTAGCATAGCTTTGAGCAATAGCTTAAATTAACAAGAGGCTCGAGTACTTTATTGGTACAAAATTTCAAGGTTTTATGACGCGCCAGTAAAAACTTACAACCATTTGTATGTTGCAAACTTTGATAGGTGTAGGACGTACCGTATAAAAGTTAGGGCCATCTGAAGTTTTATCAGTGTTTGATTTGGGACTCAAGGGTAGCATAGCTTTGAGCAATAGCTTAAATTAACAAGAGGCTCGAGTACTTTATTGGTACAAAATTTCAAGGTTTTATGACGCGCCCGTAAAAACTTACAACCATTTGTATGTTGCAAACTTTGATAGGTGTAGGACGTACCGTATAAAAGTTAGGGACATTTGAAGTTTTATCAGTGTTTGATTTGGGACTCAAGGGTAGCATAGCTTTGAGCAATAGCTTAAATTAACAAGAGGCTCGAGTACTTTATTGTCACAAAACTTCAAGGTTTTATGACGCGCCAGTAAAAACTTACAACCATTTGTATGTTGCAAACTTTGATAGGTGTAGGACGTACCGTATAAAAGTTAGGGCCATCTGAGGTTTTATCAGTGTTTGATTTGGGACTCAAGGGTAGCATAGCTTTGAGCAATAGCTTAAATTGACAAGAGGCTCGAGTACTTTATTGGTACAAAATTTCAAAATTTTATGACGCGCCAGTAAAAACTTACAACCATTTGTATGTTGCAAACTTTGATAGGTGTAGGACGTACCGTATAAAAGTTAGGGCCATCTGAAGTTTTATCAGTGTTTGATTTGGGACTCAAGGGTAGCATAGCTTTGAGCAATAGCTTAAATTAACAAGAGGCTCGAGTACTTTATTGGTACAAAATTTCAAGGTTTTATGACGCGCCAGTAAAAACTTACAACCATTTGTATGTTGCAAACTTTGATAGGTGTAGGACGTACCGTATAGAAGTTAGGGCCATTTGAAGTTTTATCAGTGTTTGATTTGGGACTCAAGGGTAACATAGCGTTGAGCGATAGCTTAAATTGACAAGAGGCTCGAGTACTTTATTGTCACAAAATTTCAAGGTTTTATGACCCTTCAGTAAAAAGTTACAAGCATTTGTATGTTGCAAACGTTGATAGGTGTAGGATGTACCGTATAGAAGTTAGGCCCATTTGAAGTTTTATCAGTGTTTGATTTGGGACTCAAGGGTAGCATAGCTTTCAGCGATAGCTTAAATTGACAACAGGCTCGAGTAATTTATTGTTACAAAATTTCAAGTTTTTATGACGCTCCAGTAAAAAGTTACAAGCATTTGTACGTTGCAAACTTTGATAAGTGTAGGACGTACCGTATAGAAGTTACGGCCATTTGAAGATTTATCAGTGTTTGATTTGGGACTCAAGGGTAGCATAGCTTTGAGCGATAGCTTAATTTAACAAGAGGCTCGAGTACTTTATTGGTACAAAATTTCAAGGTTTTATGACGCGCCAGTAAAAAGTTACAACCATTTGTATGTTGCAAACTTTGATAGGTGTAGGACGTACCGTATAGAAGTTAGGGCCATTTGATGTTTTATCAGTGTTTGATTTGGGACTCAAGGGTAACATAGCTTTGAGCGATAGCTTAAATTGACAAGAGGCTCGAGTACTTTATTGTCACAAAATTTAAAGGTTTTATGACCCTTCAGTAAAAAGTTACAGGCATTTGTATGTTGCAAACTTTGATAAGTGTAGGATGTACCGTATAGAAGTTAGCGCCATTTGAAGTTTTATCAGTGTTTGATTTGGGACTCAAGGGTAGCATAGCTTTGAGCGATAGCTTAAATTGACAACAGGCTCGAGTAAATTATTGTTACAAAATTTCAAGGTTTTATGACGCTCCAGTAAAAAGTTACAAGCATTTGTACGTTGCAAACTTTGATAAGTGTAGGACGTACCGTATAGAAGTTACGGCCATTTGAAGATTTATCAGTGTTTGATTTGGGACTCAAGGGTAGCATAGCTTTGAGCGATAGCTTAAGTTGACAAGAGGCTCGAGTACTTTATTGGTACAAAATTTCAAGGTTTTATGACGCGCCAGTAAAAAGTTACAACCATTTGTATGTTGCAAACTTTGATAGGTGTAGGACGTACTGTATAGAAGTTAGGGCCATTTGATGTTTTATCAGTGTTTGATTTGGGACTCAAGGGTAGCATAGCTTTGAGCGATAGCTTAAATTGACAACAGGCTCGAGTAATTTATTGCTACAAAATTTCACGGTTTTATGACGCTCCAGTAAAAAGTTACAAGCATTTGTACGTTGCAAACTTTGATAAGTGTAGGACGTACTGTATAGAAGTTACGGCCATTTGAAGATTTATCAGTGTTTGATTTGGGACTCTAGGGTAGCATAGCTTTGAGCGATAGCTTAAATTGACAAGACGCTCGAGTACTTTATTGGTACAAAATTTCAAGGTTTTATGACGCTCCAGTAAAAAGTTACAAGCATTTGTATGTAGCTTAAATTGACAAGAGGCTCGAGTACTTTATTGGTACAAAATTTCAATTGTTTATGACGCGCCAGTAAAAACTTACAAGCATTTGTATGTTGCAAACTTTGATAGGTGTAGGACGTACCGTATAGAAGTTAGGGCCATTTGATGCTTTATCAGTGTTTGATTTGGGACTCAAGGGTAGCATAGCTTTGAGCGATAGCTTAAATTGACAACAGGCTCGAGTAATTTATTGTTACAAAATTTCAAGGTTTTATGACGCTCCAGTAAAAAGTTACAAGCATTTGTACGTTGCAAACTTTGATAAGTGTAGGACGTACCGTATAGAAGTTACGGCCATTTGAAGATTTATCAGTGTTTGATTTGGCACTCAAGGGTAGCATAGCTTTGAGCGATAGCTTAAATTGACAAGAGGCTCGAGTACTTTATTGGTACAAAATTTCAAGGTTTTATGACGCGCCAGTAAAAAGTTACAACCATTTGTATGTTGCAAACTTTGATAGGTGTAGGACGTACCGTATAGAAGTTAGGGCCATTTGATGTTTTATCAGTGTTTGATTTGGGACTCAAGGGTAGCATAGCTTTGAGCGATAACTTAAAATGACAACAGGCTCGAGTAATTTATTGTTACAAAATTTCAAGGTTTTATGACGCTCCAGTAAAAAGTTACAAGCATTTGTACGTTGCAAACTTTGATAAGTGTAGGACGTACCGTATAGAAGTTACGGCCATTTGAAGATTTATCAGTGTTTGATTTGGGACTCAAGGGTAGCATAGCTTTGAGCGATAGCTTAAATTGACAAGAGGCTCGAGTACTTTATTGGTACAAAATTTCAAGGTTTTATGACGCTCCAGTAAAAAGTTACAAGCATTTGTATGTTGCAAACGTTGATAGGTGTAGGATGTACCGTATAGAAGTTAGGGCCATTTGAAGTTTTATCAGTGTTTGATTTGGGACTCAAGGGTACCATAGCTTTGAGCGATAGCTTAAATTGACAAGAGGCTCGAGTATTTTTTTGTTACAAAATTTCAAGGTTTTATGACGCTCCAGTAAAAAGTTACAAACATTTGTATGTTTCAAACTTTGACAGGTGTAGGACGTACCGTATAGAAGTTAGGGCCATTTGAAGTTTTATCAGTGTTTGATTTGGGACTCAAGGGTAGCATAGCTTTGAGCGATAGCTTAAATTGACAAGAGGCTCGAGTACTTTATTGTTACAAAATGTCAAGGTTTTATGACGCTCCAGTAAAAAGTTGCAAGCATTTGTATGTTGCAAACGTTGATAAGTGTAGGGCGTACCCTATAGAAGTTAGGGCCATTTGAAGTTTTATCAGTGTTTGATTTGGGACTCAAGGGTAGCATAGCTTTGAGCGATAGCTTAAGTTGACAAGAGGCTCGAGTAATTTATTGTTACAAAATTTCAAGGTTTTATGACGCTCTAGTAAAAAGTTACAAGCATTGGTATGTTGCAAATTTTGATAGGTGTAAGACGTACCGTATAGAAGTTAGGGCCATTTGAAGTTTTATCAGTATTTGATTTGGGACTCAAGGGTAGCATAGCTTTGAGCGATAGCTTAAGTTGACAAGAGGCTCGAGTACTTTATTGGTACAAAATTTCAAGGTTTTATGACGCTCCAGTAAAAAGTTACAAGCATTTGTATGCTGCAAACTTTGATAGGTATAGGACGTACCGTATAGAAGTTAGGGCCATTTGAAGTTTTATAAGTGTTTGATTTGGGACTCAAGGTTAGCATAGCTTTGAGCGATAGCTTAAATTGACAAGAGGCTCGAGTATTTTTTTGTTACAAAATTTCAAGGTTTTATGACGCTCCAGTAAAAAGTTACAAACATTTGTATATTGCAAACTTTGATAGGTGTAGGACGTACCGTATAGAAGTTAGGACCATTTGAAGTTTTATCAGTGTTTGATTTGGGACTCAAGGGTAGCATAGCTTTGAGCGATAGCTTAAATTGACAAGAGGCTCGAGTACTTTATTGTTACAAAATGTCAAGGTATTATGACGCTTAAGTAAAAAGTTACAAGCATTTGTATGTTGCAAACTTTGATAAGTGTAGGACGTACCGTATAGAAGTTAGGGTCATTTGAAGATTTATTAGTGTTTGATTTGGGACTCAAGGGTAGCATAGCTTTGAGCGATAGCTTAAATTGACAAGAGGCTCGAGTATTTTTTTGTTACAAAATTTCAAGGTTTTATGACGCTCCAGTAAAAAGTTACAAACATTTGTATGTTGCAAACTTTGACAGGTGTAGGCCGTACCGTATAGAAGTTAGGGCCATTTGAAGTATTATCAGTGTTTGATTTGGGACTCAAGGGTAGCATAGCTTTGAGCGATAGCTTAAATTGGCAAGAGGCTCGAGTACTTTAATGTTACAAAATGTCAAGGTTTTATGACGCTCCAGTAAAAAGTTACAAGCATTTGTATGTTGCAAACGTTGATAAGTGTAGGGCGTACCGTATAGAAGTTAGGGCCATTTGAAGTTTTATCAGTGTTTGATTTGGGACTCAAGGGTAGCATAGCTTTGAGCGATAGCTTAAATTGACAAGAGGCTCGAGTACTTTATTGGTACAAAATGTCAAGGTTTTATGACGCTCCAGTCAAAAGTTACAAGCATTTGTATGTTTGCAAACTTTGATAGGTGTAGGACGTACCGTATAGAAGTTAGGGCCATTTGAAGTTTTATCAGTGTTTGATTTGGGACTCAAGGGTAGCATAGCTTTGAGCGATAGCTTAAATTGACAAGAGGCTCGAGTATTTTTTTGTTACAAAATTTCAAGGTTTTATGACGCTCCAGTAAAAAGTTACAAACATTTGTATGTTGCAAACTTTGATAGGTGTAGGACGTACCGTATAAAAGTTAGAGCCATTTGATGTTTTATCAGTGTTTGATTTGGGACTCAAGGGTAGCATAGCTTTGAGCGATGGCTTAAATTGACAAGAGGCTCGAGTATTTTTTTGTTACAAAATTTCAAGGTTTTATGACGCTCCAGTAAAAAGTTACAAACATTTGTATATTGCAAACTTTGATAGGTGTAGGATGTACCGTATAGAAGTTAGGGCCATTTGATGTTTTATCAGTGTTTGATTTGGGACTCAAGGGTAGCATAGCTTTGAGCGATAGCTTAAATTGACAAGAGGCTCGAGTATTTTTTTGTTACAAAATTTCAAGGTTTTATGACGCTACAGTAAAAAGTTACAAACATTTGTATATTGCAAACTTTGATAGGTGTAGGACGTACCGTATAGAAGTTAGGGCCATTTGAAGTTTTATCAGTGTTTGATTTGGGACTCAAGGGTACCATAGCTTTGAGCGATAGCTTAAGTTGACAAGAGGCTCGAGTACTTTATTGGTACAAAATTTCAAGGTTTTATGAGGCGCCAGTAAAAAGTTACAACCATTTGTATGTTGCAAACTTTGATTGGTGTAGGACGTACCGTATAGAAGTTAGGGCCATTTGATTTTTTATAAGTGTTTGATTTGGGACTCAAGGTTAGCATAGCTTTGAGCGATAGCTTAAATTGACAAGAGGCTCGAGTATTTTTTTGTTACAAAATTTCAAGGTTTTATGACGCTCCAGTAAAAAGTTACAAACATTTGTATATTGCAAACTTTGATAGGTGTAGGATGTACCGTATAGAAGTTAGGGCCATTTGAAGTTTTATCAGAGTTTGATTTGGGACTCAAGGGTAGCATAGCTTTGAGCGATAGCTTAAATTGACAAGAGGCTCGAGTACTTTATTGTTACAAAATGTCAAGGTATTATGACGCTCCAGTAAAAAGTTACAAGCATTTGTACGTTGCAAACTTTGATAAGTGTAGGACGTACCGTATAGAAGTTACGGCCATTTGAAGATTTATCAGTGTTTGATTTGGGACTCAAGGGTAGCATAGCTTTGAGCGATAGCTTAAATTGACAAGAGGCTCGAGTACTTTATTGGTACAAAATTTCAAGGTTTTATGACGCGCCAGTAAAAAGTTACAACCATTTGTATGTTGCAAACTTTGATAGGTGTAGGACGTACCGTATAGAAGTAAGGGCCATTTGAAGTTTTATCAGTGTTTGATTTGGGACTCAAGGGTAGCATAGCTTTGAGCGGTAGCTTAAATTGACAAGAGGCTCGAGTACTTTATTGTTACAAAATTTCAAGGTTTTATGACGCTCCAGTAAAAAGTTACAAGCATTTGTATGTTGCAAACTTTGATAGGTGTAGGACGTACCGTATAGAAGTTAGGGTCATTTGATGTTTTATCAGTGTTTGATTTGGGACTCAAGGGTAGCATAGCTTTGAGCGATAGCTCAAATTGACAAGAGGCTCGAGTACTTTATAGTTACAAAATGTCAAGGTTTTATGACGCTCCAGTAAAAAGTTACAAGCATTTGTATGTTGCAAACTTTTATAGGTGTAGGACGTACCGTATAGAAGTTAGGGCCATTTGAAGTTTTATCAGTGTTTGATTTGGGACTCAAGGGTACCATAGCTTTGAGCGATAGTTTAAGTTGACAAGAGGCTCGAGTACTTTATTGGTACAAAATTTCAAGGTTTTATGACGCGCCAGTAAAAAGTTACAACCATTTGTATGTTGCAAACTTTGATAGGTGTAGGACGTACCGTATAGAAGTTAGGGCCATTTGATGTTTTATCAGTGTTTGATTTGGGACTCAAGGGTAGCATAGCTTTGAGCGATAGCTTAAATTGACAAGAGGCTCGAGTATTTTTTTGTTACAAAATTTCAAGGTTTTATGACGCTCCAGTAAAAAGTTACAAACATTTGTATATTGCAAACTTTGATAGGTGTAGGACGTACCGTATAGAAGTTAGGGCCATTTGATGTTTTATCAGTGTTTGATTTGGGACTCAAGGGTAGCATAGTTTTGAGCGATAGCTTAAATTGACAAGAGGCTCGAGTATTTTTTTGTTACAAAATTTCAAGGTTTTATGACGCTCCAGTAAAAAGTTACAAACATTTGTATATTGCAAACTTTGATAGGTGTAGGACGTACCGTATAGAAGTTAGGGCCATTTGAAGTTTTATCAGTGTTTGATTTGGGACTCAAGGGTAGCATAGCTTTGAGCGATAGCTTAAGTTGACAAGAGGCTCGAGTACTTTTTTGGTACAACATTTCAAGGTTTTATGACGCGCCAGTAAAAAGTTACAACCATTTGTATGTTGCAAACTTTGATAACTGTAGGACGTACCATATAGAAGTTAGGGCCATTTGAAGTTTTATAAGTGTTTGATTTGGGACTCAAGGTTAGCATAGCTTTGAGCGATAGCTTAAATTGACAAGAGGCTCGAGTATTTTTTTGTTACAAAATTTCAAGGTTTTATGACGCTCCAGTAAAAAGTTACAAACATTTGTATATTGCAAACTTTGATAGGTGTAGGACGTACCGTATAGAAGTTAGGGCCATTTGAAGTTTTATCAGTGTTTGATTTGGGACTCAAGGGTAGCATAGCTTTGAGCGATAGCTTAAATTGACAAGAGGCTCGAGTACTTTATTGTTACAAAATGTCAAGGTATTATGACGCTCCAGTAAAAAGTTACAAGCATTTGTACGTTGCAAACTTTGATAAGTGTAGGACGTACCGTATAGAAGTTAGGGCCATTTGAAGTTTTATCAGTATTTGATGTGGGACTCAATAGCTTTGAGCGATAGCTTAAATTGACAAGAGGCTAGAGTACTTTATTGTTACAAAATTTCAAGGTTTTATGACGCTCCAGTAAAAAGTTACAAGCATTTGTATGTTGCAAACGTTGATAAGTGTAGGGCGTACCGTATAGAAGTTAGGGCCATTTGAAGTTTTATCAGTGTTTGATTTGGGACTCAAGGTTAGCATAGCTTTGAGCGATAGCTTAAATTGACAAGAGGCTCGAGTATTTTTTTGTTACAAAATTTCAAGGTTTTATGACGCTCCAGTAAAAAGTTACAAACATTTGTATATTGCAAACTTTGATAGGTGTAGGACGTACCGTATAGAAGTTACGGCCATTTGAAGATTTATCAGTGTTTGATTTAGGACTCAAGGGTAGCATAGCTTTGAGCGATAGCTTAAATTGACAAGAGGCTCAAGTACTTTATTGGTACAAAATTTGAAGGTTTTATGACGCGCCAGTAAAAAGTTACAACCATTTCTATGTTGAAAACTTTGATAGGTGTAGGACGTACCGTATAGAAGTTAGGGCCATTTGATGTTTTATCAGTGTTTGATTTGGGACTCAAGGGTAGCATAGCTTTGAGCGATAGCTTAAATTGACAAGAGGCTCGAGTACTTTATTGGTACAAAATTTCAAGGTTTTATGACGCTCCAGTAAAAAGTTACAAGCATTTGTATGTTGCAAACGTTGATAGGTGTAGGATGTACCGTATAGAAGTTAGGGCCATTTGAAGTTTTATCAGTGTTTGATTTGGGACTCAAGGGTACCATAGCTTTGAGCGATAGCTTAAATTGACAAGAGGCTCGAGTATTTTTTTGTTACAAAATTTCAAGGTTTTATGACGCGCCAGTAAAAAGTTACAACCATTTGTATGTTGCAAACTTTGATAGGTGTAGGACGTACCGTATAGAAGTTAGGGCCATTTGAAGTTTTATCAGTGTTTGATTTGGGACTCAAGGGTAGCATAGCTTTGAGCGGTAGCTTAAATTGACAAGAGGCTCGAGTACTTTATTGTTACAAAATTTCAAGGTTTTATGACGCTCCAGTAAAAAGTTACAAGCATTTGTATGTTGCAAACTTTGACAGGTGTAGGACGTACCGTATAGAAGTTAGGGCCATTTGAAGTTTTATCAGTGTTTGATTTGGGACTCAAGGGTAGCATAGCTTTGAGCGATAGCTTAAATTGACAAGAGGCTCGAGTACTTTCTTTTTACAAAATGTCAAGGTTTTATGACGCTCCAGTAAAAAGTTACTAGCATTTGTATGTTGCAAAAGTTGATAAGTGTAGGGCGTACCGTATAGAAGTTAGGGCCATTTGAAGTTTTATCAGTGTTTGATTTGGGACTCAAGGGTAGCATAGCTTTGAGCGATAGCTTAAATTGACAAGAGGCTCGAGTACTTTATTGGTACAAAATGTCAAGGTCTTATGACGCTCCAGTAAAAAGTTACAAGCATTTGTATGTTTGCAAACTTTGATAGGTGTAGGACGTACCGTATAGAAGTTAGGGCCATTTGAAGTTTTATCAGTGTTTGATTTGGGAAACAAGGGTACCATAGCTTTGAGCGATAGCTTAAGTTGACAAGAGGCTCGAGTACTTTATTGGTATAAAATTTCAAGGCTTTATGACGCTCCAGTAAAAAGTTACAAGCATTTGTATGTTGCAAACTTTGATAGGTGTAGGACGTACCGTATAGAAGTTAGGGCCATTTGATTTTTTATAAGTGTTTGATTTGGGACTCAAGGTTAGCATAGCTTTGAGCGATAGCTTAAATTGACAAGAGGCTCGAGTATTTTTTGTTACAAAATTTCAAGGTTTTATGACGCTCCAGTAAAAAGTTACAAACATTTGTATATTGCAAACTTTGATAGGTGTAGGACGTACCGTATAGAAGTTAGGGCCATTTGAAGTTTTATCAGTGTTTGATTTGGGACTCAAGGGTAGCATAGCTTTGAGCGATAGCTTAAATTGACAAGAGGCTCGAGTACTTTATTGTTACAAAACGTCAAGGTATTATGACGCTCCAGTAAAAAGTTACAAGCATTTGTATGTTGCAAACTTTGATAAGTGTAGGACGTACCGTATAGAAGTTAGGGCCATTTGAAGATTTATCAGTGTTTGATTTGGGACTCAAGGGTAGCATAGCTTTGAGCGATAGCTTAAATTGACAAGAGGCTCGAGTACTCTATTGGTACAAAATTTCAAGGTTTTATGACGCTCCAGTAAAAAGTTACAAGCATTTGTATGTTGCAAACTTTGATAAGTGTAGGACGTACCGTATAGAAGTTACGGCCATTTGAAGATTTATCAGTGTTTGATTTGGGACTCAAGGGTAGCATAGCTTTGAGCGATAGCTTAAATTGACAAGAGGCTCGAGTACTTTATTGGTACAAAATTTGAAGGTTTTATGACGCTCCAGTAAAAAGTTACAAGCATTAGTATGTTGCAAACGTTGATAGGTGTAGGATGTACCGAATAGAAGTTAGGGCCATTTGAAGTTTTATCAGTGTTTGATTTGGGACTCAAGGGTACCATAGCTTTGAGCGATAGCTTAAATTGACAAGAGGCTCGAGTATTTTTTTGTTACAAAATTTCAAGGTTTTATGACGCTCCAGTAAAAAGTTGCAAACATTTGTATGTTGCAAACTTTGACAGGTGTAGGACGTACCGTATAGAAGTTAGGGCCATTTGAAGTTTTATCAGTGTTTGATTTGGGACTCAAGGGTAGCATAGCTTTGAGCGATAGCTTAAATTGACAAGAGGCTCGAGTACTTTATTGGTACAAAATGTCAAGGTTTTATGACGCTCCAGTAAAAAGTTACAAGCATTTGTATGTTTGCAAACATTGATAGGTGTAGGACGTACCGTATAGAAGTTAGGGCCATTTGAAGTTTTATCAGTGTTTGATTTGGGACTCAAGGGTAACATAGCTTTGAGCGATAGCTTAAATTGACAAGAGGCTCGAGTACTTTATTGTTACAAAATTTCTTGGTTTTATGACGCTTCAGTAAAAAGTTACAAGCATTTGTATGTAGCAAACGATGATAGGTGTAGGATGTACCGTATGGAAGTTAGGGCCATTTGAAGTTCTATCAGTGTTTGATTTGGGACTCAAGGGTAGCATAGCTTTGAGCGATAGCTTAAATTGACAAGAGGCTCGAGTATTTTTTTGTTACAAAATTTCAAGGTTTTATGACGCTCCAGTAAAAAGTTACAAACATTTGTATATTGCAAACTTTGATAGGTGTAGGACGTACCGTATAGAAGTTAGGGCCATTTGATGTTTTATCAGTGTTTGATTTGGGACTCAAGGGTAGCATAGCTTTGAGCGATAGCTTAAATTGACAAGAGGCTCGAGTATTTTTTTGTTACAAAATTTCAAGGTTTTATGACGCTCCAGTAAAAAGTTACAAACATTTGTATATTGCAAACTTTGATAGGTGTAGGACGTACCGTATAGAAGTTAGGGCCATTTGAAGTTTTATCAGTGTTTGATTTGGGACTCAAGGGTACCATAGCTTTGAGCGATAGCTTAAGTTGACAAGAGGCTCGAGTACTTTTTTGGTACAAAATTTCAAGGTTTTATGACGCGCCAGTAAAAAGTTACAACCATTTGTATGTTGCAAACTTTGATAGGTGTAGGACGTACCGTATAGAAGTTAGGGCCATTTGATTTTTTATAAGTGTTTGATTTGGGACTCAAAGTTAGCATAGCTTTGAGCGATAGCTTAAATTGACAAGAGGCTCGAGTATTTTTTTGTTACAAAATTTCAAGGTTTTATGACGCTCCAGTAAAAAGTTACAAACATTTGTATATTGCAAACTTTGATAGGTGTAGGACGTACCGTATAGAAGTTAGGGCCATTTGAAGTTTTATCAGTGTTTGATTTGGGACTCAAGGGTAGCATAGCTTTGAGCGATAGCTTAAATTGGCAAGAGGCTCGAGTACTTTATTGTTACAAAATTTCAAGATTTTATGACGCTCCAGTAAAAAGTTACAAGCATTTGTATGTTGCAAACTTTGATAGGTGTAGGACGCACCGTATAGAAGTTACGGCCATTTGAAGATTTATCAGTGTTTGATTTAGGACTCAAGGGTAGCATAGCTTTGAGCGATAGCTTAAATTGACAAGAGGCTCGAGTACTTTATTGGTACAAAATTTCAAGGTTTTATGACGCTCCAGTAAAAAGTTACAAGCATTTGTATGTTGCAAACGTTGATAGGTGTAGGATGTACCGTATAGAAGTTAGGGCCATTTGAAGTTTTATCAGTGTTTGATTTGGGACTCAAGGGTACCATAGCTTTGAGCGATAGCTTAAATTGACAAGAGGCTCGAGTATTTTTTTGTTACAAAATTTCAAGGTTTTATGACGCGCCAGTAAAAAGTTACAAACATTTGTATGTTGCAAACTTTGACAGGTGTAGGACGTACCGTATAGAAGTTAGGGCCATTTGAAGTTTTATCAGTGTTTGATTTGGGACTCAAGGGTAGCATAGCTTTGAGCGATAGCTCAAATTGACAAGAGGCTCGAGTACTTTATTGTTACAAAATGTCAAGGTTTTATGACGCTCCAGTAAAAAGTTACAAGCATTTGTATGTTGCAAACGTTGATAAGTGTAGGGCGTACCGTATAGAAGTTAGGGCCATTTGAAGTTTTATCAGTGTTTGATTTGGGACTCAAGGGTAGCATAGCTTTGAGCGATAGCTTAAGTTGACAAGAGGCTCGAGTACTTAATTGTTACAAAATTTCAAGGTTTTATGACGCGCCAGTAAAAAGTTACAACCATTTGTATGTTGCAAACTTTGATAGGTGTAGGACGTACCGTATAGAAGTTAGGGCCATTTGAAGTTTTATCAGTGTTTGATTTGGGACTCAAGGGTAGCATAGCTTTGAGCGGTAGCTTAAATTGACAAGAGGCTCGAGTACTTTATTGTTACAAAATTTCAAGGTTTTATGACGCTCCAGTAAAAAGTTACAAGCATTTGTATGTTGCAAACT
This sequence comes from Clusia tigrina, assembly GCA_920105625.2. Taxonomy (NCBI): domain Eukaryota; kingdom Metazoa; phylum Arthropoda; class Insecta; order Diptera; family Clusiidae; genus Clusia; species Clusia tigrina. Next base: position 107,247,066 of record OV050033.1, on the reverse strand, counting down.
TTGACAGGTGTAGGACGTACCGTATAGAAGTTAGGGCCATTTGAAGTTTTATCAGTGTTTGATTTGGGAGGCGTACCGTATAGAAGTTAGGGCCATTTGAAGTTTTATCAGTGTTTGATTTGGGACTCAAGGGTAGCATAGCTTTGAGCGATAGCTTAAATTGACAAGAGGCTCGAGTACTTTATTGGTACAAAATGTCAAGGTTTTATGACGCTCCAGTAAAAAGTTACAAGCATTTGTATGTTTGCAAACTTTGATAGGTGTAGGACGTACCGTATAGAAGTTAGGGCCATTTGAAGTTTTATCAGTGTTTGATTTGGGAAACAAGGGTACCATAGCTTTGAGCAATAGCTTAAGTTGACAAGAGGCTCGAGTACTTTTTTGGTACAAAATTTCAAGGTTTTATGACGCGCCAGTAAAAAGTTACAACCATTTGTATGTTGCAAACTTTGATAGGTGTAGGACGTACCGTATAGAAGTTAGGGCCATTTGATTTTTTATAAGTGTTTGATTTGGGACTCAAGGTTAGCATAGCTTTGAGCGATGGCTTAAATTGACAAGAGGCTCGAGTAGTTTTTTGTTACAAAATTTCAAGGTTTTATGACGCTCCAGTAAAAAGTTACAAACATTTGTATATTGCAAACTTTGATAGGTGTAGGACGTACCGTATAGAAGTTAGGGCCATTTGAAGTTTTATCAGTGTTTGATTTGGGACTCAAGGGTAGCATAGCTTTGAGCGATAGCTTAAATTGACAAGAGGCTCGAGTACTTTATTGTTACAAAATTTCAAGATTTTATGACGCTCCAGTAAAAAGTTACAAGCATTTGTATGTTGCAAACTTTGATAGGTGTAGGACGCACCGTATAGAAGTTACGGCCATTTGAAGATTTATCAGTGTTTGATTTAGGACTCAAGGGTAGCATAGCTTTGAGCGATAGCTTAAATTGACAAGAGGCTCGAGTACTTTATTGGTACAAAATTTCAAGGTTTTATGACGCTCCAGTAAAAAGTTACAAGCATTTGTATGTTGCAAACGTTGATAGGTGTAGGATGTACCGTATAGAAGTTAGGGCCATTTGAAGTTTTATCAGTGTTTGATTTGGGACTCAAGGGTACCATAGCTTTGAGCGATAGCTTAAATTGACAAGAGGCTCGAGTATTTTTTTGTTACAAAATTTCAAGGTTTTATGACGCGCCAGTAAAAAGTTACAAACATTTGTATGTTGCAAACTTTGACAGGTGTAGGACGTACCGTATAGAAGTTAGGGCCATTTGAAGTTTTATCAGTGTTTGATTTGGGACTCAAGGGTAGCATAGCTTTGAGCGATAGCTCAAATTGACAAGAGGCTCGAGTACTTTATTGTTACAAAATGTCAAGGTTTTATGACGCTCCAGTAAAAAGTTACAAGCATTTGTATGTTGCAAACATTGATAAGTGTAGGGCGTACCGTATAGAAGTTAGGGCCATTTGAAGTTTTGTCAGTGTTTGATTTGGGACTCAAGGGTAGCATAGCTTTGAGCGATAGCTTAAGTTGACAAGAGGCTCGAGTACTTAATTGTTACAAAATTTCAAGGTTTTATGACGCGCCAGTAAAAAGTTACAACCATTTGTATGTTGCAAACTTTGATAGGTGTAGGACGTACCGTATAGAAGTTAGGGCCATTTGAAGTTTTATCAGTGTTTGATTTGGGACTCAAGGGTAGCATAGCTTTGAGCGGTAGCTTAAATTGACAAGAGGCTCGAGTACTTTATTGTTACAAAATTTCAAGGTTTTATGACGCTCCAGTAAAAAGTTACAAGCATTTGTATGTTGCAAACTTTGACAGGTGTAGGACGTACCGTATAGAAGTTAGGGCCATTTGAAGTTTTATCAGTGTTTGATTTGGGACTCAAGGGTAGCATAGCTTTGAGCGATAACTTAAATTGACAAGAGGCTCGAGTACTTTCTTGTTACAAAATGTCAAGGTTTTATGACGCTCCAGTAAAAAGTTACAAGCATTTGTATGTTGCAAAAGTTGATAAGTGTAGGGCGTACCGTATAGAAGTTAGGGCCATTTGAAGTTTTATCAGTGTTTGATTTGGGACTCAAGGTTAGCATAGCTTTGAGCGATAGCTTAAATTGACAAGAGGCTCGAGTACTTTATTGTTACAAAATTTCAAGGTTTTATGACGCTTCAGTAAAAAGTTACAAACATTTGTATATTGCAAACTTTGATAGGTGTAGGACGTACCGTATAGAAGTTAGGGCCATTTGAAGTTTTATCAGTGTTTGATTTGGGACTCAAGGGTAGCATAGCTTTGAGCGATAGCTTAAATTGACAAGAGGCTCGAGTACTTTATTGTTACAAAACGTCAAGGTATTATGACGCTCCAGTAAAAAGTTACAAGCATTTGTATGTTGCAAACTTTGATAAGTGTAGGACGTACCGTATAGAAGTTAGGGCCATTTGAAGATTTATCAGTGTTTGATTTGGGACTCAAGGGTAGCATAGCTTTGAGCGATAGCTTAAATTGACAAGAGGCTCGAGTACTCTATTGGTACAAAATTTCAAGGTTTTATGACGCTCCAGTAAAAAGTTACAAGCATTTGTATGTTGCAAACTTTGATAAGTGTAGGACGTACCGTATAGAAGTTACGGCCATTTGAAGATTTATCAGTGTTTGATTTGGGACTCAAGGGTAGCATAGCTTTGAGCGATAGCTTAAATTGACAAGAGGCTCGAGTACTTTATTGGTACAAAATTTCAAGGTTTTATGACGCTCCAGTAAAAAGTTACAAGCATTAGTATGTTGCAAACGTTGATAGGTGTAGGATGTACCGCATAGAAGTTAGGGAAATTTGAAGTTTTATCAGTGTTTGATTTGGGACTCAAGGGTACCATAGCTTTGAGCGATAGCTTAAATTGACAAGAGGCTCGAGTATTTTTTTTTTACAAAATTTCAAGGTTTTATGACGCTCCAGTAAAAAGTTGCAAACATTTGTATGTTGCAAACTTTGACAGGTGTAGGACGTACCGTATAGAAGTTAGGGCCATTTGAAGTTTTATCAGTGTTTGATTTGGGACTCAAGGGTAGCATAGCTTTGAGCGATAGCTTAAATTGACAAGAGGCTCGAGTACTTTATTGTTACAAAATGTCAAGGTTTTATGACGCTCCAGTAAAAAGTTACAAGCATTTGTATGTTGTAAACGTTGATAAGTGTAGGGCGTACCGTATAGAAGTTAGGGCCATTTGAAGTTTTATCAGTGTTTGATTTGGGACTCAAGGGTAGCATAGCTTTGAGCGATAGCTTAAATTGACAAGAGGCTCGAGTACTTTATTGGTACAAAATGTCAAGTTTTTATGACGCTCCAGTAAAAAGTTACAAGCATTTGTATGTTTGCAAACTTTGATAGGTGTAGGACGTACCGTATAGAAGTTAGGGCCATTTGAAGTTTTATCAGTGTTTGATTTGGGACTCAAGGGTAACATAGCTTTGAGCGATAGCTTAAATTGACAAGAGGCTCGAGTACTTTATTGTTACAAAATTTCTTGGTTTTATGACGCTTCAGTAAAAAGTTACAAGCATTTGTATGTAGCAAACGATGATAGGTGTAGGATGTAGATTATGGAAGTTAGGGCCATTTGAAGTTTTATCAGTGTTTGATTTGGGACTCAAGGGTAGCATAGCTTTGAGCGATAGCTTAAATTGACAAGAGGCTAGAGTACTTTATTGTTACAAAATTTCAAGGTTTTATGACGCTCCAGTAAAAAGTTATAAGCATTTGTATGTTGCAAACTTTGACAGGTGTAGGACGTACCGTATAGAAGTTAGGGCCATTAGAAGTTTTAACAGTGTTTGATTTGGGACAAGGTAGTATAGCTTTGAGCGATAGCTTAAATTGACAAGAGGCTCGAGTACTTTATTGGTACAAAATTTCAAGGTTTTATGACGCTCCAGTAAAAAGTTACAAGCATTTGTATGTTGCAAACTTTGATAAGTGTAGGACGTACCGTACAGAAGTTAGGGCCATTTGAAGATTTATCAGTGTTTGATTTGGGACTCAAGGGTAGCATAGCTTTGAGCGATAGCTTAAATTGACAAGAGGCTCGAGTACTTTATTGGTACAAAATTTCAAGGTTTTATGACACTCCAGTAAAAAGTTACAAGCATTTGTATGCTTGCAAACTTTGATAGTTGTAGGACGTACCGTATAGAAGTTAGGGCAATTTGAATTTTTATCAGTGTTTGATTTGGGACTCAAGGGTAGCATAGCTTTGAGCGATAGCTTAAATTGACAAAAGGCTCGAGTACTTAATTGTTACAAAATTTCTAGGTTTTATGACGCTCCAGTAAAAAGTTACAAGTATTTGTATGTTGCAAACTTTGATATTTGTAGGACGTACCGCATAGAAGTTAGGGCCATTTGAAGTGTTATCAGTGTTTGATTTGGGACTCAAGGGTAGCATAGCTTTGAGCGATAACTTAAATTGACAAGATTCTCGAGTACTTTATTGTTACAAAATTTCAAGGTTTTATGACGCTCCAGAAAAAAGTTACAAGCATTTGTATGTTGCAAACTTTGATAGGTATAGGAAGCACCGTATAGAAGTTAGGGCCATTTGAAGTTTTATCAGTATTTGATTTGGGACTCAAGGGTAGCTAAGCTTTGAGCGATATCTTAAATTGACAAGAGGCTCGAGTACTTTATTGTTAGAAAATTTCAGGGTTTTATGACGCTCCAGTAAAAAGTTACAAGTTGTATGTGGCAAACTTTGATATGTGTAGGACGTACCGTATAGAAGTTAGGGCCATTTGAAGCTTTATCAGTGTTTGATTTGGGACTCAGAGTTAGCATAGCTTTGAGCGATAGCTTAAATTGACAAGAGGCTCGCGTACTTTATTGTTACAAAATTTCAAGGTTTTATGACGCTCCAGTAAAAAGTTACAAGCATTTGTATGTTGCCAACTTTGATAGGTGTAGGACGTACCGTATAGAAGTTAGGGCCATTTGAAGTTTTATCAGTGTTTGAGTTGGGACTCAAGGGTAGCATAGCTTTGAGCGAAAGCTTAAATTGACAAGAGGCTCGAATACTTTATTGTTACAAAAGTTGAAGGTTTTATGACGCTCCAGTAAAAGTTACAAGCATTTGTATGTTGCAAACTTTGATAGGTGTATTATGTACCGTATAGAAGTTAGCGCCATTTGAAGTTCTATCAGTGTTTGATTTGGGACTCAAGGTTAGCATAGCTTTGAGCGATAGCTTAAATTGACAAGAGGCTCGAGTACTTTATTGTTACAAAATTTCAAGCTTTTATGACGCTGCAGTAAAAAGTTACAAGCATTTGTACGTTGCAAACTTTGAAAGGAGTAGGACGTACCGTATAGACGTTAGGGCCATTTGAAGGTTTATCAGTGTTTCATTTGGGACTCAAGGTTAGCATAGCTTTGAGCGATAGCTTAAATTGACAAGAGGCTCGAGTACTTTATTGTTACAAAATTTCAAGGTTTTATGACGCTAGAAGTTAGGGCCATTTGAAGTTTTATCAGTATTTGATTTGGGACTCAAGGGTAGCTAAGCTTTGAGCGATACCTTAAATTGACAAGAGGCTCGAGTACTTTATTGTTAGAAAATTTCAGGGTTTTATGACCCTCCAGTAAAAAGTTACAAGCATTTGTATGTTGCAAACTTTGATAGGTGTAGGACGTACCGTATAGAAGTTAGGGCCATTTGAAGTTTTATCAGTGTTTGATTTGGGACTCAAGGGTAGCATAGCTTTGAGCGATAACTTAAATTGACAAAAGGCTCGAGTACTTAATTGTTACAAAATTTCTAGGTTTTATGACGCTCCAGTAAAAAGTTACAAGTATTTGTATGTTGCAAACTTTGATAGGTGTAGGACGTACCGCATAGAAGTTAGGGCCATTTGAAGTGTTATCAGTGTTTGATTTGGGACTCAAGGGTAGCATAGCTTTGAGCGATAACTTAAATTGACAAGATTCTCGAGTACTTTATTGTTACAAAATTTCAAGGTTTTATGACGCTCCAGAAAAAAGTTACAAGCATTTGTATGTTGCAAACTTTGATAGGTATAGGAAGCACCGTATAGAAGTTAGGGCCATTTGAAGTTTTATCAGTATTTGATTTGGGACTCAAGGGTAGCTAAGCTTTGAGCGATATCTTAAATTGACAAGAGGCTCGAGTACTTTATTGTTAGAAAATTTCAGGGTTTTATGACCCTCCAGTAAAAAGTTACAAGCATTTCTATGTTGCAAACTTTGATAGGTGTAGGACGTACCGTATAGAAATTAGGGCCATTTGAAGTTTTATCAGTGTTTGAGTTGGGACTCAAGGGTAGCATAGCTTTGAGCGACAGCTTATATTGACAAGAGGCTCGAGTACTTTATTGCTACAAAATTTCAAGGTTTTATGACGCTCCAGTAAAACTTTCAAGCATTTGTATGTTGCAAACTTTGATATGTGTAGGACGTACCGTATAGAAGTTAGGGCCATTTGAAGTTTTATCAGTTATTGATTTGGGACTCAATAATAGCATAGCTTTGAGCGATAGCTTAAATTGACAAGAGGCTCGAGTACTTTATTGTTACAAAATTTCAAGGTTTTATGACGCTCCAGTAAAAAGTTACAAGCATTTGTATGTTGCAACCTTTGATAGGTGTAGGACGTACCGTATAGAAGTTAGGGCCATTTGAAGTTTTATCAGTGTTTGATTTGGGACTCAAGGGTAGCATAGCTTTGAGCGATAGCTTAAATTGACAAGAGGCTTGAGTACTTTATTGTTACAAAATTTCTAGGTTTTATGACGCTCCAGTAAAAAGTTACAAGCATTTGTATGATGCAAACTTTGATAGGTGTAGGACGTACCGTATAGAAGTTAGGGCCATTTAAAGTTTTATCAGTTATTGATGTGGGACTCAATGGTAGCATAGCTTTGAGCGATAGCTTAAATTGACAAGAGGCTCGAGTACTTTATTGTTACAAAATATCAAGGTTTTATGACGCTCCATTAAAAAGTTACAAGCATTTGTATGTTGCCAACTTTGATAGGTGTAGGACGTACCGTATAGAAGTAAGGGCCATTTGAAGTTTTATCAGTGTTTGATTTGGGACTCAAGGGTAGCATAGCTTTGAGCGATAACTTAAATTGACAAGATTCTCGAGTACTTTATTGTTACAAAATTTCAAGGTTTTATGACGCTCCAATAAAAAGTTACAAGCATTTGTATGTTGCAAACTTTGATAGGTATAGGAAGCACCGTATAGAAGTTAGGGCCATTTGAAGTTTTTTCAGTATTTGATTTGGGACTCAAGGGTAGCATAGCTTTGAGCGATATCTTAAATTGACAAGAGGGTCGAGTACTTTATTGTTACAAAATTTCAAGGTTTTATGACCCTCCAGTAAAAACTTACAAGCATTTGTATGTTGCAATCTTTGATAGGTGTAGGACGTACCGTATAGAAGTTAGGGCCATTTGAAGTTTTATCAGTGTTTGAGTTGGGACTCAAGGGTAGCATAGCTTTGAGCGATAGCTTAAATTGACAATAGGCTCGAGTACGTTATTGTTACAAAATTTCTAGGTTTTATGACGCTCCAGTAAAACTTACAAGCATTTGTATGTTGCAAACTTTGATATGTGTAGGACGTACCGTATAGAAGTTAGGGCCATTTGCAGTTTTATCAGTGTTTGATTTGGGACTCAAAGTTAGCATAGCTTTGAGCGATAGCTTAAATTGACAAGAGGCTCGCGTACTTTATTGTTACAAAATTTTAAAGTTTTATGACGCTCCAGTAAAAAGTTACAAGCATTTGTATGTTGCCAACTTTGATAGGTGTAGGACGTACCGTATAGAAGTTAGGGCCATTTGAAGTTTTATCAGTGTTTGATTTGGGACTCAAGGGTAGCATAGCTTTGAGCGATAGCTTAAATTGACAAGAGGCTTGAGTACTTTATTGTTACAAAATTTCTAGGTTTTATGACGCTCCAGTAAAAAGTTACAAGCATTTGTATGATGCAAATTTTGAAAGGTGTAGGACGTACCGTATAGAAGTTAGGGCCATTTGAAGTTTTATCAGTGTTTGATTTGGGACGCAAGGGTAGCATAGCTTTGAGCGATAACTTAAATTGACAAGATTCTCGAGTACTTTATTGTTACAAAATTTCAAGGTTTTATGACGCTCAAGTAAAAAGTTACAAGCATTTGTATGTTGCAAACTTTGATAGGTATAGGAAGCACCGTATAGAAGTTAGGGCCATTTGAAGTTTTATCAGTATTTGATTTGGGACTCAAGGGTAGCATAGCTTTGAGCGATATCTTAAATTGACAAGAGGGTCGAGTACTTTATTGTTACAAAATTTCAAGGTTGTATGACCCTCCAGTAAAAAGTTACAAGCATTTGTATGTTGCAATCTTTGATAGGTGTAGGACGTACCGTATATAAGTTAGGACCATTTGAAAATTTATCAGTGTTTGAGTTGGGACTCAAGGGTAGCATAGCTTTGAGCGATATCTTAAATTGACAATAGGCTCGAGTACGTTATTGTTACAAAATTTCAAGGTTTTATGACGCTCCAGTAAATCTTACAAGCATTTGTATGTTGCAAACTTTGATAAGTGTAGGACGTACCGTATAGAAGTTAGGGCCATTTGAAGTTTTATCAGTGTTTGATTTGGGACTCAAGGTTAGCATAGCTTTGAGCGATAGCTTAAATTGACAAGAGGCTGGAGTACTTTATTGTTACAAAATTTCAAGGTTTTATGACGCTCCAGTAAAAAGTTACAAGCATTTGTATGTTGCAAACTTTGATAGGTGTAGGACGTACCGTATAGAAGTTAGGGCCATTTGAAGTTTTATCAGTGTTTGATTTGGGACTCAAGGGTAGCATAGCTTTGAGCGATAGCTTAAATTGACAAAAGGCTCGAGTACTTAATTGTTACAAAATTTCAAGGTTTTATGAAGCTCCAGTAAATCTTACAAGCATTTGTATGTTGCAAACTTTGATAAGTGTAGGACGTACCGTATAGAAGTTAGGGCCATTTGAAGCCTTATCAGTGTTTGATTTGGGACTCAAAGTTAGCATAGCTTTGAGCGATAGCTTAAATTGACAAGAGGCTCGAGTACTTTATTGTTACAAAATTTCAAGGTTTTATGACGCTCCAGTAAAAAGTTACAAGCATTTGTATGTTGCAAACTTTGATAGGTGTAGGACGTACCGTATAGAAGTTAGGGCCATTTGAAGTTTTATCAGTGTTTGATTTGGGACTCAAGGGTAGCATAGCTTTGAGCGAAAGCTTAAATTGACAAAAGGCTCGAGTACTTAATTGTTACAAAATTTCTAGGTTTTATGACGCTCCAGTAAAAAGTTACAAGTATTTGTATGTTGCAAACTTTGATAGGTGTAGGACGTACCGTATAGAAGTTAGGGCCATTTGAAGTTTTATCAGTGTTTGATTTGGGACTCAAGGGTAGCATGGCTTTGAGCGATACCTTAAATTGACAAGATTCTCGAGTACTTTATTGTTACAAAATTTCAAGGTTTTATGACGCTCCAGTAAAAAGTTACAAGTATTTGTATGTTGCAAACTTTGATAGGTGTAGGACGTACCGTATAGAAGTTAGGGCCATTTGAAGTTTTATCAGTGTTTTATTTGGGACTCAAGGGTAGCATAGCTTTGAGCGATAACTTAAATTGACAAGATTCTCGAGTACTTTATTGTTACAAAATTTCAAGGTTTTATGACGCTCCAGTAAAAAGTTACGAGCATTTGTATGTTGCAAACTTTGATAGGTATAGGAAGCACCGTATAGAAGTTAGGGCCATTTGAAGTTGTATCAGTATTTGATTTGGGACTCAAGGGTAGCATAGCTTTGAGCGATATCTTAAATTGACAAGAGGCTCGAGTACTTTATTGTTAGAAAATTTCAAGGTTTTATGACCCTCCAGTAAAAAGTTACACGCATTTGTATGTTGCAAACTTTGATAGGTGTAGGACGTACCGTATTGAAGTTAGGGCCATTTGAAGATTTATCCGTGTTTGATTTGGGACTCAAGGGTAGCATAGCTTTGAGAGATAGCTTAAATTGACAAGAGTCTCGAGTACTTTATTGTTACAAAATGTCAAGGTCTTATGACGCTCCAGCAAAAAGTTACAAGCATTTGTATGTTGCAAACTTTGATAAGTGTAGGACGTACCGTATAGAAGTTAGGGCCGTTTGAAGATTTATCAGTGCTTGATTTGGGACTCAAGGGTAGCATAGCTTTGAGCGATAGCTTAAATTGACAAGAGGCTCGAGTACTTTATTGATACAAAATTTCAAAGTTTTATGACGCTCCAGTAAAAAGTTACAAGCAATTGTATGTTTGCAAACTTTGATAGGTGTAGGACGTACCGTATAGAAGTTAGGGCCATTTGAAGTTTTATCTGTGTTTGATTTGGGACTCAAGGGTAACATAGCTTTGAGCGATAGCTTAAATTGACAAGAGGCTCGAGTACTTTATTGTTACAAAATTTCAAGGTTTTATGACGCTCCAGTAAAAAGTTACAAGCAAACTTTGATAGGTATAGGAAGCACCGTGTAGAAGTTAGGGCCATTTGAAGTTTTATCAGTATTTGATTTGGGACTCAAGGGTAGCATAGCTTTGAGCGATATCTTAAATTAACAAGAGGCTCGAGTACTTTATTGTTAGAAAATTTCAAGGTTTTATGACCCTCCAGTAAAAAGTTACAAGCATTTGTATGTTGCAAACTTTCATAGGTGTAGGACGTACCGTATAGAAATTAGGGCCATTTGAAGTTTTATAAGTGTTTGATTCGGGACTCAAGGTTAGCATAGCTTTGAGCGATAGCTTAAATTGACAAGAGGCTCGCGTACTTTATTGTTACAAAATTTCAAGGTTTTATGACGCTCCAGTAAAAAGTTACAAGCATTTGTATGTTGCAAACTTTGATAGGTGTAGGACGTACCGTATAGAAGTTAGGGCCATTTGAAGTTTTATCAGTGTTTGATTTGGGACTCAAGGGTAGCATAGCTTTGAGCGATAGCTTAAATTGACAAGAGGCTTGAGTACTTTATTGTTACAAAATTTCTAGGTTTTATGACGCTCCAGTAAAAAGTTACAAGCATTTGTATGATGCAAACTTTGATAGGTGTAGGACGTACCGTATAGAAGTTAGGGCCATTTAAAATTTTTATCAGTTATTGATTTGGGACTCAATGGTAGCATAGCTTTGAGCGATAGCTTAAATTGACAAGAGGCTCGAGTACTTTATTGTTACAAAATATCAAGGTTTTATGACGCTCCAGTAAAAAGTTACAAGCATTTGTATGTTGAAAACTTTGATAGGTGTAGGACGTACCGTATAGAAGTTAGGTCCATTTGAAGTTTTATCAGTGTTTGATTTGGGACTCAAGGGTAGCATAGATTTGAGCGATAACTTAAATTGACAAGAGGCTCGAGTACTTTATTGTTACAAAATTTCAAGGGTCTATGACGCTCCAGTAAAAAGTTAAAAGCATTTGTATGTTGCAAACTTTGATAGGTGTAGGAAGTACCGTATAGAAGTTAGGGCCATTTGAAGTTTTATCAGTGTTTGATTTGGAACTCAAGGGTAGCATAGCTTTGAGCGATAGCTTAAATTGACAAGAGGCTCGAGTACTTTATTGTTACAAAATTTCAAGGTTTTATGACGCTCCAGTAAAAAGTTACAAGCATTTGTATGTTGCAAACTTCGATAGGTGTAGAACGTACCGTATAGAAGTTAGGGCCATTTGAAGTCTTTTCAGTGTTTGGTTTGGGACTCAAGCGTAGCATAGCTTTGAGCGATAGCTTAAATTGACAAAAGGCTCGAGTACTTTATTCTTACAAAATTTCAAGGTTTTATGTAGTATAGCTTTGAGCGATAGCTTAAATTGACAAGAGGCTCGAGTACTTTATTGTTACAAAATGTCAAGGTTTTATGACTCTCCAGTAAAAAGTTACAAGCATTTGTATGTTGCAAACTTTGATAAGTGTAGAACGTACCGTATAGAAGTTAGGGCCATTTGAAGATTTATCAGTGTTTGATGTAGGACTCAAGGGTAGCATAGCGTTGAGCGATAGCTTAAATTGACAAGAGGCTCGAGTACTTTATTGGTACAAAATTTCAAGGTTTTATGACGCTCCAGTAAAAAGTTACAAGCATTTGTATGTTTGCAAACTTTGATAGGTGTAGGACGTACCGTATAGAAGTTAGGGCCATTTGAAGTTTTATCAGTACTTGATTTGGGACTCAATAGCTTTGAGCGATAGCTTAAATTGACAAGAGGCTCGAGTACTTTATTGTTACAAAATTTCAAGGTTTTATGACGCTTCAGTAAAAAGTTACAAGCATTTGTATGTTGCAAACGTTGATAGGTGTAGGATGCATCGTATAGAATTTAGGGCCATTTGAAGTTTTATCAGTGTTTGATTTGGGACTCAATGGTAGCATAGCTTTGAGCGATAGCTTAAATTGACAAGAGGCTAGAGTACTTTATTGTTACAAAATTTCAAGGTTTTATGACCCTCCAGTAAAAAGTTACAAACGTTTGTATGTTGCAATCTTTGACAGGTGTAGGACGTACCGTATAGAAGTTAGGGCCATTAGAAGTTTTATCAGTGTTTGATTTGGGACTCAAGGGTAGTATAGCTTTGAGCGATAGCTTAAATTGACAAGAGGCTCGAGTACTTTATTGTTACAAAATTTCAAGGTTTTATGACCCTCCAGTAAAAAGTTACAAACGTTTGTATGTTGCAATCTTTGACAGGTGTAGGACGTACCGTATAGAAGTTAGGGCCATTTGAAGTTTTATCAGTGTTTGATTTGGGACTCAAGGTTAGCATAGCTTTGAGCGATAGCTTAAATTGACAAGAGGCTCGAGTACTTTATTGTTACAAAATGTCAAGGTTTTATGACGCTCCAGTAAAAAGTTACAAGCATTTGTATGTTGCAAACTTTGATAAGTGTAGGACGTACCGTATAGAAGTTTGGGCCATTTGAAGACTTATCAGTGTTTGATTTGGGACTCAAGGGTAGCATAGCTTTGAGCGATAGCTTAAATTGACAAGAGGCTCGAGTACTTTATTGTTACAAAATTTCAAGGTTTTATGACGCTTCAGTAAAAAGTTACAAGCATTTGTATGTTGCAAACGTTGATAGGTGCAGGATGTACCGTATAGAATTTAGGGCCATTTGAAGTTTTATCAGTGTTTGATTTGGGACTCTAGGGTAGCATAGCTTTGAGAGATAGCTTAAATTGACAAGAGTCTCGAGTACTTTATTGTTACAAAATGTCAAGGTCTTATGACGCTCCAGCAAAAAGTTACAAGCATTTGTATGTTGCAAACTTTGATAAGTGTAGGACGTACCGTATAGAAGTTAGGGCCGTTTGAAGATTTATCAGTGCTTGATTTGGGACTCAAGGGTAGCATAGCTTTGAGCGATAGCTTAAATTGACAAGAGGCTCGAGTACTTTATTGATACAAAATTTCAAAGTTTTATGACGCTCCAGTAAAAAGTTACAAGCAATTGTATGTTTGCAAACTTTGATAGGTGTAGGACGTACCGTATAGAAGTTAGGGCCATTTGAAGTTTTATCAGTGTTTGATTTGGGACTCAAGGGTAACATAGCTTTGAGCGATAGCTTAAATTGACAAGAGGCTCGAGTACTTTATTGTTACAAAATTTCAAGGTTTTATGACGCTCCAGTAAAAAGTTACAAGCAAACTTTGATAGGTATAGGAAGCACCGTGTAGAAGTTAGGGCCATTTGAAGTTTTATCAGTATTTGATTTGGGACTCAAGGGTAGCATAGCTTTGAGCGATATCTTAAATTAACAAGAGGCTCGAGTACTTTATTGTTAGAAAATTTCAAGGTTTTATGACCCTCCAGTAAAAAGTTACAAGCATTTGTATGTTGCAAACTTTCATAGGTGTAGGACGTACCGTATAGAAATTAGGGCCATTTGAAGTTTTATCAGTGTTTGAGTTGGGACTCAATCGTAGCATAGCTTTGAGCGATAGCTTAAATTGACAAGAGGCTCGAGTACTTTATTGCTACAAAATTTCAAGGTTTTATGACGCTCCAGTAAAACTTACAAGCATTTGTATGTTGCAAACTTTGATAAGTGTAGGACGTACCGTATAGAAGTTAGGGCCATTTGAAGTTTTATAAGTGTTTGATTCGGGACTCAAGGTTAGCATAGCTTTGAGCGATAGCTTAAATTGACAAGAGGCTCGCGTACTTTATTGTTACAAAATTTCAAGGTTTTATGACGCTCCAGTAAAAAGTTACAAGCATTTGTATGTTGCAAACTTTGATAGGTGTAGGACGTACCGTATAGAAGTTAGGGCCATTTGAAGTTTTATCAGTGTTTGATTTGGGACTCAAGGGTAGCATAGCTTTGAGCGATAGCTTAAATTGACAAGAGGCTTGAGTACTTTATTGTTACAAAATTTCTAGGTTTTATGACGCTCCAGTAAAAAGTTACAAGCATTTGTATGATGCAAACTTTGATAGGTGTAGGACGTACCGTATAGAAGTTAGGGCCATTTAAAATTTTTATCAGTTATTGATTTGGGACTCAATGGTAGCATAGCTTTGAGCGATAGCTTAAATTGACAAGAGGCTCGAGTACTTTATTGTTACAAAATATCAAGGTTTTATGATGCTCCAGTAAAAAGTTACAAGCATTTGTATGTTGAAAACTTTGATAGGTGTAGGACGTACCGTATAGAAGTTAGGTCCATTTGAAGTTTTATCAGTGTTTGATTTGGGACTCAAGGGTAGCATAGATTTGAGCGATAACTTAAATTGACAAGAGGCTCGAGTACTTTATTGTTACAAAATTTCAAGGGTCTATGACGCTCCAGTAAAAAGTTAAAAGCATTTGTATGTTGCAAACTTTGATAGGTGTAGGAAGTACCGTATAGAAGTTAGGGCCATTTGAAGTTTTATCAGTGTTTGATTTGGAACTCAAGGGTAGCATAGCTTTGAGCGATAGCTTAAATTGACAAGAGGCTCGAGTACTTTATTGTTACAAAATTTCAAGGTTTTATGACGCTCCAGTAAAAAGTTACAAGCATTTGTATGTTGCAAACTTCGATAGGTGTAGAACGTACCGTATAGAAGTTAGGGCCATTTGAAGTCTTTTCAGTGTTTGGTTTGGGACTCAAGGGTAGCATAGCTTTGAGCGATAGCTTAAATTGACAAAAGGCTCGAGTACTTTATTCTTACAAAATTTCAAGGTTTTATGTAGTATAGCTTTGAGCGATAGCTTAAATTGACAAGAGGCTCGAGTACTTTATTGTTACAAAATGTCAAGGTTTTATGACTCTCCAGTAAAAAGTTACAAGCATTTGTATGTTGCAAACTTTGATAAGTGTAGAACGTACCGTATAGAAGTTAGGGCCATTTGAAGATTTATCAGTGTTTGATGTAGGACTCAAGGGTAGCATAGCTTTGAGCGATAGCTTAAATTGACAAGAGGCTCGAGTACTTTATTGGTACAAAATTTCAAGGTTTTATGACGCTCCAGTAAAAAGTTACAAGCATTTGTATGTTTGCAAACTTTGATAGGTGTAGGACGTACCGTATAGAAGTTAGGGCCATTTGAAGTTTTATCAGTACTTGATTTGGGACTCAATAGCTTTGAGCGATAGCTTAAATTGACAAGAGGCTCGAGTACTTTATTGTTACAAAATTTCAAGGTTTTATGACGCTTCAGTAAAAAGTTACAAGCATTTGTATGTTGCAAACGTTGATAGGTGTAGGATGCATCGTATAGAATTTAGGGCCATTTGAAGTTTTATCAGTGTTTGATTTGGGACTCAATGGTAGCATAGCTTTGAGCGATAGCTTAAATTGACAAGAGGCTAGAGTACTTTATTGTTACAAAATTTCAAGGTTTTATGACCCTCCAGTAAAAAGTTACAAACGTTTGTATGTTGCAATCTTTGACAGGTGTAGGACGTACCGTATAGAAGTTAGGGCCATTAGAAGTTTTATCAGTGTTTGATTTGGGACTCAAGGGTAGTATAGCTTTGAGCGATAGCTTAAATTGACAAGAGGCTCGAGTACTTTATTGTTACAAAATTTCAAGGTTTTATGACCCTCCAGTAAAAAGTTACAAACGTTTGTATGTTGCAATCTTTGACAGGTGTAGGACGTACCGTATAGAAGTTAGGGCCATTTGAAGTTTTATCAGTGTTTGATTTGGGACTCAAGGTTAGCATAGCTTTGAGCGATAGCTTAAATTGACAAGAGGCTCGAGTACTTTATTGTTACAAAATGTCAAGGTTTTATGACGCTCCAGTAAAAAGTTACAAGCATTTGTATGTTGCAAGCTTTGATAAGTGTAGGACGTACCGTATAGAAGTTTGGGCCATTTGAAGACTTATCAGTGTTTGATTTGGGACTCAAGGGTAGCATAGCTTTGAGCGATAGCTTAAATTGACAAGAGGCTCGAGTACTTTATTGTTACAAAATTTCTAGGTTTTATGACGCTCCAGTAAAAAGTTACAAGTATTTGTATGTTGCAAACTTTGATAGGTGTAGGACGTACCGTATAGAAGTTAGGGCCATTTGAAGTTTTATCAGTGTTTGATTTGGGACTCAAGGGTAGCATGGCTTTGAGCGATACCTTAAATTGACAAGATTCTCGAGTACTTTATTGTTACAAAATTTCAAGGTTTTATGACGCTCCAGTAAAAAGTTACAAGTATTTGTATGTTGCAAACTTTGATAGGTGTAGGACGTACCGTATAGAAGTTAGGGCCATTTGAAGTTTTATCAGTGTTTTATTTGGGACTCAAGGGTAGCATAGCTTTGAGCGATAACTTAAATTGACAAGATTCTCGAGTACTTTATTGTTACAAAATTTCAAGGTTTTATGACGCTCCAGTAAAAAGTTACGAGCATTTGTATGTTGCAAACTTTGATAGGTATAGGAAGCACCGTATAGAAGTTAGGGCCATTTGAAGTTGTATCAGTATTTGATTTGGGACTCAAGGGTAGCATAGCTTTGAGCGATATCTTAAATTGACAAGAGGCTCGAGTACTTTATTGTTAGAAAATTTCAAGGTTTTATGACCCTCCAGTAAAAAGTTACACGCATTTGTATGTTGCAAACTTTGATAGGTGTAGGACGTACCGTATTGAAGTTAGGGCCATTTGAAGATTTATCCGTGTTTGATTTGGGACTCAAGGGTAGCATAGCTTTGAGAGATAGCTTAAATTGACAAGAGTCTCGAGTACTTTATTGTTACAAAATGTCAAGGTCTTATGACGCTCCAGCAAAAAGTTACAAGCATTTGTATGTTGCAAACTTTGATAAGTGTAGGACGTACCGTATAGAAGTTAGGGCCGTTTGAAGATTTATCAGTGCTTGATTTGGGACTCAAGGGTAGCATAGCTTTGAGCGATAGCTTAAATTGACAAGAGGCTCGAGTACTTTATTGATACAAAATTTCAAAGTTTTATGACGCTCCAGTAAAAAGTTACAAGCAATTGTATGTTTGCAAACTTTGATAGGTGTAGGACGTACCGTATAGAAGTTAGGGCCATTTGAAGTTTTATCAGTGTTTGATTTGGGACTCAAGGGTAACATAGCTTTGAGCGATAGCTTAAATTGACAAGAGGCTCGAGTACTTTATTGTTACAAAATTTCAAGGTTTTATGACGCTCCAGTAAAAAGTTACAAGCAAACTTTGATAGGTATAGGAAGCACCGTGTAGAAGTTAGGGCCATTTGAAGTTTTATCAGTATTTGATTTGGGACTCAAGGGTAGCATAGCTTTGAGCGATATCTTAAATTAACAAGAGGCTCGAGTACTTTATTGTTAGAAAATTTCAAGGTTTTATGACCCTCCAGTAAAAAGTTACAAGCATTTGTATGTTGCAAACTTTCATAGGTGTAGGACGTACCGTATAGAAATTAGGGCCATTTGAAGTTTTATCAGTGTTTGAGTTGGGACTCAATCGAAGCATAGCTTTGAGCGATAGCTTAAATTGACAAGAGGCTCGAGTACTTTATTGCTACAAAATTTCAAGGTTTTATAACGCTCCAGTAAAACTTACAAGCATTTGTATGTTGCAAACTTTGATAAGTGTAGGACGTACCGTATAGAAGTTAGGGCCATTTGAAGTTTTATAAGTGTTTGATTCGGGACTCAAGGTTAGCATAGCTTTGAGCGATAGCTTAAATTGACAAGAGGCTCGCGTACTTTATTGTTACAAAATTTCAAGGTTTTATGACGCTCCAGTAAAAAGTTACAAGCATTTGTATGTTGCAAACTTTGATAGGTGTAGGACGTACCGTATAGAAGTTAGGGCCATTTGAAGTTTTATCAGTGTTTGATTTGGGACTCAAGGGTAGCATAGCTTTGAGCGATAGCTTAAATTGACAAGAGGCTTGAGTACTTTATTGTTACAAAATTTCTAGGTTTTATGACGCTCCAGTAAAAAGTTACAAGCATTTGTATGATGCAAACTTTGATAGGTGTAGGACGTACCGTATAGAAGTTAGGGCCATTTAAAATTTTTATCAGTTATTGATTTGGGACTCAATGGTAGCATAGCTTTGAGCGATAGCTTAAATTGACAAGAGGCTCGAGTACTTTATTGTTACAAAATATCAAGGTTTTATGACGCTCCAGTAAAAAGTTACAAGCATTTGTATGTTGAAAACTTTGATAGGTGTAGGACGTACCGTATAGAAGTTAGGTCCATTTGAAGTTTTATCAGTGTTTGATTTGGGACTCAAGGGTAGCATAGATTTGAGCGATAACTTAAATTGACAAGAGGCTCGAGTACTTTATTGTTACAAAATTTCAAGGGTCTATGACGCTCCAGTAAAAAGTTAAAAGCATTTGTATGTTGCAAACTTTGATAGGTGTAGGAAGTACCGTATAGAAGTTAGGGCCATTTGAAGTTTTATCAGTGTTTGATTTGGAACTCAAGGGTAGCATAGCTTTGAGCGATAGCTTAAATTGACAAGAGGCTCGAGTACTTTATTGTTACAAAATTTCAAGGTTTTATGACGCTCCAGTAAAAAGTTACAAGCATTTGTATGTTGCAAACTTCGATAGGTGTAGAACGTACCGTATAGAAGTTAGGGCCATTTGAAGTCTTTTCAGTGTTTGGTTTGGGACTCAAGGGTAGCATAGCTTTGAGCGATAGCTTAAATTGACAAAAGGCTCGAGTACTTTATTCTTACAAAATTTCAAGGTTTTATGTAGTATAGCTTTGAGCGATAGCTTAAATTGACAAGAGGCTCGAGTACTTTATTGTTACAAAATGTCAAGGTTTTATGACTCTCCAGTAAAAAGTTACAAGCATTTGTATGTTGCAAACTTTGATAAGTGTAGAACGTACCGTATAGAAGTTAGGGCCATTTGAAGATTTATCAGTGTTTGATTTGGGACTCAAGGGTAGCATAGCTTTGAGCGATAGCTTAAATTGACAAGAGGCTCGAGTACTTTATTGTTACAAAATTTCTAGGTTTTATGACGCTCCAGTAAAAAGTTACAAGTATTTGTATGTTGCAAACTTTGATAGGTGTAGGACGTACCGTATAGAAGTTAGGGCCATTTGAAGTTTTATCAGTGTTTGATTTGGGACTCAAGGGTAGCATGGCTTTGAGCGATACCTTAAATTGACAAGATTCTCGAGTACTTTATTGTTACAAAATTTCAAGGTTTTATGACGCTCCAGTAAAAAGTTACAAGTATTTGTATGTTGCAAACTTTGATAGGTGTAGGACGTACCGTATAGAAGTTAGGGCCATTTGAAGTTTTATCAGTGTTTTATTTGGGACTCAAGGGTAGCATAGCTTTGAGCGATAACTTAAATTGACAAGATTCTCGAGTACTTTATTGTTACAAAATTTCAAGGTTTTATGACGCTCCAGTAAAAAGTTACGAGCATTTGTATGTTGCAAACTTTGATAGGTATAGGAAGCACCGTATAGAAGTTAGGGCCATTTGAAGTTGTATCAGTATTTGATTTGGGACTCAAGGGTAGCATAGCTTTGAGCGATATCTTAAATTGACAAGAGGCTCGAGTACTTTATTGATACAAAATTTCAAAGTTTTATGACGCTCCAGTAAAAAGTTACAAGCAATTGTATGTTTGCAAACTTTGATAGGTGTAGGACGTACCGTATAGAAGTTAGGGCCATTTGAAGATTTATCCGTGTTTGATTTGGGACTCAAGGGTAGCATAGCTTTGAGAGATAGCTTAAATTGACAAGAGTCTCGAGTACTTTATTGTTACAAAATGTCAAGGTCTTATGACGCTCCAGCAAAAAGTTACAAGCATTTGTATGTTGCAAACTTTGATAAGTGTAGGACGTACCGTATAGAAGTTAGGGCCGTTTGAAGATTTATCAGTGCTTGATTTGGGACTCAAGGGTAGCATAGCTTTGAGCGATAGCTTAAATTGACAAGAGGCTCGAGTACTTTATTGATACAAAATTTCAAAGTTTTATGACGCTCCAGTAAAAAGTTACAAGCAATTGTATGTTTGCAAACTTTGATAGGTGTAGGACGTACCGTATAGAAGTTAGGGCCATTTGAAGTTTTATCAGTGTTTGATTTGGGACTCAAGGGTAACATAGCTTTGAGCGATAGCTTAAATTGACAAGAGGCTCGAGTACTTTATTGTTACAAAATTTCAAGGTTTTATGACGCTCCAGTAAAAAGTTACAAGCAAACTTTGATAGGTATAGGAAGCACCGTGTAGAAGTTAGGGCCATTTGAAGTTTTATCAGTATTTGATTTGGGACTCAAGGGTAGCATAGCTTTGAGCGATATCTTAAATTAACAAGAGGCTCGAGTACTTTATTGTTAGAAAATTTCAAGGTTTTATGACCCTCCAGTAAAAAGTTACAAGCATTTGTATGTTGCAAACTTTGATAGGTGTAGGACGTACCGTATAGAAATTAGGGCCATTTGAAGTTTTATCAGTGTTTGAGTTGGGACTCAATCGAAGCATAGCTTTGAGCGATAGCTTAAATTGACAAGAGGCTCGAGTACTTTATTGCTACAAAATTTCAAGGTTTTATGACGCTCCAGTAAAACTTACAAGCATTTGTATGTTGCAAACTTTGATAAGTGTAGGACGTACCGTATAGAAGTTAGGGCCATTTGAAGTTTTATAAGTGTTTGATTCGGGACTCAAGGTTAGCATAGCTTTGAGCGATAGCTTAAATTGACAAGAGGCTCGCGTACTTTATTGTTACAAAATTTCAAGGTTTTATGACGCTCCAGTAAAAAGTTACAAGCATTTGTATGTTGCAAACTTTGATAGGTGTAGGACGTACCGTATAGAAGTTAGGGCCATTTGAAGTTTTATCAGTGTTTGATTTGGGACTCAAGGGTAGCATAGCTTTGAGCGATAGCTTAAATTGACAAGAGGCTTGAGTACTTTATTGTTACAAAATTTCTAGGTTTTATGACGCTCCAGTAAAAAGTTACAAGCATTTGTATGATGCAAACTTTGATAGGTGTAGGACGTACCGTATAGAAGTTAGGGCCATTTAAAATTTTTATCAGTTATTGATTTGGGACTCAATGGTAGCATAGCTTTGAGCGATAGCTTAAATTGACAAGAGGCTCGAGTACTTTATTGTTACAAAATATCAAGGTTTTATGACGCTCCAGTAAAAAGTTACAAGCATTTGTATGTTGAAAACTTTGATAGGTGTAGGACGTACCGTATAGAAGTTAGGTCCATTTGAAGTTTTATCAGTGTTTGATTTGGGACTCAAGGGTAGCATAGATTTGAGCGATAACTTAAATTGACAAGAGGCTCGAGTACTTTATTGTTACAAAATTTCAAGGGTCTATGACGCTCCAGTAAAAAGTTAAAAGCATTTGTATGTTGCAAACTTTGATAGGTGTAGGAAGTACCGTATAGAAGTTAGGGCCATTTGAAGTTTTATCAGTGTTTGATTTGGAACTCAAGGGTAGCATAGCTTTGAGCGATAGCTTAAATTGACAAGAGGCTCGAGTACTTTATTGTTACAAAATTTCAAGGTTTTATGACGCTCCAGTAAAAAGTTACAAGCATTTGTATGTTGCAAACTTCGATAGGTGTAGAACGTACCGTATAGAAGTTAGGGCCATTTGAAGTCTTTTCAGTGTTTGGTTTGGGACTCAAGGGTAGCATAGCTTTGAGCGATAGCTTAAATTGACAAAAGGCTCGAGTACTTTATTCTTACAAAATTTCAAGGTTTTATGTAGTATAGCTTTGAGCGATAGCTTAAATTGACAAGAGGCTCGAGTACTTTATTGTTACAAAATGTCAAGGTTTTATGACTCTCCAGTAAAAAGTTACAAGCATTTGTATGTTGCAAACTTTGATAAGTGTAGAACGTACCGTATAGAAGTTAGGGCCATTTGAAGATTTATCAGTGTTTGATGTAGGACTCAAGGGTAGCATAGCTTTGAGCGATAGCTTAAATTGACAAGAGGCTCGAGTACTTTATTGGTACAAAATTTCAAGGTTTTATGACGCTCCAGTAAAAAGTTACAAGCATTTGTATGTTGCAAACTTTCATAGGTGTAGGACGTACCGTATAGAAATTAGGGCCATTTGAAGTTTTATCAGTGTTTGAGTTGGGACTCAATCGAAGCATAGCTTTGAGCGATAGCTTAAATTGACAAGAGGCTCGAGTACTTTATTGCTACAAAATTTCAAGGTTTTATGACGCTCCAGTAAAACTTACAAGCATTTGTATGTTGCAAACTTTGATAAGTGTAGGACGTACCGTATAGAAGTTAGGGCCATTTGAAGTTTTATAAGTGTTTGATTCGGGACTCAAGGTTAGCATAGCTTTGAGCGATAGCTTAAATTGACAAGAGGCTCGCGTACTTTATTGTTACAAAATTTCAAGGTTTTATGACGCTCCAGTAAAAAGTTACAAGCATTTGTATGTTGCAAACTTTGATAGGTGTAGGACGTACCGTATAGAAGTTAGGGCCATTTGAAGTTTTATCAGTGTTTGATTTGGGACTCAAGGGTAGCATAGCTTTGAGCGATAGCTTAAATTGACAAGAGGCTTGAGTACTTTATTGTTACAAAATTTCTAGGTTTTATGACGCTCCAGTAAAAAGTTACAAGCATTTGTATGATGCAAACTTTGATAGGTGTAGGACGTACCGTATAGAAGTTAGGGCCATTTAAAATTTTTATCAGTTATTGATTTGGGACTCAATGGTAGCATAGCTTTGAGCGATAGCTTAAATTGACAAGAGGCTCGAGTACTTTATTGTTACAAAATATCAAGGTTTTATGACGCTCCAGTAAAAAGTTACAAGCATTTGTATGTTGAAAACTTTGATAGGTGTAGGACGTACCGTATAGAAGTTAGGTCCATTTGAAGTTTTATCAGTGTTTGATTTGGGACTCAAGGGTAGCATAGATTTGAGCGATAACTTAAATTGACAAGAGGCTCGAGTACTTTATTGTTACAAAATTTCAAGGGTCTATGACGCTCCAGTAAAAAGTTAAAAGCATTTGTATGTTGCAAACTTTGATAGGTGTAGGAAGTACCGTATAGAAGTTAGGGCCATTTGAAGTTTTATCAGTGTTTGATTTGGAACTCAAGGGTAGCATAGCTTTGAGCGATAGCTTAAATTGACAAGAGGCTCGAGTACTTTATTGTTACAAAATTTCAAGGTTTTATGACGCTCCAGTAAAAAGTTACAAGCATTTGTATGTTGCAAACTTCGATAGGTGTAGAACGTACCGTATAGAAGTTAGGGCCATTTGAAGTCTTTTCAGTGTTTGGTTTGGGACTCAAGGGTAGCATAGCTTTGAGCGATAGCTTAAATTGACAAAAGGCTCGAGTACTTTATTCTTACAAAATTTCAAGGTTTTATGTAGTATAGCTTTGAGCGATAGCTTAAATTGACAAGAGGCTCGAGTACTTTATTGTTACAAAATGTCAAGGTTTTATGACTCTCCAGTAAAAAGTTACAAGCATTTGTATGTTGCAAACTTTGATAAGTGTAGAACGTACCGTATAGAAGTTAGGGCCATTTGAAGATTTATCAGTGTTTGATGTAGGACTCAAGGGTAGCATAGCTTTGAGCGATAGCTTAAATTGACAAGAGGCTCGAGTACTTTATTGGTACAAAATTTCAAGGTTTTATGACGCTCCAGTAAAAAGTTACAAGCATTTGTATGTTTGCAAACTTTGATAGGTGTAGGACGTACCGTATAGAAGTTAGGGCCATTTGAAGTTTTATCAGTACTTGATTTGGGACTCAATAGCTTTGAGCGATAGCTTAAATTGACAAGAGGCTCGAGTACTTTATTGTTACAAAATTTCAAGGTTTTATGACGCTTCAGTAAAAAGTTACAAGCATTTGTATGTTGCAAACGTTGATAGGTGTAGGATGTATCGTATAGAATTTAGGGCCATTTGAAGTTTTATCAGTGTTTGATTTGGGACTCAATAGTAGCATAGCTTTGAGCGATAGCTTAAATTGACAAGAGGCTAGAGTACTTTATTGTTACAAAATTTCAAGGTTTTATGACCCTCCAGTAAAAAGTTACAAACGTTTGTATGTTGCAATCTTTGACAGGTGTAGGACGTACCGTATAGAAGTTAGGGCCATTAGAAGTTTTATCAGTGTTTGATTTGGGACTCAAGGGTAGTATAGCTTTGAGCGATAGCTTAAATTGACAAGAGGCTCGAGTACTTTATTGCTACAAAATTTCAAGGTTTTATGACGCTCCAGTAAAACTTACAAGCATTTGTATGTTGCAAACTTTGATAAGTGTAGGACGTACCGTATAGAAGTTAGGGCCATTTGAAGTTTTATAAGTGTTTGATTCGGGACTCAAGGTTAGCATAGCTTTGAGCGATAGCTTAAATTGACAAGAGGCTCGCGTACTTTATTGTTACAAAATTTCAAGGTTTTATGACGCTCCAGTAAAAAGTTACAAGCATTTGTATGTTGCAAACTTTGATAGGTGTAGGACGTACCGTATAGAAGTTAGGGCCATTTGAAGTTTTATCAGTGTTTGATTTGGGACTCAAGGGTAGCATAGCTTTGAGCGATAGCTTAAATTGACAAGAGGCTTGAGTACTTTATTGTTACAAAATTTCTAGGTTTTATGACGCTCCAGTAAAAAGTTACAAGCATTTGTATGATGCAAACTTTGATAGGTGTAGGACGTACCGTATAGAAGTTAGGGCCATTTAAAATTTTTATCAGTTATTGATTTGGGACTCAATGGTAGCATAGCTTTGAGCGATAGCTTAAATTGACAAGAGGCTCGAGTACTTTATTGTTACAAAATATCAAGGTTTTATGACGCTCCAGTAAAAAGTTACAAGCATTTGTATGTTGAAAACTTTGATAGGTGTAGGACGTACCGTATAGAAGTTAGGTCCATTTGAAGTTTTATCAGTGTTTGATTTGGGACTCAAGGGTAGCATAGATTTGAGCGATAACTTAAATTGACAAGAGGCTCGAGTACTTTATTGTTACAAAATTTCAAGGGTCTATGACGCTCCAGTAAAAAGTTAAAAGCATTTGTATGTTGCAAACTTTGATAGGTGTAGGAAGTACCGTATAGAAGTTAGGGCCATTTGAAGTTTTATCAGTGTTTGATTTGGAACTCAAGGGTAGCATAGCTTTGAGCGATAGCTTAAATTGACAAGAGGCTCGAGTACTTTATTGTTACAAAATTTCAAGGTTTTATGACGCTCCAGTAAAAAGTTACAAGCATTTGTATGTTGCAAACTTCGATAGGTGTAGAACGTACCGTATAGAAGTTAGGGCCATTTGAAGTCTTTTCAGTGTTTGGTTTGGGACTCAAGGGTAGCATAGCTTTGAGCGATAGCTTAAATTGACAAAAGGCTCGAGTACTTTATTCTTACAAAATTTCAAGGTTTTATGTAGTATAGCTTTGAGCGATAGCTTAAATTGACAAGAGGCTCGAGTACTTTATTGTTACAAAATGTCAAGGTTTTATGACTCTCCAGTAAAAAGTTACAAGCATTTGTATGTTGCAAACTTTGATAAGTGTAGAACGTACCGTATAGAAGTTAGGGCCATTTGAAGATTTATCAGTGTTTGATGTAGGACTCAAGGGTAGCATAGCTTTGAGCGATAGCTTAAATTGACAAGAGGCTCGAGTACTTTATTGGTACAAAATTTCAAGGTTTTATGACGCTCCAGTAAAAAGTTACAAGCATTTGTATGTTTGCAAACTTTGATAGGTGTAGGACGTACCGTATAGAAGTTAGGGCCATTTGAAGTTTTATCAGTACTTGATTTGGGACTCAATAGCTTTGAGCGATAGCTTAAATTGACAAGAGGCTCGAGTACTTTATTGTTACAAAATTTCAAGGTTTTATGACGCTTCAGTAAAAAGTTACAAGCATTTGTATGTTGCAAACGTTGATAGGTGTAGGATGTATCGTATAGAATTTAGGGCCATTTGAAGTTTTATCAGTGTTTGATTTGGGACTCAATAGTAGCATAGCTTTGAGCGATAGCTTAAATTGACAAGAGGCTCGAGTACTTTATTGTTAGAAAATTTCAAGGTTTTATGACCCTCCAGTAAAAAGTTACAAGCATTTGTATGTTGCAAACTTTCATAGGTGTAGGACGTACCGTATAGAAATTAGGGCCATTTGAAGTTTTATCAGTGTTTGAGTTGGGACTCAATCGAAGCATAGCTTTGAGCGATAGCTTAAATTGACAAGAGGCTCGAGTACTTTATTGCTACAAAATTTCAAGGTTTTATGACGCTCCAGTAAAACTTACAAGCATTTGTATGTTGCAAACTTTGATAAGTGTAGGACGTACCGTATAGAAGTTAGGGCCATTTGAAGTTTTATAAGTGTTTGATTCGGGACTCAAGGTTAGCATAGCTTTGAGCGATAGCTTAAATTGACAAGAGGCTCGCGTACTTTATTGTTACAAAATTTCAAGGTTTTATGACGCTCCAGTAAAAAGTTACAAGCATTTGTATGTTGCAAACTTTGATAGGTGTAGGACGTACCGTATAGAAGTTAGGGCCATTTGAAGTTTTATCAGTGTTTGATTTGGGACTCAAGGGTAGCATAGCTTTGAGCGATAGCTTAAATTGACAAGAGGCTTGAGTACTTTATTGTTACAAAATTTCTAGGTTTTATGACGCTCCAGTAAAAAGTTACAAGCATTTGTATGATGCAAACTTTGATAGGTGTAGGACGTACCGTATAGAAGTTAGGGCCATTTAAAATTTTTATCAGTTATTGATTTGGGACTCAATGGTAGCATAGCTTTGAGCGATAGCTTAAATTGACAAGAGGCTCGAGTACTTTATTGTTACAAAATATCAAGGTTTTATGACGCTCCAGTAAAAAGTTACAAGCATTTGTATGTTGCAAACTTTGATAGGTGTAGGACGTACCGTATAGAAGTTAGGTCCATTTGAAGTTTTATCAGTGTTTGATTTGGGACTCAAGGGTAGCATAGATTTGAGCGATAACTTAAATTGACAAGAGGCTCGAGTACTTTATTGTTACAAAATTTCAAGGGTCTATGACGCTCCAGTAAAAAGTTAAAAGCATTTGTATGTTGCAAACTTTGATAGGTGTAGGAAGTACCGTATAGAAGTTAGGGCCATTTGAAGTTTTATCAGTGTTTGATTTGGAACTCAAGGGTAGCATAGCTTTGAGCGATAGCTTAAATTGACAAGAGGCTCGAGTACTTTATTGTTACAAAATTTCAAGGTTTTATGACGCTCCAGTAAAAAGTTACAAGCATTTGTATGTTGCAAACTTCGATAGGTGTAGAACGTACCGTATAGAAGTTAGGGCCATTTGAAGTCTTTTCAGTGTTTGGTTTGGGACTCAAGGGTAGCATAGCTTTGAGCGATAGCTTAAATTGACAAAAGGCTCGAGTACTTTATTCTTACAAAATTTCAAGGTTTTATGTAGTATAGCTTTGAGCGATAGCTTAAATTGACAAGAGGCTCGAGTACTTTATTGTTACAAAATGTCAAGGTTTTATGACTCTCCAGTAAAAAGTTACAAGCATTTGTATGTTGCAAACTTTGATAAGTGTAGAACGTACCGTATAGAAGTTAGGGCCATTTGAAGATTTATCAGTGTTTGATGTAGGACTCAAGGGTAGCATAGCTTTGAGCGATAGCTTAAATTGACAAGAGGCTCGAGTACTTTATTGGTACAAAATTTCAAGGTTTTATGACGCTCCAGTAAAAAGTTACAAGCATTTGTATGTTTGCAAACTTTGATAGGTGTAGGACGTACCGTATAGAAGTTAGGGCCATTTGAAGTTTTATCAGTACTTGATTTGGGACTCAATAGCTTTGAGCGATAGCTTAAATTGACAAGAGGCTCGAGTACTTTATTGTTACAAAATTTCAAGGTTTTATGACGCTTCAGTAAAAAGTTACAAGCATTTGTATGTTGCAAACGTTGATAGGTGTAGGATGTATCGTATAGAATTTAGGGCCATTTGAAGTTTTATCAGTGTTTGATTTGGGACTCAATAGTAGCATAGCTTTGAGCGATAGCTTAAATTGACAAGAGGCTAGAGTACTTTATTGTTACAAAATTTCAAGGTTTTATGACCCTCCAGTAAAAAGTTACAAACGTTTGTATGTTGCAATCTTTGACAGGTGTAGGACGTACCGTATAGAAGTTAGGGCCATTAGAAGTTTTATCAGTGTTTGATTTGGGACTCAAGGGTAGTATAGCTTTGAGCGATAGCTTAAATTGACAAGAGGCTCGAGTACTTTATTGTTACAAAATTTCAAGGTTTTATGACCCTCCAGTAAAAAGTTACAAACGTTTGTATGTTGCAATCTTTGACAGGTGTAGGACGTACCGTATAGAAGTTAGGGCCATTTGAAGTTTTATCAGTGTTTGATTTGGGACTCAAGGTTAGCATAGCTTTGAGCGATAGCTTAAATTGACAAGAGGCTCGAGTACTTTATTGTTACAAAATGTCAAGGTTTTATGACGCTCCAGTAAAAAGTTACAAGCATTTGTATGTTGCAAACTTTGATAAGTGTAGGACGTACCGTATAGAAGTTTGGGCCATTTGAAGACTTATCAGTGTTTGATTTGGGACTCAAGGGTAGCATAGCTTTGAGCGATAGCTTAAATTGACAAGAGGCTCGAGTACTTTATTGTTACAAAATTTCAAGGTTTTATGACGCTTCAGTAAAAAGTTACAAGCATTTGTATGTTGCAAACGTTGATAGGTGCAGGATGTACCGTATAGAATTTAGGGCCATTTGAAGTTTTATCAGTGTTTGATTTGGGACTCTAGGGTAGCATAGCTTTGAGCGATAGTTTAAATTGACAAGAGGCTCGAGTACTTTATTGTTACAAAATTTCAAGGTTTTATGACGCTTCAGTAAAAAGTTACAAGCATTTGTATGTTGCAAACGTTGATAGGTGCAGGATATACCGTATAGAATTTAGGGCCATTTGAAGTTTTATCAGTGTTTGATTTGGGACTCAAGGGTAGCATAGCTTTGAGCGATAGCTTAAATTGACAAGAGGCTAGAGTACTTTATTGTTACAAAATTTCAAGGTTTTATGACGCTCCAGTAAAAAGTTATAAGCATTTGTATGTTGCAAACTTTGACAGGTGTAGGACGTACCGTATAGAAGTTAGGGCCATTAGAAGTTTTATCAGTGTTTGATTTGGGACTCAAGGGTAGTATAGCTTTGAGCGATAGCTTAAATTGACAAGAGGCTCGAGTACTTTATTGTTACAAAATTTCAAGGTTTTATGACGCTCCAGTAAAAAGTTACAAACGTTTGTATGTTGCAAACTTTGACAGGTGTAGGACGTACCGTATAGAAGTTAGGGCCATTTGAAGTTTTATCAGTGTTTGATTTGGGACTCAAGGGTAACATAGCTTTGAGCGATAGCTTAAATTGACAAGAGGCTCGAGTACTTTATTATTACAAAATTTCAAGGTTTTATGACGCTCCAGTAAAAAGTTACAAGCATTTGTATGTTGCAAACTTTGATAGGTATAGGAAGCACCGTGTAGAAGTTAGGGCCATTTGAAGTTTTATCAGTATTTGATTTGGGACTCAAGGGTAGCATAGCTTTGAGCGATAGCTTAAATTGACAAGAGGCTCGAGTACTTTATTGTTAGAAAATTTCAAGGTTTTATGACCCTCCAGTAAAAAGTTACAAGCATTTGTATGTTGCAAACTTTGATAGGTGTAGGACGTACCGTATAGAAATTAGGGCCATTTGAAGTTTTATCAGTGTTTGAGTTGGGACTCAATCGTAGCATAGCTTTGAGCGATAGCCTAAATTGACAAGAGGCTCGAGTACTTTATTGCTACAAAATTTCAAGGTTTTATGACGCTCCAGTAAAACTTACAAGCATTTGTATGTTGCAAACTTTGATAAGTGTAGGACGTACCGTATAGAAGTTAGGGCCATTTGAAGTTTTATAAGTGTTTGATTCGGGACTCAAGGTTAGCATAGCTTTGAGCGATAGCTTAAATTGACAAGAGGCTCGCGTACTTTATTGTTACAAAATTTCAAGGTTTTATGACGCTCCAGTAAAAAGTTACAAGCTTTTGTATGTTGCAAACTTTGATAGGTGTAGGACGTACCGTATAGAAGTTAGGGCCATTTGAAGTTTTATCAGTGTTTGATTTGGGACTCAAGGGTAGCATAGCTTTGAGCGATAGCTTAAATTGACAAGAGGCTTGAGTACTTTATTGTTACAAAATTTCTAGGTTTTATGACGCTCCAGTAAAAAGTTACAAGCATTTGTATGATGCAAACTTTGATAGGTGTAGGACGTACCGTATAGAAGTTAGGTCCATTTAAAATTTTTATCATTTATTGATTTGGGACTCAATGGTAGCATAGATTTGAGCGATAGCTTAAATTGACAAGAGGCTCGAGTACTTTATTGTTACAAAATATCAAAGTTTTATGACGCTCCAGTAAAAAGTTACAAGCATTTGTATGTTGCAAACTTTGATAGGTGTAGGACGTACCGTATAGAAGTTAGGGCCATTTGAAGTTTTATCAGTGTTTGATTTGGGACTCAAGGGTAGCATAGATTTGAGCGATAACTTAAATTGACAAGAGGCTCGAGTACTTTATTGTTACAAAATTTCAAGGTTCTATGACGCTCCAGTAAAAAGTTAAAAGCATTTGTATGTTGCAAACTTTGATAGGTGTAGGAAGTACCGTATAGAAGTTAGGGCCATTTGAAGTTTTATCAGTGGTTGATTTGGAACTCAAGGGTAGCATAGCTTTGAGCGATAGCTTAAATTGACAAAAGGCTCGAGTACTTTATTGTTACAAAATTTCAAGGTTTTATGACGCTCCAGTAAAAAGTTACAAGCATTTGTATGTTGCAAACTTCGATAGGTGTAGAACGTACTGTATAGAAGTTAGGGCCATTTGAAGTTTTTTCAGTGTTTGGTTTGGGACTCAAGGGTAGCATAGCTTTGAGCGATAGCTTAAATTGACAAAAGGCTCGAGTACTTTATTGTTACAAAATGTCAAGGTTTTATGACGCTCCAGTAAAAAGTTACAAGCATTTGTATGTTGCAAACTTTGATAAGTGTAGAACGTACCATATGGAAGTTAGGGCCATTTGAAGATTTATCAGTGTTTGATTTGGGACTCAAGGGTAGCATAGCTTTGAGCGATAGCTTAAATTGACAAGAGGCTCGAGTACTTTATTGGTACAAAATTTCAAGGTTTTATGACGCTCCAGTAAAAAGTTACAAGCATTTGTATGTTTGCAAACTTTGATAGGTGTAGGACGTACCGTATAGAAGTTAGGGCCATTTGAAGTTTTATCAGTATTTGATTTGGGACTCAATAGCTTTGAGCGATAGCTTAAATTGACAAGAGGCTCGAGTACTTTATTGTTACAAAATTTCAAGGTTTTATGACTCTTCAGTAAAAAGTTACAAGCATTTGTATGTTGCAAACGTTGATAGGTGTAGGATGTACCGTATAGAATTTAGGGCCATTTGAAGTTTTATCAGTGTTTGATTTGGGACTCAAGGGTAGCATAGCTTTGAGCGATAGCTTAAATTGACAAGAGGCTAGAGTACTTTATTGTTACAAAATTTCAAGGTTTTATGACGCTCCAGTAAAAAGTTATAAGCATTTGTATGTTGCAAACTTTGACAGGTGTAGGACGTACCGTATATAAGTTAGGGCCATTAGAAGTTTTATCAGTGTTTGATTTGGGACTCAAGGGTAGTATAGCTTTGAGCGATAGCTTAAATTGACAAGAGGCTCGAGTACTTTATTGTTACAAAATTTCAAGGTTTTATGACGCTCCAGTAAAAAGTTACAAACGTTTGTATGTTGCAAACTTTGACAGGTGTAGGACGTACCGTATAGAAGTTAGGGCCATTTGAAGTTTTATCAGTGTTTGATTTGGGACTCAAGGTTAGCATAGCTTTGAGCGATAGCTTAAATTGACAAGAGGCTCGAGTACTTTATTGTTACAAAATGTCAAGGTTTTATGACGCTTCAGTAAAAAGTTACAAGCATTTGTATGTTGCAAACTTTGATAAGTGTAGGACGTACCGTATAGAAGTTAGGGCCATTTGAAGACTTATCAGTGTTCGATTTGGGACTCAAGGGTAGCATAGCTTTGAGCGATAGCTTAAATTGACAAGAGGCTCGAGTACTTTATTGGTACAAAATTTCAAGATTTTATGACGCTCCAGTAAAAAGTTACAAGCATTTGTATGTTTGCAAACTTTGATAGGTGTAGGACGTACCGTATAGAAGTTAGGGCCATTTGAAGTTTTATCAGTATTTGATTTGGGACTCAAGGGTAACATAGCTTTGAGCGATAGCTTAAATTGACAAGAGGCTCGAGTACTTTATTGTTACAAAATTTCAAGGTTTTATGACGCTTCAGTAAAAAGTTAGAAGCATTTGTATGTTGCAAACGTTGATAGGTGTAGGATGTACCGTATAGAAGTTAGGGCCATTTAAAGTTTTATCAGTGTTTGATTTGGGACTCAAGGGTAACATAGCTTTGAGCGATAGCTTAAATTGACAAGAGGCTCGAGTAGTTTATTGGTACAAAATTTCAAGGTTTTATGACGCTTCAGTAAAAAGTTACAAGCATTTGTATGTTGCAAACGTTGGTTAGTGTAAGATGTACCGTATAGAAGTTAGGGCCATTTGAAGTTTTATCAATGTTTGATTTGGGACTCTAGGGTAGCATAGCTTTGAGCGATAGTTTAAATTGACAAGAGGCTCGAGTACTTTATTGTTACAAAATTTCAAGGTTTTATGACGCTTCAGTAAAAAGTTACAAGCATTTGTATGTTGCAAACGTTGATAGGTGTAGGACGTGCCGTATAAAAGTTAGGGCCATCTGAAGTTTTATCAGTGTTTGATTTGGGACTCAAGGGTAGCATAGCTTTGAGCGATAACCTAAATTGACAAGAGGCTCGAGTACTTTATTGTTGCAAAATTTCAAGGATTTATGACGCTCCAGTAAAAAGTTACAAGCATTTGTATGTTGCAATCTTTGATAGGTGTAGGATGTACCGTATAGAAGTTAGGGCCATTTGAAGTTTTATCAGTGTTTGATTTGGGACTCAAGGGTAGCATAGCTTTGAGCGATAGCTTAAATTGACAAGAGGCTCGAGTACTTTATTGATACAAAGTTTCTAGGTTTTATGACGCGCCAGTAAAAAGTTACAACCATTTGTATGTTGCAAACTTCTATAAGTGTAGGACGTACCGTATAGAAGTTAGGGCCATTTGAAGTTTTATCAGTGTTTGATTTGAGACTCAAGGGTAGTATAGCTTTGAGCGATAGCTTAAATTGACAAGAGGCTCGAGTACTTTATTGTTACAAAATTTCAAGTTTTTATGACGGTCCAGTAAAAAGTTACAAGCATGTGTATGTTGCAAACTTTGATAGGTGTAGGACGTACCGTATAGAAGTTACGGCCATTTGAAGTTTTATCAGTGTTTGATTTGGGACTCAAGGGTAGCATAGCTTTGAGCGATAGCTTAAATTGACAAGAGGCTCGAGTACTTTATTGTTACAAAATTTCAAGGTTTTATGACGCTCCCGTAAAAAGTTACAAGCATATGTTGCAAACTTTGACAGGTGTAGGACGTACCGTATAGAAGTTAGGGCCATTAGAAGTTTTATCAGTGTTTGATTTGGGACTCAAGGGTAGTATAGCTTTGAGCGATAGCTTAAATTGACAAGAGGCTCGAGTACTTTATTGTTACAAAATTTCAAGGTTTTATGACGCTCCAGTAAAAGGTTACAAACGTTTGTATGTTGCAAACTTTGACAGGTGTAGGACGTACCGTATAGAAGTTAGGGCCATTTGAAGTTTTATCAGTGTTTGATTTGGGACTCAAGGTTAGCATAGCTTTGAGCGATAGCTTAAATTGACAAGAGGCTCGAGTACTTTATTGTTACAAAATGTCAAGGTTTTATGACGCTCCAGTAAAAAGTTACAAGCATTTGTATGTTGCAAACTTTGATAAGTGTAGGACGTACCGTATAGAAGTTAGGGCCATTTGAAGACTTATCAGTGTTTGATTTGGGACTCTAGGGTAGCATAGCTTTGAGCGATAGTTTAAATTGACAAGAGGCTCGAGTACTTTATTGTTACAAAATTTCAAGGTTTTATGACGCTTCAGTAAAAAGTTACAAGCATTTGTATGTTGCAAACGTTGATAAGTGTAGGACTTGCCGTATAAAAGTTAGGGCCATCTGAAGTTTTATCAGTGTTTGATTTGGGACTCAAGGGTAGCATAGCTTTGAGCGATAACCTAAATTGACAAGAGGCTCGAGTACTTTATTGTTACAAAATTTCAAGGATTTATGACGCTCCAGTAAAAAGTTACAAGCATTTGTATGTTTGCAAACTTTGATAGGTGTAGGACGTACCGTATAGAAGTTAGGGCCATTTGAAGTTTTATCAGTATTTTATTTGGGACTCAATAGCTTTGAGCGATAGCTTAAATTGACAAGAGGCTCGAGTACTTTATTGTTACAAAATTTCAAGGTTTTATGACGCTTCAGTAAAAAGTTACAAGCATTTGTATGTTGCAAACGTTGATAGGTGTAGGACGTACCGTATAGAAGTTACGGCCATTTGAAGTTTTATCAGTGTTTGATTTGGGACTCAAGGGTAGCATAGCTTTGAGCGATAGCTTAAATTGACAAGAGGCTCGAGTACTTTATTGTTACAAAATTTCAAGGTTTTATGACGCTCCAGTAAAAAGTTATAAGCATTTGTATGTTGCAAACTTTGACAGGTGTAGGACGTACCGTATAGAAGTTAGGGCCATTAGAAGTTTTATCAGTGTTTGATTTGGGACTCAAGGGTAGTATAGCTTTGAGCGATAGCTTAAATTGACAAGAGGCTCGAGTACTTTATTGTTACAAAATTTCAAGGTTTTATGACGCTCCAGTAAAAAGTTACAAACGTTTGTATGTTGCAAACTTTGACAGGTGTAGGACGTACCGTATAGAAGTTAGGGCCATTTGAAGTTTTATCAGTGTTTGATTTGGGACTCAAGGTTAGCATAGCTTTGAGCGATAGCTTAAATTGACAAGAGGCTCGAGTACTTTATTGTTACAAAATGTCAAGGTTTTATGACGCTCCAGTAAAAAGTTACAAGCATTTGTATGTTGCAAACTTTGATAAGTGTAGGACGTACCGTATAGAAGTTAGGGCCATTTGAAGACTTATCAGTGTTCGATTTGGGACTCAAGGGTAGCATAGCTTTGAGCGATAGCTTAAATTGACAAGAGGCTCGAGTACTTTATTGGTACAAAATTTCAAGGTTTTATGACGCTCCAGTAAAAAGTTACAAGCATTTGTATGTTTGCAAACTTTGATAGGTGTAGGACGTACCGTATAGAAGTTAGGGCCATTTGAAGTTTTATCAGTATTTGATTTGGGACTCAAGGGTAACATAGCTTTGAGCGATAGCTTAAATTGACAAGAGGCTCGAGTACTTTATTGTTACAAAATTTCAAGGTTTTATGACGCTTCAGTAAAAAGTTAGAAGCATATGTATGTTGCAAACGTTGATAGGTGTAGGATGTACCGTATAGAAGTTAGGGCCATTTAAAGTTTTATCAGTGTTTGATTTGGGACTCAAGGGTAACATAGCTTTGAGCGATAGCTTAAATTGACAAGAGGCTCGAGTAGTTTATTGGTACAAAATTTCAAGGTTTTATGACGCTTCAGTAAAAAGTTACAAGCATTTGTATGTTGCAAACGTTGATAGGTGTAAGATGTACCGTATAGAAGTTAGGGCCATTTGAAGTTTTATCAATGTTTGATTTGGGACTCTAGGGTAGCATAGCTTTGAGCGATAGTTTAAATTGACAAGAGGCTCGAGTACTTTATTGTTACAAAATTTCAAGGTTTTATGACGCTTCAGTAAAAAGTTACAAGCATTTGTATGTTGCAAACGTTGATAGGTGTAGGACGTGCCGTATAAAAGTTAGGGCCATCTGAAGTTTTATCAGTGTTTGATTTGGGACTCAAGGGTAGCATAGCTTTGAGCGATAACCTAAATTGACAAGAGGCTCGAGTACTTTATTGTTACAAAATTTCAAGGATTTATGACGCTCCAGTAAAAAGTTACAAGCATTTGTATGTTGCAATCTTTGATAGGTGTAGGATGTACCGTATAGAAGTTAGGGCCATTTGAAGTTTTATCAGTGTTTGATTTGGGACTCAAGGGTAGCATAGCTTTGAGCGATAGCTTAAATTGACAAGAGGCTCGAGTACTTTATTGATACAAAGTTTCTAGGTTTTATGACGCGCCAGTAAAAAGTTACAACCATTTGTATGTTGCAAACTTCTATAAGTGTAGGACGTACCGTATAGAAGTTAGGGCCATTTGAAGTTTTATCAGTGTTTGATTTGAGACTCAAGGGTAGTATAGCTTTGAGCGATAGCTTAAATTGACAAGAGGCTCGAGTACTTTATTGTTACAAAATTTCAAGTTTTTATGACGGTCCAGTAAAAAGTTACAAGCATGTGTATGTTGCAAACTTTGATAGGTGTAGGACGTACCGTATAGAAGTTACGGCCATTTGAAGTTTTATCAGTGTTTGATTTGGGACTCAAGGGTAGCATAGCTTTGAGCGATAGCTTAAATTGACAAGAGGCTCGAGTACTTTATTGTTACAAAATTTCAAGGTTTTATGACGCTCCCGTAAAAAGTTACAAGCATATGTTGCAAACTTTGACAGGTGTAGGACGTACCGTATAGAAGTTAGGGCCATTAGAAGTTTTATCAGTGTTTGATTTGGGACTCAAGGGTAGTATAGCTTTGAGCGATAGCTTAAATTGACAAGAGGCTCGAGTACTTTATTGTTACAAAATTTCAAGGTTTTATGACGCTCCAGTAAAAAGCTACAAACGTTTGTATGTTGCAAACTTTGACAGGTGTAGGACGTACCGTATAGAAGTTAGGGCCATTTGAAGTTTTATCAGTGTTTGATTTGGGACTCAAGGTTAGCATAGCTTTGAGCGATAGCTTAAATTGACAAGAGGCTCGAGTACTTTATTGTTACAAAATGTCAAGGTTTTATGACGCTCCAGTAAAAAGTTACAAGCATTTGTATGTTGCAAACTTTGATAAGTGTAGGACGTACCGTATAGAAGTTAGGGCCATTTGAAGACTTATCAGTGTTTGATTTGGGACTCTAGGGTAGCATAGCTTTGAGCGATAGTTTAAATTGACAAGAGGCTCGAGTACTTTATTGTTACAAAATTTCAAGGTTTTATGACGCTTCAGTAAAAAGTTACAAGCATTTGTATGTTGCAAACGTTGATAGGTGTAGGACGTGCCGTATAAAAGTTAGGGCCATCTGAAGTTTTATCAGTGTTTGATTTGGGACTCAAGGGTAGCATAGCTTTGAGCGATAACCTAAATTGACAAGAGGCTCGAGTACTTTATTGTTACAAAATTTCAAGGATTTATGACGCTCCAGTAAAAAGTTACAAGCATTTGTATGTTGCAATCTTTGATAGGTGTAGGATGTACCGTATAGAAATTAGGGCCATTTGAAGTTTTATCAGTGTTTGATTTGGGACTCAAGGGTAGCATAGCTTTGAGCGATAGCTTAAATTGACAAGAGGCTCGAGTACTTTATTGATACAAAGTTTCTAAGTTTTATGACGCGCCAGTAAAAAGTTACAACCATTTGTATGTTGCAAACTTCTATAGGTGTAGGACGTACCGTATAGAAGTTAGGGCCATTTGAAGTTTTATCAGTGTTTGATTTGAGACTCAAGGGTAGTATAGCTTTGAGCGATAGCTTAAATTGACAAGAGGCTCGAGTACTTTATTGTTACAAAATTTCAAGTTTTTATGACGGTCCAGTAAAAAGTTACAAGCATGTGTATGTTGCAAACTTTGATAGGTGTAGGACGTACCGTATAGAAGTTACGGCCATTTGAAGTTTTATCAGTGTTTGATTTGGGACTCAAGGGTAGCATAGCTTTGAGCGATAGCTTAAATTGACAAGAGGCTCGAGTACTTTATTGTTACAAAATTTCAAGGTTTTATGACGCTCCAGTAAAAAGTTACAAGCATATGTTGCAAACTTTGATAGGTGTAGGACGTACCGTAGGGAAGTTAGGGCCATTTGAAGTTTTATCAGTGTTTGATTTGGGACTCAAGGGTAGCATAGCTTTGAGCGATAGCTTAAATTGACAAGAGGCTCGAGTTCTTTATTGTTACAAAATTTCAAGGTTTTATGACGCTTCAGTAAAAAGTTACAAGTATTTGTATGTTGCAATATTTGATAGGTGTAGAACGTATTGTATTTAAGTTAGGGCCATTTGAAGTTTTATCAGTGTTTGATTTGGGACTCAAGGGTAGCATAGCTTTGAGCGATAACTTAAATTGACGAGAGGCTCGAGTACTTTATTGTTACAAAATTTCAAGGTTTTATGACGCTCCAGTAAAAAGTTACAAGCATTTGTATGTTGCAATATTTGATAGGTGTAGGACGTATCGTATAGCAGTTAAGGCCATTTGAAGTTTTATCAGTGTTTGATTTGGGACTCAAGGGTAGCATAGCTTTGAGCGATAGCTTAAATTGACAAGAGGCTCGAGTACTTTATTGTTACAAAATGTCAAGGTTTTATGACGCTCCAGTAAAAAGTTACAACCATTTGTATGTTTGCAAACTTTGATAGGTGTAGGACGTACCGTATAGAAGTTAGGGCCATTTGAAGTTTTATCAGTGTTTGATTTGGGACTCAAGGGTAACATAGCTTTGAGCGATAGCTTAAATTGACAAGAGGCTCGAGTACTTTATTGTTACAAAATTTCAAGGTTTTATGACGCTCCAGTAAAAAGTTACAAGCATTTGTATGTTGCAAACTTTGATAAGTGTAGGACGTACCGTATAGAAGTTAGGGCCATTTGAAGATTTATCAGTGTTTGATTTGGGACTCAAGGGTAGCATAGCTTTGAGCGATAGCTTAAATTGAGAAGAGGCTCGAGTACTTTATTGGTACAAAATTTCAAGGTTTTATGACGCTCCAGTAAAAAGTTACAAGCATTTGTATGTTTGCAAACTTTGATAGGTGTAGGACGTACCGTATAGAAGTTAGGGCCATTTGAAGTTTTATCAGTGTTTGATTTGGGACTCAAGGGTAACATAGCTTTGAGCGATTGCTTAAATTGACAAGAGGCTCGAGTACTTTATTGTTACAAAATTTCAAGGTTTTATGATGCTTCAGTAAAAAGTTACAAGCATTTGTATGTTTCAAACGTTGATAGGTGTAGGATGTACCGTATAGAAGTTAGGGCCATTTGAAGATTTATCAGTGTTTGATTTGGGACTCAAGGGTAGCATAGCTTTGAGCGATAGCTGAAGTTGACAAGAGGCTCGAGTACTTTATTGGTACAAAATTTCAAGGTTTTATGACGCTCCAGTAAAAAGTTACAAACATTTGTATGTTGCAAACTTTGACAGGTGTAGCACGTACCGTATAGAAGTTAGGGCCATTTGAAGTTTTATCAGTGTTTGATTTGGGACTCAAGGGTAGCATAGCTTTGAGCGATAGCTTAAATTGACAAGAGGCTCGAGTACTTTATTGTTACAAAATGTCTAGGTTTTATGACGCTCCAGTAAAAAGATACAAGCATTTGTATGTTGCAAACTTTGATAAGTGTAGGATGTACCGTATAGAAGTTAGGGCCATTTGAAGTCTTATCAGTGTTTGATTTGGGACTCAAGGGTAGCATAGCTTTGAGCGATAGCTTAAATTGACAAGAGGCTCGAGTACTTTATTGGTACAAAATTTCAAGGTTTTATGACGCTCCAGTAAAAAGTTACAAGCATTTGTATGTTTGCAAACTTTGATAAGTGTAGGACGTACCGTATAGAAGTTAGGGCCATTTGAAGTTTTATCAGTATTTGATTTGGGACTCAACAGCTTTGAGCGATAGCTTAAATTGACAAGAGGCTAGAGTACTTTATTGTTACAAAATTTCAAGGTTTTATGACGCTCCAGTAAAAAGTTATAAGCATTTGTATGTTGCAAACTTGGACAGGTGTAGGACGTACCGTATAGAAGTTGGGGCCATTTGCAGTTTTATCAGTGTTTGATTTGGGACTCAAGGGTAGCATAGCTTTGAGCGATAGCTTAAATTGACAAGAGGCTCGAGTACTTTATTGTTACAAAATGTCAAGGTTTTATGACGCTCCAGTAGAAAGATACAAGCATTTGTATGTTGCAAACTTTGATAAGTGTAGGATGTACCGTATAGAAGTTAGGGCCATTTGAAGTCTTACCAGTGTTTGATTTGGGACTCAAGGGTAGCATAGCTTTGAGCGATAGCTTAAATTGACAAGAGGCTCGAGTACTTTATTGGTACAAAATTTCAAGGTTTTATGACGGTCCAGTAAAAAGTTACAAGCATTTGTATGTTTGCAAACTTTGATAGGTGTAGGACGTACCGTATATAAGTTAGGGCCATTTGAAGTTTTATCAGTATTTGATTTGGGACTCAATAGCTTTGAGCGATAGCTTAAATTGACAAGAGGCTCGAGTACTTTATTGTTACAAAATTTCAAGGTTTTATGACGCTTCAGTAAAAAGTTACAAGCATTTGTATGTTGCAAACGTTGATAGGTGTAGGATGTACCGTATAGAATTTAGGGCCATTTGAAGTTTTATCAGTGTTTGATTTGGGTCTCAAGGGTAGCATAGCTTTGAGCGATAGCTTAAATTGACAAGAGGCTCGAGTACTTTATTGGTACAAAATTTCAAGGTTTTATGACGCTCCAGTAAAAAGTTACAAGCATTTGTATGTTTGCAAACTTTGATAGGTGTAGGACGTACCGTAGAGAAGTTAGGGCCATTTGAAGTTTTATCAGTATTTGATTTGGGACTCAAGGGTAACATAGCTTTGAGCGATAGTTTAAATTGACAAGAGGCTCGAGTACTTTATTGTTACAAAATTTCAAGGTTTTATGACGCTTCAGTAAAAAGTTACAAGCATTTGTATGCTGCAAACGTTGATAGGTGTAGGACGCACCGTATAAAAGTTAGGGCAATCTGAATTTTTATCAGTGTTTGATTTGGGACTCAAGGGTAGCATAGCTTTGAGCGATAACTTAAATTGACAAGAGGCTCGAGTACTTTATTGTTACAAAATTTCAAGGATTTATGACGCTCCAGTAAAAAGTTACAAGCATTTGTATGTTGCAATCTTTGATAGGTGTAGGATGTACCGTATAGAAGTTAGGGCCATTTGAAGTTTTATCAGTGTTTGATTTATGACTCAAGGGTAGCATAGCTTTGAGCGATGGCTTAAATTGACAAGAGGCTCGAGTACTTTATTGTTACAAAATTTCAAGGTTTTATGACGCTCCAGTAAAAAGTTACAAGCATTTGTA
The DNA here is from genome assembly GCA_920105625.2 of Clusia tigrina. Classification (NCBI taxonomy): domain Eukaryota; kingdom Metazoa; phylum Arthropoda; class Insecta; order Diptera; family Clusiidae; genus Clusia; species Clusia tigrina. Next base: position 107,205,116 of record OV050033.1, on the reverse strand, counting down.
TGTTGCAAACTTTGATAGGTGTAGGACGTACCGTAGGGAAGTTAGGGCCATTTGAAGTTCTAACAGTGTTTGATTTGGGACTCAAGGGTAGCATAGCTTTGAGCGATAGCTTAAATTGACAAGAGGCTCGAGTACTTTATTGTTACAAATTTTCAAGGTTTTATGACGCTCCAGTAAAAAGTTACAAGCATTTGTATGTTGCAAACTTTGATAGGTGTAGGACGTACCGTATAGAAGTAAGGGCCATTTGAAGTTTTATCAGTGTTTGATTTGGGACTCAAGGGTAGCATAGCTTTGAGCGATAGCTTAAATTGACAAGAGGCTCGAGTACTTTATTGTTACAAAATTTCAAGGTTTTATGACGCTTCAGTAAAAAGTTACAAGCATTTGTACGAGTATGTTGCAAACTTTGATAGGTGTAGGACGTACCGTATAGAAGTTAGGGCCATTTGAAGTTTTATCAGTGTTTGATTTCGGACTCAAGGGTAGCATAGCTTTGAGCGATAATTTAAATTGACAAGAGGCTCGAGTACTTTATTGTTACAAAATTTCAAGGTTTTATGACGCTTCAGTAAAAAGTTACAAGTATTTGTATGTTGCAATATTTGATAGGTGTAGGACGTATCGTATAGAAGTTAGGGCCATTTGAAGTTTTATCAGTGTTTGATTTAAGACTCAAGGGTAGCATAGCTTTGAGCGATAACTTAAATTGACAAGAGGCTCGAGTACTTTATTGGTACAAAATTTCAAGGTTTTATGACGGTCCAGTAAAAAGTTACAAGCATTTGTATGTTTGCAAACTTTGATAGGTGTAGGACGTACCGTATAGAAGTTAGGGCCATTTGAAGTTTTATCAGTATTTGATTTGGGACTCAAGGGTAACATAGCTTTGAGCGATAGTTTAAATTGACAAGAGGCTCGAGTACTTTATTGTTACAAAATTTCAAGGTTTTATGACGCTTCAGTAAAAAGTTACAAGCATTTGTATGCTGCAAACGTTGATAGGTGTAGGACGCACCGTATAAAAGTTAGGGCAATCTGAATTTTTATCAGTGTTTGATTTGGGACTCAAGGGTAGCATAGCTTTGAGCGATAACTTAAATTGACAAGAGGCTCGAGTACTTTATTGTTACAAAATTTCAAGGATTTATGACGCTCCAGTAAAAAGTTACAAGCATTTGTATGTTGCAATCTTTGATAGGTGTAGGATGTACCGTATAGAAGTTAGGGCCATTTGAAGTTTTATCAGTGTTTGATTTATGACTCAAGGGTAGCATAGCTTTGAGCGATGGCTTAAATTGACAAGAGGCTCGAGTACTTTATTGTTACAAAGTTTCAAGGTTTTATGACGCTCCAGTAAAAAGTTACAAGCATTTGTATGTTGCAAACTTTGATAGGTGTAGGACGTACCGTAGGGAAGTTAGGGCCATTTGAAGTTCTAACAGTGTTTGATTTGGGACTCAAGGGTAGCATAGCTTTGAGCGATAGCTTAAATTGACAAGAGGCTCGAGTACTTTATTGTTACAAAATTTCAAGGTTTTATGACGCTCCAGTAAAAAGTTACAAGCATTTGTATGTTGCAAACTTTGATAGGTGTAGGACGTACCGTATAGAAGTAAGGGCCATTTGAAGTTTTATCAGTGTTTGATTTGGGACTCAAGGGTAGCATAGCTTTGAGCGATAGCTTAAATTGACAAGAGGCTCGAGTACTTTATTGGTACAAAATTTCAAGGTTTTATGACGCTCCAGTAAAAAGTTACAAGCATTTGTATGTTTGCAAACTTTGATAGGTGTAGGACGTACCGTATAGAAGTTAGGGCCATTTGAAGTTTTATCAGTATTTGATTTGGGACTCAAGGGTAACATAGCTTTGAGCGATAGTTTAAATTGACAAGAGGCTCGAGTACTTTATTGTTACAAAATTGCAAGGTTTTATGACGCTTCAGTAAAAAGTTACAAGCATTTGTATGTTGCAAACGTTGATAGGTGTAGGATGTACCGTATAGAATTTAGGGCCATTTGAAGTTTTATCAGTGTTTGATTTGGGTCTCAAGGGTAGCATAGCTTTGAGCGATAGCTTAAATTGACAAGAGGCTCGAGTACTTTATTGGTACAAAATTTCAAGGTTTTATGACGCTCCAGTAAAAAGTTACAAGCATTTGTATGTTTGCAAACTTTGATAGGTGTAGGACGTACCGTATAGAAGTTAGGGCCATTTGAAGTTTTATCAGTATTTGATTTGGGACTCAAGGGTAACATAGCTTTGAGCGATAGTTTAAATTGACAAGAGGCTCGAGTACTTTATTGTTACAAAATTTCAAGGTTTTATGACGCTTCAGTAAAAAGTTACAAGCATTTGTATGCTGCAAACGTTGATAGGTGTAGGACGCACCGTATAAAAGTTAGGGCAATCTGAATTTTTATCAGTGTTTGATTTGGGACTCAAGGGTAGCATAGCTTTGAGCGATAACTTAAATTGACAAGAGGCTCGAGTACTTTATTGTTACAAAATTTCAAGGATTTATGACGCTCCAGTAAAAAGTTACAAGCATTTGTATGTTGCAATCTTTGATAGGTGTAGGATGTACCGTATAGAAGTTAGGGCCATTTGAAGTTTTATCAGTGTTTGATTTATGACTCAAGGGTAGCATAGCTTTGAGCGATGGCTTAAATTGACAAGAGGCTCGAGTACTTTATTGTTACAAAGTTTCAAGGTTTTATGACGCTCCAGTAAAAAGTTACAAGCATTTGTATGTTGCAAACTTTGATAGGTGTAGGACGTACCGTAGGGAAGTTAGGGCCATTTGAAGTTCTAACAGTGTTTGATTTGGGACTCAAGGGTAGCATAGCTTTGAGCGATAGCTTAAATTGACAAGAGGCTCGAGTACTTTATTGTTACAAAATTTCAAGGTTTTATGACGCTCCAGTAAAAAGTTACAAGCATTTGTATGTTGCAAACTTTGATAGGTGTAGGACGTACCGTATAGAAGTAAGGACCATTTGAAGTTTTATCAGTGTTTGATTTGGGACTCAAGGGTAGCATAGCTTTGAGCGATAGCTTAAATTGACAAGAGGCTCGAGTACTTTATTGTTACAAAATTTCAAGGTTTTATGACGCTTCAGTAAAAAGTTACAAGCATTTGTACGAGTATGTTGCAAACTTTGATAGGTGTAGGACGTACCGTATAGAAGTTAGGGCCATTTGAAGTTTTATCAGTGTTTGATTTCGGACTCAAGGGTAGCATAGCTTTGAGCGATAACTTAAATTGACAAGAGGCTCGAGTACTTTATTGTTACAAAATTTCAAGGTTTTATGACGCTTCAGTAAAAAGTTACAAGTATTTGTATGTTGCAATATTTGATAGGTGTAGGACGTATCGTATAGAAGTTAGGGCCATTTGAAGTTTTATCAGTGTTTGATTTGGGACTCAAGGGTAGCATAGCTTTGAGCGATAACTTAAATTGACAAGAGGCTCGAGTACTTTATTGGTACAAAATTTCAAGGTTTTATGACGGTCCAGTAAAAAGTTACAAGCATTTGTATGTTGCAATCTTTGATAGGTGTAGGATGTACCGTATAGAAGTTAGGGCCATTTGAAGTTTTATCAGTGTTTGATTTGGGTCTCAAGGGTAGCATAGCTTTGAGCGATAGCTTAAATTGACAAGAGGCTCGAGTACTTTATTGGTACAAAATTTCAAGGTTTTATGACGCTCCAGTAAAAAGTTACAAGCATTTGTATGTTTGCAAACTTTGATAGGTGTAGGACGTACCGTATAGAAGTTAGGGCCATTTGAAGTTTTATCAGTATTTGATTTGGGACTCAAGGGTAACATAGCTTTGAGCGATAGTTTAAATTGACAAGAGGCTCGAGTACTTTATTGTTACAAAATTTCAAGGTTTTATGACGCTTCAGTAAAAAGTTACAAGCATTTGTATGCTGCAAACGTTGATAGGTGTAGGACGCACCGTATAAAAGTTAGGGCAATCTGAATTTTTATCAGTGTTTGATTTGGGACTCAAGGGTAGCATAGCTTTGAGCGATAACTTAAATTGACAAGAGGCTCGAGTACTTTATTGTTACAAAATTTCAAGGATTTATGACGCTCCAGTAAAAAGTTACAAGCATTTGTATGTTGCAATCTTTGATAGGTGTAGGATGTACCGTATAGAAGTTAGGGCCATTTGAAGTTTTATCAGTGTTTGATTTATGACTCAAGGGTAGCATAGCTTTGAGCGATGGCTTAAATTGACAAAAGGCTCGAGTACTTTATTGTTACAAAGTTTCAAGGTTTTATGACGCTCCAGTAAAAAGTTACAAGCATTTGTATGTTGCAAACTTTGATAGGTGTAGGACGTACCGTAGGGAAGTTAGGGCCATTTGAAGTTCTAACAGTGTTTGATTTGGGACTCAAGGGTAGCATAGCTTTGAGCGATAGCTTAAATTGACAAGAGGCTCGAGTACTTTATTGTTACAAAATTTCAAGGTTTTATGACGCTCCAGTAAAAAGTTACAAGCATTTGTATGTTGCAAACTTTGATAGGTGTAGGACGTACCGTATAGAAGTAAGGGCCATTTGAAGTTTTATCAGTGTTTGATTTGGGACTCAAGGGTAGCATAGCTTTGAGCGATAGCTTAAATTGACAAGAGGCTCGAGTACTTTATTGGTACAAAATTTCAAGGTTTTATGACGCTCCAGTAAAAAGTTACAAGCATTTGTATGTTTGCAAACTTTGATAGGTGTAGGACGTACCGTATAGAAGTTAGGGCCATTTGAAGTTTTATCAGTATTTGATTTGGGACTCAAGGGTAACATAGCTTTGAGCGATAGTTTAAATTGACAAGAGGCTCGAGTACTTTATTGTTACAAAATTTCAAGGTTTTATGACGCTTCAGTAAAAAGTTACAAGCATTTGTATGCTGCAAACGTTGATAGGTGTAGGACGCACCGTATAAAAGTTAGGGCAATCTGAATTTTTATCAGTGTTTGATTTGGGACTCAAGGGTAGCATAGCTTTGAGCGATAACTTAAATTGACAAGAGGCTCGAGTACTTTATTGTTACAAAATTTCAAGGATTTATGACGCTCCAGTAAAAAGTTACAAGCATTTGTATGTTGCAATCTTTGATAGGTGTAGGATGTACCGTATAGAAGTTAGGGCCATTTGAAGTTTTATCAGTGTTTGATTTATGACTCAAGGGTAGCATAGCTTTGAGCGATGGCTTAAATTGACAAGAGGCTCGAGTACTTTATTGTTACAAAGTTTCAAGGTTTTATGACGCTCCAGTAAAAAGTTACAAGCATTTGTATGTTGCAAACTTTGATAGGTGTAGGACGTACCGTAGGGAAGTTAGGGCCATTTGAAGTTCTAACAGTGTTTGATTTGGGACTCAAGGGTAGCATAGCTTTGAGCGATAGCTTAAATTGACAAGAGGCTCGAGTACTTTATTGTTACAAAATTTCAAGGTTTTATGACGCTCCAGTAAAAAGTTACAAGCATTTGTATGTTGCAAACTTTGATAGGTGTAGGACGTACCGTATAGAAGTAAGGGCCATTTGAAGTTTTATCAGTGTTTGATTTGGGACTCAAGGGTAGCATAGCTTTGAGCGATAGCTTAAATTGACAAGAGGCTCGAGTACTTTATTGTTACAAAATTTCAAGGTTTTATGACGCTTCAGTAAAAAGTTACAAGCATTTGTACGAGTATGTTGCAAACTTTGATAGGTGTAGGACGTACCGTATAGAAGTTAGGGCCATTTGAAGTTTTATCAGTGTTTGATTTCGGACTCAAGGGTAGCATAGCTTTGAGCGATAACTTAAATTGACAAGAGGCTCGAGTACTTTATTGTTACAAAATTTCAAGGTTTTATGACGCTTCAGTAAAAAGTTACAAGTATTTGTATGTTGCAATATTTGATAGGTGTAGGACGTATCGTATAGAAGTTAGGGCCATTTGAAGTTTTATCAGTGTTTGATTTGGGACTCAAGGGTAGCATAGCTTTGAGCGATAACTTAAATTGACAAGAGGCTCGAGTACTTTATTGGTACAAAATTTCAAGGTTTTATGACGGTCCAGTAAAAAGTTACAAGCATTTGTATATTTGCAAACTTTGATAGGTGTAGGACGTACCGTATATAAGTTAGGGCCATTTGAAGTTTTATCAGTATTTGATTTGGGACTCAATAGCTTTGAGCGATAGCTTAAATTGACAAGAGGCTCGAGTACTTTATTGTTACAAAATTTCAAGGTTTTATGACGCTTCAGTAAAAAGTTACAAGCATTTGTATGTTGCAAACGTTGATAGGTGTAGGATGTACCGTATAGAATTTAGGGCCATTTGAAGTTTTATCAGTGTTTGATTTGGGTCTCAAGGGTAGCATAGCTTTGAGCGATAGCTTAAATTGACAAGAGGCTCGAGTACTTTATTGGTACAAAATTTCAAGGTTTTATGACGCTCCAGTAAAAAGTTACAAGCATTTGTATGTTTGCAAACTTTGATAGGTGTAGGACGTACCGTATAGAAGTTAGGGCCATTTGAAGTTTTATCAGTATTTGATTTGGGACTCAAGGGTAACATAGCTTTGAGCGATAATTTAAATTGACAAGAGGCTCGAGTACTTTATTGTTACAAAATTTCAAGGTTTTATGACGCTTCAGTAAAAATTTACAAGCATTTGTATGCTGCAAACGTTGATAGGTGTAGGACGCACCGTATAAAAGTTAGGGCAATCTGAATTTTTATCAGTGTTTGATTTGGGACTCAAGGGTAGCATAGCTTTGAGCGATAACTTAAATTGACAAGAGGCTCGAGTACTTTATTGTTACAAAATTTCAAGGATTTATGACGCTCCAGTAAAAAGTTACAAGCATTTGTATGTTGCAATCTTTGATAGGTGTAGGACGTATCGTATAGAAGTTAGGGCCATTTGAAGTTTTATCAGTGTTTGATTTGGGACTCAAGGGTAGCATAGCTTTGAGCGATAACTTAAATTGACAAGAGGCTCGAGTACTTTATTGTTACAAAATTTCAAGGTTTTATGACGCTCCAGTAAAAAGTTACAAGCATTTGTATGTTGCAATATTTGATAGGTGTAGGACGTATCGTATAGCAGTTAAGGCCATTTGAAGTTTTATCAGTGTTTGATGTGGGACTCAAGGGTAACATAGCTTTGAGCGATAGCTTAAATTGAAAAGAGGCTCGAGTACTTTATTGTTACAAAATTTCAAGGTTTTATGACGCTCCAGTAAAAAGTCACAAGCATTTGTATGTTGCAAACTTTGATAAGTGTAGGACGTACCGTATAGAAGTTAGGGCCATTTGAAGATTTATCAGTGTTTGATTTGGGACTCAAGGGTAGCATAGCTTTGAGCGATAGCTTAAATTGACAAGAGGCTCGAGTACTTTATTGTTACAAAATTTCAAGGTTTTATGACGCTTCAGTAAAAAGTTAGAAGCATTTGTATGTTGCAAACTTTGATAGGTGTAGGACGTACCGTATAGAAGTTAGGGCCATTTGAAGTTTTATCAGTGTTTGATTTCGGACTCAAGGGTAGCATAGCTTTGAGCGATAACTTAAATTGACAAGAGGCTCGAGTACTTTATTGTTACAAAATTTCAAGGTTTTATGACGCTTCAGTAAAAAGTTACAAGTATTTGTATGTTGCAATATTTGATAGGTGTAGGACGTATCGTATAGAAGTTAGGGCCATTTGAAGTTTTATCAGTGTTTGATTTGGGACTCAAGGGTAGCATAGCTTTGAGCGATAACTTAAATTGACAAGAGGCTCGAGTACTTTATTGTTACAAAATTTCAAGGTTTTATGACGCTCCAGTAAAAAGTTACAAGCATTTGTATGTTGCAATATTTGATAGGTGTAGGACGTATCGTATAGCAGTTAAGGCCATTTGAAGTTTTATCAGTGTTTGATGTGGGACTCAAGGGTAACATAGCTTTGAGCGATAGCTTAAATTGAAAAGAGGCTCGAGTACTTTATTGTTACAAAATTTCAAGGTTTTATGACGCTCCAGTAAAAAGTCACAAGCATTTGTATGTTGCAAACTTTGATAAGTGTAGGACGTACCGTATAGAAGTTAGGGCCATTTGAAGATTTATCAGTGTTTGATTTGGGACTCAAGGGTAGCATAGCTTTGAGCGATAGCTTAAATTGACAAGAGGCTCGAGTACTTTATTGGTACAAAATTTCAAGGTTTTATGACGCTCCAGTAAAAAGTTACAAGCATTTGTATGTTGCAAACTTTGATAAGTGTAGGACGTACCGTATAGAAGTTAGGGCCATTTTAAGTTTTATCAGTGTTTGATTTGGGACTCAAGGGTAACATAGCTTTGAGCGATAGCTTAAATTGACAAGAGGCTCGAGTACTTTATTGTTACAAAATTTCAAGGTTTTATGACGCTTCAGTAAAAAGTTACAAGCATTTGTATGTTGCAAACGTTGATAGGTGTAGGATGTACCGTATAGAAGTTAGGGCCATTTGAAGTTTTATCAGTGTTTGATTTGGGACTCAAGGGTAGCATAGCTTTGAGCGATAGCTGAAGTTGACAAGAGGCTCGAGTACTTTATTGGTACAAAATTTCAAGGTTTTATGACGCTCCAGTAAAAAGTTACAAACATTTGTATGTTGCAAACTTTGACAGGTGTAGCACGTACCGTATAGAAGTTAGGGCCATTTGAAGTTTTATCAGTGTTTGATTTGGGACTCAAGGGTAGCATAGCTTTGAGCGATAGCTTAAATTGACAAGAGGCTCGAGTACTTTATTGGTACAAAATTTCAAGGTTTTATGACGGTCCAGTAAAAAGTTACAAGCATTTGTATGTTTGCAAACTTTGATAGGTGTAGGACGTACCGTATATAAGTTAGGGCCATTTGAAGTTTTATCAGTATTTGATTTGGGACTCAATAGCTTTGAGCGATAGCTTAAATTGACAAGAGGCTCGAGTACTTTATTGTTACAAAATTTCAAGGTTTTATGACGCTTCAGTAAAAAGTTACAAGCATTTGTATGTTGCAAACGTTGATAGGTGTAGGATGTACCGTATAGAATTTAGGGCCATTTGAAGTTTTATCAGTGTTTGATTTGGGTCTCAAGGGTAGCATAGCTTTGAGCGATAGCTTAAATTGACAAGAGGCTCGAGTACTTTATTGGTACAAAATTTCAAGGTTTTATGACGCTCCAGTAAAAAGTTACAAGCATTTGTATGTTTGCAAACTTTGATAGGTGTAGGACGTACCGTATAGAAGTTAGGGCCATTTGAAGTTTTATCAGTATTTGATTTGGGACTCAAGGGTAACATAGCTTTGAGCGATAGTTTAAATTGACAAGAGGCTCGAGTACTTTATTGTTACAAAATTTCAAGGTTTTATGACGCTTCAGTAAAAAGTTACAAGCATTTGTATGCTGCAAACGTTGATAGGTGTAGGACGCACCGTATAAAAGTTAGGGCAATCTGAATTTTTATCAGTGTTTGATTTGGGACTCAAGGGTAGCATAGCTTTGAGCGATAACTTAAATTGACAAGAGGCTCGAGTACTTTATTGTTACAAAATTTCAAGGATTTATGACGCTCCAGTAAAAAGTTACAAGCATTTGTATGTTGCAATCTTTGATAGGTGTAGGATGTACCGTATAGAAGTTAGGGCCATTTTAAGTTTTATCAGTGTTTGATTTGGGACTCAAGGGTAGCATAGCTTTGAGCGATAGCTTAAATTGACAAGAGGCTCGAGTACTTTATTGATACAAAGTTTCAAGGTTTTATGACGCTCCAGTAAAAAGTTACAAGCATTTGTATGTTGCAAACTTTGATAGGTGTAGGACGTACCGTAGGGAAGTTAGGGCCATTTGAAGTTCTAACAGTGTTTGATTTGGGACTCAAGGGTAGCATAGCTTTGAGCGATAGCTTAAATTGACAAGAGGCTCGAGTACTTTATTGTTACAAAATTTCAAGGTTTTATGACGCTCCAGTAAAAAGTTACAAGCATTTGTATGTTGCAAACTTTGATAGGTGTAGGACGTACCGTATAGAAGTAAGGGCCATTTGAAGTTTTATCAGTGTTTGATTTGGGACTCAAGGGTAGCATAGCTTTGAGCGATAGCTTAAATTGACAAGAGGCTCGAGTACTTTATTGTTACAAAATTTCAAGGTTTTATGACGCTTCAGTAAAAAGTTACAAGCATTTGTATGTTGCAAACTTTGATAGGTGTAGGACGTACCGTATAGAAGTTAGGGCCATTTGAAGTTTTATCAGTGTTTGATTTCGGACTCAAGGGTAGCATAGCTTTGAGCGATAACTTAAATTGACAAGAGGCTCGAGTACTTTATTGTTACAAAATTTCAAGGTTTTATGACGCTTCAGTAAAAAGTTACAAGTATTTGTATGTTGCAATATTTGATAGGTGTAGGACGTATCCTATAGAAGTTAGGGCCATTTGAAGTTTTATCAGTGTTTGATTTGGGACTCAAAGGTAGCATAGCTTTGAGCGATAACTTAAATTGACAAGAGGCTCGAGTACTTTATTGTTACAAAATTTCAAGGTTTTATGACGCTCCAGTAAAAAGTTACAAGCATTTGTATGTTGCAAACTTTGATAGGTGTAGGACGTACCGTATAGAAGTAAGGGCCATTTGAAGTTTTATCAGTGTTTGATTTGGGACTCAAGGGTAGCATAGCTTTGAGCGATAGCTTAAATTGACAAGAGGCTCGAGTACTTTATTGTTACAAAATTTCAAGGTTTTATGACGCTTCAGTAAAAAGTTACAAGCATTTGTATGTTGCAAACTTTGATAGGTGTAGGACGTACCGTATAGAAGTTAGGGCCATTTGAAGTTTTATCAGTGTTTGATTTCGGACTCAAGGGTAGCATAGCTTTGAGCGATAACTTAAATTGACAAGAGGCTCGAGTACTTTATTGTTACAAAATTTCAAGGTTTTATGACGCTTCAGTAAAAAGTTACAAGTATTTGTATGTTGCAATATTTGATAGGTGTAGGACGTATCCTATAGCAGTTAAGGCCATTTGAAGTTTTATCAGTGTTTGATGTGGGACTCAAGGGTAACATAGCTTTGAGCGATAGCTTAAATTGAAAAGAGGCTCGAGTACTTTATTGTTACAAAATTTCAAGGTTTTATGACGCTCCAGTAAAAAGTCACAAGCATTTGTATGTTGCAAACTTTGATAAGTGTAGGACGTACCGTATAGAAGTTAGGGCCATTTGAAGATTTATCAGTGTTTGATTTGGGACTCAAGGGTAGCATAGCTTTGAGCGATAGCTTAAATTGACAAGAGGCTCGAGTACTTTATTGGTACAAAATTTCAAGGTTTTATGACGCTCCAGTAAAAAGTTACAAGCATTTGTATGTTGCAAACTTTGATAAGTGTAGGACGTACCGTATAGAAGTTAGGGCCATTTTAAGTTTTATCAGTGTTTGATTTGGGACTCAAGGGTAACATAGCTTTGAGCGATAGCTTAAATTGACAAGAGGCTCGAGTACTTTATTGTTACAAAATTTCAAGGTTTTATGACGCTTCAGTAAAAAGTTACAAGCATTTGTATGTTGCAAACGTTGATAGGTGTAGGATGTACCGTATAGAAGTTAGGGCCATTTGAAGTTTTATCAGTGTTTGATTTGGGACTCAAGGGTAGCATAGCTTTGAGCGATAGCTGAAGTTGACAAGAGGCTCGAGTACTTTATTGGTACAAAATTTCAAGGTTTTATGACGCTCCAGTAAAAAGTTACAAACATTTGTATGTTGCAAACTTTGACAGGTGTAGCACGTACCGTATAGAAGTTAGGGCCATTTGAAGTTTTATCAGTGTTTGATTTGGGACTCAAGGGTAGCATAGCTTTGAGCGATAGCTTAAATTGACAAGAGGCTCGAGTACTTTATTGTTACAAAATGTCAAGGTTTTATGACGCTCCAGTAAAAAGATACAAGCATTTGTATGTTGCAAACTTTGATAAGTGTAGGATGTACCCTATAGAAGTTAGGGCCATTTGAAGTCTTAGCAGTGTTTGATTTGGGACTCAAGGGTAGCATAGCTTTGAGCGATAGCTTAAATTGACAAGAGGCTCGATTACTTTATTGTTACAAAATTTCAAGGTTTTATGACGCTCCAGTAAAAAGTTACAAGCATTTGTATGTTTGCAAACTTTGATAAGTGTAGGACGTACCGTATAGAAGTTAGGGCCATTTGAAGTTTTATCAGTATTTGATTTGGGACTCAATAGCTTTGAGCGATAGCTTAAATTGACAAGAGGCTCGATTACTTTATTGTTACAAAATTTCAAGGTTTTATGACGCTTCAGTAAAAAGTTACAAGCATTTGTATGTTGCAAACGTTGATAGGTGTAGGATGTACCGTATAGAAGTGAGGGCCATTTGAAGTTTTATCAGTGTTTGATTTGGGACTCAAGGGTAGCATAGCTTTGAGCGATAGCTTAAATTGACAAGAGGCTCGAGTACTTTATTGATACAAAGTTTCAAGGTTTTTTGACGCGCCAGTAAAAAGTTACAACCATTTGTATGTTGCAAACTTCTATAGGTGTAGGACGTACCGTATAGAAGTTAGGGCCATTTGAAGTTTTATCAGTGTTTGATTTGAGACTCAAGGGTAGTATAGCTTTGAGCGATAGCTTAAATTGACAAGAGGCTCGAGTACTTTATTGTTACAAAATTTCAAGTTTTTATGACGGTCCAGTAAAAAGTTACAAGCATGTGTATGTTGCAAACTTTGATAGGTGTAGGACGTACCGTATAGAAGTTACGGCCATTTGAAGTTTTATCAGTGTTTGATTTGGGACTCAAGGGTAGCATAGCTTTGAGCGATAGCTTAAATTGACAAGAGGCTCGAGTACTTTATTGTTACAAAATTTCAAGGTTTTATGACGCTCCAGTAAAAAGTTACAAGCATTTGTATGTTGCAAACTTTGATAGGTGTAGGACGTACCGTAGGGAAGTTAGGGCCATTTGAAGTTCTAACAGTGTTTGATTTGGGACTCAAGGGTAGCATAGCTTTGAGCGATAGCTTAAATTGACAAGAGGCTCGAGTACTTTATTGTTACAAAATTTCAAGGTTTTATGACGCTCCAGTAAAAAGTTACAAGCATTTGTATGTTGCAAACTTTGATAGGTGTAGGACGTACCGTATAGAAGTAAGGGCCATTTGAAGTTTTATCAGTGTTTGATTTGGGACTCAAGGGTAGCATAGCTTTGAGCGATAACTTAAATTGACAAGAGGCTCGAGTACTTTATTGTTACAAAATTTCAAGGTTTTATGACGCTTCAGTAAAAAGTTACAAGCATTTGTATGTTGCAATATTTGATAGGTGTAGGACGTATCGTATAGCAGTTAAGGCCATTTGAAGTTTTATCAGTGTTTGATTTGGGACTCAAGGGTAGCATAGCTTTGAGCGATAGCTTAAATTGACAAGAGGCTAGAGTACTTTATTGTTACAAAATGTCAAGGTTTTATGACGCTCCAGTAAAAAGTTACAACCATTTGTATGTTTGCAAACTTTGATAGGTGTAGGACGTACCGTATAGAAGTTAGGGCCATTTGAAGTTTTATCAGTGTTTGATGTGGGACTCAAGGGTAACATAGCTTTGAGCGATAGCTTAAATTGACAAGAGGCTCGAGTACTTTATTGTTACAAAATTTCAAGGTTTTATGACGCTCGAGTAAAAAGTTACAAGCATTTGTATGTTGCAAACTTTGATAAGTGTAGGACGTACCGTATAGAAGTTAGGGCCATTTGAAGATTTATCAGTGTTTGATTTGGGACTCAAGGGTAGCATAGCTTTGAGCGATAGCTTAAATTGACAAGAGGCTCGAGTACTTTATTGATACAAAGTTTCAAGGTTTTATGACGCGCCAGTAAAAAGTTACAACCATTTGTATGTTGCAAACTTCTATAGGTGTAGGACGTACCGTATAGAAGTTAGGGCCATTTGAAATTTTATCAGTGTTTGATTTGAGACTCAAGGGTAGTATAGCTTTGAGCGATAGCTTAAATTGACAAGAGGCTCGAGTACTTTATTGTTACAAAATTTCAAGTTTTTATGACGGTCCAGTAAAAAGTTACAAGCATGTGTATGTTGCAAACTTTGATAGGTGTAGGACGTACCGTATAGAAGTTACGGCCATTTGAAGTTTTATCAGTGTTTGATTTGGGACTCAAGGGTAGCATAGCTTTGAGCGATAGCTTAAATTGACAAGAGGCTCGAGTACTTTATTGTTACAAAATTTCCAGGTTTTATGACGCTCCAGTAAAAAGTTACAAGCATTTGTATGTTGCAAACTTTGATAGGTGTAGGACGTACCGTAGGGAAGTTAGGGCCATTTGAAGTTCTAACAGTGTTTGATTTGGGACTCAAGGGTAGCATAGCTTTGAGCGATAGCTTAAATTGACAAGAGGCTCGAGTACTTTATTGTTACAAAATTTCAAGGTTTTATGACGCTCCAGTAAAAAGTTACAAGCATTTGTATGTTGCAAACTTTGATAGGTGTAGGACGTACCGTATAGAAGTAAGGGCCATTTGAAGTTTTATCAGTGTTTGATTTGGGACTCAAGGGTAGCATAGCTTTGAGCGATAACTTAAATTAACAAGAGGCTCGAGTACTTTATTGTTACAAAATTTCAAGGTTTTATGACGCTCCAGTAAAAAGTTACAAACATTTGTATGTTGCAATATTTGATAGGTGTAGGATGTATCGTATAGCAGTTAAGGCCATTTGAAGTTTTATCAGTGTTTGATGTGGGACTCAAGGGTAACATAGCTTTGAGCGATAGCTTAAATTGAAAAGAGGCTCGAGTACTTTATTGTTAAAAAATTTCAAGGTTTTATGACGCTCCAGTAAAAAGTCACAAGCATTTGTATGTTGCAAACTTTGATAAGTGTAGGACGTACCGTATAGAAGTTAGGGCCATTTGAAGATTTATCAGTGTTTGATTTGGGACTCAAGGGTAGCATAGCTTTGAGCGATAGCTTAAATTGACAAGAGGCTCGAGTACTTTATTGGTACAAAATTTCAAGGTTTTATGACGCTCCAGTAAAAAGTTACAAGCATTTGTATGTTGCAAACTTTGATAAGTGTAGGACGTACCGTATAGAAGTTAGGGCCATTTTAAGTTTTATCAGTGTTTGATTTGGGACTCAAGGGTAACATAGCTTTGAGCGATAGCTTAAATTGACAAGAGGCTCGAGTACTTTATTGTTACAAAATTTCAAGGTTTTATGACGCTTCAGTAAAAAGTTACAAGCATTTGTATGTTGCAAACGTTGATAGGTGTAGGATGTACCGTATAGAAGTTAGGGCCATTTGAAGTTTTATCAGTGTTTGATTTGGGACTCAAGGGTAGCATAGCTTTGAGCGATAGCTGAAGTTGACAAGAGGCTCGAGTACTTTATTGGTACAAAATTTCAAGGTTTTATGACGCTCCAGTAAAAAGTTACAAACATTTGTATGTTGCAAACTTTGACAGGTGTAGCACGTACCGTATAGAAGTTAGGGCCATTTGAAGTTTTATCAGTGTTTGATTTGGGACTCAAGGGTAGCATAGCTTTGAGCGATAGCTTAAATTGACAAGAGGCTCGAGTACTTTATTGTTACAAAATGTCAAGGTTTTATGACGCTCCAGTAAAAAGATACAAGCATTTGTATGTTGCAAACTTTGATAAGTGTAGGATGTACCCTATAGAAGTTAGGGCCATTTGAAGTCTTATCAGTGTTTGATTTGGGACTCAAGGGTAGCATAGCTTTGAGCGATAGCTTAAATTGACAAGAGGCTCGATTACTTTATTGTTACAAAATTTCAAGGTTTTATGACGCTCCAGTAAAAAGTTACAAGCATTTGTATGTTTGCAAACTTTGATAAGTGTAGGACGTACCGTATAGAAGTTAGGGCCATTTGAAGTTTTATCAGTATTTGATTTGGGACTCAATAGCTTTGAGCGATAGCTTAAATTGACAAGAGGCTCGATTACTTTATTGTTACAAAATTTCAAGGTTTTATGACGCTTCAGTAAAAAGTTACAAGCATTTGTATGTTGCAAACGTTGATAGGTGTAGGATGTACCGTATAGAAGTGAGGGCCATTTGAAGTTTTATCAGTGTTTGATTTGGGACTCAAGGGTAGCATAGCTTTGAGCGATAGCTTAAATTGACAAGAGGCTCGAGTACTTTATTGATACAAAGTTTCAAGGTTTTATGACGCGCCAGTAAAAAGTTACAACCATTTGTATGTTGCAAACTTCTATAGGTGTAGGACGTACCGTATAGAAGTTAGGGCCATTTGAAGTTTTATCAGTGTTTGATTTGAGACTCAAGGGTAGTATAGCTTTGAGCGATAGCTTAAATTGACAAGAGGCTCGAGTACTTTATTGTTACAAAATTTCAAGTTTTTATGACGGTCCAGTAAAAAGTTACAAGCATGTGTATGTTGCAAACTTTGATAGGTGTAGGACGTACCGTATAGAAGTTCCGGCCATTTGAAGTTTTATCAGTGTTTGATTTGGGACTCAAGGGTACCATAGCTTTGAGCGATAGCTTAAATTGACAAGAGGCTCGAGTACTTTATTGTTACAAAATTTCAAGGTTTTATGACGCTCCAGTAAAAAGTTACAAGCATTTGTATGTTGCAAACTTTGATAGGTGTAGGACGTACCGTAAGGAAGTTAGGGCCATTTGAAGTTCTAACAGTGTTTGATTTGGGACTCAAGGGTAGCATAGCTTTGAGCGATAGCTTAAATTGACAAGAGGCTCGAGTACTTTATTGTTACAAAATTTCAAGGTTTTATGACGCTCCAGTAAAAAGTTACAAGCATTTGTATGTTGCAAACTTTGATAGGTGTAGGACGTACCGTATAGAAGTAAGGGCCATTTGAAGTTTTATCAGTGTTTGATTTGGGACTCAAGGGTAGCATAGCTTTGAGCGATAACTTAAATTGACAAGAGGCTCGAGTACTTTATTGTTACAAAATTTCAAGGTTTTATGACGCTTCAGTAAAAAGTTACAACCATTTGTATGTTGCAAACTTCTATAGGTGTAGGACGTACCGTATAGAAGTTAGGGCCATTTGAAGTTTTATCAGTGTTTGATTTGAGACTCAAGGGTAGTATAGCTTTGAGCGATAGCTTAAATTGACAAGAGGCTCGAGTACTTTATTGTTACAAAATTTCAAGTTTTTATGACGGTCCAGTAAAAAGTTACAAGCATGTGTATGTTGCAAACTTTGATAGGTGTAGGACGTACCGTATAGAAGTTACGGCCATTTGAAGTTTTATCAGTGTTTGATTTGGGACTCAAGGGTAGCATAACTTTGAGCGATAGCTTAAATTGACAAGAGGCTCGAGTACTTTATTGTTACAAAATTTCCAGGTTTTATGACGCTCCAGTAAAAAGTTACAAGCATTTGTATGTTGCAAACTTTGATAGGTGTAGGACGTACCGTAGGGAAGTTAGGGCCATTTGAAGTTCTAACAGTGTTTGATTTGGGACTCAAGGGTAGCATAGCTTTGAGCGATAGCTTAAATTGACAAGAGGCTCGAGTACTTTATTGTTACAAAATTTCAAGGTTTTATGACGCTCCAGTAAAAAGTTACAAGCATTTGTATGTTGCAGACTTTGATAGGTGTAGGACGTACCGTATAGAAGTAAGGGCCATTTGAAGTTTTATCAGTGTTTGATTTGGGACTCAAGGGTAGCATAGCTTTGAGCGATAACTTAAATTGACAAGAGGCTCGAGTACTTTATTGTTACAAAATTTCAAGGTTTTATGACGCTTCAGTAAAAAGTTACAAGCATTTGTATGTTGCAATATTTGATAGGTGTAGGACGTATCGTATAGCAGTTAAGGCCATTTGAAGTTTTATCAGTGTTTGATTTGGGACTCAAGGGTAGCATAGCTTTGAGCGATAGCTTAAATTGACAAGAGGCTCGAGTACTTTATTGTTACAAAATGTCAAGGTTTTATGACGCTCCAGTAAAAAGTTACAACCATTTGTATGTTTGCAAACTTTGATAGGTGTAGGACGTACCGTATAGAAGTTAGGGCCATTTGAAGTTTTATCAGTGTTTGATGTAGGACTCAAGGGTAACATAGCTTTGAGCGATAGCTTAAATTGACAAGAGGCTCGAGTACTTTATTGTTACAAAATTTCAAGGTTTTATGACGTTCCAGTAAAAAGTTACAAGCATTTGTATGTTGCAAACTTTGATAAGTGTAGGACGTACCGTATAGAAGTTAGGGCCATTTGAAGATTTATCAGTGTTTGATTTGGGACTCAAGGGTAGCATAGCTTTGAGCGATAGCTTAAATTGACAAGAGGCTCGAGTACTTTATTGGTACAAAATTTCAATGTTTTATGACGCTCCAGTAAAAAGTTACAAGCATTTGTATGTTTGCAAACTTTGATAGGTGTAGGACGTACCGTATAGAAGTTAGGGCCATTTGAAGTTTTATCAGTGTTTGATTTGGGACTCAAGGGTAGCATAGCTTTGAGCGATAGCTTAAATTCACAAGAGGCTCGAGTACTTTATTGTTACAAAATTTCAAGGTTTTATGACGCTTCAGTAAAAAGTTACAAGCATTTGTATGTTGCAAACGTTGATAGGTGTAGGATGTACCGTATAGAAGTTAGGGCCATTTGAAGTTTTATCAGTGTTTGATTTGGGACTCAAGGGTAGCATAGCTTTGAGCGATAGCTGAAGTTGACAAGAGGCTCGAGTACTTTATTGGTACAAAATTTCAAGGTTTTATGACGCTCCAGTAAAAAGTTACAAACATTTGTATGTTGCAAACTTTGACAGGTGTAGCACGTACCGTATAGAAGTTAGAGCCATTTGAAGTTTTATCAGTGTTTGATTTGAGACTCAAGGGTAGCATAGCTTTGAGCGATAGCTTAAATTGACAAGAGGCTCGAGTACTTTATTTTTACAAAATGTCAAGGTTTTATGACGCTCCAGTAAAAAGATACAAGCATTTGTATGTTGCAAACTTTGATAAGTGTAGGATGTACCGTATAGAAGTTAGGGCCATTTGAAGTCTTATCAGTGTTTGATTTGGGACTCAAGGGTAGCATAGCTTTGAGCGATAGCTTAAATTGACAAGAGGCTCGAGTACTTTATTGGTACAAAATTTCAAGGTTTTATGACGCTCCAGTAAAAAGTTACAAGCATTTTTATGTTTGCAAACTTTGATAGGTGTAGGACGTACCGTATAGAAGTTAAGGCCATTTGAAGTTTTATCAGTATTTGATTTGGGACTCAATAGCTTTGAGCGATAGCTTAAATTGACAAGAGGCTCGAGTACTTAATTGTTACAAAATTTCAAGGTTTTATGACGCTTCAGTAAAAAGTTACAAGCATTTGTATGTTGCAAACTTTGATAGGTGTAGGATGTACCGTATAGAATTTAGGGCCATTTGAAGTTTTATCAGTGTTTGATTTGGGACTCAAGGGTAGCATAGCTTTGAGCGATAGCTTAAATTGACAAGAGGCTAGAGTACTTTATTGTTACAAAATTTCAAGGTTTTATGACGCTTCAGTAAAAAGTTACAAGCATTTGTATGTTGCAAACGTTGATAGGTGTAAGATGTACCGTATAGAATTTAGGGCCATTTGAAGTTTTATCAGTGTTTGATTTCGGACTCAAGGGTAGCATAGCTTTGAGCGATAACTTAAATTGACAAGAGGCTCGAGTACTTTATTGTTACAAAATTTCAAGGTTTTATGACGCTTCAGTAAAAAGTTACAAGCATTTGTATGTTGCAAACTTTGATAGGTGTAGGACGTACCGTATAGAAGTTAGGGCCATTTGAAGTTTTATCAGTGTTTGATTTCGGACTCAAGGGTAGCATAGCTTTGAGCGATAACTTAAATTGACAAGAGGCTCGAGTACTTTATTGTTACAAAATTTCAAGGTTTTATGACGCTTCAGTAAAAAGTTACAAGTATTTGTATGTTGCAATATTTGATAGGTGTAGGACGTATCGTATAGAAGTTAGGGCCATTTGAAGTTTTATCAGTGTTTGATTTGGGACTCAAGGGTAGCATAGCTTTGAGCGATAACTTAAATTGACAAGAGGCTCGAGTACTTTATTGTTACAAAATTTCAAGGTTTTATGACGCTCCAGTAAAAAGTTACAAGCATTTGTATGTTGCAATATTTGATAGGTGTAGGACGTATCGTATAGCAGTTAAGGCCATTTGAAGTTCTAACAGTGTTTGATTTGGGACTCAAGGGTAGCATAGCTTTGAGCGATAGCTTAAATTGACAAGAGGCTCGAGTACTTTATTGTTACAAAATTTCAAGGTTTTATGACGCTCCAGTAAAAAGTTACAAGCATTTGTATGTTGCAGACTTTGATAGGTGTAGGACGTACCGTATAGAAGTAAGGGCCATTTGAAGTTTTATCAGTGTTTGATTTGGGACTCAAGGGTAGCATAGCTTTGAGCGATAACTTAAATTGACAAGAGGCTCGAGTACATTATTGTTACAAAATTTCAAGGTTTTATGACGCTTCAGTAAAAAGTTACAAGCATTTGTATGTTGCAATATTTGATAGGTGTAGGACGTATCGTATAGCAGTTAAGGCCATTTGAAGTTTTATCAGTGTTTGATTTGGGACTCAAGGGTAGCATAGCTTTGAGCGATAGCTTAAATTGACAAGAGGCTCGAGTACTTTATTGTTACAAAATTTCAAGGTTTTATGACGTTCCAGTAAAAAGTTACAACCATTTGTATGTTTGCAAACTTTGATAGGTGTAGGACGTACCGTATAGAAGTTAGGGCCATTTGAAGTTTTATCAGTGTTTGATGTAGGACTCAAGGGTAACATAGCTTTGAGCGATAGCTTAAATTGACAAGAGGCTCGAGTACTTTATTGTTACAAAATTTCAAGGTTTTATGACGTTCCAGTAAAAAGTTACAAGCATTTGTATGTTGCAAACTTTGATAAGTGTAGGACGTACCGTATAGAAGTTAGGGCCATTTGAAGATTTATCAGTGTTTGATTTGGGACTCAAGGGTAGCATAGCTTTGAGCGATAGCTTAAATTGACAAGAGGCTCGAGTACTTTATTGGTACAAAATTTCAATGTTTTATGACGCTCCAGTAAAAAGTTACAAGCATTTGTATGTTTGCAAACTTTGATAGGTGTAGGACGTACCGTATAGAAGTTAGGGCCATTTGAAGTTTTATCAGTGTTTGATTTGGGACTCAAGGGTAGCATAGCTTTGAGCGATAGCTTAAATTCACAAGAGGCTCGAGTACTTTATTGTTACAAAATTTCAAGGTTTTATGACGCTTCAGTAAAAAGTTACAAGCATTTGTATGTTGCAAACGTTGATAGGTGTAGGATGTACCGTATAGAAGTTAGGGCCATTTGAAGTTTTATCAGTGTTTGATTTGGGACTCAAGGGTAGCATAGCTTTGAGCGATAGCTGAAGTTGACAAGAGGCTCGAGTACTTTATTGGTACAAAATTTCAAGGTTTTATGACGCTCCAGTAAAAAGTTACAAACATTTGTATGTTGCAAACTTTGACAGGTGTAGCACGTACCGTATAGAAGTTAGAGCCATTTGAAGTTTTATCAGTGTTTGATTTGGGACTCAAGGGTAGCATAGCTTTGAGCGATAGCTTAAATTGACAAGAGGCTCGAGTACTTTATTTTTACAAAATGTCAAGGTTTTATGACGCTCCAGTAAAAAGATACAAGCATTTGTATGTTGCAAACTTTGATAAGTGTAGGATGTACCGTATAGAAGTTAGGGCCATTTGAAGTCTTATCAGTGTTTGATTTGGGACTCAAGGGTAGCATAGCTTTGAGCGATAGCTTAAATTGACAAGAGGCTCGAGTACTTTATTGGTACAAAATTTCAAGGTTTTATGACGCTCCAGTAAAAAGTTACAAGCATTTTTATGTTTGCAAACTTTGATAGGTGTAGGACGTACCGTATAGAAGTTAAGGCCATTTGAAGTTTTATCAGTATTTGATTTGGGACTCAATAGCTTTGAGCGATAGCTTAAATTGACAAGAGGCTCGAGTACTTAATTGTTACAAAATTTCAAGGTTTTATGACGCTTCAGTAAAAAGTTACAAGCATTTGTATGTTGCAAACGTTGATAGGTGTAGGATGTACCGTATAGAATTTAGGGCCATTTGAAGTTTTATCAGTGTTTGATTTGGGACTCAAGGGTAGCATAGCTTTGAGCGATAGCTTAAATTGACAAGAGGCTAGAGTACTTTATTGTTACAAAATTTCAAGGTTTTATGACGCTTCAGTAAAAAGTTACAAGCATTTGTATGTTGCAAACGTTGATAGGTGTAAGATGTACCGTATAGAATTTAGGGCCATTTGAAGTTTTATCAGTGTTTGATTTCGGACTCAAGGGTAGCATAGCTTTGAGCGATAACTTAAATTGACAAGAGGCTCGAGTACTTTATTGTTACAAAATTTCAAGGTTTTATGACGTTTCAGTAAAAAGTTACAAGCATTTGTATGTTTGCAAACTTTGATAGGTGTAGGACGTACCGTATAGAAGTTAGGGCCATTTGAAGTTTTATCAGTGTTTGATTTGGGACTCAAGGGTAGCATAGCTTTGAGCGATAGCTTAAATTCACAAGAGGCTCGAGTACTTTATTGTTACAAAATTTCAAGGTTTTATGACGCTTCAGTAAAAAGTTACAAGCATTTGTATGTTGCAAACTTTGATAGGTGTAGGATGTACCGTATAGAAGTTAGGGCCATTTGAAGTTTTATCAGTGTTTGATTTGGGACTCAAGGGTAGCATAGCTTTGAGCGATAGCTGAAGTTGACAAGAGGCTCGAGTACTTTATTGGTACAAAATTTCAAGGTTTTATGACGCTCCAGTAAAAAGTTACAAACATTTGTATGTTGCAAACTTTGACAGGTGTAGCACGTACCGTATAGAAGTTAGAGCCATTTGAAGTTTTATCAGTGTTTGATTTGGGACTCAAGGGTAGCATAGCTTTGAGCGATAGCTTAAATTGACAAGAGGCTCGAGTACTTTATTTTTACAAAATGTCAAGGTTTTATGACGCTCCAGTAAAAAGATACAAGCATTTGTATGTTGCAAACTTTGATAAGTGTAGGATGTACCGTATAGAAGTTAGGGCCATTTGAAGTCTTATCAGTGTTTGATTTGGGACTCAAGGGTAACATAGCTTTGAGCGATAGCTTAAATTGACAAGAGGCTCGAGTACTTTATTGGTACAAAATTTCAAGGTTTTATGACGCTCCAGTAAAAAGTTACAAGCATTTTTATGTTTGCAAACTTTGATAGGTGTAGGACGTACCGTATAGAAGTTAAGGCCATTTGAAGTTTTATCAGTATTTGATTTGGGACTCAATAGCTTTGAGCGATAGCTTAAATTGACAAGAGGCTCGAGTACTTAATTGTTACAAAATTTCAAGGTTTTATGACGCTTCAGTAAAAAGTTACAAGCATTTGTATGTTGCAAACGTTGATAGGTGTAGGATGTACCGTATAGAATTTAGGGCCATTTGAAGTTTTATCAGTGTTTGATTTGGGACTCAAGGGTAGCATAGCTTTGAGCGATAGCTTAAATTGACAAGAGGCTAGAGTACTTTATTGTTACAAAATTTCAAGGTTTTATGACGCTTCAGTAAAAAGTTACAAGCATTTGTATGTTGCAAACGTTGATAGGTGTAAGATGTACCGTATAGAATTTAGGGCCATTTGAAGTTTTATCAGTGTTTGATTTCGGACTCAAGGGTAGCATAGCTTTGAGCGATAACTTAAATTGACAAGAGGCTCGAGTACTTTATTGTTACAAAATTTCAAGGTTTTATGACGCTTCAGTAAAAAGTTACAAGCATTTGTATGTTGCAAACTTTGATAGGTGTAGGACGTACCGTATAGAAGTTAGGGCCATTTGAAGTTTTATCAGTGTTTGATTTCGGACTCAAGGGTAGCATAGCTTTGAGCGATAACTTAAATTGACAAGAGGCTCGAGTACTTTATTGTTACAAAATTTCAAGGTTTTATGACGCTTCAGTAAAAAGTTACAAGTATTTGTATGTTGCAATATTTGATAGGTGTAGGACGTATCGTATAGAAGTTAGGGCCATTTGAAGTTTTATCAGTGTTTGAATTGGGACTCAAGGGTAGCATAGCTTTGAGCGATAACTTAAATTGACAAGAGGCTCGAGTACTTTATTGTTACAAAATTTCAAGGTTTTATGACGCTCCAGTAAATAGTTACAAGCATTTGTATGTTGCAATATTTGATAGGTGTAGGACGTATCGTATAGAAGTTAAGGCCATTTGAAGTTTTATCTGTGTTTGATTTGGGACTCAAGGGTAACATAGCTTTGAGCGATAGCTTAAATTGACAAGAGGCTCGAGTACTTTATTGTTACAAAATTTCAAGGTTTTATGACGCTCCAGTAAAAAGTTACAAGCATTTGTATGTTGACATATTTGATAGGTGTAGGACGTATCGTATAGCAGTTAAGGCCATTTGAAGTTTTATCAGTGTTTGATGTGGGACTCAAGGGTAACATAGCTTTGAGCGATAGCTTAAATTGACAAGAGGCTCGAGTACTTTATTGTTACAAAATTTCAAGGTTTTATGACGCTCCAGTAAAAAGTCACAAGCATTTGTATGTTGCAAACTTTGATAAGTGTAGGACGTACCGTATAGAAGTTAGGGCCATTTGAAGATTTATCAGTGTTTGATTTGGGACTCAAGGGTAGCATAGCTTTGAGCGATAGCTTAAATTGACAAGAGGCTCGAGTACTTTATTGGTACAAAATTTCAAGGTTTTATGACGCTCCAGTAAAAAGTTACAAGCATTTGTATGTTGCAAACTTTGATAAGTGTAGGACGTACCGTATAGAAGTTAGGGCCATTTGAAGTTTTATCAGTGTTTGATTTGGGACTCAAGGGTAACATAGCTTTGAGCGATAGCTTAAATTGACAAGAGGCTCGAGTACTTTATTGGTACAAAATTTCAAGGTTTTATGACGCTCCAGTAAAAAGTTACAAACATTTGTATGTTGCAAACTTTGACAGGTGTAGGATGTACCGTATAGAAGTTAGGGCCATTTGAAGTTTTATCAGTGTTTGATTTGGGACTCAAGGGTAGCATAGCTTTGAGCGATAGCTTAAATTGACAAGAGGCTCGAGTACTTTATTGTTACAAAATGTCAAGGTTTTATGACGCTCCAGTAAAAAGATACAAGCATTTGTATGTTGCAAACTTTGATAAGTGTAGAATGTACCGTATAGAAGTTAGGGCCATTTGAAGTCTTACCAGTGTTTGATTTGGGACTCAAGGGTAGCATAGCTTTGAGCGATAGCTTAAATACACAAGAGGCTCGATTACTTTATTGTTACAAAATTTCAAGGTTTTATGACGCTCCAGTAAAAAGTTACAAACATTTGTATGTTGCAAACTTTGACAGGTGTAGCACGTACCGTATAGAAGTTAGGGCCATTTGAAGTTTTATCAGTGTTTGATTTGGGACTCAATAGCTTTGAGCGATAGCTTAAACTGACAAGAGGCTCGAGTACTTTATTGTTACAAAATGTCAAGGTTTTATGACGCTCCAGTAAAAAGATACAAGGATTTGTATGTTGCAAACTTTGATAAGTCTAGGATGTACCGTATAGAAGTTAGGGCCATTTGAAGTCTTATCAGTGCTTGATTTGGGACTCAAGGGTAGCATAGCTTTGAGCGATAGCTTAAATTGACAAGAGGCTCGATTACTTTATTGTTACAAAATTTCAAGGTTTTATGACGCTCCAGTAAAAAGTTACAAGCATTTGTATGTTTGCAAACTTTGATAAGTGTAGGACGTACCGTATAGAAGTTAGGGCCATTTGAAGTTTTATCAGTATTTGATTTGGGACTCAATAGCTTTGAGCGATAGCTTAAATTGACAAGAGGCTAGAGTACTTTATTGTTACAAAATTTCAAGGTTTTATGACGCTCCAGTAAAAAGTTATAAGCATTTGTATGTTGCAAACTTTGACAGGTGTAGGACGTACCGTATAGAAGTTAGGGCCATTATAAGTTTTATCAGTGTTTTATTTGGGACTCAAGGGTAGTATAGCTTTGAGCGATAGCTTAAATTGACAAGAGGCTCGAGTACTTTATTGTTACAAAATTTCAAGGTTTTATGACGCTTCAGTAAAAAGTTACAAGCATTTATATGTTGCAAACGTTGATAGGTGTAGGACGTACCGTATAGAAGTTAGGGCCATTATAAGTTTTATCAGTGTTTTATTTGGGACTGTTGGGGTCCGTATCTGCTTGTCGGCGAGAGACGTCCTCTGGAATATCCTGTCGCGGCTTGTCCTGCGCGGGAACCTGTAAACCTACACCACTTTCTGAAAGAAACACTGCACTCTTTTAGGTTTAAAATAACAAGAGAGCTTTATTCTTAAAATGCTAAGTCTTATATACTATTTACAAATAAACATGACAGTCTACGTCTTCACTTTTCTGGTGTTCCAGTTACGCAATTGTTATTTGGTGTCAGTTGCTCAAGCCCGCTGACCTACTGCAAGTAAAAGTGTCGTCGGTGCATTCTAAATGCCCCTCGTCAGCTTGACTGCGGAACTGTGACACCCTAAAAGTTTACATCATAATTAATGAATAATTTTTGTTCATTTTCAATATTTGCACCCTAAAAATATGTGCGTTCTTAATGAATTTAATAGGAGCCGTTGCTGTGAGTCAACTACGCGTAGGTAGCTTGATTCTAACTCACAACATCCCTCCCCTCTTTCTAAAAGAAGTTAGTGCAACTAACTTCCATAAAATCTCTACAATAATTTTCTTGCACTGTAAACAATTATGTGCATTTATTTAACTCTATAGTACATATATATAATTTGTTTTATTTTTTTTTATTTTTTTTTTTTTTTATGAAATCGCCTTGTTTGGGTTCTATCACGGTTTTTTCTTCCTTTTTTTATTCTTTTCTTTTCCATATATATATATATATATTTTTTTTTTCTCTAGCTTTTATTTTCTTTTGTAGTTTTCTTTCTTTTATTTTTATTTTTTTCTTTACTTTGTTTTTGTTTTTGTTTGTTTGTTTTTTTTTTATTTTTTTTTTATTTTTATCCATCATTATTTTTTTTTTTTTATAATCCCCTTTTTATAATTTGGTCTTTCATTGACTCGTTTCTCATTGGCGTATATACAAACATCTAAACAATAACACAATTCTACTCTATACATAAAACCTTACATTATACTGCGCCCTCTGCTATCTGCTGGTCCATTTGACGACCGTCGTTGTCGGAGTGAAGTCCCTCGATGAACTCTGCATACCCCTCCCTTCTTTCTGGACCGGTACGTAAAAAGATGATGCAAGCTTGCGCGATTAGATGCGCTTCTGACGAAGTCAAAATAAATATTCGACATTCGCTTAGTGAGTGACAATGGATATTTTCTCATTGGAGAAATCGTTACGAAGTTTAGCCGATAAATCTTGGCTATGTTATGTTTGATCTTTTCGTGGTTAAAAACGATTTTTTGCGCCAGGAGATTATTCTGCGAAGCTAATTGAACGATGTAGTTGTGGCTGTTATTGTTATTGTAGTCGTTTCTCGGTGGAATTACGGAGTTACCTCGGGTTTTGGCTAAAATTATCTCTTTTTCATTTTCGACAATAATACAATATACATACTGATATATGTAATAATGGCAAACACGTTGGATTCTTTATACGGACAACGTACATGTTAGTGCTTTTCATGCCATTTAGTCAGTTATGCAATAAAACTCAAGTATTATTAGACTTTTACTAGTCAGATAGGGACTCTTCCATTCGGCCGATACCATCTCCATTTTTTTATAAGCTTAAATCGTAGTCATCTCGCAGATGGGAAGTTGAAAGCTCTTCCACTTTTTCATATAAAAATGAATTCTCACTAATTTCGTTTTCATTTTTTCCAACACAAAAATTATCGCTGGACATTATCGTTGCCAAACTCGTCTTTCTTCCTTTGCGGCTTACTGATCACTTTTCTTCTACGTCTTCTTACTTCTTCTCATTCAGTCAGATTTTTGTTCGCTGCACTTGCATTTCATCTACTGGTCTCCTGGATGTTGGTTAACATCTTACTCAGTCTTCGACGCTGCAGGAAGTCCCTTCCAGGTTCATGCTGCACCATATTGAACCATCCAGATGTTTGTTCACCAACGCCTGAATATCTAAAAACAATACGCTTAGCTTATCGGACTTGCCGAGTTTTAATTATTCTTACTAGCTATTACATTCATCCAATTTTTAACGTAAACAGTAAATTGGATTCAAATCTATATATCGCTTATCTACTACGTCTTAACAAACAAACTATAAACAAGTAACAAAAACTATTTTCTTTACAAATACTATTAATTAACTATAATACATTTTCTTACAATTGTTGGCGGCATTAAAACTTTAAATCCTTCTCAAATATATATATTTTACAAAAATTTGCTTCATACATAACAATTATTTTCTAATTTAATTATATGCCGACCAAAAAAAAAAATTTTTTATATCAATTCTTGGCAAAACTAGTGCCTTTTACATAAGCGAGATTATTTAAGATAAACCCGTTTATGTGAAAACATTGTCCATTGCATGACTATATCTTTCATCGCATACAATTGACTTTTTATTTAAATTTACTTCTAGCCTGATATGTATATATCCATTAACGATTCTATTTTCCATCCTGTAATTAGCTCGTATATGAATACATACATACATTCAAGGCGCTTTAAATTACCTAGAATTAATTACTAACGTTATTTTCCCCAATTAACTACACATTTTTTCGAATTTCCATACGCTAATTTCCTAAACAATAAACAGTTAAAACCTATGTACGAGTATATCTACATATAGCCTGCTGCAGTATCTGCAAATATATACATACGCACATACCCATTCCTCCTAACTAGAATACTTACTTCTTTAAATATACATTCGTACATTCATTCTTTAACTTATACACATATATATATACTCGTATATATACTTACTTCACCAGCAGTTCCATTGCCTGGCGTTAATGCCCACGCATCGAATTTCAGTGCATACACTGCCGTATGTATGTATGTACATATTCGAAGTTTTGTTTTATATTACTTACCCACGATTGTCTTACTATCTTATTTTATTTTTTAATTACGTGCATTATTTAAAAAAAAAATATTTTTCCCTACTATGCTTCGTTCGGCCACAGTGCATAATAAGCACTTTTATTACGTCAACTTTAATCGCTCGATTTTAAGTGGCACACTTCTACTGGCCTTGACTTTGAAAATCGGAGCTTTGTGTGTTATTTGATACACACACGTACATGTTTACGTTGTTATTTTTGTGTTTACACTTGTAAAACACTGCTAACACATGTCTTTATTTGTGTGGTCTAAAGTGGAATAATTTCAATAAATTATTATGTAGCTTTTTATTTTTTCCCTTAATTGTTACGACCGTTGTAACTGGGCTTTTGATCTCTGCTACTACATAGGGACCTATCCACACAGGTGAGAATTTGTTTCTCCTAGCCTGATTCTTCATTAGTACTTGATCACCCACATGAAAAACTACTGGGTTTAGTACCTTGTTATAGGCTTCCCTGGCCACTCGTTTAGCACATTCCTGGTTTTCTCTAACCAATTCGTGCGCTCGCTGTAACTGATACTTCTGCACTTTATTCGGGTTATCAGCATTGTATACAGGCGCACATTTGCGCTTCAAATTCGCTGGCATGTTGAAATCAAACCCGTAGAGTGTTCTAAATGGAGTTTGCTTCGTTGATACATGCACGGTATTGTTGTGTACATGCATCGCAGTGGTTAACCATTGATCCCAATTCGAGCCGTCTTCCTTGGCAAAACTGCGCAAGTACTCGGCCAGAGGTCGATGACTACGTTCCAGTGAGCCATTCGCCTGCGGATGATATGGTGTTATATGCAACTTCTTAATTCCCAGCATTTTACATGTTTCTGAGAATAATTTCGATACGAAATTTGAACCATTGTCGGTTATCAAAACCTTAGGTATGTTGTATCGTGCTACTATTTCATCAAAGAATGCTTTGGCCACCGTGCTTGCTTCAGCATCGGGTATAGCCACGCACGCCATATACTTTGAGAAATCGTCTTGGAACGTCAAAATATATTTATTCCCCGAAACAGTCTCAGGTAAAATACCTACAATATCCATATGAACTTTATCAAATGGCTGTTTAGGTGTGTCAGTTAACACCATTGGCATCTTTGTCAGCCTTGAACTTTTGTTGGCCTGACATTTTGGACAACTCTTTATATATTTCTTAATGTCCTTGAGCATACCCTTCCATCCGTATACTCGCCTAATTCTGTCATGGGTTTTCCAGAATCCCTGGTGGCCACCCAGAGGTGAATCATGGAAACCCTTTAATACAGCCTGGATATCCTTTATATCCTCCAGCCATTCTACATTACTGGCTGCTTGCTCATTGGCATCGAAACCCGCATTGCTAACATCTCTTGTAGCATCAACTTTATCCTTCTGCATTCTCTCGGCCTTCTCCTTATCCGACCGTGCTTTGGACCTTGTTTGCACTACTGATACTTTCTGTGCCTGCGGTACTCTGCTGAGTGCATCGGCATTCAGATTCTTCTTCCCAGGTTTGTATATGATTTCAAAATCATACTCAGACAATTTGTGTCTGAACCTGGCTAGCCTAGACGTTTGGTCTTTCAAGTTGGCTATGCCTCTCAACGGCTGGTGATCAGTGTATATCTTGAATGGGCGTCCTAGCAGATATGCCCTAAAATTCTTTGTAGCCCACACTATGGCTAGAAATTCTTTTTCTATTGTGGAGTATCTCTTTTCCGTGTCGCTAAGCGCTCTGCTTGCGAATGCTATTGGTCGGTCATTACCGACTTCCCCTTGTGATAATACTGCCCCTAATGCTTCATTGCTAGCATCAGTGGTCAACAAAAAGGTTTGCTCAAAGTCGGGGTACGCCAAAATTGGTGGCGAGCTAATTATTTCTTTTAGCCTCTCGAATGCTTGCTGACATCTCTCTGTCCATTCGAACTTTGCTTCTTTACGTAGCAACTTATTAATTGGCAACGCAATTCCGGCTAGTCCTTCCACGAACTTTCTATAATAGTTCACTAGTCCTAGGAATGCTTGCACTTCTTTTCTGTTTCTTGGAACCGCTAAATTTCTAACGCATTCCACCTTCTGCGGGTCAGGCAGTTCTCCTGCTTCTGAGCAACGATGGCCTAAATAGACCACCTCTCTCCGCAAAAATTGACACTTCTCCGTGTTCAATTTCAAATTGTGTTCTCGTAATTTCTGGAGCACCTTGCACAAGCGTTGCGAATGCTGCTGCAAGTTCTTCCCATAAATTACAATATCATCCAGATACACAAAACAATCTAACCCTTGTAAGCCTGTTAGCACATGGTTCATTAGCCGTTGGAAGGTAGCCGGTGCTCCTGTTAATCCAAACGGCATTCTATTGAACTCATAATGGCCTAAACCGGTGCTGAACGCGGTTTTCTGCTTATCTTGGGTATCCACCAGAACTTGGTGGTAGCCACTCGCTAAATCAAGTGTAGAAAAATATCTACTGTGTCCCAATTGATCCAGAATCTCTTCTATCCTTGGTATCGGGAACACCTGCTTGATAGTGGCGTCGTTCAATTTCCTAAAATCGACGACCATTCTCCACTTCTTCTGACCCTGCGCACCTCCCTTCTTTGGTACCAAAATTATTGGTGAGTTCCAAGGCGAGATACTCGGTGAAATAATGTTATCCTTTAACATTCCTTCCACTTGTCTATTTACCTCATCTTTGTGAGCTTGCGGCAATCTGTATTGCTTCTGGTTAATTGGCGCTTGATCCACTCTAGTAGGTATTTCATGCTCTACCTCTGGTGTATATGTTAACTGGTCTCCTTCCAGCAAAAATATGTCATGGAATGACGCACAAATGGTTTCTATTGATGCCTTCTCTTCTGAATTCACGCTTGGGTCTAGCTTCAGTGATTCTAGCACTCGCTCCATTCTTTCTCTTATATCAACTTGTTTAATCTGATTCACCGATCTATAATTCGGTTCCTTAAAATTATCATAGCTAGTGAACTTAGGCCTAAAATCCTCCTCCATCAAGTAGTCCTTTTCCGATGCATTGAGTACGCAAGCGTACACCTTTCCCTTGTCAACGTGCGTTATGGTTTCCCCCATATATACGCCCTCCGCTAGCTGCTGCTTGTGTAAAACAACAGTCCTAAGTTTCGTATTTACATGCATAGTAACTACTCTGGTTGACCTTGCATTCACTACCTCCATACAATTCTTAACCTTACTCACGGTTCCTTCCTGCCATGACATTAATGGAAAAGTAAGGATTCTATGCTTATTGTTATCATAGAATGATAACTGCTTGTCGAGGGCATCCAGTATGGTGCGTCCCCAAAGATTATCGCGGCCAATTATCCCATCAGCCGGGATACCTTTCCTATCGACTTCCACTGCGTGCATTCTAAAACTCATACCCTTTACTCCACTGTGCCCTATTCTGAGCGACCCCAATGTCCTAATGCACCCTCCAAACGCTCCGTTAAGCGTTCTTAAGTCCATTTGATTAATGTCTAGCCCCTTCCGTAAAACACTAGATTTTACGAGGCTAGTGTCCGCTCCTGAATCTACTAATAGCACTAGCTTTCCACTCGCTGCTTCCTCGCAGGGTATCTCGATGAAGGCATCACCTATTCTGCTAATAGCGAAGCAACCTCCTTTTGTTCCCAATATGGACGTGTATCCACTTCCTAACCCTTCGTGATATTGGAGAGCCTCTTGCTCCTCCTTCTCCTGGACTGTAGTTCCTCCATTACTAGTCCCACTTACTTCCGGCCTAATTATTACTCTCTTTCTTTTGGCTTTCCAGTCTATTGGCTTCGACTGGGCCGCTGGAAGTTTCCCTGGTTCCTTTGCTGGGACTTTCTATCCCTGCATTCCGCTGCCCGATGTCCCATCTGTCCACATGAGAAGCATCTCAACCCCTGTTGGGTGTTGCGTATCCTTGGTTCACTCCTGGAATTCCAATTTGATTGCTGCTGACCACTCCCAGTTTTGAAAGGATTTCTTCCTTGGTTAATTCCTTCTGTTGAATTAACTCGGGGTCTACTGAAATTACCCCTGCTGTCCCTCAAGGGTGGAACCGGGCGCCTCGTAGCTGGCTGCCTTCTATTCTGATTCCATACCGTGCCTCCTTGGCACTGTCTACTTGCCTCATGACCATATGTTTGGCACTCCATACAATAGGGCGTATTCTTGCGTGTAATGCATTCATCTCTTGTATGGCCTGGCCTATGGCAGAACGAACATGTGGGAGCCTTCTGTACAACCCCCCTGTGCGGATTTCTCTGATACGCGGCTCTGCTGTCGGAGATACCGGGATTATACGCTCCTCTGTATACGTTTGGGACGAAATTATTTCCTTCTCTATCCATGACAGCGGCAGTTAAATTGTCCTGTCTATTTTCCAACATATGTATCTCCCCCAATCCGGCCGTACTCCGTTCCACAAGGACTTGCGCTCGAATTGCTTCTTCTACCAATTCCTCCAGATTTCCTGTTTTGCTATTCAGCATATGAATTTTAAGAGCGGAGTTGCGGAGCCCCACTACGAAAGTCGTTAACACCGACTTGTCAACTTCGTATAATAACGCGGTATCACCAATGCCATCGTACTTATTCTTGATTACTTCTTGGGCCATCATCCGAAGTGACTCCAAACGCCTGGCAAAGGCGCGTATGTCTTCCCCTGCCAGTTGTTTCCCGATTCTAATTTCTTGGGATATGTCTTCCAGAGTTCTCTCCTTTAGATAAGTTCTCTTCAGAAGGCCGTAAAGTTCATTCACACTGGCGAATTGTTTTGGCAGCACAAGGTTGTACGCATCTCCAAATAACCTTTGCTTAACACAGTCAAAGAAGTCCTGCAACTCATCAGGGCCTATGCTTCGCTTTGCAAGTTCACAACCTTGAATGAACCTGCTGAGTTCGGACCTTAAATCTTCTGAAGCAGCACCAGTAAACACAGGTACTAGCCTGGACACGGTCTTTGAAATCTCCTCTATACCCATTTTACGTATTTTTGTTTTACTTATGACCGGTAAAACTTGAGCGCTATCTTTGTGGGTCGTTCCTAGATTCACTTCTCCCGGATCTGAGAGGTAATTGACCAATGACGGACTCAAACTAATTAGTCTTCGATCGGTTGTTCGTACAGGCGAAATACTGTCCACAGTATTGGGCCTGTCCTGTACCGTTACTGCTTCTGGCTCTTTTGGCGTATATCCCTTATTTTTATTAGTTACCGGACGTTCTGGAGTAAATGGCTCGACACCGATTTCCGATGCGTCAAATAAAAATCCCGCTTCACTTTCTCCAGTCAATACTAATCTAGGCTTTACCACACGACCTATCCCTTCCGGAGTTAAATACTCCGGCCAGCGAACTTCAGGAGGCAATGTCAACACTGTCTGTGTAAATCCAGCCGATGCTGATTTTGATCTCTCCTTTCTATGTGGGTTGCTATTGGTCGCCCGTCCTCAAGCCGTAAAGGCTTGATCCGCTACTTCTAATGGTGACACAGCTCCTCCGGCATTCGCCTGCTTCCACAATTCCTGAGCTTCTTCCCTGCTTGTACTCGCTTCGAACTGGTCAACTATTTTCCCAGTAAACAGTTTCACCTCTGACTGTATTGATTTTAATCTGTTCCTTACTTCCTCGTCTGGCGAAACCAAACTCACTGTTTGTTGCCCTAGTCCTTCTAATTCAGAACTAAATGTATCTGCCCATTCGTTGACCAGACTATTTATGTAGTCTGTGTATTTTTCCGCAAAATATTTTCCCTTGCCGTACTCAACTGCGTGAGGCAACAACAGTCCGTGATTATTGTTGAACTCTCTCCCCAGATCTTGCAACTGTGTTATTCGCTTGCGATAATACACGTTGTCCTTACGTAACTTGCCGTCTTTCTTAAAGTTACGGACCAGCTTTTCAATCGTTTCGCCAATTTGTTCCTGTCTCAGCAGTAATCCTTGCGCTTCCTTCGTCATATCCCAAATGCCAGAACAGAAGTCGTATCCCAATTATAAATAAAAATCCAATATTTGTTAAAACTTGTTACAATATTTTATTCGATCTTACTTATTGATAAATGCAAATTTATTAAAAAAAAAAAAACATTCCACCGTAAATTCTATGTTTATATTCTTTCTTTACTTATCCTCCATCTCAAGTTTCAAATCCGCTGTCTAACGGCGTCCATTAAGTCCTTCCATCAGTGCAAATTGGTTCTTGACTTCCCACAGATACTCCTTGATTTCCTCTCACCATCTTTTAATTCTCCCAAGAATCCATAGAAAAGGCCATATGTTTGTAAAAACCGAAATTTGATTTACCGGCAAAAGTGTCTTGATTCATTCCCGGAAATTTGAATCCATATTTAAAAATAAACCCGTAACGTATGCGCCACATAATAATAGCATTTAAATGTTTTCTTCAACATTGCTACGCAAATCGTAGTTTCCGAACTACAAAAAACTTTGATGCAACAACACGTGTTGTCTGCACCTCTTCACCTAATACCCTAAACTCAAAATGCCAAATATTTAAATCAATCTTTATTTTGATTTTAAAACAATATAAATTGAATCATATAAATGTCCCTACCGACAAACAAACACAAATCCCCTTTCATAACCGTACGAACCCTATACCGTGGCACGTTCTTTCCGAACCAAACCAACCGGTATACACAAGTTCGCAATTCAATAACGCAAAATCCGTGAATAAACAGACACGTCCCACATTCCCCGAGAATGCTGAAACAAAATGTATTAAAAAGTATGAGCCTAATCTCAGTGGAACAACCCTATACAACCTGACCGTAAGTAAAAATTTTCCTTTCGAATCGACCTATTATCACCTAACCGCAGCGGCTAATCAGCCCCAATGCTGCTTCTTCTGCATGACCGGCGCAAAAGCGCCCACACGGTCACCGAAGAATCGTCGACAAAATTCACTTAGATACTAGAATGTCCTACCATAGACATACTCACCATTTTCGTTCCCTCCATCGCCCTCCTTTGGGATGGTTATCCTTATGGTTTCCTATTGGTGGATTCCCGCGTAGGAGTGCTCTTTTCCTGGCACTCGACGTTGGATAGTACCGGCTGCGCCAAAATGTTGGGGTCCGTATCTGCTTGTCGGCGAGAGACGTCCTCTGGAATATCCTGTCGCGGCTTGTCCTGCGCGGGAACCTGTAAACCTACACCACTTTCTGAAAGAAACACTGCACTCTTTTAGGTTTAAAATAACAAGAGAGCTTTATTCTTAAAATGCTAAGTCTTATATACTATTTACAAATAAACATGACAGTCTACGTCTTCACTTTTCTGGTGTTCCAGTTACGCAATTGTTATTTGGTGTCAGTTGCTCAAGCCCGCTGACCTACTGCAAGTAAAAGTGTCGTCGGTGCATTCTAAATGCCCCTCGTCAGCTTGACTGCGGAACTGTGACACCCTAAAAGTTTACATCATAATTAATGAATAATTTTTGTTCATTTTCAATATTTGCACCCTAAAAATATGTGCGTTCTTAATGAATTTAATAGGAGCCGTTGCTGTGAGTCAACTACGCGTAGGTAGCTTGATTCTAACTCACAACAGGACTCAAGGGTAGTATAGCTTTGAGCGATAGCTTAAATTGACAAGAGGCTCGAGTACTTTATTGGTACAAAATTTCAAGTTTTTATGACGGTCCAGTAAAAAGTTACAAGCATGTGTATGTTGCAAACTTTGATAGGTGTAGGACGTACCGTATAGAAGTTACGGCCATTTGAAGTTTTATCAGTGTTTGATTTGGGACTCAAGGGTAGCATAGCTTTGAGCGATAGCTTAAATTGACAAGAGGCTCGAGTACTTTATTGTTACAAAATTTCCAGGTTTTATGACGCTCCAGTAAAAAGTTACAAGCATTTGTATGTTGCAAACTTTGATAGATGTAGGACGTACCGTAGGGAATTTAGGGCCATTTGAAGTTCTAACAGTGTTTGATTTGGGACTCAAGGGTAGCATAGCTTTGAGCGATAGCTTAAATTGACAAGAGGCTCGAGTACTTTATTGTTACAAAATTTCAAGGTTTTATGACGCTCCAGTAAAAAGTTACAAGCATTTGTATGTTGCAAACTTTGATAGGTGTAGGACGTGCCGTATAGAAGTAAGGGCCATTTGAAGTTTTATCAGTGTTTGATTTGGGACTCAAGGGTAGCATAGCTTTGAGCGATAACTTAAATTGACAAGAGGCTCGAGTACTTTATTGTTACAAAATTTCAAGGTTTTATGACGCTTCAGTAAAAAGTTACAAGCATTTGTATGTTGCAATATTTGATAGGTGTAGGACGTATCGTATAGCAGTTAAGGCCGTTTGAAGTTTTATCAGTGTTTGATTTGGGACTCAAGGGTAGCATAGCTTTGAGCGATAGCTTAAATTGACAAGAGGCTCGAGTACTTTATTGTTACAAAATGTCAAGGTTTTATGACGCTCCAGTAAAAAGTTACAACCATTTGTATGTTTGCAAACTTTGATAGGTGTAGGACGTACCGTATAGAAGTTAGGACCATTTGAAGTTTTATCAGTGTTTGATATAGGACTCAAGGGTAACATAGCTTTGAGCGATAGCTTAAATTGACAAGAGGCTCGAGTACTTTATTGTTACAAAATTTCAAGGTTTTATGACGCTCCAGTAAAAAGTTACAAGCATTTGTATGTTGCAAACTTTGATAAGTGTAGGACGTACCGTATAGAAGTTAGGGCCATTTGAAGATTTATCAGTGTTTGATTTGGGACTCAAGGGTAGCATAGCTTTGAGCGATAGCTTAAATTGACAAGAGGCTCGAGTACTTTATTGGTACAAAATTTCAATGTTTTATGACGCTCCAGTAAAAAGTTACAAGCATTTGTATGTTTGCAAACTTTGATAGGTGTAGGACGTACCGTATAGAAGTTAGGGCCATTTGAAGTTTTATCAGTGTTTGATTTGGGACTCAAGGGTAGCATAGCTTTGAGCGATAGCTTAAATTCACAAGAGACTCGAGTACTTTATTGTTACAAAATTTCAAGGTTTTATGACGCTTCAGTAAAAAGTTACAAGCATTTGTATGTTGCAAACGTTGATAGGTGTAGGATGTACCGTATAGAAGTTAGGGCCATTTGAAGTTTTATCAGTGTTTGATTTGGGACTCAAGGGTAGCATAGCTTTGAGCGATAGCTGAAGTTGACAAGAGGCTCGAGTACTTTATTGGTACAAAATGTCAAGGTTTTATGACGCTCCAGTAAAAAGTTACAAACATTTGTATGTTGCAAACTTTGACAGGTGTAGCACGTACCGTATAGAAGTTAGAGCCATTTGAAGTTTTATCAGTGTTTGATTTGGGACTCAAGGGTAGCATAGCTTTGAGCGATAGCTTAAATTGACAAGAGGCTCGAGTACTTTATTTTTACAAAATGTCAAGGTTTTATGACGCTCCAGTAAAAAGATACAAGCATTTGTATGTTGCAAACTTTGATAAGTGTAGGATGTACCGTATAGAAGTTAGGGCCATTCGAAGTCTTATCAGTGTTTGATTTGGGACTCAAGGGTAGCATAGCTTTGAGCGATAGCTTAAATTGACAAGAGGCTCGAGTACTTTATTGGTACAAAATTTCAAGGTTTTATGACGCTCCAGTAAAAAGTTACAAGCATTTTTATGTTTGCAAACTTTGATAGGTGTAGGACGTACCGTATAGAAGTTAAGGCCATTTGAAGTTTTATCAGTATTTGATTTGGGACTCAATAGCTTTGAGCGATAGCTTAAATTGACAAGAGGCTCGAGTACTTTATTGTTACAAAATTTCAAGGTTTTATGACGCTCCAGTAAAAAGTTACAAGCATTTGTATGTTGCAAACTTTGATAGGTGTAGGACGTGCCGTAAGTAAGGGCCATTTGAACTTTTATCAGTGTTTGATTTGGGACTCAAGGGTAGCATAGCTTTGAGCGATAACTTAAATTGACAAGAGGCTCGAGTACTTTATTGTTACAAAATTTCAAGGTTTTATGACGCTTCAGTAAAAAGTTACAAGCATTTGTATGTTGCAATATTTGATAGGTGTAGGACGTATCGTATAGCAGTTAAGGCCATTTGAAGTTTTATCAGTGTTTGATTTGGGACTCAAGGGTAGCATAGCTTTGAGCGATAGCTTAAATTGACAAGAGGCTCGAGTACTTTATTGTTACAAAATGTCAAGGTTTTATGACGCTCCAGTAAAAAGTTACAACCATTTGTATGTTTGCAAACTTTGATAGGTGTAGGACGTACCGTATAGAAGTTAGGGCCATTTGAAGTTTTATCAGTGTTTGATATAGGACTCAAGGGTAACATAGCTTTGAGCGATAGCTTAAATTGACAAGAGGCTCGAGTACTTTATTGTTACAAAATTTCAAGGTTTTATGACGCTCCAGTAAAAAGTTACAAGCATTTGTATGTTGCAAACTTTGATAAGTGTAGGACGTACCGTATAGAAGTTAGGGCCATTTGAAGATTTATCAGTGTTTGATTTGGGACTCAAGGGTAGCATAGCTTTGAGCGATAGCTTAAATTGACAAGAGGCTCGAGTACTTTATTGGTACAAAATTTCAATGTTTTATGACGCTCCAGTAAAAAGTTACAAGCATTTGTATGTTTGCAAACTTTGATAGGTGTAGGACGTACCGTATAGAAGTTAGGGCCATTTGAAGTTTTATCAGTGTTTGATTTGGGACTCAAGGGTAGCATAGCTTTGAGCGATAGCTTAAATTCACAAGAGGCTCGAGTACTTTATTGTTACAAAATTTCAAGGTTTTATGACGCTTCAGTAAAAAGTTACAAGCATTTGTATGTTGCAAACGTTGATAGGTGTAGGATGTACCGTATAGAAGTTAGGGTCATTTGAAGTTTTATCAGTGTTTGATTTGGGACTCAAGGGTAGCATAGCTTTGAGCGATAGCTGAAGTTGACAAGAGGCTCGAGTACTTTATTGGTACAAAATTTCAAGGTTTTATGACGCTCCAGTAAAAAGTTACAAACATTTGTATGTTGCAAATTTTGACAGGTGTAGCACGTACCGTATGGAAGTTAGAGCCATTTGAAGTTTTATCAGTGTTTGATTTGGGACTCAAGGGTAGCATAGCTTTGAGCGATAGCTTAAATTGACAAGAGGCTCGAGTACTTTATTTTTACAAAATGTCAAGGTTTTATGACGCTCCAGTAAAAAGATACAAGCATTTGTATGTTGCAAACTTTGATAAGTGTAGGATGTACCGTATAGAAGTTAGGGCCATTCGAAGTCTTATCAGTGTTTGATTTGGGACTCAAGGGTAGCATAGCTTTGAGCGATAGCTTAAATTGACAAGAGGCTCGAGTACTTTATTGGTACAAAATTTCAAGGTTTTATGACGCTCCAGTAAAAAGTTACAAGCATTTTTATGTTTGCAAACTTTGATAGGTGTAGGACGTACCGTATAGAAGTTAAGGCCATTTGAAGTTTTATCAGTATTTGATTTGGGACTCAATAGCTTTGAGCGATAGCTTAAATTGACAAGAGGCTCGAGTACTTTATTGTTACAAAATTTCAAGGTTTTATGACGCTTCAGTAAAAAGTTACAAGCATTTGTATGTTGCAAACGTTGATAGGTGTAGGATGTACCGTATAGAATTTAGGGCCATTTGAAGTTTTATCAGTGTTTGATTTGGGACTCAAGGGTAGCATAGCTTTGAGCGATAGCTTAAATTGACAAGAGGCTAGAATACTTTATTGTTACAAAATTTCAAGGTTTTATGACGCTTCAGTAAAAAGTTACAAGCATTTGTATGTTGCAAACGTTGATAGGTGTAAGATGTACCGTATAGAATTTAGGGCCATTTGAAGTTTTCTCAGTGTTTGATTTCGGACTCAAGGGTAGCATAGCTTTGAGCGATAACTTAAATTGACAAGAGGCTCGAGTACTTTATTGTTACAAAATTTCAAGGTTTTATGACGCTTCAGTAAAAAGTTACAAACATTTGTATGTTGCAAACTTTGATAGGTGTAGGACGTACCGTATAGAAGTTAGGGCCATTTGAAGTTTTATCAGTGTTTGATTTCGGACTCAAGGGTAGCATAGCTTTGAGCGATAACTTAAATTGACAAGAGGCTCGAGTACTTTATTGTTACAAAATTTCAAGGTTTTATGACGCTTCAGTAAAAAGTTACAAGTATTTGTATGTTGCAATATTTGATAGGTGTAGGACGTATCGTATAGAAGTTAGGGCCATTTGAAGTTTTATCAGTGTTTGATTTGGGACTCAAGGGTAGCATAGCTTTGAGCGATAACTTAAATTGACAAGAGGCTCGAGTACTTTATTGTTACAAAATTTCAAGGTTTTATGACGCTCCAGTAAAAAGTTACAAGCATTTGTATGTTGCAATATTTGATAAGTGTAGGACGTATCGTATAGCAGTTAAGGCCATTTGAAGTTTTATCTGTGTTTGATTTGGGACTCAAGGGTAGCATAGCTTTGAGCGATAACTTAAATTGACAAGAGGCTCGAGTACTTTATTGTTACAAAATTTCAAGGTTTTATGACGCTTCAGTAAAAAGTTACAAGCATTTGTATGTTGCAATATTTGATAGGTGTAGGACGTATCGTATAGCAGTTAAGGCCGTTTGAAGTTTTATCAGTGTTTGATTTGGGACTCAAGGGTAGCATAGCTTTGAGCGATAGCTTAAATTGACAAGAGGCTCGAGTACTTTATTGTTACAAAATGTCAAGGTTTTATGACGCTCCAGTAAAAAGTTACAACCATTTGTATGTTTGCAAACTTTGATAGGTGTAGGACGTACCGTATAGAAGTTAGGGCCATTTGAAGTTTTATCAGTGTTTGATATAGGACTCAAGGGTAACATAGCTTTGAGCGATAGCTTAAATTGACAAGAGGCTCGAGTACTTTATTGTTACAAAATTTCAAGGTTTTATGACGCTCCAGTAAAAAGTTACAAGCATTTGTATGTTGCAAACTTTGATAAGTGTAGGACGTACCGTATAGAAGTTAGGGCCATTTGAAGATTTATCAGTGTTTGATTTGGGACTCAAGGGTAGCATAGCTTTGAGCGATAGCTTAAATTGACAAGAGGCTCGAGTACTTTATTGGTACAAAATTTCAATGTTTTATGACGCTCCAGTAAAAAGTTACAAGCATTTGTATGTTTGCAAACTTTGATAGGTGTAGGACGTACCGTATAGAAGTTAGGGCCATTTGAAGTTTTATCAGTGTTTGATTTGGGACTCAAGGGTAGCATAGCTTTGAGCGATAGCTTAAATTCACAAGAGACTCGAGTACTTTATTGTTACAAATTTTCAAGGTTTTATGACGCTTCAGTAAAAAGTTACAAGCATTTGTATGTTGCAAACGTTGATAGGTGTAGGATGTACCGTATAGAAGTTAGGGCCATTTGAAGTTTTATCAGTGTTTGATTTGGGACTCAAGGGTAGCATAGCTTTGAGCGATAGCTGAAGTTGACAAGAGGCTCGAGTACTTTATTGATACAAAATTTCAAGGTTTTATGACGCTCCAGTAAAAAGTTACAAACATTTGTATGTTGCAAACTTTGACAGGTGTAGCACGTACCGTATAGAAGTTAGAGCCATTTGAAGTTTTATCAGTGTTTGATTTGGGACTCAAGGGTAGCATAGCTTTGAGCGATAGCTTAAATTGACAAGAGGCTCGAGTACTTTATTTTTACAAAATGTCAAGGTTTTATGACGCTCCAGTAAAAAGATACAAGCATTTGTATGTTGCAAACTTTGATAAGTGTAGGATGTACCGTATAGAAGTTAGGGCCATTCGAAGTCTTTTCAGTGTTTGATTTGGGACTCAAGGGTAGCATAGCTTTGAGCGATAGCTTAAATTGACAAGAGGCTCGAGTATTTTGTTGGTACAAAATTTCAAGGTTTTATGACGCTCCAGTAAAAAGTTACAAGCATTTTTATGTTTGCAAACTTTGATAGGTGTAGGACGTACCGTATAGAAGTTAAGGCCATTTGAAGTTTTATCAGTATTTGATTTGGGACTCAATAGCTTTGAGCGATAGCTTAAATTGACAAGAGGCTCGAGTACTTTATTGTTACAAAATTTCAAGGTTTTATGACGCTCCAGTAAAAAGTTACAAGCATTTGTATGTTGCAAACTTTGATAGGTGTAGGACGTGCCGTATAGAAGTAAGGGCCATTTGAACTTTTATCAGTGTTTGATTTGGGACTCAAGGGTAGCATAGCTTTGAGCGATAACTTAAATTGACAAGAGGCTCGAGTACTTTATTGTTACAAAATTTCAAGGTTTTATGACGCTTCAGTAAAAAGTTACAAGCATTTGTATGTTGCAATATTTGATAGGTGTAGGACGTATCGTATAGCAGTTAAGGCCATTTGAAGTTTTATCAGTGTTTGATTTGGGACTCAAGGGTAGCATAGCTTTGAGCGATAGCTTAAATTGACAAGAGGCTCGAGTACTTTATTGTTACAAAATGTCAAGGTTTTATGACGCTCCAGTAAAAAGTTACAACCATTTGTATGTTTGCAAACTTTGATAGGTGTAGGACGTACCGTATAGAAGTTAGGGCCATTTGAAGTTTTATCAGTGTTTGATATAGGACTCAAGGGTAACATAGCTTTGAGCGATAGCTTAAATTGAGA
This sequence comes from Clusia tigrina, assembly GCA_920105625.2. Classification (NCBI taxonomy): domain Eukaryota; kingdom Metazoa; phylum Arthropoda; class Insecta; order Diptera; family Clusiidae; genus Clusia; species Clusia tigrina. The sequence continues at coordinate 107,161,267 of OV050033.1, read as the reverse complement.
AGAGGCTCGATTACTTTATTGTTACAAAATTTCAAGGTTTTATGACGCTCCAGTAAAAAGTTACAAGCATTTGTATGTTGCAAACTTTGATAAGTGTAGGACGTACCGTATAGAAGTTAGGGCCATTTGAAGATTTATCAGTGTTTGATTTGGGACTCAAGGGTAGCATAGCTTTGAGCGATAGCTTAAATTGACAAGAGGCTCGAGTACTTTATTGGTACAAAATTTCAATGTTTTATGACGCTCCAGTAAAAAGTTACAAGCATTTGTATGTTTGCAAACTTTGATAGGTGTAGGACGTACCGTATAGAAGTTAGGGCCATTTGAAGTTTTATCAGTGTTTGATTTGGGACTCAAGGGTAGCATAGCTTTGAGCGATAGCTTAAATTCAGAAGAGGCTCGAGTACTTTATTGTTACAAAATTTCAAGGTTTTATGACGCTTCAGTAAAAAGTTACAAGCATTTGTATGTTGCAAACGTTGATAGGTGTAGGATGTACCGTATAGAAGTTAGGGCCATTTGAAGTTTTATCAGTGTTTGATTTGGGACTCAAGGGTAGCATAGCTTTGAGCGATAGCTGAAGTTGACAAGAGGCTCGAGTACTTTATTGGTACAAAATTTCAAGGTTTTACGACGCTCCAGTAAAAAGTTACAAACATTTGTATGTTGCAAATTTTGACAGGTGTAGCACGTACCGTATAGAAGTTAGAGCCATTTGAAGTTTTATCAGTGTTTGATTTGGGACTCAAGGGTAGCATAGCTTTGAGCGATAGCTTAAATTGACAAGAGGCTCGAGTACTTTATTTTTACAAAATGTCAAGGTTTTATGACGCTCCAGTAAAAAGATACAAGCATTTGTATGTTGCAAACTTTGATAAGTGTAGGATGTACCGTATAGAAGTTAGGGCCATTCGAAGTCTTATCAGTGTTTGATTTGGGACTCAAGGGTAGCATAGCTTTGAGCGATAGCTTAAATTGACAAGAGGCTCGAGTACTTTATTGGTACAAAATTTCAAGGTTTTATGACGCTCCAGTAAAAAGTTACAAGCATTTTTATGTTTGCAAACTTTGATAGGTGTAGGACGTACCGTATAGAAGTTAAGGCCATTTGAAGTTTTATCAGTATTTGATTTGGGACTCAATAGCTTTGAGCGATAGCTTAAATTGACAAGAGGCTCGAGTACTTTATTGTTACAAAATTTCAAGGTTTTATGACGCTTCAGTAAAAAGTTACAAGCATTTGTATGTTGCAAACGTTGATAGGTGTAGGATGTACCGTATAGAATTTAGGGCCATTTGAAGTTTTATCAGTGTTTGATTTGGGACTCAAGGGTAGCATAGCTTTGAGCGATAGCTTAAATTGACAAGAGGCTAGAGTACTTTATTGTTACAAAATTTCAAGGTTTTATGACGCTTCAGTAAAAAGTTACAAGCATTTGTATGTTGCAAACGTTGATAGGTGTAACATGTACCGTATAGAATTTAGGGCCATTTGAAGTTTTATCAGTGTTTGATTTCGGACTCACGGGTAGCATAGCTTTGAGCGATAACTTAAATTGACAAGAGGCTCGAGTACTTTATTGTTACAAAATTTCAAGGTTTTATGACGCTTCAGTAAAAAGTTACAAGCATTTGTATGTTGCAAACTTTGATAGGTGTAGGACGTACCGTATAGAAGTTAGGGCCATTTGAAGTTTTATCAGTGTTTGATTTCGGACTCAAGGGTAGCATAGCTTTGAGCGATAACTTAAATTGACAAGAGGCTCGAGTACTTTATTGTTACAAAATTTCAAGGTTTTATGACGCTTCAGTAAAAAGTTACAAGTATTTGTATGTTGCAATATTTGATAGGTGTAGGACGTATCGTATAGAAGTTAGGGCCATTTGAAGTTTTATCAGTGTTTGATTTGGGACTCAAGGGTAGCATAGCTTTGAGCGATAACTTAAATTGACAAGAGGCTCGAGTACTTTATTGTTACAAAATTTCAAGGTTTTATGACGCTCCAGTAAAAAGTTACAAGCATTTGTATGTTGCAATATTTGATAGGTGTAGGACGTATCGTATAGCAGTTAAGGCCATTTGAAGTTTTATCTGTGTTTGATTTGGGACTCAAGGGTAACATAGCTTTGAGCGATAGCTTAAATTGACAAGAGGCTCGAGTACTTTATTGTTACAAAATTTCAAGGTTTTATGACGCTCCAGTAAAAAGCTACAAGCATTTGTATGTTGACATATTTGATAGGTGTAGGACGTATCGTATAGCAGTTAAGGCCATTTGAAGTTTTATCAGTGTTTGATGTGGGACTCAAGGGTAACATAGCTTTGAGCGATAGCTTAAATTGACAAGAGGCTCGAGTACTTTATTGTTACAAAATTTCAAGGTTTTATGACGCTCCAGTAAAAAGTCACAAGCATTTGTATGTTGCAAACTTTGATAAGTGTAGGACGTACCGTATAGAAGTTAGGGCCATTTGAAGATTTATCAGTGTTTGATTTGGGACTCAAGGGTAGCATAGCTTTGAGCGATAGCTTAAATTGACAAGAGGCTCGAGTACTTTATTGGTACAAAATTTCAAGGTTTTATGACGCTCCAGTAAAAAGTTACAAGCATTTGTATGTTGCAAACTTTGATAAGTGTAGGACGTACCGTATAGAAGTTAGGGCCATTTGAAGTTTTATCAGTGTTTGATTTGGGACTCAAGGGTAACATAGCTTTGAGCGATAGCTTAAATTGACAAGAGGCTCGAGTACTTTATTGTTACAAAATGTCAAGGTTTTATGACGCTCCAGTAAAAAGATACAAGGATTTGTATGCTGCAAACTTTGATAAGTGTAGGATGTACCGTATAGAAGTTAGGGCCATTTGAAGTCTTATCAGTGTTTGATTTGGGACTCAAGGGTAGCATAGCTTTGAGCGATAGCTTAAATTGACAAGAGGCTCGATTACTTTATTGTTACAAAATTTCAAGGTTTTATGACGCTCCAGTAAAAAGTTACAAGCATTTGTATGTTTGCAAACTTTGATAAGTGTAGGACGTACCGTATAGAAGTTAGGGCCATTTGAAGTTTTATCAGTATTTGATTTGGGACTCAATAGCTTTGAGCGATAGCTTAAATTGACAAGAAGCTAGAGTACTTTATTGTTACAAAATTTCAAGGTTTTATGACGCTCCAGTAAAAAGTTATAAGCATTTGTATGTTGCAAACTTTGACAGGTGTAGGACGTACCGTATAGAAGTTAGGGCCATTATAAGTTTTATCAGTGTTTTATTTGGGACTCAAGGGTAGTATAGCTTTGAGCGATAGCTTAAATTGACAAGAGGCTCGAGTACTTTATTGTTACAAAATTTCAAGGTTTTATGACGCTTCAGTAAAAAGTTACAAGCATTTGTATGTTGCAAACGTTGATAGGTGTAGGATGTACCGTATAGAAGTTAGGGCCATTTGAAGTCTTATCAGTGTTTGATTTGGGACTCAAGGGTAGCATAGCTTTGAGCGATAGCTTAAATTGACAAGAGGCTCGATTACTTTATTGTTACAAAATTTCAAGGTTTTATGACGCTTCAGTAAAAAGTTACAAGCATTTGTATGTTGCAAACGTTGATAGGTGTAGGATGTACCGTATAGAAGTTAGGGCCATTTGAAGTTTTATCAGTGTTTGATTTGGGACTCAAGGGTAGCATAGCTTTGAGCGATAGCTGAAGTTGACAAGAGGCTCGAGTACTTTATTGGTACAAAATTTCAAGGTTTTATGACGCTCCAGTAAAAAGTTACAAACATTTGTATGTTGCAAACTTTGACAGGTGTAGCACGTACCGTATAGAAGTTAGGGCCATTTGAAGTTTTATCAGTGTTTGATTTGGGACTCAAGGGTAGCATAGCTTTGAGCGATAGCTTAAATTGACAAGAGGCTAGAGTACTTTATTGTTACAAAATTTCAAGGTTTTATGACGCTTCAGTAAAAAGTTACAAGCATTTGTATGTTTGCAAACGTTGATAGGTGTAGGATGTACCGTATAGAATTTAGGGCCATTTGAAGTTTTATCAGTGTTTGATTTGGGACTCAAGGGTAGCATAGCTTTGAGCGATAGCTTGAATTGACAAGAGGCTAGAGTACTTTATTGTTACAAAATTTCAAGGTTTTATGACGCTTCAGTAAAAAGTTACAAGCATTTGTATGTTGCAAACGTTGATAGGTGTAGGATGTACCGTATAGAAGTTAGGGCCATTTGAAGTCTTATCAGTGTTTGATTTGGGACTCAAGGGTAGCATAGCTTTGAGCGATAGCTTAAATTGACAAGAGGCTCGAGTACTTTATTGGTACAAAATTTCAAGGTTTTATGACGCTCCAGTAAAAAGTTACAAGCATTTTTATGTTTGCAAACTTTGATAGGTGTAGGACGTACCGTATAGAAGTTAAGGCCATTTGAAGTTTTATCAGTATTTGATTTGGGACTCAATAGCTTTGAGCGATAGCTTAAATTGACAAGAGGCTCGAGTACTTTATTTTTACAAAATGTCAAGGTTTTATGACGCTCCAGTAAAAAGATACAAGCATTTGTATGTTGCAAACTTTGATAAGTGTAGGATGTACCGTATAGAAGTTAGGGCCATTCGAAGTCTTATCAGTGTTTGATTTGGGACTCAAGGGTAGCATAGCTTTGAGCGATAGCTTAAATTGACAAGAGGCTCGAGTACTTTATTGGTACAAAATTTCAAGGTTTTATGACGCTCCAGTAAAAAGTTACAAGCATTTTTATGTTTGCAAACTTTGATAGGTGGAGGACGTACCGTATAGAAGTTAAGGCCATTTGAAGTTTTATCAGTATTTGATTTGGGACTCAATAGCTTTGAGAGATAGCTTAAATTGACAAGAGGCTCGAGTACTTTATTGTTACAAAATTTCAAGGTTTTATGACGCTCCAGTAAAAAGTTACAAGCATTTGTATGTTGCAAACTTTGATAGGTGTAGGACGTGCCGTAAGTAAGGGCCATTTGAACTTTTATCAGTGTTTGATTTGGGACTCAAGGGTAGCATAGCTTTGAGCGATAACTTAAATTGACAAGAGGCTCGAGTACTTTATTGTTACAAAATTTCAAGGTTTTATGACGCTTCAGTAAAAAGTTACAAGCATTTGTATGTTGCAATATTTGATAGGTGTAGGACGTATCGTATAGCAGTTAAGGCCATTTGAAGTTTTATCAGTGTTTGATTTGGGACTCAAGGGTAGCATAGCTTTGAGCGATAGCTTAAATTGACAAGAGGCTCGAGTACTTTATTGTTACAAAATGTCAAGGTTTTATGACGCTCCAGTAAAAAGTTACAACCATTTGTATGTTTGCAAACTTTGATAGGTGTAGGACGTACCGTATAGAAGTTAGGGCCATTTGAAGTTTTATCAGTGTTTGATATAGGACTCAAGGGTAACATAGCTTTGAGCGATAGCTTAAATTGACAAGAGGCTCGAGTACTTTATTGTTACAAAATTTCAAGGTTTTATGACGCTTCAGTAAAAAGTTACAAGCATTTGTATGTTGCAAACTTTGATAAGTGTAGGACGTACCGTATAGAAGTTAGGGCCATTTGAAGATTTATCAGTGTTTGATTTGGGACTCAAGGGTAGCATAGCTTTGAGCGATAGCTTAAATTGACAAGAGGCTCGAGTACTTTATTGGTACAAAATTTCAATGTTTTATGACGCTCCAGTAAAAAGTTACAAGCATTTGTATGTTTGCAAACTTTGATAGGTGTAGGACGTACCGTATAGAAGTTAGGGCCATTTGAAGTTTTATCAGTGTTTGATTTGGGACTCAAGGGTAGCATAGCTTTGAGCGATAGCTTAAATTCACAAGAGGCTCGAGTACTTTATTGTTACAAAATTTCAAGGTTTTATGACGCTTCAGTAAAAAGTTACAAGCATTTGTATGTTGCAAACGTTGATAGGTGTAGGATGTACCGTATAGAAGTTAGGGTCATTTGAAGTTTTATCAGTGTTTGATTTGGGACTCAAGGGTAGCATAGCTTTGAGCGATAGCTGAAGTTGACAAGAGGCTCGAGTACTTTATTGGTACAAAATTTCAAGGTTTTATGACGCTCCAGTAAAAAGTTACAAACATTTGTATGTTGCAAATTTTGACAGGTGTAGCACGTACCGTATGGAAGTTAGAGCCATTTGAAGTTTTATCAGTGTTTGATTTGGGACTCAAGGGTAGCATAGCTTTGAGCGATAGCTTAAATTGACAAGAGGCTCGAGTACTTTATTTTTACAAAATGTCAAGGTTTTATGACGCTCCAGTAAAAAGATACAAGCATTTGTATGTTGCAAACTTTGATAAGTGTAGGATGTACCGTATAGAAGTTAGGGCCATTCGAAGTCTTATCAGTGTTTGATTTGGGACTCAAGGGTAGCATAGCTTTGAGCGATAGCTTAAATTGACAAGAGGCTCGAGTACTTTATTGGTACAAAATTTCAAGGTTTTATGACGCTCCAGTAAAAAGTTACAAGCATTTTTATGTTTGCAAACTTTGATAGGTGTAGGACGTACCGTATAGAAGTTAAGGCCATTTGAAGTTTTATCAGTATTTGATTTGGGACTCAATAGCTTTGAGCGATAGCTTAAATTGACAAGAGGCTCGAGTACTTTATTGTTACAAAATTTCAAGGTTTTATGACGCTTCAGTAAAAAGTTACAAGCATTTGTATGTTGCAAACGTTGATAGGTGTAGGATGTACCGTATAGAATTTAGGGCCATTTGAAGTTTTATCAGTGTTTGATTTGGGACTCAAGGGTAGCATAGCTTTGAGCGATAGCTTAAATTGACAAGAGGCTAGAATACTTTATTGTTACAAAATTTCAAGGTTTTATGACGCTTCAGTAAAAAGTTACAAGCATTTGTATGTTGCAAACGTTGATAGGTGTAAGATGTACCGTATAGAATTTAGGGCCATTTGAAGTTTTCTCAGTGTTTGATTTCGGACTCAAGGGTAGCATAGCTTTGAGCGATAACTTAAATTGACAAGAGGCTCGAGTACTTTATTGTTACAAAATTTCAAGGTTTTATGACGCTTCAGTAAAAAGTTACAAGCATTTGTATGTTGCAAACTTTGATAGGTGTAGGACGTACCGTATAGAAGTTAGGGCCATTTGAAGTTTTATCAGTGTTTGATTTCGGACTCAAGGGTAGCATAGCTTTGAGCGATAACTTAAATTGACAAGAGGCTCGAGTACTTTATTGTTACAAAATTTCAAGGTTTTATGACGCTTCAGTAAAAAGTTACAAGTATTTGTATGTTGCAATATTTGATAGGTGTAGGACGTATCGTATAGAAGTTAGGGCCATTTGAAGTTTTATCAGTGTTTGATTTGGGACTCAAGGGTAGCATAGCTTTGAGCGATAACTTAAATTGACAAGAGGCTCGAGTACTTTATTGTTACAAAATTTCAAGGTTTTATGACGCTCCAGTAAAAAGTTACAAGCATTTGTATGTTGCAATATTTGATAAGTGTAGGACGTATCGTATAGCAGTTAAGGCCATTTGAAGTTTTATCTGTGTTTGATTTGGGACTCAAGGGTAGCATAGCTTTGAGCGATAACTTAAATTGACAAGAGGCTCGAGTACTTTATTGTTACAAAATTTCAAGGTTTTATGACGCTTCAGTAAAAAGTTACAAGCATTTGTATGTTGCAATATTTGATAGGTGTAGGACGTATCGTATAGCAGTTAAGGCCGTTTGAAGTTTTATCAGTGTTTGATTTGGGACTCAAGGGTAGCATAGCTTTGAGCGATAGCTTAAATTGACAAGAGGCTCGAGTACTTTATTGTTACAAAATGTCAAGGTTTTATGACGCTCCAGTAAAAAGTTACAACCATTTGTATGTTTGCAAACTTTGATAGGTGTAGGACGTACCGTATAGAAGTTAGGGCCATTTGAAGTTTTATCAGTGTTTGATATAGGACTCAAGGGTAACATAGCTTTTAGCGATAGCTTAAATTGACAAGAGGCTCGAGTACTTTATTGTTACAAAATTTCAAGGTTTTATGACGCTCCAGTAAAAAGTTACAAGCATTTGTATGTTGCAAACTTTGATAAGTGTAGGACGTACCGTATAGAAGTTAGGGCCATTTGAAGATTTATCAGTGTTTGATTTGGGACTCAAGGGTAGCATAGCTTTGAGCGATAGCTTAAATTGACAAGAGGCTCGAGTACTTTATTGGTACAAAATTTCAATGTTTTATGACGCTCCAGTAAAAAGTTACAAGCATTTGTATGTTTGCAAACTTTGATAGGTGTAGGACGTACCGTATAGAAGTTAGGGCCATTTGAAGTTTTATCAGTGTTTGATTTGGGACTCAAGGGTAGCATAGCTTTGAGCGATAGCTTAAATTCACAAGAGACTCGAGTACTTTATTGTTACAAATTTTCAAGGTTTTATGACGCTTCAGTAAAAAGTTACAAGCATTTGTATGTTGCAAACGTTGATAGGTGTAGGATGTACCGTATAGAAGTTAGGGCCATTTGAAGTTTTATCAGTGTTTGATTTGGGACTCAAGGGTAGCATAGCTTTGAGCGATAGCTGAAGTTGACAAGAGGCTCGAGTACTTTATTGATACAAAATTTCAAGGTTTTATGACGCTCCAGTAAAAAGTTACAAGCATTTGTATGTTGCAAACTTTGACAGGTGTAGCACGTACCGTATAGAAGTTAGAGCCATTTGAAGTTTTATCAGTGTTTGATTTGGGACTCAAGGGTAGCATAGCTTTGAGCGATAGCTTAAATTGACAAGAGGCTCGAGTACTTTATTTTTACAAAATGTCAAGGTTTTATGACGCTCCAGTAAAAAGATACAAGCATTTGTATGTTGCAAACTTTGATAAGTGTAGGATGTACCGTATAGAAGTTAGGGCCATTCGAAGTCTTATCAGTGTTTGATTTGGGACTCAAGGGTAGCATAGCTTTGAGCGATAGCTTAAATTGACAAGAGGCTCGAGTATTTTGTTGGTACAAAATTTCAAGGTTTTATGACGCTCCAGTAAAAAGTTACAAGCATTTTTATGTTTGCAAACTTTGATAGGTGTAGGACGTACCGTATAGAAGTTAAGGCCATTTGAAGTTTTATCAGTATTTGATTTGGGACTCAATAGCTTTGAGCGATAGCTTAAATTGACAAGAGGCTCGAGTACTTTATTGTTACAAAATTTCAAGGTTTTATGACGCTTCAGTAAAAAGTTACAAGCATTTGTATGTTGCAAACGTTGATAGGTGTAGGATGTACCGTATAGAATTTAGGGCCATTTGAAGTTTTATCAGTGTTTGATTTGGGACTCAAGGGTAGCATAGCTTTGAGCGATAGCTTAAATTGACAAGAGGCTAGAGTACTTTATTGTTACAAAATTTCAAGGTTTTATGACGCTTCAGTAAAAAGTTACAAGCATTTGTATGTTGCAAACGTTGATAGGTGTAACATGTACCGTATAGAATTTAGGGCCATTTGAAGTTTTATCAGTGTTTGATTTCGGACTCACGGGTAGCATAGCTTTGAGCGATAACTTAAATTGACAAGAGGCTCGAGTACTTTATTGTTACAAAATTTCAAGGTTTTATGACGCTTCAGTAAAAAGTTACAAGCATTTGTATGTTGCAAACTTTGATAGGTGTAGGACGTACCGTATAGAAGTTAGGGCCATTTGAAGTTTTATCAGTGTTTGATTTCGGACTCAAGGGTAGCATAGCTTTGAGCGATAGCTTAAATTGACAAGAGGCTCGAGTACTTTATTGTTACAAAATTTCAAGGTTTTATGACGCTCCAGTAAAAAGCTACAAGCATTTGTATGTTGACATATTTGATAGGTGTAGGACGTATCGTATAGCAGTTAAGGCCATTTGAAGTTTTATCAGTGTTTGATGTGGGACTCAAGGGTAACATAGCTTTGAGCGATAGCTTAAATTGACAAGAGGCTCGAGTACTTTATTGTTACAAAATTTCAAGGTTTTATGACGCTCCAGTAAAAAGTTACAAGCATTTGTATGTTGCAAACTTTGATAAGTGTAGGACGTACCGTATAGAAGTTAGGGCCATTTGAAGATTTATCAGTGTTTGATTTGGGACTCAAGGGTAGCATAGCTTTGAGCGATAGCTTAAATTGACAAGAGGCTCGAGTACTTTATTGGTACAAAATTTCAAGGTTTTATGACGCTCCAGTAAAAAGTTACAAGCATTTGTATGTTGCAAACTTTGATAAGTGTAGGACGTACCGTATAGAAGTTAGGGCCATTTGAAGTTTTATCAGTGTTTGATTTGGGACTCAAGGGTAACATAGCTTTGAGCGATAGCTTAAATTGACAAGAGGCTCGAGTACTTTATTGTTACAAAATGTCAAGGTTTTATGACGCTCCAGTAAAAAGATACAAGGATTTGTATGCTGCAAACTTTGATAAGTGTAGGATGTACCGTATAGAAGTTAGGGCCATTTGAAGTCTTATCAGTGTTTGATTTGGGACTCAAGGGTAGCATAGCTTTGAGCGATAGCTTAAATTGACAAGAGGCTCGATTACTTTATTGTTACAAAATTTCAAGGTTTTATGACGCTCCAGTAAAAAGTTACAAGCATTTGTATGTTTGCAAACTTTGATAAGTGTAGGACGTACCGTATAGAAGTTAGGGCCATTTGAAGTTTTATCAGTATTTGATTTGGGACTCAATAGCTTTGAGCGATAGCTTAAATTGACAAGAGGCTAGAGTACTTTATTGTTACAAAATTTCAAGGTTTTATGACGCTCCAGTAAAAAGTTATAAGCATTTGTATGTTGCAAACTTTGACAGGTGTAGGACGTACCGTATAGAAGTTAGGGCCATTATAAGTTTTATCAGTGTTTTATTTGGGACTCAAGGGTAGTATAGCTTTGAGCGATAGCTTAAATTGACAAGAGGCTCGAGTACTTTATTGTTACAAAATTTCAAGGTTTTATGACGCTTCAGTAAAAAGTTACAAGCATTTGTATGTTGCAAACGTTGATAGGTGTAGGATGTACCGTATAGAAGTTAGGGCCATTTGAAGTCTTATCAGTGTTTGATTTGGGACTCAAGGGTAGCATAGCTTTGAGCGATAGCTTAAATTGACAAGAGGCTCGATTACTTTATTGTTACAAAATTTCAAGGTTTTATGACGCTTCAGTAAAAAGTTACAAGCATTTGTATGTTGCAAACGTTGATAGGTGTAGGATGTACCGTATAGAAGTTAGGGCCATTTGAAGTTTTATCAGTGTTTGATTTGGGACTCAAGGGTAGCATAGCTTTGAGCGATAGCTGAAGTTGACAAGAGGCTCGAGTACTTTATTGGTACAAAATTTCAAGGTTTTATGACGCTCCAGTAAAAAGTTACAAACATTTGTATGTTGCAAACTTTGACAGGTGTAGCACGTACCGTATAGAAGTTAGGGCCATTTGAAGTTTTATCAGTGTTTGATTTGGGACTCAAGGGTAGCATAGCTTTGAGCGATAGCTTAAATTGACAAGAGGCTAGAGTACTTTATTGTTACAAAATTTCAAGGTTTTATGACGCTTCAGTAAAAAGTTACAAGCATTTGTATGTTTGCAAACGTTGATAGGTGTAGGATGTACCGTATAGAATTTAGGGCCATTTGAAGTTTTATCAGTGTTTGATTTGGGACTCAAGGGTAGCATAGCTTTGAGCGATAGCTTAAATTGACAAGAGGCTAGAGTACTTTATTGTTACAAAATTTCAAGGTTTTATGACGCTTCAGTAAAAAGTTACAAGCATTTGTATGTTGCAAACGTTGATAGGTGTAGGATGTACCGTATAGAAGTTAGGGCCATTTGAAGTCTTATCAGTGTTTGATTTGGGACTCAAGGGTAGCATAGCTTTGAGCGATAGCTTAAATTGACAAGAGGCTCGATTACTTTATTGTTACAAAATTTCAAGGTTTTATGACGCTTCAGTAAAAAGTTACAAGCATTTGTATGTTGCAAACGTTGATAGGTGTAGGATGTACCGTATAGAAGTTAGGGCCATTTGAAGTTTTATCAGTGTTTGATTTGGGACTCAAGGGTAGCATAGCTTTGAGCGATAACTTAAATTGACAAGAGGCTCGAGTACTTTATTGTTACAAAATTTCAAGGTTTTATGACGCTTCAGTAAAAAGTTACAAGCATTTGTATGTTGCAAACTTTGATAGGTGTAGGACGTACCGTATAGAAGTTAGGGCCATTTGAAGTTTTATCAGTGTTTGATTTCGGACTCAAGGGTAGCATAGCTTTGAGCGATAACTTAAATTGACAAGAGGCTCGAGTACTTTATTGTTACAAAATTTCAAGGTTTTATGACGCTTCAGTAAAAAGTTACAAGTATTTGTATGTTGCAATATTTGATAGGTGTAGGACGTATCCTATAGAAGTTAGGGCCATTTGAAGTTTTATCAGTGTTTGATTTGGGACTCAAGGGTAGCATAGCTTTGAGCGATAACTTAAATTGACAAGAGGCTCGAGTACTTTATTGTTACAAAATTTCAAGGTTTTATGACGCTCCAGTAAAAAGTTACAAGCATTTGTATGTTGCAATATTTAATAGGTGTAGGACGTATCGTATAGCAGTAAAGGCCATTTGAAGTTTTATCTGTGTTTGATTTGGGACTCAAGGGTAACATAGCTTTGAGCGATAGCTTAAATTGACAAGAGGCTCGAGTACTTTATTGTTACAAAATTTCAAGGTTTTATGACGCTCCAGTAAAAAGTTACAAGCATTTGTATGTTGACATATTTGATAGGTGTAGGACGTATCGTATAGCAGTTAAGGCCATTTGAAGTTTTATCAGTGTTTGATGTGGGACTCAAGGGTAACATAGCTTTGAGCGATAGCTTAAATTGACAAGAGGCTCGAGTACTTTATTGTTACAAAATTTCAAGGTTTTATGACGCTCCAGTAAAAAGTCACAAGCATTTGTATGTTGCAAACTTTGATAAGTGTAGGACGTACCGTATAGAAGTTAGGGCCATTTGAAGATGTATCAGTGTTTGATTTGGGACTCAAGGGTAGCATAGCTTTGAGCGATAGCTTAAATTGACAAGAGGCTCGAGTACTTTATTGGTACAAAATTTCAAGGTTTTATGACGCTCCAGTAAAAAGTTACAAGCATTTGTATGTTGCAAACTTTGATAAGTGTAGGACGTACCGTACAGAAGTTATGGCCATTTGAAGTTTTATCAGTGTTTGATTTGGGACTCAAGGGTAACATAGCTTTGAGCGATAGCTTAAATTGACAAGAGGCTCGAGTACTTTATTGGTACAAAATTTCAAGGTTTTATGACGCTCCAGTAAAAAGTTACAAACATTTGTATGTTGCAAACTTTGACAGGTGTAGGATGTACCGTATAGAAGTTGGGTCCATTTGAAGTTTTATCAGTGTTTGATTTAAGACTCAAGGGTAGCATAGCTTTGAGCGATAGCTTAAATTGACAAGAGGCTCGAGTACTTTATTGTTACAAAATGTCAAGGTTTTATGACGCTCCAGTAAAAAGATACAAGCATTTGTATGTTGCAAACTTTGATAAGTGTAGGATGTACCGTATAGAAGTTAGGGCCATTTGAAGTCTTATCAGTGTTTGATTTGGGACTCAAGGGTAGCATAGCTTTGAGCGATAGTTTAAATTGACAAGAGGCTCGATTACTTTATTGTTACAAAATTTCAAGGTTCTATGACGCTCCAGTAAAAAGTTACAAACATTTGTATGTTGCAAACTTTGACAGGTGTAGCACGTACCGTATAGAAGTTAGGGCCATTTGAAGTTTTATCAGTGTTTGATTTGGGACTCAATAGCTTTGAGCGATAGCTTAAATTGACAAGAGGCTCGAGTACTTTATTGTTACAAAATGTCAAGGTATTATGACGCTCCAGTAAAAAGATACAAGCATTTGTATGTTGCAAACTTTGATAAGTGTAGGATGTACCGTATAGAAGTTAGGGCCATTTGAAGTCTTATCAGTGTTTGATTTGGGACTCAAGGGTAGCATAGCTTTGAGCGATAGCTTAAATTGACAAGAGGCTCGATTACTTTATTGTTACAAAATTTCAAGGTTTTATGACGCTCCAGTAAAAAGTTACAAGCATTTGTATGTTTGCAAACTTTGATAAGTGTAGGACGTACCGTATAGAAGTTAGGGCCATTTGAAGTTTTATCAGTATTTGATGTGGGACTCAATAGCTTTGAGCGATAGCTTAAATTGACAAGAGGCTAGAGTACTTTATTGTTACAAAATTTCAAGGTTTTATGACGCTCCAGTAAAAAGTTATAAGCATTTGTATGTTGCAAACTTTGACAGGTGTAGGACGTACCGTATAGAAGTTAGGGCCATTATAAGTTTTATCAGAGTTTTATTTGGGACTCAAGGGTAGTATAGCTTTGAGCGATAGCTTAAATTGACAAGAGGCTCGAGTACTTTATTGTTACAAAATTTCAAGGTTTTATGACGCTTCAGTAAAAAGTTACAAGCATTTGTATGTTGCAAACGTTGATAGGTGTAGGATGTACCGTATAGAAGTTAGGGCCATTTGAAGTCTTATCAGTGTTTGATTTGGGACTCAAGGGTAGCATAGCTTTGAGCGATAGCTTAAATTGACAAGAGGCTCGATTACTTTATTGTTACAAAATGTCAAGGTTTTATGACGCTTCAGTAAAAAGTTACAAGCATTTGTATGTTGCAAACGTTGATAGGTGTAGGATGTACCGTATAGAAGTTAGGGCCATTTGAAGTTTTATCAGTGTTTGATTTGGGACTCAAGGGTAGCATAGCTTTGAGCGATAGCTGAAGTTGACAAGAGGCTCGAGTACTTTATTGGTACAAAATTTCAAGGTTTTATGACGCTCCAGTAAAAAGTTACAAACATTTGTATGTTGCAAACTTTGACAGGTGTAGCACGTACCGTATAGAAGTTAGGGCCATTTGAAGTTTTATCAGTGTTTGATTTGGGACTCAAGGGTAGCATAGCTTTGAGCGATAGCTTAAATTGACAAGAGGCTCGAGTACTTTATTGTTACAAAATGTCAAGGTTTTATGACGCTCCAGTAAAAAGATACAAGCATTTGTATGTTGCAAACTTTGATAAGAGTAGGATGTACCGTATAGAAGTTAGGGCCATTTGAAGTCTTATCAGTGTTTGATTTGGGACTCAAGGGTAGCATAGCTTTGAGCGATAGCTTAAATTGACAAGAGGCTCGAGTACTTTATTGTTACAAAATTTCAAGGTTTTCTGACGCTTCAGTAAAAAGTTACAAGCATTTGTATGTTGCAAACGTTGATAGGTGTAGGATGTACCGTATAGAATTTAGGGCCATTTGAAGTTTTATCAGTGTTTGATTTGGGACTCAAGGGTAGCATAGCTTTGAGCGATAGCTTAAATTGACAAGAGGCTCGAGTACTTTATTGGTACAAAATTCCAAGGTTTTATGACGCTCCAGTAAAAAGTTACAAGCATTTGTATGTTTGCAAACTTTGATAGGTGTAGGACGTAACGTATAGAAGTTAGGGCCATTTGAAGTTTTATCAGTATTTGATTTGGGACTCAAGGGTAACATAGCTTTGAGCGATAGTTTAAATTGACAAGAGGCTCGAGTACTTTATTGTTACAAAATTTCAAGGTTTTATGACGCTTCAGTAAAAAGTTACAAGCATTTGTATGCTGCAAACGTTGATAGGTGTAGGACGTACCGTATAAAAGTTAGGGCCATTTGAAGTTTTATCAGTGTTTGATTTGGGACTCAAGGGTAGCATAGCTTTGAGCGATAGCTTAAATTGACAAGAGGCTCGAGTACTTTATTGATACAAAGTTTCAAGGTTTTATGACGCGCCAGTAAAAAGTTACAACCATTTGTATGTTGCAAACTTCTATAGGTGTAGGACGTACCGTATAGAAGTTAGGGCCATTTGAAGTTTTATCAGTGTTTGATTTGAGACTCAAGGGTAGTATAGCTTTGAGCGATAGCTTAAATTGACAAGAGGCTCGAGTACTTTATTGTTACAAAATTTCAAGTTTGTATGACGGTCCAGTAAAAAGTTACAAGCATGTGTATGTTGCAAACTTTGATAGGTGTAGGACGTACCGTATAGAAGTTACGGCCATTTGAAGTTTTATCAGTGTTTGATTTGGGACTCAAGGGTAGCATAGCTTTGAGCGATAGCTTAAATTGACAAGAGGCTCGAGTACTTTATTGTTACAAAATTTCAAGGTTTTATGACGCTCCAGTAAAAAGTTACAAGCATTTGTATGTTGCAAACTTTGATAGGTGTAGGACGTACCGTATAGAAGTAAGGGCCATTTGAAGTTTTATCAGTGTTTGATTTGGGACTCAAGGGTAGCATAGCTTTGAGCGATAACTTAAATTGACAAGAGGCTCGAGTACTTTATTGTTACAAAATTTCAAGGTTTTATGACGCTTCAGTAAAAAGTTACAAGCATTTGTATGTTGCAAACTTTGATAAGTGTAGGACGTACCGTATAGAAGTTAAGGCCATTTGAAGATTTATCAGTGTTTGATTTGGGACTCAAGGGTAGCATAGCTTTGAGCGATAGCTTAAATTGACAAGCGGCTCGAGTACTTTATTGGTAAAAAATTTCAAGGTTTTATGACGCTCCAGTAAAAAGTTACAAGCATTTGTATGTTTGCAAACTTTGATAGGTGTAGGACGTACCGTACAGAAGTTAGGGCCATTTGAAGTTTTATCAGTGTTTGATTTGGGACTCAAGGGTAGCATAGCTTTGAGCGATAGCTTAAATTGACAAGAGGCTCGATTACTTTATTGTTACAAAATTTCAAGGTTTTATGACGCTCCAGTAAAAAGTTACAAGCATTTGTATGTTTGCAAACTTTGATAAGTGTAGGACGTACCGTATAGAAGTTAGGGCCATTTGAAGTTTTATCAGTATTTGATTTGGGACTCAATAGCTTTGAGCGATAGCTTAAATTGACAAGAGGCTAGAGTACTTTATTGTTACAAAATTTCAAGGTTTTATGACGCTCCAGTAAAAAGTTATAAGCATTTGTATGTTGCAAACTTTGACAGGTGTAGGACGTACCGTATAGAAGTTAGGGCCATTATAAGTTTTATCAGTGTTTTATTTGGGACTCAAGGGTAGTATAGCTTTGAGCGATAGCTTAAATTGACAAGAGGCTCGAGTACTTTATTGTTACAAAATTTCAAGGTTTTATGACGCTTCAGTAAAAAGTTACAAGCATTTGTATGTTGCAAACGTTGATAGGTGTAGGATGTACCGTATAGAAGTTAGGGCCATTTGAAGTCTTATCAGTGTTTGATTTGGGACTCAAGGGTAGCATAGCTTTGAGCGATAGCTTAAATTGACAAGAGGCTCGATTACTTTATTGTTACAAAATTTCAAGGTTTTATGACGCTTCAGTAAAAAGTTACAAGCATTTGTATGTTGCACACGTTGATAGGTGTAGGATGTACCGTATAGAAGTTAGGGCCATTTGAAGTTTTATCAGTGTTTGATTTGGGACTCAAGGGTAGCATAGCTTTGAGCGATAGCTGAAGTTGACAAGAGGCTCGAGTACTTTATTGGTACAAAATTTCAAGGTTTTATGACGCTCCAGTAAAAAGTTACAAACATTTGTATGTTGCAAACTTTGACAGGTGTAGCACGTACCGTATAGAAGTTAGGGCCATTTGAAGTTTTATCAGTGTTTGATTTGGGACTCAAGGGTAGCATAGCTTTGAGCGATAGCTTAAATTGACAAGAGGCTAGAGTACTTTATTGTTACAAAATTTCAAGGTTTTATGACGCTTCAGTAAAAAGTTACAAGCATTTGTATGTTTGCAAACGTTGATAGGTGTAGGATGTACCGTATAGAATTTAGGGCCATTTGAAGTTTTATCAGTGTTTGATTTGGGACTCAAGGGTAGCATAGCTTTGAGCGATAGCTTAAATTGACAAGAGGCTCGAGTACTTTATTGTTACAAAATTTCAAGGTTTTATGACGCTTCAGTAAAAAGTTACAAGCATTTGTATGTTGCAAACTTTGATAGGTGTAGGACGTACCGTATAGAAGTTAGGGCCATTTGAAGTTTTATCAGTGTTTGATTTCGGACTCAAGGGTAGCATAGCTTTGAGCGATAACTTAAATTGACAAGAGGCTCGAGTACTTTATTGTTACAAAATTTCAAGGTTTTATGACGCTTCAGTAAAAAGTTACAAGTATTTGTATGTTGCAATATTTGATAGGTGTAGGACGTATCCTATAGAAGTTAGGGCCATTTGAAGTTTTATCAGTGTTTGATTTGGGACTCAAGGGTAGCATAGCTTTGAGCGATAACTTAAATTGACAAGAGGCTCGAGTACTTTATTGTTACAAAATTTCAAGGTTTTATGACGCTCCAGTAAAAAGTTACAAGCATTTGTATGTTGCAATATTTGATAGGTGTAGGACGTATCGTATAGCAGTAAAGGCCATTTGAAGTTTTATCTGTGTTTGATTTGGGACTCAAGGGTAACATAGCTTTGAGCGATAGCTTAAATTGACAAGAGGCTCGAGTACTTTATTGTTACAAAATTTCAAGGTTTTATGACGCTCCAGTAAAAAGTTACAAGCATTTGTATGTTGACATATTTGATAGGTGTAGGACGTATCGTATAGCAGTTAAGGCCATTTGAAGTTTTATCAGTGTTTGATGTGGGACTCAAGGGTAACATAGCTTTGAGCGATAGCTTAAATTGACAAGAGGCTCGAGTACTTTATTGTTACAAAATTTCAAGGTTTTATGACGCTCCAGTAAAAAGTCACAAGCATTTGTATGTTGCAAACTTTGATAAGTGTAGGACGTACCGTATAGAAGTTAGGGCCATTTGAAGATGTATCAGTGTTTGATTTGGGACTCAAGGGTAGCATAGCTTTGAGCGATAGCTTAAATTGACAAGAGGCTCGAGTACTTTATTGGTACAAAATTTCAAGGTTTTATGACGCTCCAGTAAAAAGTTACAAGCATTTGTATGTTGCAAACTTTGATAAGTGTAGGACGTACCGTATAGAAGTTATGGCCATTTGAAGTTTTATCAGTGTTTGATTTGGGACTCAAGGGTAACATAGCTTTGAGCGATAGCTTAAATTGACAAGAGGCTCGAGTACTTTATTGGTACAAAATTTCAAGGTTTTATGACGCTCCAGTAAAAAGTTACAAACATTTGTATGTTGCAAACTTTGACAGGTGTAGGATGTACCGTATAGAAGTTGGGGCCATTTGAAGTTTTATCAGTGTTTGATTTGGGACTCAAGGGTAGCATAGCTTTGAGCGATAGCTTAAATTGACAAGAGGCTCGAGTACTTTATTGTTACAAAATGTCAAGGTTTTATGACGCTCCAGTAAAAAGATACAAGCATTTGTATGTTGCAAACTTTGATAAGTGTAGGATGTACCGTATAGAAGTTAGGGCCATTTGAAGTCTTATCAGTGTTTGATTTGGGACTCAAGGGTAGCATAGCTTTGAGCGATAGTTTAAATTGACAAGAGGCTCGATTACTTTATTGTTACAAAATTTCAAGGTTTTATGACGCTCCAGTAAAAAGTTACAAACATTTGTATGTTGCAAACTTTGACAGGTGTAGCACGTACCGTATAGAAGTTAGGGCCATTTGAAGTTTTATCAGTGTTTGATTTGGGACTCAATAGCTTTGAGCGATAGCTTAAATTGACAAGAGGCTCGAGTACTTTATTGTTACAAAATGTCAAGGTTTTATGACGCTCCAGTAAAAAGATACAAGCATTTGTATGTTGCAAACTTTGATAAGTGTAGGATGTACCGTATAGAAGTTAGGGCCATTTGAAGTCTTATCAGTGTTTGATTTGGGACTCAAGGGTAGCATAGCTTTGAGCGATAGCTTAAATTGACAAGAGGCTCGATTACTTTATTGTTACAAAATTTCAAGGTTTTATGACGCTCCAGTAAAAAGTTACAAGCATTTGTATGTTTGCAAACTTTGATAAGTGTAGGACGTACCGTATAGAAGTTAGGGCCATTTGAAGTTTTATCAGTATTTAATGTGGGACTCAATAGCTTTGAGCGATAGCTTAAATTGACAAGAGGCTAGAGTACTTTATTGTTACAAAATTTCAAGGTTTTATGACGCTCCAGTAAAAAGTTATAAGCATTTGTATGTTGCAAACTTTGACAGGTGTAGGACGTACCGTATAGAAGTTAGGGCCATTATAAGTTTTATCAGAGTTTTATTTGGGACTCAAGGGTAGTATAGCTTTGAGCGATAGCTTAAATTGACAAGAGGCTCGAGTACTTTATTGTTACAAAATTTCAAGGTTTTATGACGCTTCAGTAAAAAGTTACAAGCATTTGTATGTTGCAAACGTTGATAGGTGTAGGATGTACCGTATAGAAGTTAGGGCCATTTGAAGTCTTATCAGTGTTTGATTTGGGACTCAAGGGTAGCATAGCTTTGAGCGATAGCTTAAATTGACAAGAGGCTCGATTACTTTATTGTTACAAAATGTCAAGGTTTTATGACGCTTCAGTAAAAAGTTACAAGCATTTGTATGTTGCAAACGTTGATAGGTGTAGGATGTACCGTATAGAAGTTAGGGCCATTTGAAGTTTTATCAGTGTTTGATTTGGGACTCAAGGGTAGCATAGCTTTGAGCGATAGCTGAAGTTGACAAGAGGCTCGAGTACTTTATTGGTACAAAATTTCAAGGTTTTATGACGCTCCAGTAAAAAGTTACAAACATTTGTATGTTGCAAACTTTGACAGGTGTAGCACGTACCGTATAGAAGTTAGGGCCATTTGAAGTTTTATCAGTGTTTGATTTGGGACTCAAGGGTAGCATAGCTTTGAGCGATAGCTTAAATTGACAAGAGGCTCGAGTACTTTATTGTTACAAAATGTCAAGGTTTTATGACGCTCCAGTAAAAAGATACAAGCATTTGTATGTTGCAAACTTTGATAAGAGTAGGATGTACCGTATAGAAGTTAGGGCCATTTGAAGTCTTATCAGTGTTTGATTTGGGACTCAAGGGTAGCATAGCTTTGAGCGATTGCTTAAATTGACAAGAGGCTCGAGTACTTTATTGTTACAAAATTTCAAGGTTTTATGACGCTTCAGTAAAAAGTTACAAGCATTTGTATGTTGTAAACGTTGATAGGTGTAGGATGTACCGTATAGAATTTAGGGCCATTTGAAGTTTTATCAGTGTTTGATTTGGGACTCAAGGGTAGCATAGCATTGAGCGATAGCTTAAATTGACAAGAGGCTCGAGTACTTTATTGGTACAAAATTCCAAGGTTTTATGACGCTCCAGTAAAAAGTTACAAGCATTTGTATGTTTGCAAACTTTGATAGGTGTAGGACGTAACGTATAGAAGTTAGGGCCATTTGAAGTTTTATCAGTATTTGATTTGGGACTCAAGGGTAACATAGCTTTGAGCGATAGTTTAAATTGACAAGAGGCTCGAGTACTTTATTGTTACAAAATTTCAAGGTTTTATGACGCTTCAGTAAAAAGTTACAAGCATTTGTATGCTGCAAACGTTGATAGGTGTAGGACGTACCGTATAAAAGTTAGGGCCATTTGAAGTTTTATCAGTGTTTGATTTGGGACTCAAGGGTAGCATAGCTTTGAGCGATAGCTTAAATTGACAAGAGGCTCGAGTACTTTATTGATACAAAGTTTCAAGGTTTTATGACGCGCCAGTAAAAAGTTACAACCATTTGTATGTTGCAAACTTCTATAGGTGTAGGACGTACCGTATAGAAGTTAGGGCCATTTGAAGTTTTATCAGTGTTTGATTTGAGACTCAAGGGTAGTATAGCTTTGAGCGATAGCTTAAATTGACAAGAGGCTCGAGTACTTTATTGTTACAAAATTTCAAGTTTTTATGACGGTCCAGTAAAAAGTTACAAGCATGTGTATGTTGCAAACTTTGATAGGTGTAGGACGTACCGTATAGAAGTTACGGCCATTTGAAGTTTTATCAGTGTTTGATTTGGGACTCAAGGGTAGCATAGCTTTGAGCGATAGCTTAAATTGACAAGAGGCTCGAGTACTTTATTGTTACAAAATTTCAAGGTTTTATGACGCTCCAGTAAAAAGTTACAAGCATTTGTATGTTGCAAACTTTGATAGGTGTAGGACGTACCGTATAGAAGTAAGGGCCATTTGAAGTTTTATCAGTGTTTGATTTGGGACTCAAGGGTAGCATAGCTTTGAGCGATAACTTAAATTGACAAGAGGCTCGAGTACTTTATTGTTACAAAATTTCAAGGTTTTATGACGCTTCAGTAAAAAGTTACAAGCATTTGTATGTTGCAAACTTTGATAAGTGTAGGACGTACCGTATAGAAGTTAAGGCCATTTGAAGATTTATCAGTGTTTGATTTGGGACTCAAGGGTAGCATAGCTTTGAGCGATAGCTTAAATTGACAAGCGGCTCGAGTACTTTATTGGTAAAAAATTTCAAGGTTTTATGACGCTCCAGTAAAAAGTTACAAGCATTTGTATGTTTGCAAACTTTGATAGGTGTAGGACGTACCGTACAGAAGTTAGGGCCATTTGAAGTTTTATCAGTGTTTGATTTGGGACTCAAGGGTGACATAGCTTTGAGCGATAGCTTAAATTCACAAGAGGCTCGAGTACTTTATTGTTACAAAATTTCAAGGTTTTATGACGCTTCAGTAAAAAGTTACAAGCATTTGTATGTTGCAAACGTTGATAGGTGTAGGATGTACCGTATAGAATTTAGGGCCATTTGAAGTTTTATCAGTGTTTGATTTGGGACTCAAGGGTAGCATAGCTTTGAGCGATAGCTTAAATTGACAAGAGGCTAGAGTACTTTATTGTTACAAAATTTCAAGGTTTTATGACGCTTCAGTAAAAAGTTACAAGCATTTGTATGTTGCAAACGTTGATAGGTGTAGGATGTACCGTATAGAATTTAGGGCCATTTGAAGTTTTATCAGTGTTTGATTTGGGACTCAAGGGTAGCATAGCTTTGAGCGATAGCTTAAATTGCCAAGAGGCTAGAGTACTTTATTGTTAAAAAATTTCAAGGTTTTATGACGCTCCAGTAAAAAGTTATAAGCATTTGTATGTTGCAAACTTTGACAGGTGTAGGGCGTACCGTATAGAAGTTAGGGCCATTATAAGTTTTATCAGTGTTTGATTTGGGACTCAAGGGTAGTATAGCTTTGAGCGATAGCTTAAATTGACAAGAGGCTCGAGTACTTTATTGTTACAAAATTTCAAGGTTTTATGACGCTTCAGTAAAAAGTTACAAGCATTTGTATGTTGCAAACTTTGATAGGTGTAGGATGTACCGTATAGAATTTAGGGCCATTTGAAGTTTTATCACTGTTTGATTTGGGACTCAAGGGTAGCATAGCTTTGAGCGATAGCTTAAATTGACAAGAGGCTCGACTACTTTATTGGTACAAAATTCCAAGGTTTTATGACGCTCCAGTAAAAAGTTACAAGCATTTGTATGTTTGCAAACTTTGATAGGTGTAGGACGTACCGTATAGAAGTTAGGGCCATTTGAAGTTTTATCAGTATTTGATTTGGGACTCAAGGGTAACATAGCTTTGAGCGATAGTTTAAATTGACAAGAGTCTCGAGTACTTTATTGTTACAAAATTTCAAGGTTTTATGACGCTTCAGTAAAAAGTTACAAGCATTTGTATGCTGCAAACGTTGATAGGTGTAGGACGTACCGTATAAAAGTTAGGGCCATCTGAAGTTTTATCAGTGTTTGATTTGGGACTCAAGGGTAGCATAGCTTTGAGCGATAACTTAAATTGACAAGAGGCTCGAGTACTTTATTGTTACAAAATTTCAAGGATTTATGACGCTCCAGTAAAAAGTTACAAGCATTTGTATGTTGCAATCTTTGATAGGTGTAGGATGTACCGTATAGAAGTTAGGGCCATTTGAAGTTTTATCAGTGTTTGATTTGGGACTCAAGGGTAGCATAGGTTTGAGCGATAGCTTAAATTGACAAGAGGCTCGATTACTTTATTGTTACAAAATTTCAAGGTTTTATGACGCTCCAGTAAAAAGTTACAAGCATTTGTATGTTTGCAAACTTTGATAAGTGTAGGACGAACCGTATAGAAGTTAGGGCCATTTGAAGTTTTATCAGTATTTGATGTGGGACTCAATAGCTTTGAGCGATAGCTTAAATTGACAAGAGGCTAGAGTACTTTATTGTTACAAAATTTCAAGGTTTTATGACGCTCCAGTAAAAAGTTATAAGCATTTGTATGTTGCAAACTTTGACAGGTGTAGGACGTACCGTATAGAAGTTAGGGCCATTATAAGTTTTATCAGAGTTTTATTTGGGACTCAAGGGTAGTATAGCTTTGAGCGATAGCTTAAATTAACAAGAGGCTCGAGTACTTTATTGTTACAAAATTTCAAGGTTTTATGACGCTTCAGTAAAAAGTTACAAGCATTTGTATGTTGCAAACGTTGATAGGTGTAGGATGTACCGTATAGAAGTTAGGGCCATTTGAAGTCTTATCAGTGTTTGATTTGGGACTCAAGGGTAGCATAGCTTTGAGCGATAGCTTAAATTGACAAGAGGCTCGATTACTTTATTGTTACAAAATTTCAAGGTTTTATGACGCTTCAGTAAAAAGTTACAAGCATTTGTATGTTGCAAACGTTGATAGGTGTAGGATGTACCGTATAGAAGTTAGGGCCATTTGAAGTTTTATCAGTGTTTGATTTGGGACTCAAGGGTAGCATAGCTTTGAGCGATAGCTGAAGTTGACAAGAGGCTCGAGTACTTTATTGGTACAAAATTTCAAGGTTTTATGACGCTCCAGTAAAAAGTTACAAACATTTGTATGTTGCAAACTTTGACAGGTGTAGCACGTACCGTATAGAAGTTAGGGCCATTTGAAGTTTTATCAGTGTTTGATTTGGGACTCAAGGGTAGCATAGCTTTGAGCGATAGCATAAATTGACAAGAGGCTCGAGTACTTTATTGTTACAAAATGTCAAGGTTTTATGACGCTCCAGTAAAAAGATACAAGCATTTGTATGTTGCAAACTTTGATAAGTGTAGGATGTACCGTATAGAAGTTAGGGCCATTTGAAGTCTTATCAGTGTTTGATTTGGGACTCAAGGGTAGCATAGCTTTGAGCGATAGCTTAAATTGACAAGAGGCTCGAGTACTTTATTGTTACAAAATTTCAAGGTTTTATGACGCTTCAGTAAAAAGTTACAAGCATTTGTATGTTGCAAACGTTGATAGGTGTAGGATGTACCGTATAGAATTTAGGGCCATTTGAAGTTTTATCAGTGTTTGATTTGGGACTCAAGGGTAGCATAGCTTTGAGCGATAGCTTAAATTGACAAGAGGCTCGAGTACTTTATTGGTACAAAATTCCAAGGTTTTATGACGCTCCAGTAAAAAGTTACAAGCATTTGTATGTTTGCAAACTTTGATAGGTGTAGGACGTACCGTATAGAAGTTAGGGCCATTTGAAGTTTTATCAGTATTTGATTTGGGACTCAAGGGTAACATAGCTTTGAGCGATAGTTTAAATTGACAAGAGGCTCGAGTACTTTATTGTTACAAAATTTAAAGGTTTTATGACGCTTCAGTAAAAAGTTACAAGCATTTGTATGCTGCAAACGTTGATAGGTGTAGGACGTACCGTATAAAAGTTAGGGCCATTTGAAGTTTTATCAGTGTTTGATTTGGGACTCAAGGGTAGCAAAGCTTTGAGCGATAGCTTAAATTGACAAGAGGCTCGAGTACTTTATTGATACAAAGTTTCAAGGTTTTATGACGCGCCAGTAAAAAGTTACAACCATTTGTATGTTGCAAACTTCTATAGGTGTAGGACGTACCGTATAGAAGTTAGGGCCATTTGAAGTTTTATCAGTGTTTGATTTGAGACTCAAGGGTAGTATAGCTTTGAGCGATAGCTTAAATTGACAAGAGGCTCGAGTACTTTATTGTTACAAAATTTCAAGTTTTTATGACGGTCCAGTAAAAAGTTACAAGCATGTGTATGTTGCAAACTTTGATAGGTGTAGGACGTATCCTATAGAAGTTGGGGCCATTTGAAGTTTTCTCAGTGTTTGATTTGGGACTCAAGGGTAGCATAGCTTTGAGCGATAGCTTAAATTGACAAGCGGCTCGAGTACTTTATTGTTAAAAAAATTTCAAGGTTTTATGACGCTCCAGTAAAAACTTAGAAGCATATGTATATTGCAAACTTTGAAAGGTGTAGGACGTACCGTATAGAAGTTAGGGCCATTAGAAGTTTTATCAGTGCTTGATTTGGGACTCAAGGGTAGCATAGCTTTGAGCGATAGCTTAAATTGACAAGAGGCTCGAGTACTTTATTGTTACAAAATTTCAATGTTTTATGACGCTCCAGTAAAAAGTTACAAGCATTTGTATGTTGCAAACATTGATAGGTGTAGGACGTACCGTATAGAAGTTAGGGCCATTTGAAGTTTTGTCAGTGTTTGATTTGGGACTCAAGGGTAGCATAGCTTTGAGCGATAGCTTAAATTGACAAGAGGCTCGAGTACTTTATTGTTAAAAAAATTTCAATGTTTTATGACGCTCCAGTATAAACTTAGAAGCATATGTATGTTGCAAACTTTGAAAGGTGTAGGACGTACCGTATAGAAGTTAGGGCCATTAGAAGTTTTATCAGTGCTTGAATTGGGACTCAAGGGTAGCATAGCTTTGAGCGATAGCTTAAATTGACAAGAGGCTCGAGTACTTTATTGTTACAAAATTTCAAGGTTTTATGACGCCCTGTAAAATGTTACAAGCATTTGTATGTTGCAAACTTTGATAGGTGTAGGACGTACCGTATAGAAGTTACGGCCATTTGAAGTTTTATCAGTGTTTGATTTGGGACTCAAGGGTAGCATAGCTTTGAGCGATAGCTTAAATTGACAAGAGGCTCGAGTACTTTATTGTTACAAAATTTCAAGGTTTTATGACGCTCCAGTAAAAAGTTACAAGCATTTGTATGTTGCAAACTTTGATAGGTGTAGGACGTACCGTATAGAAGTAAGGGCCATTTGAAGTTTTATCAGTGTTTGATTTGGGACTCAAGGGTAGCATAGCTTTGAGCGATAACTTAAATTGACAAGAGGCTCGAGTACTTTATAGTTACAAAATTTCAAGGTTTTATGACGCTTCAGTAAAAAGTTACAAGCATTTGTATGTTGCAAACTTTGATAAGTGTAGGACGTACCGTATAGAAGTTAGGGCCATTTGAAGATTTATCAGTGTTTGATTTGGGACTCAAGGGTAGCATAGCTTTGAGCGATAGCTTAAATTGACAAGAGGCTCGAGTACTTTATTGGTAAAAAATTTCAAGGTTTTATGACGCTCCAGTAAAAAGTTACAAGCATTTGTATGTTTGCAAACTTTGATAGGTGTAGGACGTACCGTATAGAAGTTAGGGCCATTTGAAGTTTTATCAGTGTTTGATTTGGGACTCAAGGGTGACATAGCTTTGAGCGATAGCTTAAATTCACAAGAGGCTCGAGTACTTTATTGTTACAAAATTTCAAGGTTTTATGACGCTTCAGTAAAAAGTTACAAGCATTTGTATGTTGCAAACGTTGATAGGTGTAGGATGTACCATATAGAAGTTAGGGCCATTTGAAGTTTTATCAGTGTTTGATTTGGGACTCAAGGGTAGCATAGCTTTGAGCGATAGCTGAAGTTGACAAGAGGCTCGAGTACTTTATTGGTACAAAATTTCAAGGTTTTATGACGCTCCAGTAAAAAGTTATAAACATTTGTATGTTGCAAACTTTGACAGGTGTAGCACGTACCGTATAGAAGTTAGAGCCATTTGAAGTTTTATCTGTGTTTGATTTGGGACTCAAGGGTAGCATAGCTTTGAGCGATAGCTTAAATTGACAAGAGGCTCGAGTACTTTATTGTTACAAAATGTCAAGGTTTTATGACGCTCCAGTAAAAAGATACAAGCATTTGTATGTTGCAAACTTTGATAAGTGTAGGATGTACCGTATAGAAGTTAGGGCCATGTGAAGTCTTATCAGTGTTTGATTTGGGACTCAAGGGTAGCATAGCTTTGAGCGATAGCTTAAATTGACAAGAGGCTCGAGTACTTTATTGGTACAAAATTTCAAGGTTTTATGACGCTCCAGTAAAAAGTTACAAGCATTTTTATGTTTGCAAACTTTGATAGGTGTAGGACGTACCGTATAGAAGTTAGGGCCATTTGAAGTTTTATCAGTATTTGATTTGGGACTCAATAGCTTTGAGCGATAGCTTAAATTGACAAGAGGCTCGAGTACTTTATTGTTACAAAATTTCAAGGTTTTATGACGCTTCAGTAAAAAGTTACAAGCATTTGTATGTTGCAAACTTTGATAGGTGTAGGATGTACCGTATAGAATTTAGGGCCATTTGAAGTTTTATCAGTGTTTGATTTGGGACTCAAGGGTAGCATAGCTTTGAGCGATAGCTTAAATTGACAAGAGGCTCGACTACTTTATTGGTACAAAATTCCAAGGTTTTATGACGCTCCAGTAAAAAGTTACAAGCATTTGTATGTTTGCAAACTTTGATAGGTGTAGGACGTACCGTATAGAAGTTAGGGCCATTTGAAGTTTTATCAGTATTTGATTTGGGACTCAAGGGTAACATAGCTTTGAGCGATAGTTTAAATTGACAAGAGTCTCGAGTACTTTATTGTTACAAAATTTCAAGGTTTTATGACGCTTCAGTAAAAAGTTACAAGCATTTGTATGCTGCAAACGTTGATAGGTGTAGGACGTACCGTATAAAAGTTAGGGCCATCTGAAGTTTTATCAGTGTTTGATTTGGGACTCAAGGGTAGCATAGCTTTGAGCGATAACTTAAATTGACAAGAGGCTCGAGTACTTTATTGTTACAAAATTTCAAGGATTTATGACGCTCCAGTAAAAAGTTACAAGCATTTGTATGTTGCAATCTTTGATAGGTGTAGGATGTACCGTATAGAAGTTAGGGCCATTTGAAGTATTATCAGTGTTTGATTTGGGACTCAAGGGTAGCATAGCTTTGAGCGATAGCTTAAATTGACAAGAGGCTCGAGTACTTTATTGATACAAAGTTTCAAGGTTTTATGACGCGCCAGTAAAAAGTTACAACCATTTGTATGTTGCAAACTTCTATAGGTGTAGGACGTACCGTATAGAAATTAGGGCCATTTGAAGTTTTATCAGTGTTTGATTTGAGACTCAAGGGTAGTATAGCTTTGAGCGATAGCTTAAATTGACAAGAGGCTCGAGTACTTTATTGTTACAAAATTTCAAGTTTTTATGACGGTCCAGTAAAAAGTTACAAGCATGTGTATGTTGCAAACTTTGATAGGTGTAGTACGTACCGTATAGAAGTTACGGCCATTTGAAGTTTTATCAGTGTTTGATTTGGGACTCAAGGGTAGCATAGCTTTGAGCGATAGCTTAAATTGACAAGAGGCTCGAGTACTTTATTGTTACAAAATTTCAAGGTTTTATGACGCTCCAGTAAAAAGTTACAAGCATTTGTATGTTAAAAACTTTGATAGGTGTAGGACGTACCGTAGGGAAGTTAGGACCATTTGAAGTTCTAACAGTGTTTGATTTGGGACTCAAGGGTAGCATAGCTTTGAGCGGTAGCTTAAATTGACAAGAGGCTCGAGTACTTTATTGTTACAAAATTTCAAGGTTTTATGACGCTCCAGTAAAAAGTTACAAGCATTTGTATGTTGCAAACTTTGATAGGTGTAGGACGTACCGTATAGAAGTAAGGGCCATTTGAAGTTTTATCAGTGTTTGATTTGGGAATCAAGGGTAGCATAGCTTTGAGCGATAGCTTAAATTGACAAGAGGCTCGAGTACTTTATTGTTACAAAATTTCAAGGTTTTATGACGCTTCAGTAAAAAGTTACAAGCATTTCTATGTTGCAATATTTGATAGGTGTAGGACGTATCGTATAGCAGTTAAGGCCATTTGAAGTTTTATCAGTGTTTGATTTGGGACTCAAGGGTAGCATAGCTTTGAGCGATAGCTTAAATTGACAAGAGGCTCGAGTACTTTATTGTTACAAAATGTCAAGGTTTTATGACGCTCCAGTAAAAAGTTACAACCATTTGTATGTTTGCAAACTTTGATAGGTGTAGGACGTACCGTATAGAAGTTAGGGCCATTTGAAGTTTTATCAGTGTTTGATGTGGGACTCAAGGGTAACATAGCTTTGAGCGATAGCTTAAATTGACAAGAGGCTCGAGTACTTTATTGTTACAAAATTTCAAGGTTTTATGACGCTCCAGTAAAAAGTTACAAACATTTGTATGTTGCAAACTTTGATAAGTGTAGGACATACCGTATAGAAGTTAGGGCCATTTGAAGATTTATCAGTGTTTGATTTGGGACTCAAGGGTAGCATAGATTTGAGCGATAGCTTAAATTGACAAGAGGCTCGAGTACTTTATTGGTACAAAATTTCAAGGTTTTATGACGCTCCAGTAAAAAGTTACAAGCATTTGTATGTTTGCAAACTTTGATAGGTGTAGGAAGTACCGTATAGAAGTTAGGGCCATTTGAAGTTTTATCAGTGTTTGATTTGGGACTCGAGGGTAACATAGCTTTGAGCGATAGCTTAAATTGACAAGAGGCTAGAGTACTTTATTGTTACAAAATTTCAAGGTTTTATGACGCTCCAGTAAAAAGTTATAAGCATTTGTATGTTGCAAACTTTGACAGGTGTAGGACGTACCGTATAGAAGTTAGGGCCATTATAAGTTTTATCAGAGTTTTATTTGGGACTCAAGGGTAGTATAGCTTTGAGCGATAGCTTAAATTAACAAGAGGCTCGAGTACTTTATTGTTACAAAACTTCAAGGTTTTATGACGCTTCAGTAAAAAGTTACAAGCATTTGTATGTTGCAAACGTTGATAGGTGTAGGATGTACCGTATAGAAGTTAGGGCCATTTGAAGTCTTATCAGTGTTTGATTTGGGACTCAAGGGTAGCATAGCTTTGAGCGATAGCTTAAATTGACAAGAGGCTCGATTACTTTATTGTTACAAAATTTCAAGGTTTTATGACGCTTCAGTAAAAAGTTACAAGCATTTGTATGTTGCAAACGTTGATAGGTGTAGGATGTACCGTATAGAAGTTAGGGCCATTTGAAGTTTTATCAGTGTTTGATTTGGGACTCAAGGGTAGCATAGCTTTGAGCGATAGCTGAAGTTGACAAGAGGCTCGAGTACTTTATTGGTACAAAATTTCAAGGTTTTATGACGCTCCAGTAAAAAGTTACAAACATTTGTATGTTGCAAACTTTGACAGGTGTAGCACGTACCGTATAGAAGTTAGGGCCATTTGAAGTTTTATCAGTGTTTGATTTGGGACTCAAGGGTAGCATAGCTTTGAGCGATAGCATAAATTGACAAGAGGCTCGAGTACTTTATTGTTACAAAATGTCAAGGTTTTATGACGCTCCAGTAAAAAGATACAAGCATTTGTATGTTGCAAACTTTGATAAGTGTAGGATGTACCGTATAGAAGTTAGGGCCATTTGAAGTCTTATCAGTGTTTGATTTGGGACTCAAGGGTAGCATAGCTTTGAGCGATAGCTTAAATTGACAAGAGGCTCGAGTACTTTATTGTTACAAAATTTCAAGGTTTTATGACGCTTCAGTAAAAAGTTACAAGCATTTGTATGTTGCAAACGTTGATAGGTGTAGGATGTACCGTATAGAATTTAGGGCCATTTGAAGTTTTATCAGTGTTTGATTTGGGACTCAAGGGTAGCATAGCTTTGAGCGATAGCTTAAATTGACAAGAGGCTCGAGTACTTTATTGGTACAAAATTCCAAGGTTTTATGACGCTCCAGTAAAAAGTTACAAGCATTTGTATGTTTGCAAACTTTGATAGGTGTAGGACGTACCGTATAGAAGTTAGGGCCATTTGAAGTTTTATCAGTATTTGATTTGGGACTCAAGGGTAACATAGCTTTGAGCGATAGTTTAAATTGACAAGAGGCTCGAGTACTTTATTGTTACAAAATTTAAAGGTTTTATGACGCTTCAGTAAAAAGTTACAAGCATTTGTATGCTGCAAACGTTGATAGGTGTAGGACGTACCGTATAAAAGTTAGGGCCATTTGAAGTTTTATCAGTGTTTGATTTGGGACTCAAGGGTAGCAAAGCTTTGAGCGATAGCTTAAATTGACAAGAGGCTCGAGTACTTTATTGATACAAAGTTTCAAGGTTTTATGACGCGCCAGTAAAAAGTTACAACCATTTGTATGTTGCAAACTTCTATAGGTGTAGGACGTACCGTATAGAAGTTAGGGCCATTTGAAGTTTTATCAGTATTTGATTTGGGACTCAATAGCTTTGAGCGATAGCTTAAATTGACAAGAGGCTCGAGTACTTTATTGTTACAAAATTTCAAGGTTTTATGACGCTTCAGTAAAAAGTTACAAGCATTTGTATGTTGCAAACGTTGATAGGTGTAGGATGTACCATATAGAAGTTAGGGCCATTTGAAGTTTTATCAGTGTTTGATTTGGGACTCAAGGGTAGCATAGCTTTGAGCGATAGCTGAAGTTGACAAGAGGCTCGAGTACTTTATTGGTACAAAATTTCAAGGTTTTATGACGCTCCAGTAAAAAGTTACAAACATTTGTATGTTGCAAACTTTGACAGGTGTAGCACGTACCGTATAGAAGTTAGAGCCATTTGAAGTTTTATCTGTGTTTGATTTGGGACTCAAGGGTAGCATAGCTTTGAGCGATAGCTTAAATTGACAAGAGGCTCGAGTACTTTATTGTTACAAAATGTCAAGGTTTTATGACGCTCCAGTAAAAAGATACAAGCATTTGTATGTTGCAAACTTTAATAAGTGTAGGATGTACCGTATAGAAGTTAGGGCCATGTGAAGTCTTATCAGTGTTTGATTTGGGACTCAAGGGTAGCATAGCTTTGAGCGATAGCTTAAATTGACAAGAGGCTCGAGTACTTTATTGGTACAAAATTTCAAGGTTTTATGACGCTCCAGTAAAAAGTTACAAGCATTTTTATGTTTGCAAACTTTGATAGGTGTAGGACGTACCGTATAGAAGTTAGGGCCATTTGAAGTTTTATCAGTATTTGATTTGGGACTCAATAGCTTTGAGCGATAGCTTAAATTGACAAGAGGCTCGAGTACTTTATTGTTACAAAATTTCAAGGTTTTATGACGCTTCAGTAAAAAGTTACAAGCATTTGTATGTTGCAAACTTTGATAGGTGTAGGATGTACCGTATAGAATTTAGGGCCATTTGAAGTTTTATCAGTGTTTGATTTGGGACTCAAGGGTAGCATAGCTTTGAGCGATAGCTTAAATTGACAAGAGGCTCGACTACTTTATTGGTACAAAATTCCAAGGTTTTATGACGCTCCAGTAAAAAGTTACAAGCATTTGTATGTTTGCAAACTTTGATAGGTGTAGGACGTACCGTATAGAAGTTAGGGCCATTTGAAGTTTTATCAGTATTTGATTTGGGACTCAAGGGTAACATAGCTTTGAGCGATAGTTTAAATTGACAAGAGTCTCGAGTACTTTATTGTTACAAAATTTCAAGGTTTTATGACGCTTCAGTAAAAAGTTACAAGCATTTGTATGCTGCAAACGTTGATAGGTGTAGGACGTACCGTATAAAAGTTAGGGCCATCTGAAGTTTTATCAGTGTTTGATTTGGGACTCAAGGGTAGCATAGCTTTGAGCGATAACTTAAATTGACAAGAGGCTCGAGTACTTTATTGTTACAAAATTTCAAGGATTTATGACGCTCCAGTAAAAAGTTACAAGCATTTGTATGTTGCAATCTTTGATAGGTGTAGGATGTACCGTATAGAAGTTAGGGCCATTTGAAGTATTATCAGTGTTTGATTTGGGACTCAAGGGTAGCATAGCTTTGAGCGATAGCTTAAATTGACAAGAGGCTCGAGTACTTTATTGATACAAAGTTTCAAGGTTTTATGACGCGCCAGTAAAAAGTTACAACCATTTGTATGTTGCAAACTTCTATAGGTGTAGGACGTACCGTATAGAAATTAGGGCCATTTGAAGTTTTATCAGTGTTTGATTTGAGACTCAAGGGTAGTATAGCTTTGAGCGATAGCTTAAATTGACAAGAGGCTCGAGTACTTTATTGTTACAAAATTTCAAGTTTTTATGACGGTCCAGTAAAAAGTTACAAGCATGTGTATGTTGTAAACTTTGATAGGTGTAGTACGTACCGTATAGAAGTTACGGCCATTTGAAGTTTTATCAGTGTTTGATTTGGGACTCAAGGGTAGCATAGCTTTGAGCGATAGCTTAAATTGACAAGAGGCTCGAGTACTTTATTGTTACAAAATTTCAAGGTTTTATGACGCTCCAGTAAAAAGTTACAAGCATTTGTATGTTAAAAACTTTGATAGGTGTAGGACGTACCGTAGGGAAGTTAGGACCATTTGAAGTTCTAACAGTGTTTGATTTGGGACTCAAGGGTAGCATAGCTTTGAGCGGTAGCTTAAATTGACAAGAGGCTCGAGTACTTTATTGTTACAAAATTTCAAGGTTTTATGACGCTCCAGTAAAAAGTTACAAGCATTTGTATGTTGCAAACTTTGATAGGTGTAGGACGTACCGTATAGAAGTAAGGGCCATTTGAAGTTTTATCAGTGTTTGATTTGGGAATCAAGGGTAGCATAGCTTTGAGCGATAGCTTAAATTGACAAGAGGCTCGAGTACTTTATTGTTACAAAATTTCAAGGTTTTATGACGCTTCAGTAAAAAGTTACAAGCATTTGTATGTTGCAATATTTGATAGGTGTAGGACGTATCGTATAGCAGTTAAGGCCATTTGAAGTTTTATCAGTGTTTGATTTGGGACTCAAGGGTAGCATAGCTTTGAGCGATAGCTTAAATTGACAAGAGGCTCGAGTACTTTATTGTTACAAAATGTCAAGGTTTTATGACGCTCCAGTAAAAAGTTACAACCATTTGTATGTTTGCAAACTTTGATAGGTGTAGGACGTACCGTATAGAAGTTAGGGCTATTTGAAGTTTTATCAGTGTTTGATGTGGGACTCAAGGGTAACATAGCTTTGAGCGATAGCTTAAATTGACAAGAGGCTCGAGTACTTTATTGTTACAAAATTTCAAGGTTTTATGACGCTCCAGTAAAAAGTTACAAACATTTGTATGTTGCAAACTTTGATAAGTGTAGGACATACCGTATAGAAGTTAGGGCCATTTGAAGATTTATCAGTGTTTGATTTGGGACTCAAGGGTAGCATAGATTTGAGCGATAGCTTAAATTGACAAGAGGCTCGAGTACTTTATTGGTACAAAATTTCAAGGTTTTATGACGCTCCAGTAAAAAGTTACAAGCATTTGTATGTTTGCAAACTTTGATAGGTGTAGGAAGTACCGTATAGAAGTTAGGGCCATTTGAAGTTTTATCAGTGTTTGATTTGGGACTCGAGGGTAACATAGCTTTGAGCGATAGCTTAAATTGACAAGAGGCTCGAGTACTTTATTGTTACAAAATTTCAAGGTTTTATGACGCTTCAGTAAAAAGTTACAAGCATTTGTATGTTGCAAACGTTGATAGGTGTAGGATGTACCGTATAGAAGTTAGGGCCATTTGACGTTTTATCAGTGTTTGATTTGGGACTCAAGGGTAGCATAGCTTTGAGCGATAGCTTAAATTGACAAGAGGCTAGAGTACTTTATTGTTACAAAATTTCAAGGTTTTATGACGCTCCAGTAAAAAGTTATAAGCATGTGTATGTTGCAAACTTTGACAGGTGTAGGACGTACCGTATAGAAGTTAGGGCCATTATAAGTTTTATCAGTGTTTGATTTGGGACTCAAGGGTAGTATAGCTTTGAGCGATAGCTTAAATTGACAAGAGGCTCGAGTACTTTATTGTTACAAAATTTCAAGGTTTTATGACGCTCCAGTAAAAAGTTACAAACATTTGTATGTTGCAAACTTTGACAGGTGTAGGACGTACCGTATAGAAGTTAGGGCCATTTGAAGTTTTATCAGTGTTTGATTTGGGACTCAAGGGTAGCATAGCTTTGAGCGATAGCTTAAATTGACAAGAGGCTCGAGTACTTTATTGTTACAAAATGTCAAGGTTTTATGACGCTCCAGTAAAAAGTTACAAGCATTTGTATGTTGCAAACTTTGATAAGTGTAGGACGTACCGTATAGAAGTTAGGGCCATTTGAAGTCTTATCAGTGTTTGATTTGGGACTCAAGGGTAGCATAGCTTTGAGCGATAGTTTAAATTGACAAGAGGCTCGAGTACTTTATTGGTACAAAATTTCAAGGTTTTATGACGCTCCAGTAAAAAGTTACAAGCATTTGTATGTTTGCAAACTTTGATAGGTGTAGGACGTACCGTATAGAAGTTAGGGCCATTTGAAGTTTTATCAGTATTTGATTTGGGAGTCAAGGGTAGCATAGCTTTGAGCGATAGTTTAAATTGACAAGACGCTCGAGTACTTTATTGTTACAAAATTTCAAGGTTTTATGACGCTTCAGTAAAAAGTTACAAGCATTTGTATGTTGCAAACGTTGATAGGTGTAGGACGTACCGTATAAAAGTTAGGGCCATCTGAAGTTTTATCAGTGTTTGATTTGGGACTCAAGGGTAGCATAGCTTTGAGCGATAACTTAAATTGACAAGAGGCTCGAGTACTTTATTGTTACAAAATTTCAAGGATTTATGACGCTCCAGTAAAAAGTTACAAGCATTTGTATGTTGCAATCTTTGATAGGTGTAGGATGTACCGTATAGAAGTTAGGGCCATTTGAAGTTTTATCAGTGTTTGATTTGGGACTCAAGGGTAGCAAAGCTTTGAGCGATAGCTTAAATTGACAAGAGGCTCGAGTACTTTATTGTTACAAAATTTCAAGGTTTTATGACGCTTCAGTAAAAAGTTACAAGCATTTGTATGTTGCAAACGTTGATAGGTGTAGGACGTACCGTATAAAAGTTAGGGCCATCTGAAGTTTTATCAGTGTTTGATTTGGGACTCAAGGGTAGCATAGCTTTGAGCAATAACTTAAATTGACAAGAGGCTCGAGTACTTTATTGTTACAAAACTTCAAGGATTTATGACGCTCCAGTAAAAAGTTACAAGCATTTGTATGTTGCAATCTTTGATAGGTGTAGGATGTACCGTATAGAAGTTAGGGCCATTTGAAGTTTTATCACTGTTTGATTTGGGACTCAAG
The DNA here is from genome assembly GCA_920105625.2 of Clusia tigrina. Taxonomy (NCBI): domain Eukaryota; kingdom Metazoa; phylum Arthropoda; class Insecta; order Diptera; family Clusiidae; genus Clusia; species Clusia tigrina. The sequence goes on along the minus strand of OV050033.1, from coordinate 107,123,961 downwards.
GGTAGCATAGCTTTGAGCGATAGCTTAAATTGACAAGAGGCTCGACTACTTTATTGGTACAAAATTCCAAGGTTTTATGCCGCTCCAGTAAAAAGTTACAAGCATTTGTATGTTTGCAAACTTTGATAGGTGTAGGACGTACCGTATAGAAGTTAGGGCCATTTGAAGTTTTATCAGTATTTGATTTGGGACTCAAGGGTAACATAGCTTTGAGCGATAGTTTAAATTGACAAGAGTCTCGAGTACTTTATTGTTACAAAATTTCAAGGTTTTATGACGCTTCAGTAAAAAGTTACAAGCATTTGTATGCTGCAAACGTTGATAGGTGTAGGACGTACCGTATAAAAGTTAGGGCCATCTGAAGTTTTATCAGTGTTTGATTTGGGACTCAAGGGTAGCATAGCTTTGAGCGATAACTTAAATTGGCAAGAGGCTCGAGTACTTTATTGTTACAAAATTTCAAGGATTTATGACGCTCCAGTAAAAAGTTACAAGCATTTGTATGTTGCAATCTTTGATAGGTGTAGGATGTACCGTATAGAAGTTAGGGCCATTTGAAGTTTTATCAGTGTTTGATTTGGGACTCAAGGGTAGCATAGCTTTGAGCGATAGCTTAAATTGACAAGAGGCTCGATTACTTTATTGTTACAAAATTTCAAGGTTTTATGACGCTCCAGTAAAAAGTTACAAGCATTTGTATGTTTGCAAACTTTGATAAGTGTAGGACGTACCGTATAGAAGTTAGGGCCATTTGAAGTTTTATCAGTATTTGATGTGGGACTCAATAGCTTTGAGCGATAGCTTAAATTGACAAGAGGCTAGAGTACTTTATTGTTACAAAATTTCAAGGTTTTATGACGCTCAAGTAAAAAGTTATAAGCATTTGTATGTTGCAAACTTTGACAGGTGTAGGACGTACCGTATAGAAGTTAGGGCCATTATAAGTTTTATCAGAGTTTTATTTGGGACTCAAGGGTAGTATAGCTTTGAGCGATAGCTTAAATTGACAAGAGGCTCGAGTACTTTATTGTTACAAAATTTCAAGGTTTTATGACGCTTCAGTAAAAAGTTACAAGCATTTGTATGTTGCAAACGTTGATAGGTGTAGGATGTACCGTATAGAAGTTAGGGCCATTTGAAGTCTTTCAGTGTTTGATTTGGGACTCAAGGGTAGCATAGCTTTGAGCGATAGCTTAAATTGACAAGAGGCTCGATTACTTTATTGTTACAAAATTTCAAGGTTTTATGACGCTTCAGTAAAAAGTTACAAGCATTTGTATGTAGCAAACGTTGATAGGTGTAGGATGTACCGTATAGAAGTTAGGGCCATTTGAAGTTTTATCAGTGTTTGATTTGGGACTCAAGGGTAGCATAGCTTTGAGCGATAGCTGAAGTTGACAAGAGGCTCGAGTACTTTATTGGTACAAAATTTCAAGGTTTTATGACGCTCCAGTAAAAAGTTACAAACATTTGTATGTTGCAAACTTTGACAGGTGTAGCACGTACCGTATAGAAGTTAGGGCCATTTGAAGTTTTATCAGTGTTTGATTTGGGACTCAAGGGTAGCATAGCTTTGAGCGATAGCTTAAATTGACAAGAGGCTCGAGTACTTTATTGGTACAAAATTCCAAGGTTTTATGACGCTCCAGTAAAAAGTTACAAGCATTTGTATGTTTGCAAACTTTGATAGGTGTAGGACGTACCGTATAGAAGTTAGGGCCATTTGAAGTTTTATCAGTATTTGATTTGGGACTCAAGGGTAACATAGCTTTGAGCGATAGTTTAAATTGACAAGAGGCTCGAGTACTTTATTGTTACAAAATTTCAAGGTTTTATGACGCTTCAGTAAAAAGTTACAAGCATTTGTATGCTGCAAACGTTGATAGGTGTAGGACGTACCGTATAAAAGTTAGGGCCATTTGAAGTTTTATCAGTGTTTGATTTGGGACTCAAGGGTAGCATAGCTTTGAGCGATAGCTTAAATTGACAAGAGGCTCGAGTACTTTATTGATACAAAGTTTCAAGGTTTTATGACGCGCCAGTAAAAAGTTACAGCCATTTGTATGTTGCAAACTTCTATAGGTGTAGGACGTACCGTATAGAAGTTAGGGCCATTTGAAGTTTTATCAGTGTTTGATTTGAGACTCAAGGGTAGTATAGCTTTGAGCGATAGCTTAAATTGACAAGAGGCTCGAGTACTTTATTGTTACAAAATTTCAAGTTTTTATGACGGTCCAGTAAAAAGTTACAAGCATGTGTATGTTGCAAACTTTGATAGGTGTAGGACGTACCGTATAGAAGTTACGGCCATTTGAAGTTTTATCAGTGTTTGATTTGGGACTCAAGGGTAGCATAGCTTTGAGCGATAGCTTAAATTGACAAGAGGCTCGAGTACTTTATTGTTACAAAATTTCAAGGTTTTATGACGCTCCAGTAAAAAGTTACAAGCATTTGTATGTTGCAAACTTTGATAGGTGTAGGACGTACCGTATAGAAGTAAGGGCCATTTGAAGTTTTATCAGTGTTTGATTTGGGACTCAAGGGTAGCATAGCTTTGAGCGATAACTTAAATTGACAAGAGGCTCGAGTACTTTATTGTTACAAAATTTCAAGGTTTTATGACGCTTCAGTAAAAAGTTACAAGCATTTGTATGTTGCAAACTTTGATAAGTGTAGGACGTACCGTATAGAAGTTAAGGCCATTTGAAGATTTATCAGTGTTTGATTTGGGACTCAAGGGTAGCATAGCTTTGAGCGATAGCTTAAATTGACAAGAGGCTCGAGTACTTTATTGGTAAAAAATTTCAAGGTTTTATGACGCTCCAGTAAAAAGTTACAAGCATTTGTATGTTTGCAAACTTTGATAGGTGTAGGACGTACCGTATAGAAGTTAGGGCCATTTGAAGTTTTATCAGTGTTTGATTTGGGACTCAAGGGTGACATAGCTTTGAGCGATAGCTTAAATTCACAAGAGGCTCGAGTACTTTATTGTTACAAAATTTCAAGGTTTTATGACGCTTCAGTAAAAAGTTACAAGCATTTGTATGTTGCAAACGTTGATAGGTGTAGGATGTACCGTATAGAAGTTAGGGCCATTTGAAGTTTTATCAGTGTTTGATTTGGGACTCAAGGGTAGCATAGCTTTGAGCGATAGCTGAAGTTGACAAGAGGCTCGAGTACTTTATTGGTACAAAATTTCAAGGTTTTATGACACTCCAGTAAAAAGTTACAAACATTTGTATGTTGCAAACTTTGACAGGTGTAGCACGTACCGTATAGAAGTTAGAGCCATTTGAAGTTTTATCAGTGTTTGATTTGGGACTCAAGGGTAGCATAGCTTTGAGCGATAGCTTAAATTGACAAGAGGCTCGAGTACTTTATTGTTACAAAATGTCAAGGTTTTATGACGCTCCAGTAAAAAGATACAAGCATTTGTATGTTGCAAACTTTGATAAGTGTAGGATGTACCGTGTAGAAGTTAGGGCCATGTGAAGTCTTATCAGTGTTTGATTTGGGACTCAAGGGTAGCATAGCTTTGAGCGATAGCTTAAATTGACAAGAGGCTCGAGTACTTTATTGGTACAAAATTTCAAGGTTTTATGACGCTCCAGTAAAAAGTTACAAGCATTTTTATGTTTGCAAACTTTGATAGGTGTAGGACGTACCGTATAGAAGTTAGGGCCATTTGAAGTTTTATCAGTATTTGATTTGGGACTCAATAGCTTTGAGCGATAGCTTAAATTGACAAGAGGCTCGAGTACTTTATTGTTACAAAATTTCAAGGTTTTATGACGCTTCAGTAAAAAGTTACAAGCATTTGTATGTTGCAAACGTTGATAGGTGTAGGATGTACCGTATAGAATTTAGGGCCATTTGAAGTTTTATCAGTGTTTGATTTGGGACTCAAGGGTAGCATAGCTTTGAGCGATAGCTTAAATTGACAAGAGGCTCAAGTACTTTATTGTTACAAAATTTCAAGGTTTTATGACGCTCCAGTAAAAAGTTACAAGCATTTGTATGTTAAAAACTTTGATAGGTGTAGGACGTACCGTAGGGAAGTTAGGACCATTTGAAGTTCTAACAGTGTTTGATTTGGGACTCAAGGGTAGCATAGCTTTGAGCGGTAGCTTAAATTGACAAGAGGCTCGAGTACTTTATTGTTACAAAATTTCAAGGTTTTATGACGCTCCAGTAAAAAGTTACAAGCATTTGTATGTTGCAAACTTTGATAGGTGTAGGACGTACCGTATAGAAGTAAGGGCCATTTGAAGTTTTATCAGTGTTTGATTTGGGAATCAAGGGTAGCATAGCTTTGAGCGATAGCTTAAATTGACAAGAGGCTCGAGTACTTTATTGTTACAAAATTTCAAGGTTTTATGACGCTTCAGTAAAAAGTTACAAGCATTTGTATGTTGCAATATTTGATAGGTGTAGGACGTATCGTATAGCAGTTAAGGCCATTTGAAGTTTTATCAGTGTTTGATTTGGGACTCAAGGGTAGCATAGCTTTGAGCGATAGCTTAAATTGACAAGAGGCTCGAGTACTTTATTGTTACAAAATGTCAAGGTTTTATGACGCTCCAGTAAAAAGTTACAACCATTTGTATGTTTGCAAACTTTGATAGGTGTAGGACGTACCGTATAGAAGTTAGGGCCATTTGAAGTTTTATCAGTGTTTGATGTGGGACTCAAGGGTAACATAGCTTTGAGCGATAGCTTAAATTGACAAGAGGCTCGAGTACTTTATTGTTACAAAATTTCAAGGTTTTATGACGCACCAGTAAAAAGTTACAAACATTTGTATGTTGCAAACTTTGATAAGTGTAGGACATACCGTATAGAAGTTAGGGCCATTTGAAGATTTATCAGTGTTTGATTTGGGACTCAAGGGTAGCATAGATTTGAGCGATAGCTTAAATTGACAAGAGGCTCGAGTACTTTATTGGTACAAAATTTCAAGGTTTTATGACGCTCCAGTAAAAAGTTACAAGCATTTGTATGTTTGCAAACTTTGATAGGTGTAGGACGTACCGTATAGAAGTTAGGGCCATTTGAAGTTTTATCAGTGTTTGATTTGGGACTCAAGGGTAACATAGCTTTGAGCGATAGCTTAAATTGACAAGAGGCTCGAGTACTTTATTGTTACAAAATTTCAAGGTTTTATGACGCTTCAGTAAAAAGTTACAAGCATTTGTATGTTGCAAACGTTGATAGGTGTAGGATGTACCGTATAGAAGTTAGGGCCATTTGAAGTTTTATCAGTGTTTGATTTGGGACTCAAGGGTAGCATAGCTTTGAGCGATAGCTGAAGTTGACAAGAGGCTCGAGTACTTTATTGGTACAAAATTTCCAGGTTTTATGACGCTCCAGTAAAAAGTTACAAACATTTGTATGTTGCAAACTTTGACAGGTGTAGCACGTACCGTATAGAAGTTAGGGCCATTTGAAGTTTTATCAGTGTTTGATTTGGGACTCAAGGGTAGCATAGCTTTGAGCGATAGCTTAAATTGACAAGAGGCTCGAGTACTTTATTGTTACAAAATGTCAAGGTTTTATGACGCTCCAGTAAAAAGATACAAGCATTTGTATGTTGCAAACTTTGATAAGTGTAGGATGTACCGTATAGAAGTTAGGGCCAGTTGAAGTCTTATCAGTGTTTGATTTGGGACTCAAGGGTAGCATAGCTTTGAGCGATAGCTTAAATTGACAAGAGGCTCGAGTACTTTATTGGTACAAAATTTCAAGGTTTTATGACGCTCCAGTAAAAAGTTACAAGCATTTGTATGTTTGAAAACTTTGATAGGTGTAGGACGTACCGTATAGAAGTTAGGGCCATTTGAAGTTTTATCAGTATTTGATTTGGGACTCAATAGCTTTGAGCGATAGCTTAAATTGACAAGAGGCTCGAGTACTTTATTGTTACAAAATTTCAAGGTTTTATGACGCTTCAGTAAAAAGTTACAAGCATTTGTATGTTGCAAACGTTGATAGGTGTAGGATGTACCGTATAGAATTTAGGGCCATTTGACGTTTTATCAGTGTTTGATTTGGGACTCAAGGGTAGCATAGCTTTGAGCGATAGCTTAAATTGACAAGAGGCTAGAGTACTTTATTGTTACAAAATTTCAAGGTTTTATGACGCTCCAGTAAAAAGTTATAAGCATTTGTATGTTGCAAACTTTGACAGGTGTAGGACGTACCGTATAGAAGTTAGGGCCATTATAAGTTTTATCAGTGTTTGATTTGGGACTCAAGGGTAGTATAGCTTTGAGCGATAGCTTAAATTGACAAGAGGCTCGAGTACTTTATTGTTACAAAATTTCAAGGTTTTATGACGCTCCAGTAAAAAGTTACAAACATTTGTATGTTGCAAACTTTGACAGGTGTAGGACGTACCGTATAGAAGTTAGGGCCATTTGAAGTTTTATCAGTGTTTGATTTGGGACTCAAGGGTAGCATAGCTTTGAGCGATAGCTTAAATTGACAAGAGGCTCGAGTACTTTATTGTTACAAAATGTCAAGGTTTTATGACGCTCCAGTAAAAAGTTACAAGCATTTGTATGTTGCAAACTTTGATAACTGTAGGACGTACCGTATAGAAGTTAGGGCCATTTGAAGTCTTATCAGTGTTTGATTTGGGACTCAAGGGTAGCATAGCTTTGAGCGATAGTTTAAATTGACAAGAGGCTCGAGTACTTTATTGGTACAAAATTTCAAGGTTTTATGACGCTCCAGTAAAAAGTTACAAGCATTTGTATGTTTGCAAACTTTGATAGGTGTAGGACGTACCGTATAGAAGTTAGGGCCATTTGAAGTTTTATCAGTATTTGATTTGGGAGTCAAGGGTAACATAGCTTTGAGCGATAGTTTAAATTGACAAGACGCTCGAGTACTTTATTGTTACAAAATTTCAAGGTTTTATGACGCTTCAGTAAAAAGTTACAAGCATTTGTATGTTGCAAACGTTGATAGGTGTAGGACGTACCGTATAAAAGTTAGGGCCATCTGAAGTTTTATCAGTGTTTGATTTGGGACTCAAGGGTAGCATAGCTTTGAGCGATAACTTAAATTGACAAGAGGCTCGAGTACTTTATTGTTACAAAATTTCAAGGATTTATGACGCTCCAGTAAAAAGTTACAAGCATTTGTATGTTGCAATCTTTGATAGGTGTAGGATGTACCGTATAGAAGTTATGGCCATTTGAAGTTTTATCAGTGTTTGATTTGGGACTCAAGGGTAGCAAAGCTTTGAGCGATAGCTTAAATTGACAAGAGGCTCGAGTACTTTATTGATACAAAGTTTCAAGGTTTTATGACGCGCCAGTAAAAAGTTACAACCATTTGTATGTTGCAAACTTCTATAGGTGTAGGACGTATCGTATAGAAGTTAGGGCCATTTGAAGTTTTCTCAGTGTTTGATTTAAGACTCAAGGGTAGTATAGCTTTGAGCGATAGCTTAAATTGACAAGAGGCTCGAGTACTTTATTGTTACAAAATTTCAAGGTTTTATGACGCTTCAGTAAAAAGTTACAAGTATTTGTATGTTGCAATATTTTATAGGTGTAGGACGTATCGTATAGAAGTTAGCGCCATTTGAAGTTTTATCAGTGTTTGATTTGGGACTCAAGGATAGCATAGCTTTGAGCGATAACTTAAATTGACAAGAGGCTCGAGTACTTTATTGTTACAAAATTTTAAGGTTTTATGACGCTCCAGTAAAAAGTTACAAGCATTTGTATGTTGCAATATTTGACAGGTGTAGGTCGTACCGTATAGAAGTTAGGGCCATTTGAAGTTTTATCAGTATTTGATTTGGGACTCAAGGGTAGCATAGCATTGAGCGATAGCTTAAATTGACAAGAGGCTCGAGTACTTTATTGTTACAAAATTTCAAGATTTTATGACGCTCCAGTAAAAAGTTACAAGCATTTGTATGTTGCAAACTTAGATAGGTGTAGGACGTATCATATAGAAGTTGGGCCATTTGTAGTTTTATCAGTTTTTGATTTGGGACTCAAGGATAGCATAGCTTTGTGCGATAGATTAAATTGACAAGAGGCTCGTGTACTTTATTGTTACAAAATTTCAAGGTTTTATGACGCTCCAGTAAAAAGTAACAAGCATTTGTATGTTGCAAACTTTGATAGGTGTAGGACGTACCGTATTGAAGTTAGGGCCATTTGAAGTTTTATCAGTGTTTGATTTGGGACTCAAGGGTAGCATAGCTTTGAGCGGTAGCTTAAATTGACAAGAGGCTCGAGTACTTTATTGTTACAAAATTTCAAGGTTTTATGACGCTCCAGTAAAAAGTTACAAGCATTTGTATGTTGCAAACTTTGATAGGTGTAGGACGTACCGTATAGAAGTTAGGGCCATTTGAAGTTTTATCAGTGTTTTATTTGGGACTCAAGGGTAGCATAGCTTTGAGCGATAGCTTAAATTGACAACAGGTTCGAGTACTTTATTGTTACAAAATTTCAAAGTTTTATGACGCTCCAGTAAAAAGTTACAAGCATTTGTATGTTGCAAACTTTGATAGGTGTAGGACGTACCATATAGAAGTTAGAGCTATTTGAAGTTTTATGAGTGTTTGATTTGTGACTCAAGGGTAGCATAGCTTTGAGCGATAGCTTAAATTGACAAGACGCTCGAGTACTTTATTGTTACAAAATTTCAAGGTTTTATGACGCTCCAGTAAAAAGTTACAAGCATTTGTATGTTGCAAACTTTGATAGGTGTAGGACGTACCGTATAGAAGTTAGGGCCATTTGAAGTTTTATCAGTGTTTGATTTGGGACTCAAGGGTAGCATAGCTTTGAGCGATAGCTTAAATTGACAAGAGGCTCGAGAACTTTATTGGTACAAAATTTCAAGGTTTAAGGACGCTCCAGTAAAAAGTTACAGGCATTTGTATGTTTGCAAACTTTGATAGGTGTAGGACGTACCGTATAGAAGTTAGGGCCATTTGAAGTTTTATCAGTGTTTGATTTGGGACTCAAGGGTAACATAGCTTTGAGCGATAGCTTAAATTGACAAGAGGCTCGAGTACTTTATTGTTACAAAATTTCAAGGTTTTATGACGCTCCAGTAAAAAGTTACAAACATTTGTATGTTGCAAACTGTGATAAGTGTAGGACATACCGTATAGAAGTTAGGGCCATTTGAAGATTTATCAGTGTTTGATTTGGGACTCAAGGGTAGCATAGATTTGAGCGATAACTTAAATTGACAAGAGGCTCGAGTACTTTATTGGTACAAAATTTCCAGGTTTTATGACGCTCCAGTAAAAAGTTACAAACATTTGTATGTTGCAAACTTTGACAGGTGTAGCACGTACCGTATAGAAGTTAGGGCCATTTGAAGTTTTATCAGTGTTTGATTTGGGACTCAAGGGTAGCATAGCTTTGAGCGATAGCTTAAATTGACAAGAGGCTCGAGTACTTTATTGTTACAAAATGTCAAGGTTTTATGACGCTCCAGTAAAAAGATACAAGCATTTGTATGTTGCAAACTTTGATAAGTGTACGATGTACCGTATAGAAGTTAGGGCCAGTTGAAGTCTTATCAGTGTTTGATTTGGGACTCAAGGGTAGCATAGCTTTGAGCGATAGCTTAAATTGACAAGAGGCTCGAGTACTTTATTGGTACAAAATTTCAAGGTTTTATGACGCTCCAGTAAAAAGTTACAAGCATTTGTATGTTTGCAAACTTTGATAGGTGTAGGACGTACCGTATAGAAGTTAGGGCCATTTGAAGTTTTATCAGTATTTGATTTGGGACTCAATAGCTTTGAGCGATAGCTTAAATTGACAAGAGGCTCGAGTACTTTATTGTTACAAAATTTCAAGGTTTTATGACGCTTCAGTAAAAAGTTACAAGCATTTGTATGTTGCAAACGTTGATAGGTGTAGGATGTACCGTATAGAATTTAGGGCCATTTGACGTTTTATCAGTGTTTGATTTGGGACTCAAGGGTAGCATAGCTTTGAGCGATAGCTTAAATTGACAAGAGGCTAGAGTACTTTATTGTTACAAAATTTCAAGGTTTTATGACGCTCCAGTAAAAAGTTATAAGCATTTGTATGTTGCAAACTTTGACAGGTGTAGGACGTACCGTATAGAAGTTAGGGCCATTATAAGTTTTATCAGTGTTTGATTTGGGACTCAAGGGTAGTATAGCTTTGAGCGATAGCTTAAATTGACAAGAGGCTCGAGTACTTTATTGTTACAAAATTTCAAGGTTTTATGACGCTCCAGTAAAAAGTTACAAACATTTGTATGTTGCAAACTTTGACAGGTGTAGGACGTACCGTATAGAAGTTAGGGCCATTTGAAGTTTTATCAGTGTTTGATTTGGGACTCAAGGGTAGCATAGCTTTGAGCGATAGATTAAATTGACAAGAGGCTCGAGTACTTTATTGTTACAAAATGTCAAGGTTTTATGACGCTCCAGTAAAAAGTTACAAGCATTTGTATGTTGCAAACTTTGATAAGTGTAGGACGTACCGTATAGAAGTTAGGGCCATTTGAAGTCTTATCAGTGTTTGATTTGGGACTCAAGGGTAGCATAGCTTTGAGCGATAGTTTAAATTGACAAGAGGCTCGAGTACTTTATTGGTACAAAATTTCAAGGTTTTATGACGCTCCAGTAAAAAGTTACAAGCATTTGTATGTTTGCAAACTTTGATAGGTGTAGGACGTACCGTATAGAAGTTAGGGCCATTTGAAGTTTTATCAGTATTTGATTTGGGAGTCAAGGGTAGCATAGCTTTGAGCGATAGTTTAAATTGACAAGACGCTCGAGTACTTTATTGTTACAAAATTTCAAGGTTTTATGACGCTTCAGTAAAAAGTTACAAGCATTTGTATGTTGCAAACGTTGATAGGTGTAGGACGTACCGTATAAAAGTTAGGGCCATCTGAAGTTTTATCAGTGTTTGATTTGGGACTCAAGGGTAGCATAGCTTTGAGCGATAACTTAAATTGACAAGAGGCTCGAGTACTTTATTGTTACAAAATTTCAAGGATTTATGACGCTCCAGTAAAAAGTTACAAGCATTTGTATGTTGCAATCTTTGATAGGTGTAGGATGTACCGTATAGAAGTTAGGGCCATTTGAAGTTTTATCAGTGTTTGATTTGGGACTCAAGGGTAGCAAAGCTTTGAGCGATAGCTTAAATTGACAAGAGGCTCGAGTACTTTATTGATACAAAGTTTCAAGGTTTTATGACGCGCCAGTAAAAAGTTACAACCATTTGTATGTTGCAAACTTCTATAGGTGTAGGACGTATCGTATAGAAGTTAGGGCCATTTGAAGTTTTCTCAGTGTTTGATTTAAGACTCAAGGGTAGTATAGCTTTGAGCGATAGCTTAAATTGACAAGAGGCTCGAGTACTTTATTGTTACAAAATTTCAAGGTTTTATGACGCTTCAGTAAAAAGTTACAAGTATTTGTATGTTGCAATATTTTATAGGTGTAGGACGTATCGTATAGAAGTTAGCGCCATTTGAAGTTTTATCAGTGTTTGATTTGGGACTCAAGGATAGCATAGCTTTGAGCGATAACTTAAATTGACAAGAGGCTCGAGTACTTTATTGTTACAAAATTTTAAGGTTTTATGACGCTCCAGTAAAAAGTTACAAGCATTTGTATGTTGCAATATTTGACAGGTGTAGGTCGTACCGTATAGAAGTTAGGGCCATTTGAAGTTTTATCAGTATTTGATTTGGGACTCAAGGGTAGCATAGCATTGAGCGATAGCTTAAATTGACAAGAGGCTCGAGTACTTTATTGTTACAAAATTTCAAGATTTTATGACGCTCCAGTAAAAAGTTACAAGCATTTGTATGTTGCAAACTTAGATAGGTGTAGGACGTATCATATAGAAGTTAGGGCCATTTGTAGTTTTATCAGTTTTTGATTTGGGACTCAAGGATAGCATAGCTTTGTGCGATAGATTAAATTGACAAGAGGCTCGTGTACTTTATTGTTACAAAATTTCAAGGTTTTATGACGCTCCAGTAAAAAGTAACAAGCATTTGTATGTTGCAAACTTTGATAGGTGTAGGACGTACCGTATTGAAGTTAGGGCCATTTGAAGTTTTATCAGTGTTTGATTTGGGACTCAAGGGTAGCATAGCTTTGATCGGTAGCTTAAATTGACAAGAGGCTCGAGTACTTTATTGTTACAAAATTTCAAGGTTTTATGACGCTCCAGTAAAAAGTTACAAGCATTTGTATGTTGCAAACTTTGATAGGTGTAGGACGTACCGTATAGAAGTTAGGGCCATTTGAAGTTTTATCAGTGTTTTAATTGGGACTCAAGGGTAGCATAGCTTTGAGCGATAGCTTAAATTGACAACAGGTTCGAGTACTTTATTGTTACAAAATTTCAAAGTTTTATGACGCTCCAGTAAAAAGTTACAAGCATTTGTATGTTGCAAACTTTGATAGGTGTAGGACGTACCATATAGAAGTTAGAGCCATTTGAAGTTTTATGAGTGTTTGATTTGTGACTCAAGGGTAGCATAGCTTTGAGCGATAGCTTAAATTGACAAGACGCTCGAGTACTTTATTGTTACAAAATTTCAAGGTTTTATGACGCTCCAGTAAAAAGTTACAAGCATTTGTGTGTTGCAAACTTTGATAGGTGTAGGACGTACCGTATAGAAGTTAGGGCCATTTGAAGTTTTATCAGTGTTTGATTTGGGACTCAAGGGTAGCATAGCTTTGAGCGATAGCTTAAATTGACAAGAGGCTCGAGAACTTTATTGGTACAAAATTTCAAGGTTTAATGACGCTCCAGTAAAAAGTTACAGGCATTTGTATGTTTGCAAACTTTGATAGGTGTAGGACGTACCGTATAGAAGTTAGGGCCATTTGAAGTTTTATCAGTGTTTGATTTGGGACTCTAGGGTAGCATAGCTTTGAGCGATAGCTTAAATTGACAAGAGGCTCGAGTACTTTATTGTTACAAAATTTCAAGGTTTTATGACGCTCCAGTAAAAAGTTACAAACATTTGTATGTTGCAAACTTTGATAAGTGTAGGACATACCGTATAGAAGTTAGGGCCATTTGAAGATTTATCAGTGTTTGATTTGGGACTCAAGGGTAACATAGCTTTGAGCGATAGCTTAAATTGACAAGAGGCTCGAGTACTTTATTGTTACAAATTTCAAGGTTTTATGACGCTTCAGTAAAAAGTTACAAGCATTTGTATGTTGCAAACGTTGATAGGTGTAGGATGTATCGTATATAAGTTAGGGCCATTTGAAGTTTTATCAGTGTTTGATTTGGGACTCAAGGGTAGCATAGCTTTGAGCGATAGCTGAAGTTGACAAGAGGCTCGAGTACTTTATTGGTACAAAATTTCCAGGTTTTATGACGCTCCAGTAAAAAGTTACAAACATTTGTATGTTGCAAACTTTGACAGGTGTAGCACGTACCGTATAGAAGTTAGGGCCATTTGAAGTTTTATCAGTGTTTGATTTGGGACTCAAGGGTAGCATAGCTTTGAGCGATAGCTTAAATTGACAAGAGGCTCGAGTACTTTATTGTTACAAAATGTCAAGGTTTTATGACGCTCCAGTAAATAGATACAAGCATTTGTATGTTGCAAACTTTGATAAGTGTAGGATGTACCGTATAGAAGTTAGGGCCAGTTGAAGTCTTATCAGTGTTTGATTTGGGACTCAAGGGTAGCATAGCTTTGAGCGATAGCTTAAATTGACAAGAGGCTCGAGTACTTTATTGGTACAAAATTTCAAGGTTTTATGACGCTCCAGTAAAAAGTTACAAGCATTTGTATGTTTGCAAACTTTGATAGGTATAGGACGTACCGTATAGAAGTTAGGGCCATTTGAAGTTTTATCAGTATTTGATTTGGGACTCAATAGCTTTGAGCGATAGCTTAAATTGACAAGAGGCTCGAGTACTTTATTGTTACAAAATTTCAAGGTTTTATGACGCTTCAGTAAAAAGTTACAAGCATTTGTATGTTGCAAACGTTGATAGGTGTAGGATGTACCGTATAGAATTTAGGGCCATTTGACGTTTTATCAGTGTTTGATTTGGGACTCAAGGGTAGCATAGCTTTGAGCGATAGCTTAAATTGACAAGAGGCTAGAGTACTTTATTGTTACAAAATTTCAAGGTTTTATGACGCTCCAGTAAAAAGTTATAAGCATTTGTATGTTGCAAACTTTGACAGGTGTAGGACGTACCGTATAGAAGTTAGGGCCATTATAAGTTTTATCAGTGTTTGATTTGGGACTCAAGGGTAGTATAGCTTTGAGCGATAGCTTAAATTGACAAGAGGCTCGAGTACTTTATTGTTACAAAATTTCAAGGTTTTATGACGCTCCAGTAAAAAGTTACAAACATTTGTATGTTGCAAACTTTGACAGGTGTAGGACGTACCGTATAGAAGTTAGGGCCATTTGAAGTTTTATCAGTGTTTGATTTGGGACTCAAGGGTAGCATAGCTTTGAGCGATAGCTTAAATTGACAAGAGGCTCGAGTACTTTATTGTTACAAAATGTCAAGGTTTTATGACGCTCCAGTAAAAAGTTACAAGCATTTGTATGTTGCAAACTTTGATAAGTGTAGGACGTACCGTATAGAAGTTAGGGCCATTTGAAGTCTTATCAGTGTTTGATTTGGGACTCAAGGGTAGCATAGCTTTGAGCGATAGTTTAAATTGACAAGAGGCTCGAGTACTTTATTGGTACAAAATTTCAAGGTTTTATGACGCTCCAGTAAAAAGTTACAAGCATTTTTATTTTTGCAAACTTTGATAGGTGTAGGACGTACCGTATAGAAGTTAGGGCCATTTGAAGTTTTATCAGTATTTGATTTGGGAGTCAAGGGTAGCATAGCTTTGAGCGATAGTTTAAATTAACAAGAGGCTCGAGTACTTTATTGTTACAAAATTTCAAGGTTTTATGACGCTTCAGTAAAAAGTTACAAGCATTTGTATGTTGCAAACGTTGATAGGTGTAGGACGTACCGTATAAAAGTTAGGGCCATCTGAAGTTTTATCAGTGTTTGATTTGGGACTCAAGGGTAGCATAGCTTTGAGCGATAGCTTAAATTGACAAAAGGCTCGAGTACTTAATTGTTACAAAATTTCTAGGTTTTATGAAGCTCCAGCAAATCTTACAAGCATTTGTATGTTGCAAACTTTGATAAGTGTAGGACGTACCGTATAGAAGTTAGGGCCATTTGAAGCCTTATCAGTGTTTGATTTGGGACTCAAAGTTAGCATAGCTTTGAGCGATAGCTTAAATTGACAAGAGGCTCGAGTACTTTATTGTTACAAAATTTCAAGGTTTTATGACGCTCCAGTAAAAAGTTACAAGCATTTGTATGTTGCAAACTTTGATAGGTGTAGGACGTACCGTATAGAAGTTAGGGCCATTTGAAGTTTTATCAGTGTTTTATTTGGGACTCAAGGGTAGCATAGCTTTGAGCGATAGCTTAAATTGACAACAGGTTCGAGTACTTTATTGTTACAAAATTTCAAAGTTTTATGACGCTCCAGTAAAAAGTTACAAGCATTTGTATGTTGCAAACTTTGATAGGTGTAGGACTTACCATATAGAAGTTAGAGCCATTTGAAGTTTTATGAGTGTTTGATTTGTGACTCAAGGGTAGCATAGCTTTGAGCGATAGCTTAAATTGACAAGACGCTCGAGTACTTTATTGTTACAAAATTTCAAGGTTTTATGACGCTCCAGTAAAAAGTTACAAGCATTTGTATGTTGCAAACTTTGATAGGTGTAGGACGTACCGTATAGAAGTTAGGGCCATTTGAAGTTTTATCAGTGTTTGATTTGGGACTCAAGGGTAGCATAGCTTTGAGCGATAGCTTAAATTGACAAGAGGCTCGAGAACTTTATTGGTACAAAATTTCAAGGTTTAATGACGCTCCAGTAAAAAGTTACAGGCATTTGTATGTTTGCAAACTTTGATAGGTGTAGGACGTACCGTATAGAAGTTAGGGCCATTTGAAGTTTTATCAGTGTTTGATTTGGGACTCTAGGGTAGCATAGCTTTGAGCGATAGCTTAAATTGACAAGAGGCTCGAGTACTTTATTGTTACAAAATTTCAAGGTTTTATGACGCTTCAGTAAAAAGTTACAAGCATTTGTATGTTGCAAACGTTGATACGTGTAGGACGTACCGTATAAAAGTTAGGGCCATCTGAAGTTTAATCAGTGTTTGATTTGGGACTACCCTTAAGTGTAGCTTTGAGCGAACACTTAAATTGACAAGAGGCTGGAGTACTTTATTGTTACAAAATTTCAAGGTTTTATGACGCTCCAGTAAAAAGTTACAAGCATTTGTATGTTGCAAACTTTGATAGGTGTAGGACGTACCGTATAGAAGTTAGGGCCATTTGAAGTTTTATCGGTGTTTGATTTGGGACTCAAGGGTAGCATAGTTTTGAGCGATAGCTTAAATTGACAAGAGGCTCGAGTACTTTATTGGTACAAAATTTCAAGGTTTTATGACGCTCCAGTAAAAAGTTACAAGCATTTGTATGTTGCAAACTTTGATAGGTGTAGGACGTACCGTATAGAAGTTAGGGCCATTTGAAGTTTTATCGGTGTTTGATTTGGGACTCAAGGGTAGCATAGTTTTGAGCGATAGCTTAAATTGACAAGAGGCTCGAGTACTTTATTGGTACAAAATTTCAAGGTTTTATGACGCTCCAGTAAAAAGTTACAAGCATTTGTATGTTGCAAACTTTGATAGGTGTAGGACGTACCGTATAGAAGTTAGGGCCATTTGAAGTTTTATCAGTGTTTTATTTGGGACTCAAGGGTAGCATAGCTTTGAGCGATAGCTTAAATTGACAACAGGCTCGAGTACTTTATTGTCACAAAATTTCAAAGTTTTATGACGCTCCAGTAAAAAGTTACAAGCATTTGTATGTTGCAAACTTTGATAGGTGTAGTACGTACCATATAAAAGTTAGAGCCATTTGAAGTTTTATCAGTGTTTGATTTGGGACTCAAGGGTAGCATAGCTTTGAGCGATAGCTTAAATTGACAAGAGGCTCGAGTACTTTATTGTTACAAAATTTCAAGGTTTTATGACGCTCAAGTAAAAAGTTACAAGTATTTGTATGTTGCAAACTTTGATAGGTGTAGGACGTACCGTATAGAAGTTAGGGCCATTTGAAGTTTTATCAGTGTTTTATTTGGGACTCAAGGGTAGCATAGCTTTGAGCGATAGCTTAAATTGACAACAGGTTCGAGTACTTTATTGTTACAAAATTTCAAAGTTTTATGACGCTCCAGTAAAAAGTTACAAGCATTTGTATGTTGCAAACTTTGATAGGTGTAGGACTTACCATATAGAAGTTAGAGCCATTTGAAGTTTTATGAGTGTTTGATTTGTGACTCAAGGGTAGCATAGCTTTGAGCGATAGCTTAAATTGACAAGACGCTCGAGTACTTTATTGTTACAAAATTTCAAGGTTTTATGACGCTCCAGTAAAAAGTTACAAGCATTTGTATGTTGCAAACTTTGATAGGTGTAGGACGTACCGTATAGAAGTTAGGGCCATTTGAAGTTTTATCAGTGTTTGATTTGGGACTCAAGGGTAGCATAGCTTTGAGCGATAGCTTAAATTGACAAGAGGCTCGAGAACTTTATTGGTACAAAATTTCAAGGTTTAATGACGCTCCAGTAAAAAGTTACAGGCATTTGTATGTTTGCAAACTTTGATAGGTGTAGGACGTACCGTATAGAAGTTAGGGCCATTTGAAGTTTTATCAGTGTTTGATTTGGGACTCTAGGGTAGCATAGCTTTGAGCGATAGCTTAAATTGACAAGAGGCTCGAGTACTTTATTGTTACAAAATTTCAAGGTTTTATGACGCTTCAGTAAAAAGTTACAAGCATTTGTATGTTGCAAACGTTGATACGTGTAGGACGTACCGTATAAAAGTTAGGGCCATCTGAAGTTTAATCAGTGTTTGATTTGGGACTACCCTTAAGTGTAGCTTTGAGCGAACACTTAAATTGACAAGAGGCTCGAGTACTTTATTGTTACAAAATTTCAAGGTTTTATGACGCTCCAGTAAAAAGTTACAAGCATTTGTATGTTGCAAACTTTGATAGGTGTAGGACGTACCGTATAGAAGTTAGGGCCATTTGAAGTTTTATCGGTGTTTGATTTGGGACTCAAGGGTAGCATAGTTTTGAGCGATAGCTTAAATTGACAAGAGGCTCGAGTACTTTATTGGTACAAAATTTCAAGGTTTTATGACGCTCCAGTAAAAAGTTACAAGCATTTGTATGTTGCAAACTTTGATAGGTGTAGGACGTACCGTATAGAAGTTAGGGCCATTTGAAGTTTTATCGGTGTTTGATTTGGGACTCAAGGGTAGCATAGTTTTGAGCGATAGCTTAAATTGACAAGAGGCTCGAGTACTTTATTGGTACAAAATTTCAAGGTTTTATGACGCTCCAGTAAAAAGTTACAAGCATTTGTATGTTGCAAACTTTGATAGGTGTAGGACGTACCGTATAGAAGTTAGGGCCATTTGAAGTTTTATCAGTGTTTTATTTGGGACTCAAGGGTAGCATAGCTTTGAGCGATAGCTTAAATTGACAACAGGCTCGAGTACTTTATTGTCACAAAATTTCAAAGTTTTATGACGCTCCAGTAAAAAGTTACAAGCATTTGTATGTTGCAAACTTTGATAGGTGTAGTACGTACCATATAAAAGTTAGAGCCATTTGAAGTTTTATCAGTGTTTGATTTGGGACTCAAGGGTAGCATAGCTTTGAGCGATAGCTTAAATTGACAAGAGGCTCGAGTACTTTATTGTTACAAAATTTCAAGGTTTTATGACGCTCAAGTAAAAAGTTACAAGTATTTGTATGTTGCAAACTTTGATAGGTGTAGGACGTACCGTATAGAAGTTAGGGCCATTTGAAGTTTTATCAGTGTTTTATTTGGGACTCAAGGGTAGCATAGCTTTGAGCGATAGCTTAAATTGACAACAGGTTCGAGTACTTTATTGTTACAAAATTTCAAAGTTTTATGACGCTCCAGTAAAAAGTTACAAGCATTTGTATGTTGCAAACTTTGATAGGTGTAGGACTTACCATATAGAAGTTAGAGCCATTTGAAGTTTTATGAGTGTTTGATTTGTGACTCAAGGGTAGCATAGCTTTGAGCGATAGCTTAAATTGACAAGACGCTCGAGTACTTTATTGTTACAAAATTTCAAGGTTTTATGACGCTCCAGTAAAAAGTTACAAGCATTTGTATGTTGCAAACTTTGATAGGTGTAGGACGTACCGTATAGAAGTTAGGGCCATTTGAAGTTTTATCAGTGTTTGATTTGGGACTCAAGGGTAGCATAGCTTTGAGCGATAGCTTAAATTGACAAGAGGCTCGAGAACTTTATTGTTACAAAATTTCAAGGTTTAATGACGCTCCAGTAAAAAGTTACAGGCATTTGTATGTTTGCAAACTTTGATAGGTGTAGGACGTACCGTATAGAAGTTAGGGCCATTTGAAGTTTTATCAGTGTTTGATTTGGGACTCAAGGGTAGCATAGCTTTGAGCGATAGCTTAAATTGACAAGAGGCTCGAGTACTTTATTGTTACAAAATTTCAAGGTTTTATGACGCTTCAGTAAAAAGTTACAAGCATTTGTATGTTGCAAACGTTGATACGTGTAGGACGTACCGTATAAAAGTTAGGGCCATCTGAAGTTTAATCAGTGTTTGATTTGGGACTACCCTTAAGTGTAGCTTTGAGCGAACACTTAAATTGACAAGAGGCTCGAGTACTTTATTGTTACAAAATTTCAAGGTTTTATGACGCTCCAGTAAAAAGTTACAAGCATTTGTATGTTGCAAACTTTGATAGGTGTAGGACGTACCGTATAGAAGTTAGGGCCATTTGAGGTTTTATCGGTGTTTGATTTGGGACTCAAGGGTAGCATAGTTTTGAGCGATAGCTTAAATTGACAAGAGGCTCGAGTACTTTATTGGTACAAAATTTCAAGGTTTTATGACGCTCCAGTAAAAAGTTACAAGCATTTGTATGTTGCAAACTTTGATAGGTGTAGGACGTACCGTATAGAAGTTAGGGCCATTTGAAGTTTTATCAGTGTTTTATTTGGGACTCAAGGGTAGCATAGCTTTGAGCGATAGCTTAAATTGACAACAGGCTCGAGTACTTTATTGTCACAAAATTTCAAAGTTTTATGACGCTCCAGTAAAAAGTTACAAGCATTTGTATGTTGCAAACTTTGATAGGTGTAGTACGTACCATATAGAACTTAGAGCCATTTGAAGTTTTATCAGTGTTTGATTTGTGACTCAAGGGTAGCATAGCTTTGAGCGATAGCTTAAATTGACAAGAGGCTCGAGCACTTTATTGTTACAAAATTTCAAGGTTTTATGACGCTCCAGTAAAAAGTTACAAGCTTTTGTATGTTGCAAACTTTGATAGGTGTAGGACGTACCGTATAGAAGTTAGGGCCATTTGAAGTTTTATCAGTGTTTGATTTGGGACTCAAGGGTAGCATAGCTTTGAGCGATAGCTTAAATTGACAAGAGGCTCGAGTACTTTATTGGTACAAAATTTCAAGGTTTTATGACGCTCCAGTAAAAAGTTACAGGCATTTGTATGTTTGCAAACTTTGATAGGTGTAGGACGTACCGTATAGAAGTTAGGGCCATTTGAAGTTTTATCAGTGTTTGATTTGGGACTCAAGGGTAGCATAGCTTTGAGCGATAGCTTAAATTGACGAGAGGCTCGAGTACTTTATTGGTACAAAATTTCAAGGTTTTATGACGCGCCAGTAACAAGTTACAGGCATTTGTATGTTTGCAAACTTTGATAGGTGTAGGACGTACCATATAGAAGTTACGGCCATTTGAAGTTTTATCAGTGTTTGATTTGGGACTCTAGGGTAGCATAGCTTTGAGCGATAGCTTAAATTGACAAGAGGCTCGAGTACTTTATTGTTACAAAATTTCAAGGTTTTATGACGCTTCAGTAAAAAGTTACAAGCATTTGTATGTTGCAAACGTTGACAAGTGTAGGACGTACCGTATAAAAGTTAGGGCCATCTGAAGTTTTATCAGTGTTTGATTTGGGACTCAAGGGTAGCATAGCTTTGAGCGATAACTTAAATTGACAAGAGGCTCGAGTACTTTATTGTTACAAAATTCCAGGATTTATGACGCTCCAGTAAAAAGTTACAAGCATTTGTATGTTGCAATCTTTGATAGGTGTAGGATGTACCGTATAGAAGTTAGGGCCATTTGAAGTTTTACCAGTGTTTGATTTGTGACTCAAGGGTAGCATAGCTTTGAGCGATAGCTTAAATTGACAAGAGGCTCGAGTACTTTATTGATAGAAAGTTTCAAGGTTTTGTGACGCTGCAGTAAAAAGTTACAACCATTTGTATGTTGCAAACTTCTATAGGTGTAGGACGTACCGTATAGAAGTTAGAGCCATTTGAAGTTTTATCAGTGTTTGATTTGGGACTCTAGGGTAGCATAGCTTTGAGCGATAGCTTAAATTGACAAGAGGCTCGAGTACTTTATTGTTACAAAATTTCAAGGTTTTATGACGCTCCACAAAATTTCAAGGTTTTATGACGCTTCAGTAAAAAGTTACAAGCATTTGTATGTTGCAAACGTTGACAAGTGTAGGACGTACCGTATAAAAGTTAGGGCCATCTGAAGTTTTATCAGTGTTTGATTTGGGACTCAAGGGTAGCATAGCTTTGAGCGATAACTTAAATTGACAAGAGGCTCGAGTACTTTATTGTTACAAAATTCCAGGATTTATGACGCTCCAGTAAAAAGTTACAAGCATTTGTATGTTGCAATCTTTGATAGGTGTAGGATGTACCGTATAGAAGTTAGGGCCATTTGAAGTTTTACCAGTGTTTGATTTGTGACTCAAGGGTAGCATAGCTTTGAGCGATAGCTTAAATTGACAAGAGGCTCGAGTACTTTATTGATAGAAAGTTTCAAGGTTTTGTGACGCTGCAGTAAAAAGTTACAACCATTTGTATGTTGCAAACTTCTATAGGTGTAGGACGTACCGTATAGAAGTTAGAGCCATTTGAAGTTTTATCAGTGTTTGATTTGGGACTCTAGGGTAGCATAGCTTTGAGCGATAGCTTAAATTGACAAGAGGCTCGAGTACTTTATTGTTACAAAATTTCAAGGTTTTATGACGCTCCAGTAAAAAGTTACAAGCATTTGTATGTTGCAAACTTTGATAGGTGTAGGACGTACCGTAGGGAAGATAGGGCCATTTGAAGTTTTAACAGTGTTTGATTTGGGACTCAAGGGTAGCATAGCTTTGAGCGATAGCTTAAATTGACAAGAGGTTCGAGTACTTTATTGTTACAAAAGTTCAAGGTTTTATGACGCTCCAGTAAAAAGTTACAAGCATTTGTATGTTGCAATATTTGATAGGTGTAGGACGTATCGTATAGCAGTTAAGGCCATTTGAAGTTTTATCAGTGTTTGATTTGGGACTCAAGGGTAGCATAGCTTTGAGCGATAGCTTAAATTGACAAGAGGCTCGAGTTCTTTATTGTTACAAAATTTCAAGGTTTTATGACGCTCCAGTAAAAAGTTACAAGCATTTGTATGTTGCAAACTTTGATAGGTGTAGGACGTACCGTATAGAAGTTAGGGCCATTTGGAATTTTAACAGTGTTTGATTTGGGACTCAAGGGTAGCATAGCTTTGAGAGATAGCTTAAATTGACAAGAGGCTCGAGTTCTTTATTGTTACAAAATTTCAAGGTTTTATGACGCTCCAGTAAAAAGTTACAAGCATTTGTATGTTGCAAACGTTGACAAGTGTAGGACGTACCGTATAAAAGTTAGGGCCATCTGAAGTTTTATCAGTGTTTGATTTGGGACTTAAGGGTAGCATAGCTTTGAGCGATAACTTAAATTGACAAGAGGCTCGAGTACTTTATTGTTACAAAATTTCAAGGTTTTATGACGCTCCAGTAAAAAGTTACAAGCATTTGTATGTTGCAAACTTTGATAGGTGTAGGACGTACCGTAGGGAAGTTGGGGCCATTTGAAGTTTTAACAGTGTTTGATTTGGGACTCAAGGCTAGCATAGCTTTGAGCGATAGCTTAAATTGACAAGAGGCTCGAGTACTTTATTGGTACAAAATTTCAAGGTTTTATGACGCGCCAGTAACAAGTTACAGGCATTTGTATGTTCCAAACTTTGATAGGTGTAGGACGTACCGTATAGAAGTTAGGGCCATTTGAAGTTTTATCAGTGTATGATTTCGGACTCAAGGGTAGCATAGCTTTGAGCGATAACGCAAATTGACATGAGGCTCGAGTACTTTATTTTTACAAAATTTCAAGGTTTTATGACGCTTCAATAAAAAGTTACAAGCATTTGTAAGTTGCAATATTTGATAGATGTAGGACGTATCGTATAGAAGTTAGGGCCATTTGAAGTTTTATCAGTGTTTGATTTGGGACTCAAGGGTAGCATAGCTTTGAGCGATAATTTAAATTGACAAGAGGCTCGAGTACTTTATTGTTACAAAATTTCAAGGTTTTATGACGCTCCAGTAAAAAGTTACAAGCATTTGTATGTTGCAATATTTGATAGGTGTAGGACGTATCGTATAGCAGTTAAGGCCATTTGAAGTTTTATCAGTGTTTGATTTGAGACTCAAGGGTAGCATATCTTTGACCGATAGCTTAAATTGACAAGAGGCTCGAGTACTTTATTGTTACAAAATTTCAAGGTTTTATGACGCTCCAGTAAAAAGTTACAAGCATTTGTATGTTGCAAACTTTGATAGGTGTAGGACGTACCGTATAGAAGTTAGGGCCATTTGAAGTTTTATTAGTGTTTGATTTGGGACTCAAGGGTAGCATAGTTTTGAGCGATAGCTTAAATTGACAAGAGGCTCGAGTACTTTATTGGTACAAAATTTCAAGGTTTTATGACGCTCCAGTAAAAAGTTACAGGCATTTGTATGTTTGCAAACTTTGATAGGTGTAGGACGTACCGTAGGGAAGATAGGGCCATTTGAAGTTTTAACAGTGTTTGATTTGGGACTCAAGGGTAGCATAGCTTTGAGC
Organism: Clusia tigrina; assembly: GCA_920105625.2. Classification (NCBI taxonomy): domain Eukaryota; kingdom Metazoa; phylum Arthropoda; class Insecta; order Diptera; family Clusiidae; genus Clusia; species Clusia tigrina. The sequence goes on along the minus strand of OV050033.1, from coordinate 107,099,832 downwards.
GATAGCTTAAATTGACAAGAGGTTCGAGTACTTTATTGTTACAAAAGTTCAAGGTTTTATGACGCTCCAGTAAAAAGTTACAAGCATTTGTATGTTGCAATATTTGATAGGTGTAGGACGTATCGTATAGCAGTTAAGGCCATTTGAAGTTTTATCAGTGTTTGATTTGGGACTCAAGGGTAGCATAGCTTTGAGCGATAGCTTAAATTGACAAGAGGCTCGAGTTCTTTATTGTTACAAAATTTCAAGGTTTTATGACGCTCCAGTAAAAAGTTACAAGCATTTGTATGTTGCAAACTTTGATAGGTGTAGGACGTACCGTATATAAGTTAGGGCCATTTGAAGTTTTAACAGTGTTTTATTTGGGACTCAAGGGTAGCTCCAGTAAAAAGTTACAAGCATTTGTATGTTGCAAACTTTGATAGGTGTAGGACGTACCGTATGGAAGTTAGGGCCATTTGAAGTTTTAACAGTGTTTGATTTGGGACTCAACGGTAGCATAGCTTTGAGCGATAGCTTAAATTGACAAGAGGCTCGAGTACTTTATTGTTACAAAATTTCAAGGTTTTATGACGCTCCAGTAAAAAGTTACAAGCATTTGTATGTTGCAATATTTGATAGGTGTAGGACGTATCGTATAGCAGTTAAGGCCATTTGAAGTTTTACCAGTGTTTGATTTGGGACTCAAGGGTAGCATAGCCTTGAGCGATAACTTAAATTGACAATTTATAGTTACAAAAGTTCAAGGATTTATGACGCTCCAGTAAAAAGTTACAAGCATTTGTATGTTGCAATCTTTGATAGGTGTAGGATGTACCGTATAGAAGTTAGGGCCATTTGAAGTTTTATCAGTGTTTGATTTGGGACTCAAGGGTAGCATAGCTTTGAGCGATAGCTTAAATTGACAAGAGGCTCGAGTACTTTATTGGTACAAAATTTCAAGGTTTTATGACGCGCCAGTAACAAGTTACAGGCATTTGTATGTTTGCAAACTTTGATAGGTGTGGGACGTACCGTATAGAAGTTAGGGCCATTTGAAGTTTTATCAGTGTTTGACTTGGGACTCAAGGGTAGCATAGCTTTGAGCGATAGCTTAAATTGACAAGAGGCTCGAGTACTTTATTGTTACAAAATTTCAAGGTTTTATGACGCTTCAGTAAAAAGTTACAAGCATTTGTATGTTCCAAACTTTGATAGGTGTAGGACGTACCGTATAGAAGTTAGGGCCATTTGAAGTTTTATCAGTGTATGATTTCGGACTCAAGGGTAGCATAGCTTTGAGCGATAACGCAAATTGACATGAGGCTCGAGTACTTTATTTTTACAAAATTTCAAGGTTTTATGACGCTTCAATAAAAAGTTACAAGCATTTGTAAGTTGCAATATTTGATAGGTGTAGGACGTATCGTATAGAAGTTAGGGCCATTTGAAGTTTTATCAGTGTTTGATTTGGGACTCAAGGGTAGCATAGCTTTGAGCGATAATTTAAATTGACAAGAGGCTCGAGTACTTTATTGTTACAAAATTTCAAGGTTTTATGACGCTCCAGTAAAAAGTTACAAGCATTTGTATGTTGCAATATTTGATAGGTGTAGGACGTATCGTATAGCAGTTAAGGCCATTTGAAGTTTTATCAGTGTTTGATTTGAGACTCAAGGGTAGCATATCTTTGACCGATAGCTTAAATTGACAAGAGGCTCGAGTACTTTATTGTTACAAAATTTCAAGGTTTTATGACGCTCCAGTAAAAAGTTACAAGCATTTGTATGTTGCAAACTTTGATAGGTGTAGGACGTACCGTATAGAAGTTAGGGCCATTTGAAGTTTTATCAGTGTTTAATTTGGGACTCAAGGGTAGCATAGTTTTGAGCGATAGCTTAAATTGACAAGAGGCTCGAGTACTTTATTGGTACAAAATTTCAAGGTTTTATGACGCTCCAGTAAAAAGTTACAGGCATTTGTATGTTTGCAAACTTTGATAGGTGTAGGACGTACCGTAGGGAAGATAGGGCCATTTGAAGTTTTAACAGTGTTTGATTTGGGACTCAAGGGTAGCATAGCTTTGAGCGATAGCTTAAATTGACAAGAGGTTCGAGTACTTTATTGTTACAAAAGTTCAAGGTTTTATGACGCTCCAGTAAAAAGTTACAAGCATTTGTATGTTGCAATATTTGATAGGTGTAGGACGTATCGTACAGCAGTTAAGGCCATTTGAAGTTTTATCAGTGTTTGATTTGGGACTCAAGGGTAGCATAGCTTTGAGCGATAGCTTAAATTGACAAGAGGCTCGAGTTCTTTATTGTTACAAAATTTCAAGGTTTTATGACGCTCCAGTAAAAAGTTACAAGCATTTGTATGTTGCAAACTTTGATAGGTGTAGGACGTACCGTATATAAGTTAGGGCCATTTGAAGTTTTAACAGTGTTTGATTTGGGACTCAAGGGTAGCTCCAGTAAAAAGTTACAAGCATTTGTATGTTGCAAACTTTGATAGGTGTAGGACGTACCGTATGGAAGTTAGGGCCATTTGAAGTTTTAACAGTGTTTGATTTGGGACTCAACGGTAGCATAGCTTTGAGCGATAGCTTAAATTGACAAGAGGCTCGAGTACTTTATTGTTACAAAATTTCAAGGTTTTATGACGCTCCAGTAAAAAGTTACAAGCATTTGTATGTTGCAATATTTGGTAGGTGTAGGACGTATCGTATAGCAGTTAAGGCCATTTGAAGTTTTACCAGTGTTTGATTTGGGACTCAAGGGTAGCATAGCCTTGAGCGATAACTTAAATTGACAATTTATAGTTACAAAATTTCAAGGATTTATGACGCTCCAGTAAAAAGTTACAAGCATTTGTATGTTGCAATCTTTGATAGGTGTAGGATGTACCGTATAGAAGTTAGGGCCATTTGAAGTTTTATCAGTGTTTGATTTGGGACTCAAGGGTAGCATAGCTTTGAGCGATAGCTTAAATTGACAAGAGGCTCGAGTACTTTATTGATACAAAGTTTCAAGGTTTTATGACGCTGCAGTAAAAAGCTACAACCATTTGTATGTTGCAAACTTCTATAGGTGTAGGACGTACCGTATAGAAGTTAGAGCCATTTGAAGTTTTATCAGTGTTTGATTTGAGACTCAAGGGTAGTATAGCGTTGAGCGATAGCTTAAATTAACAAGAGGCTCGAGTACTTTATTGTTACAAAATTTCAAGTTTTTATGACGCTCCAGTAAAAAGTTACAAGCATGTGTATGTTGCAAACTTTGATAGGTGTAGGACGTACCGTATAGAAGTTACGGCCATTTTAAGTTTTATCAGTATTTGATTTGGGACTCAAGGGTAGCATAGCTTTGAGCGATAGCTTAAATTGACTAGAGGCTCGAGTATTATATCGATTGTTACAAAATTTCAAGGTTTTATGACGCTCCAGTAAAAAGTTACAAGCATTTGTATGTTGCAAACTTTGATAGGTGTAGGACGTACCGTTGGGAAGTTAGGGCCATTTGAAGTTTTAACAGTGTTTGATTTGGGACTCAAGGGTAGCATAGCTTTGAGCGATAGCTTAAATTGACAAGAGGCTCGAGTACTTTATTGTTACAAAATTTCAAGGTTTTATGACGCTCCAGTAAAAAGTTACAAGCATTTGTATGTTGCAAACTTTGATAGGTCTAGGACGTACCGTATAGAAGTTAGGGCCATTTGAAGTTTTATCAGTATTTGATTTGGGACTCAAGGGTAGCATAGCTTTGAGCGATAGCTTAAATTGACAAGAGGCTCGAGTACTTTATTGTTACAAAATTTCAAGGTTTTATGACGCTTCAGTAAAAAGTTACAAGCATTTGTATGTTGCAAACTTTGATAGGTGTAGGACGTACCGTATAGAAGTTAGGGCCATTTGAAGTTTTATCAGTGTTTGATTTCGGACTCAAGGGTAGCATAGCTTAGAGCGATAACTTAAATTGACAAGAGGCTCGAGTACTTTATTGTTACTAAATTTCAAGGTTTTATGACGCTTCAATAAAAAGTTACAAGCATTTGTATGTTGCAATATTTGATAGGTGTAGGACGTATCGTATAGAAGTTAGGGCCATTTGAAGTTTTATCAGTGTTTGATTTGGGACTCAAGGGTAGCATAGCTTTGAGCGATAACTTAAATTGACAAGAGGCTCGAGTACTTTCTTGGTACAAAATTTCAAGGTTTTATGACGCTCCAGTAAAAAGTTACAGGCATTTGTATGTTTGCAAACTTTGATAGGTGTAGGACGTACCGTATAGAAGTTAGGGCCATTTGAAGTTTTATCAGTGTTTGATTTGGGTCTCTAGGGTAGCATAGCTTTGAGCGATAGCTTAAATTGACAAGAGGCTCGAGTACTTTATTGTTACGAAATTTCAAGGTTTTATGACGCTTCAGTAAAAAGTTACAAGCATTTGTATGTTGCAAACGTTGATAGGTGTAGGACGTACCGTATAAAAGTTAGGGTCATCTGAAGTTTTATCAGTTTTTGATTTGGGACTCAAGGGTAGCATAGCTTTGAGCGATAACTTAAATTGACAAGAGGCTCGAGTACTTTATTGTTACTAAATTTCAAGGTTTTATGACGCTGCAGTAAAAAGTTACAACCATTTGTATGTTGCAAACTTCTATAGGTGTAGGACGTACCGTATAGAAGTTAGAGCCATTTGAAGTTTTATCAGTGTTTGATTTGAGACTCAAGGGTAGTATAGCGTTGAGCGATAGCTTAAATTGACAAGAGGCTCGAGTACTTTATTGTTACAAAATTTCAAGTTTTTATGACGCTCCAGTAAAAAGTTACAAGCATGTGTATGTTGCAAACTTTGATAGGTGTAGGACGTACCGTATAGAAGTTACGGCCATTTGAAGTTTTATCAGTGTTTGATTTGGGACTCAAGGGTAGCATAGCTTTGAGCGATAGCTTAAATTGACAAGAGGCTCGAGTACTTTATTGTTACAAAATTTCAAGGTTTTATGACGCTTCAGTAAAAAGTTACAAGCATTTGTATGTTGCAAACTTTGATAGGTGTAGGACGTACCGTATAGAAGTTAGGGCCATTTGAAGTTTTATCAGTGTTTGATTTCGGACTCAAGGGTAGCATAGCTTAGAGCGATAACTTAAATTGACAAGAGGCTCGAGTACTTTATTGGTACAAAATTTCAAGGTTTTATGACGCTCCAGTAAAAAGTTACAGGCATTTGTATGTTTGCAAACTTTGATAGGTGTAGGACGTACCGTAGGGAAGATAGGGCCATTTGAAGTTTTAACAGTGTTTGATTTGGGACTCAAGGGTAGCATAGCTTTGAGCGATAGCTTAAATTGACAAGAGGTTCGAGTACTTTATTGTTACAAAAGTTCAAGGTTTTATGACGCTCCAGTAAAAAGTTACAAGCATTTGTATGTTGCAATATTTGATAGGTGTAGGACGTATCGTACAGCAGTTAAGGCCATTTGAAGTTTTATCAGTGTTTGATTTGGGACTCAAGGGTAGCATAGCTTTGAGCGATAGCTTAAATTGACAAGAGGCTCGAGTTCTTTATTGTTACAAAATTTCAAGGTTTTATGACGCTCCAGTAAAAAGTTACAAGCATTTGTATGTTGCAAACTTTGATAGGTGTAGGACGTACCGTATATAAGTTAGGGCCATTTGAAGTTTTAACAGTGTTTGATTTGGGACTCAAGGGTAGCTCCAGTAAAAAGTTACAAGCATTTGTATGTTGCAAACTTTGATAGGTGTAGGACGTACCGTATGGAAGTTAGGGCCATTTGAAGTTTTAACAGTGTTTGATTTGGGACTCAACGGTAGCATAGCTTTGAGCGATAGCTTAAATTGACAAGAGGCTCGAGTACTTTATTGTTACAAAATTTCAAGGTTTTATGACGCTCCAGTAAAAAGTTACAAGCATTTGTATGTTGCAATATTTGATAGGTGTAGGACGTATCGTATAGCAGTTAAGGCCATTTGAAGTTTTACCAGTGTTTGATTTGGGACTCAAGGGTAGCATAGCCTTGAGCGATAACTTAAATTGACAATTTATAGTTACAAAATTTCAAGGATTTATGACGCTCCAGTAAAAAGTTACAAGCATTTGTATGTTGCAATCTTTGATAGGTGTAGGATGTACCGTATAGAAGTTAGGGCCATTTGAAGTTTTATCAGTGTTTGATTTGGGACTCAAGGGTAGCATAGCTTTGAGCGATAGCTTAAATTGACAAGAGGCTCGAGTACTTTATTGATACAAAGTTTCAAGGTTTTATGACGCTGCAGTAAAAAGCTACAACCATTTGTATGTTGCAAACTTCTATAGGTGTAGGACGTACCGTATAGAAGTTAGAGCCATTTGAAGTTTTATCAGTGTTTGATTTGAGACTCAAGGGTAGTATAGCGTTGAGCGATAGCTTAAATTAACAAGAGGCTCGAGTACTTTATTGTTACAAAATTTCAAGTTTTTATGACGCTCCAGTAAAAAGTTACAAGCATGTGTATGTTGCAAACTTTGATAGGTGTAGGACGTACCGTATAGAAGTTACGGCCATTTTAAGTTTTATCAGTGTTTGATTTGGGACTCAAGGGTAGCATAGCTTTGAGCGATAGCTTAAATTGACTAGAGGCTCGAGTATTATATCGATTGTTACAAAATTTCAAGGTTTTATGACGCTCCAGTAAAAAGTTACAAGCATTTGTATGTTGCAAACTTTGATAGGTGTAGGACGTACCGTTGGGAAGTTAGGGCCATTTGAAGTTTTAACAGTGTTTGATTTGGGACTCAAGGGTAGCATAGCTTTGAGCGATAGCTTAAATTGACAAGAGGCTCGAGTACTTTATTGTTACAAAATTTCAAGGTTTTATGACGCTCCAGTAAAAAGTTACAAGCATTTGTATGTTGCAAACTTTGATAGGTCTAGGACGTACCGTATAGAAGTTAGGGCCATTTGAAGTTTTATCAGTATTTGATTTGGGACTCAAGGGTAGCATAGCTTTGAGCGATAGCTTAAATTGACAAGAGGCTCGAGTACTTTATTGTTACAAAATTTCAAGGTTTTATGACGCTTCAGTAAAAAGTTACAAGCATTTGTATGTTGCAAACTTTGATAGGTGTAGGACGTACCGTATAGAAGTTAGGGCCATTTGAAGTTTTATCAGTGTTTGATTTCGGACTCAAGGGTAGCATAGCTTAGAGCGATAACTTAAATTGACAAGAGGCTCGAGTACTTTATTGTTACTAAATTTCAAGGTTTTATGACGCTTCAATAAAAAGTTACAAGCATTTGTATGTTGCAATATTTGATAGGTGTAGGACGTATCGTATAGAAGTTAGGGCCATTTGAAGTTTTATCAGTGTTTGATTTGGGACTCAAGGGTAGCATAGCTTTGAGCGATAACTTAAATTGACAAGAGGCTCGAGTACTTTCTTGGTACAAAATTTCAAGGTTTTATGACGCTCCAGTAAAAAGTTACAGGCATTTGTATGTTTGCAAACTTTGATAGGTGTAGGACGTACCGTATAGAAGTTAGGGCCTTTTGAAGTTTTATCAGTGTTTGATTTGGGTCTCTAGGGTAGCATAGCTTTGAGCGATAGCTTAAATTGACAAGAGGCTCGAGTACTTTATTGTTACAAAATTTCAAGGTTTTATGACGCTTCAGTAAAAAGTTACAAGCATTTGTATGTTGCAAACGTTGATAGGTGTAGGACGTACCGTATAAAAGTTAGGGTCATCTGAAGTTTTATCAGTTTTTGATTTGGGACTCAAGGGTAGCATAGCTTTGAGCGATAACTTAAATTGACAAGAGGCTCGAGTACTTTATTGTTACTAAATTTCAAGGTTTTATGACGCTGCAGTAAAAAGTTACAACCATTTGTATGTTGCAAACTTCTATAGGTGTAGGACGTACCGTATAGAAGTTAGAGCCATTTGAAGTTTTATCAGTGTTTGATTTGAGACTCAAGGGTAGTATAGCGTTGAGCGATAGCTTAAATTGACAAGAGGCTCGAGTACTTTATTGTTACAAAATTTCAAGTTTTTATGACGCTCCAGTAAAAAGTTACAAGCATGTGTATGTTGCAAACTTTGATAGGTGTAGGACATACCGTATAGAAGTTACGGCCATTTGAAGTTTTATCAGTGTTTGATTTGGGACTCAAGGGTAGCATAGCTTTGAGCGATAGCTTAAATTGACAAGAGGCTCGAGTACTTTATTGTTACAAAATTTCAAGGTTTTATGACGCTTCAGTAAAAAGTTACAAGCATTTGTATGTTGCAAACTTTGATAGGTGTAGGACGTACCGTATAGAAGTTAGGGCCATTTGAAGTTTTATCAGTGTTTGATTTCGGACTCAAGGGTAGCATAGCTTAGAGCGATAACTTAAATTGACAAGAGGCTCGAGTACTTTATTGTTACTAAATTTCAAGGTTTTATGACGCTTCAATAAAAAGTTACAAGCATTTGTATGTTGCAATATTTGATAGGTGTAGGACGTATCGTATAGAAGTTAGGGCCATTTGAAGTTTTATCAGTGTTTGATTTGGGACTCAAGGGTAGCATAGCTTTGAGCGATAACTTAAATTGACAAGAGGCTCGAGTACTTTCTTGGTACAAAATTTCAAGGTTTTATGACGCTCCAGTAAAAAGTTACAGGCATTTGTATGTTTGCAAACTTTGATAGGTGTTGGACGTACCGTATAGAAGTTAGGGCCATTTGAAGTTTTATCAGTATTTGATTTGGGACTCAAGGGTAGCATAGCTTTGAGCGATAGCTTAAATTGAGAAGAGGCTCGAGTACTTTATTGTTACAAAATTTCAAGGTTTTATGACGCTCCAGTAAAAAGTTACAAGCATGTGTATGTTGCAAACTTTGATAGGTGTAGGACGTACCGTATAGAAGTTACGGCCATTTGAAGTTTTATCAGTGTTTGATTTGGGACTCAAGGGTAGCATAGCTTTGAGCGATAACTTAAATTGACAAGAGCCTCGAGTACTTTATTGTTACTAAATTTCAAGGTTTTATGACGCTTCAGTAAAAAGTTACAAGCATTTGTATGTTGCAAACTTTGATAGGTGTAGGACGTACCGTATAGAAGTTAGGGCCATTTGAAGTTTTATCAGTGTTTGATTTCGGACTCAAGGGTAGCATAGCTTAGAGCGATAACTTAAATTGACAAGAGGCTCGAGTACTTTATTGTTACTAAATTTCAAGGTTTTATGACGCTTCAATAAAAAGTTACAAGCATTTGTGTGTTGCAATATTTGATAGGTGTAGGACGTATCGTATAGAAGTTAGGGCCATTTGAAGTTTTATCAGTGTTTGATTTGGGACTCAAGGGTAGCATAGCTTTGAGCGATAACTTAAATTGACAAGAGGCTCGAGTACTTTCTTGGTACAAAATTTCAAGGTTTTATGACGCTCCAGTAAAAAGTTACAGGCATTTGTATGTTTGCAAACTTTGATAGGTGTAGGACGTACCGTATAGAAGTTAGGGCCATTTGAAGTTTTATCAGTGTTTGATTTGGGTCTCTAGGGTAGCATAGCTTTGAGCGATAGCTTAAATTGACAAGAGGCTCGAGTACTTTATTGTTACAAAATTTCAAGGTTTTATGACGCTTCAGTAAAAAGTTACAAGCATTTGTATGTTGCAAACGTTGATAGGTGTAGGACGTACCGTATAAAAGTTAGGGTCATCTGAAGTTTTATCAGTTTTTGATTTGGGACTCAAGGGTAGCATAGCTTTGTGCGATAACTTAAATTGACAAGAGGCTCGAGTACTTTATTGTTACTAAATTTCAAGGTTTTATGACGCTGCAGTAAAAAGTTACAACCATTTGTATGTTGCAAACTTCTATAGGTGTAGGACGTACCGTATAGAAGTTAGAGCCATTTGAAGTTTTATCAGTGTTTGATTTGAGACTCAAGGGTAGTATAGCGTTGAGCGATAGCTTAAATTGACAAGAGGCTCGAGTACTTTATTGTTACAAAATTTCAAGTTTTTATGACGCTCCAGTAAAAAGTTACAAGTATGTGTATGTTGCAAACTTTGATAGGTGTAGGACGTACCGTATAGAAGTTACGGCCATTTGAAGTTTTATCAGTGTTTGATTTGGGACTCAAGGGTAGCATAGCTTTGAGCGATAGCTTAAATTGACAAGAGGCTCGAGTATTATATCGATTGTTACAAAATTTCAAGGTTTTATGACGCTCCAGTAAAAAGTTACAAGCATTTGTATGTTGCAAACTTTGATAGGTGTTGGACGTACCGTTGGGAAGTTAGGGCCATTTGAAGTTTTAACAGTGTTTGATTTGGGACTCAAGGGTAGCATAGCTTTGAGCGATAGCTTAAATTGACAAGAGGCTCGAGTACTTTATTGTTACAAAATTTCAAGGTTTTATGACGCTCCAGTAAAAAGTTACAAGCATTTGTATGTTGCAAACTTTGATAGGTGTTGGACGTACCGTATAGAAGTTAGGGCCATTTGAAGTTTTATCAGTATTTGATTTGGGACTCAAGGGTAGCATAGCTTTGAGCGATAGCTTAAATTGACAAGAGGCTCGAGTACTTTATTGTTACAAAATTTCAAGGTTTTATGACGCTTCAGTAAAAAGTTACAAGCATTTGTATGTTGCAAACTTTGATAGGTGTAGGACGTACCGTATAGAAGTTAGGGCCATTTGAAGTTTTATCAGTGTTTGATTTCGGACTCAAGGGTAGCATAGCTTAGAGCGATAACTTAAATTGACAAGAGGCTCGAGTACTTTATTGTTACTAAATTTCAAGGTTTTATGACGCTTCAATAAAAAGTTACAAGCATTTGTATGTTGCAATATTTGATAGGTGTAGGACGTATCGTATAGAAGTTAGGGCCATTTGAAGTTTTATCAGTGTTTGATTTGGGACTCAAGGGTAGCATAGCTTTGAGCGATAACTTAAATTGACAAGAGGCTCGAGTACTTTCTTGGTACAAAATTTCAAGGATTTATGACGCTCCAGTAAAAAGTTACAGGCATTTGTATGTTTGCAAACTTTGATAGGTGTAGGACGTACCGTATAGAAGTTAGGGCCATTTGAAGTTTTATCAGTGTTTGATTTGGGTCTCTAGGGTAGCATAGCTTTGAGCGATAGCTTAAATTGACAAGAGGCTCGAGTACTTTATTGTTACAAAATTTCAAGGTTTTATGACGCTTCAGTAAAAAGTTACAAGCATTTGTATGTTGCAAACGTTGATAGGTGTAGGACGTACCGTATAAAAGTTAGGGTCATCTGAAGTTTTATCAGTTTTTGATTTGGGACTCAAGGGTAGCATAGCTTTGAGCGATAACTTAAATTGACAAGAGGCTCGAGTACTTTATTGTTACAAAATTTCAAGGACTTATGACGCTCCAGTAAAAAGTTACAAGCATTTGTATGTTGCAATCTTTGATAGGTGTAGGATGTACCGTATAGAAGTTATGGCCATTTGAAGTTTTATCAGTGTTTGATTTGGGACTCAAGGGTAGCATAGCTTTGCGCGATAGCTTAAATTGACAAGAGGCTCGAATACTTTATTGATACAAAGTTTCAAGGTTTTATGACGCGCCGGTAAAAAGTTACAACCATTTGTATGTTGCAAACTTCTATAGGTGTAGGAGGTACCGTATAGAAGTTAGAGCCATTTGAAGTTTTATCAGTGTTTGATTTGAGACTCAAGGGTAGTATAGCGTTGAGCGATAACTTAAATTGACAAGAGGCTCGAGTACTTTATTGTTACAAAATTTCAAGTTTTTATGACGCTCCAGTAAAAAGTTACAAGCATGTGTATGTTGCAAACTTTGATAGGTGTAGGACGTACCGTATAGAAGTTACGGCCATTTGAAGTTTTATCAGTGTTTGATTTGGGACTCAAGGGTAGCATAGCTTTGAGCGATAGCTTAAATTGACAAGAGGCTCGGGTACTTTATTGTTACAAAATTTCAAGGTTTTATGACGCTTCAGTAAAAAGTTACAAGTATTTGTATGTTGCAAACTTTGATAGGTGTAGGACGTACCGTATAGAAGTTACGGCCATTTGAAGTTTTATCAGTGTTTGATTTGGGACTCAAGGTAGCATAACTTTGAGCGATAGCTTAAATTGACAAGAGGCTCGAATACTTTATTGATACAAAGTTTCAAGGTTTTATGACGCGCCAGTAAAAAGTTACAACCATTTGTATGTTGCAAACTTCTATAGGTGTAGGACGTACCGTATAGAAGTTAGAGCCATTTGAAGTTTTATCAGTGTTTGATTTGAGACTCAAGGGTAGTATAGCTTTGAGCGATAGCTTAAATTGACAAGAGGCTCGAGTACTTTATTGTTACAAAATTTCAAGTTTTTATGACGCAGCAGTAAAAAGTTACAGGCATTTGTATGTTTTCAAACTTTGATAGGTGTAGGACGTACCGTATAGAAGTTAGGGCCATTTGAAGTTTTATCAGTGTTTGATTTGGGTCTCTAGGGTAGCATAGCTTTGAGCGATAGCTTAAATTGACAAGAGGCTCGAGTACTTTATTGTTACAAAATTTCAAGGTTTTATGACGCATCAGTAAAAAGTTACAAGCATTTGTATGTTGCAAAAGTTGATAGGTGTAGGACGTACCGTAGGGAAGTTAGGGCCATTTGAAATTTTAACAATGTTTGATTTGGGACTCAAGGGTAGCATAGCTTTGAGCGATAGCTTAAATTGACAAGAGGCTCGAGTACTTTATTGTTACAAAATTTCAAGGTTTTATGACGCTCCAGTAAAAAGTTACAAGCATTTGTATGTTGCAAACTTTGATAGGTGTAGGACGTACCGTATAGAAGTTAGGGCCATTTGAAGTTTTATCAGTGTTTGATTTGGGACTCAAGGGTAGCGTAGCTTTGAGCGATAGCTTAAATTGACAAGAGGCTCGAGTACTTTATTGTTACAAAATTTCAAGTTTTTATGACGCTCCAGTAAAAAGTTACAAGCATGTTTATGTTGCAAACTTTGATAGGTGTAGGACGTACCGTAGGGAAGTTAAGGCCATTTGAAATTTTAACAATGTTTGATTTGGGACTCAAGGGTAGCATAGCTTTGAGCGATAGCTTAAATTGACAAGAGGCTCGAGTACTTTATGGTTACAAAATTTCAAGGTTTTATGACGCTCCAGTAAAAAGTTACAAGCATTTGTATGTTGCAAACTTTGATAGGTGTAGGACGTACCGTATAGAAGTTAGGGCCATTTGAAATTTTATCAGTGTTTGATTTGGGACTCAAGGGTAGCGTAGCTTTGAGCGATAGCTTAAATTGACAAGAGGCTCGAGTACTTTATTGTTACAAAATTTCAAGGTTTTATGACGCTTCAGTAAAAAGTTACAAGCATTTGTATGTTGCAAACTTTGATAGGTGTAGGACGTACCGTATAGAAGTTAGGGCCATTTGAATTTTTATCAGTGTTTGATTTCGGACTCAAGGGTAGCATAGCTTTGAGCGATAACTTAAATTGACAAGAGGCTCGAGTACTTTATTGTTACACAATTTCAAGGTTTTATGACGCTTCAATAAAAAGTTACAAGCATTTGTATGTTGCAATATTTGATAGGTGTAGGACGTATCGTATAGAAGTTAGGGCCATTTGAAGTTTTATCAGTGTTTTATTTGGGACTCAAAGGTAGTATAGCTTTGAGCGATAACTTAAATTGACAAGAGGCTCGAGTACTTTATTGTTACAAAATTTCAAGGTTTTATGACGCTTCAGTAAAAAGTTACAAGCATTTGTATGTTGCAAACTTTGATAGGTGTAGGACGTACCGTATAGAAGTTAGGGCCATTTGAAGTTTTTTCAGTGTTTGATTTCGGACTCAAGGGTAGCATAGCTTAGAGCGATAACTTAAATTGACAAGAGGCTCGAGTACTTTATTGTTACTAAATTTCAAAATTTTATGACGCTTCAATAAAAAGTTACAAACATTTGTATGTTGCAATATTTGATAGGTGTAGGACGTATCGTATAGAAGCTAGGGCCATTTGAAGTTCTATCAGTGTTTGATTTGGGACTCAAGGGTAGCATAGCTTTGAGCGATAACTTAAATTGACAAGAGGCTCGAGTACTTTCTTGGTACAAAATTTCAAGGATTTATGACGCTCCAGTAAAAAGTTACAGGCATTTGTATGTTTGCAAACTTTGATAGGTGTAGGACGTACCGTATAGAAGTTAGGGCCATTTGAAGTTTTATCAGTGTTTGATTTGGGTCTCTAGGGTAGCATAGCTTTGAGCGATAGCTTAAATTGACAAGAGGCTCGAGTACTTTATTGTTACAAAATTTCAAGGTTTTATGACGCTTCAGTAAAAAGTTACAAGCATTTGTATGTTGCAAACGTTGATAGGTGTAGGACGTACCGTATAAAAGTTAGGGTCATCTGAAGTTTTATCAGTTTTTGATTTGGGACTCAAGGGTAGCATAGCTTTGAGCGATAACTTAAATTGACAAGAGGCTCGAGTACTTTATTGTTACAAAATTTCAAGGACTTATGACGCTCCAGTAAAAAGTTACAAGCATTTGTATGTTGCAATCTTTGATAGGTGTAGGATGTACCGTATAGAAGTTATGGCCATTTGAAGTTTTATCAGTGTTTGATTTGGGACTCAAGGGTAGCATAGCTTTGCGCGATAGCTTAAATTGACAAGAGGCTCGAATACTTTATTGATACAAAGTTTCAAGGTTTTATGACGCGCCAGTAAAAAGTTACAACCATTTGTATGTTGCAAACTTCTATAGGTGTAGGAGGTACCGTATAGAAGTTAGAGCCATTTGAAGTTTTATCAGTGTTTGATTTGAGACTCAAGGGTAGTATAGCGTTGAGCGATAACTTAAATTGACAAGAGGCTCGAGTACTTTATTGTTACAAAATTTCAAGTTTTTATGACGCTCCAGTAAAAAGTTACAAGCATGTGTATGTTGCAAACTTTGATAGGTGTAGGACGTACCGTATAGAAGTTACGGCCATTTGAAGTTTTATCAGTGTTTGATTTGGGACTCAAGGGTAGCATAGCTTTGAGCGATAGCTTAAATTGACAAGAGGCTCGGGTACTTTATTGTTACAAAATTTCAAGGTTTTATGACGCTTCAGTAAAAAGTTACAAGCATTTGTATGTTGCAAACTTTGATAGGTGTAGGACGTACCGTATAGAAGTTAGGGCCATTTGAAGTTTTATCAGTGTTTGATTTCGGATTCAAGGGTAGCATAGCTTTGAGCGATAACTTAAATTGACAAGAGGCTCGAGTACTTTATTGATACAAAGTTTCAAGGTTTTATGACGCGCCAGTAAAAAGTTACAACCATTTGTATGTTGCAAACTTCTATAGGTGTAGGACGTACCGTATAGAAGTTAGAGCCATTTGAAGTTTTATCAGTGTTTGATTTGAGACTCAAGGTAGCATAGCTTTGAGCGATAGCTTAAATTGACAAGAGGCTCGAATACTTTATTGATACAAAGTTTCAAGGTTTTATGACGCGCCAGTAAAAAGTTACAACCATTTGTATGTTGCAAACTTCTATAGGTGTAGGACGTACCGTATAGAAGTTAGAGCCATTTGAAGTTTTATCAGTGTTTGATTTGAGACTCAAGGGTAGTATAGCTTTGAGCGATAGCTTAAATTGACAAGAGGCTCCAGTACTTTATTGTTACAAAATTTCAAGTTTTTATGACGCTCCAGTAAAAAGTTACAGGCATTTGTATGTTTGCAAACTTTGATAGGTGTAGGACGTACCGTATAGAAGTTAGGGCCATTTGAAGTTTTATCAGTGTTTGATTTGGGACTCAAGGGTAGCGTAGCTTTGAGCGATAGCTTAAATTGACAAGAGGCTCGAGTACTTTATTGTTACAAAATTTCAAGTTTTTATGACGCTCCAGTAAAAAGTTACAAGCATGTTTATGTTGCAAACTTTGATAGGTGCAGGACGTACCGTATAGAAGTTAGGGCCATTTGAAGTTTTATCAGTGTTTGATTTGGGACTCAAGGTAGCATAGCTTTGAGCGATAGCTTAAATTGACAAGAGGCTCGAATACTTTATTGATACAAAGTTTCAAGGTTTTATGACGCGCCAGTAAAAAGTTACAACCATTTGTATGTTGCAAACTTCTATAGGTGTAGGACGTACCGTATAGAAGTTAGAGCCATTTGAAGTTTTATCAGTGTTTGATTTGAGACTCAAGGGTAGTATAGCTTTGAGCGATAGCTTAAATTGACAAGAGGCTCCAGTACTTTATTGTTACAAAATTTCAAGTTTTTATGACGCTCCAGTAAAAAGTTACAGGCATTTGTATGTTTGCAAACTTTGATAGGTGTAGGACGTACCGTATAGAAGTTAGGGCCATTTGAAGTTTTATCAGTGTTTGATTTGGGTTCTAGGGTAGCATAGCTTTGAGCGATAGCTTAAATTGACAAGAGGCTCGAGTACTTTATTGTTACAAAATTTCAAGGTTTTATGACGCTTCAGTAAAAAGTTACAAGCATTTGTATGTTGCAAAAGTTGATAGGTGTAGGACGTACCGTAGGGAAGTTAGGGCCATTTGAAATTTTAACAATGTTTGATTTGGGACTCAAGGGTAGCATAGCTTTGAGCGATAGCTTAAATTGACAAGAGGCTCGAGTACTTTATTGTTACAAAATTTCAAGGTTTTATGACGCTCCAGTAAAAAGTTACAAGCATTTGTATGTTGCAAACTTTGATAGGTGTAGGACGTACCGTATAGAAGTTAGGGCCATTTGAAGTTTTATCAGTGTTTGATTTGGGACTCAAGGGTAGCGTAGCTTTGAGCGATAGCTTAAATTGACAAGAGGCTCGAGTACTTTATTGTTACAAAATTTCAAGTTTTTATGACGCTCCAGTAAAAAGTTACAAGCATGTTTATGTTGCAAACTTTGATAGGTGCAGGACGTACCGTAGGGAAGTTAAGGCCATTTGAAATTTTAACAATGTTTGATTTGGGACTCAAGGGTAGCATAGCTTTGAGCGATAGCTTAAATTGACAAGAGGCTCGAGAACTTTATTGTTACAAAATTTCAAGGTTTTATGACGCTCCAGTAAAAAGTTACAAGCATTTGTATGTTGCAAACTTTGATAGGTGTAGGACGTACCGTATAGAAGTTAGGGCCATTTGAAGTTTTATCAGTGTTTGATTTGGGACTCAAGGGTAGCGTAGCTTTGAGCGATAGCTTAAATTGACAAGAGGCTCGAGTACTTTATTGTTACAAAATTTCAAGGTTTTATGACGCTTCAGTAAAAAGTTACAAGCATTTGTATGTTGCAAACTTTGATAGGTGTAGGACGTACCGTATAGAAGTTAGGGCCATTTGAATTTTTATCAGTGTTTGATTTCGGACTCAAGGGTAGCATAGCTTTGAGCGATAACTTAAATTGACAAGAGGCTCGAGTACTTTATTGTTACACAATTTCAAGGTTTTATGACGCTTCAATAAAAAGTTACAAGCATTTGTATGTTGCAATATTTGATAGGTGTAGGACGTATCGTATAGAAGTTAGGGCCATTTGAAGTTTTATCAGTGTTTGATTTGGGACTCAAAGGTAGTATAGCTTTGAGCGATAACTTAAATTGACAAGAGGCTCGAGTACTTTATTGTTACAAAATTTCAAGGTTTTATGACGCTCCAGTAAAAAGTTACAAGCATTTGTATGTTGCAATATTTGATAGGTGTAGGACGTATCGTATAGCAGTTAAGGCCATTTGAAGTTTTGTCAGTGTTTGATTTGGGACTCAAGGGTAGCATAGCTTTGAGCGATAGCTTAAATTGACAAGAGGCTCGAGTACTTTATTGTTACAAAATATCAAGGTTTTATGAAGCTCCAGTAAAAAGTTACAAGCATTTGTATGTTGCAAACTTTGATAGATGTAGGACATACCATATATAAGTTAGAGCCATTTGAAGTTTTATCAGTGTTTGATTTGGGACTCAAGGGTAGCATAGCTTTGAGCGATAGCTTAAATTGACAAGAGGCTCGAGTACTTTATTGTTACAAAATTTCAAGGTTTTATGACGCTCCAGTAAAAAGTTACAAGCATTTGTATGTTGCAATCTTTGATAGGTGTAGGACGTACCGTATAGAAGCTAGGGCCACTTGAAGTTTTCTGAGTATTTGATTTGGGACTCAAGGGTAGCATAGCTTTGAGCGATAACTTAAATTGACAAGAGGCTCGAGTACTTTATTGTTACAAAATTTCAAGGTTTTATGACGCTCCAGTAAAAAGCTACAAGCATTTGTATGTTGCAATATTTGATAGGTATAGGACGTATCGTATAGCAGTTAGGGCCATTTGAAGTTTTATCAGTGTTTGATTTGGGACTCAAGGGTAGCATAGCTTTGAGCGATAGCTTAAATTGACAAGAGGCTCGAGTACTTTATTGTTACAAAATTTCAAGGTTTTATGACGAGCCAGTAAAAAGTTACAACCATCTGTATGTTGCAAACTTTGATAGGTGTAGGAAGTACCGTATAGAAGTTAGGGCCATTTAAGTTTTATCAGTGTTTGATTTGCGACTCAATGGTAGCATAGCTTTGAGCGATAGCTTAAATTGACAAGAGGCTCGAGTACTTTATTGTTACAAAATTTCAAGGTATTATGACGCGCCAGTAAAAAGTTACAACCATTTGTATGTTGCAAACTTTGATAAGTGTAGGACGTACCGTATAGAAGTTAGGGACATTTGAAGTTTTATCAGTGTTTGATTTGGGACTCAAGGGTAGCATAGCTTTGAGCGATAGCTTAAATTGACAAGAGGCTCGAGTACTTTATTGTTACAAAATTTCAAGATTTTATGACGCTCCAGTAAAAAGTTACAAGCATTTGTATGTTGGAAACTTTGATAGGTGTAGGACGTATCTTCAAGAAGTTAGGGCCATTTGTAGTTTTATCAGTTTTTGATTTGGGGCTCAAGGGTAGCATAGCTTTGAGCGATAGCTTAAATTGACAAGAGGCTCGTGTACTTTATTGTTACAAAATTTCAAGATTTTATGACGCTCCAGTAAAAAGTTACAAGCATTTGTATGTTGCAAACTTTGATAGGTGTAGGACGTATCGTCAAGAAGTTAGGGCCATTTGTAGTTTTATCAGTTTTTGATTTGGGGCTCAAGCGTAGCATAGCTTTGAGCGATAGCTTAAATTGACAAGAGGCTCGTGTACTTTATTGTTACAAAATTTCAAGGTTTTATGACGCTCCAGTAATAAGTAACAAGCATTTGTATGTTGCAAACTTTGATAGGAGTAGGACGTACCGTATTGAAGTTTGGGCCATTTGAAGTTTTATCAGTGTTTGATTTGGGACTCAAGGGTAGCATAGCTTTGAGCGGTAGCTTAAATTGACAAGAGGCTCGAGTACTTTATTGTTACAAAATTTCAAGGTTTTATGACGCTCCAGTAAAAAGTTACAAGCATTTGTATGTTGCAAACTTTGATAGGTGTAGGACGTATCTTTGATGTACATTTGAAGTTTTATCAGTGTTTGATCTGGGACTCAAGGGTAGCATAGCTTCGAGCGATAGCTTAAATTGACAAGAGGCTAGAGTACTTTATTGTTACAAAATTTCAAGGTTTTATGACGCTCCAGTAAAAAATTACAAGCATTTGTATGTCGCAACACTTTGATAGGTGTAGGACGTACCATATAGAATTTAGAGCCATTTGAAGTTTTATCAGTGTTTGATTTGGGACTCAAGGGTAGCATAGCTTTGAGCGATAGCTTAAATTGACAAGAGGCTCGAGTACTTTATTGTTACAAAATTTCAAGGTTTTATGACGCGCCAGTAAAAAGTTACAACCATTTGTATGTTGCAAACTTTGATAAGTGTAGGACGTACCGTATAGAAGTTAGGGACATTTGAAGTTTTATCAGTGTTTGATTTGGGACTCAAGGGTAGCATAGCTTTGAGCGATAGCTTAAATTGACAAGAGGCTCGAGTACTTTATTGTTAAAAAATTTCAAGATTTTATGACGCTCCAGTAAAAAGTTACAAGCATTTGTATGTTGCAAACTTTGATAGGTGTAGGACGTATCGTCAAGAAATTAGGGCCATTTGTAGTTTTATCAGTTTTTGATTTGGGGCTCAAGGGTAGCATAGCTTTGAGCGATAGCTTAAATTGACAAGAGGCTCGTGTACTTTATTGTTACAAAATTTCAAGATTTTATGACGCTCCAGTAAAAAGTTACAAGCATTTGTATGTTGCAAACTTTGATAGGTGTAGGACGTATCGTCAAGAAGTTAGGGCCATTTGTAGTTTTATCAGTTTTTGATTTGTGGCTCAAGGGTAGCATAGCTTTGAGCGATAGCTTAAATTGACAAGAGGCTCGTGTACTTTATTGTTACAAAATTTCAAGGTTTTATGACGCTCCAGTAAAAAGTAACAAGCACTTGTATGTTGCAAAGTTTGATAGGAGTAGGACGTACCGTATTGAAGTTTGGGCCATTTGAAGTTTTATCAGTGTTTGATTTGGGACTCAAGGGTAGCATAGCTTTGAGCGGTAGCTTAAATTGACAAGAGGCTCGAGTACTTTATTGTTACAAAATTTCAAGGTTTTATGACGCTCCAGTAAAAAGTTACAAGCATTTGTATGTTGCAAACTTTGATAGGTGTAGGACGTATCTTTGAAGTACATTTGAAGTTTTATCAGTGTTTGATCTGGGACTCAAGGGTAGCATAGCTTTGAGCGATAGCTTAAATTGACAAGAGGCTAGAGTACTTTATTGTTACAAAATTTCAAGGTTTTATGACGCTCCAGTAAAAAATTACAAGCATTTGTATGTTGCAACACTTTGATAGGTGTAGGACGTACCATATAGAATTTAGAGCCATTTGAAGTTTTATCAGTGTTTGATTTGGGACTCAAGGGTAGCATAGCTTTGAGCGATAGCTTAAATTGACAAGAGGCTCGAGTACTTTATTGTTACAAAATTTCAAGGTTTTATGACGCGCCAGTAAAAAGTTACAACCATTTGTATGTTGCAAACTTTGATAAGTGTAGGACGTACCGTATAGAAGTTAGGGACATTTGAAGTTTTATCAGTGTTTGATTTGGGACTCAAGGGTAGCATAGCTTTGAGCGATAGCTTAAATTGACAAGAGGCTCGAGTACTTTATTGTTACAAAATTTCAAGATTTTATGACGCTCCAGTAAAAAGTTACAAGCATTTGTATGTTGCAAACTTTGATAGGTGTAGGACGTATCGTCAAAAATTTAGGGCCATTTGTAGTTTTATCAGTTTTTGATTTGGGGCTCAAGGGTAGCATAGCTTTGAGCGATAGCTTAAATTGACAAGAGGCTCGTGTACTTTATTGTTACAAAATTTCAAGATTTTATGACGCTCCAGTAAAAAGTTACAAGCATTTGTATGTTGCAAACTTTGATAGGTGTAGGACGTATCGTCAAGAAGTTAGGGCCATTTGTAGTTTTATCAGTTTTTGATTTGGGGCTCAAGGGTAGCATAGCTTTGAGCGATAGCTTAAATTGACAAGAGGCTCGAGTACTTTATTGTTACAAAATTTCAAGATTTTATGACGCTCCAGTAAAAAGTTACAAGCATTTGTATGTTGGTAACTTTGATAGGTGTAGGACGTATCGTCAAGAAGTTAGGGCCATTTGTAGTTTTATCAGTTTTTGATTTGGGGCTCAAGGGTAGCATAGCTTTGAGCGATAGCTTAAATTGACAAGAGGCTCGTGTACTTTATTGTTACAAAATTTCAAGATTTTATGACGCTCCAGTAAAAAGTTACAAGCATTTGTATGTTGCAAACTTTGATAGGTGTAGGACGTACCGTATAGAAGTTAGGGCCATTTGAAGTTTTATCAGTGTTTGATTTGGGACTCAAGGGTAGCATAGCTTTGAGCGATAGCTTAAATTGACAACAGGCTCGAGTACTTTATTGTTACAAAATTTCAAAGTTTAATGACGCTGCAGTAAAAAGTTACAAGCATTTGTATGTTGCAAACTTTGATAGGTGTAGGACGTACCATATAGAAGTTAGAGCCATTTGAAGTTTTATCAGTGTTTGATTTGGGACTCAAGGGTAGCATAGCTTTGAGCGATAGCTTAAATTGACAAGAGGCTCGAGTACTTTATTGTTACAAAATTTCAAGGTTTTATGACGAGCCAGTAAAAAGTTACAACCATCTGTATGTTGCAAACTTTGACAGGTGTAGGACGTACCGTATAGAAGTTAGGGCCATTTGAAGTTTTATCAGTGTTGGATTTGCGACTCAAGGGTAGCATAGCTTTGAGCGATAGCTTAAATTGACAAGAGGCTCGTGTACTTTATTGTTACAAAATTTCAAGATTTTATGACGCTCCAGTAAAAAGTTACAAGCATTTGCATGTTGCAAACTTTGATAGGTGTTGGACGTATCGTCAAGAAGTTATGGCCATTTGTAGTTTTATCAGTTTTTGATTTGGGGCTCAAGGGTAGCATAGCTTTGAGCGATAGCTTAAATTGACAAGAGGCTCGAGTACTTTATTGTTACAAAATTTCAAGATTTTATGACGCTCCAGTAAAAAGTTACAAGCATTTGTATGTTGGTAACTTTGATAGGTGTAGGACTTATCGTCAAGAAGTTAGGGCCATTTGTAGTTTTATCAGTTTTTGATTTGGAGCTCAAGGGTAGCATAGCTTTGAGCGATAGCTTAAATTGACAAGAGGCTCGTGTACTTTATTGTTACAAAATTTCAAGATTTTATGACGCTCCAGTAAAAAGTTACAAGCATTTGTATGTTGCAAACTTTGATAGGTGTAGGACGTATCGTCAAGAAGTTAGGGCCATTTGTAGTTTTATCAGTTTTTGATTTGGGGCTCAAGGGTAGCATAGCTTTGAGCGATAGCTTAAATTGACAAGAGGCTCGTGTACTTTATTGTTACAAAATTTCAAGGTTTTATGACGCGCCAGTAAAAAATTACAACCATTTGTATGTTGCAAACTTTGATAAGTGTAGGACGTACCGTATAGAAGTTAGGGACATTTGAAGTTTTATCAGTGTTTGATTTGGGACTCAAGGGTAGCATAGCTTTGAGCGATAGCTTAAATTGACAAGAGGCTCGAGTACTTTATTGTTACAAAATTTCAAGATTTTATGACGCTCCAGTAAAAAGTTACAAGCATTTGTATGTTACAAACTTTGATAGGTGTAGGACGTATCGTCAAGAAGTTAGGGCCATTTGTAGTTTTATCAGTTTGTGATTTGGGGCTCAAGGGTAGCATAGCTTTGAGCGATAGCTTAAATTGACAAGAGGCTCGTGTACTTTATTGTTACAAAATTTCCAGATTTTATGACGCTCCAGTAAAAAGTTACAAGCATTTGTATGTTGCAAACTTTGATAGGTGTAGGACGTATCGTCAAGAAGTTAGGGCCATTTGTAGTTTTATCAGTTTTTGATTTGGGGCTCAAGGGTAGCATAGCTTTGAGCGATAGCTCAAATTGACAAGAGGCTCGTGTACTTTATTGTTACAAAATTTCAAGGTTTTATGACGCTCCAGTAAAAAGTAACAAGCATTTGTATGTTGCAAACTTTGATAGGAGTAGGACGTACCGTATTGAAGTTAGGGCCATTTGAAGTTTTATCAGTGTTTGATTTGGGACTCAAGGGTAGCATAGCTTTGAGCGGTAGCTTAAATTGACAAGAGGCTCGAGTACTTTATTGTTACAAAATTTCAAGGTTTTATGACGCTCTAGTAAAAAGTTACCAGCATTTGTATGTTGCAAACTTTGATAAGTGTAGGACGTATCTTTGACGTACATTTGAAGTTTTATCAGTGTTTGATCTGGGACTCAAGGGTAGCATAGCTTTGAGCGATAGCTTAAATTGACAAGAGGCTAGAGTACTTTATTGTTACAAAATTTCAAGGTTCTATGACGCTCCAGTAAAAGGTTACAACCATTTGTATGTTGCAAACTTTGATAGGTGTAGGACGTACCGTATAGAAGTTAGGGCCATTTGAAATTTTATCAGTGTTTG
Source organism: Clusia tigrina (assembly GCA_920105625.2). Classification (NCBI taxonomy): domain Eukaryota; kingdom Metazoa; phylum Arthropoda; class Insecta; order Diptera; family Clusiidae; genus Clusia; species Clusia tigrina. Next base: position 107,075,830 of record OV050033.1, on the reverse strand, counting down.
ATTTGGGACTTAAGGGTAGCATAGCTTTGAGCGATAGCTTACATTGACAACAGGGTCGAGTACTTTATTGTTACAAAATTTCAAGGTTTTATGACGCTCCAGTAAAAAGTTACAAGCATTTGTATGTTGCAAACTTTGATAGGTGTAGGACGTACCATATTGAAGTTAGGGCCATTTGAAGTTGTATCAGTGTTTGATTTGGGACTCAAGGGTAGCATAGCTTTGAGCGGTAGCTTAAATTGACAAGAGGCTCGAGTACTTTATTGTTACATAATTTCAAGGTTTAATGACGCTGCAGTAAAAAGTTACAAGCATTTGTATGTTGCAAACTTTGATAGGTGCAGGACGTACCGTATAGAAGTGAGGGCCATTTGAAGTTTTATCAGTGTTTGATTTGGGATTCAAGGGTAGCATAGCTTTGAGCGATAGCTTAAATTGACAACAGGCTCGAGTACTTTATTGTTACAAAATTTCAAGGTTTAATGACGCTGCAGTAAAAAGTTACAAGCATTTGTATGTTCCAAACTTTGATAGGTGTAGGACGTACCATATAGAAGTTAGAGCCATTTGAAGTTTTATCAGTGTTTGATTTGGGACTCAAGGGTAGCATAGCTTTGAGCGATAGCTTAAATTGACAAGAGGCTCGAGTACTTTATTGTTACAAAATTTCAAGCTTTTATGACGCTCTAGTAAAAAGTTACAAGCATTTGTATGTTGCAAACTTTGATAAGTGTAGGACGTATCTTTGACGTACATTTGAAGTTTTATCAGTGTTTGATCAAGGAACACAAGGGTAGCATAGCTTTGAGCGATAGCTTAAATTGACAAGAGGCTAGAGTACTTTATTGTTACAAAATTTCAAGGTTTTATGACGCTCCAGTAAAAGGTTACAACCATTTGTATGTTGCAAACTTTGATAGGTGTAGGACGTACCGTATAGAAGTTAGGGCCATTTGAAATTTTATCAGTGTTTTATTTTGGACTCAAGGGTAGCATAGCTTTGAGCGATAGCTTAAATTGACAAGAGGCTAGAGTACTTTATTGTTACAAAATTTCAAGGTTTTATGACGCTCCAGTAAAAAGATACAAGCATTTGCATATTGCAAACTTTGATAGGTGTAGTACGTACCGTATAGAAGTTAGGGCCATTTGAAGTTTTATCAGTGTTTTATTTGGGACTCAAGGGTAGCAAAGCTTTGAGCGATAGCTTAAATTGACAAGAGGCTCGAGTACTTTAATGTTACAAAATTTCAAGGTTTTATGACACTTCAGTAAAAAGTTACAAGCATTTGTATGTAGCAAACTTTGATAGCTGTAGGACGTACCGTATAGAAGTTAGGGCCATTTGAAGTTTTATCAGTCTTTGATTTGGGACTCAAGGGTAGCATAGCATTGAGCGATAACTTAAATTGACAAGAGGCTCGAGTACTTTATTGTTACAAAATTTCAAGGTTTTATGACGCTCCAGTAAAAAGTTACAAGCATTTGTATGTTGGAATATTTGATAGGTGTAGGACGTATCGTATAGAAGTTAGGGCCATTTGTAGTTTTATCAGTTTTTGATTTGGGACTCAAGGGTAGCATAGCTCTGAGCGATAGCTTAAATTGACAAGAGGCTCGTGTACTTTATTGTTACAAAATTTCAAGGTTTTATGACGCTCCAGTAAAAAGTAACAAGCATTTGTGTGTTGCAAACTTTGATAGGCGTAGGACGTACCGTATTGAAGTTAGGGCCATTTGAAGTTTTATCAGTGTTTGATTTGGGACTCAAGGGTAGCATAGCATTGAGCGATAACTTAAATTGACAAGAGGCTCGAGTACTTTATTGTTACAAAATTTCAAGCTTTTATGACGCTCTAGTAAAAAGTTACAAGCATTTGTATGTTGCAAACTTTGATAAGTGTAGGACGTATCTTTGACGTACATTTGAAGTTTTATCAGTGTTTGATCAAGGAACACAAGGGTAGCATAGCTTTGAGCGATAGCTTAAATTGACAGGAGGCTCGAGTACTTTATTGTTACGAAATTTCAGGGTTTTATGACGCTCCAGTAAAAAGTTACAAGCATTTGTATGTTGCAAACTTTGATAGGTGTAGGACTTACCGTATAGAAGTTAGAGCCATTTGCAGTTTTATCAGTGTTTGATTTGGGACTCAAGGGTAGCATAGCTTTGAGCGATAGACTAAATTGACAAGAGGCTCGAGTACTTTATTGTTACAAAATTTCAAGGTTTTATGACGCTCCAGTAAAAAGTTACAAGCATTTGTATGTTGCAAACTTTCATAAGTGTAGGACGTACCTTTGACGTACATTTGAAGTTTTATCAGTGTTTGATCTGGGACTCAAGGGTAGCATAGCTTTGAGCGATAGCTTAAATTGACAAGAGGCTAGAGTACTTTATTGTTACAAAATATCAAGGTTTTATGACGCTCCAATAAAAAGATACAAGCATTTGTATATTGCAAACTTTGATAGGTGTAGTACGTACCGTATAGAAGTTAGGGCCATTTGAAGTTTTATCAGTGTTTTATTTTGGACTCAAGGGTAGCAAAGCTTTGAGCGATAGCTTAAATTGACAAGAGGCTCGAGTACTTGAATGTTACAAAATTTCAAGGTTTTATGACGCTTCAGTAAAAAGTGACAAGCATTTGTATGTTGCAAACTTTGATAGGTGTAGGACGTACCGTATAGAAGTTAGGGCCATTTGAAGTTTTATCAGTGTTTGATTTGGGACTCAAGGGTAGCATAGCTTTGAGCGATAACTTAAATTGACAAGAGGCTCGAGTACTTTATTGTTACAAAATTTCAAGGTTTTATGACGCTCCAGTAAAAAGTTACAAGCATTTGTATGTTGGAATATTTGATAGGTGTAGGACGTATCGTATAGAAGTTAGGGCCATTTGTAGTTTTATCAGTTTTTGATTTGGGACTCAAGGGTAGCATAGCTCTGAGCGATAGCTTAAATTGACAAGAGGCTCGAGTACTTTATTGTTACGAAATTTCAGGGTTTTATGACGCTCCAGTAAAAAGTTACAAGCATTTGTATGTTGCAAACTTTGATAGGTGTAGGACTTACCGTATAGAAGTTAGGGCCATTTGTAGTTTTATCAGTTTTTGATTTGGGACTCAAGGGTAGCATAGCTTTGAGCGATAGACTAAATTGACAAGAGGCTCGAGTACTTTATTGTTACAAAATTTCAAGGTTTTATGACGCTCCAGTAAAAAGTTACAAGCATTTGTATGTTGCAAACTTTCATAAGTGTAGGACGTACCTTTGACTTACATTTGAAGTTTTATCAGTGTTTGATCTGGGACTCAAGGGTAGCATAGCTTTGAGCGATAGCTTAAATTGACAAGAGGCTAGAGTACTTTATTGTTACAAAATTTCAAGGTTTTATGACGCCCCAGTAAAAAGTTATAAGCATTTGTATGTTGCAAACTTTGATAAGTGTAGGACGTACCGTATAGAAGTTAGGGCCATTTGAAGGTGTATCAGTGTTTGATTTGGGACTCAAGGGTAGCATAGCATTGAGCGATAGCTTAAATTGACAAGAGGCTAGAGTACTTTATTGTTACAAAATTTCAAGGTTTTATGACGCTCCAGTAAAAAGATACAAGCATTTGTATATTGCAAACTTTGATAGGTGTAGTACGTACCGTATAGAAGTTAGGGCCATTTGAAGTTTTATCAGTGTTTTATTTGGGACTCAAGGGTAGCACAGCTTTGAGCGATAGCTTAAATTGACAAGAGGCTCGAGTACTTTAATGTTACAAAATTTCAAGGTTTTATGACGCTTCAGTAAAAAGTTACAAGCATTTGTATGTTGCAAACTTTGATAGGTGTAGGACGTACCGTATAGAAGTTAGGGCCATTTGAAGTTTTATCAGTGTTTGATTTGGGACTCAAGGGTAGCATAGCTTTGAGCGATAACTTAAATTGACAAGAGGCTCGAGTACTTTATTGTTACAAAATTTCAAGGTTTTATGACGCTCCAGTAAAAAGTTACAAGCATTTGTATGTTGGAATATTTGATAGGTGTAGGACGTATCGTATAGAAGTTAGGGCCATTTGTAGTTTTATCAGTTTTTGAATTGGGACTCAAGGGTAGCATAGCTCTGAGCGATAGCTTAAATTGACAAGAGGCTCGTGTACTTTATTGTTACAAAATTTCAAGGTTTTATGACGCTCCAGTAAAAAGTAACAAGCATTTGTGTGTTGCAAACTTTGATAGGCGTAGGACGTACCGTATTGAAGTTAGGGCCATTTGAAGTTTTATCAGTGTTTGATTTGGGACTCAAGGGTAGCATAGCTTTGAGCGGTAGCTTAAATTGACAAGAGGCTCGAGTATTTTATTGTTACGAAATTTCAGGGTTTTATGACGCTCCAGTAAAAAGTTACAAGCATTTGTATGTTGCAAACTTTGATAGGTGTAGGACGTACCTTTGACTTACATTTGAAGTTTTATCAGTGTTTGATCTGGGACTCAAGGGTAGCATAGCTTTGAGCGATAGCTTAAATTGACAAGAGGCTCGAGTACTTTATTGTTACAAAATTTCAAGGTTTTATGACGCTCCAGTAAAAAGTTACAAGCATTTGTATGTTGCAAACTTTGATAGGTGTAGGTCGTACCGTATAGAAGTTAGGGCCATTTGAAGTTTTATCAGTGTTTGATTTGGGACTCAAGGGTAGCATAGCTTTGAGCGATAGCTTAAATTGACAAGAGGCTCGAGTACTTTATTGTTACAAAATTTCAAGGTTTTATGACGCTTCAGTAAAAAGTTACAAGCATTTGTATGTTGCAAACTTTGATAGGTGTAGGACGTACCGCATAGAAGTTAGGGCCATTAGAAGTTTTATCAGTGTTTGATTGGGACTCAAGGGTAGTATAGCTTTGAGCGATAGCTTAAATTGACAAGAGGCTCGAGTACTTTGTTGTTACAAAATTTTAAGGTTTTATGACGCTCCAGTAAAAAGTTAGAAGCATTTGTAAGTTGCAAACTTTGATAGGTGTAGGACGTACCGTATAGAATTTAGGGCCATTTGAAGTTTTATCAATGTTTGATTTGGGACTCAAGGGTAGCATAGCTTTGAGCGATAGCTTAAATTGACAAGAGGCTCGAGTACTTTATTATTACAAAATTTCAAGGTTTTATGACGCTCCAGTAAAAAGTTACAAGCATTTGTATGTTGCAAACTTTGATAGGTGTAGGACGTACCGTATAGAAGTTAGGGCCATTTGAAGTTTTATCAGTGTTTGATTTGGGACTCAAGGGTAGCATAGCTTTGAGCGATAGCTTAAATTGACAAGAGGCTCGAGTACTTTATTGTTACAAAATTTCAAGGTTTTATGACGCTCCAGTAAAAAGTTACAAGCATTTGTATGTTGCAAACTTTGATAAGTGTAGGACGTACCTTTGATGTACATTTGAAGTTTTATCAGTGTTTGATCTGGGACTCAAGGGTAGCATAGCTTTGAGCGATAGCTTAAATTGACAAGTGGCTAGAGTACTTTATTGTTACAAAATTTCAAGATTTTATTACGCTCCAGTAAAAAGTTACAAGCATTTGTATGTTGCAAACTTTGATAGGTGTAGGACGTACCATAAAGAAGTTAGAGCCATTTGAAGCCTTTTCAGTGTTTGATTTGGGACTCAAGGGAAGCATAGCTTTCAGCGATAGCTTAAATTGACAAGAGGTTCGAGTACTTTATTGGTACAAAATTTCAAGGTTTTATGGCGCTCCAGTAAAAAGTTACAAGCATTTGTATGTTGCAAACTTTGATAGGTGTAGGACGCACCGTATAGAAGTTAGGGCCATTTGAAGTTTTATCAGTGTTTGATTTGGGACTCAAGGGTAGCATAGCTTTGAGCGATAGCTTAAAATTGACAAGAGGCTCGAGTACTTTATTGTTACAAAATTTCAAGGTTTTATGACGCTTCAGTAAAAAGTTACAAGCATTTGTATGTTGCAAACTTTGATAGGTGTAGGACGTACCGTATAGAAGTTAGGGCCATTAGAAGTTTTGTCAGTGTTTGATTGGGACTCAAGGGTAGGTAGTATAGCTTTGAGCGATAGCTTAAATTGACAAGAGGCTCGAGTACTTTATTGTTACAAAATTTTAAGGTTTTATGACGCTTCTGTAAAAAGTTAGAAGCATTTGTAAGTTGCAAACTTTGATAGGTGTAGGACGTACCGTATAGAATTTAGGGCCATTTGAAGTTTTATCAGTGTTTGATTTGGGAATCAAGGGTAGCATAGCTTTGAGCGATAGCTTAAATTGACAAGAGGCTCGAGTACTTTATTGTTACAAAATTTCAAGGTTTTATGACGCTCCAGTAAAAAGTTACAAGCATTTGTATGTTGCAAACTTTGATAGGTGTAGGACGTACCGTATAGAAGTTAGGGCCATTTGAAGTTTTATCAGTGTTTGATTTGGGACTCAAGGGTACCATAGCTTTGAGCGATAGCTTAAATTGACAAGAGGCTCGAGTACTTTATTGTTACAAAATTTCAAGGTTTTATGACGCTCCAGTAAAAGGTTACAAGCATTTGTATGTTGCAATCTTTGATAAGTGTAGGACGTACCTTTGATGTACATTTGAAGTTTTATCAGTGTTTGATCTGGGACTCAAGGGTAGCATAGCTTTGAGCGATAGCTTAAATTGACAAGAGGCTAGAGTACTTTATTGTTACAAAATTTCAAGATTTTATGACGCACCAGTAAAAAGTTACAAGCATTTGTATGTTGCAAACTTTGATAGGTGTAGGACATACCGTATAGAAGTTAGGGCCATTTGAAGTTTTATCAGTGTTTGATTTGGGACTCAAGGGTACCATAGCTTTGAGCGATAGCTTAAATTGACAAGAGGCTCGAGTACTTTATTGTTAGAAAATTTCAAGGTTTTATGACGCTCCAGTAAAAGGTTACAAGCATTTGTATGTTGCAATCTTTGATAAGTGTAGGACGTACCTTTGATGTACATTTGAAGTTTTATCAGTGTTTGATCTGGGACTCAAGGGTAGCATAGCTTTGAGCGATAGCTTAAAATTGACAAGAGGCTCGAGTACTTTATTGTTACAAAATTTCAAGGTTTTATGACGCTTCAGTAAAAAGTTACAAGCATTTGTATGTTGCAAACTTTGATAGGTGTAGGACGCACCGTATAGAAGTTAGGGCCATTTGAAGTTTTATCAGTGTTTGATCTGGGACTCAAGGGTAGCATAGCTTTGAGCGATAGCTTAAATTGACAAGTGGCTAGAGTACTTTATTGTTACAAAATTTCAAGATTTTATTACGCTCCAGTAAAAAGTTACAAGCATTTGTATGTTGCAAACTTTGATAGGTGTAGGACGTACCATAAAGAAGTTAGAGCCATTTGAAGCCTTTTCAGTGTTTGATTTGGGACTCAAGGGAAGCATAGCTTTCAGCGATAGCTTAAATTGACAAGAGGTTCGAGTACTTTATTGGTACAAAATTTCAAGGTTTTATGACGCTCCAGTAAAAAGTTACAAGCATTTGTATGTTGCAAACTTTGATAGGTGTAGGACGCACCGTATAGAAGTTAGGGCCATTTGAAGTTTTATCAGTGTTTGATCTGGGACTCAAGGGAAGCATAGCTTTCAGCGATAGCTTAAATTGACAAGAGGTTCGAGTACTTTATTGGTACAAAATTTCAAGGTTTTATGACGCTCCAGTAAAAAGTTACAAGCATTTGTATGTTGCAAACTTTGATAGGTGTAGGACGCACCGTATAGAAGTTAGGGCCATTTGAAGTTTTATCAGTGTTTGATTTGGGACTCAAGGGTAGCATAGCTTTGAGCGATAGCTTAAAATTGACAAGAAGCTCGACTACTTTATTGTTACAAAATTTCAAGGTTTTATGACGCTTCAGTAAAAAGTTACAAGCATTTGTATGTTGCAAACTTTGATAGGTGTAGGACGTACCGTATAGAAGTTAGGGCCATTAGAAGTTTTATCAGTGTTTGATTGGGACTCAAGGGTAGGTAGTATAGCTTTGAGCGATAGCTTAAATTGACAAGAGGCTCGAGTACTTTATTGTTACAAAATTTTAAGGTTTTATGACGCTTCTGTAAAAAGTTAGAAGCATTTGTAAGTTGCAAACTTTGATAGGTGTAGGACGTACCGTATAGAATTTAGGGCCATTTGAAGTTTTATCAGTGTTTGATCTGGGACTCAAGGGAAGCATAGCTTTCAGCGATAGCTTAAATTGACAAGAGGTTCGAGTACTTTATTGGTACAAAATTTCAAGGTTTTATGACGCTCCAGTAAAAAGTTACAAGCATTTGTATGTTGCAAACTTTGATAGGTGTAGGACGCACCGTATAGAAGTTAGGGCCATTTGAAGTTTTATCAGTGTTTGATTTGGGACTCAAGGGTAGCATAGCTTTGAGCGATAGCTTAAAATTGACAAGAAGCTCGAGTACTTTATTGTTACAAAATTTCAAGGTTTTATGACGCTCCAGTAAAAGGTTACAAGCATTTGTATGTTGCAATCTTTGATAAGTGTAGGACGTACCTTTGATGTACATTTGAAGTTTTATCAGTGTTTGATCTGGGACTCAAGGGTAGCATAGCTTTGAGCGATAGCTTAAATTGACAAGAGGCTAGAGTACTTTATTGTTACAAAACTTCAAGATTTTATGACGCACCAGTAAAAATTTACAAGCATTTGTATGTTGCAAAGTTTGATAGGTGTAGGGCGTGCCGTATAGAAGTTAGGGCCATTTGAAGTTTTATCAGCGTTTGATCTGGGACTCAAGGGTAGCATAGCGTTGAGCGATAGCTTAAATTGACAAGAGGCTAGAGTACTTTATTGTTACAAAATTTCAAGATTTTATGACGCTCCAGTAAAAAGTTACAAGCATTTGTATGTAGCAAAGTTTGATAGGTGTAGGACGTATCATAAAGAAGTTAGAGCCATTTGAAGCTTGTTCAGTGTTTGATTTGGGACTCAAGGGAAGCATAGCTTTGAGCGATAGCTTAAATTGACAAGAGGTTCGAGTACTTTATTGGTACAAAATTTCAAGGTTTTATGACGCTCCAGTAAAAAGTTACAAGCATTTGTATGTTGCAAACTTTGATAGGTGTAGGACGTACCGTATAGAAGTTAGGGCCATTTGAAGTTTTATCAGTGTTTGATTTGGGACTCAAGGGTAGCATAGCTTTGAGCGATAGCTTAAATTGACACGAGGCTCGAGTACTTTATTGTTACAAAATTTCAAGGTTTTATGACGCTTCAGAAAAAGTTACAAGCATTTGTATGTTGCAAACTTTGATAAGTGTAGGACGTACCTTTGATGTACATTTGAAGTTTTATCAGTGTTTGATCTGGGACTCAAGGGTAGCATAGCTTTGAGCGATAGCTTAAAATTGACAAGAGGCTCGAGTACTTTATTGTTACAAAATTTCAAGGTTTTATGACGCTTCAGTAAAAAGTTACAAGCATTTGTATGTTGCAAACTTTGATAGGTGTAGGACGCACCGTATAGAAGTTAGGGCCATTTGAAGTTTTATCAGTGTTTGATCTGGGACTCAAGGGTAGCATAGCTTTGAGCGATAGCTTAAATTGACAAGTGGCTAGAGTACTTTATTGTTACAAAATTTCAAGATTTTATTACGCTCCAGTAAAAAGTTACAAGCATTTGTATGTTGCAAACTTTGATAGGTGTAGGACGTACCATAAAGAAGTTAGAGCCATTTGAAGCCTTTTCAGTGTTTGATTTGGGACTCAAGGGAAGCATAGCTTTCAGCGATAGCTTAAATTGACAAGAGGTTCGAGTACTTTATTGGTACAAAATTTCAAGGTTTTATGACGCTCCAGTAAAAAGTTACAAGCATTTGTATGTTGCAAACTTTGATAGGTGTAGGACGCACCGTATAGAAGTTAGGGCCATTTGAAGTTTTATCAGTGTTTGATCTGGGACTCAAGGGAAGCATAGCTTTCAGCGATAGCTTAAATTGACAAGAGGTTCGAGTACTTTATTGGTACAAAATTTCAAGGTTTTATGACGCTCCAGTAAAAAGTTACAAGCATTTGTATGTTGCAAACTTTGATAGGTGTAGGACGCACCGTATAGAAGTTAGGGCCATTTGAAGTTTTATCAGTGTTTGATTTGGGACTCAAGGGTAGCATAGCTTTGAGCGATAGCTTAAAATTGACAAGAAGCTCGACTACTTTATTGTTACAAAATTTCAAGGTTTTATGACGCTTCAGTAAAAAGTTACAAGCATTTGTATGTTGCAAACTTTGATAGGTGTAGGACGTACCGTATAGAAGTTAGGGCCATTAGAAGTTTTATCAGTGTTTGATTGGGACTCAAGGGTAGGTAGTATAGCTTTGAGCGATAGCTTAAATTGACAAGAGGCTCGAGTACTTTATTGTTACAAAATTTTAAGGTTTTATGACGCTTCTGTAAAAAGTTAGAAGCATTTGTAAGTTGCAAACTTTGATAGGTGTAGGACGTACCGTATAGAATTTAGGGCCATTTGAAGTTTTATCAGTGTTTGATCTGGGACTCAAGGGAAGCATAGCTTTCAGCGATAGCTTAAATTGACAAGAGGTTCGAGTACTTTATTGGTACAAAATTTCAAGGTTTTATGACGCTCCAGTAAAAAGTTACAAGCATTTGTATGTTGCAAACTTTGATAGGTGTAGGACGCACCGTATAGAAGTTAGGGCCATTTGAAGTTTTATCAGTGTTTGATTTGGGACTCAAGGGTAGCATAGCTTTGAGCGATAGCTTAAAATTGACAAGAAGCTCGAGTACTTTATTGTTACAAAATTTCAAGGTTTTATGACGCTCCAGTAAAAGGTTACAAGCATTTGTATGTTGCAATCTTTGATAAGTGTAGGACGTACCTTTGATGTACATTTGAAGTTTTATCAGTGTTTGATCTGGGACTCAAGGGTAGCATAGCTTTGAGCGATAGCTTAAATTGACAAGAGGCTAGAGTACTTTATTGTTACAAAACTTCAAGATTTTATGACGCACCAGTAAAAATTTACAAGCATTTGTATGTTGCAAAGTTTGATAGGTGTAGGGCGTGCCGTATAGAAGTTAGGGCCATTTGAAGTTTTATCAGCGTTTGATCTGGGACTCAAGGGTAGCATAGCGTTGAGCGATAGCTTAAATTGACAAGAGGCTAGAGTACTTTATTGTTACAAAATTTCAAGATTTTATGACGCTCCAGTAAAAAGTTACAAGCATTTGTATGTAGCAAAGTTTGATAGGTGTAGGACGTACCATAAAGAAGTTAGAGCCATTTGAAGCTTGTTCAGTGTTTGATTTGGGACTCAAGGGAAGCATAGCTTTGAGCGATAGCTTAAATTGACAAGAGGTTCGAGTACTTTATTGGTACAAAATTTCAAGGTTTTATGACGCTCCAGTAAAAAGTTACAAGCATTTGTATGTTGCAAACTTTGATAGGTGTAGGACGTACCGTATAGAAGTTAGGGCCATTTGAAGTTTTATCAGTGTTTGATTTGGGACTCAAGGGTAGCATAGCTTTGAGCGATAGCTTAAATTGACACGAGGCTCGAGTACTTTATTGTTACAAAATTTCAAGGTTTTATGACGCTTCAGAAAAAGCTACAAGCATTTGTATGTTGCAAACTTTGATAGGTGTAGGACGTACCGTATAGAAGTTAGGGCCATTAGAAGTTTTATCAGTGTTTGATTGGGACTCAAGGGTAGTATAGCTTTGAGCGATAGCTTAAATTGACAAGAGGCTCGAGTACTTTATTGTTACAAACTTTTAAGGTTTTATGACGCTCCAGTAAAAAGTTAGAAGCATTTGTAAGTTGCAAACTTTGATAGGTGTAGGACGTACCGTATAGAATTTAAGGCCATTTGAAGTTTTATCAGTGTTTGATTTTGGACTCAAGGGTAGCATAGCTTTGAGCGATAGCTTGAATTGACAAGAGGCTCGAGTACTTTATTGTTACAAAATTTCAAGGTTTTATGACGCTCCAGTAAAAAGTTATAAGCATTTGTATGTTGCAAACTTTGATAAGTGTAGGACGTACCGTATAGAAGTTAGGGCCATTTGAAGGTGTATCAGTGTTTGATTTGGGACTCAAGGGTAGCATAGCTTTGAGCGGTAGCTTAAATTGACAAGAGGCTCGAGTACTTTATTGTTACAAAATTTCAAGGTTTTATGACGCTCCAGTAAAAAGTTACAAGCATTTGTATGTTGCAAACTTTGATAGGTGTAGGACGTATCTTTGACGTACATTTGAAGTTTTATCAGTGTTTGATCTGGGACTCAAGGGTAGCATAGCTTTGAGCGATAGCTTAAATTGACAAGAGGCTAGAGTACTTTATTGTTACAAAATTTCAAGGTTTTATGACGCTCCAGTAAAAAATTACAAGCATTTGTATGTTGCAACACTTTGATAGGTGTAGGACGTACCATATAAAATTTAGAGCCATTTGAAGTTTTATCAGTGTTTGATTTGGGACTCAATGGTAGCATAGCTTTGAGCGATAGCTTAAATTGACAAGAGGCTCGAGTACTTTATTGTTACAAAATTTCAAGGTTTTATGACGCGCCAGTAAAAAGTTACAACCATTTGTATGCTGCAAACTTTGATAAGTGTAGGACGTACCGTATAGAAGTTAGGAACATTTGAAGTTTTATCAGTGTTTGATTTGGGACTCAAGGGTAGCATAGCTTTGAGCGATAGCTTAAATTGACAAGAGGCTCGAGTACTTTATTGTTACAAAATTTCCAGATTTTATGACGCTCCAATAAAAAGTTACAAGCATTTGCAAACTTTGATAGGTGTAGGACGTATCGTCAAGAAGTTAGGGCCATTTGTAGTTTTATCAGTTTTTGATTTGGGGCTCAAGGGTAGCATAGCTTTGAGCGATAGCTTAAATTGACAAGAGGCTCGTGTACTTTATTGTTACAAAATTTCAAGATTTTATGACGCTCCAGTAAAAAGTTACAAGCATTTGTATGTTGCAAACTTTGATAGGTGTAGGACGTACCGTATAGAAGTTAGGGCCATTAGAAGTTTTATCAGTGTTTGATTGGGACTCAAGGGTAGGTAGTATAGCTTTGAGCGATAGCTTAAATTGACAAGAGGCTCGAGTACTTTATTGTTACAAAATTTTAAGGTTTTATGACGCTTCTGTAAAAAGTTAGAAGCATTTGTAAGTTGCAAACTTTGATAGGTGTAGGACGTACCGTATAGAATTTAGGGCCATTTGAAGTTTTATCAGTGTTTGATTTGGGAATCAAGGGTAGCATAGCTTTGAGCGATAGCTTAAATTGACAAGAGGCTCGAGTACTTTATTGTTACAAAATTTCAAGGTTTTATGACGCTCCAGTAAAAAGTTACAAGCATTTGTATGTTGCAAACTTTGATAGGTGTAGGACGTACCGTATAGAAGTTAGGGCCATTTGAAGTTTTATCAGCGTTTGATCTGGGACTCAAGGGTAGCATAGCTTTGAGCGATAGCTTAAATTGACAAGAGGCTCGAGTACTTTATTGTTACAAAATTTCAAGGTTTTATGACGCTCCAGTAAAAGGTTACAAGCATTTGTATGTTGCAATCTTTGATAAGTGTAGGACGTACCTTTGATGTACATTTGAAGTTTTATCAGTGTTTGATCTGGGACTCAAGGGTAGCATAGCTTTGAGCGATAGCTTAAATTGACAAGAGGCTAGAGTACTTTATTGTTACAAAATTTCAAGATTTTATGACGCACCAGTAAAAAGTTACAAGCATTTGTATGTTGCAAAGTTTGATAGGTGTTGGGCGTGCCGTATAGAAGTTAGGGCCATTTGAAGTTTTATCAGCGTTTGATCTGGGACTCAAGGGTAGCATAGCTTTGAGCGATAGCTTAAATTGACAAGAGGCTAGAGTACTTTATTGTTACAAAATTTCAAGATTTTATGACGCTCCAGTAAAAAGTTACAAGCATTTGTATGTAGCAAAGTTTGATAGGTGTAGGACGCACCATAAAGAAGTTAGAGCCATTTGAAGCTTGTTCAGTGTTTGATTTGGGACTCAAGGGAAGCATAGCTTTGAGCGATAGCTTAAATTGACAAGAGGTTCGAGTACTTTATTGGTACAAAATTTCAAGGTTTTATGACGCTCCAGTAAAAAGTTACAAGCATTTGTATGTTGCAACCTTTGATAGGTGTAGGACGTACCGTATAGAAGTTAGGGCCATTTGAAGTTTTATCAGTGGTTGATTTGGGACTCAAGGGTAGCATAGCTTTGAGCGATAGCTTAAATTGACACGAGGCTCGAGTACTTTATTGTTACAAAATTTCAAGGTTTTATGACGCTCCAGTAAAAAGTTACAAGCATTTGTATGTTGCAAACTTTGATAGGTGTAGGACGTACCGTATAGAAGTTAGGGCCATTAGAAGTTTTATCAGTGTTTGATTGGGACTCAAGGGTAGTATAGCTTTGAGCGATAGCTTAAATTGACAAGAGGCTCGAGTACTTTATTGTCACAAAATTTTAAGGTTTTATGACGCTCCAGTAAAAAGTTAGAAGCATTTGTAAGTTGCAAACTTTGATAGGTGTAGGACGTACCGTATAGAATTTAGGGCCATTTGAAGTTTTATCAGTGTTTGATTTTGGACTCAAGGGTAGCATAGCTTTGAGCGATAGCTTGAATTGACAAGAGGCTCGAGTACTTTATTGTTACAAAATTTCAAGGTTTTATGACGCTCCAGTAAAAAGTTACAAGCATTTGTATGTTGCAAACTTTGATAAGTGTAGGACGTACCTTTGACTTACATTTGAAGTTTTATCAGTGTTTGATCTGGGACTCAAGGGTAGCATAGCTTTGAGCGATAGCTTAAATTGACAAGAGGCTCGAGTACTTTATTGTTAGAAAATTTCAAGGTTTTATGACGCTCCAGTAAAAGGTTACAAGCATTTGTATGTTGCAATCTTTGATAAGTGTAGGACGTACCTTTGATGTACATTTGAAGTTTTATCAGTGTTTGATCTGGGACTCAAGGGTAGCATAGCTTTGAGCGATAGCTTAAAATTGACAAGAGGCTCGAGTACTTTATTGTTACAAAATTTCAAGGTTTTATGACGCTCCAGTAAAAAGTTACAAGCATTTGTATGTTGCAAACTTTGATAGGTGTAGGACGTACCGTATAGAAGTTAGGGCCATTTGAAGTTTTATCAGTGTTTGATTTGGGACTCAAGGGTACCATAGCTTTGAGCGATAGCTTAAATTGACAAGAGGCTCGAGTACTTTATTGTTACAAAATTTCAAGGTTTTATGACGCTCCAGTAAAAGGTTACAAGCATTTGTATGTTGCAATCTTTGATAAGTGTAGGACGTACCTTTGATGTACATTTGAAGTTTTATCAGTGTTTGATCTGGGACTCAAGGGTAGCATAGCTTTGAGCGATAGCTTAAATTGACAAGAGGCTAGAGTACTTTATTGTTACAAAATTTCAAGATTTTATGACGCACCAGTAAAAAGTTACAAGCATTTGTATGTTGCAAACTTTGATAGGTGTAGGACGTACCGTATAGAAGTTAGGGCCATTTGAAGTTTTATCAGTGTTTGATTTGGGACTCAAGGGTACCATAGCTTTGAGCGATAGCTTAAATTGACAAGAGGCTCGAGTACTTTATTGTTAGAAAATTTCAAGGTTTTATGACGCTCCAGTAAAAGGTTACAAGCATTTGTATGTTGCAATCTTTGATAAGTGTAGGACGTACCTTTGATGTACATTTGAAGTTTTATCAGTGTTTGATCTGGGACTCAAGGGTAGCATAGCTTTGAGCGATAGCTTAAAATTGACAAGAGGCTCGAGTACTTTATTGTTACAAAATTTCAAGGTTTTATGACGCTTCAGTAAAAAGTTACAAGCATTTGTATGTTGCAAACTTTGATAGGTGTAGGACGCACCGTATAGAAGTTAGGGCCATTTGAAGTTTTATCAGTGTTTGATCTGGGACTCAAGGGTAGCATAGCTTTGAGCGATAGCTTAAATTGACAAGTGGCTAGAGTACTTTATTGTTACAAAATTTCAAGATTTTATTACGCTCCAGTAAAAAGTTACAAGCATTTGTATGTTGCAAACTTTGATAGGTGTAGGACGTACCATAAAGAAGTTAGAGCCATTTGAAGCCTTTTCAGTGTTTGATTTGGGACTCAAGGGAAGCATAGCTTTCAGCGATAGCTTAAATTGACAAGAGGTTCGAGTACTTTATTGGTACAAAATTTCAAGGTTTTATGACGCTCCAGTAAAAAGTTACAAGCATTTGTATGTTGCAAACTTTGATAGGTGTAGGACGCACCGTATAGAAGTTAGGGCCATTTGAAGTTTTATCAGTGTTTGATCTGGGACTCAAGGGAAGCATAGCTTTCAGCGATAGCTTAAATTGACAAGAGGTTCGAGTACTTTATTGGTACAAAATTTCAAGGTTTTATGACGCTCCAGTAAAAAGTTACAAGCATTTGTATGTTGCAAACTTTTATAGGTGTAGGACGCACCGTATAGAAGTTAGGGCCATTTGAAGTTTTATCAGTGTTTGATTTGGGACTCAAGGGTAGCATAGCTTTGAGCGATAGCTTAAAATTGACAAGAAGCTCGAGTACTTTATTGTTACAAAATTTCAAGGTTTTATGACGCTTCAGTAAAAAGTTACAAGCATTTGTATGTTGCAAACTTTGATAGGTGTAGGACGTACCGTATAGAAGTTAGGGCCATTAGAAGTTTTATCAGTGTTTGATTGGGACTCAAGGGTAGGTAGTATAGCTTTGAGCGATAGCTTAAATTGACAAGAGGCTCGAGTACTTTATTGTTACAAAATTTTAAGGTTTTATGACGCTTCTGTAAAAAGTTAGAAGCATTTGTAAGTTGCAAACTTTGATAGGTGTAGGACGTACCGTATAGAATTTAGGGCCATTTGAAGTTTTATCAGTGTTTGATTTGGG
This sequence comes from Clusia tigrina, assembly GCA_920105625.2. NCBI lineage: Eukaryota > Metazoa > Arthropoda > Insecta > Diptera > Clusiidae > Clusia > Clusia tigrina. The sequence continues at coordinate 107,058,874 of OV050033.1, read as the reverse complement.
AATCAAGGGTAGCATAGCTTTGAGCGATAGCTTAAATTGACAAGAGGCTCGAGTACTTTATTGTTACAAAATTTCAAGGTTTTATGACGCTCCAGTAAAAAGTTACAAGCATTTGTATGTTGCAAACTTTGATAGGTGTAGGACGTACCGTATAGAAGTTAGGGCCATTTGAAGTTTTATCAGTGTTTGATTTGGGACTCAAGGGTACCATAGCTTTGAGCGATAGCTTAAATTGACAAGAGGCTCGAGTACTTTATTGTTACAAAATTTCAAGGTTTTATGACGCTCCAGTAAAAGGTTACAAGCATTTGTATGTTGCAATCTTTGATAAGTGTAGGACGTACTTTTGATGTACATTTGAAGTTTTATCAGTGTTTGATCTGGGACTCAAGGGTAGCATAGCTTTGAGCGATAGCTTAAATTGACAAGAGGCTAGAGTACTTTATTGTTACAAAATTTCAAGATTTTATGACGCACCAGTAAAAAGTTACAAGCATTTGTATGTTGCAAAGTTTGATAGGTGTTGGGCGTGCCGTATAGAAGTTAGGGCCATTTGAAGTTTTATCAGCGTTTGATCTGGGACTCAAGGGTAGCATAGCTTTGAGCGATAGCTTAAATTGACAAGAGGCTAGAGTACTTTATTGTTACAAAATTTCAAGATTTTATGACGCTCCAGTAAAAAGTTACAAGCATTTGTATGTAGCAAAGTTTGATAGGTGTAGGACGCACCATAAAGAAGTTAGAGCCATTTGAAGCTTGTTCAGTGTTTGATTTGGGACTCAAGGGAAGCATAGCTTTGAGCGATAGCTTAAATTGACAAGAGGTTCGAGTACTTTATTGGTACAAAATTTCAAGGTTTTATGACGCTTCAGTAAAAAGTTACAAGCATTTGTATGTTGCAAACTTTGATAGGTGTAGGACGTACCGTATAGAAGTTAGGGCCATTAGAAGTTTTATCAGTGTTTGATTGGGACTCAAGGGTAGTATAGCTTTGAGCGATAGCTTAAATTGACAAGAGGCTCGAGTACTTTATTGTCACAAAATTTTAAGGTTTTATGACGCTCCAGTAAAAAGTTAGAAGCATTTGTAAGTTGCAAACTTTGATAGGTGTAGGACGTACCGTATAGAATTTAGGGCCATTTGAAGTTTTATCAGTGTTTGATTTTGGACTCAAGGGTAGCATAGCTTTGAGCGATAGCTTGAATTGACAAGAGGCTCGAGTACTTTATTGTTACAAAATTTCAAGGTTTTATGACGCTCCAGTAAAAAGTTACAAGCATTTGTATGTTGCAAACTTTGATAAGTGTAGGACGTACCTTTGACTTACATTTGAAGTTTTATCAGTGTTTGATCTGGGACTCAAGGGTAGCATAGCTTTGAGCGATAGCTTAAATTGACAAGAGGCTCGAGTACTTTATTGTTAGAAAATTTCAAGGTTTTATGACGCTCCAGTAAAAGGTTACAAGCATTTGTATGTTGCAATCTTTGATAAGTGTAGGACGTACCTTTGATGTACATTTGAAGTTTTATCAGTGTTTGATCTGGGACTCAAGGGTAGCATAGCTTTGAGCGATAGCTTAAAATTGACAAGAGGCTCGAGTACTTTATTGTTACAAAATTTCAAGGTTTTATGACGCTCCAGTAAAAAGTTACAAGCATTTGTATGTTGCAAACTTTGATAGGTGTAGGACGTACCGTATAGAAGTTAGGGCCATTTGAAGTTTTATCAGTGTTTGATTTGGGACTCAAGGGTACCATAGCTTTGAGCGATAGCTTAAATTGACAAGAGGCTCGAGTACTTTATTGTTACAAAATTTCAAGGTTTTATGACGCTCCAGTAAAAGGTTACAAGCATTTGTATGTTGCAATCTTTGATAAGTGTAGGACGTACCTTTGATGTACATTTGAAGTTTTATCAGTGTTTGATCTGGGACTCAAGGGTAGCATAGCTTTGAGCGATAGCTTAAATTGACAAGAGGCTAGAGTACTTTATTGTTACAAAATTTCAAGATTTTATGACGCACCAGTAAAAAGTTACAAGCATTTGTATGTTGCAAACTTTGATAGGTGTAGGACGTACCGTATAGAAGTTAGGGCCATTTGAAGTTTTATCAGTGTTTGATTTGGGACTCAAGGGTACCATAGCTTTGAGCGATAGCTTAAATTGACAAGAGGCTCGAGTACTTTATTGTTAGAAAATTTCAAGGTTTTATGACGCTCCAGTAAAAGGTTACAAGCATTTGTATGTTGCAATCTTTGATAAGTGTAGGACGTACCTTTGATGTACATTTGAAGTTTTATCAGTGTTTGATCTGGGACTCAAGGGTAGCATAGCTTTGAGCGATAGCTTAAAATTGACAAGAGGCTCGAGTACTTTATTGTTACAAAATTTCAAGGTTTTATGACGCTTCAGTAAAAAGTTACAAGCATTTGTATGTTGCAAACTTTGATAGGTGTAGGACGCACCGTATAGAAGTTAGGGCCATTTGAAGTTTTATCAGTGTTTGATCTGGGACTCAAGGGTAGCATAGCTTTGAGCGATAGCTTAAATTGACAAGTGGCTAGAGTACTTTATTGTTACAAAATTTCAAGATTTTATTACGCTCCAGTAAAAAGTTACAAGCATTTGTATGTTGCAAACTTTGATAGGTGTAGGACGTACCATAAAGAAGTTAGAGCCATTTGAAGCCTTTTCAGTGTTTGATTTGGGACTCAAGGGAAGCATAGCTTTCAGCGATAGCTTAAATTGACAAGAGGTTCGAGTACTTTATTGGTACAAAATTTCAAGGTTTTATGACGCTCCAGTAAAAAGTTACAAGCATTTGTATGTTGCAAACTTTGATAGGTGTAGGACGCACCGTATAGAAGTTAGGGCCATTTGAAGTTTTATCAGTGTTTGATCTGGGACTCAAGGGAAGCATAGCTTTCAGCGATAGCTTAAATTGACAAGAGGTTCGAGTACTTTATTGGTACAAAATTTCAAGGTTTTATGACGCTCCAGTAAAAAGTTACAAGCATTTGTATGTTGCAAACTTTTATAGGTGTAGGACGCACCGTATAGAAGTTAGGGCCATTTGAAGTATTATCAGTGTTTGATTTGGGACTCAAGGGTAGCATAGCTTTGAGCGATAGCTTAAAATTGACAAGAAGCTCGAGTACTTTATTGTTACAAAATTTCAAGGTTTTATGACGCTTCAGTAAAAAGTTACAAGCATTTGTATGTTGCAAACTTTGATAGGTGTAGGACGTACCGTATAGAAGTTAGGGCCATTAGAAGTTTTATCAGTGTTTGATTGGGACTCAAGGGTAGGTAGTATAGCTTTGAGCGATAGCTTAAATTGACAAGAGGCTCGAGTACTTTATTGTTACAAAATTTTAAGGTTTTATGACGCTTCTGTAAAAAGTTAGAAGCATTTGTAAGTTGCAAACTTTGATAGGTGTAGGACGTACCGTATAGAATTTAGGGCCATTTGAAGTTTTATCAGTGTTTGATTTGGGAATCAAGGGTAGCATAGCTTTGAGCGATAGCTTAAATTGACAAGAGGCTCGAGTACTTTATTGTTACAAAATTTCAAGGTTTTATGACGCTCCAGTAAAAAGTTACAAGCATTTGTATGTTGCAAACTTTGATAGGTGTAGGACGTACCGTATAGAAGTTAGGGCCATTTGAAGTTTTATCAGTGTTTGATTTGGGACTCAAGGGTACCATAGCTTTGAGCGATAGCTTAAATTGACAAGAGGCTCGAGTACTTTATTGTTACAAAATTTCAAGGTTTTATGACGCTCCAGTAAAAGGTTACAAGCATTTGTATGTTGCAATCTTTGATAAGTGTAGGACGTACTTTTGATGTACATTTGAAGTTTTATCAGTGTTTGATCTGGGACTCAAGGGTAGCATAGCTTTGAGCGATAGCTTAAATTGACAAGAGGCTAGAGTACTTTATTGTTACAAAATTTCAAGATTTTATGACGCACCAGTAAAAAGTTACAAGCATTTGTATGTTGCAAAGTTTGATAGGTGTTGGGCGTGCCGTATAGAAGTTAGGGCCATTTGAAGTTTTATCAGCGTTTGATCTGGGACTCAAGGGTAGCATAGCTTTGAGCGATAGCTTAAATTGACAAGAGGCTAGAGTACTTTATTGTTACAAAATTTCAAGATTTTATGACGCTCCAGTAAAAAGTTACAAGCATTTGTATGTAGCAAAGTTTGATAGGTGTAGGACGCACCATAAAGAAGTTAGAGCCATTTGAAGCTTGTTCAGTGTTTGATTTGGGACTCAAGGGAAGCATAGCTTTGAGCGATAGCTTAAATTGACAAGAGGTTCGAGTACTTTATTGGTACAAAATTTCAAGGTTTTATGACGCTCCAGTAAAAAGTTACAAGCATTTGTATGTTGCAAACTTTGATAGGTGTAGGACGTACCGTATAGAAGTTAGGGCCATTTGAAGTTTTATCAGTGGTTGATTTGGGACTCAAGGGTAGCATAGCTTTGAGCGATAGCTTAAATTGACACGAGGCTCGAGTACTTTATTGTTACAAAATTTCAAGGTTTTATGACGCTTCAGTAAAAAGTTACAAGCATTTGTATGTTGCAAACTTTGATAGGTGTAGGACGTACCGTATAGAAGTTAGGGCCATTAGAAGTTTTATCAGTGTTTGATTGGGACTCAAGGGTAGTATAGCTTTGAGCGATAGCTTAAATTGACAAGAGGCTCGAGTACTTTATTCTCACAAAATTTTAAGGTTTTATGACGCTCCAGTAAAAAGTTAGAAGCATTTGTAAGTTGCAAACTTTGATAGGTGTAGGACGTACCGTATAGAATTTAGGGCCATTTGAAGTTTTATCAGTGTTTGATTTTGGACTCAAGGGTAGCATAGCTTTGAGCGATAGCTTGAATTGACAAGAGGCTCGAGTACTTTATTGTTACAAAATTTCAAGGTTTTATGACGCTCCAGTAAAAAGTTACAAGCATTTGTATGTTGCAAAGTTTGATAGGTGTAGGACGTACCATAAAGAAGTTAGAGCCATTTGAAGCTTGTTCAGTGTTTGATTTGGGACTCAAGGGAAGCATAGCTTTGAGCGATAGCTTAAATTGACAAGAGGCTAGAGTACTTTATTGTTACAATATTTCAAGGTTTTATGACGCCCCAGTAAAAAGTTAAAAGCATTTGTATGTTGCAAACTTTGATAAGTGTAGGACGTACCGTATAGAAGTTAGGGCCATTTGAAGGTGTATCAGTGTTTGATTTGGGACTCAAGGGTAGCATAGCTTTGAGCGATAGCTTGAATTGACAAGAGGCTCGAGTACTTTATTGTTACAAAATTTCAAGGTTTTATGACGCTCCAGTAAAAAGTTACAAGCATTTGTATGTTGCAAACTTTGATAGGTGTAGGACGTACCGTATAGAAGTTAGGGCCATTTGAAGTTTTATCAGTGTTTGATTTGGGACTCAAGGGTACCATAGCTTTGAGCGAGAGCTTAAATTGACAAGAGGCTCGAGTACTTTATTGTTACAAAATTTCAAGGTTTTATGACGCTCCAGTAAAAGGTTACAAGCATTTGTATGTTGCAATCTTTGATAAGTGTAGGACGTACCTTTGATGTACATTTGAAGTTTTATCAGTGTTTGATCTGGGACTCAAGGGTAGCATAGCTTTGAGCGATAGCTTAAATTGACAAGAGGCTAGAGTACTTTATTGTTACAAAATTTCAAGATTTTATGACGCTCCAGTAAAAAGTTACAAGCATTTGTATGTAGCAAAGTTTGATAGGTGTAGGACGTACCATAAAGAAGTTAGAGCCATTTGAAGCTTGTTCAGTGTTTGATTTGGGACTCAAGGGAAGCATAGCTTTGAGCGATAGCTTAAATTGACAAGAGGTTCGAGTACTTTATTGGTACAAAATTTCAAGGTTTTATGACGCTCCAGTAAAAAGTTACAAGCATTTGTATGTTGCAAACTTTGATAGGTGTAGGACGTACCGTATAGAAGTTAGGGCCATTTGAAGTTTTATCAGTGTTTGATTTGGGACTCAAGGGTAGCATAGCTTTGAGCGATAGCTTAAATTGACACGAGGCTCGAGTACTTTATTGTTACAAAATTTCAAGGTTTTATGACGCTTCAGAAAAAGTTACAAGCATTTGTATGTTGCAAACTTTGATAGGTGTAGGACGTACCGTATAGAAGTTAGGGCCATTAGAAGTTTTATCAGTGTTTGATTGGGACTCAAGGGTAGTATAGCTTTGAGCGATAGCTTATATTGACAAGAGGCTCGAGTACTTTATTGTTACAAACTTTTAAGGTTTTATGACGCTCCAGTAAAAAGTTAGAAGCATTTGTAAGTTGCAAACTTTGATAGGTGTAGGACGTACCGTATAGAATTTAAGGCCATTTGAAGTTTTATCAGTGTTTGATTTTGGACTCAAGGGTAGCATAGCTTTGAGCGATAGCTTGAATTGACAAGAGGCTCGAGTACTTTATTGTTACAAAATTTCAAGGTTTTATGACGCTCCAGTAAAAAGTTATAAGCATTTGTATGTTGCAAACTTTGATAAGTGTAGGACGTACCGTATAGAAGTTAGGGCCATTTGAAGGTGTATCAGTGTTTGATTTGGGACTCAAGGGTAGCATAGCTTTGAGCGGTAGCTTAAATTGACAAGAGGCTCGAGTACTTTATTGTTACAAAATTTCAAGGTTTTATGACGCTCCAGTAAAAAGTTACAAGCATTTGTATGTTGCAAACTTTGATAGGTGTAGGACGTATCTTTGACGTACATTTGAAGTTTTATCAGTGTTTGATCTGGGACTCAAGGGTAGCATAGCTTTGAGCGATAGCTTAAATTGACAAGAGGCTAGAGTACTTTATTGTTACAAAATTTCAAGGTTTTATGACGCTCCAGTAAAAAATTACAAGCATTTGTATGTTGCAACACTTTGATAGGTGTAGGACGTACCATATAAAATTTAGAGCCATTTGAAGTTTTATCAGTGTTTGATTTGGGACTCAATGGTAGCATAGCTTTGAGCGATAGCTTAAATTGACAAGAGGCTCGAGTACTTTATTGTTACAAAATTTCAAGGTTTTATGACGCGCCAGTAAAAAGTTACAACCATTTGTATGCTGCAAACTTTGATAAGTGTAGGACGTACCGTATAGAAGTTAGGAACATTTGAAGTTTTATCAGTGTTTGATTTGGGACTCAAGGGTAGCATAGCTTTGAGCGATAGCTTAAATTGACAAGAGGCTCGAGTACTTTATTGTTACAAAATTTCCAGATTTTATGACGCTCCAATAAAAAGTTACAAGCATTTGCAAACTTTGATAGGTGTAGGACGTATCGTCAAGAAGTTAGGGCCATTTGTAGTTTTATCAGTTTTTGATTTGGGGCTCAAGGGTAGCATAGCTTTGAGCGATAGCTTAAATTGACAAGAGGCTCGTGTACTTTATTGTTACAAAATTTCAAGATTTTATGACGCTCCAGTAAAAAGTTACAAGCATTTGTATGTTGCAAACTTTGATAGGTGTAGGACGTACCGTATAGAAGTTAGGGCCATTAGAAGTTTTATCAGTGTTTGATTGGGACTCAAGGGTAGGTAGTATAGCTTTGAGCGATAGCTTAAATTGACAAGAGGCTCGAGTACTTTATTGTTACAAAATTTTAAGGTTTTATGACGCTTCTGTAAAAAGTTAGAAGCATTTGTAAGTTGCAAACTTTGATAGGTGTAGGACGTACCGTATAGAATTTAGGGCCATTTGAAGTTTTATCAGTGTTTGATTTGGGAATCAAGGGTAGCATAGCTTTGAGCGATAGCTTAAATTGACAAGAGGCTCGAGTACTTTATTGTTACAAAATTTCAAGGTTTTATGACGCTCCAGTAAAAAGTTACAAGCATTTGTATGTTGCAAACTTTGATAGGTGTAGGACGTACCGTATAGAAGTTAGGGCCATTTGAAGTTTTATCAGCGTTTGATCTGGGACTCAAGGGTAGCATAGCTTTGAGCGATAGCTTAAATTGACAAGAGGCTCGAGTACTTTATTGTTACAAAATTTCAAGATTTTATGACGCACCAGTAAAAAGTTACAAGCATTTGTATGTTGCAAAGTTTGATAGGTGTTGGGCGTGCCGTATAGAAGTTAGGGCCATTTGAAGTTTTATCAGCGTTTGATCTGGGACTCAAGGGTAGCATAGCTTTGAGCGATAGCTTAAATTGACAAGAGGCTAGAGTACTTTATTGTTACAAAATTTCAAGATTTTATGACGCTCCAGTAAAAAGTTACAAGCATTTGTATGTAGCAAAGTTTGATAGGTGTAGGACGCACCATAAAGAAGTTAGAGCCATTTGAAGCTTGTTCAGTGTTTGATTTGGGACTCAAGGGAAGCATAGCTTTGAGCGATAGCTTAAATTGACAAGAGGTTCGAGTACTTTATTGGTACAAAATTTCAAGGTTTTATGACGCTCCAGTAAAAAGTTACAAGCATTTGTATGTTGCAACCTTTGATAGGTGTAGGACGTACCGTATAGAAGTTAGGGCCATTTGAAGTTTTATCAGTGGTTGATTTGGGACTCAAGGGTAGCATAGCTTTGAGCGATAGCTTAAATTGACACGAGGCTCGAGTACTTTATTGTTACAAAATTTCAAGGTTTTATGACGCTTCAGTAAAAAGTTACAAGCATTTGTATGTTGCAAACTTTGATAGGTGTAGGACGTACCGTATAGAAGTTAGGGCCATTAGAAGTTTTATCAGTGTTTGATTGGGACTCAAGGGTAGTATAGCTTTGAGCGATAGCTTAAATTGACAAGAGGCTCGAGTACTTTATTGTCACAAAATTTTAAGGTTTTATGACGCTCCAGTAAAAAGTTAGAAGCATTTGTAAGTTGCAAACTTTGATAGGTGTAGGACGTACCGTATAGAATTTAGGGCCATTTGAAGTTTTATCAGTGTTTGATTTTGGACTCAAGGGTAGCATAGCTTTGAGCGATAGCTTGAATTGACAAGAGGCTCGAGTACTTTATTGTTACAAAATTTCAAGGTTTTATGACGCTCCAGTAAAAAGTTACAAGCATTTGTATGTTGCAAACTTTGATAAGTGTAGGACGTACCTTTGACTTACATTTGAAGTTTTATCAGTGTTTGATCTGGGACTCAAGGGTAGCATAGCTTTGAGCGATAGCTTAAATTGACAAGAGGCTAGAGTACTTTATTGTTACAATATTTCAAGGTTTTATGACGCCCCAGTAAAAAGTTAAAAGCATTTGTATGTTGCAAACTTTGATAAGTGTAGGACGTACCGTATAGAAGTTAGGGCCTTTTGAAGGTGTATCAGTGTTTGATTTGGGACTCAAGGGTAGCATAGCTTTGAGCGATAGTTTAAATTGACAAGAGGCTAGAGTACTTTATTGTTACAAAATTTCAAGGTTTTATGACGCCCCAGTAAAAAGTTATAAGCATTTGTATGTTGCAAACTTTGATAAGTGTAGGACGTACCGTATAGAAGTTAGGGCCATTTGAAGGTGTATCAGTGTTTGATTTGGGACTCAAGGGTAGCATAGCTTTGAGCGATAGCTTGAATTGACAAGAGGCTCGAGTACTTTATTGTTACAAAATTTCAAGGTTTTATGACGCTCCAGTAAAAAGTTACAAGCATTTGTATGTTGCAAACTTTGATAGGTGTAGGACGTACTGTATAGAAGTTAGGGCCATTTGAAGTTTTATCAGTGTTTGATTTGGGACTCAAGGGTACCATAGCTTTGAGCGATAGCTTAAATTGACAAGAGGCTCGAGTACTTTATTGTTACAAAATTTCAAGGTTTTATGACGCTCCAGTAAAAGGTTACAAGCATTTGTATGTTGCAATCTTTGATAAGTGTAGGACGTACCTTTGATGTACATTTGAAGTTTTATCAGTGTTTGATCTGGGACTCAAGGGTAGCATAGCTTTGAGCGATAGCTTAAATTGACAAGAGGCTAGAGTACTTTATTGTTACAAAACTTCAAGATTTTATGACGCACCAGTAAAAAGTTACAAGCATTTGTATGTTGCAAAGTTTGATAGGTGTAGGGCGTGCCGTATAGAAGTTAGGGCCATTTGAAGTTTTATCAGCGTTTGATCTGGGACTCAAGGGTAGCATAGCTTTGAGCGATAGCTTAAATTGACAAGAGGCTAGAGTACTTTATTGTTACAAAATTTCAAGATTTTATGACGCTCCAGTAAAAAGTTACAAGCATTTGTATGTAGCAAAGTTTGATAGGTGTAGGACGTACCATAAAGAAGTTAGAGCCATTTGAAGCTTGTTCAGTGTTTGATTTGGGACTCAAGGGAAGCATAGCTTTGAGCGATAGCTTAAATTGACAAGAGGTTCGAGTACTTTATTGGTACAAAATTTCAAGGTTTTATGACGCTCCAGTAAAAAGTTACAAGCATTTGTATGTTGCAAACTTTGATAGGTGTAGGACGTACCGTATAGAAGTTAGGGCCATTTGAAGTTTTATCAGTGTTTGATTTGGGACTCAAGGGTAGCATAGCTTTGAGCGATAGCTTAAATTGACACGAGGCTCGAGTACTTTATTGTTACAAAATTTCAAGGTTTTATGACGCTTCAGTAAAAAGTTACAAGCATTTGTATGTTGCAAACTTTGATAGGTGTAGGACGTACCGTATAGAAGTTAGGGCCATTAGAAGTTTTATCAGTGTTTGATTGGGACTCAAGGGTAGTATAGCTTTGAGCGATAGCTTAAATTGACAAGAGGCTCGAGTACTTTATTGTTACAAACTTTTAAGGTTTTATGACGCTCCAGTAAAAAGTTAGAAGCATTTGTAAGTTGCAAACTTTGATAGGTGTAGGACGTACCGTATAGAATTTAAGGCCATTTGAAGTTTTATCAGTGTTTGATTTTGGACTCAAGGGTAGCATAGCTTTGAGCGATAGCTTGAATTGACAAGAGGCTCGAGTACTTTATTGTTACAAAATTTCAAGGTTTTATGACGCTCCAGTAAAAAGTTATAAGCATTTGTATGTTGCAAACTTTGATAAGTGTAGGACGTACCGTATAGAAGTTAGGGCCATTTGAAGGTGTATCAGTGTTTGATTTGGGACTCAAGGGTAGCATAGCTTTGAGCGGTAGCTTAAATTGACAAGAGGCTCGAGTACTTTATTGTTACAAAATTTCAAGGTTTTATGACGCTCCAGTAAAAAGTTACAAGCATTTGTATGTTGCAAACTTTGATAGGTGTAGGACGTATCTTTGACGTACATTTGAAGTTTTATCAGTGTTTGATCTGGGACTCAAGGGTAGCATAGCTTTGAGCGATAGCTTAAATTGACAAGAGGCTAGAGTACTTTATTGTTACAAAATTTCAAGGTTTTATGACGCTCCAGTAAAAAATTACAAGCATTTGTATGTTGCAACACTTTGATAGGTGTAGGACGTACCATATAAAATTTAGAGCCATTTGAAGTTTTATCAGTGTTTGATTTGGGACTCAATGGTAGCATAGCTTTGAGCGATAGCTTAAATTGACAAGAGGCTCGAGTACTTTATTGTTACAAAATTTCAAGGTTTTATGACGCGCCAGTAAAAAGTTACAACAATTTGTATGCTGCAAACTTTGAAAGGTGTAGGACGTACCGTATAGAAGTTAGGAACATTTGAAGTTTTATCAGTGTTTGATTTGGGACTCAAGGGTAGCATAGCTTTGAGCGATAGCTTAAATTGACAAGAGGCTCGAGTACTTTATTGTTACAAAATTTCCAGATTTTATGACGCTCCAATAAAAAGTTACAAGCATTTGCAAACTTTGATAGGTGTAGGACGTATCGTCAAGAAGTTAGGGCCATTTGTAGTTTTATCAGTTTTTGATTTGGGGCTCAAGGGTAGCATAGCTTTGAGCGATAGCTTAAATTGACAAGAGGCTCGTGTACTTTATTGTTACAAAATTTCAAGATTTTATGACGCTCCAGTAAAAAGTTACAAGCATTTGTATGTTGCAAACTTTGATAGGTGTAGGACGTACCGTATAGAATTTAGGGCCATTTGAAGTTTTATCAGTGTTTGTTTTGGGACTCAAGGGTAGCATAGCTTTGAGCGATAGCTTAAATTGACAAGAGGCTCGAGTACTTTATTGTTACAAAATTTCAAGGTTTTATGACGCTCCAGTAAAAAGTTACAAGCATTTGTATGTTGCAAACTTTGATAGGTGTAGGACGTACCGTATAGAAGTTAGGGCCATTTGAAGTTTTATCAGTGTTTGATTTGGGACTCAAGGGTACCATAGCTTTGAGCGATAGCTTAAATAGACAAGAGGCTCGAGTACTTTATTGTTACAAAATTTCAAGGTTTTATGACGCTCCAGTAAAAGGTTACAAGCATTTGTATGTTGCAATCTTTGATAAGTGTAGGACGTACCTTTGATGTACATTTGAAGTTTTATCAGTGTTTGATCTGGGACTCAAGGGTAGCATAGCTTTGAGCGATAGCTTAAATTGACAAGAGGCTAGAGTACTTTATTGTTACAAAATTTCAAGATTTTATGACGCACCAGTAAAAAGTTACAAGCATTTGTATGTTGCAAAGTTTGATAGGTGTTGGGCGTGCCGTATAGAAGTTAGGGCCATTTGAAGTTTTATCAGCGTTTGATCTGGGACTCAAGGGTAGCATAGCTTTGAGCGATAGCTTAAATTGACTAGAGGCTAGAGTACTTTATTGTTACAAAATTTCAAGATTTTATGACGCTCCAGTAAAAAGTTACAAGCATTTGTATGTAGCAAAGTTTGATAGGTGTAGGACGTACCATAAAGAAGTTAGAGCCATTTGAAGCTTGTTCAGTGTTTGATTTGGGACTCAAGGGAAGCATAGCTTTGAGCGATAGCTTAAATTGACAAGAGGTTCGAGTACTTTATTGGTACAAAATTTCAAGGTTTTATGACGCTCCAGTAAAAAGTTACAAGCATTTGTATGTTGCAAACTTTGATAGGTGTAGGACGTACCGTATAGAAGTTAGGGCCATTTGAAGTTTTATCAGTGGTTGATTTGGGACTCAAGGGTAGCATAGCTTTGAGCGATAGCTTAAATTGACACGAGGCTCGAGTACTTTATTGTTACAAAATTTCAAGGTTTTATGACGCTTCAGTAAAAAGTTACAAGCATTTGTATGTTGCAAACTTTGATAGGTGTAGGACGTACCGTATAGAAGTTAGGGCCATTAGAAGTTTTATCAGTGTTTGATTGGGACTCAAGGGTAGTATAGCTTTGAGCGATAGCTTAAATTGACAAGAGGCTCGAGTACTTTATTGTTACAAAATTTCAAGGTTTTATGACGCTTCAGTAAAAAGTTAGAAGCATTTGTAAGTTGCAAACTTTGATAGGTGTAGGACGTACCGTATAGAATTTAGGGCCATTTGAAGTTTTATCAGTGTTTGATTTTGGACTCAAGGGTAGCATAGCTTTGAGCGATAGCTTGAATTGACAAGAGGCTCGAGTACTTTATTGTTACAAAATTTCAAGGTTTTATGACGCTCCAGTAAAAAGTTACAAGCATTTGTATGTTGCAAACTTTGATAAGTGTAGGACGTACCTTTGACTTACATTTGAAGTTTTATCAGTGTTTGATCTGGGACTCAAGGGTAGCATAGCTTTGAGCGATAGCTTAAATTGACAAGAGGCTAGAGTACTTTATTGTTACAAAATTTCAAGGTTTTATGACGCCCCAGTAAAAAGTTATAAGCATTTGTATGTTGCAAACTTTGATAAGTGTAGGACGTACCGTATAGAAGTTAGGGCCATTTGAAGGTGTATCAGTGTTTGATTTGGGACTCAAGGGTAGCATAGCTTTGAGCGATAGTTTAAATTGACAAGAGGCTAGAGTACTTTATTGTTACAAAATTTCAAGGTTTTATGACGCCCCAGTAAAAAGTTATAAGCATTTGTATGTTGCAAACTTTGATAAGTGTAGGACGTACCGTATAGAAGTTAGGGCCATTTGAAGGTGTATCAGTGTTTGATTTGGGACTCAAGGGTAGCATAGCTTTGAGCGATAGCTTGAATTGACAAGAGGCTCGAGTACTTTATTGTTACAAAATTTCAAGGTTTTATGACGCTCCAGTAAAAAGTTACAAGCATTTGTATGTTGCAAACTTTGATAGGTGTAGGACGTACCGTATAGAAGTTAGGGCCATTTGAAGTTTTATCAGTGTTTGATTTGGGACTCAAGGGTACCATAGCTTTGAGCGATAGCTTAAATTGACAAGAGGCTCGAGTACTTTATTGTTACAAAATTTCAAGGTTTTATGACGCTCCAGTAAAAGGTTACAAGCATTTGTATGTTGCAATCTTTGATAAGTGTAGGACGTACCTTTGATGTACATTTGAAGTTTTATCAGTGTTTGATCTGGGACTCAAGGGTAGCATAGCTTTGAGCGATAGCTTAAATTGACAAGAGGCTAGAGTACTTTATTGTTACAAAACTTCAAGATTTTATGACGCACCAGTAAAAAGTTACAAGCATTTGTATGTTGCAAAGTTTGATAGGTGTAGGGCGTGCCGTATAGAAGTTAGGGCCATTTGAAGTTTTATCAGCGTTTGATCTGGGACTCAAGGGTAGCATAGCTTTGAGCGATAGCTTAAATTGACAAGAGGCTAGAGTACTTTATTGTTACAAAATTTCAAGATTTTATGACGCTCCAGTAAAAAGTTACAAGCATTTGTATGTAGCAAAGTTTGATAGGTGTAGGACGTCCCATAAAGAAGTTAGAGCCATTTGAAGCTTGTTCAGTGTTTGATTTGGGACTCAAGGGAAGCATAGCTTTGAGCGATAGCTTAAATTGACAAGAGGTTCGAGTACTTTATTGGTACAAAATTTCAAGGTTTTATGACGCTCCAGTAAAAAGTTACAAGCATTTGTATGTTGCAAACTTTGATAGGTGTAGGACGTACCGTATAGAAGTTAGGGCCATTTGAAGTTTTATCAGTGTTTGATTTGGGACTCAAGGGTAGCATAGCTTTGAGCGATAGCTTAAATTGACACGAAGCTCGAGTACTTTATTGTTACAAAATTTCAAGGTTTTATGACGCTTCAGTAAAAAGTTACAAGCATTTGTATGTTGCAAACTTTGATAGGTGTAGGACGTACCGTATAGAAGTTAGGGCCATTAGAAGTTTTATCAGTGTTTGATTGGGACTCAAGGGTAGTATAGCTTTGAGCGATAGCTTAAATTGACAAGAGGCTCGAGTACTTTATTGTTACAAAATTTTAAGGTTTTATGACGCTCCAGTAAAAAGTTAGAAGCATTTGTAAGTTGCAAATTTTGATAGGTGTAGGACGTACCGTATAGAATTTAAGGCCTTTTGAAGTTTTATCAGTGTTTGATTTTGGACTCAAGGGTAGCATAGCTTTGAGCGATAGCTTGAATTGACAAGAGGCTCGAGTACTTTATTGTTACAAAATTTCAAGGTTTTATGACGCTCCAGTAAAAAGTTATAAGCATTTGTATGTTGCAAACTTTGATAAGTGTAGGACGTACCGTATAGAAGTTAGGGCCATTTGAAGGTGTATCAGTGTTTGATTTGGGACTCATGGGTAGCATAGCTTTGAGCGGTAGCTTAAATTGACAAGAGGCTCGATTACTTTATTGTTACAAAATTTCAAGGTTTTATGACGCTCCAGTAAAAAGTTACAAGCATTTGTATGTTGCAAACTTTGATAGGTGTAGGACGTATCTTTGACGTACATTTGAAGTTTTATCAGTGTTTGATCTGGGACTCAAGGGTAGCATAGCTTTGAGCGATAGCTTAAATTGACAAGAGGCTAGAGTACTTTATTGTTACAAAATTTCAAGGTTTTATGACGCTCCAGTAAAAAATTACAAGCATTTGTATGTTGCAACACTTTGATAGGTGTAGGACGTACCATATAGAATTTAGAGCCATTTGAAGTTTTATCAGTGTTTGATTTGGGACTCAATGGTAACATAGCTTTGAGCGATAGCTTAAATTGACAAGAGGCTCGAGTACTTTATTGGTACAAAATTTCAAGGTTTTATGACGCTCCAGTAAAAAGTTACAAGCATTTGTATGTTGCAAACTTTGATAGGTGTAGGACGTACCGTATAGAAGTTAGGGCCATTTGAAGTTTTATCAGTGTTTGATTTGGGACTCAAGGGTAGCATAGCTTTGAGCGATAGCTTAAATTGACACGAGGCTCGAGTACTTTATTGTTACAAAATTTCAAGGTTTTATGACGCTTCAGTAAAAAGTTACAAGCATTTGTATGTTGCAAACTTTGATAGGTGTAGGACGTACCGTATAGAAGTTAGGGCCATTAGAAGTTTTATCAGTGTTTGATTGGGACTCAAGGGTAGTATAGCTTTGAGCGATAGCTTAAATTGACAAGAGGCTCGAGTACTTTATTGTTACAAAATTTTAAGGTTTTATGACGCTCCAGTAAAAAGTTAGAAGCATTTGTAAGTTGCAAACTTTGATAGGTGTAGGACGTACCGTATAGAATTTAGGGCCATTTGAAGTTTTATCAATGTTTGATTTTGGACTCAAGGGTAGCATAGCTTTGAGCGATAGCTTGAATTGACAAGAGGCTCGAGTACTTTATTGTTACAAAATTTCAAGGTTTTATGACGCTCCAGTAAAAAGTTACAAGCATTTGTATGTTGCAAACTTTGATAGGTGTAGGACGTACCGTATAGAAGTTAGGGCCATTTGAAGTTTTATCAGTGTTTGATTTGGGACTCAAGGGTAGCATAGCTTTGAGCGATAGCTTAAATTGACAAGAGGCTCGAGTACTTTATTGTTACAAAATTTCAAGGTTTTATGACGCTCCAGTAAAAAGTTACAAGCATTTGTATGTTGCAAACTTTGATAAGTGTAGGACGTACCTTTGATGTACATTTGAAGTTTTATCAGTGTTTGATCTGGGACTCAAGGGTAGCATTGCTTTGAGCGACAGCTTAAATTGACAAGAGGCTAGAGTACTTTATTGTTACAAAATTTCAATATTTTATGACGCTCCAGTAAAAAGTTACAAACATTTGTATGTTGCAAACTTTGATAGGTGTAGGACGTACCATAAAGAAGTTAGAGCCATTTGAAGTTTTTTCAGTGTTTGATTTGGGACTCAAGGGTAGCATAGCTTTGAGCGATAGCTTAAATTGACAAGAGGCTCGAGTACTTTATTGTTACAAAATTTCAAGGTTTTATGACGCTCCAGTAAAAAGTTACAAGCATTTGTATGTTGCAAACTTTGATAAGTGTAGGACGTACCTTTACGTACATTTGAAGTTTTATCAGTGTTTGATCTGGGACTCAAGGGTAGCATAGCTTTGAGCGATAGCTTAAATTGACAAGAGGCTATAGTACTTTATTGTTACAAAATTTCAAGGTTTTATGACGCGCCAGTAAAAAGTTACAACCATTTGTATGTTGCAAACTTTGATAGGTGTAGGACGTACCGTATAGAAGTTAGGGCCATTTGAAGTTTTATCAGTGTTTGATTTGGGACTCAAGGGTAGCATAGCTTTGAGCGAAAGGTTAAATTGACAAGAGGCTCGAGTACTTTACTGTTACAAAATTTCAAGATTTTATGACGCTCCAGTTAAAAGTTACAAGCATTTGTATGTTGCAAACTTTGATAGGTGTAGGACGTACCGTATAGAAGTTAGGGCCATTTGAAGTTTTATCAGTGTTTGATTTGGGACTCAAGGGTAGCATAGCTTTGAGCGATAGCTTAAATTGACAAGAGGCTCGTGTACTTTATTGTTTCAAAATTTCAAGGCTTTATGACGCACCAGTAAAAAATTAAAAGCATTTGTATGTTGCAAAGTTTGATAGGTGTAGGGCGTGCCGTATAGAAGTTAGGGCCATTTGAAGCTTTATCAGCGTTTGATCTGGGACTCAAGGGTAGAATAGCTTTGAGCGGTAGCTTAAATTGACAAGAGGCTCGAGTACTTAATTGTTACAAAATTTCAAGGTTTTATAACGCTCCAGTAAAATGTTATAAGAATTTGTATGTTGCAGACTTTGATAGGTGTAGGACGTACCGTATAGAAGTTAGGGCCATTTGAAGTTGTATAAGTGTTTGATTTGGGACTCAAGGGTAGCATAGCTTTGAGCGATAGCTTAAATTGACAAGAGGCTCGAGTATTTTTTTGTTACAAAATTTCAAGGTTTTTATGACGCTCCAGTAAAAAGTTACAAACATTTGTATGTTGCAAACTTTGATAGGTGTTGGACGTACCGTATAGAAGTTAGGGCCATTTGAAGTTTTATCAGTGTTTGATTTGGGACTCAAGGGTAGCATAACTTTGAGCGATAGCTTAAATTGACAAGAGGCTCGAGTACTTTATTGTTACAAAATTTCAAGGTTTTATGACGCACCAGTAAAAAGTTACAAACATTTGTATGTTGCAAACTTTGATAAGTGTAGGACGTACCATATAGAAGTGAGGGCCATTAGAAGTTTTATAAGTGTTCAATTTGGGACTCAAGGGTAGCATAGCTTTGAGCGATAGCTTAAATTGACAAGAGGCTCGTGTACTTTATTGTTTCAAAATTTCAAGGTTTTATGACGCTCCAGTAAAAAGGAACAAACATTTGTATGTTGCAAACTTTGATAGATGTAGGACGTACCGTATAGAAGTTAGGGCCATTTGAAGTTTTATCAGTGTTTGATTTGGGACTCAAGGGTAGCATAGCTTTGAGCGGTAGCTTAAATTGACAAGTGGCTCGAGTACTTTATTGTTACAAAATTTCAAAGTTTTATGACGCTCTAGTAAAAAGTTACAAGCATTTGTATGTTGTAAACTTTGACAGGAGTAAGACGTACCGTATAGAAATTAGGGCCATTAGAAGTTTTATCAGTGTTTGATTTGGGACTCAAGGGTATTATAGCTTTGAGCGCTGGCTTAAATTGACTAGAGGCTCGAGTACTTTATTGTTAGGGCCATTAGAAGTTTTATCAGTGTTTGATTTGGGACTCAAGGGTATTATAGCTTTGAGCGCTGGCTTAAATTGACTAGAGGCTCGAGTACTTTATTGTTACAAAATTTCAAAGTTTTATGACGCTCCAGTAAAAAGTTACAAGCATTTGTAAGTTGCAAACTTTGATAGGTGTAGGACGTACCGTATATAATTTAGGGCCATTTGAAATTTTATCAGTGTTTGATTTGGGACTCAAGGGTAGCATAGCTTTGAGCGATAGCTTAAATTGACAAGAGGCTCGAGTACTTTATTGTTACAAAATTTCAAGGTTTTATGACGCTCCAGTAAAAAGTTACAAACATTTGTATGTTGCAAACTTTGATAGGTGTAGGACGTACCATAAAGAAGTTAGGTCCATTTGAAGTTTTATCAGTGTTTGATTTGGAACTCAAGGGTAGTATAGCTTTGAGCGATAGCTTAAATTTACAAGAGGCTCGAGTACTTTATTGTTATAAAACTTCAAGGCTTTATGACGCACCAGTAAAAAATTAAAAGCATTTGTATGTTGCAAAGTTTGATAGGTGTAGGGCGTGCCGTATAGAAGTTAGGGCCATTTGAAGTTTTATCAGCGTTTGATCTGGGACTCAAGGGTAGCATAGCTTTGAGCGGTAGCTTAAATTTACAAGAGGCTCGAGTACTTAATTGTTACAAAATTTCAAGGTTTTATAACGCTCCAGTAAAAAGTTATAAGCATTTGTATGTTGAAGACTTTGATAGGTGTAGGACGTACCGTATAGAAGTTAGAGCCATTTGAAGTTTTATTAGTGTTTGATTTGGGACTCAAGGGTAGCATAGCTTTGAGCGATAGCTTAAATTGACAAGAGGCTCGAGTATTTTTTTGTTACAAAATTTCAAGGTTTTATGACGCTCCAGTAAAAAGTTACAAACATTTGTATGTTGCAAACTTTGATAGGTGTAGGGCGTGCCGTATAGAAGTTAGGGCCATTTGAAGTTTTATCAGCGTTTGATCTGGGACTCAAGGGTAGCATAGCTTTGAGCGATAGCTTAAATTGACAAGAGGCTCGAGTACTTTATTGTTACAAAAGTTCAAGGTTTTATGACGCTCCAGTAAAAAGTTATAAGCATTTGTATGTTGCAGACTTTGATAGGTGTAGGACGTACCGTATAGAAGTTAGGGCCATTTGAAGTTTCATCAGTGTTTGATTTGGGACTCAAGGGTAGCATAGCTTTGAGCGATAGCTTAAATTGACAAGAGGCTCGAGTACTTTATTGTTACAAAATTTCAAGGTTTTATGACGCTCCAGTAAATAGTTACGAGCATTTGTATGTTGCAAACTTTGATAGGTGTAGAACGTACCGTATAGAAGTTAGGGACATTTGAAGTTTTTTCAGTGTTTAATTTGGGTCTCAAGGGTACCATAGCTTTGAGCGATAGCTTAAATTGACAAGAGGCTCGAGTACTTTATTGTTACAAAATTTCAAGGTTTTATGACGCTCCAGTAAAAAGTTACAAGCATTTGTATGTTGCAAACTTTGATAAGTGTAGGACGTACCATATAGAAGTGAGGGCCATTAGAAGTTTTATAAGTGTTCAATTTGGGACTCAAGGGTAGCATAGCTTTGAGCGAAAGCTTAAATTGACAAGAGGCTCGTGTACTTTATTGTTTCAAAATTTCAAGGTTTTATGACGCTCCAGAAAAAAGTTATAAGCATTTGTATGTTGCAGACTTTGATAGGTGTAGGACATACCGTATAGAAGTTAGGGCCATTTGAAGTTTTATCAGTGTTTGATTTGGGACTCAAGGGTAGCATAGCTTTGAGCGATAGCTTAAATTGACAAGAGGCTCGTGTACTTTATTGTTACAAAATTTCAAGATTTTATGACGCTCCAGTAAAAAGTTACAAGCATTTGTATGTTGCAAACTTTGATAGGTGTAGGACGTATCGTCAAGAAGTTAGGGCCATTTGTAGTTTTATCAGTTTTTGATTTGGGACTCAAGGGAAGCATAGCTTTGAGCGATAGCTTAAATTGACAAGAGGTTCGAGTACTTTATTGGTACAAAATTTCAAGGTTTTATGACGCTCCAGTAAAAAGTTACAAGCATTTGTATGTTGCAAACTTTGATAGGTGTAGGACGTACCGTATAGAAGTTAGGGCCATTTGAAGTTTTATCAGTGTTTGATTTGGGACTCAAGGGTAGCATAGCTTTGAGCGGTAGCTTAAATTGACACGAGGCTCGAGTACTTTATTGTTACAAAATTTCAAGGTTTTATGACGCTTCAGTAAAAAGTTACAAGCATTTGTATGTTGCAAACTTTGATAGGTGTAGGACGTACCGTATAGAAGTTAGGGCCATTAGAAGTTTTATCAGTGTTTGATTGGGACTCAAGGGTAGTATAGCTTTGAGCGATAGCTTAAATTGACAAGAGGCTCGAGTACTTTATTGTTACAAAATTTTAAGGTTTTATGACGCTCCAGTAAAAAGTTAGAAGCATTTGTAAGTTGCAAACTTTGATAGGTGTAGGACGTACCGTATAGAATTTAGGGCCATTTGAAGTTTTATCAATGTTTGATTTTGGACTCAAGGGTAGCATAGCTTTGAGCGATAGCTTGAATTGACAAGAGGCTCGAGTATTTTATTGTTACAACATTTCAAGGTTTTATGACGCTCCAGTAAAAAGTTACAAGCATTTGTATGTTGCAAACTTTGATAGGTGTAGGACGTACCGTATAGAAGTTAGGGCCATTTGAAGTTTTATCAGTGTTTGATTTGGGACTCAAGGGTAGTATAGCTTTGAGCGATAGCTTAAATTGACAAGAGGCTCGAGTACTTTATTGTTACAAAATTTCAAGGTTTTATGACGCTCCAGTAAAAAGTTACAAGCATTTGTATGTTGCAAACTTTGATAAGTGTAGGACGTACCTTTGATGTACATTTGAAGTTTTATCAGTGTTTGATCTGGGACTCAAGGGTAGCATTGCTTTGAGCGACAGCTTAAATTGACAAGAGGCTAGAGTACTTTATTGTTACAAAATTTCAATATTTTATGACGCTCCAGTAAAAAGTTACAAACATTTGTATGTTGCAAACTTTGATAGGTGTAGGACGTACCATAAAGAAGTTAGAGCCATTTGAAGTTTTTTCAGTGTTTGATTTGGGACTCAAGGGTAGCATAGCTTTGAGCGATAGCTTAAATTGACAAGAGGCTCGAGTACTTTATTGTTACAAAATTTCAAGGTTTTATGACGCTCCAGTAAAAAGTTACAAGCATTTGTATGTTGCAAACTTTGATAAGTGTAGGACGTACCTTTACGTACATTTGAAGTTTTATCAGTGTTTGATCTGGGACTCAAGGGTAGCATAGCTTTGAGCGATAGCTTAAATTGACAAGAGGCTAGAGTACTTTATTGTTACAAAATTTCAAGGTTTTATGACGCGCCAGTAAAAAGTTACAACCATTTGTATGTTGCAAACTTTGATAGGTGTAGGACGTACCGTATAGAAGTTAGGGCCATTTGAAGTTTTATCAGTGTTTGATTTGGGACTCAAGGGTAGCATAGCTTTGAGCGAAAGGTTAAATTGACAAGAGGCTCGAGTACTTTACTGTTACAAAATTTCAAGATTTTATGACGCTCCAGTTAAAAGTTACAAGCATTTGTATGTTGCAAACTTTGATAGGTGTAGGACGTACCGTATAGAAGTTAGGGCCATTTGAAGTTTTATCAGTGTTTGATTTGGGACTCAAGGGTAGCATAGCTTTGAGCGATAGCTTAAATTGACAAGAGGCTCGTGTACTTTATTGTTTCAAAATTTCAAGGTTTTATGACGCTCCAGTAAAAAGTTACAAACATTTGTATGTTGCAAACTTTGATAGGTGTAGGGCGTGCCGTATAGAAGTTAGGGCCATTTGAAGTTTTATCAGCGTTTGATCTGGGACTCAAGGGTAGCATAGCTTTGAGCGATAGCTTAAATTGACAAGAGGCTCGAGTACTTTATTGTTACAAAAGTTCAAGGTTTTATGACGCTCCAGTAAAAAGTTATAAGCATTTGTATGTTGCAGACTTTGATAGGTGTAGGACGTACCGCATAGAAGTTAGGGCCATTTGAAGTTTTATCAGTGTTTGATTTGGGACTCAAGGGTAGCATAGCTTTGAGCGATAGCTTAAATTGACAAGAGGCTCGAGTACTTTATTGTTACAAAATTTCAAGGTTTTATGACGCTCCAGTAAATAGTTACGAGCATTTGTATGTTGCAAACTTTGATAGGTGTAGGACGTACCGTATAGAAGTTAGGGACATTTGAAGTTTTTTCAGTGTTTAATTTGGGTCTCAAGGGTACCATAGCTTTGAGCGATAGCTTAAATTGACAAGAGGCTCGAGTACTTTATTGTTACAAAATTTCAAGGTTTTATGACGCTCCAGTAAAAAGTTACAAGCATTTGTATGTTGCAAACTTTGATAAGTGTAGGACGTACCATATAGAAGTGAGGGCCATTAGAAGTTTTATAAGTGTTCAATTTGGGACTCAAGGGTAGCATAGCTTTGAGCGAAAGCTTAAATTGACAAGAGGCTCGTGTACTTTATTGTTTCAAAATTTCAAGGTTTTATGACGCTCCAGTAAAAAGTTATAAGCATTTGTATGTTGCAGACTTTGATAGGTGTAGGGCATACCGTATAGAAGTTAGGGCCATTTGAAGTTTTATCAGTGTTTGATTTGGGACTCAAGGGTAGCATAGCTTTGAGCGATAGCTTAAATTGACAAGAGGCTCGTGTACTTTATTGTTACAAAATTTCAAGATTTTATGACGCTCCAGTAAAAAGTTACAAGCATTTGTATGTTGCAAACTTTGATAGGTGTAGGACGTATCGTCAAGGAGTTAGGGCCATTTGTAGTTTTATCAGTTTTTGATTTGGGACTCAAGGGAAGCATAGCTTTGAGCGATAGCTTAAATTGACAAGAGGTTCGAGTACTTTATTGGTACAAAATTTCAAGGTTTTATGACGCTCCAGTAAAAAGTTACAAGCATTTGTATGTTGCAAACTTTGATAGGTGTAGGACGTACCGTATAGAAGTTAGGGCCATTTGAAGTTTTATCAGTGTTTGATTTGGGACTCAAGGGTAGCATAGCTTTGAGCGGTAGCTTAAATTGACACGAGGCTCGAGTACTTTATTGTTACAAAATTTCAAGGTTTTATGACGCTTCAGTAAAAAGTTACAAGCATTTGTATGTTGCAAACTTTGATAGGTGTAGGACGTACCGTATAGAAGTTAGGGCCATTAGAAGTTTTATCAGTGTTTGATTGGGACTCAAGGGTAGTATAGCTTTGAGCGATAGCTTAAATTGACAAGAGGCTCGAGTACTTTATTGTTACAAAATTTTAAGGTTTTATGACGCTCCAGTAAAAAGTTAGAAGCATTTGTAAGTTGCAAACTTTGATAGGTGTAGGACGTACCGTATAGAATTTAGGGCCATTTGAAGTTTTATCAATGTTTGATTTTGGACTCAAGGGTAGCATAGCTTTGAGCGATAGCTTGAATTGACAAGAGGCTCGAGTATTTTATTGTTACAACATTTCAAGGTTTTATGACGCTCCAGTAAAAAGTTACAAGCATTTGTATGTTGCAAACTTTGATAGGTGTAGGACGTACCGTATTGAAGTTAGGGCCATTTGAAGTTTTATCAGTGTTTGATTTGGGACTCAAGGGTAGCATAGCTTTGAGCGATAGCTTAAATTGACAAGAGGCTCGAGTACTTTATTGTTACAAAATTTCAAGGTTTTATGACGCTCCAGTAAAAAGTTACAAGCATTTGTATGTTGCAAACTTTGATAAGTGTAGGACGTACCTTTGATGTACATTTGAAGTTTTATCAGTGTTTGATCTGGGACTCAAGGGTAGCATTGCTTTGAGCGACAGCTTAAATTGACAAGAGGCTAGAGTACTTTATTGTTACAAAATTTCAATATTTTATGACGCTCCAGTAAAAAGTTACAAACATTTGTATGTTGCAAACTTTGATAGGTGTAGGACGTACCATAAAGAAGTTAGAGCCATTTGAAGTTTTTTCAGTGTTTGATTTGGGACTCAAGGGTAGCATAGCTTTGAGCGATAGCTTAAATTGACAAGAGGCTCGAGTACTTTATTGTTACAAAATTTCAAGGTTTTATGACGCTCCAGTAAAAAGTTACAAGCATTTGTATGTTGCAAACTTTGATAAGTGTAGGACGTACCTTTACGTACATTTGAAGTTTTATCAGTGTTTGATCTGGGACTCAAGGGTAGCATAGCTTTGAGCGATAGCTTAAATTGACAAGAGGCTAGAGTACTTTATTGTTACAAAATTTCAAGGTTTTATGACGCGCCAGTAAAAAGTTACAACCATTTGTATGTTGCAAACTTTGATAGGTGTAGGACGTACCGTATAGAAGTTAGGGCCATTTGAAGTTTTATCAGTGTTTGATTTGGGACTCAAGGGTAGCATAGCTTTGAGCGAAAGGTTAAATTGACAAGAGGCTCGAGTACTTTACTGTTACAAAATTTCAAGATTTTATGACGCTCCAGTTAAAAGTTACAAGCATTTGTATGTTGCAAACTTTGATAGGTGTAGGACGTACCGTATAGAAGTTAGGGCCATTTGAAGTTTTATCAGTGTTTGATTTGGGACTCAAGGGTAGCATAGCTTTGAGCGATAGCTTAAATTGACAAGAGGCTCGTGTACTTTATTGTTTCAAAATTTCAAGGCTTTATGACGCACCAGTAAAAAATTAAAAGCATTTGTATGTTGCAAAGTTTGATAGGTGTAGGGCGTGCCGTATAGAAGTTAGGGCCATTTGAAGTTTTATCAGCGTTTGATCTGGGACTCAAGGGTAGAATAGCTTTGAGCGGTAGCTTAAATTGACAAGAGGCTCGAGTACTTAATTGTTACAAAATTTCAAGGTTTTATAACGCTCCAGTAAAATGTTATAAGAATTTGTATGTTGCAGACTTTGATAGGTGTAGGACATACCGTATAGAAGTTAGGGCCATTTGAAGTTTTATAAGTGTTTGATTTGGGACTCAAGGGTAGCATAGCTTTGAGCGATAGCTTAAATTGACAAGAGGCTCGAGTATTTTTTTGTTACAAAATTTCAAGGTTTTATGACGCTTCAGTAAAAAGATACAAGCATTTGTATGTTGCAAACTTTGATAGGTGTAGGACGTACCGTATAGAAGTTAGGGCCATTAGAAGTTTTATCAGTGTTTGATTGGGACTCAAGGGTAGTATAGCTTTGAGCGATAGCTTAAATTGACAAGAGGCTCGAGTACTTTATTGTTACAAAATTTTAAGGTTTTATGACGCTCCAGTAAAAAGTTAGAAGCATTTGTAAGTTGCAAACTTTGATAGGTGTAGGACGTACCGTATAGAATTTAGGGCCATTTGAAGTTTTATCAATGTTTGATTTTGGACTCAAGGGTAGCATAGCTTTGAGCGATAGCTTGAATTGACAAGAGGCTCGAGTACTTTATTGTTACAAAATTTCAAGGTTTTATGAAGCTCCAGTAAAAAGTTACAAGCATTTGTATGTTGCAAACTTTGATAGGTGTAGGACGTACCGTATAGAAGTTAGGGCCATTTGAAGTTTTATCAGTGTTTGATTTGGGACTCAAGGGTAGCATAGCTTTGAGCGATAGCTTAAATTGACAAGAGGCTCGAGTACTTTATTGTTACAAAATTTCAAGGTTTTATGACGCTCCAGTAAAAAGTTACAAGCATTTGTATGTTGCAAACTTTGATAAGTGTAGGACGTACCTTTGATGTACATTTGAAGTTTTATCAGTGTTTGGTCTGGGACTCAAGGGTAGCATTGCTTTGAGCGACAGCTTAAATTGACAAGAGGCTAGAGTACTTTATTGTTACAAAATTTCAATATTTTATGACGCTCCAGTAAAAAGTTACAAACATTTGTATGTTGCAAACTTTGATAGGTGTAGGACGTACCATAAAGAAGTTAGAGCCATTTGAAGTTTTTTCAGTGTTTGATTTGGGACTCAAGGGTAGCATAGCTTTGAGCGATAGCTTAAATTGACAAGAGGCTCGAGTACTTTATTGTTACAAAATTTCAAGGTTTTATGACGCTCCAGTAAAAAGTTACAAGCATTTGTATGTTGCAAACTTTGATAAGTGTAGGACGTACCTTTACGTACATTTTAAGTTTTATCAGTGTTTGATCTGGGACTCAAGGGTAGCATAGCTTTGAGCGATAGCTTAAATTGACAAGAGGCTAGAGTACTTTATTGTTACAAAATTTCAAGGTTTTATGACGCGCCAGTAAAAAGTTACAACCATTTGTATGTTGCAAACTTTGATAGGTGTAGGACGTACCGTATAGAAGTTAGGGCCATTTGAAGTTTTATCAGTGTTTGATTTGGGACTCAAGGGTAGCATAGCTTTGAGCGAAAGGTTAAATTGACAAGAGGCTCGAGTACTTTACTGTTACAAAATTTCAAGATTTTATGACGCTCCAGTTAAAAGTTACAAGCATTTGTATGTTGCAAACTTTGATAGGTGTAGGACGTACCGTATAGAAGTTAGGGCCATTTGAAGTTTTATCAGTGTTTGATTTGGGACTCAAGGGTAGCATAGCTTTGAGCGATAGCTAAAATTGACAAGAGGCTCGTGTACTTTATTGTTTCAAAATTTCAAGGCTTTATGACGCACCAGTAAAAAATTAAAAGCATTTGTATGTTGCAAAGTTTGATAGGTGTAGGGCGTGCCGTATAGAAGTTAGGGCCATTTGAAGTTTTATCAGCGTTTGATCTGGGACTCAAGGGTAGAATAGCTTTGAGCGGTAGCTTAAATTGACAAGAGGCTCGAGTACTTAATTGTTACAAAATTTCAAGGTTTTATAACGCTCCAGTAAAATGTTATAAGAATTTGTATGTTGCAGACTTTGATAGGTGTAGGACGTACCGTATAGAAGTTAGGGCCATTTGAAGTTTTATAAGTGTTTGATTTGGGACTCAAGGGTAGCATAGCTTTGAGCGATAGCTTAAATTGACAAGAGGCTCGAGTATTTTTTTGTTACAAAATTTCAAGGTTTTTATGACGCTCCAGTAAAAAGTTACAAACATTTGTATGTTGCAAACTTTGATAGGTGTTGGACGTACCGTATAGAAGTTAGGGCCATTTGAAGTTTTATCAGTGTTTGATTTGGGACTCAAGGGTAGCATAACTTTGAGCGATAGCTTAAATTGACAAGAGGCTCGAGTACTTTATTGTTACAAAATTTCAAGGTTTTATGACGCACCAGTAAAAAGTTACAAACATTTGTATGTTGCAAACTTTGATAAGTGTAGGACGTACCATATAGAAGTGAGGGCCATTAGAAGTTTTATAAGTGTTCAATTTGGGACTCAAGGGTAGCATAGCTTTGAGCGATAGCTTAAATTGACAAGAGGCTCGTGTACTTTATTGTTTCAAAATTTCAAGGTTTTATGACGCTCCAGTAAAAAGGAACAAACATTTGTATGTTGCAAACTTTGATAGATGTAGGACGTACCGTATAGAAGTTAGGGCCATTTGAAGTTTTATCAGTGTTTGATTTGGGACTCAAGGGTAGCATAGCTTTGAGCGGTAGCTTAAATTGACAAGTGGCTCGAGTACTTTTGTTACAAAATTTCAAAGTTTTATGACGCTCTAGTAAAAAGTTACAAGCATTTGTATGTTGTAAACTTTGACAGGAGTAAGACGTACCGTATAGAAATTAGGGCCATTAGAAGTTTTATCAGTGTTTGATTTGGGACTCAAGGGTATTATAGCTTTGAGCGCTGGCTTAAATTGACTAGAGGCTCGAGTACTTTATTGTTAGGGCCATTAGAAGTTTTATCAGTGTTTGATTTGGGACTCAAGGGTATTATAGCTTTGAGCGCTGGCTTAAATTGACTAGAGGCTCGAGTACTTTATTGTTACAAAATTTCAAAGTTTTATGACGCTCCAGTAAAAAGTTACAAGCATTTGTAAGTTGCAAACTTTGATAGGTGTAGGACGTACCGTATAGAATTTAGGGCCATTTGAAATTTTATCAGTGTTTGATTTGGGACTCAAGGGTAGCATAGCTTTGAGCGATAGCTTAAATTGACAAGAGGCTCGAGTACTTTATTGTTACAAAATTTCAAGGTTTTATGACGCTCCAGTAAAAAGTTACAAACATTTGTATGTTGCAAACTTTGATAGGTGTAGGACGTACCATAAAGAAGTTAGGTCCATTTGAAGTTTTATCAGTGTTTGATTTGGAACTCAAGGGTAGTATAGCTTTGAGCGATAGCTTAAATTTACAAGAGGCTCGAGTACTTTATTGTTATAAAACTTCAAGGCTTTATGACGCACCAGTAAAAAATTAAAAGCATTTGTATGTTGCAAAGTTTGATAGGTGTAGGGCGTGCCGTATAGAAGTTAGGGCCATTTGAAGTTTTATCAGCGTTTGATCTGGGACTCAAGGGTAGCATAGCTTTGAGCGGTAGCTTAAATTGACAAGAGGCTCGAGTACTTAATTGTTACAAAATTTCAAGGTTTTATAACGCACCAGTAAAAAGTTATAAGCATTTGTATGTTCCAGACTTTGATAGGTGTAGGACGTACCGTATAGAAGTTAGAGCCATTTGAAGTTTTATAAGTGTTTGATTTGGGACTCAAGGGTAGCATAGCTTTGAGCGATAGCTTAAATTGACAAGAGGCTCGAGTATTTTTTTGTTACAAAATTTCAAGGTTTTATGACGCTCCAGTAAAAAGTTACAAACATTTGTATGTTGCAAACTTTGATAGGTGTAGGGCGTGCCGTATAGAAGTTAGGGCCATTTGAAGTTTTATCAGCGTTTGATCTGGGACTCAAGGGTAGCATAGCTTTGAGCGATAGCTTAAATTGACAAGAGGCTCGTGTACTTTATTGTCACAAAAGTTCAAGGTTTTATGACGCTCCAGTAAAAAGTTATAAGCATTTGTATGTTGCAGACTTTGATAGGTGTAGGACGTACCGTATAGAAGTTAGGGCCATTTGAAGTTTTATCAGTGTTTGATTTGGGACTCAAGGGTAGCATAGCTTTGAGCGATAGCTTAAATTGACAAGAGGCTCGAGTACTTTATTGTTACAAAATTTCAAGGTTTTATGACGCTCCAGTAAATAGTTACGAGCATTTGTATGTTGCAAACTTTGATAGGTGTAGGACGTACCGTATAGAAGTTAGGGACATTTGAAGTTTTTTCAGTGTTTAATTTGGGTCTCAAGGGTACCATAGCTTTGAGCGATAGCTTAAATTGACAAGAGGCTCGAGTACTTTATTGTTACAAAATTTCAAGGTTTTATGACGCTCCAGTAAAAAGTTATAAGCATTTGTATGTTGCAAACTTTGATAAGTGTAGGACGTACCATATAGAAGTGAGGGCCATTAGAAGTTTTATAAGTGTTCAATTTGGGACTCAAGGGTAGCATAGCTTTGAGCGAAAGCTTAAATTGACAAGAGGCTCGTGTACTTTATTGTTACAAAATTTCAAGGTTTTATGACGCTCCAGTAAATAGTTACGAGCATGTGTATGTTGCAAACTTTGATAGGTGTAGGACGTACCGTATAGAAGTTAGGGACATTTGAAGTTTTTTCAGTGTTTAATTTGGGTCTCAAGGGTAACATAGCTTTGAGCGATAGCTTAAATTGACAAGAGGCTCGAGTACTTTATTGTTACAAAATTTCAAGGTTTTATGACGCTCCAGTAAAAAGTTACAAGCATTTGTATGTTGCAAACTTTGATAAGTGTAGGACGTACCATATAGAAGTGAGGGCCATTAGAAGTTTTATAAGTGTTCAATTTGGGACTCAAGGGTAGCATAGCTTTGAGCGATAGCTTAAATTGAAAAGAGGCTCGTGTACTTTATTGTTTCAAAATTTCAAGGTTTTATGACGCTCCAGTAAAAAGGAACAAACATTTGTATGTTGCAAACTTTTATAGATGTAGGACGTACCGTATAGAAGTTAGGGCCATTTGAAGTTTTATCAGTGTTTGATTTGGGACTCAAGGGTAGCATAGCTTTGAGCGGTAGCTTAAATTGACAAGTGGCTCGAGTACTTTATTGTTACAAAATTTCAAAGTTTTATGACGCTCCAGTAAAAAGTTACAAGCATTTGTATGTTGTAAACTTTGACAGGTGTAAGACGTACCGTATAGAAATTAGGGCCATTAGAAATTTTATCAGTGTTTGATTTGGGACTCAAGGGTATTATAGCTTTGAGCGCTGGCTTAAATTGACTAGAGGCTCGAGTACTTTATTGTTACAAAATTTCAAAGTTTTATGACGCTCCAGTAAAAAGTTACAAGCATTTGTAAGTTGCAAACTTTGATAGGTGTAGGACGTACCGTACAGAATTTAGGGCCATTTGAAATTTTATCAGTGTTTGATTTGGGACTCAAGGGTAGCATAGCTTTGAGCGATAGTTTAAATTGACAAGAGGCTCGAGTACTTTATTGTTACAAAATTTCAAGGTTTTATGACGCTCCAGTAAAAAGTTACAAGCATTTGTATGTTGCACACTTTGATAGGTGTAGGACGTACGGTATAGAAGTTAGGTCCATTTGAAGTTTTATCAGTGTTTGATTTGGAACTCAAGGGTAGTATAGCTTTGAGCGATAGCTTAAATTGACAAGAGGCTCGAGTACTTTATTGTTATAAAATTTCAAGGCTTTATGACGCACCAGTAAAAAATTAAAAGCATTTGTATGTTGCAAAGTTTGATAGGTGTAGGGCGTGCCGTATAGAAGTTAGGGCCATTTGAAGTTTTATCAGCGTTTGATCTGGGACTCAAGGGTAGCATAGCTTTGAGCGGTAGCTTAAATTGACAAGAGGCTCGAGTACTTAATTGTTACAAAATTTCAAGGTTTTATAACGCTCCAGTAAAAAGTTATAAGCATTTGTATGTTGCAGACTTTGATAGGTGTAGGAAGTACCGTATAGAAGTTAGGGCCATTTGAAGTTTTATAAGTGTCTGATTTGGGACTCAAGGGTAGCATAGCTTTGAGCGATAGCTAAAATTGACAAGAGGCTCGAGTATTTTTTTGTTACAAAATTTCAAGGTTTTATGACGCTCCAGTAAAAAGTTACAAACATTTGTATGTTGCAAACTTTGATAGGTGTTGGACGTACCGTATAGAAGTTAGGGCCATTTGAAGTTTTATCAGTGTTTGATTTGGGACTCAAGGGTAGCATAACTTTGAGCGATAGCTTAAATTGACAAGAGGCTCGAGTACTTTATTGTTACAAAATTTCAAGGTTTTATGACGCACCAGTAAAAAGTTACAAACATTTGTATGTTGCAAAGTTTTATAGGTTTAGGGCGTACCGTATAGAAGTTAGGGCCATTTGAAGTTTTATCAGTGTTTGATCTGGGACTCAAGGGTAGCATAGCTTTGAGCGATAGCTTAAATTGACAAGAGGCTCGAGTACTTTATTGTTACAAAATTTCAAGGTTTTATGACGCTCCAGTAAAAAGTTATAAGCATTTGTATGTTGCAGACTTTGATAGGTGTAGGACGTACCGTATAGAAGTTAGGGCCATTTGAAGTTTTATCAGTGTTTGATTTGGGACTCAAGGGTAGCATAGCTTTGAGCGATAGCTTAAATTGACAAGAGGCTCGAGTACTTTATTGTTACAAAATTTCAAGGTTTTATGACGCTCCAGTAAATAGTTACGAGCATTTGTATGTTGCAAACTTTGATAGGTGTAGGACGTACCGTATAGAAGTTAGGGACATTTGAAGTTTTTTCAGTGTTTAATTTGGGTCTCAAGGGTACCATAGCATTGAGCGATAGCTTAAATTGACAAGATGCTCGAGTACTTTATTGTTACAAAATTTCAAGGTTTTATGACGCTCCAGTAAAAAGTTACAAGCATTTGTATGTTGCAAACTTTGATAAGTGTAGGACGTACCATATAGAAGTGAGGGCCATTAGAAGTTTTATAAGTGTTCAATTTGGGACTCAAGGGTAGCATAGCTTTGAGCGATAGCTTAAATTGACAAGAGGCTCGTGTACTTTATTGTTTCAAAATTTCAAGGTTTTATGACGCTCCAGTAAAAAGGAACAAACATTTGTATGTTGCAAACTTTGATAGATGTAGGACGTACCGTATAGAAGTTAGGGCCATTTGAAGTTTTATCAGTGTTTGATTTGGGACTCAAGGGTAGCATAGCTTTGAGCGGTAGCTTAAATTGACAAGTGGCTCGAGTACTTTATTGTTACAAAATTTCAAAGTTTTATGACGCTCCAGTAAAAAGTTACAAGCATTTGTATGTTGCACACTTTGATAGGTGTAGGACGTACCGTATAGAAGTTAGGGCCATTTGAAGTTTTATAAGTGTTTGATTTGGGACTCAAGGGTAGCATAGCTTTGAGCGATAGCTTAAATTGACAAGAGGCTCGAGTATTTTTTTGTTACAAAATTTCAAGGTTTTATGACGCTCCAGTAAAAAGCTACAAACATTTGAATGTCGCAAACTTTGATATGTGTAGGACGTACGGTATAGAAGTTAGGGCCATTTGAAGTTTTATAAGTGTTTGATTTGGGTCTCAAGGGTACCATAGCTTTGAGCGATAGCTTAAATTGACAAGAGGCTCGAGTACTTTATTGTTACAAAATTTCAAGGTTTTATGACACTCCAGTAAAAAGTTACAAGCATTTGTATGTTGCAAACTTTGATAAGTGTAGGACGTACCGTATAGAAGTGAGGGCCATTTGAAGTTTTATAAGTGTTCAATTTGGGACTCAAGGGTAGCATAGCTTTGAGCGATAGCTTAAATTGACAAGAGGCTCGTGTACTTTATTGTTTCAAAATTTCAAGGTTTTATGACGCTCCAGTAAAAAGGAACAAACATTTGTATGTTGCAAACTTTTATAGATGTAGGACGTACCGTATAGAAGTTAGGGCCATTTGAAGTTTTACCAGTGTTTGATTTGGGACTCAAGGGTAGCATAGCTTTGAGCGGTAGCTTAAATTGACAAGTGGTTCGAGTACTTTATTGTTACAAAATTTCAAAGTTTTATGACGCTCCAGTAAAAAGTTACAAGCATTTGTATGTTGTAAACTTTGACAGGTGTAAGACGTACCGTATAGAAATTAGGGCCATTAGAAGTTTTATCAGTGTTTGATTTGGGACTCAAGGGTATTATAGCTTTGAGCGCTGGCTTAAATTGACTAGAGGCTCGAGTACTTTATTGTTACAAAATTTCAAAGTTTTATGACGCTCCAGTAAAAAGTTACAAGCATTTGTAAGTTGCAAACTTTGATAGGTGTAGGACGTACCGTATAGAATTTAGGGCCATTTGAAATTTTATCAGTGTTTGATTTGGGACTCAAGGGTAGCATAGCTTTGAGCGATAGTTTAAATTGACAAGAGGCTCGAGTACTTTATTGTTACAAAATTTCAAGGTTTTATGACGCTCCAGTAAAAAGTTACAAGCATTTGTATGTTGCACACTTTGATAGGTGTAGGACGTGCGGTATAGAAGTTAGGTCCATTTGAAGTTTTATCAGTGTTTGATTTGGAACTCAAGGGTAGTATAGCTTTGAGCGATAGCTTAAATTGACAAGAGGCTCGAGTACTTTATTGTTATAAAATTTCAAGGCTTTATGACGCACCAGTAAAAAATTAAAAGCATTTGTATGTTGCAAAGTTTGATAGGTGTAGGGCGTGCCGTATAGAAGTTAGGGCCATTTGAAGTTTTATCAGCGTTTGATCTGGGACTCAAGGGTAGCATAGCTTTGAGCGGTAGCTTAACTTGACAAGAGGCTCGAGTACTTAATTGTTACAAAATTTCAAGGTTTTATAACTCTCCAGTAAAAAGTTATAAGCATTTGTATGTTGCAGACTTTGATAGGTGTAGGATGTACCGTATAGAAGTTAGGGCCATTTGAAGTTTTATAAGTGTTTGATTTGGGACTCAAGGGTAGCATAGCTTTGAGCGATAGCTTAAATTGACAAGAGGCTCGAGAATTTTTTTGTTACAAAATTTCAAGGTTTTATGACGCTCCAGTAAAAAGTTACAAACATTTGTATGTTGCAAACTTTGATAGGTGTTGGACGTACCGTATAGAAGTTAGGGCCATTTGAAGTTTTATCAGTGTTTGATTTGGGACTCAAGGGTAGCATAACTTTGAGCGATAGCTTAAATTGACAAGAGGCTCGAGTACTTTATTGTTACAAAATTTCAAGGTTTTATGACGCACCAGTAAAAAGTTACAAACATTTGTATGTTGCAAAGTTTTATAGGTTTAGGGCGTACCGTATAGAAGTTAGGGCCATTTGAAGTTTTATCAGTGTTTGATCTGGGACTCAAGGGTAGCATAGCTTTGAGCGATAGCTTAAATTGACAAGAGGCTCGAGTACTTTATTGTTACAAAATTTCAAGGTTTTATGACGCTCCAGTAAAAAGTTATAAGCATTTGTATGTTGCAGACTTTGATAGGTGTAGGACGTACCGTATAGAAGTTAGGGCCATTTGAAGTTTTATCAGTGTTTGATTTGGGACTCAAGGGTAGCATAGCTTTGAGCGATAGTTTAAATTGACAAGAGGCTCGAGTACTTTATTGTTACAAAATTTCAAGGTTTTATGACGCTCCAGTAAATAGTTACGAGCATTTGTATGTTGCAAACTTTGATAGGTGTAGGACGTACCGTATAGAAGTTAGGGACATTTGAAGTTTTTTCAGTGTTTAATTTGGGTCTCAAGGGTACCATAGCTTTGAGCGATAGCTTAAATTGACAAGAGGCTCGAGTACTTTATTGTTACAAAATTTCAAGGTTTTATGAGGCTCCAGTAAAAACTTACAAGCATTTGTATGTTGCAAACTTTGATAAGTGTAGGACGTACCATATAGAAGTGAGGGCCATTAGAAGTTTTATAAATGTTTGATTTGGGACTCAAGGGTAGCATAGCTTTGAGCGATAGCTTAAATTGACAAGAGGCTCGAGTATTTTTTTGTTACAAAATTTCAAGGTTTTCTGCCGCTCCAGTAAAAAGCTACAAACATTTGAATGTCGCAAACTTTGATAGGTGTAGGACGTACGGTATAGAAGTTAGGGCCATTTGAAGTTTTATAAGTGTTTGATTTGGGTCTCAAGGGTACCATAGCTTTGAGCGATAGCTTAAATTGACAAGAGGCTCGAGTACTTTATTGTTACAAAATTTCAAGGTTTTATGACACTCCAGTAAAAAGTTACAAGCATTTGTATGTTGCAAACTTTGATAAGTGTAGGACGTACCGTATAGAAGTGAGGGCCATTTGAAGTTTTATAAGTGTTCAATTTGGGACTCAAGGGTAGCATAGCTTTGAGCGATAGCTTAAATTGACAAGAGGCTCGTGTACTTTATTGTTTCAAAATTTCAAGGTTTTATGACGCTCCAGTAAAAAGGAACAAACATTTGTATGTTGCAAACTTTTATAGATGTAGGACGTACCGTATAGAAGTTAGGGCCATTTGAAGTTTTACCAGTGTTTGATTTGGGACTCAAGGGTAGCATAGCTTTGAGCGGTAGCTTAAATTGACAAGTGGCTCGAGTACTTTATTGTTACAAAATTTCAAAGTTTTATGACGCTCCAGTAAAAAGTTACAAGCATTTGTATGTTGTAAACTTTGACAGGTGTAAGACGTACCGTATAGAAATTAGGGCCATTAGAAGTTTTATCAGTGTTTGATTTGGGACTCAAGGGTATTATAGCTTTGAGCGCTGGCTTAAATTGACTAGAGGCTCGAGTACTTTATTGTTACAAAATTTCAAAGTTTTATGACGCTCCAGTAAAAAGTTACAAGCATTTGTAAGTTGCAAACTTTGATAGGTGTAGGACGTACCGTATAGAATTTAGGGTCATTTGAAATTTTATCAGTGTTTGATTTGGGACTCAAGGGTAGCATAGCTTTGAGCGATAGTTTAAATTGACAAGAGGCTCGAGGACTTTATTGTTACAAAATTTCAAGGTTTTATGACGCTCCAGTAAAAAGTTACAAGCATTTGTATGTTGCACACTTTGATAGGTGTAGGACGTACGGTATAGAAGTTAGGTCCATTTGAAGTTTTATCAGTGTTTGATTTGGAACTCAAGGGTAGTATAGCTTTGAGCGATAGCTTAAATTGACAAGAGGCTCGAGTACTTTATTGTTATAAAATTTCAAGGCTTTATGACGCACCAGTAAAAAATTAAAAGCATTTGTATGTTGCAAAGTTTGATAGGTGTAGGGCGTGCCGTATAGAAGTTAGGGCCATTTGAAGTTTTATCAGCGTTTGATCTGGGACTCAAGGGTAGCATAGCTTTGAGCGGTAGCTTAACTTGACAAGAGGCTCGAGTACTTAATTGTTACAAAATTTCAAGGTTTTATAACTCTCCAGTAAAAAGTTATAAGCATTTGTATGTTGCAGACTTTGATAGGTGTAGGATGTACCGTATAGAAGTTAGGGCCATTTGAAGTTTTATAAGTGTTTGATTTGGGACTCAAGGGTAGCATAGCTTTGAGCGATAGCTTAAATTGACAAGAGGCTCGAGAATTTGTTTGTTACAAAATTTCAAGGTTTTATGACGCTCCAGTAAAAAGTTACAAACATTTGTATGTTGCAAACTTTGATAGGTGTTGGACGTACCGTATAGAAGTTAGGGCCATTTGAAGTTTTATCAGTGTTTGATTTGGGACTCAAGGGTAGCATAACTTTGAGCGATAGCTTAAATTGACAAGAGGCTCGAGTACTTTATTGTTACAAAATTTCAAGGTTTTATGACGCACCAGTAAAAAGTTACAAACATTTGTATGTTGCAAAGTTTTATAGGTTTAGGGCGTACCGTATAGAAGTTAGGGCCATTTGAAGTTTTATCAGTGTTTGATCTGGGACTCAAGGGTAGCATAGCTTTGAGCGATAGCTTAAATTGACAAGAGGCTCGAGTACTTTATTGTTACAAAATTTCAAGGTTTTATGACGCTCCAGTAAAAAGTTATAAGCATTTGTATGTTGCAGACTTTGATAGGTGTAGGACGTACCGTATAGAAGTTAGGGCCATTTGAAGTTTTATCAGTGTTTGATTTGGGACTCAAGGGTAGCATAGCTTTGAGCGATAGCTTAAATTGACAAGAGGCTCGAGTACTTTATTGTTACAAAATTTCAAGGTTTTATGACGCTCCAGTAAATAGTTACGAGCATTTGTATGTTGCAAACTTTGATAGGTGTAGGACGTACCGTATAGAAGTTAGGGACATTTGAAGTTTTTTCAGTGTTTAATTTGGGTCTCAAGGGTACCATAGCTTTGAGCGATAGCTTAAATTGACAAGAGGCTCGAGTACTTTATTGTTACAAAATTTCAAGGTTTTATGACGCTCCAGTAAAAAGTTACAAGCATTTGTATGTTGCAAACTTTGATAAGTGTAGGACGTACCATATAGAAGTGAGGGCCATTAGAAGTTTTATAAGTGTTCAATTTGGGACTCAAGGGTAGCATAGCTTTGAGCGATAGCTTAAATTGACAAGAGGCTCGTGTACTTTATTGTTTCAAAATTTCAAGGTTTTATGACGCTCCAGTAAAAAGGAACAAACATTTCTATGTTGCAAACTTTGATAGATGTAGGACGTACCGTATAGAAGTTAGGGCCATTTGAAGTTTTATCAGTGTTTGATTTGGGACTCAAGGGTAGCATAGCTTTGAGCGGTAGCTTAAATTGACAAGTGGCTCGAGTACTTTATTGTTACAAAATTTCAAAGTTTTATGACGCTCCAGTAAAAAGCTACAAGCATTTGTATGTTGTAAACTTTGACAGGTGTAAGACGTACCGTATATAAATTAGGGCCATTAGAAGTTTTATCAGTGTTTGATTTGGGACTCAAGGGTATTATAGCTTTGAACGCTGGCTTAAATTGACTAGAGGCTCGAGTACTTTATTGTTACAAAATTTCAAAGTTTTATGACGCTCCAGTAAAAAGTTACAAGCATTTGTAAGTTGCAAACTTTGATAGGTGTAGGACGTACCATATAGAATTTGGGGCCATTTGAAATTTTATCAGTGTTTGATTTGGGACTCAAGGGTAGCATAGCTTTGAGCGATAGCTTAAATTGACAAGAGGCTCGAGTACTTTATTGTTACAAAATTTCAAGGTTTTATGACGCTCCAGTAAAAAGTTACAAGCATTTGTATGTTGCACACTTTGATAGGTGTAGGACGTACGGTATAGAATTTAGGTCCATTTGAAGTTTTATCAGTGTTTGATTTGGAAATCAAGGGTAGTATAGCTTTGAGCGATAGCTTAAATTGACAAGAGGCTCGAGTACTTTATTGTTATAAAATTTCAAGGCTTTATGACGCACCAGTAAAAAGTTACAAGCATTTGTATGTTGCAAAGTTTGATAGGTGTAGGGCGTACCGTATAGAAGTTAGGGCCATTTGAAGTTTTATCAGCGTTTGATCTGGTACTCAAGGGTAGCATAGCTTTGAGCGATAGCTTAAAATGACAAGAGGCTCGAGTACTTTATTGTTACAAAATTTCAAGGTTTTATAACGCTCCAGTAAAAAGTTATAAGCATTTGTATGTTGCAGACTTTGATAGGTGTAGGACGTACCGTATAGAAGTTAGGGCCATTTGAAGTTTTATAAGTGTTTAATTTGGGACTCAAGGGTAGCATAGCTTTGAGCGATAGCTTAAATTGACAAGAGGCTCGAGTATTTTTTTGTTACAAAATTTCAAGGGTTTCTGCCGCTCCAGTAAAAAGCTACAAACATTTGAATGTTGCAAACTTTGATAGGTGTAAGACGTACGGTATAGAAGTTAGGGCCATTTGAAGTTTTATAAGTGTTTGATTTGGGTCTCAAGGGTACCATAGCTTTGAGCGATAGCTTAAATTGACAAGAGGCTCGAGTACTTTATTGTTACAAAATTTCAAGGTTTTATGACACTCCAGTAAAAAGTTACAAGCATTTGTATGTTGCAAACTTTGATAAGTGTAGGACGTACCGTATAGAAGTGAGGGCCATTTGAAGTTTTATAAGTGTTCAATTTGGGACTCAAGGGTAGCATAGCTTTGAGCGATAGCTTAAATTGACAAGAGACTCGAGTACTTTATTGTTACAAAATCTCAAGGCTTTATGACGCACCAGTAAAAAGTTACAAGCATTTGTATATTGCAAAGTTTGATAGGTGTCGGGCGTACCGTATAGAAATTAGGGCCATTTGAAGTTTTAGCAGTGTTTGATCTGGGACTCAAGGGTAGCATAGCTTTGAGCGATAGCTTAAATTGACAAGAGGCTCGAGTACTTTATTGTTACAAAATTTCAAGATTTTATGACGCTCCAGTAAAAAGTTATAAGCATTTGTATGTTGCAGACTTTGATAGGTGTAGGTCGTACCGTATAGAAGTTAGGGCCATTTGAAGTTTTATAAGTGTTTGATTTGGGACTCAAGGGTAGCATAGCTTTGAGCGATAGCTTAAATTGACAAGAGGCTCGAGTACTTTATTGTTACAAAATTTCAAGGTTTTATGACGCACCAGTAAAAAGTTACAAACATTTGTATGTTGCAAAGTTTTATAGGTGTAGGGCGTACCGTATAGAAGTTAGGGCCATTTGAAGTTTTATCAGTGTTTGATCTGGGACTCAAGGGTAGCATAGCTTTGAGCGATAGCTTAAATTGACAAGAGGTTCGAGTACTTTATTGTTACAAAATTTCAAGGTTTTATGACGCTCCAGTAAAAAGTTATAAGCATTTGTATGTTGCAGACTTTGATAAGTGTAGGACGTACCGTATAGAAGTTAGGGCCATTTGAAGTTTTATCAGTGTTTGATTTGGGACTCAAGGGTAGCATAGCTTTGAGCGATAGCTTAAATTGACAAGAGGTTCGAGTACTTTATTGTTACAAAATTTCAAGGCTTTATGACTCTCCAGTAAATAGTTACGAGCATTTGTATGTTGCAAACTTTGATAGGTGTAGGACGTACCGTATAGATGTTAGGGACATTTGAAGATTTTTCAGTGTTTAATTTGGGACTCAAGGGTAGCATAGCTTTGAGCGATAGATTAAATTGACAAGAGGCTCGAGTACTTTATTGTTACAAAATTTCAAGGTTTTATGACGCTCCAGTAAAAAATTACAAGCATTTGTATGTTGCAAACTTTGATAAGTGTAGGATGTACCGTATATAAGTTAGGGCCATTTGAAGTTTTATAAGTGTTTGTTCAATTTGGGACTCAAGGGTAGCATAGCTTTGAGCGATAGCTTAAATTGACAAAAGGCTCGAATGCTTTATTGTTACAAAATTTCAAGGTTTTATGACGCTCCAGTAAATAGTTACGACCATTTGTATGTTGCAAACTTTGATAGGTGTAGGACGTACCGTATAAAAGTTAGGGACATTTGAAGTTTTTTCAGTGTTTAATTTGGGTCTCAAGGGTACCATAGCTTTGAGCGATAGCTTAAATTGACAAGAGGCTCGAGTACTTTATTGTTACAAAATTTCAAGGTTTTATGACGCTCCAGTAAAAAGTTACAAGCATTTGTATGTTGCAAACTTTGATAAGTGTAGGACGTACCATATAGAAGTGAGGGCCATTAGAAGTTTTATAAGTGTTCAATTTGGGACTCAAGGGTAGCATAGCTTTGAGCGATAGCTTAAATTGACAAGAGGCTCGTGTACTTTATTGTTTCAAAATTTCAAGGTTTTATGACGCTCCAGTAAAAAGGAACAAACATTTGTATGTTGCAAACTTTGACAGGTGTAAGACGTACCGTATATAAATTAGGGCCATTAGAAGTTTTATCAGTGTTTGATTTGGGACTCAAGGGTATTATAGCTTTGAGCGCTGGCTTAAATTGACTAGATTGTTACTTTATTGTTACAAAATTTCAAAGTTTTATGACGCTCCATTAAAAAGTTACAAGCATTTGTAAGTTGCAAACTTTGATAGGTGTAGGACGTACCATATAGAATTTGGGGCCATTTGAAATTTTATCAGTGTTTGATTTGGGACTCAAGGGTAGCATAGCTTTGAGCGATAGCTTAAATTGACAAGAGGCTCGAGTACTTTATTGTTACAAAATTTCAAGGTTTTATGACGCTCCAGTAAAAAGTTACAAGCATTTGTATGTTGCACACTTTGATAGGTGTAGGACGTACGGTATAGAAGTTAGGTCCATTTGAAGTTTTATC
The DNA here is from genome assembly GCA_920105625.2 of Clusia tigrina. Lineage (NCBI taxonomy): Eukaryota > Metazoa > Arthropoda > Insecta > Diptera > Clusiidae > Clusia > Clusia tigrina. Next base: position 107,016,726 of record OV050033.1, on the reverse strand, counting down.
AGTGTTTGATTTGGAAATCAAGGGTAGTATAGCTTTGAGCGATAGCTTAAATTGACAACAGGCTCGAGTACTTTATTGTTATAAAATTTCAAGGCTTTATGACGCACCAGTAAAAAGTTACAAGCATTTGTATGTTGCAAAGTTTGATAGGTGTAGGGCGTACCGTATAGAAGTTAGGGTAATTTGAAGTTTTATCAGCGTTTGATCTGGGACTCAAGGGTAGCATAGCTTTGAGCGATAGCTTAAATTGACAAGAGGCCCGAGTACTTTATTGTTACAAAATTTCAAGGTTTTATAACGCTCCAGTAAAAAGTTATAAGCATTTGTATGTTGCAGACTTTGATAGGTGTAGGACGTACCGTATAGAAGTTAGGGCCATTTGAAGTTTTATAAGTGTTTGATTTGGGACTCAAGGGTAGCATAGCTTTGAGCGATAGCTTAAATTGACAAGAGGCTCGAGTATTTTTTTGTTACAAAATTTCAAGGTTTTCTGCCGCTCCAGTAAAAAGCTACAAACATTTGAATGTTGCAAACTTTGATAGGTGTAGGACGTATGGTATAGAAGTTAGGGCCATTTGAAGTTTTATAAGTGTTTGATTTGGGTCTCAAGGGTACCATAGCTTTGAGCAATAGCTTAAATTGACAAGAGGCTCGAGTACTTTATTGTTACAAAATCTCAAGGCTTTATGACGCACCAGTAAAAAGTTACAAGCATTTGTATGTTGCAAAGTTTGATACGTGTAGGGCGTACCGTATAGAAATTAGGGCCATTTGAAGTTTTATCAGTGTTTGATCTGGGACTCAAGGGTAGCATAGCTTTGAGCGATAGCTTAAATTGACAAGAGGCTCGAGTACTTTATTGTTACAAAATTTCAAGATTTTATGACGCTCCAGTAAAAAGTTATAAGCATTTGTATGTTGCTGACTTTGATAGGTGTAGGTCGTACCGTATAGAAGTTAGGGCCATTTGAAGTTTTATAAGTGTTTGATTTGGGACTCAAGGGTAGCATAGCTTTGAGCGATAGCTTAAATTGACAAGAGGCTCGAGTACTTTATTGTTACAAAATTTCAAGGTTTTATGACGCACCAGTAAAAAGTTACAAACATTTGTATGTTGCAAAGTTTTATAGGCGTAGGGCGTACCGTATAGAAGTTAGGGCCATTTGAAGTTTTATCAGTGTTTGATCTGGGGCTCAAGGGTAGCATAGCTTTGAGCGATAGCTTAAATTGACAAGAGGTTCGAGTACTTTATTGTTACAAAATTTCAAGGTTTTATGACGCTCCAGTAAAAAGTTATAAGCATTTGTATGTTGCAGACTTTGATAAGTGTAGGACGTACCGTATAGAAGTTAGGGCCATTTGAAGTTTTATCAGTGTTTGATTTGGGACTCAAGGGTAGCATAGCTTTGAGCGATAGCTTAAATTGACAAGAGGTTCGAGTACTTTATTGTTACAAAATTTCAAGGCTTTATGACGCTCCAGTAAATAGTTACGAGCATTTGTATGCTGCAAACTTTGATAGGTGTAGGACGTACCGTATAGATGTTAGGGACATTTGAAGTTTTTTCAGTGTTTAATTTGGGTCTCAAGGGTACCATAGCTTTGAGCGATAGCTTAAATTGACAAGAGGCTCGAGTACTTTATTGTTACAAAATTTCAAGGTTTTATGACGCTCCAGTAAAAAATTACAAGCATTTGTAAGTTGCAAACTTTGATAGGTGTAGGACGTACCGTATATAAGTTAGGGCCATTTGAAGTTTTATAAGTGTTCAATTTGGGACTCAAGGGTAGCATAGCTTTGAGCGATAGCTTAAATTGACAAAAGGCTCGAGTACTTTATTGTTACAAAATTTCAAGGTTTTATGACGCTCCAGTAAAAAGTTACAAGCATTTGTAAGTTGCAAACTTTGATAGGTGTAGGACGTACCATATAGAATTTGGGGCCATTTGAAATTTTATCAGTGTTTGATTTGGGACTCAAGGGTAGCATAGCTTTGAGCGATAGCTTAAATTGACAAGAGGCTCGAGTACTTTATTGTTACAAAATTTCAAGGTTTTATGACGCTCCAGTAAAAAGTTACAAGCATTTGTATGTTGCACACTTTGATAGGTGTAGGACGTACGGTATAGAAGTTAGGTCCATTTGAAGTTATATCAGTGTTTGATTTGGAAATCAAGGGTAGTATAGCTTTGAGCGATAGCTTAAATTGACAAGAGGCTCGAGTACTTTATTGTTATAAAATTTCAAGGCTTTATGACGCACCAGTAAAAAGTTACAAGCATTTGTATGTTGCAAAGTTTGATAGGTGTAGGGCGTACCGTATAGAAGTTAGGGCCATTTGAAGTTTTATCAGCGTTTGATCTGGGACTCAAGGGTAGCATAGCTTTGAGCGATAGCTTAAATTGACAAGAGGCTCGAGTACTTTATTGTTACAAAATTTCAAGGTTTTATAACGCTCCAGTAAAAAGTTATAAGCATTTGTATGTTGCAGACTTTGATAGGTGTAGGACGTACCGTATAGAAGTTAGGGCCATTTGAAGTTTTATAAGTGTTTGATTTGGGACTCAAGGGTAGCATAGCTTTGAGCGATAGCTTAAATTGACAAGAGGCTCGAGTATTTTTTTGTTACAAAATTTCAAGGTTTTCTGCCGCTCCAGTAAAAAGCTACAAACATTTGAATGTTGCAAACTTTGATAGGTGTAGGACGTACGGTATAGAAGTTAGGGCCATTTGAAGTTTTATAAGTGTTTGATTTGGGTCTCAAGGGTACCATAGCTTTGAGCGATAGCTTAAATTGACAAGAGGCTCGAGTACTTTATTGTTACAAAATTTCAAGGTTTTATGACACTCCAGTAAAAAGTTACAAGCATTTGTATGTTGCAAACTTTGATAAGTGTAGGACGTACCGTATAGAAGTGAGGGCCATTTGAAGTTTTATAAGTGTTCAATTTGGGACTCAAGGGTAGCATAGCTTTGAGCGATAGCTTAAATTGACAAGAGGCTCGAGTACTTTATTGTTACAAAATTTCAAAGTTTTATGACGCTCCAGTAAAAAGTTACAAGCATTTGTAAGTTGAAAACTTTGATAGGTGTAGGACGTACCGTATAGAATTTAGGGCGATTTGAAGTTTTATCAGTGTTTGATTTGGGACTCAAGGGTAGCATAGCTTTGAGCGATAGCTTAAATTGACAACAAGCCTTTACTTTATTGTTACAAAATTTCAAGGTTTTATGACGCTCCAGTAAAAAGTTACAAGCATTTGTATGTTGCACACTTTGATAGGTGTAGGACGTACGGTGTAGAAGTTAGGTCCATTTGAAGTTTTATCAGTGTTTGATTTGGGACTCAAGGGAAGTATAGCTTTGAGCGATAGCTTAAATTGACAAGAGGCTCGAGTACTTTATTGTTACAAAATCTCAAGGCTTTATGACGCACCAGTAAAAAGTTACAAGCATTTGTATGTTGCAAAGTTTGATAGGTGTAGGGCGTACCGTATAGAAATTAGGGCCATTTGAAGTTTTATCAGTGTTTGATCTGGGACTCAAGGGTAGCATAGCTTTGAGCGATAGCTTAAATTGACAAGAGGCTCGAGTACTTTATTGTTACAAAATTTCAAGGTTTTATGACGCTCCAGTAAAAAGTTATAAGCATTTGTATGTTGCAGACTTTGATAGGTGTAGGTCGTACCGTATAGAAGTTAGGGCCATTTGAAGTTTTATAAGTGTTTGATTTGGGACTCAAGGGTAGCATAGCTTTGAGCGATAGCTTAAATTGACAAGAGGCTCGAGTACTTTATTGTTACAAAATTTCAAGGTTTTATGACGCACCAGTAAAAAGTTACAAACATTTGTATGTTGCAAAGTTTTATAGGTGTAGGGCGTACCGTATAGAAGTTAGGGCCATTTGAAGTTTTATCAGTGTTTGATCTGGGACTCAAGGGTAGCATAGCTTTGAGCGATAGCTTAAATTGACATTGTTACAAAATTTCAAGGTTTTATGACGCTCCAGTAAAAAGTTATAAGCATTTGTATGTTGCAGACTTTGATAAGTGTAGGACGTACCGTATAGAAGTTAGGGCCATTTGAAGTTTTATCAGTGTTTGATTTGGGACTCAAGGGTAGCATAGCTTTGAGCGATAGCTTAAATTGACAAAAGGCTCGAGTACTTTATTGTTACAAAATTTCAAGGTTTTATGACGCTCCAGTAAAAAGTTACAAGCACTTGTACATATGTTGCAAACTTTGATAAGTGTAGGACGTACCGTATATAAGTTAGGGCCATTTGAAGTTTTATAAGTGTTCAATTTGGGACTCAAGGGTAGCATAGCTTTGAGCGATAGCTTAAATTGACACGAGGCTCGAGTACTTTATTGTTACAAAATTTCAAGGTTTTATGACGCTCCAGTAAAAAGTTACAAGCATTTGTATGTTGCACACTTTGATAGGTGTAGGACGTACGGTATAGAAGTTAGGTCCATTTGAAGTTTTATCAGTGTTTGATTTGGGACTCAAGGGAAGTATAGCTTTGAGTGATAGCTTAAATTGACAAGAGGCTCGAGTACTTTATTGTTACAAAATTTCAAGGTTTTATGACGCTCCAGTAAAAAGTTACAAGCATTTGTATGTTGCAAACTTTGATAAGTGTAGGACGTACCATATAATAGTGAGGGCCATTAGAAGTTTTATAAGTGTTCAATTTGGGACTCAAGGGTAGGATAGCTTTGAGCGATAGCTTAAATTGACAAGAGGCTCGTGTACTTTATTGTTTCAAAATTTCAAGGTTTTATGACGCTCCAGTAAAAAGGAACAAACATTTGTATGTTGCAAACTTTGATAGATGTAGGACGTACCGTATAGAAGTTAGGGCCATTTGAAGTTTTATCAGTGTTTGATTTGGGACTCAAGGGTAGCATAGCTTTGAGCGATAGCTTAAATTGACAAGAGGCTCGAGTACTTTATTGTTACAAAATTTCAAGGTTTTACGACGCTCCAGTAAAAAGTTACAAGCATTTGTATGTTGCACACTTTGATAGGTGTAGGACGTACGGTATAGAAGTTAGGTCCATTTGAAGTTTTATCAGTGTTTGATTTGGAAATCAAGGGTAGTATAGCTTTGAGCGATAGCTTAAATTGACAAGAGGCTCGAGTACTTTATTGTTATAAAATTTCAAGGCTTTATGACGCACCAGTAAAAAGTTACAAGCATTTGTATGTTGCAAAGTTTGATAGGTGTAGGGCGTACCGTATAGAAGTTAGGGCCATTTGAAGTTTTATCAGCGTTTGATCTGGGACTCAAGGGTAGCATAGCTTTGAGCGATAGCTTAAATTGACAAGAGGCTCGAGTACTTTATTGTTACAAAATTTCAAGGTTTTATAACGCTCCAGTAAAAAGTTATAAGCATTTGTATGTTGCAGACTTTGATAGGTGTAGGACGTACCGTATAGAAGTTAGGGCCATTTGAAGTTTTATAAGTGTTTGATTTGGGACTCAAGGGTAGCATAGCTTTGAGCGATAGCTTAAATTGACAAGAGGCTCGAGTATTTTTTTGTTACAAAATTTCAAGGTTTTCTGCCGCTCCAGTAAAAAGCTACAAACATTTGAATGTTGCAAACTTTGATAGGTGTAGGACGTACGGTATAGAAGTTAGGGCCATTTGAAGTTTTATAAGTTTTCAAGGCTTTATAACGCACCAGTAAAAAGTTACAAGCATTTGTATGTTGCAAAGTTTGATAGGTGTAGGGCGTACCGTATAGAAGTTAGGGCCATTTGAAGTTTTATCAGCGTTTGATCTGGGACTCAAGGGTAGCATAGCTTTGAGCGATAGCTTAAATTGACAAGAGGCTCGAGTACTTTATTGTTACAAAATTTCAAGGTTTTATAACGCTCCAGTAAAAAGTTATAAGCATTTGTATGTTGCAGACTTTGATAGGTGTAGGACGTACCGTATAGAAGTTAGGGCCATTTGAAGTTTTATAAGTGTTTGATTTGGGACTCAAGGGTAGCATAGCTTTGAGCGATAGCTTAAATTGACAAGAGGCTCGAGTATTTTTTTGTTACAAAATTTCAAGGTTTTCTGCCGCTCCAGTAAAAAGCTACAAACATTTGAATGTTGCAAACTTTGATAGGTGTAGGACGTACGGTATAGAAGTTAGGGCCATTTGAAGTTTTATAAGTGTTTGATTTGGGTCTCAAGGGTACCATAGCTTTGAGCGATAGCTTAAATTGACAAGAGGCTCGAGTACTTTGTTACAAAATTTCAAGGTTTTATGGCACTCCAGTAAAAAGTTACAAGCATTTGTATGTTGCAAACTTTGATAAGTGTAGGACGTACCGTATAGAAGTGAGGGCCATTTGAAGTTTTATAAGTGTTCAATTTGGGACTCAAGGGTAGCATAGCTTAGAGCGATAACTTAAATTGACAAGAGGCTCGAGTACTTTATTGTTACAAAATTTCAAAGTTTTATGACGCTCCAGTAAAAAGTTACAAGCATTTGTAAGTTGCAAACTTTGATAGGTGTAGGACGTACCGTATAGAATTTAGGGCGATTTGAAGTTTTATCAGTGTTTGGTTTGGGACTCAAGGGTAGCATAGCTTTGAGCGATAGCTTAAATTGACAACAAGCCCGTGTACTTTATTGTTACAAAATTTCAAGGTTTTATGACGCTCCAGTAAAAAGTTACAAGCATTTGTATGTTGCACACTTTGATAGGTGTAGGACGTACGGTATAGAAGTTAGGTCCATTTGAAGTTTTATCAGTGTTTGATCTGGGACTCAAGGGTAGCATAGCTTTGAGCGATAGCTTAAATTGACAAGAGGCTCGAGTACTTTATTGTTACAAAATTTCAAGGTCTTATGACGCTCCAGTAAAAAGTTATAAGCATTTGTATGTTGCAGACTTTGATAGGTGTAGGTCGTACCGTATAGAAGTTAGGGCCATTTGAAGTTTTATAAGTGTTTGATTTGGGACTCAAGGGTAGCATAGCTTTGAGCGATAGCTTAAATTGACAAGAGGCTCGAGTACTTTATTGTTACAAAATTTCAAGGTTTTATGACGCACCAGTAAAAAGTTACAAACATTTGTATGTTGCAAAGTTTTATAGGTGTAGGGCGTACCGTATAGAAGTTAGGGCCATTTGAAGTTTTATCAGTGATTGATCTGGGACTCAAGGGTAGCATAGCTTTGAGCGATAGCTTAAATTGACAAGAGGTTCGAGTACTTTATTGTTACAAAATTTCAAGGTTTTATGACGCTCCAGTAAAAAGTTACAAGCATTTGTATGTTGCAGACTTTGATAAGTGTAGGACGTACCGTATAGAAGTTAGGGCCATTTGAAGTTTTATCAGAGTTTGATTTGGGACTCAAGGGTAGCATAGCTTTGAGCGATAGCTTAAATTGACAAGAGGTTCGAGTACTTTATTGTTACAAAATTTCAAGGCTTTATGACGCTCCAGTAAATAGTTACGAGCATTTGTATGTTGCAAACTTTGATAGGTGTAGGACGTACCGTATAGATGTTAGGGACATTTGAAGTTTTTTCAGTGTTTAATTTGGGTCTCAAGGATACCATAGCTTTGAGCGATAGCTTAAATTGACAAGAGGCTCGAGTACTTTATTGTTACAAAATTTCAAGGTTTTATGACGCTCCAGTAAAAAATTACAAGCATTTGTATGTTGCAAACTTTGATAAGTGTAGGACGTACCGTATATAAGTTAGGGCCATTTGAAGTTTTATAAGTGTTCAATTTGGGACTCAAGGGTAGCATAGCTTTGAGCGATAGCTTAAATTGACAAAAGGCTCGAGTACTTTATTGTTACAAAATTTCAAGGTTTTATGACGCTCCAGTAAAAAGTTACAAGCATTTGTAAGTTGCAAACTTTGATAGGTGTTGGACGTACCGTATAGAATTTAGGGCCATTTGAAGTTTGATCAGTGTTTGATTTGGGACTCAAAGGTAGCATAGCTTTGAGCGATAGCTTAAATTGACAAGAGGCTCGAGTACTTTATTGTTACAAAATTTCAAAATTTTATGACGCTCCAGTAAAAAGTTACAAGCATTTGTAAGTTGCAAACTTTGATAGGTGTTGGACGTACCGTATAGAATTTAGGGCCATTTGAAGTTTTATCAGTGTTTGATTTGGGACTCAAGGGTAGCATAGCTTTCAGCGATAGCTTAAATTGACAACAGGCTCGAGTACTTTATTGTTACAAAATTTCAAGGTTTTATGACGCTCCAGTAAAAAGTTACAAGCATTTGTATGTTGCACACTTTGATAGGTGTAGGACGTACAGTATAGAAGTTAGGTCCATTTGAAGTTTTATCAGTGTTTGATTTGGGACTCAAGGGAAGTATAGCTTTGAGCGATAGCTTAAATTGACAAGAGGCTCGAGTACTTTATTGTTACAAAATTTCAAGGTTTTATGTCGCTCCAGTAAATAGTTACGAGCATTTGTATGTTGCAAACTTTGATAGGTGTAGGACGTACCGTATAGATGTTAGGGACATTTGAAGAGTTTTCAGTGTTTAATTTGGGTCTCAAGGGTACCATAGCTTTGAGCGATAGCTTAAATTGACAAGAGGCTCGAGTACTTTATTGTTACAAAATTTCAAGGTTTTATGACGCTCCAGTAAAAAGTTACAAGCACTTGTATGTTGCAAACTTTGATAAGTGTAGGACGTACCGTATATAAGTTAGGGCCATTTGAAGTTTTATAAGTGTTCAATTTGGGACTCAAGGGTAGCATAGCTTTGAGCGATAGCTTAAATTGACAAAAGGCTCGAGTACTTTATTGTTACAAAATTTCAAGGTTTTATGACGCTCCAGTAAAAAGTTACAAGCACTTGTATGTTGCAAACTTTGATAAGTGTAGGACGTACCGTTTATAAGTTAGGGCCATTTGAAGTTTTATAAGTGTTCAATTTGGGACTCAAGGGTAGCATAGCTTTGAGCGATAGCTTAAATTGACAAGAGGCTCGAGTACTTTATTGTTACAAAATTTCAAGGTTTTATGACGCTCCAGTAAAAAGTTACAAGCATTTGTATGTTGCACACTTTGATAGGTGTAGGACGTACGGTATAGAAGTTAGGTCCATTTGAAGTTTTATCAGTGTTTGATTTGGAAATCAAGGGTAGTATAGCTTTGAGCGATAGCTTAAATTGACAAGAGGCTCGAGTACTTTATTGTTATAAAATTTCAAGGCTTTATGACGCACCAGTAAAAAGTTAGAAACATTTGTATGTTGCAAAGTTTGATAGGTGTAGGGCGTACCGTATAGAAGTTAGGGCCATTTGAAGTTTTATCAGCGTTTGATCTGGGACTCAAGGGTAGCATAGCTTTGAGCGATAGCTTAAATTGACAAGAGGCTCGAGTACTTTATTGTTACAAAATTTCAAGGTTTTATAACGCTCCAGTAAAAAGTTATAAGCATTTGTATGTTGCAGACTTTGATAGGTGTAGGACGTACCGTATAGAAGTTAGGGCCATTTGAAGTTTTATAAGTGTTTGATTTGGGACTCAAGGGTAGCATAGCTTTGAGCGATAGCTTAAATTGACAAGAGGCTCGAGTATTTTTTTGTTACAAAATTTCAAGGTTTTCTGCCGCTCCAGCAAAAAGCTACAAACATTTGAATGTTGCAAACTTTGATAGGTGTAGGACGTACGGTATAGAAGTTAGGGCCATTTGAAGTTTTATAAGTGTTTGATTTGGGTCTCAAGGGTACCATAGCTTTGAGCGATAGCTTAAATTGACAAGAGGCTCGAGTACTTTATTGTTACAAAATTTCAAGGTTTTATGACACTCCAGTAAAAAGTTACAAGCATTTGTATGTTGCAAACTTTGATAAGTGTAGGACGTACCGTATAGAAGTGAGGGCCATTTGAAGTTTTATAAGTGTTCAATTTGGGACTCAAGGGTAGCATAGCTTTGAGCGATAGCTTAAATTGACAAGAGGCTCGAGTACTTTATTGTTACAAAATTTCAAAGTTTTATGACGCTCCAGTAAAAAGTTACAAGCATTTGTAAGTTGCAAACTTTGATAGGTGTAGGACGTACCGTATAGAATTTAGGGCGATTTGAAGTTTTATCAGTGTTTGATTTGGGACTCAAGGGTAGCATAGCTTTGAGCGATAGCTTAAATTGACAACAAGCCCGTGTACTTTATTGTTACAAAATTTCAAGGTTTTATGACGCTCCAGTAAAAAGTTACAAGCATTTGTATGTTGCACACTTTGATAGGTGTAGGACGTATGGTATAGAAGTTAGGTCCATTTGAAGTTTTATCAGTGTTTGATTTGGGACTCAAGGGAAGTATAGCTTTGAGCGATAGCTTAAATTGACAAGAGGCTCGAGTACTTTATTGTTACAAAATCTCAAGGCTTTATGACGCACCAGTAAAACGTTACAAGCATTTGTATGTTGCAAAATTTGATAGGTGTAGGGCGTACCGTGTAGAAATTAGGGCAATTTGAAGTTTTATCAGTGTTTGATCTGGGACTCAAGGGTAGCATAGCTTTGAGCGATAGCTTAAATTGACAAGAGGCTCGAGTACTTTATTGTTACAAAATTTCAAGGTTTTATGACGCTCCAGTAAAAAGTTATAAGCATTTGTATGTTGCAGACTTTGATATGTGTAGGTCGTACCGTATAGAAGTTAGGGCCATTTGAAGTTTTATAAGTGTTTGATTTGGGACTCAAGGGTAGCATAGCTTTGAGCGATAGCTTAAATTGACAAGAGGCTCGAGTACTTTATTGTTACAAAATTTCAAGGTTTTATGACGCACCAGTAAAAAGTTACAAACATTTGTATGTTGCAAAGTTTTATAGGTGTAGGGCGTACCGTATAGAAGTTAGGGCCATTTGAAGTTTTATCAGTGTTTGATCTGGGACTCAAGGGTAGCATAGCTTTGAGCGATAACTTAAATTGACAAGAGGTTCGAGTACTTTATTGTTACAAAATTTCAAGGTTTTATGACGCTCCAGTAAAAAGTTATAAGCATTTGTATGTTGCAGACTTTGATAAGTGTAGGACGTACCGTATAGAAGTTAGGGCCATTTGAAGTTTTATCAGTGTTTGATTTGGGACTCAAGGGTAGCATAGCTTTGAGCGATAGCTTAAATTGACAAGAGGTTCGAGTACTTTATTGTTACAAAATTTCAAGGCTTTATGACGCTCCAGTAAATAGATACGAGCATTTGTATGTTGCAAACTTTGATAGGTGTAGGACGTACCGTATAGATGTTAGGGACATTTGAAGTTTTTTCAGTGTTTAATTTGGGTCTCAAGGGTACCATAGCTTTGAGCGATAGCTTAAATTGACAAGAGGCTCGAGTACTTTATTGTTACAAAATTTCAAGGTTTTATGAGGCTCCAGTAAAAAATTACAAGCATTTGTAAGTTGCAAAGTTTGATAGGTGTTGGACGTACCGTATAGAATTTAGGGCCATTTGAAGTTTTATCAGTGTTTGATTTGGGACTCAAAGGTAGCATAGCTTTGAGCGATAGCTTAAATTGACAAGAGGCTCGAGTACTTTATTGTTACAAAATTTCAAAGTTTTATGACGCTCCAGTAAAAAGTTACAAGCATTTGTAAGTTGCAAACTTTGATAGGTGTTGGACGTACCGTATAGAATTTAGGGCCATTTGAAGTTTTATCAGTGTTTGATTTGGGACTCAAGGGTAGCATAGCTTTCAGCGATAGCTTAAATTGACAACAGGCTCGAGTACTTTATTGTTACAAAATTTCAAGGTTTTATGACGCTCCAGTAAAAAGTTACAAGCATTTGTATGTTGCACACTTTGATAGGTGTAGGACGTACGGTATAGAAGTTAGGTCCATTTGAAATTTTATCAGTGTTTGATTTGGGACTCAAGGGAAGTATAGCTTTGAGCGATAGCTTAAATTGACAAGAGGCTCGAGTACTTTATTGTTACAAAATTTCAAGGTTTTATGACGCTCCAGTAAATAGTTACGAGCATTTGTATGTTGCAAACTTTGATAGGTGTAGGACGTACCGTATAGATGTTAGGGACATTTGAAGTTTTTTCAGTGTTTAATTTGGGTCTCAAGGGTACCATAGCTTTGAGCGATAGCTTAAATTGACAAGAGGCTCGAGTACTTTATTGTTACAAAATTTCAAGGTTTTATGACGCTCCAGTAAAAAGTTACAAGCACTTGTATGTTGCAAACTTTGATAAGTGTAGGACGTACCGTATATAAGTTAGGGCCATTTGAAGTTTTATAAGTGTTCAATTTGGGACTCAAGGGTAGCATAGCTTTGAGCGATAGCTTAAATTGACAAAAGGCTCGAGTACTTTATTGTTACAAAATTTCAAGGTTTTATGACGCTCCAGTAAAAAGTTACATGCATTTGTATATTGCAAACTTTGACAGGTGTAGGACGTACCGTATAGAAGTTAGGGCCATTTGAAGTTTTATAAGTGTTCAATTTGGGACTCAAGGGTAGCATAGCTTTGAGCGATAGCTTAAATTGACAAGAGGCTCGAGTACTTTATTGTTACAAAATTTCAAGGTTTTATGACGCTCCAGTAAAAAGTTACAAGCATTTGTATGTTGCACACTTTGATAGGTGTAGGACGTACGGTATTGAAGTTAGGTCCATTTGAAGTTTTATCAGTGTTTGATTTGGGATTCAAGGGAAGTATAGCTTTGAGCGATAGCTTAAATTGACAAGAGGCTCGAGTACTTTATTGTTACAAAATTTCAAGGTTTTATGACGCTCCAGTAAAAAGTTACAAGCATTTGTATGTTGCAAACTTTGATAAGTGTAGGACGTACCATATAATAGTGAGGGCCATTAGAAGTTTTATAAGTGTTCAATTTGGGACTCAAGGGTAGCATAGCTTTGAGCGGTAGCTTAAATTGACAAGTGGCTCGAGTACTTTATTGTTACAAAATTTCAAGTTTTATGACGCTCCAGTAAAAAGTTACAAGCATTTGTATGTTGTAAACTTTGACAGGTGTAAGACGTACCGTATATAAATTAGGGCCATTAGAAGTTTTATCAGTGTTTGATTTGGGACTCAAGGGTATTATAGCTTTGAGCGCTGGCTTAAATTGACAAGAGGCTCGAGTACTTTATTGTTACAAAATTTCAAGGTTTTATGACGCTCCAGTAAAAAGTTACAAGCATTTGTATGTTGCAAACTTTGATAAGTGTAGGACGTACCATATAATAGTGAGGGCCATTAGAAGTTTTATAAGTGTTCAATTTGGGACTCAAGGGTAGCATAGCTTTGAGCGATAGCTTAAATTGACAAGAGGCTCGAGTACTTTATTGTTACAAAATTTCAAGGTTTTATGACGCTCCAGTAAAAAGTTACAAGCATTTGTATGTTGCACACTTTGATAGGTGTAGGACGTACGGTATAGAAGTTAGGTCCATTTGAAGTTTTATCAGTGTTTGATTTGGAAATTAAGGGTAGTATAGCTTTGAGCGATAGCTTAAATTGACAAGAGGCTCGAGTACTTTATTGTTATAAAATTTCAAGGCTTTATGACGCACCAGTAAAAAGTTACAAGCATTTGTATGTTGCAAAGTTTGATAGGTGTAGGGCGTACCGTATAGAAGTTAGGGCCATTTGAAGTTTTATCAGCGTTTGATCTGGGACTCAAGGGTAGCATAGCTTTGAGCGATAGCTTAAATTGACAAGAGGCTCGAGTACTTTATTGTTACAAAATTTCAAGGTTTTATAACGCTCCAGTAAAAAGTTATAAGCATTTGTATGTTGCAGACTTTGATAGGTGTAGGACGTACCGTATATTAGTTAGGGCCATTTGAAGTTTTATAAGTGTTTGATTTGGGACTCAAGGGTAGCATAGCTTTGAGCGATAGCTTAAATTGACAAGAGGCTCGAGTATTTTTTTGTTACAAAATTTCAAGGTTTTCTGCCGCTCCAGTAAAAAGCTACAAACATTTGAATGTTGCAAACTTTGATAGGTGTAGGACGTACGGTATAGAAATTAGGGTCATTTGAAGTTTTATCAGTGTTTGATCTGGGACTCAAGAGTAGCATAGCTTTGAGCGATAGCTTAAATTGACAAGAGGCTCGAATACTTTATTGTTACAAAATTTCAAGGTTTTATGACGCTCCAGTAAAAAGTTATAAGCATTTGTATGTTGCAGACTTTGATAGGTGTAGGTCGTACCGTATAGAAGTTAGGGCCGTTTGAAGTTTTATAAGTGTTTGATTTGGGACTCAAGGGTAGCATAGCTTTGAGCGATAGCTTAAATTGACAAGAGGCTCGAGTACTTTATTGTTACAAAATTTCAAGGTTTTATGACGCACCAGTAAAAAGTTACAAACATTTGTATGTTGCAAAGTTTTATAGGTGTAGGGCGTACCGTATAGAAGTTAGGGCCATTTGAAGTTTTATCAGTGTTTGATCTGGGACTCAAGGGTAGCATAGCTTTGAGCGATAGCTTAAATTGACAAGAGGTTCGAGTACTTTATTGTTACAAAATTTCAAGGTTTTATGACGCTCCAGTAAAAAGTTATAAGCATTTGTATGTTGCAGACTTTGATAAGTGTAGGACGTACCGTATAGAAGTTAGGGCCATTTGAAGTTTTATCAGTGTTTGATTTGGGACTCAAGGGTAGCATAGCTTTGAGCGATAGCTTAAATTGACAAGAGGTTCGAGTACTTTATTGTTACAAAATTTCAAGGCTTTATGACGCTCCAGTAAATAGTTACGAGCATTTGTATGTTGCAAACTTTGATAGGTGTAGGACGTACCGTATAGATGTTAGGGACATTTGAAGTTTTTCAGTGTTTAATTTGGGTCTCAAGGGTACCATAGCTTTGAGCGATAGCTTAAATTGACAAGAGGCTCGAGTACTTTATTGTTACAAAATTTCAAGGTTTTATGACGCTCCAGTAAAAAATTACAAGCATTTGTATGTTGCAAACTTTGATAAGTGTAGGACGTACCGTATATAAGTTAGGGCCATTTGAAGTTTTATAAGTGTTCAATTTGGGACTCAAGGGTAGCATAGCTTTGAGCGATAGCTTAAATTGACAAAAGGCTCGAGTACTTTATTGTTACAAAATTTCAAGGTTTTATGACGCTCCAGTAAAAAGTTACAAGCATTTGTAAGTTGCAAACTTTGATAGGTGTTGGACGTACCGTATAGAATTTAGGGCCATTTGAAGTTTGATCAGTGTTTGATTTGGGACTCAAAGGTAGCATAGCTTTGAGCGATAGCTTAAATTGACAAGAGGCTCGAGTACTTTATTGTTACAAAATTTCAAAGTTTTATGACGCTCCAGTAAAAAGTTACAAGCATTTGTAAGTTGCAAACTTTGATAGGTGTTGGACGTACCGTATAGAATTTAGGGCCATTTGAAGTTTTATCAGTGTTTGATTTGGGACTCAAGGGTAGCATAGCTTTCAGCGATAGCTTAAATTGACAACAGGCTCGAGTACTTTATTGTTACAAAATTTCAAGGTTTTATGACGCTCCAGTAAAAAGTTACAAGCATTTGTATGTTGCACACTTTGATAGGTGTAGGACGTACGGTATAGAAGTTAGGTCCATTTGAAGTTTTATCAGTGTTTGATTTGGGACTCAAGGGAAGTATAGCTTTGAGCGATAGCTTAAATTGACAAGAGGCTCGAGTACTGTATTGTTACAAAATTTCAAGGTTTTATGTCGCTCCAGTAAATAGTTACGAGCATTTGTATGTTGCAAACTTTGATAGGTGTAGGACGTACCGTATAGATGTTAGGGACATTTGAAGTGTTTTCAGTGTTTAATTTGGGTCTCAAGGGTACCATAGCTTTGAGCGATAGCTTAAATTGACAAGAGGCTCGAGTACTTTATTGTTACAAAATTTCAAGGTTTTATGACGCTCCAGTAAAAAGTTACAAGCACTTGTATGTTGCAAACTTTGATAAGTGTAGGACGTACCGTATATAAGTTAGGGCCATTTGAAGTTTTATAAGTGTTCAATTTGGGACTCAAGGGTAGCATAGCTTTGAGCGATAGCTTAAATTGACAAAAGGCTCGAGTACTTTATTGTTACAAAATTTCAAGGTTTTATGACGCTCCAGTAAAAAGTTACAAGCACTTGTATGTTGCAAACTTTGATAAGTGTAGGACGTACCGTTTATAAGTTAGGGCCATTTGAAGTTTTATAAGTGTTCAATTTGGGACTCAAGGGTAGCATAGCTTTGAGCGATAGCTTAAATTGACAAGAGGCTCGAGTACTTTATTGTTACAAAATTTCAAGGTTTTATGACGCTCCAGTAAAAAGTTACAAGCATTTGTATGTTGCACACTTTGATAGGTGTAGGACGTACGGTATAGAAGTTAGGTCCATTTGAAGTTTTATCAGTGTTTGATTTGGAAATCAAGGGTAGTATAGCTTTGAGCGATAGCTTAAATTGACAAGAGGCTCGAGTACTTTATTGTTATAAAATTTCAAGGCTTTATGACGCACCAGTAAAAAGTTACAAGCATTTGTATGTTGCAAAGTTTGATAGGTGTAGGGCCTACCGTATAGAAGTTAGGGTCATTTGAAGTTTTATCAGCGTTTCATCTGGGACTCAAGGGTAGCATAGCTTTGAGCGATAGCTTAAATTGACAAGAGGCTCGAGTACTTTATTGTTACAAAATTTCAAGGTTTTATAACTCTCCAGTAAAAAGTTATAAGCATTTGTATGTTGCAGACTTTGATAGGTGTAGGACGTACCGTATAGAAGTTAGGGCCATTTGAAGTTTTATAAGTGTTTGATTTGGGACTCAAGGGTAGCATAGCTTTGAGCGATAGCTTAAATTGACAAGAGGCTCGAGTATTTTTTTGTTACAAAATTTCAAGGTTTTCTGCCGCTCCAGCAAAAAGCTACAAACATTTGAATGTTGCAAACTTTGATAGGTGTAGGACGTACGGTATAGAAGTTAGGGCCATTTGAAGTTTTATAAGTGTTTGATTTGGGTCTCAAGGGTACCATAGCTTTGAGCGATAGCTTAAATTGACAAGAGGCTCAAGTACTTTATTGTTACAAAATTTCAAGGTTTTATGACACTCCAGTAAAAAGTTACAAGCATTTGTATGTTGCAAACTTTGATAAGTGTAGGACGTACCGTATAGAAGTGAGGGCCATTTGAAGTTTTATAAGTGTTCAATTTGGGACTCAAGGGTAGCATAGCTTTGAGCGATAGCTTAAATTGACAAGAGGCTCGAGTACTTTATTGTTACAAAATTTCAAAGTTTTATGACGCTCCAGTAAAAAGTTACAAGCATTTGTAAGTTGCAAACTTTGATAGGTGTAGGACGTACCGTATAGAACTTAGGGCGATTTGAAGTTTTATCAGTGTTTGATTTGGGACTCAAGGGTAGCATAGCTTTGAGCGATAGCTTAAATTGACAACAAGCCCGTGTACTTTATTGTTACAAAATTTCAAGGTTTTATGACGCTCCAGTAAAAAGTTACAAGCATTTGTATGTTGCACACTTTGATAGGTGTAGGACGTACGGTATAGAAGTTAGGTCCATTTGAAGTTTTATCAGTGTTTGATTTGGGACTCAAGGGAAGTATAGCTTTGAGCGATAGCTTAAATTGACAAGAGGCTCGAGTACTTTATTGTTACAAAATCTCAAGGCTTTATGACGCACCAGTAAAAAGTTACAAGCATTTGTATGTTGCAAAGTTTGATAGGTGTAGGGCGTACCGTGTAGAAATTAGGGCAATTTGAAGTTTTATCAGTGTTTGATCTGGGACTCAAGGGTAGCATAGCTTTGAGCGATAGCTTAAATTGACAAGAGGCTCGAGTACTTTATTGTTACAAAATTTCAAGGTTTTATGACGCTCCTGTAAAAAATTACAAGCATTTGTATGTTGCAAACTTTGATAAGTGTAGGACGTACCGTATATAAGTTAGGGCCATTTGAAGTTTTATAAGTGTTCAATTTGGGACTCAAGGGTAGCATAGCTTTGAGCGATAGCTTAAATTGACAAAAGGCTCGAGTACTTTATTGTTACAAAATTTCAAGGTTTTATGACGCTCCAGTAAAAAGTTACAAGCATTTGTAAGTTGCAAACTTTGATAGGTGTTGGACGTACCGTATAGAATTTAGGGCCATTTGAAGTTTGATCAGTGTTTGATTTGGGACTCAAAGGTAGCATAGCTTTGAGCGATAGCTTAAATTGACAAGAGGCTCGAGTACTTTATTGTTACAAAATTTCAAAGTTTTATGACGCTCCAGTAAAAAGTTACAAGCATTTGTAAGTTGCAAACTTTGATAGGTGTTGGACGTACCGTATAGAATTTAGGGCCATTTGAAGTTTTATCAGTGTTTGATTTGGGACTCAAGGGTAGCATAGCTTTCAGCGATAGCTTAAATTGACAACAGGCTCGAGTACTTTATTGTTACAAAATTTCAAGGTTTTATGACGCTCCAGTAAAAAGTTACAAGCATTTGTATGTTGCACACTTTGATAGGTGTAGGACGTACGGTATAGAAGTTAGGTCCATTTGAAGTTTTATCAGTGTTTGATTTGGGACTCAAGGGAAGTATAGCTTTGAGCGATAGCTTAAATTGACAAGAGGCTCGAGTACTTTATTGTTACAAAATTTCAAGGTTTTATGTCGCTCCAGTAAATAGTTACGAGCATTTGTATGTTGCAAACTTTGATAGGTGTAGGACGTACCGTATAGATGTTAGGGACATTTGAAGTGTTTTCAGTGTTTAATTTGGGTCTCAAGGGTACCATAGCTTTGAGCGATAGCTTAAATTGACAAGAGGCTCGAGTACTTTATTGTTACAAAATTTCAAGGTTTTATGACGCTCCAGTAAAAAGTTACAAGCACTTGTATGTTGCAAACTTTGATAAGTGTAGGACGTACCGTATATAAGTTAGGGCCATTTGAAGTTTTATAAGTGTTCAATTTGGGACTCAAGGGTAGCATAGCTTTGAGCGATAGCTTAAATTGACAAAAGGCTCGAGTACTTTATTGTTACAAAATTTCAAGGTTTTATGACGCTCCAGTAAAAAGTTACAAGCACTTGTATGTTGCAAACTTTGATAAGTGTAGGACGTTCCGTTTATAAGTTAGGGCCATTTGAAGTTTTATAAGTGTTCAATTTGGGACTCAAGGGTAGCATAGCTTTGAGCGATAGCTTAAATTGACAAGAGGTCGAGTACTTTATTGTTACAAAATTTCAAGGTTTTATGACGCTCCAGTAAAAAGTTACAAGTATTTGTATGTTGCACACTTTGATAGGTGTAGGACGTACGGTATAGAAGTTAGGTCCATTTGAAGTTTTATCAGTGTTTGATTTGGAAATCAAGGGTAGTATAGCTTTGAGCGATAGCTTAAATTGACAAGAGGCTCGAGTACTTTATTGTTATAAAATTTCAAGGCTTTATGACGCACCAGTAAAAAGTTACAAGCATTTGTATGTTGCAAAGTTTGATAGGTGTAGGGCCTACCGTATAGAAGTTAGGGCCATTTGAAGTTTTATCAGCGTTTGATCTGGGACTCAAGGGTAGCATAGCTTTGAGCGATAGCTTAAATTGACAAGAGGCTCGAGTACTTTATTGTTACAAAATTTCAAGGTTTTCTGCCGCTCCAGCAAAAAGCTACAAACATTTGAATGTTGCAAACTTTGATAAGTGTAGGACGTACCGTATAGAAGTGAGGGCGATTTGAAGTTTTATCAGTGTTTGATTTGGGACTCAAGGGTAGCATAGCTTTGAGCGATAGCTTAAATTGACAACAAGCCCGTGTACTTTATTGTTACAAAATTTCAAGGTTTTATGACGCTCCAGTAAAAAGTTACAAGCATTTATATGTTGCACACTTTGATAGGTGTAGGACGTACGGTATAGAAGTTAGGTCCATTTGAAGTTTTATCAGTGTTTGATTTGGGACTCAAGGGAAGTATAGCTTTAAGCGATAGCTTAAATTGACAAGAGGCTCGAGTACTTTATTGTTACAAAATCTCAAGGCTTTATGACGCACCAGTAAAAAGTTACAAGCATTTGTATGTTGCAAAGTTTGATAGGTGTAGGGCGTACCGTGTAGAAATTAGGGCAATTTGAAGTTTTATCAGTGTTTGATCTGGGACTCAAGGGTAGCATAGCTTTGAGCGATAGCTTAAATTGACCAGAGGCTCGAGTACTTTATTGTTACAAAATTTCAAGGTTTTATGACGCTCCAGTAAAAAGTTATAAGCATTTGTATGTTGCAGAATTTGATATGTGTAGGTCGTACCGTATAGAAGTTAGGGCCATTTGAAGTTTTATAAGTGTTTGATTTGGGACTCAAGGGTAGCATAGCTTTGAGCGATAGCTTAAATTGACAAGAGGCTCGAGTACTTTATTGTTACAAAATTTCAAGTTTTTATGACGCACCAGTAAAAAGTTACAAACATTTGTATGTTGCAAAGTTTTATAGGTGTAGGGCGTACCGTATAGAAGTTAGGGCCATTTGAAGTTTTATCAGTGTTTGATCTGGGACTCAAGGGGAGCATAGCTTTGAGCGATAGCTTAAATTGACAAGAGGTTCGAGTACTTTATTGTTACAAAATTTCAAGGTTTTATGACGCTCCAGTAAAAAGTTATAAGCATTTGTATGTTGCAGACTTTGATAAGTGTAGGACGTACCGTATAGAAGTTAGGGCTATTTGAAGTTTCATCAGTGTTTGATTTGGGACTCAAGGGTAGCATAGCTTTGAGCGATAGCTTAAATTGACAAGAGGTTCGAGTACTTTATTGTTACAAAATTTCAAGTTTTTATGACGCACCAGTAAAAAGTTACAAACATTTGTATGTTGCAAAGTTTTATAGGTGTAGGGCGTACCGTATAGAAGTTAGGGCCATTTGAAGTTTTATCAGTGTTTGATCTGGGACTCAAGGGGAGCATAGCTTTGAGCGATAGCTTAAATTGACAAGAGGTTCGAGTACTTTATTGTTACAAAATTTCAAGGTTTTATGACGCTCCAGTAAAAAGTTATAAGCATTTGTATGTTGCAGACTTTGATAAGTGTAGGACGTACCGTATAGAAGTTAGGGCTATTTGAAGTTTCATCAGTGTTTGATTTGGGACTCAAGGGTAGCATAGCTTTGAGCGATAGCTTAAATTGACAAGAGGCTCGAGTACTTTATTGTTACAAAATTTCAAGTTTTTATGACGCACCAGTAAAAAGTTACAAACATTTGTATGTTGCAAAGTTTTATAGGTGTAGGGCGTACCGTATAGAAGTTAGGGCCATTTGAAGTTTTATCAGTGTTTGATCTGGGACTCAAGGGGAGCATAGCTTTGAGCGATAGCTTAAATTGACAAGAGGTTCGAGTACTTTATTGTTACAAAATTTCAAGGTTTTATGACGCTCCAGTAAAAAGTTATAAGCATTTGTATGTTGCAGACTTTGATAAGTGTAGGACGTACCGTATAGAAGTTAGGGCTATTTGAAGTTTCATCAGTGTTTGATTTGGGACTCAAGGGTAGCATAGCTTTGAGCGATAGCTTAAATTGACAAGAGGTTCGAGTACTTTATTGTTACAAAATTTCAAGGCTTTATGACGCTCCAGTAAATAGTTACGAGCATTTGTATGTTGCAAACTTTGATAGGTGTAGGACGTACCGTATAGATGTTAGGGACATTTGAAGTTTTTTCAGTGTTTAATTTGGTTCTCAAGGGTACCATAGCTTTGAGCGATAGCTTAAATTGACAAGAGGCTCGAGTACTTTATTGTTACAAAATTTCAAGGTTTTATGAGGCTCCAGTAAAAAATTACAAGCATTTGTAAGTTGCAAAGTTTGATAGGTGTTGGACGTACCGTATAGAATTTAGGGCCATTTGAAGTTTTATCAGTGTTTGATTTGCGACTCAAAGGTAGCATAGCTTTGAGCGATAGCTTAAATTGACAAGAGGCTCGAGTACTTTATTGTTACAAAATTTCAAAGTTTTATGACGCTCCAGTAAAAAGTTACAAGCATTTGTATGTTGCAGACTTTGATAAGTGTAGGACGTACCGTATAGAAGTTAGGTCCATTTGAAGTTTTATCAGTGTTTGATTTGGGACTCAAGGGAAGTATAGCTTTGAGCGATAGCTTAAATTGACAAGAGGCTCGAGTACTTTATTGTTACAAAATTTCAAGGTTTTATGACGCTCCAGTAAAAAGTTACAAGCATTTGTATGTTGCACACTTTGATAGGTGTAGGACGTACGGTATAGAAGTTAGGTCCATTTGAAGTTTTATCAGTGTTTGATTTGGAAATCAAGGGTAGTATAGCTTTGAGCGATAGCTTAAATTGACAAGAGGCTCGAGTACTTTATTGTTATAAAATTTCAAGGCTTTATGACGCACCAGTAAAAAGTTACAAGCATTTGTATGTTGCAAAGTTTGATAGGTGTAGGGCCTACCGTATAGAAGTTAGGGCCATTTGAAGTTTTATCAGCGTTTGATCTGGGACTCAAGGGTAGCATAGCTTTGAGCGATAGCTTAAATTGACAAGAGGCTCGAGTACTTTATTGTTACAAAATTTCAAGGTTTTATAACGCTCCAGTAAAAAGTTATAAGCATTTGTATGTTGCAGACTTTGATAGGTGTAGGACGTACCGTATAGAAGTTAGGGCCATTTGAAGTTTTATAAGTGTTTGATTTGGGACTCAAGGGTAGCATAGCTTTGAGCAATAGCTTAAATTGACAAGAGGCTCGAGTATTTTTTTGTTACAAAATTTCAAGGTTTTCTGCCGCTCCAGCAAAAAGCTACAAACATTTGTATGTTGCAAACTTTGATAAGTGTAGGACGTACCGTATAGAAGTGAGGGCCATTTGAAGTTTTATAAGTGTTCAATTTGGGACTCAAGGGTAGCATAGCTTTGAGCGATAGCTTAAATTGACAAGAGGCTCGAGTACTTTATTGTTACAAAATTTCAAAGTTTTATGACGCTCCAGTAAAAAGTTACAAGCATTTGTAAGTTGCAAACTTTGATAGGTGTAGGACGTACCGTATAGAACTTAGGGCGATTTGAAGTTTTATCAGTGTTTGATTTGGGACTCAAGGGTAGCATAGCTTTGAGCGATAGCTTAAATTGACAACAAGCCCGTGTACTTTATTGTTACAAAATTTCAAGGTTTTATGACGCTCCAGTAAAAAGTTACAAGCATTTGTATGTTGCACACTTTGATAGGTGTAGGACGTACGGTATAGAAGTTAGGTCCATTTGAAGTTTTATCAGTGTTTGATTTGGGACTCAAGGGAAGTATAGCTTTGAGCGATAGCTTAAATTGACAAGAGGCTCGAGTACTTTATTGTTACAAAATTTCA
This sequence comes from Clusia tigrina, assembly GCA_920105625.2. Lineage (NCBI taxonomy): Eukaryota > Metazoa > Arthropoda > Insecta > Diptera > Clusiidae > Clusia > Clusia tigrina. Next base: position 106,993,416 of record OV050033.1, on the reverse strand, counting down.
AGGTTTTATGTCGCTCCAGTAAATAGTTACGAGCATTTGTATGTTGCAAACTTTGATAGGTGTAGGACGTACCGTATAGATGTTAGGGACATTTGAAGTGTTTTCAGTGTTTAATTTGGGTCTCAAGGGTACCATAGCTTTGAGCGATAGCTTAAATTGACAAGAGGCTCGAGTACTCTATTGTTACAAAATTTCAAGGTTTTATGACGCTCCAGTAAAAAGTTACAAGCACTTGTATGTTGCAAACTTTGATAAGTGTAGGACGTACCGTATATAAGTTAGGGCCATTTGAAGTTTTATAAGTGTTCAATTTGGGACTCAAGGGTAGCATAGCTTTGAGCGATAGCTTAAATTGACAAAAGGCTCGAGTACTTTATTGTTACAGAATTTCAAGGTTTTATGACGCTCCAGTAAAAAGTTACAAGCACTTGTATGTTGCAAACTTTGATAAGTGTAGGACGTACCGTTTATAAGTTAGGGCCATTTGAAGTTTTATAAGTGTTCAATTTGGGACTCAAGGGTAGCATAGCTTTGAGCGATAGCTTAAATTGACAAGAGGCTCGAGTACTTTATTGTTACAAAATTTCAAGGTTTTATGAGGCTCCAGTAAAAAATTACAAGCATTTGTAAGTTGCAAAGTTTGATAGGTGTTGGACGTACCGTATAGAATTTAGGGCCATTTGAAGTTTTATCAGTGTTTGATTTGCGACTCAAAGGTAGCATAGCTTTGAGCGATAGCTTAAATTGACAAGAGGCTCGAGTACTTTATTGTTACAAAATTTCAAAGTTTTATGACGCTCCAGTAAAAAGTTACAAGCATTTGTATGTTGCAGACTTTGATAAGTGTAGGACGTACCGTATAGAAGTTAGGTCCATTTGAAGTTTTATCAGTGTTTGATTTGGGACTCAAGGGAAGTATAGCTTTGAGCGATAGCTTAAATTGACAAGAGGCTCGAGTACTTTATTGTTACAAAATTTCAAAGTTTTATGACGCTCCAGTAAAAAGTTACAAGCATTTGTAAGTTGCACACTTTGATAGGTGTAGGACGTACGGTATAGAAGTTAGGTCCATTTGAAGTTTTATCAGTGTTTGATTTGGAAATCAAGGGTAGTATAGCTTTGAGCGATAGCTTAAATTGACAAGAGGCTCGAGTACTTTATTGTTATAAAATTTCAAGGCTTTATGACGCACCAGTAAAAAGTTACAAGCATTTGTATGTTGCAAAGTTTGATAGGTGTAGGGCCTACCGTATAGAAGTTAGGGCCATTTGAAGTTTTATCAGCGTTTGATCTGGGACTCAAGGGTAGCATAGCTTTGAGCGATAGCTTAAATTGACAAGAGGCTCGAGTACTTTATTGTTACAAAATTTCAAGGTTTTATAACGCTCCAGTAAAAAGTTATAAGCATTTGTATGTTGCAGACTTTGATAGGTGTAGGACGTACCGTATAGAAGTTAGGGCCATTTGAAGTTTTATAAGTGTTTGATTTGGGACTCAAGGGTAGCATAGCTTTGAGCAATAGCTTAAATTGACAAGAGGATCGAGTATTTTTTTGTTACAAAATTTCAAGGTTTTCTGCCGCTCCAGCAAAAAGCTACAAACATTTGAATGTTGCAAACTTTGATAGGTGTAGGACGTACGGTATAGAAGTTAGGGCCATTTGAAGTTTTATAAGTGTTTGATTTGGGTCTCAAGGGTACCATAGCTTTGAGCGATAGCTTAAATTGACAAGAGGCTCGAGTACTTTATTGTTACAAAATTTCAAGGTTTTATGACACTCCAGTAAAAAGTTACAAGCATTTGTATGTTGCAAACTTTGATAAGTGTAGGACGTACCGTATAGAAGTGAGGGCCATTTGAAGTTTTATAAGTGTTCAATTTGGGACTCAAGGGTAGCATAGCTTTGAGCGATAGCTTAAATTGACAAGAGGCTCGAGTACTTTATTGTTACAAAATTTCAAAGTTTTATGACGCTCCAGTAAAAAGTTACAAGCATTTGTAAGTTGCAAACTTTGATAGGTGTAGGACGTACCGTATAGAACTTAGGGCGATTTGAAGTTTTATCAGTGTTTGATTTGGGACTCAAGGGTAGCATAGCTTTGAGCGATAGCTTAAATTGACAACAAGCCCGTGTACTTTATTGTTACAAAATTTCAAGGTTTTATGACGCTCCAGTAAAAAGTTACAAGCATTTGTATGTTGCACACTTTGATAGGTGTAGGACGTACGGTATAGAAGTTAGGTCCATTTGAAGTTTTATCAGTGTTTGATTTGGGACTCAAGGGAAGTATAGCTTTGAGCGATAGCTTAAATTGACAAGAGGCTCGAGTACTTTATTGTTACAAAATCTCAAGGCTTTATGACGCACCAGTAAAAAGTTACAAGCATTTGTATGTTGCAAAGTTTGATAGGTGTAGGGCGTACCGTGTAGAAATTAGGGCAATTTGAAGTTTTATCAGTGTTTGATCTGGGACTCAAGGGTAGCATAGCTTTGAGCGATAGCTTAAATTGACCAGAGGCTCGAGTACTTTATTGTTACAAAATTTCAAGGTTTTATGACGCTCCAGTAAAAAGTTATAAGCATTTGTATGTTGCAGAATTTGATATGTGTAGGTCGTACCGTATAGAAGTTAGGGCCATTTGAAGTTTTATAAGTGTTTGATTTGGGACTCAAGGGTAGCATAGCTTTGAGCGATAGCTTAAATTGACAAGAGGCTCGAGTACTTTATTGTTACAAAATTTCATGGTTTTATGACGCACCAGTAAAAAGTTACAAACATTTGTGTGTTGCAAAGTTTTATAGGTGTAGGGCGTACCGTATAGAAGTTAGGGCCATTTGAAGTTTTATCAGTGTTTGATCTGGGACTCAAGGGGAGCATAGCTTTGAGCGATAGCTTAAATTGACAAGAGGTTCGAGTACTTTATTGTTACAAAATTTCAAGGTTTTATGACGCTCCAGTAAAAAGTTATAAGCATTTGTATGTTGCAGACTTTGATAAGTGTAGGACGTACCGTATAGAAGTTAGGGCTATTTGAAGTTTTATCAGTGTTTGATTTGGGACTCAAGGGTAGCATAGCTTTGAGCGATAGCTTAAATTGACAAGAGGTTCGAGTACTTTATTGTTACAAAATTTCAAGGCTTTATGACGCTCCAGTAAATAGTTACGAGCATTTGTATGTTGCAAACTTTGATAGGTGTAGGACGTACCGTATAGATGTTAGGGACATTTGAAGTTTTTTCAGTGTTTAATTTGGTTCTCAAGGGTACCATAGCTTTGAGCGATAGCTTAAATTGACAAGAGGCTCGAGTACTTTATTGTTACAAAATTTCAAGGTTTTATGAGGCTCCAGTAAAAATTTACAAGCATTTGTAAGTTGCAAAGTTTGATAGGTGTTGGACGTACCGTATAGAATTTAGGGCCATTTGAAGTTTTATCAGTGTTTGATTTGCGACTCAAAGGTAGCATAGCTTTGAGCGATAGCTTAAATTGACAAGAGGCTCGAGTACTTTATTGTTACAAAATTTCAAAGTTTTATAACGCTCCAGTAAAAAGTTACAAGCATTTGTATGTTGCAGACTTTGATAAGTGTATTACGTACCGTATAGAAGTTAGGTCCATTTGAAGTTTTATCAGTGTTTGATTTGGGACTCAAGGGAAGTATAGCTTTGAGCGATAGCTTAAATTGACAAGAGGCTCGAGTACTTTATTGTTACAAAATTTCAAGGTTTTATGACGCTCCAGTAAAAAGTTACAAGCACTTGTATGTTGCAAACTTTGATAAGTGTAGGACGTACCGTATATAAGTTAGGGCCATTTGAAGTTTTATAAGTGTTCAATTTGGGACTCAAGGGTAGCACAGCTTTGAGCGATAGCTTAAATTGACAAAAGGCTCGAGTACTTTATTGTTACAAAATTTCAAGGTTTTATGACGCTCCAGTAAAAAGTTACATGCATTTGTATATTGCAAACTTTGACAGGTGTAGGACGTACCGTATAGAAGTTAGGGCCATTTGAAGTTTTATCAGTGTTTGATTTGGGACTCAAGTGTAGCATAGCTTTGAGCGATAGCTTAAATTGACAAGAGGCTCGAGTACTTTATTGTTACACAATTTCAAAGTTTTATGACGCTCCAGTAAAAAGTTACAAGCATTTGTAAGTTGCAAACTTTGATAGGTGTAGGACGTACCGTATAGAAGTTAGGGCCATTTGAAGTTTTATAAGTGTTTGAATTGGGACTCAAGGGTAGCATAGCTTTGAGCGATAGCTTAAATTGACAAGAGGCTCGAGTATTTTTTTGTTACAAAATTTCAAGGTTTTATGACGCTCCAGTAAAAAGTTACAAACATTTGTATGTTGCAAACTTTGATAGGTGTAGGACGTACCGTATAGAAGTTAGGGCCATTTGAAGTTTTATCAGTGTTTGATTTGGGACTCAAGGGGAGCATAGCTTTGAGCGATAGCTTAAATTGACAAGAGGCTCGAGTACTTTATTGTTACAAAATTTCAAGGTTTTATGACGCACCAGTAAAAAGTTACAAACATTTGTATTTTGCAAAGTTTTATATGTGTAGGGCGTACCGTATAGAAGTTAGGGCCATTTGAAGTTTTATCAGTGTTTGATCTGGGACTCAAGGGTAGCATAGCTTTGAGCGATAGCTTAAATTGACAAGAGGCTCGAGTACTTTATTGTTACAAAATTTCAAGGTTTTATGACGCTCCAGTAAAAAATTACAAGCATTTGTATGTTGCAAACTTTGATAAGTGTAGGACGTACCGAATATAAGTTAGGGCCATTTGAAGTTTTATAAGTGTTCAATTTGGGACTCAAGGGTAGCATAGCTTTGAGCGATAGCTTAAATTGACAAAAGGCTCGAGTACTTTATTGTTACAAAATTTCAAGGTTTTATGACGCTCCAGTAAAAAGTTACAAGCATTTGTAAGTTGCAAACTTTGATAGGTGTTGGACGTACCGTATAGAATTTAGGGCCATTTGAAGTTTGATCAGTGTTTGATTTGGGACTCAAAGGTAGCATAGCTTTGAGCGATAGCTTAAATTGACAAGAGGCTCGAGTACTTTATTGTTACAAAATTTCAAAGTTTTATGACGCTCCAGTAAAAAGTTACAAGCATTTGTAAGTTGCAAACTTTGATAGGTGTTGGACGTACCGTATAGAATTTAGGGCCATTTGAAGTTTTATCAGTGTTTGATTTGGGACTCAAGGGTAGCATAGCTTTCAGCGATAGCTTAAATTGACAACAGGCTCGAGTACTTTATTGTTACAAAATTTCAAGGTTTTATGACGCTCCAGTAAAAAGTTACAAGCATTTGTATGTTGCACACTTTGATAGGTGTAGGACGTACGGTATAGAAGTTAGGTCCATTTGAAGTTTTATCAGTGTTTGATTTGGGACTCAAGGGAAGTATAGCTTTGAGCGATAGCTTAAATTGACAAGAGGCTCGAGTACTTTATTGTTACAAAATTTCAAGGTTTTATGACGCTCCAGTAAATAGTTACGAGCATTTGTATGTTGCAAACTTTGATAAGTGTAGGACGTACCGTATATAAGTTAGGGCCATTTGAAGTTTTATAAGTGTTCAATTTGGGACTCAAGGGTAGCATAGCTTTGAGCGATAGCTTAAATTGACAAGAGGCTCGAGTACTTTATTGTTACAAAATTTCAATGGTTTATGACGCTCCAGTAAAAAGTTACAAGCATTTGTATGTTGCACACTTTGATAGGTGTAGGACGTACGGAATAGAAGTTAGGTCCATTTGAAGTTTTATCAGTGTTTGATTTGGGACTCAAGGGTAGTATAGCTTTGAGCGATAGCTTAAATTGACAAGAGGCTCGAGTACTTTATTGTTACAAAATTTCAAGGCTTTATGACTCACCAGTAAAAAGTTACAAGCATTTGTATGTTGCAAAGTTTGGTAGGTGTAGGGCGTACCGTATATAAGTTAGGGCCATTTGAAGTTTTATCAGTGTTTGATCTGGGACTCAAGGGTAGCATAGCTTTGAGCGATAGCTTAAATTGACAAGAGGCTCGAGTACTTTATTCTTACAAAATTTCAAGGTTTTATGACGCTCCAGTAAAAAGTTATAAGCATTTGTATGTTGCAGACTTTGATAGGTGTAGGACGTACCGTATAGAAGTTAGGGCCATTTGAAGTTTTATAAGTGTTTGAATTGGGACTCAAGGGTAGCATAGCTTTGAGCGATAGCTTAAATTGACAAGAGGCTCGAGTATTTTTTTGTTACAAAATTTGAAGGTTTTATGACGCTCCAGTAAAAAGTTACAAACATTTGTATGTTGCAAACTTTGATAGGTGTAGGACGTACCGTATAGAAGTTAGGGCCATTTGAAGTTTTATCAGTGTTTGATTTGGGACTCAAGGGGAGCATAGCTTTGAGCGATAGCTTAAATTGACAAGAGGCTCGAGTACTTTATTGTTACAAAATTTCAAGGTTTTATGACGCACCAGTAAAAAGTTACAAACATTTGTATGTTGCAAAGTTTTATAGGTGTAGGGCGTATCGTATAGAAATTAGGGCCATTTGAAGTTTTATCAGTGTTTGATCTGGGACTCAAGGGTAGCATAGCTTTGAGCGATAGCTTAAATTGACAAGAGGCTCGAGTACTTTATTGTTACAAAATTTCAAGGTTTTATGACGCTCCAGTAAAAAATTACAAGCATTTGTATGTTGCAAACTTTGATAAGTGTAGGACGTACCGAATATAAGTTAGGGCCATTTGAAGTTTTATAAGTGTTCAATTTGGGACTCAAGGGTAGCATAGCTTTGAGTGATAGCTTAAATTGACAAAAGGCTCGAGTACTTTATTGTTTCAAAATTTCAAGGTTTTATGACGCTCCAGTAAAAAGTTACAAGCGTTTGTAAGTTGCAAACTTTGATAGGTGTTGGACGTACCGTATAGAATTTAGGGCCATTTGAAGTTTGATCAGTGTTTGATTTGGGACTCAAAGGTAGCATAGCTTTGAGCGATAGCTTAAATTGACAAGAGGCTCGAGTACTTTATTGTTACAAAATTTCAAAGTTTTATGACGCTCCAGTAAAAAGTTACAAGCATTTGTAAGTTGCAAACTTTGATAGGTGTTGGACGTACCGTATAGAATTTAGGGCCATTTGAAGTTTTATCAGTGTTTGATTTGGGACTCAAGGGTAGCATAGCTTTCAGCGATAGCTTAAATTCACAACAGGCTCAAGTACTTTATTGTTACAAAATTTCAAGGTTTTATGACTCTCCAGTAAAAAGTTACAAGCATTTGTATGTTGCACACTTTGATAGGTGTAGGACGTACGGAATAGAAGTTAGGTCCATTTGAAGTTTTATCAGTGTTTGATTTGGGACTCAAGGGTAGTATAGCTTTGAGCGATAGCTTAAATTGACAAGAGGCTCGAGTACTTTATTGTTACAAAATTTCAAGGTTTTATGACGCTCCAGTAAATAGTTACGACCATTTGTATGTTGCAAACTTTGATAGGTGTAGGACGTACCGTATAGATGTTAGGGACATTTGAAGTTTTTTCAGTGTTTAATTTGGGTCTCAAGGGTACCATAGCTTTGAGCGATAGCTTAAATTGACAAGAGGCTCGAGTACTTTATTGTTACAAAATTTCAAGGTTTTATGACGCTCCAGTAAAAAGTTACAAGCACTTGTATGTTGCAAACTTTGATAAGTGTAGGACGTACCGTATATAAGTTAGGGCCATTTGAAGTTTTATAAGTGTTTAATTTGGGACTCAAGGGTAGCATAGCTTTGAGCGATAGCTTAAATTGACAAAAGGCTCGAGTACTTTATTGTTACAAAATTTCAAGGTTTTATGACGCTCCAGTAAAAAGTTACATGCATTTGTATATTGCAAACTTTGACAGGTGTAGGACGTACCGTATAGAAGTTAGGGCCATTTGAAGTTTTATCAGTGTTTGATTTGGGACTCAAGGGTAGCATAGCTTTGAGCGACAGCTTAAATTGACAAGAGGCTCGAGTACTTTATTGTTACAAAATTTCAAAGTTTTATGACGCTCCAGTAAAAAGTTACAAGCATTTGTAAGTTGCAAACTTTGATAGGTGTTGGACGTACCGTATAGAATTTAGGGCCATTTGAAGTTTTATCAGTGTTTGATTTGGGACTCAAGGGTAGCATAGCTTTCAGCGATAGCTTAAATTGACAACAGGCTCGAGTACTTTATTGTTACAAAATTTCAAGGTTTTATGGCGCTCCAGTAAAAAGTTACAAGCATTTGTATGTTGCACACTTTGATAGGTGTAGGACGTACGGTATAGAAGTTAGGTCCATTTGAAGTTTTATCAGTGTTTGATTTGGGACTCAAGGGAAGTATAGCTTTGAGCGATAGCTTAAATTGACAAGAGGCTCGAGTACTTTATTGTTACAAAATTTCAAGGTTTTATGACGCTCCAGTAAATAGTTACGAGCATTTGTATGTTGCAAACTTTGATAGGTGTAGCACGTACCGTATAGATGTTAGGGACATTTGAAGTTTTTTCAGTGTTTAATTTGGGTCTCAAGGGTACCATAGCTTTGAGCGATAGCTTAAATTGACAAGAGGCTCGAGTACTTTATTGTTACAAAATTTCAAAGTTTTATGACGCTCCAGTAAAAAGTTACAAGCATTTGTAAGTTGCAAACTTTGATAGGTGTTGGACGTACCGTATAGAATTTAGGGCCATTTGAAGTTTTATCAGTGTTTGATTTGGGACTCAAGGGTAGCATAGCTTTCAGCGATAGCTTAAATTCACAACAGGCTCAAGTACTTTATTGTTACAAAATTTCAAGGTTTTATGACTCTCCAGTAAAAAGTTACAAGCATTTGTATGTTGCACACTTTGATAGGTGTAGGACGTACGGAATAGAAGTTAGGTCCATTTGAAGTTTTATCAGTGTTTGATTTGGGACTCAAGGGTAGTATAGCTTTGAGCGATAGCTTAAATTGACAAGAGGCTCGAGTACTTTATTGTTACAAAATTTCAAGGTTTTATGACGCTCCAGTAAATAGTTACGACCATTTGTATGTTGCAAACTTTGATAGGTGTAGGACGTACCGTATAGATGTTAGGGACATTTGAAGTTTTTTCAGTGTTTAATTTGGGTCTCAAGGGTACCATAGCTTTGAGCGATAGCTTAAATTGACAAGAGGCTCGAGTACTTTATTGTTACAAAATTTCAAGGTTTTATGACGCTCCAGTAAAAAGTTACAAGCACTTGTATGTTGCAAACTTTGATAAGTGTAGGACGTACCGTATATAAGTTAGGGCCATTTGAAGTTTTATAAGTGTTCAATTTGGGACTCAAGGGTAGCATAGCTTTGAGCGATAGCTTAAATTGACAAAAGGCTCGAGTACTTTATTGTTACAAAATTTCAAGGTTTTATGACGCTCCAGTAAAAAGTTACATGCATTTGTATATTGCAAACTTTGACAGGTGTAGGACGTACCGTATAGAAGTTAGGGCCATTTGAAGTTTTATCAGTGTTTGATTTGGGACTCAAGGGTAGCATAGCTTTGAGCGACAGCTTAAATTGACAAGAGGCTCGAGTACTTTATTGTTACAAAATTTCAAAGTTTTATGACGCTCCAGTAAAAAGTTACAAGCATTTGTAAGTTGCAAACTTTGATAGGTGTTGGACGTACCGTATAGAATTTAGGGCCATTTGAAGTTTTATCAGTGTTTGATTTGGGACTCAAGGGTAGCATAGCTTTCAGCGATAGCTTAAATTGACAACAGGCTCGAGTACTTTATTGTTACAAAATTTCAAGGTTTTATGGCGCTCCAGTAAAAAGTTACAAGCATTTGTATGTTGCACACTTTGATAGGTGTAGGACGTACGGTATAGAAGTTAGGTCCATTTGAAGTTTTATCAGTGTTTGATTTGGGACTCAAGGGAAGTATAGCTTTGAGCGATAGCTTAAATTGACAAGAGGCTCGAGTACTTTATTGTTACAAAATTTCAAGGTTTTATGACGCTCCAGTAAATAGTTACGAGCATTTGTATGTTGCAAACTTTGATAGGTGTAGCACGTACCGTATAGATGTTAGGGACATTTGAAGTTTTTTCAGTGTTTAATTTGGGTCTCAAGGGTACCATAGCTTTGAGCGATAGCTTAAATTGACAAGAGGCTCGAGTACTTTATTGTTACAAAATTTCAAGGTTTTATGACGCTCCAGTAAAAAGTTACAAGCACTTGTATGTTGCAAACTTTGATAAGTGTAGGACGTACTGTATATAAGTTAGGGCCATTTGAAGTTTTATAAGTGTTCAATTTGGGACTCAAGGGTAGCATAGCTTTGAGCGATAGCTTAAATTGACAAGAGGCTCGAGTACTTTATTGTTACAAAATTTCAAGGGTTTATGACGCTCCAGTAAAAAGTTACAAGCATTTGTATGTTGCACACTTTGATAGGTGTAGGACGTACGGAATAGAAGTTAGGTCCATTTGAAGTTTTATCAGTGTTTGATTTGGGACTCAAGGGTAGTATAGCTTTGAGCGATAGCTTAAATTGACAAGAGGCTCGAGTACTTTATTGTTACAAACTTTCAAGGCTTTATGACGCACCAGTAAAAAGTTACAAGCATTTGTATGTTGCAAAGTTTGATAGGTGTAGGGCGTACCGTATATAAGTTAGGGCCATTTGAAGTTTTATCAGTGTTTGATCTGGGACTCAAGGGTAGCATAGCTTTGAGCGATAGCTTAAATTGACAAGAGGCTCGAGTACTTTATTCTTACAAAATTTCAAGGTTTTATGACGCTCCAGTAAAAAGTTATAAGCATTTGTATGTTGCAGACTTTGATAGGTGTAGGACGTACCGTATAGAAGTTAGGGCCATTTGAAGTTTTATAAGTGTTTGAATTGGGACTCAAGGGTAGCATAGCTTTGAGCGATAGCTTAAATTGACAAGAGGCTCGAGTATTTTTTTGTTACAAAATTTCAAGGTTTTATGACGCTCCAGTAAAAAGTTACAAACATTTGTATGTTGCAAACTTTGATAGGTGTAGGACGTACCGTATAGAAGTTAGGGCCATTTGAAGTTTTATCAGTGTTTGATTTGGGACTCAAGGGGAGCATAGCTTTGAGCGATAGCTTAAATTGACAAGAGGCTCGAGTACTTTATTGTTACAAAATTTCAAGGTTTTATGACGCTCCAGTAAAAAGTTACAAGCACTTGTATGTTGCAAACTTTGATAAGTGTAGGACGTACCGTATATAAGTTAGGGCCATTTGAAGTTTTATAAGTGTTCAATTTGGGACTCAAGGGTAGCATAGCTTTGAGCGATAGCTTAAATTGACAAAAGGCTCGAGTACTTTATTGTTACAAAATTTCAAGGTTTTATGACGCTCCAGTAAAAAGTTACATGCATTTGTATATTGCAAACTTTGACAGGTGTAGGACGTACCGTATAGAAGTTAGGGCCATTTGAAGTTTTATCAGTGTTTGATTTGGGACTCAAGGGTAGCATAGCTTTGAGCGACAGCTTAAATTGACAAGAGGCTCGAGTACTTTATTGTTACAAAATTTCAAAGTTTTATGACGCTCCAGTAAAAAGTTACAAGCATTTGTAAGTTGCAAACTTTGATAGGTGTTGGACGTACCGTATAGAATTTAGGGCCATTTGAAGTTTTATCAGTGTTTGATTTGGGACTCAAAGGTAGCATAGCTTTGAGCGATAGCTTAAATTGACAACAGGCTCGAGTACTTTATTGTTACAAAATTTCAAGGTTTTATGGCGCTCCAGTAAAAAGTTACAAGCATTTGTATGTTGCACACTTTGATAGGTGTAGGACGTACGGTATAGAAGTTAGGTCCATTTGAAGTTTTATCAGTGTTTGATTTGGGACTCAAGGGAAGTATAGCTTTGAGCGATAGCTTAAATTGACAAGAGGCTCGAGTACTTTATTGTTACAAAATTTCAAGGTTTTATGACGCTCCAGTAAATAGTTACGAGCATTTGTATGTTGCAAACTTTGATAGGTGTAGCACGTACCGTATAGATGTTAGGGACATTTGAAGTTTTTTCAGTGTTTAATTTGGGTCTCAAGGGTACCATAGCTTTGAGCGATAGCTTAAATTGACAAGAGGCTCGAGTACTTTATTGTTACAAAATTTCAAGGTTTTATGACGCTCCAGTAAAAAGTTACAAGCACTTGTATGTTGCAAACTTTGATAAGTGTAGGACGTACTGTATATAAGTTAGGGCCATTTGAAGTTTTATAAGTGTTCAATTTGGGACTCAAGGGTAGCATAGCTTTGAGCGATAGCTTAAATTGACAAGAGGCTCGAGTACTTTATTGTTACAAAATTTCAAGGGTTTATGACGCTCCAGTAAAAAGTTACAAGCATTTGTATGTTGCACACTTTGATAGGTGTAGGACGTACGGAATAGAAGTTAGGTCCATTTGAAGTTTTATCAGTGTTTGATTTGGGACTCAAGGGTAGTATAGCTTTGAGCGATAGCTTAAATTGACAAGAGGCTCGAGTACTTTATTGTTACAAACTTTCAAGGCTTTATGACGCACCAGTAAAAAGTTACAAGCATTTGTATGTTGCAAAGTTTGATAGGTGTAGGGCGTACCGTATATAAGTTAGGGCCATTTGAAGTTTTATCAGTGTTTGATCTGGGACTCAAGGGTAGCATAGCTTTGAGCGATAGCTTAAATTGACAAGAGGCTCGAGTACTTTATTCTTACAAAATTTCAAGGTTTTATGACGCTCCAGTAAAAAGTTATAAGCATTTGTATGTTGCAGACTTTGATAGGTGTAGGACGTACCGTATAGAAGTTAGGGCCATTTGAAGTTTTATAAGTGTTTGAATTGGGACTCAAGGGTAGCATAGCTTTGAGCGATAGCTTAAATTGACAAGAGGCTCGAGTATTTTTTTGTTACAAAATTTCAAGGTTTTATGCCGCTCCAGTAAAAAGTTACAAACATTTGTATGTTGCAAACTTTGATAGGTGTAGGACGTACCGTATAGAAGTTAGGGCCATTTGAAGTTTTATCAGTGTTTGATTTGGGACTCAAGGGGAGCATAGCTTTGAGCGATAGCTTAAATTGACAAGAGGCTCGAGTACTTTATTGTTACAAAATTTCAAGGTTTTATGACGCACCAGTAAAAAGTTACAAACATTTGTATGTTGCAAAGTTTTATAGGTGTAGGGCGTACCGTATAGAAGTTAGGGCCATTTGAAGTTTTATCAGTGTTTGATCTGGGACTCAAGGGTAGCATAGCTTTGAGCGATAGCTTAAATTGACAAGAGGCTCGAGTACTTTATTGTTACAAAATTTCAAGGTTTTATGACGCTCCAGTAAAAAATTACAAGCATTTGTATGTTGCAAACTTTGATAAGTGTAGGACGTACCGAATATAAGTTAGGGCCATTTGAAGTTTTATAAGTGTTCAATTTGGGACTCAAGGGTAGCATAGCTTTGAGCGATAGCTTAAATTGACAAAAGGCTCGAGTACTTTATTGTTACAAAATTTCAAGGTTTTATGACGCTCCAGTAAAAAGTTACAAGCATTTGTAAGTTGCAAACTTTGATAGGTGTTGGACGTACCGTATAGAATTTAGGGCCATTTGAAGTTTGATCAGTGTTTGATTTGGGACTCAAAGGTAGCATAGCTTTGAGCGATAGCTTAAATTGACAAGAGGCTCGAGTACTTTATTGTTACAAAATTTCAAAGTTTTATGACGCTCCAGTAAAAAGTTACAAGCATTTGTAAGTTGCAAACTTTGATAGGTGTTGGACGTACCGTATAGAATTTAGGGCCATTTGAAGTTTTATCAGTGTTTGATTTGGGACTCAAGGGTAGCATAGCTTTCAGCGATAGCTTAAATTCACAACAGGCTCAAGTACTTTATTGTTACAAAATTTCAAGGTTTTATGACGCTCCAGTAAAAAGTTACAAGCATTTGTATGTTGCACACTTTGATAGGTGTAGGACGTACGGAATAGAAGTTAGGTCCATTTGAAGTTTTATCAGTGTTTGATTTGGGACTCAAGGGTAGTATAGCTTTGAGCGATAGCTTAAATTGACAAGAGGCTCGAGTACTTTATTGTTACAAAATTTCAAGGTTTTATGACGCTCCAGTAAATAGTTACGAGCATTTGTATGTTGCAAACTTTGATAGGTGTAGGACGTACCGTATAGATGTTAGGGACATTTGAAGTTTTTTCAGTGTTTAATTTGGGTCTCAAGGGTACCATAGCTTTGAGCGATAGCTTAAATTGACAAGAGGCTCGAATACTTTATTGTTACAAAATTTCAAGGTTTTATGACGCTCCAGTAAAAAGTTACAAGCACTTGTATGTTGCAAACTTTGATAAGTGTAGGACGTACCGTATATAAGTTAGGGCCATTTGAAGTTTTATAAGTGTTCAATTTGGGACTCTAGGGTAGCATAGCTTTGAGCGATAGCTTAAATTGACAAAAGGCTCGAGTACTTTATTGTTACAAAATTTCAAGGTTTTATGACGCTCCAGTAAAAAGTTACATGCATTTGTATATTGCAAACTTTGACAGGTGTAGGACGTACCGTATAGAAGTTAGGGCCATTTGAAGTTTTATCAGTGTTTGATTTGGGACTCAAGGGTAGCATAGCTTTGAGCGATAGCTTAAATTGACAAGAGGCTCGAGTACTTTATTGTTACAAAATTTCAAAGTTTTATGACGCTCCAGTAAAAAGTAACAAACATTTGTAAGATGCAAACTTTGATAGGTGTTGGACGTACCGTATAGAATTTAGGGCCATTTGAAGTTTTATCAGTGTTTGATTTGGGACTCAAGGGTAGCATAGCTTTGAGCGATAGCTTAAATTGACAAGAGGCTCGAGTACTTTATTGTTACAAAATTTCAAGGGTTTATGACGCTCCAGTAAAAAGTTACAAGCATTTGTATGTTGCACACTTTGATAGGTGTAGGACGTACGGAATAGAAGTTAGGTCCATTTGAAGTTTTATCAGTGTTTGATTTGGGACTCAAGGGTAGTATAGCTTTGAGCGATAGCTTAAATTGACAAGAGGCTCGAGTACTTTATTGTTACAAAATTTCAAGGCTTTATGACGCACCAGTAAAAAGTTACAAGCATTTGTATGTTGCAAAGTTTGATAGGTGTAGGGCGTACCGTATATAAGTTAGGGCCATTTGAAGATTTATCAGTGTTTGATCTGGGACTCAAGGGTAGCATAGCTTTGAGCGATAGCTTAAATTGACAAGAGGCTCGAGTACTTTATTCTTACAAAATTTCAAGGTTTTATGACGCTCCAGTAAAAAGTTATAAGCATTTGTATTTTGCAGACTTTGATACGTGTAGGACGTACCGTATAGAAGTTAGGGCCATTTGAAGTTTTATAAGTGTTTGAATTGGGACTCAAGGGTAGCATAGCTTTGAGCGATAGCTTAAATTGACAAGAGGCTCGAGTATTTTTTTGTTACAAAATTTCAAGGTTTTATGACGCTCCAGTAAAAAGTTACAAACATTTGTATGTTGCAAACTTTGATAGGTGTAGGACGTACCGTATAGAAGTTAGGGCCATTTGAAGTTTTATCAGTGTTTGATTTGGGACTCAAGGGGAGCATAGCTTTGAGCGATAGCTTAAATTGACAAGAGGCTCGAGTACTTTATTGTTACAAAATTTCAAGGTTTTATGACGCACCAGTAAAAAGTTACAAACATTTGTATGTTGCAAAGTTTTATAGGTGTAGGGCGTACCGTATAGAAGTAAGGGCCATTTGAAGTTTTATCATTGTTTGATCTGGGACTCAAGGGTAGCATAGCTTTGAGCGATAGCTTAAATTGACAAGAGGCTCGAGTACTTTATTGTTACAAAATTTCAAGGTTTTATGACGCTCCAGTAAAAAATTACAAGCATTTGTATGTTGCAAACTTTGATAAGTGTAGGACGTACAGCATATAAGTTAGGGCCATTTGAAGTTTTATAAGTGTTCAATTTGGGACTCAAAGGTAACATAGCTTTGAGCGATAGCTTAAATTGACAAAAGGCTCGAGTACTTTATTGTTACAAAATTTCAAGGTTTTATGACGCTCCAGTAAAAAGTTACAAGCATTTGTAAGTTGCAAACTTTGATAGGTGTTGGACGTACCGTATAGAATTTAGGGCCATTTGAAGTTTGATCAGTGTTTGATTTGGGACTCAAAGGTAGCATAGCTTTGAGCGATAGCTTAAATTGACAAGAGGCTCGAGTACTTTATTGTTACAAAATTTCAAAGTTTTATGACGCTCCAGTAAAAAGTTACAAGCATTTGTAAGATGCAAACTTTGATAGGTGTTGGACGTACCGTATAGAATTTAGGGCCATTTGAAGTTTTATCAGTGTTTGATTTGGGACTCAAGGGTAGCATAGCTTTCAGCGATAGCTTAAATTCACAACAGGCTCAAGTACTTTATTGTTACAAAATTTCAAGGTTTTATGACGCTCCAGTAAAAAGTTACAAGCATTTGTATGTTGCACACTTTGATAGGTGTAGGACGTACGGAATAGAAGTTAGGTCCATTTGAAGTTTTATCGGTGTTTGATTTGGGAATCAAGGGTAGCATAGCTTTGAGCGATAGCTTAAATTGACAAGAGGCTCGAGTACTTTATTGTTACAAAATTTCAAAGTTTTATGACGCTCCAGTAAAAAGTTAGAAGCATTTGTAAGTTGCAAACTTTGATAGGTGTAGGACGTACCGTATAGAATTTAGGGCCATTTGAAGTTTTATCAGTGTTTGATGTGGGACTCAAGGGTAGCATAGCTTTGAGCGATAGCTTAAATTGACAATAGGCTCGAGTACTTTATTGTTACAAAATTTTAAGGTTTTATGACGCTCCAGTAAAAAGTTACAAGCATTTGTATGTTGCACACTTTGATAGGTGTAGGACGTACGGTATAGAAGTTAGGTCCATTTGAAGTTTTATCAGTGTTTGATTTGGGACTCAAGGGTAGTATAGCTTTGAGCGATAGCTTAAATTGACAAGAGGCTCGAGCACTTTATTGTTACAAAATTTCAAGGCTTTATGACGCACCAGTAAAAAGTTACAAGCATTTGTATGTTGCAAAGTTTGATAGGTGTAGGGCGTACCGTATATAAGTTAGGGCCATTTGAAGTTTTATAAGTGTTCAATTTGGGACTCAAGGGTAGCATAGCTTTGAGCGATAGCTTAAATTGACAAGAGGCTCGAGTACTTTATTGTTACAAAATTTCAAAGTTTTATGACGCTCCAGTAAAAAGTTACAAGCATTTGTAAGTTGCAAACTTTGATAGGTGTTGGACGTACCGTATAGAATTTAGGGCCATTTGAAGTTTTATCAGTGTTTGATTTGGGACTCAAGGGTAGCATAGCTTTCAGCGATAGCTTAAATTGACAACAGGCTCGAGTACTTTATTGTTACAAAATTTCAAGGTTTTATGACGCTCCAGTAAATAGTTACGAGCATTTGTATGTTGCAAACTTTGATAGGTGTAGGACGTACCGTATAGAAGTTAGGTCCATTTGAAGTTTTATCAGTGTTTGATTTGGGACTCAAGGGTAGTATAGCTTTGAGCGATAGCTTAAATTGACAAGAGGCTCGAGCACTTTATTGTTACAAAATTTCAGGGCTTTATGACGCACCAGTAAAAAGTTACAAGCATTTGTATGTTGCAAAGTTTGATAGGTGTAGGGCGTACCGTATAGAAGTTAGGGCCATTTGAAGTTTTATCAGTGTTTGATCTGGGACTTAAGGGTAGCATAGCTTTGAGCGATAGCTTAAATTGACAAGAGGCTCGAGTACTTTATTGTTACAAAATTTCAAGGTTTTATGACGCTCCAGTAAAAAGTTATAAGCATTTGTATGTTGCAGACTTTGATAGGTGTAGGATGTACCGTATAGAAGTTAGGGCCATTTGAAGTTTTATAAGTGTTCAATTTGGGACTCAAGGGTAGCATAGCTTTGAGCGATAGCTTAAATTGACAAAAGGCTCGAGTACTTTATTGTTACAAAATTTCAAGGTTTTATGACGCTCCAGTAAAAAGTTACAAGCACTTGTATGTTGCAACTTTGATAAGTGTAGGGCGTACCGTATAAAAGTTAGGGCCATTTGAAGTTTTATAGGTGTTCAATTTGGGACTCAAGGTTAGCATAGCTTTGAGCGATAGCTTAAATTGACAAGAGGCTCGAGTACTTTATTGTTACAAAATTTCAAGGGTTTATGACGCTCCAGTAAAAAGTTACAAGCATTTGTATGTTGCCCACTTTTATAGGTGTAGGACGTACGGAATAGAAGTTAGGTCCATTTGAAGTTTTATCAGTGTTTGAGTTGGGACTCAAGGGTAGTATAGCTTTGAGCGATAGCTTAAATTGACAAGAGGCTCGAGTACTTTATTGTTACAAAATTTCAAGGTTTTATGACGCTCCAGTAAAAAGTTACAAGCACTTGTATGTTGCAAACTTTGATAAGTGTAGGACGTACCGTATAGAAGTAAGGGCCATTTGAAGTTTTATCATTGTTTGATCTGGGACTCAAGGGTAGCATAGCTTTGAGCGATAGCTTAAATTGACAAGAGGCTCGAGTACTTTATTGTTACAAAATTTCAAGGTTTTATGACGCTCCAGTAAAAAATTACAAGCATTTGTATGTTGCAAACTTTGATAAGTGTAGGACGTACAGCATATAAGTTAGGGCCATTTGAAGTTTTATAAGTGTTCAATTTGGGACTCAAAGGTAACATAGCTTTGAGCGATAGCTTAAATTGACAAAAGGCTCGAGTACTTTATTGTTACAAAATTTCAAGGTTTTATGACGCTCCAGTAAAAAGTTACAAGCATTTGTAAGTTGCAAACTTTGATAGGTGTTGGACGTACCGTATAGAATTTAGGGCCATTTGAAGTTTGATCAGTGTTTGATTTGGGACTCAAAGGTAGCATAGCTTTGAGCGATAGCTTAAATTGACAAGAGGCTCGAGTACTTTATTGTTACAAAATTTCAAAGTTTTATGACGCTCCAGTAAAAAGTTACAAGCATTTGTAAGATGCAAACTTTGATAGGTGTTGGACGTACCGTATAGAATTTAGGGCCATTTGAAGTTTTATCAGTGTTTGATTTGGGACTCAAGGGTAGCATAGCTTTCAGCGATAGCTTAAATTCACAACAGGCTCAAGTACTTTATTGTTACAAAATTTCAAGGTTTTATGACGCTCCAGTAAAAAGTTACAAGCATTTGTATGTTGCACACTTTGATAGGTGTAGGACGTACGGAATAGAAGTTAGGTCCATTTGAAGTTTTATCAGTGTTTGATTTGGGACTCAATGGTAGTATAGCTTTGAGCGATAGCTTAAATTGACAAGAGGCTCGAGTACTTTATTGTTACAAAATTTCAAAGTTTTATGACGCTCCAGTAAATAGTTACGAGCATTTGTATGTTGCAAACTTTGATAGGTGTAGGACGTACCGTATAGATGTTAGGGACATTTGAAGTTTTTTCAGTGTTTAATTTGGGTCTCAAGGGTACCATAGCTTTGAGCGATAGCTTAAATTGACAAGAGGCTCGAGTACTTTATTGTTACAAAATTTCAAGGTTTTATGACGCTCCAGTAAAAAGTTACAAGCACTTGTATGTTGCAAACTTTGATAAGTGTAGGACGTACCGTATATAAGTTAGGGCCATTTGAAGTTTTATAAGTGTTCAATTTGGGACTCAAGGGTAGCATAGCTTTGAGCGATAGCTTAAATTGACAAAAGGCTCGAGTACTTTATTGTTACAAAATTTCAAGGTTTTATGACGCTCCAGTAAAAAGTTACATGCATTTGTATATTGCAAACTTTGACAGGTGTAGGACGTACCGTATAGAAGTTAGGGCCATTTGAAGTTTTATCAGTGTTTGATTTGGGACTCAAGGGTAGCATAGCTTTGAGCGACAGCTTAAATTGACAAGAGGCTCGAGTACTTTATTGTTACAAAATTTCAAAGTTTTATGACGCTCCAGTAAAAAGTTACAAGCATTTGTAAGTTGCAAACTTTGATAGGTGTTGGACGTACCGTATAGAATTTAGGGCCATTTGAAGTTTTATCAGTGTTTGATTTGGGACTCAAGGGTAGCATAGCTTTCAGCGATAGCTTAAATTGACAACAGGCTCGAGTACTTTATTGTTACAAAATTTCAAGGTTTTATGGCGCTCCAGTAAAAAGTTACAAGCATTTGTATGTTGCACACTTTGATAGGTGTAGGACGTACGGTATAGAAGTTAGGTCCATTTGAAGTTTTATCAGTGTTTGATTTGGGACTCAAGGGAAGTATAGCTTTGAGCGATAGCTTAAATTGACAAGAGGCTCGAGTACTTTATTGTTACAAAATTTCAAGGTTTTATGACGCTCCAGTAAATAGTTACGAGCATTTGTATGTTGCAAACTTTGATAGGTGTAGCACGTACCGTATAGATGTTAGGGACATTTGAAGTTTTTTCAGTGTTTAATTTGGGTCTCAAGGGTACCATAGCTTTGAGCGATAGCTTAAATTGACAAGAGGCTCGAGTACTTTATTGTTACAAAATTTCAAGGTTTTATGACGCTCCAGTAAAAAGTTACAAGCACTTGTATGTTGCAAACTTTGATAAGTGTAGGACGTACTGTATATAAGTTAGGGCCATTTGAAGTTTTATAAGTGTTCAATTTGGGACTCAAGGGTAGCATAGCTTTGAGCGATAGCTTAAATTGACAAGAGGCTCGAGTACTTTATTGTTACAAAATTTCAAAGTTTTATGACGCTCCAGTAAAAAGTTACAAGCATTTGTAAGTTGCAAACTTTGATAGGTGTTGGACGTACCGTATAGAATTTAGGGCCATTTGAAGTTTTATCAGTGTTTGATTTGGGACTCAAGGGTAGCATAGCTTTCAGCGATAGCTTAAATTCACAACAGGCTCAAGTACTTTATTGTTACAAAATTTCAAGGTTTTATGACGCTCCAGTAAAAAGTTACAAGCATTTGTATGTTGCACACTTTGATAGGTGTAGGACGTACGGAATAGAAGTTAGGTCCATTTGAAGTTTTATCAGTGTTTGATTTGGGACTCAAGGGTAGTATAGCTTTGAGCGATAGCTTAAATTGACAAGAGGCTCGAGTACTTTATTGTTACAAAATTTCAAGGTTTTATGACGCTCCAGTAAATAGTTACGAGCATTTGTATGTTGCAAACTTTGATAGGTGTAGGACGTACCGTATAGATGTTAGGGACATTTGAAGTTTTTTCAGTGTTTAATTTGGGTCTCAAGGGTACCATAGCTTTGAGCGATAGCTTAAATTGACAAGAGGCTCGAATACTTTATTGTTACAAAATTTCAAGGTTTTATGACGCTCCAGTAAAAAGTTACAAGCACTTGTATGTTGCAAACTTTGATAAGTGTAGGACGTACCGTATATAAGTTAGGGCCATTTGAAGTTTTATAAGTGTTCAATTTGGGACTCTAGGGTAGCATAGCTTTGAGCGATAGCTTAAATTGACAAAAGGCTCGAGTACTTTATTGTTACAAAATTTCAAGGTTTTATGACGCTCCAGTAAAAAGTTACATGCATTTGTATATTGCAAACTTTGACAGGTGTAGGACGTACCGTATAGAAGTTAGGGCCATTTGAAGTTTTATCAGTGTTTGATTTGGGACTCAAGGGTAGCATAGCTTTGAGCGATAGCTTAAATTGACAAGAGGCTCGAGTACTTTATTGTTACAAAATTTCAAAGTTTTATGACGCTCCAGTAAAAAGTAACAAACATTTGTAAGATGCAAACTTTGATAGGTGTTGGACGTACCGTATAGAATTTAGGGCCATTTGAAGTTTTATCAGTGTTTGATTTGGGACTCAAGGGTAGCATAGCTTTGAGCGATAGCTTAAATTGACAAGAGGCTCGAGTACTTTATTGTTACAAAATTTCAAGGGTTTATGACGCTCCAGTAAAAAGTTACAAGCATTTGTATGTTGCACACTTTGATAGGTGTAGGACGTACGGAATAGAAGTTAGGTCCATTTGAAGTTTTATCAGTGTTTGATTTGGGACTCAAGGGTAGTATAGCTTTGAGCGATAGCTTAAATTGACAAGAGGCTCGAGTACTTTATTGTTACAAAATTTCAAGGCTTTATGACGCACCAGTAAAAAGTTACAAGCATTTGTATGTTGCAAAGTTTGATAGGTGTAGGGCGTACCGTATATAAGTTAGGGCCATTTGAAGATTTATCAGTGTTTGATCTGGGACTCAAGGGTAGCATAGCTTTGAGCGATAGCTTAAATTGACAAGAGGCTCGAGTACTTTATTCTTACAAAATTTCAAGGTTTTATGACGCTCCAGTAAAAAGTTATAAGCATTTGTATTTTGCAGACTTTGATACGTGTAGGACGTACCGTATAGAAGTTAGGGCCATTTGAAGTTTTATAAGTGTTTGAATTGGGACTCAAGGGTAGCATAGCTTTGAGCGATAGCTTAAATTGACAAGAGGCTCGAGTATTTTTTTGTTACAAAATTTCAAGGTTTTATGACGCTCCAGTAAAAAGTTACAAACATTTGTATGTTGCAAACTTTGATAGGTGTAGGACGTACCGTATAGAAGTTAGGGCCATTTGAAGTTTTATCAGTGTTTGATTTGGGACTCAAGGGGAGCATAGCTTTGAGCGATAGCTTAAATTGACAAGAGGCTCGAGTACTTTATTGTTACAAAATTTCAAGGTTTTATGACGCACCAGTAAAAAGTTACAAACATTTGTATGTTGCAAAGTTTTATAGGTGTAGGGCGTACCGTATAGAAGTAAGGGCCATTTGAAGTTTTATCATTGTTTGATCTGGGACTCAAGGGTAGCATAGCTTTGAGCGATAGCTTAAATTGACAAGAGGCTCGAGTACTTTATTGTTACAAAATTTCAAGGTTTTATGACGCTCCAGTAAAAAATTACAAGCATTTGTATGTTGCAAACTTTGATAAGTGTAGGACGTACAGCATATAAGTTAGGGCCATTTGAAGTTTTATAAGTGTTCAATTTGGGACTCAAAGGTAACATAGCTTTGAGCGATAGCTTAAATTGACAAAAGGCTCGAGTACTTTATTGTTACAAAATTTCAAGGTTTTATGACGCTCCAGTAAAAAGTTACAAGCATTTGTAAGTTGCAAACTTTGATAGGTGTTGGACGTACCGTATAGAATTTAGGGCCATTTGAAGTTTGATCAGTGTTTGATTTGGGACTCAAAGGTAGCATAGCTTTGAGCGATAGCTTAAATTGACAAGAGGCTCGAGTACTTTATTGTTACAAAATTTCAAAGTTTTATGACGCTCCAGTAAAAAGTTACAAGCATTTGTAAGATGCAAACTTTGATAGGTGTTGGACGTACCGTATAGAATTTAGGGCCATTTGAAGTTTTATCAGTGTTTGATTTGGGACTCAAGGGTAGCATAGCTTTCAGCGATAGCTTAAATTCACAACAGGCTCAAGTACTTTATTGTTACAAAATTTCAAGGTTTTATGACGCTCCAGTAAAAAGTTACAAGCATTTGTATGTTGCACACTTTGATAGGTGTAGGACGTACGGAATAGAAGTTAGGTCCATTTGAAGTTTTATCAGTGTTTGATTTGGGACTCAAGGGTAGTATAGCTTTGAGCGATAGCTTAAATTGACAAGAGGCTCGAGTACTTTATTGTTACAAAATTTCAAGGTTTTATGACGCTCCAGTAAATAGTTACGACCATTTGTATGTTGCAAACTTTGATAGGTGTAGGACGTACCGTATAGATGTTAGGGACATTTGAAGTTTTTTCAGTGTTTAATTTGGGTCTCAAGGGTACCATAGCTTTGAGCGATAGCTTAAATTGACAAGAGGCTCGAGTACTTTATTGTTACAAAATTTCAAGGTTTTATGACGCTCCAGTAAAAAGTTACAAGCACTTGTATGTTGCAAACTTTGATAAGTGTAGGACGTACCGTATATAAGTTAGGGCCATTTGAAGTTTTATAAGTGTTCAATTTGGGACTCAAGGGTAGCATAGCTTTGAGCGATAGCTTAAATTGACAAAAGGCTCGAGTACTTTATTGTTACAAAATTTCAAGGTTTTATGACGCTCCAGTAAAAAGTTACATGCATTTGTATATTGCAAACTTTGACAGGTGTAGGACGTACCGTATAGAAGTTAGGGCCATTTGAAGTTTTATCGGTGTTTGATTTGGGAATCAAGGGTAGCATAGCTTTGAGCGATAGCTTAAATTGACAAGAGGCTCGAGTACTTTATTGTTACAAAATTTCAAAGTTTTATGACGCTCCAGTAAAAAGTTAGAAGCATTTGTAAGTTGCAAACTTTGATAGGTGTAGGACGTACCGTATAGAATTTAGGGCCATTTGAAGTTTTATCAGTGTTTGATGTGGGACTCAAGGGTAGCATAGCTTTGAGCGATAGCTTAAATTGACAATAGGCTCGAGTACTTTATTGTTACAAAATTTTAACGTTTTATGACGCTCCAGTAAAAAGTTACAAGCATTTGTATGTTGCACACTTTGATAGGTGTAGGACGTACGGTATAGAAGTTAGGTCCATTTGAAGTTTTATCAGTGTTTGATTTGGGACTCAAGGGTAGTATAGCTTTGAGCGATAGCTTAAATTGACAAGAGGCTCGAGCACTTTATTGTTACAAAATTTCAAGGCTTTATGACGCACCAGTAAAAAGTTACAAGCATTTGTATGTTGCAAAGTTTGATAGGTGTAGGGCGTACCGTATATAAGTTAGGGCCATTTGAAGTTTTATAAGTGTTCAATTTGGGACTCAAGGGTAGCATAGCTTTGAGCGATAGCTTAAATTGACAAGAGGCTCGAGTACTTTATTGTTACAAAATTTCAAAGTTTTATGACGCTCCAGTAAAAAGTTACAAGCATTTGTAAGTTGCAAACTTTGATAGGTGTTGGACGTACCGTATAGAATTTAGGGCCATTTGAAGTTTTATCAGTGTTTGATTTGGGACTCAAGGGTAGCATAGCTTTCAGCGATAGCTTAAATTGACAACAGGCTCGAGTACTTTATTGTTACAAAATTTCAAGGTTTTATGACGCTCCAGTAAATAGTTACGAGCATTTGTATGTTGCAAACTTTGATAGGTGTAGGACGTACCGTATAGAAGTTAGGTCCATTTGAAGTTTTATCAGTGTTTGATTTGGGACTCAAGGGTAGTATAGCTTTGAGCGATAGCTTAAATTGACAAGAGGCTCGAGCACTTTATTGTTACAAAATTTCAGGGCTTTATGACGCACCAGTAAAAAGTTACAAGCATTTGTATGTTGCAAAGTTTGATAGGTGTAGGGCGTACCGTATAGAAGTTAGGGCCATTTGAAGTTTTATCAGTGTTTGATCTGGGACTTAAGGGTAGCATAGCTTTGAGCGATAGCTTAAATTGACAAGAGGCTCGAGTACTTTATTGTTACAAAATTTCAAGGTTTTATGACGCTCCAGTAAAAAGTTATAAGCATTTGTATGTTGCAGACTTTGATAGGTGTAGGATGTACCGTATAGAAGTTAGGGCCATTTGAAGTTTTATAAGTGTTCAATTTGGGACTCAAGGGTAGCATAGCTTTGAGCGATAGCTTAAATTGACAAAAGGCTCGAGTACTTTATTGTTACAAAATTTCAAGGTTTTATGACGCTCCAGTAAAAAGTTACAAGCACTTGTATGTTGCAACTTTGATAAGTGTAGGGCGTACCGTATAAAAGTTAGGGCCATTTGAAGTTTTATAGGTGTTCAATTTGGGACTCAAGGTTAGCATAGCTTTGAGCGATAGCTTAAATTGACAAGAGGCTCGAGTACTTTATTGTTACAAAATTTCAAGGGTTTATGACGCTCCAGTAAAAAGTTACAAGCATTTGTATGTTGCCCACTTTTATAGGTGTAGGACGTACGGAATAGAAGTTAGGTCCATTTGAAGTTTTATCAGTGTTTGAGTTGGGACTCAAGGGTAGTATAGCTTTGAGCGATAGCTTAAATTGACAAGAGGCTCGAGTACTTTATTGTTACAAAATTTCAAGGTTTTATGACGCTCCAGTAAAAAGTTACAAGCACTTGTATGTTGCAAACTTTGATAAGTGTAGGACGTACCGTATAGAAGTAAGGGCCATTTGAAGTTTTATCATTGTTTGATCTGGGACTCAAGGGTAGCATAGCTTTGAGCGATAGCTTAAATTGACAAGAGGCTCGAGTACTTTATTGTTACAAAATTTCAAGGTTTTATGACGCTCCAGTAAAAAATTACAAGCATTTGTATGTTGCAAACTTTGATAAGTGTAGGACGTACAGCATATAAGTTAGGGCCATTTGAAGTTTTATAAGTGTTCAATTTGGGACTCAAAGGTAACATAGCTTTGAGCGATAGCTTAAATTGACAAAAGGCTCGAGTACTTTATTGTTACAAAATTTCAAGGTTTTATGACGCTCCAGTAAAAAGTTACAAGCATTTGTAAGTTGCAAACTTTGATAGGTGTTGGACGTACCGTATAGAATTTAGGGCCATTTGAAGTTTGATCAGTGTTTGATTTGGGACTCAAAGGTAGCATAGCTTTGAGCGATAGCTTAAATTGACAAGAGGCTCGAGTACTTTATTGTTACAAAATTTCAAAGTTTTATGACGCTCCAGTAAAAAGTTACAAGCATTTGTAAGATGCAAACTTTGATAGGTGTTGGACGTACCGTATAGAATTTAGGGCCATTTGAAGTTTTATCAGTGTTTGATTTGGGACTCAAGGGTAGCATAGCTTTCAGCGATAGCTTAAATTCACAACAGGCTCAAGTACTTTATTGTTACAAAATTTCAAGGTTTTATGACGCTCCAGTAAAAAGTTACAAGCATTTGTATGTTGCACACTTTGATAGGTGTAGGACGTACGGAATAGAAGTTAGGTCCATTTGAAGTTTTATCAGTGTTTGATTTGGGACTCAATGGTAGTATAGCTTTGAGCGATAGCTTAAATTGACAAGAGGCTCGAGTACTTTATTGTTACAAAATTTCAAGGTTTTATGACGCTCCAGTAAATAGTTACGAGCATTTGTATGTTGCAAACTTTGATAGGTGTAGGACGTACCGTATAGATGTTAGGGACATTTGAAGTTTTTTCAGTGTTTAATTTGGGTCTCAAGGGTACCATAGCTTTGAGCGATAGCTTAAATTGACAAGAGGCTCGAGTACTTTATTGTTACAAAATTTCAAGGTTTTATGACGCTCCAGTAAAAAGTTACAAGCACTTGTATGTTGCAAACTTTGATAAGTGTAGGACGTACCGTATATAAGTTAGGGCCATTTGAAGTTTTATAAGTGTTCAATTTGGGACTCAAGGGTAGCATAGCTTTGAGCGATAGCTTAAATTGACAAAAGGCTCGAGTACTTTATTGTTACAAAATTTCAAGGTTTTATGACGCTCCAGTAAAAAGTTACATGCATTTGTATATTGCAAACTTTGACAGGTGTAGGACGTACCGTATAGAAGTTAGGGCCATTTGAAGTTTTATCGGTGTTTGATTTGGGAATCAAGGGTAGCATAGCTTTGAGCGATAGCTTAAATTGACAAGAGGCTCGAGTACTTTATTGTTACAAAATTTCAAAGTTTTATGACGCTCCAGTAAAAAGTTAGAAGCATTTGTAAGTTGCAAACTTTGATAGGTGTAGGACGTACCGTATAGAATTTAGGGCCATTTGAAGTTTTATCAGTGTTTGATGTGGGACTCAAGGGTAGCATAGCTTTGAGCGATAGCTTAAATTGACAATAGGCTCGAGTACTTTATTGTTACAAAATTTTAAGGTTTTATGACGCTCCAGTAAAAAGTTACAAGCATTTGTATGTTGCACACTTTGATAGGTGTAGGACGTACGGTATAGAAGTTAGGTCCATTTGAAGTTTTATCAGTGTTTGATTTGGGACTCAAGGGTAGTATAGCTTTGAGCGATAGCTTAAATTGACAAGAGGCTCGAGCACTTTATTGTTACAAAATTTCAAGGCTTTATGACGCACCAGTAAAAAGTTACAAGCATTTGTATGTTGCAAAGTTTGATAGGTGTAGGGCGTACCGTATATAAGTTAGGGCCATTTGAAGTTTTATAAGTGTTCAATTTGGGACTCAAGGGTAGCATAGCTTTGAGCGATAGCTTAAATTGACAAGAGGCTCGAGTACTTTATTGTTACAAAATTTCAAAGTTTTATGACGCTCCAGTAAAAAGTTACAAGCATTTGTAAGTTGCAAACTTTGATAGGTGTTGGACGTACCGTATAGAATTTAGGGCCATTTGAAGTTTTATCAGTGTTTGATTTGGGACTCAAGGGTAGCATAGCTTTCAGCGATAGCTTAAATTGACAACAGGCTCGAGTACTTTATTGTTACAAAATTTCAAGGTTTTATGACGCTCCAGTAAATAGTTACGAGCATTTGTATGTTGCAAACTTTGATAGGTGTAGGACGTACCGTATAGAAGTTAGGTCCATTTGAAGTTTTATCAGTGTTTGATTTGGGACTCAAGGGTAGTATAGCTTTGAGCGATAGCTTAAATTGACAAGAGGCTCGAGCACTTTATTGTTACAAAATTTCAGGGCTTTATGACGCACCAGTAAAAAGTTACAAGCATTTGTATGTTGCAAAGTTTGATAGGTGTAGGGCGTACCGTATAGAAGTTAGGGCCATTTGAAGTTTTATCAGTGTTTGATCTGGGACTTAAGGGTAGCATAGCTTTGAGCGATAGCTTAAATTGACAAGAGGCTCGAGTACTTTATTGTTACAAAATTTCAAGGTTTTATGACGCTCCAGTAAAAAGTTATAAGCATTTGTATGTTGCAGACTTTGATAGGTGTAGGATGTACCGTATAGAAGTTAGGGCCATTTGAAGTTTTATAAGTGTTCAATTTGGGACTCAAGGGTAGCATAGCTTTGAGCGATAGCTTAAATTGACAAAAGGCTCGAGTACTTTATTGTTACAAAATTTCAAGGTTTTATGACGCTCCAGTAAAAAGTTACAAGCACTTGTATGTTGCAACTTTGATAAGTGTAGGGCGTACCGTATAAAAGTTAGGGCCATTTGAAGTTTTATAGGTGTTCAATTTGGGACTCAAGGTTAGCATAGCTTTGAGCGATAGCTTAAATTGACAAGAGGCTCGAGTACTTTATTGTTACAAAATTTCAAGGGTTTATGACGCTCCAGTAAAAAGTTACAAGCATTTGTATGTTGCACACTTTTATAGGTGTAGGACGTACGGAATAGAAGTTAGGTCCATTTGAAGTTTTATCAGTGTTTGAGTTGGGACTCAAGGGTAGTATAGCTTTGAGCGATAGCTTAAATTGACAAGAGGCTCGAGTACTTTATTGTTACAAAATTTCAAGGTTTTATGACGCTCCAGTAAATAGTTACGAGCATTTGTATGTTGCAAACTTTGATAGGTGTAGGACGTACCGTATAGATGTTAGGGACATTTGAAGTTTTTTCAGTGTTTAATTTGGGTCTCAAGGGTACCATAGCTTTGAGCGATAGCTTAAATTGACAAGAGGCTCGAGTACTTTATTGTTACAAAATTTCAAGGTTTTATGACGCTCCAGTAAAAAGTTACAAGCACTTGTATGTTGCAAACTTTGATAAGTGTAGGACGTACCGTATATAAGTTAGGGCCATTTAAAGTTTTATAAGTGTTCAATTTGGGACTCAAGGGTAGCATAGCTTTGAGCGATAGCTTAAATTGACAAAAGGCTCGAGTAGTTAATTGTTACAAAATTTCAAGGTTTTATGACGCTCCAGTAAAAAGTTACAAGCACTTGTATGTTGCAAACTTTGATAAGTGTAGGACGTACCGTATATAAGTTAGGGCCATTTGAAGTTTTATAAGTGTTCAATTTGGGACTCAAGGGTAGCATAGCTTTGAGCGATAGCTTAAATTGACAAGAGGCTCGAGTACTTTATTGTTACAAAATTTCAAGGGTTTATGACGCTCCAGTAAAAAGTTACAAGCATTTGTATGTTGCACACTTTGATAGGTGTAGGACGTACGGAATAGAAGTTAGGTCCATTTGAAGTTTTATCAGTGTTTGATTTGGGACTCAAGGGTAGTATAGCTTTGAGCGATAGCTTAAATTGACAAGAGGCTCGAGTACTTTATTGTTACAAAATTTCAAGGCTTTATGACGCACCAGTAAAAAGTTTCAAGCATTTGTATGTTGCAAAGTTTGATAGGTGTAGGGCGTACCGTATATAAGTTAGGGCCATTTGAAGTTTTATCAGTGTTTGATCTGGGACTCAAGGGTAGCATAGCTTTGAGCGATAGCTTAAATTGACAAGAGGCTCGAGTACTTTATTCTTACAAAATTTCAAGGTTTTATGACGCTCCAGTAAAAAGTTATAAGCATTTGTATGTTGCAGACTTTGATAGGTGTAGGACGTACCGTATAGAAGTTAGGGCCATTTGAAGTTTTATAAGTGTTTGAATTGGGACTCAAGGGTAGCATAGCTTTGAGCGATAGCTTAAATTGACAAGAGGCTCGAGTATTTTTTTGTTACAAAATTTCAAGGTTTTATGACGCTCCAGTAAAAAGTTACAAACATTTGTATGTTGCAAACTTTAATAGGTGTAGGACGTACCGTATAGAAGTTAGGGCCATTTGAAGTTTTATCAGTGTTTGATTTGGGACTCAAGGGGAGCATAGCTTTGAGCGATAGCTAAAATTGACAAGAGGCTCGAGTACTTTATTGTTACAAAATTTCAAGGTTTTATGACGCTCCAGTAAAAAGTTACAAGCACTTGTATGTTGCAAACTTTGATAAGTGTAGGACGTACCGTATATAAGTTAGGGCCATTTGAAGTTTTATAAGTGTTTAATTTGGGACTCAAGGGTAGCATAGCTTTGAGCGATAGCTTAAATTGACAAGAGGCTCAAGTACTTTATTGTTACAAAATTTCAAGGTTTTATGACGCTCCAGTAAAAAATTACAAGCATTTGTATGTTGCAAACTTTGATAAGTGTAGGACGTACCGAATATAAGTTAGGGCCATTTGAAGTTTTATAAGTGTTCAATTTGGGACTCAAGGGTAGCATAGCTTTGAGCGATAGCTTAAATTGACAAAAGGCTCGAGTACTTTATTGTTACAAAATTTCAAGGTTTTATGACGCTCCAGTAAAAAGTTACAAGCATTTGTAAGTTGCAAACTTTGATAGGTGTTGGACGTACCGTATAGAATTTAGGGCCATTTGAAGTTTTATCAGTGTTTGATTTGGGACTCAAAGGTAGCATAGCTTTGAGCGATAGCTTAAATTGACAAGAGGCTCGAGTACTTTATTGTTACAAAATTTCAAAGTTTTATGACGCTCCAGTAAAAAGTTACAAGCATTTGTAAGTTGCAAACTTTGATAGGTGTTGGACGTACCGTATAGAATTTAGGGCCATTTGAAGTTTTATCAGTGTTTGATTTGGGACTCAAGGGTAGCATAGCTTTCAGCGATAGCTTAAATTGGCAACAGGCTCGAGTACTTTATTGTTACAAAATTTCAAGGTTTTATGACGCTCCAGTAAATAGTTACGAGCATTTGTATGTTGCAAACTTTGATAGGTGTAGGACGTACCGTATAGATGTTAGGGACATTTGAAGTTTTATCTGTGTTTGATCTGGGACTCAAGGGTAGCATAGCTTTGAGCGATAGCTTAAATTGACAAGAGGCTCGAGTACTTTATTCTTACAAAATTTCAAGGTTTTATGACGCTCCAGTAAAAAGTTATAAGCATTTGTATGTTGCAGACTTTGATAGGTGTAGGACGTACCGTATAGAAGTTAGGGCCATTTGAAGTTTTATAAGTGTTTGAATTGGGACTCAAGGGTAGCATAGCTTTGAGCGATAGCTTAAATTGACAAGAGGCTCGAGTATTTTTTTGTTACAAAATTTCAAGGTTTTATGACGCTCCAGTAAAAAGTTACAAACATTTGTATGTTGCAAACTTTGATAGGTGTAGGACGTACCGTATAGAAGTTAGGGCCATTTGAAGTTTTATCAGTGTTTGATTTGGGACTCAAGGGGAGCATAGCTTTGAGCGATAGCTTAAATTGACAAGAGGCTCGAGTACTTTATTGTTACAAAATTTCAAGGTTTTATGACACTCCAGTAAAGAGTTACAAGCACTTGTATGTTGCAAACTTTGATAAGTGTAGGACGTACCGTATATAAGTTAGGGCCATTTGAAGTTTTATAAGTGTTCAATTTGGGACTCAAGGGTAGCATAGCTTTGAGCGATAGCTTAAATTGACAAGAGGCTCAAATACTTTATTGTTACAAAATTTCAAGGTTTTATGACGCTCCAGTAAAAAATTACAAGCATTTGTATGTTGCAAACTTTGATAAGTGTAGGACGTACCGAATATAAGTTAGGGCCATTTGAAGTTTTATAAGTGTTCAATTTGGGACTCAAGGGTAGCATAGCTTTGAGCGATAGCTTAAATTGACAAAAGGCTCGAGTACTTTATTGTTACAAAATTTCAAGGTTTTATGACGCTCCAGTAAAAAGTTACAAGCATTTGTAAGTTGCAAACTTTGATAGGTGTTGGACGTACCGTATAGAATTTAGGGCCATTTGAAGTTTGATCAGTGTTTGATTTAGGACGTGCGGAATAGAAGTTAGGTCCATTTGAAGTTTTATCATTGTTTGATTTGGGACTCAAGGGTAGTATAGCTTTGAGCGATAGCTTAAATTGACAAGAGGCTCGAGTACTTTATTGTTACAAAATTTCAAGGTTTTATGACGCACCAGTAAAAAGTTACAAACATTTGTATGTTGCAAAGTTTTATAGGTGTAGGGCGTACCGTATAGAAGTTAGGGCCATTTGAAGTTTTATCAGTGTTTGATCTGGGACTCAAGGGTAGCATAGCTTTGAGCGATAGCTTAAATTGACAAGAGGCTCGAGTACTTTATTGTTACAAAATTTCAAGGTTTTATGACGCTCCAGTAAAAAATTACAAGCATTTGTATGTTGCAAACTTTGATAAGTGTAGGACGTACCGAATATAACTTAGGGCCATTTGAAGTTTTATAAGTGTTCAATTTGGGACTCAAGGGTAGCATAGCTTTGAGCGATAGCTTAAATTGACAAAAGGCTCGAGTACTTTATTGTTACAAAATTTCAAGGTTTTATGACGCTCCAGTAAAAAATTACAAGCATTTGTATGTTGCAAACTTTGATAAGTGTAGGACGTACCGAATATAACTTAGGGCCATTTGAAGTTTTATAAGTGTTCAATTTGGGACTCAAGGGTAGCATAGCTTTGAGCGATAGCTTAAATTGACAAAAGGCTCGAGTACTTTATTGTTACAAAATTTCAAGGTTTTATGACGCTCCAGTAAAAAGTTACAAGCATTTGTAAGTTGCAAACTTTGATAGGTGTTGGACGTACCGTATAGAATTTAGGGCCATTTGAAGTTTGATCAGTGTTTGATTTGGGACTCAAAGGTAGCATAGCTTTGAGCGATAGCTTAAATTGACAAGAGGCTCGAGTACTTTATTGTTACAAAATTTCAAAGTTTTATGACGCTCCAGTAAAAAGTTACAAGCATTTGTAAGTTGCAAACTTTGATAGGTGTTGGACGTACCGTATAGAATTTAGGGCCATTTGAAGTTTTATCAGTGTTTGATTTGGGACTCAAGGGTAGCATAGCTTTCAGCGATAGCTTAAATTGGCAACAGGCTCGAGTACTTTATTGTTACAAAATTTCAAGGTTTTATGACGCTCCAGTAAATAGTTACGAGCATTTGTATGTTGCAAACTTTGATAGGTGTAGGACGTACCGTATAGATGTTAGGGACATTTGAAGTTTTTTCAGTGTTTAATTTGGGTCTCAAGGGTACCATAGCTTTGAGCGATAGCTTAAACTGACAAGAGGCTCGAGTACTTTATTGTTACAAAATTTCAAGGTTTTATGACGCTCCAGTAAAAAGTTACAAGCACTTGTATGTTGCAAACTTTGATAAGTGTAGGACGTACCGTATATAAGTTAGGGCCATTTGAAGTTTTATCAGTGTTTGATTTGGGACTCAAGGGAAGTATAGCTTTGAGCGATAGCTTAAATTGACAAGAGGCTCGAGTACTTTATTGTTACAAAATTTCAGGGCTTTATGACGCACCAGTAAAAAGTTACAAGCATTTGTATGTTGCAAAGTTTGATAGGTGTAGGGCGTACCGTATAGAAGTTAGGGCCATTTGAAGTTTTATCAGTGTTTGATCTGGGACTTAAGGGTAGCATAGCTTTGAGCGATAGCTTAAATTGACAAGAGGCTCGAGTACTTTATTGTTACAAAATTTCAAGGTTTTATGACGCTCCAGTAAAAAGTTATAAGCATTTGTATGTTGCAGACTTTGATAGGTGTAGGATGTACCGTATAGAAGTTAGGGCCATTTGAAGTTTTATAAGTGTTCAATTTGGGACTCAAGGGTAGCATAGCTTTGAGCGATAGCTTAAATTGACAAAAGGCTCGAGTACTTTATTGTTACAAAATTTCAAGGTTTTATGACGCTCCAGTAAAAAGTTACAAGCACTTGTATGTTGCAACTTTGATAAGTGTAGGGCGTACCGTATAAAAGTTAGGGCCATTTGAAGTTTTATAGGTGTTCAATTTGGGACTCAAGGTTAGCATAGCTTTGAGCGATAGCTTAAATTGACAAGAGGCTCGAGTACTTTATTGTTACAAAATTTCAAGGGTTTATGACGCTCCAGTAAAAAGTTACAAGCATTTGTATGTTGCACACTTTTATAGGTGTAGGACGTACGGAATAGAAGTTAGGTCCATTTGAAGTTTTATCAGTGTTTGAGTTGGGACTCAAGGGTAGTATAGCTTTGAGCGATAGCTTAAATTGACAAGAGGCTCGAGTACTTTATTGTTACAAAATTTCAAGGTTTTATGACGCTCCAGTAAATAGTTACGAGCATTTGTATGTTGCAAACTTTGATAGGTGTAGGACGTACCGTATAGATGTTAGGGACATTTGAAGTTTTTTCAGTGTTTAATTTGGGTCTCAAGGGTACCATAGCTTTGAGCGATAGCTTAAATTGACAAGAGGCTCGAGTACTTTATTGTTACAAAATTTCAAGGTTTTATGACGCTCCAGTAAAAAGTTACAAGCACTTGTATGTTGCAAACTTTGATAAGTGTAGGACGTACCGTATATAAGTTAGGGCCATTTAAAGTTTTATAAGTGTTCAATTTGGGACTCAAGGGTAGCATAGCTTTGAGCGATAGCTTAAATTGACAAAAGGCTCGAGTAGTTAATTGTTACAAAATTTCAAGGTTTTATGACGCTCCAGTAAAAAGTTACAAGCACTTGTATGTTGCAAACTTTGATAAGTGTAGGACGTACCGTATATAAGTTAGGGCCATTTGAAGTTTTATAAGTGTTCAATTTGGGACTCAAGGGTAGCATAGCTTTGAGCGATAGCTTAAATTGACAAGAGGCTCGAGTACTTTATTGTTACAAAATTTCAAGGGTTTATGACGCTCCAGTAAAAAGTTACAAGCATTTGTATGTTGCACACTTTGATAGGTGTAGGACGTACGGAATAGAAGTTAGGTCCATTTGAAGTTTTATCAGTGTTTGATTTGGGACTCAAGGGTAGTATAGCTTTGAGCGATAGCTTAAATTGACAAGAGGCTCGAGTACTTTATTGTTACAAAATTTCAAGGCTTTATGACGCACCAGTAAAAAGTTTCAAGCATTTGTATGTTGCAAAGTTTGATAGGTGTAGGGCGTACCGTATATAAGTTAGGGCCATTTGAAGTTTTATCAGTGTTTGATCTGGGACTCAAGGGTAGCATAGCTTTGAGCGATAGCTTAAATTGACAAGAGGCTCGAGTACTTTATTCTTACAAAATTTCAAGGTTTTATGACGCTCCAGTAAAAAGTTATAAGCATTTGTATGTTGCAGACTTTGATAGGTGTAGGACGTACCGTATAGAAGTTAGGGCCATTTGAAGTTTTATAAGTGTTTGAATTGGGACTCAAGGGTAGCATAGCTTTGAGCGATAGCTTAAATTGACAAGAGGCTCGAGTATTTTTTTGTTACAAAATTTCAAGGTTTTATGACGCTCCAGTAAAAAGTTACAAACATTTGTATGTTGCAAACTTTGATAGGTGTAGGACGTACCGTATAGAAGTTAGGGCCATTTGAAGTTTTATCAGTGTTTGATTTGGGACTCAAGGGGAGCATAGCTTTGAGCGATAGCTAAAATTGACAAGAGGCTCGAGTACTTTATTGTTACAAAATTTCAAGGTTTTATGACGCTCCAGTAAAAAGTTACAAGCACTTGTATGTTGCAAACTTTGATAAGTGTAGGACGTACCGTATATAAGTTAGGGCCATTTGAAGTTTTATAAGTGTTTAATTTGGGACTCAAGGGTAGCATAGCTTTGAGCGATAGCTTAAATTGACAAGAGGCTCAAGTACTTTATTGTTACAAAATTTCAAGGTTTTATGACGCTCCAGTAAAAAATTACAAGCATTTGTATGTTGCAAACTTTGATAAGTGTAGGACGTACCGAATATAAGTTAGGGCCATTTGAAGTTTTATAAGTGTTCAATTTGGGACTCAAGGGTAGCATAGCTTTGAGCGATAGCTTAAATTGACAAAAGGCTCGAGTACTTTATTGTTACAAAATTTCAAGGTTTTATGACGCTCCAGTAAAAAGTTACAAGCATTTGTAAGTTGCAAACTTTGATAGGTGTTGGACGTACCGTATAGAATTTAGGGCCATTTGAAGTTTGATCAGTGTTTGATTTGGGACTCAAAGGTAGCATAGCTTTGAGCGATAGCTTAAATTGACAAGAGGCTCGAGTACTTTATTGTTACAAAATTTCAAAGTTTTATGACGCTCCAGTAAAAAGTTACAAGCATTTGTAAGTTGCAAACTTTGATAGGTGTTGGACGTACCGTATAGAATTTAGGGCCATTTGAAGTTTTATCAGTGTTTGATTTGGGACTCAAGGGTAGCATAGCTTTCAGCGATAGCTTAAATTGGCAACAGGCTCGAGTACTTTATTGTTACAAAATTTCAAGGTTTTATGACGCTCCAGTAAATAGTTACGAGCATTTGTATGTTGCAAACTTTGATAGGTGTAGGACGTACCGTATAGATGTTAGGGACATTTGAAGTTTTATCTGTGTTTGATCTGGGACTCAAGGGTAGCATAGCTTTGAGCGATAGCTTAAATTGACAAGAGGCTCGAGTACTTTATTCTTACAAAATTTCAAGGTTTTATGACGCTCCAGTAAAAAGTTATAAGCATTTGTATGTTGCAGACTTTGATAGGTGTAGGACGTACCGTATAGAAGTTAGGGCCATTTGAAGTTTTATAAGTGTTTGAATTGGGACTCAAGGGTAGCATAGCTTTGAGCGATAGCTTAAATTGACAAGAGGCTCGAGTAATTTTTTGTTACAAAATTTCAAGGTTTTATGACGCTCCAGTAAAAAGTTACAATCATTTGTATGTTGCAAACTTTGATAGGTGTAGGACGTACCGTATAGAAGTTAGGGCCATTTGAAGTTTTATCAGTGTTTGATTTGGGACTCAAGGGGAGCATAGCTTTGAGCGATAGCTTAAATTGACAAGAGGCTCGAGTACTTTATTGTTACAAAATTTCAAGGTTTTATGACACTCCAGTAAAGAGTTACAAGCACTTGTATGTTGCAAACTTTGATAAGTGTAGGACGTACCGTATATAAGTTAGGGCCATTTGAAGTTTTATAAGTGTTCAATTTGGGACTCAAGGGTAGCATAGCTTTGAGCGATAGCTTAAATTGACAAGAGGCTCAAATACTTTATTGTTACAAAATTTCAAGGTTTTATGACGCTCCAGTAAAAAATTACAAGCATTTGTATGTTGCAAACTTTGATAAGTGTAGGACGTACCGAATATAAGTTAGGGCCATTTGAAGTTTTATAAGTGTTCAATTTGGGACTCAAGGGTAGCATAGCTTTGAGCGATAGCTTAAATTGACAAAAGGCTCGAGTACTTTATTGTTACAAAATTTCAAGGTTTTATGACGCTCCAGTAAAAAGTTACAAGCATTTGTAAGTTGCAAACTTTGATAGGTGTTGGACGTACCGTATAGTATTTAGGGCCATTTGAAGTTTGATCAGTGTTTGATTTAGGACGTGCGGAATAGAAGTTAGGTCCATTTGAAGTTTTATCATTGTTTGATTTGGGACTCAAGGGTAGTATAGCTTTGAGCGATAGCTTAAATTGACAAGAGGCTCGAGTACTTTATTGTTACAAAATTTCAAGGTTTTATTACGCACCAGTAAAAAGTTACAAACATTTGTATGTTGCAAAGTTTTATAGGTGTAGGGCGTACCGTATAGAAGTTAGGGCCATTTGAAGTTTTATCAGTGTTTGATCTGGGACTCAAGGGTAGCATAGCTTTGAGCGATAGCTTAAATTGACAAGAGGCTCGAGTACTTTATTGTTACAAAATTTCAAGGTTTTATGACGCTCCAGTAAAAAATTACAAGCATTTGTATGTTGCAAACTTTGATAAGTGTAGGACGTACCGAATATAACTTAGGGCCATTTGAAGTTTTATAAGTGTTCAATTTGGGACTCAAGGGTAGCATAGCTTTGAGCGATAGCTTAAATTGACAAAAGGCTCGAGTACTTTATTGTTACAAAATTTCAAGGTTTTATGACGCTCCAGTAAAAAATTACAAGCATTTGTATGTTGCAAACTTTGATAAGTGTAGGACGTACCGAATATAACTTAGGGCCATTTGAAGTTTTATAAGTGTTCAATTTGGGACTCAAGGGTAGCATAGCTTTGAGCGATAGCTTAAATTGACAAAAGGCTCGAGTACTTTATTGTTACAAAATTTCAAGGTTTTATGACGCTCCAGTAAAAAGTTACAAGCATTTGTAAGTTGCAAACTTTGATAGGTGTTGGACGTACCGTATAGAATTTAGGGCCATTTGAAGTTTGATCAGTGTTTGATTTGGGACTCAAAGGTAGCATAGCTTTGAGCGATAGCTTAAATTGACAAGAGGCTCGAGTACTTTATTGTTACAAAATTTCAAAGTTTTATGACGCTCCAGTAAAAAGTTACAAGCATTTGTAAGTTGCAAACTTTGATAGGTGTTGGACGTACCGTATAGAATTTAGGGCCATTTGAAGTTTTATCAGTGTTTGATTTGGGACTCAAGGGTAGCATAGCTTTCAGCGATAGCTTAAATTGGCAACAGGCTCGAGTACTTTATTGTTACAAAATTTCAAGGTTTTATGACGCTCCAGTAAATAGTTACGAGCATTTGTATGTTGCAAACTTTGATAGGTGTAGGACGTACCGTATAGATGTTAGGGACATTTGAAGTTTTTTCAGTGTTTAATTTGGGTCTCAAGGGTACCATAGCTTTGAGCGATAGCTTAAACTGACAAGAGGCTCGAGTACTTTATTGTTACAAAATTTCAAGGTTTTATGACGCTCCAGTAAAAAGTTACAAGCACTTGTATGTTGCAAACTTTGATAAGTGTAGGACGTACCGTATATAAGTTAGGGCCATTTGAAGTTTTATCAGTGTTTGATTTGGGACTCAAGGGAAGTATAGCTTTGAGCGATAGCTTAAATTGACAAAAGGCTCGAGTACTTTATTGTTACAAAATTTCAAGGTTTTATGACGCTCCAGTAAAAAGTTACAAGCACTTGTATGTTGCAAACATTGACAGGTGTAGGACGTACCGTATATAAGTTAGGGCCATTTGAAGTTTTATAAGTGTTCAATTTGGGACTCAAGGGTAGCATAGCTTTGAGCGATAGCTTAAATTGACAAGAGGCTCGAGTACTTTATTGTTACAAAATTTCAAGGGTTTATGACGCTCCAGTAAAAAGTTACAAGCATTTGTATGTTGCACACTTTGATAGGTGTAGGACGTACGGAATAGAAGTTAGGTCCATTTGAAGTTTTATCAGTGTTTGATTTGGGACTCAAGGGTAGTATAGCTTTGAGCGATAGCTTAAATTGACAAGAGGCTCGAGTACTTTATTGTTACAAAATTTCAAGGCTTTATGACGCACCAGTAAAAAGTTACAAGCATTTGTATGTTGCAAAGTTTGATAGGTGTAGGGCGTACCGTATATAAGTTAGGGCCATTTGAAGTTTTATCAGTGTTTGATCTGGGACACAAGGGTAGCATAGCTTTGAGCGATAGCTTAAATTGACAAGAGGCTCGAGTACTTTATTCTTACAAAATTTCAAGGTTTTATGACGCTCCAGTATAAAGTTATAAGCATTTGTATGTTGCAGACTTTGATAGGTGTAGGACGTACCGTATAGAAGTTAGGGCCATTTGAATTTTTATAAGTGTTTGAATTGGGACTCAAGGGTAGCATAGCTTTGAGCGATAGCTTAAATTGACAAGAGGCTCGAGTACTTTATTCTTACAAAATTTCAAGGTTTTATGACGCTCCAGTAAAAAGTTATAAGCATTTGTATGTTGCAGACTTTGATAGGTGTAGGACGTACCGTATAGAAGTTAGGGCCATTTGAAGTTTTATAAGTGTTTGAATTGGGACTCAAGGGTAGCATAGCTTTGAGCGATAGCTTAAATTGACAAGAGGCTCGAGAATTTTTTTGTTACAAAATTTCAAGGTTTTATGACGCTCCAGTAAAAAGTTACAAACATTTGTATGTTGCAAACTTTGATAGGTGTAGGACGTACCGTATAGAAGTTAGGGCCATTTGAAGTTTTATCAGTGTTTGATTTGGGACTCAAGGGGAGCATAGCTTTGAGCGATAGCTTAAATTGACAAGAGGCTCGAGTACTTTATTGTTACAAAATTTCAAGGTTTTATGACACTCCAGTAAAGAGTTACAAGCACTTGTATGTTGCAAACTTTGATAAGTGTAGGACGTACCGTATATAAGTTAGGGCCATTTGAAGTTTTATAAGTGTTCAATTTGGGACTCAAGGGTAGCATAGCTTTGAGCGATAGCTTAAATTGACAAGAGGCTCAAGTACTTTATTGTTACAAAATTTCAAGGTTTTATGACGCTCCAGTAAAAAATTACAAGCATTTGTATGTTGCAAACTTTGATAAGTGTAGGACGTACCGAATATAAGTTAGGGCCATTTGAAGTTTTATAAGTGTTCAATTTGGGACTCAAGGGTAGCATAGCTTTGAGCGATAGCTTAAATTGACAAAAGGCTCGAGTACTTTATTGTTACAAAATTTCAAGGTTTTATGACGCTCCAGTAAAAAGTTACAAGCATTTGTAAGTTGCAAACTTTGATAGGTGTTGGACGTACCGTATAGAATTTAGGGCCATTTGAAGTTTGATCAGTGTTTGATTTAGGACGTGCGGAATAGAAGTTAGGTCCATTTGAAGTTTTATCATTGTTTGATTTGGGACTCAAGGGTAGTATAGCTTTGAGCGATAGCTTAAATTGACAAGAGGCTCGAGTACTTTATTGTTACAAAATTTCAAGGTTTTATGACGCACCAGTAAAAAGTTACAAACATTTGTATGTTGCAAAGTTTTATAGGTGTAGGGCGTACCGTATAGAAGTTAGGGCCATTTGAAGTTTTATCAGTGTTTGATCTGGGACTCAAGGGTAGCATAGCTTTGAGCGATAGCTTAAATTGACAAGAGGCTCGAGTACTTTATTGTTACAAAATTTCAAGGTTTTATGACGCTCCAGTAAAAAATTACAAGCATTTGTATGTTGCAAACTTTGATAAGTGTAGGACGTACCGAATATAACTTAGGGCCATTTGAAGTTTTATAAGTGTTCAATTTGGGACTCAAGGGTAGCATAGCTTTGAGCGATAGCTTAAATTGACAAAAGGCTCGAGTACTTTATTGTTACAAAATTTCAAGGTTTTATGACGCTCCAGTAAAAAATTACAAGCATTTGTATGTTGCAAACTTTGATAAGTGTAGGACGTACCGAATATAACTTAGGGCCATTTGAAGTTTTATAAGTGTTCAATTTGGGACTCAAGGGTAGCATAGCTTTGAGCGATAGCTTAAATTGACAAAAGGCTCGAGTACTTTATTGTTACAAAATTTCAAGGTTTTATGACGCTCCAGTAAAAAGTTACAAGCATTTGTAAGTTGCAAACTTTGATAGGTGTTGGACGTACCGTATAGAATTTAGGGCCATTTGAAGTTTGATCAGTGTTTGATTTGGGACTCAAAGGTAGCATAGCTTTGAGCGATAGCTTAAATTGACAAGAGGCTCGAGTACTTTATTGTTACAAAATTTCAAAGTTTTATGACGCTCCAGTAAAAAGTTACAAGCATTTGTATGTTGCAAACTTTGATAGGTGTAGGACGTACCGTATAGATGTTAGGGACATTTGAAGTTTTTTCAGTGTTTAATTTGGGTCTCAAGGGTACCATAGCTTTGAGCGATAGCTTAAATTGACAAGAGGCTGGAGTACTTTATTGTTACAAAATTTCAAGGTTTTATGACGCTCCAGTAAAAAGTTACAAGCACTTGTATGTTGCAAACTTTGATAAGTGTAGGACGTACCGTATATAAGTTAGGGCCATTTGAAGTTTTATCAGTGTTTGATTTGGGACTCAAGGGAAGTATAGCTTTGAGCGATAGCTTAAATTGACAAAAGGCTCGAGTACTTTATTGTTACAAAATTTCAAGGTTTTATGACGCTCCAGTAAAAAGTTACAAGCACTTATATGTTGCAAACATTGACAGGTGTAGGACGTACCGTATATAAGTTAGGGCCATTTGAAGTTTTATAAGTGTTCAATTTGGGACTCAAGGGTAGCATAGCTTTGAGCGATAGCTTAAATTGACAAGAGGCTCGAGTACTTTATTGTTACAAAATTTCAAGGGTTTATGACGCTCCAGTAAAAAGTTACAAGCACTTGTATGTTGCACACTTTGATAGGTGTAGGACGT
This sequence comes from Clusia tigrina, assembly GCA_920105625.2. NCBI lineage: Eukaryota > Metazoa > Arthropoda > Insecta > Diptera > Clusiidae > Clusia > Clusia tigrina. Next base: position 106,950,460 of record OV050033.1, on the reverse strand, counting down.
ACGGAATAGAAGTTAGGTCCATTTGAAGTTTTATCAGTGTTTGATTTGGGACTCAAGGGTAGTATAGCTTTGAGCGATAGCTTAAATTGACAAGAGGCTCGAGTACTTTATTGTTACAAAATTTCAAGGCTTTATGACGCACCAGTAAAAAGTTACAAGCATTTGTATGTTGCAAACTTTGATAGGTGTAGGACGTACCGTATAGATGTTAGGGACATTTGAAGTTTTTTCAGTGTTTAATTTGGGTCTCAAGGGTACCATAGCTTTGAGCGATAGCTTAAATTGACAAGAGGCTCGAGTACTTTATTGTTACAAAATTTCAAGGTTTTATGACGCTCCAGTAAAAAGTTACAAGCACTTGTATGTTGCAAACTTTGATAAGTGTAGGACGTACCGTATATAAGTTAGGGCCATTTGAAGTTTTATCAGTGTTTGATTTGGGACTCAAGGGAAGTATAGCTTTGAGCGATAGCTTAAATTGACAAAAGGCTCGAGTACTTTATTGTTACAAAATTTCAAGGTTTTATGACGCTCCAGTAAAAAGTTACAAGCACTTGTATGTTGCAAACATTGACAGGTGTAGGACGTACCGTATATAAGTTAGGGCCATTTGAAGTTTTATAAGTGTTCAATTTGGGACTCAAGGGTAGCATAGCTTTGAGCGATAGCTTAAATTGACAAGAGGCTCGAGTACTTTATTGTTACAAAATTTCAAGGTTTTATGACGCTCCAGTAAAAAGTTACAAGCATTTGTATGTTGCAAACTTTGATAGGTGTAGGACGTACCGTATAGAAGTTAGGGCCATTTGAAGTTTTATCAGTGTTCGATTTGGGACTCAAGGGTAGCATAGCTTTGAGCGATAGCTTAAATTGACAAGAGGCTCGAGTACTTTATTGTTACAAAATTTCAAGGTTTTATGACGCTCCAGTAAAAAGTTACATGCATTTGTATGTTGCAAACTTTGATAGGTGTACGACGTACCGTATAGAAGTTAGGGCCATTTGAAGTTTTATCAGTGTTTGATTCGGGACTCAAGGGTAGCATAGCTTTGAGCGATAGCTTAAATTGACAAGAGGCTCGAGTACTTTATTGTTACAAAATTTCAAGGTTTTATGACGCACCAGTAAAAAGTTACAAACATTTGTATGTTGCAAAATTTTATAGGTGTAGGGCGTACCGTATAGAAGTTAGGGCCATTTGAAGTTTTATCAGTGTTTGATCTGGGACTCAAGGGTAGCATAGCTTTGAGCGATAGCTTAAATTGACAAGAGGCTCGAGTACTTTATTGTTACAAAATTTCAAGGTTTTATGACGCTCCAGTAAAAAATTACAAGCATTTGTATGTTGCAAACTTTGATAAGTGTAGGACGTACCGAATATAACTTAGGGCCATTTGAAGTTTTATAAGTGTTCAATTTGGGACTCAAGGGTAGCATAGCTTTGAGCGATAGCTTAAATTGACAAAAGGCTCGAGTACTTTATTGTTACAAAATTTCAAGGTTTTATGACGCTCCAGTAAAAAATTACAAGCATTTGTATGTTGCAAACTTTGATAAGTGTAGGACGTACCGTATATAACTTAGGGCCATTTGAAGTTTTATAAGTGTTCAATTTGGGACTCAAGGGTAGCATAGCTTTGAGCGATAGCTTAAATTGACAAAAGGCTCGAGTACTTTATTGTTACAAAATTTCAAGGTTTTATGACGCTCCAGTAAAAAGTTACAAGCATTTGTAAGTTGCAAACTTTGATAGGTGTTGGACGTACCGTATAGAATTTAGGGCCATTTGAAGTTTGATCAGTGTTTGATTTGGGACTCAAAGGTAGCATAGCTTTGAGCGATAGCTTAAATTGACAAGAGGCTCGAGTACTTTATTGTTACAAAATTTCAAAGTTTTATGACGCTCCAGTAAAAAGTTACAAGCATTTGTATGTTGCAAACTTTGATAGGTGTAGGACGTACCGTATAGATGTTAGGGACATTTGAAGTTTTTTCAGTGTTTAATTTGGGTCTCAAGGGTACCATAGCTTTGAGCGATAGCTTAAATTGACAAGAGGCTGGAGTACTTTATTGTTACAAAATTTCAAGGTTTTATGACGCTCCAGTAAAAAGTTACAAGCACTTGTATGTTGCAAACTTTGATAAGTGTAGGACGTACCGTATATAAGTTAGGGCCATTTGAAGTTTTATCAGTGTTTGATTTGGGACTCAAGGGAAGTATAGCTTTGAGCGATAGCTTAAATTGACAAAAGGCTCGAGTACTTTATTGTTACAAAATTTCAAGGTTTTATGACGCTCCAGTAAAAAGTTACAAGCACTTATATGTTGCAAACATTGACAGGTGTAGGACGTACCGTATATAAGTTAGGGCCATTTGAAGTTTTATAAGTGTTCAATTTGGGACTCAAGGGTAGCATAGCTTTGAGCGATAGCTTAAATTGACAAGAGGCTCGAGTACTTTATTGTTACAAAATTTCAAGGGTTTATGACGCTCCAGTAAAAAGTTACAAGCATTTGTATGTTGCACACTTTGATAGGTGTAGGACGTACGGAATAGAAGTTAGGTCCATTTGAAGTTTTATCAGTGTTTGATTTGGGACTCAAGGGTAGTATAGCTTTGAGCGATAGCTTAAATTGACAAGAGGCTCGAGTACTTTATTGTTACAAAATTTCAAGGCTTTATGACGCACCAGTAAAAAGTTACAAGCATTTGTATGTTGCAAACTTTGATAGGTGTAGGACGTACCGTATAGATGTTAGGGACATTTGAAGTTTTTTCAGTGTTTAATTTGGGTCTCAAGGGTACCATAGCTTTGAGCGATAGCTTAAATTGACAAGAGGCTCGAGTACTTTATTGTTACAAAATTTCAAGGTTTTATGACGCTCCAGTAAAAAGTTACAAGCACTTGTATGTTGCAAACTTTGATAAGTGTATCACGTACCGTATATAAGTTAGGGCCATTTGAAGTTTTATCAGTGTTTGATTTGGGACTCAAGGGAAGTATAGCTTTGAGCGATAGCTTAAATTGACAAAAGGCTCGAGTACTTTATTGTTACAAAATTTCAAGGTTTTATGACGCTCCAGTAAAAAGTTACAAGCACTTGTATGTTGCAAACATTGACAGGTGTAGGACGTACCGTATATAAGTTAGGGCCATTTGAAGTTTTATAAGTGTTCAATTTGGGACTCAAGGGTAGCATAGCTTTGAGCGATAGCTTAAATTGACAAGAGGCTCGAGTACTTTATTGTTACAAAATTTCAAGGGTTTATGACGCTCCAGTAAAAAGTTACAAGCATTTGTATGTTGCACACTTTGATAGGTGTAGGACGTACGGAATAGAAGTTAGGTCCATTTGAAGTTTTATCAGTGTTTGATTTGGGACTCAAGGGTAGTATAGCTTTGAGCGATAGCTTAAATTGACAAGAGGCTCGAGTACTTTATTGTTACAAAATTTCAAGGCTTTATGATGCACCAGTAAAAAGTTACAAGCATTTGTATGTTGCAAAGTTTGATAGGTGTAGGGCGTACCGTATATAAGTTAGGGCCATTTGAAGTTTTATCAGTGTTTGATCTGGGACACAAGGGTAGCATAGCTTTGAGCGATAGCTTAAATTGACAAGAGGCTCGAGTACTTTATTCTTACAAAATTTCAAGGTTTTATGACGCTCCAGTAGAAAGTTATAAGCATTTGTATGTTGCAGACTTTGATAGGTGTAGGACGTACCGTATAGAAGTTAGGGCCATTTGAAGTTTTATAAGTGTTTGAATTGGGACTCAAGGGTAGCATAGCTTTGAGCGATAGCTTAAATTGACAAGAGGCTCGAGTATTTTTTTGTTAAAAAATTTCAAGGTTTTATGACGCTCCAGTAAAAAGTTACAAACATTTGTATGTTGCAAACTTTGATAGGTGTAGGACGTACCGTATAGAAGTTAGGGCCATTTGAAGTTTTATCAGTGTTTGATTTGGGACTCAAGGGGAGCATAGCTTTGAGCGATAGCTTAAATTGACAAGAGGCTCGAGTACTTTATTGTTACAAAATTTCAAGGTTTTATGACGCACCAGTAAAAAGTTACAAACATTTGTATGTTGCAAAGTTTTATAGGTGTAGGGCGTACCGTATAGAAGTTAGGTCCATTTGAAGTTTTATCAGTGTTTGATCTGGGACTCAAGGGTAGCATAGCTTTGAGCGATAGCTTAAATTGACAAGAGGCTCGAGTACTTTATTGTTACAAAATTTCAAGGTTTTATGACGCTCCAGTAAAAAATTACAAGCATTTGTATGTTGCAAACTTTGATAAGTGTAGGACGTACCGAATATAACTTAGGGCCATTTGAAGTTTTTTAAGTGTTCAATTTGGGACTCAAGGGTAGCATAGCTTTGAGCGATTGCTTAAATTGACAAAAGGCTCGAGTACTTTATTGTTACAAAATTTCAAGGTTTTATGACGCTCCAGTAAAAAGTTACAAGCATTTGTAAGTTGCAAACTTTGATAGGTGTTGGACGTACCGTATAGAATTTAGAGCCATTTGAAGTTTGATCAGTGTTTGATTTGGGACTCAAAGGTAGCATAGCTTTGAGCGATAGCTTAAATTGACAAGAGGCTCGAGTACTTTATTGTTACAAAATTTCAAGGTTTTATGACGCACCAGTAAAAAGTTACAAGCATTTGTAAGTTGCAAACTTTGATAGGTGTTGGACGTACCGTATAGAATTTAGGGCCATTTGAAGTTTTATCAGTGTTTGATTTGGGACTCAAGGGTAGCATAGCTTTCAGCGATAGCTTAAATTGACAACAGGCTCGAGTACTTTATTGTTACAAAATTTCAAGGTTTTATGACGCTCCAGTAAATAGTTACGAGCATTTGTATGTTGCAAACTTTGATAGGTGTAGGACGTACCGTATAGATGTTAGGGACATTTGAAGTTTTTTCAGTATTTAATTTGGGTCTCAAGGGTACCATAGCTTTGAGCGATAGCTTAAATTGACAAGAGGCTCGAGTACTTTATTGTTACAAAATTTCAAGGTTTTATGACGCTCCAGTAAAAAGTTACAAGCACTTGTATGTTGCAAACTTTGATAAGTGTAGGACGTACCGTATATAAGTTAGGGCCATTTGAAGTTGTATAAGTGTTCAATTTGGGACTCAAGGGTAGCATAGCTTTGAGCGATAGCTTAAATTGACAAAAGGCTCGAGTACTTTATTGTTACAAAATTTCAAGGTTTTATGACGCTCCAGTAAAAAGTTACATGCATTTGTATATTGCAAACTTTGACAGGTGTAGGACGTACCGTATAGAAGTTAGGGCCATTTGAAGTTTTATCAGTGTTTGATTTGGGACTCAAGGGTAGCATAGCTTTGAGCGATAGCTTAAATTGACAAGAGGCTCGAGTACTTTATTGTTACAAAATTTCAAAGTTTTATGACGCTCCAGTAAAAAGTTACAAGCATTTGTAAGTTGCAAACTTTGATAGGTGTAGGACGTACCGTATAGAATTTAGGGCCATTTGAAGTTTTATCAGTGTTTGATGTGGGACTCAAGGGTAGCATAGCTTTGAGCGATAGCTTAAATTGACAAGAGGCTCGAGTACTTTATTGTTACAAAATTTCAAGGTTTTATGACGCTCCAGTAAAAAGTTACAAGCATTTGTATGTTGCACACTTTGATAGGTGTAGGACGTACGGTATAGAAGTTAGGTCCATTTGAAGTTTTATCAGTGTTTGATTTGGGACTCAAGGGTAGTATAGCTTTGAGCGATAGCTTAAATTGACAAGAGGCTCGAGCACTTTATTGTTACAAAATTTCAAGGCTTTATGACGCACCAGTAAAAAGTTACAAGCCTTTGTATGTTGCAAAGTTTGATAGGTGTAGGGCGTACCGTATAGAAGTTAGGGCCATTTGAAGTTTTATCAGTGTTTGATCTGGGACTCAAGGGTAGCATAGCTTTGAGCGATAGCTTAAATTGACAAGAGGCTCGAGTACTTTATTGTTACAAAATTTCAAGGTTTTATGACGCTCCAGTAAAAAGTTATAAGCATTTGTATGTTGCAGACTTTGATAGGTGTAGGACGTACCGTATAGAAGTTAGGGCCATTTGAAGTTTTATAAGTGTTTGATTTGGGACTCAAGGGTAGCATAGCCTTGAGCGATAGCTTAAATTGACAAGAGGCTCGAGTATTTTTTTGTTACAAAATTTCAAGGTTTTATGACGCTCCAGTAAAAAGTTACAAACATTTGTATGTTGCAAACTTTGATAGGTGTAGGACGTACCGTATAGAAGTTAGGGCCATTTGAAGTTTTATAAGTGTTTGGTTTGGGACTCAAGGGTAGCATAGCTTTGAGCGATAGCTTAAATTGACAAGAGGCTCGAGTATTTTTTTGTTACAAAATTTCAAGGTTTTATGACGCTCCAGTAAAAAGTTACAAATATTTGTATGTTGCAAACTTTGATAGGTGTAGGACGTACCGTATAGAAGTTAGGGCCATTTGAAGTTTTATCAGTGTTTGATTTGGGACTCAAGGGGAGCATAGCTTTGAGCGATAGCTTAAATTGACAAGAGGCTCGAGTACTTTATTGTTACAAAATTTCAAGGTTTTATGACGCTCCAGTAAAAAGTTACAAGCATTTGTATGTTGCAAACTTTGATAGGTGTAGGACGTACCGTAGAGAAGTTAGGGCCATTTGAAGTTTTATCAGTGTTCGATTTGGGACTCAAGGGTAGCAAAGCTTTGAGCGATAGCTTAAATTGACAAGAGGCTCGAGTACTTTATTGTTACAAAATTTCAAGGTTTTATGACGCTCCAGTAAAAAGTTACATGCATTTGTATGTTGCAAACTTTGATAGGTGTAGGACGTACCGTATAGAAGTTAGGGCCATTTGAAGTTTTATAAGTGTTTGATTTGGGACTCAAGGGTAGCATAGCTTTGAGCGATAGCTTAAATTGACAAGAGGCTCGAGTATTTTTTTGTTACAAAATTTCAAGGTTTTATGACGCTCCAGTAAAAAGTTACAAACATTTGTATGTTGCAAACTTTGATAGGTGTTGGACGTACCGTCTAGAAGTTAGGGCCATTTGAAGTTTTATCAATGTTTGATTTGGGACTCAAGGGTAGCATAGCTTTGAGCGATAGCTTAAATTGACAAGAGGCTCGAGTACTTTATTGTTACAAAATTTCAAGGTTTTATGACGCACCAGTAAAAAGTTACAAACATTTGTATGTTGCAAAATTTTATAGGTGTAGGGCGTACCGTATAGAAGTTAGGGCCATTTGAAGTTTTATCAGTGTTTGATTTGGGTCTCAAGGGTAGCATAGCTTTGAGCGATAGCTTAAATTGACAAGAGGCTCGAGTACTGTATTGTTACAAAATTTCAAGGTTTTATGACGCTCCAGTAAATAGATACGAGCATTTGTATGTTGCAAACTTTGATAGGTGTAGGACGTACCGTATAGAAGTTAGGGACATTTGAAGTTTTTTCAGTGTTTAATTTGGGTCTCAAGGGTACCATAGCTTTGAGCGATAGCTTAAATTTACAAGAGGCTCGAGTACTTTATTGTTACAAAATTTCAAGGTTTTATGACGCTCCAGTAAAAAGTTACAAGCATTTGTATGTTGCAAACTTTGATAAGTGTAGGACGTACCGTATAGAAGTTAGGGCCATTTGAAGTTTTAAAAGTGTTCAATTTGGGACTCAAGGGTAGCATAGCTTTGAGCGATAGCTTAAATTGACAAAAGGCTCGAGTACTTTATTGTTACAAAATTTCAAGGTTTTATGACGCTCCAGTAAAAAGTTACATGCATTTGTATGTAACAAATTTTGATAGGTGTAGGACGTACCGTATAGAAGTTAGGGCCACTTGAAGTTTTATCAGTGTTTGATTTGGGACTCAAAGGTAGCATAGCTTTGAGCGATAGCTTAAATTGACAAGAGGCTCGAGTACTTTATTGTTACAAAATTTCAAGGTTTTATGACGCTCCAGTAAAAAGATCCAAGCATTTGTATGTTGCAAACTTTGATAGGTGTAGGACGTACCGTATAGAAGTTAGGGCCATTTGAAGTTTTATCAGTGTTCGATTTGGGACTCAAGGGTAGCATAGCTTTGAGCGATAGCTTAAATTGACAAGAGGCTCGATTACTTTATTGTTACAAAATTTCAAGGTTTTATGACGCTCCAGTAAAAAGTTACATGCATTTGTATGTTGCAAACTTTGAACGGTGTAGGACGTACCGTATAGAAGTTAGGGATATTTGAAGTTTTATCAGTTTTGATTCGGGACTCAAGGGTAGCATAGCTGTGAGCGATAGCTTAAATTGACAAGAGGCTCGAGTACTTTATTGTTACAAAATTTCAAGGTTGTATGACGCTCCAGTAAAAAGTTACAAGCATTTGTAAGTTGGAAACTTTGATAGGTGTAGGACGTACCGTATAGAAGTTAGGGCCATTTGAAGTTTTATCAGTGTTTGATTTGGGACTCAAGGGTAGCATAGCTTTAAGCGATAGCTTAAATTGACAAGAGGCTCGAGTACTTTATCGTTACAAAATTTCAAGGTTTTATGACGCTTCAGTAAAAAGTTACAAGCATTTGTATGTTGCAAACTTTGATAGGTGTAGGACGTACCGTATAGAAGTTAGGGCCATTTGAAGTTTTATCAGTGTTTGATTTGAGACTCAAGGGTAGCATAGCTTTGAGCGATATCTTAAATTGACAAGAGGCTCGAGTACTTTATTGTTACAAAATTTCAAGGTTTTATGACGCTCCAGTAAAAAGTTACAAGCATTTGTATGTTGCAATCTTTAATAGGTGTAGGACGTACCGTATAGAAGCTAGGGCCATTTGAAGTTTTATCAGTGTTTGATTTGGGACTCAAGGGTAGCATAGCTTTGAGCGATAGCTTAAATTGACAAGAGGCTCGAGTACTTTATTGTTACAAAATTTCAAGGTTTTATGACGCGCCAGTAAAAAGTTACATCCATTTGTATGTTGGAAACTTTGATAGGTGTAGGACGTACCGTATAGGAGTTAGGGCCATTTGATGTTTTATCAGTGTTTGAATTGGGACTCAAGGGTAGTATAGCTTTGAGCGATAGCTTAAATCGACAAGAGGCTCGAGTACCTTATTGTTACAAAATTTCAAGTTTTTATGACGCTCCAGTAATAAGTTGCAAGCATGTGTATGTTGCAAACTTTGATAGATGTAGGACGTACCGTATAGAAGTTAGGGTCATTTGAAGTTTTATCAGTGTTTGATTTGGGACTCAAGGGTAGCATAGCTTTGAGCGATAGCTTAAATTGACAAGAGGCTCGAGTACTTTATCGTTACAAAATTTCAAGGTTTTATGACGCTTCAGTAAAAAATTACAAGCATTTGTATGTTGCAAACTTTGATAGGTGTAGGACGTACCGTATAGAAGTTAGGGCCATTTGAAGTTTTATCAGTGTTTAATTTGAGATTCAAGGATAGCATAGCTTTGAGCGATAACTTAAATTGACAAGAGGCTCGAGTACTTTATTGTTACAAAATTTCAAGATTTTATGACGCTCCAGTAAAAAGTTACAAGCATTTGTATGTTGCAAACTTTGATAGGTGTAGGACGTACCGTATAGAAGTTTGGGCCATTTGAAGTTTTATCAGTGTTCGATTTGGGACTCAAGGGTAGCATAGCTTTCAGCGATAGCTTAAATTGACAACAGGCTCGAGTACTTTATTGTTACAAAATTTCAAGGTTTTATGGCGCTCCAGTAAAAAGTTACAAGCATTTGTATGTTGCACACTTTGATAGGTGTAGGACGTACGGTATAGAAGTTAGGTCCATTTGAAGTTTTATCAGTGTTTGATTTGGGACTCAAGGGAAGTATAGCTTTGAGCGATAGCTTAAATTGACAAGAGGCTCGAGTACTTTATTGTTACAAAATTTCAAGGTTTTATGACGCTCCAGTAAATAGTTACGAGCATTTGTATGTTGCAAACTTTGATAGGTGTAGGACGTACCGTATATAAGTTAGGGCCATTTGAAGTTTTATCAGTGTTTGATTTGGGACTCAAGGGTAGCATAGCTTTGAGCGATAGCTTAAATTGACAAGAGGCTCGAGTACTTTATTGTTACAAAATTTCAAGGTTTTATGACGCGCCAGTGAAAAGTTACATCCATTTGTATGTTGGAAACTTTGATAGGTGTAGGACGTACCGTATAGGAGTTAGGGCCATTTGATGTTTTATCACTGTTTGAATTGGGACTCAAGGGTAGTATAGCTTTGAGCGATAGCTTAAATCGACAAGAGGCTCGAGTACCTTATTGTTACAAAATTTCAAGTTTTTATGACGCTCCAGTAATAAGTTACAAGCATGTGTATGTTGCAAACTTTGATAGATGTAGGACGTACCGTACAGAAGTTAGGGCCATTTGAAGCTTTATCAGTGTTTGATTTGGGACTCAAGGGTAGCATAGCTTTGAGCGATAGCTTAAATTGACAAGAGGCTCGAGTACTTTATTGTTACAAAATTTCAAGGTTTTATGACGCTCCAGTAAAAAGTTACAAGCATTTGTATGTTGCAAACTTTGATAGGTACAGGACGTACCGTATAGAAGTTAAGGCCATTTGAAGTTTTATCAGTGTTTGATTTGGGACTCAAGGTTAGCATAGCTTTGAGCGATAGCTTAAATTGACAAGAGGCTCGAGTACTTTATTGTTACAAAATTTCAAGGTTTTATGACGCTCCAGTAAAAAGTTACAAGCATTTGTATGTTGGAAACTTTGATATGTGTAGGACGTACCGTATAGAAGTTAGGGCCATTTGAAGTTTTATCAGTGTTTGATTTGGGACTCAGGGGTAGCATAGCTTTGAGCGATAGCTTAAATTGACAAGAGGCTCGAGTACTTTTTCGTTACAAAATTTCAAGGTTTTATGACGCTTCAGTAAAAAGTTACAAGCATTTGTATGTTGCAAACTTTGATAGGTGTAGGACATACCGTATAGAAGTTAGGGCCATTTGAAGTTTTATCAGTGTTTGATTTGAGACTCAAGGGTAGCATAGCTTTGAGCGATAACTTAAATTGACAAGAGGCTCGAGTACTTTATTGTTACAAAATTTCAAGGTTTTATGACGCTCCAGTAAAAAGTTACAAGCATTTGTATGTTGCAATCTTTAATAGGTGTAGGATGTACCGTATAGAAGCTAGGGCCATTTGAAGTTTTATCAGTGTTTGATTTGGGACTCAAGGGTAGCATAGCTTTGAGCGATAGCTTAAATTGACAAGAGGCTCGAGTACTTTATTGTTACAAAATTTCAAGGTTTTATGACGCGCCAGTAAAAAGTCACATCCATTTGTATGTTGCAAACTTTGACAGGTGTAGGACGTACCGTATAGAAGTTAGGGCCATTTGAAGTTTTATCAGTGTTTGATTTGGGACTCAAGGGTAGCATAGCTTTGAGCGATAGCTTAAATTGACAAGAGGCTCGAGTACTTTATCGTTACAAAATTTCAAGGTTTTATGACGCTTCAGTAAAAAATTACAAGCATTTGTATGTTGCAAACTTTGATAGTTGTAGGACGTACCTTATAGAAGTTAGGGCCATTTGAAGTTTTATCAGCGTTTGATTTGAGATTCAAGGATAGCATAGCTATGAGCGATAACTTAAATTGACAAGAGGCTCGAGTACTTTATTGTTACAAAATTTCAAGGTTTTATGACGCTCCAGTAAAAAGTTACAAGCATTTGTATGTTGCAATTTTTAATAGGTGTAGGATGTACCGTATAGAAGCTAGGGCCATTTGAAGTTTTATCAGTGTTTGATTTGGGACTCAAGGGTAGCATAGCTTTGAGCGATAGCTTAAATTGACAAGAGGCTCGAGTACTTTATCGTTACAAAATTTCAAGGTTTTATGACGCTCCAGTAATAAGTTACAAGCATGTGTATGTTGCAAACTTTGATAGATGTAGGACGTACCGTATAGAAGTTAGAGCCATTTGAAGTTTTATCAGTGTTTGATTTGGGACTCAAGGGTAGCATAGCTTTGAGCGATAGCTTAAATTGACAGGAGGCTCGAGTACTTTATTGTTACAAAATTTCAAGGTTTTATGACGCTCCAGTAAAAAGTTACAAGCATTTGTATGTTGCAAACTTTGATAGGTGCAGGACGTACCGTATAGAAGTTAAGGCCATTTGAAGTTTTATCAGTGTTTGATTCGGGACTCAAGGGTAGCATAGCTTTGAGCGATAGCTTAAATTGACAAGAGGCTCGAGTACTTTATTGTTACAAAATTTCAAGGTTTTATGACGCTCCAGTAAAAAGTTACAAGCATTTGTATGTTGGAAACTTTGGTAGGTGTAGGACGTACCGTATAGAAGTTAGGGCCATTTGAAGTTTTATCAGTGTTTGATTTGGGACTCAAGGGTAGCATAGCTTTGAGCGATAGCTTAAATTGACAAGAGGCTCGAGTAATTTATTGTTACAAATTTTCAAGGTTTTATGACGCGCCAGTAAAAAGTTGCATCCATTTGTATGTCGCAAACTTTGATAGGTGTAGGACGTACGGTATAGAAGTTAGGGCCATTTGAAGTTTTATCAGTGTTTGATTTGGGACTCAAGGGTAGTATAGCTTTGAGCGATAGCTTAAATCGACAAGAGGCTCGAGTACTTTATTGTTACAAAATTTCAAGTTTTTATGACGCTCCAGTAATAAGTTACAAGCATGTGTATGTTGCAAACTTTGATAGGTGTAGGACGTACCGTATAGAAGTTAGGGCCATTTGAAGTTTTATCAGTGTTTGATTTGGGACTCAAGGGTAGCATAGCTTTGAGCGATAGCTTAAATTGACAAGAGGCTCGAGTACTTTATTGTTACAAAATTTCAAGGTTTTATGACGCTCCAGTAAAAAGTTACAAGCATTTGTATGTTGCAAACTTTGATAGGTGCAGGACGTACCGTATAGAAGTTAAGGCCATTTGAAGTTTTATCAGTGTTCGATTTGGGACTCAAGGGTAGCATAGCTTTGAGCGATAGCTTAAATTGACAAGAGGCTCGAGTACTTTATTGTTACAAAATTTCAAGGTTTTATGACGCTCCAGTAAAAAGTTACATGCATTTGTATGTTGCAAACTTTGATAGGTGTAGGACGTACCGTATAGAAGTTAGGGCAATTTGAAGTTTTATCAGTGTTTGATTCGGGACTCAAGGGTAGCATAGCTTTTAGCGATAGCTTAAATTGACAAGAGGCTCGAGTTCTTTATTGTAAAAAAATTTCAAGGTTTTATGACGCTCCAGTAAAAAGTTACAAGCATTTGTATGTTGGAAACTTTGATAGGTGTAGGACGTACCATATAGAAGTTAGGGCCATTTGAAGTTTTATCAGTGTTTGATTTGGGACTCAAAGGTAGCATAGCTTTGAGCGATAGCTTAAATTGACAAGAGGCTCGAGTACTTTATCGTTAAAAAATTTCAAGGCTTTATGACGCTTCAGTAAAAAGTTACAAGCATTTGTATGTTGCAAATTTTGATAGGTGTAGGACGTACCGTATAGAAGCTAGGGCCATTTGAAGTTTTATCAGTGTTTGATTTGGGACTCAAGGGTAGCATAGCTTTGAGCGATGGCTTAAATTGACAAGAGGCTCGAGTACTTTATTGTTACAAAATTTCAAGGTTTTATGACGCGCCAGTAAAAAGTTACATCCATTTGTATGTTGCAAACTTTGATAGGTGTAGGACGTACCGTATAGAAGTTAGGGCCATTTTAAGTTTTATCAGTGTTTGATTTGGGACTCAAGGGTAGTATAGCTTTGAGCGATAGCTTAAATCGACAAGAGGCTCGAGTACTTTATTGTTACAAAATTTCAAGTTTTTATGACGCTCCAGTAATAAGTTACAAGCATGTGTATGTTGCAAACTTTGATAGATGTAGGACGTACCGTATAGAAGTTAGGGCCATTTGAAGTTTCATCAGTGTTTGATTTGGGACTCAAGGGTAGCATAGCTTTGAACGATAGCTGAAATTGACAAGAGGCTCGAGTACTTCATTGTTACAAAATTTCAAGGTTTTATGACGCTCCTGTAAAAAGTTACAAGCATTTGTATGTTGCAAACCTTGTTAGGTGTACGACGTACCGTATGGAAGTTAGGGCCATTTGAAGTTTTATCAGTGATTGATTTGGGACTAAAAGGTAGCATAGCTTTGAGCGATAGCTTAAATTGACAAGAGGCTCGAGTACTTTATTGTTACAAAATTTCAAGGTTTTATGACGCTCCAGTAAAAAGTTACAAGCATTTGAATTTTGCAAACTTTGATAGGTGTAGGACGTACCGTATAGAAGTTAGGGCCATTTGAAGTTTTATCAGTGTTTGATTCGGGACTCAAGGGTAGCATAGCTTTTAGCGATAGCTTAAATTGACAAGAGGCTCGAGTATTTTATTGTAAAAAAATTTCAAGGTTCTATGACGCTCCAGTAAAAAGTTACATGCATTTGTATGTTGCAAACTTTGACAGGTGTAGGACGTACCATATAGAAGTTAGGGCCATTGTTACAAAATTTCAAGGTTTTATGACGCTCCAGTAAAAAGTTATAAGCATTTGTATGTTGCAGACTGTGATAGGTGTAGGACGTACCGTATAGAAGTTAGGGCCATTTGAAGTTTTATAAGTGTTTGATTTGGGACTCAAGGGTAGCATAGCTTTCAGCGATAGCTTAAATTGACAACAGGCTCGAGTACTTTATTGTTACAAAATTTCAAGGTTTTATGGCGCTCCAGTAAAAAGTTACAAGCATTTGTATGTTGCAAACTTTGATAGGTGTAGGACGTACCGTATAGAAGTTTGGGCCATTTGAAGTTTTATCAGTGTTCGATTTGGGACTCAAGGGTAGCATAGCTTTCAGCGATAGCTTAAATTGACAACAGGCTCGAGTACTTTATTGTTACAAAATTTCAAGGTTTTATGGCGCTCCAGTAAAAAGTTACAAGCATTTGTATGTTGCACACTTTGATAGGTGTAGGACGTACGGTATAGAAGTTAGGTCCATTTGAAGTTTTATCAGTGTTTGATTTGGGACTCAAGGGAAGTATAGCTTTGAGCGATAGCTTAAATTGACAAGAGGCTCGAGTACTTTATTGTTACAAAATTTCAAGGTTTTATGACGCTCCAGTAAATAGTTACGAGCATTTGTATGTTGCAAACTTTGATAGGTGTAGGACGTACCGTATATAAGTTAGGGCCATTTGAAGTTTTATCAGTGTTTGATTTGGGACTCAAGGGTAGCATAGCTTTGAGCGATAGCTTAAATTGACAAGAGGCTCGAGTACTTTATTGTTACAAAATTTCAAGGTTTTATGACGCGCCAGTGAAAAGTTACATCCATTTGTATGTTGGAAACTTTGATAGGTGTAGGACGTACCGTATAGGAGTTAGGGCCATTTGATGTTTTATCACTGTTTGAATTGGGACTCAAGGGTAGTATAGCTTTGAGCGATAGCTTAAATCGACAAGAGGCTCGAGTACCTTATTGTTACAAAATTTCAAGTTTTTATGACGCTCCAGTAATAAGTTACAAGCATGTGTATGTTGCAAACTTTGATAGATGTAGGACGTACCGTACAGAAGTTAGGGCCATTTGAAGCTTTATCAGTGTTTGATTTGGGACTCAAGGGTAGCATAGCTTTGAGCGATAGCTTAAATTGACAAGAGGCTCGAGTACTTTATTGTTACAAAATTTCAAGGTTTTATGACGCTCCAGTAAAAAGTTACAAGCATTTGTATGTTGCAAACTTTGATAGGTACAGGACGTACCGTATAGAAGTTAAGGCCATTTGAAGTTTTATCAGTGTTTGATTTGGGACTCAAGGTTAGCATAGCTTTGAGCGATAGCTTAAATTGACAAGAGGCTCGAGTACTTTATTGTTACAAAATTTCAAGGTTTTATGACGCTCCAGTAAAAAGTTACAAGCATTTGTATGTTGGAAACTTTGATATGTGTAGGACGTACCGTATAGAAGTTAGGGCCATTTGAAGTTTTATCAGTGTTTGATTTGGGACTCAGGGGTAGCATAGCTTTGAGCGATAGCTTAAATTGACAAGAGGCTCGAGTACTTTTTCGTTACAAAATTTCAAGGTTTTATGACGCTTCAGTAAAAAGTTACAAGCATTTGTATGTTGCAAACTTTGATAGGTGTAGGACATACCGTATAGAAGTTAGGGCCATTTGAAGTTTTATCAGTGTTTGATTTGAGACTCAAGGGTAGCATAGCTTTGAGCGATAACTTAAATTGACAAGAGGCTCGAGTACTTTATTGTTACAAAATTTCAAGGTTTTATGACGCTCCAGTAAAAAGTTACAAGCATTTGTATGTTGCAATCTTTAATAGGTGTAGGATGTACCGTATAGAAGCTAGGGCCATTTGAAGTTTTATCAGTGTTTGATTTGGGACTCAAGGGTAGCATAGCTTTGAGCGATAGCTTAAATTGACAAGAGGCTCGAGTACTTTATTGTTACAAAATTTCAAGGTTTTATGACGCGCCAGTAAAAAGTCACATCCATTTGTATGTTGCAAACTTTGACAGGTGTAGGACGTACCGTATAGAAGTTAGGGCCATTTGAAGTTTTATCAGTGTTTGATTTGGGACTCAAGGGTAGCATAGCTTTGAGCGATAGCTTAAATTGACAAGAGGCTCGAGTACTTTATCGTTACAAAATTTCAAGGTTTTATGACGCTTCAGTAAAAAATTACAAGCATTTGTATGTTGCAAACTTTGATAGTTGTAGGACGTACCTTATAGAAGTTAGGGCCATTTGAAGTTTTATCAGCGTTTGATTTGAGATTCAAGGATAGCATAGCTATGAGCGATAACTTAAATTGACAAGAGGCTCGAGTACTTTATTGTTACAAAATTTCAAGGTTTTATGACGCTCCAGTAAAAAGTTACAAGCATTTGTATGTTGCAATTTTTAATAGGTGTAGGATGTACCGTATAGAAGCTAGGGCCATTTGAAGTTTTATCAGTGTTTGATTTGGGACTCAAGGGTAGCATAGCTTTGAGCGATAGCTTAAATTGACAAGAGGCTCGAGTACTTTATCGTTACAAAATTTCAAGGTTTTATGACGCTCCAGTAATAAGTTACAAGCATGTGTATGTTGCAAACTTTGATAGATGTAGGACGTACCGTATAGAAGTTAGAGCCATTTGAAGTTTTATCAGTGTTTGATTTGGGACTCAAGGGTAGCATAGCTTTGAGCGATAGCTTAAATTGACAGGAGGCTCGAGTACTTTATTGTTACAAAATTTCAAGGTTTTATGACGCTCCAGTAAAAAGTTACAAGCATTTGTATGTTGCAAACTTTGATAGGTGCAGGACGTACCGTATAGAAGTTAAGGCCATTTGAAGTTTTATCAGTGTTTGATTCGGGACTCAAGGGTAGCATAGCTTTGAGCGATAGCTTAAATTGACAAGAGGCTCGAGTACTTTATTGTTACAAAATTTCAAGGTTTTATGACGCTCCAGTAAAAAGTTACAAGCATTTGTATGTTGGAAACTTTGGTAGGTGTAGGACGTACCGTATAGAAGTTAGGGCCATTTGAAGTTTTATCAGTGTTTGATTTGGGACTCAAGGGTAGCATAGCTTTGAGCGATAGCTTAAATTGACAAGAGGCTCGAGTAATTTATTGTTACAAATTTTCAAGGTTTTATGACGCGCCAGTAAAAAGTTGCATCCATTTGTATGTCGCAAACTTTGATAGGTGTAGGACGTACGGTATAGAAGTTAGGGCCATTTGAAGTTTTATCAGTGTTTGATTTGGGACTCAAGGGTAGTATAGCTTTGAGCGATAGCTTAAATCGACAAGAGGCTCGAGTACTTTATTGTTACAAAATTTCAAGGTTTTATGACGCTCCAGTAAAAAGTTACAAGCATTTGTATGTTGGAAACTTTGGTAGGTGTAGGACGTACCGTATAGAAGTTAGGGCCATTTGAAGTTTTATCAGTGTTTGATTTGGGACTCAAGGGTAGCATAGCTTTGAGCGATAGCTTAAATTGACAAGAGGCTCGAGTAATTTATTGTTACAAATTTTCAAGGTTTTATGACGCGCCAGTAAAAAGTTGCATCCATTTGTATGTCGCAAACTTTGATAGGTGTAGGACGTACGGTATAGAAGTTAGGGCCATTTGAAGTTTTATCAGTGTTTGATTTGGGACTCAAGGGTAGTATAGCTTTGAGCGATAGCTTAAATCGACAAGAGGCTCGAGTACTTTATTGTTACAAAATTTCAAGTTTTTATGACGCTCCAGTAATAAGTTACAAGCATGTGTATGTTGCAAACTTTGATAGGTGTAGGACGTACCGTATAGAAGTTAGGGCCATTTGAAGTTTTATCAGTGTTTGATTTGGGACTCAAGGGTAGCATAGCTTTGAGCGATAGCTTAAATTGACAAGAGGCTCGAGTACTTTATTGTTACAAAATTTCAAGGTTTTATGACGCTCCAGTAAAAAGTTACAAGCATTTGTATGTTGCAAACTTTGATAGGTGCAGGACGTACCGTATAGAAGTTAAGGCCATTTGAAGTTTTATCAGTGTTTGATTTGGGACTCAAGGGTAGCATAGCTTTGAGCGATAGCTTAAATTGACAAGAGGCTCGAGTAATTTATTGTTACAAATTTTCAAGGTTTTATGACGCGCCAGTAAAAAGTTGCATCCATTTGTATGTCGCAAACTTTGATAGGTGTAGGACGTACGGTATAGAAGTTAGGGCCATTTGAAGTTTTATCAGTGTTTGATTTGGGACTCAAGGGTAGTATAGCTTTGAGCGATAGCTTAAATCGACAAGAGGCTCGAGTACTTTATTGTTACAAAATTTCAAGTTTTTATGACGCTCCAGTAATAAGTTACAAGCATGTGTATGTTGCAAACTTTGATAGGTGTAGGACGTACCGTATAGAAGTTAGGGCCATTTGAAGTTTTATCAGTGTTTGATTTGGGACTCAAGGGTAGCATAGCTTTGAGCGATAGCTTAAATTGACAAGAGGCTCGAGTACTTTATTGTTACAAAATTTCAAGGTTTTATGACGCTCCAGTAAAAAGTTACAAGCATTTGTATGTTGCAAACTTTGATAGGTGCAGGACGTACCGTATAGAAGTTAAGGCCATTTGAAGTTTTATCAGTGTTCGATTTGGGACTCAAGGGTAGCATAGCTTTGAGCGATAGCTTAAATTGACAAGAGGCTCGAGTACTTTATTGTTACAAAATTTCAAGGTTTTATGACGCTCCAGTAAAAAGTTACATGCATTTGTATGTTGCAAACTTTGATAGGTGTAGGACGTACCGTATAGAAGTTAGGGCAATTTGAAGTTTTATCAGTGTTTGATTCGGGACTCAAGGGTAGCATAGCTTTTAGCGATAGCTTAAATTGACAAGAGGCTCGAGTTCTTTATTGTAAAAAAATTTCAAGGTTTTATGACGCTCCAGTAAAAAGTTACAAGCATTTGTATGTTGGAAACTTTGATAGGTGTAGGACGTACCATATAGAAGTTAGGGCCATTTGAAGTTTTATCAGTGTTTGATTTGGGACTCAAAGGTAGCATAGCTTTGAGCGATAGCTTAAATTGACAAGAGGCTCGAGTACTTTATCGTTACAAAATTTCAAGGCTTTATGACGCTTCAGTAAAAAGTTACAAGCATTTGTATGTTGGAAACTTTGATAGGTGTAGGACGTACCATATAGAAGTTAGGGCCATTTGAAGTTTTATCAGTGTTTGATTTGGGACTCAAAGGTAGCATAGCTTTGAGCGATAGCTTAAATTGACAAGAGGCTCGAGTACTTTATCGTTACAAAATTTCAAGGCTTTATGACGCTTCAGTAAAAAGTTACAAGCATTTGTATGTTGCAAATTTTGATAGGTGTAGGACGTACCGTATAGAAGCTAGGGCCATTTGAAGTTTTATCAGTGTTTGATTTGGGACTCAAGGGTAGCATAGCTTTGAGCGATGGCTTAAATTGACAAGAGGCTCGAGTACTTTATTGTTACAAAATTTCAAGGTTTTATGACGCGCCAGTAAAAAGTTACATCCATTTGTATGTTGCAAACTTTGATAGGTGTAGGACGTACCGTATAGAAGTTAGGGCCATTTTAAGTTTTATCAGTGTTTGATTTGGGACTCAAGGGTAGTATAGCTTTGAGCGATAGCTTAAATCGACAAGAGGCTCGAGTACTTTATTGTTACAAAATTTCAAGTTTTTATGACGCTCCAGTAAAAAGTTATCAGCATGTGTATGTTGCAAACTCTGATAGATGTAGGACGTACCGTATAGAAGTTAGGGCCATTTGAAGTTTCATCAGTGTTTGATTTGGGACTCAAGGGTAGCATAGCTTTGAACGATAGCTGAAATTGACAAGAGGCTCGAGTACTTCATTGTTACAAAATTTCAAGGTTTTATGACGCTCCTGTAAAAAGTTACAAGCATTTGTATGTTGCAAACCTTGTTAGGTGTACGACGTACCGTATGGAAGTTAGGGCCATTTGAAGTTTTATCAGTGATTGATTTGGGACTAAAAGGTAGCATAGCTTTGAGCGATAGCTTAAATTGACAAGAGGCTCGAGTACTTTATTGTTACAAAATTTCAAGGTTTTATGACGCTCCAGTAAAAAGTTACAAGCATTTGAATTTTGCAAACTTTGATAGGTGTAGGACGTACCGTATAGAAGTTAGGGCCATTTGAAGTTTTATCAGTGTTTGATTCGGGACTCAAGGGTAGCATAGCTTTTAGCGATAGCTTAAATTGACAAGAGGCTCGAGTATTTTATTGTAAAAAAATTTCAAGGTTCTATGACGCTCCAGTAAAAAGTTACATGCATTTGTATGTTGCAAACTTTGACAGGTGTAGGACGTACCATATAGAAGTTAGGGCCATTGTTACAAAATTTCAAGGTTTTATGACGCTCCAGTAAAAAGTTATAAGCATTTGTATGTTGCAGACTGTGATAGGTGTAGGACGTACCGTATAGAAGTTAGGGCCATTTGAAGTTTTATAAGTGTTTGATTGGGGACTCAAGGGTAGCATAGCTTTGAGCGATAGCTTAAATTGACAAGAGGATCGAGTATTTTTTTGTTACAAAATTTCAAGGTTTTATGACGCTCCAGTAAAAAGTTACAAACATTTGTATGTTGCAAACTTTGATAGGTGTAGGACGTACCGTATAGAATTTAGGGCCATTTGAAGTTTTATCAATGTTTGATTTGGGACTCAAGGGTAGCATAGCTTTGAGCGATAGCTTAAATTGACAAGAGGCTCGAGTACTTTATTGTTTCAAAATTTCAAGGTTTTATGACGCACCAGTAAAAAGTTACAAACATTTGTATGTTGCAAAATTTTATAGGTGTAGGGCGTACCGTATAGAAGTTAGGGCCATTTGAAGTTTTATCAGTGTTTGATCTGGGACTCAAGGGTAGCATAGCTTTGAGCGATAGCTTAAATTGACAAGAGGCTCGAGTACTTTATTGTTACAAAATTTCAAGGTTTTATGACGCTCCAGTAAAAAGTTATAAGCATTTGTATGTTGCAGACTTTGATAGGTGTAGGACGTACCGTATAGAAGTTAGGGCCATTTGAAGTTTTATCAGTGTTTGATTTGGGACTCAAGGGTAGCATAGCTCTGAGCGATAGCTTAAATTGACAAGAGGCTCGAGTACTGTATTGTTACAAAATTTCAAGGTTTTATGACGCTCCAGTAAATAGTTACGAGCATTTGTATGTTGCAAACTTTGATAGGTGTAGGACGTACCGTATAGAAGTTAGGGACATTTGAAGTTTTTTCAGTGTTTAATTTGGGTCTCAAGGGTACCATAGCTTTGAGCTATAGCTTAAATTTACAAGAGGCTCGAGTACTTTATTGTTACAAAATTTCAAGTTTTTATGACGCTCCAGTAATAAGTTACAAGCATGTGTATGTTGCAAACTTTAATAGATGTAGGACGTACCGTATAGAAGTTAGGGCCATTTGAAGTTTTATCAGTGTTTGATTTGGGACTCAAGGGTAGTATAGCTTTGAGCGATAGCTTAAATCGACAAGAGGCGCGAGTACTTTATTGTTACAAAATTTCAAGGTTTTATGACGCTCCAGTAAAAAGTTATAAGCATTTGTATGTTGCAGACTTTGATAGGTGTAGGACGTACCGTATAGAAGTTAGGGCCATTTGAAGTTTTATCAGTGTTTGATTCGGGTCTCAAGGGTAGCATAGCTTTGAGCGATAGCTTAAATTGACAAGAGGCTCGAGTACTTTATTGTTACAAAATTTCAAAGTTTTATGACGCTCCAGTAAAAAGTTACAAGCATTTGTAAGTTGCAAACTTTGATAGGTGTAGGGCGTACCGTATAGAAGTTAGGGCCATTTGAAGTTTTATCAGTGTTTGATCTGGGACTCAAGGGTAGCATAGCTTTGAGCGATAGCTTAAATTGACAAGAGGCGCGAGTACTTTATTGTTACAAAATTTCAAGGTTTTATGACGCTCCAGTAAAAAGTTATAAGCATTTGTATGTTGCAGACTTTGATAGGTGTAGGACGTACCGTATAGAAGTTAGGGCCATTTGAAGTTTTATCAGTGTTTGATCTGGGACTCAAGGGTAGCATAGCTTTTAGCGATAGCTTAAATTGACAAGAGGCTCGAGTATTTTATTGTAAAAAAATTTCAAGGCTCTATGACGCTCCAGTAAAAAGTTACATGCATTTGTATGTTGCAAACTTTGATAGGTGTAGGACGTACCGTATAGAAGTTAGGGCCATTTGAAGTTTTATCAGTGTTTGATCTGGGACTCAAGAGTAGCATAGCTTTGAGCGATAGCTTAAATTGACAAGAGGCTCGAGTACTTTATTGTTACAAAATTTCAAGGTTTTATGACGCTCCAGTAAAAAGTTATAAGCATTTGTATGTTGCAGACTTTGATAGGTGTAGGACGTACCGTATAGAAGTTAGGGCCATTTGAAGTTTTATCAGTGTTTGATTTGGGACTCAAGGGTAGCATAGCTTTGAGCGATAGCTTAAATTGACAAGAGGCTCGAGTACTGTATTGTTACAAAATTTCAAGGTTTTATGACGCTCCAGTAAATAGTTACGAGCATTTGTATGTTGCAAACTTTGATAGGTGTAGGACGTACCGTATAGAAGTTAGGGACATTTGAAGTTTTTTCAGTGTTTAATTTGGGTCTCAAGGGTACCATAGCTTTGAGCGATAGCTTAAATTTACAAGAGGCTCGAGTACTTTATTGTTACAAAATTTCAAGTTTTTATGACGCTCCAGTAATAAGTTACAAGCATGTGTATGTTGCAAACTTTAATAGATGTAGGACGTACCGTATAGAAGTTAGGGCCATTTGAAGTTTTATCAGTGTTTGATTTGGGACTCAAGGGTAGTATAGCTTTGAGCGATAGCTTAAATCGACAAGAGGCTCGAGTACTTTATTGTTACAAAATTTCAAGTTTTTATGACGCTCCAGTAATAAGTTACAAGCATGTGTATGTTGCAAACTTTGATAGGTGTACGACGTACCGTATGGAAGTTAGGGCCATTTGAAGTTTTATCAGTGTTTGATTTGGGACTAAAAGGTAGCATAGCTTTGAGCGATAGCTTAAATTGACAAGAGGCTCGAGTACTTTATTGTTACAAAATTTCAAAGTTTTATGACGCTCCAGTAAAAAGTTACAAGCATTTGTATGTTGCAAACTTTCATAGGTGTAGGACGTACCGTATAGAAGTTAGGGCCATTTGAAGTTTTATCAGTGTTCGATTTGGGACTCAAGGGTAGCATAGCTTTGAGCGATAGCTTAAATTGACAAGAGGCTCGAGTACTTTATTGTTACAAAATTTCAAGGTTTTATGACGCTCCAGTAAAAAGTTACATGCATTTGTATGTTGCAAACTTTGATAGGTGTAGGACGTACCGTATAGAAGTTAGGGCCATTTGAAGTTTTATCAGTGTTTGATTCGGGTCTCAAGGGTAGCATAGCTTTGAGCGATAGCTTAAATTGACAAGAGGCTCGAGTACTTTATTGTTACAAAATTTCAAAGTTTTATGACGCTCCAGTAAAAAGTTACAAGCATTTGTAAGTTGCAAACTTTGATAGGTGTAGGGCGTACCGTATAGAAGTTAGGGACATTTGAAGTTTTATCAGTGTTTGATCTGGGACTCAAGGGTAGCATAGCTTTGAGCGATAGCTTAAATTGACAAGAGGCGCGAGTACTTTATTGTTACAAAATTTCAAGGTTTTATGACGCTCCAGTAAAAAGTTATAAGCATTTGTATGTTGCAGACTGTGATAGGTGTAGGACGTACCGTATAGAAGTTAGGGCCATTTGAAGTTTTATAAGTGTTTGATTGGGGACTCAAGGGTAGCATAGCTTTGAGCGATAGCTTAAATTGACAAGAGGCTCGAGTATTTTTTTGTTACAAAATTTCAAGGTTTTATGACGCTCCAGTAAAAAGTTACAAACATTTGTATGTTGCAAACTTTGATAGGTGTAGGACGTACCGTATAGAATTTAGGGCCATTTGAAGTTTTATCAATGTTTGATTTGGGACTCAAGGGTAGCATAGCTTTGAGCGATAGCTTAAATTGACAAGAGGCTCGAGTACTTTATTGTTTCAAAATTTCAAGGTTTTATGACGCACCAGTAAAAAGTTACAAACATTTGTATGTTGCAAAATTTTATAGGTGTAGGGCGTACCGTATAGAAGTTAGGGCCATTTGAAGTTTTATCAGTGTTTGATCTGGGACTCAAGGGTAGCATAGCTTTGAGCGATAGCTTAAATTGACAAGAGGCTCGAGTACTTTATTGTTACAAAATTTCAAGGTTTTATGACGCTCCAGTAAAAAGTTATAAGCATTTGTATGTTGCAGACTTTGATAGGTGTAGGACGTACCGTATAGAAGTTAGGGCCATTTCAAGTTTTATCAGTGTTTGATTTGGGACTCAAGGGTAGCATAGCTTTGAGCGATAGCTTAAATTGACAAGAGGCTCGAGTACTGTATTGTTACAAAATTTCAAGGTTTTATGACGCTCCAGTAAATAGTTACGAGCATTTGTATGTTGCAAACTTTGATAGGTGTAGGACGTACCGTATAGAAGTTAGGGACATTTGAAGTTTTTTCAGTGTTTAATTTGGGTCTCAAGGGTACCATAGCTTTGAGCTATAGCTTAAATTTACAAGAGGCTCGAGTACTTTATTGTTACAAAATTTCAAGTTTTTATGACGCTCCAGTAATAAGTTACAAGCATGTGTATGTTGCAAACTTTAATAGATGTAGGACGTACCGTATAGAAGTTAGGGCCATTTGAAGTTTTATCAGTGTTTGATTTGGGACTCAAGGGTAGTATAGCTTTGAGCGATAGCTTAAATCGACAAGAGGCGCGAGTACTTTATTGTTACAAAATTTCAAGGTTTTATGACGCTCCAGTAAAAAATTATAAGCATTTGTATGTTGCAGACTTTGATAGGTGTAGGGCGTACCGTATAGAAGTTAGGGCCATTTGAAGTTTTATCAGTGTTTGATCTGGGACTCAAGGGTAGCATAGCTTTGAGCGATAGCTTAAATTGACAAGAGGCGCGAGTACTTTATTGTTACAAAATTTCAAGGTTTTATGACGCTCCAGTAAAAAGTTATAAGCATTTGTATGTTGCAGACTTTGATAGGTGTAGGACGTACCGTATAGAAGTTAGGGCCATTTGAAGTTTTTTAAGTGTTTGATTTGGGACTCAAGGGTAGCATAGCTTTGAGCGATAGCTTAAATTGACAAGAGGCTCGAGTATTTTTTTGTTACAAAATTTCAAGGTTTTATGACGCTCCAGTAAAAAGTTACAAACATTTGTATGTTGCAAACTTTGATAGGTGTAGGACGTACCGTATAGAAGTTAGGGCCATTTGAAGTTTTATCAATGTTTGATTTGGGACTCAAGGGTAGCATAGCTTTGAGCGATAGCTTAAATTGACAAGAGGCTCGAGTACTTTATTGTTTCAAAATTTCAAGGTTTTATGACGCACCAGTAAAAAGTTACAAACATTTGTATGTTGCAAAATTTTATAGGTGTAGGGCGTACCGTATAGAAGTTAGGGCCATTTGAAGTTTTATCAGTGTTTGATCTGGGACTCAAGGGTAGCATAGCTTTGAGCGATAGCTTAAATTGACAAGAGGCTCGAGTACTTTATTGTTACAAAATTTCAAGGTTTTATGACGCTCCAGTAAAAAGTTATAAGCATTTGTATGTTGCAGACTTTGATAGGTGTAGGACGTACCGTATAGAAGTTAGGGCCATTTGAAGTTTTATCAGTGTTTGATTTGGGACTCAAGGGTAGCATAGCTTTGAGCGATAGCTTAAATTGACAAGAGGCTCGAGTACTGTATTGTTACAAAATTTCAAGGTTTTATGACGCTCCAGTAAATAGTTACGAGCATTTGTATGTTGCAAACTTTGATAGGTGTAGGACGTACCGTATAGAAGTTAGGGACATTTGAAGTTTTTTCAGTGTTTAATTTGGGTCTCAAGGGTACCATAGCTTTGAGCGATAGCTTAAATTTACAAGAGGCTCGAGTACTTTATTGTTACAAAATTTCAAGTTTTTATGACGCTCCAGTAATAAGTTACAAGCATGTGTATGTTGCATACTTTAATAGATGTAGGACGTACCGTATAGAAGTTAGGGCCATTTGAAGTTTTATCAGTGTTTGATTTGGGACTCAAGGGTAGTATAGCTTTGAGCGATAGCTTAAATCGACAAGAGGCTCGAGTACTTTATTGTTACAAAATTTCAAGTTTTTATGACGCTCCAGTAATAGGTTACAAGCATGTGTATGTTGCAAACTTTGATAGATGTAGGACGTACCGTATAGAAGTTAGGGCCATTTGAAGTTTTATCAGTGTTTGATTTGGGACTCAAGGGTAGCATAGCTTTGAACGATAGCTGAAATTGACAAGAGGCTCGAGTACTTTATTGTTACAAAATTTCAAGGTTTTATGACGCTCCAGTAAAAAGTTACAAGCATTTGTATGTTGCAAACTTTGATAGATGTACGACGTACCGTATGGAAGTTAGGGCCATTTGAAGTTTTATCAGTGTTTGATTTGGGACTAAAAGGTAGCATAGCTTTGAGCGATAGCTTAAATTGACAAGAGGCTCGAGTACTTTATTGTTACAAAATTTCAAGGTTTTATGACGCTCCAGTAAAAAGTTACAAGCATTTGTATGTTGCAAACTTTGATAGGTGTAGGACGTACCGTATAGAAGTTAGGGCCATTTGAAGTTTTATCAGTGTTCGATTTGGGACTCAAGGGTAGCATAGCTTTGAGCGATAGCTTAAATTGACAAGAGGCTCGAGTACTTTATTGTTACAAAATTTCAAGGTTTTATGACGCGCCAGTAAAAAGTAACATCCATTTGTATGTTGCAAACTTTGATAGGTGTAGGACGTACCGTATAGAAGTTAGGGCCATTTGAAGTTTTATCAGTGTTTGATTTGGGACTCAAGGGTAGTATAGCTTTGAGCGATAGCTTAAATCGACAAGAGGCTCGAGTACTTTATTGTTACAAAATTTCAAGTTTTTATGACGCTCCAGTAATAAGTTACAAGCATGTGTATGTTGCAAACTTTGATAGATGGAGGACGTACCGTATAGAAGTTAGGGCCATTTGAAGTTTTATCAGTGTTTGATTTGGGACTCAAGGGTAGCATAGCTTTGAACGATAGCTGAAATTGACAAGAGGCTCGAGTACTTTATTGTTACAAAATTTCAAGGTTTCATGACGCTCCAGTAAAAAGTTACAAGCATTTGTAAGTTGCAAACTTTGATAGGTGTAGGGCATACCGTATAGAAGTTAGGGCCATTTGAAGTTTTATCAGTGTTTGATCTGGTATTCAAGGGTAGCATAGCTTTGAGCGATAGCTTAAATTGACAAGAGGCGCGAGTACTTTATTGTTACAAAATTTCAAGGTTTTATGACGCTCCAGTAAAAAGTTATAAGCATTTGTATGTTGCAGACTTTGATAGGTGTAGGACGTACCGTATAGAAGTTAGGGCCATTTGAAGTTTTTTAAGTGTTTGATTTGGGACTCAAGGGTAGCATAGCTTTGAGCGATAGCTTAAATTGACAAGAGGCTCGAGTATTTTTTTGTTACAAAATTTCAAGGTTTTATGACGCTCCAGTAAAAAGTTACAAATATTTGTATGTTGCAAACTTTGATAGGTGTAGGACGTACCGTATAGAAGTTAGGGCCATTTGAAGTTTTATCAATGTTTGATTTGGGACTCAAGGGTAGCATAGCTTTGAGCGATAGCTTAAATTGACAAGAGGCTCGAGTACTTTATTGTTACAAAATTTCAAGGTTTTATGACGCACCAGTAAAAAGTTACAAACATTTGTATGTTGCAAAATTTTATAGGTGTAGGGCGTACCGTATAGAAGTTAGGGCCATTTGAAGTTTTATCAGTGTTTGATCTGGGACTCAAGGGTAGCATAGCTTTGAGCGATAGCTTAAATTGACAAGAGGCTCGAGTACTTTATTGTTACAAAATTTCAAGGTTTTATGACGCTCCAGTAAAAAGTTATAAGCATTTGTATGTTGCAGACTTTGATAGGTGTAGGACGTACCGTATAGAAGTTAGGGCCATTTGAAGTTTTATCAGTGTTTGATTTGGGACTCAAGGGTAGCATAGCTTTGAGCGATAGCTTAAATTGACAAGAGGCTCGAGTACTGTATTGTTACAAAATTTCAAGGTTTTATGACGCTCCAGTAAATAGTTACGAGCATTTGTATGTTGCAAACTTTGATAGATGTAGGACGTACCGTATAGAAGTTAGGGACATTTGAAGTTTTTTCAGTGTTTAATTTGGGTCTCAAGGGTACCATAGCTTTGAGCGATAGCTTAAATTTACAAGAGGCTCGAGTACTTTATTGTTACAAAATTTCAAGTTTTTATGACGCTCCAGTAATAAGTTACAAGCATGTGTAGGTTGCAAACTTTAATAGATGTAGGACGTACCGTATAGAAGTTAGGGCCATTTGAAGTTTTATCAGTGTTTGATTTGGGACTCAAGGGTAGTATAGCTTTGAGCGATAGCTTAAATCGACAAGAGGCTCGAGTACTTTATTGTTACAAAATTTCAAGTTTTTATGACGCTCCAGTAATAGGTTACAAGCATGTGTATGTTGCAAACTTTGATAGATGTAGGACGTACCGTATAGAAGTTAGGGCCATTTGAAGTTTTATCAGTGTTTGATTTGGGACTCAAGGGTAGCATAGCTTTGAACGATAGCTGAAATTGACAAGAGGCTCGAGTACTTTATTGTTACAAAATTTCAAGGTTTTATGACGCTCCAGTAAAAAGTTACAAGCATTTGTATGTTGCAAACTTTGATAGGTGTACGAAGTACCGTATGGAAGTTAGGGCTATTTGAAGTTTTATCAGTGTTTGATTTGGGACTAAAAGGTAGCATAGCTTTGAGCGATAGCTTAAATTGACAAGAGGCTCGAGTACTTTATTGTTACAAAATTTCAAGGTTTTATGACGCTCCAGTAAAAAGTTACAAGCATTTGTATGTTGCAAACTTTGATAGGTGTAGGACGTACCGTATAGAAGTTAGGGCCATTTGAAGTTTTATCAGTGTTCGATTTGGGACTCAAGGGTAGCATAGCTTTGAGCGATAGCTTAAATTGACAAGAGGCTCGAGTACTTTATTGTTACAAAATTTCAAGGTTTTATGACGCGCCAGTAAAAAGTAACATCCATTTGTATGTTGCAAACTTTGATAGGTGTAGGACGTACCGTATAGAAGTTAGGGCCATTTGAAGTTTTATCAGTGTTTGATTTGGGACTCAAGGGTAGTATAGCTTTGAGCGATAGCTTAAATCGACAAGAGGCTCGAGTACTTTATTGTTACAAAATTTCAAGTTTTTATGAAGCTCCAGTAATAAGTTACAAGCATGTGTATGTTGCAAACTTTGATAGATGGAGGACGTACCGTATAGAAGTTAGGGCCATTTGAAGTTTTATCAGTGTTTGATTTGGGACTCAAGGGTAGCATAGCTTTGAACGATAGCTGACATTGACAAGAGGCTCGAGTACTTTATTGTTACAAAATTTCAAGGTTTTATGACGCTCCAGTAAAAAGTTACAAGCATTTGTATGTTGCAAACTTTGATAGGTGTACGACGTACCGTATGGAAGTTAGGGCCATTTGAAGTTTTATCAGTGTTTGATTTGGGACTAAAAGGTAGCATAGCTTTGAGCGATAGCTTAAATTGACAAGAGGCTCGAGTACTGTATTGTTACAAAATTTCAAGGTTTTATGACGCGCCAGTCAAAAGTAACATCCATTTGTATGTTGCAAACTTTGATAGGTGCAGGACGTACCGTATAGAAGTTAGGGCCATTTGAAGTTTTATCAGTGTTCGATTTGGGACTCAAGGGTAGCATAGCTTTGAGCGATAGCTTAAATTGACAAGAGGCTCGAGTACTGTATTGTTACAAAATTTCAAGGTTTTATGACGCTCCAGTAAATAGTTACGAGCATTTGTATGTTGCAAACTTTGATAGGTGTAGGACGTACCGTATAGAAGTTAGGGACATTTGAAGTTTTTTCAGTGTTTAATTTGGGTCTCAAGGGTACCATAGCTTTGAGCGATAGCTTAAATTTACAAGAGGCTCGAGTACTTTATTGTTACAAAATTTCAAGTTTTTATGACGCTCCAGTAATAAGTTACAAGCATGTGTATGTTGCAAACTTTAATAGATGTAGGACGTACCGTATAGAAGTTAGGGCCATTTGAAGTTTTATCAGTGTTTGATTTGGGACTCAAGGGTAGTATAGCTTTGAGCGATAGCTTAAATCGACAAGAGGCTCGAGTACTTTATTGTTACAAAATTTCAAGTTTTTATGACGCTCCAGTAATAAGTTACAAGCATGTGTATGTTGCAAACTTTGATTGATGTAGGACGTACCGTATAGAAGTTAGGGCCATTTGAAGTTTTATCAGTGTTTGATTTGGGACTCAAGGGTAGCATAGCTTTGAACGATAGCTGAAATTGACAAGAGGCTCGAGTACTTTATTGTTACAAAATTTCAAGGTTTTATGACGCTCCAGTAAAAAGTTACAAGCATTTGTATGTTGCAAACTTTGATAGGTGTACGACGTACCGTATGGAAGTTAGGGCCATTTGAAGTTTTATCAGTGTTTGATTTGGGACTAAAAGGTAGCATAGCTTTGAGCGATAGCTTAAATTGACAAGAGGCTCGAGTACTTTATTGTTACAAAATTTCAAGGTTTTATGACGCTCCAGTAAAAAGTTACAAGCATTTGTATGTTGCAAACTTTGATAGGTGCAGGACGTACCGTATAGAAGTTAAGGCCATTTGAAGTTTTATCAGTGTTCGATTTGGGACTCAAGGGTAGCATAGCTTTGAGCGATAGCTTAAATTGACAAGAGGCTCGAGTACTGTATTGTTACAAAATTTCAAGGTTTTATGACGCTTCAGTAAATAGTTACGAGCATTTGTATGTTGCAAACTTTGATAGGTGTAGGACGTACCGTATAGAAGTTAGGGACATTTGAAGTTTTTTCAGTGTTTAATTTGGGTCTCAAGGGTACCATAGCTTTGAGCGATAGCTTAAATTTACAAGAGGCTCGAGTACTTTATTGTTACAAAATTTCAAGTTTTTATGACGCTCCAGTAATAAGTTACAAGCATGTGTATGTTGCAAACTTTGATAGGTGTAGGACGTACCGTATAGAAGTTAGGGACATTTGAAGTTTTTTCAGTGTTTAATTTGGGTCTCAAGGGTACCATAGCTTTGAGCGATAGCTTAAATTTACAAGAGGCTCGAGTACTTTATTGTTACAAAATTTCAAGTTTTTATGACGCTCCAGTAATAAGTTACAAGCATGTGTATGTTGCAAACTTTAATAGATGTAGGACGTACCGTATAGAAGTTAGGGCCATTTGAAGTTTTATCAGTGTTTGATTTGGGACTCAAGGGTAGTATAGCTTTGAGCGATAGCTTAAATCGACAAGAGGCTCGAGTACTTTATTGTTACAAAATTTCAAGTTTTTATGACGCTCCAGTAATAAGTTACAAGCATGTGTATGTTGCAAACTTTGATAGATGTAGGACGTACCGTATAGAAGTTAGGGCCATTTGAAGTTTTATCAGTGTTTGATTTGGGACTCAAGGGTAGAATAGCTTTGAACGATAGCTGAAATTGACAAGAGGCTCGAGTACTTTATTGTTACAAAATTTCAAGGTTTTATGACGCTCCAGTAAAAAGTTACAAGCATTTGTATGTTGCAAACTTTGATAGGTGTACGACGTACCGTATCGAAGTTAGGGCCATTTGAAGTTTTATCAGTGTTTGATTTGGGACTAAAAGGTAGCATAGCTTTGAGCGATAGCTTAAATTGACAAGAGGCTCGAGTACTTTATTGTTACAAAATTTCAAGGTTTTATGACGCTCCAGTAAAAAGTTACAAGCATTTGTATGTTGCAAACTTTGATAGGTGCAGGACGTACCGTATAGAAGTTAAGGCCATTTGAAGTTTTATCAGTGTTCGATTTGGGACTCAAGGGTAGCATAGCTTTGAGCGATAGCTTAAATTGACAAGAGGCTCGAGTACTGTATTGTTACAAAATTTCAAGGTTTTATGACGCTCCAGTAAATAGTTACGAGCATTTGTATGTTGCAAACTTTGATAGGTGTAGGACGTACCGTATAGAAGTTAGGGACATTTGAAGTTTTTTCAGTGTTTAATTTGGGTCTCAAGGGTACCATAGCTTTGAGCGATAGCTTAAATTTACAAGAGGCTCGAGTACTTTATTGTTACAAAATTTCAAGTTTTTATGACGCTCCAGTAATAAGTTACAAGCATGTGTATGTTGCAAACTTTGATTGATGTAGGACGTACCGTATAGAAGTTAGGGCCATTTGAAGTTTTATCAGTGTTTGATTTGGGACTCAAGGGTAGCATAGCTTTGAACGATAGCTGAAATTGACAAGAGGCTCGAGTACTTTATTGTTACAAAATTTCAAGGTTTTATGACGCTCCAGTAAAAAGTTACAAGCATTTGTATGTTGCAAACTTTGATAGGTGTACGACGTACCGTATGGAAGTTAGGGCCATTTGAAGTTTTATCAGTGTTTGATTTGGGACTAAAAGGTAGCATAGCTTTGAGCGATAGCTTAAATTGACAAGAGGCTCGAGTACTTTATTGTTACAAAATTTCAAGGTTTTATGACGCTCCAGTAAAAAGTTACAAGCATTTGTATGTTGCAAACTTTGATAGGTGCAGGACGTACCGTATAGAAGTTAAGGCCATTTGAAGTTTTATCAGTGTTCGATTTGGGACTCAAGGGTAGCATAGCTTTGAGCGATAGCTTAAATTGACAAGAGGCTCGAGTACTGTATTGTTACAAAATTTCAAGGTTTTATGACGCTTCAGTAAATAGTTACGAGCATTTGTATGTTGCAAACTTTGATAGGTGTAGGACGTACCGTATAGAAGTTAGGGACATTTGAAGATTTTTCAGTGTTTAATTTGGGTCTCAAGGGTACCATAGCTTTGAGCGATAGCTTAAATTTACAAGAGGCTCGAGTACTTTATTGTTACAAAATTTCAAGTTTTTATGACGCTCCAGTAATAAGTTACAAGCATGTGTATGTTGCAAACTTTAATAGATGTAGGACGTACCGTATAGAAGTTAGGGCCATTTGAAGTTTTATCAGTGTTTGATTTGGGACTCAAGGGTAGTATAGCTTTGAGCGATAGCTTAAATCGACAAGAGGCTCGAGTACTTTATTGTTACAAAATTTCAAGTTTTTATGACGCTCCAGTAATAAGTTACAAGCATGTGTATGTTGCAAACTTTGATAGATGTAGGACGTACCGTATAGAAGTTAGGGCCATTTGAAGTTTTATCAGTGTTTGATTTGGGACTCAAGGGTAGCTTTGAACGATAGCTGAAATTGACAAGAGGCTCGAGTACATTATTGTTACAAAATTTCAAGGTTTTATGACGCTCCAGTAAAAAGTTACAAGCATTTGTATGTTGCAAACTTTGATAGGTGTACGACGTACCGTATAGAAGTTAAGGCCATTTGAAGTTTTATCAGTGTTCGATTTGAGACTCAAGGGTAGCATAGCTTTGAGCGATAGCTTAAATTGACAAGAGGCTCGAGTACTTTATTGTTACAAAATTTCAAGGTTTTATGACGCTCCAGTAAAAAGTTACATGCATTTGTATGTTGCAAACTTTGATAGGTGTAGGACGTACCGTATAGAAGTTAGGGCTATTTGAAGTTTTATCAGTGTTTGATTCGGGACTCAAGGGTAGCATAGCTTTTAGCGATAGCTTAAATTGACAAGAGGCTCGAGTACTTTATTGTAAAAAAATTTCAAGGTTTTTTGACGCTCCAGTAAAAAGTTACAAGCATTTGTATGTTGGAAACTTTGATAGGTGTAGGACGTACCATATGGAAGTTAGGGCCATTTGAAGTTTTATCAGTGTTTGATTTGGGACTCAAGGGTAGCATAGCTTTGAGCGATAGCTTAAATTGACAAGAGGCTCGAGTACTTTATCGTTACAAAATTTCAAGGCTTTATGACGCTTCAGTAAAAAGTTACAAGCATTTGTATGTTGCAAATTTTGATAGGTGTAGGACGTCCCGTATAGAAGCTAGGGCCATTTGAAGTTTTATCAGTGTTTGATTTGGGACTCAAGGGTAGCATAGCTTTGAGCGATAGCTTAAATTGACAAGAGGCTCGAGTACTTTATTGTTACAAAATTTCAAGGTTTTATGACGCGCCAGTAAAAAGTAACATCCATTTGTATGTTGCAAACTTTGATAGGTGTAGGACGTACCGTATAGAAGTTAGGGCCATTTGAAGTTTTATCAGTGTTTGATTTGGGACTCAAGGGTAGTATAGCTTTGAGCGATAGCTTAAATCGACAAGAGGCTCGAGTACTTTATTGTTACAAAATTTCAAGTTTTTATGACTCTCCAGTAATAAGCTACAAGCATGTGTATGTTGCAAACTTTGATAGATGGAGGACGTACCGTATAGAAGTTAGGGCCATTTGAAGTTTTATCAGTGTTTGATTTGGGACTCAAGGGTAGCATAGCTTTGAACGATAGCTGAAATTGACAAGAGGCTCGAGTACTTTATTGTTACAAAATTTCAAGGTTTTATGACGCTCCAGTAAAAAGTTACAAGCATTTGTATGTTGCAAACTTTGATAGGTGTACGACGTACCGTATGGAAGTTAGGGCCATTTGAAGTTTTATCAGTGTTTGATTTGGGACTAAAAGGTAGCATAGCTTTGAGCGATAGCTTAAATTGACAAGAGGCTCGAGTACTTTATTGTTACAAAATTTCAAGGTTTTATGACGCTCCAGTAAAAAGTTACAAGCATTTGTATGTTGCAAACTTTGATAGGTGTAGGACGTACCGTATAGAAGTTAGGGCCATTTGAAGTTTTATCAGTGTTCGATTTGGGACTCAAGGGTAGCATAGCTTTGAGCGATAGCTTAAATTGACAAGAGGCTCGAGTACTTTATTGTTACAAAATTTCAAGGTTTTATGACGCTCCAGTAAAAAGTTACATGCATTTGTATGTTGCAAACTTTGATAGGTGTACGACGTACCGTATAGAAGTTAGGGCCATTTGAAGTTTTATCAGTGTTTGATTCGGGACTCAAGGGTAGCATAGCTTTGAGCGATAGCTTAAATTGACAAGAGGCTCGAGTACTTTATTGTTACAAAATTTCAAGGTTTTATGACGCACCAGTAAAAAGTTACAAACATTTGTATGTTGCAAAATTTTATAGGTGTAGGGCGTACCGTATAGAAGTTAGGGCCATTTGAAGTTTTATCAGTGTTTGATCTGGGACTCAAGGGTAGCATAGCTTTGAGCGATAGCTTAAATTGACAAGAGTCTCGAGTACTTTATTGTTACAAAATTTCAAGGTTTTATGACGCTCCAGTAAAAAGTTATAAGCATTTGTATGTTGCAGACTTTGATAGGTGTAGGACGTACCGTATAGAAGTTAGGGCCATTTGAAGTTTTATCAGTGTTTGATTTGGGACTCAAGGGTAGCATAGCTTTGAGCGATATCTTAAATTGACAAGTGGCTCGAGTACTGTATTGTTACAAAATTTCAAGGTTTTATGACGCTCCAGTAAAAAGTTACAAGCATTTGTATGTTGCAAACTTTGATAAGTGTAGGACGTACCGTATAGAAGTTAGGGCCATTTGAAGTTTTTTCAGTGTTTAATTTGGGGCTCAAGGCTACCATAGCTTTGAGCGATAGCTTAAATTTACAAGAGGCTCGTGTACTTTATTGTTACAAAATTTCAAGGTTTTATGACGCTCCAGTAAAAAGTTACAAGCATTTGTATGTTGCAGACTTTGATAAGTGTAGGACGTACCGTATAGAAGTTAGGGCCATTTGAAGTTTTATAAGTGTTCAATTTGGGACTCAAGGGTAGCATACCTTTGAGCGATAACTTAAATTGACAAGAGGCTCGAGTACTTTATTGTTACAAAATTTCAAGGTTTTATGACGCTCCAGTAAAAAGTTACAAGCATTTGTATGTTGCAAACTTTGGTAGGTGCAGGACGTACCGTATAGAAGTTAAGGCCATTTGAAGTTTTATCGGTGTTCGATTTGGGACTCAAGGGTAGCATAGCTTTGAGCGATAGCTTAAATTGACAAGAGGCTCAAGTACTTTATTGTTACAAAATTTCAAGGTTGTATAACGCTCCAGTAAAAAGTTACAAGCATTTGTATGTTGCAAATTTTGACAGGTGTAGGACGTACCGTATAGAAGTTAGGGCCATTTGAAGTTTTATCAGTGTTTGATTCGGGACTCAAGGGTAGCATAGCTTTGAGCGATAGCTTAAATTGACAAGAGGCTCAAGTACTTTATTGTTACAAAATTTCAAGGTTGTATGACGCTCCAGTAAAAAGTTACAAGCATTTGTATGTTGGAAACTTTGATAGGTGTAGGACGTACCGTATATAAGTTAGGGCCATTTGAAGTTTTATCAGTGTTTGATTTGGGACTCAAGGGTAGCATAGCTTTGAGCGATAGCTTAAATTGACAAGAGGCTCGAGTACTTTATCGTTACAAAATTTCCAGGTTTTATGACGCTTCAGTAAAAAATTACAAGCATTTGTATGTTGCAAACTTTGATAGGTGTAGGACGTACCGTATAGAAGTTAGGGCCATTTGAAGTTTTATCAGTGTTTGATTTGAGATTCAAGGATAGCATAGCTTTGAGCGATAACTTAAATTGACAAGAGGCTCGAGTACTTTATTGTTACAAAATTTCAAGTTTTTATGACGCTCCAGTAATAAGTTACAAGCATGTGTATGTTGCAAACTTTGATAGGTGTAGGACGTACCGTATAGAAGCTAGGGCCATTTGAAGTTTTATCAGTGTTTGAATTGGGACTCAAGGGTAGCATAGCTTTGAGCGATAGTTTAAATTGACAAGAGGCTCGAGTACTTTATTGTTACAAAATTTCAAGGTTTTATGACGCTCCAGTAAAAAGTTACAAGCATTTGTATGTTGCAAACTTTGATAGGTGCAGGACGTACCGTATAGAAGTTAAGGCCATTTGAAGTTTTATCAGTGTTCGATTTGGGACTCAAGGGTAGCATAGCTTTGAGCGATAGCTTAAATTGACAAGAGGCTCGAGTACTTTATTGTTACAAAATTTCAAGGTTTTATGACGCTCCAGTAAAAAGTTACATGCATTTGTATGTTGCAAACTTTGATAGGTGTAGGACGTACCGTATAGAAGTTAGGGCCATTTGAAGTTTTATCAGTGTTTGATTCGGGACTCAAGGGTAGCATAGCTTTTAGCGATAGCTTAAATTGACAAGAGGCTCGAGTACTTTATTGTAAAAAAATTTCAAGGTTTTATGACGCTCCAGTAAAAAGTTACAAGCATTTGTATGTTGGAAACTTTGAAAGGTGTAGGACGTACCATATAGAAGTTAGGGCCATTTGAAGTTTTATCAGTGTTTGATTTGGGACTCAAGGGTAGCATAGCTTTGAGCGATAGCTTAAATTGACAAGAGGCTCGAGTACTTTATCGTTAAAAAATTTCAAGGCTTTATGACGCTTCAGTAAAAAGTTACAAGCATTTGTATGTTGCAAATTTTGATAGGTGTAGGACGTACCGTATAGAAGCTTGGGCCATTTGAAGTTTTATCAGTGTTTGATTTGGGACTCAAGGGTAGCATAGCTTTGAGCGATAGCTTAAATTGACAAGAGGCTCGAGTACTTTATTGTTACAAAATTTCAAGGTTTTATGACGCGCCAGTAAAAAGTTACATCCATTTGTATGTTGCAAACGTTGATAGGTGTAGGACGTACCGTATAGAAGTTAGGGCCATTTGAAGTTTTATCAGTGTTTGATTTGGGACTCAAGGGTAGTATAGCTTTGAGCGGTAGCTTAAATCGACAAGAGGCTCGAGTACTTTATTGTTACAAAATTTCAAGTTTTTATGACGCTCCAGTAATAAGTTACAAGCATGTGTATGTTGCAAACTTTGATAGATGTAGGACGTACCGTATAGAAGTTAGGGCCATTTGAAGTTTTATCAGTGTTTGATTTGGGACTCAA
Source organism: Clusia tigrina (assembly GCA_920105625.2). Taxonomy (NCBI): domain Eukaryota; kingdom Metazoa; phylum Arthropoda; class Insecta; order Diptera; family Clusiidae; genus Clusia; species Clusia tigrina. The sequence goes on along the minus strand of OV050033.1, from coordinate 106,911,780 downwards.
GGGTAGCATAGCTTTGAACGATAGCTGAAATTGACAAGAGGCTCGAGTACTTTATTGTTACAAAATTTCAAGGTTTTATGACGCTCCAGTAAAAAGTTACAAGCATTTGTATGTTGCAAACTTTGATAGGTGTACGACGTACCGTATGGAAGTTAGGGCCATTTGAAGTTTTATCAGTGTTTGATTTGGGACTAAAAGGTAGCATAGCTTTGAGCGATAGCTTAAATTGACAAGAGGCAAGAGTACTTTATTGTTACAAAATTTCAAGGTTTTATGACGCTCCAGTAAAAAGTTACAAGCATTTGTATGTTGCAAACTTTGATAGGTGTAGGACGTACCGTATAGAAGTTAGGGCCATTTGAAGTTTTATCAGTGTTCGATTTGGGACTCAAGGGTAGCATAGCTTTGAGCGATAGCTTAAATTGACAAGAGGCTCGAGTACTTTATTGTTACAAAATTTCAAGGTTTTATGACGCTCCAGTAAAAAGTTACATGCATTTGTATGTTGCAAACTTTGATAGGTGTAGGACGTACCGTATAGAAGTTAGGGCCATTTGAAGTTATATCAGTGTTTGATTCGGGACTCAAGGGTAGCATAGCTTTGAGCGATAGCTTAAATTGACAAGAGGCTCGAGTACTTTATTGTTACAAAATTTCCAAGTTTTATTACGCTCCAGTAAAAAGTTACAAGCATTTGTAAGTTGCAAACTTTGATAGGTGTAGGGCGTACCGTATAGAAGTTAGGGCCATTTGAAGTTTTATCAGTGTTTGATCTGGGACTCAAGGGTAGCATAGCTTTGAGCGATAGCTTAAATTGACAAGAGGCGCGAGTACTTTATTGTTACAAAATTTCAAGGTTTTATGACGCTCCAGTAAAAAGTTATAAGCATTTGTATGTTGCAGACTTTGATAGGTATAGGACGTACCGTATAGAAGTTAGGGCCATTTGAAGTTTTAGAAGTGTTTGATTTGGGACTCAAGGGTAGCATAGCTTTGAGCGATAGCTTAAATTGACAAGAGGCTCGAGTATTTTTTTGTTACAAAATTTCAAGGTTTTATGACGCTCCAGTAAAAAGTTACAAACATTTGTATGTTGCAAACTTTGATAGGTGTAGGGCGTACCGTATAGAAGTTAGGGCCATTTGAAGTTTTATCAGTGTTTGATCTGGGACTCAAGGGTAGCATAGCTTTGAGCGATAGCTTAAATTGACAAGAGGCTCGAGTACTTTATTGTTACAAAATTTCAAGGTTTTATGACGCTCCAGTAAAAAGTTATAAGCATTTGTATGTTGCAGACTTTGATAGGTGTAGGACGTACCGTATAGAAGTTAGGGCCATTTGAAGTTTTATCAGTGTTTGATTTGGGACTCAAGGGTAGCATAGCTTTGAGCGATAGCTTAAATTGACAAGAGGCTCGAGTACTGTATTGTTACAAAATTTCAAGGTTTTATGACGCTCCAGTAAATAGTTACGAGCATTTGTATGTTGCAAACTTTGATAGGTGTAGGACGTACCGTATAGAAGTTAGGGACATTTGAAGTTTTTTCAGTGTTTAATTTGGGTCTCAAGGGTACCATAGCTTTGAGCGATAGCTTAAATTTACAAGAGGCTCGAGTACTTTATTGTTACAAAATTTCAAGGTTTTATGACGCTCCAGTAAAAAGTTACAAGCATTTGTATGTTGCAAACTTTGATAAGTGTAGGACGTACCGTATAGAAGTTAGGGCCATTTGAAGTTTTATAAGTGTTCAATTTGGGACTCAAGGGTAGCATAGCTTTGAGCGATAGCTTAAATTGACAAAAGGCTCGAGTACTTTATTGTTACAAAATTTCAAGGTTTTATGACGCTCCAGTAAAAAGTTACATGCATTTGTATGTAACAAATTTTGATAGGTGTAGGACGTACCGTATAGAAGTTAGGGCTATTTGAAGTTTTATCAGTGTTTGATTTGGGACTCAAAGGTAGCATAGCTTTGAGCGATAGCTTAAATTGACAAGAGGCTCGAGTACTTTATTGTTACAAAATTTCAAGCTTTTATGACGCTCCAGTAAAAAGTTCCAAGCATTTGTATGTTGCAAACTTTGATAGGTGTAGGACGTACCGTATAGAAGTTAGGGCCATTTGAAGTTTTATCAGTGTTTGATTTGGGACTCAAGGGTAGCATAGCTTTGAGCGATAACTTAAATTGACAAGAGGCTCGAGTACTTTATTGTTACAAAATTTCAAGGTTTTATGACGCTCCAGTAAAAAGTTACATGCATTTGTATGTTGCAAACTTTGATAGGTGCAGGACGTACCGTATAGAAGTTAGGGCCATTTGAAGTTTTATCAGTGTTTGATTTGGGACTCAAGGGTAGTATAGCTTTGAGCGATAGCTTAAATCGACAAGAGGCTCGAGTACTTTATTGTTACAAAATTTCAAGTTTTTATGACGCTCCAGTAATAAGTTACAAGCATGTGTATGTTGCAAACTTTGATAGTGTAGGACGTACCGTATAGAAGTTAGGGCCATTTGAAGTTTTATCAGTGTTTGATTTGGGACTCAAGGGTAGCATAGCTTTGAACGATAGCTGAAATTGACAAGAGGCTCGAGTACTTTATTGTTACAAAATTTCAAGGTTTTATGACGCTCCAGTAAAAAGTTACAAGCATTTGTATGTTGCAAACTTTGATAGGTGTACGACGTACCGTATGGAAGTTAGGGCCATTTGAAGTTTTATCAGTGTTTGATTTGGGACTAAAAGGTAGCATAGCTTTGAGCGATAGCTTAAATTGACAAGAGGCTCGAGTACTTTATTGTTACAAAATTTCAAGGTTTTATGACGCTCCAGTAAAAAGTTACAAGCGTTTGTATGTTGCAAACTTTGATAGGTGTAGGACGTACCGTATAGAAGTTAGGGCCATTTGAAGTTTTATCAGTGTTCGATTTGGGACTCAAGGGTAGCATAGCTTTGAGCGATAGCTTAAATTGACAAGAGGCTCGAGTACTTTATTGTTACAAAATTTCAAGGTTTTATGACGCTCCAGTAAAAAGTTACATGCATTTGTATGTTGCAAACTTTGATAGGTGTAGGACGTACCGTATAGAAGTTAGGGCCATTTGAAGTTATATCAGTGTTTGATTCGGGACTCAAGGGTAGCATAGCTTTGAGCGATAGCTTAAATTGACAAGAGGCTCGAGTACTTTATTGTTACAAAATTTCAAAGTTTTATGACGCTCCAGTAAAAAGTTACAAGCATTTGTAAGTTGCAAACTTTAATAGGTGTAGGGCGTACCGTATAGAAGTTAGGGCCATTTGAAGTTTTATCAGTGTTTGATCTGGGACTCAAGGGTAGCATAGCTTTGAGCGATAGCTTAAATTGACAAGAGGCGCGAGTACTTTATTGTTACAAAATTTCAAGGTTTTATGACGCTCCAGTAAAAAGTTATAAGCATTTGTATGTTGCAGACTTTGATAGGTGTAGGACGTACCGTATAGAAGTTAGGGCCATTTGAAGTTTTATAAGTGTTTGATTTGGGACTCAAGGGTAGCATAGCTTTGAGCGATAGCTTAAATTGACAAGAGGCTCGAGTACTTTATTGTTACAAAATTTCAAGGTTTTATGACGCTCCAGTAAATAGTTACGAGCATTTGTATGTTGCAAACTTTGATAGGTGTAGGACGTACCGTATAGAAGTTAGGGCCATTTGAAGTTTTATCAGCGTTTGATCTGGGGCTCAAGGGTAGCATAGCTTTGAGCGGTAGCTTAAATTGACAAGAGGCTGGAGTACTTAATTGTTACAAAATTTCAAGGTTTTATAACGCTCCAGTAAAAAGTTATAAGCATTTGTATGTTGCAGACTTTGATAGGTGTAGGACGTACCGTATAGAAGTTAGAGCCATTTGAAGTTTTATAATTGTTTGATTTGGGACTCAAGGGTAGCATAGCTTTGAGCGATAGCTTAAATTGACAAGAGGCTCGAGTATTTTTTTGTTACAAAATTTCAAGGTTTTATGACGCTCCAGTAAAAAGTTACAAACATTTGTATGTTTCAAACTTTGATAGGTGTTGGACGTACCGTATAGAAGTTAGGGCCATTTGAAGTTTTATCAGTGTTTGATTTGGGACTCAAGGGTAGCATAGCTTTTAGCGGTAGCTTAAATTGACAAGTGGCTCGAGTACTTTATTGTTACAAAATTTCAAAGTTTTATGACGCTCTAGTAAAAAGTTACAAGCATTTGTATGTTGTAAACTTTGACAGGTGTAAGACGTACCGTATAGAAATTAGGGCCATTAGAAGTTTTATCAGTGTTTGATTTGGGACTCAAGGGTATTATAGCTTTGAGCGCTGGCTTAAATTGACTAGAGGCTCGAGTACTTTATTGTTAGGGCCATTAGAAGTTTTATCAGTGTTTGATTTGGGACTCAAGGGTATTATAGCTTTGAGCGCTGGCTTAAATTGACTAGAGGCTCGAGTACTTTATTGTTACAAAATTTCAAAGTTTTATGACGCTCCAGTAAAAAGTTACAAGCATTTGTAAGTTGCAAACTTTGATAGGTGTAGGACGTACCGTATAGAATTTAGGGCCATTTGAAATTTTATCAGTGTTTGATTTGGGACTCAAGGGTAGCATAGCTTTGAGCGATAGCTTAAATTGACAAGAGGCTCGAGTACTTTATTGTTACAAAATTTCAAGGTTTTATGACGCTCCAGTAAAAAGTTACAAGCATTTGTATGTTGCACACTTTGATAGGTGTAGGACGTACGGTATAGAAGTTAGGTCCATTTGAAGTTTTATCAGTGTTTGATTTGGAACTCAAGGGTAGTATAGCTTTGAGCGATAGCTTAAATTGACAAGAGGCTCGAGTACTTTATTGTTATAAAATTTCAAGGCTTTATGACGCACCAGTAAAAAATTAAAAGCATTTGTATGTTGCAAAGTTTGATAGGTGTAGGGCGTGCGGTATAGAAGTTAGGGCCATTTGAAGTTTTATCAGCGTTTGATCTGGGGCTCAAGGGTAGCATAGCTTTGAGCGGTAGCTTAAATTGACAAGAGGCTCGAGTACTTAATTGTTACAAAATTTCAAGGTTTTATAACGCTCCAGTAAAAAGTTATAAGCATTTGTATGTTGCAGACTTTGATAGGTGTAGGACGTACCGTATAGAAGTTAGAGCCATTTGAAGTTTTATAATTGTTTGATTTGGGACTCAAGGGTAGCATAGCTTTGAGCGATAGCTTAAATTGACAAGAGGCTCGAGTATTTTTTTGTTACAAAATTTCAAGGTTTTATGACGCTCCAGTAAAAAGTTACAAACATTTGTATGTTGCAAACTTTGATAGGTGTTGGACGTACCGTATAGAAGTTAGGGCCATTTGAAGTTTTATCAGTGTTTGATTTGGGACTCAAGGGTAGCATAACTTTGAGCGATAGCTTAAATTGACAAGAGGCTCGAGTAATTTATTGTTACAAAATTTCAAGGTTTTATGACGCACCAGTAAAAAGTTACAAACATTTGTATGTTGCAAAGTTTTATAGGTTTAGGGCGTACCGTATAGAAGTTAGGGCCATTTGAAGTTTTATCAGTGTTTGATCTGGGACTCAAGGGTAGCATAGCTTTGAGCGATAGCTTAAATTGACAAGAGGCTCGAGTACTTTATTGTTACAAAATTTCAAGGTTTTATGACGCTCCAGTAAAAAGTTATAAGCATATGTATGTTGCAGACTTTGATAGGTGTAGGACGTACCGTATAGAAGTTAGGGCCATTTGAAGTTTTATCAGTGTTTGATTTGGGACTCAAGGGTAGCATAGCTTTGAGCGATAGCTTAAATTGACAAGAGGCTCGAGTACTTTATTGTTACAAAATTTCAAGGTTTTATGACGCTCCAGTAAATAGTTACGAGCATTTGTATGTTGCAAACTTTGATAGGTGTAGGACGTACCGTATAGAAGTTAGGGCCATTTGAAGTTATATCAGTGTTTGATTCGGGACTCAAGGGTAGCATAGCTTTGAGCGATAGCTTAAATTGACAAGAGGCTCGAGTACTTTATTGTTACAAAATTTCAAAGTTTTATGACGCTCCAGTAAAAAGTTACAAGCATTTGTAAGTTGCAAACTTTGATAGGTGTAGGGCGTACCGTATAGAAGTTAGGGCCATTTGAAGTTTTATCAGTGTTTGATCTGGGACTCAAGGGTAGCATAGCTTTGAGCGATAGCTTAAATTGACAAGAGGCGCGAGTACTTTATTGTTACAAAATTTCAAGGTTTTATGACGCTCCAGTAAAAAGTTATAAGCATTTGTATGTTGCAGACTTTGATAGGTGTAGGACGTACCGTATAGAAGTTAGGGCCATTTGAAGTTTTATAAGTGTTTGATTTGGGACTCAAGGGTAGCATAGCTTTGAGCGATAGCTTAAATTGACAAGAGGCTCGAGTATTTTTTTGTTACAAAATTTCAAGGTTTTATGACGCTCCAGTAAAAAGTTACAAACATTTGTATGTTGCAAACTTTGATAGGTGTAGGGCGTACCGTATAGAAGTTAGGGCCATTTGAAGTTTTATCAGTGTTTGATCTGGGACTCATGGGTAGCATAGCTTTGAGCGATAGCTTAAATTGACAAGAGGCTCGAGTACTTTATTGTTACAAAATTTCAAGGTTTTATGACGCTCCAGTAAAAAGTTATAAGCATTTGTATGTTGCAGACTTTGATAGGTGTAGGACGTACCGTATAGAAGTTAGGGCCATTTGAAGTTTTATCAGTGTTTGATTTGGGACTCAAGGGTAGCATAGCTTTGAGCGATAGCTTAAATTGACAAGAGGCTCGAGTACTGTATTGTTACAAAATTTCAAGGTTTTATGACGCTCCAGTAAATAGTTACGAGCATTTGTATGTTGCAAACTTTGATAAGTGTAGGACGTACCGTATAGAAGTTAGGGACATTTGAAGTTTTTCCAGTGTTTAATTTGGGTCTCAAGGGTACCATAGCTTTGAGCGATAGCTTAAATTTACAAGAGGCTCGAGTACTTTATTGTTACAAAATTTCAAGGTTTTATGACGCTCCAGTAAAAAGTTACAAGCATTTGTAAGTTGCAAACTTTGATAGGTGTAGGACGTACCGTATAGAATTTAGGGCCATTTGAAATTTTATCAGTGTTTGATTTGGGACTCAAGGGTAGCATAGCTTTGAGCGATAGCTTAAATTGACAAGAGGCTCGAGTATTTTTTTGTTACAAAATTTCAAGGTTTTCTGCCGCTCCAGTAAAAAGCTACAAACATTTGAATGTTGCAAACTTTGATAGGTGTAGGACGTACGGTATAGAAGTTAGGGCCATTAGAAGTTTTATAAGTGTTCAATTTGGGACTCAAGGGTAGCATAGCTTTAAGCGATAGCTTAAATTGACAAAAGGCTCGAGTGCTTTATTGTTACAAAATTTCAATGTTTTATAACGCTCCAGTAAAAAGTTACAAGCATTTGTAGGTTGCAAACTTTTTTAGGTGTAGGACGTACCGTATAGAAGTTAGGGCCATTTGAAGTTTTATCAATGTTTGATTCGGGACTCAAGGGTAGCATAGCTTTGAGCGATAGCTTAAATTGACAAGAGGCTCGAGTACTTTATTGTTACAAAATTTCAAAGTTTTATGACGCTCCAGTAAAAAGTTACAAGCATTTGTAAGTTGCAAACTTTGATAGGTGTAGGGCGTACCGTATAGAAGTTAGGGCCATTTGAAGTTTTATCAGTGTTTGATCTGGGACTCAAGGGTAGCATAGCTTTGAGCGATAGCTTAAATTGACTAGAGGCTCGAGTACTTTATTGTTACAAAATTTCAAGGTTTTATGACGCTCCAGTAAAAAGGAACAAACATTTGTATGTTGCAAACTTTGATAGATGTAGGACGTACCGTATAGAAGTTAGGGCCATTTGAAGTTTTATCAGTGTTTGATTTGGGACTCAAGGGTAGCATAGCTTTGAGCGGTAGCTTAAATTGACAAGTGGCTCGAGTACTTTATTGTTACAAAATTTCAAAGTTTTATGACGCTCTAGTAAAAAGTTACAAGCATTTGTATGTTGTAAACTTTGACAGGTGTAAGACGTACCGTATAGAAATTAGGGCCATTAGAAGTTTTATCAGTGTTTGATTTGGGACTCAAGGGTATTATAGCTTTGAGCGCTGGCTTAAATTGACTAGAGGCTCGAGTACTTTATTGTTAGGGCCATTAGAAGTTTTATCAGTGTTTGATTTGGGACTCAAGGGTATTATAGCTTTGAGCGCTGGCTTAAATTGACTAGAGGCTCGAGTACTGTATTGTTACAAAATTTCAAGGTTTTATGACGCTCCAGTAAATAGTTACGAGCATTTGTATGTTGCAAACTTTGATAGGTGTAGGACGTACCGTATAGAAGTTAGGGACATTTAAAGTTTTTCCAGTGTTTAATTTGGGTCTCAAGGGTACCATAGCTTTGAGCGATAGCTTAAATTTACAAGAGGCTCGAGTACTTTATTGTTACAAAATTTCAAGGTTTTATGACGCTCCAGTAAAAAGTTACAAGCATTTGTATGTTGCAAACTTTGATAACTGTAGGACGTACCGTATAGAAGTTAGGGCCATTTGAAGTTTTATAAGTGTTCAATTTGGGACTCAAGGGTAGCATAGCTTTGAGCGATAGCTTAAATTGACAAGAGGCTCGAGTACTTTATTGTTACAAAATTTCAAGGTTTTATGACGCTCCAGTAAAAAGTTACAAGCATTTGTATGTTGCACACTTTGATAGGTGTAGGACGTACGGTATAGAAGTTAGGTCCATTTGAAGTTTTATCAGTGTTTTATTTGGAAATCAAGGGTAGTATAGCTTTGAGCGATAGCTTAAATTGACAAGAGGCTCGAGTACTTTATTGTTATAAAATTTCAAGGCTTTATGACGCACCAGTAAAAAGTTACAAGCATTTGTATGTTGCAAAGTTTGATAGGTGTAGGGCGTACCGTATAGAAGTTAGGGCCATTTGAAGTTTTATCAGCGTTTGATCTGGGACTCAAGGGTAGCATAGCTTTGAGCGATAGCTTAAATTGACAAGAGGCTCGAGTACTTTATTGTTACAAAATTTCAAGGTTTTATAACGCTCCAGTAAAAAGTTATAAGCATTTGTATGTTGCAGACTTTGATAGGTGTAGGACGTACCGTATAGAAGTTAGGGCCATTTGAAGTTTTATAAGTGTTTGATTTGGGACTCAAGGGTAGCATAGCTTTGAGCGATAGCTTAAATTGACAAGAGGATCGAGTATTTTTTTGTTACAAAATTTCAAGGTTTTCTGCCGCTCCAGCAAAAAGCTACAAACATTTGAATGTTGCAAACTTTGATAGGTGTAGGACGTACGGTATAGAAGTTAGGGCCATTAGAAGTTTTATAAGTGTTCAATTTGGGACTCAAGGGTAGCATAGCTTTAAGCGATAGCTTAAATTGACAAAAGGCTCGAGTGCTTTATTGTTACAAAATTTCAAGGTTTTATAACGCTCCAGTAAAAAGTTACAAGCATTTGTAGGTTGCAAACTTTTTTAGGTGTAGGACGTACCGTATAGAAGTTAGGGCCATTTGAAGTTTTATCAATGTTTGATTCGGGACTCAAGGGTAGCATAGCTTTGAGCGATAGCTTAAATTGACAAGAGGCTCGAGTACTTTATTGTTACAAAATTTCAAAGTTTTATGACGCTCCAGTAAAAAGTTACAAGCATTTGTAAGTTGCAAACTTTGATAGGTGTAGGGCGTACCGTATAGAAGTTAGGGCCATTTGAAGTTTTATCAGTGTTTGATCTGGGACTCAAGGGTAGCATAGCTTTGAGCGATAGCTTAAATTGACAAGAGGCTCGAGTACTTTATTGTTACAAAATTTCAAGGTTTTATGACGCTCCAGTAAAAAGTTATAAGCATATGTATGTTGCAGACTTTGATAGGTGTAGGACGTACCGTATAGAAGTTAGGGCCATTTGAAGTTTTATCAGTGTTTGATTTGGGACTCAAGGGTAGCATAGCTTTGAGCGATAGCTTAAATTGACAAGAGGCTCGAGTACTTTATTGTTACAAAATTTCAAGGTTTTATGACGCTCCAGTAAATAGTTACGAGCATTTGTATGTTGCAAACTTTGATAGGTGTAGGACGTACCGTATAGAAGTTAGGGCCATTTGAAGTTATATCAGTGTTTGATTCGGGACTCAAGGGTAGCATAGCTTTGAGCGATAGCTTAAATTGACAAGAGGCTCGAGTACTTTATTGTTACAAAATTTCAAAGTTTTATGACGCTCCAGTAAAAAGTTACAAGCATTTGTAAGTTGCAAACTTTGACAGGTGTAGGGCGTACCGTATAGAAGTTAGGGCCATTTGAAGTTTTATCAGTGTTTCATCTGGGACTCAAGGGTAGCATAGCTTTGAGCGATAGCTTAAATTGACAAGAGGCGCGAGTACTTTATTGTTACAAAATTTCAAGGTTTTATGACGCTCCAGTAAAAAGTTATAAGCATTTGTATGTTGCAGACTTTGATAGGTGTAGGACGTACCGTATAGAAGTTAGGGCCATTTGAAGTTTTATAAGTGTTTGATTTGGGACTCAAGGGTAGCATAGCTTTGAGCGATAGCTTAAATTGACAAGAGGCTCGAGTATTTTTTTGTTACAAAATTTCAAGGTTTTATGACGCTCCAGTAAAAAGTTACAAACATTTGTATGTTGCAAACGTTGATAGGTGTAGGGCGTACCGTATAGAAGTTAGGGCCATTTGAAGTTTTATCAGTGTTTGATCTGGGACTCATGGGTAGCATAGCTTTGAGCGATAGCTTAAATTGACAAGAGGCTCGAGTACTTTATTGTTACAAAATTTCAAGGTTTTATGACGCTCCAGTAAAAAGTTATAAGCATTTGTATGTTGCAGACTTTGATAGGTGTAGGACGTACCGTATAGAAGTTAGGGCCATTTGAAGTTTTATCAGTGTTTGATTTGGGACTCAAGGGTAGCATAGCTTTGAGCGATAGCTTAAATTGACAAGAGGCTCGAGTACTTTATTGTTACAAAATTTCAAAGTTTTATGATGCTCCAGTAAAAAGTTACAAGCATTTGTATGTTGCAAACTTTGATAAGTGTAGGACGTACCGTATAGAAGTTAGGGCCATTTGAAGTTTTATAAGTGTTCAATTTGGGACTCAAGGGTAGCATAGCTTTGAGCGATAGCTTAAATTGACAAGAGGCTCGAGTACTTTATTGTTACAAAATTTCAAGGTTTTATGACGCTCCAGTAAAAAGTTATAAGCATATGTATGTTGCAGACTTTGATAGGTGTAGGACGTACCGTATAGAAGTTAGGGCCATTTGAAGTTTTATCAGTGTTTGATTTGGGACTCAAGGGTAGCATAGCTTTGAGCGATAGCTTAAATTGACAAGAGGCTCGAGTACTTTATTGTTACAAAATTTCAAGGTTTTATGACGCTCCAGTAAATAGTTACGAGCATTTGTATGTTGCAAACTTTGATAGGTGTAGGACGTACCGTATAGAAGTTAGGGCCATTTGAATTTATATCAGTGTTTGATTCGGGACTCAAGGGTAGCATATATTTGAGCGATAGCTTAAATTGACAAGAGGCTCGAGTACTTTATTGTTACAAAATTTCAAAGTTTTATGACGCTCCAGTAAAAAGTTACAAGCATTTGTAAGTTGCAAACTTTGATAGGTGTAGGGCGTACCGTATAGAAGTTAGGGCCATTTGAAGTTTTATCAGTGTTTGATCTGGGACTCAAGGGTAGCATAGCTTTGAGCGATAGCTTAAATTGACAAGAGGCTCGAGTACTGTATTGTTACAAAATTTCAAGGTTTTATAACGCTCCAGTAAAAAGTTACAAGCATTTGTAGGTTGCAAACTTTTTTAGGTGTAGGACGTACCGTATAGAAGTTAGGGCCATTTGAAGTTTTATCAATGTTTGATTCGGGACTCAAGGGTAGCATAGCTTTGAGCGATAGCTTAAATTGACAAGAGGCTCGAGTACTTTATTGTTACAAAATTTCAAAGTTTTATGACGTTCCAGTAAAAAGTTACAAGCATTTGTAAGTTGCAAACTTTGATAGGTGTAGGGCGTACCGTATAGAAGTTAGGGCCATTTGAAGTTTTATCAGTGTTTGATCTGGGACTCAAGGGTAGCATAGCTTTGAGCGATAGCTTAAATTGACAAGAGGCTCGAGTACTTTATTGTTACAAAATTTCAAGGTTTTATGACGCTCCAGTAAAAAGTTATAAGCATATGTATGTTGCAGACTTTGATAGGTGTAGGACGTACCGTATAGAAGTTAGGGCCATTTGAAGTTTTATCAGTGTTTGATTTGGGACTCAAGGGTAGCATAGCTTTGAGCGATAGCTTAAATTGACAAGAGGCTCGAGTACTTTATTGTTACAAAATTTCAAGGTTTTATGACGCTCCAGTAAATAGTTACGAGCATTTGTATGTTGCAAACTTTGATAGGTGTAGGACGTACCGTATAGAAGTTAGGGCCATTTGAAGTTATATCAGTGTTTGATTCGGGACTCAAGGGTAGCATAGCTTTGAGCGATAGCTTAAATTGACAAGAGGCTCGAGTACTTTATTGTTACAAAATTTCAAGGTTTTATGACGCTCCAGTAAATAGTTACGAGCATTTGTATGTTGCAAACTTTGATAGGTGTAGGACGTACCGTATAGAAGTTAGGGCCATTTGAAGTTTTATCAGTGTTTGATCTGGGACTCAAGGGTAGCATAGCTTTGAGCGATAGCTTAAATTGACAAGAGGCGCGAGTACTTTATTGTTACAAAATTTCAAGGTTTTATGACGCTCCAGTTAAAAATTATAAGCATTTGTATGTTGCAGACTTTGATAGGTATAGGACGTACCGTATAGAAGTTAGGGCCATTTGAAGTTTTATAAGTGTTTGATTTGGGACTCAAGGGTAGCATAGCTTTGAGCGATAGCTTAAATTGACAAGAGGCTCGAGTATTTTTTTGTTACAAAATTTCAAGGTTTTATGACGCTCCAGTAAAAAGTTACAAACATTTGTATGTTGCAAACTTTGATAGGTGTAGGGCGTACCGTATAGAAGTTAGGGCCATTTGAAGTTTTATCAGTGTTTGATCTGGGACTCATGGGTAGCATAGCTTTGAGCGATAGCTTAAATTGACAAGAGGCTCGAGTACTTTATTGTTACAAAATTTCAAGGTTTTATGACGCTCCAGTAAATAGTTACGAGCATTTGTATGTTGCAAACTTTGATAGGTGTAGGACGTACCGTATAGAAGTTAGGGCCATTTGAAGTTATATCAGTGTTTGATTCGGGACTCAAGGGTAGCATAGCTTTGAGCGATAGCTTAAATTGACAAGAGGCTCGAGTACTTTATTGTTACAAAATTTCAAAGTTTTATGACGCTCCAGTAAAAAGTTACAAGCATTTGTAAGTTGCAAACTTTGATAGGTGTAGGGCGTACCGTATAGAAGTTAGGGCCATTTGAAGTTTTATCAGTGTTTGATCTGGGTCTCAAGGGTAGCATAGCTTTGAGCGATAGCTTAAATTGACAAGAGGCGCGAGTACTTTATTGTTACAAAATTTCAAGGTTTTATGACGCTCCAGTAAAAAGTTATAAGCATTTGTATGTTGCAGACTTTGATAGGTGTAGGACGTACCGTATAGAAGTTAGGGCTATTTGAAGTTTTATAAGTGTTTGATTTGGGACTCAAGGGTAGCATAGCTTTGAGCGATAGCTTAAATTGACAAGAGGCTCGAGTATTTTTTTGTTACAAAATTTCAAGGTTTTATGACGCTCCAGTAAAAAGTTACAAACATTTGTATGTTGCACACTTTGATAGGTGTAGGGCGTACCGTATAGAAGTTAGGGCCTTTTGAAGTTTTATCAGTGTTTGATCTGGGACTCATGGGTAGCATAGCTTTGAGCGATAGCTTAAATTGACAAGAGGCTCGAGTACTTTATTGTTACAAAATTTCAAGGTTTTATGACGCTCCAGTAAAAAGTTATAAGCATTTGTATGTTGCAGACTTTGATAGGTGTAGGACGTACCGTATAGAAGTTAGGGCCATTTGAAGTTTTATCAGTGTTTGATTTGGGACTCAAGGGTAGCATAGCTTTGAGCGATAGCTTAAATTGACAAGAGGCTCGAGTACTGTATTGTTACAAAATTTCAAGGTTTTATGACGCTCCAGTAAATAGTTACGAGCATTTGTATGTTGCAAACTTTGATAGGTGTAGGACGTACCGTATAGAAGTTAGGGACATTTGAAGTTTTTCCAGTGTTTAATTTGGGTCTCAAGGGTACCATAGCTTTGAGCGATAGCTTAAATTTACAAGAGGCTCGAGTACTTTATTGTTACAAAATTTCAAGGTTTTATGACGCTCCAGTAAAAAGTTACAAGCATTTGTATGTTGCAAACTTTTATAGCTGTAGGACGTACCGTATAGAAGTTAGGGCCATTTGAAGTTTTATAAGTGTTCAATTTGGGACTCAAGGGTATTATAGCTTTGAGCGCTGGCTTAAATTGACTAGAGGCTCGAGTACTGTATTGTTACAAAATTTCAAGGTTTTATGACGCTCCAGTAAATAGTTACGAGCATTTGTATGTTGCAAACTTTGATAGGTGTAGGACGTACCGTATAGAAGTTAGGGACATTGAAGTTTTTCCAGTGTTTAAATTGGGTCTCAAGGGTACCATAGCTTTGAGCGATAGCTTAAATTTACAAGAGGCTCGAGTACTTTATTGTTACAAAATTTCAAGGTTTTATGACGCTCCAGTAAAAAGTTACAAGCATTTGTATGTTGCAAACTTTGATAACTGTAGGACGTACCGTATAGAAGTTAGGGCCATTTGAAGTTTTATAAGTGTTCAATTTGTGACTCAAGGGTATTATAGCTTTGAGCGCTGGCTTAAATTGACTAGAGGCTCGAGTACTTTATTGTTACAAAATTTCAAAGTTTTATGACGCTCCAGTAAAAAGTTACAAGCATTTGTAAGTTGCAAACTTTGATAGGTGTAGGACGTACCGTATAGAATTTAGGGCCATTTGAAATTTTATCAGTGTTTGATTTGGGACTCAAGGGTAGCATAGCTTTGAGCGATAGCTTAAATTGACAAGAGGCTCGAGTACTTTATTGTTACAAAATTTCAAGGTTTTATGACGCTCCAGTAAAAAGTTACAAGCATTTGTATGTTGCACACTTTGATAGGTGTAGGACGTACGGTATAGAAGTTAGGTCCATTTGAAGTTTTATCAGTGTTTGATTTGGAACTCAAGGGTAGTATAGCTTTGAGCGATAGCTTAAATTGACAAGAGGCTCGAGTACTTTATTGTTATAAAATTTCAAGGCTTTATGACGCACCAGTAAAAAGTTACAAGTATTTCTATGTTGCAAACTTTGATAAGTGTAGGACGTACCATATAGAAGTGAGGGCCATTAGAAGTTTTATAAGTGTTCAATTTGGGACTCAAGGGTAGCATAGCTTTGAGCGATAGCTTAAATTGACAAGAGGCTCGTGTACTTTATTGTTACAAAATTTCAAGGTTTTATGACGCTCCAGTAAATAGTTACGAGCATTTGTATGTTGCAAACTTTGATAGGTGTAGGACGTACCGTATAGAAGTTAGGGCCATTTGAAGTTTTATCAGTGTTTGATCTGGGACTCATGGGTAGCATAGCTTTGAGCGATAGCTTAAATTGACAAGAGGCTCGAGTACTTTATTGTTACAAAATTTCAAAGTTTTATGACGCTCCAGTAAAAAGTTATAAGCATTTGTATGTTGCAGACTTTGATAGGTGTAGGACGTACCGTATAGAAGTTAGGGCCATTTGAAGTTTTATCAGTGTTTGATTTGGGACTCATAGCTTTGAGCGGTAGCTTAAATTGACAAGTGGCTCGAGTACTTTATTGTTACAAAATTTCAAAGTTTTATGACGCTCTAGTAAAAAGTTACAAGCATTTGTATGTTGTAAACTTTGACAGGTGTAAGACGTACCGTATAGAAATTAGGGCCATTAGAAGTTTTATCAGTGTTTGATTTGGGACTCAAGGGTATTATAGCTTTGAGCGCTGGCTTAAATTGACTAGAGGCTCGAGTACTTTATTGTAAGGGCCATTAGAAGTTTTATCAGTGTTTGATTTGGGACTCAAGGGTATTATAGCTTTGAGCGCTGGCTTAAATTGACTAGAGGCTCGAGTACTGTATTGTTACAAAATTTCAAGGTTTTATGACGCTCCAGTAAATAGTTACGAGCATTTGTATGTTGCAAACTTTGATAGGTGTAGGACGTACCGTATAGAAGTTAGGGACATTTGAAGTTTTTCCAGTGTTTAATTTGGGTCTCAAGGGTACCATAGCTTTGAGCGATAGCTTAAATTTACAAGAGGCTCGAGTACTTTATTGTTACAAAATTTCAAGGTTTTATGACGCTCCAGTAAAAAGTTACAAGCATTTGTATGTTGCAAACTTTGATAACTGTAGGACGTACCGTATAGAAGTTAGGGCCATTTGAAGTTTTATAAGTGTTCAATTTGGGACTCAAGGGTAGCATAGCTTTGAGCGATAGCTTAAATTGACAAGAGGCTCGAGTACTTTATTGTTACAAAATTTCAAGGTTTTATGACGCTCCAGTAAAAAGTTACAAGCATTTGTATGTTGCACACTTTGATAGGTGTAGGACGTACGGTATAGAAGTTAGGTCCATTTGAAGTTTTATCAGTGTTTGATTTGGAAATCAAGGGTAGTATAGCTTTGAGCGATAGCTTAAATTGACAAGAGGCTCGAGTACTTTATTGTTACAAAATTTCAAGGTTTTATGACGCTCCAGTAAAAAGTTACAAGCATTTGTATGTTGCAAACTTTGATAACTGTAGGACGTACCGTATAGAAGTTAGGGCCATTTGAAGTTTTATAAGTGTTCAATTTGGGACTCAAGGGTAGCATAGCTTTGAGCGATAGCTTAAATTGACAAGAGGCTCGAGTACTTTATTGTTACAAAATTTCAAGGTTTTATGACGCTCCAGTAAAAAGTTACAAGCATTTGTATGTTGCACACTTTGATAGGTGTAGGACGTACGGTATAGAAGTTAGGTCCATTTGAAGTTTTATCAGTGTTTGATTTGGAAATCAAGGGTAGTATAGCTTTGAGCGATAGCTTAAATTGACAAGAGGCTCGAGTACTTTATTGTTACAAAATTTCACGGTTTTATGACGCTCCAGTAAAAAGTTACAAGCATTTGTATGTTGCACACTTTGATAGGTGTAGGACGTACGGTATAGAAGTTAGGTCCATTTGAAGTTTTATCAGTGTTTGATTTGGAAATCAAGGGTAGTATAGCTTTGAGCGATAGCTTAAATTGACAAGAGGCTCGAGTACTTTATTGTTATAAAATTTCAAGGCTTTATGACGCACCAGTAAAAAGTTACAAGCATTTGTATGTTGCAAAGTTTGATAGGTGTAGGGAGTACCGTATAGAAGTTAGGGCCATTTGAAGTTTTATCAGCGTTTGATCTGGGACTCAAGGGTAGCATAGCTTTGAGCGATAGCTTAAATTGACAAGAGGCTCGAGTACTTTATTGTTACAAAATTTCAAGGTTTTATAACGCTCCAGTAAAAAGTTATAAGCATTTGTATGTTGCAGACTTTGATAGGTGTAGGACGTACCGTATAGAAGTTAGGGCCATTTGAAGTTTTATAAGTGTTTGATTTGGGACTCAAGGGTAGCATAGCTTTGAGCGATAGCTTAAATTGACAAGAGGCTCGAGTACTTTATTGTTACAAAATTTCAAGGTTTTATAACGCTCCAGTAAAAAGTTATAAGCATTTGTATGTTGCAGACTTTGATAGGTGTAGGACGTACCGTATAGAAGTTAGGGCCATTTGAAGTTTTATAAGTGTTTGATTTGGGACTCAAGGGTAGCATAGCTTTGAGCGATAGCTTAAATTGAGAAGAGGCTCGAGTATTTTTTTGTTACAAAATTTCAAGGTTTTCTGCCGCTCCAGTAAAAAGCTACAAACATTTGAATGTTGCAAACTTTGATAGGTGTAGGACGTATGGTATAGAAGTTAGGGCCATTAGAAGTTTTATAAGTGTTCAATTTGGGACTCAAGGGTAGCATAGCTTTAAGCGATAGCTTAAATTGACAAAAGGCTCGAGTGCTTTATTGTTTCAAAATTTCAAGGTTTTATAACGCTCCAGTAAAAAGTTACAAGCATTTGTAGGTTGCAAACTTTTTTAGGTGTAGGACGTACCGTATAGAAGTTAGGGCCATTTGAAGTTTTATCAATGTTTGATTCGGGACTCAAGGGTAGCATAGCTTTGAGCGATAGCTTAAATTGACAAGAGGCTCGAGTACTTTATTGTTACAAAATTTCAAGGTTTTATGACGCTCCAGTAAAAAGTTACAAGCATTTGTATGTTGCACACTTTGATAGGTGTAGGACGTACGGTATAGAAGTTAGGTCCATTTGAAGTTTTATCAGTGTTTGATTTGGAACTCAAGGGTAGTATAGCTTTGAGCGATAGCTTAAATTGACAAGAGGCTCGAGTACTTTATTGTTATAAAATTTCAAGGCTTTATGACGCACCAGTAAAAAATTAAAAGCATTTGTATGTTGCAAAGTTTGATAGGTGTAGGGCGTGCCGTATAGAAGTTAGGGCCATTTGAAGTTTTATCAGCGTTTGATCTGGGACTCAAGGGTAGCATAGCTTTGAGCGGTAGCTTAAATTGACAAGAGGCTCGAGTACTTAATTGTTACAAAATTTCAAGGTTTTATAACGCTCCAGTAAAAAGTTATAAGCATTTGTATGTTGCAAACTTTGATAGGTGTAGGACGTACCGTATAGAAGTTAGAGCCATTTGAAGTTTTATAAGTGTTTGATTTGGGACTCAAGGGTAGCATAGCTTTGAGCGATAGCTTAAATTGAAAAGAGGCTCGAGTATTTTTTTGTTACAAAATTTCAAGATTTTATGACGCTCCAGTAAAAAGTTACAAACATTTGTATGTTGCAAACTTTGATAGGTGTTGGACGTACCGTATAGAAGTTAGGGCCATTTGAAGTTTTATCAGTGTTTGATTTGGGACTCAAGGGTAGCATAGCTTTGAGCGGTAGCTTAAATTGACAAGTGGCTCGAGTACTTTATTGTTACAAAATTTCAAAGTTTTATGACGCTCTAGTAAAAAGTTACAAGCATTTGTATGTTGTAAACTTTGACAGGTGTAAGACGTACCGTATAGAAATTAGGGCCATTAGAAGTTTTATCAGTGTTTGATTTGGGACTCAAGGGTATTATAGCTTTGAGCGCTGGCTTAAATTGACTAGAGGCTCGAGTACTTTATTGTTAGGGCCATTAGAAGTTTTATCAGTGTTTGATTTGGGACTCAAGGGTATTATAGCTTTGAGCGCTGGCTTAAATTGACTAGAGGCTCGAGTACTTTATTGTTAGGGCCATTAGAAGTTTTATCGGTGTTTTATTTGGGACTCAAGGGTATTATAGCTTTGAGCGCTGGCTTAAATTGACTAGAGGCTCGAGTACTTTATTGTTACAAAATTTCAAAGTTTTATGACGCTCCAGTAAAAAGTTACAAGCATTTGTAAGTTGCAAACTTTGATAGATGTAGGACGTACCGTATAGAAGTTAGGGCCATTTGAAGTTTTATCAGTGTTTGATTTGGGACTCAAGGGTAGCATAGCTTTGAGCGGTAGCTTAAATTGACAAGTGGCTCGAGTACTTTATTGTTCCAAAATTTCAAAGTTTTATGACGCTCTAGTAAAAAGTTACAAGCATTTGTATGTTGCACACTTTGATAGGTGTAGGACGTACGGTATAGAAGTTAGGTCCATTTGAAGTTTTATCAGTGTTTGATTTGGAACTCAAGGGTAGTATAGCTTTGAGCGATAGCTTAAATTGACAAGAGGCTCGAGTACTTTATTGTTATAAAATTTCAAGGCTTTATGACGCACCAGTAAAAAGTTACAAGCATTTGTATGTTGCAAAGTTTGATAGGTGTAGGGCGTACCGTATAGAAGTTAGGGCCATTTGAAGTTTTATCAGCGTTTGATCTGGGACTCAAGGGTAGCATAGCTTTGAGCGATAGCTTAAATTGACAAGAGGCTCGAGTACTTTATTGTTACAAAATTTCAAGGTTTTATGACGCTCCAGTAAAAAGTTATAAGCATTTGTATGTTGCAGACTTTGATAGGTGTAGGACGTACCGTATAGAAGTTAGGGCCATTTGAAGTTTTATCAGTGTTTGATTTGGGACTCAAGGGTAGCATAGCTTTGAGCGATAGCTTAAATTGACAAGAGGCTCGAGTACTGTATTGTTACAAAATTTCAAGGTTTTATGACGCTCCAGTAAATAGTTACGAGCATTTGTATGTTGCAAACTTTGATAGGTGTAGGACGTACCGTATAGAAGTTAGGGACATTTGAAGTTTTTCCAGTGTTTAATTTGGGTCTCAAGGGTACCATAGCTTTGAGCGATAGCTTAAATTTACAAGAGGCTCGAGTACTTTATTGTTACAAAATTTCAAGGTTTTATGACGCTCCAGTAAAAAGTTACAAGCATTTGTATGTTGCAAACTTTGATAACTGTAGGACGTACCGTATAGAAGTTAGGGCCATTTGAAGTTTTATAAGTGTTCAATTTGGGACTCAAGGGTAGCATAGCTTTGAGCGATAGCTTAAATTGACAAGAGGCTCGAGTACTTTATTGTTACAAAATTTCAAGGTTTTATGACGCTCCAGTAAAAAGTTACAAGCATTTGTATGTTGCACACTTTGATAGGTGTAGGACGTACCATATAGAAGTGAGGGCCATTAGAAGTTTTATAAGTGTTTGATTTGGGACTCAAGGGTAGCATAGCTTTGAGCGATAGCTTAAATTGACAAGAGGCTCGAGTACTTTATTGTTACAAAATTTCAAGGTTTTATGACGCTCCAGTAAAAAGTTATAAGCATTTGTATGTTGCAGACTTTGATAGGTGTAGGACGTACCGTATAGAAGTTAGGGCCATTTGAAGTTTTATCAGTGTTTGATTTGGGACTCAAGGGTAGCATAGCTTTGAGCGATAGCTTAAATTGACAAGAGGCTCGAGTATTTTTTTGTTACAAAATTTCAAGGTTTTCTGCCGCTCCAGTAAAAAGCTACAAACATTTGAATGTTGCAAACTTTGATAGGTGTAGGACGTACGGTATAGAAGTTAGGGCCATTAGAAGTTTTATAAGTGTTCAATTTGGGACTCAAGGGTAGCATAGCTTTAAGCGATAGCTTAAATTGACAAAAGGCTCGAGTGCTTTATTGTTTCAAAATTTCAAGGTTTTATAACGCTCCAGTAAAAAGTTACAAGCATTTGTAGGTTGCAAACTTTTTTAGGTGTAGGACGTACCGTATAGAAGTTAGGGCCATTTGAAGTTTTATCAATGTTTGATTCGGGAATCAAGGGTAGCATAGCTTTGAGCGATAGCTTAAATTGACAAGAGGCTCGAGTACTTTATTGTTACAAA
Organism: Clusia tigrina; assembly: GCA_920105625.2. NCBI lineage: Eukaryota > Metazoa > Arthropoda > Insecta > Diptera > Clusiidae > Clusia > Clusia tigrina. The sequence continues at coordinate 106,890,250 of OV050033.1, read as the reverse complement.
ATTTCAAAGTTTTATGACGCTCCAGTAAAAAGTTACAAGCATTTGTAAGTTGCAAACTTTGATAGGTGTAGGGCGTACCGTATAGAAGTTAGGGCCATTTGAAGTTTTATCAGTGTTTGATTTGGGACTCAAGGGTAGCATAGCTTTGAGCGGTAGCTTAAATTGACAAGTGGCTCGAGTACTTTATTGTTACAAAATTTCAAAGTTTTATGACGCTCTAGTAAAAAGTTACAAGCATTTGTATGTTGTAAACTTTGACAGGTGTAAGACGTACCGTATAGAAATTAGGGCCATTAGAAGTTTTATCAGTGTTTGATTTGGGACTCAAGGGTATTATAGCTTTGAGCGCTGGCTTAAATTGACTAGAGGCTCGAGTACTTTATTGTTAGGGCCATTAGAAGTTTTATCAGTGTTTGATTTGGGACTCAAGGGTATTATAGCTTTGAGCGCTGGCTTAAATTGACTAGAGGCTCGAGTACTTTATTGTTAGGGCCATTAGAAGTTTTATCGGTGTTTGATTTGGGACTCAAGGGTATTATAGCTTTGAGCGATAGCTTAAATTGACAAGAGGCTCGAGTACTTTATTGTTATAAAATTTCAAGGCTTTATGACGCACCAGTAAAAAATTAAAAGCATTTGTATGTTGCAAAGTTTGATAGGTGTAGGGCGTGCCGTATAGAAGTTAGGGCCATTTGAAGTTTTATCAGCGTTTGATCTGGGACTCAAGGGTAGCATAGCTTTGAGCGGTAGCTTAAATTGACAAGAGGCTCGAGTACTTAATTGTTACAAAATTTCAAGGTTTTATAACGCTCCAGTAAAAAGTTATAAGCATTTGTATGTTGCAGACTTTGATAGGTGTAGGACGTACCGTATAGAAGTTAGAGCCATTTGAAGTTTTATAAGTGTTTGATTTGGGACTCAAGGGTAGCATAGCTTTGAGCGATAGCTTAAATTGAAAAGAGGCTCGAGTATTTTTTTGTTACAAAATTTCAAGATTTTATGACGCTCCAGTAAAAAGTTACAAACATTTGTATGTTGCAAACTTTGATAGGTGTTGGACGTACCGTATAGAAGTTAGGGCCATTTGAAGTTTTATCAGTGTTTGATTTGGGACTCAAGGGTAGCATAGCTTTGAGCGGTAGCTTAAATTGACAAGTGGCTCGAGTACTTTATTGTTACAAAATTTCAAAGTTTTATGACGCTCTAGTAAAAAGTTACAAGCATTTGTATGTTGTAAACTTTGACAGGTGTAAGACGTACCGTATAGAAAGTAGGGCCATTAGAAGTTTTATCAGTGTTTGATTTGGGACTCAAGGGTATTATAGCTTTGAGCGCTGGCTTAAATTGACTAGAGGCTCGAGTACTTTATTGTTAGGGCCATTAGAAGTTTTATCTGTGTTTGATTTGGGACTCAAGGGTATTATAGCTTTGAGCGCTGGCTTAAATTGACTAGAGGCTCGAGTACTTTATTGTTAGGGCCATTAGAAGTTTTATCGGTGTTTGATTTGGGACTCAAGGGTATTATAGCTTTGAGCGCTGGCTTAAATTGACTAGAGGCTCGAGTACTTTATTGTTACAAAATTTCAAAGTTTTATGACGCTCCAGTAAAAAGTTACAAGCATTTGTAAGTTGCAAACTTTGATAGATGTAGGACGTACCGTATAGAAGTTAGGGCCATTTGAAGTTTTATCAGTGTTTGATTTGGGACTCAAGGGTAGCATAGCTTTGAGCGGTAGCTTAAATTGACAAGTGGCTCGAGTACTTTATTGTTCCAAAATTTCAAAGTTTTATGACGCTCTAGTAAAAAGTTACAAGCATTTGTATGTTGCACACTTTGATAGGTGTAGGACGTACGGTATAGAAGTTAGGTCCATTTGAAGTTTTATCAGTGTTTGATTTGGAACTCAAGGGTAGTATAGCTTTGAGCGATAGCTTAAATTGACAAGAGGCTCGAGTACTTTATTGTTATAAAATTTCAAGGCTTTATGACGCACCAGTAAAAAGTTACAAGCATTTGTATGTTGCAAAGTTTGATAGGTGTAGGGCGTACCGTATAGAAGTTAGGGCCATTTGAAGTTTTATCAGCGTTTGATCTGGGACTCAAGGGTAGCATAGCTTTGAGCGATAGCTTAAATTGACAAGAGGCTCGAGTACTTTATTGTTACAAAATTTCAAGGTTTTATGACGCTCCAGTAAAAAGTTATAAGCATTTGTATGTTGCAGACTTTGAAAGGTGTAGGACGTACCGTATAGAAGTTAGGGCCATTTGAAGTTTTATCAGTGTTTGATTTGGGACTCAAGGGTAGCATAGCTTTGAGCGATAGCTTAAATTGACAAGAGGCTCGAGTACTGTATTGTTACAAAATTTCAAGGTTTTATGACGCTCCAGTAAATAGTTACGAGCATTTGTATGTTGCAAACTTTGATAGGTGTAGGACGTACCGTATAGAAGTTAGGGACATTTGAAGTTTTTCCAGTGTTTAATTTGGGTCTCAAGGGTACCATAGCTTTGAGCGATAGCTTAAATTTACAAGAGGCTCGAGTACTTTATTGTTACAAAATTTCAAGGTTTTATGACGCTCCAGTAAAAAGTTACAAGCATTTGTATGTTGCAAACTTTGATAACTGTAGGACGTACCGTATAGAAGTTAGGGCCATTTGAAGTTTTATAAGTGTTCAATTTGGGACTCAAGGGTAGCATAGATTTGAGCGATAGCTTAAATTGACAAGAGGCTCGAGTACTTTATTGTTACAAAATTTCAAGGTTTTATGACGCTCCAGTAAAAAGTTACAAGCATTTGTATGTTGCACACTTTGATAGGTGTAGGACGTACCATATAGAAGTGAGGGCCATTAGAAGTTTTATAAGTGTTCAATTTGGGACTCGAGGGTAGCATAGCTTTGAGCGATAGCTTAAATTGACAAGAGGCTCGTGTACTTTATTGTTTAAAAATTTCAAGGTTTTATGACGCTCCAGTAAAAAGGAACAAACATTTGTATGTTGCAAACTTTGATAGATGTAGGACGTACCGTATAGAAGTTAGGGACATTTGAAGTTTTTTCAGTGTTTAATTTGGGCCTCAAGGGTAGCATAGCTTTGAGCGATAGCTTAAATTGACAAGAGGCTCGAGTACTTTATTGTTACAAAATTTCAAGGTTTTATGACGCTCCAGTAAAAAGTTACAAGCATTTCTATGTTGCAAACTTTGATAAGTGTAGGACGTACCATATAGAAGTGAGGGCCATTAGAAGTTTTATAAGTGTTCAATTTGGGACTCGAGGGTAGCATAGCTTTGAGCGATAGCTTAAATTGACAAGAGGCTCATGTACTTTATTGTTACAAAATTTCAAGGTTTTATGACGCTCCAGTAAATAGTTACGAGCATTTGTATGTTGCAAACTTTGATAGGTGTAGGACGTACCGTATAGAAGTTAGGGACATTTGAAGTTTTTTCAGTGTTTAATTTGGGCCTCAAGGGTAGCATAGCTTTGAGCGATAGCTTAAATTGACAAGAGGCTCGAGTACTTTATTGTTACAAAATTTCAAGGTTTTATGACGCTCCAGTAAAAAGTTACAAGCATTTCTATGTTGCAAACTTTGATAAGTGTAGGACGTACCATATAGAAGTGAGGGCCATTAGAAGTTTTATAAGTGTTCAATTTGGGACTCGAGGGTAGCATAGCTTTGAGCGATAGCTTAAATTGACAAGAGGCTCGTGTACTTTATTGTTTAAAAATTTCAAGGTTTTATGACGCTCCAGTAAAAAGGAACAAACATTTGTATGTTGCAAACTTTGATAGATGTAGGACGTACCGTATAGAAGTTAGGGCCATTTGAAGTTTTATCAGTGTTTGATTTGGGACTCAAGGGTAGCATAGCTTTGAGCGGTAGCTTAAATTGACAAGTGGCTCGAGTACTTTATTGTTACAAAATTTCAACGTTTTATGACGCTCTAGTAAAAAGTTACAAGCATTTGTATGTTGTAAACTTTGACAGGTGTAAGACGTACCGTATAGAAATTAGGGCCATTAGAAGTTTTATCAGTGTTTGATTTGGGACTCAAGGGTATTATAGCTTTGAGCGCTGGCTTAAATTGACTAGAGGCTCGAGTACTTTATTGTTAGGGCCATTAGAAGTTTTATCAGTGTTTGATTTGGGACTCAAGGGTATTATAGCTTTGAGCGCTGGCTTAAATTGACTAGAGGCTCGAGTACTTTATTGTTACAAAATTTCAAAGTTTTATGACGCTCCAGTAAAAAGTTACAAGCATTTGTAAGTTGCAAACTTTGATAGGTGTAGGACGTACCGTATAGAATTTAGGGCCATTTGAAATTTTATCAGTGTTTGATGTGGGACTCAAGGGTAGCATAGCTTTGAGCGATAGCTTAAATTGACAAGAGGCTCGAGTACTTTATTGTTACAAAATTTCAAGGTTTTATGACGCTCCAGTAAAAAGTTACAAGCATTTGTATGTTGCACACTTTGATAGGTGTAGGACGTACGGTATAGAAGTTAGGTCCATTTGAAGTTTTATCAGTGTTTGATTTGGAACTCAAGGGTAGTATAGCTTTGAGCGATAGCTTAAATTGACCAGAGGCTCGAGTACTTTATTGTTATAAAATTTCAAGGCTTTATGACGCACCAGTAAAAAGTTACAAGCATTTCTATGTTGCAAACTTTGATAAGTGTAGGACGTACCATATAGAAGTGAGGGCCATTAGAAGTTTTATACGTGTTCAATTTGGGACTCGAGGGTAGCATAGCTTTGAGCGATAGCTTAAATTGACAAGAGGCTCGTGTACTTTATTGTTTAAAAATTTCAAGGTTTTATGACGCTCCAGTAAAAAGGAACAAACATTTGTATGTTGCAAACTTTGATAGATGTAGGACGTACCGTATAGAAGTTAGGGCCATTTGAAGTTTTATCAGTGTTTGATTTGGGACTCAAGGGTAGCATAGCTTTGAGCGGTAGCTTAAATTGACAAGTGGCTCGAGTACTTTATTGTTACAAAATTTCAAAGTTTTATGACGCTCTAGTAAAAAGTTACAAGCATTTGTATGTTGTAAACTTTGACAGGTGTAAGACGTACCGTATAGAAATTAGGGCCATTAGAAGTTTTATCAGTGTTTGATTTGGGACTCAAGGGTATTATAGCTTTGAGCGCTGGCTTAAATTGACTAGAGGCTCGAGTACTTTATTGTTAGGGCCATTAGAAGTTTTATCAGTGTTTGATTTGGGACTCAAGGGTATTATAGCTTTGAGCGCTGGCTTAAATTGACTAGAGGCTCGAGTACTTTATTGTTATAAAATTTCAAGGCTTTATGACGCACCAGTAAAAAATTAAAAGCATTTGTATGTTGCAAACTTTGATAGGTGTAGGGCGTACCGTATAGAAGTTAGGGCCATTTGAAGTTTTATCAGTGTTTGATCTGGGACTCAAGGGTAGCATAGCTTTGGGCGATAGCTTAAATTGACAAGAGGCTCGAGTACTTTATTGTTACAAAATTTCAAGGTTTTATGACGCTCCAGTAAAAAGTTACAAGCATTTGTATGGTGCAGACTTTGATAGGTGTAGGACGTACCGTATAGAAGTTAGGCCATTTGAAGTTTTATCAGTGTTTGATTTGGGACTCAAGGGTAGCATAGCTTTGAGCGATAGCTTAAATTGACAAGAGGCTCGAGTACTGTATTGTTACAAAATTTCAATGTTTTATGACGCTCCAGTAAATAGTTACGAGCATTTGTATGTTGCAAACTTTGATAGGTGTAGGACGTACCGTATAGAAGTTAGGGACATTTGAAGTTTTTTCAGTGTTTAATTTGGGTCTCAAGGGTACCATAGCTTTGAGCGATAGCTTAAATTTACAAGAGGCTCGAGTACTTTATTGTTACAAAATTTCAAGGTTTTATGACGCTCCAGTAAAAAGTTACAAGCATTTGTATGTTGCAAACTTTGATAAGTGTAGGACGTACCGTATAGAAGTTAGGGCCATTTGAAGTTTTATAAGTGTTCAATTTGGGACTCAAGGGTAGCATAGCTTTGAGTGATAGCTTAAATTGACAAGAGACTCGAGTACTTTATTGTTACAAAATTTCAAGGTTTTATGACGCTCCAGTAAAAAGTTATAAGCATTTGTATGTTGCAGACTTTGATAGGTGTAGGACGTACCGTATAGAAGTTAGGGCCATTTGAAGTTTTATCAGTGTTTGATTTGGGACTCAAGGGTAGCATAGCTTTGAGCGATAGCTTAAATTGACAAGAGGCTCGAGTACTGTATTGTTACAAAATTTCAAGGTTTTATGACGCTCCAGTAAATAGTTACGAGCATTTGTATGTTGCAAACTTTGATAGGTGTAGGACGTACCGTATAGAAGTTAGGGACATTTGAAGTTTTTCCAGTGTTTAATTTGGGTCTCAAGGGTACCATAGCTTTGAGCGATAGCTTAAATTTACAAGAGGCTCGAGTACTTTATTGTTACAAAATTTCAAGGTTTTATGACGCTCCAGTAAAAAGTTACAAGCATTTGTATGTTGCAAACTTTGATAACTGTAGGACGTACCGTATAGAAGTTAGGGCCATTTGAAGTTTTATAAGTGTTTGATTTGGGACTCAAGGGTAGCATAGCTTTGAGCGATAGCTTAAATTGACAAGAGGCTCGAGTATTTTTTTGTTACAAAATTTCAAGGTTTTATGACGCTCCAGTAAAAAGTTACAAGCATTTCTATGTTGCAAACTTTGATAAGTGTAGGACGTACCATATAGAAGTGAGGGCCATTAGAAGTTTTATAAGTGTTCAATTTGGGACTCGAGGGTAGCATAGCTTTGAGCGATAGCTTAAATTGACAAGAGGCTCGTGTACTTTATTGTTTAAAAATTTCAAGGTTTTATGACGCTCCAGTAAAAAGGAACAAACATTTGTATGTTGCAAACTTTGATAGATGTAGGACGTACCGTATAGAAGTTAGGGCCATTTGAAGTTTTATCAGTGTTTGATTTGGGACTCAAGGGTAGCATAGCTTTGAGCGGTAGCTTAAATTGACAAGTGGCTCGAGTACTTTATTGTTACAAAATTTCAACGTTTTATGACGCTCTAGTAAAAAGTTACAAGCATTTGTATGTTGTAAACTTTGACAGGTGTAAGACGTACCGTATAGAAATTAGGGCCATTAGAAGTTTTATCAGTGTTTGATTTGGGACTCAAGGGTATTATAGCTTTGAGCGCTGGCTTAAATTGACTAGAGGCTCGAGTACTTTATTGTTAGGGCCATTAGAAGTTTTATCAGTGTTTGATTTGGGACTCAAGGGTATTATAGCTTTGAGCGCTGGCTTAAATTGACTAGAGGCTCGAGTACTTTATTGTTACAAAATTTCAAAGTTTTATGACGCTCCAGTAAAAAGTTACAAGCATTTGTAAGTTGCAAACTTTGATAGGTGTAGGACGTACCATATAGAATTTAGGGCCATTTGAAATTTTATCAGTGTTTGATTTGGGACTCAAGGGTAGCATAGCTTTGAGCGATAGCTTAAATTGACAAGAGGCTCGAGTACTTTATTGTTACAAAATTTCAAGGTTTTATGACGCTCCAGTAAAAAGTTACAAGCATTTGTATGTTGCACACTTTGATAGGTGTAGGACGTACGGTATAGAAGTTAGGTCCATTTGAAGTTTTATCAGTGTTTGATTTGGAACTCAAGGGTAGTATAGCTTTGAGCGATAGCTTAAATTGACCAGAGGCTCGAGTACTTTATTGTTATAAAATTTCAAGGCTTTATGACGCACCAGTAAAAAGTTACAAGCATTTCTATGTTGCAAACTTTGATAAGTGTAGGACGTACCATATAGAAGTGAGGGCCATTAGAAGTTTTATACGTGTTCGATTTGGGACTCAAGGGTAGCATAGCTTTGAGCGGTAGCTTAAATTGACAAGTGGCTCGAGTACTTTATTGTTACAAAATTTCAAAGTTTTATGACGCTCTAGTAAAAAGTTACAAGCATTTGTATATTGTAAACTTTGACAGGTGTAAGACGTACCGTATAGAAATTAGGGCCATTAGAAGTTTTATCAGTGTTTGATTTGGGACTCAAGGGTATTATAGCTTTGAGCGCTGGCTTAAATTGACTAGAGGCTCGAGTACTTTATTGTTAGGGCCATTAGAAGTTTTATCAGTGTTTGATTTGGGACTCAAGGGTGTTATAGCTTTGAGCGCTGGCTTAAATTGACTAGAGGCTCGAGTACTTTATTGTTATAAAATTTCAAGGCTTTATGACGCACCAGTAAAAAATTAAAAGCATTTGTATGTTGCAAACTTTGATAGGTGTAGGGCGTACCGTATAGAAGTTAGGGCCATTTGAAGTTTTATCAGTGTTTGATCTGGGACTCAAGGGTAGCATAGCTTTGGGCGATAGCTTAAATTGACAAGAGGCTCGAGTACTTTATTGTTACAAAATTTCAAGGTTTTATGACGCTCCAGTAAAAAGTTACAAGCATTTGTATGGTGCAGACTTTGATAGGTGTAGGACGTACCGTATAGAAGTTAGGCCATTTGAAGTTTTATCAGTGTTTGATTTGGGACTCAAGGGTAGCATAGCTTTGAGCGATAGCTTAAATTGACAAGAGGCTCGAGTACTGTATTGTTACAAAATTTCAATGTTTTATGACGCTCCAGTAAATAGTTACGAGCATTTGTATGTTGCAAACTTTGATAGGTGTAGGACGTACCGTATAGAAGTTAGGGACATTTGAAGTTTTTTCAGTGTTTAATTTGGGTCTCAAGGGTACCATAGCTTTGAGCGATAGCTTAAATTTACAAGAGGCTCGAGTACTTTATTGTTACAAAATTTCAAGGTTTTATGACGCTCCAGTAAAAAGTTACAAGCATTTGTATGTTGCAAACTTTGATAAGTGTAGGACGTACCGTATAGAAGTTAGGGCCATTTGAAGTTTTATAAGTGTTCAATTTGGGACTCAAGGGTAGCATAGCTTTGAGCGATAGCTTAAATTGACAAGAGGCTCGAGTACTTTATTGTTACAAAATTTCAAGGTTTTATGACGCTCCAGTAAAAAGTTATAAGCATTTGTATGTTGCAGACTTTGATAGGTGTAGGACGTACCGTATAGAAGTTAGGGCCATTTGAAGTTTTATCAGTGTTTGATTTGGGACTCAAGGGTAGCATAGCTTTGAGCGATAGCTTAAATTGACAAGAGGCTCGAGTACTGTATTGTTACAAAATTTCAAGGTTTTATGACGCTCCAGTAAATAGTTACGAGCATTTGTATGTTGCAAACTTTGATAGGTGTAGGACGTACCGTATAGAAGTTAGGGACATTTGAAGTTTTTCCAGTGTTTAATTTGGGTCTCAAGGGTACCATAGCTTTGAGCGATAGCTTAAATTTACAAGAGGCTCGAGTACTTTATTGTTACAAAATTTCAAGGTTTTATGACGCTCCAGTAAAAAGTTACAAGCATTTGTATGTTGCAAACTTTGATAACTGTAGGACGTACCGTATAGAAGTTAGGGCCATTTGAAGTTTTATAAGTGTTTGATTTGGGACTCAAGGGTAGCATAGCTTTGAGCGATAGCTTAAATTGACAAGAGGCTCGAGTATTTTTTTGTTACAAAATTTCAAGGTTTTATGACGCTCCAGTAAAAAGTTACAAACATTTGTATGTTGCAAACTTTGATAGGTGTAGGGCGTACCGTATAGAAGTTAGGGCCATTTGAAGTTTTATCAGTGTTTGATCTGGGACTCATGGGTAGCATAGCTTTGAGCGATAGCTTAAATTGACAAGAGGCTCGAGTACTTTATTGTTACAAAATTTCAAGGTTTTATGACGCTCCAGTAAAAAGTTATAAGCATTTGTATGTTGCAGACTTTGATAGGTGTAGGACGTACCGTATAGAAGTTAGGGCCATTTGAAGTTTTATCAGTGTTTGATTTGGGACTCAAGGGTAGCATAGCTTTGAGCGATAGCTTAAATTGACAAGAGGCTCGAGTACTGTATTGTTACAAAATTTCAAGGTTTTATGACGCTCCAGTAAATAGTTACGAGCATTTGTATGTTGCAAACTTTGATAGGTGTAGGACGTACCGTATAGAAGTTAGGGACATTTGAAGTTTTTCCAGTGTTTAATTTGGGTCTCAAGGGTACCATAGCTTTGAGCGATAGCTTAAATTTACAAGAGGCTCGAGTACTTTATTGTTACAAAATTTCAAGGTTTTATGACGCTCCAGTAAAAAGTTACAAGCATTTGTATGTTGCAAACTTTGATAACTGTAGGACGTACCGTATAGAAGTTAGGGCCATTTGAAGTTTTATAAGTGTTCAATTTGGGACTCAAGGGTAGCATAGCTTTGAGCGATAGCTTAAATTGACAAGAGGCTCGAGTACTTTATTGTTACAAAATTTCAAGGTTTTATGACTCTCCAGTAAAAAGTTACAAGCATTTGTATGTTGCACACTTTGATAGGTGTAGGACGTACGGTATAGAAGTTAGGTCCATTTGAAGTTTTATCAGTGTTTGATTAGGAAATCAAGGGTAGTATAGCTTTGAGCGATAGCTTAAATTGACAAGAGGCTCGAGTACTTTATTGTTATACAATTTCAAGGCTTTATGACGCACCAGTAAAAAGTTAGTATGTTGCAAAGTTTGATAGGTGTAGGGCGTACCGTATAGAAGTTAGGGCCATTTGAAGTTTTATCAGCGTTTGATCTGGGACTCAAGGGTAGCATAGCTTTGAGCGATAGCTTAAATTGACAAGAGGCTCGAGTACTTTATTGTTACAAAATTTCAAGGTTTTATAACGCTCCAGTAAAAAGTTATAAGCATTTGTATGTTGCAGACTTTGATAGGTGTAGGACGTACCGTATAGAAGTTAGGGCCATTTGAAGTTTTATAAGTGTTTGATTTGGGACTCAAGGGTAGCATAGCTTTGAGCGATAACTTAAATTGACAAGAGGCTCGAGTATTTTTTTGTTACAAAATTTCAAGGTTTTCTGCCGCTCCAGTAAAAAGCTACAAACATTTGAATGTTGCAAACCTTGATAGGTGTAGGACGTACGGTATAGAAGTTAGGGCCATTAGAAGTTTTATAAGTGTTCAATTTGGGACTCAAGGGTAGCATAGCTTTAAGAGATAGCTTAAATTGACAAAAGGCTCGAGTACTTTATTGTTACAAAATTTCAAAGTTTTATGACGCTCCAGTAAAAAATTACAAGCATTTGTAAGTTGCAAACTTTGATAGGTGTAGGGCGTACCGTATAGAAGTTAGGGCCATTTGAAGTTTTATCAGTGTTTGATCTGGGACTCAAGGGTAGCATAGCTTTGAGCGATAGCTTAAATTGACAAGAGGCGCGAGTACTTTATTGTTACAAAATTTCAAGGTTTTATGACGCTCCAGTAAAAAGTTATAAGCATTTGTATGTTGCAGACTTTGATAGGTGTAGGACGTACCGTATAGAAGTTAGGGCCATTTGAAGTTTTATAAGTGTTTGATTTGGGACTCAAGGGTAGCATAGCTTTGAGCGATAACTTAAATTGACAAGAGGCTCGAGTATTTTTTTGTTACAAAATTTCAAGGTTTTATGACGCTCCAGTAAAAAGTTACAAACATTTGTATGTTGCAAACTTTGATAGGTGTAGGGCGTACCGTATAGAAGTTAGGGCCATTTGAAGTTTTATCAGTGTTTGATCTGGGACTCAAGGGTAGCATAGCTTTGAGCGATAGCTTAAATTGACAAGAGGCTCGAGTACTTTATTGTTACAAAATTTCAAGGTTTTATGACGCTCCAGTAAAAAGTTACAAGCATTTGTATGGTGCAGACTTTGATAGGTGTAGGACGTACCGTATAGAAGTTAGGGCAATTTGAAGTTTTATCAGTGTTTGATTTGGGACTCAAGGGTAGCATAGCTTTGAGCGATAGCTTAAATTGACAAGAGGCTCGAGTACTGTATTGTTACAAAATTTCAATGTTTTATGACGCTCCAATAAATAGTTACGAGCATTTGTATGTTGCAAACTTTGATAGGTGTAGGACGTACCGTATAGAAGTTAGGGACATTTGAAGTTTTTTCAGTGTTTAATTTGGGTCTCAAGGGTACCATAGCTTTGAGCGATAGCTTAAATTTACAAGAGGCTCGAGTACTTTATTGTTACAAAATTTCAAGGTTTTATGACGCTCCAGTAAAAAGTTACAAGCATTTGTATGTTGCAAACTTTGATAAGTGTAGGACGTACCGTATAGAAGTTAGGGCCATTTGAAGTTTTATAAGTGTTCAATTTGGGACTCAAGGGTAGCATAGCTTTGAGCGATAGCTTAAATTGACAAAAGGCTCGAGTACTTTATTGTTACAAAATTTCAAGGTTTTAAGACGCTCCAGTAAAAAGTTACATGCATTTGTATGTAACAAATTTTGATAGGTGTAGGACGTACCGTATAGAAGTTAGGGCTATTTGAAGTTTTATCAGTGTTTGATTTGGGACTCAAAGGTAGCATAGCTTTGAGCGATAGCTTAAATTGACAAGAGGCTCGAGTACTTTATTGTTACAAAATTTCAAGGTTTTATGACGCTCCAGTAAAAAGTTCCAAGCATTTGTATGTTGCAAACTTTGATAGGTGTAGGACGTACCGTATAGAAGTTAGGGACATTTGAAGTTTTTTCAGTGTTTAATTTGGGTCTCAAGGGTACCATAGCTTTGAGCGATAGCTTAAATTGACAAGAGGCTCGAGTACTTTATTGTTACAAAATTTCAAGGTTTTATGACGCTCCAGTAAAAAGTTACAAGCATTTCTATGTTGCAAACTTTGATAAGTGTAGGACGTACCATATAGAAGTGAGGGCCATTAGAAGTTTTATAAGTGTTCAATTTGGGACTCAAGGGTAGCATAGCTTTGAGCGATAGCTTAAATTGACAAGAGGCTCGTGTACTTTATTGTTTCAAAATTTCAAGGTTTTATGACGCACCAGTAAAAAGTTACAAACATTTGTATGTTGCAAAGTTTTATAGGTTTAGGTCGTACCGTATAGAAGTTAGGGCCATTTGAAGTTTTATCAGTGTTTGATCTGGGACTCAAGGATAGCATAGCTTTGAGCGATAGCTTAAATTGACAAGAGGCTCGAGTACTTTATTGTTACAAAATTTCAAGGTTTTATTACGCTCCAGTAAAAAGTTATAAGCCTTTGTATGTTGCAGACTTTGATAGGTGTAGGACGTACCGTATAGAAGTTAGGGCCATTTGAAGTTTTATCAGTGTTTGATTTGGGACTCAAGGGTAGCATAGCTTTGAGCGATAGCTTAAATTGACAAGAGGCTCGAGTACTTTATTGTTACAAAATTTCAAGGTTTTATGACGCTCCAGTAAATAGTTACGAGCATTTGTATGTTGCAAACTTTGATAGGTGTAGGACGTACCGTATAGAAGTTAGGGACATTTGAAGTTTTTTCAGTGTTTAATTTGGGCCTCAAGGGTAGCATAGCTTTGAGCGATAGCTTAAATTGACAAGAGGCTCGAGTACTTTATTGTTACAAAATTTCAAGGTTTTATGACGCTCCAGTAAAAAGTTACAAGCATTTCTATGTTGCAAACTTTGATAAGTGTAGGACGTACCATATAGAAGTGAGGGCCATTAGAAGTTTTATAAGTGTTCAATTTGGGACTCGAGGGTAGCATAGCTTTGAGCGATAGCTTAAATTGACAAGAGGCTCGTGTACTTTCTTGTTTAAAAATTTCAAGGTTTTATGACGCTCCAGTAAAAAGGAACAAACATTTGTATGTTGCAAACTTTGATAGATGTAGGACGTACCGTATAGAAGTTAGGGCCATTTGAAGTTTTATCAGTGTTTGATTTGGGACTCAAGGGTAGCATAGCTTTGAGCGGTAGCTTAAATTGACAAGTGGCTCGAGTACTTTATTGTTACTGTTTCTTAATGTGGAGACTCCCTCCAATTCCATTGTATGTTGTATGATAAATTACCTGTTGTCACCTTTAAATTTGCTATATATTATTTATAATAATAGATCCACAAGGAAAAAATGCGTTCTTTAATGTATTTTATACCACTTCCTTTACTTTAAAACTTGTAATATAATTTTTAAATGATTGCAACAAAGTTTCTGCCACACGGCGTTGGTTAATTATACTTTTAAGCTTGATGCACGTATGCGACACGTTGAACGAATGACGGCTGAACTTCAACTGGTTCGGCACGCAGTATTGCCGACCAGCTCTCCTCCGCTGCTTGCGTCAGCACTCTCCTCAAAATAAAGATGGCTGCGGCCTGCTACACGACTTTGGCGGGACCCAATGAGGGGAATTCTCTCCGCACTGAGCCCCGCGCAGAGTCGCATGGTGACGGTGCGCAGGCAGCAGCCGTTGACAGGAGGGCTCCGGCGCGAACATGCCGCCCCCCTTGCAGTATTGCAAGAGAGATGACGACCTATTCCCGCCGGCTCCCATCCTGGTGCACCCCTCAATGTAAGAGGCGATGATGCCGCCGGTGGCACCGGGAGCACCCCGGCTGTTCGCAGCTGTGGGTGAAGTGTTTCACCCCCAGGCACACGAAATACAGCTTCCGGTTTCCGACCGCATCTCTCCTGCGCCGCGAGGACAAGGACAGGAACTCCTTGCACACTGCGATGGTGTGCCCCCAGCGCTTGCACATCTCGCACGGGCGTTGGGGAGCCGCTATCGGGTGTACGGCTACCGCTGCTGTTTGGGCGGTCGCAGCCACCAATGGGGCGCGTGATGTCGCAGCCTCCCCTGCGGCGCGGGACATCGGATGGGGCGTCCGTGGTGCAACGCCCCCTGGCGTGGACCCCCGATTGGGAAGGCGGCGGACGCTCATCGGCCCCGTCGGTAGCGAACGCGTGGCAGATGGTGCAGACCGGGCTCGGGGACGCGATGGCGACACTGCCGCTGTAGTGGTGGCCTCAAGATGTTCATCGTGGGCGCGAGACGGCGCCACTGCTCCCGGAGGGCGGTATGTTGCAGACCCCTGTAGCATCACGGGGGCTGGGAACACCAACTGTACCCTCGGAGCACAGGTACGGCACGGCCCGATGTAGCGTGTTCCACGCCAGTCAGCTCTGCACGATGGGAAGTTCTGTGGAAAATCAAATTTGTAATTAAGCATGTGCTTACGAGAAGGCTATTAAAGGTTAGGATGCTACTGGCAGGAAATATAACTTTTTCAAGACTACATTCTATCCCGTGGCATAGCCAGGCGAGATCTACTGCTACCGTTTTACGAGAAAGGCTAGTGATTCCATGGAAGAACCGAGGTATACATACAACAGGAAAGGCTACAAACTAGAGGCTACAAAGGATGGGACTAGCTACGGAAACGACCAAAAGCCCGTATGCCGGGATTACTCAGCCTGCACTCCCGCTCGAGGGAGTAGAACCATCTTGGTGACGGGCCTCGTAACGGTTCCGCGTGCTGTCCGCACTTTCGCGACTCGCACTCTGCCGTCTGAGTCCGGGTGAACCTCAGTGATCCTTCCCAATCGCCATTCGTTTGGTGGAACGTGGTCATCCTGCAGTACCACCAGATCTCCGTTAGCTGCATTATCTTGGATAGTCTTCCACTTTGTCCTGCGCTGGCACTTCAGAAGATACTCATGTTTCCAACGTATTGAGAACTGCTGGGAGAGAACTTGAAGCCTACGCCATCGATTAAGAATAGAAAGAAAAGGGGTGGTCTCCTCCGAGACGGCTGGTGCAAGAAGTGGTCCCCCTACTAGAAAGTGCCCTGGTGTAAGTGGTTGGAGGTCGTCGGGATTGTCACTGAGTGCGCTAATTGGTCGAGAATTCAGGCATGCCTCGACGCGGGCTAGTACCGTTGCTAACTCCTCATACGTGTACCGGATCTGCCCACCCACTCGTTTTAAATGGTGTTTGAAGCTCTTTACTGCGGCTTCCCACAGTCCTCCCATATGGGGAGCGTTTGGAGGAATAAAATGCCATTTCAATTGGTGAAACCAATGCTGCGTGGTCGCCTGGTCCTTAGCTTCTCGAATCACACGTGCGAACTCCATGCGCACTACCTTTTCTGCTCCCACAAAACTCTTTCCATTGTCGGAATAAATGTTATCTGGGCACCCCCGTCGCCCAATGAATCTAGACAGGGCGGCTAAAAAGGCCTGGGTAGTTAAATCCGTGGTAGCTTCTAAATGGGCGGCCTTGGTGGCGAAACACACAAAGATGCACACGTAGCCTTTTGTCATTTTATACCCCCGCCCTTGAAATGTTTTAATTTCAAAAGGGCCCGCAAAGTCAACCCCCGCGGTGGCGAAAGGACGAGACAGGGTGGTGCGTTCAGGGGGCAAAGGCGCCATGATCTGGCTCAATCTACGTTTCTTTTCTACCAGGCAAGTTTTACATCGTAAAATGGTACCCTTGACTAGAACCTTTGCGCGTGGAACCCAGTATTGAGTTCGAAGGAGCCGAAGCATAAGCTGGTTTCCCCCATGCAGAGAAATTTGATGAATGAACTCAACGAGCAGTCGTGTAAATTGTCCGTGGTACGGCAAAATTTGTGGGTGCCGTTCGGAGAACGGGATCTGAGTGGAATGCGCTAGGCGTCCATTCACTCGAATCGACCCATCGGAATGAAGGAAGGGGTTCAAGGTGAGCAGAGAACTCGAGTTGGAAATGGGTTGCCCGTTCTGCAGGCATCCATACTCCTCGGGGTAATACATCTGCTGCGTTATGGTCGTCACGATCAGTGTAGCGGCAACAATCTCTGCAGTCGTGATAGGCGATCCCGGGGGTGGGGCGTGTTCACGTCGTTTTCGTATAGCGTATCTAAAAAAGCGCTGGATATAGCACACAACCCGCAGTGCTCGCGGCAATGATGAGAAACGCAGCATCAAGTCATCGTGCTGTTTGACCTGGATGGTATGCGTAGCAACGTTGCGTTGTTCTTCCTGGGCGTCCGGGTTAGCGATTTTCGAAGGCTGAGGCCAGGAATTTGAGTCGTGGGTAAGCCATCCCGGACCGTTCCACCATAAATGACTATGAAGAAGGGCTGCTGGAGTTACCCCCCGACTGGCAAGATCAGCCGGATTGTCTGCAGACCTGACATGTCTCCAACATTCTACACCTACTTTACTGGAAATGGTGGTAACCCGATTAGCTACGAAGGTTTTCCACATGTGCGGGGACTTCTGGAGCCAAGCCAAAACTATGGTCGAATCCGTCCAACAAAACAAGTTATTGGAGGTGACCCCCACCCTTGTCCGGAGTGCCGCCACCAACTCGGATAACAATACCGCGCCACAGAGTTCTAAGCGAGGTAAGGATAACGTCTTAAGAGGCGCGACCCCCGACTTAGCCACTAATAAGTGGGATGTGACAATATCCGCACCGCACATACAGCGCGGCGGCGTATGCCGCTTGCGAAGCATCACAAAATGCATGGAACTGGATATCTACATCCGGTGCAGCCCCCACCCATCGAGGAATTCGAATCTGTGAGATGTCGTCATAAGCCCCTAAAAATTCCTTCCAACGATTGGATGAAGCGAGGGTCAGCGATTCGTCCCAGTCAGTTTTGTCCCCCCAAATTTGTTGCATCAAAATCTTGGCCACGATCACAACAGGTGCCAGCCATCCGGCTGGATCAAACAGTTGAGCTATAATCGATAGCACCTTGCGTTTGGTGGCTCGTGGGTCAAAGCAAATGGGCTGGAGATGAAAGTAGAAATGATCAGTCTTTGCATTCCACCGAATTCCTAGTGTCTTAGTTAAACTCGCTTCATCCAGCTTCAAAAAATCCTCTCGGAGTAAGTGGTCCGGAGGCAAAGAGGAGAGAATGGCTTCCGTATTAGCTGTCCACTTTCGCATGGAGAAGCCGGCAGAGTCGAGTGCACGGATCAACACGTCTCGAGTATGTATTGCTACTCTAATCTGCCGATACATCTTTTGCAGATCCCCATTAAAAACGAACTGATACATTCGCCATCGCACGATAAGTTGGGTCAAGTCAGCCTGCAGGGTGGGACCCGTATATAGGACATCATTCAAGCTGAGGGTGCTAGTGGTTGCTTGAGACGCATTGAACACCACTCGCAACTTGGTGGATGTACTCTCGGGTTTCATTACCGCATGATGAGGCAAATAATAATGAGCAAGAGCGCCCGAAGGTGGAGGCGGGACCTTGACCATATGATCAAGAGTCAAGTACTCCTGTACCACGGAGTCGTATTGGTCTTTCTGCTCAGGGTTACGAAGTAACCTACCTTCATTGCGCTCGAACTGCTTTAACGCAATGTGTCGAGAAGCTCCAAGCGACTCCTCAGGCAGATGCTTTGGTTTGAACGGTAGTTCTACTACATACCGCCCAGAAGACTCTCTGTAAGTGGTCCGGGAATACAAATCCAGGCAAGCCTGGTCACCGGGTGACAACCGTTTCTCCCTAGGTGGTTCCTCCACCTCCCAGAATCTCTGCAAGAGGTCTTCAACCGGGTGGCCGGTCGTAACTTGTACTCTAGCACAGAATGTCTGTGTCGAGTTCTCAGGCATGGGTCCTGTGAGGATCCACCCAAATACAGTTTCCTGTGCAATTAATGACCCAATAACGTCACGTTTCAACCCATCAAGCATCACCATCGGGTATAAATCGCCCCCTATCAAAATGTCAACTTGTGAAGAGTTTGAAAGGCTTGGATCAGCCAGTCGTAAGCCGGCCAATTGGGTATAATGTTGCGTTGATACCCCTAGTCGGGGTAATTCGCGGGTCAAGGTGGGCAGCACTAATGCTGACACCGGGAGCCGCACAGTACTGTCGAGAGGTGACCCTAACATTAAATCGCACGCTTTTGTCACGTTAGCTGCCACCACATTGCTTACCCCGGACACTTGGGCATGCACGGTACGCGTAGGGAGTCGCAGGCGTCGTTGGAGCTGATCAGAGATGAAAGACCCTTCCGACCCAGGGTCGATCAATGCACGGGCCATGTAATTGACTCCCTGATACCATACGTGAATGATGGCGGTACCTAATAGCACACGTTTGGGTAGCCGACCTCGAGCTCGATATGGACCGGATCGTCCCTGGACTGTAGCAGGTACCACCTGTGCAGCGTGGGCGAAGGAAGGTGTAGCAGGTTGAGCCAACGTGGTGGCCGCGTTGCGTCCGTTGGATGATCGTCTGCCTCGAGGCGGCGTCGTGCGTGGTGGGCCTCTTATGCTCCGGTTCGGGAGCGGCTCACGGTGTAACAGAGTATGGTGCCGCTCTTGACACGTAAAACATCGGTATTTACTCGTGCAATTGGACACACGATGATCCCCCTTCAAACAATTCACGCACAAGTGGAAGCGATTCACCCATCCCCATCGCTCTGATACATCAGCGTTGATGAAAGTAGAGCAGTGGGAGACCCGATGGCCTGGTAGTGTACATATCTTACACCCTTCCGGACTGACCAACGCCTGATGAGCCTGCACGTGGCTATTGCGGAGTGGTGTTGAGCGGCTCCCCCCAGGCTCCCGCGCATGCTCCATCTGGCAGACATCAGAGACCGCTTCCAAAGTTTGGAATCGTTTCGAGAGGAATTCCTCCATCGCCACCCAAGTCGGGATATCCGCATGATCTGCAAGGGACTGCTCCCAGAGAGAAAGGGTCCTCTCCGGCAACCGAATGGAACTCCAGTATATAAAAATTGGATCCCAACTGCCTACATCCACCGACAGCTCCTTCAATGCCATAATGCAATTGCTCACTTCCCGCTGCAGCCTTTTTAGCTCCGACCCACTTTCTCTGCCGATGGTACGCATTGTGAATAGGGACTTCAGCTGACAATTAATGAGTTTACGCCGATTTTCGTATCGTGCCGTAAGCCCCGCCCACGCCTGTTCAAAACCGCTATTGGTCAGTTGGCATTGGTCCACGATTTCTCGCGCCTCCCCCCTAGTCTTTGCTCTCAGGTGATACAACCGCTCGATGTTAGATAACCGGGCGTTCCGCAGGAACAGCGCCGTGAACATATCACGGAAGGTGATCCATTTGGAGTACTCCCCCCCGAAAATCTCAATATCACAAGGAGGCACCGGAATAGTGTGGGATTGAGAAGACAGCTCAGCCGACGTCTCGGAAGGCACCGTTGGAGAGACGGTCAGGGATTGTATTAGTCCACTGATCCGAGCATGACCCTGTTTGTACATGGCAAAACTTGCTGCGAATCGTTGCCGTATAGACTCTTTAATGGCTACGCATTTCTCGTCTAAATTTGCTTCAATGACCGCTGCAGCCTTCGCCTCCTTCAACGCCTGCCATAAGTCTGCCAATTCAGTCAGATCAAGGCGAAGATATTCGAGATTTTGAGGGGCGGAAGAGTTGCGCTCGAATTCAATAACAAACGCGGTCAGGCTATCAGCCGCGTCTATCAGCGGAGTCAGCATAGTTGCAGACGGCTTGACCTGAGAACGCAGCTCAATGATGGCAAAACGCAAGCAAAACACGGGAAAACACTACACCTTCACGTCGACACACCCAGTTACCCAGCTATATGTGTACCTAGTTGACCTGCTGACGTGACCGATATAACACCCGCCTTATTTTCACTAAAGAGACCACACAACGTAAAAGACAATCCCCAGTAGGAATGAACTACGTGAAGCCTAGGCAATGACGACAGCACTGAGCAACTACAATTGAAAAACAAAGAAATTGAAGTATAACCCCAACTTGAGATACCCAACGCAGCGCTATGAGCTGCTGTATGTGACCCGGACCTTGCGTCGCTCGTGGGTTCACTGATACAGGGTTATAAAATGACAAAAAGACAGTACAAGTTGGCAGCGCTGCGAGCTGCGAAAACTATGACGTACGGAGATCAACGAGTGCACGTATTTTTCAGCGTCGTAATATGGGGATGTTCAAGCACCGCTGGCACACGGTTTGCTGTAAAAAGGCGTCGGCAGCGCTGTGAGCTGCGGACTGCGAACCTAATTACACCGCACTCGTGTCGAAAGTGTCGATCCTCCACCACGTTAACAGTTGTTGACCCGTTAGTACGGAAAAACTACCGGCAACGGTATAAGTTACCGGTTCATCAGCAACGGTACACAACGTACAGTAACCAAGCTCTGGGCAGCGCAGTGAGCTGTAGACTCCCACGCCAATGTAGAAGCAAGAACAATATGCTCCCACCGCTTACTGGCACCACGAAGCGACTTCAACGCGGCGATATACGCACGCAATACGGATAACCCGAACAGCTGACCCACAAGAGTTGTGAGTGTGACACCCGCCTTAATTCGTTTCAATGAACAAAGCAACACTCAAAAGTAGGGCATTGACTGCACAACGGAACAGCGGATAGCGGCAATGGCAATCGCATGCACAGCGGCTGTGGAAAAATCTGCGCACAAGCAGCTGTACACAGCTTATCGTAACCGGCGTCGGCAGCGCTTTGAGCTGCAGACTGCGAACCGAATTACGCAGCGGCCGTGCTGAGAATTTAAAAAATGTAAATTCCAGTACCTGCTGCTGTGCCGAATCCACACACACGCACACACTCACACAAGTGACGATACGGAAATGTACCGTTTGCCGCGACGACCGTACCCAAACGCGAATGACGCGATAAAGAATATAAATCGCAAATTACAAATTAAAAGCGTAAATAAAAAGCTGTGCAATTAGGTAAAAATAAGTATTAAAAACTTACCGGGCGCAGCTGCGATCCGGCTCGAAGGACCATGTTTCTTAATGTGGAGACTCCCTCCAATTCCATTGTATGTTGTATGATAAATTACCTGTTGTCACCTTTAAATTTGCTATATATTATTTATAATAATAGATCCACAAGGAAAAAATGCGTTCTTTAATGTATTTTATACCACTTCCTTTACTTTAAAACTTGTAATATAATTTTTAAATGATTGCAACAAAGTTTCTGCCACACGGCGTTGGTTAATTATACTTTTAAGCTTGATGCACGTATGCGACACGTTGAACGAATGACGGCTGAACTTCAACTGGTTCGGCACGCAGTATTGCCGACCAGCTCTCCTCCGCTGCTTGCGTCAGCACTCTCCTCAAAATAAAGATGGCTGCGGCCTGCTACACGACTTTGGCGGGACCCAATGAGGGGAATTCTCTCCGCACTGAGCCCCGCGCAGAGTCGCATGGTGACGGTGCGCAGGCAGCAGCCGTTGACAGGAGGGCTCCGGCGCGAACAGTTACAAAATTTCAAAGTTTTATGACGCTCTAGTAAAAAGTTACAAGCATTTGTATGTTGTAAACTTTGACAGGTGTAAGACGTACCGTATAGAAATTAGGGCCATTAGAAGTTTTATCAGTGTTTGATTTGGGACTCAAGGGTATTATAGCTTTGAGCGCTGGCTTAAATTGACTAGAGGCTCGAGTACTTTATTGTTAGGGCCATTAGAAGTTTTATCAGTGTTTGATTTTGGACTCAAGGGTATTATAGCTTTGAGCGCTGGCTTAAATTGACTAGAGGCTCGAGTACTTTATTGTTACAAAATTTCAAAGTTTTATGACGCTCCAGTAAAAAGTTACAAGCATTTGTAAGTTGCAAACTTTGATAGGTGTAGGACGTACCGTATAGAATTTAGGGCCATTTGAAATTTTATCAGTGTTTGATTTGGGACTCAAGGGTAGCATAGCTTTGAGCGATAGCTTAAATTGACAAGAGGCTCGAGTACTTTATTGTTACAAAATTTCAAGGTTTTATGACGCTCCAGTAAAAAGTTACAAGCATTTGTATGTTGCACACTTTGATAGGTGTAGGACGTACGGTATAGAAGTTAGGTCCATTTGAAGTTTTATCAGTTTTTGATTTGGAACTCAAGGGTAGTATAGCTTTGAGCGATAGCTTAAATTGACAAGAGGCTCGAGTACTTTATTGTTATAAAATTTCAAGGCTTTATGACGCACCAGTAAAAAGTTACAAGCATTTGTATGTTGCAAAGTTTGATAGGTGTAGGGCGTACCGTATAGAAGTTAGGGCCATTTGAAGTTTTATCAGCGTTTGATCTGGGACTCAAGGGTAGCATAGCTTTGAGCGATAGCTTAAATTGACAAGAGGCTCGAGTACTTTATTGTTACAAAATTTCAAGGTTTTATAACGCTCCAGTAAAAAGTTATAAGCATTTGTATGTTGCAGACTTTGATAGGTGTAGGACGTACCGTATAGAAGTTAGGGCCATTTGAAGTTTTATAAGTGTTTGATTTGGGACTCAAGGGTAGCATAGCTTTGAGCGATAGCTTAAATTGACAAGAGGCTCGAGTATTTTTTTGTTACAAAATTTCAAGGTTTTCTGCCGCTCCAGTAAAAAGCTACAAACATTTGAATGTTGCAAACTTTGATAGGTGTAGGACGTACGGTATAGAAGTTAGGGCCATTAGAAGTTTTATAAGTGTTCAATTTGGGACTCAAGGGTAGCATAGCTTTAAGCGATAGCTTAAATTGACAAAAGGCTCGAGTGCTTTATTGTTACAAAATTTCAAGGTTTTATAACGCTCCAGTAAAAAGTTACAAGCATTTGTAGGTTGCAAACTTTTTTAGGTGTAGGACGTACCGTATAGAAGTTAGGGCCATTTGAAGTTTTATCAATGTTTGATTCGGGACTCAAGGGTAGCATAGCTTTGAGGGATAGCTTAAATTGACAAGAGGCTCGAGTACTTTATTGTTACAAAATTTCAAAGTTTTATGACGCTCCAGTAAAAAGTTACAAGCATTTGTAAGTTGCAAACTTTGATAGGTGTAGGGCGTACCGTATAGAAGTTAGGGCCATTTGAAGTTTTATCAGTGTTTGATCTGGGACTCAAGGGTAGCATAGCTTTGAGCGATAGCTTAAATTGACAAGAGGCGCGAGTACTTTATTGTTACAAAATTTCAAGGTTTTATGACGCTCCAGTAAAAAGTTATAAGCATTTGTATGTTGCAGACTTTGATAGGTGTAGGACGTACCGTATAGAAGTTAGGGCCATTTGAAGTTTTATAAGTGTTTGATTTGGGACTCAAGGGTAGCATAGCTTTGAGCGATAGCTTAAATTGACAAGAGGCTCGAGTATTTTTTTGTTACAAAATTTCAAGGTTTTATGACGCTCCAGTAAAAAGTTACAAACATTTGTATGTTGCAAACTTTGATAGGTGTAGGGCGTACCGTATAGAAGTTAGGGCCATTCGAAGTTTTATCAATGTTTGATCTGGGACTCAAGGGTAGCATAGCTTTGAGCGATAGCTCGAGAGGCTCGAGTACTTTATTGTTACAAAATTTCAAGGTTTTATGACGCTCCAGTAAAAAGTTACAAGCATTTGTATGGTGCAGACTTTGATAGGTGTAGGACGTACCGTATAGAAGTTAGGGCCATTTGAAGTTTTATCAGTATTTGATTTGGGACTCAAGGGTAGCATAGCTTTGAGCGATAGCTTAAATTGACAAGAGGCTCGAGTACTGTATTGTTACAAAATTTCAATGTTTTATGACGCTCCAGTAAATAGTTACGAGCATTTGTATGTTGCAAACTTTGATAGGTGTAGGACGTACCGTATAGAAGTTAGGGACATTTGAAGTTTTTTCAGTGTTTAATTTGGGTCTCAAGGGTACCATAGCTTTGAGCGATAGCTTAAATTTACAAGAGGCTCGAGTACTTTATTGTTACAAAATTTCAAGGTTTTATGACGCTCCAGTAAAAAGTTACAAGCATTTGTATGTTGCAAACTTTGATAAGTGTAGGACGTACCGTATAGAAGTTAGGGCCATTTGAAGTTTTATAAGTGTTCAATTTGGGACTCAAGGGTAGCATAGCTTTGAGCGATAGCTTAAATTGACAAAAGGCTCGAGTACTTTATTGTTACAAAATTTCAAGGTTTTATGACGCTCCAGTAAAAAGTTACATGCATTTGTATGTAACAAATTTTGATAGGTGTAGGACGTACCGTATAGAAGTTAGGGCTATTTGAAGTTTTATCAGTGTTTGATTTGGGACTCAAAGGTAGCATAGCTTTGAGCGATAGCTTAAATTGACAAGAGGCTCGAGTACTTTATTGTTACAAAATTTCAAGGTGTTATGACGCTCCAGTAAAAAGTTCCAAGCATTTGTATGTTGCAAACTTTGATAGGTGTAGGACGTACCGTATTGAAGTTAGGGACATTTGAAGTTTTTTCAGTGTTTAATTTGGGTCTCAAGGGTACCATAGCTTTGAGCGATAGCTTAAATTGACAAGAGGCTCGAGTACTTTATTGTTACAAAATTTCAAGGTTTTATGACGCTCCAGTAAAAAGTTACAAGCATTTCTATGTTGCAAACTTTGATAAGTGTAGGACGTACCATATAGAAGTGAGGGCCATTAGAAGTTTTATAAGTGTTCAATTTGGGACTCAAGGGTAGCATAGCTTTGAGCGATAGCTTAAATTGACAAGAGGCTCGTGTACTTTATTGTTTCAAAATTTCAAGGTTTTATGACGCTCCAGTAAAAAGGAACAAACATTTGTATGTTGCAAACTTTGATAGATGTAGGACGTACCGTATAGAAGTTAGGGCCATTCGAAGTTTTATCAGTGTTTGATTTGGGACTCAAGGGTAGCATAGCTTTTAGCGGTAGCTAAAAATGACAAGTGGCTCGAGTACTTTATTGTTACAAAATTTCAAAGTTTTATGACGCTCTAGTAAAAAGTGACAAGCATTTGTATGTTGTAAACTTTGACAGGTGTAAGACGTACCGTATAGAAATTAGGGCCATTAGAAGTTTTATCAGTGTTTGATTTGGGACTCAAGGGTATTATAGCTTTGAGCGCTGGCTTAAATTGACTAGAGGCTCGAGTACTTTATTGTTAGGGCCATTAGAAGTTTTATCAGTGTTTGATTTGGGACTCAAGGGTATTATAGCTTTGAGCGCTGGCTTAAATTGACTAGAGGCTCGAGTACTTTATTGTTACAAAATTTCAAAGTTTTATGACGCTCCAGTAAAAAGTTACAAGCATTTGTAAGTTGCAAACTTTGATAGGTGTAGGACGTACCGTATAGAATTTAGGGCCATTTGAAATTTTATCAGTGTTTGATTTGGGACTCAAGGGTAGCATAGCTTTGAGCGATAGCTTAAATTGACAAGAGGCTCGAGTACTTTATTGTTACAAAATTTCAAGGTTTTATGACGCTCCAGTAAAAAGTTACAAGCATTTGTATGTTGCACACTTTGATAGGTGTAGGACGTACGGTATAGAAGTTAGGTCCATTTGAAGTTTTATCAGTGTTTGATTTGGAACTCAAGGGTAGTATAGCTTTGAGCGATAGCTTAAATTGACAAGAGGCTCGAGTACTTTATTGTTATAAAATTTCAAGGCTTTATGACGCACCAGTAAAAAATTAAAAGCATTTGTATGTTGCAAAGTTTGATAGGTGTAGGGCGTGCGGTATAGAAGTTAGGGCCATTTGAAGTTTTATCAGCGTTTGATCTGGGGCTCAAGGGTAGCATAGCTTTGAGCGGTAGCTTAAATTGACAAGAGGCTCGAGTACTTAATTGTTACAAAATTTCAAGGTTTTATAACGCTCCAGTAAAAAGTTATAAGCATTTGTATGTTGCAGACTTTGATAGGTGTAGGACGTACCGTATAGAAGTTAGAGCCATTTGAAGTTTTATAATTGTTTGATTTGGGACTCAAGGGTAGCATAGCTTTGAGCGATAGCTTAAATTGACAAGAGGCTCGAGTATTTTTTTGTTACAAAATTTCAAGGTTTTATGACGCTCCAGTAAAAAGTTACAAACATTTGTATGTTGCAAAGTTTTATAGGTTTAGGGCGTACCGTATAGAAGTTAGGGCCATTTGAAGTTTTATCAGTGTTTGATCTGGGACTCAAGGGTAGCATAGCTTTGAGCGATAGCTTAAATTGACAAGAGGCTCGAGTACTTTATTGTTACAAAATTTCAAGGTTTTATGACGCTCCAGTAAAAAGTTATAAGCATATGTATGTTGCAGACTTTGATAGGTGTAGGACGTACCGTATAGAAGTTAGGGCCATTTGAAGTTTTATCAGTGTTTGATTTGGGACTCAAGGGTAGCATAGCTTTGAGCGATAGCTTAAATTGACAAGAGGCTCGAGTACTTTATTGTTACAAAATTTCAAGGTTTTATGACGCTCCAGTAAATAGTTACGAGCATTTGTATGTTGCAAACTTTGATAGGTGTAGGACGTACCGTATAGAAGTTAGGGCCATTTGAAGTTATATCAGTGTTTGATTCGGGACTCAAGGGTAGCATAGCTTTGAGCGATAGCTTAAATTGACAAGAGGCTCGAGTACTTTATTGTTACAAAATTTCAAAGTTTTATGACGCTCCAGTAAAAAGTTACAAGCATTTGTAAGTTGCAAACTTTGATAGGTGTAGGGCGTACCGTATAGAAGTTAGGGCCATTTGAAGTTTTATCAGTGTTTGATCTGGGACTCAAGGGTAGCATAGCTTTGAGCGATAGCTTAAATTGACAAGAGGCGCGAGTACTTTATTGTTACAAAATTTCAAGGTTTTATGACGCTCCAGTAAAAAGTTATAAGCATTTGTATGTTGCAGACTTTGATAGGTGTAGGACGTACCGTATAGAAGTTAGGGCCATTTGAAGTTTTATAAGTGTTTGATTTGGGACTCAAGGGTAGCATAGCTTTGAGCGATAGCTTAAATTGACAAGAGGCTCGAGTATTTTTTTGTTACAAAATTTCAAGGTTTTATGACGCTCCAGTAAAAAGTTACAAACATTTGTATGTTGCAAACTTTGATAGGTGTAGGGCGTACCGTATAGAAGTTAGGGCCATTTGAAGTTTTATCAGTGTTTGATCTGGGACTCATGGGTAGCATAGCTTTGAGCGATAGCTTAAATTGACAAGAGGCTCGAGTACTTTATTGTTACAAAATTTCAAGGTTTTATGACGCTCCAGTAAAAAGTTATAAGCATTTGTATGTTGCAGACTTTGATAGGTGTAGGACGTACCGTATAGAAGTTAGGGCCATTTGAAGTTTTATCAGTGTTTGATTTGGGACTCAAGGGTAGCATAGCTTTGAGCGATAGCTTAAATTGACAAGAGGCTCGAGTACTGTATTGTTACAAAATTTCAAGGTTTTATGACGCTCCAGTAAATAGTTACGAGCATTTGTATGTTGCAAACTTTGATAGGTGTAGGACGTACCGTATAGAAGTTAGGGACATTTGAAGTTTTCCAGTGTTTAATTTGGGTCTCAAGGGTACCATAGCTTTGAGCGATAGCTTAAATTTACAAGAGGCTCGAGTACTTTATTGTTACAAAATTTCAAGGTTTTATGACGCTCCAGTAAAAAGTTACAAGCATTTGTATGTTGCAAACTTTGATAACTGTAGGACGTACCGTATAGAAGTTAGGGCCATTTGAAGTTTTATAAGTGTTCAATTTGGGACTCAAGGGTAGCATAGCTTTGAGCGATAGCTTAAATTGACAAGAGGCTCGAGTACTTTATTGTTACAAAATTTCAAGGTTTTATGACGCTCCAGTAAAAAGTTACAAGCATTTGTATGTTGCAAACTTTGATAACTGTAGGACGTACCGTATAGAAGTTAGGTCCATTTGAAGTTTTATAAGTGTTCAATTTGGGACTCAAGGGTAGCATAGCTTTGAGCGATAGCTTAAATTGACAAGAGGCTCGAGTACTTTATTGTTACAAAATTTCAAGGTTTTATGACGCTCCAGTAAAAAGTTACAAGCATTTGTATGTTGCACACTTTGATAGGTGTAGAACGTACGGTATAGAAGTTAGGTCCATTTGAAGTTTTATCAGTGTTTGATTTGGAAATCAAGGGTAGTATAGCTTTGAGCGATAGCTTAAATTGACAAGAGGCTCGAGTACTTTATTGTTATAAAATTTCAAGGCTTTATGACGCACCAGTAAAAAGTTACAAGCATTTGTATGTTGCAAAGTTTGATAGGTGTAGGGCGTACCGTATAGAAGTTAGGGCCATTTGAAGTTTTATCAGCGTTTGATCTGGGACTCAAGGGTAGCATAGCTTTGAGCGATAGCTTAAATTGACAAGAGGCTCGAGTACTTTATTGTTACAAAATTTCAAGGTTTTATAACGCTCCAGTAAAAAGTTATAAGCATTTGTATGTTGCAGACTTTGATAGGTGTAGGACGTACCGTATAGAAGTTAGGGCCATTTGAAGTTTTATAAGTGTTTGATTTGGGACTCAAGGGTAGCATAGCTTTGAGCGATAGCTTAAATTGACAAGAGGCTCGAGTATTTTTTTGTTACAAAATTTCAAGGTTTTCTGCCGCTCCAGTAAAAAGCTACAAACATTTGAATGTTGCAAACTTTGATAGGTGTAGGACGTACGGTATAGAAGTTAGGGCCATTAGAAGTTTTATAAGTGTTCAATTTGGGACTCAAGGGTAGCATAGCTTTAAGCGATAGCTTAAATTGACAAAAGGCTCGAGTGCTTTATTGTTACAAAATTTCAAGGTTTTATAACGCTCCAGTAAAAAGTTACAAGCATTTGTAGGTTGCAAACTTTTTTAGGTGTAGGACGTACCCTATAGAAGTTAGGGCCATTTGAAGTTTTATCAATGTTTGATTCGGGACTCAAGGGTAGCATAGCTTTGAGCGATAGCTTAAATTGACAAGAGGCTCGAGTACTT
Organism: Clusia tigrina; assembly: GCA_920105625.2. Lineage (NCBI taxonomy): Eukaryota > Metazoa > Arthropoda > Insecta > Diptera > Clusiidae > Clusia > Clusia tigrina. The sequence goes on along the minus strand of OV050033.1, from coordinate 106,860,614 downwards.
TATTGTTACAAAATTTCAAAGTTTTATGACGCTCCAGTAAAAAGTTACAAGCATTTGTAAGTTGCAAACTTTGATAGGTGTAGGGCGTACCGTATAGAAGTTAGGGCCATTTGAAGTTTTATCAGTGTTTGATCTGGGACTCAAGGGTAGCATAGCTTTGAGCGATAGCTTAAATTGACAAGAGGCGCGAGTACTTTATTGTTACAAAATTTCAAGGTTTTATGACGCTCCAGTAAAAAGTTATAAGCATTTGTATGTTGCAGACTTTGATAGGTGTAGGACGTACCGTATAGAAGTTAGGGCCATTTGAAGTTTTATAAGTGTTTGATTTGGGACTCAAGGGTAGCATAGCTTTGAGCGATAGCTTAAATTGACAAGAGGCTCGAGTAATTTATTGTTACAAAATTTCAAGGTTTTATGACGCTCCAGTAAAAAGTTACAAACATTTGTATGTTGCAAACTTTGATAGGTGTAGGGCGTACCGTATAGAAGTTAGGGCCATTTGAAGTTTTATCAGTGTTTGATCTGGGACTCAAGGGTAGCATAGCTTTGAGCGATAGCTTAAATTGACAAGAGGCTCGAGTACTGTATTGTTACAAAATTTCAATGTTTTATGACGCTCCAGTAAATAGTTACGAGCATTTGTATGTTGCAAACTTTGATAGGTGTAGCACGTACCGTATAGAAGTTAGGGACATTTGAAGTTTTTTCAGTGTTTAATTTGGGTCTCAAGGGTACCATAGCTTTGAGCGATAGCTTAAATTTACAAGAGGCTCGAGTACTTTATTGTTACAAAATTTCAAGGTTTTATGACGCTCCAGTAAAAAGTTACAAGCATTTGTATGTTGCAAACTTTGATAAGTGTAGGACGTACCGTATAGAAGTTAGGGCCATTTGAAGTTTTATAAGTGTTCAATTTGGGACTCAAGGGTAGCATAGCTTTGAGCGATAGCTTAAATTGACAAAAGGCTCGAGTACTTTATTGTTACAAAATTTCAAGGTTTTATGACGCTCCAGTAAAAAGTTACATGCATTTGTATGTAACAAATTTTGATAGGTGTAGGACGTACCGTATAGAAGTTAGGGCTATTTGAAGTTTTATCAGTGTTTGATTTGGGACTCAAAGGTAGCATAGTTTTGAGCGATAGCTTAAATTGACAAGAGGCTCGAGTACTTTATTGTTACAAAATTTCAAGGTTTTATGACGCTCCAGTAAAAAGTTCCAAGCATTTGTATGTTGTAAACTTTGACAGGTGTAAGACGTACCGTATAGAAATTAGGGCCATTAGAAGTTTTATCAGTGTTTGATTTGGGACTCAAGGGTATTATAGCTTTGAGCGCTGGCTTAAATTGACTAGAGGCTCGAGTACTTTATTGTTAGGGCCATTAGAAGTTTTATCAGTGTTTGATTTGGGACTCAAGGGTATTATAGCTTTGAGCGCTGGATTAAATTGACTAGAGGCTCGAGTACTTTATTGTTACAAAATTTCAAAGTTTTATGACGCTCCAGTAAAAAGTTACAAGCATTTGTAAGTTGCAAACTTTGATAGGTGTAGGACGTACCGTATAGAATTTAGGGCCATTTGAAATTTTATCAGTGTTTGATTTGGGACTCAAGGGTAGCATAGCTTTGAGCGGTAGCTTAAATTGACAAGAGGCTCGAGTACTTTATTGTTACAAAATTTCCAGGTTTTATGACGCTCCAGTAAAAAGTTACAAGCATTTGTAAGTTGCAAACTTTGATAGGTGTAGGACGTACCGTATAGAATTTAGGGCCATTTGAAATTTTATCAGTGTTTGATTTGGGACTCAAGGGTAGCATAGCTTTGAGCGATAGCTTAAATTGACAAGAGGCTCGAGTACTTTATTGTTATAAAATTTCAAGGCTTTATGACGCACCAGTAAAAAATTAAAAGCATTTGTATGTTGCAAAGTTTGATAGGTGTAGGGCGTGCGGTATAGAAGTTAGGGCCATTTGAAGTTTTATCAGCGTTTGATCTGGGGCTCAAGGGTAGCATAGCTTTGAGCGGTAGCTTAAATTGACAAGAGGCTCGAGTACTTAATTGTTACAAAATTTCAAGGTTTTATAACGCTCCAGTAAAAAGTTATAAGCATTTGTATGTTGCAGACTTTGATAGGTGTAGGACGTACCGTATAGAAGTTAGAGCCATTTGAAGTTTTATAATTGTTTGATTTGGGACTCAAGGGTAGCATAGCTTTGAGCGATAGCTTAAATTGACAAGAGGCTCGAGTATTTTTTTGTTACAAAATTTCAAGGTTTTATGACGCTCCAGTAAAAAGTTACAAACATTTGTATGTTGCAAACTTTGATAGGTGTTGGACGTACCGTATAGAAGTTAGGGCCATTTGAAGTTTTATCAGTGTTTGATTTGGGACTCAAGGGTAGCATAACTTTGAGCGATAGCTTAAATTGACAAGAGGCTCGAGTAATTTATTGTTACAAAATTTCAAGGTTTTATGACGCACCAGTAAAAAGTTACAAACATTTGTATGTTGCAAAGTTTTATAGGTTTAGGGCGTACCGTATAGAAGTTAGGGCCATTTGAAGTTTTATCAGTGTTTGATCTGGGACTCAAGGGTAGCATAGCTTTGAGCGATAGCTTAAATTGACAAGAGGCTCGAGTACTTTATTGTTACAAAATTTCAAGGTTTTATGACGCTCCAGTAAAAAGTTATAAGCATATGTATGTTGCAGACTTTGATAGGTGTAGGACGTACCGTATATAAGTTAGGGCTATTTGAAGTTTTATCAGTGTTTGATTTGGGACTCAAGGGTAGCATAGCTTTGAGCGATAGCTTAAATTGACAAGAGGCTCGAGTACTTTATTGTTACAAAATTTCAAGGTTTTATGACGCTCCAGTAAATAGTTACGAGCATTTGTATGTTGCAAACTTTGATAGGTGTAGGACGTACCGTATAGAAGTTAGGGCCATTTGAAGTTATATCAGTGTTTGATTCGGGACTCAAGGGTAGCATAGCTTTGAGCGATAGCTTAAATTGACAAGAGGCTCGAGTACTTTATTGTTACAAAATTTCAAAGTTTTATGACGCTCCAGTAAAAAGTTACAAGCATTTGTAAGTTGCAAACTTTGATAGGTGTAGGGCGTACCGTATAGAAGTTAGGGCCATTTGAAGTTTTATAAGTGTTTGATTTGGGACTCAAGGGTAGCATAGCTTTGAGCGATAGCTTAAATTGACAAGAGGCTCGAGTATTTTTTTGTTACAAAATTTCAAGGTTTTATGACGCTCCAGTAAAAAGTTACAAACATTTGTATGTTGCAAACTTTGATAGGTGTAGGGCGTACCGTATAGAAGTTAGGGCCATTTGAAGTTTTATCAGTGTTTGATCTGGGACTCATGGGTAGCATAGCTTTGAGCGATAGCTTAAATTGACAAGAGGCTCGAGTACTTTATTGTTACAAAATTTCAAGGTTTTATGACGCTCCAGTAAAAAGTTATAAGCATTCGTATGTTGCAGACTTTGATAGGTGTAGGACGTACCGTATAGAAGTTAGGGCCATTTGAAGTTTTATCAGTGTTTGATTTGGGACTCAAGGGTAGCATAGCTTTGAGCGATAGCTTAAATTGACAAGAGGCTCGAGTACTGTATTGTTACAAAATTTCAATGTTTTATGACGCTCCAGTAAATAGTTACGAGCATTTGTATGTTGCAAACTTTGATAGGTGTAGGACGTACCGTATAGAAGTTAGGGACATTTGAAGTTTTTTCAGTGTTTAATTTGGGTCTCAAGGGTACCATAGCTTTGAGCGATAGCTTAAATTTACAAGAGGCTCGAGTACTTTATTGTTACAAAATTTCAAGGTTTTATGACGCTCCAGTAAAAAGTTACAAGCATTTGTATGTTGCAAACTTTGATAAGTGTAGGACGTACCGTATAGAAGTTAGGGCCATTTGAAGTTTTATAAGTGTTCAATTTGGGACTCAAGGGTAGCATAGCTTTGAGCGATAGCTTAAATTGACAAAAGGCTCGAGTACTTTATTGTTACAAAATTTCAAGGTTTTATGACGCTCCAGTAAAAAGTTACATGCATTTGTATGTAACAAATTTTGATAGGTGTAGGACGTACCGTATAGAAGTTAGGGCTATTTGAAGTTTTATCAGTGTTTGATTTGGGACTCAAAGGTAGCATAGTTTTGAGCGATAGCTTAAATTGACAAGAGGCTCGAGTACTTTATTGTTACAAAATTTCAAGGTTTTATGACGCTCCAGTAAAAAGTTCCAAGCATTTGTATGTTGTAAACTTTGACAGGTGTAAGACGTACCGTATAGAAATTAGGGCCATTAGAAGTTTTATCAGTGTTTGATTTGGGACTCAAGGGTATTATAGCTTTGAGCGCTGGCTTAAATTGACTAGAGGCTCGAGTACTTTATTGTTAGGGCCATTAGAAGTTTTATCAGTGTTTGATTTGGGACTCAAGGGTATTATAGCTTTGAGCGCTGGATTAAATTGACTAGAGGCTCGAGTACTTTATTGTTACAAAATTTCAAAGTTTTATGACGCTCCAGTAAAAAGTTACAAGCATTTGTAAGTTGCAAACTTTGATAGGTGTAGGACGTACCGTATAGAATTTAGGGCCATTTGAAATTTTATCAGTGTTTGATTTGGGACTCAAGGGTAGCATAGCTTTGAGCGGTAGCTTAAATTGACAAGAGGCTCGAGTACTTTATTGTTACAAAATTTCCAGGTTTTATGACGCTCCAGTAAAAAGTTACAAGCATTTGTAAGTTGCAAACTTTGATAGGTGTAGGACGTACCGTATAGAATTTAGGGCCATTTGAAATTTTATCAGTGTTTGATTTGGGACTCAAGGGTAGCATAGCTTTGAGCGATAGCTTAAATTGACAAGAGGCTCGAGTACTTTATTGTTATAAAATTTCAAGGCTTTATGACGCACCAGTAAAAAATTAAAAGCATTTGTATGTTGCAAAGTTTGATAGGTGTAGGGCGTGCGGTATAGAAGTTAGGGCCATTTGAAGTTTTATCAGCGTTTGATCTGGGGCTCAAGGGTAGCATAGCTTTGAGCGGTAGCTTAAATTGACAAGAGGCTCGAGTACTTAATTGTTACAAAATTTCAAGGTTTTATAACGCTCCAGTAAAAAGTTATAAGCATTTGTATGTTGCAGACTTTGATAGGTGTAGGACGTACCGTATAGAAGTTAGAGCCATTTGAAGTTTTATAATTGTTTGATTTGGGACTCAAGGGTAGCATAGCTTTGAGCGATAGCTTAAATTGACAAGAGGCTCGAGTATTTTTTTGTTACAAAATTTCAAGGTTTTATGACGCTCCAGTAAAAAGTTACAAACATTTGTATGTTGCAAACTTTGATAGGTGTTGGACGTACCGTATAGAAGTTAGGGCCATTTGAAGTTTTATCAGTGTTTGATTTGGGACTCAAGGGTAGCATAACTTTGAGCGATAGCTTAAATTGACAAGAGGCTCGAGTAATTTATTGTTACAAAATTTCAAGGTTTTATGACGCACCAGTAAAAAGTTACAAACATTTGTATGTTGCAAAGTTTTATAGGTTTAGGGCGTACCGTATAGAAGTTAGGGCCATTTGAAGTTTTATCAGTGTTTGATCTGGGACTCAAGGGTAGCATAGCTTTGAGCGATAGCTTAAATTGACAAGAGGCTCGAGTACTTTATTGTTACAAAATTTCAAGGTTTTATGACGCTCCAGTAAAAAGTTATAAGCATATGTATGTTGCAGACTTTGATAGGTGTAGGACGTACCGTATATAAGTTAGGGCTATTTGAAGTTTTATCAGTGTTTGATTTGGGACTCAAGGGTAGCATAGCTTTGAGCGATAGCTTAAATTGACAAGAGGCTCGAGTACTTTATTGTTACAAAATTTCAAGGCTTTATGACGCACCAGTAAATAGTTACGAGCATTTGTATGTTGCAAACTTTGATAGGTGTAGGACGTACCGTATAGAAGTTAGGGCCATTTGAAGTTATATCAGTGTTTGATTCGGGACTCAAGGGTAGCATAGCTTTGAGCGATAGCTTAAATTGACAAGAGGCTCGAGTACTTTATTGTTACAAAATTTCAAAGTTTTATGACGCTCCAGTAAAAAGTTACAAGCATTTGTAAGTTGCAAACTTTGATAGGTGTAGGGCGTACCGTATAGAAGTTAGGGCCATTTGAAGTTTTATAAGTGTTTGATTTGGGACTCAAGGGTAGCATAGCTTTGAGCGATAGCTTAAATTGACAAGAGGCTCGAGTATTTTTTTGTTACAAAATTTCAAGGTTTTATGACGCTCCAGTAAAAAGTTACAAACATTTGTATGTTGCAAACTCTGATAGGTGTAGGGCGTACCGTATAGAAGTTAGGGCCATTTGAAGTTTTATCAGTGTTTGATCTGGGACTCATGGGTAGCATAGCTTTGAGCGATAGCTTAAATTGACAAGAGGCTCGAGTACTTTATTGTTACAAAATTTCAAGGTTTTATGACGCTCCAGTAAAAAGTTATAAGCATTCGTATGTTGCAGACTTTGATAGGTGTAGGACGTACCGTATAGAAGTTAGGGCCATTTGAAGTTTTATCAGTGTTTGATTTGGGACTCAAGGGTAGCATAGCTTTGAGCGATAGCTTAAATTGACAAGAGGCTCGAGTACTGTATTGTTACAAAATTTCAAGGTTTTATGACGCTCCAGTAAATAGTTACGAGCATTTGTATGTTGCAAACTTTGATAGGTGTAGGACGTACCGTATAGAAGTTAGGGACATTTGAAGTTTTTCCAGTGTTTAATTTGGGTCTCAAGGGTACCATAGCTTTGAGCGATAGCTTAAATTTACAAGAGGCTCGAGTACTTTATTGTTACAAAATTTCAAGGTTTTATGACGCTCCAGTAAAAAGTTACAAGCATTTGTATGTTGCAAACTTTGATAACTGTAGGACGTACCGTATAGAAGTTAGGGCCATTTGAAGTTTTATAAGTGTTCAATTTGGGACTCAAGGGTAGCATAGCTTTGAGCGATAGCTTAAATTGACAAAAGGCTCGAGTACTTTATTGTTACAAAATTTCAAGGTTTTATGACGCTCCAGTAAAAAGTTACATGCATTTGTATGTAAAAAATTTTGATAGGTGTAGGACGTACCGTATAGAAGTTAGGGCTATTTGAAGTTTTATCAGTGTTTGATTTGGGACTCAAAGGTAGCATAGCTTTGAGCGATAGCTTAAATTGACAAGAGGCTCGAGTACTTTATTGTTACAAAATTTCAAGGTTTAATGACGCTCCAGTAAAAAGTTCCAAGCATTTGTATGTTGCAAACTTTGATAGGTGTAGGACGTACCGTATAGAAGTTAGGGCCATTTGAAGTTTTATCAGTGTTTGATTTGAGACTCAAGGGTAGCATAGCTTTGAGCGATAACTTAAATTGACAAGAGGCTCGAGTACTTTATTGTTACAAAATTTCAAGGTTTTATGACGCTCCAGTAAAAAGTTACATGCATTTGTATGTTGCAAACTTGGATAGGTGTAGGACGTACCGTATAGAAGTTAGGGCCATTTGAAGTTTTATCAGTGTTTGATTCGGGACTCAATGGTAGCATAGCTTTGAGCGATAGCTTAAATTGACAAGAGGCTCGAGTACTTTATTGTTACAAAATTTCAAGGTTTTATGACGCTCCAGTAAAAAGTTACAAGCATTTGTATGTTGCAAACTTTGGTAGGTGCCGGACGTACCGTATAGAAGTTAAGGCCATTTGAAGTTTTATCAGTGTTCGATTTGGGACTCAAGGGTAGCATAGCTTTGAGCGATAGCTTAAATTGACAAGAGGCTCGATTACTTTATTGTTACAAAATTTCAAGGTTCTATGACGCTCCAGTAAAAAGTTACATGTATTTGTATGTTGCAAACTTTGACAGGTGTAGGACGTACCGTATAGAAGTTAGGGCCATTTGAAGTTTTATCAGTGTTTGATTCGGGACTCAAGGGTAGCATAGCTGTGAGCGATAGCTTAAATTGACAAGAGGCTCGAGTACTTTATTGTTGCAAAATTTCAAGGTTTTATGACGCTCCAGTAAAAAGTTACATGCATTTGTATGTTGCAAACTTTGATAGGTGTAGGACGTACCGTATAGAAGTTAGGGCCATTTGAAGTTATATCAGTGTTTGATTCGGGACTCAAGGGTAGCATAGCTTTGAGCGATAGCTTAAATTGACAAGAGGCTCGAGTACTTTATTGTTACAAAATTTCAAAGTTTTATGACGCTCCAGTAAAAAGTTACAAGCATTTGTAAGTTGCAAACTTTGATAGGTATAGGGCGTACCGTATAGAAGTTAGGGCCATTTGAAGTTTTACCAGTGTTTGATCTGGGACTCAAGGGTAGCATAGCTTGGAGCGATAGCTTAAATTGACAAGAGGCGCGAGTACTTTATTGTTACAAAATTTCAAGGTTTTATGACGCTCCAGTAAAAAGTTATAAGCATTTGTATGTTGCAGACTTTGATAGGTGTAGGACGTACCGTATAGAAGTTAGGGCCATTTGAAGTTTTATAAGTGTTTGATTTGGGACTCAAGGGTAGCATAGCTTTGAGCGATAGCTTAAATTGACAAGAGGCTCGAGTATTTTTTTGTTACAAAATTTCAAGGTTTTATGACGCTCCAGTAAAAAGTTACAAACATTTGTATGTTGCAAACTTTGATAGGTGTAGGGCGTACCGTATAGAAGTTAGGGCCATTTGAAGTTTTATCAGTGTTTGATCTGGGACTCAAGGGTAGCATAGCTTTGAGCGATAGCTTAAATTGACAAGAGGCTCGAGTACTTTATTGTTACAAAATTTCAAGGTTTTATGACGCTCCAGTAAAAAGTTATAAGCATTTGTATGTTGCAGACTTTGATAGGTGTAGGACGTACCGTATAGAAGTTAGGGCCATTTGAAGTTTTATCAGTGTTTGATTTGGGACTCAAGGGTAGCATAGCTTTGAGCGATAGCTTAAATTGACAAGAGGCTCGAGTACTGTATTGTTACAAAATTTCAAGGTTTTATGACGCTCCAGTAAATAGTTACGAGCATTTGTATGTTGCAAACTTTGATAGGTGTAGGACGTACCGTATAGAAGTTAGGGACATTTGAAGTTTTTCCAGTGTTTAATTTGGGTCTCAAGGGTACCATAGCTTTGAGCGATAGCTAAAATTTACAAGAGGCTCGAGTACTTTATTGTTACAAAATTTCAAGGTTTTATGACGCTCCAGTAAAAAGTTACAAGCATTTGTATGTTGCAAACTTTGATAAGTGTAGGACGTACCGTATAGAAGTTAGGGCCATTTGAAGTTTTATAAGTGTTCAATTTGGGACTCAAGGGTAGCATAGCTTTGAGCGATAGCTTAAATTGACAAAAGGCTCGAGTACTTTATTGTTACAAAATTTCAAGGTTTTATGACGCTCCAGTAAAAAGTTACATGCATTTGTATGTAACAAATTTTGATAGGTGTAGGACGTACCGTATAGAAGTTAGGGCTCTTTGAAGTTTTATCAGTGTTTGATTTGGGACTCAAAGGTAGCATAGCTTTGAGCGATAGCTTAAATTGACAAGAGGCTCGAGTACTTTATTGTTACAAAATTTCAAGGTTTTCTGACGCTCCAGTAAAAAGTTCCAAGCATTTGTATGTTGCAAACTTTGATAGGTGTAGGACGTACCGTATAGAAGTTAGGGCCATTTGAAGTTTTATCAGTGTTTGATTTGAGACTCAAGGGTAGCATAGCTTTGAGCGATAACTTAAATTGACAAGAGGCTCGAGTACTTTATTGTTACAAAATTTCAAGTTTTTATGACGCTCCAGTAAAAAGTTACATGCATTTGTATGTTGCAAACTTTGATAGGTGTAGGACGTACCGTATAGAAGTTAGGGCCATTTGAAGTTTTATCAGTGTTTGATTCGGGACTCAATGGTAGCATAGCTTTGAGCGATAACTTAAATTGACAAGAGGCTCGAGTACTTTATTGTTACAAAATTTCAAGGTTTTATGACGCTCCAGTAAAAAGTTACAAGCATTTGTATGTTGCAAACTTTGGTAGGTGCAGGACGTACCGTATAGAAGTTAAGGCCATTTGAAGTTTTATCAGTGTTCGATTTGGGACTCAAGGGTAGCATAGCTTTGAGCGATAGCTTAAATTGACAAGTGGCTCGATTACTTTATTGTTACAAAATTTCAATGTTCTATGACGCTCCAGTAAAAAGTTACATGTATTTGTATGTTGCAAACTTTGACAGGTGTAGGACGTACCGTATAGAAGTTAGGGCCATTTGAAGTTTTATCAGTGTTTGATTCGGGACTCAACGGTAGCATAGCTGTGAGCGATAGCTTAAATTGACAAGAGGCTCGAGTACTTTATTGTTGCAAAATTTCAAGGTTTTATGACGCTCCAGTAAAAAGTTACATGCATTTGTATGTTGCAAACTTTGATAGGTGTAGGACGTACCGTATAGAAGTTAGGGCCATTTGAAGTTATATCAGTGTTTGATTCGGGACTCAAGGGTAGCATAGCTTTGAGCGATAGCTTAAATTGACAAGAGGCTCGAGTACTTTATTGTTACAAAATTTCAAAGTTTTATGACGCTGCAGTAAAAAGTTACAAGCATTTGTAAGTTGCAAACTTTGATAGGTGTAGGGCGTACCGTATAGAAGTTAGGGCCATTTGAAGTTTTATCAGTGTTTGATCTGGGACTCAAGGGTAGCATAGCTTTGAGCGATAGCTTAAATTGACAAGAGGCGCGAGTACTTTATTGTTACAAAATTTCAAGGTTTTATGACGCTCCAGTAAAAAGTTATAAGCATTTGTATGTTGCAGACTTTGATAGGTGTAGGACGTACCGTATAGAAGTTAGGGCCATTTGAAGTTTTATAAGTGTTTGATTTGGGACTCAAGGGTAGCATAGCTTTGAGCGATAGCTTAAATTGACAAGAGGCTCGAGTATTTTTTTGTTACAAAATTTCAAGGTTTTATGACGCTCCAGTAAAAAGTTACAAACATTTGTATGTTGCAAACTTTGATAGGTGTAGGGCGTACCGTATAGAAGTTAGGGACATTTGAAGTTTTATCAGTGTTTGATCTGGGACTCAAGGGTAGCATAGCTTTGAGCGATAGCTTAAATTGACAAGAGGCTCGAGTACTTTATTGTTACAAAATTTCAAGGTTTTATGACGCTCCAGTAAAAAGTTATAAGCATTTGTATGTTGCAGACTTTGATAGGTGTAGGACGTACCGTATAGAAATTAGGGCTATTTGAAGTTTTATCAGTGTTTGATTTGGGACTCAAAGGTAGCATAGCTTTGAGCGATAGCTTAAATTGACAAGAGGCTCGAGTACTTTATTGTTACAAAATTTCAAGGTTTTATGACGCTCCAGTAAAAAGTTCCAAGCATTTGTATGTTGCAAACTTTGATAGGTGTAGGACGTACCGTATAGAAGTTAGAGACATTTGAAGTTTTTTCAGTGTTTAATTTGGGTCTCAAGGGTATTATAGCTTTGAGCGATAGCTTAAATTGACAAGAGGCTCGAGTACTTTATTGTTACAAAATTTCAAGGTTTTATGACGCTCCAGTAAAAAGTTACAAGCATTTCTATGTTGCAAACTTTGATAAGTGTAGGACGTACCATATAGAAGTGAGGGCCATTAGAAGTTTTATAAGTGTTCAATTTGGGACTCAAGGGTAGCATAGCTTTGAGCGATAGCTTAAATTGACAAGAGGCTCGTGTACTTTATTGTTTCAAAATTTCAAGGTTTTATGACGCTCCAGTAAAAAGTTACATGCATTTGTATGTTGCAAACTTTGATAGGTGTAGGACGTACCGTATAGAAGTTAGGGCCATTTGAAGTTATATCAGTGTTTGATTCGGGACTCAAGGGTAGCATAGCTTTGAGCGATAGCTTAAATTGACAAGAGGCTCGAGTACTTTATTGTTACAAAATTTCAAAGTTTTATGACGCTCCAGTAAAAAGTTACAAGCATTTGTAAGTTGCAAACTTTGATAGGTGTAGGGCGTACCGTATAGAAGTTAGGGCCATTTGAAGTTTTATCAGTGTTTGATCTGGGACTCAAGGGTAGCATAGCTTTGAGCGATAGCTTAAATTGACAAGAGGCGCGAGTACTTTATTGTTACAAAATTTCAAGGTTTTATGACGCTCCAGTAAAAAGTTATAAGCATTTGTATGTTGCAGACTTTGATAGGTGTAGGACGTACCGTATAGAAGTTAGGGCCATTTGAAGTTTTATCAGTGTTTGATCTGGGACTCAAGGGTAGCATAGCTTTGAGCGATAGCTTAAATTGACAAGAGGCGCGAGTACTTTATTGTTACAAAATTTCAAGGTTTTATGACGCTCCAGTAAAAAGTTCCAAGCATTTGTATGTTGCAAACTTTGATAGGTGTAGGACGTACCGTATAGAAGTTAGGGCCATTTGTAGTTTTATCAGTGTTTGATTTGAGACTCAAGGGTAGCATAGCTTTGAGCGATAACTTAAATTGACAAGAGGCTCGAGTACTGTATTGTTACAAAATTTCAAGGTTTTATGACGCTCCAGTAAATAGTTACGAGCATTTGTATGTTGCAAACTTTGATAGGTGTAGGACGTACCGTATAGAAGTTAGGGACATTTGAAGTTTTTTCAGTGTTTAATTTGGGTCTCAAGGGTACCATAGCTTTGAGCGATAGCTTAAATTGACAAGAGGCTCGAGTATTTTATTGTTACAAAATTTCAAGGTTTTATGACGCTCCAGTAAAAAGTTATAAGCATTTGTATGTTGCAGACTTTGATAGGTGTAGGACGTACCGTATAGAAGTTAGGGCCATTTGAAGTTTTATCAGTGTTTGATTTGGGACTCAAGGGTAGCATAGCTTTGAGCGATAGCTTAAATTGACAAGAGGCTCGAGTACTGTATTGTTACAAAATTTCAAGGTTTTATGACGCTCCAGTAAATAGTTACGAGCATTTGTATGTTGCAAACTTTGATAGGTGTAGGACGTACCGTATAGAAGTTAGGGACATTTGAAGTTTTTTCAGTGTTTAATTTGGGTCTCAAGGGTACCATAGCTTTGAGCGATAGCTTAAATTTACAAGAGGCTCGAGTACTTTATTGTTACAAAATTTCAAGGTTTTATGAAGCTCCAGTAAAAAGTTACAAGCATTTGTATGTTGCAAACTTTGATAAGTGTAGGACGTACCGTATAGAAGTTAGGGCCATTTGAAGTTTTATAAGTGTTCAATTTGGGACTCAAGTGTAGCATAGCTTTGAGCGATAGCTTAAATTGACAAAAGGCTCGAGTACTTTATTGTTACAAAATTTCAAGGTTTTATGACGCTCCAGTAAAAAGTTACATGCATTTGTATGTAACAAATTTTGATAGGTGTAGGACGTACCGTATAGAAGTTAGGGCTATTTGAAGTTTTATCAGTGTTTGATTTGGGACTCAAAGGTAGCATAGCTTTGAGCGATATCTTAAATTGACAAGAGGCTCGAGTACTTTATTGTTACAAAATTTCAAGGTTTTAGACGCTCCAGTAAAAAGTTCCAAGCATTTGTATGTTGCAAACTTTGATAGGTGTAGGACGTACCGTATAGAAGTTAGGGCCATTTGAAGTTTTATCAGTGTTTGATTTGAGACTCAAGGGTAGAATAGCTTTGAGCGATAACTTAAATTGACAAGAGGCTCGAGTACTTTATTGTTACAAAATTTCAAGGTTTTATGACGCACCAGTAAAAAGTTACATGCATTTGTATGTTGCAAACTTTGATAGGTGTAGGACGTACCGTAAAGAAGTTAGGGCCATTTTAAGTTTTATCAGTGTTTGATTCGGGACTCAAGGGTAGCATAGCTTTGAGCGATAGCGTAAATTGACAACAGGCTCGAGTACTTTATTGTTACAAAATTTCAAGGTTTTATGACGCTCCAGTAAAAAGTTACAAGCATTTGTATGTTGCAAACTTTGGTAGGTGCAGGACGTACCGTATAGAAGTTAAGGCCATTTGAAGTTTTATCAGTGTTCGATTTGGGACTCAAGGGTAGCATAGCTTTGAGCGATAGCTTAAATTTACAAGAGGCTCGATTACTTTATTGTTACAAAATTTCAAGGTTCTATGACGCTCCAGTAAAAAGTTACATGTATTTGTATTTTGCAAACTTTGACAGGTGTAGGACGTACCGTATAGAAGTTAGGGCCATTTGAAGTTTTATCAGTGTTTGATTTGGGACTCAAGGGTAGCATAGCTTTGAGCGATAGCTTAAATTGACAAGAGGCTCGAGTATTTTTTTGTTACAAAATTTCAAGGTTTTATGACGCTCCAGTAAAAAGTTACAAACATTTGTATGTTGCAAACTTTGATAGGTGTAGGGCGTACCGTATAGAAGTTAGGGCCATTTGAAGTTTTATCAGTGTTTGATCTGGGACTCAAGGGTAGCATAGCTTTGAGCGATAGCTTAAATTGACAAGAGGCTCGAGTACTTTATTGTTACAAAATTTCAAGATTTTATGACGCTCCAGTAAAAAGTAATAAGCATTTGTATGTTGCAGACTTTGATAGGTGTAGGACGTACCGTATAGACGTTAGGGCCATTTGAAGTTTTATCAGTGTTTGATTTGGGACTCAAGGGTAGCATAGCTTTGAGCGATAGCTTAAATTGACAAGAGGCTCGAGTACTGTATTGTTACAAAATTTCCAGGTTTTATGACGCTCCAGTAAATAGTTACGAGCATTTGTATGTTGCAAACTTTGATAGGTGTAGGACGTACCGTATAGAAGTTAGGGACATTTGAAGTTTTTTCAGTGTTTAATTTGGGTCTCAAGGGTACCATAGCTTTGAGCGATAGCTTAAATTGACAACAGGCTCGAGTACTTTATTGTTACAAAATTTCAAGGTTTTATGACGCTCCAGTAAAAAGTTACATGCATTTGTATGTTGCAAACTTTGATAGGTGTAGGACGTACCGTATAGAAGTTAGGGCCATTTGAAGTTATATCAGTGTTTGATTCGGGACTCAAGGGTAGCATAGCTTTGAGCGATAGCTTAAATTGACAAGAGGCTCGAGTACCTTATTGTTACAAAATTTCAAAGTTTTATGACGCTCCAGTAAAAAGTTACAAGCATTTGTAAGTTGCAAACTTTGATAGGTGTAGGACGTACCGTATAGAAGTTAGGGCCATTTGAAGTTTTATCAGTGTTTGATTTGAGAGTCAAGGGTAGCATAGCTTTGAGCGATAACTTAAATTGACAAGAGGCTCGAGTACTTTATTGTTACAAAATTTCAAGGTTTTATGACGCTCCAGTAAAAAGTTACATGCATTTGTATGTTGCAAACTTTGATAGGTGTAGGACGTACCGTATAGAAGTTAGGGCCATTTGAAGTTTTATAAGTGTTCAATTTGGGACTCAAGTGTAGCATAGCTTTGAGCGATAGCTTAAATTGACAACAGGCTCGAGTACTTTATTGTTACAAAATTTCAAGGTTTTATGACGCTCCAGTAAAAAGTTACATGCATTTGTATGTAACAAATTTTGATAGGTGTAGGACGTACCGTATAGAAGTTAGGGCTATTTGAAGTTTTATCAGTGTTTGATTTGGGACTCAAAGGTAGCATAGCTTTGAGCGATAGCTTAAATTGACAAGAGGCTCGAGTACTTTATTGTTACAAAATTTCAAGGTTTTATGACGCTCCAGTAAAAAGTTCCAAGCATTTGTATGTTGCAAACTTTGATAGGTGTAGGACGTACCGTATAGAAGTTAGGGCCATTTGAAGTTTTATCAGTGTTTGATTTGAGAGTCAAGGGTAGCATAGCTTTGAGCGATAACTTAAATTGACAAGAGGCTCGAGTACTTTATTGTTACAAAATTTCAAGGTTTTATGACGCTCCAGTAAAAAGTTACATGCATTTGTATGTTGCAAACTTTGATAGGTGTAGGACGTACCGTATAGAAGTTAGGGCCATTTGAAGTTTTATCAGTGTTTGATTCGGGACTCAAGGGTAGCATAGCTTTGAGCGATAGCTTAAATTGACAAGAGGCTCGAGTACTTTATTGTTACAAAATTTCAAGGTTTTATGACGCTCCAGTAAAAAGTTACAAGCATTTGTATGTTGCAAACTTTGGTAGGTGCAGGACGTACCGTATAGAAGTTAAGGCCATTTGAAGTTTTATCAGTGTTCGATTTGGGACTCAAGGGTAGCATAGCTTTGAGCGATAGCTTAAATTGACAAGAGGCTCGATTAGTTTATTGTTACAAAATTTCAAGGTTCTATGACGCTCCAGTAAAAAGTTACATGTATTTGTATGTTGCAAACTTTGACAGGTGTAGGACGTACCGTATAGAAGTTAGGGCCATTTGAAGTTTTATCAGTGTTTGATTCGGGACTCAAGGGTAGCATAGCTGTGAGCGATAGCTTAAATTGACAAGAGGCTCGAGTACTTTATTGTTACAAAATTTCAAGGTTTTATGACGCTCCAGTAAAAAGTTACATGCATTTGTATGTTGCAAACTTTGATAGGTGTAGGACGTACCGTATAGAAGTTAGGGCCATTTGAAGTTATATCAGTGTTTGATTCGGGACTCAAGGGTAGCATAGCTTTGAGCGATAGCTTAAATTGACAAGAGGCTCGAGTACCTTATTGTTACAAAATTTCAAAGTTTTATGACGCTCCAGTAAAAAGTTACAAGCATTTGTAAGTTGCAAACTTTGATAGGTGTAGGGCGTACCGTATAGAAGTTAAGGCCATTTGAAGTTTTATCAGTGTTTGATCTGGGACTCAAGGGTAGCATAGCTTTGAGCGATAGCTTAAATTGACAAGAGGCGCGAGTACTTTATTGTTACAAAATTTCAAGGTTTTATGACGCTCCAGTAAAAAGTTCCAAGCATTTGTATGTTGCAAACTTTGATAGGTGTAGGACGTACCGTATAGAAGTTAGGGCCATTTGTAGTTTTATCAGTGTTTGATTTGAGACTCAAGGGTAGCATAGCTTTGAGCGATAACTTAAATTGACAAGAGGCTCGAGTACTGTATTGTTACAAAATTTCAAGGTTTTATGACGCTCCAGTAAATAGTTACGAGCATTTGTATGTTGCAAACTTTGATAGGTGTAGGACGTACCGTATAGAAGTTAGGGACATTTGAAGTTTTTTCAGTGTTTAATTTGGGTCTCAAGGGTACCATAGCTTTGAGCGATAGCTTAAATTTACAAGAGGCTTGAGTACTTTATTGTTACAAAATTTCAAGGTTTTATGACGCTCCAGTAAAAAGTTACAAGCATTTGTATGTTGCAAACTTTGGTAGGTGCAGGACGTACCGTATAGAAGTTAAAGCCATTTGAAGTTTTATCAGTGTTCGATTTGGGACTCAAGGGTAGCATAGCTTTGAGCGATAGCTTAAATTGACAAGAGGCTCGAGTATTTTATTGTTACAAAATTTCAAGGTTTTATGACGCTCCAGTAAAAAGTTATAAGCATTTGTATGTTGCAGACTTTGATAGGTGTAGGACGTACCGTATAGAAGTTAGGGCCATTTGAAGTTTTATCAGTGTTTGATTTGGGACTCAAGGGTAGCATAGCTTTGAGCGATAGCTTAAATTGACAAGAGGCTCGAGTACTGTATTGTTACAAAATTTCAAGGTTTTATGACGCTCCAGTAAAAAGTTACGAGCATTTGTATGTTGCAAACTTTGATAGGTGTAGGACGTACCGTATAGAAGTTAGGGACATTTGAAGTTTTTTCAGTGTTTAATTTGGGTCTCAAGGGTACCATAGCTTTGAGCGATAGCTTAAATTTACAAGAGGCTCGAGTACTTTATTGTTACAAAATTTCAAGGTTTTATGAAGCTCCAGTAAAAAGTCACAAGCATTTGTATGTTGCAAACTTTGATAAGTGTAGGACGTACCGTATAGAAGTTAGGGCCATTTGAAGTTTTATAAGTGTTCAATTTGGGACTCAAGTGTAGCATAGCTTTGAGCGATAGCTTAAATTGACAAAAGGCTCGAGTACTTTATTGTTACAAAATTTCAAGGTTTTATGACGCTCCAGTAAAAAGTTACATGCATTTGTATGTAACAAATTTTGATAGGTGTAGGACGTACCGTATAGAAGTTAGGGCTATTTGAAGTTTTATCAGTGTTTGATTTGGGACTCAAAGGTAGCATAGCTTTGAGCGATATCTTAAATTGACAAGAGGCTCGAGTACTTTATTGTTACAAAATTTCAAGGTTTTAGACGCTCCAGTAAAAAGTTCCAAGCATTTGTATGTTGCAAACTTTGATAGGTGTAGGACGTACCGTATAGAAGTTAGGGCCATTTGAAGTTTTATCAGTGTTTGATTTGAGACTCAAGGGTAGAATAGCTTTGAGCGATAACTTAAATTGACAAGAGGCTCGAGTACTTTATTGTTACAAAATTTCAAGGTTTTATGACGCACCAGTAAAAAGTTACATGCATTTGTATGTTGCAAACTTTGATAGGTGTAGGACGTACCGTAAATAAGTTAGGGCCATTTGAAGTTTTATCAGTGTTTGATTCGGGACTCAAGGGTAGCATAGCTTTGAGCAATAGCGTAAATTGACAACAGGCTCGAGTACTTTATTGTTACAAAATTTCAAGGTTTTATGACGCTCCAGTAAAAAGTTACAAGCATTTGTATGTTGCAAACTTTGGTAGGTGCAGGACGTACCGTATAGAAGTTAAGGCCATTTGAAGTTTTATCAGTGTTCGATTTGGGACTCAAGGGTAGCATAGCTTTGAGCGATAGCTTAAATTTACAAGAGGCTCGATTACTTTATTGTTACAAAATTTCAAGGTTCTATGACGCTCCAGTAAAAAGTTACATGTATTTGTATGTTGCAAACTTTGACAGGTGTAGGACGTACCGTATAGAAGTTAGGGCCATTTGAAGTTTTATCAGTGTTTGATTTGGGACTCAAGGGTAGCATAGCTTTGAGCGATAGCTTAAATTGACAAGAGGCTCGAGTATTTTTTTGTTACAAAATTTCAAGGTTTTATGACGCTCCAGTAAAAAGTTACAAACATTTGTATGTTGCAAACTTTGATAGGTGTAGGGCGTACCGTATAGAAGTTAGGGCCATTTGAAGTTTTATCAGTGTTTGATCTGGGACTCAAGGGTAGCATAGCTTTGAGCGATAGCTTAAATTGACAAGAGGCTCGAGTACTTTATTGTTACAAAATTTCAAGATTTTATGACGCTCCAGTAAAAAGTAATAAGCATTTGTATGTTGCAGACTTTGATAGGTGTAGGACGTACCGTATAGACGTTAGGGCCATTTGAAGTTTTATCAGTGTTTGATTTGGGACTCAAGGGTAGCATAGCTTTGAGCGATAGCTTAAATTGACAAGAGGCTCGAGTACTGTATTGTTACAAAATTTCCAGGTTTTATGACGCTCCAGTAAATAGTTACGAGCATTTGTATGTTGCAAACTTTGATAGGTGTAGGACGTACCGTATAGAAGTTAGGGACATTTGAAGTTTTTTCAGTGTTTAATTTGGGTCTCAAGGGTACCATAGCTTTGAGCGATAGCTTAAATTGACAACAGGCTCGAGTACTTTATTGTTACAAAATTTCAAGGTTTTATGACGCTCCAGTAAAAAGTTACATGCATTTGTATGTTGCAAACTTTGATAGGTGTAGGACGTACCGTATAGAAGTTAGGGCCATTTGAAGTTATATCAGTGTTTGATTCGGGACTCAAGGGTAGCATAGCTTTGAGCGATAGCTTAAATTGACAAGAGGCTCGAGTACCTTATTGTTACAAAATTTCAAAGTTTTATGACGCTCCAGTAAAAAGTTACAAGCATTTGTAAGTTGCAAACTTTGATAGGTGTAGGACGTACCGTATAGAAGTTAGGGCCATTTGAAGTTTTATCAGTGTTTGATTTGAGAGTCAAGGGTAGCATAGCTTTGAGCGATAACTTAAATTGACAAGAGGCTCGAGTACTTTATTGTTACAAAATTTCAAGGTTTTATGACGCTCCAGTAAAAAGTTACATGCATTTGTATGTTGCAAACTTTGATAGGTGTAGGACGTACCGTATAGAAGTTAGGGCCATTTGAAGTTTTATAAGTGTTCAATTTGGGACTCAAGTGTAGCATAGCTTTGAGCGATAGCTTAAATTGACAACAGGCTCGAGTACTTTATTGTTACAAAATTTCAAGGTTTTATGACGCTCCAGTAAAAAGTTACATGCATTTGTATGTAACAAATTTTGATAGGTGTAGGACGTACCGTATAGAAGTTAGGGCTATTTGAAGTTTTATCAGTGTTTGATTTGGGACTCAAAGGTAGCATAGCTTTGAGCGATAGCTTAAATTGACAAGAGGCTCGAGTACTTTATTGTTACAAAATTTCAAGGTTTTATGACGCTCCAGTAAAAAGTTCCAAGCATTTGTATGTTGCAAACTTTGATAGGTGTAGGACGTACCGTATAGAAGTTAGGGCCATTTGAAGTTTTATCAGTGTTTGATTTGAGAGTCAAGGGTAGCATAGCTTTGAGCGATAACTTAAATTGACAAGAGGCTCGAGTACTTTATTGTTACAAAATTTCAAGGTTTTATGACGCTCCAGTAAAAAGTTACATGCATTTGTATGTTGCAAACTTTGATAGGTGTAGGACGTACCGTATAGAAGTTAGGGCCATTTGAAGTTTTATCAGTGTTTGATTTGGGACTCAAGGGTAGCATAGCTTTGAGCGATAGCTTAAATTGACAAGAGGCTCGAGTACTTTATTGTTACAAAATTTCAAGGTTTTATGACGCTCCAGTAAAAAGTTACAAGCATTTGTATGTTGCAAACTTTGGTAGGTGCAGGACGTACCGTATAGAAGTTAAGGCCATTTGAAGTTTTATCAGTGTTCGATTTGGGACTCAAGGGTAGCATAGCTTTGAGCGATAGCTTAAATTGACAAGAGGCTCGATTAGTTTATTGTTACAAAATTTCAAGGTTCTATGACGCTCCAGTAAAAAGTTACATGTATTTGTATGTTGCAAACTTTGACAGGTGTAGGACGTACCGTATAGAAGTTAGGGCCATTTGAAGTTATATCAGTGTTTGATTCGGGACTCAAGGGTAGCATAGCTTTGAGCGATAGCTTAAATTGACAAGAGGCTCGAGTACCTTATTGTTACAAAATTTCAAAGTTTTATGACGCTCCAGTAAAAAGTTACAAGCATTTGTAAGTTGCAAACTTTGATAGGTGTAGGACGTACCGTATAGAAGTTAGGGCCATTTGAAGTTTTATCAGTGTTTGATTTGAGAGTCAAGGGTAGCATAGCTTTGAGCGATAACTTAAATTGACAAGAGGCTCGAGTACTTTATTGTTACAAAATTTCAAGGTTTTATGACGCTCCAGTAAAAAGTTACATGCATTTGTATGTTGCAAACTTTGATAGGTGTAGGACGTACCGTATAGAAGTTAGGGCCATTTGAAGTTTTATAAGTGTTCAATTTGGGACTCAAGTGTAGCATAGCTTTGAGCGATAGCTTAAATTGACAACAGGCTCGAGTACTTTATTGTTACAAAATTTCAAGGTTTTATGACGCTCCAGTAAAAAGTTACATGCATTTGTATGTAACAAATTTTGATAGGTGTAGGACGTACCGTATAGAAGTTAGGGCTATTTGAAGTTTTATCAGTGTTTGATTTGGGACTCAAAGGTAGCATAGCTTTGAGCGATAGCTTAAATTGACAAGAGGCTCGAGTACTTTATTGTTACAAAATTTCAAGGTTTTATGACGCTCCAGTAAAAAGTTCCAAGCATTTGTATGTTGCAAACTTTGATAGGTGTAGGACGTACCGTATAGAAGTTAGGGCCATTTGAAGTTTTATCAGTGTTTGATTTGAGAGTCAAGGGTAGCATAGCTTTGAGCGATAACTTAAATTGACAAGAGGCTCGAGTACTTTATTGTTACAAAATTTCAAGGTTTTATGACGCTCCAGTAAAAAGTTACATGCATTTGTATGTTGCAAACTTTGATAGGTGTAGGACGTACCGTATAGAAGTTAGGGCCATTTGAAGTTTTATCAGTGTTTGATTCGGGACTCAAGGGTAGCATAGCTTTGAGCGATAGCTTAAATTGACAAGAGGCTCGAGTACTTTATTGTTACAAAATTTCAAGGTTTTATGACGCTCCAGTAAAAAGTTACAAGCATTTGTATGTTGCAAACTTTGGTAGGTGCAGGACGTACCGTATAGAAGTTAAGGCCATTTGAAGTTTTATCAGTGTTCGATTTGGGACTCAAGGGTAGCATAGCTTTGAGCGATAGCTTAAATTGACAAGAGGCTCGATTAGTTTATTGTTACAAAATTTCAAGGTTCTATGACGCTCCAGTAAAAAGTTACATGTATTTGTATGTTGCAAACTTTGACAGGTGTAGGACGTACCGTATAGAAGTTAGGGCCATTTGAAGTTTTATCAGTGTTTGATTCGGGACTCAAGGGTAGCATAGCTGTGAGCGATAGCTTAAATTGACAAGAGGCTCGAGTACTTTATTGTTACAAAATTTCAAGGTTTTATGACGCTCCAGTAAAAAGTTACATGCATTTGTATGTTGCAAACTTTGATAGGTGTAGGACGTACCGTATAGAAGTTAGGGCCATTTGAAGTTATATCAGTGTTTGATTCGGGACTCAAGGGTAGCATAGCTTTGAGCGATAGCTTAAATTGACAAGAGGCTCGAGTACCTTATTGTTACAAAATTTCAAAGTTTTATGACGCTCCAGTAAAAAGTTACAAGCATTTGTAAGTTGCAAACTTTGATAGGTGTAGGGCGTACCGTATAGAAGTTAAGGCCATTTGAAGTTTTATCAGTGTTTGATCTGGGACTCAAGGGTAGCATAGCTTTGAGCGATAGCTTAAATTGACAAGAGGCGCGAGTACTTTATTGTTACAAAATTTCAAGGTTTTATGACGCTCCAGTAAAAAGTTATAAGCATTTGTATGTTGCAGACTTTGATAGGTGTAGGACGTACCGTATAGAAGTTAGGGCCATTTGAAGTTTTATAAGTGTTTGATTTGGGACTCAAGGGTAGCATAGCTTTGAGCGATAGCTTAAATTGACAAGAGGCTCGAGTATTTTTTTGTTACAAAATTTCAAGGTTTTATGACGCTCCAGTAAAAAGTTACAAACATTTGTATGTTGCAAACTTTGATAGGTGTAGGGCGTACCGTATAGAAGTTAGGGCCATTTGAAGTTTTATCAGTGTTTGATCTGGGACTCAAGGGTAGCATAGCTTTGAGCGATAGCTTAAATTGACAAGAGGCTCGAGTACTTTATTGTTACAAAATTTCAAGGTTTTATGACGCTCCAGTAAAAAGTTATAAGCATTTGTATGTTGCAGACTTTGATAGGTGTAGGACGTACCGTATAGAAGTTAGGGCCATTTGAAGTTTTATCAGTGTTTGATTTGGGACTCAAGGGTAGCGTAGCTTTGAGCGATAGCTTAAATTGACAAGAGGCTCGAGTACTGTATTGTTACTAAATTTCAAGGTTTTATGACGCTCCAGTAAATAGTTACGAGCATTTGTATGTTGCAAACTTTGATAGGTGTAGGACGTACCGTATAGAAGTTAGGGACATTTGAAGTTTTTTCAGTGTTTAATTTGGGTCTCAAGGGTACCATAGCTTTGAGCGATAGCTTAAATTTACAAGAGGCTCGAGTACTTTATTGTTACAAAATTTCAAGGTTTTATGACGCTCCAGTAAAAAGTTACAAGCATTTGTATGTTGCAAACTTTGATAAGTGTAGGACGTACCGTATAGAAGTTAGGGCCATTTGAAGTTTTATAAGTGTTCAATTTGGGACTCAAGGGTAGCATAGCTTTGAGCGATAGCTTAAATTGACAAAAGGCTCGAGTACTTTATTGTTACAAAATTTCAAGGTTTTATGACGCTCCAGTAAAAAGTTACATGCATTTGTATGTAACAAATTTTGATAGGTGTAGGACGTACCGTATAGAAGTTAGGGCTATTTGAAGTTTTATCAGTGTTTGATTTGGGACTCAAAGGTAGCATAGCTTTGAGCGATAGCTTAAATTGACAAGAGGCTCGAGTACTTTATTGTTACAAAATTTCAAGGTTTTATGACGCTCCAGTAAAAAGTTCCAAGCATTTGTATGTTGCAAACTTTGATAGGTGTAGGACGTACCGTATAGAAGTTAGGGCCATTTGAAGTTTTATCAGTGTTTGATTTGAGACTCAAGGGTAGCATAGCTTTGAGCAATAACTTAAATTGACAAGAGGCTCGAGTGCTTTATTGTTACAAAATTTCAAGGTTTTATGACGCTCCAGTAAAAAGTTACATGCATTTGTATGTTGCAAACTTTGATAGGTGTAGGACGTACCGTATAGAAGTTAGGGCCATTTGAAGTTTTATCAGTGTTTGATTCGGGACTCAAGGGTAGCATAGCTTTGAGCGATAGCTTAAATTGACAAGAGGCTCGAGTACTTTATTGTTACAAAATTTCAAGGTTTTATGACGCTCCAGTAAAAAGTTACAAGCATTTGTATGTTGCAAACTTTGGTAGGTGCAGGACGTACCGTATAGAAGTTAAGGCCATTTGAAGTTTTATCAGTGTTCGATTTGGGACTCAAGGGTAGCATAGCTTTGAGCGATAGCTTAAATTGACAAGAGGCTCGATTACTTTATTGTTACAAAATTTCAAGGTTCTATGACGCTCCAGTAAAAAGTTACATGTATTTGTATGTTGCAAACTTTGACAGGTGTAGGACGTACCGTATAGAAGTTAGGGCCATTTGAAGTTTTATCAGTGTTTGATTCGGGACTCAAGGGTAGCATAGCTGTGAGCGATAGCTTAAATTGACAAGAGGCTCGAGTACTTTATTGTTACAAAATTTCAAGGTTTTATGACGCTCCAGTAAAAAGTTACATGCATTTGTATGTTGCCAACTTTGATAGGTGTAGGACGTACCGTATAGAAGTTAGGGCCATTTGAAGTTATATCAGTGTTTGATTCGGGACTCAAGGGTAGCATAGCTTTGAGCGATAGCTTAAATTGACAAGAGGCTCGAGTACTTTATTGTTAAAAATTTCAAAGTTTTATGACGCTCCAGTAAAAAGTTACAAGCATTTGTAAGTTGCAAACTTTGATAGGAGTAGGGCGTACCGTATAGAAGTGAGGGCCATTTGAAGTTTTATCAGTGTTTGATCTGGGACTCAAGGGTAGCATAGCTTTGAGCGATAGCTTAAATTGACAAGAGGCTCGAGTACTTTATTGTTACAAAATTTCAAGGTTTTATGACGCTCCAGTAAAAAGTTACAAGCATTTGTATGTTGCAAACTTTGGTAGGTGCAGGACGTACCGTATAGAAGTTAAGGCCATTTGAAGTTTTATCAGTGTTCGATTTGGGACTCAAGGGTAGCATAGCTTTGAGCGATAGCTTAAATTGACAAGAGGCTCGATTACTTTATTGTTACAAAATTTCAAGGTTCTATGACGCTCCAGTAAAAAGTTACATGTATTTGTTTGTTGCAAACTTTGACAGGTGTAGGACGTACCGTATAGAAGTTAGGGCCATTTGAAGTTTTATCAGTGTTTGATTCGGGACTCAAGGGTAGCATAGCTGTGAGCGATAGCTTAAATTGACAAGAGGCTCGAGTACTTTATTGTTACAAAATTTCAAGGTTTTATGACGCTCCAGTAAAAAGTTACATGCATTTGTATGTTGCCAACTTTGATAGGTGTAGGACGTACCGTATAGAAGTTAGGGCCATTTGAAGTTATATCAGTGTTTGATTCGGGACTCAAGGGTAGCATAGCTTTGAGCGATAGCTTAAATTGACAAGAGGCTCGAGTACTTTATTGTTACAAAATTTCAAAGTTTTATGACGCTCCAGTAAAAAGTTACAAGCATTTGTAAGTTGCAAACTTTGATAGGAGTAGGGCGTACCGTATAGAAGTGAGGGCCATTTGAAGTTTTATCAGTGTTTGATCTGGGACTCAAGGGTAGCATAGCTTTGAGCGATAGCTTAAATTGACAAGAGGCTCGAGTATTTTTTTGTTACAAAATTTCAAGGTTTTATGGCGCTCCAGTAAAAAGTTACAAACATTTGTATGTTGCAAACTTTGATAGGTGTAGGGCGTACCGTATAGAAGTTAGGGCCATTTGAAGTTTTATCAGTGTTTGATCTGGGACTCAAGGGTAGCATAGCTTTGAGCGATAGCTTAAATTGACAAGAGGCTCGAGTACTTTATTGTTACAAAATTTCAGGGTTTTATGACGCTCCAGTAAAAAGTTATAAGCATTTGTATGTTGCAGACTTTGATAGGTGTAGGACGTACCGTATAGAAGTTAGGGCCATTTGAAGTTTTATCAGTGTTTGATTTGGGACTCAAGGGTAGCATAGCTTTGAGCGATAGCTTAAATTGACAAGAGGCTCGAGTACTGTATTGTTACAAAATTTCAAGGTTTTATGACGCTCCAGTAAATAGTTACGAGCATTTGTATGTTGCAAACTTTGATGGGTGTAGGACGTACCGTATAGAAGTTAGGGACATTTGAAGTTTTTTCAGTGTTTAATTTGGGTCTCAAGGGTACCATAGCTTTGAGCGATAGCTTAAATTTACAAGAGGCTCGAGTACTTTATTGTTACAAAATTTCAAGGTTTTATGACGCTCCAGTAAAAAGTTACAAGCATTTGTATGTTGCAAACTTTGATAAGTGTAGGACGTACCGTATAGAAGTTAGGGCCATTTGAAGTTTTATAAGTGTTCAATTTGGGACTCAAGGGTAGCATAGCTTTGAGCGATAGCTTAAATTGACAAAAGGCTCGAGTACTTTATTGTTACAAAATTTCAAGGTTTTATGACGCTCCAGTAAAAAGTTACATGCATTTGTATGTAACAAATTTTGATAGGTGTAGGACGTACCGTATAGAAGTTAGGGCTATTTGAAGTTTTATCAGTGTTTGATTTGGGACTCAAAGGTAGCATAGCTTTGAGCGATAGCTTAAATTGACAAGAGGCTCGAGTACTTTATTGTAAAAAAATTTCAAGGTTTTATGACGCTCCAGTAAAAAGTTCCAAGCATTTGTTTGTTGCAAACTTTGATGGGTGTAGGACGTACCGTATAGAAGTTAGGGCCATTTGAAGTTTTATCAGTATGTGATTTGAGACTCAAGGGTAGCATAGCTTTGAGCGATAACTTAAATTGACAAGAGGCTCGAGTACTTTATTGTTACAAAATTTCAAGGTTTTATGACGCTCCAGTAAAAAGTTATATGCATTTGTATGTTGCAAACTTTGATAGGTGTAGGACGTACCGTATAGAAGTTAGGGCCATTTGAAGTTTTATCAGTGTTTGATTCGGGACTCAAGGGTAGCATAGCTTTGAGCGATAGCTTAAATTGACAAGAGGCTCGAGTACTTTATTGTTACAAAATTTCAAGGTTTTATGACGCTCCAGTAAAAAGTTACAAGCATTTGTATGTTGCAAACTTTGGTAGGTGCAGGACGTACCGTATAGAAGTTAAGGCCATTTGAACTTTTATCAGTGTTCGATTTGGGACTCAAGGGTAGCATAGCTTTGAGCGATAGCTTAAATTAACAAGAGGCTCGATTACTTTATTGTTACAAAATTTCAAGGTTCTATGACGCTCCAGTAAAAAGTTACATGTATTTGTATGTTGCAAACTTTGACAGGTGTAGGACGTACCGTATAGAAGTTAGGGCCATTTGAAGTTTTATCAGTGTTTGATTCGGGACTCAAGGGTAGCATAGCTGTGAGCGATAGCTTAAATTGACAAGAGGCTCGAGTACTTTATTGTTACAAAATTTCAAGGTTGTATGACGCTCCAGTAAAAAGTTACAAGCATTTGTATGTTGGAAACTTTGATAGGTGTAGGACGTACCGTATAGAAGTTAGGGCCATTTGAAGGTTTATCAGTGTTTGATTTGGTACTCAAGGGTAGCATAGCTTTGAGCGATAGCTTAAATTCACAAGAGGCTCGAGTACTTTATCGTTACAAAATTTCAAGGTTTTATGACGCTTCAGTAAAAAGTTACAAGCATTTGTATGTTGCAAACTTTGATAGGTGTAGGACGTACCGTATAGAAGTTAGGGCCATTTGAAGTTTTATCAGTGTTTGATTTGAGACTCAAGGGTAGCATAGCTTTGAGCGATAACTTAAATTGGCAAGAGGCTCGAGTACTTTATTGTTACAAAATTTCAAGGTTTTATGACGCTCCAGTAAAAAGTTACAAGCATTTGTATGTTGCAATCTTTAATAGGTGTAGGACGTACCGTATAGAAGCTAGGGCCATTTGAAGTTTTATCAGTGTTTGATTTGGGATTCAAGGGTAGCATAGCTTTGAGCGATAGCTTAAATTGACAAGAGGCTCGAGTACTTTATTGTTACAAAATTTCAAGGTTTTATGACGCGCCAGTAAAAAGTTTCATCCATTTGTATGTTGGAAACTTTGATAGGTGTAGGACGTACCGTATAGGAGTTAGGGCCATTTGATGTTTTATCAGTATTTGAATTGGGACTCAAGGGTAGTATAGCTTTGAGCGATAGCTTAAATCGACAAGAGGCTCGAGTACCTTATTGTTACAAAATTTCAAGTTTTTATGACGCCCCAGTAATAAGTTACAAGCATGTGTATGTTGCAAACTTTGATAGATGTAGGACCTACCGTACAGAAGTTAGGGCCATTTGAAGTTTTATCAGTGTTTGATTTGGGACTCAAGGGTACCATAGCTTTGAGCGATAGCTTAAATTGACAAGAGGCTCGAGTACTTTATTGTTACAAAATTTCAAGGTTTTATGACGCTCCAGTAAAAAGTTACAAGCATTTGTATGTTGCAAACTTTGATAGGTGCAGGACGTACCGTATAGAAGTTAAGGCCATTTGAAGTTTTATCAGTGTTTGATTCGGGACTCAAGGGTAGCATAGCTTTGAGCGATAGCTTAAATTGACAAGAGGCTCGAGTACTTTATTGTTACAAAATTTCAAGGTTTTATGACGCTCCAGTAAAAAGTTACAAGCATTTGTATGTTGGAAACTTTGATAGATGTAGGACGTACCGTATAGAAGTTAGGGCCATTTGAAGTTTTATCAGTGTTTGATTTGGGACTCAAGGGTAGCATAGCTTTGAGCGATAGCTTAAATTGACAAGAGGCTCGAGTACTTTATCGTTACAAAATTTCAAGGTTTTATGACGCTTCAGTAAAAAGTTACAAGCATTTGTATGTTGCAAACTTTGATAGGTGTAGGACATACCGTATAGAAGTTAGGGCCATTTGAAGTTTTATCAGTGTTTGATTTGAGACTCAAGGGTAGCATAGCTTTGAGCGATAACTTAAATTGACAAGAGGCTCGAGTACTTTATTGTTACAAAATTTCAAGGTTTTATGACGCGCCAGTAAAAAGTTACATCCATTTGTATGTTGCAAACTTTGATAGGTGTAGGACGTACAGTATAGAAGTTAGGGCCATTTGAAATTTTATCAGTGTTTGATTTGGACTCAAGGGTAGTATAGCTTTGAGCGATAGCTTAAATCGACAAGAGGCTCGAGTACTTTATTGTTACAAAATTTCAAGTTTTTATGACGCTCCAGTAATAAGTTACAAGCATGTGTATGTTGCAAACTTTGATAGATGTAGGACGTACCGTATAGAAGTTAGGGACATTTGAAGTTTTATCAGTGCTTGATTTGGGACTCAAGGGTAGCATAGCTTTGAGCGATAACTTAAATTGACAAGAGGCTCGAGTACTTTATTGTTACAAAATTTCAAGGTTTTATGACGCTCCAGTAAAAAGTTACAAGCATTTGTATGTTGCAAACTTCGGTAGGTACAGGACGTACCGTATAGAAGTTAAGGCCATTTGAAGTTTTATCAGTGTTCGATTTGGGACTCAAGGGTAACATAGCTTTGAGCGATAGCTTAAATTGACAAGAGGCTCGATTACTTTATTGTTACAAAATTTCAAGGTTCTATGACGCTCCAGTAAAAAGTTACATGCATTTGTATGTTGCAAACTTTGACAGGTGTAGGTCGTACCGTATAGAAGTTAGGGCCATTTGAAGTTTTATCAGTATTTGATTCGGGACTCAAGGATAGCATAGCTTTGAGCGATAGCTTAAATTGACAAGAGGCTCGAGTACTTTATTGTTAAAAAATTTCAAGGTTGTATGACGCTCCAGTAAAAAGTTACAAGCATTTGTATGTTGGAAACTTTGATAGGTGTAGGACGTACCGTATAGAAGTTAGGGCCATTTGAAGTTTTATCAGTGTTTGATTTGGGACTCAAGGGTAGCATAGCTTTGAGCGATAGCTTAAATTGACAAGAGGCTCGAATACTTTATCGTTACAAAATTTCAAGGTTTTATGACGCTTCAGTAAAAAGTTACAAGCATTTGTATGTTGCAAACTTTGATAGGTGTAGGACGTACCGTATAGAAGTTAGGGCCATTTGAAGTTTTATCAGTGTTTGATTTGAGATTCAAGGATAGCATAGCTTTGAGCGATAACTTAAATTGACAAGAGGCTCGAGTACTTTATTGTTACAAAATTTCAAGGTTTTATGACGCTCCAGTAAAAAGTTACAAGCATTTGTATGTTGCAAACTTTGATAGGTGTAGGACATACCGTATAGAAGTTAGGGCCATTTGAAGTTTTATCAGTGTTTGATTTGAGACTCAAGGGTAGCATAGCTTTGAGCGATAACTTAAATTGACAAGAGGCTCGAGTACTTTATTGTTACAAAATTTCAAGGTTTTATGACGCGCCAGTAAAAAGTTACATCCATTTGTATGTTGCAAACTTTGATAGGTGTAGGACGTACAGTATAGAAGTTAGGGCCATTTGAAATTTTATCAGTGTTTGATTTGGGACTCAAGGGTAGTATAGCTTTGAGCGATAGCTTAAATCGACAAGAGGCTCGAGTACTTTATTGTTACAAAATTTCAAGTTTTTATGACGCTCCAGTAATAAGTTACAAGCATGTGTATGTTGCAAACTTTGATAGATGTAGGACGTACCGTATAGAAGTTAGGGACATTTGAAGTTTTATCAGTGCTTGATTTGGGACTCAAGGGTAGCATAGCTTTGAGCGATAACTTAAATTGACAAGAGGCTCGAGTACTTTATTGTTACAAAATTTCAAGGTTTTATGACGCTCCAGTAAAAAGTTACAAGCATTTGTATGTTGCAAACTTCGGTAGGTACAGGACGTACCGTATAGAAGTTAAGGCCATTTGAAGTTTTATCAGTGTTCGATTTGGGACTCAAGGGTAACATAGCTTTGAGCGATAGCTTAAATTGACAAGAGGCTCGATTACTTTATTGTTACAAAATTTCAAGGTTCTATGACG
Source organism: Clusia tigrina (assembly GCA_920105625.2). Classification (NCBI taxonomy): domain Eukaryota; kingdom Metazoa; phylum Arthropoda; class Insecta; order Diptera; family Clusiidae; genus Clusia; species Clusia tigrina. The sequence continues at coordinate 106,829,221 of OV050033.1, read as the reverse complement.
CTCCAGTAAAAAGTTACATGCATTTGTATGTTGCAAACTTTGACAGGTGTAGGTCGTACCGTATAGAAGTTAGGGCCATTTGAAGTTTTATCAGTATTTGATTCGGGACTCAAGGATAGCATAGCTTTGAGCGATAGCTTAAATTGACAAGAGGCTCGAGTACTTTATTGTTAAAAAATTTCAAGGTTGTATGACGCTCCAGTAAAAAGTTACAAGCATTTGTATGTTGGAAACTTTGATAGGTGTAGGACGTACCGTATAGAAGTTAGGGCCATTTGAAGTTTTATCAGTGTTTGATTTGGGACTCAAGGGTAGCATAGCTTTGAGCGATAGCTTAAATTGACAAGAGGCTCGAATACTTTATCGTTACAAAATTTCAAGGTTTTATGACGCTTCAGTAAAAAGTTACAAGCATTTGTATGTTGCAAACTTTGATAGGTGTAGGACGTACCGTATAGAAGTTAGGGCCATTTGAAGTTTTATCAGTGTTTGATTTGAGATTCAAGGATAGCATAGCTTTGAGCGATAACTTAAATTGACAAGAGGCTCGAGTACTTTATTGTTACAAAATTTCAAGGTTTTATGACGCTCCAGTAAAAAGTTACAAGCATTTGTATGTTGCAATCTTTAATAGGTGTAGGACGTACCGTATAGAAGCTAGGGCCATTTGAAGTTTTATCAGTGTTTGATTTGGGACTCAAGGGTAGCATAGCTTTGAGCGATAGCTTAAATTGACAAGAGGCTCGAGTACTTTATCGTTACAAAATTTCAAGGTTTTATGACGCTCCAGTAATAAGTTACAAGCATGTGTATGTTGCAAACTTTGATAGATGTAGGACGTACCGTATAGAAGTTAGGGCCATTTGAAGTTTTATCAGTGTTTGATTTGGGACTCAAGGGTAGCATAGCTTTGAGCGATAGTTTAAATTGACAAGAGGCTCGAGTACTTTATTGTTACAAAATTTCAAGGTTTTATGACGCTCCAGTAAAAAGTTACAAGCATTTGTATGTTGCAAACTTTGATAGGTGCAGGACGTACCGTATAGAAGTTAAGGCCATTTGAAGTTTTATCAGTGTTTGATTCGGGACTCAAGGGTAGCATAGCTTTGAGCGATAGCTTAAATTGACAAGAGGCTCGAGTACTTTATTGTTACAAAATTTCAAGGTTTTATGACGTTCCAGTAAAATGTTACAAGCATTTGTATGTTGGAAACTTTGATAGGTGTAGGACGTACCGTATAGAATTTAGGGACATTTGAAGTTTTATCAGTGTTTGATTTGGGACTCAAGGGTAGCATAGCTTTGAGCGATAGCTTAAATTGACAAGAGGCTCGAGTACTTTATCGTTACAAAATTTCAAGGTTTTATGACGCTTCAGTAAAAAGTTACAAGCATTTGTGTAGGACGTACCGTATAGAAGTTAGGGCCATTTGAAGTTTTATCAGTGTTTGATTTGAGACTCAAGGGTAGCATAGCTTTGAGCGATAACTTAAATTGACAAGAGGCTCGAGTACTTTATTGTTACAAAATTTCAAGGTTTTATGACGCTCCAGTAAAAAGTTACAAGCATTTGTATGTTGCAATCTTTAATAGGTGTAGGACGTACCGTATAGAAGCTAGCGCCATTTGAAGTTTTATCAGTGTTTGATTTGGGACTCAAGGGTAGCATAGCTTTGAGCGATAGCTTAAATTGACAAGAGGCTCGAGTACTTTATCGTTACAAAATTTCAAGGTTTTATGACGCTCCAGTAATAAGTTACAAGCATGTGTATGTTGCAAACTTTGATAGATGTAGGACGTACCGTATAGAAGTTAGGGCCATTTGAAGTTTTATCAGTGTTTGATTTGGGACTCAAGGGTAGCATGGCTTTGAGCGATAGCTTAAATTGACAAGAGGCTCGAGTACTTTATTGTTACAAAATTTCAAGGTTTTATGACGCTCCAGTAAAAAGTTACAAGCATTTGTATGTTGCAAACTTTGATAGGTGCAGGACGTACCGTATAGAAGTTAAGGCCATTTGAAGTTTTATCAGTGTTTGATTCGGGACTCAAGGGTAGCATAGCTTTGAGCGATAGCTTAAATTGACAAGAGGCTCGAGTACTTTATTGTTACAAAATTTCAAGGTTTTATGACGTTCCAGTAAAATGTTACAAGCATTTGTATGTTGGAAACTTTGATAGGTGTAGGACGTACCGTATAGAAGTTAGGGACATTTGAAGTTTTATCAGTGTTTGATTTGGGACTCAAGGGTAGCATAGCTTTGAGCGATAGCTTAAATTGACAAGAGGCTCGAGTACTTTATCGTTACAAAATTTCAAGGTTTTATGACGCTTCAGTAAAAAGTTACAAGCATTTGAATGTTGCAAACTTTGATAGGTGTAGGACGTACCGTATAGAAGTTAGGGCCATTTGAAGTTTTATCAGTGTTTGATTTGAGACTCAAGGGTAGCATAGCTTTGAGCGATAACTTAAATTGACAAGAGGCTCGAGTACTTTATTGTTACAAAATTTCAAGGTTTTATGACGCTCCAGTAAAAAGTTACAAGCATTTGTATGTTGCAATCTTTAATAGGTGTAGGACGTACCGTATAGAAGCTAGGGCCATTTGAAGTTTTATCAGTGTTTGATTTGGGACTCAAGGGTAGCATAGCTTTGAACGATAGCTTACATTGACAAGAGGCTCGAGTACTTTATTGTTACAAAATTTCAAGGTTTTATGACGCGCCAGTAAAAAGTTACATCCATTTGTATGTTGCAAACTTTGATAGGTGTAGGACGTACAGTATAGAAGTTAGGGCCATTTGAAATTTTATCAGTGTTTGATTTGGGACTCAAGGGTAGTATAGCTTTGAGCGATAGCTTAAATCGACAAGAGGCTCGAGTACTTTATTGTTACAAAATTTCAAGTTTTTATGACGCTCCAGTAATAAGTTACAAGCATGTGTATGTTGCAAACTTTGATAGATGTAGGACGTACCGTATAGAAGTTAGGGTCATTTGAAGTTTTATCAGTGTTTGATTTGGGACTCAAGGGTAGCATAGCTTTGAGCGATAACTTAAATTGACAAGAGGCTCGAGTACTTTATTGTTACAAAATTTCAAGGTTTTATGACGCTCCAGTAAAAAGTTACAAGCATTTGTATGTTGCAAACTTTGGTAGGTGCAGGACGTACCGTATAGAAGTTAAGGCCATTTGAAGTTTTATCAGTGTTCGATTTGGGACTCAAGGGTAGCATAGCTTTGAGCGATAGCTTAAATTGACAAGAGGCTCGATTACTTTATTGTTACAAAATTTCAAGGTTCTATGACGCTCCAGTAAAAAGTTACATGCATTTGTATGTTGCAAACTTTGACAGGTGTAGGTCGTACCGTATAGAAGTTAGGGCCATTTGAAGTTTTATCAGTATTTGATTCGGGACTCAAGGTTAGTATAGCTTTGAGCGATAGCTTAAATTGACAAGAGGCTCGAGTACTTTATTGTTACAAAATTTCAAGGTTGTATGACGCTCCAGTAAAAAGTTACAAGCATTTGTATGTTGGAAACTTTGATAGGTGTAGGACGTACCGTATAGAAGTTAGGGCCATTTGAAGTTTTATCAGTGTTTGATTTGGGACTCAAGGGTAGCATAGCTTTGAGCGATAGCTTAAATTGACAAGAGGCTCGAGTACTTTATCGTTACAAAATTGCAAGGTTTTATGACGCTTCAGTAAAAAGTTACAAGCATTTGTATGTTGCAAACTTTGATAGGTGTAGGACGTACCGTATAGAAGTTAGGGCCATTTGAATTTTTATCAGTGTTTGATTTGAGATTCAAGGATAGCATAGCTTTGAGCGATAACTTAAATTGACAAGAGGCTCGAGTACTTTATTGTTACAAAATTTCAAGGTTTTATGACGCTCCAGTAAAAAGTTACAAGCATTTGTATGTTGCAATCTTTAATAGGTGTGGGACGTACCGTATAGAAGCTAGGGCCATTTGAAGTTTTATCAGTGTTTGATTTGGGACTCAAGGGTAGCATAGCTTTGAGCGATAGCTTAAATTGACAAGAGGCTCGAGTACTTTATCGTTACAAAATTTCAAGGTTTTATGACGCTCCAGTAATAAGTTACAAGCATGTGTATGTTGCAAACTTTGATAGATGTAGGACGTACCGTATAGAAGTTAGGGCCATTTGAAGTTTTATCAGTGTTTGATTTGGGACTCAAGGGTAGCATAGCTTTGAGCGATAGCTTAAATTGACAAGAGGCTCGAGTACTTTATTCTTACAAAATTTCAAGGTTTTATGACGCTCCAGTAAAAAGTTACAAGCATTTGTATGTTGCAAACTTTGATAGGTGCAGGACGTACCGTATAGAAGTTAAGGCCATTTGAAGTTTTATCAGTGTTTGATTCGGGACTTAAAGGGTAGCATAGCTTTGAGCGATAGCTTAAATTGACAAGAGGCTCGAGTACTTTATTGTTACAAAATTTCAAGGTTTTATGACGCTCCAGTAAAAAGTTACAAGCATTTGTATGTTGGAAACTTTGATAGGTGTAGGACGTACCGTATAGAAGTTAGGGCCATTTGAAGTTTTATCAGTGTTCGATTTGGGACTCAAGGGTAGCATAGCTTTGAGCGATAGCTTAAATTGACAAGAGGCTCGAGTACTTTATCGTTACAAAATTGCAAGGTTTTATGACGCTTCAGTAAAAAGTTACAAGCATTTGTATGTTGCAAACTTTGATAGGTGTAGGACGTACCGTATAGAAGTTAGGGCCATTTGAATTTTTATCAGTGTTTGATTTGAGATTCAAGGATAGCATAGCTTTGAGCGATAACTTAAATTGACAAGAGGCTCGAGTACTTTATTGTTACAAAATTTCAAGGTTTTATGACGCTCCAGTAAAAAGTTACAAGCATTTGTATGTTGCAATCTTTAATAGGTGTGGGACGTACCGTATAGAAGCTAGGGCCATTTGAAGTTTTATCAGTGTTTGATTTGGGACTCAAGGGTAGCATAGCTTTGAGCGATAGCTTAAATTGACAAGAGGCTCGAGTACTTTATCGTTACAAAATTTCAAGGTTTTATGACGCTCCAGTAATAAGTTACAAGCCTGTGTATGTTGCAAACTTTGATAGATGTAGGACGTACCGTATAGAAGTTAGGGCCATTTGAAGTTTTATCAGTGTTTGATTTGGGACTCAAGGGTAGCATAGCTTTGAGCGATAGCTTAAATTGACAAGAGGCTCGAGTACTTTATTCTTACAAAATTTCAAGGTTTTATGACGCTCCAGTAAAAAGTTACAAGCATTTGTATGTTGCAAACTTTGATAGGTGCAGGACGTACCGTATAGAAGTTAAGGCCATTTGAAGTTTTATCAGTGTTTGATTCGGGACTTAAAGGGTAGCATAGCTTTGAGCGATAGCTTAAATTGACAAGAGGCTCGAGTACTTTATTGTTACAAAATTTCAAGGTTTTATGACGCTCCAGTAAAAAGTTACAAGCATTTGTATGTTGGAAACTTTGATAGGTGTAGGACGTACCGTATAGAAGTTAGGGCCATTTGAAGTTTTATCAGTGTTCGATTTGGGACTCAAGGGTAGCATAGCTTTGAGCGATAGCTTAAATTGACAAGAGGCTCGAATACTTTATCGTTACAAAATTTCAAGGTTTTATGACGCTTCAGTAAAAAGTTACAAGCATTTGTATGTTGCAAACTTTGATAGGTGTAGGACGTACCGTATAGAAGTTAGGGCCATTTGAAGTTTTATCAGTGTTTGATTTGAGACTCAAGGGTAGCATAGCTTTGAGCGATAACTTAAATTGACAAGAGGCTCGAGTACTTTATTGTTACAAAATTTCAAGGTTTTATGACGCTCCAGTAAAAAGTTACAAGCATTTGTATGTTGCAATCTTTAATAGGTGTAGGACGTACCGTATAGAAGCTAGGGCCATTTGAAGTTTTATCCGTGTTTGATTTGGGACTCAAGGGTAGCATAGCTTTGAGCGATAGCTTAAATTGACAAGAGGCTCGAGTACTTTATCGTTACAAAATTTCAAGGTTTTATGACGCTCCAGTAATAAGTTACAAGCATGTGTATGTTGCAAACTTTGGTAGATGTAGGACGTACCGTATAGAAGTTAGGGCCATTTGAAGTTTTATCAGTGTTTGATTTGGGACTCAAGGGTAGCATAGCTTTGAGCGATAGCTTAAATTGACAAGAGGCTCGAGTACTTTATCGTTACAAAATTTCAAGGTTTTATGACGCTTCAGTAAAAAGTTACAAGCATTTGTATGTTGCAAACTTTGATAGGTGTAGGACGTACCGTATAGAAGTTAGGGCCATTTGAAGTTTTATCAGTGTTTGATTTGAGACTCAAGGGTAGCATAGCTTTGAGCGATAACTTAAATTGACAAGAGGCTCGAGTACTTTATTGTTACAAAATTTCAAGGTTTTATGACGCGCCAGTAAAAAGTTACATCCATTTGTATGTTGCAAACTTTGATAGGTGTAGGACGTACAGTATAGAAGTTAGGGCAATTTGAAATTTTATCAGTGTTTGATTTGGGACTCAAGGGTAGTTAGTATAGCTTTGAGCGATAGCTTAAATCGACAAGAGGCTCGAGTACTTTATTGTTACAAAATTTCAAGTTTTTATGACGCTCCAGTAAAATGTTACAAGCATTTGTATGTTGGAAACTTTGATAGGTGTAGGACGTACCGTATAGAAGTTAGGGACATTTGAAGTTTTATCAGTGTTTGATTTGGGACTCAAGGGTAGCATGGCTTTGAGCGATAGCTTAAATTGACAAGAGGCTCGAGTACTTTATTGTTACAAAATTTCAAGGTTTTATGACGCTCCAGTAAAAAGTTACAAGCATTTGTATGTTGCAAACTTTGATAGGTGCAGGACGTACCGTATAGAAGTTAAGGCCATTTGAAGTTTTATCAGTGTTTGATTCGGGACTCAAGGGTAGCATAGCTTTGAGCGATAGCTTAAATTGACAAGAGGCTCGAGTACTTTATTGTTACAAAATTTCAAGGTTTTATGACGTTCCAGTAAAATGTTACAAGCATTTGTATGTTGGAAACTTTGATAGGTGTAGGACGTACCGTATAGAAGTTAGGGACATTTGAAGTTTTATCAGTGTTTGATTTGGGACTCAAGGGTAGCATAGCTTTGAGCGATAGCTTAAATTGACAAGAGGCTCGAGTACTTTATCGTTACAAAATTTCAAGGTTTTATGACGCTTCAGTAAAAAGTTACAAGCATTTGTATGTTGCAAACTTTGATAGGTGTAGGACGTACCGTATAGAAGTTAGGGCCATTTGAAGTTTTATCAGTGTTTGATTTGAGACTCAAGGGTAGCATAGCTTTGAGCGATAACTTAAATTGACAAGAGGCTCGAGTACTTTATTGTTACAAAATTTCAAGGTTTTATGACGCTCCAGTAAAAAGTTACAAGCATTTGTATGTTGCAATCTTTAATAGGTGTAGGACGTACCGTATAGAAGCTAGGGCCATTTGAAGTTTTATCAGTGTTTGATTTGGGACTCAAGGGTAGCATAGCTTTGAACGATAGCTTACATTGACAAGAGGCTCGAGTACTTTATTGTTACAAAATTTCAAGGTTTTATGACGCGCCAGTAAAAAGTTACATCCATTTGTATGTTGCAAACTTTGATAGGTGTAGGACGTACAGTATAGAAGTTAGGGCCATTTGAAATTTTATCAGTGTTTGATTTGGGACTCAAGGGTAGTATAGCTTTGAGCGATAGCTTAAATCGACAAGAGGCTCGAGTACTTTATTGTTACAAAATTTCAAGGTTTTATGACGCTCCAGTAAAAAGTTACAAGCATTTGTATGTTGCATACTTTGATAGATGTAGGACGTACCGTATAGAAGTTAGGGTCATTTGAAGTTTTATCAGTGTTTCATTTGGGACTCAAGGGTAGCATAGCGTTGAGCGATAACTTAAATTGACAAGAGGCTCGAGTACTTTATTGTTACAAAATTTCAAGGTTTTATGACGCTCCAGTAAAAAGTTACAAGCATTTGTATGTTGCAAACTTTGGTAGGTGCAGGACGTACCGTATAGAAGTTAAGGCCATTTGAAGTTTTATCAGTGTTCGATTTGGGACTCAAGGGTAGCATAGCTTTGAGCGATAGCTTAAATTGACAAGAGGCTCGATTACTTTATTGTTACAAAATTTCAAGGTTCTATGACGCTCCAGTAAAAAGTTACATGCATTTGTATGTTGCAAACTTTGACAGGTGTAGGTCGTACCGTATAGAAGTTAGGGCCATTTGAAGTTTTATCAGTATTTGATTCGGGACTCAAGGTTAGTATAGCTTTGAGCGATAGCTTAAATTGACAAGAGGCTCGAGTACTTTATTGTTACAAAATTTCAAGGTTGTATGACGCTCCAGTAAAAAGTTACAAGCATTTGTATGTTGGAAACTTTGATAGGTGTAGGACGTACCGTATAGAAGTTAGGGCCATTTGAAGTTTTATCAGTGTTTGATTTGGGACTCAAGGGTAGCATAGCTTTGAGCGATAGCTTAAATTGACAAGAGGCTCGAGTACTTTATCGTTACAAAATTGCAAGGTTTTATGACGCTTCAGTAAAAAGTTACAAGCATTTGTATGTTGCAAACTTTGATAGGTGTAGGACGTACCGTATAGAAGTTAGGGCCATTTGAATTTTTATCAGTGTTTGATTTGAGATTCAAGGATAGCATAGCTTTGAGCGATAACTTAAATTGACAAGAGGCTCGAGTACTTTATTGTTACAAAATTTCAAGGTTTTATGACGCTCCAGTAAAAAGTTACAAGCATTTGTATGTTGCAATCTTTAATAGGTGTGGGACGTACCGTATAGAAGCTAGGGCCATTTGAAGTTTTATCAGTGTTTGATTTGGGACTCAAGGGTAGCATAGCTTTGAGCGATAGCTTAAATTGACAAGAGGCTCGAGTACTTTATCGTTACAAAATTTCAAGGTTTTATGACGCTCCAGTAATAAGTTACAAGCATGTGTATGTTGCAAACTTTGATAGATGTAGGACGTACCGTATAGAAGTTAGGGCCATTTGAAGTTTTATCAGTGTTTGATTTGGGACTCAAGGGTAGCATAGCTTTGAGCGATAGCTTAAATTGACAAGAGGCTCGAGTACTTTATTCTTACAAAATTTCAAGGTTTTATGACGCTCCAGTAAAAAGTTACAAGCATTTGTATGTTGCAAACTTTGATAGGTGCAGGACGTACCGTATAGAAGTTAAGGCCATTTGAAGTTTTATCAGTGTTTGATTCGGGACTTAAAGGGTAGCATAGCTTTGAGCGATAGCTTAAATTGACAAGAGGCTCGAGTACTTTATTGTTACAAAATTTCAAGGTTTTATGACGCTCCAGTAAAAAGTTACAAGCATTTGTATGTTGGAAACTTTGATAGGTGTAGGACGTACCGTATAGAAGTTAGGGCCATTTGAAGTTTTATCAGTGTTCGATTTGGGACTCAAGGGTAGCATAGCTTTGAGCGATAGCTTAAATTGACAAGAGGCTCGAATACTTTATCGTTACAAAATTTCAAGGTTTTATGACGCTTCAGTAAAAAGTTACAAGCATTTGTATGTTGCAAACTTTGATAGGTGTAGGACGTACCGTATAGAAGTTAGGGCCATTTGAAGTTTTATCAGTGTTTGATTTGAGACTCAAGGGTAGCATAGCTTTGAGCGATAACTTAAATTGACAAGAGGCTCGAGTACTTTATTGTTACAAAATTTCAAGGTTTTATGACGCTCCAGTAAAAAGTTACAAGCATTTGTATGTTGCAATCTTTAATAGGTGTAGGACGTACCGTATAGAAGCTAGGGCCATTTGAAGTTTTATCCGTGTTTGATTTGGGACTCAAGGGTAGCATAGCTTTGAGCGATAGCTTAAATTGACAAGAGGCTCGAGTACTTTATCGTTACAAAATTTCAAGGTTTTATGACGCTCCAGTAATAAGTTACAAGCATGTGTATGTTGCAAACTTTGGTAGATGTAGGACGTACCGTATAGAAGTTAGGGCCATTTGAAGTTTTATCAGTGTTTGATTTGGGACTCAAGGGTAGCATAGCTTTGAGCGATAGCTTAAATTGACAAGAGGCTCGAGTACTTTATCGTTACAAAATTTCAAGGTTTTATGACGCTTCAGTAAAAAGTTACAAGCATTTGTATGTTGCAAACTTTGATAGGTGTAGGACGTACCGTATAGAAGTTAGGGCCATTTGAAGTTTTATCAGTGTTTGATTTGAGACTCAAGGGTAGCATAGCTTTGAGCGATAACTTAAATTGACAAGAGGCTCGAGTACTTTATTGTTACAAAATTTCAAGGTTTTATGACGCGCCAGTAAAAAGTTACATCCATTTGTATGTTGCAAACTTTGATAGGTGTAGGACGTACAGTATAGAAGTTAGGGCAATTTGAAATTTTATCAGTGTTTGATTTGGGACTCAAGGGTAGTTAGTATAGCTTTGAGCGATAGCTTAAATCGACAAGAGGCTCGAGTACTTTATTGTTACAAAATTTCAAGTTTTTATGACGCTCCAGTAATAAGTTACAAGCATGTGTATGTTGCAAACTTTGATAGATGTAGGACGTACCGTATAGAAGTTAGGGTCATTTGAAGTTTTATCAGTGTTTGATTTGGGACTCAAGGGTAGCATAGCTTTGAGCGATAACTTAAATTGACAAGAGGCTCGAGTACTTTATTGTTACAAAATTTCAAGGTTTTATGACGCTCCAGTAAAAAGTTACAAGCATTTGTATGTTGCAAACTTTGGTAGGTGCAGGACGTATCGTATAGAAGTTAAGGCCATTTGAAGTTTTATCAGTGTTCGATTTGGGACTCAAGGGTAGCATAGCTTTGAGCGATAGCTTAAATTGACAAGAGGCTCGATTACTTTATTGTTACAAAATTTCAAGGTTCTATGACGCTCCAGTAAAAAGTTACATGCATTTGTATGTTGCAAACTTTGACAGGTGTAGGTCGTACCGTATAGAAGTTAGGGCCATTTGAAGTTTTATCAGTATTTGATTCGGGACTCAAGGATAGCATAGCTTTGAGCGATAGCTTAAATTGACAAGAGGCTCGAGTACTTTATTGTTAGAAAATTTCAAGGTTGTATGACGCTCCAGTAAAAAGTTACAAGCATTTGTATGTTGGAAACTTTGATAGGTGTAGGACGTACCGTATAGAAGTTAGGGCCATTTGAAGTTTTATCAGTGTTTGATTTGGGACTCAAGGGTAGCATAGCTTTGAGCGATAGCTTAAATTGACAAGAGGCTCGAGTACTTTATCGTTACAAAATTTCAAGGTTTTATGACGCTCCAGTAATAAGTTACAAGCATGTGTATGTTGCAAACTTTGATAGGTGTAGGACGTACCGTATAGAAGTTAGGGCCATTTGAAGTTTTATCAGTGTTTGATTTGGGACTCAAGGGTAGCATAGCTTTGAGCGATAGCTTAAATTGACAAGAGGCTCGAGTACTTTATTGTTACAACATTTCAAGGTTTTATGACGCTCCAGTAAAAAGTTACAAGCATTTGTATGTTGCAAACTTTGATAGGTGCAGGACGTACCGTATAGAAGTTAAGGCCATTTGAAGTTTTATCAGTGTTTGATTTGGGACTCAAGGGTAGCATAGCTTTGAGCGATAGCTTAAATTGACAAGAGGCTCGAGTACTTTATCGTTACAAAATTTCAAGGTTTTATGACGCTCCAGTAATAAGTTACAAGCATGTGTATGTTGCAAACTTTGATAGATGTAGGACGAACCGTATAGAAGTTAGGGCCATTTGAAGTTTTATCAGTGTTTGATTTGGGACTCAAGGGTAGCATAGCTTTGAGCGATAGCTTAAATTGACAAGAGGCTCGAGTACTTTATTGTTACAAAATTTCAAGGTTTTATGACGCTCCAGTAAAAAGTTACAAGCATTTGTATGTTGCAAACTTTGATAGGTGCAGGACGTACCGTATAGAAGTTAAGGCCATTTGAAGTTTTATCAGTGTTTGATTCGGGACTCAAGGGTAGCATAGCTTTGAGCGATAGCTTAAATTGACAAGAGGCTCGAGTACTATATTGTTACAAAATTTCAAGGTTTTATGACGCTCCAGTAAAAAGTTACAAGCATTTGTATGTTGGAAACTTTGATAGGTGTAGGACGTACCGTATAGAAGTTAGGGCCATTTGAAGTTTTATCAATGTTTGATTTGGGACTCAAGGGTAGCATAGCTTTGAGCGATAGCTTAAATTGACAAGAGGCTCGAGTACTTTATCGTTACAAAATTTCAAGGTTTTATGACGCTTCAGTAAAAAGTTACAAGCATTTGTATGTTGCAAACTTTGATAGGTGTAGGACGTACCGTATAGAAGTTAGGGCCATTTGAAGTTTTATCAGTGTTTTATTTGAGACTCAAGGGTAGCATAGCTTTGAGCGATAACTTAAATTGACAAGAGGCTCGAGTACTTTATTGTTACAAAATTTCAAGGTTTTATGACGCTCCAGTAAAAAGTTACAAGCATTTGTATGTTGCAATCTTTAATAGGTGTAGGACGTACCGTATAGAAGCTAGGGCCATTTGAAGTTTTATCAGTGTTTGATTTGGGACTCAAGGGTAGCATAGCTTTGAGCGATAGCTTAAATTGACAAGAGGCTCGAGTACTTTATTGTTACAAATTTTCAAGGTTTTATGACGCGCCAGTAAAAAGTTGCATCCATTTGTATGTTGCAAACTTTGATAGGTGTAGGTCGTACGGTATAGAAGTTAGGGCCATTTGAAGTTTTATCAGTGTTTGATTTGGGACTCAAGGGTAGTATAGCTTTGAGCGATAGCTTAAATCGACAAGAGGCTCGAGTACTTTATTGTTACAAAATTTCAAGTTTTTATGACGCTCCAGTAATAAGTTACAAGCATGTGTATGTTGCAAACTTTGATAGGTGTAGGACGTACCGTATAGAAGTTAGGGCCATTTGAAGTTTTATCAGTGTTTGATTTGGGACTCAAGGGTAGCATAGCTTTGAGCGATAGCTTAAATTGACAAGAGGCTCGAGTACTTTATTGTTACAACATTTCAAGGTTTTATGACGCTCCAGTAAAAAGTTACAAGCATTTGTATGTTGCAAACTTTGATAGGTGCAGGACGTACCGTATAGAAGTTAAGGCCATTTGAAGTTTTATCAGTGTTCGATTTGGGACTCAAGGGTAGCATAGCTTTGAGCGATAGCTTAAATTGACAAGAGGCTCGAGTACTTTATTGCTACAAAATTTCAAGGTTTTATGACGCTCCAGTAAAACTTACAAGCATTTGTATGTTGCAAACTTTGATAAGTGTAGGACGTACCGTATAGAAGTTAGGGCCATTTGAAGTTTTATCAGTGTTTGATTTGAGACTCAAGGGTAGCATAGATTTGAGCGATAACTTAAATTGACAAGAGGCTCGAGTACTTTATTGTTACAAAATTTCAAGGTTTTATGACGCTCCAGTAAAAAGTTACAAGCATTTGTATGTTGCAATCTTTGAGAGGTGTAGGACGTACCGTATAGAAGCTAGGGCCATTTGAAGTTTTATCAGTGTTTGATTCGGGACTCAAGGGTAGCATAGCTTTGAGCGATAGCTTAAATTGACAAGAGGCTCGAGTACTTTATCGTTACAAAATTTCAAGGTTTTATGACGCTCCAGTAATAAGTTACAAGCCTGTGTATGTTGCAAACTTTGATAGATGTAGGACGTACCGTATAGAAGTTAGGGCCATTTGAAGTTTTATCAGTGTTTGATTTGGGACTCAAGGGTAGCATAGCTTTGAGCGATAGCTTAAATTGACAAGAGGCTCGAGTACTTTATTGTTACAAAATTTCAAGGTTTTATGACGCTCCAGTAAAAAGTTACAAGCATTTGTATGTTGCAAACTTTGATAGGTGCAGGACGTACCGTATAGAAGTTAAGGTTATTTGAAGTTTTATCAGTGTTTGATTCGGGACTCAAGGGTAGGATAGCTTTGAGCGATAGCTTAAATTGACAAGAGGCTCGAGTACTTTATTGTTACAAAATTTCAAGGTTTTATGACGCTCCAGTAAAAAGTTACAAGCATTTGTATGTTGGAAACTTTGATAGGTGTAGGACGTACCGTATAGAAGTTAGGGCCATTTGAAGTTTTATCAGTGTTTGATTTGGGACTCAAGGGTAGCATAGCTTTGAGCGATAGCTTAAATTGACAAGAGGCTCGAGTACTTTATCGTTACAAAATTTCAAGGTTTTATGACGCTTCAGTAAAAAGTTAAAAGCATTTGTATGTTGCAAACTTTGATAGGTGTAGGACGTACCGCATAGAAGTTAGGGCCATTTGAAGTTTTATCAGTGTTTGATTTGAGACTCAAGGGTAGCATAGCTTTGAGCGATAACTTAAATTGACAAGAGGCTCGAGTACTTTATTGTTACAAAATTTCAAGGTTTTATGACGCTCCAGTAAAAAGTTACAAGCATTTGTATGTTGCAATCTTTAATAGGTGTAGGACGTACCGTATAGAAGCTAGGGCCATTTGAAGTTTTATCAGTGTTTGATTTGGGACTCAAGGGTAGCATAGCTTTGAGCGATAGCTTAAATTGACAAGAGGCTCGAGTACTTTATTGTTACAAATTTTCAAGGTTTTATGACGCGCCAGTAAAAAGTTGCATCCATTTGTATGTTGCAAACTTTGATAGGTGTAGCACGTACGGTATAGAAGTTAGGGCCATTTGAAGTTTTATCAGTGTTTGATTTGGGACTCAAGGGTAGTATAGCTTTGAGCGATAGCTTAAATCGACAAGAGGCTCGAGTACTTTATTGTTACAAAATTTCAAGTTTTTATGACGCTCCAGTAATAAGTTACAAGCATGTGTATGTTGCAAACTTTGATAGGTGTAGGACGTACCGTATAGAAGTTAGGGCCATTTGAAGTTTTGTCAGTGTTTGATTTGGGACTCAAGGGTAGCATAGCTTTGAGCGATAGCTTAAATTGACAAGAGGCTCGAGTACTTTATTGTTACAACATTTCAAGGTTTTATGACGCTCCAGTAAAAAGTTACAAGCATTTGTATGTTGCAAACTTTGATAGGTGCAGGACGTACCGTATAGAAGTTAAGGCCATTTGAAGTTTTATCAGTGTTCGATTTGGGACTCAAGGGTAGCATAGCTTTGAGCGATAGCTTAAATTGACAAGAGGCTCGAGTACTTTATTGTTACAAAATTTCAAGGTTTTATTACGCTCCAGTAAAAAGTTACAAGCATTTGTATGTTGCAAACTTTGATAAGTGTAGGACGTACCGTATAGAAGTTAGGGCCATTTGAAGTTTTATCAGTGTTTGATTTGGGACTCAAGGGTAGCATAGCTTTGAGCGATAGCTTAAATTGACAAGAGGCTCGAGTACTTTATTGTTACAAAATTTCAAGGTTTTATGACGCTCCAGTAAAAAGTTACAAGCATTTGTATGTTGCAAACTTTGATAGGTGCAGGACGTACCGTATAGAAGTTAAGGCCATTTGAAGTTTTATCAGTGTTTGATTCGGGACTCAAGGGTAGCATAGCTTTGAGCGATAGCTTAAATTGACAAGAGGTTCGAGTACTTTATTGTTACAAAATTTCAAGGTTTTATGACGCTCCAGTAAAAAGTTACAAGCATTTGTATGTTGGAAACTTTGATAGGTGTAGGACGTACCGTATAGAAGTTAGGGCCATTTGAAGTTTTATCAGTGTTTGATTTGGGACTCAAGGGTAGCATAGCTTTGAGCGATAGCTTAAATTGACAAGAGGCTCGAGTACTTTATCGTTACAAAATTTCAAGGTTTTATGACGCTTCAGTAAAAAGTTACAAGCATTTGTATGTTGCAAACTTTGATAGGTGTAGGACGTACCGTATAGAAGTTAGGGCCATTTGAAGTTTTATCAGTGTTTTATTTGAGACTCAAGGGTAGCATAGCTTTGAGCGATAACTTAAATTGACAAGAGGCTCGAGTACTTTATTGTTACAAAATTTCAAGGTTTTATGACGCTCCAGTAAAAAGTTACAAGCATTTGTATGTTGCAATCTTTAATAGGTGTAGGACGTACCGTATAGAAGCTAGGGCCATTTGAAGTTTTATCAGTGTTTGATTTGGGACTCAAGGGTAGCATAGCTTTGAGCGATAGCTTAAATTGACAAGAGGCTCGAGTACTTTATTGTTACAAATTTTCAAGGTTTTATGACGCGCCAGTAAAAAGTTGCATCCATTTGTATGTTGCAAACTTTGATAGGTGTAGGTCGTACGGTATAGAAGTTAGGGCCATTTGAAGTTTTATCAGTGTTTGATTTGGGACTCAAGGGTAGTATAGCTTTGAGCGATAGCTTAAATCGACAAGAGGCTCGAGTACTTTATTGTTACAAAATTTCAAGTTTTTATGACGCTCCAGTAATAAGTTACAAGCATGTGTATGTTGCAAACTTTGATAGGTGTAGGACGTACCGTATAGAAGTTAGGGCCATTTGAAGTTTTATCAGTGTTTGATTTGGGACTCAAGGGTAGCATAGCTTTGAGCGATAGCTTAAATTGACAAGAGGCTCGAGTACTTTATTGTTACAACATTTCAAGGTTTTATGACGCTCCAGTAAAAAGTTACAAGCATTTGTATGTTGCAAACTTTGATAGGTGCAGGACGTACCGTATAGAAGTTAAGGCCATTTGAAGTTTTATCAGTGTTCGATTTGGGACTCAAGGGTAGCATAGCTTTGAGCGATAGCTTAAATTGACAAGAGGCTCGAGTACTTTATTGCTACAAAATTTCAAGGTTTTATGACGCTCCAGTAAAACTTACAAGCATTTGTATGTTGCAAACTTTGATAAGTGTAGGACGTACCGTATAGAAGTTAGGGCCATTTGAAGTTTTATCAGTGTTTGATTTGAGACTCAAGGGTAGCATAGATTTGAGCGATAACTTAAATTGACAAGAGGCTCGAGTACTTTATTGTTACAAAATTTCAAGGTTTTATGACGCTCCAGTAAAAAGTTACAAGCATTTGTATGTTGCAATCTTTGATAGGTGTAGGACGTACCGTATAGAAGCTAGGGCCATTTGAAGTTTTATCAGTGTTTGATTCGGGACTCAAGGGTAGCATAGCTTTGAGCGATAGCTTAAATTGACAAGAGGCTCGAGTACTTTATCGTTACAAAATTTCAAGGTTTTATGACGCTCCAGTAATAAGTTACAAGCCTGTGTATGTTGCAAACTTTGATAGATGTAGGACGTACCGTATAGAAGTTAGGGCCATTTGAAGTTTTATCAGTGTTTGATTTGGGACTCAAGGGTAGCATAGCTTTGAGCGATAGCTTAAATTGACAAGAGGCTCGAGTACTTTATTGTTACAAAATTTCAAGGTTTTATGACGCTCCAGTAAAAAGTTACAAGCATTTGTATGTTGCAAACTTTGATAGGTGCAGGACGTACCGTATAGAAGTTAAGGTTATTTGAAGTTTTATCAGTGTTTGATTCGGGACTCAAGGGTAGGATAGCTTTGAGCGATAGCTTAAATTGACAAGAGGCTCGAGTACTTTATTGTTACAAAATTTCAAGGTTTTATGACGCTCCAGTAAAAAGTTACAAGCATTTGTATGTTGGAAACTTTGATAGGTGTAGGACGTACCGTATAGAAGTTAGGGCCATTTGAAGTTTTATCAGTGTTTGATTTGGGACTCAAGGGTAGCTTTGAGCGATAGCTTAAATTGACAAGAGGATCGAGTACTTTATCGTTACAAAATTTAAAGTTTTTATGACGCTTCAGTAAAAAGTTACAAGCATTTGTATGTTGCAAACTTTGATAGGTGTAGGACGTACCGTATAGAAGCTAGGGCCATTTGAAGTTTTATGAGTGTTTGATTCGGGACTCAAGGGTAGCATAGCTTTGAGCGATAGCTTAAATTGACAAGAGGCTCGAGTACTTTATCGTTACAAAATTTCAAGGTTTTATGACGCTCCAGTAATAAGTTACAAGCCTGTGTATGTTGCAAACTTTGATAGATGTAGGACGTACCGTATAGAAGTTAGGGCCATTTGAAGTTTTATCAGTGTTTGATTTGGGACTCAAGGGTAGCATAGCTTTGAGCGATAGCTTAAATTGACAAGAGGCTCGAGTACTTTATTGTTACAAAATTTCAAGGTTTTATGACGCTCCAGTAAAAAGTTACAAGCATTTGTATGTTGCAAACTTTGATAGGTGCAGGACGTACCGTATAGAAGTTAAGGTTATTTGAAGTTTTATCAGTGTTTGATTCGGGACTCAAGGGTAGGATAGCTTTGAGCGATAGCTTAAATTGACAAGAGGCTCGAGTACTTTATTGTTACAAAATTTCAAGGTTTTATGACGCTCCAGTAAAAAGTTACAAGCATTTGTATGTTGGAAACTTTGATAGGTGTAGGACGTACCGTATAGAAGTTAGGGCCATTTGAAGTTTTATCAGTGTTTGATTTGGGACTCAAGGGTAGCTTTGAGCGATAGCTTAAATTGACAAGAGGATCGAGTACTTTATCGTTACAAAATTTAAAGTTTTTATGACGCTTCAGTAAAAAGTTACAAGCATTTGTATGTTGCAAACTTTGATAGGTGTAGGACGTACCGCATAGAAGTTAGGGCCATTTGAAGTTTTATCAGTGTTTGATTTGAGACTCAAGGGTAGCATAGCTTTGAGCGATAACTTAAATTGACAAGAGGCTCGAGTACTTTATTGTTACAAAATTTCAAGGTTTTATGACGCTCCAGTAAAAAGTTACAAGCATTTGTATGTTGCAATCTTTAATAGGTGTAGGACGTACCGTATAGAAGCTAGGGCCATTTGAAGTTTTATCAGTGTTTGATTTGGGACTCAAGGGTAGCATAGCTTTGAGCGATAGCTTAAATTGACAAGAGGCTCGAGTACTTTATTGTTACAAATTTTCAAGGTTTTATGACGCGCCAGTAAAAAGTTGCATCCATTTGTATGTTGCAAACTTTGATAGGTGTAGCACGTACGGTATAGAAGTTAGGGCCATTTGAAGTTTTATCAGTGTTTGATTTGGGACTCAAGGGTAGTATAGCTTTGAGCGATAGCTTAAATCGACAAGAGGCTCGAGTACTTTATTGTTACAAAATTTCAAGTTTTTATGACGCTCCAGTAATAAGTTACAAGCATGTGTATGTTGCAAACTTTGATAGGTGTAGGACGTACCGTATAGAAGTTAGGGCCATTTGAAGTTTTATCAGTGTTTGATTTGGGACTCAAGGGTAGCATAGCTTTGAGCGATAGCTTAAATTGACAAGAGGCTCGAGTACTTTATTGTTACAACATTTCAAGGTTTTATGACGCTCCAGTAAAAAGTTACAAGCATTTGTATGTTGCAAACTTTGATAGGTGCAGGACGTACCGTATAGAAGTTAAGGCCATTTGAAGTTTTATCAGTGTTCGATTTGGGACTCAAGGGTAGCATAGCTTTGAGCGATAGCTTAAATTGACAAGAGGCTCGAGTACTTTATTGTTACAAAATTTCAAGGTTTTATTACGCTCCAGTAAAAAGTTACAAGCATTTGTATGTTGCAAACTTTGATAAGTGTAGGACGTACCGTATAGAAGTTAGGGCCATTTGAAGTTTTATCAGTGTTTGATTTGAGACTCAAGGGTAGCATAGATTTGAGCGATAACTTAAATTGACAAGAGGCTCGAGTACTTTATTGTTACAAAATTTCAAGGTTTTATGACGCTCCAGTAAAAAGTTACAAGCATTTGTATGTTGCAATCTTTGATAGGTGTAGGACGTACCGTATAGAAGCTAGGGCCATTTGAAGTTTTATCAGTGTTTGATTTGGGACTCAAGGGTAGCATAGCTTTGAGCGATAGCTTAAATTGATAAGAGGCTCGAGTACTTTATTGTTACAAAATTTCAAGTTTTTATGACGCTCCAGTAATAAGTTACAAGCATGTGTATGTTGCAAACTTTGATAGGTGTAGGACGTACCGTATAGAAGTTAGGGCCATTTGAAGTTTTATCAGTGTTTGATTTGGGACTCAAGGGTAGCATAGCTTTGAGCGATAGCTTAAATTGACAAGAGGCTCGAGTACTTTATTGTTACAACATTTCAAGGTTTTATGACGCTCCAGTAAAAAGTTACAAGCATTTGTATGTTGCAAACTTTGATAGGTGCTGGACGTACCGTATAGAAGTTAAGGCCATTTGAAGTTTTATCAGTGTTCGATTTGGGACTCAAGGGTAGCATAGCTTTGAGCGATAGCTTAAATTGACAAGAGGCTCGAGTACTTTATTGCTACAAAATTTCAAGGTTTTATGACGCTCCAGTAAAACTTACAAGCATTTGTATGTTGCAAACTTTGATAAGTGTAGGACGTACCGTATAGAAGTTAGGGCCATTTGAAGTTTTATCAGTGTTTGATTTGAGACTCAAGGGTAGCATAGATTTGAGCGATAACTTAAATTGACAAGAGGCTCGAGTACTTTATTGTTACAAAATTTCAAGGTTTTATGACGCTCCAGTAAAAAGTTACAAGCATTTGTATGTTGCAATCTTTGATAGGTGTAGGACGTACCGTATAGAAGCTAGGGCCATTTGAAGTTTTATCAGTGTTTGATTCGGGACTCAAGGGTAGCATAGCTTTGAGCGATAGCTTAAATTGACAAGAGGCTCGAGTACTTTATCGTTACAAAATTTCAAGGTTTTATGACGCTCCAGTAATAAGTTACAAGCCTGTGTATGTTGCAAACTTTGATAGATGTAGGACGTACCGTATAGAAGTTAGGGCCATTTTAAGTTTTATCAGTGTTTGATTTGGGACTCAAGGGTAGCATAGCTTTGAGCGATAGCTTAAATTGACAAGAGGCTCGAGTACTTTATTGTTACAAAATTTCAAGGTTTTATGACGCTCCAGTAAAAAGTTACAAGCATTTGTATGTTGCAAACTTTGATAGGTGCAGGACGTACCGTATAGAAGTTAAGGTTATTTGAAGTTTTATCAGTGTTTGATTCGGGACTCAAGGGTAGGATAGCTTTGAGCGATAGCTTAAATTGACAAGAGGCTCGAGTACTTTATTGTTACAAAATTTCAAGGTTTTATGACGCTCCAGTAAAAAGTTACAAGCATTTGTATGTTGGAAACTTTGATAGGTGTAGGACGTACCGTATAGAAGTTAGGGCCATTTGAAGTTTTATCAGTGTTTGATTTGGGACTCAAGGGTAGCATAGCTTTGAGCGATAGCTTAAATTGACAAGAGGCTCGAGTACTTTATCGTTACAAAATTTCAAGGTTTTATGACGCTTCAGTAAAAAGTTACAAGCATTTGTATGTTGCAAACTTTGATAGGTGTAGGACGTACCGCATAGAAGTTAGGGCCATTTGAAGTTTTATCAGTGTTTGATTTGAGACTCAAGGGTAGCATAGCTTTGAGCGATAACTTAAATTGACAAGAGGCTCGAGTACTTTATTGTTACAAAATTTCAAGGTTTTATGACGCTCCAGTAAAAAGTTACAAGCATTTGTATGTTGCAATCTTTAATAGGTGTAGGACGTACCGTATAGAAGCTAGGGCCATTTGAAGTTTTATCAGTGTTTGATTTGGGACTCAAGGGTAGCATAGCTTTGAGCGATAGCTTAAATTGACAAGAGGCTCGAGTACTTTATTGTTACAAATTTTCAAGGTTTTATGACGCGCCAGTAAAAAGTTGCATCCATTTGTATGTTGCAAACTTTGATAGGTGTAGCACGTACGGTATAGAAGTTAGGGCCATTTGAAGTTTTATCAGTGTTTGATTTGGGACTCAAGGGTAGTATAGCTTTGAGCGATAGCTTAAATCGACAAGAGGCTCGAGTACTTTATTGTTACAAAATTTCAAGTTTTTATGACGCTCCAGTAATAAGTTACAAGCATGTGTATGTTGCAAACTTTGATAGGTGTAGGACGTACCGTATAGAAGTTAGGGCCATTTGAAGTTTTATCAGTGTTTGATTTGGGACTCAAGGGTAGCATAGCTTTGAGCGATAGCTTAAATTGACAAGAGGCTCGAGTACTTTATTGTTACAACATTTCAAGGTTTTATGACGCTCAGTAAAAAGTTACAAGCATTTGTATGTTGCAAACTTTGATAGGTGCAGGACGTACCGTATAGAAGTTAAGGCCATTTGAAGTTTTATCAGTGTTCGATTTGGGACTCAAGGGTAGCATAGCTTTGAGCGATAGCTTAAATTGACAAGAGGCTCGAGTACTTTATTGTTACAAAATTTCAAGGTTTTATTACGCTCCAGTAAAAAGTTACAAGCATTTGTATGTTGCAAACTTTGATAAGTGTAGGACGTACCGTATAGAAGTTAGGGCCATTTGAAGTTTTATCAGTGTTTGATTTGAGACTCAAGGGTAGCATAGATTTGAGCGATAACTTAAATTGACAAGAGGCTCGAGTACTTTATTGTTACAAAATTTCAAGGTTTTATGACGCTCCAGTAAAAAGTTACAAGCATTTGTATGTTGCAATCTTTGATAGGTGTAGGACGTACCGTATAGAAGCTAGGGCCATTTGAAGTTTTATCAGTGTTTGATTTGGGACTCAAGGGTAGCATAGCTTTGAGCGATAGCTTAAATTGATAAGAGGCTCGAGTACTTTATTGTTACAAAATTTCAAGGTTTTATAACGCGCCAGTAAAAAGTTACATCCATTTGTATGTTGCAAACTTTGATAGGTGTAGGACGTACCGTATAGAAGTTAGGGCCATTTGAAGTTTTATCAGTGTTTGAATTGGGACTCAAGGGTAGTATAGCTTTGAGCGATAGCTTAAATCGACAAGAGGCTCGAGTACTTTATTGTTACAAAATTTCAAGTTTTTATGACGCTCCAGTAATAAGTTACAAGCATGTGTATGTTGCAAACTTTGATAGGTGTAGGACGTACCGTATAGAAGTTAGGGCCATTTGAAGTTTTATCAGTGTTTGATTTGGGACTCAAGGGTACCATAGCTTTGAGCGATAGCTTAAATTGACAAGAGGCTCGAGTACTTTATTGTTACAAAACTTTGATAGGTGTAGGACGTACCGTATAGAAGTTAGGGCCATTTGAAGTTTTATCAGTGTTTGATTTGGGACTCAAGGGTAGCATAGCTTTGAGCGATAGCTTAAATTGACAAGAGGCTCTAGTACTTTTTGTTACAAAATTTCAAGGTTTTAGGACGCTTCAGAAAAAGTTATAAGCATTTGTATGTTGCAAACTTTGATAGGTGTAGGACGTACCGTATAGAAGTTAGGGCCATTTGAAGTTTGATCAGTGTTTGATTTGAGACTCAAGGGCAGCATAGATTTGAGCGATAACTTAAATTGACAGGAGGCTCGAGTACTTTAACGTTACAAAATTTCAAGGTTTTATGACGCTTCAGTAAAAAGTTACAAGCATTTGTATGTTGCAAACTTTGATAGGTGTAGGACGTACCGTATAGAAGTTAGGGCCATTTGAAGTTTTATCAGTGTTTGATTTCAGACTCAAGGATAGCATAGATTTGAGCGATAACTTAAATTGACAAGAGGCTCGAGTACTTTATTGTTACAAAACTTTGATAGGTGTAGGACGTACCGTATAGAAATTAGCGCCATTTGAAGTTTTATCAGTGTTTGATTTGGGACTCAAGGGTAGCATAGCTTTGAGCGATAGCTTAAATTGCCAAGAGGCTCGAGTACTTTATTGTCACAAAATTTAAAGGTTTTATGACACTCCAGTAAAAAGTTACAACCATTTGTATGTTGCAAACTTTGATAGGTGGAGGACGTACCGTATAAAAGTTAGGGCCATTTGAAGTTTGATCAGTGTTTGATTTGAGATTCAAGGGTAGCATAGATTTGAGCGATAACTTAAATTGACAAGAGGCTCGAGTACTTTAACGTTACAAAATTTCAAGGTTTTATGACGCTTCAGTAAAAAGTTACAAGCATTTGTATGTTGCAAACTTTGATAGGTGTAGGACGTACCGTATAGAAGTTAGGGCCATTTGAAGTTTTATCAGTGTTTGATTTGAGACTCAAGGGTAGCATAGATTTGAGCGATAACTTAAATTGACAAGAGGCTCGAGTACTTTATTGTTACAAAATTTCAAGGTTTTATGACGCTCCAGTAAAAAGTTACAAGCATTTGTATGTTGCAAACTTTGATAGGTGTACGACGTACCGTATGGAAGTTAGGGCTATTTGAAGTTTTATCAGTGTTTGATTTGGGACTCAAGGGAAGCATAGCTTTGAGCGATAGCTTAAATTGACAAGAGGCTCGAGTACTTTATTGTTACAAAATTTAAAGGTTTTATAACGCTCAAGAAAAAAGTTACGAGCATTTGTATGTTGCAAACTTTGATAGGTGTAGGACGTACCATATAGAAGTTAGGGCCATTTGAAGTTTTATCAGTGTTTGATTTGGGACTCAAGGGTAGCATAGCTTTGAGCGATAGCTTAAATTGACAAGAGGCTCGAGTACTTTATCGTT
The DNA here is from genome assembly GCA_920105625.2 of Clusia tigrina. Lineage (NCBI taxonomy): Eukaryota > Metazoa > Arthropoda > Insecta > Diptera > Clusiidae > Clusia > Clusia tigrina. The sequence continues at coordinate 106,804,685 of OV050033.1, read as the reverse complement.
ACAAAATTTAAAGGTTTTATGACGCTTCAGTAAAAAGTTACAAGCATTTGTATGTTGCAAACTTTGATAGGTGTAGGACGTACCGTATAGAAGCTAGGGCCATTCGAAGTTTTATTAATGTTTGATTTGGGACTCAAGGGTAGCATAGCTTTGAGCGATAGCTTAAATTGACAAGAGGCTCGAGTACTTTATTGTTACAAAATTTCAACGTTTTATGACGCTCCAGTAAAAAGTTACAAGCATTTGTATGTTGCAAACTTTGATAGGTGCAGGACGTACCGTATAGAAGTTAAGGCCATTTAAAGTTTTATCAGTGCTCGATTTGGGACTCAAGGGTAGCATAGCTTTGAGCGATAGCTTAAATTGACAAGAGGCTCGAGTACTTTATTGTTACAAAATTTCAAGGTTTTATGACGCTCCAGTAAAAAGTTACATGCATTTGTATGTTGCAAACTTTGATAGGTGTAGGACGTACCGTATAGAAGTTAGGGCCATTTGAAGTTTTATCAGTGTTTGATTCGGGACTCAAGGGTAGCATAGCTTTGAGCGATAGCTTAAATTGACAAGAGGCTCGAGTACTTTATTGTTACAAAATTTCAAGATTTTATGACGCTCCAGTAATAAGTTACAAGCATTTGTATGTTGGAAACTTTGATAGGTGTAGGACGTACCATATAGAAGTTAGGGCCATTTGAAGTTTTATCAGTGTTTGATTTGGGACTCAAGGGTACCATAGCTTTGAGCGATAGCTTAAATTGACAAGAGGCTCGAGTACTTTATTGTTACAAAACTTTGATAGGTGTAGGACGTACCGTATAGAAGATAGGGCCATTTGAAGTTTTTTCAGTGTTTGATTTGGGACTCAAGGGTAGCATAGCTTTGAGCGATAGCTTAAATTGACAAGAGGCTCGAGTACTTTTTTGTTACAAAATTTCAAGGATTTAGGACGCTTCAGAAAAAGTTACAAGCATTTGTATGTTGCAAACTTTGATAGGTGTAGGACGTACCGTATAGAAGTTAGGGCCATTTGAAGTTTGATCAGTGTTTGATTTGAGACTCAAGGGCAGCATAGATTTGAGCGATAACTTAAATTGACAAGAGGCTCGAGTACTTTAACGTTACAAAATTTCAAGGTTTTATGACGCTTCAGTAAAAAGTTACAAGCATTTGTATGTTGCAAACTTTGATAGGTGTAGGACGTACCGTATAGAAGTTAGGGCCATTTGAAGTTTTATCAGTGTTTGATTTGAGACTCAAGGGTAGCATAGATTTGAGCGATAACTTAAATTGACAAGAGGCTCGAGTACTTTATTGTTACAAAACTTTGATAGGTGTAGGACGTACCGTATAGAAGTTAGGGCCATTTGAAGTTTTATCAGTGTTTGATTTGGGACTCAAGGGTAGCATAGCTTTGAGCGATAGCTTAAATTGACAAGAGGCTCGAGTACTTTTTTGTTACAAAATTTCAAGGTTTTAGGACGCTTCAGAAAAATTACAAGCATTTGTATGTTGCAAACTTTGATAGGTGTAGGACGTACCGTATAAAAGTTAGGGCCATTTGAAGTTTGATCAGTGTTTGATTTGAGACTCAAGGGTAGAATAGATTTGAGCGATAACTTAAATTGACAAGAGGCTCGAGTACTTTAGCGTTACAAAATTTCAAGGTTTTATGACGCTTCAGTAAAAAGTTACAAGCATTTGTATGTTGCAAACTTTGATAGGTGTAGGACGTACCGTATAGAAGTTAGGGCCATTTGAACTTTTATCAGTGTCTGATTTGAGACTCAAGGGTAGCATAGATTTGAGCGATAACTTAAATTGACAAGAGGCTCGAGTACTTTAACGTTACAAAATTTCAAGGTTTTATGACGCTTCAGTAAAAAGTTACAAGCATTTGTATGTTGCAAACTTTGATAGGTGTAGGACGTACCGTATAAAAATTAGGGCCATTTGCAGTTTTATCAGTGTTTGAATTGAGATTCAAGGGTAGCATAGCTTTGAGCGATAACTTAAATTGACAAGAGGCTCGAGTACTTTATTGTTACAAAATTTCAAGGTTTTATGACGCTCCAGTAAAAAGTTACAAGCATTTGTATGTTGCAAACTTTGATAGGTGTACGGCGTACCGTATGGAAGTTAGGGCCATTTGAAGTTTTATCAGTGTTTGATTTGGGACTCAAGGGTAGCATAGCTTTGAGCGATAGCTTAAATTGACAAGAGGCTCGAGTACTTTATTGTTACAAAATTTCAAGGTTTTATAACGCTCCAGAAAAAAGTTACGAGCATTTGTATGTTGCAAACTTTGATAGGTGTAGGACGTACCATATAGAAGTTAGGGCCATTTGAAGTTTTATCAGTGTTTGAATTGGGGCTCAAGGGTAGCATAGCTTTGAGCGATAGCTTAAATTGACAAGAGGCTCGAGTACTTTATCGTTACAAAATTTCAACGTTTTATGACGCTTCAGTAAAAAGTTACAAGCATTTGTATGTTGCAAACTTTGATAAGTGTAGGACGTACCGTATAGAAGTTAGGGCCATTTGAAGCTTTATCAGTGTTTGATTTGGGACTCAAGGGTAGTATAGCTTTGAGCGATAGCTTAAATCGACAAGAGGCTCGAGTACTTTATTGTTACAAAATTTCAAGTTTTTATGACGCTCCAGTAATAAGTTACAAGCATGTGTATGTTGCAAACTTTGATAGATGTACGACTTACCGTATGGAAGTTAGGGCCATTTGAAGTTTTATCAGTGTTTGATTTGGGACTCAAGGGTAGTATAGCTTTGAGCGATAGCTTAAATTGACAAGAGGCTCGAGTACTTTATCGTTACAAAATTTAAAGGTTTTATGACGCTTCAGTAAAAAGTTACAAGCATTTGTATGTTGCAAACTTTGATAGGTGTAGGACGTACCGTATAAAAGTTAGGGCCATTTGCAGTTTTATCAGTGTTTGAATTGAGACTCAAGGGTAGCATAGCTTTGAGCGATATCTTAAATTGACAAGAGGCTCGAGTACTTTATTGTTACAAAATTTCAAGGTTTTATGACGCTCCAGTAAAAAGTTACAAGCATTTGTATGTTGCAAACTTTGATAGGTGTACGGCGTACCGTATGGAAGTTAGGGCCATTTGAAGTTTTATCAGTGTTTGATTTGGGACTCAAGGGTAGCATAGCTTTGAGCGATAGCTTAAATTGACAAGAGGCTCGAGTACTTTAACGTTACAAAATTTCAAGGTTTTATGACGCTTCAGTAAAAAGTTACAAGCATTTGTATGTTGCAAACTTTGATAGGTGTAGGACGTACCGTATAAAAGTTAGGGCCATTTGAAGGTTGATCAGTGTTTGATTTGAGACTCAAGGGTAGCATAGATTTGAGCGATAACTTAAATTGACAAGAGGCTCGAGTACTTTAACGTTACAAAATTTCAAGGTTTTATGACGCTTCAGTAAAAAGTTACAAGCATTTGTATGTTGCAAACTTTGATAGGTGTAGGACGTACCGTATAGAAGTTAGGGCCATTTGAACTTTTATCAGTGTCTGATTTGAGACTCAAGGGTAGCATAGATTTGAGCGATAACTTAAATTGACAAGAGGCTCGAGTACTTTAACGTTACAAAATTTCAAGGTTTTATGACGCTTCAGTAAAAAGTTACAAGCATTTGTATGTTGCAAACTTTGATAGGTGTAGGACGTACCGTATAGAAGTTAGGGCCATTTGAACTTTTATCAGTGTTTGATTTGAGACTCAAGGGTAGCATAGATTTGAGCGATAACTTAAATTGACAAGAGGCTCGAATACTTTATTGTTACAAAATTTCAAGGTTTTATGACGCTCCAGTAAAAAGTTACAAGCATTTGTATGTTGCAAACTTTGATAGGTGTACGACGTACCGTATGGAAGTTAGGGCTATTTGAAGTTTTATCAGTGTTTGATTTGGGACTCAAGGGTAGCATAGCTTTGAGCGATAGCTTAAATTGACAAGAGGCTCGAGTACTTTATTGTTACAAAATTTAAAGGTTTTATAACGCTCCAGAAAAAAGTTACGAGCATTTGTATGTTGCAAACTTTGATAGGTGTAGGACGTACCATATAGAAGTTAGGGCCATTTGAAGTTTTATCAGTGTTTGATTTGGGACTCAAGGGTAGCATAGCTTTGAGCGATAGCTTAAATTGACAAGAGGCTCGATTACTTTATCGTTACAAAATTTAAAGGTTTTATGACGCTTCAGTAAAAAGTTACAAGCATTTGTATGTTGCAAACTTTGATAGGTGTAGGACGTACCGTATAAAAGTTAGGGCCATTTGCAGTTTTATCAGTGTTTGAATTGAGACTCAAGGGTAGCATAGCTTTGAGCGATAACTTAAATTGACAAGAGGCTCGAGTACTTTATTGTTACAAAATTTCAAGGTTTTATGACGCTCCAGTAAAAAGTTACAAGCATTTGTATGTTGCAAACTTTGATAGGTGTACGGCGTACCGTATGGAAGTTAGGGCCATTTGAAGTTTTATCAGTGTTTGATTTGGGACTCAAGGGTAGCATAGCTTTGAGCGATAGCTTAAATTGACAAGAGGCTCGAGTACTTTATTGTTACAAAATTTCAAGGTTTTATAACGCTCCAGAAAAAAGTTACGAGCATTTGTATGTTGCAAACTTTGATAGGTGTAGGACGTACCATATAGAAGTTAGGGCCATTTGAAGTTTTATCAGTGTTTGATTTGGGACTCAAGGGTAGCATAGCTTTGAGCGATAGCTTAAATTGACAAGAGGCTCGAGTACTTTATCGTTACAAAATTTCAAGGTTTTATGACGCTTCAGTAAAAAGTTACAAGCATTTGTATGTTGCAAACTTTGATAAGTGTAGGACGTACCGTATAGAAGTTAGGGCCATTTGAAGCTTTATCAGTGTTTGATTTGGGACTCAAGGGTAGTATAGCTTTGAGCGATAGCTTAAATCGACAAGAGGCTCGAGTACTTTATTGTTACAAAATTTCAAGTTTTTATGACGCTCCAGTAATAAGTTACAAGCATTTGTATGTTGCAAACTTTGATAGATGTACGACGTACCGTATGGAAGTTAGGGCCATTTGAAGTTTTATCAGTGTTTGATTTGGGACTCAAGGGTAGTATAGCTTTGAGCGATAGCTTAAATCGACAAGAGGCTCGAGTACTTTATTGTTACAAAATATCAAGTTTTTATGACGCTCCAGTAATAAGTTACAAGCATGTGTATGTTGCAAACTTTGATAGGTGTAGGACGTAGCGTATAGAAGTTAGGGCCATTTGAAGTTTTATCAGTGTTTGATTTGGGACTCAAGGGTAGCATAGCTTTGAGCGATAGCTTAAATTGACAAGAGGCTCGAGTACTTTATCGTTACAAAATTTAAAGGTTTTATGACGCTTCAGTAAAAAGTTACAAGCATTTGTATGTTGCAAACTTTGATAGGTGTAGGACGTACCGTATAAAAGTTAGGGCCATTTGCAGTTTTATCAGTGTTTGAATTGATTATTGTTACAAAATTTCAAGGTTTTATGACGCTCCAGTAAAAAGTTACAAGCATTTGTATGTTGCAAACTTTGATAGGTGTACGGCGTACCGTATGGAAGTTAGGGCCATTTGAAGTTTTATCAGTGTTTGATTTGGGACTCAAGGGTAGCATAGCTTTGAGCGATAGCTTAAATTGACAAGAGGCTCGAGTACTTTAACGTTACAAAATTTCAAGGTTTTATGACGCTTCAGTAAAAAGTTACAAGCATTTGTATGTTGCAAACTTTGATAGGTGTAGGACGTACCGTATAAAAGTTAGGGCCATTTGAAGGTTGATCAGTGTTTGATTTGAGACTCAAGGGTAGCATAGATTTGAGCGATAACTTAAATTGACAAGAGGCTCGAGTACTTTAACGTTACAAAATTTCAAGGTTTTATGACGCTTCAGTAAAAAGTTACAAGCATTTGTATGTTGCAAACTTTGATAGGTGTAGGACGTACCGTATAGAAGTTAGGGCCATTTGAACTTTTATCAGTGTCTGATTTGAGACTCAAGGGTAGCATAGATTTGAGCGATAACTTAAATTGACAAGAGGCTCGAGTACTTTACCGTTACAAAATTTCAAGGTTTTATGACGCTTCAGTAAAAAGTTACAAGCATTTGTATGTTGCAAACTTTGATAGGTGTAGGACGTACCGTATAGAAGTTAGGGCCATTTGAACTTTTATCAGTGTTTGATTTGAGACTCAAGGGTAGCATAGATTTGAGCGATAACTTAAATTGACAAGAGGCTCGAATACTTTATTGTTACAAAATTTCAAGGTTTTATGACGCTCCAGTAAAAAGTTACAAGCATTTGTATGTTGCAAACTTTGATAGGTGTACGACGTACCGTATGGAAGTTAGGGCTATTTGAAGTTTTATCAGTGTTTGATTTGGGACTCAAGGGTAGCATAGCTTTGAGCGATAGCTTAAATTGACAAGAGGCTCGAGTACTTTATTGTTACAAAATTTAAAGGTTTTATAACGCTCCAGAAAAAAGTTACGAGCATTTGTATGTTGCAAACTTTGATAGGTGTAGGACGTACCATATAGAAGTTAGGGCCATTTGAAGTTTTATCAGTGTTTGATTTGGGACTCAAGGGTAGCATAGCTTTGAGCGATAGCTTAAATTGACAAGAGGCTCGAGTACTTTATCGTTACAAAATTTAAAGGTTTTATGACGCTTCAGTAAAAAGTTACACGCATTTGTATGTTGCAAACTTTGATAGGTGTAGGACGTACCGTATAAAAGTTAGGGCCATTTGCAGTTTTATCAGTGTTTGAATTGAGACTCAAGGGTAGCATAGCTTTGAGCGATAACTTAAATTGACAAGAGGCTCGAGTACTTTATTGTTACAAAATTTCAAGGTTTTATGACGCTCCAGTAAAAAGTTACAAGCATTTGTATGTTGCAAACTTTGATAGGTGTACGGCGTACCGTATGGAAGTTAGGGCCATTTGAAGTTTTATCAGTGTTTGATTTGGGACTCAAGGGTAGCATAGCTTTGAGCGATAGCTTAAATTGACAAGAGGCTCGAGTACTTTATTGTTACAAAATTTCAAGGTTTTATAACGCTCCAGAAAAAAGTTACGAGCATTTGTATGTTGCAAACTTTGATAGGTGTAGGACGTACCATATAGAAGTTAGGGCCATTTGAAGTTTTATCAGTGTTTGATTTGGGACTCAAGGGTAGCATAGCTTTGAGCGATAGCTTAAATTGACAAGAGGCTCGAGTACTTTATCGTTACAAAATTTCAAGGTTTTATGACGCTTCAGTAAAAAGTTACAAGCATTTGTATGTTGCAAACTTTGATAAGTGTAGGACGTACCATATAGAAGTTAGGGCCATTTGAAGTTTTATCAGTGTTTGATTTGGGACTCAAGGGTAGTATAGCTTTGAGCGATAGCTTAAATCGACAAGAGGCTCGAGTACTTTATTGTTACAAAATTTCAAGTTTTTATGACGCTCCAGTAATAAGTTACAAGCATGTGTATGTTGCAAACTTTGATAGATGTACGACGTACCGTATGGAAGTTAGGGCCATTTGAAGTTTTATCAGTGTATGATTTGGGACTCAAGGGTAGTATAGCTTTGAGCGATAGCTTAAATCGACAAGAGGCTCGAGTACTTTATTGTTACAAAATATCAAGTTTTTATGACGCTCCAGTAATAAGTTACAAGCATGTGTATGTTGCAAACTTTGATAGGTGTAGGACGTAGCGTATAGAAGTTAGGGCCATTTAAAGTTTTATCAGTGTTTGATTTGGGACTCAAGGGTAGCATAGCTTTGAGCGATAGCTTAAATTGACAAGAGGCTCGAGTACTTTATCGTTACAAAATTTAAAGGTTTTATGACGCTTCAGTAAAAAGTTACAAGCATTTGTATGTTGCAAACTTTGATAGGTGTAGGACGTACCGTATAAAAGTTAGGGCCATTTGCAGTTTTATCAGTGTTTGAATTGAGACTCAAGGGTAGCATAGCTTTGAGCGATAACTTAAATTGACAAGAGGCTCGAGTACTTTATTGTTACAAAATTTCAAGGTTTTATGACGCTCCAGTAAAAAGTTACAAGCATTTGTATGTTGCAAACTTTGATAGGTGTACGGCGTACCGTATGGAAGTTAGGGCCATTTGAAGTTTTATCAGTGTTTGATTTGGGACTCAAGGGTAGCATAGCTTTGAGCGATAGCTTAAATTGACAAGAGGCTCGAGTACTTTATTGTTACAAAATTTCAAGGTTTTATAACGCTCCAGAAAAAAGTTACGAGCATTTGTATGTTGCAAACTTTGATAGGTGTAGGACGTACCATATAGAAGTTAGGGCCATTTGAAGTTTTATCAGTGTTTGATTTGGGACTCAAGGGTAGCATAGCTTTGAGCGATAGCTTAAATTGACAAGAGGCTCGAGTACTTTAACGTTACAAAATTTCAAGGTTTTATGACGCTTCAGTAAAAAGTTACAAGCATTTGTATGTTGCAAACTTTGATAAGTGTAGGACGTACCGTATAGAAGTTAGGGCCATTTGAAGTTTTATCAGTGTTTGATTTGGGACTCAAGGGTAGTATAGCTTTGAGCGATAGCTTAAATCGACAAGAGGCTCGAGTACTTTATTGTTACAAAATTTCAAGTTTTTATGACGCTCCAGTAATAAGTTACAAGCATGTGTATGTTGCAAACTTTGATAGATGTACGACGTACCGTATGGAAGTTAGGGCCATTTGAAGTTTTATCAGTGTTTGATTTGGGACTCAAGGGTAGTATAGCTTTGAGCGATAGCTTAAATCGACAAGAGGCTCGAGTACTTTGTTGTTACAAAATATCAAGTTTTTATGACGCTCCAGTAATAAGTTACAAGCATGTGTATGTTGCAAACTTTGATAGGTGTAGGACGTAGCGTATAGAAGTTAGGGCCATTTGAAGTTTTATCAGTGTTTGATTTGGGACTCAAGGGTAGCATAGCTTTGAGCGATAGCTTAAATTGACAAGAGGCTCGAGTACTTTATCGTTACAAAATTTAAAGGTTTTATGACGCTTCAGTAAAAAGTTACAAGCATTTGTATGTTGCAAACTTTGATAGGTGTAGGACGTACCGTATAAAAGTTAGGGCCATTTGCAGTTTTATCAGTGTTTGAATTGAGACTCAAGGGTAGCATAGCTTTGAGCGATAACTTAAATTGACAAGAGGCTCGAGTACTTTATTGTTACAAAATTTCAAGGTTTTATGACGCTCCAGTAAAAAGTTACAAGCATTTGTATGTTGCAAACTTTGATAGGTGTACGGCGTACCGTATGGAAGTTAGGGCCATTTGAAGTTTTATCAGTGTTTGATTTGGGACTCAAGGGTAGCATAGCTTTGAGCGATAGCTTAAATTTACAAGAGGCTCGAGTACTTTATTGTTCCAAATTTCAAGGTTTTATAACGCTCCAGAAAAAAGTTACGAGCATTTGTATGTTGCAAACTTTGATAGGTGTAGGACGTACCATATAGAAGTTAGGGCCATTTGAAGTTTTATCAGTGTTTGATTTGGGACTCAAGGGTAGCATAGCTTTGAGCGATAGCTTAAATTGACAAGAGGCTCGAGTACTTTATCGTTACAAAATTTCAAGGTTTTATGACGCTTCAGTAAAAAGTTACAAGCATTTGTATGTTGCAAACTTTGATAAGTGTAAGACGTACCGTATAGAAGTTAGGGCCATTTGAAGTTTTATCAGTGTTTGATTTGGGACTCAAGGGTAGTATAGCTTTGAGCGATAGCTTAAATCGACAAGAGGCTCGAGTACTTTATTGTTACAAAATTTCAAATTTTTATGACGCTCCAGTAATAAGTTACAAGCATGTGTATGTTGCAAACTTTGATAGATGTACGACGTACCGTATGGAAGTTAGGGCCATTTGAAGTTTTATCAGTGTTTGATTTGGGACTCTAGGGTAGTATAGCTTTGAGCGATAGCTTAAATCGACAAGAGGCTCGAGTACTTTATTGTTACAAAATATCAAGTTTTTATGACGCTCCAGTAATAAGTTACAAGCATGTGTATGTTGCAAACTTTGATAGGTGTAGGACGTAGCGTATAGAAGTTAGGGCCATTTGAAGTTTTATCAGTGTTTGATTTGGGACTCAAGGGTACCATAGCTTTGAGCGATATCTTAAATTGACAAGAGGCTCGAGTACTTTATTGTTACAAAACTTTGATAGGTGTAGGACGTACCGTATAGAAGTTAGGGCCATTTGAAGTTTTATCAGTGTATGATTTGGGACTCAAGGGTAGCATAGCTTTGAGCGATAGCTTAAATTGACAAGAGGTTCGAGTACTTTTTTGTTACAAAATTTCAAGGTTTTAGGACGCTTCAGAAAAAGTTACAAGCATTTGTATGTTGCAAACTTTGATAGGTGTAGGACGTACCGTATAGAAGTTAGGGCCATTTGAAGTTTGATCAGTGTTTGATTTGAGACTCAAGGGCAGCATAGATTTGAGCGATAACTTAAATTGACAAGAGGCTCGAGTAATTTAACGTTACAAAATTTCAAGGTTTTATGACGCTTCAGTAAAAAGTTACAAGCATTTGTATGTTGCAAACTTTGATAGGTGTAGGACGTACCGTATAGAAGTTAGGGCCATTTGAAGTTTTATCAGTGTTTGATTTGAGACTCAAGGGTAGCATAGATTTGAGCGATAACTTAAATTGACAAGAGGCTCGAGTACTTTATTGTTACAAAACTTTGATAGGTGTAGGACGTACCGTATAGAAGTTAGGGCTATTTGAAGTTTTATCAGTGTTTGATTTGGGACTCAAGGGTAGCATAGCTTTGAGCGATAGCTTAAATTGACAAGAGGCTCGAGTACTTTTTTGTTACAAAATTTCAAGGTTTTATGACGCTCCAGTAAAAAGTTACAAGCATTTGTATGTTGCAAACTTTGATACATGTAGGACGTACCGTATGGAAGTTAGGGCCATTTGAAGTTTTATCAGTGTTTGATTTGGGACTCAAGGGTTGCATAGCTTTGAGCGATAGCTTAAATTAACAAGAGGCTCGAGTACTTTATTGTTACAAAATGTCCAGGTTTTATGACGCTCCAGTAAAAAGTTACAAGCATTTGTATGTTGCAAACTGTGATAGGTGTAGGACGTATCGTATAGAAGTTAGGGCCATTTGTAGTTTTATCAGTGTTTGATTTGAGACTCAAGGGTAGCATAGATTTGAGCGATAACTTAAATTGACAAGAGGCTCGATTACTTTATTGTTACAAAACTTTGATAGGTGTAAGACGTACCGTATAGAAGTTAGGGCTATTTGAAGTTTTATCAGTGTTTGATTTGGGACTCAAGGGTAGCATAGCTTTGAGCGATAGCTTAAATTGACAAGAGGCTCGAGTACTTTTTTGTTACAAAATTTCAAGGTTTTATGACGCTCCAGTAAAAAGTTACAAGCATTTGTATGTTGCAAACTTTGATACATGTAGGACGTACCGTATGGAAGTTAGGGCCATTTGAAGTTTTATCAGTGTTTGATTTGGGACTCAAGGGTTGCATAGCTTTGAGCGATAGCTTAAATTAACAAGAGGCTCGAGTACTTTATTGTTACAAAATGTCCAGGTTTTATGACGCTCCAGTAAAAAGTTACAAGCATTTGTATGTTGCAAACTTTGATAGGTGTAGGACGTATCGTATAGAAGTTAGGGCCATTTGTAGTTTTATCAGTTTTTGATTTGGGACTCAAGAGTAGCATAGCTTTGAGCAATAGCTTAAATTGACAAGAGGCTCGTGTACTTTATTGTTACAAAATTTCAAGGTTTTATGACTCTCCAGTAAAAAGTAACAAGCATTCGTATGTTGCAAACTTTGATAGGTATAGGACGTACCGTATAGAAGTTAGGGCCATTTGAAGTTTTATCAGTGTTTGATTTGGGACTCAAGGGTAGCATAGCTTTGAGCGGTAGCTTAAATTGACAAGAGGCTCGAGTACTTTATTGTTACAAAATTTCAAGGTTTTATGACGCTCCAGTAAAAAGTTACAAGCATTTGTAAGAAGCAAACTTTGATAGGTGTAGGACGTACCGTATAGAAGTTAGGGCCATTTGAAGTTTTATCAGTGTTTGATTTGGGACTCAAGGGTAGCATAGCTTTGAGCGATAGCTTAAATTGACAAGAGGCTGGAGTACTTTATTGTTACAAAATTTCAAGGTTTTATGACGCTCCAGTAAAAAGTTACAAGCATTTGTATGTTGCAAACTTTGATAAGTGTAGGACGTACCGTATGGAAGTTAGGGCCATTTGAAGTTTAATCAGTGTTTGATTTGGTACTCAAGGGTTGCATAGCCTTGAGCGATAGCTTAAATTGACAAGAGGCTCGAGTACTTTATTGTTACAAAATGTCAAGGTTTTATGACGCTCCAGTAAAAAGTTACAAGCATTTGTATGTTGCAAACTTTGATAGGTGTAGGACGTACCGTATAGAAGTTAAGGCCATTTGAAGTTTTATCAGTGTTTGATTTGGGACTCAAGGGTAGCATAGCTTTGAGCGATAGCTTAAATTGACAAGAGGCTCGCGTACTTTATTGTTACAAAATTTCAAGATTTTATGACGCTCCAGTAAAAAGTTACAAGCATTTGTATGTTGCAAACTTTGATAGGTGTATAACGTATCGTATAGAAGTTAGGGCCATTTGTAGTTTTATCAGTTTTTGATTTGGGACTCAAGAGTAGCATAGCTTTGAGCAATAGCTCAAATTGACAAGAGGCTCGTGTACTTTATTGTTACAAAATTACAAGGTTTTATGACTCTCCAGTAAAAAGTAACAAGAATTTGTATGTTGCAAACTTTGATAGGTATAGGACGTACCGTATAGAAGTTAGGGCCATTTGAAGTTTTATCAGTGTTTGATTTGGGACTCAAGGGTAGCATAGCTTTGAGCGGTAGCTTAAATTGACAAGAGGCTCGAGTACTTTATTGTTATAAAATTTCAAGGTTTTATGACGCTCCAGTAAAAAGTTACAAGCATTTGTATGTTGCAAACTTTGACAGGTGTCGGACGTACCGTATAGAAGTTAGGGCCATTTGAAGTTTTATCAGTGTTTGATTTGGGACTCAAGGGTAGCATAGCTTTGAGCGATAGCTTAAATTGACAAGAGGCTCGAGTACTTTATTGTTACAAAATTTCAAGGTTTTATGACGCTCCAGTAAAAAGTTACAAGCATTTGTATGTTGCAAACTTTGATAAGTGTAGGACGTACCGTATGGAAGTTAGGGCCATTTGAAGTTTAATCAGTGTTTGATTTGGTACTCAAGGGTTGCATAGCCTTGAGCGATAGCTTAAATTGACAAGAGGCTCGAGTACTTTATTGTTACAAAATGTCAAGGTTTTATGACGCTCCAGTAAAAAGTTACAAGCATTTGTATGTTGCAAACTTTGATAGGTGTAGGTCGTACCGTATAGAAGTTAAGGCCATTTGAAGTTTTATCAGTGTTTGATTTGGGACTCAAGGGTAGCATAGCTTTGAGCGATAGCTTAAATTGACAAGAGGCTCGCGTACTTTATTGTTACAAAATTTCAAGATTTTATGACGCTCCAGTAAAAAGTTACAAGCATTTGTATGTTGCAAACTTTGATAGGTGTATAACGTATCGTATAGAAGTTAGGGCCATTTGTAGTTTTATCAGTTTTTGATTTGGGACTCAAGAGTAGCATAGCTTTGAGCAATAGCTCAAATTGACAAGAGGCTCGTGTACTTTATTGTTACAAAATTACAAGGTTTTATGACTCTCCAGTAAAAAGTAACAAGAATTTGTATGTTGCAAACTTTGATAGGTATAGGACGTACCGTATAGAAGTTAGGGCCATTTGAAGTTTTATCAGTGTTTGATTTGGGACTCAAGGGTAGCATAGCTTTGAGCGGTAGCTTAAATTGACAAGAGGCTCGAGTACTTTATTGTTACAAAATTTCAAGGTTTTATGACGCTCCAGTAAAAAGTTACAAGCATTTGTATGTTGCAAACTTTGACAGGTGTCGGACGTACCGTATAGAAGTTAGGGCCATTTGAAGTTTTATCAGTGTTTGATTTGGGACTCAAGGGTAGCATAGCTTTGAGCGATAGCTTAAATTGACAAGAGGCTCGAGTACTTTATTGTTACAAAATTTCAAGGTTTTATGACGCTCCAGTAAAAAGTTACAAGCATTTGTATGTTGCAAACTTTGATAAGTATAGGACGTACCGTATGGAAGTTAGGGCCATTTGAAGTTTTATCAGTGTTTGATTTGTGACTCAAGGGTTGCATAGCCTTGAGCGATAGCTTAAATTGACAAGAGGCTCGAGTACTTTATTGTTACAAAATGTCAAGGTTTTATGACGCTCCAGTAAAAAGTTACAAGCATTTGTATGTTGCAAACTTTGATAGGTGTGGGACGTACCGTATAGAAGTTAAGGTCATTTGAAGTTTTATCAGTGTTTGATTTGGGACTCAAGGGTAGCATAGCTTTGAGCGATAGCTTAAATTGACAAGAGGCTCGAGTACTTTATTGTTACAAAATTTCAAGGTTTTATGACGCTCCAGTAAAAAGTTACAAGCATTTGTAAGAAGCAAACTTTGATAGGTGTAGGACGTACCGTATAGAAGTTAGGGCCATTTGAAGTTTTATCAGTGTTTGATTTGGGACTCAAGGGTAGCATAGCTTTGAGCGATAGCTTAAATTGACAAGAGGCTGGAGTACTTTATTGTTACAAAATTTCAAGGTTTTATGACGCTCCAGTAAAAAGTTACAAGCATTTGTATGTTGCAAACTTTGATAAGTGTAGGACGTACCGTATGGAAGTTAGGGCCATTTGAAGTTTAATCAGTGTTTGATTTGGTACTCAAGGGTTGCATAGCCTTGAGCGATAGCTTAAATTGACAAGAGGCTCGAGTACTTTATTGTTACAAAATGTCAAGGTTTTATGACGCTCCAGTAAAAAGTTACAAGCATTTGTATGTTGCAAACTTTGATAGGTGTAGGACGTACCGTATAGAAGTTAAGGCCATTTGAAGTTTTATCAGTGTTTGATTTGGGACTCAAGGGTAGCATAGCTTTGAGCGATAGCTTAAATTGACAAGAGGCTCGCGTACTTTATTGTTACAAAATTTCAAGATTTTATGACGCTCCAGTAAAAAGTTACAAGCATTTGTATGTTGCAAACTTTGATAGGTGTATAACGTATCGTATAGAAGTTAGGGCCATTTGTAGTTTTATCAGTTTTTGATTTGGGACTCAAGAGTAGCATAGCTTTGAGCAATAGCTCAAATTGACAAGAGGCTCGTGTACTTTATTGTTACAAAATTACAAGGTTTTATGACTCTCCAGTAAAAAGTAACAAGAATTTGTATGTTGCAAACTTTGATAGGTATAGGACGTACCGTATAGAAGTTAGGGCCATTTGAAGTTTTATCAGTGTTTGATTTGGGACTCAAGGGTAGCATAGCTTAAATTGACAAGAGGCTCGAGTACTTTATTGTTACAAAATTTCAAGGTTTTATGACGCTCCAGTAAAAAGTTACAAGCATTTGTATGTTGCAAACTTTGACAGGTGTCGGACGTACCGTATAGAAGTTAGGGCCATTTGAAGTTTTATCAGTGTTTGATTTGGGACTCAAGGGTAGCATAGCTTTGAGCGATAGCTTAAATTGACAAGAGGCTCGAGTACTTTATTGTTACAAAATTTCAAGGTTTTATGACGCTCCAGTAAAAAGTTACAAGCATTTGTATGTTGCAAACTTTGATAAGTATAGGACGTACCGTATGGAAGTTAGGGCCATTTGAAGTTTTATCAGTGTTTGATTTGTGACTCAAGGGTTGCATAGCCTTGAGCGATAGCTTAAATTGACAAGAGGCTCGAGTACTTTATTGTTACAAAATGTCAAGGTTTTATGACGCTCCAGTAAAAAGTTACAAGCATTTGTATGTTGCAAACTTTGATAGGTGTGGGACGTACCGTATAGAAGTTAAGGTCATTTGAAGTTTTATCAGTGTTTGATTTGGGACTCAAGGGTAGCATAGCTTTGAGCGATAGCTTAAATTGACAAGAGGCTCGAGTACTTTATTGTTACAAAATTTCAAGGTTTTATGACGCTCCAGTAAAAAGTTACAAGCATTTGTATGTTGCAAACTTTGATAAGTGTAGGACGTACCGTATGGCAGTTAGGGCCATTTGAAGTTTTATCAGTGTTTGATTTGGGACTCAAGGGTGGCATAGCTTTGAGCGATAGCTTAAATTGACAAGAGGCTCGAGTACTTTATTGTTACAAAATTTCAAGGTTTTATGACGCTCCAGTAAAAAGTTACAAGCATTTGTATGTTGCAAACTTTGACAGGTGTCGGACGTACCGTATAAAAGTTAGGGCCATTTGAAGTTTTATCAGTGTTTGATTTGGGACTCAAGGGTAGCATAGCTTTGAGCGATAGCTTAAATTGACAAGAGGCTCGAAAACTTTATTGTTACAAAATTTCAAGGTTTTATGACGCTCCAGTAAAAAGTTACAAGCATTTGTATGTTGCAAACTTTGATAAGTATATGACGTACCGTATGGAAGTTAGGGCCATTTGAAGTTTTATCAGTGTTTGATTTGGGACTCAAGGGTTGCATAACCTTGAGCGATAGCTTAAATTGACAAGAGGCTCGAGTACTTTATTGTTACAAAATGTCAAGGTTTTATGACGCTCCAGTAAAAAGTTACAAGCATTTGTATGTTGCAAACTTTGATAGGTGTAGGACGTACCGTATAGAAGTTAAGGCCATTTGAAGTTTTATCAGTGTTTGATTTGGGACTCAAGGGTAGCATAGCTTTGAGCGATAGCTTAAATTGACAAGAGGCTCGAGTACTTTATTGTTACAAAATTTCAAGATTTTATGACGCTCCAGTAAAAAGTTACAAGCATTTGTATGTTGCAAACTTTGATAGGTTTATAACGTATCGTATAGAAGTTAGGGCCATTTGTAGTTTGATCAGTTTTTGATTTGGGACTCAAGAGTAGCATAGCTTTGAGCAATAGCTTAAATTGACAAGAGGCTCGTGTACTTTA
The DNA here is from genome assembly GCA_920105625.2 of Clusia tigrina. Classification (NCBI taxonomy): domain Eukaryota; kingdom Metazoa; phylum Arthropoda; class Insecta; order Diptera; family Clusiidae; genus Clusia; species Clusia tigrina. The sequence continues at coordinate 106,787,597 of OV050033.1, read as the reverse complement.
TTGTTACAAAATTACAAGGTTTTATGACTCTCCAGTAAAAAGTAACAAGCATTTGTATGTTGCAAACTTTGATAGGTAGAGGATGCACCGTATAGAAGTTAGGGCCATTTGAAGTTTTATCAGTGTTTGATTTGGGACTCAAGGGTAGCATAGCTTTGTCCGGTAGCTTAAATTGACAAGAGGCTCGAGTACTTTATTGTTACATAATTTCAAGGTTTTATGACGCTCCAGTAAAAAGTTACAAGCATTTGTATGTTGCAAACTTTGACAGGTGTCGGACGTACCGTACAGAAGTTAGGGCCATTAGAAGTTTTATCAGTGTTTGATTTTGTTCTCAAGGTTAGTATAGCTTTGACCGATAGCTTAAATTGACAAGAGGCTCGAGTACTTTATTGTTTCAAAATTTCAAGGTTTTATGACGCTCCAGTAAAAAGTTACATGCATTTGTATGTTGCAAACTTTGACAGGTGTAGGACGTACCGCATAGAACTTAGGGCCATTTGAAGTTTAATCAGTGTTTGATTCGGGACTCAAGGGTAGCATAGCTTTGAGCTATAGCTTAAATTGACAAGAGGCTCGAGTACTTTATTGTAACAAAATTTCAAGATTTTATGACGGTCCTGTAAAAACTTACAAGCATTTGTATATTGCAAACTTTGATAGGTGTAGGACGTACCGTATAGAAGTTAGGGCAATTTGAAGTTTTAACAGTGTTTGATTTGGGACTCAAGGGTAGCATAGCTTTGAGCGATAACTTAAATTGACAAGAGGCTCGAGTACTTTATTGTTACAAAATTTCAAGGTTTTATGACGCTCCAGTAAAAAGTTACATGCATTTGTATGTTGCAAACTTTGATAGGTGTAGGACGTCCCGTATAGAAGTTAGGGCCATTTGAAGTTTTATCAGTGTTTGATTTGGGACTCAAGGGTAGCATAGCTTTGAGCGATAGCTTAAATTGACAAGAGGCTCGAGTACTTTATTGTTACAAAATTTCAAGGTTTTATGACGCTCCAGTAAAAAGTTACAAGCATTTGTATGTTGCAAACTTTGATAAGTGTAGGACGTACCGTATGGCAGTTAGGGCCATTTGAAGTTTTATCAGTGTTTTATTTGGGACTCAAGGGAAGCATAGCTTTGAGCGATAGCTTAAATTGACAAGAGGCTCGAGTACTTTATTGTTACAAAATGTCAAGGTTTTATGACGCTCCAGTAAAAAGTTACATGCATTTGTATGTTGCAAACTTTGACAGGTGTAGGACGTACCGCATAGAACTTAGGGCCATTTGAAGTTTAATCAGTGTTTGATTCGGGACTCAAGGGTAGCATAGCTTTGAGCTATAGCTTAAATTGACAAGAGGCTCGAGTACTTTATTGTTACAAAATTTCAAGATTTTATGACGGTCCAGTAAAAACTTACAAGCATTTGTATATTGCAAACTTTGATAGGTGTAGGACGTACCGTATAGAAGTTAGGGCAATTTGAAGCTTTAACAGTGTTTGATTTGGGACTCAAGGGTAGCATAGCTTTGAGCGATAACTTAAATTGACAAGAGGCTCGAGTACTTTATTGTTTCAAAATTTCAAGGTTTTATGACGCTCCAGTAAAAAATTACAAGCATTTGTAAGATGCAAACTTTGATAGGTGTAGGACGTACCGTATAGAATTTAGGGCCATTTGAAGATTTATCAGTGTTTTATTTGGGACTCAAGGGTAGCATAGCTTTGAGCGATAGCTTAAATTGACAAGAGGCTCGAGTACTTTATTGTTACAAAATTTCAAGGTTTTATGACGCTCCAGTAAAAAGTTACAAGCATTTGTATGTTGCAAACTTTGATAGGTGTAGGAAGTACTGTATAGAAGTTAGGGCCATTTGAAGTTTTATCAGTGTTTGATTTGGGACTCAAGGGTAGCATAGCTTTGAGCGATAGCTTAAATTGACAAGAGGCTCGAGTACTTTATTGTTGCAAAATTTCAAGGTTTTATGACGCTCCAGTAAAAAGTTACAAGCATTTGTATGTTGCAAACTTTGATTGGTGTAGGACGTACGGTATAGAAGTTAGGGCCATTTGAAGTTTTATCAGTGTTTGATTTGGGACTCAAGGGTAGTATAGCTTTGAGCGATAGCTTAAATTGACAAGAGGCTAGAGTACTTTATTGTCACAAAATTGCAAGGTTTTATGACGCTCCAGTAAAAAGTTATAAGCATTTGTACGTTGCAGATTTTGATAAGTGTAGCATGTACCGTATAGAAGTTAATGCCATTTGAAGTTTTATCAGTGTGTGATTTGTGACTCATGGGTAGCATAGCTTTGAGCGATAGCTTAAATTGACATGAGGCTCGAGTACTTTATTGTTACAAAATTTCAAGGTTTTATGACGCTCCAGTAAAAAGTTGTATGTTGCAAACTTTGATAGGTACAGGACGTACCGTATAGAAGTTAGGGCCATTTGAAGTTTTATCAGTGTTTGATTTGGGACTCAAGGGTAGCATAGCTTTGAGCGATAGCTTAAATTAACAAGAGGCTCGAGTACTTTATTGTTACAAAATTTCAAGGTTTTAGGACGCTTCAGAAAAAGTTACAAGCATTTGTATGTTGCAAACTTTGATAGGTGTAGGACGTACCGTATAGAAGTTAGGGCCATTTGAAGTTTGATCAGTGTTTGATTTCAGACTCAAGGGTAGCATAGATTTGAGCGATAACTTAAATTGACAAGAGGCTCGAGTACTTTATCGTTATAAAATTTCAAGGTTTTATGACGCTTCAGTAAAAAGTTACAAGCATTTGTATGTTACAAACTTTGATAGGTGTAGGACGCACCGTATAGAAGTTAGGGCCATTTGAAGTTTTATCAGTGTTTGATTTGAGACTCAAGGGTAGCATAGATTTGAGCGATAACTTAAATTGACAAGAGGCTCGAGTACTTTATTGTTACAAAATTTCAAGGTTTTATGACGCTCCAGTAAAAAGTTACAAGCATTTGTATGTTGCAAACTTTGATAGGTGTACGACGTACCGTATGGAAGTTAGGGCCATTTGAAGTTTTATCAGTGTTTGATTTGGGACTCAAGGGTAGCATAGCTTTGAGCAATAGCTTAAATTGACCAGAGGCTCGAGTACTTTATTGTTACAAAATTTCAAGGTTTTATAACGCTCCAGAAAAAAGTTACGAGCATTTGTATGTTGCAAACTTTGATAGGTGTAGGACGTACCGTATATAAGTTAGGGACATTTGAAGTTTTATCAGTGTTTGATTTGGGACTCAAGGGTACCATAGCTTTGAGCGATAGCTTAAATTGACAAGAGGCTCGAGTACTTTATTGTTACAAAACTTTGATAGGTGTAGGACGTACTGTATAGAAGTTAGGGCCATTTGAAGTTTTATCAGTGTTTGATTTGGGACTCAAGGGTAGCATAGCTTTGAGCGATAGCTTAAATTGACAAGAGGCTCGAGTACTTTATTGTTACAAAATTTCAAGGTTTTATGACGCTCCAGTAAAAAGTTACAAGCATTTGTAAGATGCAAACTTTGATAGGTGTAGGACGTACCGTATAGAATTTAGGGCCATTTGAAGATTTATTAGTGTTTGATTTTGGACTCAAGGGTAGCATAGCTTTGAGCGATAGCTTAAATTGACAAGAGGCTCGATATACTTTATTGTTACAAAATTTCAAGGTTTTATGACGCTCCAGTAAAAAGTTACAAGCATTTGTATGTTGCAAACTTTGATAGGTGTAGGAAGTACTGTATAGAAGTTAGGGCCATTTGAAGTTTTATCAGTGTTTGATTTGGGACTCAAGGGTAGCATAGCTTTGAGCGATAGCTTAAATTGACAAGAGGCTCGAGTACTTTATTGTTACAAAATTTCAAGGTTTTATGACGCTCCAGTAAAAAGTTACAAGCATTTGTATGTTGCAAACTTTGATAGGTGTAGGAAGTACTGTATAGAAGTTAGGGCCATTTGAAGTTTTATCAGTGTTTGATTTGGGACTCAAGGGTAGCATAGCTTTGAGCGATAGCCTAAATTGACAAGAGGCTCGACTACTTTATTGTTACAAAATTTCAAGGTTTTATGACGCTCCAGTACAAAGTTACAAGCATTTGTATGTTGCAAACTTTGATTGGTGTAGGACGTACGGTATAGAAGTTAGGGCCATTTGAAGTTTTATCAGTGTTTGATTTGGGACTCAAGGGTAGCATAGCTTTGAGCGATAACTTAAATTGACAAGAGGCTAGAGTACTTTATTGTCACAAAATTGCAAGGTTTTATGACGCTCCAGTAAAAATTTATAAGCATTTGTACGTTGCAGATTTTGATAAGTGTAGCATGTACCGTATAGAAGTTAATGCCATTTGAAGTTTTATCAGTGTGTGATTTGTGACTCAAGGGTAGCATAGCTTTGAGCGATAGCTTAAATTGACAAGAGGCTCGAGTACTTTATTGTTACAAAATTTCAATGTTTTATGACGCTCCAGTAAAAAGTTGTATGTTACAAAATTTTGATAGGTGTAGGACGTACCGTATAGAAGTTAGGGCCATTTGAAGTTTTATCAGTGTTTGATTTGCGACTCACGGGTAGCATAGCTTTGAGCGATAGCTTAAATTAACAAGAGGCTCGAGTACTTTTTTGTTACAAAATTTCAAGGTTTTAGGACGCTTCAGAAAAAGTTACAAGCATTTGTATGTTGCAAACTTTGATAGGTGTAGGACGTACCGTATAGAAGTTAGGGCCATTTGAAGTTTGATCAGTGTTTGATTTGAGACTCAAGGGTAGCATAGATTTGAGCGATAACTTAAATTGACAAGAGGCTCGAGTACTTTATCGTTATAAAATTTCAAGGTTTTATGACGCTTCAGTAAAAAGTTACAAGCATTTGTATGTTGCAAACTTTGATAGGTGTAGGACATACCGTATAGAAGTTAGGTCCATTTGAAGTTTTATCAGTGTTTGATTTGAGACTCAAGGGTAGCATAGATTTGAGCGATAACTTAAATTGACAAGAGGCTCGAGTACTTTATTGTTACAAAATTTCAAGGTTTTATGACGCTCCAGCAAAAAGTTACAAGCATTTGTATGTTGCAAACTTTGATAGGTGTACGACGTACCGTATGGAAGTTAGGGCCATTTGAAGTTTTATCAGTGTTTGATTTGGGACTCAAGGGTACCATAGCTTTGAGCGATAGCTTAAATTGACAAGAGGCTCGAGTACTTTATTGTTACAAAACTTTGATAGGTGTAGGACGTACCGTATAGAAGTTAGGGCCATTTGAAGTTTTATCAGTGTTTGATTTGGGACTCAAGGGTAGCATAGCTTTGAGCGATAGCTTAAATTGACAAGAGGCTCGAGTACTTTATTGTTACAAAATTTCAAGGTTTTATGACGCTCCAGTAAAAAGTTACAAGCATTTAAATGTTGGAAACTTTGAAAGGTGTAGGACGTACCATATAGAAGTTAGGGCCATTTGACGTTTTATCAGTGTTTGATTTGGGACTCAAGGGTAGCATAGCGTTGCGCGATAGCTTAAAGAGGCTCAAGTACTTTATCGTTAAAAAATTTCAAGGTTTTATGACGCTTCAGTAAAAAGTTACAAGCATTTGTATGTTGCAAACTTTGATAGGTGTAGGACGTACCGTATAGAAGTTAGGGCCATTTGAAGTTTTATCAGTGTTTGATTTGAGACTCAAGGGAAGCATAGATTTGAGCGATAACTTAAATTGACAAGAGGCTCGAGTACTTTATTGTTCAAAATTTCAAGGTTTTATGACGCGCCAGTAAAAAGTTACATCCATTTGTATGTTGCAAACTTTGATAGGTGTAGGACGTACCGTATAGAAGTTAGGGCCATTTGTAGTTTTATCAGTGTTTGATTTGGGACTCAAGGTTAGCATAGCTTTGAGCGATAGCTTAAATTGACAAGAGGCTCGAGTACTTTATTGTTCAAAATTTCAAGGTTTTATGACGCGCCAGTAAAAAGTTACATCCATTTGTATGTTGCAAACTTTGATAGGTGTAGGACGTACCGTATAGAAGTTAGGGCCATTTGAAGTTTTATCAGTGTTTGACTTGGGACTCAAGGGTAGTATAGCTTTGAGCGATAGCTTAAATCAACAAGAGGCTCGAGTACTTTATTGTTACAAAATTTCAAGTTTATATGACGCTCCAGTAATAAGTTACAAGCATGTGTATGTTGCAAACTTTGATAAGTGTAGGACATACCGTATGGAAGTTAGGGCCATTTGAAGTTTTATCAGTGTTTGATTTGGGATTCAAGGGTAGCTCCAGTAAAAAGTTACAAGCATTTGTATGTTGCAAACTTTGATAGATGTAGGACGTACCGTATAGAAGTTAGGGCCATTTGTAGTTTTATCAGTGTTTGATTTGGGACTCAAGGGTAGCATAGCTTTGAGCGATAGCTTAAATTGACAAGAGGCTCGAGTACTTTATTGTTACAAAATGTCAAGGTTTTATGACGCTCCAGTAAAAAGTTACAAGCATTTGTATGTTGCAAACTTTGATAGGTGTAGGACGTACCGTATAGAAGTTAGGGCCATTTGAAGTTTTATCAGTGTTTGATTTGGGACTCAAGGGTAGCATAGCTTTGAGCGATAGCTTAAATTGACACGAGGCTCGAGTACTTTATTGTTACAAAATTTCAAGATTTTATAACGCTCCCGTAAAAAGTTACAAGCATTTGTATGTTGCAAACTTTGATAGGTGTATAACGTATCGTATAGAAGTTAGGGCCATTTGCAGTTTTATCAGTTTTTGATTTGGGACTCAAGAGTAGCATAGCTTTGAGCAATAGCTTAAATTGACAAGAGGCTCGTGTACTTTATTGTTACAAAATTTCAAGGTTTTATGACGCTCCAGTAAAAAGTTACAAGCATTTGTATGTTGCAAACTTTGATAAGTGTAGGACATACCGTATGGAAGTTAGGGCCATTTGAAGTTTTATCAGTGTTTGATTTGGGATTCAAGGGTTGCATAGCTTTGAGCGATAGCTTAAATTGACAAGAGGCTCGTGTACTTTATTGTTACAAAATTTCAAGGTTTTATGACGCTCCAGTAAAAAGTTACAAGCATTTGTATGTTGCAAACTTTGATAAGTGTAGGACATACCGTATGGAAGTTAGGGCCATTTGAAGTTTTATCAGTGTTTGATTTGGGACTCAAGGGTAGCATAGCTTTGAGCTATAGCTTAAATTGACACGAGGCTCGAGTACTTTATTGTTACAAAATTTCAAGATTTTATGACGGTCCAGTAAAAAGTTTCAAGCATTTGTATGTTGCAAACTTTGATAGGTGTAGGACGTACCGTATAGAAGTTAGGGCCATTTGAAGTTTTATCAGTTTTTGATTTGGGACTCAAGGGTAGCATAGCTTTGAGCGATAACTTAAATTGACAAGAGGCTCGAGTACTTTATTGTTACAAAATTTCAAGGTTTTATGACGCTCCAGTAAAAAGTTACAAGCATTTGTATGTTGCAAACTTTGATAGGTGTAGGACGTACCGTATATAAGTTAGGGCCATTTGAAGTTTTAACAGTGTTTGATTTGGGACTCAAGGGTAGCTCCAGTAAAAAGTTACAAGCATTTGTATGTTGCAAACTTTGATAGGTGTAGGACGTACCGTATGGAAGTTAGGGCCATTTGAAGTTTTAACAGTGTTTGATTTGGGACTCAACGGTAGCATAGCTTTGAGCGATAGCTTAAATTGACAAGAGGCTCGAGTACTTGATTGTTACAAAATTTCAAGGTTTTATGACGCTCCAGTAAAAAGTTACAAGCATTTGTATGTTGCAATATTTGATAGGTGTAGGACGTATCGTATAGCAGTTAAGGCCATTTGAAGTTTTACCAGTGTTTGATTTGGGACTCAAGGGTAGCATAGCCTTGAGCGATAACTTAAATTGACAATTTATAGTTACAAAATTTCAAGGATTTATGACGCTCCAGTAAAAAGTTACAAGCATTTGTATGTTGCAATCTTTGATAGGTGTAGGATGTACCGTATAGAAGTTAGGGCCATTTGAAGTTTTATCAGTGTTTGATTTGGGACTCAAGGGTAGCATAGCTTTGAGCGATAGCTTAAATTGACAAGAGGCTCGAGTACTTTATTGATACAAAGTTTCAAGGTTTTATGACGCTGCAGTAAAAAGCTACAACCATTTTATGTTGCAAACTTCTATAGGTGTAGGACGTACCGTATAGAAGTTAGAGCCATTTGAAGTTTTATCAGTGTTTGATTTGAGACTCAAGGGTAGTATAGCGTTGAGCGATAGCTTAAATTAACAAGAGGCTCGAGTACTTTATTGTTACAAAATTTCAAGTTTTTATGACGCTCCAGTAAAAAGTTACAAGCATGTGTATGTTGCAAACTTTGATAGGTGTAGGACGTACCGTATAGAAGTTACGGCCATTTTAAGTTTTATCAGTGTTTGATTTGGGACCCAAGGGTAGCATAGCTTTGAGCGATAGCTTAAATTGACTAGAGGCTCGAGTATTATATCGATTGTTACAAAATTTCAAGGTTTTATGACGCTCCAGAAAAAAGTTACAAGCATTTGTATGTTGCAAACTTTGATAGGTGTAGGACGTACCGTTGGGAAGTTAGGGCCATTTGAAGTTTTAACAGTGTTTGATTTGGGACTCAAGGGTAGCATAGCTTTGAGCGATAGCTTAAATTGACAAGAGGCTCGAGTACTTTATTGTTACAAAATTTCAAGGTTTTATGACGCTCCAGTAAAAAGTTACAAGCATTTGTATGTTGCAAACTTTGATAGGTGTAGGACGTACCGTATAGAAGTTAGGGCCATTTGAAGTTTTATCAGTATTTGATTTGGGACTCAAGGGTAGCATAGCTTTGAGCGATAGCTTAAATTGACAAGAGGCTCGAGTACTTTATTGTTACAAAATTTCAAGGTTTTATGACGCTTCAGTAAAAAGTTACAAGCATTTGTATGTTGCAAACTTTGATAGGTGTAGGACGTACCGTATAGAAGTTAGGGCCATTTGAAGTTTTATCAGTGTTTGATTTCGGACTCAAGGGTAGCATAGCTTAGAGCGATAACTTAAATTGACAAGAGGCTCGAGTACTTTATTGTTACAAAATTTCAAGGTTTTATGACGCTTCAGTAAAAAGTTACAAGCATTTGTATGTTGCAATATTTGATAGGTGTAGGACGTATCGTATAGAAGTTAGGGCCATTTGAAGTTTTATCAGTGTTTGATTTGGGACTCAAGGGTAGCATAGCTTTGAGCGATAACTTAAATTGACAAGAGGCTCGAGTACTTTCTTGGTACAAAATTTCAAGGTTTTATGACGCTCCAGTAAAAAGTTACAGGCATTTGTATGTTTGCAAACTTTGATAGGTGTAGGACGTACCGTATAGAAGTTAGGGCCATTTGAAGTTTTATCAGTGTTTGATTTGGGTCTCTAGGGTAGCATAGCTTTGAGCGATAGCTTAAATTGACAAGAGGCTCGAGTACTTTATTGTTACAAAATTTCAAGGTTTTATGACGCTTCAGTAAAAAGTTACAAGCATTTGTATGTTGCAAACGTTGATAGGTGTAGGACGTACCGTATAAAAGTTAGGGTCATCTGAAGTTTTATCAGTTTTTGATTTGGGACTCAAGGGTAGCATAGCTTTGAGCGATAACTTAAATTGACAAGAGGCTCGAGTACTTTATTGTTACTAAATTTCAAGGTTTTATGACGCTGCAGTAAAAAGTTACAACCATTTGTATGTTGCAAACTTCTATAGGTGTAGGACGTACCGTATAGAAGTTAGAGCCATTTGAAGTTTTATCAGTGTTTGATTTGAGACTCAAGGGTAGTATAGCGTTGAGCGATAGCTTAAATTGACAAGAGGCTCGAGTACTTTATTGTTACAAAATTTCAAGTTATTATGACGCTCCAGTAAAAAGTTACAAGCATGTGTATGTTGCAAACTTTGATAGGTGTAGGACGTACCGTATAGAAGTTACGGCCATTTGAAGTTTTATCAGTGTTTGATTTGGGACTCAAGGGTAGCATAGCTTTGAGCGATAGCTTAAATTGACAAGAGGCTCGAGTACTTTATTGTTACAAAATTTCAAGGTTTTATGACGCTTCAGTAAAAAGTTACAAGCATTTGTATGTTGCAAACTTTGATAGGTGTAGGACGTACCGTATAGAAGTTAGGGCCATTTGAAGTTTTATCAGTGTTTGATTTCGGACTCAAGGGTAGCATAGCTTAGAGCGATAACTTAAATTGACAAGAGGCTCGAGTACTTTATTGTTACTAAATTTCAAGGTTTTATGACGCTTCAATAAAAAGTTACAAGCATTTGTATGTTGCAATATTTGATAGGTGTAGGACGTATCGTATAGAAGTTAGGGCCATTTGAAGTTTTATCAGTGTTTGATTTGGGACTCAAGGGTAGCATAGCTTTGAGCGATAACTTAAATTGACAAGAGGCTCGAGTACTTTCTTGGTACAAAATTTCAAGGTTTTATGACGCTCCAGTAAAAAGTTACAGGCATTTGTATGTTTGCAAACTTTGATAGGTGTAGGACGTACCGTATAGAAGTTAGGGCCATTTGAAGTTTTATCAGTGTTTGATTTGGGTCTCTAGGGTAGCATAGCTTTGAGCGATAGCTTAAATTGACAAGAGGCTCGAGTACTTTATTGTTACAAAATTTCAAGGTTTTATGACGCTTCAGTAAAAAGTTACAAGCATTTGTATGTTGCAAACGTTGATAGGTGTAGGACGTACCGTATAAAAGTTAGGGTCATCTGAAGTTTTATCAGTTTTTGATTTGGGACTCAAGGGTAGCATAGCTTTGAGCGATAACTTAAATTGACAAGAGGCTCGAGTACTTTATTGTTACTAAATTTCAAGGTTTTATGACGCTGCAGTAAAAAGTTACAACCATTTGTATGTTGCAAACTTCTATAGGTGTAGGACGTACCGTATAGAAGTTAGAGCCATTTGAAGTTTTATCAGTGTTTGATTTGAGACTCAAGGGTAGTATAGCGTTGAGCGATAGCTTAAATTGACAAGAGGCTCGAGTACTTTATTGTTACAAAATTTCAAGTTTTTATGACGCTCCAGTAAAAAGTTACAAGCATGTGTATGTTGCAAACTTTGATAGGTGTAGGACGTACCGTATAGAAGTTACGGCCATTTGAAGTTTTATCAGTGTTTGATTTGGGACTCAAGGGTAGCATAGCTTTCAGCGATAGCTTAAATTGACAAGAGGCTCGAGTATTATATCGATTGTTACAAAATTTCAAGGTTTTATGACGCTCCAGTAAAAAGTTACAAGCATTTGTATGTTGCAAACTTTGATAGGTGTAGGACGTACCGTTGGGAAGTTAGGGCCATTTGAAGTTTTAACAGTGTTTGATTTGGGACTCAAGGGTAGCATAGCTTTGAGCGATAGCTTAAATTGACAAGAGGCTCGAGTACTTTATTGTTACAAAATTTCAAGGTTTTATGACGCTCCAGTAAAAAGTTACAAGCATTTGTATGTTGCAAACTTTGATAGGTGTTGGACGTACCGTATAGAAGTTAGGGCCATTTGAAGTTTTATCAGTATTTGATTTGGGACTCAAGGGTAGCATAGCTTTGAGCGATAGCTTAAATTGACAAGAGGCTCGAGTACTTTATTGTTACAAAATTTCAAGGTTTTATGACGCTTCAGTAAAAAGTTACAAGCATTTGTATGTTGCAAACTTTGATAGGTGTAGGACGTACCGTATAGAAGTTAGGGCCATTTGAAGTTTTATCAGTGTTTGATTTCGGACTCAAGGGTAGCATAGCTTAGAGCGATAACTTAAATTGACAAGAGGCTCGAGTACTTTATTGTTACTAAATTTCAAGGTTTTATGACGCTTCAATAAAAAGTTACAAGCATTTGTATGTTGCAATATTTGATAGGTGTAGGACGTATCGTATAGAAGTTAGGGCCATTTGAAGTTTTATCAGTGTTTGATTTGGGACTCAAGGGTAGCATAGCTTTGAGCGATAACTTAAATTGACAAGAGGCTCGAGTACTTTCTTGGTACAAAATTTCAAGGATTTTTTGACGCTCCAGTAAAAAGTTACAAGCATTTCAATATTGCAAACTTTGATAGGTGTAGGACGTACCGTATAGAAGTTAGGGCCATTTGAAGTTTTATCAGTGTTTGATTTGGGTCTCTAGGGTAGCATAGCTTTGAGCGATAGCTTAAATTGACAAGAGGCTCGAGTACTTTATTGTTACAAAATTTCAAGGTTTTATGACGCTTCAGTAAAAAGTTACAAGCATTTGTATGTTGCAAACGTTGATAGGTGTAGGACGTACCGTATAAAAGTTAGGGTCATCTGAAGTTTTATCAGTTTTTGATTTGGGACTCAAGGGTAGCATAGCTTTGAGCGATAACTTAAATTGACAAGAGGCTCGAGTACTTTATTGTTACAAAATTTCAAGGACTTATGACGCTCCAGTAAAAAGTTACAAGCATTTGTATGTTGCAATCTTTGATAGGTGTAGGATGTACCGTATAGAAGTTATGGCCATTTGAAGTTTTATCAGTGTTTGATTTGGGACTCAAGGGTAGCATAGCTTTGAGCGATAGCTTAAATTGACAAGAGGCTCGAGTACTTTATTGATACAAAGTTTCAAGGTTTTATGACGCGCCGGTAAAAAGTTACAACCATTTGTATGTTGCAAACTTCTATAGGTGTAGGAGGTACCGTATAGAAGTTAGAGCCATTTGAAGTTTTATCAGTGTTTGATTTGAGACTCAAGGGTAGTATAGCGTTGAGCGATAACTTAAATTGACAAGAGGCTCGAGTACTTTATTGTTACAAAATTTCAAGTTTTTATGACGCTCCAGTAAAAAGTTACAAGCATGTGTATGTTGCAAACTTTGATAGGTGTAGGACGTACCGTTGGGAAGTTAGGGCCATTTGAAGTTTTAACAGTGTTTGATTTGGGACTCAAGGGTAGCATAGCTTTGAGCGATAGCTTAAATTGACAAGAGGCTCGAGTACTTTATTGTTACAAAATTTCAAGGTTTTATGACGCTCCAGTAAAAAGTTACAAGCATTTGTATGTTGCAAACTTTGATAGGTGTTGGACGTACCGTATAGAAGTTAGGGCCATTTGAAGTTTTATCAGTATTTGATTTGGGACTCAAGGGTAGCATAGCTTTGAGCGATAGCTTAAATTGACAAGAGGCTCGAGTACTTTATTGTTACAAAATTTCAAGGTTTTATGACGCTTCAGTAAAAAGTTACAAGCATTTGTATGTTGCAAACTTTGATAGGTGTAGGACGTACCGTATAGAAGTTAGGGCCATTTGAAGTTTTATCAGTGTTTGATTTCGGACTCAAGGGTAGCATAGCTTAGAGCGATAACTTAAATTGACAAGAGGCTCGAGTACTTTATTGTTACTAAATTTCAAGGTTTTATGACGCTTCAATAAAAAGTTACAAGCATTTGTATGTTGCAATATTTGATAGGTGTAGGACGTATCGTATAGAAGTTAGGGCCATTTGAAGTTTTATCAGTGTTTGATTTGGGACTCAAGGGTAGCATAGCTTTGAGCGATAACTTAAATTGACAAGAGGCTCGAGTACTTTCTTGGTACAAAATTTCAAGGATTTATGACGCTCCAGTAAAAAGTTACAGGCATTTGTATGTTTGCAAACTTTGATAGGTGTAGGACGTACCGTATAGAAGTTAGGGCCATTTGAAGTTTTATCAGTGTTTGATTTGGGTCTCTAGGGTAGCATAGCTTTGAGCGATAGCTTAAATTGACAAGAGGCTCGAGTACTTTATTGTTACAAAATTTCAAGGTTTTATGACGCTTCAGTAAAAAGTTACAAGCATTTGTATGTTGCAAACGTTGATAGGTGTAGGACGTACCGTATAAAAGTTAGGGTCATCTGAAGTTTTATCAGTTTTTGATTTGGGACTCAAGGGTAGCATAGCTTTGAGCGATAACTTAAATTGACAAGAGGCTCGAGTACTTTATTGTTACAAAATTTCAAGGACTTATGACGCTCCAGTAAAAAGTTACAAGCATTTGTATGTTGCAATCTTTGATAGGTGTAGGATGTACCGTATAGAAGTTATGGCCATTTGAAGTTTTATCAGTGTTTGATTTGGGACTCAAGGGTAGCATAGCTTTGCGCGATAGCTTAAATTGACAAGAGGCTCGAATACTTTATTGATACAAAGTTTCAAGGTTTTATGACGCGCCGGTAAAAAGTTACAACCATTTGTATGTTGCAAACTTCTATAGGTGTAGGAGGTACCGTATAGAAGTTAGAGCCATTTGAAGTTTTATCAGTGTTTGATTTGAGACTCAAGGGTAGTATAGCGTTGAGCGATAACTTAAATTGACAAGAGGCTCGAGTACTTTATTGTTACAAAATTTCAAGGTTTTATGACGCTCCAGTAAAAAGTTACAAGCATGTGTATGTTGCAAACTTTGATAGGTGTAGGACGTACCGTTGGGAAGTTAGGGCCATTTGAAGTTTTAACAGTGTTTGATTTGGGACTCAAGGGTAGCATAGCTTTGAGCGATAGCTTAAATTGACAAGAGGCTCGAGTACTTTATTGTTACAAAATTTCAAGGTTTTATGACGCTCCAGTAAAAAGTTACAAGCATTTGTATGTTGCAAACTTTGATAGGTGTTGGACGTACCGTATAGAAGTTAGGGCCATTTGAAGTTTTATCAGTATTTGATTTGGGACTCAAGGGTAGCATAGCTTTGAGCGATAGCTTAAATTGACAAGAGGCTCGAGTACTTTATTGTTACAAAATTTCAAGGTTTTATGACGCTTCAGTAAAAAGTTACAAGCATTTGTATGTTGCAAACTTTGATAGGTGTAGGACGTACCGTATAGAAGTTAGGGCCATTTGAAGTTTTATCAGTGTTTGATTTCGGACTCAAGGGTAGCATAGCTTAGAGCGATAACTTAAATTGACAAGAGGCTCGAGTACTTTATTGTTACTAAATTTCAAGGTTTTATGACGCTTCAATAAAAAGTTACAAGCATTTGTATGTTGCAATATTTGATAGGTGTAGGACGTATCGTATAGAAGTTAGGGCCATTTGAAGTTTTATCAGTGTTTGATTTGGGACTCAAGGGTAGCATAGCTTTGAGCGATAACTTAAATTGACAAGAGGCTCGAGTACTTTCTTGGTACAAAATTTCAAGGATTTATGACGCTCCAGTAAAAAGTTACAGGCATTTGTATGTTTGCAAACTTTGATAGGTGTAGGACGTACCGTATAGAAGTTAGGGCCATTTGAAGTTTTATCAGTGTTTGATTTGGGTCTCTAGGGTAGCATAGCTTTGAGCGATAGCTTAAATTGACAAGAGGCTCGAGTACTTTATTGTTACAAAATTTCAAGGTTTTATGACGCTTCAGTAAAAAGTTACAAGCATTTGTATGTTGCAAACGTTGATAGGTGTAGGACGTACCGTATAAAAGTTAGGGTCATCTGAAGTTTTATCAGTTTTTGATTTGGGACTCAAGGGTAGCATAGCTTTGAGCGATAACTTAAATTGACAAGAGGCTCGAGTACTTTATTGTTACAAAATTTCAAGGACTTATGACGCTCCAGTAAAAAGTTACAAGCATTTGTATGTTGCAATCTTTGATAGGTGTAGGATGTACCGTATAGAAGTTATGGCCATTTGAAGTTTTATCAGTGTTTGATTTGGGACTCAAGGGTAGCATAGCTTTGCGCGATAGCTTAAATTGACAAGAGGCTCGAATACTTTATTGATACAAAGTTTCAAGGTTTTATGACGCGCCGGTAAAAAGTTACAACCATTTGTATGTTGCAAACTTCTATAGGTGTAGGAGGTACCGTATAGAAGTTAGAGCCATTTGAAGTTTTATCAGTGTTTGATTTGAGACTCAAGGGTAGTATAGCGTTGAGCGATAACTTAAATTGACAAGAGGCTCGAGTACTTTATTGTTACAAAATTTCAAGTTTTTATGACGCTCCAGTAAAAAGTTACAAGCATGTGTATGTTGCAAACTTTGATAGGTGTAGGACGTACCGTATAGAAGTTACGGCCATTTGAAGTTTTATCAGTGTTTGATTTGGGACTCAAGGGTAGCATAGCTTTGAGCGATAGCTTAAATTGACAAGAGGCTCGGGTACTTTATTGTTACAAAATTTCAAGGTTTTATGACGCTTCAGTAAAAAGTTACAAGTATTTGTATGTTGCAAACTTTGATAGGTGTAGGACGTACCGTATAGAAGTTACGGCCATTTGAAGTTTTATCAGTGTTTGATTTGGGACTCAAGGTAGCATAACTTTGAGCGATAGCTTAAATTGACAAGAGGCTCGAATACTTTATTGATACAAAGTTTCAAGGTTTTATGACGCGCCAGTAAAAAGTTACAACCATTTGTATGTTGCAAACTTCTATAGGTGTAGGACGTACCGTATAGAAGTTAGAGCCATTTGAAGTTTTATCAGTGTTTGATTTGAGACTCAAGGGTAGTATAGCTTTGAGCGATAGCTTAAATTGACAAGAGGCTCGAGTACTTTATTGTTACAAAATTTCAAGTTTTTATGACGCAGCAGTAAAAAGTTACAGGCATTTGTATGTTTGCAAACTTTGATAGGTGTAGGACGTACCGTATAGAAGTTAGGGCCATTTGAAGTTTTATCAGTGTTTGATTTGGGTCTCTAGGGTAGCATAGCTTTGAGCGATAGCTTAAATTGACAAGAGGCTCGAGTACTTTATTGTTACAAAATTTCAAGGTTTTATGACGCTTCAGTAAAAAGTTACAAGCATTTGTATGTTGCAAAAGTTGATAGGTGTAGGACGTACCGTAGGGAAGTTAGGGCCATTTGAAATTTTAACAATGTTTGATTTGGGACTCAAGGGTAGCATAGCTTTGAGCGATAGCTTAAATTGACAAGAGGCTCGAGTACTTTATTGTTACAAAATTTCAAGGTTTTATGACGCTCCAGTAAAAAGTTACAAGCATTTGTATGTTGCAAACTTTGATAGGTGTAGGACGTACCGTATAGAAGTTAGGGCCATTTGAAGTTTTATCAGTGTTTGATTTGGGACTCAAGGGTAGCGTAGCTTTGAGCGATAGCTTAAATTGACAAGAGGCTCGAGTACTTTATTGTTACAAAATTTCAAGTTTTTAGACGCTCCAGTAAAAAGTTACAAGCATGTTTATGTTGCAAACTTTGATAGGTGTAGGACGTACCGTAGGGAAGTTAAGGCCATTTGAAATTTTAACAATGTTTGATTTGGGACTCAAGGGTAGCAGAGCTTTGAGCGATAGCTTAAATTGACAAGAGGCTCGAGTACTTTATGGTTACAAAATTTCAAGGTTTTATGACGCTCCAGTAAAAAGTTACAAGCATTTGTATGTTGCAAACTTTGATAGGTGTAGGACGTACCGTATAGAAGTTAGGGCCATTTGAAATTTTATCAGTGTTTGATTTGGGACTCAAGGGTAGCGTAGCTTTGAGCGATAGCTTAAATTGACAAGAGGCTCGAGTACTTTATTGTTACAAAATTTCAAGGTTTTATGACGCTTCAGTAAAAAGTTACAAGCATTTGTATGTTGCAAACTTTGATAGGTGTAGGACGTACCGTATAGAAGTTAGGGCCATTTGAATTTTTATCAGTGTTTGATTTCGGACTCAAGGGTAGCATAGCTTTGAGCGATAACTTAAATTGACAAGAGGCTCGAGTACTTTATTGTTACACAATTTCAAGGTTTTATGACGCTTCAATAAAAAGTTACAAGCATTTGTATGTTGCAATATTTGATGGGTGTAGGACGTATCGTATAGAAGTTAGGGCCATTTGAAGTTTTATCAGTGTTTTATTTGGGACTCAAAGGTAGTATAGCTTTGAGCGATAACTTAAATTGACAAGAGGCTCGAGTACTTTATTGTTACAAAATTTCAAGGTTTTATGACGCTCCAGTAAAAAGTTACAAGCATTTGTATGTTGCAAACTTTGATAGATGTAGGACATACCATATATAAGTTAGAGCCATTTGAAGTTTTATCAGTGTTTGATTTGGGACTCAAGGGTAGCATAGCTTTGAGCGATAGCTTAAATTGACAAGAGGCTCGAGTACTTTATTGTTACAAAATTTCAAGGTTTTATGACGCTCCAGTAAAAAGTTACAAGCATTTGTATGTTGCAATCTTTGATAGGTGTAGGACGTACCGTATAGAAGCTAGGGCCACTTGAAGTTTTCTCAGTATTTGATTTGGGACTCAAGGGTAGCATAGCTTTGAGCGATAACTTAAATTGACAAGAGGCTCGAGTACTTTATTGTTACAAAATTTCAAGGTTTTATGACGCTCCAGTAAAAAGCTACAAGCATTTGTATGTTGCAATATTTGATAGGTATAGGACGTATCGTATAGCAGTTAGGGCCATTTGAAGTTTTATCAGTGTTTGATTTGGGACTCAAGGGTAGCATAGCTTTGAGCGATAGCTTAAATTGACAAGAGGCTCGAGTACTTTATTGTTACAAAATTTCAAGGTTTTATGACGCTCCAGTAAAAAGTTACAAGCACTTGTATGTTGCAAACTTTGATAGGTGTAGGACGTACCGTATAGAAGTTAGGGCCATTTGAAGTTTTATCAGTATTTGATTTGGGACTCAAGGGTAGCATAGCTTTGAGCGATAGCTTAAATTGACAAGAGGCTCGAGTACTTTATTGTTACAAAATTTCAAGGTTTTATGACGCTTCAGTAAAAAGTTACAAGCATTTGTATGTTGCAAACTTTGATAGGTGTAGGACGTACCGTATAGAAGTTAGGGCCATTTGAAGTTTTTTCAGTGTTTGATTTCGGACTCAAGGGTAGCATAGCTTAGAGCGATAACTTAAATTGACAAGAGGCTCGAGTACTTTATTGTTACAAAATTTCAAGGACTTATGACGCTCCAGTAAAAAGTTACAAGCATTTGTATGTTGCAATCTTTGATAGGTGTAGGATGTACCGTATAGAAGTTATGGCCATTTGAATTTTTATCAGTGTTTGATTTGGGACTCAAGGGTAGCATAGCTTTGCGCGATAGCTTAAATTGACAAGAGGCTCGAATACTTTATTGATACAAAGTTTCAAGGTTTTATGACGCGCCAGTAAAAAGTTACAACCATTTGTATGTTGCAAACTTCTATAGGTGTAGGAGGTACCGTATAGAAGTTAGAGCCATTTGAAGTTTTATCAGTGTTTGATTTGAGACTCAAGGGTAGTATAGCGTTGAGCGATAACTTAAATTGACAAGAGGCTCGAGTACTTTATTGTTACAAAATTTCAAGTTTTTATGACGCTCCAGTAAAAAGTTACAAGCATGTGTATGTTGCAAACTTTGATAGGTGTAGGACGTACCGTATAGAAGTTACGGCCATTTGAAGTTTTATCAGTGTTTGATTTGGGACTCAAGGGTAGCATAGCTTTGAGCGATAGCTTAAATTGACAAGAGGCTCGGGTACTTTATTGTTACAAAATTTCAAGGTTTTATGACGCTTCAGTAAAAAGTTACAAGCATTTGTATGTTGCAAACTTTGATAGGTGTAGGACGTACCGTATAGAAGTTAGGGCCATTTGAAGTTTTATCAGTGTTTGATTTCGGATTCAAGGGTAGCATAGCTTTGAGCGATAACTTAAATTGACAAGAGGCTCGAGTACTTTATTGTTACAAAATTTCAAGGACTTATGACGCTCCAGTAAAAAGTTACAAGCATTTGTATGTTGCAATCTTTGATAGGTGTAGGATGTACCGTATAGAAGTTAATGCCATTTGAAGTTTTATCAGTGTTTGATTTGGGACTCAAGGTAGCATAGCTTTGAGCGATAGCTTAAATTGACAAGAGGCTCGAATACTTTATTGATACAAAGTTTCAAGGTTTTATGACGCGCCAGTAAAAAGTTACAACCATTTGTATGTTCCAAACTTCTATAGGTGTAGGACGTACCGTATAGAAGTTAGAGCCATTTGAAGTTTTATCAGTGTTTGATTTGAGACTCAAGGGTAGTATAGCTTTGAGCGATAGCTTAAATTGACAAGAGGCTCCAGTACTTTATTGTTACAAAATTTCAAGTTTTTATGACGCTCCAGTAAAAAGTTACAGGCATTTGTATGTTTGCAAACTTTGATAGGTGTAGGACGTACCGTATAGAAGTTAGGGCCATTTGAAGTTTTATCAGTGTTTGATTTGGGTCTCTAGGGTAGCATAGCTTTGAGCGATAGCTTAAATTGACAAGAGGCTCGAGTACTTTATTGTTACAAAATTTCAAGGTTTTATGACGCTTCAGTAAAAAGTTACAAGCATTTGTATGTTGCAAAAGTTGATAGGTGTAGGACGTACCGTAGGGAAGTTAGGGCCATTTGAAATTTTAACAATGTTTGATTTGGGACTCAAGGGTAGCATAGCTTTGAGCGATAGCTTAAATTGACAAGAGGCTCGAGTACTTTATTGTTACAAAATTTCAAGGTTTTATGACGCTCCAGTAAAAAGTTACAAGCATTTGTATGTTGCAAACTTTGATAGGTGTAGGACGTACCGTATAGAAGTTAGGGCCATTTGAAGTTTTATCAGTGTTTGATTTGGGACTCAAGGGTAGCGTAGCTTTGAGCGATAGCTTAAATTGACAAGAGGCTCGAGTACTTTATTGTTACAAAATTTCAAGTTTTTATGACGCTCCAGTAAAAAGTTACAAGCATGTTTATGTTGCAAACTTTGATAGGTGTAGGACGTACCGTAGGGAAGTTAAGGCCATTTGAAGTTTTATCAGTGTTTGATTTGGGACTCAAGGGTAGCGTAGCTTTGAGCGATAGCTTAAATTGACAAGAGGCTCGAGTACTTTATTGTTACAAAATTTCAAGGTTTTATGACGCTTCAGTAAAAAGTTACAAGCATTTGTATGTTGCAAACTTTGATAGGTGTAGGACGTACCGTATAGAAGTTAGGGCCATTTGAATTTTTATCAGTGTTTGATTTCGGACTCAAGGGTAGCATAGCTTTGAGCGATAACTTAAATTGACAAGAGGCTCGAGTACTTTATTGTTACACAATTTCAAGGTTTTATGACGCTTCAATAAAAAGTTACAAGCATTTGTATGTTGCAATATTTGATAGGTGTAGGACGTATCGTATAGAAGTTAGGGCCATTTGAAGTTTTATCAGTGTTTGATTTGGGACTCAAAGGTAGTATAGCTTTGAGCGATAACTTAAATTGACAAGAGGCTCGAGTACTTTATTGTTACAAAATTTCAAGGTTTTATGACGCTCCAGTAAAAAGTTACAAGCATTTGTATGTTGCAATATTTGATAGGTGTAGGACGTATCGTATAGCAGTTAAGGCCATTTGAAGTTTTATCAGTGTTTGATTTGGGACTCAAGGGTAGCATAGCTTTGAGCGATAGCTTAAATTGACAAGAGGCTCGAGTACTTTATTGTTACAAAATATCAAGGTTTTATGAAGCTCCAGTAAAAAGTTACAAGCATTTGTATGTTGCAAACTTTGATAGATGTAGGACATACCATATATAAGTTAGAGCCATTTGAAGTTTTATCAGTGTTTGATTTGGGACTCAAGGGTAGCATAGCTTTGAGCGATAGCTTAAATTGACAAGAGGCTCGAGTACTTTATTGTTACAAAATTTCAAGGTTTTATGACGCTCCAGTAAAAAGTTACAAGCATTTGTATGTTGCAATCTTTGATAGGTGTAGGACGTACCGTATAGAAGCTAGGGCCACTTGAAGTTTTCTGAGTATTTGATTTGGGACTCAAGGGTAGCATAGCTTTGAGCGATAACTTAAATTGACAAGAGGCTCGAGTACTTTATTGTTACAAAATTTCAAGGTTTTATGACGCTCCAGTAAAAAGCTACAAGCATTTGTATGTTGCAATATTTGATAGGTATAGGACGTATCGTATAGCAGTTAGGGCCATTTGAAGTTTTATCAGTGTTTGATTTGGGACTCAAGGGTAGCATAGCTTTGAGCGATAGCTTAAATTGACAAGAGGCTCGAGTACTTTATTGTTACAAAATTTCAAGGTTTTATGACGAGCCAGTAAAAAGTTACAACCATCTGTATGTTGCAAACTTTGATAGGTGTAGGAAGTACCGTATAGAAGTTAGGGCCATTTAAGTTTTATCAGTGTTTCATTTGCGACTCAATGGTAGCATAGCTTTGAGCGATAGCTTAAATTGACAAGAGGCTCGAGTACTTTATTGTTACAAAATTTCAAGGTATTATGACGCGCCAGTAAAAAGTTACAACCATTTGTATGTTGCAAACTTTGATAAGTGTAGGACGTACCGTATAGAAGTTAGGGACATTTGAAGTTTTATCAGTGTTTGATTTGGGACTCAAGGGTAGCATAGCTTTGAGCGATAGCTTAAATTGACAAGAGGCTCGAGTACTTTATTGTTACAAAATTTCAAGATTTTATGACGCTCCAGTAAAAAGTTACAAGCATTTGTATGTTGGAAACTTTGATAGGTGTAGGACGTATCTTCAAGAAGTTAGGGCCATTTGTAGTTTTATCAGTTTTTGATTTGGGGCTCAAGGGTAGCATAGCTTTGAGCGATAGCTTAAATTGACAAGAGGCTCGTGTACTTTATTGTTACAAAATTTCAAGATTTTATGACGCTCCAGTAAAAAGTTACAAGCATTTGTATGTTGCAAACTTTGATAGGTGTAGGACGTATCGTCAAGAAGTTAGGGCCATTTGTAGTTTTATCAGTTTTTGATTTGGGGCTCAAGCGTAGCATAGCTTTGAGCGATAGCTTAAATTGACAAGAGGCTCGTGTACTTTATTGTTACAAAATTTCAAGGTTTTATGACGCTCCAGTAATAAGTAACAAGCATTTGTATGTTGCAAACTTTGATAGGAGTAGGACGTACCGTATTGAAGTTTGGGCCATTTGAAGTTTTATCAGTGTTTGATTTGGGACTCAAGGGTAGCATAGCTTTGAGCGGTAGCTTAAATTGACAAGAGGCTCGAGTACTTTATTGTTACAAAATTTCAAGGTTTTATGACGCTCCAGTAAAAAGTTACAAGCATTTGTATGTTGCAAACTTTGATAGGTGTAGGACGTATCTTTGATGTACATTTGAAGTTTTATCAGTGTTTGATCTGGGACTCAAGGGTAGCATAGCTTTGAGCGATAGCTTAAATTGACAAGAGGCTAGAGTACTTTATTGTTACAAAATTTCAAGGTTTTATGACGCTCCAGTAAAAAATTACAAGCATTTGTATGTCGCAACACTTTGATAGGTGTAGGACGTACCATATAGAATTTAGAGCCATTTGAAGTTTTATCAGTGTTTGATTTGGGACTCAAGGGTAGCATAGCTTTGAGCGATAGCTTAAATTGACAAGAGGCTCGAGTACTTTATTGTTACAAAATTTCAAGGTTTTATGACGCGCCAGTAAAAAGTTACAACCATTTGTATGTTGCAAACTTTGATAAGTGTAGGACGTACCGTATAGAAGTTAGGGACATTTGAAGTTTTATCAGTGTTTGATTTGGGACTCAAGGGTAGCATAGCTTTGAGCGATAGCTTAAATTGACAAGAGGCTCGAGTACTTTATTGTTAAAAAATTTCAAGATTTTATGACGCTCCAGTAAAAAGTTACAAGCATTTGTATGTTGCAAACTTTGATAGGTGTATGACGTATCGTCAAGAAATTAGGGCCATTTGTAGTTTTATCAGTTTTTGATTTGGGGCTCAAGGGTAGCATAGCTTTGAGCGATAGCTTAAATTGACAAGAGGCTCGTGTACTTTATTGTTACAAAATTTCAAGATTTTATGACGCTCCAGTAAAAAGTTACAAGCATTTGTATGTTGCAAACTTTGATAGGTGTAGGACGTATCGTCAAGAAGTTAGGGCCATTTGTAGTTTTATCAGTTTTTGATTTGTGGCTCAAGGGTAGCATAGCTTTGAGCGATAGCTTAAATTGACAAGAGGCTCGTGTACTTTATTGTTACAAAATTTCAAGGTTTTATGACGCTCCAGTAAAAAGTAACAAGCACTTGTATGTTGCAAAGTTTGATAGGAGTAGGACGTACCGTATTGAAGTTTGGGCCATTTGAAGTTTTATCAGTGTTTGATTTGGGACTCAAGGGTAGCATAGCTTTGAGCGGTAGCTTAAATTGACAAGAGGCTCGAGTACTTTATTGTTACAAAATTTCAAGGTTTTATGACGCTCCAGTAAAAAGTTACAAGCATTTGTATGTTGCAAACTTTGATAGGTGTAGGACGTATCTTTGAAGTACATTTGAAGTTTTATCAGTGTTTGATCTGGGACTCAAGGGTAGCATAGCTTTGAGCGATAGCTTAAATTGACAAGAGGCTAGAGTACTTTATTGTTACAAAATTTCAAGGTTTTATGACGCTCCAGTAAAAAATTACAAGCATTTGTATGTTGCAACACTTTGATAGGTGTAGGACGTACCATATAGAATTTAGAGCCATTTGAAGTTTTATCAGTGTTTGATTTGGGACTCAAGGGTAGCATAGCTTTGAGCGATAGCTTAAATTGACAAGAGGCTCGAGTACTTTATTGTTACAAAATTTCAAGGTTTTATGACGCGCCAGTAAAAAGTTACAACCATTTGTATGTTGCAAACTTTGATAAGTGTAGGACGTACCGTATAGAAGTTAGGGACATTTGAAGTTTTATCAGTGTTTGATTTGGGACTCAAGGGTAGCATAGCTTTGAGCGATAGCTTAAATTGACAAGAGGCTCGAGTACTTTATTGTTACAAAATTTCAAGATTTTATGACGCTCCAGTAAAAAGTTACAAGCATTTGTATGTTGCAAACTTTGATAGGTGTAGGACGTATCGTCAAAAATTTAGGGCCATTTGTAGTTTTATCAGTTTTTGATTTGGGGCTCAAGGGTAGCATAGCTTTGAGCGATAGCTTAAATTGACAAGAGGCTCGTGTACTTTATTGTTACAAAATTTCAAGATTTTATGACGCTCCAGTAAAAAGTTACAAGCATTTGTATGTTGCAAACTTTGATAGGTGTAGGACGTATCGTCAAGAAGTTAGGGCCATTTGTAGTTTTATCAGTTTTTGATTTGGGGCTCAAGGGTAGCATAGCTTTGAGCGATAGCTTAAATTGACAAGAGGCTCGAGTACTTTATTGTTACAAAATTTCAAGATTTTATGACGCTCCAGTAAAAAGTTACAAGCATTTGTATGTTGGTAACTTTGATAGGTGTAGGACGTATCGTCAAGAAGTTAGGGCCATTTGTAGTTTTATCAGTTTTTGATTTGGGGCTCAAGGGTAGCATAGCTTTGAGCGATAGCTTAAATTGACAAGAGGCTCGTGTACTTTATTGTTACAAAATTTCAAGATTTTATGACGCTCCAGTAAAAAGTTACAAGCATTTGTATGTTGCAAACTTTGATAGGTGTAGGACGTACCGTATAGAAGTTAGGGCCATTTGAAGTTTTATCAGTGTTTGATTTGGGACTCAAGGGTAGCATAGCTTTGAGCGATAGCTTAAATTGACAACAGGCTCGAGTACTTTATTGTTACAAAATTTCAAAGTTTAATGACGCTGCAGTAAAAAGTTACAAGCATTTGTATGTTGCAAACTTTGATAGGTGTAGGACGTACCATATAGAAGTTAGAGCCATTTGAAGTTTTATCAGTGTTTGATTTGGGACTCAAGGGTAGCATAGCTTTGAGCGATAGCTTAAATTGACAAGAGGCTCGAGTACTTTATTGTTACAAAATTTCAAGGTTTTATGACGCTCTAGTAAAAAGTTACCAGCATTTGTATGTTGCAAACTTTGATAAGTGTAGGACGTATCTTTGACGTACATTTGAAGTTTTATCAGTGTTTGATCTGGGACTCAAGGGTAGCATAGCTTTGAGCGATAGCTTAAATTGACAAGAGGCTAGAGTACTTTATTGTTACAAAATTTCAAGGTTTTATGATGCTCCAGTAAAAGGTTACAACCATTTGTATGTTGCAAACTTTGATAGGTGTAGGACGTACCGTATAGAAGTTAGGGCCATTTGAAATTTTATCAGTGTTTGATTTGGGACTTAAGGGTAGCATAGCTTTGAGCGATAGCTTAAATTGACAACAGGCTCGAGTACTTTATTGTTACAAAATATCAAGGTTTTATGAAGCTCCAGTAAAAAGTTACAAGCATTTGTATGTTGCAAACTTTGATAGATGTAGGACATACCATATATAAGTTAGAGCCATTTGAAGTTTTATCAGTGTTTGATTTGGGACTCAAGGGTAGGATAGCTTTGAGCGATAGCTTAAATTGACAAGAGGCTCGAGTACTTTATTGTTACAAAATTTCAAGGTTTTATGACGAGCCAGTAAAAAGTTACAACCATCTGTATGTTGCAAACTTTGACAGGTGTAGGACGTACCGTATAGAAGTTAGGGCCATTTGAAGTTTTATCAGTGTTTGATTTGCGACTCAAGGGTAGCATAGCTTTGAGCGATAGCTTAAATTGACAAGAGGCTCGTGTACTTTATTGTTACAAAATTTCAAGATTTTATGACGCTCCAGTAAAAAGTTACAAGCATTTGTATGTTGCAAACTTTGATAGGTGTTGGACGTATCGTCAAGAAGTTATGGCCATTTGTAGTTTTATCAGTTTTTGATTTGGGGCTCAAGGGTAGCATAGCTTTGAGCGATAGCTTAAATTGACAAGAGGCTCGAGTACTTTATTGTTACAAAATTTCAAGATTTTATGACGCTCCAGTAAAAAGTTACAAGCATTTGTATGTTGGTAACTTTGATAGGTGTAGGACTTATCGTCAAGAAGTTAGGGCCATTTGTAGTTTTATCAGTTTTTGATTTGGAGCTCAAGGGTAGCATAGCTTTGAGCGATAGCTTAAATTGACAAGAGGCTCGTGTACTTTATTGTTACAAAATTTCAAGATTTTATGACGCTCCAGTAAAAAGTTACAAGCATTTGTATGTTGCAAACTTTGATAGGTGTAGGACGTATCGTCAAGAAGTTAGGGCCATTTGTAGTTTTATCAGTTTTTGATTTGGGGCTCAAGGGTAGCATAGCTTTGAGCGATAGCTTAAATTGACAAGAGGCTCGTGTACTTTATTGTTACAAAATTTCAAGGTTTTATGACGCGCCAGTAAAAAATTACAACCATTTGTATGTTGCAAACTTTGATAAGTGTAGGACGTACCGTATAGAAGTTAGGGACATTTGAAGTTTTATCAGTGTTTGATTTGGGACTCAAGGGTAGCATAGCTTTGAGCGATAGCTTAAATTGACAAGAGGCTCGAGTACTTTATTGTTACAAAATTTCAAGATTTTATGACGCTCCAGTAAAAAGTTACAAGCATTTGTATGTTACAAACTTTGATAAGTGTAGGACGTATCGTCAAGAAGTTAGGGCCATTTGTAGTTTTATCAGTTTTTGATTTGGGGCTCAAGGGTAGCATAGCTTTGAGCGATAGCTTAAATTGACAAGAGGCTCGTGTACTTTATTGTTACAAAATTTCCAGATTTTATGACGCTCCAGTAAAAAGTTACAAGCATTTGTATGTTGCAAACTTTGATAGGTGTAGGACGTATCGTCAAGAAGTTAGGGCCATTTGTAGTTTTATCAGTTTTTGATTTGGGGCTCAAGGGTAGCATAGCTTTGAGCGATAGCTCAAATTGACAAGAGGCTCGTGTACTTTATTGTTACAAAATTTCAAGGTTTTATGACGCTCCAGTAAAAAGTAACAAGCATTTGTATGTTGCAAACTTTGATAGGAGTAGGACGTACCGTATTGAAGTTAGGGCCATTTGAAGTTTTATCAGTGTTTGATTTGGGACTCAAGGGTAGCATAGCTTTGAGCGGTAGCTTAAATTGACAAGAGGCTCGAGTACTTTATTGTTACAAAATTTCAAGGTTTTATGACGCTCCAGTAAAAAGTTACAAGCATTTGTATGTTGCAAACTTTGATAGGTGTAGGACGTACCGTATAGAAGTTAGGGCCATTTGAAGTTTTATCAGTGTTTGATTTGGGACTCAAGGGTAGCATAGCTTTGAGCGATAGCTTAAATTGACAACAGGCTCGAGTACTTTATTGTTACAAAATTTCAAAGTTTAATGACGCTGCAGTAAAAAGTTACAAGCATTTGTATGTTGCAAACTTTGATAGGTGTAGGACGTACCATATAGAAGTTAGAGCCATTTGAAGTTTTATCAGTGTTTGATTTGGGACTCAAGGGTAGCATAGCTTTGAGCGATAGCTTAAATTGACAAGAGGCTCGAGTACTTTATTGTTACAAAATTTCAAGGTTTTATGACGAGCCAGTAAAAAGTTACAACCATCTGTATGTTGCAAACTTTGATAGGTGTAGGACGTACCGTATAGAAGTTAGGGCCATTTGAAGTTTTATCAGTGTTTGATTTGCGACTCAAGGGTAGCATAGCTTTGAGCGATAGCGTAAATTGACAAGAGGCTCGAGTACTTTATTGTTACAAAATTTCAAGATTTTATGACGCTCCAGTAAAAAGTTACAAGCATTTGTATGTTGCAAACTTTGATAGGTGTAGGACGCACCGTATAGAAGTTAGGGCCATTTGAAGTTTTATCAGTGTTTGATTTGGGACTCAAGGGTAGCATAGCTTTGAGCGATAGCTTAAATTGACAACAGGCTCGAGTACTTTATTTTTTACAAAATTTCAAGGTTTTATGACGCTCCAGTAAAAAATTACAACCATTTGTATGTTGCAAACTTTGATAAGTGTAGGACGTACCGTATAGAAGTTAGGGACATTTGAAGTTTTATCAGTGTTTGATTTGGGACTCAAGGGTAGCATAGCTTTGAGCGATAGCTTAAATTGACAAGAGGCTCGAGCACTTTATTGATACAAAATTTCAAGATTTTATGACGCTCCAGTAAAAAGTTACAAGCATTTGTATGTTGGAAACTTTGATAGGTGTAGGACGTATCGTCAAGAAGTTAGGGCCATTTGTAGTTTTATCAGTTTTTGATTTGGGGCTCAAGGGTAGCATAGCTTTGAGCGATAGCTTAATTTGACAAGAGGCTCGTGTACTTTATTGTTACAAAATTTCAAGATTTTATGACGCTCCAGTAAAAAGTTACAAGCATTTGTATGTTGCAAACTTTGATAGGTGTAGGACGTATCGTCAAGAAGTTAGGGCCATTTGTAGTTTTATCAGTTTTTGATTTGGGGCTCAAGGGTAGCATAGCTTTGAGCGATAGCTTAAATTGACAAGAGGCTCGTGTACTTTATTGTTACAAAATTTCAAGGTTTTATGACGCTCCAGTAAAAAGTAACAAGCATTTGTATGCTGCAAACTTTGATAGGAGTAGGACGTACCGTATTGAAGTTTGGGCCATTTGAAGTTTTATCAGTGTTTGATTTGGGACTCAAGGGTAGCATAGCTTTGAGCGGTAGCTTAAATTGACAAGAGGCTCGAGTACTTTATTGTTACAAAATTTCAAGGTTTTATGACGCTCAAGAAAAAAGTTACAAGCATTTGTATGTTGCAAACTTTGATAGGTGTAGGACGTATTTTTGACGTACATTTGAAGTTTTATCAGTGTTTGATCTGGGACTCAAGGGTAGCATAGCTTTGAGCGATAGCTTAAATTGACAAGAGGCTAGAGTACTTTATTGTTACAAAATTTCAAGGTTTTATGACGCTCCAGTAAAAAATTACAAGCATTTGTATGTTGCAACACTTTGATAGGTGTAGGACGTACCATATAGAATTTAGAGCCATTTGAAGTTTTATCAGTGTTTGATTTGGGACTCAAGGGTAGCATAGCTTTGAGCGATAGCTTAAATTGACAAGAGGCTCGAGTATTTTATTGTTACAAAATTTCAAGGTTTTATGACGCGCCAGTAAAAAGTTACAACCATTTGTATGTTGCAAACTTTGATAAGTGTAGGACGTACCGTATAGAAGTTAGGGACATTTGAAGTTTTATCAGTGTTTGATTTGGGACTCAAGGGTAGCATAGCTTTGAGCGATAGCTTAAATTGACAAGAGGCTCGAGTACTTTATTGTTACAAAATTTCAAGATTTTATGACGCTCCAGTAAAAATTTACAAGCATTTGTATGTTGCAAACTTTGATAGGTGTAGGACGTATCGTCAAGAAGTTAGGGCCATTTGTAGTTTTATCAGTTTTTTGATTTGGGGCTCAAGGGTAGCATAGCTTTGAGCGATAGCTTAAAGTGACAAGAGGCTCGTGTACTTTATTGTTACAAAATTTCAAGATTTTATGACGCTCCAGTAAAAAGTTACAAGCATTTGTATGTTGCAAACTTTGATAGGTGTAGGACGTATCGTCAAGAAGTTAGGGCCATTTGTAGTTTTATCAGTTTTTGATTTGGGGCTCAAGGGTAGCATAGCTTTGAGCGATAGCTTAAATTGACAAGAGGCTCGTGTACTTTATTGTTACAAAATTTCAAGGTTTTATGACGCTCCAGTAAAAAGTAACAAGCATTTGTACGTTGCAAACTTTGATAGGAGTAGGACGTACCGGATTGAAGTTAGGGCCATTTGAAGTTTTATCAGTGTTTGATTTGCGACTCAAGGGTAGCATAGCTTTGAGCGATAGCTTAAATTGACAAGAGGCTCGAGTACTTTATTGTTACAAAATTTCAAGATTTTATGACGCTCCAGTAAAAAGTTACAAGCATTTGTGTGTTGCAAACTTTGATAGGTGTAGGACGTACCGTATAGAAGTTAGGGCCATTTGAAGTTTTATCAGTGTTTGATTTGCGACTCAAGGGTAGCATAGCTTTGAGCGATAGCTTAAATTGACAAGAGGCTCGAGTACTTTATTGTTACAAAATTTCAAGATTTTATGACGCTCCAGTAAAAAGTTACAAGCATTTGTATGTTGCTAACTTTGATAGGTGTAGGACGTACCGTATAGAAGTTAGGGCCATTTGAAGTTTTATCAGTGTTTGATTTGGGACTCAAGGGTAGCATAGCTTTGAGCGATAGCTTAAATTGACAACAGGCTCGAGTACTTTATTTTTTACAAAATTTCAAGGTTTTATGACGCTCCAGTAAAAAATTACAACCATTTGTATGTTGCAAACTTTGATAAGTGTAGGACGTACCGTATAGAAGTTAGGGACATTTGAAGTTTTATCAGTGTTTGATTTGGGACTCAAGGGTAGCATAGCTTTGAGCGATAGCTTAAATTGACAAGAGGCTCGAGTTTTTTATTGATACAAAATTTCAAGATTTTATGACCCTCCAGTAAAAAGTTACAAGCATTTGTATGTTGGAAACTTTGATAGGTGTAGGACGTATCGTCAAGAAGTTAGGGCCATTTGTAGTTTTATCAGTTTTTGATTTGGGGCTCAAGGGTAGCATAGCTTTGAGCGATAGCTTAATTTGACAAGAGGCTCGTGTACTTTATTGTTACAAAATTTCAAGATTTTATGACGCTCCAGTAAAAAGTTACAAGCATTTGTATGTTGCAAACTTTGATAGGTGTAGGACGTATCGTCAAGAAGTTAGGGCCATTTGTAGTTTTATCAGTTTTTGATTTGGGGCTCAAGGGTAGCATAACTTTGAGCGATAGCTTAAATTGACAAGAGGCTCGTGTACTTTATTGTTACAAAATTTCAAGGTTTTATGACGCTCCAGTAAAAAGTAACAAGCATTTGTATGCTGCAAACTTTGATAGGAGTAGGACGTACCGTATTGAAGTTTGGGCCATTTGAAGTTTTATCAGTGTTTGATTTGCGACTCAAGGGTAGCATAGCTTTGAGCGGTAGCTTAAATTGACAAGAGGCTCGAGTACTTTATTGTTACAAAATTTCAAGGTTTTATGACGCTCCAGTAAAAAGTTACAAGCATTTGTATGTTGCAAACTTTGATAGGTGTAGGACGTATTTTTGACGTACATTTGAAGTTTCATCAGTGTTTGATCTGGGACTCAAGGGTAGCATAGCTTTGAGCGATAGCTTAAATTGACAAGAGGCTAGAGTACTTTATTGTTACAAAATTTCAAGGTTTTATGACGCTCCAGTAAAAAATTACAAGCATTTGTATGTTGCAACACTTTGATAGGTGTAGGACGTACCATATAGAATTTAGAGCCATTTGAAGTTTTATCAGTGTTTGATTTGGGACTCAAGGGTAGCATAGCTTTGAGCGATAGCTTAAATTGACAAGAGGCTCGAGTATTTTATTGTTACAAAATTTCAAGGTTTTATGACGCGCCAGTAAAAAGTTACAACCATTTGTATGTTGCAAACTTTGATAAGTGTAGGACGTACCGTATAGAAGTTAGGGACATTTGAAGTTTTATCAGTGTTTGATTTGGGACTCAAGGGTAGCATAGCTTTGAGCGATAGCTTAAATTGACAAGAGGCTCGAGTACTTTATTGTTACAAAATTTCAAGATTTTATGACGCTCCAGTAAAAAGTTACAAGCATTGGTATGTTGCAAACTTTGATAGGTGTAGGACGTATCGTCAAGAAGTTAGGGCCATTTGTAGTTTTATCAGTTTTTTGATTTGGGGCTCAAGGGTAGCATAGCTTTGAGCGATAGCTTAAATTGACAAGAGGCTCGTGTACTTTATTGTTACAAAATTTCAAGATTTTATGACGCTCCAGTAAGAAGTTACAAGCATATGTATGTTGCAAACTTTGATAGGTGTAGGACGTATCGTCAAGAAGTTAGGGCCATTTGTAGTTTTATCAGTTTTTGATTTGGGACTCAAGGGTAGCATAGCTTTGAGCGGAAGCTTAAATTGACAAGAGGCTCGAGTACTTTATTGTTACCAAATTTCAAGGTTTTATGACGCTCCAGTAAAAAGTTACAAGCATTTGTATGTTGCAAACTTTGATAGGTGTAGGACGTACCGTATAGAAGTTAGGGCCATTTGAAGTTTTATCAGTGTTTAATTTGGGACTCAAGGGTAGCATAGCTTTGAGCGATAGCTTAAATTGACAACAGGCTCGAGTACTTTATTGTTACAAAATTTCAAGGTTTAATGACGCTGCAGTAAAAAGTTACAAGCATTTGTATGTTGCAAACTTTGATAGGTGTAGGACGTACCATATAGAAGTTAGAGCCATTTGAAGTTTTATCAGTGTTTGATTTGGGACTCAAGGGTAGCATAGCTTTGAGCGATAGCTTAAATTGACAAGAGGCTCGAGTACTTTATTGTTACAAAATTTCAAGGTTTTATGACGCTCTAGTAAAAAGTTACCAGCATTTGTATGTTGCAAACTTTGATAAGTGTAGGACGTATCTTTGACGTACATTTGAAGTTTTATCAGTGTTTGATCTGGGACTCAAGGGTAGCATAGCTTTGAGCGATAGCTTAAATTGACAAGAGGCTAGAGTACTTTATTGTTACAAAATTTCAAGGTTTTATGACGATCCAGTAAAAGGTTACAACCATTTGTATGTTGCAAACTTTGATAGGTGTAGGACGTACCGTATAGAAGTTAGGGCCATTTGAAATTTTATCAGTGTTTGATTTGGGACTTAAGGGTAGCATAGCTTTGAGCGATAGCTTAAATTGACAACAGGGTCGAGTACTTTATTGTTACAAAATTTCAAGGTTTTATGACGCTCCAGTAAAAAGTTACAAGCATTTGTATGTTGCAAACTTTGATAGGTGTAGGACGTACCATATTGAAGTTAGGGCCATTTGAAGTTGTATCAGTGTTTGATTTGGGACTCAAGGGTAGCATAGCTTTGAGCGGTAGCTTAAATTGACAAGAGGCTCGAGTACTTTATTGTTACATAATTTCAAGGTTTAATGACGCTGCAGTAAAAAGTTACAAGCATTTGTATGTTGCAAACTTTGATAGGTGCAGGACGTACCGTATAGAAGTGAGGGCCATTTGAAGTTTTATCAGTGTTTGATTTGGGATTCAAGGGTAGCATAGCTTTGAGCGATAGCTTAAATTGACAACAGGCTCGAGTACTTTATTGTTACAAAATTTCAAGGTTTAATGACGCTGCAGTAAAAAGTTACAAGCATTTGTATGTTCCAAACTTTGATAGGTGTAGGACGTACCATATAAAAGTTAGAGCCATTTGAAGTTTTATCAGTGTTTGATTTGGGACTCAAGGGTAGCATAGCTTTGAGCGATAGCTTAAATTGACAAGAGGCTCGAGTACTTTATTGTTACAAAATTTCAAGCTTTTATGACGCTCTAGTAAAAAGTTACAAGCATTTGTATGTTGCAAACTTTGATAAGTGTAGGACGTATCTTTGACGTACATTTGAAGTTTTATCAGTGTTTGATCAAGGAACCCAAGGGTAGCATAGCTTTGAGCGATAGCTTAAATTGACAAGAGGCTAGTGTACTTTATTGTTACAAAATTTCAAGGTTTTATGACGCTCCAGTAAAAGGTTACAACCATTTGTATGTTGCAAACTTTGATAGGTGTAGGACGTACCGTATAGAAGTTAGGGCCATTTGAAATTTTATCAGTGTTTTATTTTGGACTCAAGGGTAGCATAGCTTTGAGCGATAGCTTAAATTGACAAGAGGCTAGAGTACTTTATTGTTACAAAATTTCAAGGTTTTATGACGCTCCAGTAAAAAGATACAAGCATTTGCATATTGCAAACTTTGATAGGTGTAGTACGTACCGTATAGAAGTTAGGGCCATTTGAAGTTTTATCAGTGTTTTATTTGGGACTCAAGGGTAGCAAAGCTTTGAGCGATAGCTTAAATTGACAAGAGGCTCGAGTACTTTAATGTTACAAAATTTCAAGGTTTTATGACACTTCAGTAAAAAGTTACAAGCATTTGTATGTAGCAAACTTTGATAGCTGTAGGACGTACCGTATAGAAGTTAGGGCCATTTGAAGTTTTATCAGTCTTTGATTTGGGACTCAAGGGTAGCATAGCATTGAGCGATAACTTAAATTGACAAGAGGCTCGAGTACTTTATTGTTACAAAATTTCAAGGTTTTATGACGCTCCAGTAAAAAGTTACAAGCATTTGTATGTTGGAATATTTGATAGGTGTAGGACGTATCGTATAGAAGTTAGGGCCATTTGTAGTTTTATCAGTTTTTGATTTGGGACTCAAGGGTAGCATAGCTCTGAGCGATAGCTTAAATTGACAAGAGGCTCGTGTACTTTATTGTTACAAAATTTCAAGGTTTTATGACGCTCCAGTAAAAAGTAACAAGCATTTGTGTGTTGCAAACTTTGATAGGCGTAGGACGTACCGTATTGAAGTTAGGGCCATTTGAAGTTTTATCAGTGTTTGATTTGGGACTCAAGGGTAGCATAGCTTTGAGCGGTAGCTTAAATTGACAAGAGGCTCGAGTACTTTATTGTTACGAAATTTCAGGGTTTTATGACGCTCCAGTAAAAAGTTACAAGCATTTGTATGTTGCAAACTTTGATAGGTGTAGGACTTACCGTATAGAAGTTAGAGCCATTTGCAGTTTTATCAGTGTTTGATTTGGGACTCAAGGGTAGCATAGCTTTGAGCGATAGACTAAATTGACAAGAGGCTCGAGTACTTTATTGTTACAAAATTTCAAGGTTTTATGACGCTCCAGTAAAAAGTTACAAGCATTTGTATGTTGCAAACTTTCATAAGTGTAGGACGTACCTTTGACGTACATTTGAAGTTTTATCAGTGTTTGATCTGGGACTCAAGGGTAGCATAGCTTTGAGCGATAGCTTAAATTGACAAGAGGCTAGAGTACTTTATTGTTACAAAATATCAAGGTTTTATGACGCTCCAGTAAAAAGATACAAGCATTTGTATATTGCAAACTTTGATAGGTGTAGTACGTACCGTATAGAAGTTAGGGCCATTTGAAGTTTTATCAGTGTTTTATTTTGGACTCAAGGGTAGCAAAGCTTTGAGCGATAGCTTAAATTGACAAGAGGCTCGAGTACTTGAATGTTACAAAATTTCAAGGTTTTATGACGCTTCAGTAAAAAGTGACAAGCATTTGTATGTTGCAAAATTTGATAGGTGTAGGACGTAACGTATAGAAGTTAGGGCCATTTGAAGTTTTATCAGTGTTTGATTTGGGACCCAAGGGTAGCATAGCCTTGAGCGATAACTTAAATTGACAAGAGGCTCGAGTACTTTATTGTTACAAAATTTCAAGGTTTTATGACGCTCCAGTAAAAAGTTACAAGCATTTGTATGTTGGAATATTTGATAGGTGTAGGACGTATCGTATAGAAGTTAGGACCATTTGTAGTTTTATCAGTTTTTGATTTGGGACTCAAGGGTAGCATAGCTCTGAGCTATAGCTTAAATTGACAAGAGGCTCGTGTACTTTATTGTTACAAAATTTCAAGGTTTTATGACGCTCCAGTAAAAAGTAACAAGCATTTGTGTGTTGCAAACTTTGATAGGCGTAGGACGTACCGTATTGAAGTTAGGGCCATTTGAAGTTTTATCAGTGTTTGATTTGGGACTCAAGGGTAGCATAGCTTTGAGCGGTAGCTTAAATTGACAAGAGGCTCGAGTACTTTATTGTTACGAAATTTCAGGGTTTTATGACGCTCCAGTAAAAAGTTACAAGCATTTGTATGTTGCAAACTTTGATAGGTGTAGGACGTACCATATAGAAATTAGAGCCATTTGAAGTTTTATAAGTGTTTGATTTGGGACTCAAGGGTAGCATAGCTTTGAGCGATAGCTTAAATTGACAAGAGGCTAGAGTACTTTATTGTTACAAAATTTCAAGGTTTTATGACGCTCCAGTAAAAAGTTACAAGCATTTGTATGTTGCAAACTTTGATAAGTGTAGGACGTACCTTTGACTTACATTTGAAGTTTTATCAGTGTTTGATCTGGGACTCAAGGGTAGCATAGCTTTGAGCGATAGCTTAAATTGACAAGAGGCTAGAGTACTTTATTGTTACAAAATTTCAAGGTTTTGTGACGCCCCAGTAAAAAGTTATAAGCATTTGTATGTTGCAAACTTTGATAAGTGTAGGACGTACCGTATAGAAGTTAGGGCCATTTGAAGGTGTATCAGTGTTTGATTTGGGACTCAAGGGTAGCATAGCTTTGAGCGATAGCTTAAATTGACAAGAGGCTAGAGTACTTTATTGTTACAAAATTTCAAGGTTTTATGACGCTCCAGTAAAAAGATACAAGCATTTGTATATTGCAAACTTTGATAGGTGTAGTACGTACCGTATAGAAGTTAGGGCCATTTGAAGTTTTATCAGTGTTTTATTTGGGACTCAAGGGTAGCACAGCTTTGAGCGATAGCTTAAATTGACAAGAGGCTCGAGTACTTTAATGTTACAAAATTTCAAGGTTTTATGACGCTTCAGTAAAAAGTTACAAGCATTTGTATGTTGCAAACTTTGATAGGTGTAGGACGTACCGTATAGAAGTTAGGGCCATTTGAAGTTTTATCAGTGTTTGATTTGGGACTCAAGGGTAGCATAGCTTTGAGCGATAACTTAAATTGACAAGAGGCTCGAGTACTTTATTGTTACAAAATTTCAAGGTTTTATGACGCTCCAGTAAAAATTTACAAGCATTTGTATGTTGCAAACTTTGATAGGTGTAGGACGTACCGTATAGAAGTTAGGGCCATTTGAAATTTTATCAGTGTTTGATTTGGGACTTAAGGGTAGCATAGCTTTGAGCGATAGCTTAAATTGACAACAGGGTCGAGTACTTTATTGTTACAAAATTTCAAGGTTTTATGACGCTCCAGTAAAAAGTTACAAGCATTTGTATGTTGCAAACTTTGATAGGTGTAGGACGTACCATATTGAAGTTAGGGCCATTTGAAGTTGTATCAGTGTTTGATTTGGGACTCAAGGGTAGCATAGCTTTGAGCGGTAGCTTAAATTGACAAGAGGCTCGAGTACTTTATTGTTACATAATTTCAAGGTTTAATGACGCTGCAGTAAAAAGTTACAAGCATTTGTATGTTGCAAACTTTGATAGGTGCAGGACGTACCGTATAGAAGTGAGGGCCATTTGAAGTTTTATCAGTGTTTGATTTGGGATTCAAGGGTAGCATAGCTTTGAGCGATAGCTTAAATTGACAACAGGCTCGAGTACTTTATTGTTACAAAATTTCAAGGTTTAATGACGCTGCAGTAAAAAGTTACAAGCATTTGTATGTTCCAAACTTTGATAGGTGTAGGACGTACCATATAGAAGTTAGAGCCATTTGAAGTTTTATCAGTGTTTGATTTGGGACTCAAGGGTAGCATAGCTTTGAGCGATAGCTTAAATTGACAAGAGGCTCGAGTACTTTATTGTTACAAAATTTCAAGCTTTTATGACGCTCTAGTAAAAAGTTACAAGCATTTGTATGTTGCAAACTTTGATAAGTGTAGGACGTATCTTTGACGTACATTTGAAGTTTTATCAGTGTTTGATCAAGGAACCCAAGGGTAGCATAGCTTTGAGCGATAGCTTAAATTGACAAGAGGCTAGTGTACTTTATTGTTACAAAATTTCAAGGTTTTATGACGCTCCAGTAAAAGGTTACAACCATTTGTATGTTGCAAACTTTGATAGGTGTAGGACGTACCGTATAGAAGTTAGGGCCATTTGAAATTTTATCAGTGTTTTATTTTGGACTCAAGGGTAGCATAGCTTTGAGCGATAGCTTAAATTGACAAGAGGCTAGAGTACTTTATTGTTACAAAATTTCAAGGTTTTATGACGCTCCAGTAAAAAGATACAAGCATTTGCATATTGCAAACTTTGATAGGTGTAGTACGTACCGTATAGAAGTTAGGGCCATTTGAAGTTTTATCAGTGTTTTATTTGGGACTCAAGGGTAGCAAAGCTTTGAGCGATAGCTTAAATTGACAAGAGGCTCGAGTACTTTAATGTTACAAAATTTCAAGGTTTTATGACACTTCAGTAAAAAGTTACAAGCATTTGTATGTAGCAAACTTTGATAGCTGTAGGACGTACCGTATAGAAGTTAGGGCCATTTGAAGTTTTATCAGTCTTTGATTTGGGACTCAAGGGTAGCATAGCATTGAGCGATAACTTAAATTGACAAGAGGCTCGAGTACTTTATTGTTACAAAATTTCAAGGTTTTATGACGCTCCAGTAAAAAGTTACAAGCATTTGTATGTTGGAATATTTGATAGGTGTAGGACGTATCGTATAGAAGTTAGGGCCATTTGTAGTTTTATCAGTTTTTGATTTGGGACTCAAGGGTAGCATAGCTCTGAGCGATAGCTTAAATTGACAAGAGGCTCGTGTACTTTATTGTTACAAAATTTCAAGGTTTTATGACGCTCCAGTAAAAAGTAACAAGCATTTGTGTGTTGCAAACTTTGATAGGCGTAGGACGTACCGTATTGAAGTTAGGGCCATTTGAAGTTTTATCAGTGTTTGATTTGGGACTCAAGGGTAGCATAGCTTTGAGCGGTAGCTTAAATTGACAAGAGGCTCGAGTACTTTATTGTTACGAAATTTCAGGGTTTTATGACGCTCCAGTAAAAAGTTACAAGCATTTGTATGTTGCAAACTTTGATAGGTGTAGGACTTACCGTATAGAAGTTAGAGCCATTTGCAGTTTTATCAGTGTTTGATTTGGGACTCAAGGGTAGCATAGCTTTGAGCGATAGACTAAATTGACAAGAGGCTCGAGTACTTTATTGTTACAAAATTTCAAGGTTTTATGACGCTCCAGTAAAAAGTTACAAGCATTTGTATGTTGCAAACTTTCATAAGTGTAGGACGTACCTTTGACGTACATTTGAAGTTTTATCAGTGTTTGATCTGGGACTCAAGGGTAGCATAGCTTTGAGCGATAGCTTAAATTGACAAGAGGCTAGAGTACTTTATTGTTACAAAATATCAAGGTTTTATGACGCTCCAGTAAAAAGATACAAGCATTTGTATATTGCAAACTTTGATAGGTGTAGGACGTACCGTATAGAAGTTAGGGCCATTTGAAGTTTTATCAGTGTTTTATTTTGGACTCAAGGGTAGCAAAGCTTTGAGCGATAGCTTAAATTGACAAGAGGCTCGAGTACTTGAATGTTACAAAATTTCAAGGTTTTATGACGCTTCAGTAAAAAGTGACAAGCATTTGTATGTTGCAAAATTTGATAGGTGTAGGACGTAACGTATAGAAGTTAGGGCCATTTGAAGTTTTATCAGTGTTTGATTTGGGACCCAAGGGTAGCATAGCCTTGAGCGATAACTTAAATTGACAAGAGGCTCGAGTACTTTATTGTTACAAAATTTCAAGGTTTTATGACGCTCCAGTAAAAAGTTACAAGCATTTGTATGTTGGAATATTTGATAGGTGTAGGACGTATCGTATAGAAGTTAGGACCATTTGTAGTTTTATCAGTTTTTGATTTGGGACTCAAGGGTAGCATAGCTCTGAGCTATAGCTTAAATTGACAAGAGGCTCGTGTACTTTATTGTTACAAAATTTCAAGGTTTTATGACGCTCCAGTAAAAAGTAACAAGCATTTGTGTGTTGCAAACTTTGATAGGCGTAGGACGTACCGTATTGAAGTTAGGGCCATTTGAAGTTTTATCAGTGTTTGATTT
The DNA here is from genome assembly GCA_920105625.2 of Clusia tigrina. Lineage (NCBI taxonomy): Eukaryota > Metazoa > Arthropoda > Insecta > Diptera > Clusiidae > Clusia > Clusia tigrina. Next base: position 106,747,059 of record OV050033.1, on the reverse strand, counting down.
GGGACTCAAGGGTAGCATAGCTTTGAGCGGTAGCTTAAATTGACAAGAGGCTCGAGTACTTTATTGTTACGAAATTTCAGGGTTTTATGACGCTCCAGTAAAAAGTTACAAGCATTTGTATGTTGCAAACTTTGATAGGTGTAGGACGTACCATATAGAAATTAGAGCCATTTGAAGTTTTATAAGTGTTTGATTTGGGACTCAAGGGTAGCATAGCTTTGAGCGATAGCTTAAATTGACAAGAGGCTAGAGTACTTTATTGTTACAAAATTTCAAGGTTTTATGACGCTCCAGTAAAAAGTTACAAGCATTTGTATGTTGCAAACTTTGATAAGTGTAGGACGTACCTTTGACTTACATTTGAAGTTTTATCAGTGTTTGATCTGGGACTCAAGGGTAGCATAGCTTTGAGCGATAGCTTAAATTGACAAGAGGCTAGAGTACTTTATTGTTACAAAATTTCAAGGTTTTGTGACGCCCCAGTAAAAAGTTATAAGCATTTGTATGTTGCAAACTTTGATAAGTGTAGGACGTACCGTATAGAAGTTAGGGCCATTTGAAGGTGTATCAGTGTTTGATTTGGGACTCAAGGGTAGCATAGCTTTGAGCGATAGCTTAAATTGACAAGAGGCTAGAGTACTTTATTGTTACAAAATTTCAAGGTTTTATGACGCTCCAGTAAAAAGATACAAGCATTTGTATATTGCAAACTTTGATAGGTGTAGTACGTACCGTATAGAAGTTAGGGCCATTTGAAGTTTTATCAGTGTTTTATTTGGGACTCAAGGGTAGCACAGCTTTGAGCGATAGCTTAAATTGACAAGAGGCTCGAGTACTTTAATGTTACAAAATTTCAAGGTTTTATGACGCTTCAGTAAAAAGTTACAAGCATTTGTATGTTGCAAACTTTGATAGGTGTAGGACGTACCGTATAGAAGTTAGGGCCATTTGAAGTTTTATCAGTGTTTGATTTGGGACTCAAGGGTAGCATAGCTTTGAGCGATAACTTAAATTGACAAGAGGCTCGAGTACTTTATTGTTACAAAATTTCAAGGTTTTATGACGCTCCAGTAAAAATTTACAAGCATTTGTATGTTGGAATATTTGATAGGTGTAGGACGTATCGTATAGAAGTTAGGGCCATTTGTAGTTTTATCAGTTTTTGATTTGGGACTCAAGGGTAGCATAGCTCTGAGCGATAGCTTAAATTGACAAGAGGCTCGTGTACTTTATTGTTACAAAATTTCAAGGTTTTATGACGCTCCAGTAAAAAGTAACAAGCATTTGTGTGTTGCAAACTTTGATAGGCGTAGGACGTACCGTATTGAAGTTAGGGCCATTTGAAGTTTTATCAGTGTTTGATTTGGGACTCAAGGGTAGCATAGCTTTGAGCGGTAGCTTAAATTGACAAGAGGCTCGAGTACTTTATTGTTACGAAATTTCAGGGTTTTATGACGCTCCAGTAAAAAGTTACAAGCATTTGTATGTTGCAAACTTTGATAGGTGTAGGACGTACCTTTGACTTACATTTGAAGTTTTATCAGTGTTTGATCTGGGACTCAAGGGTAGCATAGCTTTGAGCGATAGCTTAAATTGACAAGAGGCTCGAGTACTTTATTGTTACAAAATTTCAAGGTTTTATGACGCTCCAGTAAAAAGTTACAAGCATTTGTATGTTGCAAACTTTGATAGGTGTAGGTCGTACCGTATAGAAGTTAGGGCCATTTGAAGTTTTATCAGTGTTTGATTTGGGACTCAAGGGTAGCATAGCTTTGAGCGATAGCTTAAATTGACAAGAGGCTCGAGTACTTTATTGTTACAAAATTTCAAGGTTTTATGACGCTTCAGTAAAAAGTTACAAGCATTTGTATGTTGCAAACTTTGATAGGTGTAGGACGTACCGCATAGAAGTTAGGGCCATTAGAAGTTTTATCAGTGTTTGATTGGGACTCAAGGGTAGTATAGCTTTGAGCGATAGCTTAAATTGACAAGAGGCTCGAGTACTTTGTTGTTACAAAATTTTAAGGTTTTATGACGCTCCAGTAAAAAGTTAGAAGCATTTGTAAGTTGCAAACTTTGATAGGTGTAGGACGTACCGTATAGAATTTAGGGCCATTTGAAGTTTTATCAATGTTTGATTTGGGACTCAAGGGTAGCATAGCTTTGAGCGATAGCTTAAATTGACAAGAGGCTCGAGTACTTTATTATTACAAAATTTCAAGGTTTTATGACGCTCCAGTAAAAAGTTACAAGCATTTGTATGTTGCAAACTTTGATAGGTGTAGGACGTACCGTATAGAAGTTAGGGCCATTTGAAGTTTTATCAGTGTTTGATTTGGGACTCAAGGGTAGCATAGCTTTGAGCGATAGCTTAAATTGACAAGAGGCTCGAGTACTTTATTGTTACAAAATTTCAAGGTTTTATGACGCTCCAGTAAAAAGTTACAAGCATTTGTATGTTGCAAACTTTGATAAGTATAGGACGTACCTTTGATGTACATTTGAAGTTTTATCAGTGTTTGATCTGGGACTCAAGGGTAGCATAGCTTTGAGCGATAGCTTAAATTGACAAGTGGCTAGAGTACTTTATTGTTACAAAATTTCAAGATTTTATTACGCTCCAGTAAAAAGTTACAAGCATTTGTATGTTGCAAACTTTGATAGGTGTAGGACGTACCATAAAGAAGTTAGAGCCATTTGAAGCCTTTTCAGTGTTTGATTTGGGACTCAAGGGAAGCATAGCTTTCAGCGATAGCTTAAATTGACAAGAGGTTCGAGTACTTTATTGGTACAAAATTTCAAGGTTTTATGACGCTCCAGTAAAAAGTTACAAGCATTTGTATGTTGCAAACTTTGATAGGTGTAGGACGCACCGTATAGAAGTTAGGGCCATTTGAAGTTTTATCAGTGTTTGATTTGGGACTCAAGGGTAGCATAGCTTTGAGCGATAGCTTAAAATTGACAAGAGGCTCGAGTACTTTATTGTTACAAAATTTCAAGGTTTTATGACGCTTCAGTAAAAAGTTACAAGCATTTGTATGTTGCAAACTTTGATAGGTGTAGGACGTACCGTATAGAAGTTAGGGCCATTAGAAGTTTTGTCAGTGTTTGATTGGGACTCAAGGGTAGGTAGTATAGCTTTGAGCGATAGCTTAAATTGACAAGAGGCTCGAGTACTTTATTGTTACAAAATTTTAAGGTTTTATGACGCTTCTGTAAAAAGTTAGAAGCATTTGTAAGTTGCAAACTTTGATAGGTGTAGGACGTACCGTATAGAATTTAGGGCCATTTGAAGTTTTATCAGTGTTTGATTTGGGAATCAAGGGTAGCATAGCTTTGAGCGATAGCTTAAATTGACAAGAGGCTCGAGTACTTTATTGTTACAAAATTTCAAGGTTTTATGACGCTCCAGTAAAAGGTTACAAGCATTTGTATGTTGCAATCTTTGATAAGTGTAGGACGTACCTTTGATGTACATTTGAAGTTTTATCAGTGTTTGATCTGGGACTCAAGGGTAGCATAGCTTTGACCGATAGCTTAAATTGACAAGAGGCTAGAGTACTTTATTGTTACAAAATTTCAAGATTTTATGACGCACCAGTAAAAAGTTACAAGCATTTGTATGTTGCAAACTTTGATAGGTGTAGGACGTACCGTATAGAAGTTAGGGCCATTTGAAGTTTTATCAGTGTTTGATTTGGGACTCAAGGGTACCATAGCTTTGAGCGATAGCTTAAATTGACAAGAGGCTCGAGTACTTTATTGTTAGAAAATTTCAAGGTTTTATGACGCTCCAGTAAAAGGTTACAAGCATTTGTATGTTGCAATCTTTGATAAGTGTAGGACGTACCTGTGATGTACATTTGAAGTTTTATCAGTGTTTGATCTGGGACTCAAGGGTAGCATAGCTTTGAGCGATAGCTTAAAATTGACAAGAGGCTCGAGTACTTTATTGTTACAAAATTTCAAGGTTTTATGACGCTTCAGTAAAAAGTTACAAGCATTTGTATGTTGCAAACTTTGATAGGTGTAGGACGCACCGTATAGAAGTTAGGGCCATTTGAAGTTTTATCAGTGTTTGATCTGGGACTCAAGGGTAGCATAGCTTTGAGCGATAGCTTAAATTGACAAGTGGCTAGAGTACTTTATTGTTACAAAATTTCAAGATTTTATTACGCTCCAGTAAAAAGTTACAAGCATTTGTATGTTGCAAACTTTGATAGGTGTAGGACGTACCATAAAGAAGTTAGAGCCATTTGAAGCCTTTTCAGTGTTTGATTTGGGACTCAAGGGAAGCATAGCTTTCAGCGATAGCTTAAATTGACAAGAGGTTCGAGTACTTTATTGGTACAAAATTTCAAGGTTTTATGACGCTCCAGTAAAAAGTTACAAGCATTTGTATGTTGCAAACTTTGATAGGTGTAGGACGCACCGTATAGAAGTTAGGGCCATTTGAAGTTTTATCAGTGTTTGATCTGGGACTCAAGGGAAGCATAGCTTTCAGCGATAGCTTAAATTGACAAGAGGTTCGAGTACTTTATTGGTACAAAATTTCAAGGTTTTATGACGCTCCAGTAAAAAGTTACAAGCATTTGTATGTTGCAAACTTTGATATGTGTAGGACGCACCGTATAGAAGTTAGGGCCATTTGAAGTTTTATCAGTGTTTGATTTGGGACTCAAGGGTAGCATAGCTTTGAGCGATAGCTTAAAATTGACAAGAAGCTCGAGTACTTTATTGTTACAAAATTTCAAGGTTTTATGACGCTTCAGTAAAAAGTTACAAGCATTTGTATGTTGCAAACTTTGATAGGTGTAGGACGTACCGTATAGAAGTTAGGGCCATTAGAAGTTTTATCAGTGTTTGATTGGGACTCAAGGGTAGGTAGTATAGCTTTGAGCGATAGCTTAAATTGACAAGAGGCTCGAGTACTTTATTGTTACAAAATTTTAAGGTTTTATGACGCTTCTGTAAGAAGTTAGAAGCATTTGTAAGTTGCAAACTTTGATAGGTGTAGGACGTACCGTATAGAATTTAGGGCCATTTGAAGTTTTATCAGTGTTTGATTTGGGAATCAAGGGTAGCATAGCTTTGAGCGATAGCTTAAATTGACAAGAGGCTCGAGTACTTTATTGTTACAAAATTTCAAGTTTTTATGACGCTCCAGTAAAAAGTTACAAGCATTTGTATGTTGCAAACTTTGATAGGTGTAGGACGTACCGTATAGAAGTTAGGGCCATTTGAAGTTTTATCAGTGTTTGATTTGGGACTCAAGGGTACCATAGCTTTGAGCGATAGCTTAAATTGACAAGAGGCTCGAGTACTTTATTGTTACAAAATTTCAAGGTTTTATGACGCTCCAGTAAAAGGTTACAAGCATTTGTATGTTGCAATCTTCGATAAGTGTAGGACGTACCTTTGATGTACATTTGAAGTTTTATCAGTGTTTGATCTGGGACTCAAGGGTAGCATAGCTTTGAGCGATAGCTTAAATTGACAAGAGGCTAGAGTACTTTATTGTTACAAAATTTCAAGATTTTATGACGCACCAGTAAAAAGTTACAAGCATTTGTATGTTGCAAAGTTTGATAGGTGTTGGGCGTGCCGTATAGAAGTTAGGGCCATTTGAAGTTTTATCAGCGTTTGATCTGGGACTCAAGGGTAGCATAGCTTTGAGCGATAGCTTAAATTGACAAGAGGCTAGAGTACTTTATTGTTACAAAATTTCAAGATTTTATGACGCTCCAGTAAAAAGTTACAAGCATTTGTATGTAGCAAAGTTTGATAGGTGTAGGACGCACCATAAAGAAGTTAGAGCCATTTGAAGCTTGTTCAGTGTTTGATTTGGGACTCAAGGGAAGCATAGCTTTGAGCGATAGCTTAAATTGACAAGAGGTTCGAGTACTTTATTGGTACAAAATTTCAAGGTTTTATGACGCTCCAGTAAAAAGTTACAAGCATTTGTATGTTGCAAACTTTGATAGGTGTAGGACGTACCGTATAGAAGTTAGGGCCATTTGAAGTTTTATCAGTGGTTGATTTGGGACTCAAGGGTAGCATAGCTTTGAGCGATAGCTTAAATTGACACGAGGCTCGAGTACTTTATTGTTACAAAATTTCAAGGTTTTATGACGCTTCAGTAAAAAGTTACAAGCATTTGTATGTTGCAAACTTTGATAGGTGTAGGACGTACCGTATAGAAGTTAGGGCCATTAGAAGTTTTATCAGTGTTTGATTGGGACTCAAGGGTAGTATAGCTTTGAGCGATAGCTTAAATTGACAAGAGGCTCGAGTACTTTATTGTCACAAAATTTTAAGGTTTTATGACGCTCCAGTAAAAAGTTAGAAGCATTTGTAAGTTGCAAACTTTGATAGCTGTAGGACGTACCGTATAGAATTTAGGGCCATTTGAAGTTTTATCAGTGTTTGATTTTGGACTCAAGGGTAGCATAGCTTTGAGCGATAGCTTGAATTGACAAGAGGCTCGAGTACTTTATTGTTACAAAATTTCAAGGTTTTATGACGCTCCAGTAAAAAGTTACAAGCATTTGTATGTTGCAAACTTTGATAAGTGTAGGACGTACCTTTGACTTACATTTGAAGTTTTATCAGTGTTTGATCTGGGACTCAAGGGTAGCATAGCTTTGAGCGATAGCTTAAATTGACAAGAGGCTAGAGTACTTTATTGTTACAAAATTTCAAGGTTTTATGACGCCCCAGTAAAAAGTTAAAAGCATTTGTATGTTGCAAACTTTGATAAGTGTAGGACGTACCGTATAGAAGTTAGGGCCTTTTGAAGGTGTATCAGTGTTTGATTTGGGACTCAAGGGTAGCATAGCTTTGAGCGATAGTTTAAATTGACAAGAGGCTAGAGTACTTTATTGTTACAAAATTTCAAGGTTTTATGACGCCCCAGTAAAAAGTTATAAGCATTTGTATGTTGCAAACTTTGATAAGTGTAGGACGTACCGTATAGAAGTTAGGGCCATTTGAAGGTGTATCAGTGTTTGATTTGGGACTCAAGGGTAGCATAGCTTTGAGCGATAGCTTGAATTGACAAGAGGCTCGAGTACTTTATTGTTACAAAATTTCAAGGTTTTATGACGCTCCAGTAAAAAGTTACAAGCCTTTGTATGTTGCAAACTTTGATAGGTGTAGGACGTACCGTATAGAAGTTAGGGCCATTTGAAGTTTTATCAGTGTTTGATTTGGGACTCAAGGGTACCATAGCTTTGAGCGATAGCTTAAATTGACAAGAGGCTCGAGTACTTTATTGTTACAAAATTTCAAGGTTTTATGACGCTCCAGTAAAAGGTTACAAGCATTTGTATGTTGCAATCTTTGATAAGTGTAGGACGTACCTTTGATGTACATTTGAAGTTTTATCAGTGTTTGATCTGGGACTCAAGGGTAGCATAGCTTTGAGCGATAGCTTAAATTGACAAGAGGCTAGAGTACTTTATTGTTACAAAACTTCAAGATTTTATGACGCACCAGTAAAAAGTTACAAGCATTTGTATGTTGCAAAGTTTGATAGGTGTAGGGCGTGCCGTATAGAAGTTAGGGCCATTTGAAGTTTTATCAGCGTTTGATCTGGGACTCAAGGGTAGCATAGCTTTGAGCGATAGCTTAAATTGACAAGAGGCTAGAGTACTTTATTGTTACAAAATTTCAAGATTTTATGACGCTCCAGTAAAAAGTTACAAGCATTTGTATGTAGCAAAGTTTGATAGGTGTAGGACGTACCATAAAGAAGTTAGAGCCATTTGAAGCTTGTTCAGTGTTTGATTTGGGACTCAAGGGAAGCATAGCTTTGAGCGATAGCTTAAATTGACAAGAGGTTCGAGTACTTTATTGGTACAAAATTTCAAGGTTTTATGACGCTCCAGTAAAAAGTTACAAGCATTTGTATGTTGGAAACTTTGATAGGTGTAGGACGTACCGTATAGAAGTTAGGGCCATTTGAAGTTTTATCAGTGTTTGATTTGGGACTCAAGGGTAGCATAGCTTTGAGCGATAGCTTAAATTGACACGAGGCTCGAGTACTTTATTGTTACAAAATTTCAAGGTTTTATGACGCTTCAGTAAAAAGTTACAAGCATTTGTATGTTGCAAACTTTGATAGGTGTAGGACGTACCGTATAGAAGTTAGGGCCATTAGAAGTTTTATCAGTGTTTGATTGGGACTCAAGGGTAGTATAGCTTTGAGCGATAGCTTAAATTGACAAGAGGCTCGAGTACTTTATTGTTACAAACTTTTAAGGTTTTATGACGCTCCAGTAAAAAGTTAGAAGCATTTGTAAGTTGCAAACTTTGATAGGTGTAGGACGTACCGTATAGAATTTAAGGCCATTTGAAGTTTTATCAGTGTTTGATTTTGGACTCAAGGGTAGCATAGCTTTGAGCGATAGCTTGAATTGACAAGAGGCTCGAGTACTTTATTGTTACAAAATTTCAAGGTTTTATGACGCTCCAGTAAAAAGTTATAAGCATTTGTATGTTGCAAACTTTGATAAGTGTAGGACGTACCGTATAGAAGTTAGGGCCATTTGAAGGTGTATCAGTGTTTGATTTGGGACTCAAGGGTAGCATAGCTTTGAGCGGTAGCTTAAATTGACAAGAGGCTCGAGTACTTTATTGTTACAAAATTTCAAGGTTTTATGACGCTCCAGTAAAAAGTTACAAGCATTTGTATGTTGCAAACTTTGATAGGTGTAGGACGTATCTTTGACGTACATTTGAAGTTTTATCAGTGTTTGATCTGGGACTCAAGGGTAGCAGAGCTTTGAGCGATAGCTTAAATTGACAAGAGGCTAGAGTACTTTATTGTTACAAAATTTCAAGGTTTTATGACGCTCCAGTAAAAAATTACAAGCATTTGTATGTTGCAACACTTTGATAGGTGTAGGACGTACCATATAAAATTTAGAGCCATTTGAAGTTTTATCAGTGTTTGATTTGGGACTCAATGGTAGCATAGCTTTGAGCGATAGCTTAAATTGACAAGAGGCTCGAGTACTTTATTGTTACAAAATTTCAAGGTTTTATGACGCGCCAGTAAAAAGTTACAACCATTTGTATGCTGCAAACTTTGATAAGTGTAGGACGTACCGTATAGAAGTTAGGAACATTTGAAGTTTTATCAGTGTTTGATTTGGGACTCAAGGGTAGCATAGCTTTGAGCGATAGCTTAAATTGACAAGAGGCTCGAGTACTTTATTGTTACAAAATTTCCAGATTTTATGACGCTCCAATAAAAAGTTACAAGCATTTGCAAACTTTGATAGGTGTAGGACGTATCGTCAAGAAGTTAGGGCCATTTGTAGTTTTATCAGTTTTTGATTTGGGGCTCAAGGGTAGCATAGCTTTGAGCGATAGCTTAAATTGACAAGAGGCTCGTGTACTTTATTGTTACAAAATTTCAAGATTTTTTGACGCTCCAGTAAAAAGTTACAAGCATTTGTATGTTGCAAACTTTGATAGGTGTAGGACGTACCGTATAGAATTTAGGGCCATTTGAAGTTTTATCAGTGTTTGATTTGGGACTCAAGGGTAGCATAGCTTTGAGCGATAGCTTAAATTGACAAGAGGCTCGAGTACTTTATTGTTACAAAATTTCAAGGTTTTATGACGCTCCAGTAAAAAGTTACAAGCATTTGTATGTTGCAAACTTTGATAGGTGTAGGACGTACCGTATAGAAGTTAGGGCCATTTGAAGTTTTATCAGTGTTTGATTTGGGACTCAAGGGTACCATAGCTTTGAGCGATAGCTTAAATAGACAAGAGGCTCGAGTACTTTATTGTTACAAAATTTCAAGGTTTTATGACGCTCCAGTAAAAGGTTACAAGCATTTGTATGTTGCAATCTTTGATAAGTGTAGGACGTACCTTTGATGTACATTTGAAGTTTTATCAGTGTTTGATCTGGGACTCAAGGGTAGCATAGCTTTGAGCGATAGCTTAAATTGACAAGAGGCTAGAGTACTTTATTGTTACAAAATTTCAAGATTTTATGACGCACCAGTAAAAAGTTACAAGCATTTGTATGTTGCAAAGTTTGATAGGTGTTGGGCGTGCCGTATAGAAGTTAGGGCCATTTGAAGTTTTATCAGCGTTTGATCTGGGACTCAAGGGTAGCATAGCTTTGAGCGATAGCTTAAATTGACTAGAGGCTAGAGTACTTTATTGTTACAAAATTTCAAGATTTTACGACGTTCCAGTAAAAAGTTACAAGCATTTGTATGTAGCAAAGTTTGATAGGTGTAGGACGTACCATAAAGAAGTTAGAGCCATTTGAAGCTTGTTCAGTGTTTGATTTGGGACTCAAGGGAAGCATAGCTTTGAGCGATAGCTTAAATTGACAAGAGGTTCGAGTACTTTATTGGTACAAAATTTCAAGGTTTTATGACGCTCCAGTAAAAAGTTACAAGCATTTGTATGTTGCAAACTTTGATAGGTGTAGGACGTACCGTATAGAAGTTAGGGCCATTTGAAGTTTTATCAGTGGTTGATTTGGGACTCAAGGGTAGCATAGCTTTGAGCGATAGCTTAAATTGACACGAGGCTCGAGTACTTTATTGTTACAAAATTTCAAGGTTTTATGACGCTTCAGAAAAAAGTTACAAGCATTTGTATGTTGCAAACTTTGATAGGTGTAGGACGTACCGTATAGAAGTTAGGGCCATTAGAAGTTTTATCAGTGTTTGATTGGGACTCAAGGGTAGTATAGCTTTGAGCGATAGCTTAAATTGACAAGAGGCTCGAGTACTTTATTGTTACAAAATTTCAAGGTTTTATGACGCTTCAGTAAAAAGTTAGAAGCATTTGTAAGTTGCAAACTTTGATAGGTGTAGGACGTACCGTATAGAATTTAGGGCCATTTGAAGTTTTATCAGTGTTTGATTTTGGACTCAAGGGTAGCATAGCTTTGAGCGATAGCTTGAATTGACAAGAGGCTCGAGTACTTTATTGTTACAAAATTTCAAGGTTTTATGACGCTCCAGTAAAAAGTTACAAGCATTTGTATGTTGCAAACTTTGATAAGTGTAGGACGTACCTTTGACTTACATTTGAAGTTTTATCAGTGTTTGATCTGGGACTCAAGGGTAGCATAGCTTTGAGCGATAGCTTAAATTGACAAGAGGCTAGAGTACTTTATTGTTACAAAATTTCAAGGTTTTATGACGCCCCAGTAAAAAGTTATAAGCATTTGTATGTTGCAAACTTTGATAAGTGTAGGACGTACCGTATAGAAGTTAGGGCCATTTGAAGGTGTATCAGTGTTTGATTTGGGACTCAAGGGTAGCATAGCTTTGAGCGATAGTTTAAATTGACAAGAGGCTAGAGTACTTTATTGTTACAAAATTTCAAGGTTTTATGACGCCCCAGTAAAAAGTTATAAGCATTTGTATGTTGCAAACTTTGATAAGTGTAGGACGTACCGTATAGAAGTTAGGGCCATTTGAAGGTGTATCAGTGTTTGATTTGGGACTCAAGGGTAGCATAGCTTTGAGCGATAGCTTGAATTGACAAGAGGCTCGAGTACTTTATTGTTACAAAATTTCAAGGTTTTATGACGCTCCAGTAAAAAGTTACAAGCATTTGTATGTTGCAAACTTTGATAGGTGTAGGACGTACCGTATAGAAGTTAGGGCCATTTGAAGTTTTATCAGTGTTTGATTTGGGACTCAAGGGTACCATAGCTTTGAGCGATAGCTTAAATTGACAAGAGGCTCGAGTACTTTATTGTTACAAAATTTCAAGGTTTTATGACGCTCCAGTAAAAGGTTACAAGCATTTGTATGTTGCAATCTTTGATAAGTGTAGGACGTACCTTTGATGTACATTTGAAGTTTTATCAGTGTTTGATCTGGGACTCAAGGGTAGCATAGCTTTGAGCGATAGCTTAAATTGACAAGAGGCTAGAGTACTTTATTGTTACAAAACTTCAAGATTTTATGACGCACCAGTAAAAAGTTACAAGCATTTGTATGTTGCAAAGTTTGATAGGTGTAGGGCGTGCCGTATAGAAGTTAGGGCCATTTGAAGTTTTATCAGCGTTTGATCTGGGACTCAAGGGTAGCATAGCTTTGAGCGATAGCTTAAATTGACAAGAGGCTAGAGTACTTTATTGTTACAAAATTTCAAGATTTTATGACGCTCCAGTAAAAAGTTACAAGCATTTGTATGTAGCAAAGTTTGATAGGTGTAGGACGTCCCATAAAGAAGTTAGAGCCATTTGAAGCTTGTTCAGTGTTTGATTTGGGACTCAAGGGAAGCATAGCTTTGAGCGATAGCTTAAATTGACAAGAGGTTCGAGTACTTTATTGGTACAAAATTTCAAGGTTTTATGACGCTCCAGTAAAAAGTTACAAGCATTTGTATGTTGCAAACTTTGATAGGTGTAGGACGTACCGTATAGAAGTTAGGGCCATTTGAAGTTTTATCAGTGTTTGATTTGGGACTCAAGGGTAGCATAGCTTTGAGCGATAGCTTAAATTGACACGAGGCTCGAGTACTTTATTGTTACAAAATTTCAAGGTTTTATGACGCTTCAGTAAAAAGTTACAAGCATTTGTATGTTGCAAACTTTGATAGGTGTAGGACGTACCGTATAGAAGTTAGGGCCATTAGAAGTTTTATCAGTGTTTGATTGGGACTCAAGGGTAGTATAGCTTTGAGCGATAGCTTAAATTGACAAGAGGCTCGAGTACTTTATTGTTACAAAATTTTAAGGTTTTATGACGCTCCAGTAAAAAGTTAGAAGCATTTGTAAGTTGCAAATTTTGATAGGTGTAGGACGTACCGTATAGAATTTAAGGCCTTTTGAAGTTTTATCAGTGTTTGATTTTGGACTCAAGGGTAGCATAGCTTTGAGCGATAGCTTGAATTGACAAGAGGCTCGAGTACTTTATTGTTACAAAATTTCAAGGTTTTATGACGCTCCAGTAAAAAGTTATAAGCATTTGTATGTTGCAAACTTTGATAAGTGTAGGACGTACCGTATAGAAGTTAGGGCCATTTGAAGGTGTATCAGTGTTTGATTTGGGACTCAAGGGTAGCATAGCTTTGAGCGGTAGCTTAAATTGACAAGAGGCTCGATTACTTTATTGTTACAAAATTTCAAGGTTTTATGACGCTCCAGTAAAAAGTTACAAGCATTTGTATGTTGCAAACTTTGATAGGTGTAGGACGTATCTTTGACGTACATTTGAAGTTTTATCAGTGTTTGATCTGGGACTCAAGGGTAGCATAGCTTTGAGCGATATCTTAAATTGACAAGAGGCTAGAGTACTTTATTGTTACAAAATTTCAAGGTTTTATGACGCTCCAGTAAAAAATTACAAGCATTTGTATGTTGCAACACTTTGATAGGTGTAGGACGTACCATATAGAATTTAGAGCCATTTGAAGTTTTATCAGTGTTTGATTTGGGACTCAATGGTAACATAGCTTTGAGCGATAGCTTAAATTGACAAGAGGCTCGAGTACTTTATTGTTACAAAATTTCAAGGTTTTATGACGCGCCAGTAAAAAGTTACAACCATTTGTATGTTCCAAACTTTGATAAGTTTAGGACGTACCGTATAGAAGTTAGGGACATTTGAAGTTTTATCAGTGTTTGATTTGGGACTCAAGGGTAGCATAGCTTTGAGCGATAGCTTAAATTGACAAGAGGCTCGAGTACTTTATTGTTACAAAATTTCCAGATTTTATGACGCTCCAATAAAAAGTTACAAGCATTTGCAAACTTTGATAGGTGTAGGACGTATCGTCAAGAAGTTAGGGCCATTTGTAGTTTTATCAGTTTTTGATTTGGGACTCAAGGGTAGTATAGCTTTGAGCGATAGCTTAAATTGACAAGAGGCTCGAGTACTTTATTGTTACAAAATTTTAAGGTTTTATGACGCTCCAGTAAAAAGTTAGAAGCATTTGTAAGTTGCAAACTTTGATAGGTGTAGGACGTACCGTATAGAATTTAGGGCCATTTGAAGTTTTATCAATGTTTGATTTTGGACTCAAGGGTAGCATAGCTTTGAGCGATAGCTTGAATTGACAAGAGGCTCGAGTACTTTATTGTTACAAAATTTCAAGGTTTTATGACGCTCCAGTAAAAAGTTACAAGCATTTGTATGTTGCAAACTTTGATAGGTGTAGGACGTACCGTATAGAAGTTAGGGCCATTTGAAGTTTTATCAGTGTTTGATTTGGGACTCAAGGGTAGCATAGCTTTGAGCGATAGCTTAAATTGACAAGAGGCTCGAGTACTTTATTGTTACAAAATTTCAAGGTTTTATGACGCTCCAGTAAAAAGTTACAAGCATTTGTATGTTGCAAACTTTGATAAGTGTAGGACGTACCTTTGATGTACATTTGAAGTTTTATCAGTGTTTGATCTGGGACTCAAGGGTAGCATTGCTTTGAGCGACAGCTTAAATTGACAAGAGGCTAGAGTACTTTATTGTTACAAAATTTCAATATTTTATGACGCTCCAGTAAAAAGTTACAAACATTTGTATGTTGCAAACTTTGATAGGTGTAGGACGTACCATAAAGAAGTTAGAGCCATTTGAAGTTTTTTCAGTGTTTGATTTGGGACTCAAGGGTAGCATAGCTTTGAGCGATAGCTTAAATTGACAAGAGGCTCGAGTACTTTATTGTTACAAAATTTCAAGGTTTTATGACGCTCCAGTAAAAAGTTACAAGCATTTGTATGTTGCAAACTTTGATAAGTGTAGGACGTACCTTTACGTACATTTGAAGTTTTATCAGTGTTTGATCTGGGACTCAAGGGTAGCATAGCTTTGAGCGATAGCTTAAATTGACAAGAGGCTAGAGTACTTTATTGTTACAAAATTTCAAGGTTTTATGACGCGCCAGTAAAAAGTTACAACCATTTGTATGTTGCAAACTTTGATAGGTGTAGGACGTACCGTATAGAAGTTAGGGCCATTTGAAGTTTTATCAGTGTTTGATTTGGGACTCAAGGGTAGCATAGCTTTGAGCGAAAGGTTAAATTGACAAGAGGCTCGAGTACTTTACTGTTACAAAATTTCAAGATTTTATGACGCTCCAGTTAAAAGTTACAAGCATTTGTATGTTGCAAACTTTGATAGGTGTAGGACGTACCGTATAGAAGTTAGGGCCATTTGAAGTTTTATCAGTGTTTGATTTGGGACTCAAGGGTAGCATAGCTTTGAGCGATAGCTTAAATTGACAAGAGGCTCGTGTACTTTATTGTTTCAAAATTTCAAGGCTTTATGACGCACCAGTAAAAAAATAAAAGCATTTGTATGTTGCAAAGTTTGATAGGTGTAGGGCGTGCCGTATAGAAGTTAGGGCCATTTGAAGTTTTATCAGCGTTTGTTCTGGGACTCAAGGGTAGAATAGCTTTGAGCGGTAGCTTAAATTGACAAGAGGCTCGAGTACTTAATTGTTACAAAATTTCAAGGTTTTATAACGCTCCAGTAAAATGTTATAAGAATTTGTATGTTGCAGACTTTGATAGGTGTAGGACGTACCGTATAGAAGTTAGGGCCATTTGAAGTTTTATAAGTGTTTGATTTGGGACTCAAAGGTAGCATAGCTTTGAGCGATAGCTTAAATTGACAAGAGGCTCGAGGATTTTTTTGTTACAAAATTTCAAGGTTTTTATGACGCTCCAGTAAAAAGTTACAAACATTTGTATGTTGCAAACTTTGATAGGTGTTGGACGTACCGTATAGAAGTTAGGGCCATTTGAAGTTTTATCAGTGTTTGATTTGGGACTCAAGGGTAGCATAACTTTGAGCGATAGCTTAAATTGACAAGAGGCTCGAGTACTTTATTGTTACAAAATTTCAAGGTTTTATGACGCACCAGTAAAAAGTTACAAACATTTGTATGTTGCAAACTTTGATAAGTGTAGGACGTACCATATAGAAGTGAGGGCCATTAGAAGTTTTATAAGTGTTCAATTTGGGACTCAAGGGTAGCATAGCTTTGAGCGATAGCTTAAATTGACAAGAGGCTCGTGTACTTTATTGTTTCAAAATTTCAAGGTTTTATGACGCTCCAGTAAAAAGGAACAAACATTTGTATGTTGCAAACTTTGATAGATGTAGGACGTACCGTATAGAAGTTAGGGCCATTTGAAGTTTTATCAGTGTTTGATTTGGGACTCAAGGGTAGCATAGCTTTGAGCGGTAGCTTAAATTGACAAGTGGCTCGAGTACTTTATTGTTACAAAATTTCAAAGTTTTATGACGCTCTAGTAAAAAGTTACAAGCATTTGTATGTTGTAAACTTTGACAGGAGTAAGACGTACCGTATAGAAATTAGGGCCATTAGAAGTTTTATTAGTGTTTGATTTGGGACTCAAGTGTATTATAGCTTTGAGCGCTGGCTTAAATTGACTAGAGGCTCGAGTACTTTATTGTTAGGGCCATTAGAAGTTTTATCAGTGTTTGATTTGGGACTCAAGGGTATTATAGCTTTGAGCGCTGGCTTAAATTGACTAGAGGCTCGAGTACTTTATTGTTACAAAATTTCAAAGTTTTATGACGCTCCAGTAAAAAGTTACAAGCATTTGTAAGTTGCAAACTTTGATAGGTGTAGGACGTACCGTATAGAATTTAGGGCCATTTGAAATTTTATCAGTGTTTGATTTGGGACTCAAGGGTAGCATAGCTTTGAGCGATAGCTTAAATTGACAAGAGGCTCGAGTACTTTATTGTTACAAAATTTCAAGGTTTTATGACGCTCCAGTAAAAAGTTACAAACATTTGTATGTTGCAAACTTTGATAGGTGTAGGACGTACCATAAAGAAGTTAGGTCCATTTGAAGTTTTATCAGTGTTTGATTTGGAACTCAAGGGTAGTATAGCTTTGAGCGATAGCTTAAATTTACAAGAGGCTCGAGTACTTTATTGTTATAAAACTTCAAGGCTTTATGACGCACCAGTAAAAAATTAAAAGCATTTGTATGTTGCAAAGTTTGATAGGTGTAGGGCGTGCCGTATAGAAGTTAGGGCCATTTGAAGTTTTATCAGCGTTTGATCTGGGACTCAAGGGTAGCATAGCTTTGAGCGGTAGCTTAAATTGACAAGAGGCTCGAGTACTTAATTGTTACAAAATTTCAAGGTTTTATAACGCTCCAGTAAAAAGTTATAAGCATTTGTATGTTGCAGACTTTGATAGGTGTAGGACGTACCGTATAGAAGTTAGAGCCATTTGAAGTTTTATAAGTGTTTGATTTGGGACTCAAGGGTAGCATAGCTTTGAGCGATAGCTTAAATTGACAAGAGGCTCGAGTATTTTTTTGTTACAAAATTTCAAGGTTTTATGACGCTCCAGTAAAAAGTTACAAACATTTGTATGTTGCAAACTTTGATAGGTGTAGGGCGTGCCGTGTAGAAGTTAGGGCCATTTGAAGTTTTATCAGCGTTTGATCTGGGACTCAAGGGTAGCATAGCTTTGAGCGATAGCTTAAATTGACAAGAGGCTCGAGTACTTTATTGTTACAAAAGTTCAAGGTTTTATGACGCTCCAGTAAAAAGTTATAAGCATTTGTATGTTGCAGACTTTGATAGGTGTAGGACGTACCGTATAGAAGTTAGGGCCATTTGAAGTTTTATCAGTGTTTGATTTGGGACTCAAGGGTAGCATAGCTTTGAGCGATAGCTTAAATTGACAAGAGGCTCGAGTACTTTATTGTTACAAAATTTCAAGGTTTTATGACGCTCCAGTAAATAGTTACGAGCATTTGTATGTTGCAAACTTTGATAGGTGTAGGACGTACCGTATAGAAGTTAGGGACATTTGAAGTTTTTTCAGTGTTTAATTTGGGTCTCAAGGGTACCATAGCTTTGAGCGATAGCTTAAATTGACAAGAGGCTCGAGTACTTTATTGTTACAAAATTTCAAGGTTTTATGACGCTCCAGTAAAAAGTTACAAGCATTTGTATGTTGCAAACTTTGATAAGTGTAGGACGTACCATATAGAAGTGAGGGCCATTAGAAGTTTTATAAGTGTTCAATTTGGGACTCAAGGGTAGCATAGCTTTGAGCGAAAGCTTAAATTGACAAGAGGCTCGTGTACTTTATTGTTTCAAAATTTCAAGGTTTTATGACGCTCCAGTAAAAAGTTATAAGCATTTGTATGTTGCAGACTTTGATAGGTGTAGGACATACCGTATAGAAGTTAGGGCCATTTGAAGTTTTATCAGTGTTTGATTTGGGACTCAAGGGTAGCATAGCTTTGAGCGATAGCTTAAATTGACAAGAGGCTCGTGTACTTTATTGTTACAAAATTTCAAGATTTTATGACGCTCCAGTAAAAAGTTACAAGCATTTGTATGTTGCAAACTTTGATAGGTGTAGGACGTATCGTCAAGAAGTTAGGGCCATTTGTAGTTTTATCAGTTTTTGATTTGGGACTCAAGGGAAGCATAGCTTTGAGCGATAGCTTAAATTGACAAGAGGTTCGAGTACTTTATTGGTACAAAATTTCAAGGTTTTATGACGCTCCAGTAAAAAGTTACAAGCATTTGTATGTTGCAAACTTTGATAGGTGTAGGACGTACCGTATAGAAGTTAGGGCCATTTGAAGTTTTTTCAGTGTTTGATTTGGGACTCAAAGGTAGCATAGCTTTGAGCGATAGCTTAAATTGACACGAGGCTCGAGTACTTTATTGTTACAAAATTTCAAGGTTTTATGACGCTTCAGTAAAAAGTTACAAGCATTTGTATGTTGCAAACTTTGATAGGTGTAGGACGTACCGTATAGAAGTTAGGGCCATTAGAAGTTTTATCAGTGTTTGATTGGGACTCAAGGGTAGTATAGCTTTGAGCGATAGCTTAAATTGACAAGAGGCTCGAGTACTTTATTGTTACAAAATTTTAAGGTTTTATGACGCTCCAGTAAAAAGTTAGAAGCATTTGTAAGTTGCAAACTTTGATAGGTGTAGGACGTACCGTATAGAATTTAGGGCCATTTGAAGTTTTATCACTGTTTGATTTTGGACTCAAGGGTAGCATAGCTTTGAGCGATAGCTTGAATTGACAAGAGGCTCGAGTACTTTATTGTTACAAAATTTCAAGGTTTTATGACGCTCCAGTAAAAAGTTACAAGCATTTGTATGTTGCAAACTTTGATAGGTGTAGGACGTACCGTATAGAAGTTAGGGCCATTTGAAGTTTTATCAGTGTTTGATTTGGGACTCAAGGGTAGCATAGCTTTGAGCGATAGCTTAAATTGACAAGAGGCTCGAGTACTTTATTGTTACAAAATTTCAAGGTTTTATGACGCTCCAGCAAAAAGTTACAAGCATTTGTATGTTGCAAACTTTGATAAGTGTAGGACGTACCTTTGATGTACATTTGAAGTTTTATCAGTGTTTGATCTGGGACTCAAGGGTAGCATTGCTTTGAGCGACAGCTTAAATTGACAAGAGGCTAGAGTACTTTATTGTTACAAAATTTCAATATTTTATGACGCTCCAGTAAAAAGTTACAAACATTTGTATGTTGCAAACTTTGATAGGTGTAGGACGTACCATAAAGAAGTTAGAGCCATTTGAAGTTTTTTCAGTGTTTGATTTGGGACTCAAGGGTAGCATAGCTTTGAGCGATAGCTTAAATTGACAAGAGGCTCGAGTACTTTATTGTTACAAAATTTCAAGGTTTTATGACGCTCCAGTAAAAAGTTACAAGCATTTGTATGTTGCAAACTTTGATAAGTGTAGGACGTACCTTTACGTACATTTGAAGTTTTATCAGTGTTTGATCTGGGACTCAAGGGTAGCATAGCTTTGAGCGATAGCTTAAATTGACAAGAGGCTAGAGTACTTTATTGTTACAAAATTTCAAGGTTTTATGACGCGCCAGTAAAAAGTTACAACCATTTGTATGTTGCAAACTTTGATAGGTGTAGGACGTACCGTATAGAAGTTAGGGCCATTTGAAGTTTTATCAGTGTTTGATTTGGGACTCAAGGGTAGCATAGCTTTGAGCGAAAGGTTAAATTGACAAGAGGCTCGAGTACTTTACTGTTACAAAATTTCAAGATTTTATGACGCTCCAGTTAAAAGTTACAAGCATTTGTATGTTGCAAACTTTGATAGGTGTAGGACGTACCGTATAGAAGTTAGGGCCATTTGAAGTTTTATCAGTGTTTGATTTGGGACTCAAGGGTAGCATAGCTTTGAGCGATAGCTTAAATTGACAAGAGGCTCGTGTACTTTATTGTTTCAAAATTTCAAGGCTTTATGACGCACCAGTAAAAAATTAAAAGCATTTGTATGTTGCAAAGTTTGATAGGTGTAGGGCGTGCCGTATAGAAGTTAGGGCCATTTGAAGTTTTATCAGCGTTTGATCTGGGACTCAAGGGTAGAATAGCTTTGAGCGGTAGCTTAAATTGACAAGAGGCTCGAGTACTTAATTGTTACAAAATTTCAAGGTTTTATAACGCTCCAGTAAAATGTTATAAGAATTTGTATGTTGCAGACTTTGATAGGTGTAGGACGTACCGTATAGAAGTTAGGGCCATTTGAAGTTTTATAAGTGTTTGATTTGGGACTCAAGGGTAGCATAGCTTTGAGCGATAGCTTAAATTGACAAGAGGCTCGAGTATTTTTTTGTTACAAAATTTCAAGGTTTTATGACGCTTCAGTAAAAAGTTACAAGCATTTGTATGTTGCAAACTTTGATAGGTGTAGGACGTACCGTATAGAAGTTAGGGCCATTAGAAGTTTTATCAGTGTTTGATTGGGACTCAAGGGTAGTATAGCTTTGAGCGATAGCTTAAATTGACAAGAGGCTCGAGTACTTTATTGTTACAAAATTTTAAGGTTTTATGACGCTCCAGTAAAAAGTTAGAAGCATTTGTAAGTTGCAAACTTTGATAGGTGTAGGACGTACCGTATAGAATTTAGGGCCATTTGAAGTTTTATCAATGTTTGATTTTGGACTCAAGGGTAGCATAGCTTTGAGCGATAGCTTGAATTGACAAGAGGCTCGAGTACTTTATTGTTACAAAATTTCAAGGTTTTATGACGCTCCAGTAAAAAGTTACAAGCATTTGTATGTTGCAAACTTTGATAGGTGTAGGACGTACCGTATAGAAGTTAGGGCCATTTGAAGTTTTATCAGTGTTTGATTTGGGACTCAAGGGTAGCATAGCTTTGAGCGATAGCTTAAATTGACAAGAGGCTCGAGTACTTTATTGTTACAAAATTTCAAGGTTTTATGACGCTCCAGTAAAAAGTTACAAGCATTTGTATGTTGCAAACTTTGATAAGTGTAGGACGTACCTTTGATGTACATTTGAAGTTTTATCAGTGTTTGATCTGGGACTCAAGGGTAGCATTGCTTTGAGCGACAGCTTAAATTGACAAGAGGCTAGAGTACTTTATTGTTACAAAATTTCAATATTTTATGACGCTCCAGTAAAAAGTTACAAACATTTGTATGTTGCAAACTTTGATAGGTGTAGGACGTACCATAAAGAAGTTAGAGCCATTTGAAGTTTTTTCAGTGTTTGATTTGGGACTCAAGGGTAGCATAGCTTTGAGCGATAGCTTAAATTGACAAGAGGCTCGAGTACTTTATTGTTACAAAATTTCAAGGTTTTATGACGCTCCAGTAAAAAGTTACAAGCATTTGTATGTTGCAAACTTTGATAAGTGTAGGACGTACCTTTACGTACATTTGAAGTTTTATCAGTGTTTGATCTGGGACTCAAGGGTAGCATAGCTTTGAGCGATAGCTTAAATTGACAAGAGGCTAGAGTACTTTATTGTTACAAAATTTCAAGGTTTTATGACGCGCCAGTAAAAAGTTACAACCATTTGTATGTTGCAAACTTTGATAGGTGTAGGACGTACCGTATAGAAGTTAGGGCCATTTGAAGTTTTATCAGTGTTTGATTTGGGACTCAAGGGTAGCATAGCTTTGAGCGAAAGGTTAAATTGACAAGAGGCTCGAGTACTTTACTGTTACAAAATTTCAAGATTTTATGACGCTCCAGTTAAAAGTTACAAGCATTTGTATGTTGCAAACTTTGATAGGTGTAGGACGTACCGTATAGAAGTTAGGGCCATTTGAAGTTTTATCAGTGTTTGATTTGGGACTCAAGGGTAGCATAGCTTTGAGCGATAGCTTAAATTGACAAGAGGCTCGTGTACTTTATTGTTTCAAAATTTCAAGGCTTTATGACGCACCAGTAAAAAATTAAAAGCATTTGTATGTTGCAAAGTTTGATAGGTGTAGGGCGTGCCGTATAGAAGTTAGGGCCATTTGAAGTTTTATCAGCGTTTGATCTGGGACTCAAGGGTAGAATAGCTTTGAGCGGTAGCTTAAATTGACAAGAGGCTCGAGTACTTAATTGTTACAAAATTTCAAGGTTTTATAACGCTCCAGTAAAATGTTATAAGAATTTGTATGTTGCAGACTTTGATAGGTGTAGGACGTACCGTATAGAAGTTAGGGCCATTTGAAGTTTTATAAGTGTTTGATTTGGGACTCAAGGGTAGCATAGCTTTGAGCGATAGCTTAAATTGACAAGAGGCTCGAGTATTTTTTTGTTACAAAATTTCAAGGTTTTTATGACGCTCCAGTAAAAAGTTACAAACATTTGTATGTTGCAAACTTTGATAGGTGTTGGACGTACCGTATAGAAGTTAGGGCCATTTGAAGTTTTATCAGTGTTTGATTTGGGACTCAAGGGTAGCATAACTTTGAGCGATAGCTTAAATTGACAAGAGGCTCGAGTACTTTATTGTTACAAAATTTCAAGGTTTTATGACGCACCAGTAAAAAGTTACAAACATTTGTATGTTGCAAACTTTGATAAGTGTAGGACGTACCATATAGAAGTGAGGGCCATTAGAAGTTTTATAAGTGTTCAATTTGGGACTCAAGGGTAGCATAGCTTTGAGCGATAGCTTAAATTGACAAGAGGCTCGTGTACTTTATTGTTTGAAAATTTCAAGGTTTTATGACGCTCCAGTAAAAAGGAACAAACATTTGTATGTTGCAAACTTTGATAGATGTAGGACGTACCGTATAGAAGTTAGGGCCATTTGAAGTTTTATCAGTGTTTGATTTGGGACTCAAGGGTAGCATAGCTTTGAGCGGTAGCTTAAATTGACAAGTGGCTCGAGTACTTTATTGTTACAAAATTTCAAAGTTTTATGACGCTCTAGTAAAAAGTTACAAGCATTTGTATGTTGTAAACTTTGACAGGAGTAAGACGTACCGTATAGAAATTAGGGCCATTAGAAGTTTTATCAGTGTTTGATTTGGGACTCAAGGGTATTATAGCTTTGAGCGCTGGCTTAAATTGACTAGAGGCTCGAGTACTTTATTGTTAGGGGCATTAGAAGTTTTATCAGTGTTTGATTTGGGACTCAAGGGTATTATAGCTTTGAGCGCTGGCTTAAATTGACTAGAGGCTCGAGTACTTTATTGTTACAAAATTTCAAAGTTTTATGACGCTCCAGTAAAAAGTTACAAGCATTTGTAAGTTGCAAACTTTGATAGGTGTAGGACGTACCGTATAGAATTTAGGGCCATTTGAAATTTTATCAGTGTTTGATTTGGGACTCAAGGGTAGCATAGCTTTGAGCGATAGCTTAAATTGACAAGAGGCTCGAGTACTTTATTGTTACCAAATTTCAAGGTTTTATGACGCTCCAGTAAAAAGTTACAAACATTTGTATGTTGCAAACTTTGATAGGTGTAGGACGTACCATAAAGAAGTTAGGTCCATTTGAAGTTTTATCAGTGTTTGATTTGGAACTCAAGGGTAGTATAGCTTTGAGCGATAGCTTAAATTTACAAGAGGCTCGAGTACTTTATTGTTATAAAACTTCAAGGCTTTATGACGCACCAGTAAAAAATTAAAAGCATTTGTATGTTGCAAAGTTTGATAGGTGTAGGGCGTGCCGTATAGAAGTTAGGGCCATTTGAAGTTTTATCAGCGTTTGATCTGGGACTCAAGGGTAGCATAGCTTTGAGCGGTAGCTTAAATTGACAAGAGGCTCGAGTACTTAATTGTTACAAAATTTCAAGGTTTTATAACGCTCCAGTAAAAAGTTATAAGCATTTGTATGTTCCAGACTTTGATAGGTGTAGGACGTACCGTATAGAAGTTAGAGCCATTTGAAGTTTTATAAGTGTTTGATTTGGGACTCAAGGGTAGCATAGCTTTGAGCGATAGCTTAAATTGACAAGAGGCTCGAGTATTTTTTTGTTACAAAATTTCAAGGTTTTATGACGCTCCAGTAAAAAGTTACAAACATTTGTATGTTGCAAACTTTGATAGGTGTAGGGCGTGCCGTATAGAAGTTTGGGCCATTTGAAGTTTTATCAGCGTTTGATCTGGGACTCAAGGGTAGCATAGCTTTGAGCGATAGCTTAAATTGACAAGAGGCTCGAGTACTTTATTGTTACAAAAGTTCAAGGTTTTATGACGCTCCAGTAAAAAGTTATAAGCATTTGTATGTTGCAGACTTTGATAGGTGTAGGACGTACCGTATAGAAGTTAGGGCCATTTGAAGTTTTATCAGTGTTTGATTTGGGACTCAAGGGTAGCATAGCTTTGAGCGATAGCTTAAATTGACAAGAGGCTCGAGTACTTTATTGTTACAAAATTTCAAGGTTTTATGACGCTCCAGTAAATAGTTACGAGCATTTGTATGTTGCAAACTTTGATAGGTGTAGGACGTACCGTATAGAAGTTAGGGACATTTGAAGTTTTTTCAGTGTTTAATTTGGGTCTCAAGGGTACCATAGCTTTGAGCGATAGCTTAAATTGACAAGAGGCTCGAGTACTTTATTGTTACAAAATTTCAAGGTTTTATGACGCTCCAGTAAAAAGTTACAAGCATTTGTATGTTGCAAACTTTGATAAGTGTAGGACGTACCATATAGAAGTGAGGGCCATTAGAAGTTTTATAAGTGTTCAATTTGGGACTCAAGGGTAGCATAGCTTTGAGCGAAAGCTTAAATTGACAAGAGGCTCGTGTACTTTATTGTTTCAAAATTTCAAGGTTTTATGACGCTCCAGTAAAAAGTTATAAGCATTTGTATGTTGCAGACTTTGATAGGTGTAGGACATACCGTATAGAAGTTAGGGCCATTTGAAGTTTTATCAGTGTTTGATTTGGGACTCAAGGGTAGCATAGCTTTGAGCGATAGCTTAAATTGACAAGAGGCTCGAGTACTTTATTGTTACAAAATTTCAAGGTTTTATGACGCTCCAGTAAATAGTTACGAGCATTTGTATGTTGCAAACTTTGATAGGTGTAGGACGTACCGTATAGAAGTTAGGGACATTTGAAGTTTTTTCAGTGTTTAATTTGGGTCTCAAGGGTACCATAGCTTTGAGCGATAGCTTAAATTGACAAGAGGCTCGAGTACTTTATTGTTACAAAATTTCAAGGTTTTATGACGCTCCAGTAAAAAGTTACAAGCATTTGTATGTTGCAAACTTTGATAAGTGTAGGACGTACCATATAGAAGTGAGGGCCATTAGAAGTTTTATAAGTGTTCAATTTGGGACTCAAGGGTAGCATAGCTTTGAGCGATAGCTTAAATTGAAAAGAGGCTCGTGTACTTTATTGTTTCAAAATTTCAAGGTTTTATGACGCTCCAGTAAAAAGGAACAAACATTTGTATGTTGCAAACTTTTATAGATGTAGGACGTACCGTATAGAAGTTAGGGCCATTTGAAGTTTTATCAGTGTTTGATTTGGGACTCAAGGGTAGCATAGCTTTGAGCGGTAGCTTAAATTGACAAGTGGCTCGAGTACTTTATTGTTACAAAATTTCAAAGTTTTATGACGCTCCAGTAAAAAGTTACAAGCATTTGTATGTTGTAAACTTTGACAGGTGTAAGACGTACCGTATAGAAATTAGGGCCATTAGAAGTTTTATCAGTGTTTGATTTGGGACTCAAGGGTATTATAGCTTTGAGCGCTGGCTTAAATTGACTAGAGGCTCGAGTACTTTATTGTTACAAAATTTCAAAGTTTTATGACGCTCCAGTAAAAAGTTACAAGCATTTGTAAGTTGCAAACTTTGATAGGTGTAGGACGTACCGTACAGAATTTAGGGCCATTTGAAATTTTATCAGTGTTTGATTTGGGACTCAAGGGTAGCATAGCTTTGAGCGATAGTTTAAATTGACAAGAGGCTCGAGTACTTTATTGTTACAAAATTTCAAGGTTTTATGACGCACCAGTAAAAAGTTACAAGCATTTGTATGTTGCACACTTTGATAGGTGTAGGACGTACGGTATAGAAGTTAGGTCCATTTGAAGTTTTATCAGTGTTTGATTTGGAACTCAAGGGTAGTATAGCTTTGAGCGATAGCTTAAATTGACAAGAGGCTCGAGTACTTTATTGTTATAAAATTTCAAGGCTTTATGACGCACCAGTAAAAAATTAAAAGCATTTGTATGTTGCAAAGTTTGATAGGTGTAGGGCGTGCCGTATAGAAGTTAGGGCCATTTGAAGTTTTATCAGCGTTTGATCTGGGACTCAAGGGTAGCATAGCTTTGAGCGGTAGCTTAAATTGACAAGAGGCTCGAGTACTTAATTGTTACAAAATTTCAAGGTTTTATAACGCTCCAGTAAAAAGTTATAAGCATTTGTATGTTGCAGACTTTGATAGGTGTAGGAAGTACCGTATAGAAGTTAGGGCCATTTGAAGTTTTATAAGTGTCTGATTTGGGACTCAAGGGTAGCATAGCTTTGAGCGATAGCTAAAATTGACAAGAGGCTCGAGTATTTTTTTGTTACAAAATTTCAAGGTTTTATGACGCTCCAGTAAAAAGTTACAAACATTTGTATGTTGCAAACTTTGATAGGTGTTGGACGTACCGTATAGAAGTTAGGGCCATTTGAAGTTTTATCAGTGTTTGATTTGGGACTCAAGGGTAGCATAACTTTGAGCGATAGCTTAAATTGACAAGAGGCTCGAGTACTTTATTGTTACAAAATTTCAAGGTTTTATGACGCACCAGTAAAAAGTTACAAACATTTGTATGTTGCAAAGTTTTAAAGGTTTAGGGCGTACCGTATAGAAGTTAGGGCCATTTGAAGTTTTATCAGTGTTTGATCTGGGACTCAAGGGTAGCATAGCTTTGAGCGATAGCTTAAATTGACAAGAGGCTCCAGTACTTTATTGTTACAAAATTTCAAGGTTTTATGACGCTCCAGTAAAAAGTTATAAGCATTTGTATGTTGCAGACTTTGATAGGTGTAGGACGTACCGTATAGAAGTTAGGGCCATTTGAAGTTTTATCAGTGTTTGATTTGGGACTCAAGGGTAGCATAGCTTTGAGCGATAGCTTAAATTGACAAGAGGCTCGAGTACTTTATTGTTACAAAATTTCAAGGTTTTATGACGCTCCAGTAAATAGTTACGAGCATTTGTATGTTGCAAACTTTGATAGGTGTAGGACGTACCGTATAGAAGTTAGGGACATTTGAAGTTTTTTCAGTGTTTAATTTGGGTCTCAAGGGTACCATAGCATTGAGCGATAGCTTAAATTGACAAGATGCTCGAGTACTTTATTGTTACAAAATTTCAAGGTTTTATGACGCTCCAGTAAAAAGTTACAAGCATTTGTATGTTGCAAACTTTGATAAGTGTAGGACGTACCATATAGAAGTGAGGGCCATTAGAAGTTTTATAAGTGTTCAATTTGGGACTCAAGGGTAGCATAGCTTTGAGCGATAGCTTAAATTGACAAGAGGCTCGTGTACTTTATTGTTTCAAAATTTCAAGGTTTTATGACGCTCCAGTAAAAAGGAACAAACATTTGTATGTTGCAAACTTTGATAGATGTAGGACGTACCGTATAGAAGTTAGGGCCATTTGAAGTTTTATCAGTGTTTGATTTGGGACTCAAGGGTAGCATAGCTTTGAGCGGTAGCTTAAATTGACAAGTGGCTCGAGTACTTTATTGTTACAAAATTTCAAAGTTTTATGACGCTCCAGTAAAAAGTTACAAGCATTTGTATGTTGCACACTTTGATAGGTGTAGGACGTACCGTATAGAAGTTAGGGCCATTTGAAGTTTTATAAGTGTTTGATTTGGGACTCAAGGGTAGCATAGCTTTGAGCGATAGCTTAAATTGACAAGAGGCTCGAGTATTTTTTTGTTACAAAATTTCAAGGTTTTCTGCCGCTCCAGTAAAAAGCTACAAACATTTGAATGTCGCAAACTTTGATAGGTGTAGGACGTACGGTATAGAAGTTAGGGCCATTTGAAGTTTTATAAGTGTTTGATTTGGGTCTCAAGGGTACCATAGCTTTGAGCGATAGCTTAAATTGACAAGAGGCTCGAGTACTTTATTGTTACAAAATTTCAAGGTTTTATGACACTCCAGTAAAAAGTTACAAGCATTTGTATGTTGCAAACTTTGATAAGTGCAGGACGTACCGTATAGAAGTGAGGGCCATTTGAAGTTTTATAAGTGTTCAATTTGGGACTCAAGGGTAGCATAGCTTTGAGCGATAGCTTAAATTGACAAGAGGCTCGTGTACTTTATTGTTTCAAAATTTCAAGGTTTTATGACGCTCCAGTAAAAAGGAACAAACATTTGTATGTTGCAAACTTTTATAGATGTAGGACGTACCGTATAGAAGTTAGGGCCATTTGAAGTTTTACCACTGTTTGATTTGGGACTCAAGGGTAGCATAGCTTTGAGCGGTAGCTTAAATTGACAAGTGGCTCGAGTACTTTATTGTTACAAAATTTCAAAGTTTTATGACGCTCCAGTAAAAAGTTACAAGCATTTGTATGTTGTAAACTTTGACAGGTGTAAGACGTACCGTATAGAAATTTGGGCCATTAGAAGTTTTATCAGTGTTTGATTTGGGACTCAAGGGTATTATAGTTTTGAGCGCTGGCTTAAATTGACTAGAGGCTCGAGTACTTTATTGTTACAAAATTTAAAAGTTTTATGACGCTCCAGTAAAAAGTTACAAGCATTTGTAAGTTGCAAACTTTGATAGGTGTAGGACGTACCGTATAGAATTTAGGGCCATTTGAAATTTTATCAGTGTTTGATTTGGGACTCAAGGGTAGCATAGCTTTGAGCGATAGTTTAAATTGACAAGAGGCTTGAGTACTTTATTGTTACAAAATTTCAAGGTTTTATGACGCTCCAGTAAAAAGTTACAAGCATTTGTATGTTGCACACTTTGATAGGTGTAGGACGTACGGTATAGAAGTTAGGTCCATTTGAAGTTTTATCAGTGTTTGATTTGGAACTCAAGGGTAGTATAGCTTTGAGCGATAACTTAAATTGACAAGAGGCTCGAGTACTTTATTGTTATAAAATTTCAAGGCTTTATGACGCACCAGTAAAAAATTAAAAGCATTTGTATGTTGCAAAGTTTGATAGGTGTAGGGCGTGCCGTATAGAAGTTAGGGCCATTTGAAGTTTTATCAGCGTTTGATCTGGGACTCAAGGGTAGCATAGCTTTGAGCGGTAGCTTAACTTGACAAGAGGCTCGAGTACTTAATTGTTACAAAATTTCAAGGTTTTATAACTCTCCAGTAAAAAGTTATAAGCATTTGTATGTTGCAGACTTTGATAGGTGTAGGATGTACCGTATAGAAGTTAGGGCCATTTGAAGTTTTATAAGTGTTTGATTTGGGACTCAAGGGTAGCATAGCTTTGAGCGATAGCTTAAATTGACAAGAGGCTCGAGAATTTTTTTGTTACAAAATTTCAAGGTTTTATGACGCTCCAGTAAAAAGTTACAAACATTTGTATGTTGCAAACTTTGATAGGTGTTGGACGTACCGTATAGAAGTTAGGGCCATTTGAAGTTTTATCAGTGTTTGATTTGGGACTCAAGGGTAGCATAACTTTGAGCGATAGCTTAAATTGACAAGAGGCTCGAGTACTTTATTGTTACAAAATTTCAAGGTTTTATGACGCACCAGTAAAAAGTTACAAACATTTGTATGTTGCAAAGTTTTATAGGTTTAGGGCGTACCGTATAGAAGTTAGGGCCATTTGAAGTTTTATCAGTGTTTGATCTGGGACTCAAGGGTAGCATAGCTTTGAGCGATAGCTTAAATTGACAAGAGGCTCGAGTACTTTATTGTTACAAAATTTCAAGGTTTTATGACGCTCCAGTAAAAAGTTATAAGCATTTGTATGTTGCAGACTTTGATAGGTGTAGGACGTACCGTATAGAAGTTAGGGCCATTTGAAGTTTTATCAGTGTTTGATTTGGGACTCAAGGGTAGCATAGCTTTGAGCGATAGCTTAAATTGACAAGAGGCTCGAGTACTTTATTGTTACAAAATTTCATGGTTTTATGACGCTCCAGTAAATAGTTACGAGCATTTGTATGTTGCAAACTTTGATAGGTGTAAGACGTACCGTATATAAATTAGGGCCATTAGAAGTTTTATCAGTGTTTGATTTGGGACTCAAGGGTATTATAGCTTTGAACGCTGGCTTAAATTGACTAGAGGCTCGAGTACTTTATTGTTACAAAATTTCAAAGTTTTATGACGCTCCAGTAAAAAGTTACAAGCATTTGTAAGTTGCAAACTTTGATAGGTGTAGGACGTACCATATAGAATTTGGGGCCATTTGAAATTTTATCAGTGTTTGATTTGGGACTCAAGGGTAGCATAGCTTTGAGCGATAGCTTAAATTGACAAGAGGCTCGAGTACTTTATTGTTACAAAATTTCAAGGTTTTATGACGCTCCAGTAAAAAGTTACAAGCATTTGTATGTTGCACACTTTGATAGGTGTAGGACGTACGGTATAGAATTTAGGTCCATTTGAAGTTTTATCAGTGTTTGATTTGGAAATCAAGGGTAGTATAGCTTTGAGCGATAGCTTAAATTGACAAGAGGCTCGAGTACTTTATTGTTATAAAATTTCAAGGCTTTATGACGCACCAGTAAAAAGTTACAAGCATTTGTATGTTGCAAAGTTTGATAGGTGTAGGGCGTACCGTATAGAAGTTAGGGCCATTTGAAGTTTTATCAGCGTTTGATCTGGTACTCAAGGGTAGCATAGCTTTGAGCGATAGCTTAAAATGACAAGAGGCTCGAGTACTTTATTGTTACAAAATTTCAAGGTTTTATAACGCTCCAGTAAAAAGTTATAAGCATTTGTATGTTGCAGACTTTGATAGGTGTAGGACGTACCGTATAGAAGTTAGGGCCATTTGAAGTTTTATAAGTGTTTGATTTGGGA
This sequence comes from Clusia tigrina, assembly GCA_920105625.2. Classification (NCBI taxonomy): domain Eukaryota; kingdom Metazoa; phylum Arthropoda; class Insecta; order Diptera; family Clusiidae; genus Clusia; species Clusia tigrina. Next base: position 106,715,833 of record OV050033.1, on the reverse strand, counting down.
CTCAAGGGTAGCATAGCTTTGAGCGATAGCTTAAATTGACAAGAGGCTCGAGTATTTTTTTGTTACAAAATTTCAAGGTTTTCTGCCGCTCCAGTAAAAAGCTACAAACATTTGAATGTTGCAAACTTTGATAGGTGTAAGACGTACGGTATAGAAGTTAGGGCCATTTGAAGTTTTATAAGTGTTTGATTTGGGTCTGAAGGGTACCATAGCTTTGAGCGATAGCTTAAATTGACAAGAGGCTCGAGTACTTTATTGTTACAAAATTTCAAGGTTTTATGACACTCCAGTAAAAAGTTACAAGCATTTGTATGTTGCAAACTTTGATAAGTGTAGGACGTACCGTATAGAAGTGAGGGCCATTTGAAGTTTTATAAGTGTTCAATTTGGGACTCAAGGGTAGCATAGCTTTGAGCGATAGCTTAAATTGACAAGAGGCTCGAGTATTTTATTGTTACAAAATTTCAAAGTTTTATGACGCTCCAGTAAAAAGTTACAAGCATTTGTAAGTTGCAAACTTTGATAGGTGTAGGACGTACCGTATAGAATTTAGGGCGATTTGAAGTTTTATCAGTGTTTGATTTGGGACTCAAGGGTGGCATAGCTTTGAGCGATAGCTTAAATTGACAACAAGCCCGTGTACTTTATTGTTACAAAATTTCAAGGTTTTATGACGCTCCAGTAAAAAGTTACAAGCATTTGTATGTTGCACACTTTGATAGGTGTAGGACGTACGGTATAGAAGTTAGGTCCATTTGAAGTTTTATCAGTGTTTGATTTGGGACTCAAGGGAAGTATAGCTTTGAGCGATAGCTTAAATTGACAAGAGACTCGAGTACTTTATTGTTACAAAATCTCAAGGCTTTATGACGCACCAGTAAAAAGTTACAAGCATTTGTATATTGCAAAGTTTGATAGGTGTAGGGCGTACCGTATAGAAATTAGGGCCATTTGAAGTTTTAGCAGTGTTTGATCTGGGACTCAAGGGTAGCATAGCTTTGAGCGATAGCTTAAATTGACAAGAGGCTCGAGTACTTTATTGTTACAAAATTTCAAGATTTTATGACGCTCCAGTAAAAAGTTATAAGCATTTGTATGTTGCAGACTTTGATAGGTGTAGGTCGTACCGTATAGAAGTTAGGGCCATTTGAAGTTTTATAAGTGTTTGATTTGGGACTCAAGGGTAGCATAGCTTTGAGCGATAGCTTAAATTGACAAGAGGCTCGAGTACTTTATTGTTACAAAATTTCAAGGTTTTATGACGCACCAGTAAAAAGTTACAAACATTTGTATGTTGCAAAGTTTTATAGGTGTAGGGCGTACCGTATAGAAGTTAGGGCCATTTGAAGTTTTATCAGTGTTTGATCTGGGACTCAAGGGTAGCATAGCTTTGAGCGATAGCTTAAATTGACAAGAGGTTCGAGTACTTTATTGTTACAAAATTTCAAGGTTTTATGACGCTCCAGTAAAAAGTTATAAGCATTTGTATGTTGCAGACTTTGATAAGTGTAGGACGTACCGTATAGAAGTTGGGGCCATTTGAAGTTTTATCAGTGTTTGATTTGGGACTCAAGGGTAGCATAGCTTTGAGCGATAGCTTAAATTGACAAGAGGTTCGAGTACTTTATTGTTACAAAATTTCAAGGCTTTATGACGCTCCAGTAAATAGTTACGAGCATTTGTATGTTGCAAACTTTGATAGGTGTAGGACGTACCGTATAGATGTTAGGGACATTTGAAGATTTTTCAGTGTTTAATTTGGGACTCAAGGGTAGCATAGCTTTGAGCGATAGATTAAATTGACAAGAGGCTCGAGTACTTTATTGTTACAAAATTTCAAGGTTTTATGACGCTCCAGTAAAAAATTACAAGCATTTGTATGTTGCAAACTTTGATAAGTGTAGGATGTACCGTATATAAGTTAGGGCCATTTGAAGTTTTATAAGTGTTTGTTCAATTTGGGACTCAAGGGTAGCATAGCTTTGAGCGATAGCTTAAATTGACAAAAGGCTCGAATGCTTTATTGTTACAAAATTTCAAGGTTTTATGACGCTCCAGTAAATAGTTACGACCATTTGTATGTTGCAAACTTTGATAGGTGTAGGACGTACCGTATAGAAGTTAGGGACATTTGAAGTTTTTTCAGTGTTTAATTTGGGTCTCAAGGGTACCATAGCTTTGAGCGATAGCTTAAATTTACAAGAGGCTCGAGTACTTTATTGTTACAAAATTTCAAGGTTTTATGACGCTCCAGTAAAAAGTTACAAGCATTTGTATGTTGCAAACTTTGATAAGTGTAGGACGTACCATATAGAAGTGAGGGCCATTAGAAGTTTTATAAGTGTTCAATTTGGGACTCAAGGGTAGCATAGCTTTGAGCGATAGCTTAAATTGACAAGAGGCTCGTGTACTTTATTGTTTCAAAATTTCAAGGTTTTATGACGCTCCAGTAAAAAGGAACAAACATTTGTATGTTGCAAACTTTGACAGGTGTAAGACGTACCGTATATAAATTAGGGCCATTAGAAGTTTTATCAGTGTTTGATTTGGGACTCAAGGGTATTATAGCTTTGAGCGCTGGCTTAAATTGACTAGATTGTTACTTTATTGTTACAAAATTTCAAAGTTTTATGACGCTCCATTAAAAAGTTACAAGCATTTGTAAGTTGCAAACTTTGATAGGTGTAGGACGTACCATATAGAATTTGGGGCCATTTGAAATTTTATCAGTGTTTGATTTGGGACTCAAGGGTAGCATAGCTTTGAGCGATAGCTTAAATTGACAAGAGGCTCGAGTACTTTATTGTTACAAAATTTCAAGGTTTTATGACGCTCCAGTAAAAAGTTACAAGCATTTGTATGTTGCACACTTTGATAGGTGTAGGACGTACGGTATAGAAGTTAGGTCCATTTGAAGTTTTATCAGTGTTTGATTTGGAAATCAAGGGTAGTATAGCTTTGAGCGATAGCTTAAATTGACAACAGGCTCGAGTACTTTATTGTTATAAAATTTCAAGGCTTTATGACGCACCAGTAAAAAGTTACAAGCATTTGTATGTTGCAAAGTTTGATAGGTGTAGGGCGTACCGTATAGAAGTTAGGGCCATTTGAAGTTTTATCAGCGTTTGATCTGGGACTCAAGGGTAGCATAGCTTTGAGCGATAGCTTAAATTGACAAGAGGCCCGAGTACTTTATTGTTACAAAATTTCAAGGTTTTATAACGCTCCAGTAAAAAGTTATAAGCATTTGTATGTTGCAGACTTTGATAGGTGTAGGACGTACCGTATAGAAGTTAGGGCCATTTGAAGTTTTATAAGTGTTTGATTTGGGACTCAAGGGTAGCATAGCTTTGAGCGATAGCTTAAATTGACAAGAGGCTCGAGTATTTTTTTGTTACAAAATTTCAAGGTTTTCTGCCGCTCCAGTAAAAAGCTACAAACATTTGAATGTTGCAAACTTTGATAGGTGTAGGACGTACGGTATAGAAGTTAGGGCCATTTGAAGTTTTATAAGTGTTTGATTTGGGTCTCAAGGGTACCATAGCTTTGAGCAATAGCTTAAATTGACAAGAGGCTCGAGTACTTTATTGTTACAAAATTTCAAGATTTTATGACGCTCCAGTAAAAAGTTATAAGCATTTGTATGTTGCTGACTTTGATAGGTGTAGGTCGTACCGTATAGAAGTTAGGGCCATTTGAAGTTTTATAAGTGTTTGATTTGGGACTCAAGGGTAGCATAGCTTTGAGCGATAGCTTAAATTGACAAGAGGCTCGAGTACTTTATTGTTACAAAATTTCAAGGTTTTATGACGCACCAGTAAAAAGTTACAAACATTTGTATGTTGCAAAGTTTTATAGGCGTAGGGCGTACCGTATAGAAGTTAGGGCCATTTGAAGTTTTATCAGTGTTTGATCTGGGGCTCAAGGGTAGCATAGCTTTGAGCGATAGCTTAAATTGACAAGAGGTTCGAGTACTTTATTGTTACAAAATTTCAAGGTTTTATGACGCTCCAGTAAAAAGTTATAAGCATTTGTATGTTGCAGACTTTGATAAGTGTAGGACGTACCGTATAGAAGTTAGGGCCATTTGAAGTTTTATCAGTGTTTGATCTGGGGCTCAAGGGTAGCATAGCTTTGAGCGATAGCTTAAATTGACAAGAGGTTCGAGTACTTTATTGTTACAAAATTTCAAGATTTTATGACGCTCCAGTAAAAAGTTATAAGCATTTGTATGTTGCTGACTTTGATAGGTGTAGGTCGTACCGTATAGAAGTTAGGGCCATTTGAAGTTTTATAAGTGTTTGATTTGGGACTCAAGGGTAGCATAGCTTTGAGCGATAGCTTAAATTGACAAGAGGCTCGAGTACTTTATTGTTACAAAATTTCAAGGTTTTATGACGCACCAGTAAAAAGTTACAAACATTTGTATGTTGCAAAGTTTTATAGGCGTAGGGCGTACCGTATAGAAGTTAGGGCCATTTGAAGTTTTATCAGTGTTTGATCTGGGGCTCAAGGGTAGCATAGCTTTGAGCGATAGCTTAAATTGACAAGAGGTTCGAGTACTTTATTGTTACAAAATTTCAAGGTTTTATGACGCACCAGTAAAAAGTTACAAGCATTTGTATGTTGCAAAGTTTGATACGTGTAGGGCGTACCGTATAGAAATTAGGGCCATTTGAAGTTTTATCAGTGTTTGATCTGGGACTCAAGGGTAGCATAGCTTTGAGCGATAGCTTAAATTGACAAGAGGCTCGAGTACTTTATTGTTACAAAATTTCAAGATTTTATGACGCTCCAGTAAAAAGTTATAAGCATTTGTATGTTGCTGACTTTGATAGGTGTAGGTCGTACCGTATAGAAGTTAGGGCCATTTGAAGTTTTATAAGTGTTTGATTTGGGACTCAAGGGTAGCATAGCTTTGAGCGATAGCTTAAATTGACAAGAGGCTCGAGTACTTTATTGTTACAAAATTTCAAGGTTTTATGACGCACCAGTAAAAAGTTACAAACATTTGTATGTTGCAAAGTTTTATAGGCGTAGGGCGTACCGTATAGAAGTTAGGGCCATTTGAAGTTTTATCAGTGTTTGATCTGGGGCTCAAGGGTAGCATAGCTTTGAGCGATAGCTTAAATTGACAAGAGGTTCGAGTACTTTATTGTTACAAAATTTCAAGGTTTTATGACGCTCCAGTAAAAAGTTATAAGCATTTGTATGTTGCAGACTTTGATAAGTGTAGGACGTACCGTATAGAAGTTAGGGCCATTTGAAGTTTTATCAGTGTTTGATTTGGGACTCAAGGGTAGCATAGCTTTGAGCGATAGCTTAAATTGACAAGAGGTTCGAGTACTTTATTGTTACAAAATTTCAAGGTTTTATGACGCTCCAGTAAAAAATTACAAGCATTTGTATGTTGCAAACTTTGATAAGTGTAGGACGTACCGTATATAAGTTAGGGCCATTTGAAGTTTTATAAGTGTTCAATTTGGGACTCAAGGGTAGCATAGCTTTGAGCGATAGCTTAAATTGACAAAAGGCTCGAGTACTTTATTGTTACAAAATTTCAAGGTTTTATGACGCTCCAGTAAAAAGTTACAAGCATTTGTAAGTTGCAAACTTTGATAGGTGTAGGACGTACCATATAGAATTTGGGGCCATTTGAAATTTTATCAGTGTTTGATTTGGGACTCAAGGGTAGCATAGCTTTGAGCGATAGCTTAAATTGACAAGAGGCTCGAGTACTTTATTGTTACAAAATTTCAAGGTTTTATGACGCTCCAGTAAAAAGTTACAAGCATTTGTATGTTGCACACTTTGATAGGTGTAGGACGTACGGTATAGAAGTTAGGTCCATTTGAAGTTATATCAGTGTTTGATTTGGAAATCAAGGGTAGTATAGCTTTGAGCGATAGCTTAAATTGACAAGAGGCTCGAGTACTTTATTGTTATAAAATTTCAAGGCTTTATGACGCACCAGTAAAAAGTTACAAGCATTTGTATGTTGCAAAGTTTGATAGGTGTAGGGCGTACCGTATAGAAGTTAGGGCCATTTGAAGTTTTATCAGCGTTTGATCTGGGACTCAAGGGTAGCATAGCTTTGAGCGATAGCTTAAATTGACAAGAGGCTCGAGTACTTTATTGTTACAAAATTTCAAGGTTTTATAACGCTCCAGTAAAAAGTTATAAGCATTTGTATGTTGCAGACTTTGATAGGTGTAGGACGTACCGTATAGAAGTTAGGGCCATTTGAAGTTTTATAAGTGTTTGATTTGGGACTCAAGGGTAGCATAGCTTTGAGCGATAGCTTAAATTGACAAGAGGCTCGAGTATTTTTTTGTTACAAAATTTCAAGGTTTTCTGCCGCTCCAGTAAAAAGCTACAAACATTTGAATGTTGCAAACTTTGATAGGTGTAGGACGTACGGTATAGAAGTTAGGGCCATTTGAAGTTTTATAAGTGTTTGATTTGGGTCTCAAGGGTACCATAGCTTTGAGCGATAGCTTAAATTGACAAGAGGCTCGAGTACTTTGTTACAAAATTTCAAGGTTTTATGACACTCCAGTAAAAAGTTACAAGCATTTGTATGTTGCAAACTTTGATAAGTGTAGGACGTACCGTATAGAAGTGAGAGCCATTTGAAGTTTTATAAGTGTTCAATTTGGGACTCAAGGGTAGCATAGCTTTGAGCGATAGCTTAAATTGACAAGAGGCTCGAGTACTTTATTGTTACAAAATTTCAAAGTTTTATGACGCTCCAGTAAAAAGTTACAAGCATTTGTAAGTTGCAAACTTTGATAGGTGTAGGACGTACCGTATAGAATTTAGGGCGATTTGAAGTTTTATCAGTGTTTGATTTGGGACTCAAGGGTAGCATAGCTTTGAGCGATAGCTTAAATTGACAACAAGCCCGTGTACTTTATTGTTACAAAATTTCAAGGTTTTATGACGCTCCAGTAAAAAGTTACAAGCATTTGTATGTTGCACACTTTGATAGGTGTAGGACGTACGGTGTAGAAGTTAGGTCCATTTGAAGTTTTATCAGTGTTTGATTTGGGACTCAAGGGAAGTATAGCTTTGAGCGATAGCTTAAATTGACAAGAGGCTCGAGTACTTTATTGTTACAAAATCTCAAGGCTTTATGACGCACCAGTAAAAAGTTACAAGCATTTGTATGTTGCAAAGTTTGATAGGTGTAGGGCGTACCGTATAGAAATTAGGGCCATTTGAAGTTTTATCAGTGTTTGATCTGGGAATCAAGGGTAGCATAGCTTTGAGCGATAGCTTAAATTGACAAGAGGCTCGAGTACTTTATTGTTACAAAATTTCAAGGTTTTATGACGCTCCAGTAAAAAGTTATAAGCATTTGTATGTTGCAGACTTTGATAGGTGTAGGTCGTACCGTATAGAAGTTAGGGCCATTTGAAGTTTTATAAGTGTTTGATTTGGGACTCAAGGGTAGCATAGCTTTGAGCGATAGCTTAAATTGACAAGAGGCTCGAGTACTTTATTGTTACAAAATTTCAAGGTTTTATGACGCACCAGTAAAAAGTTACAAACATTTGTATGTTGCAAAGTTTTATAGGTGTAGGGCGTACCGTATAGAAGTTAGGGCCATTTGAAGTTTTATCAGTGTTTGATCTGGGACTCAAGGGTAGCATAGCTTTGAGCGATAGCTTAAATTGACAAGAGGTTCGAGTACTTTATTGTTACAAAATTTCAAGGTTTTATGACGCTCCAGTAAAAAGTTATAAGCATTTGTATGTTGCAGACTTTGATAAGTGTAGGACGTACCGTATAGAAGTTAGGGCCATTTGAAGTTTTATCAGTGTTTGATTTGGGACTCAAGGGTAGCATAGCTTTGAGCGATAGCTTAAATTGACAAAAGGCTCGAGTACTTTATTGTTACAAAATTTCAAGGTTTTATGACGCTCCAGTAAAAAGTTACAAGCACTTGTACATATGTTGCAAACTTTGATAAGTGTAGGACGTTCCGTATATAAGTTAGGGCCATTTGAAGTTTTATAAGTGTTCAATTTGGGACTCAAGGGTAGCATAGCTTTGAGCGATAGCTTAAATTGACACGAGGCTCGAGTACTTTATTGTTACAAAATTTCAAGGTTTTATGACGCTCCAGTAAAAAGTTACAAGCATTTGTATGTTGCACACTTTGATAGGTGTAGGACGTACGGTATAGAAGTTAGGTCCATTTGAAGTTTTATCAGTGTTTGATTTGGGACTCAAGGGAAGTATAGCTTTGAGCGATAGCTTAAATTGACAAGAGGCTCGAGTACTTTATTGTTACAAAATTTCAAGGTTTTATGACGCTCCAGTAAAAAGTTACAAGCATTTGTATGTTGCAAACTTTGATAAGTGTAGGACGTACCATATAATAGTGAGGGCCATTAGAAGTTTTATAAGTGTTCAATTTGGGACTCAAGGGTAGCATAGCTTTGAGCGATAGCTTAAATTGACAAGAGGCTCGTGTACTTTATTGTTTCAAAATTTCAAGGTTTTATGACGCTCCAGTAAAAAGGAACAAACATTTGTATGTTGCAAACTTTGATAGATGTAGGACGTACCGTATAGAAGTTAGGGCCATTTGAAGTTTTATCAGTGTTTGATTTGGGACTCAAGGGTAGCATAGCTTTGAGCGATAGCTTAAATTGACAAGAGGCTCGAGTACTTTATTGTTACAAAATTTCAAGGTTTTATGACGCTCCAGTAAAAAGTTACAAGCATTTGTATGTTGCACACTTTGATAGGTGTAGGACGTACGGTATAGAAGTTAGGTCCATTTGAAGTTTTATCAGTGTTTGATTTGGAAATCAAGGGTAGTATAGCTTTGAGCGATAGCTTAAATTGACAAGAGGCTCGAGTACTTTATTGTTATAAAATTTCAAGGCTTTATGACGCACCAGTAAAAAGTTACAAGCATTTGTATGTTGCAAAGTTTGATAGGTGTAGGGCGTACCGTATAGAAGTTAGGGCCATTTGAAGTTTTATCAGCGTTTGATCTGGGACTCAAGGGTAGCATAGCTTTGAGCGATAGCTTAAATTGACAAGAGGCTCGAGTACTTTATTGTTACAAAATTTCAAGGTTTTATAACGCTCCAGTAAAAAGTTATAAGCATTTGTATGTTGCAGACTTTGATAGGTGTAGGACGTACCGTATAGAAGTTAGGGCCATTTGAAGTTTTATAAGTGTTTGATTTGGGACTCAAGGGTAGCATAGCTTTGAGCGATAGCTTAAATTGACAAGAGGCTCGAGTATTTTTTTGTTACAAAATTTCAAGGTTTTCTGCCGCTCCAGTAAAAAGCTACAAACATTTGAATGTTGCAAACTTTGATAGGTGTAGGACGTACGGTATAGAAGTTAGGGCCATTTGAAGTTTTATAAGTTTTCAAGGCTTTATAACGCACCAGTAAAAAGTTACAAGCATTTGTATGTTGCAAAGTTTGATAGGTGTAGGGCGTACCGTATAGAAGTTAGGGCCATTTGAAGTTTTATCAGCGTTTGATCTGGGACTCAAGGGTAGCATAGCTTTGAGCGATAGCTTAAATTGACAAGAGGCTCGAGTACTTTATTGTTACAAAATTTCAAGGTTTTATAACGCTCCAGTAAAAAGTTATAAGCATTTGTATGTTGCAGACTTTGATAGGTGTAGGACGTACCGTATAGAAGTTAGGGCCATTTGAAGTTTTATAAGTGTTTGATTTGGGACTCAAGGGTAGCATAGCTTTGAGCGATAGCTTAAATTGACAAGAGGCTCGAGTATTTTTTTGTTACAAAATTTCAAGGTTTTCTGCCGCTCCAGTAAAAAGCTACAAACATTTGAATGTTGCAAACTTTGATAGGTGTAGGACGTACGGTATAGAAGTTAGGGCCATTTGAAGTTTTATAAGTGTTTGATTTGGGTCTCAAGGGTACCATAGCTTTGAGCGATAGCTTAAATTGACAAGAGGCTCGAGTACTTTGTTACAAAATTTCAAGGTTTTATGACACTCCAGTAAAAAGTTACAAGCATTTGTATGTTGCAAACTTTGATAAGTGTAGGACGTACCGTATAGAAGTGAGGGCCATTTGAAGTTTTATAAGTGTTCAATTTGGGACTCAAGGGTAGCATAGCTTTGAGCGATAGCTTAAATTGACAAGAGGCTCGAGTACTTTATTGTTACAAAATTTCAAAGTTTTATGACGCTCCAGTAAAAAGTTACAAGCATTTGTATGTTGCAAAGTTTGATAGGTGTAGGGCGTACCGTATAGAAATTAGGGCCATTTGAAGTTTTATCAGTGTTTGATCTGGGACTCAAGGGTAGCATAGCTTTGAGCGATAGCTTAAATTGACAAGAGGCTCGAGTACTTTATTGTTACAAAATTTCAAGGTCTTATGACGCTCCAGTAAAAAGTTATAAGCATTTGTATGTTGCAGACTTTGATAGGTGTAGGTCGTACCGTATAGAAGTTAGGGCCATTTGAAGTTTTATAAGTGTTTGATTTGGGACTCAAGGGTAGCATAGCTTTGAGCGATAGCTTAAATTGACAAGAGGCTCGAGTACTTTATTGTTACAAAATTTCAAGGTTTTATGACGCACCAGTAAAAAGTTACAAACATTTGTATGTTGCAAAGTTTTATAGGTGTAGGGCGTACCGTATAGAAGTTAGGGCCATTTGAAGTTTTATCAGTGTTTGATCTGGGACTCAAGGGTAGCATAGCTTTGAGCGATAGCTTAAATTGACAAGAGGTTCGAGTACTTTATTGTTACAAAATTTCAAGGTTTTATGACGCTCCAGTAAAAAGTTACAAGCATTTGTATGTTGCAGACTTTGATAAGTGTAGGACGTACCGTATAGAAGTTAGGGCCATTTGAAGTTTTATCAGTGTTTGATTTGGGACTCAAGGGTAGCATAGCTTTGAGCGATAGCTTAAATTGACAAGAGGTTCGAGTACTTTATTGTTACAAAATTTCAAGGCTTTATGACGCTCCAGTAAATAGTTACGAGCATTTGTATGTTGCAAACTTTGATAGGTGTAGGACGTACCGTATAGATGTTAGGGACATTTGAAGTTTTTTCAGTGTTTAATTTGGGTCTCAAGGGTACCATAGCTTTGAGCGATAGCTTAAATTGACAAAAGGCTCGAGTACTTTATTGTTACAAAATTTCAAGGTTTTATGACGCTCCAGTAAAAAATTACAAGCATTTGTATGTTGCAAACTTTGATAAGTGTAGGACGTACCGTATATAAGTTAGGGCCATTTGAAGTTTTATAAGTGTTCAATTTGGGACTCAAGGGTAGCATAGCTTTGAGCGATAGCTTAAATTGACAAAAGGCTCGAGTACTTTATTGTTACAAAATTTCAAGGTTTTATGACGCTCCAGTAAAAAGTTACAAGCAATTGTAAGTTGCAAACTTTGATAGGTGTTGGACGTACCGTATAGAATTTAGGGCCATTTGAAGTTTTATCAGTGTTTGATTTGGGACTCAAGGGTAGCATAGCTTTCAGCGATAGCTTAAATTGACAACAGGCTCGAGTACTTTATTGTTACAAAATTTCAAGGTTTTATGACGCTCCAGTAAAAAGTTACAAGCATTTCTATGTTGCACACTTTGATAGGTGTAGGACGTACGGTATAGAAGTTAGGTCCATTTGAAGTTTTATCAGTGTTTGATTTGGGACTCAAGGGAAGTATAGCTTTGAGCTATAGCTTAAATTGACAAGAGGCTCGAGTACTTTATTGTTACAAAATTTCAAGGTTTTATGTCGCTCCAGTAAATAGTTACGAGCATTTGTATGTTGCAAACTTTGATAGGTGTAGGACGTACCGTATAGATGTTAGGGACATTTGAAGAGTTTTCAGTGTTTAATTTGGGTCTCAAGGGTACCATAGCTTTGAGCGATAGCTTAAATTGACAAGAGGCTCGAGTACTTTATTGTTACAAAATTTCAAGGTTTTATGACGCTCCAGTAAAAAGTTACAAGCACTTGTATGTTGCAAACTTTGATAAGTGTAGGACGTACCGTATATAAGTTAGGGCCATTTGAAGTTTTATCAGTGTTTGATCTGGGACTCAAGGGTAGCATAGCTTTGAGCGATAGCTTAAATTGACAAGAGGCTCGAGTACTTTATTGTTACAAAATTTCAAGGTCTTATGACGCTCCAGTAAAAAGTTACAAGCATTTGTAAGTTGCAAACTTTGATAGGTGTTGGACGTACCGTATAGAATTTAGGGCCATTTGAAGTTTTATCAGTGTTTGATTTGGGACTCAAGGGTAGCATAGCTTTCAGCGATAGCTTAAATTGACAAAAGGCTCGAGTACTTTATTGTTACAAAATTTCAAGGTTTTATGACGCTCCAGTAAAAAGTTACAAGCACTTGTATGTTGCAAAGTTTGATAGGTGTAGGGCGTACCGTATAGAAATTAGGGCCATTTGAAGTTTTATCAGTGTTTGATCTGGGACTCAAGGGTAGCATAGCTTTGAGCGATAGCTTAAATTGACAAGAGGCTCGAGTACTTTATTGTTACAAAATTTCAAGGTCTTATGACGCTCCAGTAAAAAGTTATAAGCATTTGTATGTTGCAGACTTTGATAGGTGTAGGTCGTACCGTATAGAAGTTAGGGCCATTTGAAGTTTTATAAGTGTTTGATTTGGGACTCAAGGGTAGCATAGCTTTGAGCGATAGCTTAAATTGACAAGAGGCTCGAGTACTTTATTGTTACAAAATTTCAAGGTTTTATGACGCACCAGTAAAAAGTTACAAACATTTGTATGTTGCAAAGTTTTATAGGTGTAGGGCGTACCGTATAGAAGTTAGGGCCATTTGAAGTTTTATCAGTGTTTGATCTGGGACTCAAGGGTAGCATAGCTTTGAGCGATAGCTTAAATTGACAAGAGGTTCGAGTACTTTATTGTTACAAAATTTCAAGGCTTTATGACGCTCCAGTAAATAGTTACGAGCATTTGTATGTTGCAAACTTTGATAGGTGTAGGACGTACCGTATAGATGTTAGGGACATTTGAAGTTTTTTCAGTGTTTAATTTGGGTCTCAAGGGTACCATAGCTTTGAGCGATAGCTTAAATTGACAAAAGGCTCGAGTACTTTATTGTTACAAAATTTCAAGGTTTTATGACGCTCCAGTAAAAAATTACAAGCATTTGTATGTTGCAAACTTTGATAAGTGTAGGACGTACCGTATATAAGTTAGGGCCATTTGAAGTTTTATAAGTGTTCAATTTGGGACTCAAGGGTAGCATAGCTTTGAGCGATAGCTTAAATTGACAAAAGGCTCGAGTACTTTATTGTTACAAAATTTCAAGGTTTTATGACGCTCCAGTAAAAAGTTACAAGCATTTGTAAGTTGCAAACTTTGATAGGTGTTGGACGTACCGTATAGAATTTAGGGCCATTTGAAGTTTTATCAGTGTTTGATTTGGGACTCAAGGGTAGCATAGCTTTCAGCGATAGCTTAAATTGACAACAGGCTCGAGTACTTTATTGTTACAAAATTTCAAGGTTTTATGACGCTCCAGTAAAAAGTTACAAGCATTTGTATGTTGCACACTTTGATAGGTGTAGGACGTACGGTATAGAAGTTAGGTCCATTTGAAGTTTTATCAGTGTTTGATTTGGGACTCAAGGGAAGTATAGCTTTGAGCGATAGCTTAAATTGACAAGAGGCTCGAGTACTTTATTGTTACAAAATTTCAAGGTTTTATGTCGCTCCAGTAAATAGTTACGAGCATTTGTATGTTGCAAACTTTGATAGGTGTAGGACGTACCGTATAGATGTTAGGGACATTTGAAGAGTTTTCAGTGTTTAATTTGGGTCTCAAGGGTACCATAGCTTTGAGCGATAGCTTAAATTGACAAGAGGCTCGAGTACTTTATTGTTACAAAATTTCAAGGTTTTATGACGCTCCAGTAAAAAGTTACAAGCACTTGTATGTTGCAAACTTTGATAAGTGTAGGACGTACCGTATATAAGTTAGGGCCATTTGAAGTTTTATAAGTGTTCAATTTGGGACTCAAGGGTAGCATAGCTTTGAGCGATAGCTTAAATTGAAAAAAGGCTCGAGTACTTTATTGTTACAAAATTTCAAGGTTTTATGACGCTCCAGTAAAAAGTTACAAGCACTTGTATGTTGCAAACTTTGATAAGTGTAGGACGTACCGTTTATAAGTTAGGGCCATTTGAAGTTTTATAAGTGTTCAATTTGGGACTCAAGGGTAGCATAGCTTTGAGCGATAGCTTAAATTGACAAGAGGCTCGAGTACTTTATTGTTACAAAATTTCAAGGTTTTATGACGCTCCAGTAAAAAGTTACAAGCATTTGTATGTTGCACACTTTGATAGGTGTAGGACGTACGGTATAGAAGTTAGGTCCATTTGAAGTTTTATCAGTGTTTGATTTGGAAATCAAGGGTAGTATAGCTTTGAGCGATAGCTTAAATTGACAAGAGGCTCGAGTACTTTATTGTTATAAAATTTCAAGGCTTTATGACGCACCAGTAAAAAGTTAGAAGCATTTGTATGTTGCAAAGTTTGATAGGTGTAGGGCGTACCGTTTAGAAGTTAGGGCCATTTGAAGTTTTATCAGCGTTTGATCTGGGACTCAAGGGTAGCATAGCTTTGAGCGATAGCTTAAATTGACAAGAGGCTCGAGTACTTTATTGTTACAAAATTTCAAGGTTTTATAACGCTCCAGTAAAAAGTTATAAGCATTTGTATGTTGCAGACTTTGATAGGTGTAGGACGTACCGTATAGAAGTTAGGGCCATTTGAAGTTTTATAAGTGTTTGATTTGGGACTCAAGGGTAGCATAGCTTTGAGCGATAGCTTAAATTGACAAGAGGCTCGAGTATTTTTTTGTTACAAAATTTCAAGGTTTTCTGCCGCTCCAGCAAAAAGCTACAAACATTTGAATGTTGCAAACTTTGATAGGTGTAGGACGTACGGTATAGAAGTTAGGGCCATTTGAAGTTTTATAAGTGTTTGATTTGGGTCTCAAGGGTACCATAGCTTTGAGCGATAGCTTAAATTGACAAGAGGCTCGAGTACTTTATTGTTACAAAATTTCAAGGTTTTATGACACTCCAGTAAAAAGTTACAAGCATTTGTATGTTGCAAACTTTGATAAGTGTAGGACGTACCGTATAGAAGTGAGGGCCATTTGAAGTTTTATAAGTGTTCAATTTGGGACTCAAGGGTAGCATAGCTTTGAGCGATAGCTTAAATTGACAAGAGGCTCGAGTACTTTATTGTTACAAAATTTCAAAGTTTTATGACGCTCCAGTAAAAAGTTACAAGCATTTGTAAGTTGCAAACTTTGATAGGTGTAGGACGTACCGTATAGAATTTAGGGCGATTTGAAGTTTTATCAGTGTTTGATTTGGGACTCAAGGGTAGCATAGCTTTGAGCGATAGCTTAAATTGACAACAAGCCCGTGTACTTTATTGTTACAAAATTTCAAGGTTTTATGACGCTCCAGTAAAAAGTTACAAGCATTTGTATGTTGCACACTTTGATAGGTGTAGGACGTATGGTATAGAAGTTAGGTCCATTTGAAGTTTTATCAGTGTTTGATTTGGGACTCAAGGGAAGTATAGCTTTGAGCGATAGCTTAAATTGACAAGAGGCTCGAGTACTTTATTGTTACAAAATCTCAAGGCTTTATGACGCACCAGTAAAAAGTTACAAGCATTTGTATGTTGCAAAGTTTGATAGGTGTAGGGCGTACCGTGTAGAAATTAGGGCAATTTGAAGTTTTATCAGTGTTTGATCTGGGACTCAAGGGTAGCATAGCTTTGAGCGATAGCTTAAATTGACCAGAGGCTGGAGTACTTTATTGTTACAAAATTTCAAGGTTTTATGACGCTCCAGTAAAAAGTTATAAGCATTTGTATGTTGCAGACTTTGATATGTGTAGGTCGTACCGTATAGAAGTTAGGGCCATTTGAAGTTTTATAAGTGTTTGATTTGGGACTCAAGGGTAGCATAGCTTTGAGCGATAGCTTAAATTGACAAGAGGCTCGAGTACTTTATTGTTACAAAATTTCAAGGTTTTATGACGCACCAGTAAAAAGTTACAAACATTTGTATGTTGCAAAGTTTTATAGGTGTAGGGCGTACCGTATAGAAGTTAGGGCCATTTGAAGTTTTATCAGTGTTTGATCTGGGACTCAAGGGTAGCATAGCTTTGAGCGATAACTTAAATTGACAAGAGGTTCGAGTACTTTATTGTTACAAAATTTCAAGGTTTTATGACGCTCCAGTAAAAAGTTATAAGCATTTGTATGTTGCAGACTTTGATAAGTGTAGGACGTACCGTATAGAAGTTAGGGCCATTTGAAGTTTTATCAGTGTTTGATTTGGGACTCAAGGGTAGCATAGCTTTGAGCGATAGCTTAAATTGACAAGAGGTTCGAGTACTTTATTGTTACAAAATTTCAAGGTTTTATGAGGCTCCAGTAAAAAATTACAAGCATTTGTAAGTTCCAAAGTTTGATAGGTGTTGGACGTACCGTATAGAATTTAGGGCCATTTGAAGTTTTATCAGTGTTTGATTTGGGACTCAAAGGTAGCATAGCTTTGAGCGATAGCTTAAATTGACAAGAGGCTCGAGTACTTTATTGTTACAAAATTTCAAAGTTTTATGACGCTCCAGTAAAAAGTTACAAGCATTTGTAAGTTGCAAACTTTGATAGGTGTTGGACGTACCGTATAGAATTTAGGGCCATTTGAAGTTTTATCAGTGTTTGATTTGGGACTCAAGGGTAGCATAGCTTTCAGCGATAGCTTAAATTGACAACAGGCTCGAGTACTTTATTGTTACAAAATTTCAAGGTTTTATGACGCTCCAGTAAAAAGTTACAAGCATTTGTATGTTGCACACTTTGATAGGTGTAGGACGTACGGTATAGAAGTTAGGTCCATTTGAAGTTTTATCAGTGTTTGATTTGGGACTCAAGGGAAGTATAGCTTTGAGCGATAGCTTAAATTGACAAGAGGCTCGAGTACTTTATTGTTACAAAATTTCAAGGTTTTATGACGCTCCAGTAAATAGTTACGAGCATTTGTATGTTGCAAACTTTGATAGGTGTAGGACGTACCGTATAGATGTTAGGGACATTTGAAGTTTTTTCAGTGTTTAATTTGGGTCTCAAGGGTACCATAGCTTTGAGCGATAGCTTAAATTGACAAGAGGCTCGAGTACTTTATTGTTACAAAATTTCAAGGTTTTATGACGCTCCAGTAAAAAGTTACAAGCACTTGTATGTTGCAAACTTTGATAAGTGTAGGACGTACCGTATATAAGTTAGGGCCATTTGAAGTTTTATAAGTGTTCAATTTGGGACTCAAGGGTAGCATAGCTTTGAGCGATAGCTTAAATTGACAAAAGGCTCGAGTACTTTATTGTTACAAAATTTCAAGGTTTTATGACGCTCCAGTAAAAAGTTACATGCATTTGTATATTGCAAACTTTGACAGGTGTAGGACGTACCGTATAGAAGTTAGGGCCATTTGAAGTTTTATAAGTGTTCAATTTGGGACTCAAGGGTAGCATAGCTTTGAGCGATAGCTTAAATTGACAAGAGGCTCGAGTACTTTATTGTTACAAAATTTCAAGGTTTTATGACGCTCCAGTAAAAAGTTACAAGCATTTGTATGTTGCACACTTTGATAGGTGTAGGACGTACGGTATAGAAGTTAGGTCCATTTGAAGTTTTATCAGTGTTTGATTTGGGATTCAAGGGAAGTATAGCTTTGAGCGATAGCTTAAATTGACAAGAGGCTCGAGTACTTTATTGTTACAAAATTTCAAGGTTTTATGACGCTCCAGTAAAAAGTTACAAGCATTTGTATGTTGCAAACTTTGATAAGTGTAGGACGTACCATATAATAGTGAGGGCCATTAGAAGTTTTATAAGTGTTCAATTTGGGACTCAAGGGTAGCATAGCTTTGAGCAATAGCTTAAATTGACAAGAGGCTCGTGTACTTTATTGTTTCAAAATTTCAAGGTTTTATGACGCTCCAGTAAAAAGGAACAAACATTTGTATGTTGCAAACTTTGATAGATGTAGGACGTACCGTATAGAAGTTAGGGCCATTTGAAGTTTTATCAGTGTTTGATTTGGGACTCAAGGGTAGCATAGCTTTGAGCGGTAGCTTAAATTGACAAGTGGCTCGAGTACTTTATTGTTACAAAATTTCAAGTTTTATGACGCTCCAGTAAAAAGTTACAAGCATTTGTATGTTGTAAACTTTGACAGGTGTAAGACGTACCGTATATAAATTAGGGCCATTAGAAGTTTTATCAGTGTTTGATTTGGGACTCAAGGGTATTATAGCTTTGAGCGCTGGCTTAAATTGACTAGAGGCTCGAGTACTTTATTGTTACAAAATTTCAAAGTTTTATGACGCTCCAGTAAAAAGTTACAAGCATTTGTAAGTTGCAAACTTTGATAGGTGTAGGACGTACCATATAGAATTTGGGGCCATTTGAAATTTTATCAGTGTTTGATTTGGGACTCAAGGGTAGCATAGCTTTGAGCGATAGCTTAAATTGACAAGAGGCTCGAGTACTTTATTGTTACAAAATTTCAAGGTTTTATGACGCTCCAGTAAAAAGTTACAAGCATTTGTATGTTGCACACTTTGATAGGTGTAGGACGTACGGTATAGAAGTTAGGTCCATTTGAAGTTTTATCAGTGTTTGATTTGGAAATTAAGGGTAGTATAGCTTTGAGCGATAGCTTAAATTGACAAGAGGCTCGAGTACTTTATTGTTATAAAATTTCAAGGCTTTATGACGCACCAGTAAAAAGTTACAAGCATTTGTATGTTGCAAAGTTTGATAGGTGTAGGGCGTACCGTATAGAAGTTAGGGCCATTTGAAGTTTTATCAGCGTTTGATCTGGGACTCAAGGGTAGCATAGCTTTGAGCGAAAGCTTAAATTGACAAGAGGCTCGAGTACTTTATTGTTACAAAATTTCAAGGTTTTATAACGCTCCAGTAAAAAGTTATAAGCATTTGTATGTTGCAGACTTTGATAGGTGTAGGACGTACCGTATATTAGTTAGGGCCATTTGAAGTTTTATAAGTGTTTGATTTGGGACTCAAGGGTAGCATAGCTTTGAGCGATAGCTTAAATTGACAAGAGGCTCGAGTATTTTTTTGTTACAAAATTTCAAGGTTTTCTGCCGCTCCAGTAAAAAGCTACAAACATTTGAATGTTGCAAACTTTGATAGGTGTAGGACGTACGGTATAGAAGTTAGGGCCATTTGAAGTTTTATAAGTGTTTGATTTGGGACTTAAGGGAAGTATAGCTTTGAGCGATAGCTTAAATTGACAAGAGGCTCGAGTACTTTATTGTTACAAAATCTCAAGGCTTTATGACGCACCAGTAAAAAGTTACAAGCATTTGTATGTTGCAAAGTTTGATAGGTGTAGGGCGTACCGTATAGAAATTAGGGCCATTTGAAGTTTTATCAGTGTTTGATCTGGGACTCAAGAGTAGCATAGCTTTGAGCGATAGCTTAAATTGACAAGAGGCTCGAATACTTTATTGTTACAAAATTTCAAGGTTTTATGACGCTCCAGTAAAAAGTTATAAGCATTTGTATGTTGCAGACTTTGATAGGTGTAGGTCGTACCGTATAGAAGTTAGGGCCGTTTGAAGTTTTATAAGTGTTTGATTTGGGACTCAAGGGTAGCATAGCTTTGAGCGATAGCTTAAATTGACAAGAGGCTCGAGTACTTTATTGTTACAAAATTTCAAGGTTTTATGACGCACCAGTAAAAAGTTACAAACATTTGTATGTTGCAAAGTTTTATAGGTGTAGGGCGTACCGTATAGAAGTTAGGGCCATTTGAAGTTTTATCAGTGTTTGATCTGGGACTCAAGGGTAGCATAGCTTTGAGCGATAGCTTAAATTGACAAGAGGTTCGAGTACTTTATTGTTACAAAATTTCAAGGTTTTATGACGCTCCAGTAAAAAGTTATAAGCATTTGTATGTTGCAGACTTTGATAAGTGTAGGACGTACCGTATAGAAGTTAGGGCCATTTGAAGTTTTATCAGTGTTTGATTTGGGACTCAAGGGTAGCATAGCTTTGAGCGATAGCTTAAATTGACAAGAGGTTCGAGTACTTTATTGTTACAAAATTTCAAGGCTTTATGACGCTCCAGTAAATAGTTACGAGCATTTGTATGTTGCAAACTTTGATAGGTGTAGGACGTACCGTATAGATGTTAGGGACATTTGAAGTTTTTCAGTGTTTAATTTGGGTCTCAAGGGTACCATAGCTTTGAGCGATAGCTTAAATTGACAAGAGGCTCGAGTACTTTATTGTTACAAAATTTCAAGGTTTTATGACGCTCCAGTAAAAAATTACAAGCATTTGTATGTTGCAAACTTTGATAAGTGTAGGACGTACCGTATATAAGTTAGGGCCATTTGAAGTTTTATAAGTGTTCAATTTGGGACTCAAGGGTAGCATAGCTTTGAGCGATAGCTTAAATTGACAAAAGGCTCGAGTACTTTATTGTTACAAAATTTCAAGGTTTTATGACGCTCCAGTAAAAAGTTACAAGCATTTGTAAGTTGCAAACTTTGATAGGTGTTGGACGTACCGTATAGAATTTAGGGCCATTTGAAGTTTGATCAGTGTTTGATTTGGGATTCAAAGGTAGCATAGCTTTGAGCGATAGCTTAAATTGACAAGAGGCTCGAGTACTTTATTGTTACAAAATTTCAAAGTTTTATGACGCTCCAGTAAAAAGTTACAAGCATTTGTAAGTTGCAAACTTTGATAGGTGTTGGACGTACCGTATAGAATTTAGGGCCATTTGAAGTTTTATCAGTGTTTGATTTGGGACTCAAGGGTAGCATAGCTTTCAGCGATAGCTTAAATTGACAACAGGCTCGAGTACTTTATTGTTACAAAATTTCAAGGTTTTATGACGCTCCAGTAAAAAGTTACAAGCATTTGTATGTTGCACACTTTGATAGGTGTAGGACGTACGGTATAGAAGTTAGGTCCATTTGAAGTTTTATCAGTGTTTGATTTGGGACTCAAGGGAAGTATAGCTTTGAGCGATAGCTTAAATTGACAAGAGGCTCGAGTACTTTATTGTTACAAAATTTCAAGGTTTTATGTCGCTCCAGTAAATAGTTACGAGCAATTGTATGTTGCAAACTTTGATAGGTGTAGGACGTACCGTATAGATGTTAGGGACATTTGAAGTGTTTTCAGTGTTTAATTTGGGTCTCAAGGGTACCATAGCTTTGAGCGATAGCTTAAATTGACAAGAGGCTCGAGTACTTTATTGTTACAAAATTTCAAGGTTTTATGACGCTCCAGTAAAAAGTTACAAGCACTTGTATGTTGCAAACTTTGATAAGTGTAGGACGTACCGTATATAAGTTAGGGCCATTTGAAGTTTTATAAGTGTTCAATTTGGGACTCAAGGGTAGCATAGCTTTGAGCGATAGCTTAAATTGACAAAAGGCTCGAGTACTTTATTGTTACAAAATTTCAAGGTTTTATGACGCTCCAGTAAAAAGTTACAAGCACTTGTATGTTGCAAACTTTGATAAGTGTAGGACGTACCGTTTATAAGTTAGGGCCTTTTGAAGTTTTATAAGTGTTCAATTTGGGACTCAAGGGTAGCATAGCTTTGAGCGATAGCTTAAATTGACAAGAGGCTCGAGTACTTTATTGTTACAAAATTTCAAGGTTTTATGACGCTCCAGTAAAAAGTTACAAGCATTTGTATGTTGCACACTTTGATAGGTGTAGGACGTACGGTATAGAAGTTAGGTCCATTTGAAGTTTTATCAGTGTTTGATTTGGAAATCAAGGGTAGTATAGCTTTGAGCGATAGCTTAAATTGACAAGAGGCTCGAGTACTTTATTGTTATAAAATTTCAAGGCTTTATGACGCACCAGTAAAAAGTTACAAGCATTTGTATGTTGCAAAGTTTGATAGGTGTAGGGCCTACCGTATAGAAGTTAGGGCCATTTGAAGTTTTATCAGCGTTTGATCTGGGACTCAAGGGTAGCATAGCTTTGAGCGATAGCTTAAATTGACAAGAGGCTCGAGTACTTTATTGTTACAAAATTTCAAGGTTTTATGACGCTCCAGTAAAAAGTTATAAGCATTTGTATGTTGCAGACTTTGATAGGTGTAGGACGTACCGTATAGAAGTTAGGGCCATTTGAAGTTTTATCAGTGTTTGATTTGGGACTCAAGGGTAGCATAGCTTTGAGCGATAGCTTAAATTGACAAGAGGCTCGAGTATTTTTTTGTTACAAAATTTCAAGGTTTTCTGCCGCTCCAGCAAAAAGCTACAAACATTTGAATGTTGCAAACTTTGATAGGTGTAGGACGTACGGTATAGAAGTTAGGGCCATTTGAAGTTTTATAAGTGTTTGATTTGGGTCTCAAGGGTACCATAGCTTTGAGCGATAGCTTAAATTGACAAGAGGCTCGAGTACTTTATTGTTACAAAATTTCAAGGTTTTATGACACTCCAGTAAAAAGTTACAAGCATTTGTATGTTGCAAACTTTGATAAGTGTAGGACGTACCGTATAGAAGTGAGGGCCATTTGAAGTTTTATAAGTGTTCAATTTGGGACTCAAGGGTAGCATAGCTTTGAGCGATAGCTTAAATTGACAAGAGGCTCGAGTACTTTATTGTTACAAAATTTCAAAGTTTTATGACGCTCCAGTAAAAAGTTACAAGCATTTGTAAGTTGCAAACTTTGATAGGTGTAGGACGTACCGTATAGAACTTAGGGCGATTTGAAGTTTTATCAGTGTTTGATTTGGGACTCAAGGGTAGCATAGCTTTGAGCGATAGCTTAAATTGACAACAAGCCCGTGTACTTTATTGTTACAAAATTTCAAGGTTTTATGACGCTCCAGTAAAAAGTTACAAGCATTTGTATGTTGCACACTTTGATAGGTGTAGGACGTACGGTATAGAAGTTAGGTCCATTTGAAGTTTTATCAGTGTTTGATTTGGGACTCAAGGGAAGTATAGCTTTGAGCGATAGCTTAAATTGACAAGAGGCTCGAGTACTTTATTGTTACAAAATCTCAAGGCTTTATGACGCACCAGTAAAAAGTTACAAGCATTTGTATGTTGCAAAGTTTGATAGGTGTAGGGCGTACCGTGTAGAAATTAAGGCAATTTGAAGTTTTATCAGTGTTTGATCTGGGACTCAAGGGTAGCATAGCTTTGAGCGATAGCTTAAATTGACAAGAGGCTCGAGTACTTTATTGTTACAAAATTTCAAGGTTTTATGACGCTCCAGTAAAAAATTACAAGCATTTGTATGTTGCAAACTTTGATAAGTGTAGGACGTACCGTATATAAGTTAGGGCCATTTGAAGTTTTATAAGTGTTCAATTTGGGACTCAAGGGTAGCATAGCTTTGAGCGATAGCTTAAATTGACAAAAGGCTCGAGTACTTTATTGTTACAAAATTTCAAGGTTTTATGACGCTCCAGTAAAAAGTTACAAGCATTTGTAAGTTGCAAACTTTGATAGGTGTTGGACGTACCGTATAGAATTTAGGGCCATTTGAAGTTTGATCAGTGTTTGATTTGGGACTCAAAGGTAGCATAGCTTTGAGCGATAGCTTAAATTGACAAGAGGCTCGAGTACTTTATTGTTACAAAATTTCAAAGTTTTATGACGCTCCAGTAAAAAGTTACAAGCATTTGTAAGTTGCAAACTTTGATAGGTGTTGGACGTACCGTATAGAATTTAGGGCCATTTGAAGTTTTATCAGTGTTTGATTTGGGACTCAAGGGTAGCATAGCTTTCAGCGATAGCTTAAATTGACAACAGGCTCGAGTACTTTATTGTTACAAAATTTCAAGGTTTTATGACGCTCCAGTAAAAAGTTACAAGCATTTGTATGTTGCACACTTTGATAGGTGTAGGACGTACGGTATAGAAGTTAGGTCCATTTTAAGTTTTATCAGTGTTTGATTTGGGACTCAAGGGAAGTATAGCTTTGAGCGATAGCTTAAATTGACAAGAGGCTCGAGTACTTTATTGTTACAAAATTTCAAGGTTTTATGTCGCTCCAGTAAATAGTTACGAGCATTTGTATGTTGCAAACTTTGATAGGTGTAGGACGTACCGTATAGATGTTAGGGACATTTGAAGTGTTTTCAGTGTTTAATTTGGGTCTCAAGGGTACCATAGCTTTGAGCGATAGCTTAAATTGACAAGAGGCTCGAGTACTTTATTGTTACAAAATTTCAAGGTTTTATGACGCTCCAGTAAAAAGTTACAAGCACTTGTATGTTGCAAACTTTGATAAGTGTAGGACGTACCGTATATAAGTTAGGGCCATTTGAAGTTTTATAAGTGTTCAATTTGGGACTCAAGGGTAGCATAGCTTTGAGCGATAGCTTAAATTGACAAAAGGCTCGAGTACTTTATTGTTACAAAATTTCAAGGTTTTATGACGCTCCAGTAAAAAGTTACAAGCACTTGTATGTTGCAAACTTTGATAAGTGTAGGACGTACCGTTTATAAGTTAGGGCCATTTGAAGTTTTATAAGTGTTCAATTTGGGACTCAAGGGTAGCATAGCTTTGAGCGATAGCTTAAATTGACAAGAGGCTCGAGTACTTTATTGTTACAAAATTTCAAGGTTTTATGACGCTCCAGTAAAAACTTACAAGTATTTGTATGTTGCACACTTTGATAGGTGTAGGACGTACGGTATAGAAGTTAGGTCCATTTGAAGTTTTATCAGTGTTTGATTTGGAAATCAAGGGTAGTATAGCTTTGAGCGATAGCTTAAATTGACAAGAGGCTCGAGTACTTTATTGTTATAAAATTTCAAGGCTTTATGACGCACCAGTAAAAAGTTACAAGCATTTGTATGTTGCAAAGTTTGATAGGTGTAGGGCCTACCGTATAGAAGTTAGGGCCATTTGAAGTTTTATCAGCGTTTGATCTGGGACTCAAGGGTAGCATAGCTTTGAGCGATAGCTTAAATTGACAAGAGGCTCGAGTACTTTATTGTTACAAAATTTCAAGGTTTTCTGCCGCTCCAGCAAAAAGCTACAAACATTTGAATGTTGCAAACTTTGATAGGTGTAGGACGTACGGTATAGAAGTTAGGGCCATTTGAAGTTTTATAAGTGTTTGATTTGGGTCTCAAGGGTACCATAGCTTTGAGCGATAGCTTAAATTGACAAGAGGCTCGAGTACTTTATTGTTACAAAATTTCAAGGTTTTATGACACTCCAGTAAAAAGTTACAAGCATTTGTATGTTGCAAACTTTGATAAGTGTAGGACGTACCGTATAGAAGTGAGGGCCATTTGAAGTTTTATAAGTGTTCAATTTGGGACTCAAGGGTAGCATAGCTTTGAGCGATAGCTTAAATTGACAAGAGGCTCGAGTACTTTATTGTTACAAAATTTCAAAGTTTTATGACGCTCCAGTAAAAAGTTACAAGCATTTGTAAGTTGCAAACTTTGATAGGTGTAGGACGTACCGTATAGAACTTAGGGCGATTTGAAGTTTTATCAGTGTTTGATTTGGGACTCAAGGGTAGCATAGCTTTGAGCGATAGCTTAAATTGACAACAAGCCCGTGTACTTTATTGTTACAAAATTTCAAGGTTTTATGACGCTCCAGTAAAAAGTTACAAGCATTTGTATGTTGCACACTTTGATAGGTGTAGGACGTACGGTATAGAAGTTAGGTCCATTTGAAGTTTTATCAGTGTTTGATTTGGGACTCAAGGGAAGTATAGCTTTGAGCGATAGCTTAAATTGACAAGAGGCTCGAGTACTTTATTGTTACAAAATCTCAAGGCTTTATGACGCACCAGTAAAAAGTTACAAGCATTTGTATGTTGCAAAGTTTGATAGGTGTAGGGCGTACCGTGTAGAAATTAGGGCAATTTGAAGTTTTATCAGTGTTTGATCTGGGACTCAAGGGTAGCATAGCTTTGAGCGATAGCTTAAATTGACCAGAGGCTCGAGTACTTTATTGTTACAAAATTTCAAGGTTTTATGACGCTCCAGTAAAAAGTTATAAGCATTTGTATGTTGCAGAATTTGATATGTGTAGGTCGTACCGTATAGAAGTTAGGGCCATTTGAAGTTTTATAAGTGTTTGATTTGGGACTCAAGGGTAGCATAGCTTTGAGCGATAGCTTAAATTGACAAGAGGCTCGAGTACTTTATTGTTACAAAATTTCAAGGTTTTATGACGCACCAGTAAAAAGTTACAAACATTTGTATGTTGCAAAGTTTTATAGGTGTAGGGCGTACCGTATAGAAGTTAGGGCCATTTGAAGTTTTATCAGTGTTTGATCTGGGACTCAAGGGGAGCATAGCTTTGAGCGATAGCTTAAATTGACAAGAGGTTCGAGTACTTTATTGTTACAAAATTTCAAGGTTTTATGACGCTCCAGTAAAAAGTTATAAGCATTTGTATGTTGCAGACTTTGATAAGTGTAGGACGTACCGTATAGAAGTTAGGGCTATTTGAAGTTTCATCAGTGTTTGATTTGGGACTCAAGGGTAGCATAGCTTTGAGCGATAGCTTAAATTGACAAGAGGTTCGAGTACTTTATTGTTACAAAATTTCAAGGCTTTATGACGCTCCAGTAAATAGTTACGAGCATTTGTATGTTGCAAACTTTGATAGGTGTAGGACGTACCGTATAGATGTTAGGGACATTTGAAGTTTTTTCAGTGTTTAATTTGGTTCTCAAGGGTACCATAGCTTTGAGCGATAGCTTAAATTGACAAGAGGCTCGAGTACTTTATTGTTACAAAATTTCAAGGTTTTATGAGGCTCCAGTAAAAAATTACAAGCATTTGTAAGTTGCAAAGTTTGATAGGTGTTGGACGTACCGTATAGAATTTAGGGCCATTTGAAGTTTTATCAGTGTTTGATTTGCGACTCAAAGGTAGCATAGCTTTGAGCGATAGCTTAAATTGACAAGAGGCTCGAGTACTTTATTGTTACAAAATTTCAAAGTTTTATGACGCTCCAGTAAAAAGTTACAAGCATTTGTATGTTGCAGACTTTGATAAGTGTAGGACGTACCGTATAGAAGTTAGGTCCATTTGAAGTTTTATCAGTGTTTGATTTGGGACGCAAGGGAAGTATAGCTTTGAGCGATAGCTTAAATTGACAAGAGGCTCGAGTACTTTATTGTTACAAAATTTCAAGGTTTTATGACGCTCCAGTAAAAAGTTACAAGCATTTGTATGTTGCACACTTTGATAGGTGTAGGACGTACGGTATAGAAGTTAGGTCCATTTGAAGTTTTATCAGTGTTTGATTTGGAAATCAAGGGTAGTATAGCTTTGAGCGATAGCTTAAATTGACAAGAGGCTCGAGTACTTTATTGTTATAAAATTTCAAGGCTTTATGACGCACCAGTAAAAAGTTACAAGCATTTGTATGTTGCAAAGTTTGATAGGTGTAGGGCCTACCGTATAGAAGTTAGGGCCATTTGAAGTTTTATCAGCGTTTGATCTGGGACTCAAGGGTAGCATAGCTTTGAGCGATAGCTTAAATTGACAAGAAGCTCGAGTACTTTATTGTTACAATATTTCAAGGTTTTATAACGCTCCAGTAAAAAGTTATAAGCATTTGTATGTTGCAGACTTTGATAGGTGTAGGACGTACCGTATAGAAGTTACGGCCATTTGAAGTTTTATAAGTGTTTGATTTGGGACTCAAGGGTAGCATAGCTTTGAGCAATAGCTTAAATTGACAAGAGGCTCGAGTATTTTTTTGTTACAAAATTTCAAGGTTTTCTGCCGCTCCAGCAAAAAGCTACAAACATTTGTATGTTGCAAACTTTGATAAGTGTAGGACGTACCGTATAGAAGTGAGGGCCATTTGAAGTTTTATAAGTGTTCAATTTGGGACTGAAGGGTAGCATAGCTTTGAGCGATAGCTTAAATTGACAAGAGGCTCGAGTACTTTATTGTTACAAAATTTCAAAGTTTTATGACGCTCCAGTAAAAAGTTACAAGCATTTGTAAGTTGCAAACTTTGATAGGTGTAGGACGTACCGTATAGAACGTAGGGCGATTTGAAGTTTTATCAGTGTTTGATTTGGGACTCAAGGGTAGCATAGCTTTGAGCGATAGCTTAAATTGACAACAAGCCCGTGTACTTTATTGTTACAAAATTTCAAGGTTTTATGACGCTCCAGTAAAAAGTTACAAGCATTTGTATGTTGCACACTTTGATAGGTGTAGGACGTACGGTATAGAAGTTAGGTCCATTTGAAGTTTTATCAGTGTTTGATTTGGGACTCAAGGGAAGTATAGCTTTGAGCGATAGCTTAAATTGACAAGAGGCTCGAGTACTTTATTGTTACAAAATTTCAAGGTTTTATGTCGCTCCAGTAAATAGTTACGAGCATTTGTATGTTGCAAACTTTGATAGGTGTAGGACGTACCGTATAGATGTTAGGGACATTTGAAGTGTTTTCAGTGTTTAATTTGGGTCTCAAGGGTACCATAGCTTTGAGCGATAGCTTAAATTGACAAGAGGCTCGAGTACTCTATTGTTACAAAATTTCAAGGTTTTATGACGCTCCAGTAAAAAGTTACAAGCACTTGTATGTTGCAAACTTTGATAAGTGTAGGACGTACCGTATATAAGTTAGGGCCATTTGAAGTTTTATAAGTGTTCAATTTGGGACTCAAGGGTAGCATAGCTTTGAGCGATAGCTTAAATTGACAAAAGGCTCGAGTACTTTATTGTTACAAAATTTCAAGGTTTTATGACGCTCCAGTAAAAAGTTACAAGCACTTGTATGTTGCAAACTTTGATAAGTGTAGGACGTACCGTTTATAAGTTAGGGCCATTTGAAGTTTTATAAGTGTTCAATTTGGGACTCAAGGGTAGCATAGCTTTGAGCGATAGCTTAAATTGACAAGAGGCTCGAGTACTTTATTGTTACAAAATTTCAAGGTTTTATGACGCTCCAGTAAAAAGTTACAAGTATTTGTATGTTGCACACTTTGATAGGTGTAGGACGTACGGTATAGAAGTTAGGTCCATTTGAAGTTTTATCAGTGTTTGATTTGGAAATCAAGGGTAGTATAGCTTTGAGCGATAGCTTAAATTGACAAGAGGCTCGAGTACTTTATTGTTATAAAATTTCAAGGCTTTATGACGCACCAGTAAAAAGTTACAAGCATTTGTATGTTGCAAAGTTTGATAGGTGTAGGGCCTACCGTATAGAAGTTAGGGCCATTTGAAGTTTTATCAGCGTTTGATCTGGGACTCAAGGGTAGCATAGCTTTGAGCGATAGCTTAAATTGACAAGAGGCTCGAGTACTTTATTGTTACAAAATTTCAAGGTTTTATAACGCTCCAGTAAAAAGTTATAAGCATTTGTATGTTGCAGACTTTGATAGGTGTAGGACGTACCGTATAGAAGTTAGGGCCATTTGAAGTTTTATCAGTGTTTGATTTGGGACTCAAGGGTAGCATAGCTTTGAGCGATAGCTTAAATTGACAAGAGGCTCGAGTATTTTTTTGTTACAAAATTTCAAGGTTTTCTGCCGCTCCAGCAAAAAGCTACAAACATTTGAATGTTGCAAACTTTGATAGGTGTAGGACGTACGGTATAGAAGTTAGGGCCATTTGAAGTTTTATAAGTGTTTGATTTGGGTCTCAAGGGTACCATAGCTTTGAGCGATAGCTTAAATTGACAAGAGGCTCGAGTACTTTATTGTTACAAAATTTCAAGGTTTTATGACACTCCAGTAAAAAGTTACAAGCATTTGTATGTTGCAAACTTTGATAAGTGTAGGTCGTACCGTATAGAAGTGAGGGCCATTTGAAGTTTTATAAGTGTTCAATTTGGGACTCAAGGGTAGCATAGCTTTGAGCGATAGCTTAAATTGACAAGAGGCTCGAGTACTTTATTGTTACAAAATTTCAAAGTTTTATGACGCTCCAGTAAAAAGTTACAAGCATTTGTAAGTTGCAAACTTTGATAGGTGTAGGACGTACCGTATAGAACTTAGGGCGATTTGAAGTTTTATCAGTGTTTGATTTGGGACTCAAGGGTAGCATAGCTTTGAGCGATAGCTTAAATTGACAACAAGCCCGTGTACTTTATTGTTACAAAATTTCAAGGTTTTATGACGCTCCAGTAAAAAGTTACAAGCATTTGTATGTTGCACACTTTGATAGGTGTAGGACGTACGGTATAGAAGTTAGGTCCATTTGAAGTTTTATCAGTGTTTGATTTGGGACTCAAGGGAAGTATAGCTTTGAGCGATAGCTTAAATTGACAAGAGGCTCGAGTACTTTATTGTTACAAAATCTCAAGGCTTTATGACGCACCAGTAAAAAGTTACAAGCATTTGTATGTTGCAAAGTTTGATAGGTGTAGGGCGTACCGTGTAGAAATTAGGGCAATTTGAAGTTTTATCAGTGTTTGATCTGGGACTCAAGGGTAGCATAGCTTTGAGCGATAGCTTAAATTGACCAGAGGCTCGAGTACTTTATTGTTACAAAATTTCAAGGTTTTATGACGCTCCAGTAAAAAGTTATAAGCATTTGTATGTTGCAGAATTTGATATGTGTAGGTCGTACCGTATAGAAGTTAGGGCCATTTGAAGTTTTATAAGTGTTTGATTTGGGACTCAAGGGTAGCATAGCTTTGAGCGATAGCTTAAATTGACAAGAGGCTCGAGTACTTTATTGTTACAAAATTTCAAGGTTTTATGACGCACCAGTAAAAAGTTACAAACATTTGTATGTTGCAAAGTTTTATAGGTGTAGGGCGTACCGTATAGAAGTTAGGGCCATTTGAAGTTTTATCAGTGTTTGATCTGGGACTCAAGGGGAGCATATCTTTGAGCGATAGCTTAAATTGACAAGAGGTTCGAGTACTTTATTGTTACAAAATTTCAAGGTTTTATGACGCTCCAGTAAAAAGTTATAAGCATTTGTATGTTGCAGACTTTGATAAGTGTAGGACGTACCGTATAGAAGTTAGGGCTATTTGAAGTTTTATCAGTGTTTGATTTGGGAGTCAAGGGTAGCATAGCTTTGAGCGATAGCTTAAATTGACAAGAGGTTCGAGTACTTTATTGTTACAAAATTTCAAGGCTTTATGACGCTCCAGTAAATAGTTACGAGCATTTGTATGTTGCAAACTTTGATAGGTGTAGGACGTACCGTATAGATGTTAGGGACATTTGAAGTTTTTTCAGTGTTTAATTTGGTTCTCAAGGGTACCATAGCTTTGAGCGATAGCTTAAATTGACAAGAGGCTCGAGTACTTTATTGTTACAAAATTTCAAGGTTTTATGAGGCTCCAGTAAAAAATTACAAGCATTTGTAAGTTGCAAAGTTTGATAGGTGTTGGACGTACCGTATAGAATTTAGGGCCATTTGAAGTTTTATCAGTGTTTGATTTGCGACTCAAAGGTAGCATAGCTTTGAGCGATAGCTTAAATTGACAAGAGGCTCGAGTACTTTATTGTTACAAAATTTCAAAGTTTTATGACGCTCCAGTAAAAAGTTACAAGCATTTGTATGTTGCAGACTTTGATAAGTGTAGGACGTACCGTATAGAAGTTAGGTCCATTTGAAGTTTTATCAGTGTTTGATTTGGGACTCAAGGGAAGTATAGCTTTGAGCGATAGCTTAAATTGACAAGAGGCTCGAGTACTTTATTGTTACAAAATTTCAAGGTTTTATGACGCTCCAGTAAAAAGTTACAAGCATTTGTATGTTGCACACTTTGATAGGTGTAGGACGTACGGTATAGAAGTTAGGTCCATTTGAAGTTTTATCAGTGTTTGATTTGGAAATCAAGGGTAGTATAGCTTTGAGCGATAGCTTAAATTGACAAGAGGCTCGAGTACTTTATTGTTATAAAATTTCAAGGCTTTATGACGCACCAGTAAAAAGTTACAAGCATTTGTATGTTGCAAAGTTTGATAGGTGTAGGGCCTACCGTATAGAAGTTAGGGCCATTTGAAGTTTTATCAGCGTTTGATCTGGGACTCAAGGGTAGCATAGCTTTGAGCGATAGCTTAAATTGACAAGAGGCTCGAGTACTTTATTGTTACAAAATTTCAAGGTTTTATAACGCTCCAGTAAAAAGTTATAAGCATTTGTATGTTGCAGACTTTGATAGGTGTAGGACGTACCGTATAGAAGTTAGGGCCATTTGAAGTTTTATAAGTGTTTGATTTGGGACTCAAGGGTAGCATAGCTTTGAGCAATAGCTTAAATTGACAAGAGGCTCGAGTATTTTTTTGTTACAAAATTTCAAGGTTTTCTGCCGCTCCAGCAAAAAGCTACAAACATTTGAATGTTGCAAACTTTGATAGGTGTAGGACGTACGGTATAGAAGTTAGGGCCATTTGAAGTTTTATAAGTGTTTGATTTGGGTCTCAAGGGTACCATAGCTTTGAGCGATAGCTTAAATTGACAAGAGGCTCGAGTACTTTATTGTTACAAAATTTCAAGGTTTTATGACACTCCAGTAAAAAGTTACAAGCATTTGTATGTTGCAAACTTTGATAAGTGTAGGACGTACCGTATAGAAGTGAGGGCCATTTGAAGTTTTATAAGTGTTCAATTTGGGACTCAAGGGTAGCATAGCTTTGAGCGATAGCTTAAATTGACAAGAGGCTCGAGTACTTTATTGTTACAAAATTTCAAAGTTTTATGACGCTCCAGTAAAAAGTTACAAGCATTTGTAAGTTGCAAACTTTGATAGGTGTAGGACGTACCGTATAGAACTTAGGGCGATTTGAAGTTTTATCAGTGTTTGATTTGGGACTCAAGGGTAGCATAGCTTTGAGCGATAGCTTAAATTGACAACAAGCCCGTGTACTTTATTGTTACAAAATTTCAAGGTTTTATGACGCTCCAGTAAAAAGTTACAAGCATTTGTATGTTGCACACTTTGATGGGTGTAGGACGTACGGTATAGAAGTTAGGTCCATTTGAAGTTTTATCAGTGTTTGATTTGGGACTCAAGGGAAGTATAGCTTTGAGCGATAGCTTAAATTGACAAGAGGCTCGAGTACTTTATTGTTACAAAATCTCAAGGCTTTATGACGCACCAGTAAAAAGTTACAAGCATTTGTATGTTGCAAAGTTTGATAGGTGTAGGGCGTACCGTGTAGAAATTAGGGCAATTTGAAGTTTTATCAGTGTTTGATCTGGGACTCAAGGGTAGCATAGCTTTGAGCGATAGCTTAAATTGACCAGAGGCTCGAGTACTTTATTGTTACAAAATTTCAAGGTTTTATGACGCTCCAGTAAAAAGTTATAAGCATTTGTATGTTGCAGAATTTGATATGTGTAGGTCGTACCGTATAGAAGTTAGGGCCATTTGAAGTTTTATAAGTGTTTGATTTGGGACTCAAGGGTAGCATAGCTTTGAGCGATAGCTTAAATTGACAAGAGGCTCGAGTACTTTATTGTTACAAAATTTCAAGGTTTTATGACGCACCAGTAAAAAGTTACAAACATTTGTGTGTTGCAAAGTTTTATAGGTGTAGGGCGTACCGTATAGAAGTTAGGGCCATTTGAAGTTTTATCAGTGTTTGATCTGGGACTCAAGGGGAGCATAGCTTTGAGCGATAGCTTAAATTGACAAGAGGTTCGAGTACTTTATTGTTACAAAATTTCAAGGTTTTATGACGCTCCAGTAAAAAGTTATAAGCATTTGTATGTTGCAGACTTTGATAAGTGTAGGACGTACCGTATAGAAGTTAGGGCTATTTGAAGTTTTATCAGTGTTTGATTTGGGACTCAATGGTAGCATAGCTTTGAGCGATAGCTTAAATTGACAAGAGGTTCGAGTACTTTATTGTTACAAAATTTCAAGGCTTTATGACGCTCCAGTAAATAGTTACGAGCATTTGTATGTTGCAAACTTTGATAGGTGTAGGACGTACCGTATAGATGTTAGGGACATTTGAAGTTTTTTCAGTGTTTAATTTGGTTCTCAAGGGTACCATAGCTTTGAGCGATAGCTTAAATTGACAAGAGGCTCGAGTACTTTATTGTTACAAAATTTCAAGGTTTTATGAGGCTCCAGTAAAAAATTACAAGCATTTGTAAGTTGCAAAGTTTGATAGGTGTTGGACGCACCGTATAGAATTTAGGGCCATTTGAAGTTTTATCAGTGTTTGATTTGCGACTCAAAGGTAGCATAGCTTTGAGCGATAGCTTAAATTGACAAGAGGCTCGAGTACTTTATTGTTACAAAATTTCAAAGTTTTATAACGCTCCAGTAAAAAGTTACAAGCATTTGTATGTTGCAGACTTTGATAAGTGTATTACGTACCGTATAGAAGTTAGGTCCATTTGAAGTTTTATCAGTGTTTGATTTGGGACTCAAGGGAAGTATAGCTTTGAGCGATAGCTTAAATTGACAAGAGGCTCGAGTACTTTATTGTTACAAAATTTCAAGGTTTTATGACGCTCCAGTAAAAAGTTACAAGCACTTGTATGTTGCAAACTTTGATAAGTGTAGGACGTACCGTATATAAGTTAGGGCCATTTGAAGT
The DNA here is from genome assembly GCA_920105625.2 of Clusia tigrina. Lineage (NCBI taxonomy): Eukaryota > Metazoa > Arthropoda > Insecta > Diptera > Clusiidae > Clusia > Clusia tigrina. Next base: position 106,681,250 of record OV050033.1, on the reverse strand, counting down.
TTTATAAGTGTTCAATTTGGGACTCAAGGGTAGCACAGCTTTGAGCGATAGCTTAAATTGACAAAAGGCTCGAGTACTTTATTGTTACAAAATTTCAAGGTTTTATGACGCTCCAGTAAAAGTTACATGCATTTGTATATTGCAAACTTTGACAGGTGTAGGACGTACCGTATAGAAGTTAGGGCCATTTGAAGTTTTATCAGTGTTTGATTTGGGACTCAAGGGTAGCATAGCTTTGAGCGATAGCTTAAATTGACAAGAGGCTCGAGTACTTTATTGTTACACAATTTCAAAGTTTTATGACGCTCCAGTAAAAAGTTACAAGCATTTGTAAGTTGCAAACTTTGATAGGTGTAGGACGTACCGTATAGAAGTTAGGGCCATTTGAAGTTTTATAAGTGTTTGAATTGGGACTCAAGGGTAGCATAGCTTTGAGCGATAGCTTAAATTGACAAGAGGCTCGAGTATTTTTTTGTTACAAAATTTCAAGGTTTTATGACGCTCCAGTAAAAAGTTACAAACATTTGTATGTTGCAAACTTTGATAGGTGTAGGACGTACCGTATAGAAGTTAGGGCCATTTGAAGTTTTATCAGTGTTTGATTTGGGACTCAAGGGGAGCATAACTTTGAGCGATAGCTTAAATTGACAAGAGGCTCGAGTACTTTATTGTTACAAAATTTCAAGGTTTTATGACGCACCAGTAAAAAGTTACAAACATTTGTATTTTGCAAAGTTTTATATGTGTAGGGCGTACCGTATAGAAGTTAGGGCCATTTGAAGTTTTATCAGTGTTTGATCTGGGACTCAAGGGTAGCATAGCTTTGAGCGATAGCTTAAATTGACAAGAGGCTCGAGTACTTTATTGTTACAAAATTTCAAGGTTTTATGACGCTCCAGTAAAAAGTTACAAGCACTTGTATGTTGCAAACTTTGATAAGTGTAGGACGTACCGTATATAAGTTAGGGCCATTTGAAGTTTTATAAGTGTTCAATTTGGGACTCAAGGGTAGCATAGCTTTGAGGGATAGCTTAAATTGACAAGAGGCTCGAGTACTTTATTGTTACAAAATTTCAAGGGTTTATGACGCTCCAGTAAAAAGTTACAAGCATTTGTATGTTGCACACTTTGATAGGTGTAGGACGTACGGAATAGAAGTTAGGTCCATTTGAACTTTTATCAGTGTTTGATTTGGGACTCAAGGGTAGTATAGCTTTGAGCGATAGCTTAAATTGACAAGAGGCTCGAGTACTTTATTGTTACAAAATTTCAAGGCTTTATGACTCACCAGTAAAAAGTTACAAGCATTTGTATGTTGCAAAGTTTGGTAGGTGTAGGGCGTACCGTATATAAGTTAGGGCCATTTGAAGTTTTATCAGTGTTTGATCTGGGACTCAAGGGTAGCATAGCTTTGAGCGATAGCTTAAATTGACAAGAGGCTCGAGTACTTTATTCTTACAAAATTTCAAGGTTTTATGACGCTCCAGTAAAAAGTTATAAGCATTTGTATGTTGCAGACTTTGATAGGTGTAGGACGTACCGTATAGAAGTTAGGGCCATTTGAAGTTTTATAAGTGTTTGAATTGGGACTCAAGGGTAGCATAGCTTTGAGCGATAGCTTAAATTGACAAGAGGCTCGAGTATTTTTTTGTTACAAAATTTCAAGGTTTTATGACGCTCCAGTAAAAAGTTACAAACATTTGTATGTTGCAAACTTTGATAGGTGTAGGACGTACCGTATAGAAGTTAGGGCCATTTGAAGTTTTATCAGTGTTTGATTTGGGACTCAAGGGGAGCATAGCTTTGAGCGATAGCTTAAATTGACAAGAGGCTCGAGTACTTTATTGTTACAAAATTTCAAGGTTTTATGACGCACCAGTAAAAAGTTACAAACATTTGTATGTTGCAAAGTTTTATAGGTGTAGGGCGTACCGTATAGAAGTTAGGGCCATTTGAAGTTTTATCAGTGTTTGATCTGGGACTCAAGGGTAGCATAGCTTTGAGCGATAGCTTAAATTGACAAGAGGCTCGAGTACTTTATTGTTACAAAATTTCAAGGTTTTATGACGCTCCAGTAAAAAGTTACAAGCATTTGTATGTTGCAAACTTTGATAAGTGTAGGACGTACCGAATATAAGTTAGGGCCATTTGAAGTTTTATAAGTGTTCAATTTGGGACTCAAGGGTAGCATAGCTTTGAGTGATAGCTTAAATTGACAAAAGGCTCGAGTACTTTATTGTTTCAAAATTTCAAGGTTTTATGACGCTCCAGTAAAAAGTTACAAGCGTTTGTAAGTTGCAAACTTTGATAGGTGTTGGACGTACCGTATAGAATTTAGGGCCATTTGAAGTTTGATCAGTGTTTGATTTGGGACTCAAAGGTAGCATAGCTTTGAGCGATAGCTTAAATTGACAAGAGGCTCGAGTACTTTATTGTTACAAAATTTCAAAGTTTTATGACGCTCCAGTAAAAAGTTACAAGCATTTGTAAGTTGCAAACTTTGATAGGTGTTGGACGTACCGTATAGAATTTAGGGCCATTTGAAGTTTTATCAGTGTTTGATTTGGGACTCAAGGGTAGCATAGCTTTCAGCGATAGCTTAAATTCACAACAGGCTCAAGTACTTTATTGTTACAAAATTTCAAGGTTTTATGACTCTCCAGTAAAAAGTTACAAGCATTTGTATGTTGCACACTTTGATAGGTGTAGGACGTACGGAATAGAAGTTAGGTCCATTTGAAGTTTTATCAGTGTTTGATTTGGGACTCAAGGGTAGTATAGCTTTGAGCGATAGCTTAAATTGACAAGAGGCTCGAGTACTTTATTGTTACAAAATTTCAAGGTTTTATGACGCTCCAGTAAATAGTTACGACCATTTGTATGTTGCAAACTTTGATAGGTGTAGGACGTACCGTATAGATGTTAGGGACATTTGAAGTTTTTTCAGTGTTTAATTTGGGTCTCAAGGGTACCATAGCTTTGAGCGATAGCTTAAATTGACAAGAGGCTCGAGTACTTTATTGTTACAAAATTTCAAGGTTTTATGACGCTCCAGTAAAAAGTTACAAGCACTTGTATGTTGCAAACTTTGATAAGTGTAGGACGTACCGTATATAAGTTAGGGCCATTTGAAGTTTTATAAGTGTTCAATTTGGGACTCAAGGGTAGCATAGCTTTGAGCGATAGCTTAAATTGACAAAAGGCTCGAGTACTTTATTGTTACAAAATTTCAAGGTTTTATGACGCTCCAGTAAAAAGTTACATGCATTTGTATATTGCAAACTTTGACAGGTGTAGGACGTACCGTATAGAAGTTAGGGCCATTTGAAGTTTTATCAGTGTTTGATTTGGGACTCAAGGGTAGCATAGCTTTGAGCGACAGCTTAAATTGACAAGAGGCTCGAGTACTTTATTGTTACAAAATTTCAAAGTTTTATGACGCTCCAGTAAAAAGTTACAAGCATTTGTAAGTTGCAAACTTTGATAGGTGTTGGACGTACCGTATAGAATTTAGGGCCATTTGAAGTTTTATCAGTGTTTGATTTGGGACTCAAGGGTAGCATAGCTTTCAGCGATAGCTTAAATTGACAACAGGCTCGAGTACTTTATTGTTACAAAATTTCAAGGTTTTATGACGCTCCAGTAAAAAGTTACAAGCATTTGTAAGTTGCAAACTTTGATAGGTGTTGGACGTACCGTATAGAATTTAGGGCCATTTGAAGTTTGATCAGTGTTTGATTTGGGACTCAAAGGTAGCATAGCTTTGAGCGATAGCTTAAATTGACAAGAGGCTCGAGTACTTTATTGTTACAAAATTTCAAAGTTTTATGACGCTCCAGTAAAAAGTTACAAGCATTTGTAAGTTGCAAACTTTGATAGGTGTTGGACGTACCGTATAGAATTTAGGGCCATTTGAAGTTTTATCAGTGTTTGATTTGGGACTCAAGGGTAGCATAGCTTTCAGCGATAGCTTAAATTGACAACAGGCTCGAGTACTTTATTGTTACAAAATTTCAAGGTTTTATGACGCTCCAGTAAAAAGTTACAAGCATTTGTATGTTGCACACTTTGATAGGTGTAGGACGTACGGTATAGAAGTTAGGTCCATTTGAAGTTTTATCAGTGTTTGATTTGGGACTCAAGGGAAGTATAGCTTTGAGCGATAGCTTAAATTGACAAGAGGCTCGAGTACTTTATTGTTACAAAATTTCAAGGTTTTATGACGCTCCAGTAAATAGTTACGAGCATTTGTATGTTGCAAACTTTGATAGGTGTAGCACGTACCGTATAGATGTTAGGGACATTTGAAGTTTTTTCAGTGTTTAATTTGGGTCTCAAGAGTACCATAGCTTTGAGCGATAGCTTAAATTGACAAGAGGCTCGAGTACTTTATTGTTACAAAATTTCAAGGTTTTATGACGCTCCAGTAAAAAGTTACAAGCACTTGTATGTTGCAAACTTTGTTAAGTGTAGGACGTACCGTATATAAGTTAGGGCCATTTGAAGTTTTATAAGTGTTCAATTTGGGACTCAAGGGTAGCATAGCTTTGAGCGATAGCTTAAATTGACAAGAGGCTCGAGTACTTTATTGTTACAAAATTTCAAGGGTTTATGACGCTCCAGTAAAAAGTTACAAGCATTTGTATGTTGCACACTTTGATAGGTGTAGGACGTACGGAATAGAAGTTAGGTCCATTTGAAGTTTTATCAGTGTTTGATTTGGGACTCAAGGGTAGTATAGCTTTGAGCGATAGCTTAAATTGACAAGAGGCTCGAGTACTTTATTGTTACAAAATTTCAAGGCTTTATGACTCACCAGTAAAAAGTTACAAGCATTTGTATGTTGCAAAGTTTGGTAGGTGTAGGGCGTACCGTATATAAGTTAGGGCCATTTGAAGTTTTATCAGTGTTTGATCTGGGACTCAAGGGTAGCATAGCTTTGAGCGATAGCTTAAATTGACAAGAGGCTCGAGTACTTTATTCTTACAAAATTTCAAGGTTTTATGACGCTCCAGTAAAAAGTTATAAGCATTTGTATGTTGCAGACTTTGATAGGTGTAGGACGTACCGTATAGAAGTTAGGGCCATTTGAAGTTTTATAAGTGTTTGAATTGGGACTCAAGGGTAGCATAGCTTTGAGCGATAGCTTAAATTGACAAGAGGCTCGAGTATTTTTTTGTTACAAAATTTCAAGGTTTTATGACGCTCCAGTAAAAAGTTACAAACATTTGTATGTTGCAAACTTTGATAGGTGTAGGACGTACCGTATAGAAGTTAGGGCCATTTGAAGTTTTATCAGTGTTTGATTTGGGACTCAAGGGGAGCATAGCTTTGAGCGATAGCTTAAATTGACAAGAGGCTCGAGTACTTTATTGTTACAAAATTTCAAGGTTTTATGACGCACCAGTAAAAAGTTACAAACATTTGTATGTTGCAAAGTTTTATAGGTGTAGGGCGTACCGTATAGAAGTTAGGGCCATTTGAAGTTTTATCAGTGTTTGATCTGGGACTCAAGGGTAGCATAGCTTTGAGCGATAGCTTAAATTGACAAGAGGCTCGAGTACTTTATTGTTACAAAATTTCAAGGTTTTATGACGCTCCAGTAAAAAATTACAAGCATTTGTATGTTGCAAACTTTGATAAGTGTAGGACGTACCGAATATAAGTTAGGGCCATTTGAAGTTTTATAAGTGTTCAATTTGGGACTCAAGGGTAGCATAGCTTTGAGTGATAGCTTAAATTGACAAAAGGCTCGAGTACTTTATTGTTTCAAAATTTCAAGGTTTTATGACGCTCCAGTAAAAAGTTACAAGCGTTTGTAAGTTGCAAACTTTGATAGGTGTTGGACGTACCGTATAGAATTTAGGGCCATTTGAAGTTTGATCAGTGTTTGATTTGGGACTCAAAGGTAGCATAGCTTTGAGCGATAGCTTAAATTGACAAGAGGCTCGAGTACTTTATTGTTACAAAATTTCAAAGTTTTATGACGCTCCAGTAAAAAGTTACAAGCATTTGTAAGTTGCAAACTTTGATAGGTGTTGGACGTACCGTATAGAATTTAGGGCCATTTGAAGTTTTATCAGTGTTTGATTTGGGACTCAAGGGTAGCATAGCTTTCAGCGATAGCTTAAATTCACAACAGGCTCAAGTACTTTATTGTTACAAAATTTCAAGGTTTTATGACTCTCCAGTAAAAAGTTACAAGCATTTGTATGTTGCACACTTTGATAGGTGTAGGACGTACGGAATAGAAGTTAGGTCCATTTGAAGTTTTATCAGTGTTTGATTTGGGACTCAAGGGTAGTATAGCTTTGAGCGATAGCTTAAATTGACAAGAGGCTCGAGTACTTTATTGTTACAAAATTTCAAGGTTTTATGACGCTCCAGTAAATAGTTACGACCATTTGTATGTTGCAAACTTTGATAGGTGTAGGACGTACCGTATAGATGTTAGGGACATTTGAAGTTTTTTCAGTGTTTAATTTGGGTCTCAAGGGTACCATAGCTTTGAGCGATAGCTTAAATTGACAAAAGGCTCGAGTACTTTATTGTTACAAAATTTCAAGGTTTTATGACGCTCCAGTAAAAAGTTACAAGCACTTGTATGTTGCAAACTTTGATAAGTGTAGGACGTACCGTATATAAGTTAGGGCCATTTGAAGTTTTATAAGTGTTCAATTTGGGACTCAAGGGTAGCATAGCTTTGAGCGATAGCTTAAATTGACAAAAGGCTCGAGTACTTTATTGTTACAAAATTTCAAGGTTTTATGACGCTCCAGTAAAAAGTTACATGCATTTGTATATTGCAAACTTTGACAGGTGTAGGACGTACCGTATAGAAGTTAGGGCCATTTGAAGTTTTATCAGTGTTTGATTTGGGACTCAAGGGTAGCATAGCTTTGAGCGACAGCTTAAATTGACAAGAGGCTCGAGTACTTTATTGTTACAAAATTTCAAAGTTTTATGACGCTCCAGTAAAAAGTTACAAGCATTTGTAAGTTGCAAACTTTGATAGGTGTTGGACGTACCGTATAGAATTTAGGGCCATTTGAAGTTTTATCAGTGTTTGATTTGGGACTCAAGGGTAGCATAGCTTTCAGCGATAGCTTAAATTGACAACAGGCTCGAGTACTTTATTGTTACAAAATTTCAAGGTTTTATGGCGCTCCAGTAAAAAGTTACAAGCATTTGTATGTTGCACACTTTGATAGGTGTAGGACGTACGGTATAGAAGTTAGGTCCATTTGAAGTTTTATCAGTGTTTGATTTGGGACTCAAGGGAAGTATAGCTTTGAGCGATAGCTTAAATTGACAAGAGGCTCGAGTACTTTATTGTTACAAAATTTCAAGGTTTTATGACGCTCCAGTAAATAGTTACGAGCATTTGTATGTTGCAAACTTTGATAGGTGTAGCACGTACCGTATAGATGTTAGGGACATTTGAAGTTTTTTCAGTGTTTAATTTGGGTCTCAAGGGTACCATAGCTTTGAGCGATAGCTTAAATTGACAAGAGGCTCGAGTACTTTATTGTTACAAAATTTCAAGGTTTTATGACGCTCCAGTAAAAAGTTACAAGCACTTGTATGTTGCAAACTTTGATAAGTGTAGGACGTACCGTATATAAGTTAGGGCCATTTGAAGTTTTATAAGTGTTCAATTTGGGACTCAAGGGTAGCATAGCTTTGAGCGATAGCTTAAATTGACAAGAGGCTCGAGTACTTTATTGTTACAAAATTTCAAGGGTTTATGACGCTCCAGTAAAAAGTTACAAGCATTTGTATGTTGCACACTTTGATAGGTGTAGGACGTACGGAATAGAAGTTAGGTCCATTTGAAGTTTTATCAGTGTTTGATTTGGGACTCAAGGGTAGTATAGCTTTGAGCATTAGCTTAAATTGACAAGAGGCTCGAGTACTTTATTGTTACAAACTTTCAAGGCTTTATGACGCACCAGTAAAAAGTTACAAGCATTTGTATGTTGCAAAGTTTGATAGGTGTAGGGCGTACCGTATATAAGTTAGGGCCATTTGAAGTTTTATCAGTGTTTGATCTGGGACTCAAGGGTAGCATAGCTTTGAGCGATAGCTTAAATTGACAAGAGGCTCGAGTACTTTATTCTTACAAAATTTCAAGGTTTTATGACGCTCCAGTAAAAAGTTATAAGCATTTGTATGTTGCAGACTTTGATAGGTGTAGGACGTACCGTATAGAAGTTAGGGCCATTTGAAGTTTTATAAGTGTTTGAATTGGGACTCAAGGGTAGCATAGCTTTGAGCGATAGCTTAAATTGACAAGAGGCTCGAGTATTTTTTTGTTACAAAATTTCAAGGTTTTATGACGCTCCAGTAAAAAGTTACAAACATTTGTATGTTGCAAACTTTGATAGGTGTAGGACGTACCGTATAGAAGTTAGGGCCATTTGAAGTTTTATCAGTGTTTGATTTGGGACTCAAGGGGAGCATAGCTTTGAGCGATAGCTTAAATTGACAAGAGGCTCGAGTACTTTATTGTTACAAAATTTCAAGGTTTTATGACGCACCAGTAAAAAGCTACAAACATTTGTATGTTGCAAAGTTTTATAGGTGTAGGGCGTACCGTATAGAAGTTAGGGCCATTTGAAGTTTTATCAGTGTTTGATCTGGGACTCAAGGGTAGCATAGCTTTGAGCGATAGCTTAAATTGACAAGAGGCTCGAGTACTTTATTGTTACAAAATTTCAAGGTTTTATGACGCTCCAGTAAAAAATTACAAGCATTTGTATGTTGCAAACTTTGATAAGTGTAGGACGTACCGAATATAAGTTAGGGCCATTTGAAGTTTTATAAGTGTTCAATTTGGGACTCAAGGGTAGCATAGCTTTGAGCGATAGCTTAAATTGACAAAAGGCTCGAGTACTTTATTGTTACAAAATTTCAAGGTTTTATGACGCTCCAGTAAAAAGTTACAAGCATTTGTAAGTTGCAAACTTTGATAGGTGTTGGACGTACCGTATAGAATTTAGGGCCATTTGAAGTTTGATCAGTGTTTGATTTGGGACTCAAAGGTAGCATAGCTTTGAGCGATAGCTTAAATTGACAAGAGGCTCGAGTACTTTATTGTTACAAAATTTCAAAGTTTTATGACGCTCCAGTAAAAAGTTACAAGCATTTGTAAGTTGCAAACTTTGATAGGTGTTGGACGTACCGTATAGAATTTAGGGCCATTTGAAGTTTTATCAGTGTTTGATTTGGGACTCAAGGGTAGCATAGCTTTCAGCGATAGCTTAAATTCACAACAGGCTCAAGTACTTTATTGTTACAAAATTTCAAGGTTTTATGACGCTCCAGTAAAAAGTTACAAGCATTTGTATGTTGCACACTTTGATAGGTGTAGGACGTACGGAATAGAAGTTAGGTCCATTTGAAGTTTTATCAGTGTTTGATTTGGGACTCAAGGGTAGTATAGCTTTGAGCGATAGCTTAAATCGACAAGAGGCTCGAGTACTTTATTGTTACAAAATTTCAAGGTTTTATGACGCTCCAGTAAATAGTTACGAGCATTTGTATGTTGCAAACTTTGATAGGTGTAGGACGTACCGTATAGATGTTAGGGACATTTGAAGTTTTTTCAGTGTTTAATTTGGGTCTCAAGGGTACCATAGCTTTGAGCGATAGCTTAAATTGACAAGAGGCTCGAATACTTTATTGTTACAAAATTTCAAGGTTTTATGACGCTCCAGTAAAAAGTTACAAGCACTTGTATGTTGCAAACTTTGATAAGTGTAGGACGTACCGTATATAAGTTAGGGCCATTTGAAGTTTTATCAGTGTTTGATTTGGGACTCAAGGGTAGCATAGCTTTGAGCGATAGCTTAAATTGACAAGAGGCTCGAGTACTTTATTGTTACAAAATTTCAAGGGTTTATGACGCTCCAGTAAAAAGTTACAAGCATTTGTATGTTGCAAAGTTTGATAGGTGTAGGGCGTACCGTATATAAGTTAGGGCCATTTGAAGTTTTATCAGTGTTTGATCTGGGACTCAAGGGTAGCATAGCTTTGAGCGATAGCTTAAATTGACAAGAGGCTCGAGTACTTTATTCTTACAAAATTTCAAGGTCTTATGACGCTCCAGTAAAAAGTTATAAGCATTTGTATGTTGCAGACTTTGATACGTGTAGGACGTACCGTATAGAAGTTAGGGCCATTTGAAGTTTTATAAGTGTTTGAATTGGGACTCAAGGGTAGCATAGCTTTGAGCGATAGCTTAAATTGACAAGAGGCTCGAGTATTTTTTTGTTACAAAATTTCAAGGTTTTATGACGCTCCAGTAAAAAGTTACAAACATTTGTATGTTGCAAACTTTGATAGGTGTAGGACGTACCGTATAGAAGTTAGGGCCATTTGAAGTTTTATCAGTGTTTGATTTGGGACTCAAGGAGAGCATAGCTTTGAGCGATAGCTTAAATTGACAAGAGGCTCGAGTACTTTATTGTTACAAAATTTCAAGGTTTTATGACGCTCCAGTAAAAAGTTACAAGCATTTGTAAGTTGCAAACTTTGATAGGTGTTGGACGTACCGTATAGAATTTAGGGCCATTTGAAGTTTTATCATTGTTTGATCTGGGACTCAAGGGTACCATAGCTTTGAGCGATAGCTTAAATTGACAAGAGGCTCGAGTACTTTATTGTTACAAAATTTCAAGGTTTTATGACGCTCCAGTAAAAAGTTACAAGCACTTGTATGTTGCAAACTTTGATAAGTGTAGGACGTACCGTATATAAGTTAGGGCCATTTGAAGTTTTATAAGTGTTCAATTTGGGACTCAAGGGTAGCATAGCTTTGAGCGATAGCTTAAATTGACAAAAGGCTCGAGTACTTTATTGTTACAAAATTTCAAGGTTTTATGACGCTCCAGTAAAAAGTTACATGCATTTGTATATTGCAAACTTTGACAGGTGTAGGACGTACCGTATAGAAGTTAGGGCCATTTGAAGTTTTATCAGTGTTTGATTTGGGACTCAAGGGTAGCATAGCTTTGAGCGATAGCTTAAATTGACAAGAGGCTCGAGTACTTTATTGTTACAAAATTTCAAAGTTTTATGACGCTCCAGTAAAAAGTTAGAAGCATTTGTAAGTTGCAAACTTTGATAGGTGTAGGACGTACCGTATAGAATTTAGGGCCATTTGAAGTTTTATCAGTGTTTGATGTGGGACTCAAGGGTAGCATAGCTTTGAGCGATAGCTTAAATTGACAATAGGCTCGAGTACTTTATTGTTACAAAATTTTAAGGTTTTATGACGCTCCAGTAAAAAGTTACAAGCATTTGTATGTTGCACACTTTGATAGGTGTAGGACGTACGGTATAGAAGTTAGGTCCATTTGAAGTTTTATCAGTGTTTGATTTGGGACTCAAGGGTAGTATAGCTTTGAGCGATAGCTTAAATTGACAAGAGGCTCGAGCACTTTATTGTTACAAAATTTCAAGGCTTTATGACGCACCAGTAAAAAGTTACAAGCATTTGTATGTTGCAAAGTTTGATAGGTGTAGGGCGTACCGTATATAAGTTAGGGCCATTTGAAGTTTTATAAGTGTTCAATTTGGGACTCAAGGGTAGCATAGCTTTGAGCGATAGCTTAAATTGACAAGAGGCTCGAGTACTTTATTGTTACAAAATTTCAAAGTTTTATGACGCTCCAGTAAAAAGTTACAAGCATTTGTAAGTTGCAAACTTTGATAGGTGTTGGACGTACCGTATAGAATTTAGGGCCATTTGAAGTTTTATCAGTGTTTGATTTGGGACTCAAGGGTAGCATAGCTTTCAGCGATAGCTTAAATTGACAACAGGCTCGAGTACTTTATTGTTACAAAATTTCAAAGTTTTATGACGCTCCAGTAAAAAGTTACAAGCATTTGTATGTTGCAGACTTTGATAGGTGTAGGATGTACCGTATAGAAGTTAGGGCCATTTGAAGTTTTATAAGTGTTCAATTTGGGACTCAAGGGTAGCATAGCTTTGAGCGATAGCTTAAATTGACAAGAGGCTCGAGCACTTTATTGTTACAAAATTTCAAGGCTTTATGACGCACCAGTAAAAAGTTACAAGCATTTGTATGTTGCAAAGTTTGATAGGTGTAGGGCGTACCGTATATAAGTTAGGGCCATTTGAAGTTTTATAAGTGTTCAATTTGGGACTCAAGGGTAGCATAGCTTTGAGCGATAGCTTAAATTGACAAGAGGCTCGAGTACTTTATTCTTACAAAATTTCAAGGTTTTATGACGCTCCAGTAAAAAGTTATAAGCATTTGTATGTTGCAGACTTTGATAGGTGTAGGACGTACCGTATAGAAGTTAGGGCCATTTGAAGTTTTATAAGTGTTTGAATTGGGACTCAAGGGTAGCATAGCTTTGAGCGATAGCTTAAATTGACAAGAGGCTCGAGTATTTTTTTGTTACAAAATTTCAAGGTTTTATGACGCTCCAGTAAAAAGTTACAAACATTTGTATGTTGCAAACTTTGATAGGTGTAGGACGTACCGTATAGAAGTTAGGGCCATTTGAAGTTTTATCAGTGTTTGATTTGGGACTCAAGGGGAGCATAGCTTTGAGCGATAGCTTAAATTGACAAGAGGCTCGAGTACTTTATTGTTACAAAATTTCAAGGTTTTATGACGCTCCAGTAAAAAGTTACAAGCACTTGTATGTTGCAAACTTTGATAAGTGTAGGACGTACCGTATATAAGTTAGGGCCATTTGAAGTTTTATAAGTGTTTAATTTGGGACTCAAGGGTAGCATAGCTTTGAGCGATAGCTTAAATTGACAAGAGGCTCAAGTACTTTATTGTTACAAAATTTCAAGGTTTTATGACGCTCCAGTAAAAAATTACAAGCATTTGTATGTTGCAAACTTTGATAAGTGTAGGACGTACCGAATATAAGTTAGGGCCATTTGAAGTTTTATAAGTGTTCAATTTGGGACTCAAGGGTAGCATAGCTTTGAGCGATAGCTTAAATTGACAAAAGGCTCGAGTACTTTATTGTTACAAAATTTCAAGGTTTTATGACGCTCCAGTAAAAAGTTACAAGCATTTGTAAGTTGCAAACTTTGATAGGTGTTGGACGTACCGTATAGAATTTAGGGCCATTTGAAGTTTGATCAGTGTTTGATTTGGGACTCAAAGGTAGCATAGCTTTGAGCGATAGCTTAAATTGACAAGAGGCTCGAGTACTTTATTGTTACAAAATTTCAAAGTTTTATGACGCTCCAGTAAAAAGTTACAAGCATTTGTAAGTTGCAAACTTTGATAGGTGTTGGACGTACCGTATAGAATTTAGGGCCATTTGAAGTTTTATCAGTGTTTGATTTGGGACTCAAGGGTAGCATAGCTTTCAGCGATAGCTTAAATTGGCAACAGGCTCGAGTACTTTATTGTTACAAAATTTCAAGGTTTTATGACGCTCCAGTAAATAGTTACGAGCATTTGTATGTTGCAAACTTTGATAGGTGTAGGACGTACCGTATAGATGTTAGGGACATTTGAAGTTTTATCTGTGTTTGATCTGGGACTCAAGGGTAGCATAGCTTTGAGCGATAGCTTAAATTGACAAGAGGCTCGAGTACTTTATTCTTACAAAATTTCAAGGTTTTATGACGCTCCAGTAAAAAGTTATAAGCATTTGTATGTTGCAGACTTTGATAGGTGTAGGACGTACCGTATAGAAGTTAGGGCCATTTGAAGTTTTATAAGTGTTTGAATTGGGACTCAAGGGTAGCATAGCTTTGAGCGATAGCTTAAATTGACAAGAGGCTCGAGTATTTTTTTGTTACAAAATTTCAAGGTTTTATGACGCTCCAGTAAAAAGTTACAAACATGTGTATGTTGCAAACTTTGATAGGTGTAGGACGTACCGTATAGAAGTTAGGGCCATTTGAAGTTTTATCAGTGTTTGATTTGGGACTCAAGGGGAGCATAGCTTTGAGCGATAGCTTAAATTGACAAGAGGCTCGAGTACTTTATTGTTACAAAATTTCAATGTTTTATGACACTCCAGTAAAGAGTTACAAGCACTTGTATGTTGCAAACTTTGATAAGTGTAGGACGTACCGTATATAAGTTAGGGCCATTTGAAGTTTTATAAGTGTTCAATTTGGGACTCAAGGGTAGCATAGCTTTGAGCGATAGCTTAAATTGACAAGAGGCTCAAGTACTTTATTGTTACAAAATTTCAAGGTTTTATGACGCTCCAGTAAAAAATTACAAGCATTTGTATGTTGCAAACTTTGATAAGTGTAGGACGTACCGAATATAAGTTAGGGCCATTTGAAGTTTTATAAGTGTTCAATTTGGGACTCAAGGGTAGCATAGCTTTGAGCGATAGCTTAAATTGACAAAAGGCTCGAGTACTTTATTGTTACAAAATTTCAAGGTTTTATGACGCTCCAGTAAAAAGTTACAAGCATTTGTAAGTTGCAAACTTTGATAGGTGTTGGACGTACCGTATAGAATTTAGGGCCATTTGAAGTTTGATCAGTGTTTGATTTAGGACGTGCGGAATAGAAGTTAGGTCCATTTGAAGTTTTATCATTGTTTGATTTGGGACTCAAGGGTAGTATAGCTTTGAGCGATAGCTTAAATTGACAAGAGGCTCGAGTACTTTATTGTTACAAAATTTCAAGGTTTTATGACGCACCAGTAAAAAGTTACAAACATTTGTATGTTGCAAAGTTTTATAGGTGTAGGGCGTACCGTATAGAAGTTAGGGCCATTTGAAGTTTTATCAGTGTTTGATCTGGGACTCAAGGGTAGCATAGCTTTGAGCGATAGCTTAAATTGACAAGAGGCTCGAGTTCTTTATTGTTACAAAATTTCAAGGTTTTATGACGCTCCAGTAAAAAATTACAAGCATTTGTATGTTGCAAAGTTTGATAAGTGTAGGACGTACCGAATATAACTTAGGGCCATTTGAAGTTTTATAAGTGTTCAATTTGGGACTCAAGGGTAGCATAGCTTTGAGCGATAGCTTAAATTGACAAAAGGCTCGAGTACTTTATTGTTACAAAATTTCAAGGTTTTATGACGCTCCAGTAAAAAATTACAAGCATTTGTATGTTGCAAACTTTGATAAGTGTAGGACGTACCGAATATAACTTAGGGCCATTTGAAGTTTTATAAGTGTTCAATTTGGGACTCAAGGGTAGCATAGCTTTGAGCGATAGCTTAAATTGACAAAAGGCTCGAGTACTTTATTGTTACAAAATTTCAAGGTTTTATGACGCTCCAGTAAAAAGTTACAAGCATTTGTAAGTTGCAAACTTTGATAGGTGTTGGACGTACCGTATAGAATTTAGGGCCATTTGAAGTTTGATCAGTGTTTGATTTGGGACTCAAAGGTAGCATAGCTTTGAGCGATAGCTTAAATTGACAAGAGGCTCGAGTACTTTATTGTTACAAAATTTCAAAGTTTTATGACGCTCCAGTAAAAAGTTACAAGCATTTGTAAGTTGCAAACTTTGATAGGTGTTGGACGTACCGTATAGAATTTAGGGCCATTTGAAGTTTTATCAGTGTTTGATTTGGGACTCAAGGGTAGCATAGCTTTCAGCGATAGCTTAAATTGGCAACAGGCTCGAGTACTTTATTGTTACAAAATTTCAAGGTTTTATGACGCTCCAGTAAATAGTTACGAGCATTTGTATGTTGCAAACTTTGATAGGTGTAGGACGTACCGTATAGATGTTAGGGACATTTGAAGTTTTTTCAGTGTTTAATTTGGGTCTCAAGGGTACCATAGCTTTGAGCGATAGCTTAAATTGACAAGAGGCTCGAGTACTTTATTGTTACAAAATTTCAAGGTTTTATGACGCTCCAGTAAAAAGTTACAAGCACTTGTATGTTGCAAACTTTGATAAGTGTAGGACGTACCGTATATAAGTTAGGGCCATTTGAAGTTTTATCAGTGTTTGATTTGGGACTCAAGGGAAGTATAGCTTTGAGCGATAGCTTAAATTGACAAAAGGCTCGAGTACTTTATTGTTACAAAATTTCAAGGTTTTATGACGCTCCAGTAAAAAGTTACAAGCACTTGTATGTTGCAAACATTGACAGGTGTAGGACGTACCGTATATAAGTTAGGGCCATTTGAAGTTTTATAAGTGTTCAATTTGGGACTCAAGAGTAGCATAGCTTTGAGCGATAGCTTAAATTGACAAGAGGCTCGAGTACTTTATTGTTACAAAATTTCAAGGGTTTATGACGCTCCAGTAAAAAGTTACAAGCATTTGTATGTTGCACACTTTGATAGGTGTAGGACGTACGGAATAGAAGTTAGGTCCATTTGAAGTTTTATCAGTGTTTGATTTGGGACTCAAGGGTAGTATAGCTTTGAGCGATAGCTTAAATTGACAAGAGGCTCGAGTACTTTATTGTTACAAAATTTCAAGGCTTTATGACGCACCAGTAAAAAGTTACAAGCATTTGTATGTTGCAAAGTTTGATAGGTGTAGGGCGTACCGTATATAAGTTAGGGCCATTTGAAGTTTTATCAGTGTTTGATCTGGGACACAAGGGTAGCATAGCTTTGAGCGATAGCTTAAATTGACAAGAGGCTCGAGTACTTTATTCTTACAAAATTTCAAGGTTTTATGACGCTCCAGTAGAAAGATATAAGCATTTGTATGTTGCAGACTTTGATAGGTGTAGGACGTACCGTATAGAAGTTAGGGCCATTTGAAGTTTTATAAGTGTTTGAATTGGGACTCAAGGGTAGCATAGCTTTGAGCGATAGCTTAAATTGACAAGAGGCTCGAGTACTTTATTCTTACAAAATTTCAAGGTTTTATGACGCTCCAGTAAAAAGTTATAAGCATTTGTATGTTGCAGACTTTGATAGGTGTAGGACGTACCGTATAGAAGTTAGGGTCATTTGAAGTTTTATAAGTGTTTGAATTGGGACTCAAGGGTAGCATAGCTTTGAGCGATAGCTTAAATTGACAAGAGGCTCGAGTATTTTTTTGTTACAAAATTTCAAGGTTTTATGACGCTCCAGTAAAAAGTTACAAACATTTGTATGTTGCAAACTTTGATAGGTGTAGGACGTACCGTATAGAAGTTAGGGCCATTTGAAGTTTTATCAGTGTTTGATTTGGGACTCAAGGGGAGCATAGCTTTGAGCGATAGCTTAAATTGACAAGAGGCTCGAGTACTTTATTGTTACAAAATTTCAAGGTTTTATGACACTCCAGTAAAGAGTTACAAGCACTTGTATGTTGCAAACTTTGATAAGTGTAGGACGTACCGTATATAAGTTAGGGCCATTTGAAGTTTTATAAGTGTTCAATTTGGGACTCAAGGGTAGCATAGCTTTGAGCGATAGCTTAAATTGACAAGAGGCTCAAGTACTTTATTGTTACAAAATTTCAAGGTTTTATGACGCTCCAGTAAAAAATTACAAGCATTTGTATGTTGCAAACTTTGATAAGTGTAGGACGTACCGAATATAAGTTAGGGCCATTTGAAGTTTTATAAGTGTTCAATTTGGGACTCAAGGGTAGCATAGCTTTGAGCGATAGCTTAAATTGACAAAAGGCTCGAGTACTTTATTGTTACAAAATTTCAAGGTTTTATGACGCTCCAGTAAAAAGTTACAAGCATTTGTAAGTTGCAAACTTTGATAGGTGTTGGACGTACCGTATAGAATTTAGGGCCATTTGAAGTTTGATCAGTGTTTGATTTAGGACGTGCGGAATAGAAGTTAGGGCCATTTGAAGTTTTATCATTGTTTGATTTGGGACTCAAGGGTAGTATAGCTTTGAGCGATAGCTTAAATTGACAAGAGGCTCGAGTACTTTATTGTTACAAAATTTCAAGGTTTTATGACGCACCAGTAAAAAGTTACAAACATTTGTATGTTGCAAAGTTTTATAGGTGTAGGGCGTACCGTATAGAAGTTAGGGCCATTTGAAGTTTTATCAGTGTTTGATCTGGGACTCAAGGGTAGCATAGCTTTGAGCGATAGCTTAAATTGACAAGAGGCTCGAGTACTTTATTGTTACAAAATTTCAAGGTTTTATGACGCTCCAGTAAAAAATTACAAGCATTTGTATGTTGCAAACTTTGATAAGTGTAGGACGTACCGAATATAACTTAGGGCCATTTGAAGTTTTATAAGTGTTCAATTTGGGACTCAAGGGTAGCATAGCTTTGAGCGATAGCTTAAATTGACAAAAGGCTCGAGTACTTTATTGTTACAAAATTTCAAGGTTTTATGACGCTCCAGTAAAAAATTACAAGCATTTGTATGTTGCAAACTTTGATAAGTGTAGGACGTACCGAATATAACTTAGGGCCATTTGAAGTTTTATAAGTGTTCAATTTGGGACTCAAGGGTAGCATAGCTTTGAGCGATAGCTTAAATTGACAAAAGGCTCGAGTACTTTATTGTTACAAAATTTCAAGGTTTTATGACGCTCCAGTAAAAAGTTCCAAGCATTTGTAAGTTGCAAACTTTGATAGGTGTTGGACGTACCGTATAGAATTTAGGGCCATTTGAAGTTTGATCAGTGTTTGATTTGGGACTCAAAGGTAGCATAGCTTTGAGCGATAGCTTAAATTGACAAGAGGCTCGAGTACTTTATTGTTACAAAATTTCAAAGTTTTATGACGCTCCAGTAAAAAGTTACAAGCATTTGTAAGTTGCAAACTTTGATAGGTGTTGGACGTACCGTATAGAATTTAGGGCCATTTGAAGTTTTATCAGTGTTTGATTTGGGACTCAAGGGTAGCATAGCTTTCAGCGATAGCTTAAATTGGCAACAGGCTCGAGTACTTTATTGTTACAAAATTTCAAGGTTTTATGACGCTCCAGTAAATAGTTACGAGCATTTGTATGTTGCAAACTTTGATAGGTGTAGGACGTACCATATAGATGTTAGGGACATTTGAAGTTTTTTCAGTGTTTAATTTGGGTCTCAAGGGTACCATAGCTTTGAGCGATAGCTTAAATTGACAAGAGGCTCGAGTACTTTATTGTTACAAAATTTCAAGGTTTTATGACGCTCCAGTAAAAAGTTACAAGCACTTGTATGTTGCAAACTTTGATAAGTGTAGGACGTACCGTATATAAGTTAGGGCCATTTGAAGTTTTATCAGTGTTTGATTTGGGACTCAAGGGAAGGATAGCTTTGAGCGATAGCTTAAATTGACAAAAGGCTCGAGTACTTTATTGTTACAAAATTTCAAGGTTTTATGACGCTCCAGTAAAAAGTTACAAGCACTTGTATGTTGCAAACATTGACAGGTGTAGGACGTACCGTATATAAGTTAGGGCCATTTGAAGTTTTATAAGTGTTCAATTTGGGACTCAAGGGTAGCATAGCTTTGAGCGATAGCTTAAATTGACAAGAGGCTCGAGTACTTTATTGTTACAAAATTTCAAGGGTTTATGACGCTCCAGTAAAAAGTTACAAGCATTTGTATGTTGCACACTTTGATAGGTGTAGGACGTACGGAATAGAAGTTAGGTCCATTTGAAGTTTTATCAGTGTTTGATTTGGGACTCAAGGGTAGTATAGCTTTGAGCGATAGCTTAAATTGACAAGAGGCTCGAGTACTTCATTGTTACAAAATTTCAAGGCTTTATGACGCACCAGTAAAAAGTTACAAGCATTTGTATGTTGCAAAGTTTGATAGGTGTAGGGCGTACCGTATATAAGTTAGGGCCATTTGAAGTTTTATCAGTGTTTGATCTGGGACACAAGGGTAGCATAGCTTTGAGCGATAGCTTAAATTGACAAGAGGCTCGAGTACTTTATTCTTACAACATTTCAAGGTTTTATGACGCTCCAGTAGAAAGTTATAAGCATTTGTATGTTGCAGACTTTGATAGGTGTAGGACGTACCGTATAGAAGTTAGGGCCATTTGAAGTTTTATAAGTGTTTGAATTGGGACTCAAGGGTAGCATAGCTTTGAGCGATAGCTTAAATTGACAAGAGGCTCGAGTATTTTTTTGTTAAAAAATTTCAAGGTTTTATGACGCTCCAGTAAAAAGTTACAAACATTTGTATGTTGCAAACTTTGATAGGTGTAGGACGTACCGTATAGAAGTTAGGGCCATTTGAAGTTTTATCAGTGTTTGATTTGGGACTCAAGGGGAGCATAGCTTTGAGCGATAGCTTAAATTGACAAGAGGCTCGAGTACTTTATTGTTACAAAATTTCAAGGTTTTATGACGCACCAGTAAAAAGTTACAAACATTTGTATGTTGCAAAGTTTTATAGGTGTAGGGCGTACCGTATAGAAGTTAGGGCCATTTGAAGTTTTATCAGTGTTTGATCTGGGACTCAAGGGTAGCATAGCTTTGAGCGATAGCTTAAATTGACAAGAGGCTCGAGTACTTTATTGTTACATAATTTCAAGGTTTTATGACGCTCCAGTAAAAAATTACAAGCATTTGTATGTTGCAAAATTTGATAAGTGTAGGACGTACCGAATATAACTTAGGGCCATTTGAAGTTTTTTAAGTGTTCAATTTGGGACTCAAGGGTAGCATAGCTTTGAGCGATTGCTTAAATTGACAAAAGGCTCGAGTACTTTATTGTTACAAAATTTCAAGGTTTTATGACGCTCCAGTAAAAAGTTACAAGCATTTGTAAGTTGCAAACTTTGATAGGTGTTGGACGTACCGTATAGAATTTAGAGCCATTTGAAGTTTGATCAGTGTTTGATTTGGGACTCAAAGGTAGCATAGCTTTGAGCGATAGCTTAAATTGACAAGAGGCTCGAGTACTTTATTGTTACAAAATTTCAAAGTTTTATGACGCTCCAGTAAAAAGTTACAAGCATTTGTAAGTTGCAAACTTTGATAGGTGTTGGACGTACCGTATAGAATTTAGGGCCATTTGAAGTTTTATCAGTGTTTGATTTGGGACTCAAGGGTAGCATAGCTTTCAGCGATAGCTTAAATTGACAACAGGCTCGAGTACTTTATTGTTACAAAATTTCAAGGTTTTATGACGCTCCAGTAAATAGTTACGAGCATTTGTATGTTGCAAACTTTGATAGGTGTAGGACGTACCGTATAGATGTTAGGGACATTTGAAGTTTTTTCAGTATTTAATTTGGGTCTCAAGGGTACCATAGCTTTGAGCGATAGCTTAAATTGACAAGAGGCTCGAGTACTTTATTGTTACAAAATTTCAAGGTTTTATGACGCTCCAGTAAAAAGTTACAAGCACTTGTATGTTGCAAACTTTGATAAGTGTAGGACGTACCGTATATAAGTTAGGGCCATTTGAAGTTGTATAAGTGTTCAATTTGGGACTCAAGGGTAGCATAGCTTTGAGCGATAGCTTAAATTGACAAAAGGCTCGAGTACTTTATTGTTACAAAATTTCAAGGTTTTATGACGCTCCAGTAAAAAGTTACATGCATTTGTATATTGCAAACTTTGACAGGTGTAGGACGTACCGTATAGAAGTTAGGGCCATTTGAAGTTTTATCAGTGTTTGATTTGGGACTCAAGGGTAGCATAGCTTTGAGCGATAGCTTAAATTGACAAGAGGCTCGAGTACTTTATTGTTACAAAATTTCAAAGTTTTAGGACGCTCCAGTAAAAAGTTACAAGCATTTGTAAGTTGCAAACTTTGATAGGTGTAGGACGTACCGTATAGAATTTAGGGCCATTTGAAGTTTTATCAGTGTTTGATGTGGGACTCAAGGGTAGCATAGCTTTGAGCGATAGCTTAAATTGACAAGAGGCTCGAGTACTTTATTGTTACAAAATTTCAAGGTTTTATGACGCTCCAGTAAAAAGTTACAAGCATTTGTATGTTGCACACTTTGATAGGTGTAGGACGTACGGTATAGAAGTTAGGTCCATTTGAAGTTTTATCAGTGTTTGATTTGTGACTCAAGGGTAGTATAGCTTTGAGCGATAGCTTAAATTGACAAGAGGCTCGAGCACTTTATTGTTACAAAATTTCAAGGCTTTATGACGCACCAGTAAAAAGTTACAAGCCTTTGTATGTTGCAAAGTTTGATAGGTGTAGGGCGTACCGTATAGAAGTTAGGGCCATTTGAAGTTTTATCAGTGTTTGATCTGGGACTCAAGGGTAGCATAGCTTTGAGCGATAGCTTAAATTGACAAGAGGCTCGAGTACTTTATTGTTACAAAATTTCAAGGTTTTATGACGCTCCAGTAAAAAGTTATAAGCATTTGTATGTTGCAGACTTTGATAGGTGTAGGACGTACCGTATAGAAGTTAGGGCCATTTGAAGTTTTATAAGTGTTTGATTTGGGACTCAAGGGTAGCATAGCCTTGAGCGATAGCTTAAATTGACAAGAGGCTCGAGTATTTTTTTGTTACAAAATTTCAAGGTTTTATGACGCTCCAGTAAAAAGTTACAAACATTTGTATGTTGCAAACTTTGATAGGTGTAGGACGTACCGTATAGAAGTTAGGGCCATTTGAAGTTTTATCAGTGTTTGATTTGGGACTTAAGGGGAGCATAGCTTTGAGCGATAGCTTAAATTGACAAGAGGCTCGAGTACTTTATTGTTACAAAATTTCAAGGTTTTATGACGCACCAGTAAAAAGTTACAAACATTTGTATGTTGCAAAGTTTTACAGGTGTAGGGCGTACCGTATAGAAGTTAGGGCCATTTGAAGTTTTATCAGTGTTTGATCTGGGACTCAAGGGTAGCATAGCTTTGAGCTATAGCTTAAATTGACAAGAGGCTCGAGTACTTTATTGTTACAAAATTTCAAGGTTTTATGACGCTCCAGTAAAAAGCTATAAGCATTTGTATGTTGCGGACTTTGATAGGTGTAGGACGTACCGTATAGAAGTTAGGGCCATTTGAAGTTTTATCAGTGTTTGATTTGGGACTCAAGGGTAGCATAGCTTTGAGCGATAGCTTAAATTGACAAGAGGCTCGAGTACTTTATTGTTACAAAATTTCAAGGTTTTATGACGCTCCAGTAAAAAGTTACAAGCACTTGTATGTTGCAAACTTTGATAAGTGTAGGACGTACCGTATATAAGTTAGGGCCATTTGAAGTTTTATAAGTGTTCAATTTGGGACTCAAGGGTAGCATAGCTTTGAGCGATAGCTTAAATTGACAAAAGGCTCGAGTACTTCATTGTTACAAAATTTCAAGGTTTTATGACGCTCCAGTAAAAAGTTACATGCATTTGTATGTTGCAAACTTCGACAGATGTATTACGTACCGTATAGAAGTTAGGGCCATTTGAAGTTTTATCAGTGTTTGATTTGGGACTCAAGGGTAGCATAGCTTTGAGCGATAGCTTAAATTGACAAGAGGCTCGAGTACTTTATTGTTACAAAATTTCAAAGTTTTATGACGCTCCAGTAAAAAGTTACAAGCATTTGTAAGTTGCAAACTTTGATAGGTGTAGGACGTACCGTATAGAATTTAGGGCCATTTGAAGTTTTATCAGTGTTTGATCTGGGACTCAAGGGTAGCATAGCTTTGAGCGATAGCTTAAATTGACAAGAGGCTCGAGTACTTTATTGTTACAAAATTTCAAGGTTTTATGACGCTCCAGTAAAAAGTTATAAGCATTTGTATGTTGCAGACTTTGATAGGTGTAGGACGTACCGTATAGAAGTTAGGGCCATTTGAAGTTTTATAAGTGTTTGGTTTGGGACTCAAGGGTAGCATAGCTTTGAGCGATAGCTTAAATTGACAAGAGGCTCGAGTATTTTTTTGTTACAAAATTTCAAGGTTTTATGACGCTCCAGTAAAAAGTTACAAACATTTGTATGTTGCAAACTTTGATAGGTGTAGGACGTACCGTATAGAAGTTAGGGCCATTTGAAGTTTTATCAGTGTTTGATTTGGGACTCAAGGGGAGCATAGCTTTGAGCGATAGCTTAAATTGACAAGAGGCTCGAGTACTTTATTGTTACAAAATTTCAAGGTTTTATGACGCTCCAGTAAAAAGTTACAAGCATTTGTATGTTGCAAACTTTGATAGGTGTAGGACGTACCGTAGAGAAGTTAGGGCCATTTGAAGTTTTATCAGTGTTCGATTTGGGACTCAAGGGTAGCAAAGCTTTGAGCGATAGCTTAAATTGACAAGAGGCTCGAGTACTTTATTGTTACAAAATTTCAAGGTTTTATGACGCTCCAGTAAAAAGTTACATGCATTGGTATGTTGCAAACTTTGATAGGTGTAGGACGTACCGTATAGAAGTTAGGGCCATTTGAAGTTTTATCAGTGTTTGATTCGGGACTCAAGGGTAGCATAGCTTTGAGCGATAGCTTAAATTGACAAGAGGCTCGAGTACTTTATTGTTACAAAATTTCAAGGTTTTATGACGCTCCAGTAAAAAGTTACAAGCATTTGTAAGTTGCAAACTTTGATAGGTGTAGGGCGTACCGTATAGAAGTTAGGGCCATTTGAAGTTTTATAAGTGTTTGATTTGGGACTCAAGGGTAGCATAGCTTTGAGCGATAGCTTAAATTGACAAGAGGCTCGAGTATTTTTTTGTTACAAAATTTCAAGGTTTTATGACGCTCCAGTAAAAAGTTACAAACATTTGTATGTTGCAAACTTTGATAGGTGTTGGACGTACCGTATAGAAGTTAGGGCCATTTGAAGTTTTATCAATGTTTGATTTGGGACTCAAGGGTAGCATAGCTTTGAGCGATAGCTTAAATTGACAAGAGGCTCGAGTACTTTATTGTTACAAAATTTCAAGGTTTTATGACGCACCAGTAAAAAGTTACAAACATTTGTATGTTGCAAAATTTTATAGGTGTAGGGCGTACCGTATAGAAGTTAGGGCCATTTGAAGTTTTATCAGTGTTTGATCTGGGACTCAAGGGTAGCATAGCTTTGAGCGATAGCTTAAATTGGCAAGAGGCTCGAGTACTTTATTGTTACAAAATTTCAAGGTTTTATGACGCTCCAGTAAAAAGTTATAAGCATTTGTATGTTGCAGACTTTGATAGGTGTAGGACATACCGTATAGAAGTTAGGGCCATTTGAAGTTTTATCAGTGTTTGATTTGGGTCTCAAGGGTAGCATAGCTTTGAGCGATAGCTTAAATTGACAAGAGGCTCGAGTACTGTATTGTTACAAAATTTCAAGGTTTTATGACGCTCCAGTAAATAGATACGAGCATTTGTATGTTGCAAACTTTGATAGGTGTAGGACGTACCGTATATAAGTTAGGGACATTTGAAGTTTTTTCAGTGTTTAATTTGGGTCTCAAGGGTACCATAGCTTTGAGCGATAGCTTAAATTTACAAGAGGCTCGAGTACTTTATTGTTACAAAATTTCAAGGTTTTATGACGCTCCAGTAAAAAGTTACAACCATTTGTATGTTGCAAACTTCGACAGGTGTATTACGTACCGTATAGAAGTTAGGGCCATTTGAAGTTTTATCAGTGTTTGATTTGGGACTCAAGGGTAGCATAGCTTTGAGCGATAGCTTAAATTGACAAGAGGCTCGAGTACTTTATTGTTACAAAATTTCAAAGTTTTATGACGCTCCAGTAAAAAGTTACATGCATTTGTATGTAACAACTTTTGATAGGTGTAGGACGTACCGTATAGAAGTTAGGGCCACTTGAAGTTTTATCAGTGTTTGATTTGGGACTCAAAGGTAGCATAGCTTTGAGCGATAGCTTAAATTGAGAAGAGGCTCGAGTACTTTATTGTTACAAAATTTCAAGGTTTTATGACGCTCCAGTAAAAAGTTCCAAGCATTTGTATGTTGCAAACTTTGATAGGTGTAGGACGTACCGTATAGAAGTTAGGGCCATTTGAAGTTTTATCAGTGTTCGATTTGGGACTCAAGGGTAGCATAGCTTTGAGCGATAGCTTAAATTGACAAGAGGCTCGATTACTTTATTGTTACAAAATTTCAAGGTTTTATGACGCTCCAGTAAAAAGTTACATGCATTTGTATGTTGCAAACTTTGAACGGTGTAGGACGTACCGTATAGAAGTTAGAGATATTTGAAGTTTTATCAGTGTTTGATTTGAGACTCAAGGGTAGCATAGCTTTGAGCGATATCTTAAATTGACAAGAGGC
Organism: Clusia tigrina; assembly: GCA_920105625.2. Taxonomy (NCBI): domain Eukaryota; kingdom Metazoa; phylum Arthropoda; class Insecta; order Diptera; family Clusiidae; genus Clusia; species Clusia tigrina. The sequence goes on along the minus strand of OV050033.1, from coordinate 106,655,202 downwards.
TCGAGTACTTTATTGTTACAAAATTTCAAGATTTTATGACGCTCCAGTAAAAAGTTACAAGCATTTGTATGTTGCAATCTTTAATAGGTGTAGGACGTACCGTATAGAAGCTAGGGCCATTTGAAGTTTTATCAGTGTTTGATTTGGGACTCAAGGGTAGCATAGCTTTGAGCGATAGCTTAAATTGACAAGAGGCTCGAGTACTTTATTGTTACAAAATTTCAAGGTTTTATGACGCGCCAGTAAAAAGTTACATCCATTTGTATGTTGGAAACTTTGAAAGGTGTAGGACGTACCGTATAGGAGTTAGGGCCATTTGATGTTTTATCAGTGTTTGAATTGGGACTCAAGGGTAGTATAGCTTTGAGCGATAGCTTAAATCGACAAGAGGCTCGAGTACCTTATTGTTACAAAATTTCAAGTTTTTATGACGCTCCAGTAATAAGTTGCAAGCATGTGTATGTTGCAAACTTTGATAGATGTAGGACGTACCGTACAGAAGTTAGGGCCATTTGAAGTTTTATCAGTGTTTGATTTGGGACTCAAGGGTAGCATAGCTTTGAGCGATAGCTTAAATTGACAAAAGGCTCGAGTACTTTATTGTTACAAAATTTCAAGGTTTTATGACGCTCCAGTAAAAAGTTACAAGCATTTGTATGTTGCAAACTTTGATAGGTGCAGGACGTACCGTATAGAAGTTAAAGCCATTTGAAGTTTTATCAGTGTTTGATTCGGGACTCAAGGTTAGCATAGCTTTGAGCGATAGCTTAAATTGACAAGAGGCTCGAGTACTTTATTGTTACAAAATTTCAAGGTTCTATGACGCTCCAGTAAAAAGTTACATGCATTTGTATGTTGCAAACTTTGACAGGTGTTGGACGTACCGTATAGAAGTTAGGGCCATTTGAAGTTTTATCAGTGTTTGATTCGGGACTCAAGGGTAGCATAGGTTTGAGCGATAGCTTAAATTGACAAGAGGCTCGAGTACTTTATTGTTACAAATTTTCAAGGTTGTATGACGCTCCAGTAAAAAGTTACAAGCATTTGTATGTTGGAAACTTTGATAGGTGTAGGACGTACCGTATAGAAGTTAGGGTCATTTGAAGTTTTATCAGTGTTTGATTTGGGACTCAAGGGTAGCATAGCTTTGAGCGATAGCTTAAATTGACAAGAGGCTCGAGTACTTTATCGTTACAAAATTTCAAGGTTTTATGACGCTTCAGTAAAAAATTACAAGCATTTGTATGTTGCAAACTTTGATAGGTGTAGGACGTACCGTATAGAAGTTAGGGCCATTTGAAGTTTTATCAGTGTTTAATTTGAGATTCAAGGATAGCATAGCTTTGAGCGATAACTTAAATTGACAAGAGGCTCGAGTACTTTATTGTTACAAAATTTCAAGATTTTATGACGCTCCAGTAAAAAGTTACAAGCATTTGTATGTTGCAAACTTTGATAGGTGTAGGACGTACCGTATAGAAGTTTGGGCCATTTGAAGTTTTATCAGTGTTCGATTTGGGACTCAAGGGTAGCATAGCTTTCAGCGATAGCTTAAATTGACAACAGGCTCGAGTACTTTATTGTTACAAAATTTCAAGGTTTTATGGCGCTCCAGTAAAAAGTTACAAGCATTTGTATGTTGCACACTTTGATAGGTGTAGGACGTACGGTATAGAAGTTAGGTCCATTTGAAGTTTTATCAGTGTTTGATTTGGGACTCAAGGGAAGTATAGCTTTGAGCGATAGCTTAAATTGACAAGAGGCTCGAGTACTTTATTGTTACAAAATTTCAAGGTTTTATGACGCTCCAGTAAATAGTTACGAGCATTTGTATGTTGCAAACTTTGATAGGTGTAGGACGTACCGTATATAAGTTAGGGCCATTTGAAGTTTTATCAGTGTTTGATTTGGGACTCAAGGGTAGCATAGCTTTGAGCGATAGCTTAAATTGACAAGAGGCTCGAGTACTTTATTGTTACAAAATTTCAAGGTTTTATGACGCGCCAGTGAAAAGTTACATCCATTTGTATGTTGGAAACTTTGATAGGTGTAGGACGTACCGTATAGGAGTTAGGGCCATTTGATGTTTTATCAGTGTTTGATTTGGGACTCAAGGTTAGCATAGCTTTGAGCGATAGCTTAAATTGACAAGAGGCTCGAGTACTTTATTGTTACAAAATTTCAAGGTTTTATGACGCTCCAGTAAAAAGTTACAAGCATTTGTATGTTGGAAACTTTGATATGTGTAGGACGTACCGTATAGAAGTTAGGGCCATTTGAAGTTTTATCATTGTTTGATTTGGGACTCATGGGTAGCATAGCTTTGAGCGATAGCTTAAATTGACAAGAGGCTCGAGTACTTTTTCGTTACAAAATTTCAAGGTTTTATGACGCTTCAGTAAAAAGTTACAAGCATTTGTATGTTGCAAACTTTGATAGGTGTAGGACATACCGTATAGAAGTTAGGGCCATTTGAAGTTTTATCAGTGTTTGATTTGAGACTCAAGGGTAGCATAGCTTTGAGCGATAACTTAAATTGACAAGAGGCTCGAGTACTTTATTGTTACAAAATTTCAAGGTTTTATGACGCTCCAGTAAAAAGTTACAAGCATTTGTATGTTGCAATCTTTAATAGGTGTAGGATGTACCGTATAGAAGCTAGGGCCATTTGAAGTTTTATCAGTGTTTGATTTGGGACTCAAGGGTAGTATAGCTTTGAGCGATAGCTTAAATCGACAAGAGGCTCGAGTACTTTATTGTTACAAAATTTCAAGTTTTTATGACGCTCCAGTAATAAGTTACAAGCATGTGTATGTTGCAAACTTTGATAGGTGTAGGACGTACCGTATAGAAGTTAGGGCCATTTGAAGTTTTATCAGTGTTTGATTTGGGACTCAAGGGTAGCATAGCTTTGAGCGATAACTTAAATTGACAAGAGGCTCGAGTACTTTATTGTTACAAAATTTCAAGGTTTTATGACGCTCCAGTAAAAAGTTACAAGCATTTGTATGTTGCAAACTTTGATAGGTGCAGGACGTACCGTATAGAAGTTAAGGCCAGTTGAAGTTTTATCAGTGTTCGATTTGGGACTCAAGGGTAGCATAGCTTTGAGCGATAGCTTAAATTGACAAGAGGCTCGAGTACTTTATTGTTACAAAATTTCAAGGTTTTATGACGCTCCAGTAAAAAGTTACATGCATTTGTATGTTGCAAACTTTGATAGGTGTAGGACGTACCGTATAGAAGTTAGGGCAATTTGAAGTTTTATCAGTGTTTGATTCGGGACTCAAGGGTAGCATAGCTTTTAGCGATAGCTTAAATTGACAAGAGGCTCGAGTTCTTTATTGTAAAAAAATTTCAAGGTTTTATGACGCTCCAGTAAAAAGTTACAAGCATTTGTATGTTGGAAACTTTGATAGGTGTAGGACGTACCATATAGAAGTTAGGGCCATTTGAAGTTTTATCAGTGTTTGATTTGGGACTCAAAGGTAGCATAGCTATGAGCGATAGCTTAAATTGACAAGAGGCTCGAGTACTTTATCGTTACAAAATTTCAAGGCTTTATGACGCTTCAGTAAAAAGTTACAAGCATTTGTATGTTGCAAATTTTGATAGGTGTAGGATGTACCGTATAGAATCTAGGGCCATTTGAAGTTTTATCAGTGTTTGATTTGGGACTCAAGGGTAGCATAGCTTTGAGCGATGGCTTAAATTGACAAGAGGCTCGAGTACTTTATTGTTACAAAATTTCAAGGTTTTATGACGCGCCAGTAAAAAGTTACATCCATTTGTATGTTGCAAACTTTGATAGGTGTAGGACGTACCGTATAGAAGTTAGGGCCATTTTAAGTTTTATCAGTGTTTGATTTGGGACTCAAGGGTAGTATAGCTTTGAGCGATAGCTTAAATCGACAAGAGGCTCGAGTACTTTATTGTTACAAAATTTCAAGTTTTTATGACGCTCCAGTAATAAGTTACAAGCATGTGTATGTTGCAAACTTTGATAGATGTAGGACGTACCGTATAGAAGTTAGGGCCATTTGAAGTTTTATCAGTGTTTGATTTGGGACTCAAGGGTAGTATAGCTTTGAACGATAGCTGAAATTGACAAGAGGCTCGAGTACTTCATTGTTACAAAATTTCAAGGTTTTATGACGCTCCTGTAAAAAGTTACAAGCATTTGTATGTTGCAAACTTTGTTAGGTGTACGACGTACCGTATGGAAGTTAGGGCCATTTGAAGTTTTATCAGTGATTGATTTGGGACTAAAAGGTAGCATAGCTTTGAGCGATAGCTTAAATTGACAAGAGGCTCGAGTACTTTATTGTTACAAAATTTCAAGGTTTTATGACGCTCCAGTAAAAAGTTACAAGCATTTGAATTTTGCAAACTTTGATAGGTGTAGGACGTACCGTATAGAAGTTAGGGCCATTTGAAGTTTTATCAGTGTTTGATTCGGGACTCAAGGGTAGCATAGCTTTTAGCGATAGCTTAAATTGACAAGAGGCTCGAGTATTTTATTGTAAAAAAATTTCAAGGTTCTATGACGCTCCAGTAAAAAGTTACATGCATTTGTATGCTGCAAACTTTGACAGGTGTAGGACGTACCATATAGAAGTTAGGGCCATTTGAAGTTTTATCAGTGTTTGATTTGGGACTCAAGGGTGGCATAGCTTTGAGCGATAGCTTAAATTGACAAGAGGCTCGAGTACTTTATCGTTACAAAATTTCAAGGCTTTATGACGCTTCAGTAAAAAGTTACAAGCATTTGTATCTTGCAAATTTTGATAGGTGTAGGACGTACCGTATAGAAGCTAGGGCCATTTGAAGTTTTATCAGTGTTTGATTTGGGACTCAAGGGTAGCATAGCTTTGAGCGATAGCTTAAATTGACAAGAGGCTAGAGTACTTTATTGTTACAAAATTTCAAGTTTTTATGACGCGCCAGTAAAAAGTTACATCCATTTGTATGTTGCAAACTGTGATAGGTGTAGGACGTACCGTATAGAAGTTAGGGCCATTTGAAGTTTTATCAGTGTTTGATTTGGGACTCAAGGGTTGTATAGCTTTGAGCGATAGCTTAAATCGACAAGAGGCTCGAGTACTTTATTGTTACAAAATTTCAAGTTTTTATGACGCTCCAGTAATAAGTTACAAGCATGTGTATGTTGCAAACTTTGATAGGTGTACGACGTACCGTATGGAAGTTAGGGCCATTTGAAGTTTTATCAGTGTTTGATTTGGGACTAAAAGGTAGCATAGCTTTGAGCGATAGCTTAAATTGACAAGAGGCTCGAGTACTTTATTGTTACAAAATTTCAAAGTTTTATGACGCTCCAGTAAAAAGTTACAAGCATTTGTATGTTGCAAACTTTCATAGGTGTAGGACGTACCGTATAGAAGTTAGGGCCATTTGAAGTTTTATCAGTGTTCGATTTGGGACTCAAGGGTAGCATAGCTTTGAGCGATAGCTTAAATTGACAAGAGGCTCGAGTACTTTATTGTTACAAAATTTCAAGGTTTTATGACGCTCCAGTAAAAAGTTACATGCATTTGTATGTTGCAAACTTTGATAGGTGTAGGACGTACCGTATAGAAGTTAGGGCCATTTGAAGTTTTATCAGTGTTTGATTCGGGTCTCAAGGGTAGCATAGCTTTGAGCGATAGCTTAAATTGACAAGAGGCTCGAGTACTTTATTGTTACAAAATTTCAAAGTTTTATGACGCTCCAGTAAAAAGTTACAAGCATTTGTAAGTTGCAAACTTTGATAGGTGTAGGGCGTACCGTATAGAAGTTAGGGACATTTGAAGTTTTATCAGTGTTTGATCTGGGACTCAAGGGTAGCATAGCTTTGAGCGATAGCTTAAATTGACAAGAGGCGCGAGTACTTTATTGTTACAAAATTTCAAGGTTTTATGACGCTCCAGTAAAAAGTTATAAGCATTTGTATGTTGCAGACTGTGATAGGTGTAGGACGTACCGTATGGAAGTTAGGGCCATTTGAAGTTTTATAAGTGTTTGATTGGGGACTCAAGGGTAGCATAGCTTTGAGCGATAGCTTAAATTGACAAGAGGCTCGAGTATTTTTTTGTTACAAAATTTCAAGGTTTTATGACGCTCCAGTAAAAAGTTACAAACATTTGTATGTTGCAAACTTTGATAGGTGTAGGACGTACCGTATAGAATTTAGGGCCATTTGAAGTTTTATCAATGTTTGATTTGGGACTCAAGGGTAGCATAGCTTTGAGCGATAGCTTAAATTGACAAGAGGCTCGAGTACTTTATTGTTTCAAAATTTCAAGGTTTTATGACGCACCAGTAAAAAGTTACAAACATTTGTATGTTGCAAAATTTTATAGGTGTAGGGCGTACCGTATAGAAGTTAGGGCCATTTGAAGTTTTATCAGTGTTTGATCTGGGACTCAAGGGTAGCATAGCTTTTAGCGATAGCTTAAATTGACAAGAGGCTCGAGTATTTTATTGTAAAAAATTTCAAGGTTCTATGACGCTCCAGTAAAAAGTTACATGCATTTGTATGTTGCAAACTTTGACAGGTGTAGGACGTACCATATAGAAGTTAGGGCCATTTGAAGTTTTATCAGTGTTTGATTTGGGACTCAAGGGTAGCATAGCTTTGAGCGATAGCTTAAATTGACAAGAGGCTCGAGTACTTTATCGTTACAAAATTTCAAGGCTTTATGACGCTTCAGTAAAAAGTTACAAGCATTTGTATCTTGCAAATTTTGATAGGTGTAGGACGTACCGTATAGAAGCTAGAGATATTTGAAGTTTTATCAGTGTTTGATTCGGGACTCAAGGGTAGCATAGCTGTGAGCGATAGCTTAAATTGACAAGAGGCTCGAGTACTTTATTGTTACAAAATTTCAAGGTTGTATGACGCTCCAGTAAAAAGTTACAAGCATTTGTAAGTTGGAAACTTTGATAGGTGTAGGACGTACCGTATAGAAGTTAGGGCCATTTGAAGTTTTATCAGTGTTTGATTTGGGACTCAAGGGTAGCATAGCTTTAAGCGATAGCTTAAATTGACAAGAGGCTCGAGTACTTTATCGTTACAAAATTTCAAGGTTTTATGACGCTTCAGTAAAAAGTTACAAGCATTTGTATGTTGCAAACTTTGATAGGTGTAGGACGTACCGTATAGAAGTTAGGGCCATTTGAAGTTTTATCAGTGTTTGATTTGAGACTCAAGGGTAGCATAGCTTTGAGCGATATCTTAAATTGACAAGAGGCTCGAGTACTTTATTGTTACAAAATTTCAAGATTTTATGACGCTCCAGTAAAAAGTTACAAGCATTTGTATGTTGCAATCTTTAATAGGTGTAGGACGTACCGTATAGAAGCTAGGGCCATTTGAAGTTTTATCAGTGTTTGATTTGGGACTCAAGGGTAGCATAGCTTTGAGCGATAGCTTAAATTGACAAGAGGCTCGAGTACTTTATTGTTACAAAATTTCAAGGTTTTATGACGCGCCAGTAAAAAGTTACATCCATTTGTATGTTGGAAACTTTGAAAGGTGTAGGACGTACCGTATAGGAGTTAGGGCCATTTGATGTTTTATCAGTGTTTGAATTGGGACTCAAGGGTAGTATAGCTTTGAGCGATAGCTTAAATCGACAAGAGGCTCGAGTACCTTATTGTTACAAAATTTCAAGTTTTTATGACGCTCCAGTAATAAGTTGCAAGCATGTGTATGTTGCAAACTTTGATAGATGTAGGACGTACCGTACAGAAGTTAGGGCCATTTGAAGTTTTATCAGTGTTTGATTTGGGACTCAAGGGTAGCATAGCTTTGAGCGATAGCTTAAATTGACAAAAGGCTCGAGTACTTTATTGTTACAAAATTTCAAGGTTTTATGACGCTCCAGTAAAAAGTTACAAGCATTTGTATGTTGCAAACTTTGATAGGTGCAGGACGTACCGTATAGAAGTTAAAGCCATTTGAAGTTTTATCAGTGTTTGATTCGGGACTCAAGGTTAGCATAGCTTTGAGCGATAGCTTAAATTGACAAGAGGCTCGAGTACTTTATTGTTACAAAATTTCAAGGTTCTATGACGCTCCAGTAAAAAGTTACATGCATTTGTATGTTGCAAACTTTGACAGGTGTTGGACGTACCGTATAGAAGTTAGGGCCATTTGAAGTTTTATCAGTGTTTGATTCGGGACTCAAGGGTAGCATAGGTTTGAGCGATAGCTTAAATTGACAAGAGGCTCGAGTACTTTATTGTTACAAATTTTCAAGGTTGTATGACGCTCCAGTAAAAAGTTACAAGCATTTGTATGTTGGAAACTTTGATAGGTGTAGGACGTACCGTATAGAAGTTAGGGTCATTTGAAGTTTTATTACTGTTTGATTTGGGACTCAAGGGTAGCATAGCTTTGAGCGATTGCTTAAATTGACAAGAGGCTCGAGTACTTTATCGTTACAAAATTTCAAGGTTTTATGACGCTTCAGTAAAAAATTACAAGCATTTGTATGTTGCAAACTTTGATAGGTGTAGGACGTACCGTATAGAAGTTAGGGCCATTTGAAGTTTTATCAGTGTTTAATTTGAGATTCAAGGATAGCATAGCTTTGAGCGATAACTTAAATTGACAAGAGGCTCGAGTACTTTATTGTTACAAAATTTCAAGATTTTATGACGCTCCAGTAAAAAGTTACAAGCATTTGTATGTTGCAAACTTTGATAGGTGTAGGACGTACCGTATAGAAGTTTGGGCCATTTGAAGTTTTATCAGTGTTCGATTTGGGACTCAAGGGTAGCATAGCTTTCAGCGATAGCTTAAATTGACAACAGGCTCGAGTACTTTATTGTTACAAAATTTCAAGGTTTTATGGCGCTCCAGTAAAAAGTTACAAGCATTTGTATGTTGCACACTTTGATAGGTGTAGGACGTACGGTATAGAAGTTAGGTCCATTTGAAGTTTTATCAGTGTTTGATTTGGGACTCAAGGGAAGTATAGCTTTGAGCGATAGCTTAAATTGACAAGAGGCTCGAGTACTTTATTGTTACAAAATTTCAAGGTTTTATGACGCTCCAGTAAATAGTTACGAGCATTTGTATGTTGCAAACTTTGATAGGTGTAGGACGTACCGTAGAGAAGTTAGGGCCATTTGAAGTTTTATCAGTGTTTGATTTGGGACTCAAGGGTAGCATAGCTTTGAGCGATAGCTTAAATTGACAAGAGGCTCGAGTACTTTATTGTTACAAAATTTCAAGGTTTTATGACGCGCCAGTGAAAAGTTACATCCATTTGTATGTTGGAAACTTTGATAGGTGTAGGACGTACCGTATAGGAGTTAGGGCCATTTGATGTTTTATCAGTGTTTGATTTGGGACTCAAGGTTAGCATAGCTTTGAGCGATAGCTTAAATTGACAAGAGGCTCGAGTACTTTATTGTTACAAAATTTCAAGGTTTTATGACGCTCCAGTAAAAAGTTACAAGCATTTGTATGTTGGAAACTTTGATATGTGTAGGACGTACCGTATAGAAGTTAGGGCCATTTGAAGTTTTATCAGTGTTTGATTTGGGACTCAAGGGTAGCATAGCTTTGAGCGATAGCTTAAATTGACAAGAGGCTCGAGTACTTTTTCGTTACAAAATTTCAAGGTTTTATGACGCTTCAGTAAAAAGTTACAAGCATTTGTATGTTGCAAACTTTGATAGGTGTAGGACATACCGTATAGAAGTTAGGGCCATTTGAAGTTTTATCAGTGTTTGATTTGAGACTCAAGGGTAGCATAGCTTTGAGCGATAACTTAAATTGACAAGAGGCTCGAGTACTTTATTGTTACAAAATTTCAAGGTTTTATGACGCTCCAGTAAAAAGTTACAAGCATTTGTATGTTGCAATCTTTAATAGGTGTAGGATGTACCGTATAGAAGCTAGGGCCATTTGAAGTTTTATCAGTGTTTGATTTGGGACTCAAGGGTAGTATAGCTTTGAGCGATAGCTTAAATCGACAAGAGGCTCGAGTACTTTATTGTTACAAAATTTCAAGTTTTTATGACGCTCCAGTAATAAGTTACAAGCATGTGTATGTTGCAAACTTTGATAGGTGTAGGACGTACCGTATAGAAGTTAGGGCCATTTGAAGTTTTATCAGTGTTTGAATTGGGACTCAAGGGTAGTATAGCTTTGAGCGATAGCTTAAATCGACAAGAGGCTCGAGTACCTTATTGTTACAAAATTTCAAGTTTTTATGACGCTCCAGTAATAAGTTGCAAGCATGTGTATGTTGCAAACTTTGATAGGTGTACGACGTACCGTATGGAAGTTAGGGCCATTTGAAGTTTTATCAGTGTTTGATTTGGGACTAAAAGGTAGCATAGCTTTGAGCGATAGCTTAAATTGACAAGAGGCTCGAGTACTTTATTGTTACAAAATTTCAAAGTTTTATGACGCTCCAGTAAAAAGTTACAAGCATTTGTATGTTGCAAACTTTCATAGGTGTAGGACGTACCGTATAGAAGTTAGGGCCATTTGAAGTTTTATCAGTGTTCGATTTGGGACTCAAGGGTAGCATAGCTTTGAGCGATAGCTTAAATTGACAAGAGGCTCGAGTACTTTATTGTTACAAAATTTCAAGGTTTTATGACGCTCCAGTAAAAAGTTACATGCATTTGTATGTTGCAAACTTTGATAGGTGTAGGACGTACCGTATAGAAGTTAGGGCCATTTGAAGTTTTATCAGTGTTTGATTCGGGTCTCAAGGGTAGCATAGCTTTGAGCGATAGCTTAAATTGACAAGAGGCTCGAGTACTTTATTGTTACAAAATTTCAAAGTTTTATGACGCTCCAGTAAAAAGTTACAAGCATTTGTAAGTTGCAAACTTTGATAGGTGTAGGGCGTACCGTATAGAAGTTAGGGACATTTGAAGTTTTATCAGTGTTTGATCTGGGACTCAAGGGTAGCATAGCTTTGAGCGATAGCTTAAATTGACAAGAGGCGCGAGTACTTTATTGTTACAAAATTTCAAGGTTTTATGACGCTCCAGTAAAAAGTTATAAGCATTTGTATGTTGCAGACTGTGATAGGTGTAGGACGTACCGTATGGAAGTTAGGGCCATTTGAAGTTTTATAAGTGTTTGATTGGGGACTCAAGGGTAGCATAGCTTTGAGCGATAGCTTAAATTGACAAGAGGCTCGAGTATTTTTTTGTTACAAAATTTCAAGGTTTTATGACGCTCCAGTAAAAAGTTACAAACATTTGTATGTTGCAAACTTTGATAGGTGTAGGACGTACCGTATAGAATTTAGGGCCATTTGAAGTTTTATCAATGTTTGATTTGGGACTCAAGGGTAGCATAGCTTTGAGCGATAGCTTAAATTGACAAGAGGCTCGAGTACTTTATTGTTTCAAAATTTCAAGGTTTTATGACGCACCAGTAAAAAGTTACAAACATTTGTATGTTGCAAAATTTTATAGGTGTAGGGCGTACCGTATAGAAGTTAGGGCCATTTGAAGTTTTATCAGTGTTTGATCTGGGACTCAAGGGTAGCATAGCTTTTAGCGATAGCTTAAATTGACAAGAGACTCGAGTATTTTATTGTAAAAAATTTCAAGGTTCTATGACGCTCCAGTAAAAAGTTACATGCATTTGTATGTTGCAAACTTTGACAGGTGTAGGACGTACCATATAGAAGTTAGGGCCATTTGAAGTTTTATCAGTGTTTGATTTGGGACTCAAGGGTAGCATAGCTTTGAGCGATAGCTTAAATTGACAAGAGGCTCGAGTACTTTATCGTTACAAAATTTCAAGGCTTTATGACGCTTCAGTAAAAAGTTACAAGCATTTGTATCTTGCAAATTTTGATAGGTGTAGGACGTACCGTATAGAAGCTAGAGATATTTGAAGTTTTATCAGTGTTTGATTCGGGACTCAAGGGTAGCATAGCTGTGAGCGATAGCTTAAATTGACAAGAGGCTCGAGTACTTTATTGTTACAAAATTTCAAGGTTGTATGACGCTCCAGTAAAAAGTTACAAGCATTTGTAAGTTGGAAACTTTGATAGGTGTAGGACGTACCGTATAGAAGTTAGGGCCATTTGAAGTTTTATCAGTGTTTGATTTGGGACTCAAGGGTAGCATAGCTTTAAGCGATAGCTTAAATTGACAAGAGGCTCGAGTACTTTATCGTTACAAAATTTCAAGGTTTTATGACGCTTCAGTAAAAAGTTACAAGCATTTGTATGTTGCAAACTTTGATAGGTGTAGGACGTACCGTATAGAAGTTAGGGCCATTTGAAGTTTTATCAGTGTTTGATTTGAGACTCAAGGGTAGCATAGCTTTGAGCGATATCTTAAATTGACAAGAGGCTCGAGTACTTTATTGTTACAAAATTTCAAGATTTTATGACGCTCCAGTAAAAAGTTACAAGCATTTGTATGTTGCAATCTTTAATAGGTGTAGGACGTACCGTATAGAAGCTAGGGCCATTTGAAGTTTTATCAGTGTTTGATTTGGGACTCAAGGGTAGCATAGCTTTGAGCGATAGCTTAAATTGACAAGAGGCTCGAGTACTTTATTGTTACAAAATTTCAAGGTTTTATGACGCGCCAGTAAAAAGTTACATCCATTTGTATGTTGGAAACTTTGAAAGGTGTAGGACGTACCGTATAGGAGTTAGGGCCATTTGATGTTTTATCAGTGTTTGAATTGGGACTCAAGGGTAGTATAGCTTTGAGCGATAGCTTAAATCGACAAGAGGCTCGAGTACCTTATTGTTACAAAATTTCAAGTTTTTATGACGCTCCAGTAATAAGTTGCAAGCATGTGTATGTTGCAAACTTTGATAGATGTAGGACGTACCGTACAGAAGTTAGGGCCATTTGAAGTTTTATCAGTGTTTGATTTGGGACTCAAAGGTAGCATAGCTTTGAGCGATAGCTTAAATTGACAAAAGGCTCGAGTACTTTATTGTTACAAAATTTCAAGGTTTTATGACGCTCCAGTAAAAAGTTACAAGCATTTGTATGTTGCAAACTTTGATAGGTGCAGGACGTACCGTATAGAAGTTAAAGCCATTTGAAGTTTTATCAGTGTTTGATTCGGGACTCAAGGTTAGCATAGCTTTGAGCGATAGCTTAAATTGACAAGAGGCTCGAGTACTTTATTGTTACAAAATTTCAAGGTTCTATGACGCTCCAGTAAAAAGTTACATGCATTTGTATGTTGCAAACTTTGACAGGTGTTGGACGTACCGTATAGAAGTTAGGGCCATTTGAAGTTTTATCAGTGTTTGATTCGGGACTCAAGGGTAGCATAGGTTTGAGCGATAGCTTAAATTGACAAGAGGCTCGAGTACTTTATTGTTACAAATTTTCAAGGTTGTATGACGCTCCAGTAAAAAGTTACAAGCATTTGTATGTTGGAAACTTTGATAGGTGTAGGACGTACCGTATAGAAGTTAGGGTCATTTGAAGTTTTATCAGTGTTTGATTTGGGACTCAAGGGTAGCATAGCTTTGAGCGATAGCTTAAATTGACAAGAGGCTCGAGTACTTTATCGTTACAAAATTTCAAGGTTTTATGACGCTTCAGTAAAAAATTACAAGCATTTGTATGTTGCAAACTTTGATAGGTGTAGGACGTACCGTATAGAAGTTAGGGCCATTTGAAGTTTTATCAGTGTTTAATTTGAGATTCAAGGATAGCATAGCTTTGAGCGATAACTTAAATTGACAAGAGGCTCGAGTACTTTATTGTTACAAAATTTCAAGATTTTATGACGCTCCAGTAAAAAGTTACAAGCATTTGTATGTTGCAAACTTTGATAGGTGTAGGACGTACCGTATAGAAGTTTGGGCCATTTGAAGTTTTATCAGTGTTCGATTTGGGACTCAAGGGTAGCATAGCTTTCAGCGATAGCTTAAATTGACAACAGGCTCGAGTACTTTATTGTTACAAAATTTCAAGGTTTTATGGCGCTCCAGTAAAAAGTTACAAGCATTTGTATGTTGCACACTTTGATAGGTGTAGGACGTACGGTATAGAAGTTAGGTCCATTTGAAGTTTTATCAGTGTTTGATTTGGGACTCAAGGGAAGTATAGCTTTGAGCGATAGCTTAAATTGACAAGAGGCTCGAGTACTTTATTGTTACAAAATTTCAAGGTTTTATGACGCTCCAGTAAATAGTTACGAGCATTTGTATGTTGCAAACTTTGATAGGTGTAGGACGTACCGTATATAAGTTAGGGCCATTTGAAGTTTTATCAGTGTTTGATTTGGGACTCAAGGGTAGCATAGCTTTGAGCGATAGCTTAAATTGACAAGAGGCTCGAGTACTTTATTGTTACAAAATTTCAAGGTTTTATGACGCGCCAGTGAAAAGTTACATCCATTTGTATGTTGGAAACTTTGATAGGTGTAGGACGTACCGTATAGGAGTTAGGGCCATTTGATGTTTTCTCAGTGTTTGATTTGGGACTCAAGGTTAGCATAGCTTTGAGCGATAGCTTAAATTGACAAGAGGCTCGAGTACTTTATTGTTACAAAATTTCAAGGTTTTATGACGCTCCAGTAAAAAGTTACAAGCATTTGTATGTTGGAAACTTTGATATGTGTAGGACGTACCGTATAGAAGTTAGGGCCATTTGAAGTTTTATCAGTGTTTGATTTGGGACTCAGGGGTAGCATAGCTTTGAGCGATAGCTTAAATTGACAAGAGGCTCGAGTACTTTTTCGTTACAAAATTTCAAGGTTTTATGACGCTTCAGTAAAAAGTTACAAGCATTTGTATGTTGCAAACTTTGATAGGTGTAGGACATACCGTATAGAAGTTAGGGCCATTTGAAGTTTTATCAGTGTTTGATTTGAGACTCAAGGGTAGCATAGCTTTGAGCGATAACTTAAATTGACAAGAGGCTCGAGTACTTTATTGTTACAAAATTTCAAGGTTTTATGACGCTCCAGTAAAAAGTTACAAGCATTTGTATGTTGCAATCTTTAATAGGTGTAGGATGTACCGTATAGAAGCTAGGGCCATTTGAAGTTTTATCAGTGTTTGATTTGGGACTCAAGGGTAGTATAGCTTTGAGCGATAGCTTAAATCGACAAGAGGCTCGAGTACTTTATTGTTACAAAATTTCAAGTTTTTATGACGCTCCAGTAATAAGTTACAAGCATGTGTATGTTGCAAACTTTGATAGGTGTAGGACGTACCGTATAGAAGTTAGGGCCATTTGAAGTTTTATCAGTGTTTGAATTGGGACTCAAGGGTAGTATAGCTTTGAGCGATAGCTTAAATCGACAAGAGGCTCGAGTACCTTATTGTTACAAAATTTCAAGTTTTTATGACGCTCCAGTAATAAGTTGCAAGCATGTGTATGTTGCAAACTTTGATAGATGTAGGACGTACCGTACAGAAGTTAGGGCCATTTGAAGTTTTATCAGTGTTTGATTTGGGACTCAAGGGTAGCATAGCTTTGAGCGATAGCTTAAATTGACAAAAGGCTCGAGTACTTTATTGTTACAAAATTTCAAGGTTTTATGACGCTCCAGTAAAAAGTTACAAGCATTTGTATGTTGCAAACTTTGATAGGTGCAGGACGTACCGTATAGAAGTTAAAGCCATTTGAAGTTTTATCAGTGTTTGATTCGGGACTCAAGGTTAGCATAGCTTTGAGCGATAGCTTAAATTGACAAGAGGCTCGAGTACTTTATTGTTACAAAATTTCAAGGTTCTATGACGCTCCAGTAAAAAGTTACATGCATTTGTATGTTGCAAACTTTGACAGGTGTTGGACGTACCGTATAGAAGTTAGGGCCATTTGAAGTTTTATCAGTGTTTGATTTGGGACTCAAGGGTAGCATAGGTTTGAGCGATAGCTTAAATTGACAAGAGGCTCGAGTACTTTATTGTTACAAATTTTCAAGGTTGTATGACGCTCCAGTAAAAAGTTACAAGCATTTGTATGTTGGAAACTTTGATAGGTGTAGGACGTACCGTATAGAAGTTAGGGTCATTTGAAGTTTTATCAGTGTTTGATTTGGGACTCAAGGGTAGCATAGCTTTGAGCGATAGCTTAAATTGACAAGAGGCTCGAGTACTTTATCGTTACAAAATTTCAAGGTTTTATGACGCTTCAGTAAAAAATTACAAGCATTTGTATGTTGCAAACTTTGATAGGTGTAGGACGTACCGTATAGAAGTTAGGGCCATTTGAAGTTTTATCAGTGTTTAATTTGAGATTCAAGGATAGCATAGCTTTGAGCGATAACTTAAATTGACAAGAGGCTCGAGTACTTTATTGTTACAAAATTTCAAGATTTTATGACGCTCCAGTAAAAAGTTACAAGCATTTGTATGTTGCAAACTTTGATAGGTGTAGGACGTACCGTATAGAAGTTTGGGCCATTTGAAGTTTTATCAGTGTTCGATTTGGGACTCAAGGGTAGCATAGCTTTCAGCGATAGCTTAAATTGACAACAGGCTCGAGTACTTTATTGTTACAAAATTTCAAGGTTTTATGGCGCTCCAGTAAAAAGTTACAAGCATTTGTATGTTGCACACTTTGATAGGTGTAGGACGTACGGTATAGAAGTTAGGTCCATTTGAAGTTTTATCAGTGTTTGATTTGGGACTCAAGGGAAGTATAGCTTTGAGCGATAGCTTAAATTGACAAGAGGCTCGAGTACTTTATTGTTACAAAATTTCAAGGTTTTATGACGCTCCAGTAAATAGTTACGAGCATTTGTATGTTGCAAACTTTGATAGGTTTAGGACGTACCGTATATAAGTTAGGGCCATTTGAAGTTTTATCAGTGTTTGATTTGGGACTCAAGGGTAGCATAGCTTTGAGCGATAGCTTAAATTGACAAGAGGCTCGAGTACTTTATTGTTACAAAATTTCAAGGTTTTATGACGCGCCAGTGAAAAGTTACATCCATTTGTATGTTGGAAACTTTGATAGGTGTAGGACGTACCGTATAGGAGTTAGGGCCATTTGATGTTTTATCAGTGTTTGATTTGGGACTCAAGGGTAGCATAGCTTTGAGCGATAGCTTAAATTGACAAGAGGCTCGAGTACTTTATTGTTACAAAATTTCAAGGTTTTATGACGCTCCAGTAAAAAGTTACAAGCATTTGTATGTTGGAAACTTTGATATGTGTAGGACGTACCGTATAGAAGTTAGGGCCATTTGAAGTTTTATCAGTGTTTGATTTGGGACTCAAGGGTAGCATAGCTTTGAGCGATAGCTTAAATTGACAAGAGGCTCGAGTACTTTTTCGTTACAAAATTTCAAGGTTTTATGACGCTCCAGTAAAAAGTTACAAGCATTTGTATGTTGCAAACTTTGATAGGTGTAGGACATACCGTATAGAAGTTAGGGCCATTTGAAGTTTTATCAGTGTTTGATTTGAGACTCAAGGGTAGCATAGCTTTGAGCGATAACTTAAATTGACAAGAGGCTCGAGTACTTTATTGTTACAAAATTTCAAGGTTTTATGACGCTCCAGTAAAAAGTTACAAGCATTTGTATGTTGCAATCTTTAATAGGTGTAGGATGTACCGTATAGAAGCTAGGGCCATTTGAAGTTTTATCAGTGTTTGATTTGGGACTCAAGGGTAGTATAGCTTTGAGCGATAGCTTAAATCGACAAGAGGCTCGAGTACTTTATTGTTACAAAATTTCAAGTTTTTATGACGCTCCAGTAATAAGTTACAAGCATGTGTATGTTGCAAACTTTGATAGGTGTAGGACGTACCGTATAGAAGTTAGGGCCATTTGAAGTTTTATCAGTGTTTGATTTGGGACTCAAGGGTAGCATAGCTTTGAGCGATAACTTAAATTGACAAGAGGCTCGAGTACTTTATTGTTACAAAATTTCAAGGTTTTATGACGCTCCAGTAAAAAGTTACAAGCATTTGTATGTTGCAAACTTTGATAGGTGCAGGACGTACCGTATAGAAGTTAAGGCCAGTTGAAGTTTTATCAGTGTTCGATTTGGGACTCAAGGGTAGCATAGCTTTGAGCGATAGCTTAAATTGACAAGAGGCTCGAGTACTTTATTGTTACAAAATTTCAAGGTTTTATGACGCTCCAGTAAAAAGTTACATGCATTTGTATGTTGCAAACTTTGATAGGTGTAGGACGTACCGTATAGAAGTTAGGGCAATTTGAAGTTTTATCAGTGTTTGATTCGGGACTCAAGGGTAGCATAGCTTTTAGCGATAGCTTAAATTGACAAGAGGCTCGAGTTCTTTATTGTAAAAAAATTTCAAGGTTTTATGACGCTCCAGTAAAAAGTTACAAGCATTTGTATGTTGGAAACTTTGATAGGTGTAGGACGTACCATATAGAAGTTAGGGCCATTTGAAGTTTTATCAGTGTTTGATTTGGGACTCAAAGGTAGCATAGCTATGAGCGATAGCTTAAATTGACAAGAGGCTCGAGTACTTTATCGTTACAAAATTTCAAGGCTTTATGACGCTTCAGTAAAAAGTTACAAGCATTTGTATGTTGCAAATTTTGATAGGTGTAGGACGTACCGTATAGAAGCTAGGGCCATTTGAAGTTTTATCAGTGTTTGATTTGGGACTCAAGGGTAGCATAGCTTTGAGCGATGGCTTAAATTGACAAGAGGCTCGAGTACTTTATTGTTACAAAATTTCAAGGTTTTATGACGCGCCAGTAAAAAGTTACATCCATTTGTATGTTGCAAACTTTGATAGGTGTAGGACGTACCGTATAGAAGTTAGGGCCATTTTAAGTTTTATCAGTGTTTGATTTGGGACTCAAGGGTAGTATAGCTTTGAGCGATAGCTTAAATCGACAAGAGGCTCGAGTACTTTATTGTTACAAAATTTCAAGTTTTTATGACGCTCCAGTAATAAGTTACAAGCATGTGTATGTTGCAAACTTTGATAGATGTAGGACGTACCGTATAGAAGTTAGGGCCATTTGAAGTTTTATCAGTGTTTGATTTGGGACTCAAGGGTAGCATAGCTTTGAACGATAGCTGAATTTGACAA
Organism: Clusia tigrina; assembly: GCA_920105625.2. Lineage (NCBI taxonomy): Eukaryota > Metazoa > Arthropoda > Insecta > Diptera > Clusiidae > Clusia > Clusia tigrina. The sequence continues at coordinate 106,636,197 of OV050033.1, read as the reverse complement.
GAGGCTCGAGTACTTCATTGTTACAAAATTTCAAGGTTTTATGACGCTCCTGTAAAAAGTTACAAGCATTTGTATGTTGCAAACTTTGTTAGGTGTACGACGTACCGTATGGAAGTTAGGGCCATTTGAAGTTTTATCAGTGATTGATTTGGGACTAAAAGGTAGCATAGCTTTGAGCGATAGCTTAAATTGACAAGAGGCTCGAGTACTTTATTGTTACAAAATTTCAAGGTTTTATGACGCTCCAGTAAAAAGTTACAAGCATTTGAATTTTGCAAACTTTGATAGGTGTAGGACGTACCGTATAGAAGTTAGGGCCATTTGAAGTTTTATCAGTGTTTGATTCGGGACTCAAGGGTAGCATAGCTTTTAGCGATAGCTTAAATTGACAAGAGGCTCGAGTATTTTATTGTAAAAAAATTTCAAGGTTCTATGACGCTCCAGTAAAAAGTTACATGCATTTGTATGCTGCAAACTTTGACAGGTGTAGGACGTACCATATAGAAGTTAGGGCCATTTGAAGTTTTATCAGTGTTTGATTTGGGACTCAAGGGTGGCATAGCTTTGAGCGATAGCTTAAATTGACAAGAGGCTCGAGTACTTTATCGTTACAAAATTTCAAGGCTTTATGACGCTTCAGTAAAAAGTTACAAGCATTTGTATCTTGCAAATTTTGATAGGTGTAGGACGTACCGTATAGAAGCTAGGGCCATTTGAAGTTTTATCAGTGTTTGATTTGGGACTCAAGGGTAGCATAGCTTTGAGCGATAGCTTAAATTGACAAGAGGCTAGAGTACTTTATTGTTACAAAATTTCAAGTTTTTATGACGCGCCAGTAAAAAGTTACATCCATTTGTATGTTGCAAACTGTGATAGGTGTAGGACGTACCGTATAGAAGTTAGGGCCATTTGAAGTTTTATCAGTGTTTGATTTGGGACTCAAGGGTTGTATAGCTTTGAGCGATAGCTTAAATCGACAAGAGGCTCGAGTACTTTATTGTTACAAAATTTCAAGTTTTTATGACGCTCCAGTAATAAGTTACAAGCATGTGTATGTTGCAAACTTTGATAGGTGTACGACGTACCGTATGGAAGTTAGGGCCATTTGAAGTTTTATCAGTGTTTGATTTGGGACTAAAAGGTAGCATAGCTTTGAGCGATAGCTTAAATTGACAAGAGGCTCGAGTACTTTATTGTTACAAAATTTCAAGGTTTTATGACGCTCCAGTAAAAAGTTACATGCATTTGTATGTTGCAAACTTTGATAGGTGTAGGACGTACCGTATAGAAGTTAGGGCCATTTGAAGTTTTATCAGTGTTTGATTCGGGTCTCAAGGGTAGCATAGCTTTGAGCGATAGCTTAAATTGACAAGAGGCTCGAGTACTTTATTGTTACAAAATTTCAAAGTTTTATGACGCTCCAGTAAAAAGTTACAAGCATTTGTAAGTTGCAAACTTTGATAGGTGTAGGGCGTACCGTATAGAAGTTAGGGACATTTGAAGTTTTATCAGTGTTTGATCTGGGACTCAAGGGTAGCATAGCTTTGAGCGATAGCTTAAATTGACAAGAGGCGCGAGTACTTTATTGTTACAAAATTTCAAGGTTTTATGACGCTCCAGTAAAAAGTTATAAGCATTTGTATGTTGCAGACTGTGATAGGTGTAGGACGTACCGTATGGAAGTTAGGGCCATTTGAAGTTTTATAAGTGTTTGATTGGGGACTCAAGGGTAGCATAGCTTTGAGCGATAGCTTAAATTGACAAGAGGCTCGAGTATTTTTTTGTTACAAAATTTCAAGGTTTTATGACGCTCCAGTAAAAAGTTACAAACATTTGTATGTTGCAAACTTTGATAGGTGTAGGACGTACCGTATAGAATTTAGGGCCATTTGAAGTTTTATCAATGTTTGATTTGGGACTCAAGGGTAGCATAGCTTTGAGCGATAGCTTAAATTGACAAGAGGCTCGAGTACTTTATTGTTTCAAAATTTCAAGGTTTTATGACGCACCAGTAAAAAGTTACAAACATTTGTATGTTGCAAAATTTTATAGGTGTAGGGCGTACCGTATAGAAGTTAGGGCCATTTGAAGTTTTATCAGTGTTTGATCTGGGACTCAAGGGTAGCATAGCTTTTAGCGATAGCTTAAATTGACAAGAGGCTCGAGTATTTTATTGTAAAAAAATTTCAAGGTTCTATGACGCTCCAGTAAAAAGTTACATGCATTTGTATGTTGCAAACTTTGACAGGTGTAGGACGTACCATATAGAAGTTAGGGCCATTTGAAGTTTTATCAGTGTTTGATTTGGGACTCAAGGGTAGCATAGCTTTGAGCGATAGCTTAAATTGACAAGAGGCTCGAGTACTTTATCGTTACAAAATTTCAAGGCTTTATGACGCTTCAGTAAAAAGTTACAAGCATTTGTATCTTGCAAATTTTGATAGGTGTAGGACGTACCGTATAGAAGCTAGGGCCATTTGAAGTTTTATCAGTGTTTGATTTGGGACTCAAGGGTAGCATAGCTTTGAGCGATAGCTTAAATTGACAAGAGGCTAGAGTACTTTATTGTTACAAAATTTCAAGTTTTTATGACGCGCCAGTAAAAAGTTACATCCATTTGTATGTTGCAAACTTTGATAGGTGTAGGACGTACCGTATAGAAGTTAGGGCCATTTGAAGTTTTATCAGTGTTTGATTTGGGACTCAAGGGTTGTATAGCTTTGAGCGATAGCTTAAATCGACAAGAGGCTCGAGTACTTTATTGTTACAAAATTTCAAGTTTTTATGACGCTCCAGTAATAAGTTACAAGCATGTGTATGTTGCAAACTTTGATAGGTGTACGACGTACCGTATGGAAGTTAGGGCCATTTGAAGTTTTATCAGTGTTTGATTTGGGACTAAAAGGTAGCAAAGCTTTGAGCGATAGCTTAAATTGACAAGAGGCTCGAGTACTTTATTGTTACAAAATTTCAAAGTTTTATGACGCTCCAGTAAAAAGTTACAAGCATTTGTATGTTGCAAACTTTCATAGGTGTAGGACGTACCGTATAGAAGTTAGGGCCATTTGAAGTTTTATCAGTGTTCGATTTGGGACTCAAGGGTAGCATAGCTTTGAGCGATAGCTTAAATTGACAAGAGGCTCGAGTACTTTATTGTTACAAAATTTCAAGGTTTTATGACGCTCCAGTAAAAAGTTACATGCATTTGTATGTTGCAAACTTTGATAGGTGTAGGACGTACCGTATAGAAGTTAGGGCCATTTGAAGTTTTATCAGTGTTTGATTCGGGTCTCAAGGGTAGCATAGCTTTGAGCGATAGCTTAAATTGACAAGAGGCTCGAGTACTTTATTGTTACAAAATTTCAAAGTTTTATGACGCTCCAGTAAAAAGTTACAAGCATTTGTAAGTTGCAAACTTTGATAGGTGTAGGGCGTACCGTATAGAAGTTAGGGACATTTGAAGTTTTATCAGTGTTTGATCTGGGACTCAAGGGTAGCATAGCTTTGAGCGATAGCTTAAATTGACAAGAGGCGCGAGTACTTTATTGTTACAAAATTTCAAGGTTTTATGACGCTCCAGTAAAAAGTTATAAGCATTTGTATGTTGCAGACTGTGATAGGTGTAGGACGTACCGTATAGAAGTTAGGGCCATTTGAAGTTTTATAAGTGTTTGATTGGGGACTCAAGGGTAGCATAGCTTTGAGCGATAGCTTAAATTGACAAGAGGCTCGAGTATTTTTTTGTTACAAAATTTCAAGGTTTTATGACGCTCCAGTAAAAAGTTACAAACATTTGTATGTTGCAAACTTTGATAGGTGTAGGACGTACCGTATAGAATTTAGGGCCATTTGAAGTTTTATCAATGTTTGATTTGGGACTCAAGGGTAGCATAGCTTTGAGCGATAGCTTAAATTGACAAGAGGCTCGAGTACTTTATTGTTTCAAAATTTCAAGGTTTTATGACGCACCAGTAAAAAGTTACAAACATTTGTATGTTGCAAAATTTTATAGGTGTAGGGCGTACCGTATAGAAGTTAGGGCCATTTGAAGTTTTATCAGTGTTTGATCTGGGACTCAAGGGTAGCATAGCTTTGAGCGATAGCTTAAATTGACAAGAGGCTCGAGTACTTTATTGTTACAAAATTTCAAGGTTTTATGACGCTCCAGTAAAAAGTTATAAGCATTTGTATGTTGCAGACTTTGATAGGTGTAGGACGTACCGTATAGAAGTTAGGGCAATTTGAAGTTTTATCAGTGTTTGATTCGGGACTCAAGGGTAGCATAGCTTTTAGCGATAGCTTAAATTGACAAGAGGCTCGAGTTCTTTATTGTAAAAAAATTTCAAGGTTTTATGACGCTCCAGTAAAAAGTTACAAGCATTTGTATGTTGGAAACTTTGATAGGTGTAGGACGTACCATATAGAAGTTAGGGCCATTTGAAGTTTTATCAGTGTTTGATTTGGGACTCAAAGGTAGCATAGCTTTGAGCGATAGCTTAAATTGACAAGAGGCTCGAGTACTTTATCGTTACAAAATTTCAAGGCTTTATGACGCTTCAGTAAAAAGTTACAAGCATTTGTATGTTGCAAATTTTGATAGGTGTAGGACGTACCGTATAGAAGCTAGGGCCATTTGAAGTTTTATCAGTGTTTGATTTGGGACTCAAGGGTAGCATAGCTTTGAGCGATGGCTTAAATTGACAAGAGGCTCGAGTACTTTATTGTTACAAAATTGCAAGGTTTTATGACGCGCCAGTAAAAAGTTACATCCATTTGTATGTTGCAAACTTTGATAGGTGTAGGACGTACCGTATAGAAGTTAGGGCCATTTTAAGTTTTATCAGTGTTTGATTTGGGACTCAAGGGTAGTATAGCTTTGAGCGATAGCTTAAATCGACAAGAGGCTCGAGTACTTTATTGTTACAAAATTTCAAGTTTTTATGACGCTCCAGTAATAAGTTACAAGCATGTGTATGTTGCAAACTTTGATAGATGTAGGACGTACCGTATAGAAGTTAGGGCCATTTGAAGTTTTATCAGTGTTTGATTTGGGACTCAAGGGTAGCATAGCTTTGAACGATAGCTGAAATTGACAAGAGGCTCGAGTACTTCATTGTTACAAAATTTCAAGGTTTTATGACGCTCCTGTAAAAAGTTACAAGCATTTGTATGTTGCAAACTTTGTTAGGTGTACGACGTACCGTATGGAAGTTAGGGCCATTTGAAGTTTTATCAGTGATTGATTTGGGACTAAAAGGTAGCATAGCTTTGAGCGATAGCTTAAATTGACAAGAGGCTCGAGTACTTTATTGTTACAAAATTTCAAGGTTTTATGACGCTCCAGTAAAAAGTTACAAGCATTTGAATTTTGCAAACTTTGATAGGTGTAGGACGTACCGTATAGAAGTTAGGGCCATTTGAAGTTTTATCAGTGTTTGATTCGGGACTCAAGGGTAGCATAGCTTTTAGCGATAGCTTAAATTGACAAGAGGCTCGAGTATTTTATTGTAAAAAAATTTCAAGGTTCTATGACGCTCCAGTAAAAAGTTACAAGCATTTGTATGTTGGAAACTTTGATAGGTGTAGGACGTACCATATAGAAGTTAGGGCCATTTGAAGTTTTATCAGTGTTTGATTTGGGACTCAAGGGTAGCATAGCTTTGAGCGATAGCTTAAATTGACAAGAGGCTCGAGTACTTTATCGTTACAAAATTTCAAGGCTTTATGACGCTTCAGTAAAAAGTTACAAGCATTTGTATCTTGCAAATTTTGATAGTGTAGGACGTACCGTATAGAAGCTAGGGCCATTTGAAGTTTTATCAGTGTTTGATTTGGGACTCAAGGGTAGCATAGCTTTGAGCGATGGCTTAAATTGACAAGAGGCTAGAGTACTTTATTGTTACAAAATTTCAAGTTTTTATGACGCGCCAGTAAAAAGTTACATCCATTTGTATGTTGCAAACTTTGATAGGTGTAGGACGTACCGTATAGAAGTTAGGGCCATTTGAAGTTTTATCAGTGTTTGATTTGGGACTCAAGGGTTGTATAGCTTTGAGCGATAGCTTAAATCGACAAGAGGCTCGAGTACTTTATTGTTACAAAATTTCAAGTTTTTATGACGCTCCAGTAATAAGTTACAAGCATGTGTATGTTGCAAACTTTGATAGGTGTACGACGTACCGTATGGAAGTTAGGGCCATTTGAAGTTTTATCAGTGTTTGATTTGGGACTAAAAGGTAGCATAGCTTTGAGCGATAGCTTAAATTGACAAGAGGCTCGAGTACTTTATTGTTACAAAATTTCAAAGTTTTATGACGCTCCAGTAAAAAGTTACAAGCATTTGTATGTTGCAAACTTTCATAGGTGTAGGACGTACCGTATAGAAGTTAGGGCCATTTGAAGTTTTATCAGTGTTCGATTTGGGACTCAAGGGTAGCATAGCTTTGAGCGATAGCTTAAATTGACAAGAGGCTCGAGTACTTTATTGTTACAAAATTTCAAGGTTTTATGACGCTCCAGTAAAAAGTTACATGCATTTGTATGTTGCAAACTTTGATAGGTGTAGGACGTACCGTATAGAAGTTAGGGCCATTTGAAGTTTTATCAGTGTTTGATTCGGGTCTCAAGGGTAGCATAGCTTTGAGCGATAGCTTAAATTGACAAGAGGCTCGAGTACTTTATTGTTACAAAATTTCAAAGTTTTATGACGCTCCAGTAAAAAGTTACAAGCATTTGTAAGTTGCAAACTTTGATAGGTGTAGGGCGTACCGTATAGAAGTTAGGGACATTTGAAGTTTTATCAGTGTTTGATCTGGGACTCAAGGGTAGCATAGCTTTGAGCGATAGCTTAAATTGACAAGAGGCGCGAGTACTTTATTGTTACAAAATTTCAAGGTTTTATGACGCTCCAGTAAAAAGTTATAAGCATTTGTATGTTGCAGACTGTGATAGGTGTAGGACGTACCGTATAGAAGTTAGGGCCATTTGAAGTTTTATAAGTGTTTGATTGGGGACTCAAGGGTAGCATAGCTTTGAGCGATAGCTTAAATTGACAAGAGGCTCGAGTATTTTTTTGTTACAAAATTTCAAGGTTTTATGACGCTCCAGTAAAAAGTTACAAACATTTGTATGTTGCAAACTTTGATAGGTGTAGGACGTACCGTATAGAATTTAGGGCCATTTGAAGTTTTATCAATGTTTGATTTGGGACTCAAGGGTAGCATAGCTTTGAGCGATAGCTTAAATTGACAAGAGGCTCGAGTACTTTATTGTTTCAAAATTTCAAGGTTTTATGACGCACCAGTAAAAAGTTACAAACATTTGTATGTTGCAAAATTTTATAGGTGTAGGGCGTACCGTATAGAAGTTAGGGCCATTTGAAGTTTTATCAGTGTTTGATCTGGGACTCAAGGGTAGCATAGCTTTGAGCGATAGCTTAAATTGACAAGAGGCTCGAGTACTTTATTGTTACAAAATTTCAAGGTTTTATGACGCTCCAGTAAAAAGTTATAAGCATTTGTATGTTGCAGACTTTGATAGGTGTAGGACGTACCGTATAGAAGTTAGGGCCATTTGAAGTTTTATCAGTGTTTGATTTGGGACTCAAGGGTAGCATAGCTTTGAGCGATAGCTTAAATTGACAAGAGGCTCGAGTACTGTATTGTTACAAAATTTCAAGGTTTTATGACGCTCCAGTAAATAGTTACGAGCATTTGTATGTTGCAAACTTTGATAGGTGTAGGACGTACCGTATAGAAGTTAGGGCCATTTGAAGTTTTATCAATGTTTGATTTGGGACTCAAGGGTAGCATAGCTTTGAGCGATAGCTTAAATTGACAAGAGGCTCGAGTACTTTATTGTTACAAAATTTCAAGGTTTTATGACGCACCAGTAAAAAGTTACAAACATTTGTATGTTGCAAAATTTTATAGGTGTAGGGCGTACCGTATAGAAGTTAGGGCCATTTGAAGTTTTATCAGTGTTTGATCTGGGACTCAAGGGTAGCATAGCTTTGAGCGATAGCTTAAATTGACAAGAGGCTCGAGTACTTTATTGTTACAAAATTTCAAGGTTTTATGACGCTCCAGTAAAAAGTTATAAGCATTTGTATGTTGCAGACTTTGATAGGTGTAGGACGTACCGTATAGAAGTTAGGGCCATTTGAAGTTTTATCAGTGTTTGATTTGGGACTCAAGGGTAGCATAGCTTTGAGCGATAGCTTAAATTGACAAGAGGCTCGAGTACTGTATTGTTACAAAATTTCAAGGTTTTATGACGCTCCAGTAAATAGTTACGAGCATTTGTATGTTGCAAACTTTGATAGGTGTAGGACGTACCGTATAGAAGTTAGGGACATTTGAAGTTTTTTCAGTGTTTAATTTGGGTCTCAAGGGTACCATAGCTTTGAGCGATAGCTTAAATTTACAAGAGGCTCGAGTACTTTATTGTTACAAAATTTCAAGTTTTTATGACGCTCCAGTAATAAGTTACAAGCATGTGTATGTTGCAAACTTTAATAGATGTAGGACGTACCGTATAGAAGTTAGGGCCATTTGAAGTTTTATCAGTGTTTGATTTGGGACTCAAGGGTAGTATAGCTTTGAGCGATAGCTTAAATCGACAAGAGGCTCGAGTACTTTATTGTTACAAAATTTCAAGTTTTTATGACGCTCCAGTAATAGGTTACAAGCATGTGTATGTTGCAAACTTTGATAGATGTAGGACGTACCGTATAGAAGTTAGGGCCATTTGAAGTTTTATCAGTGTTTGATTTGGGACTCAAGGGTAGCATAGCTTTGAACGATAGCTGAAATTGACAAGAGGCTCGAGTACTTTATTGTTACAAAATTTCAAGGTTTTATGACGCTCCAGTAAAAAGTTACAAGCATTTGTATGTTGCAAACTTTGATAGATGTACGACGTACCGTATGGAAGTTAGGGCCATTTGAAGTTTTATCAGTGTTTGATTTGGGACTAAAAGGTAGCATAGCTTTGAGCGATAGCTTAAATTGACAAGAGGCTCGAGTACTTTATTGTTACAAAATTTCAAGGTTTTATGACGCTCCAGTAAAAAGTTACAAGCATTTGTATGTTGCAAACTTTGATAGGTGTAGGACGTACCGTATAGAAGTTAGGGCCATTTGAAGTTTTATCAGTGTTCGATTTTGGACTCAAGGGTAGCATAGCTTTGAGCGATAGCTTAAATTGACAAGAGGCTCGAGTACTTTATTGTTACAAAATTTCAAGGTTTTATGACGCGCCAGTAAAAAGTAACATCCATTTGTATGTTGCAAACTTTGATAGGTGTAGGACGTACCGTATAGAAGTTAGGGCCATTTGAAGTTTTATCAGTGTTTGATTTGGGACTCAAGGGTAGTATAGCTTTGAGCGATAGCTTAAATCGACAAGAGGCTCGAGTACTTTATTGTTACAAAATTTCAAGTTTTTATGACGCTCCAGTAATAAGTTACAAGCATGTGTATGTTGCAAACTTTGATAGATGGAGGACGTACCGTATAGAAGTTAGGGCCATTTGAAGTTTTATCAGTGTTTGATTTGGAACTCAAGGGTAGCATAGCTTTGAACGATAGCTGAAATTGACAAGAGGCTCGAGTACTTTATTGTTACAAAATTTCAAGGTTTTATGACGCTCCAGTAAAAAGTTACAAGCATTTGTAAGTTGCAAACTTTGATAGGTGTAGGGCATACCGTATAGAAGTTAGGGCCATTTGAAGTTTTATCAGTGTTTGATCTGGGACTCAAGGGTAGCATAGCTTTGAGCGATAGCTTAAATTGACAAGAGGCGCGAGTACTTTATTGTTACAAAATTTCAAGGTTTTATGACGCTCCAGTAAAAAGTTATAAGCATTTGTATGTTGCAGACTTTGAAAGGCGTAGGACGTACCGTATAGAAGTTAGGGCCATTTGAAGTTTTTTAAGTGTTTGATTTGGGACTCAAGGGTAGCATAGCTTTGAGCGATAGCTTAAATTGACAAGAGGCTCGAGTATTTTTTTGTTACAAAATTTCAAGGTTTTATGACGCTCCAGTAAAAAGTTACAAACATTTGTATGTTGCAAACTTTGATAGGTGTAGGACGTACCGTATAGAAGTTAGGGCCATTTGAAGTTTTATCAATGTTTGATTTGGGACTCAAGGGTAGCATAGCTTTGAGCGATAGCTTAAATTGACAAGAGGCTCGAGTACTTTATTGTTACAAAATTTCAAGGTTTTATGACGCACCAGTAAAAAGTTACAAACATTTGTATGTTGCAAAATTTTATAGGTGTAGGGCGTACCGTATAGAAGTTAGGGCCATTTGAAGTTTTATCAGTGTTTGATCTGGGACTCAAGGGTAGCATAGCTTTGAGCGATAGCTTAAATTGACAAGAGGCTCGAGTACTTTATTGTTACAAAATTTCAAGTTTTTATGACGCTCCAGTAATAAGTTACAAGCATGTGTAGGTTGCAAACTTTAATAGATGTAGGACGTACCGTATAAAAGTTAGGGCCATTTGAAGTTTTATCAGTGTTTGATTTGGGACTCAAGGGTAGTATAGCTTTGAGCGATAGCTTAAATCGACAAGAGGCTCGAGTACTTTATTGTTACAAAATTTCAAGTTTTTATGACGCTCCAGTAATAGGTTACAAGCATGTGTATGTTGCAAACTTTGATAGATGTAGGACGTACCGTATAGAAGTTAGGGCCATTTGAAGTTTTATCAGTGTTTGATTTGGGACTCAAGGGTAGCATAGCTTTGAACGATAGCTGAAATTGACAAGAGGCTCGAGTACTTTATTGTTACAAAATTTCAAGGTTTTATGACGCTCCAGTAAAAAGTTACAAGCATTTGTATGTTGCAAACTTTGATAGGTGTACGAAGTACCGTATGGAAGTTAGGGCTATTTGAAGTTTTATCAGTGTTTGATTTGGGACTAAAAGGTAGCATAGCTTTGAGCGATAGCTTAAATTGACAAGAGGCTCGAGTACTTTATTGTTACAAAATTTCAAGGTTTTATGACGCTCCAGTAAAAAGTTACAAGCATTTGTATGTTGCAAACTTTGATAGGTGTAGGACGTACCGTATAGAAGTTAGGGCCATTTGAAGTTTTATCAGTGTTCGATTTGGGACTCAAGGGTAGCATAGCTTTGAGCGATAGCTTAAATTGACAAGAGGCTCGAGTACTTTATTGTTACAAAATTTCAAGGTTTTATGACGCGCCAGTAAAAAGTAACATCCATTTGTATGTTGCAAACTTTGATAGGTGTAGGACGTACCGTATAGAAGTTAGGGCCATTTGAAGTTTTATCAGTGTTTGATTTGGGACTCAAGGGTAGTATAGCTTTGAGCGATAGCTTAAATCGACAAGAGGCTCGAGTACTTTATTGTTACAAAATTTCAAGTTTTTATGACGCTCCAGTAATAAGTTACAAGCATGTGTATGTTGCAAACTTTGATAGATGGAGGACGTACCGTATAGAAGTTAGGGCCATTTGAAGTTTTATCAGTGTTTGATTTGGGACTCAAGGGTAGCATAGCTTTGAACGATAGCTGACATTGACAAGAGGCTCGAGTACTTTATTGTTACAAAATTTCAAGGTTTTATGACGCTCCAGTAAAAAGTTACAAGCATTTGTATGTTGCAAACTTTGATAGGTGTACGACGTACCGTATGGAAGTTAGGGCCATTTGAAGTTTTATCAGTGTTTGATTTGGGACTAAAAGGTAGCATAGCTTTGAGCGATAGCTTAAATTGACAAGAGGCTCGAGTACTGTATTGTTACAAAATTTCAAGGTTTTATGACGCGCCAGTCAAAAGTAACATCCATTTGTATGTTGCAAACTTTGATAGGTGCAGGACGTACCGTATAGAAGTTAGGGCCATTTGAAGTTTTATCAGTGTTCGATTTGGGACTCAAGGGTAGCATAGCTTTGAGCGATAGCTTAAATTGACAAGAGGCTCGAGTACTGTATTGTTACAAAATTTCAAGGTTTTATGACGCTCCAGTAAATAGTTACGAGCATTTGTATGTTGCAAACTTTGATAGGTGTAGGACGTACCGTATAGAAGTTAGGGACATTTGAAGTTTTTTCAGTGTTTAATTTGGGTCTCAAGGGTACCATAGCTTTGAGCGATAGCTTAAATTTACAAGAGGCTCGAGTACTTTATTGTTACAAAATTTCAAGTTTTTATGACGCTCCAGTAATAAGTTACAAGCATGTGTATGTTGCAAACTTTAATAGATGTAGGACGTACCGTATAGAAGTTAGGGCCATTTGAAGTTTTATCAGTGTTTGATTTGGGACTCAAGGGTAGTATAGCTTTGAGCGATAGCTTAAATCGACAAGAGGCTCGAGTACTTTATTGTTACAAAATTTCAAGTTTTTATGACGCTCCAGTAATAAGTTACAAGCATGTGTATGTTGCAAACTTTGATTGATGTAGGACGTACCGTATAGAAGTTAGGGCCATTTGAAGTTTTATCAGTGTTTGATTTGGGACTCAAGGGTAGCATAGCTTTGAACGATAGCTGAAATTGACAAGAGGCTCGAGTATTTTTTTGTTACAAAATTTCAAGGTTTTATGACGCTCCAGTAAAAAGTTACAAACATTTGTATGTTGCAAACTTTGATAGGTGTAGGACGTACCGTATAGAAGTTAGGGACATTTGAAGTTTTATCAGTGTTTGATCTGGGACTCAAGGGTAGCATAGCTTTGAGCGATAGCTTAAATTGACAAGAGGCGCGAGTACTTTATTGTTACAAAATTTCAAGGTTTTATGACGCTCCAGTAAAAAGTTATAAGCATTTGTATGTTGCAGACTGTGATAGGTGTAGGACGTACCGTATGGAAGTTAGGGCCATTTGAAGTTTTATAAGTGTTTGATTGGGGACTCAAGGGTAGCATAGCTTTGAGCGATAGCTTAAATTGACAAGAGGCTCGAGTATTTTTTTGTTACAAAATTTCAAGGTTTTATGACGCTCCAGTAAAAAGTTACAAACATTTGTATGTTGCAAACTTTGATAGGTGTAGGACGTACCGTATAGAATTTAGGGCCATTTGAAGTTTTATCAATGTTTGATTTGGGACTCAAGGGTAGCATAGCTTTGAGCGATAGCTTAAATTGACAAGAGGCTCGAGTACTTTATTGTTTCAAAATTTCAAGGTTTTATGACGCACCAGTAAAAAGTTACAAACATTTGTATGTTGCAAAATTTTATAGGTGTAGGGCGTACCGTATAGAAGTTAGGGCCATTTGAAGTTTTATCAGTGTTTGATCTGGGACTCAAGGGTAGCATAGCTTTTAGCGATAGCTTAAATTGACAAGAGGCTCGAGTATTTTATTGTAAAAAAATTTCAAGGTTCTATGACGCTCCAGTAAAAAGTTACATGCATTTGTATGTTGCAAACTTTGACAGGTGTAGGACGTACCATATAGAAGTTAGGGCCATTTGAAGTTTTATCAGTGTTTGATTTGGGACTCAAGGGTAGCATAGCTTTGAGCGATAGCTTAAATTGACAAGAGGCTCGAGTACTTTATCGTTACAAAATTTCAAGGCTTTATGACGCTTCAGTAAAAAGTTACAAGCATTTGTATCTTGCAAATTTTGATAGGTGTAGGACGTACCGTATAGAAGCTAGGGCCATTTGAAGTTTTATCAGTGTTTGATTTGGGACTCAAGGGTAGCATAGCTTTGAGCGATAGCTTAAATTGACAAGAGGCTAGAGTACTTTATTGTTACAAAATTTCAAGTTTTTATGACGCGCCAGTAAAAAGTTACATCCATTTGTATGTTGCAAACTTTGATAGGTGTAGGACGTACCGTATAGAAGTTAGGGCCATTTGAAGTTTTATCAGTGTTTGATTTGGGACTCAAGGGTTGTATAGCTTTGAGCGATAGCTTAAATCGACAAGAGGCTCGAGTACTTTATTGTTACAAAATTTCAAGTTTTTATGACGCGCCAGTAAAAAGTTACAAGCATTTGTATGTTGCAAACTTTGATAGGTGTACGACGTACCGTATGGAAGTTAGGGCCATTTGAAGTTTTATCAGTGTTTGATTTGGGACTAAAAGGTAGCATAGCTTTGAGCGATAGCTTAAATTGACAAGAGGCTCGAGTACTTTATTGTTACAAAATTTCAAAGTTTTATGACGCTCCAGTAAAAAGTTACAAGCATTTGTATGTTGCAAACTTTGATAGGTGTAGGACGTACCGTATAGAAGTTAGGGCCATTTGAAGTTTTATCAGTGTTCGATTTGGGACTCAAGGGTAGCATAGCTTTGAGCGATAGCTTAAATTGACAAGAGGCTCGAGTACTTTATTGTTACAAAATTTCAAGGTTTTATGACGCTCCAGTAAAAAGTTACATGCATTTGTATGTTGCAAACTTTGATAGGTGTAGGACGTACCGTATAGAAGTTAGGGCCATTTGAAGTTTTATCAGTGTTTGATTCGGGTCTCAAGGGTAGCATAGCTTTGAGCGATAGCTTAAATTGACAAGAGGCTCGAGTACTTTATTGTTACAAAATTTCAAAGTTTTATGACGCTCCAGTAAAAAGTTACAAGCATTTGTAAGTTGCAAACTTTGATAGGTGTAGGGCGTACCGTATAGAAGTTAGGGACATTTGAAGTTTTATCAGTGTTTGATCTGGGACTCAAGGGTAGCATAGCTTTGAGCGATAGCTTAAATTGACAAGAGGCGCGAGTACTTTATTGTTACAAAATTTCAAGGTTTTATGACGCTCCAGTAAAAAGTTATAAGCATTTGTATGTTGCAGACTGTGATTGGTGTAGGACGTACCGTATAGAAGTTAGGGCCATTTGAAGTTTTATAAGTGTTTGATTGGGGACTCAAGGGTAGCATAGCTTTGAGCGATAGCTTAAATTGACAAGAGGCTCGAGTATTTTTTTGTTACAAAATTTCAAGGTTTTATGACGCTCCAGTAAAAAGTTACAAACATTTGTATGTTGCAAACTTTGATAGGTGTAGGACGTACCGTATAGAATTTAGGGCCATTTGAAGTTTTATCAATGTTTGATTTGGGACTCAAGGGTAGCATAGCTTTGAGCGATAGCTTAAATTGACAAGAGGCTCGAGTACTTTATTGTTTCAAAATTTCAAGGTTTTATGACGCACCAGTAAAAAGTTACAAACATTTGTATGTTGCAAAATTTTATAGGTGTAGGGCGTACCGTATAGAAGTTAGGGCCATTTGAAGTTTTATCAGTGTTTGATCTGGGACTCAAGGGTAGCATAGCTTTGAGCGATAGCTTAAATTGACAAGAGGCTCGAGTACTTTATTGTTACAAAATTTCAAGGTTTTATGACGCTCCAGTAAAAAGTTATAAGCATTTGTATGTTGCAGACTTTGATAGGTGTAGGACGTACCGTATAGAAGTTAGGGCAATTTGAAGTTTTATCAGTGTTTGATTCGGGACTCAAGGGTAGCATAGCTTTTAGCGATAGCTTAAATTGACAAGAGGCTCGAGTTCTTTATTGTAAAAAAATTTCAAGGTTTTATGACGCTCCAGTAAAAAGTTACAAGCATTTGTATGTTGGAAACTTTGATAGGTGTAGGACGTACCATATAGAAGTTAGGGCCATTTGAAGTTTTATCAGTGTTTGATTTGGGACTCAAAGGTAGCATAGCTTTGAGCGATAGCTTAAATTGACAAGAGGCTCGAGTACTTTATCGTTACAAAATTTCAAGGCTTTATGACGCTTCAGTAAAAAGTTACAAGCATTTGTATGTTGCAAATTTTGATAGGTGTAGGACGTACCGTATAGAAGCTAGGGCCATTTGAAGTTTTATCAGTGTTTGATTTGGGACTCAAGGGTAGCATAGCTTTGAGCGATGGCTTAAATTGACAAGAGGCTCGAGTACTTTATTGTTACAAAATTTCAAGGTTTTATGACGCGCCAGTAAAAAGTTACATCCATTTGTATGTTGCAAACTTTGATAGGTGTAGGACGTACCGTATAGAAGTTAGGGCCATTTTAAGTTTTATCAGTGTTTGATTTGGGACTCAAGGGTAGTATAGCTTTGAGCGATAGCTTAAATCGACAAGAGGCTCGAGTACTTTATTGTTACAAAATTTCAAGTTTTTATGACGCTCCAGTAATAAGTTACAAGCATGTGTATGTTGCAAACTTTGATAGATGTAGGACGTACCGTATAGAAGTTAGGGCCATTTGAAGTTTTATCAGTGTTTGATTTGGGACTCAAGGGTAGCATAGCTTTGAACGATAGCTGAAATTGACAAGAGGCTCGAGTACTTCATTGTTACAAAATTTCAAGGTTTTATGACGCTCCTGTAAAAAGTTACAAGCATTTGTATGTTGCAAACTTTGTTAGGTGTACGACGTACCGTATGGAAGTTAGGGCCATTTGAAGTTTTATCAGTGATTGATTTGGGACTAAAAGGTAGCATAGCTTTGAGCGATAGCTTAAATTGACAAGAGGCTCGAGTACTTTATTGTTACAAAATTTCAAGGTTTTATGACGCTCCAGTAAAAAGTTACAAGCATTTGAATTTTGCAAACTTTGATAGGTGTAGGACGTACCGTATAGAAGTTAGGGCCATTTGAAGTTTTATCAGTGTTTGATTCGGGACTCAAGGGTAGCATAGCTTTTAGCGATAGCTTAAATTGACAAGAGGCTCGAGTATTTTATTGTAAAAAAATTTCAAGGTTCTATGACGCTCCAGTAAAAAGTTACAAGCATTTGTATGTTGGAAACTTTGATAGGTGTAGGACGTACCATATAGAAGTTAGGGCCATTTGAAGTTTTATCAGTGTTTGATTTGGGACTCAAGGGTAGCATAGCTTTGAGCGATAGCTTAAATTGACAAGAGGCTCGAGTACTTTATCGTTACAAAATTTCAAGGCTTTATGACGCTTCAGTAAAAAGTTACAAGCATTTGTATCTTGCAAATTTTGATAGGTGTAGGACGTACCGTATAGAAGCTAGGGCCATTTGAAGTTTTATCAGTGTTTGATTTGGGACTCAAGGGTAGCATAGCTTTGAGCGATAGCTTAAATTGACAAGAGGCTAGAGTACTTTATTGTTACAAAATTTCAAGTTTTTATGACGCGCCAGTAAAAAGTTACATCCATTTGTATGTTGCAAACTTTGATAGGTGTAGGACGTACCGTATAGAAGTTAGGGCCATTTGAAGTTTTATCAGTGTTTGATTTGGGACTCAAGGGTTGTATAGCTTTGAGCGATAGCTTAAATCGACAAGAGGCTCGAGTACTTTATTGTTACAAAATTTCAAGTTTTTATGACGCTCCAGTAATAAGTTACAAGCATGTGTATGTTGCAAACTTTGATAGGTGTACGACGTACCGTATGGAAGTTAGGGCCATTTGAAGTTTTATCAGTGTTTGATTTGGGACTAAAAGGTAGCATAGCTTTGAGCGATAGCTTAAATTGACAAGAGGCTCGAGTACTTTATTGTTACAAAATTTCAAAGTTTTATGACGCTCCAGTAAAAAGTTACAAGCATTTGTATGTTGCAAACTTTCATAGGTGTAGGACATACCGTATAGAAGTTAGGGCCATTTGAAGTTTTATCAGTGTTCGATTTGGGACTCAAGGGTAGCATAGCTTTGAGCGATAGCTTAAATTGACAAGAGGCTCGAGTACTTTATTGTTACAAAATTTCAAGGTTTTATGACGCTCCAGTAAAAAGTTACATGCATTTGTATGTTGCAAACTTTGATAGGTGTAGGACGTACCGTATAGAAGTTAGGGCCATTTGAAGTTTTATCAGTGTTTGATTCGGGTCTCAAGGGTAGCATAGCTTTGAGCGATAGCTTAAATTGACAAGAGGCTCGAGTACTTTATTGTTACAAAATTTCAAAGTTTTATGACGCTCCAGTAAAAAGTTACAAGCATTTGTAAGTTGCAAACTTTGATAGGTGTAGGGCGTACCGTATAGAAGTTAGGGACATTTGAAGTTTTATCAGTGTTTGATCTGGGACTCAAGGGTAGCATAGCTTTGAGCGATAGCTTAAATTGACAAGAGGCGCGAGTACTTTATTGTTACAAAATTTCAAGGTTTTATGACGCTCCAGTAAAAAGTTATGAGCATTTGTATGTTGCAGACTGTGATAGGTGTAGGACGTACCGTATAGAAGTTAGGGCCATTTGAAGTTTTATAAGTGTTTGATTGGGGACTCAAGGGTAGCATAGCTTTGAGCGATAGCTTAAATTGACAAGAGGCTCGAGTATTTTTTTGTTACAAAATTTCAAGGTTTTATGACGCTCCAGTAAAAAGTTACAAACATTTGTATGTTGCAAACTTTGATAGGTGTAGGACGTACCGTATAGAATTTAGGGCCATTTGAAGTTTTATCAATGTTTGATTTGGGACTCAAGGGTAGCATAGCTTTGAGCGATAGCTTAAATTGACAAGAGGCTCGAGTACTTTATTGTTTCAAAATTTCAAGGTTTTATGACGCACCAGTAAAAAGTTACAAACATTTGTATGTTGCAAAATTTTATAGGTGTAGGGCGTACCGTATAGAAGTTAGGGCCATTTGAAGTTTTATCAGTGTTTGATCTGGGACTCAAGGGTAGCATAGCTTTGAGCGATAGCTTAAATTGACAAGAGGCTCGAGTACTTTATTGTTACAAAATTTCAAGGTTTTATGACGCTCCAGTAAAAAGTTATAAGCATTTGTATGTTGCAGACTTTGATAGATGTAGGACGTACCGTATAGAAGTTAGGGCCATTTGAAGTTTTATCAGTGTTTGATTTGGGACTCAAGGGTAGCATAGCTTTGAGCGATAGCTTAAATTGACAAGAGGCTCGAGTACTTTATTGTTACAAAATTTCAAGGTTTTATGACGCTCCAGTAAAAAGTTACAAGCATTTGTATGTTGCAAACTTTGATAGATGTACGACGTACCGTATGGAAGTTAGGGCCATTTGAAGTTTTATCAGTGTTTGATTTGGGACTAAAAGGTAGCATAGCTTTGAGCGATAGCTTAAATTGACAAGAGGCTCGAGTACTTTATTGTTACAAAATTTCAAGGTTTTATGACGCTCCAGTAAAAAGTTACAAGCATTTGTATGTTGCAAACTTTGATAGGTGTAGGACGTACCGTATAGAAGTTAGGGCCATTTGAAGTTTTATCAGTGTTCGATTTTGGACTCAAGGGTAGCATAGCTTTGAGCGATAGCTTAAATTGACAAGAGGCTCGAGTACTTTATTGTTACAAAATTTCAAGGTTTTATGACGCGCCAGTAAAAAGTAACATCCATTTGTATGTTGCAAACTTTGATAGGTGTAGGACGTACCGTATAGAAGTTAGGGCCATTTGAAGTTTTATCAGTGTTTGATTTGGGACTCAAGGGTAGTATAGCTTTGAGCGATAGCTTAAATCGACAAGAGGCTCGAGTACTTTATTGTTACAAAATTTCAAGTTTTTATGACGCTCCAGTAATAAGTTACAAGCATGTGTATGTTGCAAACTTTGATAGATGGAGGACGTACCGTATAGAAGTTAGGGCCATTTGAAGTTTTATCAGTGTTTGATTTGGGACTCAAGGGTAGCATAGCTTTGAACGATAGCTGAAATTGACAAGAGGCTCGAGTACTTTATTGTTACAAAATTTCAAGGTTTTATGACGCTCCAGTAAAAAGTTACAAGCATTTGTAAGTTGCAAACTTTGATAGGTGTAGGGCATACCGTATAGAAGTTAGGGCCATTTGAAGTTTTATCAGTGTTTGATCTGGGACTCAAGGGTAGCATAGCTTTGAGCGATAGCTTAAATTGACAAGAGGCGCGAGTACTTTATTGTTACAAAATTTCAAGGTTTTATGACGCTCCAGTAAAAAGTTATAAGCATTTGTATGTTGCAGACTTTGATAGGTGTAGGACGTACCGTATAGAAGTTAGGGCCATTTGAAGTTTTTTAAGTGTTTGATTTGGGACTCAAGGGTAGCATAGCTTTGAGCGATAGCTTAAATTGACAAGAGGCTCGAGTATTTTTTTGTTACAAAATTTCAAGGTTTTATGACGCTCCAGTAAAAAGTTACAAACATTTGTATGTTGCAAACTTTGATAGGTGTAGGACGTACCGTATAGAAGTTAGGGCCATTTGAAGTTTTATCAATGTTTGATTTGGGACTCAAGGGTAGCATAGCTTTGAGCGATAGCTTAAATTGACAAGAGGCTCGAGTACTTTATTGTTACAAAATTTCAAGGTTTTATGACGCACCAGTAAAAAGTTACAAACATTTGTATGTTGCAAAATTTTATAGGTGTAGGGCGTACCGTATAGAAGTTAGGGCCATTTGAAGTTTTATCAGTGTTTGATCTGGGACTCAAGGGTAGCATAGCTTTGAGCGATAGCTTAAATTGACAAGAGGCTCGAGTACTTTATTGTTACAAAATTTCAAGGTTTTATGACGCTCCAGTAAAAAGTTATAAGCATTTGTATGTTGCAGACTTTGATAGGTGTAGGACGTACCGTATAGAAGTTAGGGCCATTTGAAGTTTTATCAGTGTTTGATTTGGGACTCAAGGGTAGCATAGCTTTGAGCGATAGCTTAAATTGACAAGAGGCTCGAGTACTGTATTGTTACAAAATTTCAAGGTTTTATGACGCTCCAGTAAATAGTTACGAGCATTTGTATGTTGCAAACTTTGATAGGTGTAGGACGTACCGTATAGAAGTTAGGGACATTTGAAGTTTTTTCAGTGTTTAATTTGGGTCTCAAGGGTACCATAGCTTTGAGCGATAGCTTAAATTTACAAGAGGCTCGAGTACTTTATTGTTACAAAATTTCAAGTTTTTATGACGCTCCAGTAATAAGTTACAAGCATGTGTAGGTTGCAAACTTTAATAGATGTAGGACGTACCGTATAGAAGTTAGGGCCATTTGAAGTTTTATCAGTGTTTGATTTGGGACTCAAGGGTAGTATAGCTTTGAGCGATAGCTTAAATCGACAAGAGGCTCGAGTACTTTATTGTTACAAAATTTCAAGTTTTTATGACGCTCCAGTAATAGGTTACAAGCATGTGTATGTTGCAAACTTTGATAGATGTAGGACGTACCGTATAGAAGTTAGGGCCATTTGAAGTTTTATCAGTGTTTGATTTGGGACTCAAGGGTAGCATAGCTTTGAACGATAGCTGAAATTGACAAGAGGCTCGAGTACTTTATTGTTACAAAATTTCAAGGTTTTATGACGCTCCAGTAAAAAGTTACAAGCATTTGTATGTTGCAAACTTTGATAGGTGTACGAAGTACCGTATGGAAGTTAGGGCTATTTGAAGTTTTATCAGTGTTTGATTTGGGACTAAAAGGTAGCATAGCTTTGAGCGATAGCTTAAATTGACAAGAGGCTCGAGTACTTTATTGTTACAAAATTTCAAGGTTTTATGACGCTCCAGTAAAAAGTTACAAGCATTTGTATGTTGCAAACTTTGATAGGTGTAGGACGTACCGTATAGAAGTTAGGGCCATTTGAAGTTTTATCAGTGTTCGATTTGGGACTCAAGGGTAGCATAGCTTTGAGCGATAGCTTAAATTGACAAGAGGCTCGAGTACTTTATTGTTACAAAATTTCAAGGTTTTATGACGCGCCAGTAAAAAGTAACATCCATTTGTATGTTGCAAACTTTGATAGGTGTAGGACGTACCGTATAGAAGTTAGGGCCATTTGAAGTTTTATCAGTGTTTGATTTGGGACTCAAGGGTAGTATAGCTTTGAGCGATAGCTTAAATCGACAAGAGGCTCGAGTACTTTATTGTTACAAAATTTCAAGTTTTTATGACGCTCCAGTAATAAGTTACAAGCATGTGTATGTTGCAAACTTTGATAGATGGAGGACGTACCGTATAGAAGTTAGGGCCATTTGAAGTTTTATCAGTGTTTGATTTGGGACTCAAGGGTAGCATAGCTTTGAACGATAGCTGACATTGACAAGAGGCTCGAGTACTTTATTGTTACAAAATTTCAAGGTTTTATGACGCTCCAGTAAAAAGTTACAAGCATTTGTATGTTGCAAACTTTGATAGGTGTACGACGTACCGTATGGAAGTTAGGGCCATTTGAAGTTTTATCAGTGTTTGATTTGGGACTAAAAGGTAGCATAGCTTTGAGCGATAGCTTAAATTGACAAGAGGCTCGAGTACTGTATTGTTACAAAATTTCAAGGTTTTATGACGCGCCAGTCAAAAGTAACATCCATTTGTATGTTGCAAACTTTGATAGGTGCAGGACGTACCGTATAGAAGTTAGGGCCATTTGAAGTTTTATCAGTGTTCGATTTGGGACTCAAGGGTAGCATAGCTTTGAGCGATAGCTTAAATTGACAAGAGGCTCGAGTACTGTATTGTTACAAAATTTCAAGGTTTTATGACGCTC
Organism: Clusia tigrina; assembly: GCA_920105625.2. Taxonomy (NCBI): domain Eukaryota; kingdom Metazoa; phylum Arthropoda; class Insecta; order Diptera; family Clusiidae; genus Clusia; species Clusia tigrina. The sequence continues at coordinate 106,613,805 of OV050033.1, read as the reverse complement.
CAGTAAATAGTTACGAGCATTTGTATGTTGCAAACTTTGATAGGTGTAGGACGTACCGTATAGAAGTTAGGGACATTTGAAGTTTTTTCAGTGTTTAATTTGGGTCTCAAGGGTACCATAGCTTTGAGCGATAGCTTAAATTTACAAGAGGCTCGAGTACTTTATTGTTACAAAATTTCAAGTTTTTATGACGCTCCAGTAATAAGTTACAAGCATGTGTATGTTGCAAACTTTAATAGATGTAGGACGTACCGTATAGAAGTTAGGGCCATTTGAAGTTTTATCAGTGTTTGATTTGGGACTCAAGGGTAGTATAGCTTTGAGCGATAGCTTAAATCGACAAGAGGCTCGAGTACTTTATTGTTACAAAATTTCAAGTTTTTATGACGCTCCAGTAATAAGTTACAAGCATGTGTATGTTGCAAACTTTGATTGATGTAGGACGTACCGTATAGAAGTTAGGGCCATTTGAAGTTTTATCAGTGTTTGATTTGGGACTCAAGGGTAGCATAGCTTTGAACGATAGCTGAAATTGACAAGAGGCTCGAGTACTTTATTGTTAAAAAATTTCAAGGTTTTATGACGCTCCAGTAAAAAGTTACAAGCATTTGTATGTTGCAAACTTTGATAGGTGTACGACGTACCGTATGGAAGTTAGGGCCATTTGAAGTTTTATCAGTGTTTGATTTGGGACTAAAAGGTAGCATAGCTTTGAGCGATAGCTTAAATTGACAAGAGGCTCGAGTACTTTATTGTTACAAAATTTCAAGGTTTTATGACGCTCCAGTAAAAAGTTACAAGCATTTGTATGTTGCAAACTTTGATAGGTGCAGGACGTACCGTATAGAAGTTAAGGCCATTTGAAGTTTTATCAGTGTTCGATTTGGGACTCAAGGGTAGCATAGCTTTGAGCGATAGCTTAAATTGACAAGAGGCTCGAGTACTGTATTGTTACAAAATTTCAAGGTTTTATGACGCTTCAGTAAATAGTTACGAGCATTTGTATGTTGCAAACTTTGATAGGTGTAGGACGTACCGTATAGAAGTTAGGGACATTTGAAGTTTTTTCAGTGTTTAATTTGGGTCTCAAGGGTACCATAGCTTTGAGCGATAGCTTAAATTTACAAGAGGCTCGAGTACTTTATTGTTACAAAATTTCAAGTTTTTATGACGCTCCAGTAATAAGTTACAAGCATGTGTATGTTGCAAACTTTGATAGGTGTAGGACGTACCGTATAGAAGTTAGGGACATTTGAAGTTTTTTCAGTGTTTAATTTGGGTCTCAAGGGTACCATAGCTTTGAGCGATAGCTTAAATTTACAAGAGGCTCGAGTACTTTATTGTTACAAAATTTCAAGTTTTTATGACGCTCCAGTAATAAGTTACAAGCATGTGTATGTTGCAAACTTTAATAGATGTAGGACGTACCGTATAGAAGTTAGGGCCATTTGAAGTTTTATCAGTGTTTGATTTGGGACTAAAAGGTAGCATAGCTTTGAGCGATAGCTTAAATTGACAAGAGGCTCGAGTACTTTATTGTTACAAAATTTCAAGGTTTTATGACGCTCCAGTAAAAAGTTACAAGCATTTGTATGTTGCAAACTTTGATAGGTGTAGGACGTACCGTATAGAAGTTAGGGCCATTTGAAGTTTTATCAGTGTTCGATTTTGGACTCAAGGGTAGCATAGCTTTGAGCGATAGCTTAAATTGACAAGAGGCTAGAGTACTTTATTGTTACAAAATTTCAAGGTTTTATGACGCGCCAGTAAAAAGTAACATCCATTTGTATGTTGCAAACTTTGATAGGTGTAGGACGTACCGTATAGAAGTTAGGGCCATTTGAAGTTTTATCAGTGTTTGATTTGGGACTCAAGGGTAGTATAGCTTTGAGCGATAGCTTAAATCGACAAGAGGCTCGAGTACTTTATTGTTACAAAATTTCAAGTTTTTATGACGCTCCAGTAATAAGTTACAAGCATGTGTATGTTGCAAACTTTGATAGATGGAGGACGTACCGTATAGAAGTTAGGGCCATTTGAAGTTTTATCAGTGTTTGATTTGGGACTCAAGGGTAGCATAGCTTTGAACGATAGCTGAAATTGACAAGAGGCTCGAGTACTTTATTGTTACAAAATTTCAAGGTTTTATGACGCTCCAGTAAAAAGTTACAAGCATTTGTAAGTTGCAAACTTTGATAGGTGTAGGGCATACCGTATAGAAGTTAGGGCCATTTGAAGTTTTATCAGTGTTTGATCTGGGACTCAAGGGTAGCATAGCTTTGAGCGATAGCTTAAATTGACAAGAGGCGCGAGTACTTTATTGTTACAAAATTTCAAGGTTTTATGACGCTCCAGTAAAAAGTTATAAGCATTTGTATGTTGCAGACTTTGATAGGTGTAGGACGTACCGTATAGAAGTTAGGGCCATTTGAAGTTTTTTAAGTGTTTGATTTGGGACTCAAGGGTAGCATAGCTTTGAGCGATAGCTTAAATTGACAAGAGGCTCGAGTATTTTTTTGTTACAAAATTTCAAGGTTTTATGACGCTCCAGTAAAAAGTTACAAACATTTGTATGTTGCAAACTTTGATAGGTGTAGGACGTACCGTATAGAAGTTAGGGCCATTTGAAGTTTTATCAATGTTTGATTTGGGACTCAAGGGTAGCATAGCTTTGAGCGATAGCTTAAATTGACAAGAGGCTCGAGTACTTTATTGTTACAAAATTTCAAGGTTTTATGACGCACCAGTAAAAAGTTACAAACATTTGTATGTTGCAAAATTTTATAGGTGTAGGGCGTACCGTATAGAAGTTAGGGCCATTTGAAGTTTTATCAGTGTTTGATCTGGGACTCAAGGGTAGCATAGCTTTGAGCGATAGCTTAAATTGACAAGAGGCTCGAGTACTTTATTGTTACAAAATTTCAAGGTTTTATGACGCTCCAGTAAAAAGTTATAAGCATTTGTATGTTGCAGACTTTGATAGGTGTAGGACGTACCGTATAGAAGTTAGGGCCATTTGAAGTTTTATCAGTGTTTGATTTGGGACTCAAGGGTAGCATAGCTTTGAGCGATAGCTTAAATTGACAAGAGGCTCGAGTACTGTATTGTTACAAAATTTCAAGGTTTTATGACGCTCCAGTAAATAGTTACGAGCATTTGTATGTTGCAAACTTTGATAGGTGTAGGACGTACCGTATAGAAGTTAGGGACATTTGAAGTTTTTTCAGTGTTTAATTTGGGTCTCAAGGGTACCATAGCTTTGAGCGATAGCTTAAATTTACAAGAGGCTCGTGTATTTTATTGTTATAAAATTTCAAGTTTTTATGACGCTCCAGTAATAAGTTACAAGCATGTGTAGGTTGCAAACTTTAATAGATGTAGGACGTACCGTATAGAAGTTAGGGCCATTTGAAGTTTTATCAGTGTTTGATTTGGGACTCAAGGGTAGTATAGCTTTGAGCGATAGCTTAAATCGACAAGAGGCTCGAGTACTTTATTGTTACAAAATTTCAAGTTTTTATGACGCTCCAGTAATAGGTTACAAGCATGTGTATGTTGCAAACTTTGATAGATGTAGGACGTACCGTATAGCAGTTAGGGCCATTTGAAGTTTTATCAGTGTTTGATTTGGGACTCAAGGGTAGCATAGCTTTGAACGATAGCTGAAATTGACAAGAGGCTCGAGTACTTTATTGTTACAAAATTTCAAGGTTTTATGACGCTCCAGTAAAAAGTTACAAGCATTTGTATGTTGCAAACTTTGATAGGTGTACGAAGTACCGTATGGAAGTTAGGGCTATTTGAAGTTTTATCAGTGTTTGATTTGGGACTAAAAGGTAGCATAGCTTTGAGCGATAGCTTAAATTGACAAGAGGCTCGAGTACTTTATTGTTACAAAATTTCAAGGTTTTATGACGCTCCAGTAAAAAGTTACAAGCATTTGTATGTTGCAAACTTTGATAGGTGTAGGACGTACCGTATAGAAGTTAGGGCCATTTGAAGTTTTATCAGTGTTCGATTTGGGACTCAAGGGTAGCATAGCTTTGAGCGATAGCTTAAATTGACAAGAGGCTCGAGTACTTTATTGTTACAAAATTTCAAGGTTTTATGACGCGCCAGTAAAAAGTAACATCCATTTGTATGTTGCAAACTTTGATAGGTGTAGGACGTACCGTATAGAAGTTAGGGCCATTTGAAGTTTTATCAGTGTTTGATTTGGGACTCAAGGGTAGTATAGCTTTGAGCGATAGCTTAAATCGACAAGAGGCTCGAGTACTTTATTGTTACAAAATTTCAAGTTTTTATGACGCTCCAGTAATAAGTTACAAGCATGTGTATGTTGCAAACTTTGATAGATGGAGGACGTACCGTATAGAAGTTAGGGCCATTTGAAGTTTTATCAGTGTTTGATTTGGGACTCAAGGGTAGCATAGCTTTGAACGATAGCTGACATTGACAAGAGGCTCGAGTACTTTATTGTTACAAAATTTCAAGGTTTTATGACGCTCCAGTAAAAAGTTACAAGCATTTGTATGTTGCAAACTTTGATAGGTGTACGACGTACCGTATGGAAGTTAGGGCCATTTGAAGTTTTATCAGTGTTTGATTTGGGACTAAAAGGTAGCATAGCTTTGAGCGATAGCTTAAATTGACAAGAGGCTCGAGTACTGTATTGTTACAAAATTTCAAGGTTTTATGACGCGCCAGTCAAAAGTAACATCCATTTGTATGTTGCAAACTTTGATAGGTGCAGGACGTACCGTATAGAAGTTAGGGCCATTTGAAGTTTTATCAGTGTTCGATTTGGGACTCAAGGGTAGCATAGCTTTGAGCGATAGCTTAAATTGACAAGAGGCTCGAGTACTGTATTGTTACAAAATTTCAAGGTTTTATGACGCTCCAGTAAATAGTTACGAGCATTTGTATGTTGCAAACTTTGATAGGTGTAGGACGTACCGTATAGAAGTTAGGGACATTTGAAGTTTTTTCAGTGTTTAATTTGGGTCTCAAGGGTACCATAGCTTTGAGCGATAGCTTAAATTTACAAGAGGCTCGAGTACTTTATTGTTACAAAATTTCAAGTTTTTATGACGCTCCAGTAATAAGTTACAAGCATGTGTATGTTGCAAACTTTAATAGATGTAGGACGTACCGTATAGAAGTTAGGGCCATTTGAAGTTTTATCAGTGTTTGATTTGGGACTCAAGGGTAGTATAGCTTTGAGCGATAGCTTAAATCGACAAGAGGCTCGAGTACTTTATTGTTACAAAATTTCAAGTTTTTATGACGCTCCAGTAATAAGTTACAAGCATGTGTATGTTGCAAACTTTGATTGATGTAGGACGTACCGTATAGAAGTTAGGGCCATTTGAAGTTTTATCAGTGTTTGATTTGGGACTCAAGGGTAGCATAGCTTTGAACGATAGCTGAAATTGACAAGAGGCTCGAGTACTTTATTGTTACAAAATTTCAAGGTTTTATGACGCTCCAGTAAAAAGTTACAAGCATTTGTATGTTGCAAACTTTGATAGGTGTACGACGTACCGTATGGAAGTTAGGGCCATTTGAAGTTTTATCAGTGTTTGATTTGGGACTAAAAGGTAGCATAGCTTTGAGCGATAGCTTAAATTGACAAGAGGCTCGAGTACTTTATTGTTACAAAATTTCAAGGTTTTATGACGCTCCAGTAAAAAGTTACAAGCATTTGTATGTTGCAAACTTTGATAGGTGCAGGACGTACCGTATAGAAGTTAAGGCCATTTGAAGTTTTATCAGTGTTCGATTTGGGACTCAAGGGTAGCATAGCTTTGAGCGATAGCTTAAATTGACAAGAGGCTCGAGTACTGTATTGTTACAAAATTTCAAGGTTTTATGACGCTTCAGTAAATAGTTACGAGCATTTGTATGTTGCAAACTTTGATAGGTGTAGGACGTACCGTATAGAAGTTAGGGACATTTGAAGTTTTTTCAGTGTTTAATTTGGGTCTCAAGGGTACCATAGCTTTGAGCGATAGCTTAAATTTACAAGAGGCTCGAGTACTTTATTGTTACAAAATTTCAAGTTTTTATGACGCTCCAGTAATAAGTTACAAGCATGTGTATGTTGCAAACTTTGATAGGTGTAGGACGTACCGTATAGAAGTTAGGGACATTTGAAGTTTTTTCAGTGTTTAATTTGGGTCTCAAGGGTACCATAGCTCTGAGCGATAGCTTAAATTTACAAGAGGCTCGAGTACTTTATTGTTACAAAATTTCAAGTTTTTATGACGCTCCAGTAATAAGTTACAAGCATGTGTATGTTGCAAACTTTGATAGGTGTAGGACGTACCGTATAGAAGTTAGGGCCATTTGAAGTTTTATCAGTGTTCGATTTTGGACTCAAGGGTAGCATAGCTTTGAGCGATAGCTTAAATTCACAAGAGGCTCGAGTACTTTATTGTTACAAAATTTCAAGGTTTTATGACGCGCCAGTAAAAAGTAACATCCATTTGTATGTTGCAAACTTTCATAGGTGTAGGACGTACCGTATAGAAGTTAGGGCCATTTGAAGTTTTATCAGTGTTTGATTTGGGACTCAAGGGTAGTATAGTTTTGAGCGATAGCTTAAATCGACAAGAGGCTCGAGTACTTTATTGTTACAAAATTTCAAGTTTTTATGACGCTCCAGTAATAAGTTACAAGCATGTGTATGTTGCAAACTTTGATAGATGGAGGACGTACCGTATAGAAGTTAGGGCCATTTGAAGTTTTATCAGTGTTTGATTTGGGACTCAAGGGTAGCATAGCTTTGAACGATAGCTGAAATTGACAAGAGGCTCGAGTACTTTATTGTTACAAAATTTCAAGGTTTTATGACGCTCCAGTAAAAAGTTACAAGCATTTGTAAGTTGCAAACTTTGATAGGTGTAGGGCATACCGTATAGAAGTTAGGGCCATTTGAAGTTTTATCAGTGTTTGATCTGGGACTCAAGGGTAGCATAGCTTTGAGCGATAGCTTAAATTGACAAGAGGCGCGAGTACTTTATTGTTACAAAATTTCAAGGTTTTATGACGCTCCAGTAAAAAGTTATAAGCATTTGTATGTTGCAGACTTTGATAGGTGTAGGACGTACCGTATAGAAGTTAGGGCCATTTGAAGTTTTTTAAGTGTTTGATTTGGGACTCAAGGGTAGCATAGCTTTGAGCGATAGCTTAAATTGACAAGAGGCTCGAGTATTTTTTTGTTACAAAATTTCAAGGTTTTATGACGCTCCAGTAAAAAGTTACAAACATTTGTATGTTGCAAACTTTGATAGGTGTAGGACGTACCGTATAGAAGTCAGGGCCATTTGAAGTTTTATCAATGTTTGATTTGGGACTCAAGGGTAGCATAGCTTTGAGCGATAGCTTAAATTGACAAGAGGCTCGAGTACTTTATTGTTACAAAATTTCAAGGTTTTATGACGCACCAGTAAAAAGTTACAAACATTTGTATGTTGCAAAATTTTATAGGTGTAGGGCGTACCGTATAGAAGTTAGGGCCATTTGAAGTTTTATCAGTGTTTGATCTGGGACTCAAGGGTAGCATAGCTTTGAGCGATAGCTTAAATTGACAAGAGGCTCGAGTACTTTATTGTTACAAAATTTCAAGGTTTTATGACGCTCCAGTAAAAAGTTATAAGCATTTGTATGTTGCAGACTTTGATAGGTGTAGGACGTACCGTATAGAAGTTAGGGCCATTTGAAGTTTTATCAGTGTTTGATTTGGGACTCAAGGGTAGCATAGCTTTGAGCGATAGCTTAAATTGACAAGAGGCTCGAGTACTGTATTGTTACAAAATTTCAAGGTTTTATGACGCTCCAGTAAATAGTTACGAGCATTTGTATGTTGCAAACTTTGATAGGTGTAGGACGTACCGTATAGAAGTTAGGGACATTTGAAGTTTTTTCAGTGTTTAATTTGGGTCTCAAGGGTACCATAGCTTTGAGCGATAGCTTAAATTTACAAGAGGCTCGTGTATTTTATTGTTACAAAATTTCAAGTTTTTATGACGCTCCAGTAATAAGTTACAAGCATGTGTAGGTTGCAAACTTTAATAGATGTAGGACGTACCGTATAGAAGTTAGGGCCATTTGAAGTTTTATCAGTGTTTGATTTGGGACTCAAGGGTAGTATAGCTTTGAGCGATAGCTTAAATCGACAAGAGGCTCGAGAACTTTATTGTTACAAAATTTCAAGTTTTTATGACGCTCCAGTAATAGGTTACAAGCATGTGTATGTTGCAAACTTTGATAGATGTAGGACGTACCGTATAGAAGTTAGGGCCATTTGAAGTTTTATCAGTGTTTGATTTGGGACTCAAGGGTAGCATAGCTTTGAACGATAGCTGAAATTGACAAGAGGCTCGAGTACTTTATTGTTACAAAATTTCAAGGTTTTATGACGCTCCAGTAAAAAGTTACAAGCATTTGTATGTTGCAAACTTTGATAGGTGTACGAAGTACCGTATGGAAGTTAGGGCTATTTGAAGTTTTATCAGTGTTTGATTTGGGACTAAAAGGTAGCATAGCTTTGAGCGATAGCTTAAATTGACAAGAGGCTCGAGTACTTTATTGTTACACAATTTCAAGTTTTTATGACGCTCCAGTAATAAGTTACAAGCATGTGTATGTTGCAAACTTTAATAGATGTAGGACGTACCGTATAGAAGTTAGGGCCATTTGAAGTTTTATCAGTGTTTGATTTGGGACTCAAGGGTAGTATAGCTTTGAGCGATAGCTTAAATCGACAAGAGGCTCGAGTACTTTATTGTTACAAAATTTCAAGTTTTTATGACGCTCCAGTAATAAGTTACAAGCATGTGTATGTTGCAAACTTTGATTGATGTAGGACGTACCGTATAGAAGTTAGGGCCATTTGAAGTTTTATCAGTGTTTGATTTGGGACTCAAGGGTAGCATAGCTTTGAACGATAGCTGAAATTGACAAGAGGCTCGAGTACTTTATTGTTACAAAATTTCAAGTTTTTATGACGCTCCAGTAAAAAGTTACAAGCATTTGTATGTTGCAAACTTTGATAGGTGTACGACGTACCGTATGGAAGTTAGGGCCATTTGAAGTTTTATCAGTGTTTGATTTGGGACTAAAAGGTAGCATAGCTTTGAGCGATAGCTTAAATTGACAAGAGGCTCGAGTACTTTATTGTTACAAAATTTCAAGGTTTTATGACGCTCCAGTAAAAAGTTACAAGCATTTGTATGTTGCAAACTTTGATAGGTGCAGGACGTACCGTATAGAAGTTAAGGCCATTTGAAGTTTTATCAGTGTTCGATTTGGGACTCAAGGGTAGCATAGCTTTGAGCGATAGCTTAAATTGACAAGAGGCTCGAGTACTGTATTGTTACAAAATTTCAAGGTTTTATGACGCTTCAGTAAATAGTTACGAGCATTTGTATGTTGCAAACTTTGATAGGTGTAGGACGTACCGTATAGAAGTTAGGGACATTTGAAGTTTTTTCAGTGTTTAATTTGGGTCTCAAGGGTACCATAGCTTTGAGCGATAGCTTAAATTTACAAGAGGCTCGAGTACTTTATTGTTACAAAATTTCAAGTTTTTATGACGCTCCAGTAATAAGTTACAAGCATGTGTATGTTGCAAACTTTGATAGGTGTAGGACGTACCGTATAGAAGTTAGGGACATTTGAAGTTTTTTCAGTGTTTAATTTGGGTCTCAAGGGTACCATAGCTCTGAGCGATAGCTTAAATTTACAAGAGGCTCGAGTACTTTATTGTTACAAAATTTCAAGTTTTTATGACGCTCCAGTAATAAGTTACAAGCATGTGTATGTTGCAAACTTTAATAGATGTAGGACGTACCGTATAGAAGTTAGGGCCATTTGAAGTTTTATCAGTGTTTGATTTGGGACTCAAGGGTAGTATAGCTTTGAGCGATAGCATAAATCGACAAGAGGCTCGAGTACTTTATTGTTACAAAATTTCAAGTTTTTATGACGCTCCAGTAATAAGTTACAAGCATGTGTATGTTGCAAACTTTGATAGATGTAGGACGTACCGTATAGAAGTTAGGGCCATTTGAAGTTTTATCAGTGTTTGATTTGGGACTCAAGGGTAGCATAGCTTTGAACGATAGCTGAAATTGACAAGAGGCTCGAGTACTTTATTGTTACAAAATTTCAAGGTTTTATGACGCTCCAGTAAAAAGTTACAAGCATTTGTATGTTGCAAACTTTGATAGGTGTACGACGTACCGTATCGAAGTTAGGGCCATTTGAAGTTTTATCAGTGTTTGATTTGGGACTAAAAGGTAGCATAGCTTTGAGCGATAGCTTAAATTGACAAGAGGCTCGAGTACTTTATTGTTACAAAATTTCAAGGTTTTATGACGCTCCAGTAAAAAGTTACAAGCATTTGTATGTTGCAAACTTTGATAGGTGCAGGACGTACCGTATAGAAGTTAAGGCCATTTGAAGTTTTATCAGTGTTCGATTTGGGACTCAAGGGTAGCATAGCTTTGAGCGATAGCTTAAATTGACAAGAGGCTCGAGTACTGTATTGTTACAAAATTTCAAGGTTTGATGACGCTCCAGTAAATAGTTACGAGCATTTGTATGTTGCAAACTTTGATAGGTGTAGGACGTACCGTATAGAAGTTAGGGACATTTGAAGTTTTTTCAGTGTTTAATTTGGGTCTCAAGGGTACCATAGCTTTGAGCGATAGCTTAAATTTACAAGAGGCTCGAGTACTTTATTGTTACAAAATTTCAAGTTTTTATGACGCTCCAGTAATAAGTTACAAGCATGTGTATGTTGCAAACTTTAATAGATGTAGGACGTACCGTATAGAAGTTAGGGCCATTTGAAGTTTTATCAGTATTTGATTTGGGACTCAAGGGTAGTATAGCTTTGAGCGATAGCTTAAATCGACAAGAGGCTCGAGTACTTTATTGTTACAAAATTTCAAGTTTTTATGACGCTCCAGTAATAAGTTACAAGCATGTGTATGTTGCAAACTTTGATTGATGTAGGACGTACCGTATAGAAGTTAGGGCCATTTGAAGTTTTATCAGTGTTTGATTTGGGACTCAAGGGTAGCATAGCTTTGAACGATAGCTGAAATTGACAAGAGGCTCGAGTACTTTATTGTTACAAAATTTCAAGGTTTTATGACGCTCCAGTAAAAAGTTACAAGAATTTGTATGTTGCAAACTTTGATAGGTGTACGACGTACCGTATGGAAGTTAGGGCCATTTGAAGTTTTATCAGTGTTTGATTTGGGACTAAAAGGTAGCATAGCTTTGAGCGATAGCTTAAATTGACAAGAGGCTCGAGTACTTTATTGTTACAAAATTTCAAGGTTTTATGACGCTCCAGTAAAAAGTTACAAGCATTTGTATGTTGCAAACTTTGATAGGTGCAGGACGTACCGTATAGAAGTTAAGGCCATTTGAAGTTTTATCAGTGTTCGATTTGGGACTCAAGGGTAGCATAGCTTTGAGCGATAGCTTAAATTGACAAGAGGCTCGAGTACTGTATTGTTACAAAATTTCAAGGTTTTATGACGCTTCAGTAAATAGTTACGAGCATTTGTATGTTGCAAACTTTGATAGGTGTAGGACGTACCGTATAGAAGTTAGGGACATTTGAAGTTTTTTCAGTGTTTAATTTGGGTCTCAAGGGTACCATAGCTTTGAGCGATAGCTTAAATTTACAAGAGGCTCGAGTACTTTATTGTTACAAAATTTCAAGTTTTTATGACGCTCCAGTAATAAGTTACAAGCATGTGTATGTTGCAAACTTTAATAGATGTAGGACGTACCGTATAGAAGTTAGGGCCATTTGAAGTTTTATCAGTGTTTGATTTGGGACTCAAGGGTAGTATAGCTTTGAGCGATAGCTTAAATCGACAAGAGGCTCGAGTACTTTATTGTTACAAAATTTCAAGTTTTTATGACGCTCCAGTAATAAGTTACAAGCATGTGTATGTTGCAAACTTTGATAGATGTAGGACGTACCGTATAGAAGTTAGGGCCATTTGAAGTTTTATCAGTGTTTGATTTGGGACTCAAGGGTAGCATAGCTTTGAACGATAGCTGAAATTGACAAGAGGCTCGAGTACTTTATTGTTACAAAATTTCAAGGTTTTATGACGCTCCAGTAAAAAGTTACAAGCATTTGTATGTTGCAAACTTTGATAGGTGTACGACGTACCGTATCGAAGTTAGGGCCATTTGAAGTTTTATCAGTGTTTGATTCGGGACTCAAGGGTAGCATAGCTTTGAGCGATAGCTTAAATTGACAAGAGGCTCGAGTACTTTATTGTTACAAAATTTCAAAGTTTTATGACGCTCCAGTAAAAAGTTACAAGCATTTGTATGTTGCAAACTTTGATAGGTGCAGGACGTACCGTATAGAAGTTAAGGCCATTTGAAGTTTTATCAGTGTTCGATTTGAGACTCAAGGGTAGCATAGCTTTGAGCGATAGCTTAAATTGACAAGAGGCTCGAGTACTTTATTGTTACAAAATTTCAAGGTTTTATGACGCTCCAGTAAAAAGTTACATGCATTTGTATGTTGCAAACTTTGATAGGTGTAGGACGTACCGTATAGAAGTTAGGGCCATTTGAAGTTTTATCAGTGTTTGATTCGGGACTCAAGGGTAGCATAGCTTTTAGCTATAGCTTAAATTGACAAGAGGCTCGAGTACTTTATTGTAAAAAAATTTCAAGGTTTTTTGACGCTCCAGTAAAAAGTTACAAGCATTTGTATGTTGGAAACTTTGATAGGTGTAGGACGTACCATATGGAAGTTAGGGCCATTTGAAGTTTTATCAGTGTTTGATTTGGGACTCAAGGGTAGCATAGCTTTGAGCGATAGCTTAAATTGACAAGAGGCTCGAGTACTTTATCGTTACAAAATTTCAAGGCTTTATGACGCTTCAGTAAAAAGTTACAAGCATTTTTATGTTGCAAATTTTGATAGGTGTAGGATGTCCCGTATAGAAGCTAGGGCCATTTGAAGTTTTATCAGTGTTTGATTTGGGACTCAAGGGTAGCATAGCTTTGAGCGATAGCTTAAATTGACAAGAGGCTCGAGTACTTTATTGTTACAAAATTTCAAGGTTTTATGACGCGCCAGTAAAAAGTAACATCCATTTGTATGTTGCAAACTTTGATAGGTGTAGGACGTACCGTATAGAAGTTAGGGCCATTTGAAGTTTTATCAGTGTTTGATTTGGGACTCAAGGGTAGTATAGCTTTGAGCGATAGCTTAAATCGACAAGAGGCTCGAGTACTTTATTGTTACAAAATTTCAAGTTTTTATGACGCTCCAGTAATAAGTTACAAGCATGTGTATGTTGCAAACTTTGATAGATGGAGGACGTACCGTATAGAAGTTAGGGCCATTTGAAGTTTTATCAGTGTTTGATTTGGGACTCAAGGGTAGCATAGCTTTGAACGATAGCTGACATTGACAAGAGGCTCGAGTACTTTATTGTTACAAAATTTCAAGGTTTTATGACGCTCCAGTAAAAAGTTACAAGCATTTGTATGTTGCAAACTTTGATAGGTGTACGACGTACCGTATGGAAGTTAGGGCCATTTGAAGTTTTATCAGTGTTTGATTTGGGACTAAAAGGTAGCATAGCTTTGAGCGATAGCTTAAATTGACAAGAGGCTCGAGTACTGTATTGTTACAAAATTTCAAGGTTTTATGACGCGCCAGTCAAAAGTAACAACCATTTGTATGTTGCAAACTTTGATAGGTGCAGGACGTACCGTATAGAAGTTAGGGCCATTTGAAGTTTTATCAGTGTTCGATTTGGGACTCAAGGGTAGCATAGCTTTGAGCGATAGCTTAAATTGACAAGAGGCTCGAGTACTGTATTGTTACAAAATTTCAAGGTTTTATGACGCTCCAGTAAATAGTTACGAGCATTTGTATGTTGCAAACTTTGATAGGTGTAGGACGTACCGTATAGAAGTTAGGGACATTTGAAGTTTTTTCAGTGTTTAATTTGGGTCTCAAGGGTACCATAGCTTTGAGCGATAGCTTAAATTTACAAGAGGCTCGAGTACTTTATTGTTACAAAATTTCAAGTTTTTATGACGCTCCAGTAATAAGTTACAAGCATGTGTATGTTGCAAACTTTAATAGATGTAGGACGTACCGTATAGAAGTTAGGGCCATTTGAAGTTTTATCAGTGTTTGATTTGGGACTCAAGGGTAGTATAGCTTTGAGCGATAGCTTAAATCGACAAGAGGCTCGAGTACTTTATTGTTACAAAATGTCAAGTTTTTATGACGCTCCAGTAATAAGTTACAAGCATGTGTATGTTGCAAACTTTGATTGATGTAGGACGTACCGTATAGAAGTTAGGGCCATTTGAAGTTTTATCAGTGTTTGATTTGGGACTCAAGGGTAGCATAGCTTTGAACGATAGCTGAAATTGACAAGAGGCTCGAGTACTTTATTGTTACAAAATTTCAAGGTTTTATGACGCTCCAGTAAAAAGTTACAAGCATTTGTATGTTGCAAACTTTGATAGGTGTACGACGTACCGTATGGAAGTTAGGGCCATTTGAAGTTTTATCAGTGTTTGATTTGGGACTAAAAGGTAGCATAGCTTTGAGCGATAGCTTAAATTGACAAGAGGCTCGAGTACTTTATTGTTACAAAATTTCAAGGTTTTATGACGCTCCAGTAAAAAGTTACAAGCATTTGTATGTTGCAAACTTTGATAGGTGCAGGACGTACCGTATAGAAGTTAAGGCCATTTGAAGTTTTATCAGTGTTCGATTTGGGACTCAAGGGTAGCATAGCTTTGAGCGATAGCTTAAATTGACAAGAGGCTCGAGTACTGTATTGTTACAAAATTTCAAGGTTTTATGACGCTTCAGTAAATAGTTACGAGCATTTGTATGTTGCAAACTTTGATAGGTGTAGGACGTACCGTATAGAAGTTAGGGACATTTGAAGTTTTTTCAGTGTTTAATTTGGGTCTCAAGGGTACCATAGCTTTGAGCGATAGCTTAAATTTACAAGAGGCTCGAGTACTTTATTGTTACAAAATTTCAAGTTTTTATGACGCTCCAGTAATAAGTTACAAGCATGTGTATGTTGCAAACTTTGATAGGTGTAGGACGTACCGTATAGAAGTTAGGGACATTTGAAGTTTTTTCAGTGTTTAATTTGGGTCTCAAGGGTACCATAGCTTTGAGCGATAGCTTAAATTTACAAGAGGCTCGAGTACTTTATTGTTACAAAATTTCAAGTTTTTATGACGCTCCAGTAATAAGTTACAAGCATGTGTATGTTGCAAACTTTAATAGATGTAGGACGTACCGTATAGAAGTTAGGGGCATTTGAAGTTTTATCAGTGTTTGATTTGGGACTCAAGGGTAGTATAGCTTTGAGCGATAGCTTAAATCGACAAGAGGCTCGAGTACTTTATTGTTACAAAATTTCAAGTTTTTATGACGCTCCAGTAATAAGTTACAAGCATGTGTATGTTGCAAACTTTGATAGATGTAGGACGTACCGTATAGAAGTTAGGGCCATTTGAAGTTTTATCAGTGTTTGATTTGGGACTCAAGGGTAGCATAGCTTTGAACGATAGCTGAAATTGACAAGAGGCTCGAGTACTTTATTGTTACAAAATTTCAAGGTTTTATGACGCTCCAGTAAAAAGTTACAAGCATTTGTATGTTGCAAACTTTGATAGGTGTACGACGTACCGTATCGAAGTTAGGGCCATTTGAAGTTTTATCAGTGTTTGATTTGGGACTAAAAGGTAGCATAGCTTTGAGCGATAGCTTAAATTGACAAGAGGCTCGAGTACTTTACTGTTACAAAATTTCAAGGTTTTATGACGCTCCAGTAAAAAGTTACAAGCATTTGTATGTTGCAAACTTTGATAGGTGCAGGACGTACCGTATAGAAGTTAAGGCCATTTGAAGTTTTATCAGTGTTCGATTTGGGACTCAAGGGTAGCATAGCTTTGAGCGATAGCTTAAATTGACAAGAGGCTCGAGTACTGTATTGTTACAAAATTTCAAGGTTTTATGACGCTCCAGTAAATAGTTACGAGCATTTGTATGTTGCAAACTTTGATAGGTGTAGGACGTACCGTATAGAAGTTAGGGACATTTGAAGTTTTTTCAGTGTTTAATTTGGGTCTCAAGGGTACCATAGCTTTGAGCGATAGCTTAAATTTACAAGAGGCTCGAGTACTTTATTGTTACAAAATTTCAAGTTTTTATGACGCTCCAGTAATAAGTTACAAGCATGTGTATGTTGCAAACTTTAATAGATGTAGGACGTACCGTATAGAAGTTAGGGCCATTTGATGTTTTATCAGTATTTGATTTGGGACTCAAGGGTAGTATAGCTTTGAGCGATAGCTTAAATCGACAAGAGGCTCGAGTACTTTATTGTTACAAAATTTCAAGTTTTTATGACGCTCCAGTAATAAGTTACAAGCATGTGTATGTTGCAAACTTTGATTGATGTAGGACGTACCGTATAGAAGTTAGGGCCATTTGAAGTTTTATCAGTGTTTGATTTGGGACTCAAGGGTAGCATAGCTTTAACCGATAGCTGAAATTGACAAGAGGCTCGAGTACTTTATTGTTACAAAATTTCAAGGTTTTATGACGCTCCAGTAAAAAGTTACAAGCATTTGTATGTTGCAAACTTTGATAGGTGTACGACGTACCGTATGGAAGTTAGGGCCATTTGAAGTTTTATCAGTGTTTGATTTGGGACTAAAAGGTAGCATAGCTTTGAGCGATAGCTTAAATTGACAAGAGGCTCGAGTACTTTATTGTTACAAAATTTCAAGGTTTTATGACGCTCCAGTAAAAAGTTACAAGCATTTGTATGTTGCAAACTTTGATAGGTGCAGGACGTACCGTATAGAAGTTAAGGCCATTTGAAGTTTTATCAGTGTTCGATTTGGGACTCAAGGGTAGCATAGCTTTGAGCGATAGCTTAAATTGACAAGAGGCTCGAGTACTGTATTGTTACAAAATTTCAAGGTTTTATGACGCTTCAGTAAATAGTTACGAGCATTTGTATGTTGCAAACTTTGATAGGTGTAGGACGTACCGTATAGAAGTTAGGGACATTTGAAGTTTTTTCAGTGTTTAATTTGGGTCTCAAGGGTACCATAGCTTTGAGCGATAGCTTAAATTTACAAGAGGCTCGAGTACTTTATTGTTACAAAATTTCAAGTTTTTATGACGCTCCAGTAATAAGTTACAAGCATGTGTATGTTGCAAACTTTAATAGATGTAGGACGTACCGTATAGAAGTTAGGGCCATTTGAAGTTTTATCAGTGTTTGATTTGGGACTCAAGGGTAGTATAGCTTTGAGCGATAGCTTAAATCGACAAGAGGCTCGAGTACTTTATTGTTACAAAATTTCAAGTTTTTATGACGCTCCAGTAATAAGTTACAAGCATGTGTATGTTGCAAACTTTGATAGATGTACGACGTACCGTATAGAAGTTAGGGCCATTTGAAGTTTTATCAGTGTTTGATTTGGGACTCAAGGGTAGCATAGCTTTGAACGATAGCTGAAATTGACAAGAGGCTCGAGTACTTTATTGTTACAAAATTTCAAGGTTTTATGACGCTCCAGTAAAAAGTTACAAGCATTTGTATGTTGCAAACTTTGATAGGTGTACGACGTACCGTATCGAAGTTAGGGCCATTTGAAGTTTTATCAGTGTTTGATTCGGGACTCAAGGGTAGCATAGCTTTGAGCGATAGCTTAAATTGACAAG
The DNA here is from genome assembly GCA_920105625.2 of Clusia tigrina. Taxonomy (NCBI): domain Eukaryota; kingdom Metazoa; phylum Arthropoda; class Insecta; order Diptera; family Clusiidae; genus Clusia; species Clusia tigrina. The sequence continues at coordinate 106,596,017 of OV050033.1, read as the reverse complement.
AGGCTCGAGTACTTTATTGTTACAAAATTTCAAAGTTTTATGACGCTCCAGTAAAAAGTTACAAGCATTTGTATGTTGCAAACTTTGATAGGTGCAGGACGTACCGTATAGAAGTTAAGGCCATTTGAAGTTTTATCAGTGTTCGATTTGAGACTCAAGGGTAGCATAGCTTTGAGCGATAGCTTAAATTGACAAGAGGCTCGAGTACTTTATTGTTACAAAATTATAAGGTTTTATGACGCTCCAGTAAAAAGTTACATGCATTTGTATGTTGCAAATTTGATAGGTGTAGGACGTACCGTATAGAAGTTAGGGCCATTTGAAGTTTTATCAGTGTTTGATTCGGGACTCAAGGGTAGCATAGCTTTTAGCGATAGCTTAAATTGACAAGAGGCTCGAGTACTTTATTGTAAAAAAATTTCAAGGTTTTTTGACGCTCCAGTAAAAAGTTACAAGCATTTGTATGTTGGAAACTTTGATAGGTGTAGGACGTACCATATGGAAGTTAGGGCCATTTGAAGTTTTATCAGTGTTTGATTTGGGACTCAAGGGTAGCATAGCTTTGAGCGATAGCTTAAATTGACAAGAGGCTCGAGTACTTTATCGTTACAAAATTTCAAGGCTTTATGACGCTTCAGTAAAAAGTTACAAGCATTTGTATGTTGCAAATTTTGATAGGTGTAGGACGTCCCGTATAGAAGCTAGGGCCATTTGAAGTTTTATCAGTGTTTGATTTGGGACTCAAGGGTAGCATAGCTTTGAGCGATAGCTTAAATTGACAAGAGGCTCGAGTACTTTATTGTTACAAAATTTCAAGGTTTTATGACGCGCCAGTAAAAAGTAACATCCATTTGTATGTTGCAAACTTTGATAGGTGTAGGACGTACCGTATAGAAGTTAGGGCCATTTGAAGTTTTATCAGTGTTTGATTTGGGACTCAAGGGTAGTATAGCTTTGAGCGATAGCTTAAATCGACAAGAGGCTCGAGTACTTTATTGTTACAAAATTTCAAGTTTTTATGACTCTCCAGTAATAAGTTACAAGCATGTGTATGTTGCAAACTTTGATAGATGGAGGACGTACCGTATAGAAGTTAGGGCCATTTGAAGTTTTATCAGTGTTTGATTTGGGACTCAAGGGTAGTATAGCTTTGAACGATAGCTGAAATTGACAAGAGGCTCGAGTACTTTATTGTTACAAAATTTCAAGGTTTTATGACGCTCCAGTAAAAAGTTACAAGCATTTGTATGTTGCAAACTTTGATAGGTGTACGACGTACCGTATGGAAGTTAGGGCCATTTGAAGTTTTATCAGTGTTTGATTTGGGACTAAAAGGTAGCATAGCTTTGAGCGATAGCTTAAATTGACAAGAGGCTCGAGTACTTTATTGTTACAAAATTTCAAGGTTTTATGACGCTCCAGTAAAAAGTTACAAGCATTTGTATGTTGCAAACTTTGATAGGTGTAGGACGTACCGTATAGAAGTTAGGGCCATTTGAAGTTTTATCAGTGTTCGATTTGGGACTCAAGGGTAGCATAGCTTTGAGCGATAGCTTAAATTGACAAGAGGCTCGAGTACTTTATTGTTACAAAATTTCAAGGTTTTATGACGCTCCAGTAAAAAGTTACATGCATTTGTATGTTGCAAACTTTGATAGGTGTACGACGTACCGTATAGAAGTTAGGGCCATTTGAAGTTTTATCAGTGTTTGATTCGGGACTCAAGGGTAGCATAGCTTTGAGCGATAGCTTAAATTGACAAGAGGCTCGACTACTTTATTGTTACAAAATTTCAAGGTTTTATGACGCACCAGTAAAAAGTTACAAACATTTGTATGTTGCAAAATTTTATAGGTGTAGGGCGTACCGTATAGAAGTTAGGGCCATTTGAAGTTTTATCAGTGTTTGATCTGGGACTCAAGGGTAGCATAGCTTTGAGCGATAGCTTAAATTGACAAGAGTCTCGAGTACTTTATTGTTACAAAATTTCAAGGTTTTATGACGCTCCAGTAAAAAGTTATAAGCATTTGTATGTTGCAGACTTTGATAGGTGTAGGACGTACCGTATAGAAGTTAGGGCCATTTGAAGTTTTATCAGTGTTTGATTTGGGACTCAAGGGTAGCATAGCTTTGAGCGATATCTTAAATTGACAAGTGGCTCGAGTACTGTATTGTTACAAAATTTCAAGGTTTTATGACGCTCCAGTAAATAGTTACGAGCATTTGTATGTTGCAAACTTTGATAGGTGTAGGACGTACCGTATAGAAGTTAGGGACATTTGAAGTTTTTTCAGTGTTTAATTTGGGGCTCAAGGGTACCATAGCTTTGAGCGATAGCTTAAATTTACAAGAGGCTCGTGTACTTTATTGTTACAAAATTTCAAGGTTTTATGACGCTCCAGTAAAAAGTTACAAGCATTTGTATGTTGCAAACTTTGATAAGTGTAGGACGTACCGTATAGAAGTTAGGGCCATTTGAAGTTTTATAAGTGTTCAATTTGGGACTCAAGGGTAGCATACCTTTGAGCGATAACTTAAATTGACAAGAGGCTCGAGTACTTTATTGTTACAAAATTTCAAGGTTTTATGACGCTCCAGTAAAAAGTTACAAGCATTTGTATGTTGCAAACTTTGGTAGGTGCAGGACGTACCGTATAGAAGTTAAGGCCATTTGAAGTTTTATCGGTGTTCGATTTGGGACTCAAGGGTAGCATAGCTTTGAGCGATAGCTTAAATTGACAAGAGGCTCAAGTACTTTATTGTTACAAAATTTCAAGGTTGTATAACGCTCCAGTAAAAAGTTACAAGCATTTGTATGTTGCAAACTTTGACAGGTGTAGGACGTACCGTATAGAAGTTAGGGCCATTTGAAGTTTTATCAGTGTTTGATTCGGGACTCAAGGGTAGCATAGCTTTGAGCGATAGCTTAAATTGACAAGAGGCTCAAGTACTTTATTGTTACAAAATTTCAAGGTTGTATGACGCTCCAGTAAAAAGTTACAAGCATTTGTATGTTGGAAACTTTGATAGGTGTAGGACGTACCGTATATAAGTTAGGGCCATTTGAAGTTTTATCAGTGTTTGATTTGGGACTCAAGGGTAGCATAGCTTTGAGCGATAGCTTAAATTGACAAGAGGCTCGAGTACTTTATCGTTACAAAATTTCAAGGTTTTATGACGCTTCAGTAAAAAATTACAAGCATTTGTATGTTGCAAACTTTGATAGGTGTAGGACGTACCGTATAGAAGTTAGGGCCATTTGAAGTTTTATCAGTGTTTGATTTGAGATTCAAGGATAGCATAGCTTTGAGCGATAACTTAAATTGACAAGAGGCTCGAGTACTTGTTACAAAATTTCAAGGTTTTATGACGCTCCAGTAAAAAGTTACAAGCATTTGTATGTTGCAATCTTTAATAGGTGTAGGACGTACCGTATAGAAGCTAGGGCCATTTGAAGTTTTATCAGTGTTTGATTTGGGACTCAAGGGTAGCATAGCTTTGAGCGATAGCTTAAATTGACAAGAGGCTCGAGTACTTTATCGTTACAAAATTTCAAGGTTTTATGACGCTCCAGTAATAAGTTACAAGCATGTGTATGTTGCAAACTTTGATAGATGTAGGACGTACCGTATAGAAGTTAGGGCCATTTGAAGTTTTATCAGTGTTTGATTCGGGACTCAAGGGTAGCATAGCTTTGAGCGATAGCTTAAATTGACAAGAGGCTCAAGTACTTTATTGTTACAAAATTTCAAGGTTGTATGACGCTCCAGTAAAAAGTTACAAGCATTTGTATGTTGGAAACTTTGATAGGTGTAGGACGTACCGTATATAAGTTAGGGCCATTTGAAGTTTTATCAGTGTTTGATTTGGGACTCAAGGGTAGCATAGCTTTGAGCGATAGCTTAAATTGACAAGAGGCTCGAGTACTTTATCGTTACAAAATTTCAAGGTTTTATGACGCTTCAGTAAAAAATTACAAGCATTTGTATGTTGCAAACTTTGATAGGTGTAGGACGTACCGTATAGAAGTTAGGGCCATTTGAAGTTTTATCAGTGTTTGATTTGAGATTCAAGGATAGCATAGCTTTGAGCGATAACTTAAATTGACAAGAGGCTCGAGTACTTGTTACAAAATTTCAAGGTTTTATGACGCTCCAGTAAAAAGTTACAAGCATTTGTATGTTGCAATCTTTAATAGGTGTAGGACGTACCGTATAGAAGCTAGGGCCATTTGAAGTTTTATCAGTGTTTGATTTGGGACTCAAGGGTAGCATAGCTTTGAGCGATAGCTTAAATTGACAAGAGGCTCGAGTACTTTATCGTTACAAAATTTCAAGGTTTTATGACGCTCCAGTAATAAGTTACAAGCATGTGTATGTTGCAAACTTTGATAGATGTAGGACGTACCGTATAGAAGTTAGGGCCATTTGAAGTTTTATCAGTGTTTGATTTGGACTCAAGGGTAGCATAGCTTTGAGCGATAGCCTAAATTGACAAGAGGCTCGAGTACTTTATTGTTACAAAATTTCAAGGTTTTATGACGCTCCAGTAAAAAGTTACAAGCATTTGTATGTTGCAAACTTTGATAGGTGCATTACGTACCGTATAGAAGTTAAGGCCATTTGAAGTTTTATCAGTGTTTGATTCGGAACTCAAGGGTAGCATAGCTTTGAGCGATAGCTTATATTGACAAGAGGCTCGATTACTTTATTGTTACAAAATTTCAAGGTTTTATGACGCTCCAGTAAAAAGTTACAAGCATTTGTATGTTGGAAACTTTGATAGGTGTAGGACGTACCGTATAGAAGTTAGGGCCATTTGAAGTTTTATCAGTGTTTGATTTGGGACTCAAGGGTAGCATAGCTTTGAGCGATAGCTTAAATTGACAAGAGGCTCGAGTACTTTATTGTTACAAATGTTCAAAGTTTTATGACGCGCCAGTAAAAAGTTGCATCCATTTGTATGTCGCAAACTTTGATAGGTGTAGGACGTACGGTATAGAAGTTAGGGCCATTTGAAGTTTTATCAGTGTTTGATTTGGGACTCAAGGGTAGTATAGCTTTGAGCGATAGCTTAAATCGACAAGAGGCTCGAGTACTTTATTGTTACAAAATTTCAAGTTTTTATGACGCTCCAGTAATAAGTTACAAGCATGTGTATGTTGCAAACTTTGATAGGTGTAGGACGTACCGTATAGAAGTTAGGGCCATTTGAAGTTTTATCAGTGTTTGAATTGGGACTCGAGGGTAGCATAGCTTTGAGCGATAGCTTAAATTGACAAGAGGCTCGAGTACTTTATTGTTACAAAATTTCAAGGTTTTATGACGCTCCAGTAAAAAGTTACAAGCATTTGTATGTTGCAAACTTTGATAGGTGCAGGACGTACCGTATAGAAGTTAAGGCCATTTGAAGTTTTATCAGTGTTCGATTTGGGACTCAAGGGTAGCATAGCTTTGAGCGATAGCTTAAATTGACAAGAGGCTCGAGTACTTTATTGTTACAAAATTTCAAGGTTTTATGACGCTCCAGTAAAAAGTTACATGCATTTGTATGTTGCAAACTTTGATAGGTGTAGGACGTACCGTATAGAAGTTAGGGCCATTTGAAGTTTTATCAGTGTTTGATTCGGGACTCAAGGGTAGCATAGCTTTTAGCGATAGCTTAAATTGACAAGAGGCTCGAGTACTTTATTGTAAAAAAATTTCAAGGTTTTATGACGCTCCAGTAAAAAGTTACAAGCATTTGTATGTTGGAAACTTTGATAGGTGTAGGACGTACCATATAGAAGTTAGGGCCATTTGAAGTTTTATCAGTGTTTGATTTGGGACTCAAGGGTAGCCTAGCTTTGAGCGATAGCTTAAATTGACAAGAGGCTCGAGTACTTTATCGTTAAAAAATTTCAAGGCTTTATGACGCTTCAGTAAAAAGTTACAAGCATTTGTATGTTGCAAATTTTGATAGGTGTAGGACGTACCGTATAGAAGCTTGGGCCATTTGAAGTTTTATCAGTGTTTGATTTGGGACTCAAGGGTAGCATAGCTTTGAGCGATAGCTTAAATTGACAAGAGGCTCGAGTACTTTATTGTTACAAAATTTCAAGATTTTATGACGCGCCAGTAAAAAGTTACATCCATTTGTATGTTGCAAACTTTGATAGGTGTAGGACGTACCGTATAGAAGTTAGGGCCATTTGAAGTTTTATCAGTGTTTGATTTGGGACTCAAGGGTAGTATAGCTTTGAGCGGTAGCTTAAATCGACAAGAGGCTCGAGTACTTTATTGTTACAAAATTTCAAGTTTTTATGACGCTCCAGTAATAAGTTACAAGCATGTGTATGTTGCAAACTTTGATAGATGTAGGACGTACCGTATAGAAGTTAGGGCCATTTGAAGTTTTATCAGTGTTTGATTTGGGACTCAAGGGTAGCATAGCTTTGAACGATAGCTGAAATTGACAAGAGGCTCGAGTACTTTATTGTTACAAAATTTCAAGGTTTTATGACGCTCCAGTAAAAAGTTACAAGCATTTGTATGTTGCAAACTTTGAGAGGTGTACGACGTACCGTAGAGAAGTTAAGGCCATTTGAAGTTTTATCAGTGTTTGATTTGGGAATAAAAGGTAGCATAGCTTTGAGCGATAGCTTAAATTGACAAGAGGCTCGAGTACTTTATTGTTACAAAATTTCAAGGTTTTATGACGCTCCAGTAAAAAGTTACAAGCATTTGTATGTTGCAAACTTTGATAGGTGTAGGACGTACCGTATAGAAGTTAGGGCCATTTGAAGTTTTATCAGTGTTCGATTTGGGACTCAAGGGTAGAATAGCTTTGAGCGATAGCTTAAATTGACAAGAGGCTCGAGTACTTTATTGTTACAAAATTTCAAGGTTTTATGACGCTCCAGTAAAAAGTTACATGCATTTGTATGTTGCAAACTTTGATAGGTGTAGGACGTACCGTATAGAAGTTAGGGCCATTTGAAGTTATATCAGTGTTTGATTCGGGACTCAAGGGTAGCATAGCTTTGAGCGATAGCTTAAATTGACAAGAGGCTCGAGTACTTTATTGTTACAAAATTTCCAAGTTTTATTACGCTCCAGTAAAAAGTTACAAGCATTTGTAAGTTGCAAACTTTGATAGGTGTAGGGCGTACCGTATAGAAGTTAGGGCCATTTGAAGTTTTATCAGTGTTTGATATGGGACTCAAGGGTAGCATAGCTTTGAGCGATAGCTTAAATTGACAAGAGGCGCGAGTACTTTATTGTTACAAAATTTCAAGGTTTTATGACGCTCCAGTAAAAAGTTATAAGCATTTGTATGTTGCAGACTTTGATAGGTATAGGACGTACCGTATAGAAGCTAGGGCCATTTGAAGTTTTATCAGTGTTTGATTTGAGATTCAAGGATAGCATAGCTTTGAGCGATAACTTAAATTGACAAGAGGCTCGAGTACTTGTTACAAAATTTCAAGGTTTTATGACGCTCCAGTAAAAAGTTACAAGCATTTGTATGTTGCAATCTTTAATAGGTGTAGGACGTACCGTATAGAAGCTAGGGCCATTTGAAGTTTTATCAGTGTTTGATTTGGGACTCAAGGGTAGCATAGCTTTGAGCGATAGCTTAAATTGACAAGAGGCTCGAGTACTTTATCGTTACAAAATTTCAAGGTTTTATGACGCTCCAGTAATAAGTTACAAGCATGTGTATGTTGCAAACTTTGATAGATGTAGGACGTACCGTATAGAAGTTAGGGCCATTTGAAGTTTTATCAGTGTTTGATTTGGACTCAAGGGTAGCATAGCTTTGAGCGATAGCCTAAATTGACAAGAGGCTCGAGTACTTTATTGTTACAAAATTTCAAGGTTTTATGACGCTCCAGTAAAAAGTTACAAGCATTTGTATGTTGCAAACTTTGATAGGTGCATTACGTACCGTATAGAAGTTAAGGCCATTTGAAGTTTTATCAGTGTTTGATTCGGAACTCAAGGGTAGCATAGCTTTGAGCGATAGCTTATATTGACAAGAGGCTCGATTACTTTATTGTTACAAAATTTCAAGGTTTTATGACGCTCCAGTAAAAAGTTACAAGCATTTGTATGTTGGAAACTTTGATAGGTGTAGGACGTACCGTATAGAAGTTAGGGCCATTTGAAGTTTTATCAGTGTTTGATTTGGGACTCAAGGGTAGCATAGCTTTGAGCGATAGCTTAAATTGACAAGAGGCTCGAGTACTTTATTGTTACAAATGTTCAAAGTTTTATGACGCGCCAGTAAAAAGTTGCATCCATTTGTATGTCGCAAACTTTGATAGGTGTAGGACGTACGGTATAGAAGTTAGGGCCATTTGAAGTTTTATCAGTGTTTGATTTGGGACTCAAGGGTAGTATAGCTTTGAGCGATAGCTTAAATCGACAAGAGGCTCGAGTACTTTATTGTTACAAAATTTCAAGTTTTTATGACGCTCCAGTAATAAGTTACAAGCATGTGTATGTTGCAAACTTTGATAGGTGTAGGACGTACCGTATAGAAGTTAGGGCCATTTGAAGTTTTATCAGTGTTTGAATTGGGACTCGAGGGTAGCATAGCTTTGAGCGATAGCTTAAATTGACAAGAGGCTCGAGTACTTTATTGTTACAAAATTTCAAGGTTTTATGACGCTCCAGTAAAAAGTTACAAGCATTTGTATGTTGCAAACTTTGATAGGTGCAGGACGTACCGTATAGAAGTTAAGGCCATTTGAAGTTTTATCAGTGTTTGATTTGGGACTCAAGGGTAGCATAGCTTTGAGCGATAGCTTAAATTGACAAGAGGCTCGAGTACTTTATTGTTACAAAATTTCAAGGTTTTATGACGCTCCAGTAAAAAGTTACATGCATTTGTATGTTGCAAACTTTGATAGGTGTAGGACGTACCGTATAGAAGTTAGGGCCATTTGAAGTTTTATCAGTGTTTGATTCGGGACTCAAGGGTAGCATAGCTTTTAGCGATAGCTTAAATTGACAAGAGGCTCGAGTACTTTATTGTAAAAAAATTTCAAGGTTTTATGACGCTCCAGTAAAAAGTTACAAGCATTTGTATGTTGGAAACTTTGATAGGTGTAGGACGTACCATATAGAAGTTAGGGCCATTTGAAGTTTTATCAGTGTTTGATTTGGGACTCAAGGGTAGCCTAGCTTTGAGCGATAGCTTAAATTGACAAGAGGCTCGAGTACTTTATCGTTAAAAAATTTCAAGGCTTTATGACGCTTCAGTAAAAAGTTACAAGCATTTGTATGTTGCAAATTTTGATAGGTGTAGGACGTACCGTATAGAAGCTTGGGCCATTTGAAGTTTTATCAGTGTTTGATTTGGGACTCAAGGGTAGCATAGCTTTGAGCGATAGCTTAAATTGACAAGAGGCTCGAGTACTTTATTGTTACAAAATTTCAAGATTTTATGACGCGCCAGTAAAAAGTTACATCCATTTGTATGTTGCAAACTTTGATAGGTGTAGGACGTACCGTATAGAAGTTAGGGCCATTTGAAGTTTTATCAGTGTTTGATTTGGGACTCAAGGGTAGTATAGCTTTGAGCGGTAGCTTAAATTGACAAGAGGCTCGAGTACTTTATTGTTACAAAATTTCAAGTTTTTATGACGCTCCAGTAATAAGTTACAAGCATGTGTATGTTGCAAACTTTGATAGATGTAGGACGTACCGTATAGAAGTTAGGGCCATTTGAAGTTTTATCAGTGTTTGATTTGGGACTCAAGGGTAGCATAGCTTTGAACGATAGCTGAAATTGACAAGAGGCTCGAGTACTTTATTGTTACAAAATTTCAAGGTTTTATGACGCTCCAGTAAAAAGTTACAAGCATTTGTATGTTGCAAACTTTGATAGGTGTACGACGTACCGTAGAGAAGTTAAGGCCATTTGAAGTTTTATCAGTGTTTGATTTGGGAATAAAAGGTAGCATAGCTTTGAGCGATAGCTTAAATTGACAAGAGGCTCGAGTACTTTATTGTTACAAAATTTCAAGGTTTTATGACGCTCCAGTAAAAAGTTACAAGCATTTGTATGTTGCAAACTTTGATAGGTGTAGGACGTACCGTATAGAAGTTAGGGCCATTTGAAGTTTTATCAGTGTTCGATTTGGGACTCAAGGGTAGAATAGCTTTGAGCGATAGCTTAAATTGACAAGAGGCTCGAGTACTTTATTGTTACAAAATTTCAAGGTTTTATGACGCTCCAGTAAAAAGTTACATGCATTTGTATGTTGCAAACTTTGATAGGTGTAGGACGTACCGTATAGAAGTTAGGGCCATTTGAAGTTATATCAGTGTTTGATTCGGGACTCAAGGGTAGCATAGCTTTGAGCGATAGCTTAAATTGACAAGAGGCTCGAGTACTTTATTGTTACAAAATTTCCAAGTTTTATTACGCTCCAGTAAAAAGTTACAAGCATTTGTAAGTTGCAAACTTTGATAGGTGTAGGGCGTACCGTATAGAAGTTAGGGCCATTTGAAGTTTTATCAGTGTTTGATATGGGACTCAAGGGTAGCATAGCTTTGAGCGATAGCTTAAATTGACAAGAGGCGCGAGTACTTTATTGTTACAAAATTTCAAGGTTTTATGACGCTCCAGTAAAAAGTTATAAGCATTTGTATGTTGCAGACTTTGATAGGTATAGGACGTACCGTATAGAAGTTAGGGCCATTTGAAGTTTTATCAGTGTTTGATTTGGGACTCAAGGGTAGCATAGCTTTGAGCGATAGCTTAAATTGACAAGAGGCTCGAGTATTTTTTTGTTACAAAATTTCAAGGTTTTATGACGCTCCAGTAAAAAGTTACAAACATTTGTATGTTGCAAACTTTGATAGGTGTAGGGCGTACCGTATAGAAGTTAGGGCCATTTGAAGTTTTATCAGTGTTTGATCTGGGACTCAAGGGTAGCATAGCTTTGAGCGATAGCTTAAATTGACAAGAGGCTCGAGTACTTTATTGTTACAAAATTTCAAGGTTTTATGACGCTCCAGTAAAAAGTTATAAGCATTTGTATGTTGCAGACTTTGATAGGTGTAGGACGTACCGTATAGAAGTTAGGGCCATTTGAAGTTTTATCAGTGTTTGATTTGGGACTCAAGGGTAGCATAGCTTTGAGCGATAGCTTAAATTGACAAGAGGCTCGAGTACTGTATTGTTACAAAATTTCAAGGTTTTATGACGCTCCAGTAAATAGTTACGAGCATTTGTATGTTGCAAACTTTGATAGGTGTAGGACGTACCGTATAGAAGTTAGGGACATTTGAAGTTTTTTCAGTGTTTAATTTGGGTCTCAAGGGTACCATAGCTTTGAGCGATAGCTTAAATTTACAAGAGGCTCGAGTACTTTATTGTTACAAAATTTCAAGGTTTTATGACGCTCCAGTAAAAAGTTACATGCATTTGTATGTTGCAAACTTTGATAGGTGTAGGACGTACCGTATAGAAGTTAGGGCCATTTGAAGTTTTATCAGTGTTTGATTCGGGACTCAAGGGTAGCATAGCTTTTAGCGATAGCTTAAATTGACAAGAGGCTCGAGTACTTTATTGTAAAAAAATTTCAAGGTTTTATGACGCTCCAGTAAAAAGTTACAAGCATTTGTATGTTGGAAACTTTGATAGGTGTAGGACGTACCATATAGAAGTTAGGGCCATTTGAAGTTTTATCAGTGTTTGATTTGGGACTCAAGGGTAGCCTAGCTTTGAGCGATAGCTTAAATTGACAAGAGGCTCGAGTACTTTATCGTTAAAAAATTTCAAGGCTTTATGACGCTTCAGTAAAAAGTTACAAGCATTTGTATGTTGCAAATTTTGATAGGTGTAGGACGTACCGTATAGAAGCTTGGGCCATTTGAAGTTTTATCAGTGTTTGATTTGGGACTCAAGGGTAGCATAGCTTTGAGCGATAGCTTAAATTGACAAGAGGCTCGAGTACTTTATTGTTACAAAATTTCAAGATTTTATGACGCGCCAGTAAAAAGTTACATCCATTTGTATGTTGCAAACTTTGATAGGTGTAGGACGTACCGTATAGAAGTTAGGGCCATTTGAAGTTTTATCAGTGTTTGATTTGGGACTCAAGGGTAGTATAGCTTTGAGCGGTAGCTTAAATCGACAAGAGGCTCGAGTACTTTATTGTTACAAAATTTCAAGTTTTTATGACGCTCCAGTAATAAGTTACAAGCATGTGTATGTTGCAAACTTTGATAGATGTAGGACGTACCGTATAGAAGTTAGGGCCATTTGAAGTTTTATCAGTGTTTGATTTGGGACTCAAGGGTAGCATAGCTTTGAACGATAGCTGAAATTGACAAGAGGCTCGAGTACTTTATTGTTACAAAATTTCAAGGTTTTATGACGCTCCAGTAAAAAGTTACAAGCATTTGTATGTTGCAAACTTTGATAGGTGTACGACGTACCGTATGGAAGTTAAGGCCATTTGAAGTTTTATCAGTGTTTGATTTGGGACTAAAAGGTAGCATAGCTTTGAGCGATAGCTTAAATTGACAAGAGGCTCGAGTACTTTATTGTTACAAAATTTCAAGGTTTTATGACGCTCCAGTAAAAAGTTACAAGCATTTGTATGTTGCAAACTTTGATAGGTGTAGGACGTACCGTATAGAAGTTAGGGCCATTTGAAGTTTTATCAGTGTTCGATTTGGGACTCAAGGGTAGAATAGCTTTGAGCGATAGCTTAAATTGACAAGAGGCTCGAGTACTTTATTGTTACAAAATTTCAAGGTTTTATGACGCTCCAGTAAAAAGTTACATGCATTTGTATGTTGCAAACTTTGATAGGTGTAGGACGTACCGTATAGAAGTTAGGGCCATTTGAAGTTATATCAGTGTTTGATTCGGGACTCAAGGGTAGCATAGCTTTGAGCGATAGCTTAAATTGACAAGAGGCTCGAGTACTTTATTGTTACAAAATTTCCAAGTTTTATTACGCTCCAGTAAAAAGTTACAAGCATTTGTAAGTTGCAAACTTTGATAGGTGTAGGGCGTACCGTATAGAAGTTAGGGCCATTTGAAGTTTTATCAGTGTTTGATCTGGGACTCAAGGGTAGCATAGCTTTGAGCGATAGCTTAAATTGACAAGAGGCGCGAGTACTTTATTGTTACAAAATTTCAAGGTTTTATGACGCTCCAGTAAAAAGTTATAAGCATTTGTATGTTGCAGACTTTGATAGGTATAGGACGTACCGTATAGAAGTTAGGGCCATTTGAAGTTTTATCAGTGTTTGATTTGGGACTCAAGGGTAGCATAGCTTTGAGCGATAGCTTAAATTGACAAGAGGCTCGAGTATTTTTTTGTTACAAAATTTCAAGGTTTTATGACGCTCCAGTAAAAAGTTACAAACATTTGTATGTTGCAAACTTTGATAGGTGTAGGGCGTACCGTATAGAAGTTAGGGCCATTTGAAGTTTTATCAGTGTTTGATCTGGGACTCAAGGGTAGCATAGCTTTGAGCGATAGCTTAAATTGACAAGAGGCTCGAGTACTTTATTGTTACAAAATTTCAAGGTTTTATGACGCTCCAGTAAAAAGTTATAAGCATTTGTATGTTGCAGACTTTGATAGGTGTAGGACGTACCGTATAGAAGTTAGGGCCATTTGAAGTTTTATCAGTGTTTGATTTGGGACTCAAGGGTAGCATAGCTTTGAGCGATAGCTTAAATTGACAAGAGGCTCGAGTACTGTATTGTTACAAAATTTCAAGGTTTTATGACGCTCCAGTAAATAGTTACGAGCATTTGTATGTTGCAAACTTTGATAGGTGTAGGACGTACCGTATAGAAGTTAGGGACATTTGAAGTTTTTTCAGTGTTTAATTTGGGTCTCAAGGGTACCATAGCTTTGAGCGATAGCTTAAATTTACAAGAGGCTCGAGTACTTTATTGTTACAAAATTTCAAGGTTTTATGACGCTCCAGTAAAAAGTTACAAGCATTTGTATGTTGCAAACTTTGATAAGTGTAGGACGTACCGTATAGAAGTTAGGGCCATTTGAAGTTTTATAAGTGTTCAATTTGGGACTCAAGGGTAGCATAGCTTTGAGCGATAGCTTAAATTGACAAAAGGCTCGAGTACTTTATTGTTACAAAATTTCAAGGTTTTATGACGCTCCAGTAAAAAGTTACATGCATTTGTATGTAACAAATTTTGATAGGTGTAGGACGTACCGTATAGAAGTTAGGGCTATTTGAAGTTTTATCAGTGTTTGATTTGGGACTCAAAGGTAGCATAGCTTTGAGCGATAGCTTAAATTGACAAGAGGCTCGAGTACTTTATTGTTACAAAATTTCAAGGTTTTATGACGCTCCAGTAAAAAGTTCCAAGCATTTGTATGTTGCAAACTTTGATAGGTGTAGGACGTACCGTATAGAAGTTAGGGCCATTTGAAGTTTTATCAGTGTTTGATTTGAGACTCAAGGGTAGCATAGCTTTGAGCGATAACTTAAATTGACAAGAGGCTCGAGTACTTTATTGTTACAAAATTTCAAGGTTTTATGACGCTCCAGTAAAAAGTTACATGCATTTGTATGTTGCAAACTTTGATAGGTGCAGGACGTACCGTATAGAAGTTAGGGCCATTTGAAGTTTTATCAGTGTTTGATTTGGGACTCAAGGGTAGTATAGCTTTGAGCGATAGCTTAAATCGACAAGAGGCTCGAGTACTTTATTGTTACAAAATTTCAAGTTTTTATGACGCTCCAGTAATAAGTTACAAGCATGTGTATGTTGCAAACTTTGATAGTGTAGGACGTACCGTATAGAAGTTAGGGCCATTTGAAGTTTTATCAGTGTTTGATTTGGGACTCAAGGGTAGCATAGCTTTGAACGATAGCTGAAATTGACAAGAGGCTCGAGTACTTTATTGTTACAAAATTTCAAGGTTTTATGACGCTCCAGTAAAAACTTACAAGCATTTGTATGTTGCAAACTTTGATAGGTGTACGACGTACCGTATGGAAGTTAGGGCCATTTGAAGTTTTATCAGTGTTTGATTTGGGACTAAAAGGTAGCATAGCTTTGAGCGATAGCTTAAATTGACAAGAGGCTCGAGTACTTTATTGTTACAAAATTTCAAGGTTTTATGACGCTCCAGTAAAAAGTTACAAGCGTTTGTATGTTGCAAACTTTGATAGGTGTAGGACGTACCGTATAGAAGTTAGGGCCATTTGAAGTTTTATCAGTGTTCGATTTGGGACTCAAGGGTAGCATAGCTTTGAGCGATAGCTTAAATTGACAAGAGGCTCGAGTACTTTATTGTTACAAAATTTCAAGGTTTTATGACGCTCCAGTAAAAAGTTACATGCATTTGTATGTTGCAAACTTTGATAGGTGTAAGACGTACCGTATAGAAGTTAGGGCCATTTGAAGTTATATCAGTGTTTGATTCGGGACTCAAGGGTAGCATAGCTTTGAGCGATAGCTTAAATTGACAAGAGGCTCGAGTACTTTATTGTTACAAAATTTCAAAGTTTTATGACGCTCCAGTAAAAAGTTACAAGCATTTGTAAGTTGCAAACTTTAATAGGTGTAGGGCGTACCGTATAGAAGTTAGGGCCATTTGAAGTTTTATCAGTGTTTGATCTGGGACTCAAGGGTAGCATAGCTTTGAGCGATAGCTTAAATTGACAAGAGGCGCGAGTACTTTATTGTTACAAAATTTCAAGGTTTTATGACGCTCCAGTAAAAAGTTATAAGCATTTGTATGTTGCAGACTTTGATAGGTGTAGGACGTACCGTATAGAAGTTAGGGCCATTTGAAGTTTTATAAGTGTTTGATTTGGGACTCAAGGGTAGCATAGCTTTGAGCGATAGCTTAAATTGACAAGAGGCTCGAGTACTTTATTGTTACAAAATTTCAAGGTTTTATGACGCTCCAGTAAATAGTTACGAGCATTTGTATGTTGCAAACTTTGATAGGTGTAGGACGTACCGTATAGAAGTTAGGGCCATTTGAAGTTTTATCAGCGTTTGATCTGGGGCTCAAGGGTAGCATAGCTTTGAGCGGTAGCTTAAATTGACAAGAGGCTCGAGTACTTAATTGTTACAAAATTTCAAGGTTTTATAACGCTCCAGTAAAAAGTTATAAGCATTTGTATGTTGCAGACTTTGATAGGTGTAGGACGTACCGTATAGAAGTTAGAGCCATTTGAAGTTTTATAATTGTTTGATTTGGGACTCAAGGGTAGCATAGCTTTGAGCGATAGCTTAAATTGACAAGAGGCTCGAGTATTGTTTTGTTACAAAATTTCAAGGTTTTATGACGCTCCAGTAAAAAGTTACAAACATTTGTATGTTGCAAACTTTGATAGGTGTTGGACGTACCGTATAGAAGTTAGGGCCATTTGAAGTTTTATCAGTGTTTGATTTGGGACACAAGGGTAGCATAGCTTTTAGCGGTAGCTTAAATTGACAAGTGGCTCGAGTACTTTATTGTTACAAAATTTCAAAGTTTTATGACGCTCTAGTAAAAAGTTACAAGCATTTGTATGTTGTAAACTTTGACAGGTGTAAGACGTACCGTATAGAAATTAGGGCCATTAGAAGTTTTATCAGTGTTTGATTTGGGACTCAAGGGTATTATAGCTTTGAGCGCTGGCTTAAATTGACTAGAGGCTCGAGTACTTTATTGTTAGGGCCATTAGAAGTTTTATCAGTGTTTGATTTGGGACTCAAGGGTATTATAGCTTTGAGCGCTGGCTTAAATTGACTAGAGGCTCGAGTACTTTATTGTTACAAAATTTCAAAGTTTTATGACGCTCCAGTAAAAAGTTACAAGCATTTGTAAGTTGCAAACTTTGATAGGTGTAGGACGTACCGTATAGAATTTAGGGCCATTTGAAATTTTATCAGTGTTTGATTTGGGACTCAAGGGTAGCATAGCTTTGAGCGATAGCTTAAATTGACAAGAGGCTCGAGTACTTTATTGTTACAAAATTTCAAGGTTTTATGACGCTCCAGTAAAAAGTTACAAGCATTTGTATGTTGCACACTTTGATAGGTGTAGGACGTACGGTATAGAAGTTAGGTCCATTTGAAGTTTTATCAGTGTTTGATTTGGAACTCAAGGGTAGTATAGCTTTGAGCGATAGCTTAAATTGACAAGACGCTCGAGTACTTTATTGTTATAAAATTTCAAGGCTTTATGACGCACCAGTAAAAAATTAAAAGCATTTGTATGTTGCAAAGTTTGATAGGTGTAGGGCGTGCGGTATAGAAGTTAGGGCCATTTGAAGTTTTATCAGCGTTTGATCTAGGGCTCAAGGGTAGCATAGCTTTGAGCGGTAGCTTAAATTGACAAGAGGCTCGAGTACTTAATTGTTACAAAATTTCAAGGTTTTATAACGCTCCAGTAAAAAGTTATAAGCATTTGTATGTTGCAGACTTTGATAGGTGTAGGACGTACCGTATAGAAGTTAGAGCCATTTGAAGTTTTATAATTGTTTGATTTGGGACTCAAGGGTAGCATAGCTTTGAGCGATAGCTTAAATTGACAAGAGGCTCGAGTATTTTTTTGTTACAAAATTTCAAGGTTTTATGACGCTCCAGTAAAAAGTTACAAACATTTGTATGTTGCAAACTTTGATAGGTGTTGGACGTACCGTATAGAAGTTAGGGCCATTTGAAGTTTTATCAGTGTTTGATTTGGGACTCAAGGGTAGCATAACTTTGAGCGATAGCTTAAATTGACAAGAGGCTCGAGTAATTTATTGTTACAAAATTTCAAGGTTTTATGACGCACCAGTAAAAAGTTACAAACATTTGTATGTTGCAAAGTTTTATAGGTTTAGGGCGTACCGTATAGAAGTTAGGGCCATTTGAAGTTTTATCAGTGTTTGATCTGGGACTCAAGGGTAGCATAGCTTTGAGCGATAGCTTAAATTGACAAGAGGCTCGAGTACTTTATTGTTACAAAATTTCAAGGTTTTATGACGCTCCAGTAAAAAGTTATAAGCATATGTATGTTGCAGACTTTGATAGGTGTAGGACGTACCGTATAGAAGTTAGGGCCATTTGAAGTTTTATCAGTGTTTGATTTGGGACTCAAGGGTAGCATAGCTTTGAGCGATAGCTTAAATTGACAAGAGGCTCGAGTACTTTATTGTTACAAAATTTCAAGGTTTTATGACGCTCCAGTAAATAGTTACGAGCATTTGTATGTTGCAAACTTTGATAGGTGTAGGACGTACCGTATAGAAGTTAGGGCCATTTGAAGTTATATCAGTGTTTGATTCGGGACTCAAGGGTAGCATAGCTTTGAGCGATAGCTTAAATTGACAAGAGGCTCGAGTACTTTATTGTTACAAAATTTCAAAGTTTTATGACGCTCCAGTAAAAAGTTACAAGCATTTGTAAGTTGCAAACTTTGATAGGTGTAGGGCGTACCGTATAGAAGTTAGGGCCATTTGAAGTTTTATCAGTGTTTGATCTGGGACTCAAGGGTAGCATAGCTTTGAG
This sequence comes from Clusia tigrina, assembly GCA_920105625.2. Classification (NCBI taxonomy): domain Eukaryota; kingdom Metazoa; phylum Arthropoda; class Insecta; order Diptera; family Clusiidae; genus Clusia; species Clusia tigrina. Next base: position 106,577,528 of record OV050033.1, on the reverse strand, counting down.
CGATAGCTTAAATTGACAAGAGGCGCGAGTACTTTATTGTTACAAAATTTCAAGGTTTTATGACGCTCCAGTAAAAAGTTATAAGCATTTGTATGTTGCAGACTTTGATAGGTGTAGGACGTACCGTATAGAAGTTAGGGCCATTTGAAGTTTTATAAGTGTTTGATTTGGGACTCAAGGGTAGCATAGTTTTGAGCGATAGCTTAAATTGACAAGAGGCTCGAGTATTTTTTTGTTACAAAATTTCAAGGTTTTATGACGCTCCAGTAAAAAGTTACAAACATTTGTATGTTGCAAACTTTGATAGGTGTAGGGCGTACCGTATAGAAGTTAGGGCCATTTGAAGTTTTATCAGTGTTTGATCTGGGACTCATGGGTAGCATAGCTTTGAGCGATAGCTTAAATTGACAAGAGGCTCGAGTACTTTATTGTTACAAAATTTCAAGGTTTTATGACGCTCCAGTAAAAAGTTATAAGCATTTGTATGTTGCAGACTTTGATAGGTGTAGGACGTACCGTATAGAAGTTAGGGCCATTTGAAGTTTTATCAGTGTTTGATTTGGGACTCAAGGGTAGCATAGCTTTGAGCGATAGCTTAAATTGACAAGAGGCTCGAGTACTGTATTGTTACAAAATTTCAAGGTTTTATGACGCTCCAGTAAATAGTTACGAGCATTTGTATGTTGCAAACTTTGATAAGTGTAGGACGTACCGTATAGAAGTTAGGGACATTTGAAGTTTTTCCAGTGTTTAATTTGGGTCTCAAGGGTACCATAGCTTTGAGCGATAGCTTAAATTTACAAGAGGCTCGAGTACTTTATTGTTACAAAATTTCAAGGTTTTATGACGCTCCAGTAAAAAGTTACAAGCATTTGTAAGTTGCAAACTTTGATAGGTGTAGGACGTACCGTATAGAATTTAGGGCCATTTGAAATTTTATCAGTGTTTGATTTGGGACTCAAGGGTAGCATAGCTTTGAGCGATAGCTTAAATTGACAAGAGGCTCGAGTACTTTATTGTTACAAAATTTCAAGGTTATATGACGCTCCAGTAAAAAGTTACAAGCATTTGTATGTTGCAAACTTTGATAACTGTAGGACGTACCGTATAGAAGTTAGGGCCATTTGAAGTTTTATAAGTGTTCAATTTGGGACTCAAGGGTATTATAGCTTTGAGCGCTGGCTTAAATTGACTAGAGGCTCGAGTACTTTATTGTTACAAAATTTCAAAGTTTTATGACGCTCCAGTAAAAAGTTACAAGCATTTGTAAGTTGCAAACTTTGATAGGTGTAGGACGTACCGTATAGAATTTAGGGCCATTTGAAATTTTATCAGTGTTTGATTTGGGACTCAAGGGTAGCATAGCTTTGAGCGATAGCTTAAATTGACAAGAGGCTCGAGTACTTTATTGTTACAAAATTTCAAGGTTTTATGACGCTCCAGTAAAAAGTTACAAGCATTTGTATGTTGCACACTTTGATAGGTGTGGGACGTACGGTATAGAAGTTAGGTCCATTTGAAGTTTTATCAGTGTTTGATTTGGAACTCAAGGGTAGTATAGCTTTGAGCGATAGCTTAAATTGACAAGAGGCTCGAGTACTTTATTGTTATAAAATTTCAAGGCTTTATGACGCACCAGTAAAAAGTTACAAGCATTTCTATGTTGCAAACTTTGATAAGTGTAGGACGTACCATATAGAAGTGAGGGCCATTTGAAGTTTTATCAGTGTTTGATTTGGGACTCAAGGGTAGCATAGCTTTGAGCGATAGCTTAAATTGACAAGAGGCTCGAGTACTGTATTGTTACAAAATTTCAAGGTTTTATGACGCTCCAGTAAATAGTTACGAGCATTTGTATGTTGCAAACTTTGATAGGTGTAGGACGTACCGTATAGAAGTTAGGGACATTTGAAGTTTTTCCAGTGTTTAATTTGGGTCTCAAGGGTACCATAGCTTTGAGCGATAGCTTAAATTTACAAGAGGCTCGAGTACTTTATTGTTACAAAATTTCAAGGTTTTATGACGCTCCAGTAAAAAGTTATAAGCATTTGTATGTTGCAGACTTTGATAACTGTAGGACGTACCGTATAGAAGTTAGGGCCATTTGAAGTTTTATAAGTGTTTGATTTGGGACTCAAGGGTAGCATAGCTTTGAGCGATAGCTTAAATTGACAAGAGGCTCGAGTATTTTTTTGTTACAAAATTTCAAGGTTTTCTGCCGCTCCAGTAAAAAGCTACAAACATTTGAATGTTGCAAACTTTGATAGGTGTAGGACGTACGGTATAGAAGTTAGGGCCATTAGAAGTTTTATAAGTGTTCAATTTGGGACTCAAGGGTAGCATAGCTTTAAGCGATAGCTTAAATTGACAAAAGGCTCGAGTGCTTTATTGTTACAAAATTTCAAGGTTTTATAACGCTCCAGTAAAAAGTTACAAGCATTTGTAGGTTGCAAACTTTTTTAGGTGTAGGACGTACCGTATAGAAGTTAGGGCCATTTGAAGTTTTATCAATGTTTGATTCGGGACTCAAGGGTAGCATAGCTTTGAGCGATAGCTTAAATTGACAAGAGGCTCGAGTACTTTATTGTTACAAAATTTCAAAGTTTTATGACGCTCCAGTAAAAAGTTACAAGCATTTGTAAGTTGCAAACTTTGATAGGTGTAGGGCGTACCGTATAGAAGTTAGGGCCATTTGAAGTTTTATCAGTGTTTGATCTGGGACTCAAGGGTAGCATAGCTTTGAGCGATAGCTTAAATTGACTAGAGGCTCGAGTACTTTATTGTTACAAAATTTCAAGGTTTTATGACGCTCCAGTAAAAAGGAACAAACATTTGTATGTTGCAAACTTTGATAGATGTAGGACGTACCGTATAGAAGTTAGGGCCATTTGAAGTTTTATCAGTGTTTGATTTGGGACTCAAGGGTAGCATAGCTTTGAGCGGTAGCTTAAATTGACAAGTGGCTCGAGTACTTTATTGTTACAAAATTTCAAAGTTTTATGACGCTCTAGTAAAAAGTTACAAGCATTTGTATGTTGTAAACTTTGACAGGTGTAAGACGTACCGTATAGAAATTAGGGCCATTAGAAGTTTTATCAGTGTTTGATTTGGGACTCAAGGGTATTATAGCTTTGAGCGCTGGCTTAAATTGACTAGAGGCTCGAGTACTTTATTGTTAGGGCCATTAGAAGTTTTATCAGTGTTTGATTTGGGACTCAAGGGTATTATAGCTTTGAGCGCTGGCTTAAATTGACTAGAGGCTCGAGTACTGTATTGTTACAAAATTTCAAGGTTTTATGACGCTCCAGTAAATAGTTACGAGCATTTGTATGTTGCAAACTTTGATAGGTGTAGGACGTACCGTATAGAAGTTAGGGACATTTTAAGTTTTTCCAGTGTTTAATTTGGGTCTCAAGGGTACCATAGCTTTGAGCGATAGCTTAAATTTACAAGAGGCTCGGGTACTTTATTGTTACAAAATTTCAAGGTTTTATGACGCTCCAGTAAAAAGTTACAAGCATTTGTATGTTGCAAACTTTGATAACTGTAGGACGTACCGTATAGAAGTTAGGGCCATTTGAAGTTTTATAAGTGTTCAATTTGGGACTCAAGGGTAGCATAGCTTTGAGCGATAGCTTAAATTGACAAGAGGCTCGAGTACTTTATTGTTACAAAATTTCAAGGTTTTATGACGCTCCAGTAAAAAGTTACAAGCATTAGTATGTTGCACACTTTGATAGGTGTAGGACGTACGGTATAGAAGTTAGGTCCATTTGAAGTTTTATCAGTGTTTTATTTGGAAATCAAGGGTAGTATAGCTTTGAGCGATAGCTTAAATTGACAAGAGGCTCGAGTACTTTATTGTTATAAAATTTCAAGGCTTTATGACGCACCAGTAAAAAGTTACAAGCATTTGTATGTTGCAAAGTTTGATAGGTGTAGGGCGTACCGTATAGAAGTTAGGGCCATTTGAAGTTTTATCAGCGTTTGATCTGGGACTCAAGGGTAGCATAGCTTTGAGCGATAGCTTAAATTGACAAGAGGCTCGAGTACTTTATTGTTACAAAATTTCAAGGTTTTATAACGCTCCAGTAAAAAGTTATAAGCATTTGTATGTTGCAGACTTTGATAGGTGTAGGACGTACCGTATAGAAGTTAGGGCCATTTGAAGTTTTATAAGTGTTTGATTTGGGACTCAAGGGTAGCATAGCTTTGAGCGATAGCTTAAATTGACAAGAGGCTCGAGTATTTTTTTGTTACAAAATTTCAAGGTTTTCTGCCGCTCCAGTAAAAAGCTACAAACATTTGAATGTTGCAAACTTTGATAGGTGTAGGACGTACGGTATAGAAGTTAGGGCCATTAGAAGTTTTATAAGTGTTCAATTTGGGACTCAAGGGTAGCATAGCTTTAAGCGATAGCTTAAATTGACAAAAGGCTCGAGTGCTTTATTGTTACAAAATTTCAAGGTTTTATAACGCTCCAGTAAAAAGTTACAAGCATTTGTAGGTTGCAAACTTTTTTAGGTGTAGGACGTACCGTATAGAAGTTAGGGCCATTTGAAGTTTTATCAATGTTTGATTCGGGACTCAAGGGTAGCATAGCTTTGAGCGATAGCTTAAATTGACAAGAGGCTCGAGTACTTTATTGTTACAAAATTTCAAAGTTTTATGACGCTCCAGTAAAAAGTTACAAGCATTTGTAAGTTGCAAACTTTGATAGGTGTAGGGCGTACCGTATAGAAGTTAGGGCCATTTGAAGTTTTATCAGTGTTTGATCTGGGACTCAAGGGTAGCATAGCTTTGAGCGATAGCTTAAATTGACAAGAGGCTCGAGTACTTTATTGTTACAAAATTTCAAGGTTTTATGACGCTCCAGTAAAAAGTTATAAGCATATGTATGTTGCAGACTTTGATAGGTGTAGGACGTACCGTATAGAAGTTAGGACCATTTGAAGTTTTATCAGTGTTTGATTTGGGACTCAAGGGTAGCATAGCTTTGAGCGATAGCTTAAATTGACAAGAGGCTCGAGTACTTTATTGTTACAAAATTTCAAGGTTTTATGACGCTCCAGTAAATAGTTACGAGCATTTGTATGTTGCAAACTTTGATAGGTGTAGGACGTACCGTATAGAAGTTAGGGCCATTTGAAGTTATATCAGTGTTTGATTCGGGACTCAAGGGTAGCATAGCTTTGAGCGATAGCTTAAATTGACAAGAGGCTCGAGTACTTTATTGTTACAAAATTTCAAAGTTTTATGACGCTCCAGTAAAAAGTTACAAGCATTTGTAAGTTGCAAACTTTGACAGGTGTAGGGCGTACCGTATAGAAGTTAGGGCCATTTGAAGTTTTATCAGTGTTTGATCTGGGACTCAAGGGTAGCATAGCTTTGAGCGATAGCTTAAATTGACAAGAGGCGCGAGTACTTTATTGTTACAAAATTTCAAGGTTTTATGACGCTCCAGTAAAAAGTTATAAGCATTTGTATGTTGCAGACTTTGATAGGTGTAGGACGTACCGTATAGAAGTTAGGGCCATTTGAAGTTTTATAAGTGTTTGATTTGGGACTCAAGGGTAGCATAGCTTTGAGCGATAGCTTAAATTGACAAGAGGCTCGAGTATTTTTTTGTTACAAAATTTCAAGGTTTTATGACGCTCCAGTAAAAAGTTACAAACATTTGTATGTTGCAAACTTTGATAGGTGTAGGGCGTACCGTATAGAAGTTAGGGCCATTTGAAGTTTTATCAGTGTTTGATCTGGGACTCATGGGTAGCATAGCTTTGAGCGATAGCTTAAATTGACAAGAGGCTCGAGTACTTTATTGTTACAAAATTTCAAGGTTTTATGACGCTCCAGTAAAAAGTTATAAGCATTTGTATGTTGCAGACTTTGATAGGTGTAGGACGTACCGTATAGAAGTTAGGGCCATTTGAAGTTTTATCAGTGTTTGATTTGGGACTCAAGGGTAGCATAGCTTTGAGCGATAGCTTAAATTGACAAGAGGCTCGAGTACTTTATTGTTACAAAATTTCAAAGTTTTATGATGCTCCAGTAAAAAGTTACAAGCATTTGTATGTTGCAAACTTTGATAAGTGTAGGACGTACCGTATAGAAGTTAGGGCCATTTGAAGTTTTATAAGTGTTCAATTTGGGACTCAAGGGTAGCATAGCTTTGAGCGATAGCTTAAATTGACAAGAGGCTCGAGTACTTTATTGTTACAAAATTTCAAGGTTTTATGACGCTCCAGTAAAAAGTTATAAGCATATGTATGTTTCAGACTTTGATAGGTGTAGGACGTACCGTATAGAAGTTAGGGCCATTTGAAGTTTTATCAGTGTTTGATTTGGGACTCAAGGGTAGCATAGCTTTGAGCGATAGCTTAAATTGACAAGAGGCTCGAGTACTTTATTGTTACAAAATTTCAAGGTTTTATGACGCTCCAGTAAATAGTTACGAGCATTTGTATGTTGCAAACTTTGATAGGTGTAGGACGTACCGTATAGAAGTTAGGGCCATTTGAAGTTATATCAGTGTTTGATTCGGGACTCAAGGGTAGCATATATTTGAGCGATAGCTTAAATTGACAAGAGGCTCGAGTACTTTATTGTTACAAAATTTCAAAGTTTTATGACGCTCCAGTAAAAAGTTACAAGCATTTGTAAGTTGCAAACTTTGATAGGTGTAGGGCGTACCGTATAGAAGTTAGGGCCATTTGAAGTTTTATCAGTGTTTGATCTGGGACTCAAGGGTAGCATAGCTTTGAGCGATAGCTTAAATTGACAAGAGGCTCGAGTATTTTTTTGTTACAAAATTTCAAGGTTTTATGACGCTCCAGTAAAAAGTTATAAGCATTTGTATGTTGCAGACTTTGATAGGTGTAGGACGTACCGTATAGAAGTTAGGGCCATTTGAAGTTTTATCAGTGTTTGATTTGGGACTCAAGGGTAGCATAGCTTTGAGCGATAGCTTAAATTGACAAGAGGCTCGAGTACTGTATTGTTACAAAATTTCAAGGTTTTATGACGCTCCAGTAAATAGTTACGAGCATTTGTATGTTGCAAACTTTGATAGGTGTAGGACGTACCGTATAGAAGTTAGGGACATTTGAAGTTTTTCCAGTGTTTAATTTGGGTCTCAAGGGTACCATAGCTTTGAGCGATAGCTTAAATTTACAAGAGGCTCGAGTACTTTATTGTTACAAAATTTCAAGGTTTTATGACGCTCCAGTAAAAAGTTGCAAGCATTTGTATGTTGCAAACTTTGATAACTGTAGGACGTACCGTATAGAAGTTAGGGCCATTTGAAGTTTTATAAGTGTTCCATTTGGGACTCAAGGGTAGCATAGCTTTGAGCGATAGCTTTAATTGACAAGAGGCTCGAGTACTTTATTGTTACAAAATTTCAAGGTTTTATGACGCTCCAGTAAAAAGTTACAAGCATTTGTATGTTGCACACTTTGATAGGTGTAGGACGTACGGTATAGAAGTTAGGTCCATTTGAAGTTTTATCAGTGTTTGATTTGGAAATCAAGGGTAGTATAGCTTTGAGCGATAGCTTAAATTGACAAGAGGCTCGAGTACTTTATTGTTATAAAATTTCAAGGCTTTATGACGCACCAGTAAAAAGTTACAAGCATTTGTATGTTGCAAAGTTTGATAGGTGTAGGGCGTACCGTATAGAAGTTAGGGCCATTTGAAGTTTTATCAGCGTTTGATCTGGGACTCAAGGGTAGCATAGCTTTGAGCGATAGCTTAAATTGACAAGAGGCTCGAGTACTTTATTGTTACAAAATTTCAAGGTTTTATAACGCTCCAGTAAAAAGTTATAAGCATTTGTATGTTGCAGACTTTGATAGGTGTAGGACGTACCGTATAGAAGTTAGGGCCATTTGAAGTTTTATAAGTGTTTGATTTGGGACTCAAGGGTAGCATAGCTTTGAGCGATAGCTTAAATTGACAAGAGGCTCGAGTATTTTTTTGTTACAAAATTTCAAGGTTTTCTGCCGCTCCAGTAAAAAGCTACAAACATTTGAATGTTGCAAACTTTGATAGGTGCAGGACGTACGGTATAGAAGTTAGGGCCATTAGAAGTTTTATAAGTGTTCAATTTGGGACTCAAGGGTAGCATAGCTTTAAGCGATAGCTTAAATTGACAAAAGGCTCGAGTGCTTTATTGTTACAAAATTTCAAGGTTTTATAACGCTCCAGTAAAAAGTTACAAGCATTTGTAGGTTGCAAACTTTTTTAGGTGTAGGACGTACCGTATAGAAGTTAGGGCCATTTGAAGTTTTATCAATGTTTGATTCGGGACTCAAGGGTAGCATAGCTTTGAGCGATAGCTTAAATTGACAAGAGGCTCGAGTACTTTATTGTTACAAAATTTCAAAGTTTTATGACGCTCCAGTAAAAAGTTACAAGCATTTGTAAGTTGCAAACTTTGATAGGTGTAGGGCGTACCGTATAGAAGTTAGGGCCATTTGAAGTTTTATCAGTGTTTGATCTGGGACTCAAGGGTTGCATAGCTTTGAGCGATAGCTTAAATTGACAAGAGGCTCGAGTACTTTATTGTTACAAAATTTCAAGGTTTTATGACGCTCCAGTAAAAAGTTATAAGCATATGTATGTTGCAGACTTTGATAGGTGTAGGACGTACCGTATAGAAGTTAGGGCCATTTGAAGTTTTATCAGTGTTTGATTTGGGACTCAAGGGTAGCATAGCTTTGAGCGATAGCTTAAATTGACAAGAGGCTCGAGTACTGTATTGTTACAAAATTTCAAGGTTTTATGACGCTCCAGTAAATAGTTACGAGCATTTGTATGTTGCAAACTTTGATAGGTGTAGGACGTACCGTATAGAAGTTAGGGACATTTGAAATTTTTCCAGTGTTTAATTTGGGTCTCAAGGGTACCATAGCTTTGAGCGATAGCTTAAATTTACAAGAGGCTCGAGTACTTTATTGTTACAAAATTTCAAGGTTTTATGACGCTCCAGTAAAAAGTTGCAAGCATTTGTATGTTGCAAACTTTGATAACTGTAGGACGTACCGTATAGAAGTTAGGGCCATTTGAAGTTTTATAAGTGTTCCATTTGGGACTCAAGGGTAGCATAGCTTTGAGCGATAGCTTTAATTGACAAGAGGCTCGAGTACTTTATTGTTACAAAATTTCAAGGTTTTATGACGCTCCAGTAAAAAGTTACAAGCATTTGTATGTTGCACACTTTGATAGGTGTAGGACGTACGGTATAGAAGTTAGGTCCATTTGAAGTTTTATCAGTGTTTGATTTGGAAATCAAGGGTAGTATAGCTTTGAGCGATAGCTTAAATTGACAAGAGGCTCGAGTACTTTATTGTTATAAAATTTCAAGGCTTTATGACGCACCAGTAAAAAGTTACAAGCATTTGTATGTTGCAAAGTTTGATAGGTGTAGGGCGTACCGTATAGAAGTTAGGGCCATTTGAAGTTTTATCAGCGTTTGATCTGGGACTCAAGGGTAGCATAGCTTTGAGCGATTGCTTAAATTGACAAGAGGCTCGAGTACTTTATTGTTACAAAATTTCAAGGTTTTATAACGCTCCAGTAAAAAGTTATAAGCATTTGTATGTTGCAGACTTTGATAGGTGTAGGACGTACCGTATAGAAGTTAGGGCCATTTGAAGTTTTATAAGTGTTTGATTTGGGACTCAAGGGTAGCATAGCTTTGAGCGATAGCTTAAATTGACAAGAGGCTCGAGTATTTTTTTGTTACAAAATTTCAAGGTTTTCTGCCGCTCCAGTAAAAAGCTACAAACATTTGAATGTTGCAAACTTTGATAGGTGCAGGACGTACGGTATAGAAGTTAGGGCCATTAGAAGTTTTATAAGTGTTCAATTTGGGACTCAAGGGTAGCATAGCTTTAAGCGATAGCTTAAATTGACAAAAGGCTCGAGTACTTTATTGTTACAAAATTTCAAGGTTTTATGACGCTCCAGTAAAAAGTTGCAAGCATTTGTATGTTGCAAACTTTGATAACTGTAGGACGTACCGTATAGAAGTTAGGGCCATTTGAAGTTTTATAAGTGTTCCATTTGGGACTCAAGGGTAGCATAGCTTTGAGCGATAGCTTTAATTGACAAGAGGCTCGAGTACTTTATTGTTATAAAATTTCAAGGCTTTATGACGCACCAGTAAAAAGTTACAAGCATTTGTATGTTGCAAAGTTTGATAGGTGTAGGGCGTACCGTATAGAAGTTAGGGCCATTTGAAGTTTTATCAGCGTTTGATCTGGGACTCAAGGGTAGCATAGCTTTGAGCGATAGCTTAAATTGACAAGAGGCTCGAGTACTTTATTGTTACAAAATTTCAAGGTTTTATAACGCTCCAGTAAAAAGTTATAAGCATTTGTATGTTGCAGACTTTGATAGGTGTAGGGCGTACCGTATAGAAGTTAGGGCCATTTGAAGTTTTATCAGCGTTTGATCTGGGACTCAAGGGTAGCATAGCTTTGAGCGATAGCTTAAATTGACAAGAGGCTCGAGTACTTTATTGTTACAAAATTTCAAGGTTTTATAACGCTCCAGTAAAAAGTTATAAGCATTTGTATGTTGCAGACTTTGATAGGTGTAGGACGTACCGTATAGAAGTTAGGGCCATTTGAAGTTTTATAAGTGTTTGATTTGGGACTCAAGGGTAGCATAGCTTTGAGCGATAGCTTAAATTGACAAGAGGCTCGAGTATTTTTTTGTTACAAAATTTCAAGGTTTTCTGCCGCTCCAGTAAAAAGCTACAAACATTTGAATGTTGCAAACTTTGATAGGTGCAGGACGTACGGTATAGAAGTTAGGGCCATTAGAAGTTTTATAAGTGTTCAATTTGGGACTCAAGGGTAGCATAGCTTTAAGCGATAGCTTAAATTGACAAAAGGCTCGAGTGCTTTATTGTTACAAAATTTCAAGGTTTTATAACGCTCCAGTAAAAAGTTACAAGCATTTGTAGGTTGCAAACTTTTTTAGGTGTAGGACGTACCGTATAGAAGTTAGGGCCATTTGAAGTTTTATCAATGTTTGATTCGGGACTCAAGGGTAGCATAGCTTTGAGCGATAGCTTAAATTGACAAGAGGCTCGAGTACTTTATTGTTACAAAATTTCAAAGTTTTATGACGCTCCAGTAAAAAGTTACAAGCATTTGTAAGTTGCAAACTTTGATAGGTGTAGGGCGTACCGTATAGAAGTTAGGGCCATTTGAAGTTTTATCAGTGTTTGATCTGGGACTCAAGGGTTGCATAGCTTTGAGCGATAGCTTAAATTGACAAGAGGCTCGAGTACTTTATTGTTACAAAATTTCAAGGTTTTATGACGCTCCAGTAAAAAGTTATAAGCATATGTATGTTGCAGACTTTGATAGGTGTAGGACGTACCGTATAGAAGTTAGGGCCATTTGAAGTTTTATCAGTGTTTGATTTGGGACTCAAGGTTAGCATAGCTTTGAGCGATAGCTTAAATTGACAAGAGGCTCGAGTACTTTATTGTTACAAAATTTCAAGGTTTTATGACGCTCCAGTAAATAGTTACGAGCATTTGTATGTTGCAAACTTTGATAGGTGTAGGACGTACCGTATAGAAGTTAGGGCCATTTGAAGTTATATCAGTGTTTGATTCGGGACTCAAGGGTAGCATAGCTTTGAGCGATAGCTTAAATTGACAAGAGGCTCGAGTACTTTATTGTTACAAAATTTCAAGGTTTTATGACGCTCCAGTAAATAGTTACGAGCATTTGTATGTTGCAAACTTTGATAGGTGTAGGACGTACCGTATAGAAGTTAGGGCCATTTGAAGTTTTATCAGTGTTTGATCTGGGACTCAAGGGTAGCATAGCTTTGAGCGATAGCTTAAATTGACAAGAGGCGCGAGTACTTTATTGTTACAAAATTTCAAGGTTTTATGACGCTCCAGTTAAAAATTATAAGCATTTGTATGTTGCAGACTTTGATAGGTGTAGGACGTACCGTATAGAAGTTAGGGCCATTTGAAGTTTTATAAGTGTTTGATTTGGGACTCAAGGGTAGCATAGCTTTGAGCGATAGCTTAAATTGACAAGAGGCTCGAGTATTTTTTTGTTACAAAATTTCAAGGTTTTATGACGCTCCAGTAAAAAGTTACAAACATTTGTATGTTGCAAACTTTGATAGGTGTAGGGCGTACCGTATAGAAGTTAATGCCATTTGAAGTTTTATCAGTGTTTGATCTGGGACTCATGGGTAGCATAGCTTTGAGCGATAGCTTAAATTGACAAGAGGCTCGAGTACTTTATTGTTACAAAATTTCAAGGTTTTATGACGCTCCAGTAAATAGTTACGAGCATTTGTATGTTGCAAACTTTGATAGGTGTAGGACGTACCGTATAGAAGTTAGGGCCATTTGAAGTTATATCAGTGTTTGATTCGGGACTCAAGGGTAGCATAGCTTTGAGCGATAGCTTAAATTGACAAGAGGCTCGAGTACTTTATTGTTACAAAATTTCAAAGTTTTATGACGCTCCAGTAAAAAGTTACAAGCATTTGTAAGTTGCAAACTTTGATAGGTGTAGGGCGTACCGTATAGAAGTTAGGGCCATTTGAAGTTTTATCAGTGTTTGATCTGGGACTCAAGGGTAGCATAGCTTTGAGCGATAGCTTAAATTGACAAGAGGCGCGAGTACTTTATTGTTACAAAATTTCAAGGTTTTATGACGCTCCAGTAAAAAGTTATAAGCATTTGTATGTTGCAGACTTTGATAGGTGTAGGACGTACCGTATAGAAGTTAGGGCTATTTGAAGTTTTATAAGTGTTTGATTTGGGACTCAAGGGTAGCATAGCTTTGAGCGATAGCTTAAATTGACAAGAGGCTCGAGTATTTTTTTGTTACAAAATTTCAAGGTTTTATGACGCTCCAGTAAAATGTTACAAACATTTGTATGTTGCACACTTTGATAGGTGTAGGGCGTACCGTATAGAAGTTAGGGCCTTTTGAAGTTTTATCAGTGTTTGATCTGGGACTCATGGGTAGCATAGCTTTGAGCGATAGCTTAAATTGACAAGAGGCTCGAGTACTTTATTGTTACAAAATTTCAAGGTTTTATGACGCTCCAGTAAAAAGTTATAAGCATTTGTATGTTGCAGACTTTGATAGGTGTAGGACGTACCGTATAGAAGTTAGGGCCATTTGAAGTTTTATCAGTGTTTGATTTGGGACTCAAGGGTAGCATAGCTTTGAGCGATAGCTTAAATTGACAAGAGGCTCGAGTACTGTATTGTTACAAAATTTCAAGGTTTTATGACGCTCCAGTAAATAGTTACGAGCATTTGTATGTTGCAAACTTTGATAGGTGTAGGACGTACCGTATAGAAGTTAGGGACATTTGAAGTTTTTCCAGTGTTTAATTTGGGTCTCAAGGGTACCATAGCTTTGAGCGATAGCTTAAATTTACAAGAGGTTCGAGTACTTTATTGTTACAAAATTTCAAGGTTTTATGACGCTCCAGTAAAAAGTTACAAGCATTTGTATGTTGCAAACTTTGATAGCTGTAGGACGTACCGTATAGAAGTTAGGGCCATTTGAAGTTTTATAAGTGTTCAATTTGGGACTCAAGGGTATTATAGCTTTGAGCGCTGGCTTAAATTGACTAGAGGCTCGAGTACTGTATTGTTACAAAATTTCAAGGTTTTATGACGCTCCAGTAAATAGTTACGAGCATTTGTATGTTGCAAACTTTGATAGGTGTAGGACGTACCGTATAGAAGTTAGGGACATTTGAAGTTTTTCCAGTGTTTAAATTGGGTCTCAAGGGTACCATAGCTTTGAGCGATAGCTTAAATTTACAAGAGGCTCGAGTACTTTATTGTTACAAAATTTCAAGGTTTTATGACGCTCCAGTAAAAAGTTACAAGCATTTGTATGTTGCAAACTTTGATAACTGTAGGACGTACCGTATAAAAGTTAGGGCCATTTGAAGTTTTATAAGTGTTCAATTTGTGACTCAAGGGTATTATAGCTTTGAGCGCTGGCTTAAATTGACTAGAGGCTCGAGTACTTTATTGTTACAAAATTTCAAAGTTTTATGACGCTCCAGTAAAAAGTTACAAGCATTTGTAAGTTGCAAACTTTGATAGGTGTAGGACGTACCGTATAGAATTTAGGGCCATTTGAAATTTTATCAGTGTTTGATTTGGGACTCAAGGGTAGCATAGCTTTGAGCGATAGCTTAAATTGACAAGAGGCTCGAGTACTTTATTGTTACAAAATTTCAAGGTTTTATGACGCTCCAGTAAAAAGTTACAAGCATTTGTATGTTGCACACTTTGATAGGTGTAGGACGTACGGTATAGAAGTTAGGTCCATTTGAAGTTTTATCAGTGTTTGATTTGGAACTCAAGGGTAGTATAGCTTTGAGCGATAGCTTAAATTGACAAGAGGCTCGAGTACTTTATTGTTATAAAATTTCAAGGCTTTATGACGCACCAGTAAAAAGTTACAAGCATTTCTATGTTGCAAACTTTGATAAGTGTAGGACGTACCATATAGAAGTGAGGGCCATTAGAAGTTTTATAAGTGTTCAATTTGGGACTCAAGGGTAGCATAGCTTTGAGCGATAGCTTAAATTGACAAGAGGCTCGTGTACTTTATTGTTACAAAATTTCAAGGTTTTATGACGCTCCAGTAAATAGTTACGAGCATTTGTATGTTGCAAACTTTGATAGGTGTAGGACGTACCGTATAGAAGTTAGGGCCATTTGAAGTTTTATCAGTGTTTGATCTGGGACTCATGGGTAGCATAGCTTTGAGCGATAGCTTAAATTGACAAGAGGCTCGAGTACTTTATTGTTACAAAATTTCAAAGTTTTATGACGCTCCAGTAAAAAGTTATAAGCATTTGTATGTTGCAGACTTTGATAGGTGTAGGACGTACCGTATAGAAGTTAGGGCCATTTGAAGTTTTATCAGTGTTTGATTTGGGACTCAAGGGTAGCATAGCTTTGAGCGGTAGCTTAAATTGACAAGTGGCTCGAGTACTTTATTGTTACAAAATTTCAAAGTTTTATGACGCTCTAGTAAAAAGTTACAAGCATTTGTATGTTGTAAACTTTGACAGGTGTAAGACGTACCGTATAGAAATTAGGGCCATTAGAAGTTTTATCAGTGTTTGATTTGGGACTCAAGGGTATTATAGCTTTGAGCGCTGGCTTAAATTGACTAGAGGCTCGAGTACTTTATTGTTAGGGCCATTAGAAGTTTTATCAGTGTTTGATTTGGGACTCAAGGGTATTATAGCTTTGAGCGCTGGCTTAAATTGACTAGAGGCTCGAGTACTGTATTGTTACAAAATTTCAAGGTTTTATGACGCTCCAGTAAATAGTTACGAGCATTTGTATGTTGCAAACTTTGATAGGTGTAGGACGTACCGTATAGAAGTTAGGGACATTTGAAGTTTTTCCAGTGTTTAATTTGGGTCTCAAGGGTACCATAGCTTTGAGCGATAGCTTAAATTTACAAGAGGCTCGAGTACTTTATTGTTACAAAATTTCAAGGTTTTATGACGCTCCAGTAAAAAGTTACAAGCATTTGTATGTTGCAAACTTTGATAACTGTAGGACGTACCGTATAGAAGTTAGGGCCATTTGAAGTTTTATAAGTGTTCAATTTGGGACTCAAGGGTAGCATAGCTTTGAGCGATAGCTTAAATTGACAAGAGGCTCGAGTACTTTATTGTTACAAAATTTCAAGGTTTTATGACGCTCCAGTAAAAAGTTACAAGCATTTGTATGTTGCACACTTTGATAGGTGTAGGACGTACGGTATAGAAGTTAGGTCCATTTGAAGTTTTATCAGTGTTTGATTTGGAAATCAAGGGTAGTATAGCTTTGAGCGATAGCTTAAATTGACAAGAGGCTCGAGTACTTTATTGTTATAAAATTTCAAGGCTTTATGACGCACCAGTAAAAAGTTACAAGCATTTGTATGTTGCAAAGTTTGATAGGTGTAGGGCGTACCGTATAGAAGTTAGGGCCATTTGAAGTTTTATAAGTGTTTGATCTGGGACTCAAGGATAGCATAGCTTTGAGCGATAGCTTAAATTGACAAGAGGCTCGAGTACTGTATTGTTACAAAATTTCAAGGTTTTATGACGCTCCAGTAAATAGTTACGAGCATTTGTATGTTGCAAACTTTGATAGGTGTAGGACGTACCGTATAGAAGTTAGGGACATTTGAAGTTTTTCCAGTGTTTAATTTGGGTCTCAAGGGTACCATAGCTTTGAGCGATAGCTTAAATTTACAAGAGGCTCGAGTACTTTATTGTTACAAAATTTCAAGGTTTTATGACGCTCCAGTAAATAGTTACGAGCATTTGTATGTTGCAAACTTTGATAGGTGTAGGACGTACCGTATAGAAGTTAGGGACATTTGAAGTTTTTCCAGTGTTTAATTTGGGTCTCAAGAGTACCATAGCTTTGAGCGATAGCTTAAATTTACAAGAGGCTCGAGTACTTTATTGTTACAAAATTTCAAGGTTTTATGACGCTCCAGTAAAAAGTTACAAGCATTTGTATGTTGCAAACTTTGATAACTGTAGGACGTACCGTATAGAAGTTAGGGCCATTTGAAGTTTTATCAGTGTTTGATTTGGGACTCAAGGGTAGCATAGCTTTGAGCGATAGCTTAAATTGACAAGAGGCTCGAGTACTTTATTGTTACAAAATTTCAAGGTTTTATGACGCTCCAGTAAAAAGTTACAAGCATTTGTATGTTGCACACTTTGATAGGTGTAGGACGTACGGTATAGAAGTTAGGTCCATTTGAAGTTTTATCAGTGTTTGATTTGGAAATCAAGGGTAGTATAGCTTTGAGCGATAGCTTAAATTGACAAGAGGCTCGAGTACTTTATTGTTATAAAATTTCAAGGCTTTATGACGCACCAGTAAAAAGTTACAAGCATTTGTATGTTGCAAAGTTTGATAGGTGTAGGGCGTACCGTATAGAAGTTAGGGCCATTTGAAGTTTTATAAGTGTTTGATCTGGGACTCAAGGATAGCATAGCTTTGAGCGATAGCTTAAATTGACAAGAGGCTCGAGTACTGTATTGTTACAAAATTTCAAGGTTTTATGACGCTCCAGTAAATAGTTACGAGCATTTGTATGTTGCAAACTTTGATAGTGTAGGACGTACCGTATAGAAGTTAGGGACATTTGAAGTTTTTCCAGTGTTTAATTTGGGTCTCAAGGGTACCATAGCTTTGAGCGATAGCTTAAATTTACAAGAGGCTCGAGTACTTTATTGTTACAAAATTTCAAGGTTTTATGACGCTCCAGTAAAAAGTTACAAGCATTTGTATGTTGCAAACTTTGATAACTGTAGGACGTACCGTATAGAAGTTAGGGCCATTTGAAGTTTTATAAGTGTTCAATTTGGGACTCAAGGGTAGCATAGCTTTGAGCGATAGCTTAAATTGACAAGAGGCTCGAGTACTTTATTGTTACAAAATTTCAAGGTTTTATGACGCTCCAGTAAAAAGTTACAAGCATTTGTATGTTGCACACTTTGATAGGTGTAGGACGTACGGTATAGAAGTTAGGTCCATTTGAAGTTTTATCAGTGTTTGATTTGGAAATCAAGGGTAGTATAGCTTTGAGCGATAGCTTAAATTGACAAGAGGCTCGAGTACTTTATTGTTACAAAATTTCAAGGTTTTATGACGCTCCAGTAAAAAGTTACAAGCATTTGTATGTTGCAAACTTTGATAACTGTAGGACGTACCGTATAGAAGTTAGGGCCATTTGAAGTTTTATAAGTGTTCAATTTGGGACTCAAGGGTAGCATAGCTTTGAGCGATAGCTTAAATTGACAAGAGGCTCGAGTACTTTATTGTTACAAAATTTCAAGGTTTTATGACGCTCCAGTAAAAAGTTACAAGCATTTGTATGTTGCACACTTTGATAGGTGTAGGACGTACGGTATAGAAGTTAGGTCCATTTGAAGTTTTATCAGTGTTTGATTTGGAAATCAAGGGTAGTATAGCTTTGAGCGATAGCTTAAATTGACAAGAGGCTCGAGTACTTTATTGTTACAAAATTTCAAGGTTTTATGACGCTCCAGTAAAAAGTTACAAGCATTTGTATGTTGCACACTTTGATAGGTGTAGGACGTACGGTATAGAAGTTAGGTCCATTTGAAGTTTTATCAGTGTTTGATTTGGAAATCAAGGGTAGTATAGCTTTGAGCGATAGCTTAAATTGACAAGAGGCTCGAGTACTTTATTGTTATAAAATTTCAAGGCTTTATGACGCACCAGTAAAAAGTTACAAGCATTTGTATGTTGCAAAGTTTGATAGGTGTAGGGAGTACCGTATAGAAGTTAGGGCCATTTGAAGTTTTATCAGCGTTTGATCTGGGACTCAAGGGTAGCATAGCTTTGAGCGATAGCTTAAATTGACAAGAGGCTCGAGTACTTTATTGTTACAAAATTTCAAGGTTTTATAACGCTCCAGTAAAAAGTTATAAGCATTTGTATGTTGCAGACTTTGATAGGTGTAGGACGTACCGTATAGAAGTTAGGGCCATTTGAAGTTTTATAAGTGTTTGATTTGGGACTCAAGGGTAGCATAGCTTTGAGCGATAGCTTAAATTGACAAGAGGCTCGAGTACTTTATTGTTACAAAATTTCAAGGTTTTATAACGCTCCAGTAAAAAGTTATAAGCATTTGTATGTTGCAGACTTTGATAGGTGTAGGACGTACCGTATAGAAGTTAGGGCCATTTGAAGTTTTATAAGTGTTTGATTTGGGACTCAAGGGTAGCATAGCTTTGAGCGATAGCTTAAATTGACAAGAGGCTCGAGTATTTTTTTGTTACAAAATTTCAAGGTTTTCTGCCGCTCCAGTAAAAAGCTACAAACATTTGAATGTTGCAAACTTTGATAGGTGTAGGACGTACGGTATAGAAGTTAGGGCCATTAGAAGTTTTATAAGTGTTCAATTTGGGACTCAAGGGTAGCATAGCTTTAAGCGATAGCTTAAATTGACAAAAGGCTCGAGTGCTTTATTGTTTCAAAATTTCAAGGTTTTATAACGCTCCAGTAAAAAGTTACAAGCATTTGTAGGTTGCAAACTTTTTTAGGTGTAGGACGTACCGTATAGAAGTTAGGGCCATTTGAAGTTTTATCAATGTTTGATTCGGGACTCAATTGTAGCATAGCTTTGAGCGATAGCTTAAATTGACAAGAGGCTCGAGTACTTTATTGTTACAAAATTTCAAAGTTTTATGACGCTCCAGTAAAAAGTTACAAGCATTTGTAAGTTGCAAACTTTGATAGGTGTAGGGCGTACCGTATAGAAGTTAGGGCCATTTGAAGTTTTATCAGTGTTTGATCTGGGACTCAAGGGTAGCATAGCTTTGAGCGATAGCTTAAATTGACAAGAGGCTCGAGTACTTTATTGTTACAAACTTTCAAGGTTTTATGACGCTCCAGTAAAAAGTTACAAGCATTTGTATGTTGCACACTTTGATAGGTGTAGGACGTACGGTATAGAAGTTAGGTCCATTTGAAGTTTTATCAGTGTTTGATTTGGAACTCAAGGGTAGTATAGCTTTGAGCGATAGCTTAAATTGACAAGAGGCTCGAGTACTTTATTGTTATAAAATTTCAAGGCTTTATGACGCACCAGTAAAAAATTAAAAGCATTTGTATGTTGCAAAGTTTGATAGGTGTAGGGCGTGCCGTATAGAAGTTAGGGCCATTTGAAGTTTTATCAGCGTTTGATCTGGGACTCAAGGGTAGCATAGCTTTGAGCGGTAGCTTAAATTGACAAGAGGCTCGAGTACTTAATTTTTACAAAATTTCAAGGTTTTATAACGCTCCAGTAAAAAGTTATAAGCATTTGTATGTTGCAGACTTTGATAGGTGTAGGACGTACCGTATAGAAGTTAGAGCCATTTGAAGTTTTATAAGTGTTTGATTTGGGACTCAAGGGTAGCATAGCTTTGAGCGATAGCTTAATTTGAAAAGAGGCTCGAGTATTTTTTTGTTACAAAATTTCAAGATTTTATGACGCTCCAGTAAAAAGTTACAAACATTTGTATGTTGCAAACTTTGATAGGTGTTGGACGTACCGTATAGAAGTTAGGGCCATTTGAAGTTTTATCAGTGTTTGATTTGGGACTCAAGGGTAGCATAGCTTTGAGCGGTAGCTTAAATTGACAAGTGGCTCGAGTACTTTATTGTTACAAAATTTCAAAGTTTTATGACGCTCTAGTAAAAAGTTACAAGCATTTGTATGTTGTAAACTTTGACAGGTGTAAGACGTACCGTATAGAAATTAGGGCCATTAGAAGTTTTATCAGTGTTTGATTTGGGACTCAAGGGTATTATAGCTTTGAGCGCTGGCTTAAATTGACTAGAGGCTCGAGTACTTTATTGTTAGGGCCATTAGAAGTTTTATCAGTGTTTGATTTGGGACTCAAGGGTATTATAGCTTTGAGCGCTGGCTTAAATTGACTAGAGGCTCGAGTACTTTATTGTTAGGGCCATTAGAAGTTTTATCGGTGTTTGATTTGGGACTCAAGGGTATTATAGCTTTGAGCGCTGGCTTAAATTGACTAGAGGCTCGAGTAATTTATTGTTACAAAATTTCAAAGTTTTATGACGCTCCAGTAAAAAGTTACAAGCATTTGTAAGTTGCAAACTTTGATAGATGTAGGACGTACCGTATAGAAGTTAGGGCCATTTGAAGTTTTATCAGTGTTTGATTTGGGACTCAAGGGTAGCATAGCTTTGAGCGGTAGCTTAAATTGACAAGTGGCTCGAGTACTTTATTGTTCCAAAATTTCAAAGTTTTATGACGCTCTAGTAAAAAGTTACAAGCATTTGTATGTTGCACACTTTGATAGGTGTAGGACGTACGGTATAGAAGTTAGGTCCATTTGAAGTTTTATCAGTGTTTGATTTGGAACTCAAGGGTAGTATAGCTTTGAGCGATAGCTTAAATTGACAAGAGGCTCGAGTACTTTATTGTTATAAAATTTCAAGGCTTTATGACGCACCAGTAAAAAGTTACAAGCATTTGTATGTTGCAAAGTTTGATAGGTGTAGGGCGTACCGTATAGAAGTTAGGGCCATTTGAAGTTTTATCAGCGTTTGATCTGGGACTCAAGGGTAGCATAGCTTTGAGCGATAGCTTAAATTGACAAGAGGCTCGAGTACTTTATTGTTACAAAATTTCAAGGTTTTATGACGCTCCAGTAAAAAGTTATAAGCATTTGTATGTTGCAGACTTTGATAGGTGTAGGACGTACCGTATAGAAGTTAGGGCCATTTGAAGTTTTATCAGTGTTTGATTTGGGACTCAAGGGTAGCATAGCTTTGAGCGATAGCTTAAATTGACAAGAGGCTCGAGTACTGTATTGTTACAAAATTTCAAGGTTTTATGACGCTCCAGTAAATAGTTACGAGCATTTGTATGTTGCAAACTTTGATAGGTGTAGGACGTACCGTATAGAAGTTAGGGACATTTGAAGTTTTTCCAGTGTTTAATTTGGGTCTCAAGGGTACCATAGCTTTGAGCGATAGCTTAAATTTACAAGAGGCTCGAGTACTTTATTGTTACAAAATTTCAAGGTTTTATGACGCTCCAGTAAAAAGTTACAAGCATTTGTATGTTGCAAACTTTGATAACTGTAGGACGTACCGTATAGAAGTTAGGGCCATTTGAAGTTTTATAAGTGTTCAATTTGGGACTCAAGGGTAGCATAGCTTTGAGCGATAGCTTAAATTGACAAGAGGCTCGAGTACTTTATTGTTACAAAATTTCAAGGTTTTATGACGCTCCAGTAAAAAGTTACAAGCATTTGTATGTTGCACACTTTGATAGGTGTAGGACGTACCATATAGAAGTGAGGGCCATTAGAAGTTTTATAAGTGTTTGATTTGGGACTCAAGGGTAGCATAGCTTTGAGCGATAGCTTAAATTGACAAGAGGCTCGAGTACTTTATTGTTACAAAATTTCAAGGTTTTATGACGCTCCAGTAAAAAGTTATAAGCATTTGTATGTTGCAGACTTTGATAGGTGTAGGACGTACCGTATAGAAGTTAGGGCCATTTGAAGTTTTATCAGTGTTTGATTTGGGACTCAAGGGTAGCATAGCTTTGAGCGATAGCTTAAATTGACAAGAGGCTCGAGTACTGTATTGTTACAAAATTTCAAGGTTTTATGACGCTCCAGTAAATAGTTACGAGCATTTGTATGTTGCAAACTTTGATAGGTGTAGGACGTACCGTATAGAAGTTAGGGACATTTGAAGTTTTTCCAGTGTTTAATTTGGGTCTCAAGGGTACCATAGCTTTGAGCGATAGCTTAAATTTACAAGAGGCTCGAGTACTTTATTGTTACAAAATTTCAAGGTTTTATGACGCTCCAGTAAAAAGTTACAAGCATTTGTATGTTGCAAACTTTGATAGGTGTAGGACGTACCGTATAGAAGTTAGGGCCATTTGAAGTTTTATAAGTGTTTGATTTGGGACTCAAGGGTAGCATAGCTTTGAGCGATAGCTTAAATTGACAAGAGGCTCGAGTACTTTATTGTTACAAAATTTCAAGGTTTTATAACGCTCCAGTAAAAAGTTATAAGCATTTGTATGTTGCAGACTTTGATAGGTGCAGGACGTACCGTATAGAAGTTAGGGCCATTTGAAGTTTTATAAGTGTTTGCTTTGGGACTCAAGGGTAGCATAGCTTTGAGCGATAGCTTAAATTGACAAGAGGCTCGAGTATTTTTTTGTTACAAAATTTCAAGGTTTTCTGCCGCTCCAGTAAAAAGCTACAAACATTTGAATGTTGCAAACTTTGATAGGTGTAGGACGTACGGTATAGAAGTTAGGGCCATTAGAAGTTTTATAAGTGTTCAATTTGGGACTCAAGGGTAGCATAGCTTTAAGCGATAGCTTAAATTGACAAAAGGCTCGAGTGCTTTATTGTTTCAAAATTTCAAGGTTTTATAACGCTCCAGTAAAAAGTTACAAGCATTTGTAGGTTGCAAACTTTTTTAGGTGTAGGACGTACCGTATAGAAGTTAGGGCCATTTGAAGTTTTATCAATGTTTGATTCGGGAATCAAGGGTAGCATAGCTTTGAGCGATAGCTTAAATTGACAAGAGGCTCGAGTACTTTATTGTTACAAAATTTCAAAGTTTTATGACGCTCCAGTAAAAAGTTACAAGCATTTGTAAGTTGCAAACTTTGATAGGTGTAGGGCGTACCGTATAGAAGTTAGGGCCATTTGAAGTTTTATCAGTGTTTGATCTGGGACTCAAGGGTAGTATAGCTTTGAGCGATAGCTTAAATTGACAAGAGGCTCGAGTACTTTATTGTTACAAACTTTCAAGGTTTTATGACGCTCCAGTAAAAAGTTACAAGCATTTGTATGTTGCACACTTTGATAGGTGTAGGACGTACGGTATAGAAGTTAGGTCCATTTGAAGTTTTATCAGTGTTTGATTTGGAACTCAAGGGTAGTATAGCTTTGAGCGATAGCTTAAATTGACAAGAGGCTCGAGTACTTTATTGTTATAAAATTTCAAGGCTTTATGACGCACCAGTAAAAAATTAAAAGCATTTGTATGTTGCAAAGTTTGATAGGTGTAGGGCGTGCCGTATAGAAGTTAGGGCCATTTGAAGTTTTATCAGCGTTTGATCTGGGACTCAAGGGTAGCATAGCTTTGAGCGGTAGCTTAAATTGACAAGAGGCTCGAGTACTTAATTGTTACAAAATTTCAAGGTTTTATAACGCTCCAGTAAAAAGTTATAAGCATTTGTATGTTGCAGACTTTGATAGGTGTAGGACGTACCGTATAGAAGTTAGAGCCATTTGAAGTTTTATAAGTGTTTGATTTGGGACTCAAGGGTAGCATAGCTTTGAGCGATAGCTTAAATTGAAAAGAGGCTCGAGTATTTTTTTGTTACAAAATTTCAAGATTTTATGACGCTCCAGTAAAAAGTTACAAACATTTGTATGTTGCAAACTTTGATAGGTGTTGGACGTACCGTATAGAAGTTAGGGCCATTTGAAGTTTTATCAGTGTTTGATTTGGGACTCAAGGGTAGCATAGCTTTGAGCGGTAGCTTAAATTGACAAGTGGCTCGAGTACTTTATTGTTACAAAATTTCAAAGTTTTATGACGCTCTAGTAAAAAGTTACAAGCATTTGTATGTTGTAAACTTTGACAGGTGTAAGACGTACCGTATAGAAATTAGGGCCATTAGAAGTTTTATCAGTGTTTGATTTGGGACTCAAGGGTATTATAGCTTTGAGCGCTGGCTTAAATTGACTAGAGGCTCGAGTACTTTATTGTTAGGGCCATTAGAAGTTTTATCAGTGTTTGATTTGGGACTCAAGGGTATTATAGCTTTGAGCGCTGGCTTAAATTGACTAGAGGCTCGAGTACTTTATTGTTAGGGCCATTAGAAGTTTTATCGGTGTTTGATTTGGGACTCAAGGGTATTATAGCTTTGAGCGCTGGCTTAAATTGACTAGAGGCTCGAGTACTTTATTGTTACAAAATTTCAAAGTTTTATGACGCTCCAGTAAAAAGTTACAAGCATTTGTAAGTTGCAAACTTTGATAGATGTAGGACGTACCGTATAGAAGTTAGGGCCATTTGAAGTTTTATCAGTGTTTGATTTGGGACTCAAGGGTAGCATAGCTTTGAGCGGTAGCTTAAATTGACAAGTGGCTCGAGTACTTTATTGTTCCAAAATTTCAAAGTTTTATGACGCTCTAGTAAAAAGTTACAAGCATTTGTATGTTGCACACTTTGATAGGTGTAGGACGTACGGTATAGAAGTTAGGTCCATTTGAAGTTTTATCAGTGTTTGATTTGGAACTCAAGGGTAGTATAGCTTTGAGCGATAGCTTAAATTGACAAGAGGCTCGAGTACTTTATTGTTATAAAATTTCAAGGCTTTATGACGCACCAGTAAAAAGTTACAAGCATTTGTATGTTGCAAAGTTTGATAGGTGTAGGGCGTACCGTATAGAAGTTAGGGCCATTTGAAGTTTTATCAGTGTTTAATTTGGGCCTCAAGGGTAGCATAGCTTTGAGCGATAGCTTAAATTGACAAGAGGCTCGAGTACTTTATTGTTACAAAATTTCAAGGTTTTATGACGCTCCAGTAAAAAGTTACAAGCATTTGTATGTTGCAAAGTTTGATAGGTGTAGGGCGTACCGTATAGAAGTTAGGGCCATTTGAAGTTTTATCAGCGTTTGATCTGGGACTCAAGGGTAGCATAGCTTTGAGCGATAGCTTAAATTGACAAGAGGCTCGAGTACTTTATTGTTACAAAATTTCAAGGTTTTATGACGCTCCAGTAAAAAGTTACAAGCATTTGTATGTTGCACACTTTGATAGGTGTAGGACGTACCATATAGAAGTGAGGGCCATTAGAAGTTTTATAAGTGTTCAATTTGGGACTCGAGGGTAGCATAGCTTTGAGCGATAGCTTAAATTGACAAGAGGCTCGTGTACTTTATTGTTTAAAAATTTCAAGGTTTTATGACGCTCCAGTAAAAAGGAACAAACATTTGTATGTTGCAAACTTTGATAGATGTAGGACGTACCGTATAGAAGTTAGGGACATTTGAAGTTTTTTCAGTGTTTAATTTGGGCCTCAAGGGTAGCATAGCTTTGAGCGATAGCTTAAATTGACAAGAGGCTCGAGTACTTTATTGTTACAAAATTTCAAGGTTTTATGACGCTCCAGTAAAAAGTTACAAGCATTTCTATGTTGCAAACTTTGATAAGTGTAGGACGTACCATATAGAAGTGAGGGCCATTAGAAGTTTTATAAGTGTTCAATTTGGGACTCGAGGGTAGCATAGCTTTGAGCGATAGCTTAAATTGACAAGAGGCTCTTGTACTTTATTGTTACAAAATTTCAAGGTTTTATGACGCTCCAGTAAATAGTTACGAGCATTTGTATGTTGCAAACTTTGATAGGTGTAGGACGTACCGTATAGAAGTTAGGGACATTTGAAGTTTTTTCAGTGTTTAATTTGGGCCTCAAGGGTAGCATAGCTTTGAGCGATAGCTTAAATTGACAAGAGGCTCGAGTACTTTATTGTTACAAAATTTCAAGGTTTTATGACGCTCCAGTAAAAAGTTACAAGCATTTCTATGTTGCAAACTTTGATAAGTGTAGGACGTACCATATAGAAGTGAGGGCCATTAGAAGTTTTATAAGTGTTCAATTTGGGACT
The DNA here is from genome assembly GCA_920105625.2 of Clusia tigrina. NCBI lineage: Eukaryota > Metazoa > Arthropoda > Insecta > Diptera > Clusiidae > Clusia > Clusia tigrina. The sequence continues at coordinate 106,551,268 of OV050033.1, read as the reverse complement.
CGAGGGTAGCATAGCTTTGAGCGATAGCTTAAATTGACAAGAGGCTCGTGTACTTTATTGTTTAAAAATTTCAAGGTTTTATGACGCTCCAGTAAAAAGGAACAAACATTTGTATGTTGCAAACTTTGATAGATGTAGGACGTACCGTATAGAAGTTAGGGCCATTTGAAGTTTTATCAGTGTTTGATTTGGGACTCAAGGGTAGCATAGCTTTGAGCGGTAGCTTAAATTGACAAGTGGCTCGAGTACTTTATTGTTACAAAATTTCAACGTTTTATGACGCTCTAGTAAAAAGTTACAAGCATTTGTATGTTGTAAACTTTGACAGGTGCAAGACGTACCGTATAGAAATTAGGGCCATTAGAAGTTTTATCAGTGTTTGATTTGGGACTCAAGGGTATTATAGCTTTGAGCGCTGGCTTAAATTGACTAGAGGCTCGAGTACTTTATTGTTAGGGCCATTAGAAGTTTTATCAGTGTTTGATTTGGGACTCAAGGGTATTATAGCTTTGAGCGATGGCTTAAATTGACTAGAGGCTCGAGTACTTTATTGTTACAAAATTTCAAAGTTTTATGACGCTCCAGTAAAAAGTTACAAGCATTTGTAAGTTGCAAACTTTGATAGGTGTAGGACGTACCGTATAGAATTTAGGGCCATTTGAAATTTTATCAGTGTTTGATTTGGGACTCAAGGGTAGCATAGCTTTGAGCGATAGCTTAAATTGACAAGAGGCTCGAGTACTTTATTGTTACAAAATTTCAAGGTTTTATGACGCTCCAGTAAAAAGTTACAAGCATTTGTATGTTGCACACTTTGATAGGTGTAGGACGTACGGTATAGAAGTTAGGTCCATTTGAAGTTTTATCAGTGTTTGATTTGGAACTCAAGGGTAGTATAGCTTTGAGCGATAGCTTAAATTGACCAGAGGCTCGAGTACTTTATTGTTATAAAATTTCAAGGCTTTATGACGCACCAGTAAAAAGTTACAAGCATTTCTATGTTGCAAACTTTGATAAGTGTAGGACGTACCATATAGAAGTGAGGGCCATTAGAAGTTTTATACGTGTTCAATTTGGGACTCGAGGGTAGCATAGCTTTGAGCGATAGCTTAAATTGACAAGAGGCTCGTGTACTTTATTGTTTAAAAATTTCAAGGTTTTATGACGCTCCAGTAAAAAGGAACAAACATTTGTATGTTGCAAACTTTGATAGATGTAGGACGTACCGTATAGAAGTTAGGGCCATTTGAAGTTTTATCAGTGTTTGATTTGGGACTCAAGGGTAGCATAGCTTTGAGCGGTAGCTTAAATTGACAAGTGGCTCGAGTACTTTATTGTTACAAAATTTCAAAGTTTTATGACGCTCTAGTAAAAAGTTACAAGCATTTGTATGTTGTAAACTTTGACAGGTGTAAGACGTACCGTATAGAAATTAGGGCCATTAGAAGTTTTATCAGTGTTTGATTTGGGACTCAAGGGTAGCATAGCTTTGAGCGATAGCTTAAATTGACAAGAGGCTCGAGTACTGTATTGTTACAAAATTTCAATGTTTTATGACGCTCCAGTAAATAGTTACGAGCATTTGTATGTTGCAAACTTTGATAGGTGTAGGACGTACCGTATAGAAGTTAGGGACATTTGAAGTTTTTTCAGTGTTTAATTTGGGTCTCAAGGGTACCATAGCTTTGAGCGATAGCTTAAATTTACAAGAGGCTCGAGTACTTTATTGTTACAAAATTTCAAGGTTTTATGACGCTCCAGTAAAAAGTTACAAGCATTTGTATGTTGCAAACTTTGATAAGTGTAGGACGTACCGTATAGAAGTTAGGGCCATTTGAAGTTTTATAAGTGTTCAATTTGGGACTCAAGGGTAGCATAGCTTTGAGCGATAGCTTAAATTGACAAGAGGCTCGAGTACTTTATTGTTACAAAATTTCAAGGTTTTATGACGCTCCAGTAAAAAGTTATAAGCATTTGTATGTTGCAGACTTTGATAGGTGTAGGACGTACCGTATAGAAGTTAGGGCCATTTGAAGTTTTATCAGTGTTTGATTTGGGACTCAAGGGTAGCATAGCTTTGAGCGATAGCTTAAATTGACAAGAGGCTCGAGTACTGTATTGTTACAAAATTTCAAGGTTTTATGACGCTCCAGTAAATAGTTACGAGCATTTGTATGTTGCAAACTTTGATAGGTGTAGGACGTACCGTATAGAAGTTAGGGACATTTGAAGTTTTTCCAGTGTTTAATTTGGGTCTCAAGGGTACCATAGCTTTGAGCGATAGCTTAAATTTACAAGAGGCTCGAGTACTTTATTGTTACAAAATTTCAAGGTTTTATGACGCTCCAGTAAAAAGTTACAAGCATTTGTATGTTGCAAACTTTGATAACTGTAGGACGTACCGTATAGAAGTTAGGGCCATTTGAAGTTTTATAAGTGTTCAATTTGGGACTCAAGGGTAGCATAGCTTTGAGCGATAGCTTAAATTGACAAGAGGCTGGAGTACTTTATTTTATTGTTACAAAATTTCAAGGTTTTATGACGCTCCAGTAAAAAGTTACAAGCATTTGTATGTTGCAAACTTTGATAGGTGTAGGACGTACCGTATAGAAGTTAGGGCCATTTGAAGTTTTATCAGTGTTTGATTAGGAAATCAAGGGTAGTATAGCTTTGAGCGATAGCTTAAATTGACAAGAGGCGCGAGTACTTTATTGTTACAAAATTTCAAGGTTTTATGACGCTCCAGTAAAAAGTTATAAGCATTTGTATGTTGCAGACTTTGATAGGTGTAGGACGTACCGTATAGAAGTTAGGGCCATTTGAAGTTTTATAAGTGTTTGATTTGGGACTCAAGGGTAGCATAGCTTTGAGCGATAGCTTAAATTGACAAGAGGCTCGAGTATTTTTTTGTTACAAAATTTCAAGGTTTTATGACGCTCCAGTAAAAAGTTACAAACATTTGTATGTTGCAAACTTTGATAGGTGTAGGGCGTACCGTATAGAAGTTAGGGCCATTTGAAGTTTTATCAGTGTTTGATCTGGGACTCATGGGTAGCATAGCTTTGAGCGATAGCTTAAATTGACAAGAGGCTCGAGTACTTTATTGTTACAAAATTTCAAGGTTTTATGACGCTCCAGTAAAAAGTTATAAGCATTTGTATGTTGCAGACTTTGATAGGTGTAGGACGTACCGTATAGAAGTTAGGGCCATTTGAAGTTTTATCAGTGTTTGATTTGGGACTCAAGGGTAGCATAGCTTTGAGCGATAGCTTAAATTGACAAGAGGCTCGAGTACTGTATTGTTACAAAATTTCAAGGTTTTATGACGCTCCAGTAAATAGTTACGAGCATTTGTATGTTGCAAACTTTGATAGGTGTAGGACGTACCGTATAGAAGTTAGGGACATTTGAAGTTTTTCCAGTGTTTAATTTGGGTCTCAAGGGTACCATAGCTTTGAGCGATAGCTTAAATTTACAAGAGGCTCGAGTACTTTATTGTTACAAAATTTCAAGGTTTTATGACGCTCCAGTAAAAAGTTACAAGCATTTGTATGTTGCAAACTTTGATAACTGTAGGACGTACCGTATAGAAGTTAGGGCCATTTGAAGTTTTATAAGTGTTCAATTTGGGACTCAAGGGTAGCATAGCTTTGAGCGATAGCTTAAATTGACAAGAGGCTCGAGTACTTTATTGTTACAAAATTTCAAGGTTTTATGACTCTCCAGTAAAAAGTTACAAGCATTTGTATGTTGCACACTTTGATAGGTGTAGGACGTACGGTATAGAAGTTAGGTCCATTTGAAGTTTTATCAGTGTTTGATTAGGAAATCAAGGGTAGTATAGCTTTGAGCGATAGCTTAAATTGACAAGAGGCTCGAGTACTTTATTGTTATACAATTTCAAGGCTTTATGACGCACCAGTAAAAAGTTAGTATGTTGCAAAGTTTGATAGGTGTAGGGCGTACCGTATAGAAGTTAGGGCCATTTGAAGTTTTATCAGCGTTTGATCTGGGACTCAAGGGTAGCATAGCTTTGAGCGATAGCTTAAATTGACAAGAGGCTCGAGTACTTTATTGTTACAAAATTTCAAGGTTTTATAACGCTCCAGTAAAAAGTTATAAGCATTTGTATGTTGCAGACTTTGATAGGTGTAGGACGTACCGTATAGAAGTTAGGGCCATTTGAAGTTTTATAAGTGTTTGATTTGGGACTCAAGGGTAGCATAGCTTTGAGCGATAGCTTAAATTGACAAGAGGCTCGAGTATTTTTTTGTTACAAAATTTCAAGGTTTTCTGCCGCTCCAGTAAAAAGCTACAAACATTTGAATGTTGCAAACCTTGATAGGTGTAGGACGTACGGTATAGAAGTTAGGGCCATTAGAAGTTTTATAAGTGTTCAATTTGGGACTCAAGGGTAGCATAGCTTTAAGCGATAGCTTAAATTGACAAAAGGCTCGAGTGCTTTATTGTTACAAAATTTCAAGGTTTTATAACGCTCCAGTAAAAAGTTACAAGCATTTGTAAGTTGCAAACTTTGATAGGTGTAGGGCGTACCGTATAGAAGTTAGGGCCATTTGAAGTTTTATCAGTGTTTGATCTGGGACTCAAGGGTAGCATAGCTTTGAGCGATAGCTTAAATTGACAAGAGGCGCGAGTACTTTATTGTTACAAAATTTCAAGGTTTTATGACGCTCCAGTAAAAAGTTATAAGCATTTGTATGTTGCAGACTTTGATAGGTGTAGGACGTACCGTATAGAAGTTAGGGCCATTTGAAGTTTTATAAGTGTTTGATTTGGGACTCAAGGGTAGCATAGCTTTGAGCGATAACTTAAATTGACAAGAGGCTCGAGTATTTTTTTGTTACAAAATTTCAAGGTTTTATGACGCTCCAGTAAAAAGTTACAAACATTTGTATGTTGCAAACTTTGATAGGTGTAGGGCGTACCGTATAGAAGTTAGGGCCATTTGAAGTTTTATCAGTGTTTGATCTGGGACTCAAGGGTAGCATAGCTTTGAGCGATAGCTTAAATTGACAAGAGGCTCGAGTACTTTATTGTTACAAAATTTCAAGGTTTTATGACGCTCCAGTAAAAAGTTACAAGCATTTGTATGGTGCAGACTTTGATAGGTGTAGGACGTACCGTATAGAAGTTAGGGCAATTTGAAGTTTTATCAGTGTTTGATTTGGGACTCAAGGGTAGCATAGCTTTGAGCGATAGCTTAAATTGACAAGAGGCTCGAGTACTGTATTGTTACAAAATTTCAATGTTTTATGACGCTCCAATAAATAGTTACGAGCATTTGTATGTTGCAAACTTTGATAGGTGTAGGACGTACCGTATAGAAGTTAGGGACATTTGAAGTTTTTTCAGTGTTTAATTTGGGTCTCAAGGGTACCATAGCTTTGAGCGATAGCTTAAATTTACAAGAGGCTCGAGTACTTTATTGTTACAAAATTTCAAGGTTTTATGACGCTCCAGTAAAAAGTTACAAGCATTTGTATGTTGCAAACTTTGATAAGTGTAGGACGTACCGTATAGAAGTTAGGGCCATTTGAAGTTTTATAAGTGTTCAATTTGGGACTCAAGGGTAGCATAGCTTTGAGCGATAGCTTAAATTGACAAAAGGCTCGAGTACTTTATTGTTACAAAATTTCAAGGTTTTAAGACGCTCCAGTAAAAAGTTACATGCATTTGTATGTAACAAATTTTGATAGGTGTAGGACGTACCGTATAGAAGTTAGGGCTATTTGAAGTTTTATCAGTGTTTGATTTGGGACTCAAAGGTAGCATAGCTTTGAGCGATAGCTTAAATTGACAAGAGGCTCGAGTACTTTATTGTTACAAAATTTCAAGGTTTTATGACGCTCCAGTAAAAAGTTCCAAGCATTTGTATGTTGCAAACTTTGATAGGTGTAGGACGTACCGTATAGAAGTTAGGGACATTTGAAGTTTTTTCAGTGTTTAATTTGGGTCTCAAGGGTACCATAGCTTTGAGCGATAGCTTAAATTGACAAGAGGCTCGAGTACTTTATTGTTACAAAATTTCAAGGTTTTATGACGCTCCAGTAAAAAGTTACAAGCATTTCTATGTTGCAAACTTTGATAAGTGTAGGACGTACCATATAGAAGTGAGGGCCATTAGAAGTTTTATAAGTGTTCAATTTGGGACTCAAGGGTAGCATAGCTTTGAGCGATAGCTTAAATTGACAAGAGGCTCGTGTACTTTATTGTTTCAAAATTTCAAGGTTTTATGACGCACCAGTAAAAAGTTACAAACATTTGTATGTTGCAAAGTTTTATAGGTTTAGGTCGTACCGTATAGAAGTTAGGGCCATTTGAAGTTTTATCAGTGTTTGATCTGGGACTCAAGGATAGCATAGCTTTGAGCGATAGCTTAAATTGACAAGAGGCTCGAGTACTTTATTGTTACAAAATTTCAAGGTTTTATTACGCTCCAGTAAAAAGTTATAAGCCTTTGTATGTTGCAGACTTTGATAGGTGTAGGACGTACCGTATAGAAGTTAGGGCCATTTGAAGTTTTATCAGTGTTTGATTTGGGACTCAAGGGTAGCATAGCTTTGAGCGATAGCTTAAATTGACAAGAGGCTCGAGTACTTTATTGTTACAAAATTTCAAGGTTTTATGACGCTCCAGTAAATAGTTACGAGCATTTGTATGTTGCAAACTTTGATAGGTGTAGGACGTACCGTATAGAAGTTAGGGACATTTGAAGTTTTTTCAGTGTTTAATTTGGGCCTCAAGGGTAGCATAGCTTTGAGCGATAGCTTAAATTGACAAGAGGCTCGAGTACTTTATTGTTACAAAATTTCAAGGTTTTATGACGCTCCAGTAAAAAGTTACAAGCATTTCTATGTTGCAAACTTTGATAAGTGTAGGACGTACCATATAGAAGTGAGGGCCATTAGAAGTTTTATAAGTGTTCAATTTGGGACTCGAGGGTAGCATAGCTTTGAGCGATAGCTTAAATTGACAAGAGGCTCGTGTACTTTCTTGTTTAAAAATTTCAAGGTTTTATGACGCTCCAGTAAAAAGGAACAAACATTTGTATGTTGCAAACTTTGATAGATGTAGGACGTACCGTATAGAAGTTAGGGCCATTTGAAGTTTTATCAGTGTTTGATTTGGGACTCAAGGGTAGCATAGCTTTGAGCGGTAGCTTAAATTGACAAGTGGCTCGAGTACTTTATTGTTACTGTTTCTTAATGTGGAGACTCCCTCCAATTCCATTGTATGTTGTATGATAAATTACCTGTTGTCACCTTTAAATTTGCTATATATTATTTATAATAATAGATCCACAAGGAAAAAATGCGTTCTTTAATGTATTTTATACCACTTCCTTTACTTTAAAACTTGTAATATAATTTTTAAATGATTGCAACAAAGTTTCTGCCACACGGCGTTGGTTAATTATACTTTTAAGCTTGATGCACGTATGCGACACGTTGAACGAATGACGGCTGAACTTCAACTGGTTCGGCACGCAGTATTGCCGACCAGCTCTCCTCCGCTGCTTGCGTCAGCACTCTCCTCAAAATAAAGATGGCTGCGGCCTGCTACACGACTTTGGCGGGACCCAATGAGGGGAATTCTCTCCGCACTGAGCCCCGCGCAGAGTCGCATGGTGACGGTGCGCAGGCAGCAGCCGTTGACAGGAGGGCTCCGCTGCCGCCCCCTTGCAGTATTGCAAGAGAGATGACGACCTATTCCCGCCGGCTCCCATCCTGGTGCACCCCTCAATGTAAGAGGCGATGATGCCGCCGGTGGCACCGGGAGCACCCCGGCTGTTCGCAGCTGTGGGTGAAGTGTTTCACCCCCAGGCACACGAAACACAGCTTCCGGTTTCCGACCGCATCTCTCCTGCGCCGCGAGGACAAGGACAGGAACTCCTTGCACACTGCGATGGTGTGCCCCCAGCGCTTGCACATCTCGCACGGGCGTTGGGGAGCCGCTATCGGGTGTACGGCTACCGCTGCTGTTTGGGCGGTCGCAGCCACCAATGGGGCGCGTGATGTCGCAGCCTCCCCTGCGGCGCGGGACATCGGATGGGGCGTCCGTGGTGCAACGCCCCCTGGCGTGGACCCCCGATTGGGAAGGCGGCGGACGCTCATCGGCCCCGTCGGTAGCGAACGCGTGGCAGATGGTGCAGACCGGGCTCGGGGACGCGATGGCGACACTGCCGCTGTAGTGGTGGCCTCAAGATGTTCATCGTGGGCGCGAGACGGCGCCACTGCTCCCGGAGGGCGGTATGTTGCAGACCCCTGTAGCATCACGGGGGCTGGGAACACCAACTGTACCCTCGGAGCACAGGTACGGCACGGCCCGATGTAGCGTGTTCCACGCCAGTCAGCTCTGCACGATGGGAAGTTCTGTGGAAAATCAAATTTGTAATTAAGCATGTGCTTACGAGAAGGCTAGTATTAAAGGTTAGGATGCTACTGGTAGGAAATATAACTTTTTCAAGACTACATTCTATCCCGTGGCATAGCCAGGCGAGATCTACTGCTACCGTTTTACGAGAAAGGCTAGTGATTCCATGGAAGAACCGAGGTATACATACAACAGGAAAGGCTACAAACTAGAGGCTACAAAGGATGGGACTAGCTACGGAAACGACCAAAAGCCCGTATGCCGGGATTACTCAGCCTGCACTCCCGCTCGAGGGAGTAGAACCATCTTGGTGACGGGCCTCGTAACGGTTCCGCGTGCTGTCCGCACTTTCGCGACTCGCACTCTGCCGTCTGAGTCCGGGTGAACCTCAGTGATCCTTCCCAATCGCCATTCGTTTGGTGGAACGTGGTCATCCTGCAGTACCACCAGATCTCCGTTAGCTGCATTATCTTGGATAGTCTTCCACTTTGTCCTGCGCTGGCACTCCAGAAGATACTCATGTTTCCAACGTATTGAGAACTGCTGGGAGAGAACTTGAAGCCTACGCCATCGATTAAGAATAGAAAGAAAAGGGGTGGTCTCCTCCGAGACGGCTGGTGCAAGAAGTGGTCCCCTACTAGAAAGTGCCCTGGTGTAAGTGGTTGGAGGTCGTCGGGATCGTCACTGAGTGCGCTAATTGGTCGAGAATTCAGGCATGCCTCGACGCGGGCTAGTACCGTTGCTAACTCCTCATACGTGTACCGGATCTGCCCACCCACTCGTTTTAAATGGTGTTTGAAGCTCTTTACTGCGGCTTCCCACAGTCCTCCCATATGGGGATCGTTTGGAGGAATAAAATGCCATTTCAATTGGTGAAACCAATGCTGCGTGGTCGCCTGGTCCTTAGCTTCTCGAATCACACGTGCGAACTCCATGCGCACTACCTTTTCTGCTCCCACAAAACTCTTTCCATTGTCGGAATAAATGTTATCTGGGCACCCCCGTCGCCCAATGAATCTAGACAGGGCGGCTAAAAAGGCCTGGGTAGTTAAATCCGTGGTAGCTTCTAAATGGGCGGCCTTGGTGGCGAAACACACAAAGATGCACACGTAGCCTTTTGTCATTTTATACCCCCGCCCTTGAAATGTTTTAATTTCAAAAGGGCCCGCAAAGTCAACCCCCGCGGTGGCGAAAGGACGAGACAGGGTGGTGCGTTCAGGGGGCAAAGGCGCCATGATCTGGCTCAATCTACGTTTCTTTTCTACCAGGCAAGTTTTACATCGTAAAATGGTACCCTTGACTAGAACCTTTGCGCGTGGAACCCAGTATTGAGTTCGAAGGAGCCGAAGCATAAGCTGGTTTCCCCCATGCAAAGAAATTTGATGAATGAACTCAACGAGCAGTCGTGTAAATTGTCCGTGGTACGGCAAAATTTGTGGGTGCCGTTCGGAGAACGGGATCTGAGTGGAATGCGCTAGGCGTCCATTCACTCGAATCGACCCATCGGAATGAAGGAAGGGGTTCAAGGTGAGCAGAGAACTCGAGTTGGAAATGAGTTGCCCGTTCTGCAGGCATCCATACTCCTCGGGGTAATACATCTGCTGCGTTATGGTCGTCACGATCAGTGTAGCGGCAACAATCTCTGCAGTCGTGATAGGCGATCCCGGGGGTGGGGCGTGTTCACGTCGTTTTCGTATAGCGTATCTAAAAAAGCGCTGGATATAGCACACAACCCGCAGTGCTCGCGGCAATGATGAGAAACGCAGCATCAAGTCATCGTGCTGTTTGACCTGGATGGTATGCGTAGCAACGTTGCGTTGTTCTTCCAGGGCGTCCGGGTTAGCGATTTTCGAAGGCTGAGGCCAGGAATTTGAGTCGTGGGTAAGCCATCCCGGACCGTTCCACCATAAATGACTATGAAGAAGGGCTGCTGGAGTTACCCCCCGACTGGCAAGATCAGCCGGATTGTCTGCAGACCTGACATGTCTCCAACATTCTACACCTACTTTACTGGAAATGGTGGTAACCCGATTAGCTACGAAGGTTTTCCACATGTGCGGGGACTTCTGGAGCCAAGCCAAAACTATGGTCGAATCCGTCCAACAAAACAAGTTATTGGAGGTGACCCCCACCCTTGTCCGGAGTGCCGCCACCAACTCGGATAACAATACCGCGCCACAGAGTTCTAAGCGAGGTAAGGATAACGTCTTAAGAGGCGCGACCCCCGACTTAGCCACTAATAAGTGGGATGTGACAATATCCGCACCGCACATACAGCGCGGCGGCGTATGCCGCTTGCGAAGCATCACAAAATGCATGGAACTGGATATCTACATCCGGTGCAGCCCCCACCCATCGAGGAATTCGAATCTGTGAGATGTCGTCATAAGCCCCTAAAAATTCCTTCCAACGATTGGATGAAGCGAGGGTCAGCGATTCGTCCCAGTCAGTTTTGTCCCCCCAAATTTGTTGCATCAAAATCTTGGCCACGATCACAACAGGTGCCAGCCATCCGGCTGGATCAAACAGTTGAGCTATAATCGATAGCACCTTGCGTTTGGTGGCTCGTGGGTCAAAGCAAATGGGCTGGAGATGAAAGTAGAAATGATCAGTCTTTGCATTCCACCGAATTCCTAGTGTCTTAGTTAAACTCGCTTCATCCAGCTTCAAAAAATCCTCTCGGAGTAAGTGGTCCGGAGGCAAAGAGGAGAGAATGGCTTCCGTATTAGCTGTCCACTTTCGCATGGAGAAGCCGGCAGAGTCGAGTGCACGGATCAACACGTCTCGAGTATGTATTGCTGCGTTTACATCATGTGTGCCGACCAAGGCGTCGTCCACGTACATACATTCACGCAGTACCCGGGCTGCTAAGGGTAAGTCCTCCTCGACATCCGTCGCGAGCTGTTCCAATGTCCTAATCGCTAAGTACGGTGCACAGTTGACTCCGAAGGTAACCGTTTGTAGCTCGTAATCGGAGACTGGCGCTGCAGGAGAGGCCCTAAAGACAATTCGCTGGTACGGGGTGTGCTTTGGAGCTACTCTAATCTGCCGATACATCTTTTGCAGATCCCCATTAAAAACGAACTGATACATTCGCCATCGCACGATAAGTTGGGTCAAGTCAGCCTGCAGGGTGGGACCCGTATATAGGACATCATTCAAGCTGAGGGTGCTAGTGGTTGCTTGAGACGCATTGAACACCACTCGCAACTTGGTGGATGTACTCTCGGGTTTCATTACCGCATGATGAGGCAAATAATAATGAGCAAGAGCGCCCGAAGGTGGAGGCGGGACCTTGACCATATGATCAAGAGTCAAGTACTCCTGTACCACGGAGTCGTATTGGTCTTTCTGCTCAGGGTTACGAAGTAACCTACCTTCATTGCGCTCGAACTGCTTTAACGCAATGTGTCGAGAAGCTCCAAGCGACTCCTCAGGCAGATGCTTTGGTTTGAACGGTAGTTCTACTACATACCGCCCAGAAGACTCTCTGTAAGTGGTCCGGGAATACAAATCCAGGCAAGCCTGGTCACCGGGTGACAACCGTTTCTCCCTAGGTGGTTCCTCCACCTCCCAGAATCTCTGCAAGAGGTCTTCAACCGGGTGGCCGGTCGTAACTTGTACTCCAGCACAGAATGTCTGTGTCGAGTTCTCAGGCATGGGTCCTGTGAGGATCCACTCAAATACAGTTTCCTGTGCAATTAATGACCCAATAACGTCACGTTTCAACCCATCAAGCATCACCATCGGGTATAAATCGCCCCCTATCAAAATGTCAACTTGTGAAGAGTTTGAAAGGCTTGGATCAGCCAGTCGTAAGCCGGCCAATTGGGTATAATGTTGCGTTGATACCCCTAGTCGGGGTAATTCGCGGGTCAAGGTGGGCAGCACTAATGCTGACACCGGGAGCCGCACAGTACTGTCGAGAGGTGACCCTAACATTAAATCGCACGCTTTTGTCACGTTAGCTGCCACCACATTGCTTTCCCCGGACACTTGGGCATGCACGGTACGCGTAGGGAGTCGCAGGCGTCGTTGGAGCTGATCAGAGATGAAAGACCCTTCCGACCCAGGGTCGATCAATGCACGGGCCATGTAATTGACTCCCTGATACCATACGTGAATGATGGCGGTACCTAATAGCACACGTTTGGGTAGCCGACCTCGAGCTCGATATGGACCGGATCGTCCCTGGACTGTAGCAGGTACCACCTGTGCAGCGTGGGCGAAGGAAGGTGTAGCAGGTTGAGCCAACGTGGTGGCCGCGTTGCGTCCGTTGGATGATCGTCTGCCTCGAGGCGGCGTCGTGCGAGGCGGCGTCGTGCGTGGGTTCGGGAGCGGCTCACGGTGTAACAGAGTATGGTGCCGCTCTTGACACGTAAAACATCGGTATTTACTCGTGCAATTGGACACACGATGATCCCCCTTCAAACAATTCACGCACAAGTGAAAGCGATTCACCCATCCCCATCGCTCTGATACATCAGCGTTGATGAAAGTAGAGCAGTGGGAGACCCGATGGCCTGGTAGTGTACATATCTTACACCCTTCCGGACTGACCAACGCCTGATGAGCCTGCACGTGGCTATTGCGGAGTGGTGTTGAGCGGCTCCCCCCAGGCTCCCGCGCATGCTCCATCTGGCAGACATCAGAGACCGCTTCCAAAGTTTGGAATCGTTTCGAGAGGAATTCCTCCATCGCCACCCAAGTCGGGATATCCGCATGATCTGCAAGGGACTGCTCCCAGAGAGAAAGGGTCCTCTCCGGCAACCGAATGGAACTCCAGTATATAAAAATTGGATCCCAACTGCCTACATCCACCGACAGCTCCTTCAATGCCATAATGCAATTGCTCACTTCCCGCTGCAGCCTTTTTAGCTCCGACCCACTTTCTCTGCCGATGGTACGCATTGTGAATAGGGACTTCAGCTGACAATTAATGAGTTTACGCCGATTTTCGTATCGTGCCGTAAGCCCCGCCCACGCCTGTTCAAAACCGCTATTGGTTAGTTGGCATTGGTCCACGATTTCTCGCGCCTCCCCCCTAGTCTTTGCTCTCAGGTGATACAACCGCTCGATGTTAGATAACCGGGCGTTCCGCAGGAACAGCGCCGTGAACATACCACGGAAGGTGATCCATTTGGAGTACTCCCCCCCGAAAATCTCAATATCACAAGGAGGCACCGGAATAGTGTGGGATTGAGAAGACAGCTCAGCCGACGTCTCGGAAGGCACCGTTGGAGAGACGGTCAGGGATTGTATTAGTCCACTGATCCGAGCATGACCCTGTTTGTACATGGCAAAACTTGCTGCGAATCGTTGCCGTATAGACTCTTTAATGGCTACGCATTTCTCGTCTAAATTTGCTTCAATGACCGCTGCAGCCTTCGCCTCCTTCAACGCCTGCCATAAGTCTGCCAATTCAGTCAGATCAAGGCGAAGATATTCGAGATTTTGAGGGGCGGAAGAGTTGCGCTCGAATTCAATAACAAACGCGGTCAGGCTATCAGCCGCGTCTATCAGCGGAGTCAGCATAGTTGCAGACGGCTTGACCTGAGAACGCAGCTCAATGATGGCAAAACGCAAGCAAAACACGGGAAAACACTACACCTTCACGTCGACATACCCAGTTACCCAGCTATATGTGTACCTAGTTGACCTGCTGACGTGACCGATATAACACCCGCCTTATTTTCACTAAAGAGACCACACAACGTAAAAGACAATCCCCAGTAGGAATGAACTACGTGAAGCCTAGGCAATGACGACAGCACTGAGCAACTACAATTGAAAAACAAAGAAATTGAAGTATAACCTTAACTTGAGATACCCAACGCAGCGCTATGAGCTGCTGTATGTGACCCGGACCTTGCGTCGCTCGTGGGTTCACTGATACAGGGTTATAAAATGACAAAAAGACAGTACAAGTTGGCAGCGCTGCGAGCTGCGAAAACTATGACGTACGGAGATCAACGAGTGCACGTATTTTTCAGCGTCGTAATATGGGGATGTTCAAGCACCGCTGGCACACGGTTTGCTGTAAAAAGGCGTCGGCAGCGCTGTGAGCTGCGGACTGCGAACCTAATTACACCGCACTCGTGTCGAAAGTGTCGATCCTCCACCACGTTAACAGTTGTTGACCCGTTAGTACGGAAAAACTACCGGCAACGGTATAAGTTACCGGTTCATCAGCAACGGTACACAACGTACAGTAACCAAGCTCTGGGCAGCGCAGTGAGCTGTAGACTCCCACGCCAATGTAGAAGCAAGAACAATATGCTCCCACCGCTTACTGGCACCACGAAGCGACTTCAACGCGGCGATATACGCACGCAATACGGATAACCCGAACAGCTGACCCACAAGAGTTGTGAGTGTGACACCCGCCTTAATTCGTTTCAATGAACAAAGCAACACTCAAAAGTAGGGCATTGACTGCACAACGGAACAGCGGATAGCGGCAATGGCAATCGCATGCACAGCGGCTGTGGAAAAATCTGCGCACAAGCAGCTGTACACAGCTTATCGTAACCGGCGTCGGCAGCGCTTTGAGCTGCAGACTGCGAACCGAATTACGCAGCGGCCGTGCTGAGAATTTAAAAAATGTAAATTCCAGTACCTGCTGCTGTGCCGAATCCACACACACGCACACACTCACACAAGTGACGATACGGAAATGTACCGTTTGCCGCGACGACCGTACCCAAACGCGAATGACGCGATAAAGAATATAAATCGCAAATTACAAATTAAAAGCGTAAATAAAAAGCTGTGCAATTAGGTAAAAATAAGTATTAAAAACTTACCGGGCGCAGCTGCGATCCGGCTCGAAGGACCATGTTTCTTAATGTGGAGACTCCCTCCAATTCCATTGTATGTTGTATGATAAATTACCTGTTGTCACCTTTAAATTTGCTATATATTATTTATAATAATAGATCCACAAGGAAAAAATGCGTTCTTTAATGTATTTTATACCACTTCCTTTACTTTAAAACTTGTAATATAATTTTTAAATGATTGCAACAAAGTTTCTGCCACACGGCGTTGGTTAATTATACTTTTAAGCTTGATGCACGTATGCGACACGTTGAACGAATGACGGCTGAACTTCAACTGGTTCGGCACGCAGTATTGCCGACCAGCTCTCCTCCGCTGCTTGCGTCAGCACTCTCCTCAAAATAAAGATGGCTGCGGCCTGCTACACGACTTTGGCGGGACCCAATGAGGGGAATTCTCTCCGCACTGAGCCCCGCGCAGAGTCGCATGGTGACGGTGCGCAGGCAGCAGCCGTTGACAGGAGGGCTCCGGCGCGAACAGTTACAAAATTTCAAAGTTTTATGACGCTCTAGTAAAAAGTTACAAGCATTTGTATGTTGTAAACTTTGACAGGTGTAAGACGTACCGTATAGAAATTAGGGCCATTAGAAGTTTTATCAGTGTTTGATTTGGGACTCAAGGGTATTATAGCTTTGAGCGCTGGCTTAAATTGACTAGAGGCTCGAGTACTTTATTGTTAGGGCCATTAGAAGTTTTATCAGTGTTTGATTTTGGACTCAAGGGTATTATAGCTTTGAGCGCTGGCTTAAATTGACTAGAGGCTCGAGTACTTTATTGTTACAAAATTTCAAAGTTTTATGACGCTCCAGTAAAAAGTTACAAGCATTTGTAAGTTGCAAACTTTGATAGGTGTAGGACGTACCGTATAGAATTTAGGGCCATTTGAAATTTTATCAGTGTTTGATTTGGGACTCAAGGGTAGCATAGCTTTGAGCGATAGCTTAAATTGACAAGAGGCTCGAGTACTTTATTGTTACAAAATTTCAAGGTTTTATGACGCTCCAGTAAAAAGTTACAAGCATTTGTATGTTGCACACTTTGATAGGTGTAGGACGTACGGTATAGAAGTTAGGTCCATTTGAAGTTTTATCAGTTTTTGATTTGGAACTCAAGGGTAGTATAGCTTTGAGCGATAGCTTAAATTGACAAGAGGCTCGAGTACTTTATTGTTATAAAATTTCAAGGCTTTATGACGCACCAGTAAAAAGTTACAAGCATTTGTATGTTGCAAAGTTTGATAGGTGTAGGGCGTACCGTATAGAAGTTAGGGCCATTTGAAGTTTTATCAGCGTTTGATCTGGGACTCAAGGGTAGCATAGCTTTGAGCGATAGCTTAAATTGACAAGAGGCTCGACTACTTTATTGTTACAAAATTTCAAGGTTTTATAACGCTCCAGTAAAAAGTTATAAGCATTTGTATGTTGCAGACTTTGATAGGTGTAGGACGTACCGTATAGAAGTTAGGGCCATTTGAAGTTTTATAAGTGTTTGATTTGGGACTCAAGGGTAGCATAGCTTTGAGCGATAGCTTAAATTGACAAGAGGCTCGAGTATTTTTTTGTTACAAAATTTCAAGGTTTTCTGCCGCTCCAGTAAAAAGCTACAAACATTTGAATGTTGCAAACTTTGATAGGTGTAGGACGTACGGTATAGAAGTTAGGGCCATTAGAAGTTTTATAAGTGTTCAATTTGGGACTCAAGGGTAGCATAGCTTTAAGCGATAGCTTAAATTGACAAAAGGCTCGAGTGCTTTATTGTTACAAAATTTCAAGGTTTTATAACGCTCCAGTAAAAAGTTACAAGCATTTGTAGGTTGCAAACTTTTTTAGGTGTAGGACGTACCGTATAGAAGTTAGGGCCATTTGAAGTTTTATCAATGTTTGATTCGGGACTCAAGGGTAGCATAGCTTTGAGGGATAGCTTAAATTGACAAGAGGCTCGAGTACTTTATTGTTACAAAATTTCAAAGTTTTATGACGCTCCAGTAAAAAGTTACAAGCATTTGTAAGTTGCAAACTTTGATAGGTGTAGGGCGTACCGTATAGAAGTTAGGGCCATTTGAAGTTTTATCAGTGTTTGATCTGGGACTCAAGGGTAGCAAAGCTTTGAGCGATAGCTTAAATTGACAAGAGGCTCGAGTATTTTTTTGTTACAAAATTTCAAGGTTTTATGACGCTCCAGTAAAAAGTTACAAACATTTGTATGTTGCAAACTTTGATAGGTGTAGGGCGTACCGTATAGAAGTTAGGGCCATTTGAAGTTTTATCAATGTTTGATCTGGGACTCAAGGGTAGCATAGCTTTGAGCGATAGCTCGAGAGGCTCGAGTACTTTATTGTTACAAAATTTCAAGGTTTTATGACGCTCCAGTAAAAAGTTACAAGCATTTGTATGGTGCAGACTTTGATAGGTGTAGGACGTACCGTATAGAAGTTAGGGCCATTTGAAGTTTTATCAGTGTTTGATTTGGGACTCAAGGGTAGCATAGCTTTGAGCGATAGCTTAAATTGACAAGAGGCTCGAGTACTGTATTGTTACAAAATTTCAATGTTTTATGACGCTCCAGTAAATAGTTACGAGCATTTGTATGTTGCAAACTTTGATAGGTGTAGGACGTACCGTATAGAAGTTAGGGACATTTGAAGTTTTTTCAGTGTTTAATTTGGGTCTCAAGGGTACCATAGCTTTGAGCGATAGCTTAAATTTACAAGAGGCTCGAGTACTTTATTGTTACAAAATTTCAAGGTTTTATGACGCTCCAGTAAAAAGTTACAAGCATTTGTATGTTGCAAACTTTGATAAGTGTAGGACGTACCGTATAGAAGTTAGGGCCATTTGAAGTTTTATAAGTGTTCAATTTGGGACTCAAGGGTAGCATAGCTTTGAGCGATAGCTTAAATTGACAAAAGGCTCGAGTACTTTATTGTTACAAAATTTCAAGGTTTTATGACGCTCCAGTAAAAAGTTACATGCATTTGTATGTAACAAATTTTGATAGGTGTAGGACGTACCGTATAGAAGTTAGGGCTATTTGAAGTTTTATCAGTGTTTGATTTGGGACTCAAAGGTAGCATAGCTTTGAGCGATAGCTTAAATTGACAAGAGGCTCGAGTACTTTATTGTTACAAAATTTCAAGGTTTTATGACGCTCCAGTAAAAAGTTCCAAGCATTTGTATGTTGCAAACTTTGATAGGTGTAGGACGTACCGTATTGAAGTTAGGGACATTTGAAGTTTTTTCAGTGTTTAATTTGGGTCTCAAGGGTACCATAGCTTTGAGCGATAGCTTAAATTGACAAGAGGCTCGAGTACTTTATTGTTACAAAATTTCAAGGTTTTATGACGCTCCAGTAAAAAGTTACAAGCATTTCTATGTTGCAAACTTTGATAAGTGTAGGACGTACCATATAGAAGTGAGGGCCATTAGAAGTTTTATAAGTGTTCAATTTGGGACTCAAGGGTAGCATAGCTTTGAGCGATAGCTTAAATTGACAAGAGGCTCGTGTACTTTATTGTTTCAAAATTTCAAGGTTTTATGACGCTCCAGTAAAAAGGAACAAACATTTGTATGTTGCAAACTTTGATAGATGTAGGACGTACCGTATAGAAGTTAGGGCCATTCGAAGTTTTATCAGTGTTTGATTTGGGACTCAACTTTAGCGGTAGCTTAAATTGACAAGTGGCTCGAGTACTTTATTGTTACAAAATTTCAAAGTTTTATGACGCTCTAGTAAAAAGTTACAAGCATTTGTATGTTGTAAACTTTGACAGGTGTAAGACGTACCGTATAGAAATTAGGGCCATTAGAAGTTTTATCAGTGTTTGATTTGGGACTCAAGGGTATTATAGCTTTGAGCGCTGGCTTAAATTGACTAGAGGCTCGAGTACTTTATTGTTAGGGCCATTAGAAGTTTTATCAGTGTTTGATTTGGGACTCAAGGGTATTATAGCTTTGAGCGCTGGCTTAAATTGACTAGAGGCTCGAGTACTTTATTGTTACAAAATTTCAAAGTTTTATGACGCTCCAGTAAAAAGTTACAAGCATTTGTAAGTTGCAAACTTTGATAGGTGTAGGACGTACCCTATAGAATTTAGGGCCATTTGAAATTTTATCAGTGTTTGATTTGGGACTCAAGGGTAGCATAGCTTTGAGCGATAGCTTAAATTGACAAGAGGCTCGAGTACTTTATTGTTACAAAATTTCAAGGTTTTATGACGCTCCAGTAAAAAGTTACAAGCATTTGTATGTTGCACACTTTGATAGGTGTAGGACGTACGGTATAGAAGTTAGGTCCATTTGAAGTTTTATCAGTGTTTGATTTGGAACTCAAGGGTAGTATAGCTTTGAGCGATAGCTTAAATTGACAAGAGGCTCGAGTACTTTATTGTTATAAAATTTCAAGGCTTTATGACGCACCAGTAAAAAATTAAAAGCATTTGTATGTTGCAAAGTTTGATAGGTGTAGGGTGTGCGGTATAGAAGTTAGGGCCATTTGAAGTTTTATCAGCGTTTGATCTGGGGCTCAAGGGTAGCATAGCTTTGAGCGGTAGCTTAAATTGACAAGAGGCTCGAGTACTTAATTGTTACAAAATTTCAAGGTTTTATAACGCTCCAGTAAAAAGTTATAAGCATTTGTATGTTGCAGACTTTGATAGGTGTAGGACGTACCGTATAGAAGTTAGAGCCATTTGAAGTTTTATAATTGTTTGATTTGGGACTCAAGGGTAGCATAGCTTTGAGCGATAGTTTAAATTGACAAGAGGCTCGAGTATTTTTTTGTTACAAAATTTCAAGGTTTTATGACGCTCCAGTAAAAAGTTACAAACATTTGTATGTTGCAAAGTTTTATAGGTTTAGGGCGTACCGTATAGAAGTTAGGGCCATTTGAAGTTTTATCAGTGTTTGATCTGGGACTCAAGGGTAGCATAGCTTTGAGCGATAGCTTAAATTGGCAAGAGGCTCGAGTACTTTATTGTTACAAAATTTCAAGGTTTTATGACGCTCCAGTAAAAAGTTATAAGCATATGTATGTTGCAGACTTTGATAGGTGTAGGACGTACCGTATAGAAGTTAGGGCCATTTGAAGTTTTATCAGTGTTTGATTTGGGACTCAAGGGTAGCATAGCTTTGAGCGATAGCTTAAATTGACAAGAGGCTCGAGTACTTTATTGTTACAAAATTTCAAGGTTTTATGACGCTCCAGTAAATAGTTACGAGCATTTGTATGTTGCAAACTTTGATAGGTGTAGGACGTACCGTATAGAAGTTAGGGCCATTTGAAGTTATATCAGTGTTTGATTCGGGACTCAAGGGTAGCATAGCTTTGAGCGATAGCTTAAATTGACAAGAGGCTCGAGTACTTTATTGTTACAAAATTTCAAAGTTTTATGACGCTCCAGTAAAAAGTTACAAGCATTTGTAAGTTGCAAACTTTGATAGGTGTAGGGCGTACCGTATAGAAGTTAGGGCCATTTGAAGTTTTATCAGTGTTTGATCTGGGACTCAAGGGTAGCATAGCTTTGAGCGATAGCTTAAATTGACAAGAGGCGCGAGTACTTTAGTGTTACAAAATTTCAAGGTTTTATGACGCTCCAGTAAAAAGTTATAAGCATTTGTATGTTGCAGACTTTGATAGGTGTAGGACGTACCGTATAGAAGTTAGGGCCATTTGAAGTTTTATAAGTGTTTGATTTGGGACTCAAGGGTAGCATAGCTTTGAGCGATAGCTTAAATTGACAAGAGGCTCGAGTATTTTTTTGTTACAAAATTTCAAGGTTTTATGACGCTCCAGTAAAAAGTTACAAACATTTGTATGTTGCAAACTTTGATAGGTGTAGGGCGTACCGTATAGAAGTTAGGGCCATTTGAAGTTTTATCAGTGTTTGATCTGGGACTCATGGGTAGCATAGCTTTGAGCGATAGCTTAAATTGACAAGAGGCTCGAGTACTTTATTGTTACAAAATTTCAAGGTTTTATGACGCTCCAGTAAAAAGTTATAAGCATTTGTATGTTGCAGACTTTGATAGGTGTAGGACGTACCGTATAGAAGTTAGGGCCATTTGAAGTTTTATCAGTGTTTGATTTGGGACTCAAGGGTAGCATAGCTTTGAGCGATAGCTTAAATTGACAAGAGGCTCGAGTACTGTATTGTTACAAAATTTCAAGGTTTTATGACGCTCCAGTAAATAGTTACGAGCATTTGTATGTTGCAAACTTTGATAGGTGTAGGACGTACCGTATAGAAGTTAGGGACATTTGAAGTTTTTCCAGTGTTTAATTTGGGTCTCAAGGGTACCATAGCTTTGAGCGATAGCTTAAATTTACAAGAGGCTCGAGTACTTTATTGTTACAAAATTTCAAGGTTTTATGACGCTCCAGTAAAAAGTTACAAGCATTTGTATGTTGCAAACTTTGATAACTGTAGGACGTACCGTATAGAAGTTAGGGCCATTTGAAGTTTTATAAGTGTTTAATTTGGGTCTCAAGGGTAGCATAGCTTTGAGCGATAGCTTAAATTTACAAGAGGCTCGAGTACTTTATTGTTACAAAATTTCAAGGTTTTATGACGCTCCAGTAAAAAGTTACAAGCATTTGTATGTTGCAAACTTTGATAAGTGTAGGACGTACCGTATAGAAGTTAGGGCCATTTGAAGTTTTATAAGTGTTCAATTTGGGACTCAAGGGTAGCATAGCTTTGAGCGATAGCTTAAATTGACAAAAGGCTCGAGTACTTTATTGTTACAAAATTTCAAGGTTTTATGACGCTCCAGTAAAAAGTTACATGCATTTGTATGTAACAAATTTTGATAGGTGTAGGACGTACCGTATAGAAGTTAGGGCTATTTGAAGTTTTATCAGTGTTTGATTTGGGACTCAAAGGTAGCATAGTTTTGAGCGATAGCTTAAATTGACAAGAGGCTCGAGTACTTTATTGTTACAAAATTTCAAGGTTTTATGACGCTCCAGTAAAAAGTTCCAAGCATTTGTATGTTGCAAACTTTGATAGGTGTAGGACGTACCGTATAGAAGTTAGGGACATTTGAAGTTTTTTCAGTGTTTAATTTGTTTCTCAAGGGTACCATAGCTTTGAGCGATAGCTTAAATTGACAAGAGGCTCGAGTACTTTATTGTTACAAAATTTCAAGGTTTTATGACGCTCCAGTAAAAAGTTACAAGCATTTCTATGTTGCAAACTTTGATAAGTGTAAGACGTACCATATAGAAGTGAGGGCCATTAGAAGTTTTATAAGTGTTCAATTTGGGACTCAAGGGTAGCATAGCTTTGAGCGATAGCTTAAATTGACAAGAGGCTCGTGTACGTTATTGTTTCAAAATTTCAAGGTTTTATGACGCTCCAGTAAAAAGGAACAAACATTTGTATGTTGCAAACTTTGATAGATGTAGGACGTACCGTATAGAAGTTAGGGCCATTCGAAGTTTTATCAGTGTTTGATTTGGGACTCAAGGGTAGCATAGCTTTTAGCGGTAGCTTAAATTGACAAGTGGCTCGAGTACTTTATTGTTACAAAATTTCAAAGTTTTATGACGCTCTAGTAAAAAGTTACAAGCATTTGTATGTTGTAAACTTTGACAGGTGTAAGACGTACCGTATAGAAATTAGGGCCATTAGAAGTTTTATCAGTGTTTGATTTGGGACTCAAGGGTATTATAGCTTTGAGCGCTGGCTTAAATTGACTAGAGGCTCGAGTACTTTATTGTTAGGGCCATTAGAAGTTTTATCAGTGTTTGATTTGGGACTCAAGGGTATT
This sequence comes from Clusia tigrina, assembly GCA_920105625.2. NCBI lineage: Eukaryota > Metazoa > Arthropoda > Insecta > Diptera > Clusiidae > Clusia > Clusia tigrina. Next base: position 106,528,265 of record OV050033.1, on the reverse strand, counting down.
ATAGCTTTGAGCGCTGGATTAATTTGACTAGAGGCTCGAGTACTTTATTGTTACAAAATTTCAAAGTTTTATGACGCTCCAGTAAAAAGTTACAAGCATTTGTAAGTTGCAAACTTTGATAGGTGTAGGACGTACCGTATAGAATTTAGGGCCATTTGAAATTTTATCAGTGTTTGATTTGGGACTCAAGGGTAGCATAGCTTTGAGCGGTAGCTTAAATTGACAAGAGGCTCGAGTACTTTATTGTTACAAAATTTCAAGGTTTTATGACGCTCCAGTAAAAAGTTACAAGCATTTGTAAGTTGCAAACTTTGATAGGTGTAGGACGTACCGTATAGAATTTAGGGCCATTTGAAATTTTATCAGTGTTTGATTTGGGACTCAAGGGTAGCATAGCTTTGAGCGATAGCTTAAATTGACAAGAGGCTCGAGTACTTTATTGTTATAAAATTTCAAGGCTTTATGACGCACCAGTAAAAAATTAAAAGCATTTGTATGTTGCAAAGTTTGATAGGTGTAGGGCGTGCGGTATAGAAGTTAGGGCCATTTGAAGTTTTATCAGCGTTTGATCTGGGGCTCAAGGGTAGCATAGCTTTGAGCGGTAGCTTAAATTGACAAGAGGCTCGAGTACTTAATTGTTACAAAATTTCAAGGTTTTATAACGCTCCAGTAAAAAGTTATAAGCATTTGTATGTTGCAGACTTTGATAGGTGTAGGACGTACCGTATAGAAGTTAGAGCCATTTGAAGTTTTATAATTGTTTGATTTGGGACTCAAGGGTAGCATAGCTTTGAGCGATAGCTTAAATTGACAAGAGGCTCGAGTATTTTTTTGTTACAAAATTTCAAGGTTTTATGACGCTCCAGTAAAAAGTTACAAACATTTGTATGTTGCAAACTTTGATAGGTGTTGGACGTACCGTATAGAAGTTAGGGCCATTTGAAGTTTTATCAGTGTTTGATTTGGGACTCAAGGGTAGCATAACTTTGAGCGATAGCTTAAATTGACAAGAGGCTCGAGTAATTTATTGTTACAAAATTTCAAGGTTTTATGACGCACCAGTAAAAAGTTACAAACATTTGTATGTTGCAAAGTTTTATAGGTTTAGGGCGTACCGTATAGAAGTTAGGGCCATTTGAAGTTTTATCAGTGTTTGATCTGGGACTCAAGGGTAGCATAGCTTTGAGCGATAGCTTAAATTGACAAGAGGCTCGAGTACTTTATTGTTACAAAATTTCAAGGTTTTATGACGCTCCAGTAAAAAGTTATAAGCATATGTATGTTGCAGACTTTGATAGGTGTAGGACGTACCGTATATAAGTTAGGGCTATTTGAAGTTTTATCAGTGTTTGATTTGGGACTCAAGGGTAGCATAGCTTTGAGCGATAGCTTAAATTGACAAGAGGCTCGAGTACTTTATTGTTACAAAATTTCAAGGTTTTATGACGCTCCAGTAAAAAGTTACAAACATTTGTATGTTGCAAACTTTGATAGGTGTAGGGCGTACCGTATAGAAGTTAGGGCCATTTGAAGTTTTATCAGTGTTTGATTTGGGACTCAAGGGTAGCATAGCTTTGAGCGATAGCTTAAATTGACAAGAGGCTCGAGTATTTTTTTGTTACAAAATTTCAAGGTTTTATGACGCTCCAGTAAAAAGTTACATGCATTTGTATGTAAAAAATTTTGATAGGTGTAGGACGTACCGTATAGAAGTTAGGGCTATTTGAAGTTTTATCAGTGTTTGATTTGGGACTCAAAGGTAGCATAGCTTTGAGCGATAGCTTAAATTGACAAGAGGCTCGAGTACTTTATTGTTACAAAATTTCAAGGTTTAATGACGCTCCAGTAAAAAGTTCCAAGCATTTGTATGTTGCAAACTTTGATAGGTGTAGGACGTACCGTATAGAAGTTAGGGCCATTTGAAGTTTTATCAGTGTTTGATTTGAGACTCAAGGGTAGCATAGCTTTGAGCGATAACTTAAATTGACAAGAGGCTCGAGTACTTTATTGTTACAAAATTTCAAGGTTTTATGACGCTCCAGTAAAAAGTTACATGCATTTGTATGTTGCAAACTTTGATAGGTGTAGGACGTACCGTATAGAAGTTAGGGCCATTTGAAGTTTTATCAGTGTTTGATTCGGGACTCAATGGTAGCATAGCTTTGAGCGATAGCTTAAATTGACAAGAGGCTCGAGTACTTTATTGTTACAAAATTTCAAGGTTTTATGACGCTCCAGTAAAAAGTTACAAGCATTTGTATGTTGCAAACTTTGGTAGGTGCCGGACGTACCGTATAGAAGTTAAGGCCATTTGAAGTTTTATCAGTGTTCGATTTGGGACTCAAGGGTAGCATAGCTTTGAGCGATAGCTTAAATTGACAAGAGGCTCGATTACTTTATTGTTACAAAATTTCAAGGTTCTATGACGCTCCAGTAAAAAGTTACATGTATTTGTATGTTGCAAACTTTGACAGGTGTAGGACGTACCGTATAGAAGTTAGGGCCATTTGAAGTTTTATCAGTGTTTGATTTGGGACTCAAGGGTAGCATAGCTTTGAGCGATAGCTTAAATTGACAAGAGGCTCGAGTACTTTATTGTTATAAAATTTCAAGGCTTTATGACGCACCAGTAAAAAATTAAAAGCATTTGTATGTTGCAAAGTTTGATAGGTGTAGGGCGTGCGGTATAGAAGTTAGGGCCATTTGAAGTTTTATCAGCGTTTGATCTGGGGCTCAAGGGTAGCATAGCTTTGAGCGGTAGCTTAAATTGACAAGAGGCTCGAGTACTTAATTGTTACAAAATTTCAAGGTTTTATAACGCTCCAGTAAAAAGTTATAAGCATTTGTATGTTGCAGACTTTGATAGGTGTAGGACGTACCGTATAGAAGTTAGAGCCATTTGAAGTTTTATAATTGTTTGATTTGGGACTCAAGGGTAGCATAGCTTTGAGCGATAGCTTAAATTGACAAGAGGCTCGAGTATTTTTTTGTTACAAAATTTCAAGGTTTTATGACGCTCCAGTAAAAAGTTACAAACATTTGTATGTTGCAAACTTTGATAGGTGTTGGACGTACCGTATAGAAGTTAGGGCCATTTGAAGTTTTATCAGTGTTTGATTTGGGACTCAAGGGTAGCATAACTTTGAGCGATAGCTTAAATTGACAAGAGGCTCGAGTAATTTATTGTTACAAAATTTCAAGGTTTTATGACGCACCAGTAAAAAGTTACAAACATTTGTATGTTGCAAAGTTTTATAGGTTTAGGGCGTACCGTATAGAAGTTAGGGCCATTTGAAGTTTTATCAGTGTTTGATCTGGGACTCAAGGGTAGCATAGCTTTGAGCGATAGCTTAAATTGACAAGAGGCTCGAGTACTTTATTGTTACAAAATTTCAAGGTTTTATGACGCTCCAGTAAAAAGTTATAAGCATATGTATGTTGCAGACTTTGATAGGTGTAGGACGTACCGTATATAAGTTAGGGCTATTTGAAGTTTTATCAGTGTTTGATTTGGGACTCAAGGGTAGCATAGCTTTGAGCGATAGCTTAAATTGACAAGAGGCTCGAGTACTTTATTGTTACAAAATTTCAAGGTTTTATGACGCTCCAGTAAAAAGTTACAAACATTTGTATGTTGCAAACTTTGATAGGTGTAGGGCGTACCGTATAGAAGTTAGGGCCATTTGAAGTTTTATAAGTGTTTGATTTGGGACTCAAGGGTAGCATAGCTTTGAGCGATAGCTTAAATTGACAAGAGGCTCGAGTATTTTTTTGTTACAAAATTTCAAGGTTTTATGACGCTCCAGTAAAAAGTTACATGCATTTGTATGTAAAAAATTTTGATAGGTGTAGGACGTACCGTATAGAAGTTAGGGCTATTTGAAGTTTTATCAGTGTTTGATTTGGGACTCAAAGGTAGCATAGCTTTGAGCGATAGCTTAAATTGACAAGAGGCTCGAGTACTTTATTGTTACAAAATTTCAAGGTTTAATGACGCTCCAGTAAAAAGTTCCAAGCATTTGTATGTTGCAAACTTTGATAGGTGTAGGACGTACCGTATAGAAGTTAGGGCCATTTGAAGTTTTATCAGTGTTTGATTTGAGACTCAAGGGTAGCATAGCTTTGAGCGATAACTTAAATTGACAAGAGGCTCGAGTTCTTTATTGTTACAAAATTTCAAGGTTTTATGACGCTCCAGTAAAAAGTTACATGCATTTGTATGTTGCAAACTTTGATAGGTGTAGGACGTACCGTATAGAAGTTAGGGCCATTTGAAGTTTTATCAGTGTTTGATTCGGGACTCAATGGTAGCATAGCTTTGAGCGATAGCTTAAATTGACAAGAGGCTCGAGTACTTTATTGTTACAAAATTTCAAGGTTTTATGACGCTCCAGTAAAAAGTTACAAGCATTTGTATGTTGCAAACTTTGGTAGGTGCCGGACGTACCGTATAGAAGTTAAGGCCATTTGAAGTTTTATCAGTGTTCGATTTGGGACTCAAGGGTAGCATAGCTTTGAGCGATAGCTTAAATTGACAAGAGGCTCGATTACTTTATTGTTACAAAATTTCAAGGTTCTATGACGCTCCAGTAAAAAGTTACATGTATTTGTATGTTGCAAACTTTGACAGGTGTAGGACGTACCGTATAGAAGTTAGGGCCATTTGAAGTTTTATCAGTGTTTGATTTGGGACTCAAGGGTAGCATAGCTTTGAGCGATAGCTTAAATTGACAAGAGGCTCGAGTACTTTATTGTTATAAAATTTCAAGGCTTTATGACGCACCAGTAAAAAATTAAAAGCATTTGTATGTTGCAAAGTTTGATAGGTGTAGGGCGTGCGGTATAGAAGTTAGGGCCATTTGAAGTTTTATCAGCGTTTGATCTGGGGCTCAAGGGTAGCATAGCTTTGAGCGGTAGCTTAAATTGACAAGAGGCTCGAGTACTTAATTGTTACAAAATTTCAAGGTTTTATAACGCTCCAGTAAAAAGTTATAAGCATTTGTATGTTGCAGACTTTGATAGGTGTAGGACGTACCGTATAGAAGTTAGAGCCATTTGAAGTTTTATAATTGTTTGATTTGGGACTCAAGGGTAGCATAGCTTTGAGCGATAGCTTAAATTGACAAGAGGCTCGAGTATTTTTTTGTTACAAAATTTCAAGGTTTTATGACGCTCCAGTAAAAAGTTACAAACATTTGTATGTTGCAAACTTTGATAGGTGTTGGACGTACCGTATAGAAGTTAGGGCCATTTGAAGTTTTATCAGTGTTTGATTTGGGACTCAAGGGTAGCATAACTTTGAGCGATAGCTTAAATTGACAAGAGGCTCGAGTAATTTATTGTTACAAAATTTCAAGGTTTTATGACGCACCAGTAAAAAGTTACAAACATTTGTATGTTGCAAAGTTTTATAGGTTTAGGGCGTACCGTATAGAAGTTAGGGCCATTTGAAGTTTTATCAGTGTTTGATCTGGGACTCAAGGGTAGCATAGCTTTGAGCGATAGCTTAAATTGACAAGAGGCTCGAGTACTTTATTGTTACAAAATTTCAAGGTTTTATGACGCTCCAGTAAAAAGTTATAAGCATATGTATGTTGCAGACTTTGATAGGTGTAGGACGTACCGTATATAAGTTAGGGCTATTTGAAGTTTTATCAGTGTTTGATTTGGGACTCAAGGGTAGCATAGCTTTGAGCGATAGCTTAAATTGACAAGAGGCTCGAGTACTTTATTGTTACAAAATTTCAAGGTTTTATGACGCTCCAGTAAAAAGTTACAAACATTTGTATGTTGCAAACTTTGATAGGTGTAGTGCGTACCGTATAGAAGTTAGGGCCATTTGAAGTTTTATAAGTGTTTGATTTGGGACTCAAGTGTAGCATAGCTTTGAGCGATAGCTTAAATTGACAAGAGGCTCGAGTATTTTTTTGTTACAAAATTTCAAGGTTTTATGACGCTCCAGTAAAAAGTTACATGCATTTGTATGTAAAAAATTTTGATAGGTGTAGGACGTACCGTATAGAAGTTAGGGCTATTTGAAGTTTTATCAGTGTTTGATTTGGGACTCAAAGGTAGCATAGCTTTGAGCGATAGCTTAAATTGACAAGAGGCTCGAGTACTTTATTGTTACAAAATTTCAAGGTTTAATGACGCTCCAGTAAAAAGTTCCAAGCATTTGTATGTTGCAAACTTTGATAGGTGTAGGACGTACCGTATAGAAGTTAGGGCCATTTGAAGTTTTATCAGTGTTTGATTTGAGACTCAAGGGTAGCATAGCTTTGAGCGATAACTTAAATTGACAAGAGGCTCGAGTACTTTATTGTTACAAAATTTCAAGGTTTTATGACGCTCCAGTAAAAAGTTACATGCATTTGTATGTTGCAAACTTTGATAGGTGTAGGACGTACCGTATAGAAGTTAGGGCCATTTGAAGTTTTATCAGTGTTTGATTCGGGACTCAATGGTAGCATAGCTTTGAGCGATAGCTTAAATTGACAAGAGGCTCGAGTACTTTATTGTTACAAAATTTCAAGGTTTTATGACGCTCCAGTAAAAAGTTACAAGCATTTGTATGTTGCAAACTTTGGTAGGTGCCGGACGTACCGTATAGAAGTTAAGGCCATTTGAAGTTTTATCAGTGTTCGATTTGGGACTCAAGGGTAGCATAGCTTTGAGCGATAGCTTAAATTGACAAGAGGCTCGAGTACTTTATTGTTATAAAATTTCAAGGCTTTATGACGCACCAGTAAAAAATTAAAAGCATTTGTATGTTGCAAAGTTTGATAGGTGTAGGGCGTGCGGTATAGAAGTTAGGGCCATTTGAAGTTTTATCAGCGTTTGATCTGGGGCTCAAGGGTAGCATAGCTTTGAGCGGTAGCTTAAATTGACAAGAGGCTCGAGTACTTAATTGTTACAAAATTTCAAGGTTTTATAACGCTCCAGTAAAAAGTTATAAGCATTTGTATGTTGCAGACTTTGATAGGTGTAGGACGTACCGTATAGAAGTTAGAGCCATTTGAAGTTTTATAATTGTTTGATTTGGGACTCAAGGGTAGCATAGCTTTGAGCGATAGCTTAAATTGACAAGAGGCTCGAGTATTTTTTTGTTACAAAATTTCAAGGTTTTATGACGCTCCAGTAAAAAGTTACAAACATTTGTATGTTGCAAACTTTGATAGGTGTTGGACGTACCGTATAGAAGTTAGGGCCATTTGAAGTTTTATCAGTGTTTGATTTGGGACTCAAGGGTAGCATAACTTTGAGCGATAGCTTAAATTGACAAGAGGCTCGAGTAATTTATTGTTACAAAATTTCAAGGTTTTATGACGCACCAGTAAAAAGTTACAAACATTTGTATGTTGCAAAGTTTTATAGGTTTAGGGCGTACCGTATAGAAGTTAGGGCCATTTGAAGTTTTATCAGTGTTTGATCTGGGACTCAAGGGTAGCATAGCTTTGAGCGATAGCTTAAATTGACAAGAGGCTCGAGTACTTTATTGTTACAAAATTTCAAGGTTTTATGACGCTCCAGTAAAAAGTTATAAGCATATGTATGTTGCAGACTTTGATAGGTGTAGGACGTACCGTATATAAGTTAGGGCTATTTGAAGTTTTATCAGTGTTTGATTTGGGACTCAAGGGTAGCATAGCTTTGAGCGATAGCTTAAATTGACAAGAGGCTCGAGTACTTTATTGTTACAAAATTTCAAGGTTTTATGACGCTCCAGTAAAAAGTTACAAACATTTGTATGTTGCAAACTTTGATAGGTGTAGGGCGTACCGTATAGAAGTTAGGGCCATTTGAAGTTTTATAAGTGTTTGATTTGGGACTCAAGGGTAGCATAGCTTTGAGCGATAGCTTAAATTGACAAGAGGCTCGAGTATTTTTTTGTTACAAAATTTCAAGGTTTTATGACGCTCCAGTAAAAAGTTACAAACATTTGTATGTTGCAAACTTTGATAGGTGTAGGGCGTACCGTATAGAAGTTAGGGCCATTTGAAGTTTTATCAGTGTTTGATCTGGGACTCATGGGTAGCATAGCTTTGAGCGATAGCTTAAATTGACAAGAGGCTCGAGTACTTTATTGTTACAAAATTTCAAGGTTTTATGACGCTCCAGTAAAAAGTTATAAGCATATGTATGTTGCAGACTTTGATAGGTGTAGGACGTACCGTATATAAGTTAGGGCTATTTGAAGTTTTATCAGTGTTTGATTTGGGACTCAAGGGTAGCATAGCTTTGAGCGATAGCTTAAATTGACAAGAGGCGCGAGTACTTTATTGTTACAAAATTTCAAGGTTTTATGACGCTCCAGTAAAAAGTTATAAGCATTTGTATGTTGCAGACTTTGATAGGTGTAGGACGTACCGTATAGAAGTTAGGGCCATTTGAAGTTTTATAAGTGTTTGATTTGGGACTCAAGGGTAGCATAGCTTTGAGCGATAGCTTAAATTGACAAGAGGCTCGAGTATTTTTTTGTTACAAAATTTCAAGGTTTTATGACGCTCCAGTAAAAAGTTACAAACATTTGTATGTTGCAAACTTTGATAGGTGTAGGGCGTACCGTATAGAAGTTAGGGCCATTTGAAGTTTTATCAGTGTTTGATCTGGGACTCATGGGTAGCATAGCTTTGAGCGATAGCTTAAATTGACAAGAGGCTCGAGTACTTTATTGTTACAAAATTTCAAGGTTTTATGACGCTCCAGTAAAAAGTTATAAGCATTTGTATGTTGCAGACTTTGATAGGTGTAGGACGTACCGTATAGAAGTTGGGGCCATTTGAAGTTTTATCAGTGTTTGATTTGGGACTCAAGGGTAGCATAGCTTTGAGCGATAGCTTAAATTGACAAGAGGCTCGAGTACTGTATTGTTACAAAATTTCAAGGTTTTATGACGCTCCAGTAAATAGTTACGAGCATTTGTATGTTGCAAACTTTGATAGGTGTAGGACGTACCGTATACAAGTTAGGGACATTTGAAGTTTTTCCAGTGTTTAATTTGGGTCTCAAGGGTACCATAGCTTTGAGCGATAGCTTAAATTTACAAGAGGCTCGAGTACTTTATTGTTACAAAATTTCAAGGTTTTATGACGCTCCAGTAAAAAGTTACAAGCATTTGTATGTTGCAAACTTTGATAACTGTAGGACGTACCGTATAGAAGTTAGGGCCATTTGAAGTTTTATAAGTGTTCAATTTGGGACTCAAGGGTAGCATAGCTTTGAGCGATAGCTTAAATTGACAAAAGGCTCGAGAACTTTATTGTTACAAAATTTCAAGGTTTTATGACGCTCCAGTAAAAAGTTACATGCATTTGTATGTAAAAAATTTTGATAGGTGTAGGACGTACCGTATAGAAGTTAGGGCTATTTGAAGTTTTATCAGTGTTTGATTTGGGACTCAAAGGTAGCATAGCTTTGAGCGATAGCTTAAATTGACAAGAGGCTCGAGTACTTTATTGTTACAAAATTTCAAGGTTTAATGACGCTCCAGTAAAAAGTTCCAAGCATTTGTATGTTGCAAACTTTGATAGGTGTAGGACGTACCGTATAGAAGTTAGGGCCATTTGAAGTTTTATCAGTGTTTGATTTGAGACTCAAGGGTAGCATAGCTTTGAGCGATAACTTAAATTGACAAGAGGCTCGAGTACTTTATTGTTACAAAATTTCAAGGTTTTATGACGCTCCAGTAAAAAGTTACATGCATTTGTATGTTGCAAACTTTGATAGGTGTAGGACGTACCGTATAGAAGTTAGGGCCATTTGAAGTTTTATCAGTGTTTGATTCGGGACTCAATGGTAGCATAGCTTTGAGCGATAGCTTAAATTGACAAGAGGCTCGAGTACTTTATTGTTACAAAATTTCAAGGTTTTATGACGCTCCAGTAAAAAGTTACAAGCATTTGTATGTTGCAAACTTTGGTAGGTGCCGGACGTACCGTATAGAAGTTAAGGCCATTTGAAGTTTTATCAGTGTTCGATTTGGGACTCAAGGGTAGCATAGCTTTGAGCGATAGCTTAAATTGACAAGAGGCTCGACTACTTTATTGTTACAAAATTTCAAGGTTCTATGACGCTCCAGTAAAAAGTTACATGTATTTGTATGTTGCAAACTTTGACAGGTGTAGGACGTACCGTATAGAAGTTAGGGCCATTTGAAGTTTTATCAGTGTTTGATTCGGGACTCAAGGGTAGCATAGCTGTGAGCGATAGCTTAAATTGACAAGAGGCTCGAGTACTTTATTGTTGCAAAATTTCAAGGTTTTATGACGCTCCAGTAAAAAGTTACATGCATTTGTATGTTGCAAACTTTGATAGGTGTAGGACGTACCGTATAGAAGTTAGGGCCATTTGAAGTTATATCAGTGTTTGATTCGGGACTCAAGGGTAGCATAGCTTTGAGCGATAGCTTAAATGGACAAGAGGCTCGAGTACTTTATTGTTACAAAATTTCAAAGTTTTATGACGCTCCAGTAAAAAGTTACAAGCATTTGTAAGTTGCAAACTTTGATAGGTATAGGGCGTACCGTATAGAAGTTAGGGCCATTTGAAGTTTTATCAGTGTTTGATCTGGGACTCAAGGGTAGCATAGCTTTGAGCGATAGCTTAAATTGACAAGAGGCGCGAGTACTTTATTGTTACAAAATTTCAAGGTTTTATGACGCTCCAGTAAAAAGTTATAAGCATTTGTATGTTGCAGACTTTGATAGGTGTAGGACGTACCGTATAGAAGTTAGGGCCATTTGAAGTTTTATAAGTGTTTGATTTGGGACTCAAGGGTAGCATAGCTTTGAGCGATAGCTTAAATTGACAAGAGGCTCGAGTATTTTTTTGTTACAAAATTTCAAGGTTTTATGACGCTCCAGTAAAAAGTTACAAACATTTGTATGTTGCAAACTTTGATAGGTGTAGGGCGTACCGTATAGAAGTTAGGGCCATTTGAAGTTTTATCAGTGTTTGATCTGGGACTCAAGGGTAGCATAGCTTTGAGCGATAGCTTAAATTGACAAGAGGCTCGAGTACTTTATTGTTACAAAATTTCAAGGTTTTATGACGCTCCAGTAAAAAGTTATAAGCATTTGTATGTTGCAGACTTTGATAGGTGTAGGACGTACCGTATAGAAGTTAGGGCCATTTGAAGTTTTATCAGTGTTTGATTTGGGACTCAAGGGTAGCATAGCTTTGAGCGAAACTTAAATTGACAAGAGGCTCGAGTACTGTATTGTTACAAAATTTCAAGGTTTTATGACGCTCCAGTAAATAGTTACGAGCATTTGTATGTTGCAAACTTTGATATGTGTAGGACGTACCGTATAGAAGTTAGGGACATTTGAAGTTTTTCCAGTGTTTAATTTGGGTCTCAAGGGTACCATAGCTTTGAGCGATAGCTAAAATTTACAAGAGGCTCGAGTACTTTATTGTTACAAAATTTCAAGGTTTTATGACGCTCCAGTAAAAAGTTACAAGCATTTGTATGTTGCAAACTTTGATAAGTGTAGGACGTACCGTATAGAAGTTAGGGCCATTTGAAGTTTTATAAGTGTTCAATTTGGGACTCAAGGGTAGCATAGCTTTGAGCGATAGCTTAAATTGACAAAAGGCTCGAGTACTTTATTGTTACAAAATTTCAAGGTTTTATGACGCTCCAGTAAAAAGTTACATGCATTTGTATGTAACAAATTTTGATAGGTGTAGGACGTACCGTATAGAAGTTAGGGCTCTTTGAAGTTTTATCAGTGTTTGATTTGGGACTCAAAGGTAGCATAGCTTTGAGCGATAGCTTAAATTGACAAGAGGCTCGAGTACTTTATTGTTACAAAATTTCAAGGTTTTCTGACGCTCCAGTAAAAAGTTCCAAGCATTTGTATGTTGCAAACTTTGATAGGTGTAGGACGTACCGTATAGAAGTTAGGGCCATTTGAAGTTTTATCAGTGTTTGATTTGAGACTCAAGGGTAGCATAGCTTTGAGCGATAACTTAAATTGACAAGAGGCTCGAGTACTTTATTGTTACAAAATTTCAAGGTTTTATGACGCTCCAGTAAAAAGTTACATGCATTTGTATGTTGCAAACTTTGATAGGTGTAGGACGTACCGTATAGAAGTTAGGGCCATTTGAAGTTTTATCAGTGTTTGATTCGGGACTCAATGGTAGCATAGCTTTGAGCGATAGCTTAAATTGACAAGAGGCTCGAGTACTTTATTGTTACAAAATTTCAAGGTTTTATGACGCTCCAGTAAAAAGTTACAAGCATTTGTATGTTGCAAACTTTGGTAGGTGCAGGACGTACCGTATAGAAGTTAAGGCCATTTGAAGTTTTATCAGTGTTCGATTTGGGACTCAAGGGTAGCATAGCTTTGAGCGATAGCTTAAATTGACAAGTGGCTCGATTACTTTATTGTTACAAAATTTCAATGTTCTATGACGCTCCAGTAAAAAGTTACATGTATTTGTATGTTGCAAACTTTGACAGGTGTAGGACGTACCGTATAGAAGTTAGGGCCATTTGAAGTTTTATCAGTGTTTGATTCGGGACTCAAGGGTAGCATAGCTGTGAGCGATAGCTTAAATTGACAAGAGGCTCGAGTACTTTATTGTTGCAAAATTTCAAGGTTTTATGACGCTCCAGTAAAAAGTTACATGCATTTGTATGTTGCAAACTTTGATAGGTGTAGGACGTACCGTATAGAAGTTAGGGCCATTTGAAGTTATATCAGTGTTTGATTCGGGACTCAAGGGTAGCATAGCTTTGAGCGATAGCTTAAATTGACAAGAGGCTCGAGTACTTTATTGTTACAAAATTTCAAAGTTTTATGACGCTGCAGTAAAAAGTTACAAGCATTTGTAAGTTGCAAACTTTGATAGGTGTAGGGCGTACCGTATAGAAGTTAGGGCCATTTGAAGTTTTATCAGTGTTTGATCTGGGACTCAAGGGTAGCATAGCTTTGAGCGATAGCTTAAATTGACAAGAGGCGCGAGTACTTTATTGTTACAAAATTTCAAGGTTTTATGACGCTCCAGTAAAAAGTTATAAGCATTTGTATGTTGCAGACTTTGATAGGTGTAGGACGTACCGTATAGAAGTTAGGGCCATTTGAAGTTTTATAAGTGTTTGATTTGGGACTCAAGGGTAGCATAGCTTTGAGCGATAGCTTAAATTGACAAGAGGCTCGAGTATTTTTTTGTTACAAAATTTCAAGGTTTTATGACGCTCCAGTAAAAAGTTACAAACATTTGTATGTTGCAAACTTTGATAGGTGTAGGGCGTACCGTATAGAAGTTAGGGACATTTGAAGTTTTATCAGTGTTTGATCTGGGACTCAAGGGTAGCATAGCTTTGAGCGATAGCTTAAATTGACAAGAGGCTCGAGTACTTTATTGTTACAAAATTTCAAGGTTTTATGACGCTCCAGTAAAAAGTTATAAGCATTTGTATGTTGCAGACTTTGATAGGTGTAGGACGTACCGTATAGAAGTTAGGGCTATTTGAAGTTTTATCAGTGTTTGATTTGGGACTCAAAGGTAGCATAGCTTTGAGCGATAGCTTAAATTGACAAGAGGCTCGAGTACTTTATTGTTACAAAATTTCAAGGTTTTATGACGCTCCAGTAAAAAGTTCCAAGCATTTGTATGTTGCAAACTTTGATAGGTGTAGGACGTACCGTATAGAAGTTAGAGACATTTGAAGTTTTTTCAGTGTTTAATTTGGGTCTCAAGGGTACCATAGCTTTGAGCGATAGCTTAAATTGACAAGAGGCTCGAGTACTTTATTGTTACAAAATTTCAAGGTTTTATGACGCTCCAGTAAAAAGTTACAAGCATTTCTATGTTGCAAACTTTGATAAGTGTAGGACGTACCATATAGAAGTGAGGGCCATTAGAAGTTTTATAAGTGTTCAATTTGGGACTCAAGGGTAGCATAGCTTTGAGCGATAGCTTAAATTGAAAAGAGGCTCGTGTACTTTATTGTTTCAAAATTTCAAGGTTTTATGACGCTCCAGTAAAAAGTTACATGCATTTGTATGTTGCAAACTTTGATAGGTGTAGGACGTACCGTATAGAAGTTAGGGCCATTTGAAGTTATATCAGTGTTTGATTCGGGACTCAAGGGTAGCATAGCTTTGAGCGATAGCTTAAATTGACAAGAGGCTCGAGTACTTTATTGTTACAAAATTTCAAAGTTTTATGACGCTCCAGTAAAAAGTTACAAGCATTTGTAAGTTGCAAACTTTGATAGGTGTAGGGCGTACCGTATAGAAGTTAGGGCCATTTGAAGTTTTATCAGTGTTTGATCTGGGACTCAAGGGTAGCATAGCTTTGAGCGATAGCTTAAATTGACAAGAGGCGCGAGTACTTTATTGTTACAAAATTTCAAGGTTTTATGACGCTCCAGTAAAAAGTTATAAGCATTTGTATGTTGCAGACTTTGATAGGTGTAGGACGTACCGTATAGAAGTTAGGGCCATTTGAAGTTTTATCAGTGTTTGATCTGGGACTCAAGGGTAGCATAGCTTTGAGCGATAGCTTAAATTGACAAGAGGCGCGAGTACTTTATTGTTACAAAATTTCAAGGTTTTATGACGCTCCAGTAAAAAGTTCCAAGCATTTGCATGTTGCAAACTTTGATAGGTGTAGGACGTACCGTATAGAAGTTAGGGCCATTTGTAGTTTTATCAGTGTTTGATTTGAGACTCAAGGGTAGCATAGCTTTGAGCGATAACTTAAATTGACAAGAGGCTCGAGTACTGTATTGTTACAAAATTTCAAGGTTTTATGACGATCCAGTAAATAGTTACGAGCATTTGTATGTTGCAAACTTTGATAGGTGTAGGACGTACCGTATAGAAGTTAGGAACATTTGAAGTTTTTTCAGTGTTTAATTTGGGTCTCAAGGGTACCATAGCTTTGAGCGATAGCTTAAATTTACAAGAGGCTTGAGTACTTTATTGTTACAAAATTTCAAGGTTTTATGACGCTCCAGTAAAAAGTTACAAGCATTTGTATGTTGCAAACTTTGGTAGGTGCAGGACGTACCGTATAGAAGTTAAAGCCATTTGAAGTTTTATCAGTGTTCGATTTGGGACTCAAGGGTAGCATAGCTTTGAGCGATAGCTTAAATTGACAAGAGGCTCGAGTATTTTATTGTTACAAAATTTCAAGGTTTTATGACGCTCCAGTAAAAAGTTATAAGCATTTGTATGTTGCAGACTTTGATAGGTGTAGGACGTACCGTATAGAAGTTAGGGCCATTTGAAGTTTTATCAGTGTTTGATTTGGGACTCAAGGGTAGCATAGCTTTGAGCGATAGCTTAAATTGACAAGAGGCTCGAGTACTGTATTGTTACAAAATTTCAAGGTTTTATGACGCTCCAGTAAATAGTTACGAGCATTTGTATGTTGCAAACTTTGATAGGTGTAGGACGTACCGTATAGAAGTTAGGGACATTTGAAGTTTTTTCAGTGTTTAATTTGGGTCTCAAGGGTACCATAGCTTTGAGCGATAGCTTAAATTTACAAGAGGCTCGAGTACTTTATTGTTACAAAATTTCAAGGTTTTATGAAGCTCCAGTAAAAAGTTACAAGCATTTGTATGTTGCAAACTTTGATAAGTGTAGGACGTACCGTATAGAAGTTAGGGCCATTTGAAGTTTTATAAGTGTTCAATTTGGGACTCAAGTGTAGCATAGCTTTGAGCGATAGCTTAAATTGACAAAAGGCTCGAGTACTTTATTGTTACAAAATTTCAAGGTTTTATGACGCTCCAGTAAAAAGTTACATGCATTTGTATGTAACAAATTTTGATAGGTGTAGGACGTACCGTATAGAAGTTAGGGCTATTTGAAGTTTTATCAGTGTTTGATTTGGGACTCAAAGGTAGCATAGCTTTGAGCGATATCTTAAATTGACAAGAGGCTCGAGTACTTTATTGTTACAAAATTTCAAGGTTTTAGACGCTCCAGTAAAAAGTTCCAAGCATTTGTATGTTGCAAACTTTGATAGGTGTAGGACGTACCGTATAGAAGTTAGGGCCATTTGAAGTTTTATCAGTGTTTGATTTGAGACTCAAGGGTAGAATAGCTTTGAGCGATAACTTAAATTGACAAGAGGCTCGAGTACTTTATTGTTACAAAATTTCAAGGTTTTATGACGCACCAGTAAAAAGTTACATGCATTTGTATGTTGCAAACTTTGATAGGTGTAGGACGTACCGTAAAGAAGTTAGGGCCATTTGAAGTTTTATCAGTGTTTGATTCGGGACTCAAGGGTAGCATAGCTTTGAGCGATAGCGTAAATTGACAACAGGCTCGAGTACTTTATTGTTACAAAATTTCAAGGTTTTATGACGCTCCAGTAAAAAGTTACAAGCATTTGTATGTTGCAAACTTTGGTAGGTGCAGGACGTACCGTATAGAAGTTAAGGCCATTTGAAGTTTTATCAGTGTTCGATTTGGGACTCAAGGGTAGCATAGCTTTGAGCGATAGCTTAAATTGACAAGAGGCTCGATTACTTTATTGTTACAAAATTTCAAGGTTCTATGACGCTCCAGTAAAAAGTTACATGTATTTGTATGTTGCAAACTTTGACAGGTGTAGGACGTACCGTATAGAAGTTAGGGCCATTTGAAGTTTTATCAGTGTTTGATTTGGGACTCAAGGGTAGCATAGCTTTGAGCGATAGCTTAAATTGACAAGAGGCTCGAGTATTTTTTTGTTACAAAATTTCAAGGTTTTATGACGCTCCAGTAAAAAGTTACAAGCATTTGTAAGTTGCAAACTTTGATAGGTGTAGGGCGTACCGTATAGAAGTTAGGGCCATTTGAAGTTTTATCAGTGTTTGATCTGGGACTCAAGGGTAGCATAGCTTTGAGCGATAGCTTAAATTGACAAGAGGCGCGAGTACTTTATTGTTACAAAATTTCAAGGTTTTATGACGCTCCAGTAAAAAGTTATAAGCATTTGTATGTTGCAGATTTTGATAGGTGTAGGACGTACCGTATAGAAGTTAGGGCCATTTGAAGTTTTATCAGTGTTTGATCTGGGACTCAAGGGTAGCATAGCTTTGAGCGATAGCTTAAATTGACAAGAGGCGCGAGTACTTTATTGTTACAAAATTTCAAGGTTTTATGACGCTCCAGTAAAAAGTTCCAAGCATTTGCATGTTGCAAACTTTGATAGGTGTAGGACGTACCGTATAGAAGTTAGGGCCATTTGTAGTTTTATCAGTGTTTGATTTGAGACTCAAGGGTAGCATAGCTTTGAGCGATAACTTAAATTGACAAGAGGCTCGAGTACTGTATTGTTACAAAATTTCAAGGTTTTATGACGCTCCAGTAAATAGTTACGAGCATTTGTATGTTGCAAACTTTGATAGGTGTAGGACGTACCGTATAGAAGTTAGGAACATTTGAAGTTTTTTCAGTGTTTAATTTGGGTCTCAAGGGTACCATAGCTTTGAGCGATAGCTTAAATTTACAAGAGGCTTGAGTACTTTATTGTTACAAAATTTCAAGGTTTTATGACGCTCCAGTAAAAAGTTACAAGCATTTGTATGTTGCAAACTTTGGTAGGTGCAGGACGTACCGTATAGAAGTTAAAGCCATTTGAAGTTTTATCAGTGTTCGATTTGGGACTCAAGGGTAGCATAGCTTTGAGCGATAGCTTAAATTGACAAGAGGCTCGAGTATTTTATTGTTACAAAATTTCAAGGTTTTATGACGCTCCAGTAAAAAGTTATAAGCATTTGTATGTTGCAGACTTTGATAGGTGTAGGACGTACCGTATAGAAGTTAGGGCCATTTGAAGTTTTATCAGTGTTTGATTTGGGACTCAAGGGTAGCATAGCTTTGAGCGATAGCTTAAATTGACAAGAGGCTCGAGTACTGTATTGTTACAAAATTTCCAGGTTTTATGACGCTCCAGTAAATAGTTACGAGCATTTGTATGTTGCAAACTTTGATAGGTGTAGGACGTACCGTATAGAAGTTAGGGACATTTGAAGTTTTTTCAGTGTTTAATTTGGGTCTCAAGGGTACCATAGCTTTGAGCGATAGCTTAAATTTACAAGAGGCTCGAGTACTTTATTGTTACAAAATTTCAAGGTTTTATGACGCTCCAGTAAAAAGTTACAAGCATTTGTATGTTGCAAACTTTGATAAGTGTAGGACGTACCGTATAGAAGTTAGGGCCATTTGAAGTTTTATAAGTGTTCAATTTGGGACTCAAGGGTAGCATAGCTTTGAGCGATAGCTTAAATTGACAAAAGGCTCGAGTACTTTATTGTTACAAAATTTCAAGGTTTTATGACGCTCCAGTAAAAAGTTACATGCATTTGTATGTAACAAATTTTGATAGGTGTAGGACGTACCGTATAGAAGTTAGGG
The DNA here is from genome assembly GCA_920105625.2 of Clusia tigrina. Lineage (NCBI taxonomy): Eukaryota > Metazoa > Arthropoda > Insecta > Diptera > Clusiidae > Clusia > Clusia tigrina. The sequence goes on along the minus strand of OV050033.1, from coordinate 106,509,888 downwards.
CCATTTGAAGTTTTATCAGTGTTTGATTCGGGACTCAAGGGTAGCATAGCTTTGAGCGATAGCTTAAATTGACAAGAGGCTCGAGTACTTTATTGTTACAAAATTTCAAGGTTTTATGACGCTCCAGTAAAAAGTTACAAGCATTTGTATGTTGCAAACTTTGGTAGGTGCAGGACGTACCGTATAGAAGTTAAGGCCATTTGAAGTTTTATCAGTGTTCGATTTGGGACTCAAGGGTAGCATAGCTTTGAGCGATAGCTTAAATTGACAAGAGGCTCGATTACTTTATTGTTACAAAATTTCAAGGTTCTATGACGCTCCAGTAAAAAGTTACATGTATTTGTATGTTGCAAACTTTGACAGGTGTAGGACGTACCGTATAGAAGTTAGGGCCATTTGAAGTTTTATCAGTGTTTGATTCGGGACTCAAGGGTAGCATAGCTGTGAGCGATAGCTTAAATTGACAAGAGGCTCGAGTACTTTATTGTTACAAAATTTCAAGGTTTTATGACGCTCCAGTAAAAAGTTACATGCATTTGTATGTTGCAAACTTTGATAGGTGTAGGACGTACCGTATAGAAGTTAGGGCCATTTGAAGTTATATCAGTGTTTGATTCGGGACTCAAGGGTAGCATAGCTTTGAGCGATAGCTTAAATTGACAAGAGGCTCGAGTACCTTATTGTTACAAAATTTCAAAGTTTTATGACGCTCCAGTAAAAAGTTACAAGCATTTGTAAGTTGCAAACTTTGATAGGTGTAGGGCGTACCGTATAGAAGTTAGGGCCATTTGAAGTTTTATCAGTGTTTGATCTGGGACTCAAGGGTAGCATAGCTTTGAGCGATAGCTTAAATTGACAAGAGGCTCGAGTACTTTATTGTTACAAAATTTCAAGGTTTTATGACGCTCCAGTAAAAAGTTATAAGCATTTGTATGTTGCAGACTTTGAGAGGTGTAGGACGTACCGTATAGAAGTTAGGGCCATTTGAAGTTTTATCAGTGTTTGATTTGGGACTCAAGGGTAGCGTAGCTTTGAGCGATAGCTTAAATTGACAGGAGGCTCGAGTACTGTATTGTTACTAAATTTCAAGGTTTTATGACGCTCCAGTAAATAGTTACGAGCATTTGTATGTTGCAAACTTTGATAGGTGTAGGACGTACCGTATAGAAGTTAGGGACATTTGAAGTTTTTTCAGTGTTTAATTTGGGTCTCAAGGGTACCATAGCTTTGAGCGATAGCTTAAATTTACAAGAGGCTCGAGTACTTTATTGTTACAAAATTTCAAGGTTTTATGACGCTCCAGTAAAAAGTTACAAGCATTTGTATGTTGCAAACTTTGATAAGTGTAGGACGTACCGTATAGAAGTTAGGGCCATTTGAAGTTTTATAAGTGTTCAATTTGGGACTCAAGGGTAGCATAGCTTTGAGCGATAGCTTAAATTGACAAAAGGCTCGAGTACTTTATTGTTACAAAATTTCAAGGTTTTATGACGCTCCAGTAAAAAGTTACATGCATTTGTATGTAACAAATTTTGATAGGTGTAGGACGTACCGTATAGAAGTTAGGGCTATTTGAAGTTTTATCAGTGTTTGATTTGGGACTCAAAGGTAGCATAGCTTTGAGCGATAGCTTAAATTGACAAGAGGCTCGAGTACTTTATTGTTACAAAATTTCAAGGTTTTATGACGCTCCAGTAAAAAGTTACAAGCATTTGTATGTTGCAAACTTTGGTAGGTGCAGGACGTACCGTATAGAAGTTAAGGCCATTTGAAGTTTTATCAGTGTTCGATTTGGGACTCAAGGGTAGCATAGCTTTGAGCGATAGCTTAAATTGACAAGAGGCTCGATTACTTTATTGTTACAAAATTTCAAGGTTCTATGACGCTCCAGTAAAAAGTTACATGTATTTGTATGTTGCAAACTTTGACAGGTGTAGGACGTACCGTATAGAAGTTAGGGCCATTTGAAGTTTTATCAGTGTTTGATTCGGGACTCAAGGGTAGCATAGCTGTGAGCGATAGCTTAAATTGACAAGAGGCTCGAGTACTTTATTGTTACAAAATTTCAAGGTTTTATGACGCTCCAGTAAAAAGTTACATGCATTTGTATGTTGCAAACTTTGATAGGTGTAGGACGTACCGTATAGAAGTTAGGGCCATTTGAAGTTATATCAGTGTTTGATTCGGGACTCAAGGGTAGCATAGCTTTGAGCGATAGCTTAAATTGACAAGAGGCTCGAGTACCTTATTGTTACAAAATTTCAAAGTTTTATGACGCTCCAGTAAAAAGTTACAAGCATTTGTAAGTTGCAAACTTTGATAGGTGTAGGGCGTACCGTATAGAAGTTAGGGCCATTTGAAGTTTTATCAGTGTTTGATCTGGGACTCAAGGGTAGCATAGCTTTGAGCGATAGCTTAAATTGACAAGAGGCTCGAGTACTTTATTGTTACAAAATTTCAAGGTTTTATGACGCTCCAGTAAAAAGTTATAAGCATTTGTATGTTGCAGACTTTGAGAGGTGTAGGACGTACCGTATAGAAGTTAGGGCCATTTGAAGTTTTATCAGTGTTTGATTTGGGACTCAAGGGTAGCGTAGCTTTGAGCGATAGCTTAAATTGACAGGAGGCTCGAGTACTGTATTGTTACTAAATTTCAAGGTTTTATGACGCTCCAGTAAATAGTTACGAGCATTTGTATGTTGCAAACTTTGATAGGTGTAGGACGTACCGTATAGAAGTTAGGGACATTTGAAGTTTTTTCAGTGTTTAATTTGGGTCTCAAGGGTACCATAGCTTTGAGCGATAGCTTAAATTTACAAGAGGCTCGAGTACTTTATTGTTACAAAATTTCAAGGTTTTATGACGCTCCAGTAAAAAGTTACAAGCATTTGTATGTTGCAAACTTTGATAAGTGTAGGACGTACCGTATAGAAGTTAGGGCCATTTGAAGTTTTATAAGTGTTCAATTTGGGACTCAAGGGTAGCATAGCTTTGAGCGATAGCTTAAATTGACAAAAGGCTCGAGTACTTTATTGTTACAAAATTTCAAGGTTTTATGACGCTCCAGTAAAAAGTTACATGCATTTGTATGTAACAAATTTTGATAGGTGTAGGACGTACCGTATAGAAGTTAGGGCTATTTGAAGTTTTATCAGTGTTTGATTTGGGACTCAAAGGTAGCATAGCTTTGAGCGATAGCTTAAATTGACAAGAGGCTCGAGTACTTTATTGTTACAAAATTTCAAGGTTTTATGACGCTCCAGTAAAAAGTTCCAAGCATTTGTATGTTGCAAACTTTGATAGGTGTTGGACGTACCGTATAGAAGTTAGGGCCATTTGAAGTTTTATCAGTGTTTGATTTGAGACTCAAGGGTAGCATAGCTTTGAGCGATAACTTAAATTGACAAGAGGCTCGAGTGCTTTATTGTTACAAAATTTCAAGGTTTTATGACGCTCCAGTAAAAAGTTACATGCATTTGTATGTTGCAAACTTTGATAGGTGTAGGACGTACCGTATAGAAGTTAGGGCCATTTGAAGTTTGATTCGGGACTCAAGGGTAGCATAGCTTTGAGCGATAGCTTAAATTGACAAGAGGCTCGAGTACTTTATTGTTACAAAATTTCAAGGTTTTATGACGCTCCAGTAAAAAGTTACAAGCATTTGTATGTTGCAAACTTTGGTAGGTGCAGGACGTACCGTATAGAAGTTAAGGCCATTTGAAGTTTTATCAGTGTTCGATTTGGGACTCAAGGGTAGCATAGCTTTGAGCGATAGCTTAAATTGACAAGAGGCTCGATTACTTTATTGTTACAAAATTTCAAGGTTCTATGACGCTCCAGTAAAAAGTTACATGTATTTGTATGTTGCAAACTTTGACAGGTGTAGGACGTACCGTATAGAAGTTAGGGCCATTTGAAGTTTTATCAGTGTTTGATTCGGGACTCAAGGGTAGCATAGCTGTGAGCGATAGCTTAAATTGACAAGAGGCTCGAGTACTTTATTGTTACAAAATTTCAAGGTTTTATGACGCTCCAGTAAAAAGTTACATGCATTTGTATGTTGCCAACTTTGATAGGTGTAGGACGTACCGTATAGAAGTTAGGGCCATTTGAAGTTATATCAGTGTTTGATTCGGGACTCAAGGGTAGCATAGCTTTGAGCGATAGCTTAAATTGACAAGAGGCTCGAGTACTTTATTGTTACAAAATTTCAAAGTTTTATGACGCTCCAGTAAAAAGTTACAAGCATTTGTAAGTTGCAAACTTTGATAGGAGTAGGGCGTACCGTATAGAAGTGAGGGCCATTTGAAGTTTTATCAGTGTTTGATCTGGGACTCAAGGGTAGCATAGCTTTGAGCGATAGCTTATATTGACAAGAGGCTCGAGTACTTTATTGTTACAAAATTTCAAGGTTTTATGACGCTCCAGTAAAAAGTTACAAGCATTTGTATGTTGCAAACTTTGGTAGGTGCAGGACGTACCGTATAGAAGTTAAGGCCATTTGAAGTTTTATCAGTGTTCGATTTGGGACTCAAGGGTAGCATAGCTTTGAGCGATAGCTTAAATTGACAAGAGGCTCGATTACTTTATTGTTACAAAATTTCAAGGTTCTATGACGCTCCAGTAAAAAGTTACATGTATTTGTTTGTTGCAAACTTTGACAGGTGTAGGACGTACCGTATAGAAGTTAGGGCCATTTGAAGTTTTATCAGTGTTTGATTCGGGACTCAAGGGTAGCATAGCTGTGAGCGATAGCTTAAATTGACAAGAGGCTCGAGTACTTTATTGTTACAAAATTTCAAGGTTTTATGACGCTCCAGTAAAAAGTTACATGCATTTGTATGTTGCCAACTTTGATAGGTGTAGGACGTACCGTATAGAAGTTAGGGCCATTTGAAGTTATATCAGTGTTTGATTCGGGACTCAAGGGTAGCATAGCTTTGAGCGATAGCTTAAATTGACAAGAGGCTCGAGTACTTTATTGTTACAAAATTTCAAAGTTTTATGACGCTCCAGTAAAAAGTTACAAGCATTTGTAAGTTGCAAACTTTGATAGGAGTAGGGCGTACCGTATAGAAGTGAGGGCCATTTGAAGTTTTATCAGTGTTTGATCTGGGACTCAAGGGTAGCATAGCTTTGAGCGATAGCTTAAATTGACAAGAGGCTCGAGTATTTTTTTGTTACAAAATTTCAAGGTTTTATGACGCTCCAGTAAAAAGTTACAAACATTTGTATGTTGCAAACTTTGATAGGTATAGGGCGTACCGTATAGAAGTTAGGGCCATTTGAAGTTTTATCAGTGTTTGATCTGGGACTCAAGGGTAGCATAGCTTTGAGCGATAGCTTAAATTGACAAGAGGCTCGAGTACTTTATTGTTACAAAATTTCAGGGTTTTATGACGCTCCAGTAAAAAGTTATAAGCATTTGTATGTTGCAGACTTTGATAGGTGTAGGACGTACCGTATAGAAGTTAGGGCCATTTGAAGTTTTATCAGTGTTTGATTTGGGACTCAAGGGTAGCATAGCTTTGAGCGATAGCTTAAATTGACAAGAGGCTCGAGTACTGTATTGTTACAAAATTTCAAGGTTTTATGACGCTCCAGTAAATAGTTACGAGCATTTGTATGTTGCAAACTTTGATAGGTGTAGGACGTACCGTATAGAAGTTAGGGACATTTGAAGTTTTTTCAGTGTTTAATTTGGGTCTCAAGGGTACCATAGCTTTGAGCGATAGCTTAAATTTACAAGAGGCTCGAGTACTTTATTGTTACAAAATTTCAAGGTTTTATGACGCTCCAGTAAAAAGTTACAAGCATTTGTATGTTGCAAACTTTGATAGGTGTAGGACGTACCGTATAGAAGTTAGGGCCATTTGAAGTTTTATAAGTGTTCAATTTGGGACTCAAGGGTAGCATAGCTTTGAGCGATAGCTTAAATTGACAAAAGGCTCGAGTACTTTATTGTTACAAAATTTCAAGGTTTTATGACGCTCCAGTAAAAAGTTACATGCATTTGTATGTAACAAATTTTGATAGGTGTAGGACGTACCGTATAGAAGTTAGGGCTATTTGAAGTTTTATCAGTGTTTGATTTGGGACTCAAAGGTAGCATAGCTTTGAGCGATAGCTTAAATTGACAAGAGGCTCGAGTACTTTATTGTAAAAAAATTTCAAGGTTTTATGACGCTCCAGTAAAAAGTTCCAAGCATTTGTTTGTTGCAAACTTTGATGGGTGTAGGACGTACCGTATAGAAGTTAGGGCCATTTGAAGTTTTATCAGTGTGTGATTTGAGACTCAAGGGTAGCATAGCTTTGAGCGATAACTTAAATTGACAAGAGGCTCGAGTACTTTATTGTTACAAAATTTCAAGGTTTTATGACGCTCCAGTAAAAAGTTATATGCATTTGTATGTTGCAAACTTTGATAGGTGTAGGACGTACCGTATAGAAGTTAGGGCCATTTGAAGTTTTATCAGTGTTTGATTCGGGACTCAAGGGTAGCATAGCTTTGAGCGATAGCTTAAATTGACAAGAGGCTCGAGTACTTTATTGTTACAAAATTTCAAGGTTTTATGACGCTCCAGTAAAAAGTTACAAGCATTTGTATGTTGCAAACTTTGGTAGGTGCAGGACGTACCGTATAGAAGTTAAGGCCATTTGAACTTTTATCAGTGTTCGATTTGGGACTCAAGGGTAGCATAGCTTTGAGCGATAGCTTAAATTAACAAGAGGCTCGATTACTTTATTGTTACAAAATTTCAAGGTTCTATGACGCTCCAGTAAAAAGTTACATGTATTTGTATGTTGCAAACTTTGACAGGTGTAGGACGTACCGTATAGAAGTTAGGGCCATTTGAAGTTTTATCAGTGTTTGATTCGGGACTCAAGGGTAGCATAGCTGTGAGCGATAGCTTAAATTGACAAGAGGCTCGAGTACTTTATTGTTACAAAATTTCAAGGTTGTATGACGCTCCAGTAAAAAGTTACAAGCATTTGTATGTTGGAAACTTTGATAGGTGTAGGACGTACCGTATAGAAGTTAGGGCCATTTGAAGGTTTATCAGTGTTTGATTTGGTACTCAAGGGTAGCATAGCTTTGAGCGATAGCTTAAATTCACAAGAGGCTCGAGTACTTTATCGTTACAAAATTTCAAGGTTTTATGACGCTTCAGTAAAAAGTTACAAGCATTTGTATGTTGCAAACTTTGATAGGTGTAGGACGTACCGTATAGAAGTTAGGGCCATTTGAAGTTTTATCAGTGTTTGATTTGAGACTCAAGGGTAGCATAGCTTTGAGCGATAACTTAAATTGGCAAGAGGCTCGAGTACTTTATTGTTACAAAATTACAAGGTTTTATGACGCTCCAGTAAAAAGTTACAAGCATTTGTATGTTGCAATCTTTAATAGGTGTAGGACGTACCGTATAGAAGCTAGGGCCATTTGAAGTTTTATCAGTGTTTGATTTGGGATTCAAGGGTAGCATAGCTTTGAGCGATAGCTTAAATTGACAAGAGGCTCGAGTACTTTATTGTTACAAAATTTCAAGGTTTTATGACGCGCCAGTAAAAAGTTTCATCCATTTGTATGTTGGAAACTTTGATAGGTGTAGGACGTACCGTATAGGAGTTAGGGCCATTTGATGTTTTATCAGTATTTGAATTGGGACTCAAGGGTAGTATAGCTTTGAGCGATAGCTTAAATCGACAAGAGGCTCGAGTACCTTATTGTTACAAAATTTCAAGTTTTTATGACGCCCCAGTAATAAGTTACAAGCATGTGTATGTTGCAAACTTTGATAGATGTAGGACCTACCGTACAGAAGTTAGGGCCATTTGAAGTTTTATCAGTGTTTGATTTGGGACTCAAGGGTACCATAGCTTTGAGCGATAGCTTAAATTGACAAGAGGCTCGAGTACTTTATTGTTACAAAATTTCAAGGTTTTATGACGCTCCAGTAAAAAGTTACAAGCATTTGTATGTTGCAAACTTTGATAGGTGCAGGACGTACCGTATAGAAGTTAAGGCCATTTGAAGTTTTATCAGTGTTTGATTCGGGACTCAAGGGTAGCATAGCTTTGAGCGATAGCTTAAATTGACAAGAGGCTCGAGTACTTTATTGTTACAAAATTTCAAGGTTTTATGACGCTCCAGTAAAAAGTTACAAGCATTTGTATGTTGGAAACTTTGATAGGTGTAGGACGTACCGTATAGAAGTTAGGGCCATTTGAAGTTTTATCAGTGTTTGATTTGGGACTCAAGGGTAGCATAGCTTTGAGCGATAGCTTAAATTGACAAGAGGCTCGAGTACTTTATCGTTACAAAATTTCAAGGTTTTATGACGCTTCAGTAAAAAGTTACAAGCATTTGTATGTTGCAAACTTTGATAGGTGTAGGACATACCGTATAGAAGTTAGGGCCATTTGAAGTTTTATCAGTGTTTGATTTGAGACTCAAGGGTAGCATAGCTTTGAGCGATAACTTAAATTGACAAGCGGCTCGAGTACTTTATTGTTACAAAATTTCAAGGTTTTATGAAGCGCCAGTAAAAAGTTACATCCATTTGTATGTTGCAAACTTTGATAGGTGTAGGACGTACAGTATAGAAGTTAGGGCCATTTGAAATTTTATCAGTGTTTGATTTGGGACTCAAGGGTAGTATAGCTTTGAGCGATAGCTTAAATCGACAAGAGGCTCGAGTACTTTATTGTTACAAAATTTCAAGTTTTTATGACGCTCCAGTAATAAGTTACAAGTATGTGTATGTTGCAAACTTTGATAGATGTAGGACGTACCGTATAGAAGTTAGGGACATTTGAAGTTTTATCAGTGCTTGATTTGGGACTCAAGGGTAGCATAGCTTTGAGCGATAACTTAAATTGACAAGAGGCTCGAGTACTTTATTGTTACAAAATTTCAAGGTTTTATGACGCTCCAGTAAAAAGTTACAAGCATTTGTATGTTGCAAACTTCGGTAGGTGCAGGACGTACCGTATAGAAGTTAAGGCCATTTGAAGTTTTATCAGTGTTCGATTTGGGACTCAAGGGTAGCATAGCTTTGAGCGATAGCTTAAATTGACAAGAGGCTCGATTACTTTATTGTTACAAAATTTCAAGGTTCTATGACGCTCCAGTAAAAAGTTACATGCATTTGTATGTTGCAAACTTTGACAGGTGTAGGTCGTACCGTATAGAAGTTAGGGCCATTTGAAGTTTTATCAGTATTTGATTCGGGACTCAAGGATAGCATAGCTTTGAGCGATAGCTTAAATTGACAAGAGGCTCGAGTACTTTATTGTTACAAAATTTCAAGGTTGTATGACGCTCCAGTAAAAAGTTACAAGCATTTGTATGTTGGAAACTTTGATAGGTGTAGGACGTACCGTATAGAAGTTAGGGCCATTTGAAGTTTTATCAGTGTTTGATTTGGGACTCAAGGGTAGCATAGCTTTGAGCGATAGCTTAAATTGACAAGAGGCTCGAGTACTTTATCGTTACAAAATTTCAAGGTTTTATGACGCTTCAGTAAAAAGTTACAAGCATTTGTATGTTGCAAACTTTGATAGGTGTAGGACGTACCGTATAGAAGTTAGGGCCATTTGAAGTTTTATCAGTGTTTGATTTGAGATTCAAGGATAGCATAGCTTTGAGCGATAACTTAAATTGACAAGAGGCTCGAGTACTTTATTGTTACAAAATTTCAAGGTTTTATGACGCTCCAGTAAAAAGTTACAAGCATTTGTATGTTGCAATCTTTAATAGGTGTAGGACGTACCGTATAGAAGCTAGGGCCATTTGAAGTTTTATCAGTGTTTGATTTGGGACTCAAGGGTAGCATAGCTTTGAGCGATAGCTTAAATTGACAAGAGGCTCGAGTACTTTATCGTTACAAAATTTCAAGGTTTTATGACGCTCCAGTAATAAGTTACAAGCATGTGTATGTTGCAAACTTTGATAGATGTAGGACGTACCGTATAGAAGTTAGGGCCATTTGAAGTTTTATCAGTGTTTGATTTGGGACTCAAGGGTAGCATAGCTTTGAGCGATAGCTTAAATTGACAAGAGGCTCGAGTACTTTATTGTTACAAAATTTCAAGGTTTTATGACGCTCCAGTAAAAAGTTACAAGCATTTGTATGTTGCAAACTTTGATAGGTGCAGGACGTACCGTATAGAAGTTAAGGCCATTTGAAGTTTTATCAGTGTTTGATTCGGGACTCAAGGGTAGCATAGCTTTGAGCGATAGCTTAAATTGACAAGAGGCTCGAGTACTTTATTGTTACAAAATTTCAAGGTTTTATGACGCTTCAGTAAAAAGTTACAAGCATTTGTATGTTGCAAACTTTGATAGGTGTAGGACGTACCGTATAGAAGTTAGGGCCATTTGAAGTTTTATCAGTGTTTGATTTGAGATTCAAGGATAGCATAGCTTTGAGCGATAACTTAAATTGACAAGAGGCTCGAGTACTTTATTGTTACAAAATTTCAAGGTTTTATGACGCTCCAGTAAAAAGTTACAAGCATTTGTATGTTGCAATCTTTAATAGGTGTAGGACGTACCGTATAGAAGCTAGGGCCATTTGAAGTTTTATCAGTGTTTGATTTGGGACTCAAGGGTAGCATAGCTTTGAGCGATAGCTTAAATTGACAAGAGGCTCGAGTACTTTATCGTTACAAAATTTCAAGGTTTTATGACGCTCCAGTAATAAGTTACAAGCATGTGTATGTTGCAAACTTTGATAGATGTAGGACGTACCGTATAGAAGTTAGGGCCATTTGAAGTTTTATCAGTGTTTGATTTGGGACTCAAGGGTAGCTTAGCTTTGAGCGATAGCTTAAATTGACAAGAGGCTCGAGTACTTTATTGTTACAAAATTTCAAGGTTTTATGACGCTCCAGTAAAAAGTTACAAGCATTTGTATGTTGCAAACTTTGATAGGTGCAGGACGTACCGTATAGAAGTTAAGGCCATTTGAAGTTTTATCAGTGTTTGATTCGGGACTCAAGGGTAGCATAGCTTTGAGCGATAGCTTAAATTGACAAGAGGCTCGAGTACTTTATTGTTACAAAATTTCAAGGTTTTATGACGTTCCAGTAAAATGTTACAAGCATTTGTATGTTGGAAACTTTGATAGGTGTAGGACGTACCGTATAGAAGTTAGGGACATTTGAAGTTTTATCAGTGTTTGATTTGGGACTCAAGGGTAGCATAGCTTTGAGCGATAGCTTAAATTGACAAGAGGCTCGAGTACTTTATCGTTACAAAATTTCAAGGTTTTATGACGCTTCAGTAAAAAGTTACAAGCATTTGTGTAGGACGTACCGTATAGAAGTTAGGGCCATTTGAAGTTTTATCAGTGTTTGATTTGAGACTCAAGGGTAGCATAGCTTTGAGCGATAACTTAAATTGACAAGAGGCTCGAGTACTTTATTGTTACAAAATTTCAAGGTTTTATGACGCTCCAGTAAAAAGTTACAAGCATTTGTATGTTGCAATCTTTAATAGGTATTGGACGTACCGTATAGAAGCTAGGGCCATTTGAAGTTTTATCAGTGTTTGATTTGGGACTCAAGGGTAGCATAGCTTTGAGCGATAGCTTAAATTGACAAGAGGCTCGAGTACTTTATCGTTACAAAATTTCAAGGTTTTATGACGCTCCAGTAATAAGTTACAAGCATGTGTATGTTGCAAACTTTGATAGATGTAGGACGTACCGTATAGAAGTTAGGGCCATTTGAAGTTTTATCAGTGTTTGATTTGGGACTCAAGGGTAGCATGGCTTTGAGCGATAGCTTAAATTGACAAGAGGCTCGAGTACTTTATTGTTACAAAATTTCAAGGTTTTATGACGCTCCAGTAAAAAGTTACAAGCATTTGTATGTTGCAAACTTTGATAGGTGCAGGACGTACCGTATAGAAGTTAAGGCCATTTGAAGTTTTATCAGTGTTTGATTCGGGACTCAAGGGTAGCATAGCTTTGAGCGATAGCTTAAATTGACAAGAGGCTCGAGTACTTTATTGTTACAAAATTTCAAGGTTTTATGACGTTCCAGTAAAATGTTACAAGCATTTGTATGTTGGAAACTTTGATAGGTGTAGGACGTACCGTATAGAAGTTAGGGACATTTGAAGTTTTATCAGTGTTTGATTTGGGACTCAAGGGTAGCATAGCTTTGAGCGATAGCTTAAATTGACAAGAGGCTCGAGTACTTTATCGTTACAAAATTTCAAGGTTTTATGACGCTTCAGTAAAAAGTTACAAGCATTTGTATGTTGCAAACTTTGATAGGTGTAGGACGTACCGTATAGAAGTTAGGGCCATTTGAAGTTTTATCAGTGTTTGATTTGAGACTCAAGGGTAGCATAGCTTTGAGCGATAACTTAAATTGACAAGAGGCTCGAGTACTTTATTGTTACAAAATTTCAAGGTTTTATGACGCTCCAGTAAAAAGTTACAAGCATTTGTATGTTGCAATCTTTAATAGGTGTAGGACGTACCGTATAGAAGCTAGGGCCATTTGAAGTTTTATCAGTGTTTGATTTGGGACTCAAGGGTAGCATAGCTTTGAACGATAGCTTAAATTGACAAGAGGCTCGAGTACTTTATTGTTACAAAATTTCAAGGTTTTATGACGCGCCAGTAAAAAGTTACATCCATTTGTATGTTGCAAACTTTGATAGGTGTAGGACGTACAGTATAGAAGTTAGGGCCATTTGAAATTTTATCAGTGTTTGATTTGGGACTCAAGGGTAGTATAGCTTTGAGCGATAGCTTAAATCGACAAGAGGCTCGAGTACTTTATTGTTACAAAATTTCAAGTTTTTATGACGCTCCAGTAATAAGTTACAAGCATGTGTATGTTGCAAACTTTGATAGATGTAGGACGTACCGTATAGAAGTTAGGGTCATTTGAAGTTTTATCAGTGTTTGATTTGGGACTCAAGGGTAGCATAGCTTTGAGCGATAACTTAAATTGACAAGAGGCTCGAGTACTTTATTGTTACAAAATTTCAAGGTTTTATGACGCTCCAGTAAAAAGTTACAAGCATTTGTATGTTGCAAACTTTGGTAGGTGCAGGACGTACCGTATAGAAGTTAAGGCCATTTGAAGTTTTATCAGTGTTCGATTTGGGACTCAAGGGTAGCATAGCTTTGAGCGATAGCTTAAATTGACAAGAGGCTCGATTACTTTATTGTTACAAAATTTCAAGGTTCTATGACGCTCCAGTAAAAAGTTACATGCATTTGTATGTTGCAAACTTTGACAGGTGTAGGTCGTACCGTATAGAAGTTAGGGCCATTTGAAGTTTTATCAGTATTTGATTCGGGACTCAAGGTTAGTATAGCTTTGAGCGATAGCTTAAATTGACAAGAGGCTCGAGTACTTTATTGTAACAAAATTTCAAGGTTGTATGACGCTCCAGTAAAAAGTTACAAGCATTTGTATGTTGGAAACTTTGATAGGTGTAGGACGTACCGTATAGAAGTTAGGGCCATTTGAAGTTTTATCAGTGTTTGATTTGGGACTCAAGGGTAGCATAGCTTTGAGCGATAGCTTAAATTGACAAGAGGCTCGAGTACTTTATCGTTACAAAATTGCAAGGTTTTATGACGCTTCAGTAAAAAGTTACAAGCATTTGTATGTTGCAAACTTTGATAGGTGTAGGACGTACCGTATAGAAGTTAGGGCCATTTGAAGTTTTGTCAGTGTTTGATTTGAGATTCAAGGATAGCATAGCTTTGAGCGATAACTTAAATTGACAAGAGGCTCGAGTACTTTATTGTTACAAAATTTCAAGGTTTTATGACGCTCCAGTAAAAAGTTACAAGCATTTGTATGTTGCAATCTTTAATAGGTGTGGGACGTACCGTATAGAAGCTAGGGCCATTTGAAGTTTTATCAGTGTTTGATTTGGGACTCAAGGGTAGCATAGCTTTGAGCGATAGCTTAAATTGACAAGAGGCTCGAGTACTTTATCGTTACAAAATTTCAAGGTTTTATGACGCTCCAGTAATAAGTTACAAGCATGTGTATGTTGCAAACTTTGATAGATGTAGGACGTACCGTATAGAAGTTAGGGCCATTTGAAGTTTTATCAGTGTTTGATTTGGGACTCAAGGGTAGCATAGCTTTGAGCGATAGCTTAAATTGACAAGAGGCTCGAGTACTTTATTCTTACACAATTTCAAGGTTTTATGACGCTCCAGTAAAAAGTTACAAGCATTTGTATGTTGCAAACTTTGATAGGTGCAGGACGTACCGCATAGAAGTTAAGGCCATTTGAAGTTTTATCAGTGTTTGATTCGGGACTCAAGGGTAGCATAGCTTTGAGCGATAGCTTAAATTGACAAGAGGCTCGAGTACTTTATTGTTACAAAATTTCAAGGTTTTATGACGCTCCAGTAAAAAGTTACAAGCATTTGTATGTTGGAAACTTTGATAGGTGTAGGACGTACCGTATAGAAGTTAGGGCCATTTGAAGTTTTATCAGTGTTTGATTTGGGACTCAAGGGTAGCATAGCTTTGAGCGATAGCTTAAATTGACAAGAGGCTCGAATACTTTATCGTTACAAAATTTCAAGGTTTTATGACGCTTCAGTAAAAAGTTACAAGCATTTGTATGTTGCAAACTTTGATAGGTGTAGGACGTACCGTATAGAAGTTAGGGCCATTTGAAGTTTTATCAGTGTTTGATTTGAGACTCAAGGGTAGCATAGCTTTGAGCGATAACTTAAATTGACAAGAGGCTCGAGTACTTTATTGTTACAAAATTTCAAGGTTTTATGACGCTCCAGTAAAAAGTTACAAGCATTTGTATGTTGCAATCTTTAATAGGTGTAGGACGTACCGTATAGAAGCTAGGGCCATTTGAAGTTTTATCCGTGTTTGATTTGGGACTCAAGGGTAGCATAGCTTTGAGCGATAGCTTAAATTGACAAGAGGCTCGAGTACTTTATCGTTACAAAATTTCAAGGTTTTATGACGCTCCAGTAATAAGTTACAAGCATGTGTATGTTGCAAACTTTGATAGATGTAGGACGTACCGTATAGAAGTTAGGGCCATTTGAAGTTTTATCAGTGTTTGATTTGGGACTCAAGGGTAGCATAGCTTTGAGCGATAGCTTAAATTGACAAGAGGCTCGAGTACTTTATTGTTACAAAATTTCAAGGTTTTATGACGCTCCAGTAAAAAGTTACAAGCATTTGTATGTTGCAAACTTTGATAGGTGCAGGACGTACCGTATAGAAGTTAAGGCCATTTGAAGTTTTATCAGTGTTTGATTCGGGACTCAAGGGTAGCATAGCTTTGAGCGATAGCTTAAATTGACAAGAGGCTCGAGTACTTTATTGTTACAAAATTTCAAGGTTTTATGACGTTCCAGTAAAAAGTTACAAGCATTTGTATGTTGGAAACTTTGATAGGTGTAGGACGTACCGTATAGAAGTTAGGGACATTTGAAATTTTATCAGTGTTTGATTTGGGACTCAAGGGTAGCATAGCTTTGAGCGATAGCTTAAATTGACAAGAGGCTCGAGTACTTTATCGTTAAAAAATTTCAAGGTTTTATGACGCTTCAGTAAAAAGTTACAAGCATTTGTATGTTGCAAACTTTGATAGGTGTAGGACGTACCGTATAGAAGTTAGGGCCATTTGAAGTTTTATCAGTGTTTGATTTGAGACTCAAGGGTAGCATAGCTTTGAGCGATAACTTAAATTGACAAGAGGCTCGAGTACTTTATTGTTACAAAATTTCAAGGTTTTATGACGCTCCAGTAAAAAGTTACAAGCATTTGTATGTTGCAATCTTTAATAGGTGTAGGACGTACCGTATAGAAGCTAGGGCCATTTGAAGTTTTATCAGTGTTTGATTTGGGACTCAAGGGTAGCATAGCTTTGAGCGATAGCTTAAATTGACAAGAGGCTCGAGTACTTTATTGTTACAAAATTTCAAGGTTTTATGACGCGCCAGTAAAAAGTTACATCCATTTGTATGTTGCAAACTTTGATAGGTGTAGGACGTACAGTATAGAAGTTAGGGCAATTTGAAATTTTATCAGTGTTTGATTTGGGACTCAAGGGTAGTTAGTATAGCTTTGAGCGATAGCTTAAATCGACAAGAGGCTCGAGTACTTTATTGTTACAAAATTTCAAGTTTTTATGACGCTCCAGTAATAAGTTACAAGCATGTGTATGTTGCAAACTTTGATAGATGTAGGACGTACCGTATAGAAGTTAGGGTCATTTGAAGTTTTATCAGTGTTTGATTTGGGACTCAAGGGTAGCATAGCTTTGAGCGATAACTTAAATTGACAAGAGGCTCGAGTACTTTATTGTTACAAAATTTCAAGGTTTTATGACGCTCCAGTAAAAAGTTACAAGCATTTGTATGTTGCAAACTTTGGTAGGTGCAGGACGTATCGTATAGAAGTTAAGGCCATTTGAAGTTTTATCAGTGTTCGATTTGGGACTCAAGGGTAGCATAGCTTTGAGCGATAGCTTAAATTGACAAGAGGCTCGATTACTTTATTGTTACAAAATTTCAAGGTTCTATGACGCTCCAGTAAAAAGTTACATGCATTTGTATGTTGCAAACTTTGACAGGTGTAGGTCGTACCGTATAGAAGTTAGGGCCATTTGAAGTTTTATCAGTATTTGATTCGGGACTCAAGGATAGCATAGCTTTGAGCGATAGCTTAAATTGACAAGAGGCTCGAGTACTTTATTGTTACAAAATTTCAAGGTTGTATGACGCTCCAGTAAAAAGTTACAAGCATTTGTATGTTGGAAACTTTGATAGGTGTAGGACGTACCGTATAGAAGTTAGGGCCATTTGAAGTTTTATCAGTGTTTGATTTGGGACTCAAGGGTAGCATAGCTTTGAGCGATAGCTTAAATTGACAAGAGGCTCGAGTACTTTATCGTTACAAAATTGCAAGGTTTTATGACGCTCCAGTAATAAGTTACAAGCATGTGTATGTTGCAAACTTTGATAGGTGTAGGACGTACCGTATAGAAGTTAGGGCCATTTGAAGTTTTATCAGTGTTTGATTTGGGACTCAAGGGTAGCATAGCTTTGAGCGATAGCTTAAATTGACAAGAGGCTCGAGTACTTTATTGTTACAACATTTCAAGGTTTTATGACGCTCCAGTAAAAAGTTACAAGCATTTGTATGTTGCAAACTTTGATAGGTGCAGGACGTACCGTATAGAAGTTAAGGCCATTTGAAGTTTTATCAGTGTTTGATTTGGGACTCAAGGGTAGCATAGCTTTGAGCGATAGCTTAAATTGACAAGAGGCTCGAGTACTTTATCGTTACAAAATTTCAAGGTTTTATGACGCTCCAGTAATAAGTTACAAGCATGTGTATGTTGCAAACTTTGATAGATGTAGGACGAACCGTATAGAAGTTAGGGCCATTTGAAGTTTTATCAGTGTTTGATTTGGGACTCAAGGGTAGCATAGCTTTGAGCGATAGCTTAAATTGACAAGAGGCTCGAGTACTTTATTGTTACAAAATTTCAAGGTTTTATGACGCTCCAGTAAAAAGTTACAAGCATTTGTATGTTGCAAACTTTGATAGGTGCAGGACGTACCGTATAGAAGTTAAGGCCATTTGAAGTTTTATCAGTGTTTGATTCGGGACTCAAGGGTAGCATAGCTTTGAGCGATAGCTTAAATTGACAAGAGGCTCGAGTACTTTATCGTTACAAAATTTCAAGGTTTTATGACGCTTCAGTAAAAAGTTACAAGCATTTGTATGTTGCAAACTTTGATAGGTGTAGGACGTACCGTATAGAAGTTAGGGCCATTTGAAGTTTTATCAGTGTTTTATTTGAGACTCAAGGGTAGCATAGCTTTGAGCGATAACTTAAATTGACAAGAGGCTCGAGTACTTTATTGTTACAAAATTTCAAGGTTTTATGACGCTCCAGTAAAAAGTTACAAGCATTTGTATGTTGCAATCTTTAATAGGTGTAGGACGTACCGTATAGAAGCTAGGGCCATTTGAAGTTTTATCAGTGTTTGATTTGGGACTCAAGGGTAGCATAGCTTTGAGCGATAGCTTAAATTGACAAGAGGCTCGAGTACTTTATTGTTACAAATTTTCAAGGTTTTATGACGCGCCAGTAAAAAGTTGCATCCATTTGTATGTTGCAAACTTTGATAGGTGTAGGACGTACGGTATAGAAGTTAGGGCCATTTGAAGTTTTATCAGTGTTTGATTTGGGACTCAAGGGTAGTATAGCTTTGAGCGATAGCTTAAATCGACAAGAGGCTCGAGTACTTTATTGTTACAAAATTTCAAGTTTTTATGACGCTCCAGTAATAAGTTACAAGCATGTGTATGTTGCAAACTTTGATAGGTGTAGGACGTACCGTATAGAAGTTAGGGCCATTTGAAGTTTTATCAGTGTTTGATTTGGGACTCAAGGGTAGCATAGCTTTGAGCGATAGCTTAAATTGACAAGAGGCTCGAGTACTTTATTGTTACAACATTTCAAGGTTTTATGACGCTCCAGTAAAAAGTTACAAGCATTTGTATGTTGCAAACTTTGATAGGTGCAGGACGTACCGTATAGAAGTTAAGGCCATTTGAAGTTTTATCAGTGTTCGATTTGGGACTCAAGGGTAGCATAGCTTTGAGCGATAGCTTAAATTGACAAGAGGCTCGAGTACTTTATTGCTACAAAATTTCAAGGTTTTATGACGCTCCAGTAAAACTTACAAGCATTTGTATGTTGCAAACTTTGATAAGTGTAGGACGTACCGTATAGAAGTTAGGGCCATTTGAAGTTTTATCAGTGTTTGATTTGAGACTCAAGGGTAGCATAGATTTGAGCGATAACTTAAATTGACAAGAGGCTCGAGTACTTTGTTGTTACAAAATTTCAAGGTTTTATGACGCTCCAGTAAAAAGTTACAAGCATTTGTATGTTGCAATCTTTGAGAGGTGTAGGACGTACCGTATAGAAGCTAGGGCCATTTGAAGTTTTATCAGTGTTTGATTCGGGACTCAAGGGTAGCATAGCTTTGAGCGATAGCTTAAATTGACAAGAGGCTCGAGTACTTTATCGTTACAAAATTTCAAGGTTTTATGACGCTCCAGTAATAAGTTACAAGCCTGTGTATGTTGCAAACTTTGATAGATGTAGGACGTACCGTATAGAAGTTAGGGCCATTTGAAGTTTTATCAGTGTTTGATTTGGGACTCAAGGGTAGCATAGCTTTGAGCGATAGCTTCAATTGACAAGAGGCTCGAGTACTTTATTGTTACAAAATTTCAAGGTTTTATGACGCTCCAGTAAAAAGTTACAAGCATTTGTATGTTGCAAACTTTGATAGGTGCAGGACGTACCGTATAGAAGTTAAGGTTATTTGAAGTTTTATCAGTGTTTGATTCGGGACTCAAGGGTAGGATAGCTTTGAGCGATAGCTTAAATTGACAAGAGGCTCGAGTACTTTATTGTTACAAAATTTCAAGGTTTTATGACGCTCCAGTAAAAAGTTACAAGCATTTGTATGTTGGAAACTTTGATAGGTGTAGGACGTACCGTATAGAAGTTAGGGCCATTTGAAGTTTTATCAGTGTTTGATTTGGGACTCAAGGGTAGCATAGCTTTGAGCGATAGCTTAAATGGACAAGAGGCTCGAGTACTTTATCGTTACAAAATTTCAAGGTTTTATGACGCTTCAGTAAAAAGTTAAAAGCATTTGTATGTTGCAAACTTTGATAGGTGTAGGACGTACCGCATAGAAGTTAGGGCCATTTGAAGTTTTATCAGTGTTTGATTTGAGACTCAAGGGTAGCATAGCTTTGAGCGATAACTTAAATTGACAAGAGGCTCGAGTACTTTATTGTTACAAAATTTCAAGGTTTTATGACGCTCCAGTAAAAAGTTACAAGCATTTGTATGTTGCAATCTTTAATAGGTGTAGGACGTACCGTATAGAAGCTAGGGCCATTTGAAGTTTTATCAGTGTTTGATTTGGGACTCAAGGGTAGCATAGCTTTGAGCGATAGCTTAAATTGACAAGAGGCTCGAGTACTTTATTGTTACAAATTTTCAAGGTTTTATGACGCGCCAGTAAAAGGTTGCATCCATTTGTATGTTGCAAACTTTGATAGGTGTAGCACGTACGGTATAGAAGTTAGGGCCATTTGAAGTTTTATCAGTGTTTGATTTGGGACTCAAGGGTAGTATAGCTTTGAGCGATAGCTTAAATCGACAAGAGGCTCGAGTACTTTATTGTTACAAAATTTCAAGTTTTTATGACGCTCCAGTAATAAGTTACAAGCATGTGTATGTTGCAAACTTTGATAGGTGTAGGACGTACCGTATAGAAGTTAGGGCCATTTGAAGTTTTATCAGTGTTTGATTTGGGACTCAAGGGTAGCATAGCTTTGAGCGATAGCTTAAATTGACAAGAGGCTCGAGTACTTTATTGTTACAACATTTCAAGGTTTTATGACGCTCCAGTAAAAAGTTACAAGCATTTGTATGTTGCAAACTTTGATAGGTGCAGGACGTACCGTATAGAAGTTAAGGCCATTTGAAGTTTTATCAGTGTTCGATTTGGGACTCAAGGGTAGCATAGCTTTGAGCGATAGCTTAAATTGACAAGAGGCTCGAGTACTTTATTGTTACAAAATTTCAAGGTTTTATTACGCTCCAGTAAAAAGTTACAAGCATTTGTATGTTGCAAACTTTGATAAGTGTAGGACGTACCGTATAGAAGTTAGGGCCATTTGAAGTTTTATCAGTGTTTGATTTGGGACTCAAGGGTAGCATAGCTTTGAGCGATAGCTTAAATTGACAAGAGGCTCGAGTACTTTATTGTTACAAAATTTCAAGGTTTTATGACGCTCCAGTAAAAAGTTACAAGCATTTGTATGTTGCAAACTTTGATAGGTGCAGGACGTACCGTATAGAAGTTAAGGCCATTTGAAGTTTTATCAGTGTTTGATTCGGGACTCAAGGGTAGCATAGCTTTGAGCGATAGCTTAAATTGACAAGAGGCTCGAGTACTTTATTGTTACAAAATTTCAAGGTTTTATGACGCTCCAGTAAAAAGTTACAAGCATTTGTATGTTGGAAACTTTGATAGGTGTAGGACGTACCGTATAGAAGTTAGGGCCATTTGAAGTTTTATCAGTGTTTGATTTGGGACTCAAGGGTAGCATAGCTTTGAGCGATAGCTTAAATTGACAAGAGGCTCGAGTACTTTATCGTTACAAAATTTCAAGGTTTTATGACGCTTCAGTAAAAAGTTACAAGCATTTGTATGTTGCAAACTTTGATAGGTGTAGGACGTACCGTATAGAAGTTAGGGCCATTTGAAGTTTTATCAGTGTTTTATTTGAGACTCAAGGGTAGCATAGCTTTGAGCGATAACTTAAATTGACAAGAGGCTCGAGTACTTTATTGTTACAAAATTTCAAGGTTTTATGACGCTCCAGTAAAAAGTTACAAGCATTTGTATGTTGCAATCTTTAATAGGTGTAGGACGTACCGTATAGAAGCTAGGGCCATTTGAAGTTTTATCAGTGTTTGATTTGGGACTCAAGGGTAGCATAGCTTTGAGCGATAGCTTAAATTGACAAGAGGCTCGAGTACTTTATTGTTACAAATTTTCAAGGTTTTATGACGCGCCAGTAAAAAGTTGCATCCATTTGTATGTTGCAAACTTTGATAGGTGTAGGTCGTACGGTATAGAAGTTAGGGCCATTTGAAGTTTTATCAGTGTTTGATTTGGGACTCAAGGGTAGTATAGCTTTGAGCGATAGCTTAAATCGACAAGAGGCTCGAGTACTTTATTGTTACAAAATTTCAAGTTTTTATGACGCTCCAGTAATAAGTTACAAGCATGTGTATGTTGCAAACTTTGATAGGTGTAGGACGTACCGTATAGAAGTTAGGGCCATTTGAAGTTTTATCAGTGTTTGATTTGGGACTCAAGGGTAGCATAGCTTTGAGCGATAGCTTAAATTGACAAGAGGCTCGAGTACTTTATTGTTACAACATTTCAAGGTTTTATGACGCTCCAGTAAAAAGTTACAAGCATTTGTATGTTGCAAACTTTGATAGGTGCAGGACGTACCGTATAGAAGTTAAGGCCATTTGAAGTTTTATCAGTGTTCGATTTGGGACTCAAGGGTAGCATAGCTTTGAGCGATAGCTTAAATTGACAAGAGGCTCGAGTACTTTATTGCTACAAAATTTCAAGGTTTTATGACGCTCCAGTAAAACTTACAAGCATTTGTATGTTGCAAACTTTGATAAGTGTAGGACGTACCGTATAGAAGTTAGGGCCATTTGAAGTTTTATCAGTGTTTGATTTGAGACTCAAGGGTAGCATAGATTTGAGCGATAACTTAAATTGACAAGAGGCTCGAGTACTTTATTGTTACAAAATTTCAAGGTTTTATGACGCTCCAGTAAAAAGTTACAAGCATTTGTATGTTGCAATCTTTGATAGGTGTAGGACGTACCGTATAGAAGCTAGGGCCATTTGAAGTTTTATCAGTGTTTGATTCGGGACTCAAGGGTAGCATAGCTTTGAGCGATAGCTTAAATTGACAAGAGGCTCGAGTACTTTATCGTTACAAAATTTCAAGGTTTTATGACGCTCCAGTAATAAGTTACAAGCCTGTGTATGTTGCAAACTTTGATAGATGTAGGACGTACCGTATAGAAGTTAGGGCCATTTGAAGTTTTATCAGTGTTTGATTTGGGACTCAAGGGTAGCATAGCTTTGAGCGATAGCTTAAATTGACAAGAGGCTCGAGTACTTTATTGTTACAAAATTTCAAGGTTTTATGACGCTCCAGTAAAAAGTTACAAGCATTTGTATGTTGCAAACTTTGATAGGTGCAGGACGTACCGTATAGAAGTTAAGGTTATTTGAAGTTTTATCAGTGTTTGATTCGGGACTCAAGGGTAGGATAGCTTTGAGCGATAGCTTAAATTGACAAGAGGCTCGAGTACTTTATTGTTACAAAATTTCAAGGTTTTATGACGCTCCAGTAAAAAGTTACAAGCATTTGTATGTTGGAAACTTTGATAGGTGTAGGACGTACCGTATAGAAGTTAGGGCCATTTGAAGTTTTATCAGTGTTTGATTTGGGACTCAAGGGTAGCATAGCTTTGAGCGATAGCTTAAATTGACAAGAGGATCGAGTACTTTATCGCTACAAAATTTCAAGGTTTTATGACGCTTCAGTAAAAAGTTACAAGCATTTGTATGTTGCAAACTTTGATAGGTGTAGGACGTACCGCATAGAAGTTAGGGCCATTTGAAGTTTTATCAGTGTTTGATTTGAGACTCAAGTTTAGCATAGCTTTGAGCGATAACTTAAATTGACAAGAGGCTCGAGTACTTTATTGTTACAAAATTTCAAGGTTTTATGACGCTCCAGTAAAAAGTTACAAGCATTTGTATGTTGCAATCTTTAATAGGTGTAGGACGTACCGTATAGAAGCTAGGGCCATTTGAAGTTTTATCAGTGTTTGATTTGGGACTCAAGGGTAGCATAGCTTTGAGCGATAGCTTAAATTGACAAGAGGCTCGAGTACTTTATTGTTACAAATTTTCAAGGTTTTATGACGCGCCAGTAAAAAGTTGCATCCATTTGTATGTTGCAAACTTTGATAGGTGTAGCACGTACGGTATAGAAGTTAGGGCCATTTGAAGTTTTATCAGTGTTTGATTTGGGACTCAAGGGTAGTATAGCTTTGAGCGATAGCTTAAATCGACAAGAGGCTCGAGTACTTTATTGTTACAAAATTTCAAGTTTTTATGACGCTCCAGTAATAAGTTACAAGCATGTGTATGTTGCAAACTTTGATAGGTGTAGGACGTACCGTATAGAAGTTAGGGCCATTTGAAGTTTTATCAGTGTTTGATTTGGGACTCAAGGGTAGCATAGCTTTGAGCGATAGCTTAAATTGACAAGAGGCTCGAGTACTTTATTGTTACAACATTTCAAGGTTTTATGACGCTCCAGTAAAAAGTTACAAGCATTTGTATGTTGCAAACTTTGATAGGTGCAGGACGTACCGTATAGAAGTTAAGGCCATTTGAAGTTTTATCAGTGTTCGATTTGGGACTCAAGGGTAGCATAGCTTTGAGCGATAGCTTAAATTGACAAGAGGCTCGAGTACTTTATTGTTACAAAATTTCAAGGTTTTATTACGCTCCAGTAAAAAGTTACAAGCATTTGTATGTTGCAAACTTTGATAAGTGTAGGACGTACCGTATAGAAGTTAGGGCCATTTGAAGTTTTATCAGTGTTTGATTTGAGACTCAAGGGTAGCATAGATTTGAGCGATAACTTAAATTGACAAGAGGCTCGAGTACTTTATTGTTACAAAATTTCAAGGTTTTATGACGCTCCAGTAAAAAGTTACAAGCATTTGTATGTTGCAATCTTTGACAGGTGTAGGACGTACCGTATAGAAGCTAGGGCCATTTGAAGTTTTATCAGTGTTTGATTTGGGACTCAAGGGTAGCATAGCTTTGAGCGATAGCTTAAATTGATAAGAGGCTCGAGTACTTTATTGTTACAAAATTTCAAGTTTTTATGACGCTCCAGTAATAAGTTACAAGCATGTGTATGTTGCAAACTTTGATAGGTGTAGGACGTACCGTATAGAAGTTAGGGCCATTTGAAGTTTTATCAGTGTTTGATTTGGGACTCAAGGGTAGCATAGCTTTGAGCGATAGCTTAAATTGACAAGAGGCTCGAGTACTTTATTGTTACAACATTTCAAGGTTTTATGACGCTCCAGTAAAAAGTTACAAGCATTTGTATGTTGCAAACTTTGATAGGTGCTGGACGTACCGTATAGAAGTTAAGGCCATTTGAAGTTTTATCAGTGTTCGATTTGGGACTCAAGGGTAGCATAGCTTTGAGCGATAGCTTAAATTGACAAGAGGCTCGAGTACTTTATTGCTACAAAATTTCAAGGTTTTATGACGCTCCAGTAAAACTTACAAGCATTTGTATGTTGCAAACTTTGATAAGTGTAGGACGTACCGTATAGAAGTTAGGGCCATTTGAAGTTTTATCAGTGTTTGATTTGAGACTCAAGGGTAGCATAGATTTGAGCGATAACTTAAATTGACAAGAGGCTCGAGTACTTTATTGTTACAAAATTTCAAGGTTTTATGACGCTCCAGTAAAAAGTTACAAGCATTTGTATGTTGCAATCTTTGATAGGTGTAGGACGTACCGTATAGAAGCTAGGGCCATTTGAAGTTTTATCAGTGTTTGATTCGGGACTCAAGGGTAGCATAGCTTTGAGCGATAGCTTAAATTGACAAGAGGCTCGAGTACTTTATCGTTACAAAATTTCAAGGTTTTATGACGCTCCAGTAATAAGTTACAAGCCTGTGTATGTTGCAAACTTTGATAGATGTAGGACGCACCGTATAGAAGTTAGGGCCATTTTAAGTTTTATCAGTGTTTGATTTGGGACTCAAGGGTAGCATAGCTTTGAGCGATAGCTTAAATTGACAAGAGGCTCGAGTACTTTATTGTTACAAAATTTCAAGGTTTTATGACGCTCCAGTAAAAAGTTACAAGCATTTGTATGTTGCAAACTTTGATAGGTGCAGAACGTACCGTATAGAAGTTAAGGTTATTTGAAGTTTTATCAGTGTTTGATTCGGGACTCAAGGGTAGGATAGCTTTGAGCGATAGCTTAAATTGACAAGAGGCTCGAGTACTTTATTGTTACAAAATTTCAAGGTTTTATGACGCTCCAGTAAAAAGTTACAAGCATTTGTATGTTGGAAACTTTGATAGGTGTAGGACGTACCGTATAGAAGTTAGGGCCATTTGAAGTTTTATCAGTGTTTGATTTGGGACTCAAGGGTAGCATAGCTTTGAGCGATAGCTTAAATTGACAAGAGGCTCGAGTACTTTATCGTTACAAAATTTCAAGGTTTTATGACGCTTCAGTAAAAAGTTACAAGCATTTGTATGTTGCAAACTTTGATAGGTGTAGGACGTACCGCATAGAAGTTAGGGCCATTTGAAGTTTTATCAGTGTTTGATTTGAGACTCAAGGGTAGCATAGCTTTGAGCGATAACTTAAATTGACAAGAGGCTCGAGTACTTTATTGTTACAAAATTTCAAGGTTTTATGACGCTCCAGTAAAAAGTTACAAGCATTTGTATGTTGCAATCTTTAATAGGTGTAGGACGTACCGTATAGAAGCTAGGGCCATTTGAAGTTTTATCAGTGTTTGATTTGGGACTCAAGGGAAGCATAGCTTTGAGCGATAGCTTAAATTGACAAGAGGCTCGAGTACTTTATTGTTACAAATTTTCAAGGTTTTATGACGCGCCAGTAAAAAGTTGCATCCATTTGTATGTTGCAAACTTTGATAGGTGTAGCACGTACGGTATAGAAGTTAGGGCCATTTGAAGTTTTATCAGTGTTTGATTTGGGACTCAAGGGTAGTATAGCTTTGAGCGATAGCTTAAATCGACAAGAGGCTCGAGTACTTTATTGTTACAAAATTTCAAGTTTTTATGACGCTCCAGTAATAAGTTACAAGCATGTGTATGTTGCAAACTTTGATAGGTGTAGGACGTACCGTATAGAAGTTAGGGCCATTTGAAGTTTTATCAGTGTTTGATTTGGGACTCAAGGGTAGCATAGCTTTGAGCGATAGCTTAAATTGACAAGAGGCTCGAGTACTTTATTGTTACAACATTTCAAGGTTTTATGACGCTCAGTAAAAAGTTACAAGCATTTGTATGTTGCAAACTTTGATAGGTGCAGGACGTACCGTATAGAAGTTAAGGCCATTTGAAGTTTTATCAGTGTTCGATTTGGGACTCAAGGGTAGCATAGCTTTGAGCGATAGCTTAAATTGACAAGAGGCTCGAGTACTTTATTGTTACAAAATTTCAAGGTTTTATTACGCTCCAGTAAAAAGTTACAAGCATTTGTATGTTGCAAACTTTGATAAGTGTAGGACGTACCGTATAGAAGTTAGGGCCATTTGAAGTTTTATCAGTGTTTGATTTGAGACTCAAGGGTAGCATAGATTTGAGCGATAACTTAAATTGACAAGAGGCTCGAGTACTTTATTGTTACAAAATTTCAAGGTTTTATGACGCTCCAGTAAAAAGTTTCAAGCATTTGTATGTTGCAATCTTTGATAGGTGTAGGACGTACCGTATAGAAGCTAGGGCCATTTGAAGTTTTATCAGTGTTTGATTTGGGACTCAAGGGTAGCATAGCTTTGAGCGATAGCTTAAATTGATAAGAGGCTCGAGTACTTTATTGTTACAAAATTTCAAGGTTTTATAACGCGCCAGTAAAAAGTTACATCCATTTGTATGTTGCAAACTTTGATAGGTGTAGGACGTACCGTATAGAAGTTAGGGCCATTTGAAGTTTTATCAGTGTTTGATTTGGGACTCAAGGGTAGTATAGCTTTGAGCGATAGCTTAAATCGACAAGAGGCTCGAGTACTTTATTGTTACAAAATTTCAAGTTTTTATGACGCTCCAGTAATAAGTTACAAGCATGTGTATGTTGCAAACTTTGATAGGTGTAGGACGTACCGTATAGAAGTTAGGGCCATTTGAAGTTTTATCAGTGTTTGATTTGGGACTCAAGGGTACCATAGCTTTGAGCGATAGCTTAAATTGACAAGAGGCTCGAGTACTTTATTGTTACAAAACTTTGATAGGTGTAGGACGTACCGTATAGAAGTTAGGGCCATTTGAAGTTTTATCAGTGTTTGATTTGGGACTCAAGGGTAGCATAGGTTTGAGCGATAGCTTAAATTGACAAGAGGCTCTAGTACTTTTTTGTTACAAAATTTCAAGGTTTTAGGACGCTTCAGTAAAAAGTTACAAGCATTTGTATGTTGCAAACTTTGATAGGTGTAGGACGTACCGTATAGAAGTTAGGGCCATTTGAAGTTTTATCAGTGTTTGATTTGAGACTCAAGGGTAGCATAGATTTGAGCGATAACTTAAATTGACAAGAGGCTCGAGTACTTTATTGTTACAAAACTTTGATAGGTGTAGGACGTACCGTATAGAAATTAGGGCCATTTGAAGTTTTATCAGTGTTTGATTTGGGACTCAAGGGTAGCATAGCTTTGAGCGATAGCTTAAATTGCCAAGAGGCTCGAGTACTTTATTGTCACAAAATTTAAAGGTTTTATGACACTCCAGTAAAAAGTTACAACCATTTGTATGTTGCAAACTTTGATAGGTGGAGGACGTACCGTATAAAAGTTAGGGCCATTTGAAGTTTGATCAGTGTTTGATTTGAGATTCAAGGGTAGCATAGATTTGAGCGATAACTTAAATTGACAAGAGGCTCGAGTACTTTAACGTTACAAAATTTCAAGGTTTTATGACGCTTCAGTAAAAAGTTACAAGCATTTGTATGTTGCAAACTTTGATAGGTGTAGGACGTACCGTATAGAAGTTAGGGCCATTTGAAGTTTTATCAGTGTTTGATTTGAGACTCAAGGGTAGCATAGATTTGAGCGATAACTTAAATTGACAAGAGGCTCGAGTACTTTATTGTTACAAAATTTCAAGGTTTTATGACGCTCCAGTAAAAAGTTACAAGCATTTGTATGTTGCAAACTTTGATAGGTGTACGACGTACCGTATGGAAGTTAGGGCTATTTGAAGTTTTATCAGTATTTGATTTGGGACTCAAGGGAAGCATAGCTTTGAGCGATAGCTTAAATTGACAAGAGGCTCGAGTACTTTATTGTTACAAAATTTAAAGGTTTTATAACGCTCAAGAAAAAAGTTACGAGCATTTGTATGTTGCAAACTTTGATAGGTGTAGGACGTACCATATAGAAGTTAGGGCCATTTGAAGTTTTATCAGTGTTTGATTTGGGACTCAAGGGTAGCATAGCTTTGAGCGATAGCTTAAATTGACAAGAGGCTCGAGTACTTTATCGTTACAAAATTTAAAGGTTTTATGACGCTTCAGTAAAAAGTTACAAGCATTTGTATGTTGCAAACTTTGATAGGTGTAGGACGTACCGTATAGAAGCTAGGGCCATTCGAAGTTTTATTAATGTTTGATTTGGGACTCAAGGGTAGCATAGCTTTGAGCGATAGCTTAAATTGACAAGAGGCTCGAGTACTTTATTGTTACAAAATTTCAACGTTTTATGACGCTCCAGTAAAAAGTTACAAGCATTTGTATGTTGCAAACTTTGATAGGTGCAGGACGTACCGTATAGAAGTTAAGGCCATTTAAAGTTTTATCAGTGTTCGATTTGGGACTCAAGGGTAGCATAGCTTTGAGCGATAGCTTAAATTGACAAGAGGCTCGAGTACTTTATTGTTACAAAATTTCAAGGTTTTATGACGCTCCAGTAAAAAGTTACATGCATTTGTATGTTGCAAACTTTGATAGGTGTAGGACGTACCGTATAGAAGTTAGGGCCATTTGAAGTTTTATCAGTGTTTGATTCGGGACTCAAGGGTAGCATAGCTTTGAGCGATAGCTTAAATTGACAAGAGGCTCGAGTACTTTATTGTTACAAAATTTCAAGATTTTATGACGCTCCAGTAATAAGTTACAAGCATTTGTATGTTGGAAACTTTGATAGGTGTAGGACGTACCATATAGAAGTTAGGGCCATTTGAAGTTTTATCAGTGTTTGATTTGGGACTCAAGGGTACCATAGCTTTGAGCGATAGCTTAAATTGACAAGAGGCTCGAGTACTTTATTGTTACAAAACTTTGATAGGTGTAGGACGTACCGTATAGAAGATAGGGCCATTTGAAGTTTTTTCAGTGTTTGATTTGGGACTCAAGGGTAGCATAGCTTTGAGCGATAGCTTAAATTGACAAGAGGCTCGAGGACTTTTTTGTTACAAAATTTCAAGGATTTAGGACGCTTCAGAAAAAGTTACAAGCATTTGTATGTTGCAAACTTTGATAGGTGTAGGACGTACCGTATAGAAGTTAGGGCCATTTGAAGTTTGATCAGTGTTTGATTTGAGACTCAAGGGCAGCATAGATTTGAGCGATAACTTAAATTGACAAGAGGCTCGAGTACTTTAACGTTACAAAATTTCAAGGTTTTATGACGCTTCAGTAAAAAGTTACAAGCATTTGTATGTTGCAAACTTTGATAGGTGTAGGACGTACCGTATAGAAGTTAGGGCCATTTGAAGTTTTATCAGTGTTTGATTTGAGACTCAAGGGTAGCATAGATTTGAGCGATAACTTAAATTGACAAGAGGCTCGAGTACTTTATTGTTACAAAACTTTGATAGGTGTAGGACGTACCGTATAGAAGTTAGGGCCATTTGAAGTTTTATCAGTGTTTGATTTGGGACTCAAGGGTAGCATAGCTTTGAGCGATAGCTTAAATTGACAAGAGGCTCGAGTAATTTTTTGTTACAAAATTTCAAGGTTTTAGGACGCTTCAGAAAAATTACAAGCATTTGTATGTTGCAAACTTTGATAGGTGTAGGACGTACCGTATAAAAGTTAGGGCCATTTGAAGTTTGATCAGTGTTTGATTTGAGACTCAAGGGTAGCATAGATTTGAGCGATAACTTAAATTGACAAGAGGCTCGAGTACTTTAACGTTACAAAATTTCAAGGTTTTATGACGCTTCAGTAAAAAGTTACAAGCATTTGTATGTTGCAAACTTTGATAGGTGTAGGACGTACCGTATAGAAGTTAGGGCCATTTGAACTTTTATCAGTGTCTGATTTGAGACTCAAGGGTAGCATAGATTTGAGCGATAACTTAAATTGACAAGAGGCTCGAGTACTTTAACGTTACAAAATTTCAAGGTTTTATGACGCTTCAGTAAAAAGTTACAAGCATTTGTATGTTGCAAACTTTGATAGGTGTAGGACGTACCGTATAGAAGTTAGGGCCATTTGAACTTTTATCAGTGTTTGATTTGAGACTCAAGGGTAGCATAGATTTGAGCGATAACTTAAATTGACAAGAGGCTCGAATACTTTATTGTTACAAAATTTCAAGGTTTTATGACGCTCCAGTAAAAAGTTACAAGCATTTGTATGTTGCAAACTTTGATAGGTGTACGACGTACCGTATGGAAGTTAGGGCTATTTGAAGTTTTATCAGTGTTTGATTTGGGACTCAAGGGTAGCATAGCTTTGAGCGATAGCTTAAATTGACAAGAGGCTCGAGTACTTTATTGTTACAAAATTTAAAGGTTTTATAACGCTCCAGAAAAAAGTTACGAGCATTTGTATGTTGCAAACTTTGATAGGTGTAGGACGTACCATATAGAAGTTAGGGCCATTTGAAGTTTTATCAGTGTTTGATTTGGGACTCAAGGGTAGCATAGCTTTGAGCGATAGCTTAAATTGACAAGAGGCTCGAGTACTTTATCGTTACAAAATTTCAAGGTTTTATGACGCTTCAGTAAATAGTTACAAGCATTTGTATGTTGCAAACTTTGATAAGTGTAGGACGTACCGTATAGAAGTTAGGGCCATTTGAAGCTTTATCAGTGTTTGATTTGGGACTCAAGGGTAGTATAGCTTTGAGCGATAGCTTAAATCGACAAGAGGCTCGAGTACTTTATTGTTACAAAATTTCAAGTTTTTATGACGCTCCAGTAATAAGTTACAAGCATGTGTATGTTGCAAACTTTGATAGATGTACGACGTACCGTATGGAAGTTAGGGCCATTTGAAGTTTTATCAGTGTATGATTTGGGACTCAAGGGTAGTATAGCTTTGAGCGATAGCTTAAATCGACAAGAGGCTCGAGTACTTTATTGTTACAAAATATCAAGTTTTTATGACGCTCCAGTAATAAGTTACAAGCATGTGTATGTTGCAAACTTTGATAGGTGTAGGACGTAGCGTATAGAAGTTAGGGCCATTTGAAGTTTTATCAGTGTTTGATTTGGGTCTCAAGGGTAGCATAGCTTTGAGCGATAGCTTAAATTGACAAGAGGCTCGAGTACTTTATCGTTACAAAATTTAAAGGTTTTATGACGCTTCAGTAAAAAGTTACAAGCATTTGTATGTTGCACACTTTGATAGGTGTAGGACGTACCGTATAAAAGTTAGGGCCATTTGCAGTTTTATCAGTGTTTGAATTGAGACTCAAGGGTAGCATAGCTTTGAGCGATAACTTAAATTGACAAGAGGCTCGAGTACTTTATTGTTACAAAATTTCAAGGTTTTATGACGCTCCAGTAAAAAGTTACAAGCATTTGTATGTTGCAAACTTTGATAGGTGTACGGCGTACCGTATGGAAGTTAGGGCCATTTGAAGTTTTATCAGTGTTTGATTTGGGACTCAAGGGTAGCATAGCTTTGAGCGATAGCTTAAATTGACAAGAGGCTCGAGTACTTTATTGTTACAAAATTTCAAGGTTTTATAACGCTCCAGAAAAAAGTTACAAGCATTTGTATGTTGCAAACTTTGATAGGTGTAGGACGTACCATATAGAAGTTAGGGCCATTTGAAGTTTTATCAGTGTTTGATTTGGGACTCAAGGGTAGCATAGCTTTGAGCGATAGCTTAAATTGACAAGAGGCTCGAGTACTTTAACGTTACAAAATTTCAAGGTTTTATGACGCTTCAGTAAAAAGTTACAAGCATTTGTATGTTGCAAACTTTGATAAGTGTAGGACGTACCGTATAGAAGTTAGGGCCATTTGAAGTTTTATCAGTGTTTGATTTGGGACTCAAGGGTAGTATAGCTTTGAGCGATAGCTTAAATCGACAAGAGGCTCGAGTACTTTATTGGTACAAAATTTCAAGTTTTTATGACGCTCCAGTAATAAGTTACAAGCATGTGTATGTTGCAAACTTTGATAGATGTACGACGTACCGTATGGAAGTTAGGGCCATTTGAAGTTTTATCAGTGTATGATTTGGGACTCAAGGGTAGTATAGCTTTGAGCGATAGCTTAAATCGACAAGAGGCTCGAGTACTTTATTGTTACAAAATATCAAGTTTTTATGACGCTCCAGTAATAAGTTACAAGCATGTGTATGTTGCAAACTTTGATAGGTGTAGGACGTAGCGTATAGAAGTTAGGGCCATTTGAAGTTTTATCAGTGTTTGATTTGGGACTCAAGGGTAGCATAGCTTTGAGCGATAGCTTAAATTGACAAGAGGCTCGAGTACTTTATCGTTACAAAATTTAAAGGTTTTATGACGCTTCAGTAAAAAGTTACAAGCATTTGTATGTTGCAAACTTTGATAGGTGTAGGACGAACCGTATAAAAGTTAGGGCCATTTGCAGTTTTATCAGTGTTTGAATTGAGACTCAAGGGTAGCATAGCTTTGAGCGATAACTTAAATTGACAAGAGGCTCGAGTACTTTATTGTTACAAAATTTCAAGGTTTTATGACGCTCCAGTAAAAAGTTACAAGCATTTGTATGTTGCAAACTTTGATAGGTGTACGGCGTACCGTATGGAAGTTAGGGCCATTTGAAGTTTTATCAGTGTTTGATTTGGGACTCAAGGGTAGCATAGCTTTGAGCGATAGCTTAAATTGACAAGAGGCTCGAGTACTTTATTGTTACAAAATTTCAAGGTTTTATAACGTTCCAGAAAAAAGTTACGAGCATTTGTATGTTGCAAACTTTGATAGGTGTAGGACGTACCATATAGAAGTTAGGGCCATTTGAAGTTTTATCAGTGTTTGATTTGGGACTCAAGGGTAGCATAGCTTTGAGCGATAGCTTAAATTGACAAGAGGCTCGAGTACTTTAACGTTACAAAATTTCAAGGTTTTATGACGCTTCAGTAAAAAGTTACAAGCATTTGTATGTTGCAAACTTTGATAAGTGTAGGACGTACCGTATAGAAGTTAGGGCCATTTGAAGTTTTATCAGTGTTTGATTTGGGACTCAAGGGTAGTATAGCTTTGAGCGATAGCTTAAATCGACAAGAGGCTCGAGTACTTTATTGTTACAATATTTCAAGTTTTTATGACGCTCCAGTAATAAGTTACAAGCATGTGTATGTTGCAAACTTTGATAGATGTACGACGTACCGTATGGAAGTTAGGGCCATTTGAAGTTTTATCAGTGTTTGATTTGGGACTCAAGGGTAGTATAGCTTTGAGCGATAGCTTAAATCGACAAGAGGCTCGAGTACTTTATTGTTACAAAATATCAAGTTTTTATGACGCTCCAGTAATAAGTTACAAGCATGTGTATGTTGCAAACTTTGATAGGTGTAGGACGTAGCGTATAGAAGTTAGGGCCATTTGAAGTTTTATCAGTGTTTGATTTGGGACTCAAGGGTAGCATAGCTTTGAGCGATAGCTTAAATTGACAAGAGGCTCGAGTACTTTATCGTTACAAAATTTAAAGGTTTTATGACGCTTCAGTAAAAAGTTACAAGCATTTGTATGTTGCAAACTTTGATAGGTGTAGGACGTACCGTATAAAAGTTAGGGCCATTTGCAGTTTTATCAGTGTTTGAATTGAGACTCAAGGGTAGCATAGCTTTGAGCGATAACTTAAATTGACAAGAGGCTCGAGTACTTTATTGTTACAAAATTTCAAGGTTTTATGACGCTCCAGTAAAAAGTTACAAGCATTTGTATGTTGCAAACTTTGATAGGTGTACGGCGTACCGTATGGAAGTTAGGGCCATTTGAAGTTTTATCAGTGTTTGATTTGGGACTCAAGGGTAGCATAGCTTTGAGCGATAGCTTAAATTGACAAGAGGCTCGAGTACTTTATTGTTCCAAATTTCAAGGTTTTATAACGCTCCAGAAAAAAGTTACGAGCATTTGTATGTTGCAAACTTTGATAGGTGTAGGACGTACCATATAGAAGTTAGGGCCATTTGAAGTTTTATCAGTGTTTGATTTGGGACTCAAGGGTAGCATAGCTTTGAGCGATAGCTTAAATTGACAAGAGGCTCGAGTACTTTATCGTTACAAAATTTCAAGGTTTTATGACGCTTCAGTAAAAAGTTACAAGCATTTGTATGTTGCAAACTTTGATAAGTGTAGGACGTACCGTATAGAAGTTAGGGCCATTTGAAGCTTTATCAGTGTATGATTTGGGACTCAAGGGTAGCATAGCTTTGAGCGATAGCTTAAATTGACAAGAGGCTCGAGTACTTTTTTGTTACAAAATTTCAAGATTTTAGGACGCTTCAGAAAAAGTTACAAGCATTTGTATGTTGCAAACTTTGATAGGTGTAGGACGTACCGTATAGAAGTTAGGGCCATTTGAAGTTTGATCAGTGTTTGATTTGAGACTCAAGGGCAGCATAGATTTGAGCGATAACTTAAATTGACAAGAGGCTCGAGTAATTTAACGTTACAAAATTTCAAGGTTTTATGACGCTTCAGTAAAAAGTTACAAGCATTTGTATGTTGCAAACTTTGATAGGTGTAGGACGTACCGTATAGAAGTTAGGGCCATTTGAAGTTTTATCAGTGTTTGATTTGAGACTCAAGGGTAGCATAGATTTGAGCGATAACTTAAATTGACAAGAGGCTCGAGTACTTTATTGTTACAAAACTTTGATAGGTGTAGGACGTACCGTATAGAAGTTAGGGCTATTTGAAGTTTTATCAGTGTTTGATTTGGGACTCAAGGGTAGCATAGCTTTGAGCGATAGCTTAAATTGACAAGAGGCTCGAGTACTTTTTTGTTACAAAATTTCTAGGTTTTATGACGCTCCAGTAAAAAGTTACAAGCATTTGTATGTTGCAAACTTTGATACATGTAGGACGTACCGTATGGAAGTTAGGGCCATTTGAAGTTTTATCAGTGTTTGATTTGGGACTCAAGGGTTGCATAGCTTTGAGCGATAGCTTAAATTAACAAGAGGCTCGAGTACTTTATTGTTACAAAATGTCCAGGTTTTATGACGCTCCAGTAAAAAGTTACAAGCATTTGTATGTTGCAAACTTTGATAGGTGTAGGACGTATCGTATAGAAGTTAGGGCCATTTGTAGTTTTATCAGTTTTTGATTTGGGACTCAAGAGTAGCATAGCTTTGAGCAATAGCTTAAATTGACAAGAGGCTCGTGTACTTTATTGTTACAAAATTTCAAGGTTTTATGACTCTCCAGTAAAAAGTAACAAGCATTTGTATGTTGCAAACTTTGATAGGTATAGGACGTACCGTATAGAAGTTAGGGCCATTTGAAGTTTTATCAGTGTTTGATTTGGGACTCAAGGGTAGCATAGCTTTGAGCGGTAGCTTAAATTGACAAGAGGCTCGAGTACTTTATTGTTACAAAATTTCAAGGTTTTATGACGCTCCAGTAAAAAGTTACAAGCATTTGTAAGATGCAAACTTTGATAGGTGTAGGACGTACCGTATAGAAGTTAGGGCCATTTGAAGTTTTATCAGTGTTTGATTTGGTACTCAAGGGTTGCATAGCCTTGAGCGATAGCTTAAATTGACAAGAGGCTCGAGTACTTTATTGTTACAAAATGTCAAGGTTTTATGACGCTCCAGTAAAAAGTTACAAGCATTTGTATGTTGCAAACTTTGATAGGTGTAGGACGTACCGTATAGAAGTTAAGGCCATTTGAAGTTTTATCAGTGTTTGATTTGGGACTCAAGGGTAGCATAGCTTTGAGCGATAGCTTAAATTGACAAGAGGCTCGCGTACTTTATTGTTACAAAATTTCAAGATTTTATGACGCTCCAGTAAAAAGTTACAAGCATTTGTATGTTGCAAACTTTGATAGGTGTATAACGTATCGTATAGAAGTTAGGGCCATTTGTAGTTTTATCAGTTTTTGATTTGGGACTCAAGAGTAGCATAGCTTTGAGCAATAGCTCAAATTGACAAGAGGCTCGTGTACTTTATTGTTACAAAATTACAAGGTTTTATGACTCTCCAGTAAAAAGTAACAAGCATTTGTATGTTGCAAACTTTGATAGGTATAGGACGTACCGTATAGAAGTTAGGGCCATTTGAAGTTTTATCAGTGTTTGATTTGGGACTCAAGGGTAGCATAGCTTTGAGCGGTAGCTTAAATTGACAAGAGGCTCGAGTACTTTATTGTTACAAAATTTCAAGGTTTTATGACGCTCCAGTAAAAAGTTACAAGCATTTGTATGTTGCAAACTTTGACAGGTGTCGGACGTACCGTATAGAAGTTAGGGCCATTTGAAGTTTTATCAGTGTTTGATTTGGGACTCAAGGGTAGCATAGCTTTGAGCGATAGCTTAAATTGACAAGAAGCTCGAGTACTTTATTGTTACAAAATTTCAAGGTTTTATGACGCTCCAGTAAAAAGTTACAAGCATTTGTATGTTGCAAACTTTGATAAGTATAGGACGTACCGTATGGAAGTTAGGGCCATTTGAAGTTTTATCAGTGTTTGATTTGTGACTCAAGGGTTGCATAGCCTTGAGCGATAGCTTAAATTGACAAGAGGCTCGAGTACTTTATTGTTACAAAATGTCAAGGTTTTATGACGCTCCAGTAAAAAGTTACAAGCATTTGTATGTTGCAAACTTTGATAGGTGTGGGACGTACCGTATAGAAGTTAAGGCCATTTGAAGTTTTATCAGTGTTTGATTTGGGACTCAAGGGTAGCATAGCTTTGAGCGATAGCTTAAATTGACAAGAGGCTCGAGTACTTTATTGTTACAAAATTTCAAGGTTTTATGACGCTCCAGTAAAAAGTTACAAGCATTTGTATGTTGCAAACTTTGATAAGTGTAGGACGTACCGTATGGCAGTTAGGGCCATTTGAAGTTTTATCAGTGTTTGATTTGGGACTCAAGGGTGGCATAGCTTTGAGCGATAGCTTAAATTGACAAGAGGCTCGAGTACTTTATTGTTACAAAATTTCAAGGTTTTATGACGCTCCAGTAAAAAGTTACAAGCATTTGTATGTTGCAAACTTTGACAGGTGTCGGACGTACCGTATAAAAGTTAGGGCCATTTGAAGTTTTATCAGTGTTTGATTTGGGACTCAAGGGTAGCATAGCTTTGAGCGATAGCTTAAATTGACAAGAGGCTCGAAAACTTTATTGTAACAAAATTTCAAGGTTTTATGACGCTCCAGTAAAAAGTTACAAGCATTTGTATGTTGCAAACTTTGATAAGTATATGACGTACCGTATGGAAGTTAGGGCCATTTGAAGTTTTATCAGTGTTTGATTTGGGACTCAAGGGTTGCATAACCTTGAGCGATAGCTTAAATTGACAAGAGGCTCGAGTACTTTATTGTTACAAAATGTCAAGGTTTTATGACGCTCCAGTAAAAAGTTACAAGCATTTGTATGTTGCAAACTTTGATAGGTGTAGGACGTACCGTATAGAAGTTAAGGCCATTTGAAGTTTTATCAGTGTTTGATTTGGGACTCAAGGGTAGCATAGCTTTGAGCGATAGCTTAAATTGACAAGAGGCTCGAGTACTTTATTGTTACAAAATTTCAAGATTTTATGACGCTCCAGTAAAAAATTACAAGCATTTGTATGTTGCAAACTTTGATAGGTTTATAACGTATCGTATAGAAGTTAGGGCCATTTGTAGTTTGATCAGTTTTTGATTTGGGACTCAAGAGTAGCATAGCTTTGAGCAATAGCTTAAATTGACAAGAGGCTCGTGTACTTTATTGTTACAAAATTACAAGGTTTTATGACTCTCCAGTAAAAAGTAACAAGCATTTGTATGTTGCAAACTTTGATAGGTAGAGGATGCACCGTATAGAAGTTAGGGCCATTTGAAGTTTTATCAGTGTTTGATTTGGGACTCAAGGGTAGCATAGCTTTGTCCGGTAGCTTAAATTGACAAGAGGCTCGAGTACTTTATTGTTACATAATTTCAAGGTTTTATGACGCTCCAGTAAAAAGTTACAAGCATTTGTATGTTGCAAACTTTGACAGGTGTCGGACGTACCGTACAGAAGTTAGGGCCATTAGAAGTTTTATCAGTGTTTGATTTTGTTCTCAAGGTTAGTATAGCTTTGACCGATAGCTTAAATTGACAAGAGGCTCGAGTACTTTATTGTTTCAAAATTTCAAGGTTTTATGACGCTCCAGTAAAAAGTTACATGCATTTGTATGTTGCAAACTTTGACAGGTGTAGGACGTACCGCATAGAACTTAGGGCCATTTGAAGTTTTATCAGTGTTTGATTCGGGACTCAAGGGTAGCATAGCTTTGAGCTATAGCTTAAATTGACAAGAGGCTCGAGTACTTTATTGTAACAAAATTTCAAGATTTTATGACGGTCCTGTAAAAACTTACAAGCATTTGTATATTGCAAACTTTGATAGGTGTAGGACGTACCTTATAGAAGTTAGGGCAATTTGAAGTTTTAACAGTGTTTGATTTGGGACTCAAGGGTAGCATAGCTTTGAGCGATAACTTAAATTGACAAGAGGCTCGAGTACTTTATTGTTACAAAATTTCAAGGTTTTATGACGCTCCAGTAAAAAGTTACATGCATTTGTATGTTGCAAACTTTGATAGGTGTAGGACGTCCCGTATAGAAGTTAGGGCCATTTGAAGTTTTATCAGTGTTTGATTTGGGACTCAAGGGTAGCATAGCTTTGAGCGATAGCTTAAATTGACAAGAGGCTCGAGTACTTTATTGTTACAAAATTTCAAGGTTTTATGACGCTCCAGTAAAAAGTTACAAGCATTTGTATGTTGCAAACTTTGATAAGTGTAGGACGTACCGTATGGCAGTTAGGGCCATTTGAAGTTTTATCAGTGTTTTATTTGGGACTCAAGGGAAGCATAGCTTTGAGCGATAGCTTAAATTGACAAGAGGCTCGAGTACTTTATTGTTACAAAATGTCAAGGTTTTATGACGCCCCAGTAAAAAGTTACATGCATTTGTATGTTGCAAACTTTGACAGGTGTAGGACGTACCGCATAGAACTTAGGGCCATTTGAAGTTTAATCAGTGTTTGATTCGGGACTCAAGGGTAGCATAGCTTTGAGCTATAGCTTAAATTGACAAGAGGCTCGAGTACTTTATTGTTACAAAATTTCAAGATTTTATGACGGTCCAGTAAAAACTTACAAGCATTTGTATATTGCAAACTTTGATAGGTGTAGGACGTACCGTATAGAAGTTAGGGCAATTTGAAGCTTTAACAGTGTTTGATTTGGGACTCAAGGGTAGCATAGCTTTGAGCGATAACTTAAATTGACAAGAGGCTCGAGTACTTTATTGTTTCAAAATTTCAAGGTTTTATGACGCTCCAGTAAAAAGTTACAAGCATTTGTAAGATGCAAACTTTGATAGGTGTAGGACGTACCGTATAGAATTTAGGGCCATTTGAAGATTTATCAGTGTTTTATTTGGGACTCAAGGGTAGCATAGCTTTGAGCGATAGCTTAAATTGACAAGAGGCTCGAGTACTTTATTGTTACAAAATTTCAAGGTTTTATGACGCTCCAGTAAAAAGTTACAAGCATTTGTATGTTGCAAACTTTGATTGGTGTAGGACGTACGGTATAGAAGTTAGGGCCATTTGAAGTTTTATCAGTGTTTGATTTGGGACTCAAGGGTAGTATAGCTTTGAGCGATAGCTTAAATTGACAAGAGGCTAGAGTACTTTATTGTCACAAAATTGCAAGGTTTTATGACGCTCCAGTAAAAAGTTATAAGCATTTGTACGTTGCAGATTTTGATAAGTGTAGCATGTACCGTATAGAAGTTAATGCCATTTGAAGTTTTATCAGTGTGTGATTTGTGACTCAAGGGTAGCATAGCTTTGAGCGATAGCTTAAATTGACAAGAGGCTCGAGTACTTTATTGTTACAAAATTTCAAGGTTTTATGACGCTCCAGTAAAAAGTTGTATGTTGCAAACTTTGATAGGTACAGGACGTACCGTATAGAAGTTAGGGCCATTTGAAGTTTTATCAGTGTTTGATTTGGGACTCAAGGGTAGCATAGCTTTGAGCGATAGCTTAAATTAACAAGAGGCTCGAGTACTTTATTGTTACAAAATTTCAAGGTTTTAGGACGCTTCAGAAAAAGTTACAAGCATTTGTATGTTGCAAACTTTGATAGGTGTAGGACGTACCGTATAGAAGTTAGGGCCATTTGAAGTTTGATCAGTGTTTGATTTCAGACTCAAGGGTAGCATAGATTTGAGCGATAACTTAAATTGACAAGAGGCTCGAGTACTTTATCGTTATAAAATTTCAAGGTTTTATGACGCTTCAGTAAAAAGTTACAAGCATTTGTATGTTACAAACTTTGATAGGTGTAGGACGCACCGTATAGAAGTTAGGGCCATTTGAAGTTTTATCAGTGTTTGATTTGAGACTCAAGGGTAGCATAGATTTGAGCGATAACTTAAATTGACAAGAGGCTCGAGTACTTTATTGTTACAAAATTTCAAGGTTTTATGACGCTCCACTAAAAAGTTACAAGCATTTGTATGTTGCAAACTTTGATAGGTGTACGACGTACCGTATGGAAGTTAGGGCCATTTGAAGTTTTATCAGTGTTTGATTTGGGACTCAAGGGTAGCATAGCTTTGAGCAATAGCTTAAATTGACAAGAGGCTCGAGTACTTTATTGTTACAAAATTTCAAGGTTTTATAACGCTCCAGAAAAAAGTTACGAGCATTTGTATGTTGCAAACTTTGATAGGTGTAGGACGTACCGTATATAAGTTAGGGACATTTGAAGTTTTATCAGTGTTTGATTTGGGACTCAAGGGTACCATAGCTTTGAGCGATAGCTTAAATTGACAAGAGGCTCGAGTACTTTATTGTTACAAAACTTTGATAGGTGTAGGACGTACTGTATAGAAGTTAGGGCCATTTGAAGTTTTATCAGTGTTTGATTTGGGACTCAAGGGTAGCATAGCTTTGAGCGATAGCTTAAATTGACAAGAGGCTCGAGTACTTTATTGTTACAAAATTTCAAGGTTTTATGACGCTCCAGTAAAAAGTTACAAGCATTTGTAAGATGCAAACTTTGATAGGTGTAGGACGTACCGTATAGAATTTAGGGCCATTTGAAGATTTATCAGTGTTTGATTTTGGACTCAAGGGTAGCATAGCTTTGAGCGATAGCTTAAATTGACAAGAGGCTCGATATACTTTATTGTTACAAAATTTCAAGGTTTTATGACGCTCCAGTAAAAAGTTACAAGCATTTGTATGTTGCAAACTTTGATAGGTGTAGGAAGTACTGTATAGAAGTTAGGGCCATTTGAAGTTTTATCAGTGTTTGATTTGGGACTCAAGGGTAGCATAGCTTTGAGCGATAGCTTAAATTGACAAGAGGCTCGAGTACTTTATTGTTACAAAATTTCAAGGTTTTATGACGCTCCAGTAAAAAGTTACAAGCATTTGTATGTTGCAAACTTTGATAGGTGTAGGAAGTACTGTATAGAAGTTAGGGCCATTTGAAGTTTTATCAGTGTTTGATATGGGACTCAAGGGTAGCATAGCTTTGAGCGATAGCCTAAATTGACAAGAGGCTCGACTACTTTATTGTTACAAAATTTCAAGGTTTTATGACGCTCCAGTACAAAGTTACAAGCATTTGTATGTTGCAAACTTTGATTGGTGTAGGACGTACGGTATAGAAGTTAGGGCCATTTGAACTTTTATCAGTGTTTGATTTGGGACTCAAGGGTAGCATAGCTTTGAGCGATAACTTAAATTGACAAGAGGCTAGAGTACTTTATTGTCACAAAATTGCAAGGTTTTATGACGCTCCAGTAAAAATTTATAAGCATTTGTACGTTGCAGATTTTGATAAGTGTAGCATGTACCGTATAGAAGTTAATGCCATTTGAAGTTTTATCAGTGTGTGATTTGTGACTCAAGGGTAGCATAGCTTTGAGCGATAGCTTAAATTGACAAGAGGCTCGAGTACTTTATTGTTACAAAATTTCAATGTTTTATGACGCTCCAGTAAAAAGTTGTATGTTACAAAATTTTGATAGGTGTAGGACGTACCGTATAGAAGTTAGGGCCATTTGAAGTTTTATCAGTGTTTGATTTGGGACTCAAGGGTAGCATAGCTTTGAGCGATAGCTTAAATTGACAAGAGGCTCGAGTACTTTATTGTTACAAAATTTCAAGGTTTTTTAACGCTCCAGAAAAAAGTTACGAGCATTTGTATGTTGCGAACTTTGATAGGTGTAGGACGTACCGTATAGAAGTAAGGGACATTTGAAGTTTTATCAGTGTTTGATTTGGGACTCAAGGGTACCATAGCTTTGAGCGATAGCTTAAATTGACAAGAGGCTCGAGTACTTTATTGTTACAAAACTTTGATAGGTGTAGGACGTACCGTATAGAAGTTAGGGCCATTTGAAGTTTTATCAGTGTTTGATTTGGGACTCAAGGGTAGCATAGCTTTGAGCGATAGCTTAAATTGACAAGAGGCTCGAGTACTTTATTGTTACAAAATTTCAAGGTTTTATGACGCTCCAGTAAAAAGTTACAAGCATTTGAATGTTGGAAACTTTGATAGGTGTAGGACGTACCATATAGAAGTTAGGGCCATTTGACGTTTTATCAGTGTTTGATTTGGGACTCAAGGGTAGCATAGCGTTGCGCGATAGCTTAAAGAGGCTCAAGTACATTATCGTTAAAAAATTTCAAGGTTTTATGACGCTTCAGTAAAAAGTTACAAGCATTTGTATGTTGCAAACTTTGATAGGTGTAGGACGTACCGTATAGAAGTTAGGGCCATTTGAAGTTTTATCAGTGTTTGATTTGAGACTCAAGGGAAGCATAGATTTGAGCGATAACTTAAATTGACAAGAGGCTCGAGTACTTTATTGTTACAAAATTTCAAGGTTTTATGACGCTCCAGTAAAAAGTTACAAGCATTTGTATGTTGCAATCTTTGATAGGTGTAGGACGTACCGTATAGAAGCTAGGGCCATTTGAAGTTTTATCAGTGTTTGATTTGGGACTCAAGGTTAGCATAGCTTTGAGCGATAGCTTAAATTGACAAGAGGCTCGAGTACTTTATTGTTCAAAATTTCAAGGTTTTATGACGCGCCAGTAAAAAGTTACATCCATTTGTATGTTGCAAACTTTGATAGGTGTAGGACGTACCGTATAGAAGTTAGGGCCATTTGAAGTTTTATCAGTGTTTGATTTGGGACTCAAGGGTAGTATAGCTTTGAGCGATAGCTTAAATCAACAAGAGGCTCGAGTACTTTATTGTTACAAAATTTCAAGTTTATATGACGCTCCAGTAATAAGTTACAAGCATGTGTATGTTGCAAACTTTGATAGATGTAGGACGTACCGTATAGAAGTTAGGGCCATTT
Source organism: Clusia tigrina (assembly GCA_920105625.2). NCBI lineage: Eukaryota > Metazoa > Arthropoda > Insecta > Diptera > Clusiidae > Clusia > Clusia tigrina. The sequence goes on along the minus strand of OV050033.1, from coordinate 106,465,643 downwards.
GTAGTTTTATCAGTGTTTGATTTGGGACTCAAGGGTAGCATAGCTTTGAGCGATAGCTTAAATTGACAAGAGGCTCGAGTACTTTATTGTTACAAAATGTCAAGGTTTTATGACGCTCCAGTAAAAAGTTACAAGCATTTGTATGTTGCAAACTTTGATAGGTGTAGGACGTACCGTATAGAAGTTAGGGCCATTTGAAGTTTTATCAGTGTTTGATTTGGGACTCAAGGGTAGCATAGCTTTGAGCGATAGCTTAAATTGACACGAGGCTCGAGTACTTTATTGTTACAAAATTTCAAGATTTTATAACGCTCCCGTAAAAAGTTACAAGCATTTGTATGTTGCAAACTTTGATAGGTGTATAACGTATCGTATAGAAGTTAGGGCCATTTGTAGTTTTATCAGTTTTTGATTTGGGACTCAAGAGTAGCATAGCTTTGAGCAATAGCTTAAATTGACAAGAGGCTCGTGTACTTTATTGTTACAAAATTTCAAGGTTTTATGACGCTCCAGTAAAAAGTTACAAGCATTTGTATGTTGCAAACTTTGATAAGTGTAGGACATACCGTATGGAAGTTAGGGCCATTTGAAGTTTTATCAGTGTTTGATTTGGGATTCAAGGGTTGCATAGCTTTGAGCGATAGCTTAAATTGACAAGAGGCTCGTGTACTTTATTGTTACAAAATTTCAAGGTTTTATGACGCTCCAGTAAAAAGTTACAAGCATTTGTATGTTGCAAACTTTGATAAGTGTAGGACATACCGTATGGAAGTTAGGGCCATTTGAAGTTTTATCAGTGTTTGATTTGGGACTCAAGGGTAGCATAGCTTTGAGCGATAGCTTAAATTGACACGAGGCTCGAGTACTTTATTGTTACAAAATTTCAAGATTTTATGACGGTCCAGTAAAAAGTTTCAAGCATTTGTATGTTGCAAACTTTGATAGGTGTAGGACGTACCGTATAGAAGTTAGGGCCATTTGAAGTTTTATCAGTTTTTGATTTGGGACTCAAGGGTAGCATAGCTTTGAGCGATAACTTAAATTGACAAGAGGCTCGAGTACTTTATTATTACAAAATTTCAAGGTTTTATGACGCTCCAGTAAAAAGTTACAAGCATTTGTATGTTGCAAACTTTGATAAGTGTAGGACATACCGTATGGAAGTTAGGGCCATTTGAAGTTTTATCAGTGTTTGATTTGGGATTCAAGGGTTGCATAGCTTTGAGCGATAGCTTAAATTGACAAGAGGCTAGAGTACTTTATTGTCACAAAATTGCAAGGTTTTATGACGCTCCAGTAAAAAGTTATAAGCATTTGTACGTTGCAGATTTTGATAAGTGTAGCATGTACCGTATAGAAGTTAATGCCATTTGAAGTTTTATCAGTGTGTGATTTGTGACTCAAGGGTAGCATAGCTTTGAGCGATAGCTTAAATTGACAAGAGGCTCGAGTACTTTATTGTTACAAAATTTCAAGGTTTTATGACGCTCCAGTAAAAAGTTGTATGTTGCAAACTTTGATAGGTACAGGACGTACCGTATAGAAGTTAGGGCCATTTGAAGTTTTATCAGTGTTTGATTTGGGACTCAAGGGTAGCATAGCTTTGAGCGATAGCTTAAATTAACAAGAGGCTCGAGTACTTTATTGTTACAAAATTTCAAGGTTTTAGGACGCTTCAGAAAAAGTTACAAGCATTTGTATGTTGCAAACTTTGATAGGTGTAGGACGTACCGTATAGAAGTTAGGGCCATTTGAAGTTTGATCAGTGTTTGATTTCAGACTCAAGGGTAGCATAGATTTGAGCGATAACTTAAATTGACAAGAGGCTCGAGTACTTTATCGTTATAAAATTTCAAGGTTTTATGACGCTTCAGTAAAAAGTTACAAGCATTTGTATGTTACAAACTTTGATAGGTGTAGGACGCACCGTATAGAAGTTAGGGCCATTTGAAGTTTTATCAGTGTTTGATTTGAGACTCAAGGGTAGCATAGATTTGAGCGATAACTTAAATTGACAAGAGGCTCGAGTACTTTATTGTTACAAAATTTCAAGGTTTTATGACGCTCCACTAAAAAGTTACAAGCATTTGTATGTTGCAAACTTTGATAGGTGTACGACGTACCGTATGGAAGTTAGGGCCATTTGAAGTTTTATCAGTGTTTGATTTGGGACTCAAGGGTAGCATAGCTTTGAGCAATAGCTTAAATTGACAAGAGGCTCGAGTACTTTATTGTTACAAAATTTCAAGGTTTTATAACGCTCCAGAAAAAAGTTACGAGCATTTGTATGTTGCAAACTTTGATAGGTGTAGGACGTACCGTATATAAGTTAGGGACATTTGAAGTTTTATCAGTGTTTGATTTGGGACTCAAGGGTACCATAGCTTTGAGCGATAGCTTAAATTGACAAGAGGCTCGAGTACTTTATTGTTACAAAACTTTGATAGGTGTAGGACGTACTGTATAGAAGTTAGGGCCATTTGAAGTTTTATCAGTGTTTGATTTGGGACTCAAGGGTAGCATAGCTTTGAGCGATAGCTTAAATTGACAAGAGGCTCGAGTACTTTATTGTTACAAAATTTCAAGGTTTTATGACGCTCCAGTAAAAAGTTACAAGCATTTGTAAGATGCAAACTTTGATAGGTGTAGGACGTACCGTATAGAATTTAGGGCCATTTGAAGATTTATCAGTGTTTGATTTTGGACTCAAGGGTAGCATAGCTTTGAGCGATAGCTTAAATTGACAAGAGGCTCGATATACTTTATTGTTACAAAATTTCAAGGTTTTATGACGCTCCAGTAAAAAGTTACAAGCATTTGTATGTTGCAAACTTTGATAGGTGTAGGAAGTACTGTATAGAAGTTAGGGCCATTTGAAGTTTTATCAGTGTTTGATTTGGGACTCAAGGGTAGCATAGCTTTGAGCGATAGCTTAAATTGACAAGAGGCTCGAGTACTTTATTGTTACAAAATTTCAAGGTTTTATGACGCTCCAGTAAAAAGTTACAAGCATTTGTATGTTGCAAACTTTGATAGGTGTAGGAAGTACTGTATAGAAGTTAGGGCCATTTGAAGTTTTATCAGTGTTTGATTTGGGACTCAAGGGTAGCATAGCTTTGAGCGATAGCCTAAATTGACAAGAGGCTCGACTACTTTATTGTTACAAAATTTCAAGGTTTTATGACGCTCCAGTACAAAGTTACAAGCATTTGTATGTTGCAAACTTTGATTGGTGTAGGACGTACGGTATAGAAGTTAGGGCCATTTGAAGTTTTATCAGTGTTTGATTTGGGACTCAAGGGTAGCATAGCTTTGAGCGATAACTTAAATTGACAAGAGGCTAGAGTACTTTATTGTCACAAAATTGCAAGGTTTTATGACGCTCCAGTAAAAATTTATAAGCATTTGTACGTTGCAGATTTTGATAAGTGTAGCATGTACCGTATAGAAGTTAATGCCATTTGAAGTTTTATCAGTGTGTGATTTGTGACTCAAGGGTAGCATAGCTTTGAGCGATAGCTTAAATTGACAAGAGGCTCGAGTACTTTATTGTTACAAAATTTCAATGTTTTATGACGCTCCAGTAAAAAGTTGTATGTTACAAAATTTTGATAGGTGTAGGACGTACCGTATAGAAGTTAGGGCCATTTGAAGTTTTATCAGTGTTTGATTTGCGACTCACGGGTAGCATAGCTTTGAGCGATAGCTTAAATTAACAAGAGGCTCGAGTACTTTTTTGTTACAAAATTTCAAGGTTTTAGGACGCTTCAGAAAAAGTTACAAGCATTTGTATGTTGCAAACTTTGATAGGTGTAGGACGTACCGTATAGAAGTTAGGGCCATTTGAAGTTTGATCAGTGTTTGATTTGAGACTCAAGGGTAGCATAGATTTGAGCGATAACTTAAATTGACAAGAGGCTCGAGTACTTTATCGTTATAAAATTTCAAGGTTTTATGACGCTTCAGTAAAAAGTTACAAGCATTTGTATGTTGCAAACTTTGATAGGTGTAGGACGTACCGTATAGAAGTTAGGTCCATTTGAAGTTTTATCAGTGTTTGATTTGAGACTCAAGGGTAGCATAGATTTGAGCGATAACTTAAATTGACAAGAGGCTCGAGTACTTTATTGTTACAAAATTTCAAGGTTTTATGACGCTCCAGCAAAAAGTTACAAGCATTTGTATGTTGCAAACTTTGATAGGTGTACGACGTACCGTATGGAAGTTAGGGCCATTTGAAGTTTTATCAGTGTTTGATTTGGGACTCAAGGGTAGCATAGCTTTGAGCGATAGCTTAAATTGACAAGAGGCTCGAGTACTTTATTGTTACAAAATTTCAAGGTTTTTTAACGCTCCAGAAAAAAGTTACGAGCATTTGTATGTTGCGAACTTTGATAGGTGTAGGACGTACCGTATAGAAGTAAGGGACATTTGAAGTTTTATCAGTGTTTGATTTGGGACTCAAGGGTACCATAGCTTTGAGCGATAGCTTAAATTGACAAGAGGCTCGAGTACTTTATTGTTACAAAACTTTGATAGGTGTAGGACGTACCGTATAGAAGTTAGGGCCATTTGAAGTTTTATCAGTGTTTGATTTGGGACTCAAGGGTAGCATAGCTTTGAGCGATAGCTTAAATTGACAAGAGGCTCGAATACTTTATTGTTACAAAATTTCAAGGTTTTATGACGCTCCAGTAAAAAGTTACAAGCATTTGAATGTTGGAAACTTTGATAGGTGTAGGACGTACCATATAGAAGTTAGGGCCATTTGACGTTTTATCAGTGTTTGATTTGGGACTCAAGGGTAGCATAGCGTTGCGCGATAGCTTAAAGAGGCTCAAGTACATTATCGTTAAAAAATTTCAAGGTTTTATGACGCTTCAGTAAAAAGTTACAAGCATTTGTATGTTGCAAACTTTGATAGGTGTAGGACGTACCGTATAGAAGTTAGGGCCATTTGAAGTTTTATCAGTGTTTGATTTGAGACTCAAGGGAAGCATAGATTTGAGCGATAACTTAAATTGACAAGAGGCTCGAGTACTTTATTGTTACAAAATTTCAAGGTTTTATGACGCTCCAGTAAAAAGTTACAAGCATTTGTATGTTGCAATCTTTGATAGGTGTAGGACGTACCGTATAGAAGCTAGGGCCATTTGAAGTTTTATCAGTGTTTGATTTGGGACTCAAGGTTAGCATAGCTTTGAGCGATAGCTTAAATTGACAAGAGGCTCGAGTACTTTATTGTTCAAAATTTCAAGGTTTTATGACGCGCCAGTAAAAAGTTACATCCATTTGTATGTTGCAAACTTTGATAGGTGTAGGACGTACCGTATAGAAGTTAGGGCCATTTGAAGTTTTATCAGTGTTTGATTTGGGACTCAAGGGTAGTATAGCTTTGAGCGATAGCTTAAATCAACAAGAGGCTCGAGTACTTTATTGTTACAAAATTTCAAGTTTATATGACGCTCCAGTAATAAGTTACAAGCATGTGTATGTTGCAAACTTTGATAGATGTAGGACGTACCGTATAGAAGTTAGGGCCATTTGTAGTTTTATCAGTGTTTGATTTGGGACTCAAGGGTAGCATAGCTTTGAGCGATAGCTTAAATTGACAAGAGGCTCGAGTACTTTATTGTTACAAAATGTCAAGGTTTTATGACGCTCCAGTAAAAAGTTACAAGCATTTGTATGTTGCAAACTTTGATAGGTGTAGGACGTACCGTATAGAAGTTAGGGCCATTTGAAGTTTTATCAGTGTTTGATTTGGGACTCAAGGGTAGCATAGCTTTGAGCGATAGCTTAAATTGACACGAGGCTCGAGTACTTTATTGTTACAAAATTTCAAGATTTTATAACGCTCCCGTAAAAAGTTACAAGCATTTGTATGTTGCAAACTTTGATAGGTGTATAACGTATCGTATAGAAGTTAGGGCCATTTGTAGTTTTATCAGTTTTTGATTTGGGACTCAAGAGTAGCATAGCTTTGAGCAATAGCTTAAATTGACAAGAGGCTCGTGTACTTTATTGTTACAAAATTTCAAGGTTTTATGACGCTCCAGTAAAAAGTTACAAGCATTTGTATGTTGCAAACTTTGATAAGTGTAGGACATACCGTATGGAAGTTAGGGCCATTTGAAGTTTTATCAGTGTTTGATTTGGGATTCAAGGGTTGCATAGCTTTGAGCGATAGCTTAAATTGACAAGAGGCTCGTGTACTTTATTGTTACAAAATTTCAAGGTTTTATGACGCTCCAGTAAAAAGTTACAAGCATTTGTATGTTGCAAACTTTGATAAGTGTAGGACATACCGTATGGAAGTTAGGGCCATTTGAAGTTTTATCAGTGTTTGATTTGGGACTCAAGGGTAGCATAGCTTTGAGCGATAGCTTAAATTGACACGAGGCTCGAGTACTTTATTGTTACAAAATTTCAAGATTTTATGACGGTCCAGTAAAAAGTTTCAAGCATTTGTATGTTGCAAACTTTGATAGGTGTAGGACGTACCGTATAGAAGTTAGGGCCATTTGAAGTTTTATCAGTTTTTGATTTGGGACTCAAGGGTAGCATAGCTTTGAGCGATAACTTAAATTGACAAGAGGCTCGAGTACTTTATTATTACAAAATTTCAAGGTTTTATGACGCTCCAGTAAAAAGTTACAAGCATTTGTATGTTGCAAACTTTGATAAGTGTAGGACATACCGTATGGAAGTTAGGGCCATTTGAAGTTTTATCAGTGTTTGATTTGGGATTCAAGGGTTGCATAGCTTTGAGCGATAGCTTAAATTGACAAGAGGCTCGAGAACTTTATTGTTACAAAATGTCAAGGTTTTATGACGCTCCAGTAAAAAGTTACAAGCATTTGTATGTTGCAAACTTTGATAGGTGTAGGACGTACCGTATAGAAGTTAGGGCCATTTGAAGTTTTATCAGTGTTTGATTTGGGACTCAAGGGTAGCATAGCTTTGAGCGATAGCTTAAATTGACAAGAGGCTCGAGTACTTTATTGTTACAAAATTTCAAGATTTTATGACGCTCCAGTAAAAAGTTACAAGCATTTGTATGTTGCAAACTTTGATAGGTGTATAACGTATCGTATAGAAGTTAGGGCCATTTGTAGTTTTATCAGTTTTTGATTTGGGACTCAAGAGTAGCATAGCTTTGAGCAATAGCTAAAATTGACAAGAGGCTCGTGTACTTTATTGTTACAAAATTTCAAGGTTTTATGACTCTCCAGTAAAAAGTAACAAGCATTTGTATGTTGCAAACTTTGATAGGTATAGGACGTACCGTATAGAAGTTAGCGCCATTTGAAGTTTTATCAGTGTTTGATTTGGGACTCAAGGGTAGCATAGCTTTGAGCGGTAGCTTAAATTGACAAGAGGCTCGAGTACTTTATTGTTACAAAATTTCAAGGTTTTATGACGCTCCAGTAAAAAGTTACAAGCATTTGTATGTTGCAAACTTTGACAGGTGTCGGACGTACCGTATAGAACTTAGGGCCATTTAAACTTTTATCAGTGTTTGATTCGGGACTCAAGGGTAGCATAGCTTTGAGCTATAGCTTAAATTGACAAGAGGCTCGAGTACTTTATTGTTACAAAATTTCAAGGTTTTATGGCGCTCCAGTAAAAAGTTACAAGCATTTGTATGTTTCAAACTTTGATAGGTGTAGGACGTACCGTATAGAAGTTAGGGCCATTTGAAGTTTTATCAGTGTTTGATTTGGGACTCAAGGGTAGCATAGCTTTGAGCGATAGCTTAAATTGACAAGAGGCTCGAGTACTTTATTGTTACAAAATTTCAAGGTTTTATGACGCTCCAGTAAAAAGTTACAAGCATTTGTATGTTGGAAACTTTGATAGGTGTAGGACGTACCGTATGGAAGTTAGGGCCATTTGAAGTTTTATCAGTGTTTGATTTGGGACTCAAGGGTTGCATAGCTTAAATTGACAAGAGGCTCGAGTACTTTATTGTTACCAAATTTCAAGGTTTTATGACTCTCCAGTAAAAAGTAACAAGCATTTGTATGTTGCAAACTTTGATAGGTATAGTACGTACCGTATAGAAGTTAGGGCCATTTGAAGTTTTATCAGTGTTTGATTTGGGACTCAAGGGTAGCATAGCTTTGAGCGGTAGCTTAAATTGACAAGAGGCTTGAGTACTTTATTGTTACAAAGTTTCAAGGTTTTATGACGCTCCAGCAAAAAGTTACAAGCATTTGTATGTTGCAAACTTTGACAGTTGTCGGACGTACCGTATAGAAGTTAGGGCCATTAGAAGTTTTATCAGTGTTTGATTTGGTTCTCAAGGGTAGTATAGCTTTGAGCGATAGCTTAAATTGACAAGAGGCTCGAGTACTTTATTGTTACAAAACTTCAAGGTTTTATGACGCTCCAGTTAAAAGTTACATGCATTTGTATGTTGCAAACTTTGATAGGTGTAGGACGTACCGTATAGAACTTAGGGCCATTTGAAGTTTTATCAGTGTTTGATTCGGGACTCAAGGGTAGCATAGCTTTGAGCTATAGCTTAAATTGACAAGAGGCTCGAGTACTTTATTGTTACAAAATTTCAAGATTTTATGACGGTCCAGTAAAAAGTTTCAAGCATTTGTATGTTGCAAACTTTGATAGGTGTAGGACGTACCGTATAGAAGTTAGGGCCATTTGAAGTTTTATCAGTTTTTGATTTGGGACTCAAGGGTAGCATAGCTTTGAGCGATAACTTAAATTGACAAGAGGCTCGAGTACTTTATTGTTACAAAATTTCAAGGTTTTATGACGCTCCAGTAAAAAGTTACATGCATTTGTATGTTGCAAACTTTGATAGGTGTAGGACGTACCGTATAGAAGTTAGGGCCATTTGAAGTTTTATCAGTATTTGATTTGGGACTCAAGGGTAGCATAGCTTTGAGCGATATCTTAAATTGACAAGAGGCTCGAGTACTTTATTTTTACAAAATTTCAAGGTTTTATGACGCTCCAGTAAAAAGTTACAAGCATTTGTATGTTGCAAACTTTCATAAGTGTAGGACATACCGTATGGAAGTTAGGGCCATTTGAAGTTTTATCAGTGTTTGATTTGGGATTCAAGGGTTGCATAGCTTTGAGCGATAGCTTAAATTGACAAGAGGCTCGAGAACTTTATTGTTACAAAATTTCAAGGTTTTATGACGCTCCAGTAAAAAGTTACAAGCATTTGTATGTTGCAAACTTTGACAGGTGTCGGACGTACCGTATAGAACTTAGGGCCATTTAAAGTTCTATCAGTGTTTGATTCGGGACTCAAGGGTAGCATAGCTTTGAGCTATAGCTTAAATTGACAAGAGGCTCGAGTACTTTATTGTTACAAAATTTCAAGGTTTTATGACGTAAAAAGTTACAAGCATTTGTATGTTGCAAACTTTGATAGGTGTAGGACGTACCGTATAGAAGTTAGGGCCATTTGAAATTTTATCAGTGTTTGATTTGGGACTCAAGGGTAGCATAGCTTTGAGCGATAGCTTAAATTGACAAGAGGCTCGAGTACTTTATTGTTACAAAATTTCAATGTTTTATGACGCTCCAGTAAAAAGTTACAAGCATTTGTATGTTGGAAACTTTGATAGGTGTAGGACGTACCGTATGGAAGTTAGGGCCATTTGAAGTTTTATCAGTGTTTGATTTGGGACTCAAGGGTTGCATAGCTTAAATTGACAAGAGGTTCGAGTACTTTATTGTTACAAAATGTCAAGGTTTTATGACGCTCCAGTAAAAAGTTACAAGCATTTGTATGTTGCAAACTTTGATAGGTGTAGGACGTACCGTATAGAAGTTAAGGCCATTTGAAGTTTTATCAGTGTTTGATTTGGGACTCAAGGGTAGCATAACATTGAGCGATAGCTTAAATTGACAAGAGGCTCGAGTACTTTATTGTTACAAAATTTCAAGATTTTATGACGCTCCAGTAAAAAGTTACAAGCATTTGTATGTTGCAAACTTTGATAGGTGAATAACGTATCGTATAGAAGTTAGGGTCATTTGTAGTTTTATCAGTTTTTGATTTGGGACTCAAGAGTAGCATAGCTTTGAGCAATAGCTTAAATTGACAAGAGGCTCGTGTACTTTATTGTTACAAAATTTCAAGGTTTTATGACTCTCCAGTAAAAAGTAACAAGCATTTGTATGTTGCAAACTTTGATAGGTATAGGACGTACCGTATAGAAGTTAGGGCCATTTGAAGTTTTATCAGTGTTTGATTTGGGACTCAAGGGTAGCATAGCTTTGAGCGGTAGCTTAAATTGACAAGAGGCTCGAGTACTTTATTGTTACAAAATTTCAAGGATTTATGACGCTATAGTAAAAAGTTACAAGCATTTGAATGTTGCAAACTTTGACAGGTGTCGGACGTACCGTATAGAAGTTAGGGCCATTTGAAGTTTTATCAGTGTTTGATTTGGGACTCAAGGGTAGCATAGCTTTGAGCGATAGCTTAAATTGACAAGAGGCTCGAGTACTTTATTGGTACAAAATTTCAAGGTTTTATGACGCTCCAGTAAAAAGTAACAAGCATTTGTATGTTGCAAACTTTGATAGGTATAGGACGTACCGTATGGAAGTTAGGGCCATTTGAAGTTTTATCAGTGTTTGATTTGGGACTCAAGGGTTGCATAGCTTAAATTGACAAGAGGCTCGAGTACTTTATTGTTACAAAATGTCAAGGTTTTATGACGCTCCAGTAAAAAGTTACAAGCATTTGTATGTTGCAAACTTTGATAGGTGTAGGACGTACCGTATAGAAGTTAAGGCCATTTGAAGTTTTATCAGTGTTTGATTTGGGACTCAAGGGTAGCATAGCATTGAGCGATAGCTTAAATTGACAAGAGGCTCGAGTACTTTATTGTTACAAAATTTCAAGATTTTATGACGCTCCAGTAAAAAGTTACAAGCATTTGTATGTTGCAAACTTTGATAGGTGTATAACGTATCGTATAGAAGTTAGGGTCATTTGTAGTTTTATCAGTTTTTGATTTGGGACTCAAGAGTAGCATAGCTTTGAGCAATAGCTTAAATTGACAAGAGGCTCGTGTACTTTATTGTTACAAAATTTCAAGGTTTTATGACTCTCCAGTAAAAAGTAACAAGCATTTGTATGTTGCAAACTTTGATAGGTATAGGACGTACCGTATAGAAGTTAGGGCCATTTGAAGTTTTATCAGTGTTTGATTTGGGACTCAAGGGTAGCATAGCTTTGAGCGGTAGCTTAAATTGACAAGAGGCTCGAGTACTTTATTGTTACAAAATTTCAAGGTTTTATGACGCTATAGTAAAAAGTTACAAGCATTTGTATGTTGCAAACTTTGACAGGTGTCGGACGTACCGTATAGAAGTTAGGGCCATTAGAAGTTTTATCAGTGTTTGATTTGGTTCTCAAGGGTAGTATAGCTTTGAGCGATAGCTTAAATTGACAAGAGGCTCGAGTACTTTATTGTTACAAAATTTCAAGGTTTTATGACTCTCCAGTAAAAAGTAACAAGCATTTGTATGTTGCAAACTTTGATAGGTATAGGACGTACCGTATAGAAGTTAGGGCCATTTGAAGTTTTATCAGTGTTTGATTTGGGACTCAAGGGTAGCATAGCTTTGAGCGATAGCTTAAATTGACAAGAGGCTCGAGTACTTTATTGGTACAAAATTTCAAGGTTTTATGACGCTCCAGTAAAAAGTTACAAGCATTTGTATGTTGGAAACTTTGATAGGTGTAGAATATAGAAGTTATGGCCATTTGAAGTTTTATCAGTGTTTGATTTGGGACTCAAGGGTAGCATAGCTTTGAGCGATAACTTAAATTGACACGAGGCTCGAGTACTTTATTGTTACAAAATTTCAAGGTTTTATGACGCTCCAGTAAAAAGTTACATGCATTTGTATATTGCAAACTTTGATAGATGTAGGACGTACCGTATAGAAGTTAGGGCCATTTGAAGTTTTATCAGTGTTTGATTTGGGACTCAAGGGTAGCATAGCTTTGAGCGATAGCTTAAATTGACAAGAGGCTCGAGTACTTTATTGTTACAAAATGTCAAGGTTTTATGACGCTCCAGTAAAAAGTTACAAGCATTTGTATATTGCAAACTTTGATAGGTGTAGGATGTACCGTATAGAAGTTAGGGTCATTTGAAGTTTTATCAGTGTTTGATTTGGGACTCAAGGGTAGCATAGCTTTGAGCTATAGCTTAAATTGACAAGAGGCTCGAGTACTTTATTGTTACAAAATTTCAAGGTTTTATGACGTAAAAAGTTACAAGCATTTGTATGTTGCAAACTTTGATAGGTGTAGGACATACCGTATGGAATTAGGGCCATTTGAAGTTTTATCAGTGTTTGATTTGGGATTCAAGGGTTGCATAGCTTTGAGCGATAGCTTAAATTGACAAGAGGTTCGAGAACTTTATTGTTACAAAATTTCAAGGTTTTATGACGCTCCAGTTAAAAGTTACAAGCATTTGAATGTTGCAAACTTTGACAGGTGTCGGACGTACCGTATAGAACTTAGGGCCATTTAAAGTTCTATCAGTGTTTGATTCGGGACTCAAGGGTAGCATAGCTTTGAGCTATAGCTTAAATTGACAAGAGGCTCGAGTACTTTATTGTTACAAAATTTCAAGGTTTTATGACGTAAAAAGTTACAAGCATTTGTATGTTGCAAACTTTGATAGGTGTAGGACGTACCGTATAGAAGTTAGGGCCATTTGAAATTTTATCAGTGTTTGATTTGGGACTCAAGGGTAGCATAGCTTTGAGCGATAGCTTAAATTGACAAGAGGCTCGAGTACTTTATTGTTACAAAATTTCAATGTTTTATGACGCTCCAGTAAAAAGTTACAAGCATTTGTATGTTGGAAACTTTGATAGGTGTAGGACGTACCGTATGGAAGTTAGGGCCATTTGAAGTTTTATCAGTGTTTGATTTGGGACTCAAGGGTTGCATAGCTTAAATTGACAAGAGGCTCGAGTACTTTATTGTTACAAAATGTCAAGGTTTTATGACGCTCCAGTAAAAAGTTACAAGCATTTGTATGTTGCAAACTTTGATAGGTGTAGGACGTACCGTATAGAAGTTAAGGCCATTTGAAGTTTTATCAGTGTTTGATTTGGGACTCAAGGGTAGCATAGCATTGAGCGATAGCTTAAATTGACAAGAGGCTCGAGTACTTTATTGTTACAAAATTTCAAGATTTTATGACGCTCCAGTAAAAAGTTACAAGCATTTGTATGTTGCAAACTTTGATAGGTGTATAACGTATCGTATAGAAGTTAGGGTCATTTGTAGTTTTATCAGTTTTTGATTTGGGACTCAAGAGTAGCATAGCTTTGAGCAATAGCTTAAATTGACAAGAGGCTCGTGTACTTTATTGTTACAAAATTTCAAGGTTTTATGACTCTCCAGTAAAAAGTAACAAGCATTTGTATGTTGCAAACTTTGATAGGTATAGGACGTACCGTATAGAAGTTAGGGCCATTTGAAGTTTTATCAGTGTTTGATTTGGGACTCAAGGGTAGCATAGCTTTGAGCGGTAGCTTAAATTGACAAGAGGCTCGAGTACTTTATTGTTACAAAATTTCAAGGTTTTATGACGCTATAGTAAAAAGTTACAAGCATTTGTATGTTGCAAACTTTGACAGGTGTCGGACGTACCGTATAGAAGTTAGGGCCATTAGAAGTTTTATCAGTGTTTGATTTGGTTCTCAAGGGTAGTATAGCTTTGAGCGATAGCTTAAATTGACAAGAGGCTCGAGTACTTTATTGTTACAAAATTTCAAGGTTTTATGACTCTCCAGTAAAAAGTAACAAGCATTTGTATGTTGCAAACTTTGATAGGTATAGGACGTACCGTATAGAAGTTAGGGCCATTTGAAGTTTTATCAGTGTTTGATTTGGGACTCAAGGGTAGCATAGCTTTGAGCGATAGCTTAAATTGACAAGAGGCTCGAGTACTTTATTGGTACAAAATTTCAAGGTTTTATGACGCTCCAGTAAAAAGTTACAAGCATTTGTATGTTGGAAACTTTGATAGGTGTAGAATATAGAAGTTATGGCCATTTGAAGTTTTATCAGTGTTTGATTTGGGACTCAAGGGTAGCATAGCTTTGAGCGATAACTTAAATTGACACGAGGCTCGAGTACTTTATTGTTACAAAATTTCAAGGTTTTATGACGCTCCAGTAAAAAGTTACATGCATTTGTATATTGCAAACTTTGATAGATGTAGGACGTACCGTATAGAAGTTAGGGCCATTTGAAGTTTTATCAGTGTTTGATTTGGGACTCAAGGGTAGCATAGCTTTGAGCGATAGCTTAAATTGACAAGAGGCTCGAGTACTTTATTGTTACAAAATGTCAAGGTTTTATGACGCTCCAGTAAAAAGTTACAAGCATTTGTATATTGCAAACTTTGATAGGTGTAGGATGTACCGTATAGAAGTTAGGGTCATTTGAAGTTTTATCAGTGTTTGATTTGGGACTCAAGGGTAGCATAGCTTTGAGCTATAGCTTAAATTGACAAGAGGCTCGAGTACTTTATTGTTACAAAATTTCAAGGTTTTATGACGTAAAAAGTTACAAGCATTTGTATGTTGCAAACTTTGATAGGTGTAGGACATACCGTATGGAATTAGGGCCATTTGAAGTTTTATCAGTGTTTGATTTGGGATTCAAGGGTTGCATAGCTTTGAGCGATAGCTTAAATTGACAAGAGGTTCGAGAACTTTATTGTTACAAAATTTCAAGGTTTTATGACGCTCCAGTAAAAAGTTACAAGCATTTGAATGTTGCAAACTTTGACAGGTGTCGGACGTACCGTATAGAACTTAGGGCCATTTAAAGTTCTATCAGTGTTTGATTCGGGACTCAAGGGTAGCATAGCTTTGAGCTATAGCTTAAATTGACAAGAGGCTCGAGTACTTTATTGTTACAAAATTTCAAGGTTTTATGACGTAAAAAGTTACAAGCATTTGTATGTTGCAAACTTTGATAGGTGTAGGACGTACCGTATAGAAGTTAGGGCCATTTGAAATTTTATCAGTGTTTGATTTGGGACTCAAGGGTAGCATAGCTTTGAGCGATAGCTTAAATTGACAAGAGGCTCGAGTACTTTATTGTTACAAAATTTCAATGTTTTATGACGCTCCAGTAAAAAGTTACAAGCATTTGTATGTTGGAAACTTTGATAGGTGTAGGACGTACCGTATGGAAGTTAGGGCCATTTGAAGTTTTATCAGTGTTTGATTTGGGACTCAAGGGTTGCATAGCTTAAATTGACAAGAGGCTCGAGTACTTTATTGTTACAAAATGTCAAGGTTTTATGACGCTCCAGTAAAAAGTTACAAGCATTTGTATGTTGCAAACTTTGATAGGTGTAGGACGTACCGTATAGAAGTTAAGGCCATTTGAAGTTTTATCAGTGTTTGATTTGGGACTCAAGGGTAGCATAGCATTGAGCGATAGCTTAAATTGACAAGAGGCTCGAGTACTTTATTGTTACAAAATTTCAAGATTTTATGACGCTCCAGTAAAAAGTTACAAGCATTTGTATGTTGCAAACTTTGATAGGTGTATAACGTATCGTATAGAAGTTAGGGTCATTTGTAGTTTTATCAGTTTTTGATTTGGGACTCAAGAGTAGCATAGCTTTGAGCAATAGCTTAAATTGACAAGAGGCTCGTGTACTTTATTGTTACAAAATTTCAAGGTTTTATGACTCTCCAGTAAAAAGTAACAAGCATTTGTATGTTGCAAACTTTGATAGGTATAGGACGTACCGTATAGAAGTTAGGGCCATTTGAAGTTTTATCAGTGTTTGATTTGGGACTCAAGGGTAGCATAGCTTTGAGCGGTAGCTTAAATTGACAAGAGGCTCGAGTACTTTATTGTTACAAAATTTCAAGGTTTTATGACGCTATAGTAAAAAGTTACAAGCATTTGAATGTTGCAAACTTTGACAGGTGTCGGACGTACCGTATAGAAGTTAGGGCCATTTGAAGTTTTATCAGTGTTTGATTTGGGACTCAAGGGTAGCATAGCTTTGAGCGATAGCTTAAATTGACAAGAGGCTCGAGTACTTTATTGGTACAAAATTTCAAGGTTTTATGACGCTCCAGTAAAAAGTAACAAGCATTTGTATGTTGCAAACTTTGATAGGTATAGGACGTACCGTATGGAAGTTAGGGCCATTTGAAGTTTTATCAGTGTTTGATTTGGGACTCAAGGGTTGCATAGCTTAAATTGACAAGAGGCTCGAGTACTTTATTGTTACAAAATGTCAAGGTTTTATGACGCTCCAGTAAAAAGTTACAAGCATTTGTATATTGCAAACTTTGATAGGTGTAGGACGTACCGTATAGAAGTTAAGGCCATTTGAAGTTTTATCAGTGTTTGATTTGGGACTCAAGGGTAGCATAGCATTGAGCGATAGCTTAAATTGACAAGAG
The DNA here is from genome assembly GCA_920105625.2 of Clusia tigrina. Lineage (NCBI taxonomy): Eukaryota > Metazoa > Arthropoda > Insecta > Diptera > Clusiidae > Clusia > Clusia tigrina. The sequence goes on along the minus strand of OV050033.1, from coordinate 106,449,173 downwards.
GCTCGAGTACTTTATTGTTACAAAATTTCAAGATTTTATGACGCTCCAGTAAAAAGTTACAAGCATTTGTATGTTGCAAACTTTGATAGGTGTATAACGTATCGTATAGAAGTTAGGGTCATTTGTAGTTTTATCAGTTTTTGATTTGGGACTCAAGAGTAGCATAGCTTTGAGCAATAGCTTAAATTGACAAGAGGCTCGTGTACTTTATTGTTACAAAATTTCAAGGTTTTATGACTCTCCAGTAAAAAGTAACAAGTATTTGTATGTTGCAAACTTTGATAGGTATAGGACGTACCGTATAGAAGTTAGGGCCATTTGAAGTTTTATCAGTGTTTGATTTGGGACTCAAGGGTAGCATAGCTTTGAGCGGTAGCTTAAATTGACAAGAGGCTCGAGTACTTTATTGTTACAAAATTTCAAGGTTTTATGACGCTATAGTAAAAAGTTACAAGCATTTGTATGTTGCAAACTTTGATAGGTGTAGGACGTACCGTATAGAAGTTAAGGCCATTTGAAGTTTTATCAGTGTTTGATTTGGGACTCAAGGGTAGCATAGCATTGAGCGATAGCTTAAATTGACAAGAGGCTCGAGTACTTTATTGTTACAAAATTTCAAGATTTTATGAAGCTCCAGTAAAAAGTTACAAGCATTTGTATGTTGCAAACTTTGATAGGTGTATAACGTATCGTATAGAAGTTAGGGTCATTTGTAGTTTTATCAGTTTTTGATTTGGGACTCAAGAGTAGCATAGCTTTGAGCAATAGCTTAAATTGACAAGAGGCTCGTGTACTTTATTGTTACAAAATTTCAAGGTTTTATGACTCTCCAGTAAAAAGTAACAAGCATTTGTATGTTGCAAACTTTGATAGGTATAGGACGTACCGTATAGAAGTTAGGGCCATTTGAAGTTTTATCAGTGTTTGATTTGGGACTCAAGGGTAGCATAGCTTTGAGCGGTAGCTTAAATTGACAAGAGGCTCGAGTACTTTATTGTTACAAAATTTCAAGGTTTTATGACGCTATAGTAAAAAGTTACAAGCATTTGAATGTTGCAAACTTTGACAGGTGTCGGACGTACCGTATAGAAGTTAGGGCCATTTGAAGTTTTATCAGTGTTTGATTTGGGACTCAAGGGTAGCATAGCTTTGAGCGATAGCTTAAATTGACAAGAGGCTCGAGTACTTTATTGGTACAAAATTTCAAGGTTTTATGACGCTCCAGTAAAAAGTAACAAGCATTTGTATGTTGCAAACTTTGATAGGTATAGGACGTACCGTATGGAAGTTAGGGCCATTTGAAGTTTTATCAGTGTTTGATTTGGGACTCAAGGGTTGCATAGCTTAAATTGACAAGAGGCTCGAGTACTTTATTGTTACAAAATGTCAAGGTTTTATGACGCTCCAGTAAAAAGTTACAAGCATTTGTATATTGCAAACTTTGATAGGTGTAGGACGTACCGTATAGAAGTTAAGGCCATTTGAAGTTTTATCAGTGTTTGATTTGGGACTCAAGGGTAGCATAGCATTGAGCGATAGCTTAAATTGACAAGAGGCTCGAGTACTTTATTGTTACAAAATTTCAAGATTTTATGACGCTCCAGTAAAAAGTTACAAGCATTTGTATGTTGCAAACTTTGATAGGTGTATAACGTATCGTATAGAAGTTAGGGTCATTTGTAGTTTTATCAGTTTTTGATTTGGGACTCAAGAGTAGCATAGCTTTGAGCAATAGCTTAAATTGACAAGAGGCTCGTGTACTTTATTGTTACAAAATTTCAAGGTTTTATGACTCTCCAGTAAAAAGTAACAAGTATTTGTATGTTGCAAACTTTGATAGGTATAGGACGTACCGTATAGAAGTTAGGGCCATTTGAAGTTTTATCAGTGTTTGATTTGGGACTCAAGGGTAGCATAGCTTTGAGCGGTAGCTTAAATTGACAAGGGGCTCGAGTACTTTATTGTTACAAAATTTCAAGGTTTTATGACGCTATAGTAAAAAGTTACAAGCATTTGTATGTTGCAAACTTTGACAGGTGTCGGACGTACCGTATAGAAGTTAGGGCCATTAGAAGTTTTATCAGTGTTTGATTTGGTTCTCAAGGGTAGTATAGCTTTGAGCGATAGCTTAAATTGACAAGAGGCTCGAGTACTTTATTGTTACAAAATTTCAAGGTTTTATGACTCTCCAGTAAAAAGTAACAAGCATTTGTATGTTGCAAACTTTGATAGGTATAGGACGTACCGTATAGAAGTTAGGGCCATTTGAAGTTTTATCAGTGTTTGATTTGGGACTCAAGGGTAGCATAGCTTTGAGCGATAGCTTAAATTGACAAGAGGCTCGAGTACTTTATTGGTACAAAATTTCAAGGTTTTATGACGCTCCAGTAAAAAGTTACAAGCATTTGTATGTTGGAAACTTTGATAGGTGTAGGACGTACCGTATAGAAGTTATGGCCATTTGAAGTTTTATCAGTGTTTGATTTGGGACTCAAGGGTAGCATAGCTTTGAGCGATAACTTAAATTGACACGAGGCTCGAGTACTTTATTGTTACAAAATTTCAAGGTTTTATGACGCTCCAGTAAAAAGTTACATGCATTTGTATGTTGCAAACTTTGATAGATGTAGGACGTACCGTATAGAAGTTAGGGCCATTTGAAGTTTTATCAGTGTTTGATTTGGGACTCAAGGGTAGCATAGCTTTGAGCGATAGCTTAAATTGACAAGAGGCTCGAGTACTTTATTGTTACAAAATGTCAAGGTTTTATGACGCTCCAGTAAAAAGTTACAAGCATTTGTATATTGCAAACTTTGATAGGTGTAGGATGTACCGCATAGAAGTTAGGGTCATTTGAAGTTTTATCAGTGTTTGATTTGGGACTCAAGTGTAGCATAGCTTTGAGCGATAGCTTAAATTGACAAGAGGCTCGAGTACTTTATTGTTCCAAAATTTCCAGATTTTATGACGCTCCAGTAAAAAGTTACAAGCATTTGTATGTTGCAAACTTTGATAGGTGTATAACGTATCGTATAGAAGTTAGGGCCATTTGTAGTTTTATCAGTTTTTGATTTGGGACTCAAGAGTAGCATAGCTTTGAGCAATAGCTTAAATTGACAAGAGGCTCGTGTACTTTATTGTTACAAAATTTCAAGGTTTTATGACTCTCCAGTAAAAAGTAACAAGCATTTGTATGTTGCAAACTTTGATAGGTATAGGACGTACCGTATAGAAGTTAGCGCCATTTGAAGTTTTATCAGTGTTTGATTTGGGACTCAAGGGTAGCATAGCTTTGAGCGGTAGCTTAAATTGACAAGAGGCTCAAGCACTTTTTTGTTACAAAATTTCAAGGTTTTATGACGCTCCAGTAAAAAGTTACAAGCATTTGTAAGATGCAAACTTTGATAGGTGTAGGACGTACCGTATAGAATTTAGGGCCATTTGAAGTTTTATCAGTGTTTGATTTGGGACTCAAGGGTAGCTTAGCTTTGAGCGATAGCTTAAATTGACAAGAGGCTCGAGTACTTTATTGTTACAAAATGTCAAGGTTTTATGACGCTCCAGTAAAAAGTTACAAGCATTTGTATATTGCAAACTTTGATAAGTGTAGGACGTACCGTATAGAAGTTAGGGTCATTAGAAGTTTCATCAGTGTTTGATTTGGGACTCAAGTGTAGCATAGCTTTGAGCGATAGCTTAAATTGACAAGAGGCTCGAGTACTTTATTGTTACAAAATTTCAAAATTTTATGACGCTCCAGTAAAAAGTTACAAGCATTTGTATGTTGCAAACTTTGATAGGTGTATAACGTATCGTATAGAAGTTAGGGCCATTTGTAGTTTAATCAGTTTTTAATTTGGGACTCAAGAGTAGCATAGCTTTGAGCAATAGCTTAAATTGACAAGAGGCTCGTGTACTTTATTGTTACAAAATTTCAAGGTTTTATGACTCTCCAGTAAAAAGTAACAAGCATTTGTATGTTGCAGACTTTGATAGGTATAGGACGTACCGTATAGAAGTTAGGGCCATTTGAAGTTTTATCAGTGTTTGATTTGGGACTCAAGGGTAGCATAGCTTTGAGCGGTAGCTTAAATTGACAAGAGGCTCGAGCACTTTTTTGTTACAAAATTTCAAGGTTTTATGACGCTCCAGTAAAAAGTTACAAGCATTTGTATGTTGCAAACTTTGACAGGTGTCGGACGTATCGTATAGAATTTATGGCCATTTGAAGATTTATCAGTGTTTGATTTGAAACTCATGGGTAGCTTAGCTTTGAGCGATAGCTTAAATTGACAAGAGGCTCGAGTACTTTATTGTTTCAAAATTTCAAGGTTTTATGACGCTCCAGTAAAAAGTTACAAGCATTTGCATGTTGCAAACTTTGATAGGTGTAGGACGTACTGTATAGAAGTTAGGGCCATTTGAAGTTTTATCAGTGTATGATTTGGGACTCAAGGGTAGCATAGCTTTCAGCGATAGCTTAAATTGACAAGAGGCTCGACTACTTTATTGTTACAAAATTTCAAGGATTTATGACGCTCCAGTACAAAGTTACAAGCATTTGTATGTTGCAAACTTTGATAGGTGTAGGACGTACGGTATAGAAGTTAGGGCCATTTGAAGTTTTATCAGTGTTTGATTTGGGACTCAAGGGTAGCATAGCTTTGAGCGATAGCTTAAATTGACAAGAGGCTAGAGTACTTTATTGTCAGAAAATTGCAAGGTTTTATGACGCTCCAGAAAAAGTTATAAGCATTTGTACGTTGCAGACTTTGATAAGAGTAGCATGTAACGTATAGAAGTTAATGCCATTTGAAGTTTTATCAGTGTGTGATTTGTGACTCAAGGGTAGCTTAGCTTTGAGCGATAACTTAAATTGACAAGAGGCTCGAGTACTTTATTGTTACAAAATTTCAAGGTTTTATGACGCTCCAGTAAAAAGTTGTATGTTGCAAACTTTGATAGGTATAGGACGTACCGTATAGAAGTTAGGGCCATTTGAAGTTTTATCAGTGTTTGATTTGGGACTCAAGGGTAGCATAGCTTTGAGCGATAGCTTAAATTCACAAAAGGCTCGAGTACTTTATTGTTACAAAATTTCAAGGTTTTATGACGCTCCAGTAAAAAGTTACAAGCATTTGTATGTTGCAAACTTTGATAGGTGTAGGACGTACCGTATAGAAGTTAGGGCCATTTGAAGTTTTATCAGTGTTTGATTTGGGACTCAAGGGTAGCATAGCTTTGAGCGGTAGCTTAAATTGACAAGAGGCTCGAGCACTTTTTTGTTACAAAATTTCAAGATTTTATGACGCTCCAGTAAAAAGTTACAAGCATTTGTATGTTGCAAACTTTGACAGGTGTCGGACGTATCGTATAGAAGTTAGGGCCATTAGAAGTTTTATCAGTGTTTGATTTGGTTCTCAAGGGTAGTATAGCTTTGACCGATAGCTTAAATTGACAAGAGGCTCGAGTACTTTATTGTTACAAAATGTCAAGGTTTTATGACGCTCCAGTAAAAAGTTACAAGCATTTGTATGTTGCAAACTTTGATAGGTGTAGGACGTACCGTATAGAAGTTAAGGCCATTTGAAGTTTTATCAGTGTTTGATTTGGGACTCAAGGGTAGCATAGCATTGAGCGATAGCTTAAATTGACAAGAGGCTCGAGTACTTTATTGTTACAAAATTTCAAGATTTTATGCCGCTCCAGTAAAAAGTTACAAGCATTTGTATGTTGCAAACTTTGATAGGTGTATAACGTATCGTATAGAAGTTAGGGCCATTTGTAGTTTTATCAGTTTTTGATTTGGGACTCAAGAGTAGCATAGCTTTGAGCAATAGCTTAAATTGACAAGAGGCTCGAGTACTTTATTGTTACAAAATTTCAAGGTTTTATGACGCTCCAGTAAAAAGTTACAAGCATTTGTATGTTGCAAACTTTGATAGGTGTAGGACGTACCGTATGGAAGTTAGGGCCATTTGAAGTTTTATCAGTGTTTGATTTGGGACTCAAGGGTTGCATAGCTTAAATTGACAAGAGGCTCGAGTACTTTATTGTTACAAAATGTCAAGGTTTTATGACGCTCCAGTAAAAAGTTACAAGCATTTGTATGTTGGAAACTTTGATAGGTGTAGGACGTACCGTATGGAAGTTAGGGCCATTTGAAGTTTTATCAGTGTTTGATTTGGGACTCAAGGGTTGCATAGCTTAAATTGACAAGAGGCTCGAGTACTTTATTGTTACAAAATGTCAAGGTTTTATGACGCTCCAGTAAAAAGTTACAAGCATTTGTATGTTGCAAACTTTGATAGGTGTAGGACGTACCGTATAGAAGTTAAGGCCATTTGAAGTTTTATCAGTGTTTGATTTGGGGCTCAAGGGTAGCATAGCATTGAGCGATAGCTTAAATTGACAAGAGGCTCGAGTACTTTATTGTTACAAAATTTCAAGATTTTATGACGCTCCAGTAAAAAGTTACAAGCATTTGTATGTTGCAAACTTTGATAGGTGTATAACGTATCGTATAGAAGTTAGGGCCATTTGTAGTTTTATCAGTTTTTGATATGGGACTCAAGAGTAGCATAGCTTTGAGCAATAGCTTAAATTGACAAGAGGCTCGTGTACTTTATTGTTACAAAATTTCAAGGTTTTATGACTCTCCAGTAAAAAGTAACAAGCATTTGTATGTTGCAAACTTTGATAGGTATAGGACGTACCGTATAGAAGTTAGCGCCATTTGAAGTTTTATCAGTGTTTGATTTGGGACTCAAGGGTAGCATAGCTTTGAGCGGTAGCTTAAATTGACAAGAGGCTCGAGTACTTTATTGTTACAAAATTTCCAGGTTTTATGACGCTCCAGTGAAAAGTTACAAGCATTTGTATGTTGCAAACTTTGACAGGTGTTGGACGTACCGTATAGAACTTAGGGCCATTTAAAGTTTTATCAGTGTTTGATTCGGGACTCAAGGGTAGCATAGCTTTGAGCTATAGCTTAAATTGACAAGAGGCTCGAGTACTTTATTGTTACAAAATTTCATGGTTTTATGACGCTCCAGTAAAAAGTTACAAGCATTTGTATGTTGCAAACTTTGATAGGTGTAGGACGTACCGTATAGAAGTTAGGGCCATTTGAAGTTTTATCAGTGTTTGATTTGGGACTCAAGGGTAGCATAGCTTTGAGCGGTAGCTTAAATTGACAAGAGGCTCGAGCACTTTTTTGTTACAAAATTTCAAGATTTTATGACGCTCCAGTAAAAAGTTACAAGCATTTGTATGTTGCAAACTTTGACAGGTGTCGGACGTATCGTATAGAAGTTAGGGCCATTAGAAGTTTTATCAGTGTTTGATTTGGTTCTCAAGGGTAGTATAGCTTTGACCGATAGCTTAAATTGACAAGAGGCTCGAGTACTTTATTGTTACAAAATTTCAAGGTTTTAAGACGCTCCAGTAAAAAGTTACAAGCATTTGTATGTTGCAAACTTTGACAGGTGTCGGACGTACCGTATAGAACTTAGGGCCATTTAAAGTTTTATCAGTGTTTGATTCGGGACTCAAGGGTAGCATAGCTTTGAGCTATAGCTTAAATTGACAAGAGGCTCGAGTACTTTATTGTTACAAAATTTCAAGGTTTTATGACGCTCCAGTAAAAAGTTACAAGCATTTGTATGTTGCAAACTTTGATAGGTGTAGGACGTACCGTATAGAAGTTAGGGCCATTTGAAGTTTTATCAGTGTTTGATTTGGGACTCAAGGGTAGCATAGCTTTGAGCGATAGCTTAAATTGACAAGAGGCTCGAGTACTTTATTGTTACAAAATGTCAAGGTTTTATGACGCTCCAGTAAAAAGTTACAAGCATTTGTATGTTGCAAACTTTGATAGGTGTAGGACGTACCGTATAGAAGTTAAGGCCATTTGAAGTTTTATCAGTGTTTGATTTGGGACTCAAGGGTAGCATAGCATTGAGCGATAGCTTAAATTGACAAGAGGCTCGAGTACTTTATTGTTACAAAATTTCAAGATTTTATGACGCTCCAGTAAAAAGTTACAAGCATTTGTATGTTGCAAACTTTGATAGGTGTATAACGTATCGTATAGAAGTTAGGGCCATTTGTAGTTTTATCAGTTTTTGATATGGGACTCAAGAGTAGCATAGCTTTGAGCAATAGCTTAAATTGACAAGAGGCTCGTGTACTTTATTGTTACAAAATTTCAAGGTTTTATGACTCTCCAGTAAAAAGTAACAAGCATTTGTATGTTGCAAACTTTGATAGGTATAGGACGTACCGTATAGAAGTTAGCGCCATTTGAAGTTTTTTCAGTGTTTGATTTGGGACTCAAGGGTAGCATAGCTTTGAGCGGTAGCTTAAATTGACAAGAGGCTCGAGTACTTTATTGTTACAAAATTTCCAGGTTTTATGACGCTCCAGTGAAAAGTTACAAGCATTTGTATGTTGCAAACTTTGACAGGTGTTGGACGTACCGTATAGAACTTAGGGCCATTTAAAGTTTTATCAGTGTTTGATTCGGGACTCAAGGGTAGCATAGCTTTGAGCTATAGCTTAAATTGACAAGAGGCTCGAGTACTTTATTGTTACAAAATTTCATGGTTTTATGACGCTCCAGTAAAAAGATACAAGCATTTGTATGTTGCAAACTTTGATAGGTGTAGGACGTACCGTATAGAAGTTAGGGCCATTTGAAGTTTTATCAGTGTTTGATTTGGGACTCAAGGGTAGCATAGCTTTGAGCGGTAGCTTAAATTGACAAGAGGCTCGAGCACTTTTTTGTTACAAAATTTCAAGATTTTATGACGCTCCAGTAAAAAGTTACAAGCATTTGTATGTTGCAAACTTTGACAGGTGTCGGACGTATCGTATAGAAGTTAGGGCCATTAGAAGTTTTATCAGTGTTTGATTTGGTTCTCAAGGGTAGTATAGCTTTGACCGATAGCTTAAATTGACAAGAGGCTCGAGTACTTTATTGTTACAAAATTTCAAGGTTTTAAGACGCTCCAGTAAAAAGTTACAAGCATTTGTATGTTGCAAACTTTGACAGGTGTCGGACGTACCGTATAGAACTTAGGGCCATTTAAAGTTTTATCAGTGTTTGATTCGGGACTCAAGGGTAGCATAGCTTTGAGCTATAGCTTAAATTGACAAGAGGCTCGAGTACTTTATTGTTACAAAATTTCAAGGTTTTATGACGCTCCAGTAAAAAGTTACAAGCATTTGTATGTTGCAAACTTTGATAGGTGTAGGACGTACCGTATAGAAGTTAGGGCCATTTGAAGTTTTATCAGTGTTTGATTTGGGACTCAAGGGTAGCATAGCTTTGAGCGATAGCTTAAATTGACAAGAGGCTCGAGTACTTTATTGTTACAAAATGTCAAGGTTTTATGACGCTCCAGTAAAAAGTTACAAGCATTTGTATGTTGCAAACTTTGATAGGTGTAGGACGTACCGTATAGAAGTTAAGGCCATTTGAAGTTTTATCAGTGTTTGATTTGGGACTCAAGGGTAGCATAGCATTGAGCGATAGCTTAAATTGACAAGAGGCTCGAGTACTTTATTGTTACAAAATTTCAAGATTTTATGCCGCTCCAGTAAAAAGTTACAAGCATTTGTATGTTGCAAACTTTGATAGGTGTATAACGTATCGTATAGAAGTTAGGGCCATTTGTAGTTTTATCAGTTTTTGATTTGGGACTCAAGAGTAGCATAGCTTTGAGCAATAGCTTAAATTGACAAGAGGCTCGAGTACTTTATTGTTACAAAATTTCAAGGTTTTATGACGCTCCAGTAAAAAGTTACAAGCATTTGTATGTTGCAAACTTTGATAGGTGTAGGACGTACCGTATAGAAGTTAGGGCCATTTGAAGTTTTATCAGTGTTTGATTTGGGACGCAAGGGTAGCATAGCTTTGAGCGATAGCTGAAATTGACAAGAGGCTCCAGTACTTTATTGTTACAAAATTTCAAGGTTTTATGACGCTCCAGTAAAAAGTTACAAGCATTTGTATGTTGGAAACTTTGATAGGTGTAGGACGTACCGTATGGAAGTTAGGGCCATTTGAAGTTTTATCAGTGTTTGATTTGGGACTCAAGGGTTGCATAGCTTAAATTGACAAGAGGCTCGAGTACTTTATTGTTACAAAATGTCAAGGTTTTATGACGCTCCAGTAAAAAGTTACAAGCATTTGTATGTTGCAAACTTTGATAGGTGTAGGACGTACCGTATAGAAGTTAAGGCCATTTGAAGTTTTATCAGTGTTTGATTTGGGACTCAAGGGTAGCATAGCATTGAGCGATAGCTTAAATTGACAAGAGGCTCGAGTACTTTATTGTTACAAAATTTCAAGATTTTATGACGCTCCAGTAAAAAGTTACAAGCATTTGTATGTTGCAAACTTTGATAGGTGTATAACGTATCGTATAGAAGTTAGGGCCATTTGTAGTTTTATCAGTTTTTGATATGGGACTCAAGAGTAGCATAGCTTTGAGCAATAGCTTAAATTGACAAGAGGCTCGTGTACTTTATTGTTACAAAATTTCAAGGTTTTATGACTCTCCAGTAAAAAGTAACAAGCATTTGTATGTTGCAAACTTTGATAGGTATAGGACGTACCGTATAGAAGTTAGCGCCATTTGAAGTTTTATCAGTGTTTGATTTGGGACTCAAGGGTAGCATAGCTTTGAGCGGTAGCTTAAATTGACAAGAGGCTCGAGTACTTTATTGTTACAAAATTTCCAGGTTTTATGACGCTCCAGTGAAAAGTTACAAGCATTTGTATGTTGCAAACTTTGACAGGTGTTGGACGTACCGTATAGAACTTAGGGCCATTTAAAGTTTTATCAGTGTTTGATTCGGGACTCAAGGGTAGCATAGCTTTGAGCTATAGCTTAAATTGACAAGAGGCTCGAGTACTTTATTGTTACAAAATTTCATGGTTTTATGACGCTCCAGTAAAAAGTTACAAGCATTTGTATGTTGCAAACTTTGATAGGTGTAGGACGTACCGTATAGAAGTTAGGGCCATTTGAAGTTTTATCAGTGTTTGATTTGGGACTCAAGGGTAGCATAGCTTTGAGCGGTAGCTTAAATTGACAAGAGGCTCGAGCACTTTTTTGTTACAAAATTTCAAGATTTTATGACGCTCCAGTAAAAAGTTACAAGCATTTGTATGTTGCAAACTTTGACAGGTGTCGGACGTATCGTATAGAAGTTAGGGCCATTAGAAGTTTTATCAGTGTTTGATTTGGTTCTCAAGGGTAGTATAGCTTTGACCGATAGCTTAAATTGACAAGAGGCTCGAGTACTTTATTGTTACAAAATTTCAAGGTTTTAAGACGCTCCAGTAAAAAGTTACAAGCATTTGTATGTTGCAAACTTTGACAGGTGTCGGACGTACCGTATAGAACTTAGGGCCATTTAAAGTTTTATCAGTGTTTGATTCGGGACTCAAGGGTAGCATAGCTTTGAGCTATAGCTTAAATTGACAAGAGGCTCGAGTACTTCATTGTTACAAAATTTCAAGGTTTTATGACGCTCCAGTAAAAAGTTACAAGCATTTGTATGTTGCAAACTTTGATAGGTGTAGGACGTACCGTATAGAAGTTAGGGCCATTTGAAGTTTTATCAGTGTTTGATTTGGGACTCAAGGGTAGCATAGCTTTGAGCGATAGCTTAAATTGACAAGAGGCTCGAGTACTTTATTGTTACAAAATGTCAAGGTTTTATGACGCTCCAGTAAAAAGTTACAAGCATTTGTATGTTGCAAACTTTGATAGGTGTAGGACGTACCGTATAGAAGTTAAGGCCATTTGAAGTTTTATCAGTGTTTGATTTGGGACTCAAGGGTAGCATAGCATTGAGCGATAGCTTAAATTGACAAGAGGCTCGAGTACTTTATTGTTACAAAATTTCAAGATTTTATGCCGCTCCAGTAAAAAGTTACAAGCATTTGTATGTTGCAAACTTTGATAGGTGTATAACGTATCGTATAGAAGTTAGGGCCATTTGTAGTTTTATCAGTTTTTGATTTGGGACTCAAGAGTAGCATAGCTTTGAGCAATAGCTTAAATTGACAAGAGGCTCGAGTACTTTATTGTTACAAAATTTCAAGGTTTTATGACGCTCCAGTAAAAAGTTACAAGCATTTGTATGTTGCAAACTTTGATAGGTGTAGGACGTACCGTATAGAAGTTAGGGCCATTTGAAGTTTTATCAGTGTTTGATTTGGGACGCAAGGGTAGCATAGCTTTGAGCGATAGCTGAAATTGACAAGAGGCTCCAGTACTTTATTGTTACAAAATTTCAAGGTTTTATGACGCTCCAGTAAAAAGTTACAAGCATTTGTATGTTGGAAACTTTGATAGGTGTAGGACGTACCGTATGGAAGTTAGGGCCATTTGAAGTTTTATCAGTGTTTGATTTGGGACTCAAGGGTTGCATAGCTTAAATTGACAAGAGGCTCGAGTACTTTATTGTTACAAAATGTCAAGGTTTTATGACGCTCCAGTAAAAAGTTACAAGCATTTGTATGTTGCAAACTTTGATAGGTGTAGGACGTACCGTATAGAAGTTAAGGCCATTTGAAGTTTTATCAGTGTTTGATTTGGGACTCAAGGGTAGCATAGCATTGAGCGATAGCTTAAATTGACAAGAGGCTCGAGTACTTTATTGTTACAAAATTTCCAGGTTTTATGACGCTCCAGTGAAAAGTTACAAGCATTTGTATGTTGCAAACTTTGACAGGTGTCGGACGTACCGTATAGAACTTAGGGCCATTTAAAGTTTTATCAGTGTTTGATTCGGGACTCAAGGGTAGCATAGCTTTGAGCTATAGCTTAAATTGACAAGAGGCTCGAGTACTTTATTGTTACAAAATTTCATGGTTTTATGACGCTCCAGTAAAAAGTTACAAGCATTTGTATGTTGCAAACTTTGATAGGTGTAGGACGTACCGTATAGAAGTTAGGGCCATTTGAAGTTTTATCAGTGTTTGATTTGGGACTCAAGGGTAGCATAGCTTTGAGCGGTAGCTTAAATTGACAAGAGGCTCGAGCACTTTTTTGTTACAAAATTACAAGATTTTATGACGCTCCAGTAAAAAGTTACAAGCATTTGTATGTTGCAAACTTTGACAGGTGTCGGACGTATCGTATTGAAGTTAGGGCCATTAGAAGTTTTATCAGTGTTTGATTTGGTTCTCAAGGGTAGTATAGCTTTGACCGATAGCTTAAATTGACAAGAGGCTCGAGTACTTTATTGTTACAAAATTTCCAGGTTTTATGACGCTCCAGTGAAAAGTTACAAGCATTTGTATGTTGCAAACTTTGACAGGTGTCGGACGTACCGTATAGAACTTAGGGCCATTTAAAGTTTTATCAGTGTTTGATTCGGGACTCAAGGGTAGCATAGCTTTGAGCTATAGCTTAAATTGACAAGAGGCTCGAGTACTTTATTGTTACAAAATTTCATGGTTTTATGACGCTCCAGTAAAAAGTTACAAGCATTTGTATGTTGCAAACTTTGATAGGTGTAGGACGTACCGTATAGAACTTAGGGCCATTTAAAGTTTTATCAGTGTTTGATTCGGGACTCAAGGGTAGCATAGCTTTGAGCTATAGCTTAAATTAACAAGAGGCTCGAGTACTTTATTGTTACAAAATTTCAAGGTTTTATGACGCTCCAGTAAAAAGTTACAAGCATTTGTATGTTGCAAACTTTGATAGGTGTAGGACGTACCGTATAGAAGTTAGGGCCATTTGAAGTTTTATCAGTGTTTGATTTGGGACTCAAGGGTAGCATAGCTTTGAGCGATAGCTTAAATTGACAAGAGGCTCGAGTACTTTATTGTTACAAAATTTCAAGGTTTTATGACGCTCCAGTAAAAAGTTACAAGCATTTGTATGTTGCAAACTTTGATAGGTGTAGGACGTACCGTATAGAAGTTAGGGCCATTTGAAGTTTTATCAGTGTTTGATTTGGGACGCAAGGGTAGCATAGCTTTGAGCGATAGCTGAAATTGACAACAGGCTCGAGTACTTTATTGTTACAAAATTTCAAGGTTTTATGACGCTCCAGTAAAAAGTTACAAGCATTTGTATGTTGGAAACTTTGATAGGTGTAGGACGTACCGTATAGAACTTAGGGCCATTTAAAGTTTTATCAGTGTTTGATTCGGGACTCAAGGGTAGCATAGCTTTGAGCTATAGCTTAAATTGACAAGAGGCTCGAGTACTTTATTGTTACAAAATTTCATGGTTTTATGACGCTCCAGTAAAAAGTTACAAGCATTTGTATGTTGCAAACTTTGATAGGTGTAGGACGTACCGTATAGAAGTTAGGGCCATTTGAAGTTTTATCAGTGTTTGATTTGGGACTCAAGGGTAGCATAGCTTTGAGCGATAGCTGAAATTGACAAGAGGCTCGAGTACTTTATTGTTACAAAATTTCAAGGTTTTATGACGCTCCAGTAAAAAGTTACAAGCATTTGTATGTTGGAAACTTTGATAGGTGTAGGACGTACCGTATGGAAGTTAGGGCCATTTGAAGTTTTATCAGTGTTTGATTTGGGACTCAAGGGTTGCATAGCTTAAATTGACAAGAGGCTCGAGTACTTTATTGTTACAAAATGTCAAGGTTTTATGACGCTCCAGTAAAAAGTTACAAGCATTTGTATGTTGCAAACTTTGATAGGTGTAGGACGTACCGTATAGAAGTTAAGGCCATTTGAAGTTTTATCAGTGTTTGATTTGGGACTCAAGGGTAGCATAGCATTGAGAGAAAGCTTAAATTGACAAGAGGCTCGAGTACTTTATTGTTACAAAATTTCAAGATTTTATGACGCTCCAGTAAAAAGTTACAAGCATTTGTATGTTGCAAACTTTGATAGGTGTAAAACGTATCGTATAGAAGTTAGGGCCATTTGTAGTTTTATCAGTTTTTGATTTGGAACTCAAGAGTAGCATAGCTTTGAGCAATAGCTTAAATTGACAAGAGGCTCGTGTACTTTATTGTTACAAAATTTCAAGGTTTTATGACTCTCCAGTAAAAAGTAACAAGCATTTGTATGTTGCAAACTTTGATAGGTATAGGACGTACCGTATAGAAGTTAGGGCCATTTGAAGTTTTATCAGTGTTTGATTTGGGACTCAAGGGTAGCATAGCTTTGAGCGGTAGCTTAAATTGACAAGAGGCTCGAGTACTTTATTGTTACAAAATTTCAAGGTTTTATGACGCTATAGTAAAAAGTTACAAGCATTTGTATATTGCAAACTTTGACAGGTGTCGGACGTACCGTATAGAAGTTAGGGCCATTAGAAGTTTTATCAGTGTTTGATTTGGTTCTCAAGGGTAGTATAGCTTTGAGCGATAGCTTAAATTGACAAGAGGCTCGAGTACTTTATTGTTACAAAATTTCAAGGTTTTATGACTCTCCAGTAAAAAGTAACAAGCATTTGTAAGTTGCAAACTTTGATAGGTATAGGACGTACCGTATAGAAATTAGGGCCATTTGAAGTTTTATCAGTGTTTGATTTGGGACTCAAGGGTAGCATAGCTTTGAGCGGTAGCTTAAATTGACAAGAGGCTCGAGTACTTTATTGTTACAAAATTTCAAGGTTTTATGACGCTATAGTAAAAAGTTACAAGCATTTGTATGTTGCAAACTTTGACAGGTGTCGGACGTACCGTATAGAAGTTAGGGCCATTAGAAGTTTTATCAGTGTTTGATTTGGTTCTCAAGGGTAGTATAGCTTTGAGCGATAGCTTAAATTGACAAGAGGCTCGCGTACTTTATTGTTACAAAATTTCAAGATTTTATGACGCTCCAGTAAAAAGTTACATTCATTTGTATGTTGCAAACTTTGATAGGTGTAGGACGTACCGTATAGAACTTAGGGCCATTTGAAGTTTTATCAGTGTTTGATTCGGGACTCAAGGGTAGTATAGCTTTGAGCTATAGCTTAAATTGACAAGAGGCTCGAGTACTTTATTGTTGCAAAATTTCAAGGTTTTATGACGGTCCAGTAAAAAGTTACAAGCATTTGTATGTTGCAAACTTTGATAGGTGTAGGACGTACCGTATAGAAGTTATGGCCATTTGAAGTTTTATCAGTGTTTGATTTGGGACTCAAGGGTAGCATAGCTTTGAGCGATAACTTAAATTGACAAGAGGCTCGAGTACTTTATTGTTACAAAATTTCAAGGTTTTATGACGCTCCAGTAAAAAGTTACATGCATTTGTATGTTGCAAACTTTGATAGGTGTAGGACGTACCGTATAGAAGTTAGGGCCATTTGAAGTTTTATCAGTGTTTGATTTGGGACTCAAGGGTAGCATAGCTTTGAGCGATAGCTTAAATTGACAAGAGGCTCGTGTACTTTATTGTTACAAAATTTCAAGGTTTTATGACGCTCCAGTAAAAAGTTACATGCATTTGTATGTTGCAAACTTTGATAGGTGTAGGACGTACCGTATAGAAGTTAGGGCCATTTGAAATTTTATCAGTGTTTGATTTGGGACTCAAGGGTAGCTTAGCTTTAAGCGATAGCTTAAATTGACAAGAGGCTCGAGTACTTTATTGTTACAAAATTTCAAGGTTTTATGACGCTATAGTAAAAAGTTACAAGCATTTGTATGTTGCAAACTTTGACAGGTGTCGGACGTACCGTATAGAAGTTAGGGCCATTAGAAGTTTTATCAGTGTTTGATTTGGTTCTCAAGGGTAGTATAGCTTTGAGCGATAGCTTAAATTGACAAGAGGCTCGCGTACTTTATTGTTACAAAATTTCAAGATTTTATGACGCTCCAGTAAAAAGTTACATGCATTTGTATGTTGCAAACTTTGATAGGTGTAGGACGTACCGTATAGAACTTAGGGCCATTTGAAGTTTTATCAGTGTTTGATTCGGGACTCAAGGGTAGTATAGCTTTGAGCTATAGTTTAAATTGACAAGAGGCTCGAGTACTTTATTGTTGCAAAATTTCAAGGTTTTATGACGGTCCAGTAAAAAGTTACAAGCATTTGTATGTTGCAAACTTTGATAGGTGTAGGACGTACCGTATAGAAGTTATGGCCATTTGAAGTTTTATCAGTGTTTGATTTGGGAATCAAGGGTAGCATAGCTTTGAGCGATAACTTAAATTGACAAGAGGCTCGAGTACTTTATTGTTACAAAATTTCAAGGTTTTATGACGCTCCAGTAAAAAGTTACATGCATTTGTATGTTGCAAACTTTGATAGGTGTAGGACGTACCGTATAGAAGTTAGGGCCATTTGAAGTTTTATCAGTGTTTGATTTGGGACTCAAGGGTAGCATAGCTTTGAGCGATAGCTTAAATTGACAAGAGGTTCGAATACTTTATTGTTACAAAATGTCAAGGTTTTATGACGCTCCAGTAAAAAGTTACAAGCATTTGTATATTGCAAACTTTGATAGGTGTAGGATGTACCGTATAGAAGTTAGGGTCATTTGAAGTTTTATCAGTGTTTGATTTGGGACTCAAGTGTAGCATAGCTTTGAGCGATAGCTTAAATTGACAAGAGGCTCGAGTACTTTATTGTTACCAAATTTCAAGATTTTATGACGCTCCAGTAAAAAGTTACAAGCATTTGTATGTTGCAAACTTTGATAGGTGTATAACGTATCGTATAGAAGTTAGGGCCATTTGTAGTTTTATCAGTTTTTGATTTGGGACTCAAGAGTAGCATAGCTTTGAGCAATAGCTTAAATTGACAAGAGGCTCGTGTACTTTATTGTTACAAAATTTCAAGGTTTTATGACTCTCCAGTAAAAAGTAACAAGCATTTGTATGTTGCAAACTTTGATAGGTATAGGACGTACCGTGTAGAAGTTAGGGCCATTTGAAGTTTTATCAGTGTTTGATTTGGGACTCAAGGGTAGCATAGCTTTGAGCGGTAGCTTAAATTGACAAGAGGCTCGAGCACTTTTTTGTTACAAAATTTCAAGGTTTTATGACGCTCCAGTAAAAAGTTACAAGCATTTGTAAGATGCAAACTTTGGTAGGTGTAGGACGTACCGTATAGAATTTAGGGCCATTTGAAGTTTTATCAGTGTTTGATTTGGGAGTCAAGGGTAGCTTAGCTTTGAGCGATAGCTTAAATTGACAAGAGGCTCGAGTACTTTATTGTTACAAAATGTCAAGGTTTTATGACGCTCCAGTAAAAAGTTACAAGCATTTGTATATTGCAAACTTTGATAGGTGTAGGACGTACCGTATAGAAGTTAGGGTCATTTGAAGTTTCATCAGTGTTTGATTTGGGACTCAAGGGTGGCATAGCTCTGAGCGATAGCTTAAATTGACAAGAGGCTCGAGTACTTTATTGTTACAAAATTTCAAGATTTTATGACGCTCCAGTAAAAAGTTACAAGCATTTGTATGTTGCAAACTTTGATAGGTGTATAACGTATCGTATAGAAGTTAGGGCCATTTGAAGTTTTATCAGCGTTTGATTTGGGACTCAAGGGTAGCATAGCTTTGAGCGATAACTTAAATTGACAAGAGGCTCGAGTACTTTATTGTTACAAAATTTCAAGGTTTTATGACGCTCCAGTAAAAAGTTACAAGCATTTGTATGTTGCAATCTTTGATAGGTGCAGGACGTACCGTATAGAAGTTAGGGCCATTTGAAGTTTTACCAGTGTTTGATTTGGGACTCAAGGGTACCATAGCTTTGAGCCATAGCTTAAATTGACAAGAGGCTCGAGTACTTTATTGTTACAAAATTTCAAGGTTTTATGACGCTCATGTAAAAAGTTACAAGCATTTGTATGTTGCAAACTTTGATAAGCGTAGGACGTACCGTATAGAAGTTAGGGCCATTTGAAGTTTTATCAGTGTTTGATTTGGGACGCAAGGGTAGCATATCTTTGAGCGATAGCTTAAATTGACAAGAGGCTCAAGTACTTTATTGTTACAAAATTTCAAGTTTTTATGACGCTCCAGTAAAAAGTTACATGCATTTGTATGTTCCAAACATTGATATTTGTAGGACGTACCGTATATAAGTTTGGGCCATTTGAAGTTTTATCAGTGTTTGATTTGTGACTCAAGGGTAGCATAGCTTTGAGCGATAGCTTAAATTGACAAGAGGCTCGAGTACTTTATTGTTACAAAATTTCAAGGTTTTATGACGCTCCAGTAAAAAGTTACAAGAATTTGTATGTTGCAAACTTTGAAAGGTGTAGGACGTACAGTACAGAAGTTAGGGCCATTTGAAGTTTTATCAGTGTTTGATTTGGGACTCAAGGGTAGCATAGCTTGAGCGATAGCTTAAATTGACAAGAGGCTCGAGAACTTTATTGTAACAAAATTTCAAGGTTTTATGACGCTCCAGTAAAAAGTTACAAGCATTTGTATGTCGCAAACTTTGATAGGTGTAGGGCGTACCGTATAGAAGTTAGGGCCATTTGAAGTTTTATCAGCGTTTGATCTGGGACTCAAGGGTAGCAAAGCTTTGAGCGATAGCTTAAATTGACAAGAGGCTAGAGTACTTTATTGTCACAAAATTTCAGGGTTTTATGACGCTCCAGTAAAAAGTTATAAGCATTTGTATATTGCAGACTTTGATAAGTGTAGGACGTACCGTATAGAAGTTAGGGCCATTTGAAGTTTTATCAGTGTTTGATTTGCGACTCAAGGGTAGCATAGCTTTGAGCGATAGCTTAAATTGACAAGAGGCTCGAGTACTTTATTGTTACAAAATTTCAAGGTTTTATGACGCTCCAGTAAAAAGTTACAAGCATTTGTATGTTGCAAACTTTGATACGTGTAGGACGTACCGTATAGAAGTTAGGGCCATTTGAAGTTTTATCAGTGTTTGATTTGGGACTCAAGGGTAGCATAGCTTTGAGCGATAGCTTAAATTGACAAGAGGCTCAAGTATTTTTTTGTTACAAAATTTCAAGGTTTTATGACGCTCCAGTAAAAAGTTACAAGCATTTGCATGTTGGAAACTTTGATAGGTGTAGGACGTACCGTATAGAAGTTAGGGCCATTTGAAGTTTTATCAGTGTTTGATTTGGGACTCAAGGGTAGCATAGCTGTATTAAATGCAATCATGCGTTTGAGTTTTCGCACATGGCGAAAATAGGTTCAGCAAGTATTTTAAAGTTTAGTTCGTTTCTGACGATGGAGCTGTGCGGTTGTGCCAAAGGGGCAGTGCGTGAGAGCACAAGGAGCAGTGCGGTGCAATCTATGTGCAGGGAGCTGAGCCAGGAGAACGGTGCAGAGCAGGGGATCTTAGAGCAGGAGCCTATACAGAGCCTATACACAGGAGCAAGTATGAGCGGTGCCACAGGTATTCGAGAGCATAGTCACGTTTAGATTATATAAGCTGACAATATTTATGTTCACTTTGCATTATACATTATATACTCGTATATACATAATCGTACCAATTTACATATACATACTCGTATGCAGGTCCGTTGATGCATATGAGAGCAATTGAGCTATACGCGCTAGAGCTTGTGCATATTCACTAATTGTATATACATATATACATGTATCGCATACATGCCGATTTATTGCTGAGCTACATATGTATGTGCATAATTATAACAGCAATAAAAAGTGGTTTTTCGTATGATTTTCCACTTAAAACAATTGTGTTTTTATTTAAGTCGGATTGCAGTAAGTATTGCCATAGTTTCATTGTCGATTCGATACAATACCTTTGAGCGATAGCTTAAATTAACAAGAGGCTCGACTACTTTATTGTTACAAAATTTCAAGGTTTTATGATGCTCCAGTAAAAAGTTACAAGCATTTGTATGTTGCAAACTTTGATAGGTGCAGGACGTACCGTATATAAGTTAGGGCCATTTGAAGTTTTATCATTGTTTGATCTGGGACTCAAGGGTAGCATAGCTTTGAGCGATAGTTTAAATTGACAAGAGGCTAGAGTACTTTATTGTTACAAAATTTCAAGGTTTTATGACGTTCCAGTAAAAAGTTATAAGCATTTGTTCGTTGCAGACTTTGATAGGTGTAGGATGTACCGTATAGAAGTTAGGGCCATTTGAAGTTTTATCAGTGTTTGATTTGGGACTCAAGGGTAGCATAGCTTTGAGCGATAGCTTAAATTGACAAGAGGTTCGAGTACTTTATTGTTACAAAATGTCAAGGTTTTATGACGCTCCAGTAAAAAGTTACAAGCATTTGTATATTGCAAACTTTGATAGGTGTAGGATGTACCGTATAGAAGTTAGGGTCATTTGAAGTTTTATCAGTGTTTGATTTGGGACTCAAGTGTAGCATAGCTTTGAGCGATAGCTTAAATTGACAAGAGGCTCGAGTACTTTATTGTTACCAAATTTCAAGATTTTATGACGCTCCAGTAAAAAGTTACAAGCATTTGTATGTTGCAAACTTTGATAGGTGTATAACGTATCGTATAGAAGTTAGGGCCATTTGTAGTTTTATCAGTTTTTGATTTGGGACTCAAGAGTAGCATAGCTTTGAGCAATAGCTTAAATTGACAAGAGGCTCGTGTACTTTATTGTTACAAAATTTCAAGGTTTTATGACTCTCCAGTAAAAAGTAACAAGCATTTGTATGTTGCAAACTTTGATAGGTATAGGACGTACCGTGTAGAAGTTAGGGCCATTTGAAGTTTTATCAGTGTTTGATTTGGGACTCAAGGGTAGCATAGCTTTGAGCGGTAGCTTAAATTGACAAGAGGCTCGAGCACTTTTTTGTTACAAAATTTCAAGGTTTTATGACGCTCCAGTAAAAAGTTACAAGCATTTGTAAGATGCAAACTTTGGTAGGTGTAGGACGTACCGTATAGAATTTAGGGCCATTTGAAGTTTTATCAGTGTTTGATTTGGGAGTCAAGGGTAGCTTAGCTTTGAGCGATAGCTTAAATTGACAAGAGGCTCGAGTACTTTATTGTTACAAAATGTCAAGGTTTTATGACGCTCCAGTAAAAAGTTACAAGCATTTGTATATTGCAAACTTTGATAGGTGTAGGACGTACCGTATAGAAGTTAGGGTCATTTGAAGTTTCATCAGTGTTTGATTTGGGACTCAAGGGTGGCATAGCTCTGAGCGTTAGCTTAAATTGACAAGAGGCTCGAGTACTTTATTGTTACAAAATTTCAAGATTTTATGACGCTCCAGTAAAAAGTTACAAGCATTTGTATGTTGCAAACTTTGATAGGTGTATAACGTATCGTATAGAAGTTAGGGCCATTTGAAGTTTTATCAGCGTTTGATTTGGGACTCAAGGGTAGCATAGCTTTGAGCGATAACTTAAATTGACAAGAGGCTCGAGTACTTTATTGTTACAAAATTTCAAGGTTTTATGACGCTCCAGTAAAAAGTTACAAGCATTTGTATGTTGCAATCTTTGATAGGTGCAGGACGTACCGTATAGAAGTTAGGGCCATTTGAAGTTTTATCAGTGTTTGATTTGGGACTCAAGGGTACCATAGCTTTGAGCCATAGCTTAAATTGACAAGAGGCTCGAGTACTTTATTGTTACAAAATTTCAAGGTTTTATGACGCTCATGTAAAAAGTTACAAGCATTTGTATGTTGCAAACTTTGATAAGCGTAGGACGTACCGTATAGAAGTTAGGGCCATTTGAAGTTTTATCAGTGTTTGATTTGGGACGCAAGGGTAGCATATCTTTGAGCGATAGCTTAAATTGACAAGAGGCTCAAGTACTTTATTGTTACAAAATTTCAAGTTTTTATGACGCTCCAGTAAAAAGTTACATGCATTTGTATGTTGCAAACATTGATATTTGTAGGACGTACCGTATATAAGTTTGGGCCATTTGAAGTTTTATCAGTGTTTGATTTGTGACTCAAGGGTAGCATAGCTTTGAGCGATAGCTTAAATTGACAAGAGGCTCGAGTACTTTATTGTTACAAAATTTCAAGGTTTTATGACGCTCCAGTAAAAAGTTACAAGAATTTGTATGTTGCAAACTTTGAAAGGTGTAGGACGTACAGTACAGAAGTTAGGGCCATTTGAAGTTTTATCAGTGTTTGATTTGGGACTCAAGGGTAGCATAGCTTGAGCGATAGCTTAAATTGACAAGAGGCTCGAGTACTTTATTGTAACAAAATTTCAAGGTTTTATGACGCTCCAGTAAAAAGTTACAAGCATTTGTATGTCGCAAACTTTGATAGGTGTAGGGCGTACAGTATAGAAGTTAGGGCCATTTGAAGTTTTATCAGCGTTTGATCTGGGACTCAAGGGTAGCAAAGCTTTGAGCGATAGCTTAAATTGACAAGAGGCTAGAGTACTTTATTGTCACAAAATTTCAGGGTTTTATGACGCTCCAGTAAAAAGTTATAAGCATTTGTATATTGCAGACTTTGATAAGTGTAGGACGTACCGTATAGAAGTTAGGGCCATTTGAAGTTTTATCAGTGTTTGATTTGCGACTCAAGGGTAGCATAGCTTTGAGCGATAGCTTAAATTGACAAGAGGCTCGAGTACTTTATTGTTACAAAATTTCAAGGTTTTATGACGCTCCAGTAAAAAGTTACAAGCATTTGTATGTTGCAAACTTTGATACGTGTAGGACGTACCGTATAGAAGTTAGGGCCATTTGAAGTTTTATCAGTGTTTGATTTGGGACTCAAGGGTAGCATAGCTTTGAGCGATAGTTTAAATTGACAAGAGGCTAGAGTACTTTATTGTTACAAAATTTCAAGGTTTTATGACGTTCCAGCAAAAAGTTATAAGCATTTGTTCGTTGCAGACTTTGATAGGTGTAGGATGTACCGTATAGAAGTTAGGGCCATTTGAAGTTTTATCAGTGTTTGATTTGGGACTCAAGGGTAGCATAGCTTTGAGCGATAGCTTAAATTGACAACAGGCTCGAGTACTTTATTGTTACAAAATCTTAAGGTTTTATGACGCTCCAGTAAAAAGTTACAAGCATTTGTATGTTGCAAACTTTGATAGGTGTAGGACGTACCGTATAGAAGTTAGGGACATTTGAAGTTTTATCAGTGTTTGATTTGGGACTCAAGGGTACCATAGCTTTGAGCGATAGCTTAAATTCACAAGAGGCTCGAGTACTTTATTGTTACAAAATTTCAAGGTTTTATGACGCTCCAGTAAAAAGTTACAAGCATTTGTATGTTGCAAACTTTGATAAGTGTAGGACGTACCGTATAGAAGTTAGGGCTATTTGAAGTTTTATAAGTGTTCAATTTGGGACTCAAGGGTAGCATAGCTTTGAGCGAAAGCTTAAATTGACAAGAGGCTCGAGTACTTTATTGTTACAAAATTTCAAGGTTTTATGACGCTCCAGTAAAAAGTTACAAGCATTTGAATGTTGCAAACTTTGATAGGTGTAGGACGTACCGTATAGAAGTTTGGGCCATTTAAAGTTTTATCAGTGTTTGCTTTGGGACTCAAGGGTAGCATAGCTTTGAGCGATAGCTTAAATTGACAACAGGCTCGAGTACTTTATTGTTACAAAATTTCAAGATTTTATGACGCTCCAGTAAAAAGTTACAAGCATTTGTATGTCGCAAACTTTGATAGGTGTAGGGCGTACCGTATAGAAGTTAGGGCCATTTGAAGTTTTATCAGCGTTTGATCTGGGACTCAAGGGTAGCAAAGCTTTGAGCGATAGCTTAAATTGACAAGAGGCTAGAGTACTTTATTGTCACAAAATTTCAGGGTTTTATGACGCTCCAGTAAAAAGTTATAAGCATTTGTATATTGCAGACTTTGATAAGTGTAGGACGTACCGTATAGAAGTTAGGGCCATTTGAAGTTTTATCAGTGTTTGATTTGCGACTCAAGGGTAGCATAGCTTTGAGCGATAGCTTAAATTGACAACAGGCTCGAGTACTTTATTGTTACAAAATTTCAAGATTTTATGACGCTCCAGTAAAAAGTTACAAGCATTTGTATGTCGCAAACTTTGATAGGTGTAGGGCGTACCGTATAGAAGTTAGGGCCATTTGAAGTTTTATCAGCGTTTGATCTGGGACTCAAGGGTAGCAAAGCTTTGAGCGATAGCTTAAATTGACAAGAGGCTAGAGTACTTTATTGTCACAAAATTTCAAGGTTTTATGACGCTCCAGTAAAAAGTTACAAGCATTTGCATGTTGGAAACTTTGATAGGTGTAGGACGTACCGTATAGAAGTTAGGGCCATTTGAAGTTTTATCAGTGTTTGATTTGGGACTCAAGGGTAGCATAGCTGTATTAAATGCAATCATGCGTTTGAGTTTTCGCACATGGCGAAAATAGGTTCAGCAAGTATTTTAAAGTTTAGTTCGTTTCTGACGATGGAGCTGTGCGGTTGTGCCAAAGGGGCAGTGCGTGAGAGCACAAGGAGCAGTGCGGTGCAATCTATGTGCAGGGAGCTGAGCCAGGAGAACGGTGCAGAGCAGGGGATCTTAGAGCAGGAGCCTATACAGAGCCTATACACAGGAGCAAGTATGAGCGGTGCCACAGGTATTCGAGAGCATAGTCACGTTTAGATTATATAAGCTGACAATATTTATGTTCACTTTGCATTATACATTATATACTCGTATATACATAATCGTACCAATTTACATATACATACTCGTATGCAGGTCCGTTGATGCATATGAGAGCAATTGAGCTATACGCGCTAGAGCTTGTGCATATTCACTAATTGTATATACATATATACATGTATCGCATACATGCCGATTTATTGCTGAGCTACATATGTATGTGCATAATTATAACAGCAATAAAAAGTGGTTTTTCGTATGATTTTCCACTTAAAACAATTGTGTTTTTATTTAAGTCGGATTGCAGTAAGTATTGCCATAGTTTCATTGTCGATTCGATACAATACCTTTGAGCGATAGCTTAAATTGACAAGAGTCTCGACTACTTTATTGTTACAAAATTTCAAGGTTTTATGATGCTCCAGTAAAAAGTTACAAGCATTTGTATGTTGCAAACTTTGATAGGTGCAGGA
Organism: Clusia tigrina; assembly: GCA_920105625.2. Classification (NCBI taxonomy): domain Eukaryota; kingdom Metazoa; phylum Arthropoda; class Insecta; order Diptera; family Clusiidae; genus Clusia; species Clusia tigrina. The sequence goes on along the minus strand of OV050033.1, from coordinate 106,423,205 downwards.
CGTACCGTATATAAGTTAGGGCCATTTGAAGTTTTATCATTGTTTGATCTGGGACTCAAGGGTAGCATAGCTTTGAGCGATAGTTTAAATTGACAAGAGGCTAGAGTACTTTATTGTTACAAAATTTCAAGGTTTTATGACGTTCCAGCAAAAAGTTATAAGCATTTGTTCGTTGCAGACTTTGATAGGTGTAGGATGTACCGTATAGAAGTTAGGGCCATTTGAAGTTTTATCAGTGTTTGATTTGGGACTCAAGGGTAGCATAGCTTTGAGCGATAGCTTAAATTGACAACAGGCTCGAGTACTTTATTGTTACAAAATCTTAAGGTTTTATGACGCTCCAGTAAAAAGTTACAAGCATTTGTATGTTGCAAACTTTGATAGGTGTAGGACGTACCGTATAGAAGTTAGGGACATTTGAAGTTTTACCAGTGTTTGATTTGGGACTCAAGGGTACCATAGCTTTGAGCGATAGCTTAAATTCACAAGAGGCTCGAGTACTTTATTGTTACAAAATTTCAAGGTTTTATGACGCTCCAGTAAAAAGTTACAAGCATTTGTATGTTGCAAACTTTGATAAGTGTAGGACGTACCGTATAGAAGTTAGGGCTATTTGAAGTTTTATAAGTGTTCAATTTGGGACTCAAGGGTAGCATAGCTTTGAGCGAAAGCTTAAATTGACAAGAGGCTCGAGTACTTTATTGTTACAAAATTTCAAGGTTTTATGACGCTCCAGTAAAAAGTTACAAGCATTTGAATGTTGCAAACTTTGATAGGTGTAGGACGTACCGTATAGAAGTTTGGGCCATTTGAAGTTTTATCAGTGTTTGCTTTGGGACTCAAGGGTAGCATAGCTTTGAGCGATAGCTTAAATTGACAACAGGCTCGAGTACTTTATTGTTACAAAATTTCAAGATTTTATGACGCTCCAGTAAAAAGTTACAAGCATTTGTATGTCGCAAACTTTGATAGGTGTAGGGCGTACCGTATAGAAGTTAGGGCCATTTGAAGTTTTATCAGCGTTTGATCTGGGACTCAAGGGTAGCAAAGCTTTGAGCGATAGCTTAAATTGACAAGAGGCTAGAGTACTTTATTGTCACAAAATTTCAGGGTTTTATGACGCTCCAGTAAAAAGTTATAAGCATTTGTATATTGCAGACTTTGATAAGTGTAGGACGTACCGTATAGAAGTTAGGGCCATTTGAAGTTTTATCAGTGTTTGATTTGCGACTCAAGGGTAGCATAGCTTTGAGCGATAGCTTAAATTGACAAGAGGCTCGAGTACTTTATTGTTACAAAATTTCAAGGTTTTATGACGCTCCAGTAAAAAGTTACAAGCATTTGTATGTTGCAAACTTTGATACGTGTAGGACGTACCGTATAGAAGTTAGGGCCATTTGAAGTTTTATCAGTGTTTGATTTGGGACTCAAGGGTAGCATAGCTTTGAGCGATAGCTTAAATTGACAAGAGGCTCAAGTATTTTTTTGTTACAAAATTTCAAGGTTTTATGACGCTCCAGTAAAAAGTTACAAGCATTTGCATGTTGGAAACTTTGATAGGTGTAGGACGTACCGTATAGAAGTTAGGGCCATTTGAAGTTTTATCAGTGTTTGATTTGGGACTCAAGGGTAGCATAGCTGTATTAAATGCAATCATGCGTTTGAGTTTTCGCACATGGCGAAAATAGGTTCAGCAAGTATTTTAAAGTTTAGTTCGTTTCTGACGATGGAGCTGTGCGGTTGTGCCAATGGGGCAGTGCGTGAGAGCACAACGAGCAATTCGGTGCAATCTATGTGCAGGGAGCTGAGCCAGGAGAGAGTGCAATCTATGTGCGGGGAGCTGAGCCAGGAGAACGGTGCAGAGCAGGGGATCTTAGAGCAGGAGCCTATACAGAGCCTATACACAGGAACAAGTATGAGCGGTGCCACAGGTATTCGAGAGCATAGTCACGTTTAGATTATATAAGCTGACAATATTTATGTTCACATTGCATTATACATTATATACTCGTATATACATAAACGTACCTATTTACATATATATACTCGTATGCAGGTCCGTTGATGCATATGAGAGCAATTGAGCTATACGCGCTAGAGCTTGTGCATATTCACTAATTGTATATGCATATATACATGTATCGCATACATGCCGATTTATTGCTGAGCTACATATGTATGTGCATAATTATAACAGCAATAAAAAGTGGTTTTTCGTATGATTTTCCACTTAAAACAATTGTGTTTTTATTTAAGTCGGATTGCAGTAAGTATTGCCATAGTTTCATTGTCGATTCGATACAATACCTTTGAGCGATAGCTTAAATTGACAAGAGGCTCGAGTACTTTATTGTTACAAAATTTCAAGGTTTTATGACGCTCCAGTAAAAAGTTACAAGCATTTGTATGTTGCAAACTTTGATAAGTGTAGGACGTACCGTATAGAAGTTAGGGCTATTTGAAGTTTTATAAGTGTTCAATTTGGGACTCAAGGGTAGCATAGCTTTGAGCGAAAGCTTAAATTGACAAGAGGCTCGATTACTTTATTGTTACAAAATTTCAAGGTTTTATGACGCTCCAGTAAAAAGTTACAAGCATTTGAATGTTGCAAACTTTGATAGGTGTAGGACGTACCGTATAGAAGTTTGGGCCATTTGAAGTTTTATCAGTGTTTGCTTTGGGACTCAAGGGTAGCATAGCTTTGAGCGATAGCTTAAATTGACAACAGGCTCGAGTACTTTATTGTTACAAAATTTCAAGATTTTATGACGCTCCAGTAAAAAGTTACAAGCATTTGTATGTTGCAAACTTTGATAGGTGTAGGACGTACCGTATAGAAGTTAGGGACATTTGAAGTTTTATCAGTGTTTGATTTGGGACTCAAGGGTACCATAGCTTTGAGCGATAGCTTAAATTCACAAGAGGCTCGAGTACTTTATTGTTACAAAATTTCAAGGTTTTATGACGCTCCAGTAAAAAGTTACAAGCATTTGTATGTTGCAAACTTTGATAAGTGTAGGACGTACCGTATAGAAGTTAGGGCTATTTGAAGTTTTATAAGTGTTCAATTTGGGACTCAAGGGTAGCATAGCTTTGAGCGAAAGCTTAAATTGACAAGAGGCTCGAGTACTTTATTGTTACAAAATTTCAAGGTTTTATGACGCTCCAGTAAAAAGTTACAAGCATTTGAATGTTGCAAACTTTGATAGGTGTAGGACGTACCGTATAGAAGTTTGGGCCATTTGAAGTTTTATCAGTGTTTGCTTTGGGACTCAAGGGTAGCATAGCTTTGAGCGATAGCTTAAATTGACAACAGGCTCGAGTACTTTATTGTTACAAAATTTCAAGATTTTATGACGCTCCAGTAAAAAGTTACAAGCATTTGTATGTTGCAAACTTTGATAGGTGTAGGACGTACCGTATAGAAGTTAGGGACATTTGAAGTTTTATCAGTGTTTGATTTGGGACTCAAGGCTACCATAGCTTTGAGCGATAGCTTAAATTGACAAGAGGCTCGAGTACTTTATTGTTACAAAATTTCAAGGTTTTATGACGCTCCAGTAAAAAGTTACAAGCATTTGTATGTTGCAAACTTTGATAGGTGTAGGACGTACCGTATAGAAGTTAGGGCCATTTGATGTTTTATCAGTGTTTGATTCGGGACTCAAGGGTAGCATAGCTTTGTGCGATAGCTTAAATTGACAAGAGGCTCGAGTACTTTATTGTTACAAAATTTCAAGGTTTTATGACGCTCCAGTAAAAAGTTACAAGCATTAGTATGTTGCAAACTTTGATAGGTGTAGGACGTACCGTATAGAAGTTAGGGCCATTTGAAGTTTTATCAGTGTTTGATTTGGGACTCAAGGGTAGCATAGCTTTGAGCCATAGCTTAAATTGACAAGAGGCTCGAGTACTTTATTGTTACAAAATTTCAAGGTTTTATGACGCTCCAGTAAAAAGTTACAAGCACTTGTATGTGGCAAACTTTGATAGGTGTAGGACGTACCGTATAGAAGTTAGGGCCATTTGAAGTTTTATCAGTGTTTGATTTGGGACTCAAGGGTAGCATAGCTTTGAGCCATAGCTTAAATTGACAAGAGGCTTGAGTACTTTATTGTTACAAAATTTCAAGGTTTTATGACGCTCCAGTAAAAAGTTACAAGCACTTGTATGTGGCAAACTTTGATAAGTGTAGGACGTACCGTATAGAAGTTAGGACCATTTGAAGTTTTATTAGTGTTCAATTTGGGACTCAAGGGTAGCATAGCTTTGAGCGATAGCTTAAATTCACAAGAGGCTCGAGTACTTTATTGTTACAAAATTTCAAGGTTTTATGACGCTCCAGTAAAAAGTTACAAGCATTTGTATGTTGCAAACTTTGATAAGTGTAGGACGTACCGTATAGAAGTTAGGGCTATTTGAAGTTTTATAAGTGTTCAATTTGGGACTCAAGGGTAGCATAGCTTTGAGCGAAAGCTTAAATTGACAAGAGGCTCGAGTACTTTATTGTTACAAAATTTCAAGGTTTTATGACGCTCCAGTAAAAAGTTACAAGCATTTGAATGTTGCAAACTTTGATAGGTGTAGGACGTACCGTATAGAAGTTTGGGCCATTTGAAGTTTTATCAGTGTTTGATTTGGGACTCAAGGGTAGCATAGCTTTGAGCGATAGCTTAAATTGACAACAGGCTCGAGTACTTTATTGTTACAAAATTTCAAGATTTTATGACGCTCCAGTAAAAAGTTACAAGCATTTGTATGTTGCAAACTTTGATAGGTGTAGGACGTACCGTATAGAAGTTAGGGACATTTGAAGTTTTATCAGTGTTTGATTTGGGACTCAAGGCTACCATAGCTTTGAGCGATAGCTTAAATTGACAAGAGGCTCGAGTACTTTATTGTTACAAAATTTCAAGGTTTTATGACGCTCCAGTAAAAAGTTACAAGCATTTGTATGTTGCAAACTTTGATAGGTGTAGGACGTACCGTATAGAAGTTAGGGCCATTTGATGTTTTATCAGTGTTTGATTCGGGACTCAAGGGTAGCATAGCTTTGTGCGATAGCTTAAATTGACAAGAGGCTCGAGTACTTTATTGTTACAAAATTTCAAGGTTTTATGACGCTCCAGTAAAAAGTTACAAGCATTAGTATGTTGCAAACTTTGATAGGTGTAGGACGTACCGTATAGAAGTTAGGGCCATTTGAAGTTTTATCAGTGTTTGATTTGGGACTCAAGGGTAGCATAGCTTTGAGCCATAGCTTAAATTGACAAGAGGCTCGAGTACTTTATTGTTACAAAATTTCAAGGTTTTATGACGCTCCAGTAAAAAGTTACAAGCACTTGTATGTGGCAAACTTTGATAGGTGTAGGACGTACCGTATAGAAGTAAGGGCTATTTGAAGTTTTATCAGTGTTTGATTTGAGACTCTAGGGTAGCATAGCTTTGAGCGATAGCTTAAATTGACAAGAGGCTCGAGTACTTTATTGTTACAAAATTTCAAGGTTTTATGACGCTCCAGTAAAAAGTTACAAGCATTAGTATGTTGCAAACTTTGATAGGTGTAGGACGTACCGTATAGAAGTTAGGGCCATTTGAAGTTTTATCAGTGTTTGATTTGGGACTCAAGGGTAGCATAGCTTTGAGCCATAGCTTAAATTGACAAGAGGCTTGAGTACTTTATTGTTACAAAATTTCAAGGTTTTATGACGCTCCAGTAAAAAGTTACAAGCACTTGTATGTGGCAAACTTTGATAAGTGTAGGACGTACCGTATAGAAGTTAGGACCATTTGAAGTTTTATTAGTGTTCAATTTGGGACTCAAGGGTAGCATAGCTTTGAGCGATAGCTTAAATTGACAAGAGGCTCAAGTACTTTATTGTTACAAAATTTCAAGGTTTTATGACGCTCCAGTAAAAAGTTACATGCATTTGTATGTTGCAAACTTTGATAGGTGTAGGACGTACCGTATAGAAGTTTGGGCCATTTGAAGTTTTATCAGTGTTTGATTTGGGACTCAAGGGTAGCATAGCTTTGAGCGATAGCTTAAATTGACAAGAGGCTCGAGTACTTTATTGTTACAAAATTTCAAGGTTTTATGACGCTCCAGTAAAAAGTTACAAGCATTTGTATGTTGCAAACTTTGATAGGTGTAGGATGTACCGTATAGAAGTTAGGGCCATTTGATGTTTTATCAGTGTTTGATTCGAGACTCAAGGGTAGCATAGCTTTGAGCGATAGCTTAAATTGACAAGAGGCACGAGTACTTTATTGTTACAAAATTTCAAGGTTTTATGACGCTCCAGTAAAAAGTTACAAGCATTTGTATGTTGCAAACTTTGATAGGTGTAGGACGTACCGTATAGAAGTAAGGGCTATTTGAAGTTTTATCAGTGTTTGATTTGAGACTCTAGGGTAGCATAGCTTTGAGCGATAGCTTAAATTGACAAGAGGCTCGAGTACTTTATTGTTACAAAATTTCAAGGTTTTATGACGCTCCAGTAAAAAGTTACAAGCATTTGTATGTTGCAAACTTTGATAGGTGTAGGACGTACCGTATAGAAGTTAGGGCCATTTGATGTTTTATCAGTGTTTGATTCGGGACTCAAGGGTAGCATAGCTTTGAGCGATAGCTTAAATTGACAAGACACTCGAGTACTTTATTGTTACAATATTTCAAAGTTTTATGACGCTCCAGTAAAAAGTTACAAGCATTTGTATGTTGCAAACTTTGATAGGTGTAGGACGTACCGTATAGAATTTAGGGCCATTTGAAGCTTTATCAGTGTTTGATTTGGGACTCAAGGGTAGCATAGCTTTGAGCGATAGCTTAAATTGACAAGAGGCTCGAGTACTTTATTGTTACAAAATTTCAAGGTTTTATGACGCTCCAGTAAAAAGTTACGAGCATTTGTATGTTGCAAACTTTGATAGGTGTAGGACATACAGTATAGAAGTTAGGGCCATTTGAAGTTTTATCAGTGTTTGATATGGGACTCAAGGGTAGCATAGCTTTGAGCGATAGCTTAAATTGACAAGAGGCTCGTGTACTTTATTGTTACAAAATTTCACGGTTTTATGACTCTCCAGTAAAAAGTTATAAGCATTTGTTCGTTGCAGACTTTGATAGGTGTAGGATGTACCGTATAGAAGTTAGGGCCATTTGAAGTTTTATCAGTGTTTGATTTGGGACTCAAGGGTAGCATAGCTTTGAGCGATAGCTTAAATTGACAACAGGCTCGAGTACTTTATTGTTACAAAATTTCAAGGTTTTATGACGCTCCAGTAAAAAGTTACAAGCATTTGTATGTTGCAAACTTTGATAGGTGTAGGACGTACCGTATAGAAGTTAGGGCCATTTGAAGTTTTATCAGTGTTTGATTTGGGACTCAAGGGTACCATAGCTTTGAGCGATAGCTTAAATTGACAAGAGGCTCGAGTACTTTATTGTTACAAAATTTCAAGGTTTTATGACGCTCCAGTAAAAAGTTACAAGCATTTGTATGTTGCAAACTTTGATAAGTGTAGGACGTACCGTATAGAAGTTAGGGCCATTTGAAGTTTTATAAGTGTTCAATTTGGGACTCAAGGGTAGCATAGCTGTGAGCGAAAGCTTAAATTGAGAAGAGGCTCGAGTACTTTATTGTTACAAAATTTCAAGGTTTTATGACGCTCCAGTAAAAAGTTACAAGCATTTGTATGTTGCAAACTCTGATAGGTGTAGGACGTACCGAATAGAATTTGGGCCATTTGAAGCTTTATCAGTGTTTGCTTTGGGACTCAAGGGTAGCACAGCTTTGAGCGATAGCTTAAATTGACAACAGGCTCGAGTACTTTATTGTTACAAAATTTCAAGGTTTTATGACGCTCCAGTAAAAAGTTACAAGCATTTGTATGTTGCAAACTTTGATAGGTGTAGGACGTACCGTATAGAAGTTACGGCCATTTGATGTTTTATCAGTGTTTGATTCGGGACTCAAGGGTAGCATAGCTTTGAGCGATAGCTTAAATTGACAAGAGGCTCGTGTACTTTATTGTTACAAAATTTCACGGTTTTATGACGCTCCAGTAAAAAGTTACAAGCATTTATATGTTGCAAACTTTGATAGGTGTAGGACATACAGTATAGAAGTTAGGGCCATTTGAAGTTTTATCAGTGTTTGATTTGGGACTCAAGGGTAGCATAGCTTTGAGCGATAGCTTAAATTGACAAGAGGCTCGTGTACTTTATTGTTACAAAACTTCAAGGTTTTATGACGCTCCAGTAAAAAGTATTAAGCATTTGTATGTTGCAAACTTTGATAGGTGTAGGACGTACCGTATAGAAGTTAGGGCCATTTGAAGTTTTATCAGTGTTTGATTTGGGACTCAAGGGTAGTATAGCTGTATAAAATGCAATCATGCGTTTGAGTTTTCGCACATGGCGAAAATAGGTTCAGCAAGTATTTTAAAGTTTAGTTCGTTTCTGACGATGGAGCTGTGCGGTTGTGCCAATGGGGCAGTGCGTGAGAGCACAAGGAGCAATTCGGTGCAATCTATGTGCAGGGAGCTGAGCCAGGAGAGAGTGCAATCTATGTGCGGGGAGCTGAGCCAGGAGAACGGTGCAGAGCAGGGGATCTTAGAGCAGGAGCCTATACAGAGCCTATACACAGGAGCAAGTATGAGCGGTGCCACAGGTATTCGAGAGCATAGTCACGTTTAGATTATATAAGCTGACAATATTTATGTTCACATTGCATTATACATTATATACTCGTATATACATAAACGTACCTATTTACATATACATACCCGTATGCAAGTTATATATTACATGTTTACGCTCTCTCTCTTTTTTCTCCAACTATTAATGTTCTGACTATGTGTTTAATCACTAAAACAAAAATGTTTTTCTATTGTACTCTAGATTAACGGTTTATTGTTAAAGTATTTGTTGTTGCCCTTCTTTACTATGTCAACCGGTTTCGTATAATTGAAGAGGAGGCAGTCGAACGGTAGCTATGATCTCGTTTAGACGTTGAGTTGATATAATTTCTGAAATAAAATAATTTATAAGAACTACAAACCAAAAGGTTTAACTCTTTTATTTAACTAAAATAATTATAAATAAAAACAAACCAAAAGGTTTAACTCTTTTATTTAACTTGCAGGTCCGTTGATGCATATGAGAGCAATTGAGCTATACGCGCTAGAGCTTGTGCATATTCACTAATTGTGTATACATATATACATGTATCGCATACATGCCGATTTAATGTTGAGCTACATATGTATGTGCATAATTATAACAGCAATAAAAAGTGGTTTTTCGTATGATTTTCCACTTAAAACAATTGTATTTTTTTTAAGTCGGATTGCAGTAAGTATTGCCAGAGTTTCATTGTCGATTCGATACAATAGCTTTGAGCGATAGCTTAAATTGACAAGAGGCTCGAGTACTTTATTGTTACAAAATTTCAAGGTTTTATGACGCTCCAGTAAAAAGTTACAAGCATTTGTATGTTGCAAACTTTGATAGGCTTAGGACGTACAGTATAGAAGTTACGGCCATTTGAAGTTTTATCGGTGTTTGATTTGCGACTCAAGGGTAGCATAGCTCTCAGCGATAGCTTAAATTGACAAGAGGCTCGATTACTTTATTGTTACAAAATTTCAAGGTTTTATGACGCTTCAGTAAAAAGTTACAAGCATTTGTATGTTGCAAACTTTGATAGGTGTACGACGTACCGTATAGAAGTAAGGGCCATTTGAAGTTTTATCAGTGTTTGATTTGGGACTCAAGGGTAGCATAGCTTTGAGCGATAGCTTAAATTGACAAGAGGTTCGAGTACTTTATTGTTACAAAATGTCAAGGTTTTATGACGCTCCAGTAAAAAGTTACAAGCATTTGTATATTGCAAACTTTGATAGGTGTAGGATGTACCGTATAGAAGTTAGGGCCCTTTGAAGTTTTATCAGTGTTTGATTTGGGACTCAAGGGTAGCATAGCTTTGAGCGATAGTTTAAATTGACAAGAGGCTAGAGTACTTTATTGTTACAAAATTTCAAGGTTTTATGACGTGCCAGTAAAAAGTTATAAGCATTTGTTCGTTGCAGACTTTGATAGGTGTAGGATGTACAGTATAGAAGTTAGGGCCATTTGAAGTTTTATCAGTGTTTGATTTGGGACTCAAGGGTAGCATAGCTTTGAGCGATAGGTTAAATTGACAACAGGCTCGAGTACTTTATTGTTACAAAATTTCAAGATTTTATGACGCTCCAGTATAAAGTTACAAGCATTTGTATGTTGCAAACTTTGATAAGTGTAGGACGTACCGTATAGAAGTTAGGGCCATTTGAAGTTTTATAAGTGTTCAATTTGGGACTCAAGGGTAGCATAGCTTTGAGCGAAAGCTTAAATTGACAAGAGGCTCGAGTACTTTATTGCTACAAAATTTCAAGGTTTTATGACGCTCCAGTAAAAAGTTACAAGCATTTGTATTTTGCAAACTTTGATAGGTGTAGGACGTACCGTATAGAATTTGGGCCATTTGAAGTTTTATCAGTGTTTGCTTTGGGACTCAAGGGTAGCACAGCTTTGAGCGATAGCTTAAATTGACAAGAGGCTCGAGTACTTTATTGTTACAAAATTTCAAGGTTTTATGACGCTCCAGTAAAAAGTTACAAGCATTTGTATGTTGCAAACTTTGATAGGTGTAGGACATACAGTATAGAAGTTAGGGCCATTTGAAGTTTTATCAGTGATTGCTTTGGGACTCAAGGGTAGCACAGCTTTGAGCGATAGCTTAAATTGACAACAGGCTCGAGTACTTTATTGTTACAAAATTTCAAGATTTTATGACGCTCCAGTAAAAAGTTACAAGCTTTTGTATGTTGAAAACTTTGATAGGTGTAGGACGTACCGTATAGAAGTTACGGACATTTGAAGTTTTATCAGTGTTTGATTTGGGACTCAAGGGTGGCATAGCTTTGAGCGATAGCTTAAATTGACAAGAGGCTCGAGTACTTTATTGTTACAAAATTTCAAGGTTTTATGACGCTCCAGTAAAAAGTTACAAGCATTTGTATGTTGCAAACTTTGATAGGTGTAGGACGTACCGTATAGAATTTGGGCCATTTGAAGTTTTATCAGTGTTTGCTTTGGGACTCAAGGGTAGCACAGCTTTGAGCGATAGCTTAAATTGACAGCAGGCTCGAGTACTTTATTGTTACAAAATTTCAAGATTTTATGACGCTCCAGTAAAAAGTTACAAGCTTTTGTATGTTGCAAACTTTGATAGGTGTAGGACGTACCGTATAGAAGTTACGGACATTTGAAGTTTTATCAGTGTTTGATTTGGGACTCAAGGGTAGCATAGCTTTGAGCGATAGCTTAAATTGACAAGAGGCTCGAGTACTTTATTGTTACAAAATTTCAAGGTTTTATGACGCTCCAGTAAAAAGTTACAAGCATTTGTATGTTGCAAACTGTGATAGGTGTAGGACATACAGTATAGAAGTTAGGGCCATTTGAAGTTTTATCAGTGTTTGATTTGGGACTCAAGGGTAGCATAGCTTTGAGCGATAGCTTAAATTGACAAGAGGCTCGTGTACTTTATTGTTACAAAATTTCAAGGTTTTATGACGCTCCAGTAAAAAGTATTAAGCATTTGTATGTTGCAAACTTTGATAGGTGTAGGACGTACAGTACAGAAGTTAGGGCCATTTGAAGTTTTATCAGTGTTTGATTTGGGACTCAAGGGTAGCATAGCTTTGAGCGATAGCTTAAATTGACAACAGGCTCGAGTACTTTATTGTTACAAAATTTCAAGGTTTTATGACGATCCAGTAAAAAGTGACAAGCTTTTGTATGTTGCAAACTTTGATAGGTGTAGGACGTACCGTATAGAAGTTACGGACATTTGAAGTTTTATCAGTGTTTGATTTGGGACTCAAGGGTACCATAGCTTTGAGCGATAGCTTAAATTGACAAGAGGCTCGAGTACTTTATTGTTACAAAATTTCAAGGTTTTATGACGCTCCAGTAAAAAGTTACATGCATTTGTATGTTGCAAACTTTGATAGGTGTAGGACGTACCGTATAGAAGTAAGGGCCATTTGAAGTTTTATCAGTGTTTGATTTGGGACTCAAGGGTAGCATAGCTTTGAGCGATAACTTAAATTGACAAGAGTCTCGAGTATTTTATTGTTACAAAATTTCAAGGTGTTATGACGCTCCAGTAAAAAGTTACATGCATTTGTATGTTGCAAACTTTGATAGGTGTAGGACGTACCGTATAGAAGTTAGGGCCATTTGAAGTTTTATCAGTGTTTGATTTGGGACTCAAGGGTAGCATAGCTTTGAGCGATAGCTTAAATTGACAAGAGGTTCGAGTACTTTATTGTTACAAAATGTCAAGGTTTTATGACGCTCCAGTAAAAAGTTACAAGCATTTGTATATTGCAAACTTTGATAGGTTTAGGTCGTACCGTATAGAAGTTAGGGCCAATTGAAGTTTTATCAGTGTTTGATTTGGGACTCAAAGGTAGCATAGCTTTGAGCGATAACTTAAATTGACAAGAGGCTCGAGTACTTTATTGTTACAAAATTTTAAAGTTTTATGACGCTCCAGTAAAAAGTTACATGCATTTGTATGTTGCAAACTTTGATAGGTGTAGGACGTACCGTATAGAAGTAAGGGCCATTTGAAGTTTTATCAGTGTTTGATTTGGGACTCAAGGGTAGCATAGCTTTGAGCGATAACTTAAATTGACAAGAGTCTCGAGTACTTTATTGTTACAAAATTTCAAGGTTTTATGACGCTCCAGTAAAAAGTTACAAGCATTTGTATGTTGCAATCTTTGATAGGTGCAGGACGTACCGTATAGAAGTTAGGGCCCTTTGAAGTTTTATCAGTGTTTGATTTGGGACTCAAGGGTACCATAGCTTTGAGCCATAGCTTAAATTGACAAGAGGCTCGAGTACTTTATTGTTACAAAATTTCAAGGTTTTATGATGCTCCAGTAAAAAGTTACATGCATTTGTATGTTGCAAACTTTGATAGGTGTAGGACGTACCGTATAGAAGTTTGGGCCATTTGAAGTTTTATCAGTGTTTTAGTTGGGACTCAAGGGTAGCATAGCTTTGAGCGATAGCTTAAATTGACAAGAGGCTCGAGTACTTTATTGTTACAAAATTTCAAGGTTTTATGACGCTCCAGTAAAAAGTTACAAGCATTTGTATGTTGCAAACTTTGATAGGTGTAGGACGTACCGTATAGAAGTTAGGGCCATTTGAAGTTTTATCAGTGTTTGATTTGGGACTCAAGGGTAGCATAGCTTTGAGCGATTGCTTAAATTGACAAGAGGCTCGAGTACTTTATTGTTACAAAATTTCAAGGTTTTATGACGCTCCAGTAAAAAGTTACAAGCATTTGTATGTTGCAAACTTTGATAGGTGTAGGACGTACAGTATAGAAGTTAGGGCCATTTGAAGTTTTATCGGTGTTTGATTTGGGACTCAAGGGTAGCATAGCTCTCAGCGATAGCTTAAATTGACAAGAGGCTCGAATACTTTATTGTTACAAAATTTCAAGGTTTTATGACGCTTCAGTAAAAAGTTACAAGCATTTGTATGTTGCAAACTTTGATAGGTGTAGGACGTACCGTATAGAAGTAAGGGCCATTTGAAGTTTTATCAGTGTTTGATTTGGGACTCAAGGGTAGCAAAGCTTTGAGCGATAACTTAAATTCACAAGAGTCTCGAGTACTTTATTGTTACAAAATCTCAAGGTTTTATGACGCTCCAGTAAAAAGTTACAAGCATTTGTATGTTGCAATCTTTGATAGGTGCAGGACGTACCGTATAGAAGTTAGGGCCCTTTGAAGTTTTATCAGTGTTTGATTTGGGACTCAAGGGTACCATAGCTTTGAGCCATAGCTTAAATTGACAAGAGGCTCGAGTACTTTATTGTTACAAAATTTCAAAGTTTTATGATGCTCCAGTAAAAAGTTACATGCATTTGTATGTTGCAAACTTTGATAGGTGTAGGACGTACCGTATAGAAGTTTGGGCCATTTGAAGTTTTATCAGTGTTTTAGTTGGGACTCAAGGGTAGCATAGCTTTGAGCGATAGCTTAAATTGACAAGAGGCTCGAGTACTTTATTGTTACAAAATTTCAAGGTTTTATGACGCTCCAGTAAAAAGTTACAAGCATTTGTATGTTGCAAACTTTGATAGGTGTAGGACGTACCGTATAGAAGTTACTGCCATTTGAAGTTTTATCAGTGTTTGATTTGGGACTCAAGGGTAGCATAGCTTTGAGCGATTGCTTAAATTGACAAGAGGCTCGAGTACTTTATTGTTACAAAATTTCAAGGTTTTATGACGCTCCAGTAAAAAGTTACAAGCATTTGTATGTTGCAAACTTTGATAGGTGTAGGACGTACAGTATAGAAGTTAGGGCCATTTGAAGTTTTATCGGTGTTTGATTTGGGACTCAAGGGTAGCATAGCTCTCAGCGATAGCTTAAATTGACAAGAGGCTCGAATACTTTATTGGTACAAAATTTCAAGGTTTTATGACGCTGCAGTAAAAAGTTACAAGCATTTGTATGTTGCAAACTTTGATAGGTGTAGGACGTACCGTATAGAAGTAAGGGCCATTTGAAGTTTTATCAGTGTTTGATTTGGGACTCAAGGGTAGCATAGCTTTGAGCGATAACTTAAATTCACAAGAGTCTCGAGTACTTTATTGTTACAAAATCTAAAGGTTTTATGACGCTCCAGTAAAAAGCTAAAAGCATTTGTATGTTGCAATCTTTGATAGGTGCAGGACGTACCGTACAGAAGTTAGGGCCCTTTGAAGTTTTATCAGTGTTTGATTTGGGACTCAAGGGTACCATAGCTTTGAGCCATAGCTTAAATTGACAAGAGGCTCGAGTACTTTATTGTTACAAAATTTCAAGGTTTTATGATGCTCCAGTAAAAAGTTACATGCATTTGTATGTTGCAAACTTTGATAGGTGTAGGACGTACCGTATAGTAGTTTGGGCCATTTGAAGTTTTATCAGTGTTTGATTTGGGACTCAAGGGTAGCATAGCTTTGAGCGATAGCTTAAATTGACAAGAGTCTCGAGTACTTTAATGTTACAAAATTTCAAAGTTTTATGACGCTCCAGTAAAAAGTTACAAGCATTTGTATGTTGCAAACTTTGATAGGTGTAGGACGTACCGTATAGAAGTTAGGGCCATTTGATGTTTTATCAGTGTTTGATTCGGGACTCAAGGATAGCATAGCTTTGAGCCATAGCTTAAATTGACAAGGGGCTCGAGTACTTTATTGTTACAAAATTTGTAGGTTTTATGACGCTCCAGTAAAAAGTTACAAGCATTTGTATGTTGCAAACTTTGATAGGTGTAGGACGTACAGTATAGAAGTTAGGGCCATTTGAAGTTTTATCGGTGTTTGATTTGGGACTCAAGGGTAGCATAGCTCTCAGCGATAGCTTAAATTGACAAGAGGCTCGAGTACTTTATTGTTACAAAATTTCAAGGTTTTATGACGCTTCAGTAAAAAGTTACAAGCATTTGTATGTTGCAAACTTTGATAGGTGTAGGACGTACCGTATAGAAGTAAGGGCCATTTGAAGTTTTATCAGTGTTTGATTTGGGACTCAAGGGTAGCATAGCTTTGAGCGATAACTTAAATTGACAAGAGGCTCGAGTACTTTATTGTTACAAAATTTCAAGGTTTTATGACGCTCCAGTAAAAAGTTACAAGCATTTGTATGTTGCAAACTTTGATAGGTGTAGGACGTACCGTATAGAATTTAGGGCCATTTAAAGTTTTATCAGTGTTTTATTTGGGACTCAAGGGTAGCATAGCTTTGAGCGATAACTTAAATTGGCAAGAGGCTCGAGTACTTTATTGTTACAAAATTTCAAGGTTTTATGACGCTCCAGTAAAAAGTTACAAGCATTTGTATGTTGCAAACTTTGATAGGTGTAGGACGTACCGTATAGAACTTAGGGCCATTTGATGTTTTATCAGTGTTTGATTCGGGTCTCAAGGGTAGCATAGCTTTGAGCGATAACTTAAATTGACAAGAGGCTCGAGTACTTTATTGTTACAATATTTTAAGGTTTTATGACGCTCCAGTAAAAAGTTACAAGCATTTGTATGTTGCAAACTTTGATAGGTGTAGGACGTACCGTATAGAAGTTAGGGCCATTTGAAGCTTTGTCAGTGTTTGATTTGGGACTCAAGGGTAGCATAGCTTTGAGCGATAGCTTAAATTGACAAGGGGCTCGAGTACTTTATTGTTACAAAATTTCTAGGTTTTATGACGCTCCAGTAAAAAGTTACAAGCATTTGTATGTTGCAAATTTTGATAGGTGTAGGACGTACAGTAAAGAAGTTATGGCCATTTGAAGTTTTATCAGTGTTTGATTTGGGACTCAAGGGTAGCATAGCTTTGAGCGATAGCTTAAGTTGACAAGAGGCTCGTGTACTTTATTGTTACAAAATTTCAAGGTTTTATGACGCTCCAGTAAAATGTTACAAGCATTTGTATGTTGCAAACTTTGATAGGTGTAGGACGTACAGTATAGAAGTTAGGGCCATTTGAAGTTTTATCGGTGTTTGATTTGGGACTCAAGGGTAGCATAGCTCTCAGCGATAGCTTAAATTGACAAGAGGCTCGAGTACTTTATTGTTACAAAATTTCAAGTTTTATGAAGCTTCAGTAAAAAGTTACAAGCATTTGTATGTTGCAAACTTTGATAGGTGTAGGACGTACCGTATAGAAGTAAGGGCCATTTGAAGTTTTATCAGTGTTTGATTTGGGACTCAAGGGTAGCATAGCTTTGAGCGATAACTTAAATTGACAAGAGTCTCGAGTACTTTATTGTTACAAAATTTCAAGGTTTTATGACGCTCCAGTAAAAAGCTAAAAGCATTTGTATGTTGCAATCTTTGATAGGTGCAAGACGTACCGTATAGAAGTTAGGGCCCTTTGAAGTTTTATCAGTGTTTGAATTGGGACTCAAGGGTACCATAGCTTTGAGCCATAGCTTAAATTGACAAGAGGCTCGAGTACTTTATTGTTACAAAATTTCAAGGTTTTATGATGCTCCAGTAAAAAGTTACATGCATTTGTATGTTGCAAACTTTGATAGGTGTAGGACGTACCGTATAGAAGTTTGGGCCATTTGAAGTTTTATCAGTGTTTGATTTGGGACTCAAGGGTAGCATAGCTTTGAGCGATAGCTTAAATTGACAAGAGGCTCGAGTACTTTATTGTTACAAAATTTCAAGGTTTTATGACGCTCCAGTAAAAAGTTACAAGCATTTGTATGTTGCAAACTTTGATAGGTGTAGGACGTACCGTATAGAAGTTAGGGCCATTTGATGTTTTATCAGTGTTTGATTCGGGACTCAAGGGTAGCATAGCTTTGAGCGATAGCTTAAATTGACAAGAGGCTCGAGTACTTTATTGTTACAAAATTTCAAGGTTTTATGACGCTCCAGTAAAAAGTTACAAGCATTTGTATGTTGCAAACTTTGATAGGTGTAGGACGTACCGTATAGAAGTTAGGGCCATTTAAAGTTTTATCAGTGTTTGATTTGGGACTCAAGGGTAGCATAGCTCTCAGCGATAGCTTAAATTTACAAGAGGCTCGAGTACTTTATTGTTACAAAATTTCAAGGTTTTATGACGCTTCAGTAAAAAGTTACAAGCATTTGTATGTTGCAAACTTTGATAGGTGTAGGACGTACCGTATAGAAGTAAGGGCCATTTGAAGTTTTATCAGTGTTTGATTTGGGACTCAAGGGTAGCATAGCTTTGAGCGATAACTTAAATTGACAAGAGTCTCGAGTACTTTATTGTTACAAAATTTCAAGGTTTTATGACGCTCCAGTAAAAAGCTAAAAGCATTTGTATGTTGCAATCTTTGATAGGTGCAGGACGTACCGTATAGAAGTTAGGGCCCTTTGAAGTTTTATCAGTGTTTGATTTGGGACTCAAGGGTACCATAGCTTTGAGCGATAGCTTAAATTGACAAGAGGCTCGAGTACTTTATTGTTACAAAATTTCAAGGTTTTATGATGCTCCCGTAAAAAGTTACATGCATTTGTATGTTGCAAACTTTGATAGGTGTAGGACGTACCGTATAGAAGTTTGGGCCATTTGAAGTTTTATCAGTGTTTGATTTGGGACTCAAGGGTAGCATAGCTTTGAGCGATAGCTTAAATTGACAAGAGGCTCGAGTACTTTATTGTTACAAAATTTCAAGGTTTTATGACGCTCCAGTAAAAAGTTACAAGCATTTGTATGTTGCAAACTTTGATAGGTGTAGGACGCACCGTATAGAAGTTAGGGCCATTTGATGTTTTATCAGTGTTTGATTCGGGACTCAAGGGTAGCATAGCTTTGAGCGATAGCTTAAATTGACAAGAGGCTCGAGTACTTTATTGTTACAAAATTTCAAGGTTTTATGACGCTCCAGTAAAAAGTTACAAGCATTTGTATGTTGCAAACTTTGATAGGTGTAGGACGTACCGTATAGAAGTTAGGGCCATTTAAAGTTTTATCAGTGTTTGATTTGGGACTCAAGGGTAGCATAGCTTTGAGCGATAGCTTAAATTGGCAAGAGGCTCGAGTACTTTATTGTTACAAAATTTCAAGGTTTTATGACGCTCCAGTAAAAAGTTACAAGCATTTGTATGTTGCAAACTTTGATAGGTGTAGGACGTACCGTATAGAAGTTAGGGCCATTTGATGTTTTATCAGTGTTTGATTCGGGTCTCAAGGGTAGCATAGCTTTGAGCGATAACTTAAATTGACAAGAGGCTCGAGTACTTTATTGTTACAATATTTCAAGGTTTTATGACGCTCCAGTAAAAAGTTACAAGCATTTGTATGTTGCAAACTTTGATAGGTGTAGGACGTACCGTATAGAAGTTAGGGCCATTTGAAGCTTTATCAGTGTTTGATTTGGGACTCAAGGGTAGCATAGCTTTGAGCGATAGCTTAAATTGACAAGGGGCTCGAGTACTTTATTGTTACAAAATTTCTAGGTTTTATGACGCTCCAGTAAAAAGTTACAAGCATTTGTATGTTGCAAATTTTGATAGGTGTAGGACGTACAGTATAGAAGTTAGGGCCATTTGAAGTTTTATCAGTGTTTGATTTGGGAATCAAGGGTAGCATAGCTTTGAGCGATAGCTTAAATTGACAAGAGGCTCGTGTACTTTATTGTTACAAAATTTCAAGGTTTTATGACGCTCCAGTAAAAAGTTACAAGCATTTGTATGTTGCAAAGTTTGATAGGTGTAGGACGTACCGTATAGAAGTTAGGGCCATTTAAAGTTTTATCAGTGTTTGATTTGGGACTCAAGGGTAGCATAGCTTTGAGCGATAGCTTAAATTGGCAAGAGGCTCGAGTACTTTATTGTTACAAAATTTCAAGGTTTTATGACGCTCCAGTAAAAAGTTACAAGCATTTGTATGTTGCAAACTTTGATAGGTGTAGGACGTACAGTATAGAAGTTAGGGCCATTTGAAGTTTTATCGGTGTTTGATTTGGGACTCAAGGGTAGCATAGCTCTCAGCGATAGCTTAAATTGGCAAGAGGCTCGAGTACTTTATTGTTACCAAATTTCAAGGTTTTATGACGCTCCAGTAAAAAGTTACAAGCATTTGTATGTTCCAAACTTTGATAGGTGTAGGACGTACCGTATAGAAGTTAGGGCCATTTGATGTTTTATCAGTGTTTGATTCGGGACTCAAGGGTAGCATAGCTTTGAGCGATAGCTTAAATTGGCAAGAGGCTCGAGTACTTTATTGTTACAAAATTTCAAGGTTTTATGACGCTCCAGTAAAAAGTTACAAGCATTTGTATGTTGCAAACTTTGATAGGTGTAGGACGTACCGTATAGAAGTTAGGGCCATTTGATGTTTTATCAGTGTTTGATTCGGGTCTCAAGGGTAGCATAGCTTTGAGCGATAGCTTAAATTGACAAGAGGCTCGAGTACTTTATTGTTACAATATTTCAAGGTTTTATGACGCTCCAGTAAAAAGTTACAAGCATTAGTATGTTGCAAACTTTGATAGGTGTAGGACGTACCGTATACAAGTTAGGGCCATTTGAAGCTTTATCAGTGTTTGATTTGGGACTCAAGGGTAGCATAGCTTTGAGCGATAGCTTAAATTGACAAGGGGCCCGAGTACTTTATTGTTACAAAATTTCAAGATTTTATGACGCTCCAGTAAAAAGTTACAAGCATTTGTTTGTTGCAAACTTTGATAGGTGTAGGACGTACAGTATTTAAGTTAGGGCCATTTGAAGTTTTATCAGTGTTAGATTTGGGACTCAAGGGTAGCATAGCTTTGAGCGATAGCTTAAATTGACAAGAGGCTCGTGTACTTTATTGTTACAATATTTCAAGGTTTTATGACGCTCCAGTAAAAAGTAACAAGCATTTGTATGTTGCAAACTTTGATAGGTGTAGGACGTACCGTATAGAAGTTAGGGCCATTTGAAGTTTTATCAGTGTTTGATTTGGGACTCAAGGGTAGCATAGCTTTGGGCGGTAGATTAAATTAACAAGAGGCTCGAGTACTTTATTGTTACAAAATTTCAAGGTTTTATGACGCTCCAGTAAAAAGTTGCAAGCATTTGTATGTTGCAAACTTTGACAGGTGTAGGACGTACCGTATAGAAGTTAGGGCCATTAGAAGTTTTATCAGTGTTTGATTTGGGACTCAAGGGTAGCATAGCTGTATTAAATGCAATCATGCGTTTGAGTTTTCGCACATGGCGAAAATAGGTTCAGCAAGTATTTTAAAGTTTAGTTCGTTTCTGACGATGGAGCTGTGCGGTTGTGCCAATGGGGCAGTACGTGAGAGCACAAGGAGCAGTGCGGTGCAATCTATGTGCAGGGAGCTGAGCCAGGAGAACGGTGCAGAGCAGGGGATCTTAGAGCAGGAGCCTATACAGAGCCTATACACAGGAGCAAGTATGAGCGGTGCCACAGGTATTCGAGAGCATAGTAACGTTTAGATTATATAAGCTGACAATATTTATGTTCACATTGCATTATACATTATATACTCGTATATACATAATCGTACCAATTTACATATACATACCCGTATGCAGGTCCGTTGATGCATATGAGAGCAATTGAGCTATACGCGCTAGAGCTTGTGCATATTCACTAATTGTACATACATATATACATGTATCGCATACATGCCGATTTATTGTTGAGCTACATATGTATGTGCATAATTATAAGAGCAATAAAAAGTGGTTTTTCGAATGATTTTCTACTTAAAACAATTGTGTTTTTATTAAAGTCGGATTGCAGTAAGTATTGCCACAGTTTCATTGTCGATTCGATACAATAGCTTTGAGCGATAGCTTAAATTGACAAGAGGCTCGAGTACTTTATTGTTACAAAATTTCAAGGTTTTATGACGCTCCAGTAAAAAGTTACAAGCATTTGTATGTTGCAAACTTTGATAGGTGTAGGACGTACCGTATAGAAGTTAGGGCCATTTGATGTTTTATCAGTGTTTGATTCGGGACTCAAGGGTAGCATAGCTTTGAGCGATAGCTTAAATTGACAAGAGGCTCGAGTACTTTATTGTTACAAAATTTCAAGGTTTTATGACGCTCCAGTAAAAAGTTACAAGCATTTGTATGTTGCAAACTTTGATAGGAGTAGGACGTACCGTATAGAAGTTAGGGCCATTTAAAGTTTTATCAGTGTTTGATTTGGGACTCAAGGGTAGCATAGCTTTGAGCGATAGCTTAAATTGGCAAGAGGCTCGAGTACTTTATTGTTACAAAATTTCAAGGTTTTATGACGCTCCAGTAAAAAGTTACAAGCATTTGTATGTTGCAAACTTTGATAGGTGTAGGACGTACCGTATAGAAGTTAGGGCCATTTGATGTTTTATCAGTGTTTGATTCGGGTCTCAAGGGTAGCATAGCTTTGAGCGATAACTTAAATTGACAAGAGGCTCGAGTACTTTATTGTTACAATATTTCAAGGTTTTATGACGCTCCAGTAAAAAGTTACAAGCATTTGTATGTTGCAAACTTTGATAGGTGTAGGACGTACCGTATAGAAGTTAGGGCCATTTGAAGCTTTATCAGTGTTTGATTTGGGACTCAAGGGTAGCATAGCTTTGAGCGATAGCTTAAATTGACAAGGGGCTCGAGTACTTTATTGTTACAAAATTTCTAGGTTTTATGACGCTCCAGTAAAAAGTTACAAGCATTTGTATGTTGCAAATTTTGATAGGTGTAGGACGTACAGTATAGAAGTTAGGGCCATTTGAAGTTTTATCAGTGTTTGATTTGGGAATCAAGGGTAGCATAGCTTTGAGCGATAGCTTAAATTGACAAGAGGCTCGTGTACTTTATTGTTACAAAATTTCAAGGTTTTATGACGCTCCAGTAAAAAGTTACAAGCATTTGTATGTTGCAAAGTTTGATAGGTGTAGGACGTACCGTATAGAAGTTAGGGCCATTTAAAGTTTTATCAGTGTTTGATTTGGGACTCAAGGGTAGCATAGCTTTGAGCGATAGCTTAAATTGGCAAGAGGCTCGAGTACTTTATTGTTACAAAATTTCAAGGTTTTATGACGCTCCAGTAAAAAGTTACAAGCATTTGTATGTTGCAAACTTTGATAGGTGTAGGACGTACAGTATAGAAGTTAGGGCCATTTGAAGTTTTATCGGTGTTTGATTTGGGACTCAAGGGTAGCATAGCTCTCAGCGATAGCTTAAATTGGCAAGAGGCTCGAGTACTTTATTGTTACCAAATTTCAAGGTTTTATGACGCTCCAGTAAAAAGTTACAAGCATTTGTATGTTCCAAACTTTGATAGGTGTAGGACGTACCGTATAGAAGTTAGGGCCATTTGATGTTTTATCAGTGTTTGATTCGGGACTCAAGGGTAGCATAGCTTTGAGCGATAGCTTAAATTGGCAAGAGGCTCGAGTACTTTATTGTTACAAAATTTCAAGGTTTTATGACGCTCCAGTAAAAAGTTACAAGCATTTGTATGTTGCAAACTTTGATAGGTGTAGGACGTACCGTATAGAAGTTAGGGCCATTTGATGTTTTATCAGTGTTTGATTCGGGTCTCAAGGGTAGCATAGCTTTGAGCGATAGCTTAAATTGACAAGAGGCTCGAGTACTTTATTGTTACAATATTTCAAGGTTTTATGACGCTCCAGTAAAAAGTTACAAGCATTAGTATGTTGCAAACTTTGATAGGTGTAGGACGTACCGTATACAAGTTAGGGCCATTTGAAGCTTTATCAGTGTTTGATTTGGGACTCAAGGGTAGCATAGCTTTGAGCGATAGCTTAAATTGACAAGGGGCCCGAGTACTTTATTGTTACAAAATTTCAAGATTTTATGACGCTCCAGTAAAAAGTTACAAGCATTTGTTTGTTGCAAACTTTGATAGGTGTAGGACGTACAGTATTTAAGTTAGGGCCATTTGAAGTTTTATCAGTGTTAGATTTGGGACTCAAGGGTAGCATAGCTTTGAGCGATAGCTTAAATTGACAAGAGGCTCGTGTACTTTATTGTTACAATATTTCAAGGTTTTATGACGCTCCAGTAAAAAGTAACAAGCATTTGTATGTTGCAAACTTTGATAGGTGTAGGACGTACCGTATAGAAGTTAGGGCCATTTGAAGTTTTATCAGTGTTTGATTTGGGACTCAAGGGTAGCATAGCTTTGGGCGGTAGATTAAATTAACAAGAGGCTCGAGTACTTTATTGTTACAAAATTTCAAGGTTTTATGACGCTCCAGTAAAAAGTTGCAAGCATTTGTATGTTGCAAACTTTGACAGGTGTAGGACGTACCGTATAGAAGTTAGGGCCATTAGAAGTTTTATCAGTGTTTGATTTGGGACTCAAGGGTAGCATAGCTGTATTAAATGCAATCATGCGTTTGAGTTTTCGCACATGGCGAAAATAGGTTCAGCAAGTATTTTAAAGTTTAGTTCGTTTCTGACGATGGAGCTGTGCGGTTGTGCCAATGGGGCAGTACGTGAGAGCACAAGGAGCAGTGCGGTGCAATCTATGTGCAGGGAGCTGAGCCAGGAGAACGGTGCAGAGCAGGGGATCTTAGAGCAGGAGCCTATACAGAGCCTATACACAGGAGCAAGTATGAGCGGTGCCACAGGTATTCGAGAGCATAGTAACGTTTAGATTATATAAGCTGACAATATTTATGTTCACATTGCATTATACATTATATACTCGTATATACATAATCGTACCAATTTACATATACATACCCGTATGCAGGTCCGTTGATGCATATGAGAGCAATTGAGCTATACGCGCTAGAGCTTGTGCATATTCACTAATTGTACATACATATATACATGTATCGCATACATGCCGATTTATTGTTGAGCTACATATGTATGTGCATAATTATAAGAGCAATAAAAAGTGGTTTTTCGAATGATTTTCTACTTAAAACAATTGTGTTTTTATTAAAGTCGGATTGCAGTAAGTATTGCCATAGTTTCATTGTCGATTCGATACAATAGCTTTGAGCGATAGCTTAAATTGACAAGTAGCTCGAGTACTTTATTGTTACAAAATTTCAAGGTTTTATGATGCTCCAGTAAAAAGTTACAAGCATTTGTATGTTGCAAACTTTGATAGGTGCAGGACGTACCGTATAGAAGTTAGGGCCATATGAAGTTTTATCAGTCTTTGATCTGGGACTCAAGGGTAGCATAGCTTTGAGCGATAGTTTAAATTGACAAGAGGCTAGAGTACTTTATTGTTACAAAATTTCAAGGTTTTATGACGCTCCAGTAAAAAGTTACAAGCATTTGTATGTTGCAATATTTGATAGGTGTAGGACGAAGCGTGTAGAAGTTAGGGCCATTTGAAGTTTTATCAGTGTTTGATTTGGGACTCAAGGGTAGCATAGCTTTGAGCGATAGCTTAAATTGACAAGAGGCTCGAGTACTTCATTGTTACAAAATTTCAAGGTTTTATGACGCCCCAGTAAAAAGTTACAAGCATTTGTATGTTGCAAACTTTGATAGGTGTAGGACGTACCGTATAGAAATAAGGGCCATTTGAAGTTTTATCAGTGTTTGATTTGGGACTCAAGGGTAGCATAGCTTTGAGCGATAGCTTAAATTGACAAGAGGCTCGAGTACTTTATTGTTACAAAATTTCAAGATTTTATGACGCACCAGTAAAAAGTTACAAGCATTTGTATGTTGCAAACTTTGATTTGTGTAGGACGTACCGTATAGAAGGTAGGGCCATTTGAAGTTTTATCAGTGTTTGATTTGGGACTCAACGGTAGCATAGCTTTGAGCGATAGCTTAAATTGACAAGAGGCTCGACTACTTTATTGTTACAAAATTTCAAGCTTTTATGACGCTCCAGTAAAAAGTTAGAAGCATTTGTATGTTGCAAACTTTGATAGGTGTAGGACGTACGGTATAGAAGTTAGGGCCATTTGAAGTTTTATCAGTGTTTGATTTGGGACTCAAGGGTAGCATAGCTTTGAGCGATAGCTTAAATTGACAAGAGGCTCGAGTACTTTATTGTTACACAATTTCAAGATTTTATGACGCACCAGTAAAAAGTTACAAGCATTTTGTATGTTGCAAACTTTGATAGGTGTAGGGCGTACCGTATAGAAGTTAGGGCCATTTGAAGTTTTATCAGTGTTTGATCTGAGACTCAAGGGTAGCATTGAGCGATAGCTTAAATTGACAAGAGGCTCGAGTACTTTATTGTTACAAAATTTCAAGGTTTTATGACGCTCCAGTAAAAAGTTACAAGCATTTGTATGTTTTGCAAACTTTGATAGGTGTAGGACGTACCGTATAGAAGTTAGGGCCATTTGAAGTTTTATCAGTGTTTGATTTGGGACTCAAGGGTAGCATAGCTTTGAGCGATTGCTTAAATTGACAAGAGGCTCCAGTACTTTATTGTTACAAAATTTCAAGGTTTTATGACGCTCCAATAAAAAGTTACAAGCATGTGTATGTTGCAAACTTTGATAGGTGTAGGACGTACCGTATGGAAGTTAGGGCCATTTGAAGTTTTATCAGTGTTTGATTTGGGATTCAAGGGTAGCATAGCTTTGAGCGATAGCTTAAATTGACAAGAGGCTAGAGTACTTTATTGTCACAAAATTTCAGGGTTTTATGACGCTCCAGTAAAAAGCTATAAGCATTTGTATGTTGCAGACTTTGATAGGTGTAGGACGTACCGTATAGAAGTAAGGGCCATTTGAAGTTTTATCAGTGTTTGATTTGGGACTCAAGGGTAGCATAGCTTTGAGCGATAACTTAAATTGACAAGAGTCTCGAGTACTTTATTGTTACAAAATTTCAAGGTTTTATGACGCTCCAGTAAAAAGCTAAAAGCATTTGTATGTTGCAATCTTTGATAGGTGCAGGACGTACCGTATAGAAGTTAGGGCCCTTTGAAGTTTTATCAGTGTTTAATTTGGGACTCAAGGGTACCATAGCTTTGAGCCATAGCTTAAATTGACAAGAGGCTCGAGTACTTCATTGTTACAAAATTTCAAGGTTTTATGATGCTCCAGTAAAAAGTTACAAGCATGTGTATGTTGCAAACTTTGATAGGTGTAGGACGTACCGTATGGAAGTTAGGGCCATTTGAAGTTTTATCAGTGTTTGATTTGGGACTCAAGGGTAGCATAGCTTTGAGCGATAGCTTAAATTTACAAGAGGCTCGAGTACTTTATTGTTACAAAATTTCAAGGTTTTATGACGCTTCAGTAAAAAGTTACAAGCATTTGTATGTTGCAAACTTTGATAGGTGTAGGACGTACCGTATAGAAGTAAGGGCCATTTGAAGTTTTATCAGTGTTTGATTTGGGACTCAAGGGTAGCATAGCTTTGAGCGATAACTTAAATTGACAAGAGTCTCGAGTACTTTATTGTTACAAAATTTCAAGGTTTTATGACGCTCCAGTAAAAAGCTAAAAGCATTTGTATGTTGCAATCTTTGATAGGTGCAGGACGTACCGTATAGAAGTTAGGGCCCTTTGAAGTTTTATCAGTGTTTGATTTGGGACTCAAGGGTACCATAGCTTTGAGCCATAGCTTAAATTGACAAGAGGCTCGAGTACTTTATTGTTACAAAATTTCAAGGTTTTATGATGCTCCCGTAAAAAGTTACATGCATTTGTATGTTGCAAACTTTGATAGGTGTAGGACGTACCGTATAGAAGTTTGGGCCATTTGAAGTTTTATCAGTGTTTGATTTGGGACTCAAGGGTACCATAGCTTTGAGCCATAGCTTAAATTGACAAGAGGCTCGAGTACTTTATTGTTACAAAATTTCAAGGTTTTATGATGCTCCCGTAAAAAGTTACATGCATTTGTATGTTGCAAACTTTGATAGGTGTAGGACGTACCGTATAGAAGTTTGGGCCATTTGAAGTTTTATCAGTGTTTGATTTGGGACTCAAGGGTAGCATAGCTTTGAGCGATAGCTTAAATTGACAAGAGGCTCGAGTACTTTATTGTTACAAAATTTCAAGGTTTTATGACGCTCCAGTAAAAAGTTACAAGCATTTGTATGTTGCAAACTTTGATAGGTGTAGGACGTACCGTATAGAAGTTAGGGCCATTTGATGTTTTATCAGTGTTTGATTCGGGACTCAAGGGTAGCATAGCTTTGAGCGATAGCTTAAATTGACAAGAGGCTCGAGTACTTTATTGTTACAAAATTTCAAGGTTTTATGACGCTCCAGTAAAAAGTTACAAGCATTTGTATGTTGCAAACTTTGATAGGTGTAGGACGTACCGTATAGAAGTTAGGGCCATTTGATGTTTTATCAGTGTTTGATTCGGGTCTCAAGGGTAGCATAGCTTTGAGCGATAACTTAAATTGACAAGAGGCTCGAGTACTTTATTGTTACAATATTTCAAGGTTTTATGACGCTCCAGTAAAAAGTTACAAGCATTTGTATGTTGCAAACTTTGATAGGTGTAGGACGTACCGTATAGAAGTTAGGGCCATTTGAAGCTTTATCAGTGTTTGATTTGGGACTCAAGGGTAGCATAGCTTTGAGCGATAGCTTAAATTGACAAGGGGCTCGAGTACTTTATTGTTACAAAATTTCTAGGTTTTATGACGCTCCAGTAAAAAGTTACAAGCATTTGTATGTTGCAAATTTTGATAGGTGTAGGACGTACAGTATAGAAGTTAGGGCCATTTGAAGTTTTATCAGTGTTTGATTTGGGAATCAAGGGTAGCATAGCTTTGAGCGATAGCTTAAATTGACAAGAGGCTCGTGTACTTTATTGTTACAAAATTTCAAGGTTTTATGACGCTCCAGTAAAAAGTTACAAGCATTTGTATGTTGCAAACTTTGATAGGTGTAGGACGTACCGTATAGAAGTTAGGGCCATTTAAAGTTTTATCAGTGTTTGATTTGGGACTCAAGGGTAGCACAGCTTTGAGCGATAGCTTAAATTGGCAAGAGGCTCGAGTACTTTATTGTTACAAAATTTCAAGGTTTTATGACGCTCCAGTAAAAAGTTACAAGCATTTGTATGTTGCAAACTTTGATAGGTGTAGGACGTACAGTATAGAAGTTAGGGCCATTTGAAGTTTTATCGGTGTTTGATTTGGGACTCAAGGGTAGCATAGCTCTCAGCGATAGCTTAAATTGGCAAGAGGCTCGAGTACTTTATTGTTACCAAATTTCAAGGTTTTATGACGCTCCAGTAAAAAGTTACAAGCATTTGTATGTTCCAAACTTTGATAGGTGTAGGACGTACCGTATAGAAGTTAGGGCCATTTGATGTTTTATCAGTGTTTGATTCGGGACTCAAGGGTAGCATAGCTTTGAGCGATAGCTTAAATTGACAAGAGGCTCGAGTACTTTATTGTTACAAAATTTCAAGGTTTTATGACGCTCCAGTAAAAAGTTACAAGCATTTGTATGTTGCAAACTTTGATAGGTGTAGGACGTACCGTATAGCAGTTAGGGCCATTTAAAGTTTTATCAGTGTTTGATTTGGGACTCAAGGGTAGCATAGCTTTGAGCGATAGCTTCAATTGGCAAGAGGCTCGAGTACTTTATTGTTACAAAATTTCAAGGTTTTATGACGCTCCAGTAAAAAGTTACAAGCATTTGTATGTTGCAAACTTTGATAGGTGTAGGACGTACCGTATAGAAGTTAGGGCCATTTGATGTTTTATCAGTGTTTGATTCGGGTCTCAAGGGTAGCATAGCTTTGAGCGATAGCTTAAATTGACAAGAGGCTCGAGAACTTTATTGTTACAATATTTCAAGGTTTTATGACGCTCCAGTAAAAAGTTACAAGCATTAGTATGTTGCAAACTTTGATAGGTGTAGGACGTACCGTATACAAGTTAGGGCCATTTGAAGCTTTATCAGTGTTTGATTTGGGACTCAAGGGTAGCATAGTTTTGAGCGATAGCTTAAATTGACAAGGGGCCCGAGTACTTTATTGTTACAAAATTTCAAGATTTTATGACGCTCCAGTAAAAAGTTACAAGCATTTGTTTGTTGCAAACTTTGATAGGTGTAGGACGTACAGTATTTAAGTTAGGGCCATTTGAAGTTTTATCAGTGTTAGATTTGGGACTCAAGGGTAGCATAGCTTTGAGCGATAGCTTAAATTGACAAGAGGCTCGTGTACTTTATTGTTACAATATTTCAAGGTTTTATGACGCTCCAGTAAAAAGTAACAAGCATTTGTATGTTGCAAACTTTGATAGGTGTAGGACGTACCGTATAGAAGTTAGGGCCATTTGAAGTTTTATCAGTGTTTGATTTGGGACTCAAGGGTAGCATAGCTTTGGGCGGTAGATTAAATTAACAAGAGGCTCGAGTACTTTATTGTTACAAAATTTCAAGGTTTTATGACGCTCCAGTAAAAAGTTGCAAGCATTTGTATGTTGCAAACTTTGACAGGTGTAGGACGTACCGTATAGAAGTTAGGGCCATTAGAAGTTTTATCAGTGTTTGATTTGGGACTCAAGGGTAGCATAGCTGTATTAAATGCAATCATGCGTTTGAGTTTTCGCACATGGCGAAAATAGGTTCAGCAAGTATTTTAAAGTTTAGTTCGTTTCTGACGATGGAGCTGTGCGGTTGTGCCAATGGGGCAGTGCGTGAGAGCACAAGGAGCAGTGCGGTGCAATCTATGTGCAGGGAGCTGAGCCAGGAGAACGGTGCAGAGCAGGGGATCTTAGAGCAGGAGCCTATACAGAGCCTATACACAGGAGCAAGTATGAGCGGTGCCACAGGTATTCGAGAGCATAGTCACGTTTAGATTATATAAGCTGACAATATTTATGTTCACATTGCATTATAGATTAAATACTCGTATATACATAATCGTACCAATTTACATATACATACCCGTATGCAGGTCCGTTGATGCATATGAGAGCAATTGAGCTATACGCGCTAGAGCTTGTGCATATTCACTAATTGTACATACATATATACATGTATCGCATACATGCCTATTTATTGTTGAGCTACATATGTATGTGCATAATTATAAGAGCAATAAAAAGTGGTTTTTCGTATGATTTTCTACTTAAAACAATTGTGTTTTTATTAAAGTCGGATTGCAGTAAGTATTGCCATAGTTTCATTGTCGATTCGATACAATAGCTTTGAGCGATAGCTTAAATTGACATGAGGCTCGAGTACTTTATTGTTACAAAATTTCAAGGTTTTATGATGCTCCAGTAAAAAGTTACAAGCATTTGTATGTTGCAAACTTTGATAGGTGCAGGACGTACCGTTTAGAAGTTAGGGCCATATGAAGTTTTATCAGTCTTTGATCTGGGACTCAAGGGTAGCATAGCTTTGAGCGATAGTTTAAATTGACAAGAGGCTAGAGTACTTTATTGTTACAAAATTTCAAGGTTTTATGACGCTCCAGTAAAAAGTTACAAGCATTTGTATGTTGCAATCTTTGATAGGTGTAGGACGAAGCGTGTAGAAGTTAGGGCCATTTGAAGTTTTATCAGTGTTTGATTTGGGACTCAAGGGTAGCATAGCTTTGAGCGATAGCTTAAATTGACAAGAGGCTCGAGTACTTCATTGTTACAAAATTTCAAGGTTTTATGACGCCCCAGTAAAAAGTTACAAGCATTTGTATGTTGCAAACTTTGATAGGTGTAGGACGTACCGTATAGAAATAAGGGCCATTTGAAGTTTTATCAGTGTTTGATTTGGGACTCAAGGGTAGCATAGCTTTGAGCGATAGCTTAAATTGACAAGAGGCTCGAGTACTTTATTGTTACAAAATTTCAAGATTTTATGACGCACCAGTAAAAAGTTACAAGCATTTGTATGTTGCAAACTTTGATTTGTGTAGGACGTACCGTATAGAAGGTAGGGCCATTTGAAGTTTTATCAGTGTTTGATTTGGGACTCAACGGTAGCATAGCTTTGAGCGATAGCTTAAATTGACAAGAGGCTCGACTACTTTATTGTTACAAAATTTCAAGGTTTTATGACGCTCCAGTAAAAAGTTAGAAGCATTTGTATGTTGCAAACTTTGATAGGTGTAGGACGTACGGTATAGAAGTTAGGGCCATTTGAAGTTTTATCGGTGTTTGATTTGGGACTCAAGGGTAGCATAGCTTTGAGCGATAGCTTAAATTGACAAGAGGCTCGAGTACTTTATTGTTACACAATTTCAAGATTCTATGACGCACCAGTAAAAAGTTACAAGCATTTGTATGTTGCAAACTTTGATAGGTGTAGGGCGTACCGTATAGAAGTTAGGGCCATTTGAAGTTTTATCAGTGTTTGATCTGAGACTCAAGGGTAGCATTGAGCGATAGCTTAAATTGACAAGAGGCTCGAGTACTTTATTGTTACAAAATTTCAAAGTTTTATGACGCTCCAGTAAAAAGTTACAAGCATTTGTATGTTTTGCAAACTTTGATAGGTGTAGGACGTACCGTATAGAAGTTAGGGCCATTTGAAGTTTTATCAGTGTTTGATTTGGGACTCAAGGGTAGCATAGCTTTGAGCGATTGCTTAAATTGACAAGAGGCTAGAGTACTTTATTGTCACAAAATTTCAGGGTTTTATGACGCTCCAGTAAAAAGCTATAAGCATTTGTATGTTGCAGACTTTGATAAGTGTAGGACGTACCGTATTGAAGTTAGGGCCATTTGAAGTTTTATCAGTGTTTGATCTGAGACTCAAGGGTAGCATAGCTTTGAGCGATAGCTTAAATTGACAAGAGGCTAGAGTACTTTATTGTCACAAAATTTCAGGGTTTTATGACGCTCCAGTAAAAAGTTATAAGCATTTGTATGTTGCAGACTTTGATAAGTGTAGGACGTACCGTATAGAAGTTAGGGCCATTTGAAGTTTTATCAGTGTTTGATTTGGGACTCAAGGGTAGCATAGCTTTGAGCGATAGCTTAAATTGAAAAGAGGCTCGAGTACTTTATTGTTACAAAATTTCAAGGTTTTATGACGCTCCAGTAAAAAGTTACAAGCATTTGTATGTTGCAAACTTTGATAGGTGTAGGACGTACCGTATAGAAGTTAGGGCCATTTGATGTTTTATCAGTGTTTGATTCGGGACTCAAGGGTAGCATAGCTTTGAGCGATAGCTTAAATTGACAAGAGGCTCGAGTACTTTATTGTTACAAAATTTCAAGGTTTTATGACGCTCCAGTAAAAAGTTACAAGCATTTGTATGTTGCAAACTTTGATAGGTGTAGGACGTACCGTATAGAAGTTAGGGCCATTTGATGTTTTATCAGTGTTTGATTCGGGTCTCAAGGGTAGCATAGCTTTGAGCGATAACTTAAATTGACAAGAGGCTCGAGTACTTTATTGTTACAATATTTCAAGGTTTTATGACGCTCCAGTAAAAAGTTACAAGCATTTGTATGTTGCAAACTTTGATAGGTGTAGGACGTACCGTATAGAAGTTAGGGCCATTTGAAGCTTTATCAGTGTTTGATTTGGGACTCAAGGGTAGCATAGCTTTGAGCGATAGCTTAAATTGACAAGGGGCTCGAGTACTTTATTGTTACAAAATTTCTAGGTTTTATGACGCTCCAGTAAAAAGTTACAAGCATTTGTATGTTGCAAATTTTGATAGGTGTAGGACGTACAGTATAGAAGTTAGGGCCATTTGAAGTTTTATCAGTGTTTGATTTGGGAATCAAGGGTAGCATAGCTTTGAGCGATAGCTTAAATTGACAAGAGGCTCGTGTACTTTATTGTTACAAAATTTCAAGGTTTTATGACGCTCCAGTAAAAAGTTACAAGCATTTGTATGTTGCAAACTTTGATAGGTGTAGGACGTACCGTATAGAAGTTAGGGCCATTTAAAGTTTTATCAGTGTTTGATTTGGGACTCAAGGGTAGAACAGCTTTGAGCGATAGCTTAAATTGGCAAGAGGCTCGAGTACTTTATTGTTACAAAATTTCAAGGTTTTATGACGCTCCAGTAAAAAGTTACAAGCATTTGTATGTTGCAAACTTTGATAGGTGTAGGACGTACAGTATAGAAGTTAGGGCCATTTGAAGTTTTATCGGTGTTTGATTTGGGACTCAAGGGTAGCATAGCTCTCAGCGATAGCTTAAATTGGCAAGAGGCTCGAGTACTTTATTGTTACCAAATTTCAAGGTTTTATGACGCTCCAGTAAAAAGTTACAAGCATTTGTATGTTCCAAACTTTGATAGGTGTAGGACGTACCGTATAGAAGTTAGGGCCATTTGATGTTTTATCAGTGTTTGATTCGGGACTCAAGGGTAGCATAGCTTTGAGCGATAGCTTAAATTGACAAGAGGCTCGAGTACTTTATTGTTACAAAATTTCAAGGTTTTATGACGCTCCAGTAAAAAGTTAGAAGCATTTGTATGTTGCAAACTTTGATAGGTGTAGGACGTACCGTATAGCAGTTAGGGCCATTTAAAGTTTTATCAGTGTTTGATTTGGGACTCAAGGGTAGCATAGCTTTGAGCGATAGCTTAAATTGGCAAGAGGCTCGAGTACTTTATTGTTACAAAATTTCAAGGTTTTATGACGCTCCAGTAAAAAGTTACAAGCATTTGTATGTTGCAAACTTTGATAGGTGTAGGACGTACCGTATAGAAGTTAGGGCCATTTGATGTTTTATCAGTGTTTGATTCGGGTCTCAAGGGTAGCATAGCTTTGAGCGATAGCTTAAATTGACAAGAGGCTCGAGAACTTTATTGTTACAATATTTCAAGGTTTTATGACGCTCCAGTAAAAAGTTACAAGCATTAGTATGTTGCAAACTTTGATAGGTGTAGGACGTACCGTATACAAGTTAGGGCCATTTGAAGCTTTATCAGTGTTTGATTTGGGACTCAAGGGTAGCATAGTTTTGAGCGATAGCTTAAATTGACAAGGGGCCCGAGTACTTTATTGTTACAAAATTTCAAGATTTTATGACGCTCCAGTAAAAAGTTACAAGCATTTGTATGTTGCAAACTTTGATAGGTGTAGGACGTACCGTATAGAAGTTAGGGCCATTTGAAGCTTTATCAGTGTTTGATTTGGGACTCAAGGGTAGCATAGCTTTGGGCGGTAGATTAAATTAACAAGAGGCTCGAGTACTTTATTGTTACAAAATTTCAAGGTTTTATGACGCTCCAGTAAAAAGTTGCAAGCATTTGTATGTTGCAAACTTTGACAGGTGTAGGACGTACCGTATAGAAGTTAGGGCCATTAGAAGTTTTATCAGTGTTTGATTTGGGACTCAAGGGTAGCATAGCTGTATTAAATGCAATCATGCGTTTGAGTTTTCGCACATGGCGAAAATAGGTTCAGCAAGTATTTTAAAGTTTAGTTCGTTTCTGACGATGGAGCTGTGCGGTTGTGCCAATGGGGCAGTGCGTGAGAGCACAAGGAGCAGTGCGGTGCAATCTATGTGCAGGGAGCTGAGCCAGGAGAACGGTGCAGAGCAGGGGATCTTAGAGCAGGAGCCTATACAGAGCCTATACACAGGAGCAAGTATGAGCGGTGCCACAGGTATTCGAGAGCATAGTCACGTTTAGATTATATAAGCTGACAATATTTATGTTCACATTGCATTATAGATTAAATACTCGTATATACATAATCGTACCAATTTACATATACATACCCGTATGCAGGTCCGTTGATGCATATGAGAGCAATTGAGCTATACGCGCTAGAGCTTGTGCATATTCACTAATTGTACATACATATATACATGTATCGCATACATGCCGATTTATTGTTGAGCTACATATGTATGTGCATAATTATAAGAGCAATAAAAAGTGGTTTTTCGTATGATTTTCTACTTAAAACAATTGTGTTTTTATTAAAGTCGGATTGCAGTAAGTATTGCCATAGTTTCATTGTCGATTCGATACAATAGCTTTGAGCGATAGCTTAAATTGACAAGAGGCTCGAGTACTTTATTGTTACAAAATTTCAAGGTTTTATGATGCTCCAGTAAAAAGTTACAAGCATTTGTATGTTGCAAACTTTGATAGGTGCAGGACGTACCGTTTAGAAGTTAGGGCCATATGAAGTTTTATCAGTCTTTGATCTGGGACTCAAGGGTAGCATAGCTTTGAGCGATAGTTTAAATTGACAAGAGGCTAGAGTATTTTATTGTTACAAAATTTCAAGGTTTTATGACGCTCCAGTAAAAAGTTACAAGCATTTGTATGTTGCAATCTTTGATAGGTGTAGGACGAAGCGTGTAGAAGTTAGGGCCATTTGAAGTTTTATCAGTGTTTGATTTGGGACTCAAGGGTAGCATAGCTTTGAGCGATAGCTTAAATTGACAAGAGGCTCGAGTACTTCATTGTTACAAAATTTCAAGGTTTTATGACGCCCCAGTAAAAAGTTACAAGCATTTGTATGTTGCAAACTTTGATAGGTGTAGGACGTACCGTATAGAAATAAGGGCCATTTGAAGTTTTATCAGTGTTTGATTTGGGACTCAAGGGTAGCATAGCTTTGAGCGATAGCTTAAATTGACAAGAGGCTCGAGTACTTTATTGTTACAAAATTTCAAGATTTTATGACGCACCAGTAAAAAGTTACAAGCATTTGTATGTTGCAAACTTTGATTTGTGTAGGACGTACCGTATAGAAGGTAGGGCCATTTGAAGTTTTATCAGTGTTTGATTTGGGACTCAACGGTAGCATAGCTTTGAGCGATAGCTTAAATTGACAAGAGGCTCGACTACTTTATTGTTACAAAATTTCAAGGTTTTATGACGCTCCAGTAAAAAGTTAGAAGCATTTGTATGTTGCAAACTTTGATAGGTGTAGGACGTACGGTATAGAAGTTAGGGCCATTTGAAGTTTTATCGGTGTTTGATTTGGGACTCAAGGGTAGCATAGCTTTGAGCGATAGCTTAAATTGACAAGAGGCTCGAGTACTTTATTGTTACACAATTTCAAGATTCTATGACGCACCAGTAAAAAGTTACAAGCATTTGTATGTTGCAAACTTTGATAGGTGTAGGGCGTACCGTATAGAAGTTAGGGCCATTTGAAGTTTTATCAGTGTTTGATCTGAGACTCAAGGGTAGCATTGAGCGATAGCTTAAATTGACAAGAGGCTCGAGTACTTTATTGTCACAAAATTTCAAAGTTTTATGACGCTCCAGTAAAAAGTTACAAGCATTTGTATGTTTTGCAAACTTTGATAGGTGTAAAAAGCTATAAGCATTTGTATGTTGCAGACTTTGATAAGTGTAGGACGTACCGTATTGAAGTTAGGGCCATTTGAAGTTTTATCAGTGTTTGATCTGAGACTCAAGGGTAGCATAGCTTTGAGCGATAGCTTAAATTGACAAGAGGCTAGAGTACTTTATTGTCACAAAATTTCAGGGTTTTATGACGCTCCAGTAAAAAGTTATAAGCATTTGTATGTTGCAGACTTTGATAAGTGTAGGACGTACCGTATAGAAGTTAGGGCCATTTGAAGTTTTATCAGTGTTTGATTTGGGACTCAAGGGTAGCATAGCTTTGAGCGATAGCTTAAATTGACAAGAGGCTCGAGTACTTTATTGTTACAAAATTTCAAGGTTTTATGACGCTCCAGTAAAAAGTTACAAGCATTTGTATGTTGCAAACTTTGATAGGTGTTGGACGTACCGTATAGAAATAAGGGCCATTTGAAGTTTTATCAGTGTTTGATTTGGGACTTAAGGGTAGCATAGCTTTGAGCGATAGCTTAAATTGACAAGAGGCTAGAGTACTTTATTGTCACAAAATTTCAGGGTTTTCTGACGCTCCAGTAAAAAGTTATAAGCATTTGTATGTTGCAGACTTTGATAAGTGTAGGACGTACCGTATAGAAGTTAGGGACATTTGAAGTTTAATCAGTGTTTGATCTGGGCCTCAAGGGTAGCATAGCTTTCAGCGATAGCTTAAACTGACAGGGGGCTAGAGAACTTTATTGTTACAAAATTTCAAGGTTTTATGACGCTCCAGTAAAAAGTTATAAGCATTTGTATGCTGCAAACTTTTAAAGGTGTAGGGCATACCGTATAGAAGTTAGGACCATTTGAAGTTTTATCAATGTTTGATCTGGGACTCAAGGGTAGCATAGCTTTGAGCGATAGCTTAAATTGACAAGAGGCTAGAGTACTTTATTGTTACAAAATTTCAAGGTTTTATGACGCTCCAGTAAAAAGTTACAAGCATTTGTATGTTGCAAACTTTGATAGGTGTAGGACGTACCGTATAGAAGTTAGGGCCATTTGAAGTTTTATCAGTGTTTGATTTGGGACTCAAGGGTAGCATAGCTTTGAGCGATAGCTTAAATTAACAAGAGGCTCGAGTACTTAATTGTTACAAAATTTCAAGGTTTTATGACGCTTCAATAAAAAGTTACAAGCATGTGTATGTTGCAAACTTTGATAGGTGTAGGACGTACCGTATGGAAGTTAGGGCCATTTGAAGTTTTATCAGTGTTTGATTTGGGATTCAAGGGTAGCATAGCTTTGAGCGATAGCTTAAATTGACAAGAGGCTAGAGTACTTTATTGTCACAAAATTTCAAGGTTTTATGACGCTCCAGTAAAAATTTACAAGCATTTGTATGTTTTGGAAACTTTGATAGGTGTAGGACGTACCGTATAGAAGTTAGGGCCATTTGAAGTTTTATAAGTGTTTGATTTGGGACTCAAGGGTAGCATAGCTTTGAGCGATTGCTTAAATTGACAAGAGGCTCGAGTATTTTTTTGTTACAAAATTTCAAGGTTTTATGACGCTCCAGTAAAAAGTTACAAACATTTGTATGTTGCAAACTTTGATAGGTGTAGGAAGTACCGTATGGAAGTTAGGGCCATTTGAAGTTTTATCAGTGTTTGATTTCGGACTCAAGGGTAGCATAGCTTTGAGCGATAGCTTAAATTGACAAGAGGCTAGAGTACTTTATTGTCACAAAATTTCAGGGTTTTATGACGCTCCAGTAAAAAGTTATAAGCATTTGTATGTTGCAGACTTTGATAAGTGTAGGACGTACCGTATAGAAGTTAGGGCCATTTGAAGTTTTATCAGTGTTTGATTTGGGACTCAAGGGTAGCATAGCTTTGAGCGATAGCTTAAATTGACAAGAGGCTCGAGTACTTTATTGTTACAAAATTTCAAGGTTTTATGACGCTCCAGTAAAAAGTTACAAGCATTTGTATGTTGCAAACTTTGATAGGTGTTGGACGTACCGTATAGAAATAAGGGCCATTTGAAGTTTTATCAGTGTTTGATTTGGGACTTAAGGGTAGCATAGCTTTGAGCGATAGCTTAAATTGACAAGAGGCCAGAGTACTTTATTGTCACAAAATTTCAGGGTTTTCTGACGCTCCAGTAAAAAGTTATAAGCATTTGTATGTTGCAGACTTTGATAAGTGTAGGACGTACCGTATAGAAGTTAGGGACATTTGAAGTTTAATCAGTGTTTGATCTGGGCCTCAAGGGTAGCATAGCTTTCAGCGATAGCTTAAACTGACAGGGGGCTAGAGAACTTTATTGTTACAAAATTTCAAGGTTTTATGCCGCTCCAGTAAAAAGTTATAAGCATTTGTATGCTGCAAACTTTTAAAGGTGTAGGGCATACCGTATAGAAGTTAGGACCATTTGAAGTTTTATCAGTGTTTGATCTGGGACTCAAGGGTAGCATAGCTTTGAGCGATAGCTTAAATTGACAAGAGGCTAGAGTACTTTATTGTTACAAAATTTCAAGGTTTTATGACGCTCCAGTAAAAAGTTACAAGCATTTGTATGTTGCAAACTTTGATAGGTGTAGGACGTACCGTATAGAAGTTAGGGCCATTTGAAGTTTTATCAGTGTTTGATTTGGGACTCAAGGGTAGCATAGCTTTGAGCGATAGCTTAAATTAACAAGAGGCTCGAGTACTTAATTGTTACAAAATTTCAAGGTTTTATGACGCTTCAATAAAAAGTTACAAGCATGTGTATGTTGCAAACTTTGATAGGTGTAGGACGTACCGTATGGAAGTTAGGGCCATTTGAAGTTTTATCAGTGTTTGATTTGGGATTCAAGGGTAGCATAGCTTTGAGCGATAGCTTAAATTGACAAGAGGCTAGAGTACTTTATTGTCACAAAATTTCAAGGTTTTATGACGCTCCAGTAAAAATTTACAAGCATTTGTATGTTTTGGAAACTTTGATAGGTGTAGGACGTACCGTATAGAAGTTAGGGCCATTTGAAGTTTTATAAGTGTTTGATTTGGGACTCAAGGGTAGCATAGCTTTGAGCGATTGCTTAAATTGACAAGAGGCTCGAGTATTTTTTTGTTACAAAATTTCAAGGTTTTATGACGCTCCAGTAAAAAGTTACAAACATTTGTATGTTGCAAACTTTGATAGGTGTAGGAAGTACCGTATGGAAGTTAGGGCCATTTGAAGTTTTATCAGTGTTTGATTTCGGACTCAAGGGTAGCATAGCTTTGAGCGATAGCTTAAATTGACAAGAGGCTCGAGTACTTTATTGTCACAAAATTTCAGGGTTTTATGACGCTCCAGTAAAAAGCTATAACCATTTGTATGTTGCAGACTTTGATAAGTGTAGGACGTACCGTATTGAAGTTAGGGCCATTTGAAGTTTTATCAGTGTTTGATCTGAGACTCAAGGGTAGCATAGCTTTGAGCGATAGCTTAAATTGACAAGAGGCTAGAGTACTTTATTGTCACAAAATTTCAGGGTTTTATGACGCTCCAGTAAAAAGTTATAAGCATTTGTATGTTGCAGACTTTGATAAGTGTAGGACGTACCGTATAGAAGTTAGGG
Source organism: Clusia tigrina (assembly GCA_920105625.2). NCBI lineage: Eukaryota > Metazoa > Arthropoda > Insecta > Diptera > Clusiidae > Clusia > Clusia tigrina. The sequence goes on along the minus strand of OV050033.1, from coordinate 106,382,867 downwards.
CCATTTGAAGTTTTATCAGTGTTTGATTTGGGACTCAAGGGTAGCATAGCTTTGAGCGATAGCTTAAATTGACAAGAGGCTCGAGTACTTTATTGTTACAAAATTTCAAGGTTTTATGACGCTCCAGTAAAAAGTTACAAGCATTTGTATGTTGCAAACTTTGATAGGTGTTGGACGTACCGTATAGAAATAAGGGCCATTTGAAGTTTTATCAGTGTTTGATTTGGGACTTAAGGGTAGCATAGCTTTGAGCGATAGCTTAAATTGACAAGAGGCTAGAGTACTTTATTGTCACAAAATTTCAGGGTTTTCTGACGCTCCAGTAAAAAGTTATAAGCATTTGTATGTTGCAGACTTTGATAAGTGTAGGACGTACCGTATAGAAGTTAGGGACATTTGAAGTTTAATCAGTGTTTGATCTGGGCCTCAAGGGTAGCATAGCTTTCAGCGATAGCTTAAACTGACAGGGGGCTAGAGAACTTTATTGTTACAAAATTTCAAGGTTTTATGACGCTCCAGTAAAAAGTTATAAGCATTTGTATGCTGCAAACTTTTAAAGGTGTAGGGCATACCGTATAGAAGTTAGGACCATTTGAAGTTTTATCAGTGTTTGATCTGGGACTCAAGGGTAGCATAGCTTTGAGCGATAGCTTAAATTGACAAGAGGCTAGAGTACTTTATTGTTACAAAATTTCAAGGTTTTATGACGCTCCAGTAAAAAGTTACAAGCATTTGTATGTTGCAAACTTTGATAGGTGTAGGACGTACCGTATAGAAGTTAGGGCCATTTGAAGTTTTATCAGTGTTTGATTTGGGACTCAAGGGTAGCATAGCTTTGAGCGATAGCTTAAATTAACAAGAGGCTCGAGTACTTAATTGTTACAAAATTTCAAGGTTTTATGACGCTTCAATAAAAAGTTACAAGCATGTGTATGTTGCAAACTTTGATAGGTGTAGGACGTACCGTATGGAAGTTAGGGCCATTTGAAGTTTTATCAGTGTTTGATTTGGGATTCAAGGGTAGCATAGCTTTGAGCGATAGCTTAAATTGACAAGAGGCTAGAGTACTTTATTGTCACAAAATTTCAAGGTTTTATGACGCTCCAGTAAAAATTTACAAGCATTTGTATGTTTTGGAAACTTTGATAGGTGTAGGACGTACCGTATAGAAGTTAGGGCCATTTGAAGTTTTATAAGTGTTTGATTTGGGACTCAAGGGTAGCATAGCTTTGAGCGATTGCTTAAATTGACAAGAGGCTCGAGTATTTTTTTGTTACAAAATTTCAAGGTTTTATGACGCTCCAGTAAAAAGTTACAAACATTTGTATGTTGCAAACTTTGATAGGTGTAGGAAGTACCGTATGGAAGTTAGGGCCATTTGAAGTTTTATCAGTGTTTGATTTCGGACTCAAGGGTAGCATAGCTTTGAGCGATAGCTTAAATTGACAAGAGGCTCGAGTACTTTATTGTTACAAAATTTCAAGGTTTTATGACGCTCCAGTAAAAAGTTACAAGCATTTGCATGTTCCAAACTTTGATAGGTGTAGGACGTACCGTATAGAAGTTAGGGCCATTTGAAGTTTTATCAGTCTTTGATTTCGGATTTAAGGGTAGCATAGCTTTGAGCGATAGCTTAAATTGACAATAGGCTCGAGTACTTTATTGTTACAAAATTTCAAGGTTTTATGACACTCCAGTAAAAAGTTACAAGCATTTGTATGTTGCAAACTTTGATAAGTGTAGGACGTACCGTATAGAAGTTAGGGCCATTTGAAGTTTTATCAGTGTTTGATTTGGGACTCAAGGGTAGCATAGCTTTGAGCGATAGCTTAAATTGACAAGAGGCTCGAGTACTTTATTGTTACAAAATTTCAAGGTTTTATGACGCTTGAGTAAAAAGTTACAAGCATTTGCATGTTGCAAACTTTGATAGGTGTAGGATGTACCGTATAGAAGTTAGGGCCATTTGAAGTTTTATCAGTGTTTGATTTGGGACTCAAGGGTAGCATAGTTTTCAGCGATAACTTAAATTGACAAGAGGCTCGAGTACTTTATTGTTACAAAATGCCCAGGTTTTATGACGCTCCAGTAAAAAGTTACAAGCATTTGTATGTTGCAATCTTTGATAGGTGTAGGACTTACCGTATAGAAGTTAGGGCCATTTGAAGTTTTATCAGTGTTTGATTTGGGACTCAAGGGTAGCATAGCTTTGAGCGATAGCTTAAATTGACAAGAGGCTCGAGTACTTCATTGTTACAAAATTTCAAGGTTTTATGACGCTTCAGTAAAAAGTTACAAGCATTTGTATGTTGCAAACTTTGATAGGTGTAGGACGTACCGTATAGAAGTAAGGGCCATTTGAAGTTTTATCAGTGTTTGATTTGGGACTCAAGGGTAGCATAGCTTTGAGCGATAACTTAAATTTACAAGAGGCTCGAGTACTTTATTGTTACAAAATTTCCAGGTTTTATGACGCTCCAGTAAAAAGTTACAAGCATTTGTATGTTGCAATCTTTGATAGGTGTAGGACGTACCGTATAGAAGTTAGGGCCATTTGAAGTTTTATCAGTGTTTGATTTGGGACTCAAGGGTAGCATATTTTTGAGCGATAGCTTAAATTGACAAGAGGCTCGAGTTCTTTATTGTTACAAAATTTCTAGGTTTCATGACGCACCAGTAAAAAGTTACAAGCATTTGTATGTTGCAAACTTTGATAGGTGTAGGACGTACGGTATATAAGTTATAGCCATTTGAAGTTTTATCAGTGTTTGATTTGGGACTCAAGGGTAGCATAGCTGTATTAAATGCAATCATGCGTATGAGTTTTCGCACATGGCGAAAATAGGTTCAGCAAGTATTTTAAAGTTTAGTTCGTTTCTGACGATGGAGCTGTGCGGTTGTGCCAATGGGGCAGTGCGTGAGAGCACAAGGAGCAGTGCGGTGCAATCTATGTGCAGGGAGCTGAGCCAGGAGAATGGTGCAGAGCAGGGGATCTTAGAGCAGGAGCCTATACAGAGCCTATACACAGGAGCAAGTATGAGCGGTGCCACAGGTATTCGAGAGCATAGTCACGTTTAGATTATATAAGCTGACAATATTTATGTTCACTTTGCATTATACATTATATACTCGTATATACATAATCGTACCAATTTACATATACATACTCGTATGCAGGTCCGTTGATGCATATGAGAGCAATTGAGCTATACGCGCTAGAGCTTGTGCATATTCACTAATTGTACATACATATATACATGTATCGCATACATGCCGATTTATTGTTGAGCTACATATGTATGTGCATAATTATAAGAGCAATAAAAAGTGGTTTTTCGTATGATTTTCCACTTAAAACAATTGTGTTTTTATTAGTATAAGTCGGATTGCAGTAAGTATTGCCATAGTTTCATTGTCGATTCGATACAATAGCTTTGAGCGATAGCTTAAATTGACAAGAGGCTCGAGTACTTTATTGTTACAAAATTTCAAGATTTTATGACGCACCAGTAAAAAGTTACAAGCATTTGTATGTTGCAAACTTTGATTTGTGTAGGACGTACCGTATAGAAGGTAGGGCCATTTGAAGTTTTATCAGTGTTTGATTTGGGACTCAACGGTAGCATAGCTTTGAGCGATAGCTTAAATTGACAAGAGGCTCGACTACTTTATTGTTACAAAATTTCAAGGTTTTATGACGCTCCAGTAAAAAGTTAGAAGCATTTGTATGTTGCAAACTTTGATAGGTGTAGGACGTACGGTATAGAAGGTAGGGCCATTTGAAGTTTTATCAGTGTTTGATTTGGGACTCAACGGTAGCATAGCTTTGAGCGATAGCTTAAATTGACAAGAGGCTCGACTACTTTATTGTTACAAAATTTCAAGGTTTTATGACGCTCCAGTAAAAAGTTAGAAGCATTTGTATGTTGCAAACTTTGATAGGTGTAGGGCGTACCGTATAGAAGTTAGGGCCATTTGAAGTTTTATCAGTGTTTGATCTGAGACTCAAGGGTAGCATTGAGCGATAGCTTAAATTGACAAGAGGCTCGAGTACTTTATTGTTACAAAATTTCAAAGTTTTATGACGCTCCAGTAAAAAGTTACAAGCATTTGTATGTTTTGCAAACTTTGATAGGTGTAGGACGTACCGTATAGAAGTTAGGGCCATTTGAAGTTTTATCAGTGTTTGATTTGGGACTCAAGGGTAGCATAGCTTTGAGCGATTGCTTAAATTGACAAGAGGCTCCAGTACTTTATTGTTACAAAATTTCAAGGTTTTATGACGCTCCAATAAATAGTTACAAGCATGTGTATGTTGCAAACTTTGATAGGTGTAGGACGTACCGTATGGAAGTTAGGGCCATTTGAAGTTTTATCAGTGTTTGATTTGGGATTCAAGGGTAGCATAGCTTTGAGCGATAGCTTAAATTGACAAGAGGCTAGAGTACTTTATTGTCACAAAATTTCAGGGTTTTATGACGCTCCAGTAAAAAGCTATAAGCATTTGTATGTTGCAGACTTTGATAAGTGTAGGACGTACCGTATTGAAGTTAGGGCCATTTGAAGTTTTATCAGTGTTTGATCTGAGACTCAAGGGTAGCATAGCTTTGAGCGATAGCTTAAATTGACAAGAGGCTAGAGTACTTTATTGTCACAAAATTTCAGGGTTTTATGACGCTCCAGTAAAAAGTTATAAGCATTTGTATGTTGCAGACTTTGATAAGTGTAGGACGTACCGTATAGAAGTTAGGGCCATTTGAAGTTTTATCAGTGTTTGATTTGGGACTCAAGGGTAGCATAGCTTTGAGCGATAGCTTAAATTGACAAGAGGCTCGAGTACTTTATTGTTACAAAATTTCAAGGTTTTATGACGCTCCAGTAAAAAGTTACAAGCATTTGTATGTTGCAAACTTTGATAGGTGTTGGACGTACCGTATAGAAATAAGGGCCATTTGAAGTTTTATCAGTGTTTGATTTGGGACTTAAGGGTAGCATAGCTTTGAGCGATAGCTTAAATTGACAAGAGGCTAGAGTACTTTATTGTCACAAAATTTCAGGGTTTTCTGACGCTCCAGTAAAAAGTTATAAGCATTTGTATGTTGCAGACTTTGATAAGTGTAGGACGTACCGTATAGAAGTTAGGGACATTTGAAGTTTAATCAGTGTTTGATCTGGGCCTCAAGGGTAGCATAGCTTTCAGCGATAGCTTAAACTGACAGGGGGCTAGAGAACTTTATTGTTACAAAATTTCAAGGTTTTATGACGCTCCAGTAAAAAGTTATAAGCATTTGTATGCTGCAAACTTTTAAAGGTGTAGGGCATACCGTATAGAAGTTAGGACCATTTGAAGTTTTATCAGTGTTTGATCTGGGACTCAAGGGTAGCATAGCTTTGAGCGATAGCTTAAATTGACAAGAGGCTAGAGTACTTTATTGTTACAAAATTTCAAGGTTTTATGACGCTCCAGTAAAAAGTTACAAGCATTTGTATGTTGCAAACTTTGATAGGTGTAGGACGTACCGTATAGAAGTTAGGGCCATTTGAAGTTTTATCAGTGTTTGATTTGGGACTCAAGGGTAGCATAGCTTTGAGCTATAGCTTAAATTAACAAGAGGCTCGAGTACTTAATTGTTACAAAATTTCAAGGTTTTATGACGCTTCAATAAAAAGTTACAAGCATGTGTATGTTGCAAACTTTGATAGGTGTAGGACGTACCGTATGGAAGTTAGGGCCATTTGAAGTTTTATCAGTGTTTGATTTGGGATTCAAGGGTAGCATAGCTTTGAGCGATAGCTTAAATTGACAAGAGGCTAGAGTACTTTATTGTCACAAAATTTCAAGGTTTTATGACGCTCCAGTAAAAATTTACAAGCATTTGTATGTTTTGGAAACTTTGATAGGTGTAGGACGTTCCGTATAGAAGTTAGGGCCATTTGAAGTTTTATAAGTGTTTGATTTGGGACTCAAGGGTAGCATAGCTTTGAGCGATTGCTTAAATTGACAAGAGGCTCGAGTATTTTTTTGTTACAAAATTTCAAGGTTTTATGACGCTCCAGTAAAAAGTTACAAACATTTGTATGTTGCAAACTTTGATAGGTGTAGGAAGTACCGTATGGAAGTTAGGGCCATTTGAAGTTTTATCAGTGTTTGATTTCGGACTCAAGGGTAGCATAGCTTTGAGCGATAGCTTAAATTGACAAGAAGCTCGAGTACTTTATTGTTACAAAATTTCAAGGTTTTATGACGCTCCAGTAAAAAGTTACAAGCATTTGCATGTTCCAAACTTTGATAGGTGTAGGACGTACCGTATAGAAGTTAGGGCCATTTGAAGTTTTATCAGTCTTTGATTTCGGATTTAAGGGTAGCATAGCTTTGAGCGATAGCTTAAATTGACAAGAGGCTAGAGTACTTTATTGTCACAAAATTTCAGGGTTTTATGACGCTCCAGTAAAAAGTTATAAGCATTTGTATGTTGCAGACTTTGATAAGTGTAGGACGTACCGTATAGAAGTTAGGGCCATTTGAAGTTTTATCAGTGTTTGATTTGGGACTCAAGGGTAGCATAGCTTTGAGCGATAGCTTAAATTGACAAGAGGCTCGAGTACTTTATTGTTACAAAATTTCAAGGTTTTATGACGCTCCAGTAAAAAGTTACAAGCATTTGTATGTTGCAAACTTTGATAGGTGTTGGACGTACCGTATAGAAATAAGGGCCATTTGAAGTTTTATCAGTGTTTGATTTGGGACTTAAGGGTAGCATAGCTTTGAGCGATAGCTTAAATTGACAAGAGGCTAGAGTACTTTATTGTCACAAAATTTCAGGGTTTTCTGACGCTCCAGTAAAAAGTTATAAGCATTTGTATGTTGCAGACTTTGATAAGTGTAGGACGTACCGTATAGAAGTTAGGGACATTTGAAGTTTAATCAGTGTTTGATCTGGGCCTCAAGGGTAGCATAGCTTTCAGCGATAGCTTAAACTGACAGGGGGCTAGAGAACTTTATTGTTACAAAATTTCAAGGTTTTATGACGCTCCAGTAAAAAGTTATAAGCATTTGTATGCTGCAAACTTTTAAAGGTGTAGGGCATACCGTATAGAAGTTAGGACCATTTGAAGTTTTATCAGTGTTTGATCTGGGACTCAAGGGTAGCATAGCTTTGAGCGATAGCTTAAATTGACAAGAGGCTAGAGTACTTTATTGTTACAAAATTTCAAGGTTTTATGACGCTCCAGTAAAAAGTTACAAGCATTTGTATGTTGCAAACTTTGATAGGTGTAGGACGTACCGTATAGAAGTTAGGGCCATTTGAAGTTTTATCAGTGTTTGATTTGGGACTCAAGGGTAGCATAGCTTTGAGCTATAGCTTAAATTAACAAGAGGCTCGAGTACTTAATTGTTACAAAATTTCAAGGTTTTATGACGCTTCAATAAAAAGTTACAAGCATGTGTATGTTGCAAACTTTGATAGGTGTAGGACGTGCCGTATAGAAGGTAGGGCCATTTGAAGTTTTATCAATGTTTGATTTGGGATTCAAAGGTAGCATAGCTATGAGCGATAGCTTAAATTGATAAGAGGCAAGAGTACTTTATTGTCACAAAATTTCAAGGTTTTATGACGCTCCAGTAAAAATTTACAAGCATTTGTATGTTTTGGAAACTTTGATAGGTGTAGGACGTTCCGTATAGAAGTTAGGGCCATTTGAAGTTTTATAAGTGTTTGATTTGGGACTCAAGGGTAGCATAGCTTTGAGCGATTGCTTAAATTGACAAGAGGCTCGAGTATTTTTTTGTTACAAAATTTCAAGGTTTTATGACGCTCCAGTAAAAAGTTACAAACATTTGTATGTTGCAAACTTTGATAGGTGTAGGAAGTACCGTATGGAAGTTAGGGCCATTTGAAGTTTTATCAGTGTTTGATTTCGGACTCAAGGGTAGCATAGCTTTGAGCGATAGCTTAAATTGACAAGAAGCTCGAGTACTTTATTGTTACAAAATTTCAAGGTTTTATGACGCTCCAGTAAAAAGTTACAAGCATTTGCATGTTCCAAACTTTGATAGGTGTAGGACGTACCGTATAGAAGTTAGGGCCATTTGAAGTTTTATCAGTCTTTGATTTCGGATTTAAGGGTAGCATAGCTTTGAGCGATAGCTTAAATTGACAATAGGCTCGAGTACTTTATTGTTACAAAATTTCAAGGTTTTATGACACTCCAGTAAAAAGTTACAAGCATTTGTATGTTGCAAACTTTGATAAGTGTAGGACGTACCGTATAGAAGTTAGGGCCATTTGAAGTTTTATCAGTGTTTGATTTGGGACTCAAGGGTAGCATAGCTTTGAGCGATAGCTTAAATTGACAAGAGGCTCGAGTACTTTATTGTAACAAAATTTCAAGGTTTTATGACGCTTGAGTAAAAAGTTACAAGCATTTGCATGTTGCAAACTTTGATAGGTGTAGGATGTACCGTATAGAAGTTAGGGCCATTTGAAGTTTTATCAGTGTTTGATTTGGGACTCAAGGGTAGCATAGTTTTCAGCGATAACTTAAATTGACAAGAGGCTCGAGTACTTTATTGTTACAAAATGCCCAGGTTTTATGACGCTCCAGTAAAAAGTTACAAGCATTTGTATGTTGCAATCTTTGATAGGTGTAGGACTTACCGTATAGAAGTTAGGGCCATTTGAAGTTTTATCAGTGTTTGATTTGGGACTCAAGGGTAGCATAGCTTTGAGCGATAGCTTAAATTGACAAGAGGCTCGAGTACTTCATTGTTACAAAATTTCAAGGTTTTATGACGCTTCAGTAAAAAGTTACAAGCATTTGTATGTTGCAAACTTTGATAGGTGTAGGACGTACCGTATAGAAGTAAGGGCCATTTGAAGTTTTATCAGTGTTTGATTTGGGACTCAAGGGTAGCATAGCTTTGAGCGATAACTTAAATTTACAAGAGGCTCGAGTACTTTATTGTTACAAAATTTCCAGGTTTTATGACGCTCCAGTAAAAAGTTACAAGCATTTGTATGTTGCAATCTTTGATAGGTGTAGGACGTACCGTATAGAAGTTAGGGCCATTTGAAGTTTTATCAGTGTTTGATTTGGGACTCAAGGGTAGCATATTTTTGAGCGATAGCTTAAATTGACAAGAGGCTCGAGTTCTTTATTGTTACAAAATTTCTAGGTTTCATGACGCACCAGTAAAAAGTTACAAGCATTTGTATGTTGCAAACTTTGATAGGTGTAGGACGTACGGTATATAAGTTATAGCCATTTGAAGTTTTATCAGTGTTTGATTTGGGACTCAAGGGTAGCATAGCTGTATTAAATGCAATCATGCGTATGAGTTTTCGCACATGGCGAAAATAGGTTCAGCAAGTATTTTAAAGTTTAGTTCGTTTCTGACGATGGAGCTGTGCGGTTGTGCCAATGGGGCAGTGCGTGAGAGCACAAGGAGCAGTGCGGTGCAATCTATGTGCAGGGAGCTGAGCCAGGAGAACGGTGCAGAGCAGGGGATCTTAGAGCAGGAGCCTATACAGAGCCTATACACAGGAGCAAGTATGAGCGGTGCCACAGGTATTCGAGAGCATAGTCACGTTTAGATTATATAAGCTGACAATATTTATGTTCACTTTGCATTATACATTATATACTCGTATATACATAATCGTACCAATTTACATATACATACTCGTATGCAGGTCCGTTGATGCATATGAGAGCAATTGAGCTATACGCGCTAGAGCTTGTGCATATTCACTAATTGTACATACATATATACATGTATCGCATACATGCCGATTTATTGTTGAGCTACATATGTATGTGCATAATTATAAGAGCAATAAAAAGTGGTTTTTCGTATGATTTTCCACTTAAAACAATTGTGTTTTTATTAGTATAAGTCGGATTGCAGTAAGTATTGCCATAGTTTCATTGTCGATTCGATACAATAGCTTTGAGCGATAGCTTAAATTGACAAGAGGCTCGAGTACTTTATTGTTACAAAATTTCAAGATTTTATGACGCACCAGTAAAAAGTTACAAGCATTTGTATGTTGCAAACTTTGATTTGTGTAGGACGTACCGTATAGAAGGTAGGGCCATTTGAAGTTTTATCAGTGTTTGATTTGGGACTCAAGGGTAGCATAGCTTTCAGCGATAGCTTAAATTGACAAGAGGCTCGACTACTTTATTGTTACAAAATTTCAAGGTTTTATGACGCTCCAGTAAAAAGTTAGAAGCATTTGTATGTTGCAAACTTTGATAGGTGTAGGACGTACGGTATAGAAGTTAGGGCCATTTGAAGTTTTATCGGTGTTTGATTTGGGACTCAAGGGTAGCATAGCTTTGAGCGATAGCTTAAATTGACAAGAGGCTCGAGTACTTTATTGTTACACAATTTCAAGATTCTATGACGCACCAGTAAAAAGTTACAAGCATTTGTATGTTGCAAACTTTGATAGGTGTAGGGCGTACCGTATAGAAGTTAGGGCCATTTGAAGTTTTATCAGTGTTTGATCTGAGACTCAAGGGTAGCATTGAGCGATAGCTTAAATTGACAAGAGGCTCGAGTACTTTATTGTTACAAAATTTCAAAGTTTTATGACGCTCCAGTAAAAAGTTACAAGCATTTGTATGTTTTGCAAACTTTGATAGGTGTAGGACGTACCGTATAGAAGTTAGGGCCATTTGAAGTTTTATCAGTGTTTGATTTGGGACTCAAGGGTAGCATAGCTTTGAGCGATTGCTTAAATTGACAAGAGGCTCCAGTACTTTATTGTTAGAAAATTTCAAGGTTTTATGACGCTCCAATAAATAGTTACAAGCATGTGTATGTTGCAAACTTTGATAGGTGTAGGACGTACCGTATGGAAGTTAGGGCCATTTGAAGTTTTATCAGTGTTTGATTTGGGATTCAAGGGTAGCATAGCTTTGAGCGATAGCTTAAATTGACAAGAGGCTAGAGTACTTTATTGTCACAAAATTTCAGGGTTTTATGACGCTCCAGTAAAAAGCTATAAGCATTTGTATGTTGCAGACTTTGATAAGTGTAGGACGTACCGTATTGAAGTTAGGGCCATTTGAAGTTTTATCAGTGTTTGATCTGAGACTCAAGGGTAGCATAGCTTTGAGCGATAGCTTAAATTGACAAGAGGCTAGAGTACTTTATTGTCACAAAATTTCAGGGTTTTATGACGCTCCAGTAAAAAGTTATAAGCATTTGTATGTTGCAGACTTTGATAAGTGTAGGACGTACCGTATAGAAGTTAGGGCCATTTGAAGTTTTATCAGTGTTTGATTTGGGACTCAAGGGTAGCATAGCTTTGAGCGATAGCTTAAATTGACAAGAGGCTCGAGTACTTTATTGTTACAAAATTTCAAGGTTTTATGACGCTCCAGTAAAAAGTTACAAGCATTTGTATGTTGCAAACTTTGATAGGTGTTGGACGTACCGTATAGAAATAAGGGCCATTTGAAGTTTTATCAGTGTTTGATTTGGGACTCAAGGGTAGCATAGCTTTGAGCGATAGCTTAAATTGACAAGAGGCTAGAGTACTTTATTGTCACAAAATTTCAGGGTTTTCTGACGCTCCAGTAAAAAGTTATAAGCATTTGTATGTTGCAGACTTTGATAAGTGTAGGACGTACCGTATAGAAGTTAGGGACATTTGAAGTTTAATCAGTGTTTGATCTGGGCCTCAAGGGTAGCATAGCTTTCAGCGATAGCTTAAACTGACAGGGGGCTAGAGAACTTTATTGTTACAAAATTTCAAGGTTTTATGACGCTCCAGTAAAAAGTTATAAGCATTTGTATGCTGCAAACTTTTAAAGGTGTAGGGCATACCGTATAGAAGTTAGGACCATTTGAAGTTTTATCAGTGTTTGATCTGGGACTCAAGGGTAGCATAGCTTTGAGCGATAGCTTAAATTGACAAGAGGCTAGAGTACTTTATTGTTACAAAATTTCAAGGTTTTATGACGCTCCAGTAAAAAGTTACAAGCATTTGTATGTTGCAAACTTTGATAGGTGTAGGACGTACCGTATAGAAGTTAGGGCCATTTGAAGTTTTATCAGTGTTTGATTTGGGACTCAAGGGTAGCATAGCTTTGAGCGATAGCTTAAATTAACAAGAGGCTCGAGTACTTAATTGTTACAAAATTTCAAGGTTTTATGACGCTTCAATAAAAAGTTACAAGCATGTGTATGTTGCAAACTTTGATAGGTGTAGGACGTACCGTATGGAAGTTAGGGCCATTTGAAGTTTTATCAGTGTTTGATTTGGGATTCAAGGGTAGCATAGCTTTGAGCGATAGCTTAAATTGACAAGAGGCTAGAGTACTTTATTGTCACAAAATTTCAAGGTTTTATGACGCTCCAGTAAAAATTTACAAGCATTTGTATGTTTTGGAAACTTTGATAGGTGTAGGACGTACCGTATAGAAGTTAGGGCCATTTGAAGTTTTATAAGTGTTTGATTTGGGACTCAAGGGTAGCATAGCTTTGAGCGATTGCTTAAATTGACAAGAGGCTCGAGTATTTTTTTGTTACAAAATTTCAAGGTTTTATGACGCTCCAGTAAAAAGTTACAAACATTTGTATGTTGCAAACTTTGATAGGTGTAGGAAGTACCGTATGGAAGTTAGGGCCATTTGAAGTTTTATCAGTGTTTGATTTCGGACTCAAGGGTAGCATAGCTTTGAGCGATAGCTTAAATTGACAAGAGGCTCGAGTACTTTATTGTTACAAAATTTCAAGGTTTTATGACGCTCCAGTAAAAAGTTACAAGCATTTGCATGTTCCAAACTTTGATAGGTGTAGGACGTACCGTATAGAAGTTAGGGCCATTTGAAGTTTTATCAGTCTTTGATTTCGGATTTAAGGGTAGCATAGCTTTGAGCGATAGCTTAAATTGACAATAGGCTCGAGTACTTTATTGTTACAAAATTTCAAGGTTTTATGACACTCCAGTAAAAAGTTACAAGCATTTGTATGTTGCAAACTTTGATAAGTGTAGGACGTACCGTATAGAAGTTAGGGCCATTTGAAGTTTTATCAGTGTTTGATTTGGGACTCAAGGGTAGCATAGCTTTGAGCGATAGCTTAAATTGACAAGAGGCTCGAGTACTTTATTGTTACAAAATTTCAAGGTTTTATGACGCTTGAGTAAAAAGTTACAAGCATTTGCATGTTGCAAACTTTGATAGGTGTAGGATGTACCGTATAGAAGTTAGGGCCATTTGAAGTTTTATCAGTGTTTGATTTGGGACTCAAGGGTAGCATAGTTTTCAGCGATAACTTAAATTGACAAGAGGCTCGAGTACTTTATTGTTACAAAATGCCCAGGTTTTATGACGCTCCAGTAAAAAGTTACAAGCATTTGTATGTTGCAATCTTTGATAGGTGTAGGACTTACCGTATAGAAGTTAGGGCCATTTGAAGTTTTATCAGTGTTTGATTTGGGACTCAAGGGTAGCATAGCTTTGAGCGATAGCTTAAATTGACAAGAGGCTCGAGTACTTCATTGTTACAAAATTTCAAGGTTTTATGACGCTTCAGTAAAAAGTTACAAGCATTTGTATGTTGCAAACTTTGATAGGTGTAGGACGTACCGTATAGAAGTAAGGGCCATTTGAAGTTTTATCAGTGTTTGATTTGAGACTCAAGGGTAGCATAGCTTTGAGCGATAACTTAAATTTACAAGAGGCTCGAGTACTTTATTGTTACAAAATTTCCAGGTTTTATGACGCTCCAGTAAAAAGTTACAAGCATTTGTATGTTGCAATCTTTGATAGGTGTAGGACGTACCGTATAGAAGTTAGGGCCATTTGAAGTTTTATCAGTGTTTGATTTGGGACTCAAGGGTAGCATATTTTTGAGCGATAGCTTAAATTGACAAGAGGCTCGAGTTCTTTATTGTTACAAAATTTCTAGGTTTCATGACGCACCAGTAAAAAGTTACAAGCATTTGTATGTTGCAAACTTTGATAGGTGTAGGACGTACGGTATATAAGTTATAGCCATTTGAAGTTTTATCAGTGTTTGATTTGGGACTCAAGGGTAGCATAGCTGTATTAAATGCAATCATGCGTATGAGTTTTCGCACATGGCGAAAATAGGTTCAGCAAGTATTTTAAAGTTTAGTTCGTTTCTGACGATGGAGCTGTGCGGTTGTGCCAATGGGGCAGTGCGTGAGAGCACAAGGAGCAGTGCGGTGCAATCTATGTGCAGGGAGCTGAGCCAGGAGAACGGTGCAGAGCAGGGGATCTTAGAGCAGGAGCCTTATACAGAGCCTATACACAGGAGCAAGTATGAGCGGTGCCACAGGTATTCGAGAGCATAGTCACGTTTAGATTATATAAGCTGACAATATTTATGTTCACTTTGCATTATACATTATATACTCGTATATACATAATCGTACCAATTTACATATACATACTCGTATGCAGGTCCGTTGATGCATATGAGAGCAATTGAGCTATACGCGCTAGAGCTTGTGCATATTCACTAATTGTACATACATATATACATGTATCGCATACATGCCGATTTATTGTTGAGCTACATATGTATGTGCATAATTATAAGAGCAATAAAAAGTGGTTTTTCGTATGATTTTCCACTTAAAACAATTGTGTTTTTATTAGTATAAGTCGGATTGCAGTAAGTATTGCCATAGTTTCATTGTCGATTCGATACAATAGCTTTGAGCGATAGCTTAAATTGACAAGAGGCTCGAGTACTTTATTGTTACAAAATTTCAAGATTTTATGACGCACCAGTAAAAAGTTACAAGCATTTGTATGTTGCAAACTTTGATTTGTGTAGGACGTACCGTATAGAAGGTAGGGCCATTTGAAGTTTTATCAGTGTTTGATTTGGGACTCAACGGTAGCATAGCTTTGAGCGATAGCTTAAATTGACAAGAGGCTCGACTACTTTATTGTTACAAAATTTCAAGGTTTTATGACGCTCCAGTAAAAAGTTAGAAGCATTTGTATGTTGCAAACTTTGATAGGTGTAGGACATACGGTATAGAAGTTAGGGCCATTTGAAGTTTTATCAGTGTTTGATTTGGGACTCAAGGGTAGCATAGCTTTGAGCGATAGCTTAAATTGACAAGAGGCTCGAGTACTTTATTGTTACAAAATTTCAAGATTTTATGACGCACCAGTAAAAAGTTACAAGCATTTGTATGTTGCAAACTTTGATAGGTGTAGGGCGTACCGTATAGAAGTTAGGGCCATTTGAAGTTTTATCAGTGTTTGATCTGAGACTCAAGGGTAGCATTGAGCGATAGCTTAAATTGACAAGAGGCTCGAGTACTTTATTGTTACAAAATTTCAAGGTTTTATGACGCTCCAGTAAAAAGTTACAAGCATTTGTATGTTTTGCAAACTTTGATAGGTGTAGGACGTACCGTATAGAAGTTAGGGCCATTTGAAGTTTTATCAGTGTTTGATTTGGGACTCAAGGGTAGCATAGCTTTGAGCGATTGCTTAAATTGACAAGAGGCTCCAGTACTTTATTGTTACAAAATTTCAAGGTTTTATGACGCTCCAATAAAAAGTTACAAGCATGTGTATGTTGCAAACTTTGATAGGTGTAGGACGTACCGTATGGAAGTTAGGGCCATTTGAAGTTTTATCAGTGTTTGATTTGGGATTCAAGCGTAGCATAGCTTTGAGCGATAGCTTAAATTGACAAGAGGCTAGAGTACTTTATTGTCACAAAATTTCAGGGTTTTATGACGCTCCAGTAAAAAGTTATAAGCATTTGTATGTTGCAGACTTTGATAAGTGTAGGACGTACCGTATAGAAGTTAGGGCCATTTGAAGTTTTATCAGTGTTTGATTTGGGACTCAAGGGTAGCATAGCTTTGAGCGATAGCTTAAATTGACAAGAGGCTCGAGTACTTTATTGTTACAAAATTTCAAGGTTTTATGACGCTCCAGTAAAAAGTTACAAGCATTTGTATGTTGCAAACTTTGATAGGTGTAGGACGTACCGTATAGAAATAAGGGCCATTTGAAGTTTTATCAGTGTTTGATTTGGGACTTAAGGGTAGCATAGCTTTGAGCGATAGCTTAAATTGACAAGAGGCTAGAGTACTTTATTGTCACAAAATTTCAGGGTTTTCTGACGCTCCAGTAAAAAGTTATAAGCATTTGTATGTTGCAGACTTTGATAAGTGTAGGACGTACCGTATAGAAGTTAGGGACATTTGAAGTTTAATCAGTGTTTGATCTGGGCCTCAAGGGTAGCATAGCTTTGAGCGATAGCTTAAACTGACAGGGGGCTAGAGAACTTTATTGTTACAAAATTTCAAGGTTTTATGACGCTCCAGTAAAAAGTTAGAAGCATTTGTATGTTGCAAACTTTGATAGGTGTAGGACGTACGGTATAGAAGTTAGGGCCATTTGAAGTTTTATCAGTGTTTGATTTGGGACTCAAGGGTAGCATAGCTTTGAGCGATAGCTTAAATTGACAAGAGGCTCGAGTACTTTATTGTTACAAAATTTCAAGATTTTATGACGCACCAGTAAAAAGTTACAAGCATTTGTATGTTGCAAACTTTGATAGGTGTAGGGCGTACCGTATAGAAGTTAGGGCCATTTGAAGTTTTATCAGTGTTTGATCTGAGACTCAAGGGTAGCATTGAGCGATAGCTTAAATTGACAAGAGGCTCGAGTACTTTATTGTTACAAAATTTCAAGGTTTTATGACGCTCCAGTAAAAAGTTACAAGCATTTGTATGTTTTGCAAACTTTGATAGGTGTAGGACGTACCGTATAGAAGTTAGGGCCATTTGAAGTTTTATCAGTGTTTGATTTGGGACTCAAGGGTAGCATAGCTTTGAGCGATTGCTTAAATTGCCAAGAGGCTCCAGTACTTTATTGTTACAAAATTTCAAGGTTTTATGACTCTCCAATAAAAAGTTACAAGCATGTGTATGTTGCAAACTTTGATAGGTGTAGGACGTACCGTATGGAAGTTAGGGCCATTTGAAGTTTTATCAGTGTTTGATTTGGGATTCAAGCGTAGCATAGCTTTGAGCGATAGCTTAAATTGACAAGAGGCTAGAGTACTTTATTGTCACAAAATTTCAGGGTTTTATGACGCTCCAGTAAAAAGCTATAAGCATTTGTATGTTGCAGACTTTGATAAGTGTAGGACGTACAGTATTGAAGTTAGGGCCATTTGAAGTTTTATCAGTGTTTGATTTGGGACTCAAGGGTAGCATAGCTTTGAGCGATAGCTTAAATTGACAAGAGGCTCGAGTACTTTATTGTTACAAATTTCAAGGTTTTATGACGCTCCAGTAAAAAGTTACAAGCATTTGTATGTTTTGGAAACTTTGATAGGTGTAGGACGTACCGTTAGGGCCATTTGAAGTTTTATAAGTGTTTGATTTGGGACTCAAGGGTAGCATAGCTTTGAGCGATAGCTTAAATTGACAAGAGGCTCGAGTACTTTATTGTTACAAAATTTCAAGGTTTTATGACGCTCCAGTAAAAAGTTACAAGCATTTGTATGTTGCAAACTTTGATAGGTGTAGGACGTACCGTATAGAAATAAGGGCCATTTGAAGTTTTATCAGTGTTTGATTTGGGACTTAAGGGTAGCAGAGCTTTGAGCGATAGCTTAAATTGACAAGAGGCTAGAGTACTTTATTGTCACAAAATTTCAGGGTTTTCTGACGCTCCAGTAAAAAGTTATAAGCATTTGTATGTTGCAGACTTTGATAAGTGTAGGACGTACCGTATAGAAGTTAGGGACATTTGAAGTTTAATCAGTGTTTGATCTGGGCCTCAAGGGTAGCATAGCTTTGAGCGATAGCTTAAACTGACAGGGGGCTAGAGAACTTTATTGTTACAAAATTTCAAGGTTTTATGACGCTCCAGTAAAAAGTTATAAGCATTTGTATGCTGCAAACTTTTAAAGGTGTAGGGCATACCGTATAGAAGTTAGGACCATTTGAAGTTTTATCAGTGTTTGATCTGGGACTCAAGGGTAGCATAGCTTTGAGCGATAGCTTAAATTGACAAGAGGCTAGAGTACTTTATTGTTACAAAATTTCAAGGTTTTATGACGCTCCAGTAAAAAGTTACAAGCATTTGTATGTTGCAAACTTTGATAGGTGTAGGACGTACCGTATAGAAGTTAGGGCCATTTGAAGTTTTATCAGTGTTTGATTTGGGACTCAAGGGTAGCATAGCTTTGAGCGATAGCTTAAATTAACAAGAGGCTCGAGTACTTAATTGTTACAAAATTTCAAGGTTTTATGACGCTTCAGTAAAAAGTTACAAGCATTTGTAAGTTGCAAACTTTGATAGGTGTAGGACGTACCGTATAGAAGTTAGGACCATTTGAAGTTTTATCAGTGTTTGATTTGGGACTCAAGCTTTGAGCGATAACTTAAATTGACAAGAGGCTCCAGTACTTTATTGTTAGAAAATTTCAAGGTTTTATGACGCTCCAATAAAAAGTTACAAGCATGTGTATGTTGCAAACTTTGATAGGTGTAGGACGTACCGTATGGAAGTTAGGGCCATTTGAAGTTTTATCAGTGTTTGATTTGGGATTCAAGGGTAGCATAGCTTTGAGCGATAGCTTAAATTGGCAAGAGGCTCGAGTACTTCATTGTTACAAAATTTCAAGGTTTTATGACGCTTCAGTAAAAAGTTACAAGCATTTGTATGTTGCAAACTTTGATAGGTGTAGGACGTACCGTATAAAAGTTAGGGCCATTTGAAGTTTTATCAGTGTTTGATTTGGGACTCAAGGGTAGCATAGCTTTGAGCGATAACTTAAATTGACAAGAGGCTCGAGTACTTTTTTGTTACAAAATTTCCAGGTTTTATGACGCTCCAGTAAAAAGTTGCAAGCATTTGTATGTTGCAATCTTTGATAGGTGTAGGACGTACCGTATAGAAGTTAGGGCCATTTGAAGTTTTATCAGTGTTTGATTTGGGACTCAAGGGTAGCATAGCTTTGAGCGATAGCTTAAATTGACAAGAGGCTCGAGTACTTTACTGTTACAAAATTTCAAGGTTTTATGACGCTCCAGTAAAAAGTTACAAGCATTTGTATGTTGCAAACTTTGATAGGTGTAGGACGTACGGTATATAAGTTAGGGCCATTTGAAGTTTTATCAGTGTTTGATTTGGGACTCAAGGATAGCATAGTTTTGAGCGATAGCTTAAATTGACAAGAGGCTCGAATACTTTATTGGTACAAAATTTCAAGGTTTTATGACGCTCCAGTAAAAAGTTACAAGCATTTGTATGTTGCAAACTTTGATAGGTGTAGGACGTACCGTATAGAAGTTAGGGCCATTTGAAGTTTTATCAGTGTTTTATTTGGGACTCAAGGGTAGCATAGCTTCGAGCGATACCTTAAATTGACAGGAGGCTCGAGTACTTCATTGTTACAAAATTTCAAGGTTTTATGACGCTTCAGTAAAAAGTTACAAGCATTTGCATGTTGCAATCTTTGGTAGGTGTAGCACGTACCGTATAAAAGTTAGGGCCATTTGAAGTTTTATCAGTGTTTGATTTGGGACTCAAGGGTAGCATAGCTTTGAGCGATAGCTTAAATTGACAAGAGGCTCGAGTATTTTATTGTTACAAAATTTCAAGGTTTTATGACGCTCCACTAAAAAGTTACAAGCATTTGTATGTTGCAAACTTTGATAGGTGTAGGACGTACCGTATAGAAGTTAGGGCCATTTGAAGTTTTATCAGTGTTTGATTTGGGACTCAAGGGTAGCATAGTTTTGAGCGATAGCTTAAATTGACAAGAGGCTCGAGTACTTCATTGTTACAAAATTTCAAGGTTTCATGACGCTTCAGTAAAAAGTTACAAGCATTTGTATGTTGCAAACTTTGATAGGTGTAGGACGTACCGTATAGAAGTTAGGGCCATTTGAAGTTTTATCAGTGTTTGATTTGGGACTCAAGGGCAGCATAGCTTTGAGCGATAACTTAAATTGACAAGAGGCTCGAGTACTTTTTTGTTACAAAATTTCCAGGTTTTAAGACGCTCCAATAAAAAGTTACAAGCATTTGTATGTTGCAATCTTTGATAGGTGTAGGACGTACCGTATAGAAGTTAGGACCATTTGAAGTTTCATCAGTGTTTGATTTGGGACTCAAGGGTAGCATAGCTTTGAGCGATAGCTTAAATTGACAAGAGGCTCGAGTACTTTATTGTTACAAAATTTCAAGGTTTTATGACGCGCCAGTAAAAAGTTACAACCATTTGTATGTTGCAAACTTTGATAGATATAGGACGTACCGTATAGAAGTTAGGGCCATTTGAAGATTTATCAGTGTTTGATTTGGGACTCAAGGGTAGTATAGCTTTGAGCGATAGCTTAAATTGACAAGAGGCTCGAGTACTTTCTTGTTACAAAATTTCAAGGTTTTATGACGCTCCAGTAAAAAGTTACAAGCATGTGTATGTTGCAAACTTTGATAGGTGTAGGACGTACCATATTGAAGCTAGGGCCATTTGAAGTTTTATCAGTGTTTGATTTGGGATTCAAGGGTAGCATAGCTTTGAGCGAAGCGTAAATTGACAAGAGGCTCGAGTACTTTATTGTTACAAAATTTCAAGGTTTTATGACGCTCCAGTAAAAAGTTACAAGCATTTGTATGTTGCAAACTTTGATAGGTGTAGGACGTACCGTATGGAAGTTAGGGCCATTTGAAGTTTTATCAGTGTTTGATTTGGGATTCAAGCGTAGCATAGCTTTGAGCGATAGCTTAAATTGACAAGAGGCTAGAGTACTTTATTGTCACAAAATTTCAGGGTTTTATGACGCTCCAGTAAAAAGCTATAAGCATTTGTATGTTGCAGACTTTGATAAGTGTAGGACGTACAGTATTGAAGTTAGGGCCATTTGAAGTTTTATCAGTGTTTGATCTGAGACTCAAGGGTAGCATAGCTTTGAGCGATAGCTTAAATTGACAAGAGGCTAGAGTACTTTATTGTCACAAAATTTCAGGGTTTTATGACGCTCCAGTAAAAAGTTATAAGCATTTGTATGTTGCAGACTTTGATAAGTGTAGGACGTACCGTATAGAAGTTAGGGCCATTTGAAGTTTTATCAGTGTTTGATTTGGGACTCAAGGGTAGCATAGCTTTGAGCGATAGCTTAAATTGACAAGAGGCTCGAGTACTTTATTGTTACAAAATTTCAAGGTTTTATGACGCTCCAGTAAAAAGTTACAAGCATTTGTATGTTTTGGAAACTTTGATAGGTGTAGGACGTACCGTTAGGGCCATTTGAAGTTTTATAAGTGTTTGATTTGGGACTCAAGGGTAGCATAGCTTTGAGCGATAGCTTAAATTGACAAGAGGCTCGAGTACTTTATTGTTACAAAATTTCAAGGTTTTATGACGCTCCAGTAAAAAGTTACAAGCATTTGTATGTTGCAAACTTTGATAGGTGTAGGACGTACCGTATATAAATAAGGGCCATTTGAAGTTTTATCAGTGTTTGATTTGGGACTTAAGGGTAGCATAGCTTTGAGCGATAGCTTAAATTGACAAGAGGCTAGAGTACTTTATTGTCACAAAATTTCAGGGTTTTCTGACGCTCCAGTAAAAAGTTATAAGCATTTGTATGTTGCAGACTTTGATAAGTGTAGGACGTACCGTATAGAAGTTAGGGACATTTGAAGTTTAATCAGTGTTTGATCTGGGCCTCAAGGGTAGCATAGCTTTGAGCGATAGCTTAAACTGACAGGGGGCTAGAGAACTTTATTGTTACAAAATTTCCAGGTTTTATGACGCTCCAGTAAAAAGTTACAAGCATTTGTATGTTGCAATCTTTGATAGGTGTAGGACGTACCGTATAGAAGTTAGGGCCATTTGAAGTTTTATCAGTGTTTGATTTGGGACTCAAGGGTAGCATATTTTTGAGCGATAGCTTAAATTGACAAGAGGCTCGAGTTCTTTATTGTTACAAAATTTCTAGGTTTCATGACGCACCAGTAAAAAGTTACAAGCATTTGTATGTTGCAAACTTTGATAGGTGTAGGACGTACGGTATATAAGTTATAGCCATTTGAAGTTTTATCAGTGTTTGATTTGGGACTCAAGGGTAGCATAGCTGTATTAAATGCAATCATGCGTATGAGTTTTCGCACATGGCGAAAATAGGTTCAGCAAGTATTTTAAAGTTTAGTTCGTTTCTGACGATGGAGCTGTGCGGTTGTGCCAATGGGGCAGTGCGTGAGAGCACAAGGAGCAGTGCGGTGCAATCTATGTGCAGGGAGCTGAGCCAGGAGAACGGTGCAGAGCAGGGGATCTTAGAGCAGGAGCCTATACAGAGCCTATACACAGGAGCAAGTATGAGCGGTGCCACAGGTATTCGAGAGCATAGTCACGTTTAGATTATATAAGCTGACAATATTTATGTTCACTTTGCATTATACATTATATACTCGTATATACATAATCGTACCAATTTACATATACATACTCGTATGCAGGTCCGTTGATGCATATGAGAGCAATTGAGCTATACGCGCTAGAGCTTGTGCATATTCACTAATTGTACATACATATATACATGTATCGCATACATGCCGATTTATTGTTGAGCTACATATGTATGTGCATAATTATAAGAGCAATAAAAAGTGGTTTTTCGTATGATTTTCCACTTAAAACAGTTGTGTTTTTATTAGTATAAGTCGGATTGCAGTAAGTATTGCCATAGTTTCATTGTCGATTCGATACAATAGCTTTGAGCGATAGCTTAAATTGACAAGAGGCTCGAGTACTTTATTGTTACAAAATTTCAAGATTTTATGACGCACCAGTAAAAAGTTACAAGCATTTGTATGTTGCAAACTTTGATTTGTGTAGGACGTACCGTATAGAAGGTAGGGCCATTTGAAGTTTTATCAGTGTTTGATTTGGGACTCAACGGTAGCATAGCTTTGAGCGATAGCTTAAATTGACAAGAGGCTCGACTACTTTATTGTTACAAAATTTCAAGGTTTTATGACGCTCCAGTAAAAAGTTAGAAGCATTTGTATGTTGCAAACTTTGATAGGTGTAGGACGTACGGTATAGAAGTTAGGGCCATTTGAAGTTTTATCAGTGTTTGATTTGGGACTCAAGGGTAGCATAGCTTTGAGCGATAGCTTAAATTGACAAGAGGCTCGAGTACTTTATTGTTACAAAATTTCAAGATTTTATGACGCACCAGTAAAAAGTTACAAGCATTTGTATGTTGCAAACTTTGATAGGTGTAGGGCGTACCGTATAGAAGTTAGGGCCATTTGAAGTTTTATCAGTGTTTGATCTGAGACTCAAGGGTAGCATTGAGCGATAGCTTAAATTGACAAGAGGCTCGAGTACTTTATTGTTACAAAATTTCAAGGTTTTATGACGCTCCAGTAAAAAGTTACAAGCATTTGTATGTTTTGCAAACTTTGATAGGTGTAGGACGTACCGTATAGAAGTTAGGGCCATTTGAAGTTTTATCAGTGTTTGATTTGGGACTCAAGGGTAGCATAGCTTTGAGCGATTGCTTAAATTGACAAGAGGCTCCAGTACTTTATTGTTACAAAATTTCAAGGTTTTATGACGCTCCAATAAAAAGTTACAAGCATGTGTATGTTGCAAACTTTGATAGGTGTAGGACGTACCGTATGGAAGTTAGGGCCATTTGAAGTTTTATCAGTGTTTGATTTGGGATTCAAGCGTAGCATAGCTTTGAGCGATAGCTTAAATTGACAAGAGGCTAGAGTACTTTATTGTCACAAAATTTCAGGGTTTTATGACGCTCCAGTAAAAAGTTATAAGCATTTGTATGTTGCAGACTTTGATAAGTGTAGGACGTACCGTATAGAAGTTAGGGCCATTTGAAGTTTTATCAGTGTTTGATTTGGGACTCAAGGGTAGCATAGCTTTGAGCGATAGCTTAAATTGACAAGAGGCTCGAGTACTTTATTGTTACAAAATTTCAAGGTTTTATGACGCTCCAGTAAAAAGTTACAAGTATTTGTATGTTGCAAACTTTGATAGGTGTAGGACGTACCGTATAGAAATAAGGGCCATTTGAAGTTTTATCAGTGTTTGATTTGGGACTTAAGGGTAGCATAGCTTTGAGCGATAGCTTAAATTGACAAGAGGCTAGAGTACTTTATTGTCACAAAATTTCAGGGTTTTCTGACGCTCCAGTAAAAAGTTATAAGCATTTGTATGTTGCAGACTTTGATAAGTGTAGGACGTACCGTATAGAAGTTAGGGACATTTGAAGTTTAATCAGTGTTTGATCTGGGCCTCAAGGGTAGCATAGCTTTGAGCGATAGCTTAAACTGACAGGGGGCTAGAGAACTTTATTGTTACAAAATTTCAAGGTTTTATGACGCTCCAGTAAAAAGTTAGAAGCATTTGTATGTTGCAAACTTTGATAGGTGTAGGACGTACGGTATAGAAGTTAGGGCCATTTGAAGTTTTATCAGTGTTTGATTTGGGACTCAAGGGTAGCATAGCTTTGAGCGATAGCTTAAATTGACAAGAGGCTCGAGTACTTTATTGTTACAAAATTTCAAGATTTTATGACGCACCAGTAAAAAGTTACAAGCATTTGTATGTTGCAAACTTTGATAGGTGTAGGGCGTACCGTATAGAAGTTAGGGCCATTTGAAGTTTTATCAGTGTTTGATCTGAGACTCAAGGGTAGCATTGAGCGATAGCTTAAATTGACAAGAGGCTCGAGTACTTTATTGTTACAAAATTTCAAGATTTTATGACGCTCCAGTAAAAAGTTACAAGCATTTGTATGTTTTGCAAACTTTGATAGGTGTAGGACGTACCGTATAGAAGTTAGGGCCATTTGAAGTTTTATCAGTGTTTGATTTGGGACTCAAGGGTAGCATAGCTTTGAGCGATTGCTTAAATTGCCAAGAGGCTCCAGTACTTTATTGTTACAAAATTTCAAGGTTTTATGACGCTCCAATAAAAAGTTACAAGCATGTGTATGTTGCAAACTTTGATATGTGTAGGACGTACCGTATGGAAGTTAGGGCCATTTGAAGTTTTATCAGTGTTTGATTTGGGATTCAAGCGTAGCATAGCTTTGAGCGATAGCTTAAATTGACAAGAGGCTAGAGTACTTTATTGTCACAAAATTTCAGGGTTTTATGACGCTCCAGTAAAAAGCTATAAGCATTTGTATGTTGCAGACTTTGATAAGTGTAGGACGTACAGTATTGAAGTTAGGGCCATTTGAAGTTTTATCAGTGTTTGATTTGGGACTCAAGGGTAGCATAGCTTTGAGCGATAGCTTAAATTGACAAGAGGCTCGAGTACTTTATTGTTACAAAATTTCAAGGTTTTATGACGCTCCAGTAAAAAGTTACAAGCATTTGTATGTTTTGGAAACTTTGATAGGTGTAGGACGTACCGTTAGGGCCATTTGAAGTTTTATAAGTGTTTGATTTGGGACTCAAGGGTAGCATAGCTTTGAGCGATAGCTTAAATTGACAAGAGGCTCGAGTACTTTATTGTTACAAAATTTCAAGGTTTTATGACGCTCCAGTAAAAAGTTACAAGCATTTGTATGTTGCAAACTTTGATAGGTGTAGGACGTACCGTATAGAAATAAGGGCCATTTGAAGTTTTATCAGTGTTTGATTTGGGACTTAAGGGTAGCATAGCTTTGAGCGATAGCTTAAATTGACAAGAGGCTAGAGTACTTTATTGTCACAAAATTTCAGGGTTTTCTGACGCTCCAGTAAAAAGTTATAAGCATTTGTATGTTGCAGACTTTGATAAGTGTAGGACGTACCGTATAGAAGTTAGGGACATTTGAAGTTTAATCAGTGTTTGATCTGGGCCTCAAGGGTAGCATAGCTTTGAGCGATAGCTTAAACTGACAGGGGGCTAGAGAACTTTATTGTTACAAAATTTCAAGGTTTTATGACGCTCCAGTAAAAAGTTATAAGCATTTGTATGCTGCAAACTTTTAAAGGTGTAGGGCATACCGTATAGAAGTTAGGACCATTTGAAGTTTTATCAGTGTTTGATCTGGGACTCATGGGTAGCATAGCTTTGAGCGATAGCTTAAATTGACAAGAGGCTAGAGTACTTTATTGTTACAAAATTTCAAGGTTTTATGACGCTCCAGTAAAAAGTTACAAGCATTTGTATGTTGCAAACTTTGATAGGTGTAGGACGTACCGTATAGAAGTTAGGGCCATTTGAAGTTTTATCAGTGTTTGATTTGGGACTCAAGGGTAGCATAGCTTTGAGCGATAGCTTAAATTAACAAGAGGCTCGAGTACTTAATTGTTAAAAAATTTCAAGGTTTTATGACGCTTCAGTAAAAAGTTACAAGCATTTGTAAGTTGCAAACTTTGATAGGTGTAGGACGTACCGTATAGAAGTTAGGACCATTTGAAGTTTTATCAGTGTTTGATTTGGGACTCAAGCTTTGAGCGATAACTTAAATTGACAAGAGGCTCCAGTACTTTATTGTTAGAAAATTTCAAGGTTTTATGACGCTCCAATAAAAAGTTACAAGCATGTGTATGTTGCAAACTT
This sequence comes from Clusia tigrina, assembly GCA_920105625.2. NCBI lineage: Eukaryota > Metazoa > Arthropoda > Insecta > Diptera > Clusiidae > Clusia > Clusia tigrina. The sequence continues at coordinate 106,356,295 of OV050033.1, read as the reverse complement.
TGATAGGTGTAGGACGTACCGTATGGAAGTTAGGGCCATTTGAAGTTTTATCAGTGTTTGATTTGGGATTCAAGGGTAGCATAGCTTTGAGCGATAGCTTAAATTGGCAAGAGGCTCGAGTACTTCATTGTTACAAAATTTCAAGGTTTTATGACGCTTCAGTAAAAAGTTACAAGCATTTGTATGTTGCAAACTTTGATAGGTGTAGGACGTACCGTATAAAAGTTAGGGCCATTTGAAGTTTTATCAGTGTTTGATTTGGGACTCAAGGGTAGCATAGCTTTGAGCGATAACTTAAATTGACAAGAGGCTCGAGTACTTTTTTGTTACAAAATTTCCAGGTTTTATGACGCTCCAGTAAAAAGTTGCAAGCATTTGTATGTTGCAATCTTTGATAGGTGTAGGACGTACCGTATAGAAGTTAGGGCCATTTGAAGTTTTATCAGTGTTTGATTTGGGACTCAAGGGTAGCATAGCTTTGAGCGATAGCTTAAATTGACAAGAGGCTCGAGTACTTTACTGTTACAAAATTTCAAGGTTTTATGACGCTCCAGTAAAAAGTTACAAGCATTTGTATGTTGCAAACTTTGATAGGTGTAGGACGTACGGTATATAAGTTAGGGCCATTTGAAGTTTTATCAGTGTTTGATTTGGGACTCAAGGATAGCATAGTTTTGAGCGATAGCTTAAATTGACAAGAGGCTCGAATACTTTATTGGTACAAAATTTCAAGGTTTTATGACGCTCCAGTAAAAAGTTACAAGCATTTGTATGTTGCAAACTTTGATAGGTGTAGGACGTACCGTATAGAAGTTAGGGCCATTTGAAGTTTTATCAGTGTTTTATTTGGGACTCAAGGGTAGCATAGCTTCGAGCGATACCTTAAATTGACAGGAGGCTCGAGTACTTCATTGTTACAAAATTTCAAGGTTTTATGACGCTTCAGTAAAAAGTTACAAGCATTTGCATGTTGCAATCTTTGGTAGGTGTAGCACGTACCGTATAAAAGTTAGGGCCATTTGAAGTTTTATCAGTGTTTGATTTGGGACTCAAGGGTAGCATAGCTTTGAGCGATAGCTTAAATTGACAAGAGGCTCGAGTATTTTATTGTTACAAAATTTCAAGGTTTTATGACGCTCCACTAAAAAGTTACAAGCATTTGTATGTTGCAAACTTTGATAGGTGTAGGACGTACCGTATAGAAGTTAGGGCCATTTGAAGTTTTATCAGTGTTTGATTTGGGACTCAAGGGTAGCATAGTTTTGAGCGATAGCTTAAATTGACAAGAGGCTCGAGTACTTCATTGTTACAAAATTTCAAGGTTTCATGACGCTTCAGTAAAAAGTTACAAGCATTTGTATGTTGCAAACTTTGATAGGTGTAGGACGTACCGTATAGAAGTTAGGGCCATTTGAAGTTTTATCAGTGTTTGATTTGGGACTCAAGGGCAGCATAGCTTTGAGCGATAACTTAAATTGACAAGAGGCTCGAGTACTTTTTTGTTACAAAATTTCCAGGTTTTAAGACGCTCCAGTAAAAAGTTACAAGCATTTGTATGTTGCAATCTTTGATAGGTGTAGGACGTACCGTATAGAAGTTAGGACCATTTGAAGTTTCATCAGTGTTTGATTTGGGACTCAAGGGTAGCATAGCTTTGAGCGATAGCTTAAATTGACAAGAGGCTCGAGTACTTTATTGTTACAAAATTTCAAGGTTTTATGACGCGCCAGTAAAAAGTTACAACCATTTGTATGTTGCAAACTTTGATAGATATAGGACGTACCGTATAGAAGTTAGGGCCATTTGAAGATTTATCAGTGTTTGATTTGGGACTCAAGGGTAGTATAGCTTTGAGCGATAGCTTAAATTGACAAGAGGCTCGAGTACTTTCTTGTTACAAAATTTCAAGGTTTTATGACGCTCCAGTAAAAAGTTACAAGCATGTGTATGTTGCAAACTTTGATAGGTGTAGGACGTACCATATTGAAGCTAGGGCCATTTGAAGTTTTATCAGTGTTTGATTTGGGATTCAAGGGTAGCATAGCTTTGAGCGAAGCGTAAATTGACAAGAGGCTCGAGTACTTTATTGTTACAAAATTTCAAGGTTTTATGACGCTCCAGTAAAAAGTTACAAGCATTTGTATGTTGCAAACTTTGATAGGTGTAGGACGTACCGTATGGAAGTTAGGGCCATTTGAAGTTTTATCAGTGTTTGATTTGGGATTCAAGCGTAGCATAGCTTTGAGCGATAGCTTAAATTGACAAGAGGCTAGAGTACTTTATTGTCACAAAATTTCAGGGTTTTATGACGCTCCAGTAAAAAGCTATAAGCATTTGTATGTTGCAGACTTTGATAAGTGTAGGACGTACAGTATTGAAGTTAGGGCCATTTGAAGTTTTATCAGTGTTTGATCTGAGACTCAAGGGTAGCATAGCTTTGAGCGATAGCTTAAATTGACAAGAGGCTAGAGTACTTTATTGTCACAAAATTTCAGGGTTTTATGACGCTCCAGTAAAAAGTTATAAGCATTTGTATGTTGCAGACTTTGATAAGTGTAGGACGTACCGTATAGAAGTTAGGGCCATTTGAAGTTTTATCAGTGTTTGATTTGGGACTCAAGGGTAGCATAGCTTTGAGCGATAGCTTAAATTGACAAGAGGCTCGAGTACTTTATTGTTACAAAATTTCAAGGTTTTATGACGCTCCAGTAAAAAGTTACAAGCATTTGTATGTTTTGGAAACTTTGATAGGTGTAGGACGTACCGTTAGGGCCATTTGAAGTTTTATAAGTGTTTGATTTGGGACTCAAGGGTAGCATAGCTTTGAGCGATAGCTTAAATTGACAAGAGGCTCGAGTACTTTATTGTTACAAAATTTCAAGGTTTTATGACGCTCCAGTAAAAAGTTACAAGCATTTGTATGTTGCAAACTTTGATAGGTGTAGGACGTACCGTATATAAATAAGGGCCATTTGAAGTTTTATCAGTGTTTGATTTGGGACTTAAGGGTAGCATAGCTTTGAGCGATAGCTTAAATTGACAAGAGGCTAGAGTACTTTATTGTCACAAAATTTCAGGATTTTCTGACGCTCCAGTAAAAAGTTATAAGCATTTGTATGTTGCAGACTTTGATAAGTGTAGGACGTACCGTATAGAAGTTAGGGACATTTGAAGTTTAATCAGTGTTTGATCTGGGCCTCAAGGGTAGCATAGCTTTGAGCGATAGCTTAAACTGACAGGGGGCTAGAGAACTTTATTGTTACAAAATTTCAAGGTTTTATGACGCTCCAGTAAAAAGTTATAAGCATTTGTATGCTGCAAACTTTTAAAGGTGTAGGGCATACCGTATAGAACTTAGGACCATTTGAAGTTTTATCAGTGTTTGATCTGGGACTCAAGGGTAGCATAGCTTTGAGCGATAGCTTAAATTGACAAGAGGCTAGAGTACTTTATTGTTACAAAATTTCAAGGTTTTATGACGCTCCAGTAAAAAGTTACAAGCATTTGTATGTTGCAAACTTTGATAGGTGTAGGACGTACCGTATAGAAGTTAGGGCCATTTGAAGTTTTATCAGTGTTTGATTTGGGACTCAAGGGTAGCATAGCTTTGAGCGATAGCTTAAATTAACAAGAGGCTCGAGTACTTAATTGTTACAAAATTTCAAGGTTTTATGACGCTTCAGTAAAAAGTTACAAGCATTTGTAAGTTGCAAACTTTGATAGGTGTAGGACGTACCGTATAGAAGTTAGGACCATTTGAAGTTTTATCAGTGTTTGATTTGGGACTCAAGGGTAACATAGCTTTGAGCGATAACTTAAATTGACAAGAGGCTCCAGTACTTTATTGTTACAAAATTTCAAGGTTTTATGACGCTCCAATAAAAAGTTACAAGCATGTGTATGTTGCAAACTTTGATAGGTGTAGGACGTACCGTATGGAAGTTAGGGCCATTTGAAGTTTTATCAGTGTTTGATTTGGGATTCAAGGGTAGCATAGCTATGAGCGATAGCTTAAATTGACAAGAGGCTAGAGTACTTTATTGTCACAAAATTTCAAGGTTTTATGACGCTCCAGTAAAAAGTTACAAGCATTTGTATGTTTTGGAAACTTTGATAGGTGTAGGACGTACCGTATAGAAGTTAGGGCAATTTGAAGTTTTATAAGTGTTTGATTTGGGACTCAAGGGTAGCATAGCTTTGAGCGATTGCTTAAATTGACAAGAGGCTCGAGTATTTTTTTGTTACAAAATTTCAAGGTTTTATGACGCTCCAGTAAAAAGTTACAAACATTTGTATGTTGCAAACTTTGATAGGTGTAGGAAGTACCGTATGGAAGTTAGGGCCATTTGAAGTTTTATCAGTGTTTGATTTCGGACTCAAGGGTAGCATAGCTTTGAGCGATAGCTTAAATTGACAAGAGGCTCGAGTACTTTATTGTTACAAAATTTCAAGGTTTTATGACGCTCCAGTAAAAAGTTACAAGCATTTGCATGTTCCAAACTTTGATAGGTGTAGGACGTACCGTATAGAAGTTAGGGCCATTTGAAGTTTTATCAGTGTTTGATTTGGGACTCAAGGGTAGCATAGCTTTGAGCGATAGCTTAAATTGACAATAGGCTCGAGTACTTTATTGTTACAAAATTTCAAGGTTTTATGACGCTCCAGTAAAAAGTTACAAGCATTTGTATGTTGCAAACTTTGATAAGTGTAGGACGTACCGTATAGAAGTTAGGGCCATTTGAAGTTTTATCAGTGTTTGATTTGGGACTCAAGGGTAGCATAGCTTTGAGCGATAGCTTAAATTGACAAGAGGCTCGAGTACTTTATTGTTACAAAATTTCAAGGTTTTATGACGCTCCAGAAAAAAGTTACAAGCATTTGTATGTTGCAATCTTTGAAAGGTGTAGGACGTACCGTATAGAAGTTAGGGCCATTTGAAGTTTTATCAGTGTTTGATTTGGGACTCAAGGGTAGCATTGCTTTGAGCGATAACTTAAATTGACAAGAGGCTCGAGTACTTTATTGTTACAAAATTTCAAGGTTTTATGACGCTTGAGTAAAAAGTTACAAGCATTTGCATGTTGCAAACTTTGATAGTTGTAGGACGTACCGTATAGAAGTTAGGGCCATTTGAAGTTTTATCAGTGTTTGATTTGGGACTCAAGGGTAGCATAGTTTTCAGCGATAACTTAAATTGACAAGAGGCTCGAGTACTTTATTGTTACAAAATGTCCAGGTTTTATGACGCTCCAGTAAAAAGTTACAAGCATTTGTATGTTGCAATCTTTGATAGGTTTAGGACGTACCGTATAGAAGTTAGGGCCATTTGAAGTTTTATCAGTGTTTGATTTGGGACTCAAGGGTAGCATAGCTTTGAGCGATAGCTTAAATTGACAAGAGGCTCGAGTACTTCATTGTTACAAACTTTCAAGGTTTTATGACGCTTCAGTAAAAAGTTACAAGCATTTGTATGTTGCAAACTTTGATAGGTGTAGGACGTACCGTATAGAAGTAAGGGCCATTTGAAGTTTTATCAGTGTTTGATTTGGGACTCAAGGGTAGCATAGCTTTGAGCGATAACTTAAATTGACAAGAGGCTCGAGTACTTTATTGTTACAAAATTTCAAGGTTTTATGACGCTCCAGTAAAAAGTTACAAGCATTTGTATGTTGCAAACTTTGATAGGTGTAGGACGTACCGTATAGAAGTTAGGGCCATTTGAAGTTTTATTAATGTTTGATTTGGGATTCAAGGGCAGCATAGCTTTGAGCGATAACTTAAATTGACAAGAGGCTCGAGTACTTTATTGTTACAAAATTTCAAGGTTTTATGACGCTTCAGTAAAAAGTTACAAGCATTTGCATGTTGCAAACTTTGATAGGTGTAGGACGTACGGTATATAAGTTAGGGCCATTTGAAGTTTTATCAGTGTTTGATTTGGGACTCAAGGGTAGCATAGCTTTGAGCGATAACTTAAATTGACAAGAGGCTCGAGTACTTTATTGTTACAAAATTTCCAGGTTTTATGACGCTCCAGTAAAAAGTTACAAGCATTTGTATGTTGCAAACTTTGGTAGGTGTAGGACGTACCGTATAGAAGTTAGGGCCATTTGAAGTTTTATTAATGTTTGATTTGGGATTCAAGGGCAGCATAGCTTTGAGCGATAACTTAAATTGACAAGAGGCTCGACTACTTTATTGTTACAAAATTTCAAGGTTTTATGACGCTCCAGTAAAAAGTTAGAAGCATTTGTATGTTGCAAACTTTGATAGGTGTAGGACGTACGGTATAGAAGTTAGGGCCATTTGAAGTTTTATCAGTGTTTGATTTGGGACTCAAGGGTAGCATAGCTTTGAGCGATAGCTTAAATTGACAAGAGGCTCGAGTACTTTATTGTTACAAAATTTCAAGATTTTATGACGCACCAGTAAAAAGTTACAAGCATTTGTATGTTGCAAACTTTGATAGGTGTAGGGCGTACCGTATAGAAGTTAGGGCCATTTGAAGTTTTATCAGTATTTGATCTGAGACTCAAGGGTAGCATTGAGCGATAGCTTAAATTGACAAGAGGCTCGAGTACTTTATTGTTACAAAATTTCAAGGTTTTATGACGCTCCAGTAAAAAGTTACAAGCATTTGTATGTTTTGCAAACTTTGATAGGTGTAGGACGTACCGTATAGAAGTTAGGGACATTTGAAGTTTAATCAGTGTTTGATCTGGGCCTCAAGGGTAGCATAGCTTTGAGCGATAGCTTAAACTGACAGGGGGCTAGAGAACTTTATTGTTACAAAATTTCAAGGTTTTATGACGCTCCAGTAAAAAGTTATAAGCATTTGTATGCTGCAAACTTTTAAAGGTGTAGGGCATACCGTATAGAAGTTAGGACCATTTGAAGTTTTATCAGTGTTTGATCTGGGACTCAAGGGTAGCATAGCTTTGAGCGATAGCTTAAATTGACAAGAGGCTAGAGTACTTTATTGTTACAAAATTTCAAGGTTTTATGACGCTCCAGTAAAAAGTTACAAGCATTTGTATGTTGCAAACTTTGATAGGTGTAGGACGTACCGTATAGAAGTTAGGGCCATTTGAAGTTTTATCAGTGTTTGATTTGGGACTCAAGGGTAGCATAGCTTTGAGCGATAGCTTAAATTAACAAGAGGCTCGAGTACTTAATTGTTACAAAATTTCAAGGTTTTATGACGCTTCAGTAAAAAGTTACAAGCATTTGTAAGTTGCAAACTTTGATAGGTGTAGGACGTACCGTATAGAAGTTAGGACCATTTGAAGTTTTATCAGTGTTTGATTTGGGACTCAAGGGTAACATAGCTTTGAGCGATAACTTAAATTGACAAGAGGCTCCAGTACTTTATTGTTACAAAATTTCAAGGTTTTATGACGCTCCAATAAAAAGTTACAAGCATGTGTATGTTGCAAACTTTGATAGGTGTAGGACGTACCGTATGGAAGTTAGGGCCATTTGAAGTTTTATCAGTGTTTGATTTGGGATTCAAGGGTAGCATAGCTTTGAGCGATAGCTTAAATTGACAAGAGGCTAGAGTACTTTATTGTCACAAAATTTCAAGGTTTTATGACGCTCCAGTAAAAAGTTACAAGCATTTGTATGTTTTGGAAACTTTGATAGGTGTAGGACGTACCGTATAGAAGTTAGGGCCATTTGAAGTTTTATAAGTGTTTGATTTGGGACTCAAGGGTAGCATAGCTTTGAGCGATTGCTTAAATTGACAAGAGGCTCGAGTATTTTTTTGTTACAAAATTTCAAGGTTTTATGACGCTCCAGTAAAAAGTTACAAACATTTGTATGTTGCAAACTTTGATAGGTGTAGGAAGTACCGTATGGAAGTTAGGGCCATTTGAAGTTTTATCAGTGTTTGATTTCGGACTCAAGGGTAGCATAGCTTTGAGCGATAGCTTAAATTGACAAGAGGCTCGAGTACTTTATTGTTACAAAATTTCAAGATTTTATGACGCTCCAGTAAAAAGTTACAAGCATTTGCATGTTCCAAACTTTGATAGGTGTAGGACGTACCGTATAGAAGTTAGGGCCATTTGAAGTTTTATCAGTGTTTGATTTGGGACTCAAGGGTAGCATAGCTTTGAGCGATAGCTTAAATTGACAATAGGCTCGAGTACTTTATTGTTACAAAATTTCAAGGTTTTATGACGCTCCAGTAAAAAGTTACAAGCATTTGTATGTTGCAAACTTTGATAAGTGTAGGACGTACCGTATAGAAGTTAGGGCCATTTAAAGTTTTATCAGTGTTTGATTTGGGACTCAAGGGTAGCATAGCTTTGAGCGATAGCTTAAATTGACAAGAGGCTCGAGTACTTTATTGTTACAAAATTTCAAGGTTTTATGACGCTCCAGAAAAAAGTTACAAGCATTTGTATGTTGCAATCTTTGAAAGGTGTAGGACGTACCGTATAGAAGTTAGGGCCATTTGAAGTTTTATCAGTGTTTGATTTGGGACTCAAGGGTAGCATAGCTTTGAGCGATAACTTAAATTGACAAGAGGCTCGAGTACTTTATTGTTACAAAATTTCAAGGTTTTATGACGCTTGAGTAAAAAGTTACAAGCATTTGCATGTTGCAAACTTTGATAGTTGTAGGACGTACCGTATAGAAGTTAGGGCCATTTGAAGTTTTATCAGTGTTTGATTTGGGACTCAAGAGTAGCATAGTTTTCAGCGATAACTTAAATTGACAAGAGGCTCGAGTACTTTATTGTTACAAAATGTCCAGGTTTTATGACGCTCCAGTAAAAAGTTACAAGCATTTGTATGTTGCAATCTTTGATAGGTTTAGGACGTACCGTATAGAAGTTAGGGCCATTTGAAGTTTTATCAGTGTTTGATTTGGGACTCAAGGGTAGCATAGCTTTGAGCGATAGCTTAAATTGACAAGAGGCTCGAGTACTTCATTGTTACAAAATTTCAAGGTTTTATGACGCTTCAGTAAAAAGTTACAAGCATTTGTATGTTGCAAACTTTGATAGGTGTAGGACGTACCGTATAGAAGTAAGGGCCATTTGAAGTTTTATCAGTGTTTGATTTGGGACTCAAGGGTAGCATAGCTTTGAGCGATAACTTAAATTGACAAGAGGCTCGAGTACTTTATTGTTACAAAATTTCAAGGATTTATGACGCTCCAGTAAAAAGTTACAAGCATTTGTATGTTGCAAACTTTGATAGGTGTAGGACGTACCGTATAGAAGTTAGGGCCATTTGAAGTTTTATTAATGTTTGATTTGGGATTCAAGGGCAGCATAGCTTTGAGCGATAACTTAAATTGACAAGAGGCTCGAGTACTTTATTGTTACAAAATTTCAAGGTTTTATGACGCTTCAGTAAAAAGTTACAAGCATTTGCATGTTGCAAACTTTGATAGGTGTAGGACGTACGGTATATAAGTTAGGGCCATTTGAAGTTTTATCAGTGTTTGATTTGGGACTCAAGGGTAGCATATCTTTGAGCGATAACTTAAATTGACAAGAGGCTCGAGTACTTTATTGTTACAAAATTTCCAGGTTTTATGACGCTCCAGTAAAAAGTTACAAGCATTTGTATGTTGCAAACTTTGGTAGGTGTAGGACGTACCGTATAGAAGTTAGGGCCATTTGAAGTTTTATTAATGTTTGATTTGGGATTCAAGGGCAGCATAGCTTTGAGCGATAACTTAAATTGACAAGAGGCTCGACTACTTTATTGTTACAAAATTTCAAGGTTTTATGACGCTCCAGTAAAAAGTTAGAAGCATTTGTATGTTGCAAACTTTAATAGGTGTAGGACGTACGGTATAGAAGTTAGGGCCATTTGAAGTTTTATCAGTGTTTGATTTGGGACTCAAGGGTAGCATAGCTTTGAGCGATAGCTTAAATTGACAAGAGGCTCGAGTACTTTATTGTTACAAAATTTCAAGATTTTATGACGCACCAGTAAAAAGTTACAAGCATTTGTATGTTGCAAACTTTGATAGGTGTAGGGCGTACCGTATAGAAGTTAGGGCCATTTGAAGTTTTATCAGTATTTGATCTGAGACTCAAGGGTAGCATTGAGCGATAGCTTAAATTGACAAGAGGCTCGAGTACTTTATTGTTACAAAATTTCAAGGTTTTATGACGCTCCAGTAAAAAGTTACAAGCATTTGTATGTTTTGCAAACTTTGATAGGTGTAGGACGTACCGTATAGAAGTTAGGGCCATTTGAAGTTTTATCAGTGTTTGATTTGGGACTCAAGGGTAGCATAGCTTTGAGCGATTGCTTAAATTGACAAGAGGCTCCAGTACTTTATTGTTACAAAATTTTAAGGTTTTATGACGCTCCAATAAAAAGTTACAAGCATGTGTATGTTGCAAACTTTGATAGGTGTAGGACGTACCGTATGGAAGTTAGGGCCATTTGAAGTTTTATCAGTGTTTGATTTGGGATTCAAGCGTAGCATAGCTTTGAGCGATAGCTTAAATTGACAAGAGGCTAGAGTACTTTATTGTCACAAAATTTCAGGGTTTTATGACGCTCCAGTAAAAAGCTATAAGCATTTGTATGTTGCAGACTTTGATAAGTGTAGGACGTACCGTATTGAAGTTAGGGCCATTTGAAGTTTTATCAGTGTTTGATCTGAGACTCAAGGGTAGCATAGCTTTGAGCGATAGCTTAAATTGACAAGAGGCTAGAGTACTTTATTGTCACAAAATTTCAGGGTTTTATGACGCTCCAGTAAAAAGTTATAAGCATTTGTATGTTGCAGACTTTGATAAGTGTAGGACGTACCGTATAGAAGTTAGGGCCATTTGAAGTTTTATCAGTGTTTGATTTGGGACTCAAGGGTAGCATAGCTTTGAGCGATAGCTTAAATTGACAAGAGGCTCGAGTACTTTATTGTTACAAAATTTCAAGGTTTTATGACGCTCCAGTAAAAAGTTACAAGCATTTGTATGTTTTGGAAACTTTGATAGGTGTAGGACGTACCGTTAGGGCCATTTGAAGTTTTATAAGTGTTTGATTTGGGACTCAAGGGTAGCATAGCTTTGAGCGATAGCTTAAATTGACAAGAGGCTCGAGTACTTTATTGTTACAAAATTTCAAGGTTTTATGACGCTCCAGTAAAAAGTTACAAGCATTTGTATGTTGCAAACTTTGATAGGTGTAGGACGTACCGTATAGAAATAAGGGCCATTTGAAGTTTTATCAGTGTTTGATTTGGGACTTAAGGGTAGCATAGCTTTGAGCGATAGCTTAAATTGACAAGAGGCTAGAGTACTTTATTGTTACAAAATTTCAAGGTTTTATGACGCTCCAGTAAAAAGTTACAAGCATTTGTATGTTGCAAACTTTGATAGGTGTAGGACGTACCGTATAGAAGTTAGGGCCATTTGAAGTTTTATCAGTGTTTGATTTGGGACTGAAGGGTAGCATAGCTTTGAGCGATAGCTTAAATTAACAAGAGGCTCGAGTACTTAATTGTTACAAAATTTCAAGGTTTTATGACGCTTCAGTAAAAAGTTACAAGCATTTGTAAGTTGCAAACTTTGATAGGTGTAGGACGTACCGTATAGAAGTTAGGACCATTTGAAGTTTTATCAGTGTTTGATTTGGGACTCAAGGGTAACATAGCTTTGAGCGATAACTTAAATTGACAAGAGGCTCCAGTACTTTATTGTTACAAAATTTCAAGGTTTTATGACGGTCCAGAAAAAAGTTACAAGCATTTGTATGTTGCAATCTTTGAAAGGTGTAGGACGTACCGTATAGAAGTTAGGGCCATTTGAAGTTTTATCAGTGTTTGATTTGGGACTCACGGGTAGCATAGCTTTGAGCGATAACTTAAATTGACAAGAGGCTCGAGTACTTTATTGTTACAAAATTTCAAGGTTTTATGACGCTTGAGTAAAAAGTTACAAGCATTTGCATGTTGCAAACTTTGATAGGTGTAGGACGTACCGTATAGAAGTTAGGGCCATTTGAAGTTTTATCAGTGTTTGATTTGGGACTCAAGGGTAGCATAGTTTTCAGCGATAACTTAAATTGACAAGAGGCTCGAGTACTTTATTGTTACAAAATGTCCAGGTTTTATGACGCTCCAGTAAAAAGTTACAAGCATTTGTATGTTGCAATCTTTGATAGGTGTAGGACGTACCGTATAGAAGTAAGGGCCATTTGAAGTTTTATCAGTGTTTGATTTGGGACTCAAGGGTAGCATAGCTTTGAGCGATAACTTAAATTGACAAGAGGCTCGAGTACTTTATTGTTACAAAATTTCAAGGTTTTATGACGCTCCAGTAAAAAGTTACAAGCATTTGTATGTTGCAAACTTTGATAGGTGTAGGACGTACCGTATAGAAGTTAGGGCCATTTGAAGTTTTATTAATGTTTGATTTGGGATTCAAGGGCAGCATAGCTTTGAGCGATAACTTAAATTGACAAGAGGCTCGAGTACTTTATTGTTACAAAATTTCAAGGTTTTATGACGCTTCAGTAAAAAGTTACAAGCATTTGCATGTTGCAAACTTTGATAGGTGTAGGACGTACCGTATAGAAGTTAGGGCCATTTGAAGTTTTGTCAGTGTTTGATTTGGGACTCAAGGGTAGCATAGCTTTGAGCGATAGCTTAAATTGACAAGAGGCTCGAGTACTTTATTGTTACAAAATTTCCAGGTTTTATGACGCTCCAGTAAAAAGTTACAAGCATTTGTATGTTGCAATCTTTGATAGGTGTAGGACGTACCGTATAGAAGTTAGGACCATTTGAAGTTTTATCAGTGTTTGATTTGGGACTCAAGGGTAACATAGCTTTGAGCGATAGCTTAAATTGACAAGCGGCTCGAGTACTTCATTGTTACAAAATTTCAAGGTTTTATGACGCTCCAGAAAAAAGTTACAAGCATTTGTATGTTGCAATCTTTGAAAGGTGTAGGACGTACCGTATAGAAGTTAGGGCCATTTGAAGTTTTATCAGTGTTTGATTTGGGACTCACGGGTAGCATAGCTTTGAGCGATAACTTAAATTGACAAGAGGCTCGAGTACTTTATTGTTACAAAATTTCAAGGTTTTATGACGCTTGAGTAAAAAGTTACAAGCATTTGCATGTTGCAAACTTTGATAGGTGTAGGACGTACCGTATAGAAGTTAGGGCCATTTGAAGTTTTATCAGTGTTTGATTTGGGACTCAAGGGTAGCATAGTTTTCAGCGATAACTTAAATTGACAAGAGGCTCGAGTACTTTATTGTTACAAAATGTCCAGGTTTTATGACGCTCCAGTAAAAAGTTACAAGCATTTGTATGTTGCAATCTTTGATAGGTGTAGGACGTACCGTATAGAAGTAAGGGCCATTTGAAGTTTTATCAGTGTTTGATTTGGGACTCAAGGGTAGCATAGCTTTGAGCGATAACTTAAATTGACAAGAGGCTCGAGTACTTTATTGTTACAAAATTTCAAGGTTTTATGACGCTCCAGTAAAAAGTTACAAGCATTTGTATGTTGCAAACTTTGATAGGTGTAGGACGTACCGTATAGAAGTTAGGGCCATTTGAAGTTTTATTAATGTTTGATTTGGGATTCAAGGGCAGCATAGCTTTGAGCGATAACTTAAATTGACAAGAGGCTCGAGTACTTTATTGTTACAAAATTTCAAGGTTTTATGACGCTCCAGTAAAAAGTTACAAGCATTTGCATGTTGCAAACTTTGATAGGTGTAGGACGTACCGTATAGAAGTTAGGGCCATTTGAAGTTTTGTCAGTGTTTGATTTGGGACTCAAGGGTAGCATAGCTTTGAGCGATAGCTTAAATTGACAAGAGGCTCGAGTACTTTATTGTTACAAAATTTCCAGGTTTTATGACGCTCCAGTAAAAAGTTACAAGCATTTGTATGTTGCAATCTTTGATAGGTGTAGGACGTACCGTATAGAAGTAAGGGCCATTTGAAGTTTTATCAGTGTTTGATTTGGGACTCAAGGGTAGCATAGCTTTGAGCGATAACTTAAATTGACAAGAGGCTCGAGTACTTTATTGTTACAAAATTTCAAGGTTTTATGACGCTCCAGTAAAAAGTTACAAGCATTTGTATGTTGCAAACTTTGATAGGTGTAGGACGTACCGTATAGAAGTTAGGGCCATTTGAAGTTTTATTAATGTTTGATTTGGGATTCAAGGGCAGCATAGCTTTGAGCGATAACTTAAATTGACAAGAGGCTCGAGTACTTTATTGTTACAAAATTTCCAGGTTTTATGACGCTTCAGTAAAAAGTTACAAGCATTTGCATGTTGCAAACTTTGATAGGTGTAGGACGTACCGTATAGAAGTTAGGGCCATTTGAAGTTTTGTCAGTGTTTGATTTGGGACTCAAGGATAGCATAGCTTTGAGCGATAGCTTAAATTGACAAGAAGCTCCGGTACTTTATTGTTACAAAATTTCCAGGTTTTATGACGCTCCAGTAAAAAGTTACAAGCATTTGTATGTTGCAATCTTTGATAGGTGTAGGACGTACCGTATAGAAGTTAGGGCCATTTGAAGTTTTATCAGTGTTTGATTTGGGACTCAAGGGTAGCATATTTTTGAGCGATAGCTTAAATTGACAAGCGGCTCGAGTACTTCATTGTTACAAAATTTCAAGGTTTTATGACGCTTCAGTAAAAAGTTACAAGCATTTGTATGTTGCAAACTTTGATAGGTGTAGGACGTACCGTATAGAAGTTAGGGCCATTTGAAGTTTTATCAGTGTTTGATTTGGGACTCAAGGGTAGCATAGCTTTGAGCGATAGCTTAAATTGACAAGAGGCTCGAGTACTTTATTGTTACAAAATTTCAAGGTTTTATGAGGCTCCAGCAAAAAGTTACAAGCATTTGTATGTTGCAAACTTTGATAGGTGTAGGACGTACCGTATAAAAGTTAGGGCCATTTGAAGTTTTATCAGTGTTTGATTTGGGATTCAAGGATAGCTTTGAGCGAAGCTTAAATTGACAAGAGGCTCGAATACTTCATTGTTACAAAATTTCAAGGTTTTATGACGCTCCAGTAAAAAGTTACAAGCATTTGTATGTTGCAAACTTTGATAGGTGTAGGACGTACCGTATAGAAGTTAGGGCCATTTGAAGTTTTATCAGTTTTGATTTGGGACTCAAGGGTAGCATAGCTTTGAGCGATAACTTAAATTGACAAGAGGCTCGAGTACTTTTTTGTTACAAAATTTCCAGGTTTTATGACGCTCCAGTAAAAAGTTACAAGCATTTGTATGTTGCAATCTTTGATAGGTGTAGGACGTACGGTGTATAAGTTAGGGCCATTTGAAGTTTTATCAGTGTTTGATTTGGGACTCAAGGGTAGCATAGCTTTGAGCGATAACTTAAATTGACAAGAGGCTCGAGTACTTTATTGTTACAAAATTTCAAGGTTTTATGACGCTTCAGTAAAAAGTTACAAGCATTTGCATGTTGCAAACTTTGATAGGTGTAGGACGTACCGTATAGAAGTTAGGGCCATTTGAAGTTTTGTCAGTGTTTGATTTGGGACTCAAGGGTAGCATAGCTTTGAGCGATAGCTTAAATTGACAAGAGGCTCGAGTACTTTATTGTTACAAAATTTCCAGGTTTTATGACGCTCCAGTAAAAAGTTACAAGCATTTGTATGTTGCAATCTTTGATAGGTGTAGGACGTACCGTATAGAAGTTAGGGCCATTTGAAGTTTTATCAGTGTTTGATTTGGGACTCAAGGGTAGCATATTTTTGAGCGATAGCTTAAATTGACAAGCGGCTCGAGTACTTCATTGTTACAAAATTTCAAGGTTTTATGACGCTTCAGTAAAAAGTTACAAGCATTTGTATGTTGCAAACTTTGATAGGTGTAGGACGTACCGTATAGAAGTTAGGGCCATTTGAAGTTTTATCAGTGTTTGATTTGGGACTCAAGGGTAGCATAGCTTTGAGCGATAGCTTAAATTGACAAGAGGCTCGAGTACTTTATTGTTACAAAATTTCAAGGTTTTATGAGGCTCCAGCAAAAAGTTACAAGCATTTGTATGTTGCAAACTTTGATAGGTGTAGGACGTACCGTATAAAAGTTAGGGCCATTTGAAGTTTTATCAGTGTTTGATTTGGGATTCAAGGATAGCTTTGAGCGAAGCTTAAATTGACAAGAGGCTCGAATACTTCATTGTTACAAAATTTCAAGGTTTTATGACGCTCCAGTAAAAAGTTACAAGCATTTGTATGTTGCAAACTTTGATAGGTGTAGGACGTACCGTATAGAAGTTAGGGCCATTTGAAGTTTTATCAGTTTTGATTTGGGACTCAAGGGTAGCATAGCTTTGAGCGATAACTTAAATTGACAAGAGGCTCGAGTACTTTTTTGTTACAAAATTTCCAGGTTTTATGACGCTCCAGTAAAAAGTTACAAGCATTTGTATGTTGCAATCTTTGATAGGTGTAGGACGTACGGTGTATAAGTTAGGGCCATTTGAAGTTTTATCAGTGTTTGATTTGGGACTCAAGGGTAGCATAGCTTTGAGCGATAGCTTAAATTGACAAGAGGCTCGAATACTTCATTGTTACAAAATTTCAAGGTTTTATGACGCTTGAGTAAAAAGTTACAAGCATTTGCATGTTGCAAACTTTGATAGGTGTAGGACGTACCGTATAGAAGTTAGGGCCATTTGAAGTTTTATCAGTGTTTGATTTGGGACTCAAGGGTAGCATAGTTTTCAGCGATAACTTAAATTGACAAGAGGCTCGAGTACTTTATTGTTACAAAATGTCCAGGTTTTATGACGCTCCAGTAAAAAGTTACAAGCATTTGTATGTTGCAATCTTTGATAGGTGTAGGACGTACCGTATAGAAGTAAGGGCCATTTGAAGTTTTATCAGTGTTTGATTTGGGACTCAAGGGTAGCATAGCTTTGAGCGATAACTTAAATTGACAAGAGGCTCGAGTACTTTATTGTTACAAAATTTCAAGGTTTTATGACGCTCCAGTAAAAAGTTACAAGCATTTGTATGTTGCAAACTTTGATAGGTGTAGGACGTACCGTATAGAAGTTAGGGCCATTTGAAGTTTTATTAATGTTTGATTTGGGATTCAAGGGCAGCATAGCTTTGAGCGATAACTTAAATTGACAAGAGGCTCGAGTACTTTATTGTTACAAAATTTCAAGGTTTTATGACGCTTCAGTAAAAAGTTACAAGCATTTGCATGTTGCAAACTTTGATAGGTGTAGGACGTACCGTATAGAAGTTAGGGCCATTTGAAGTTTTATCAGTGTTTGATTTGGGACTCAAGGGTAGCATAGCTTTGAGCGATAGCTTAAATTGACAAGAGGCTCGAGTACTTTATTGTTACAAAATTTCCAGGTTTTATGACGCTCCAGTAAAAAGTTACAAGCATTTGTATGTTGCAATCTTTGATAGGTGTAGGACGTACCGTATAGAAGTTAGGGCCATTTGAAGTTTTATCAGTGTTTGATTTGGGACTCAAGGGTAGCATATTTTTGAGCGATAGCTTAAATTGACAAGCGGCTCGAGTACTTCATTGTTACAAAATTTCAAGGTTTTATGACGCTTCAGTAAAAAGTTACAAGCATTTGTATGTTGCAAACTTTGATAGGTGTAGGACGTACCGTATAGAAGTTAGGGCCATTTGAAGTTTTATCAGTGTTTGATTTGGGACTCAAGGGTAGCATAGCTTTGAGCGATAGCTTAAATTGACAAGAGGCTCGAGTACTTTATTGTTACAAAATTTCAAGGTTTTATGAGGCTCCAGCAAAAAGTTACAAGCATTTGTATGTTGCAAACTTTGATAGGTGTAGGACGTACCGTATAAAAGTTAGGGCCATTTGAAGTTTTATCAGTGTTTGATTTGGGATTCAAGGATAGCTTTGAGCGAAGCTTAAATTGACAAGAGGCTCGAATACTTCATTGTTACAAAATTTCAAGGTTTTATGACGCTCCAGTAAAAAGTTACAAGCATTTGTATGTTGCAAACTTTGATAGGTGTAGGACGTACCGTATAGAAGTTAGGGCCATTTGAAGTTTTATCAGTTTTGATTTGGGACTCAAGGGTAGCATAGCTTTGAGCGATAACTTAAATTGACAAGAGGCTCGAGTACTTTTTTGTTACAAAATTTCCAGGTTTTATGACGCTCCAGTAAAAAGTTACAAGCATTTGTATGTTGCAATCTTTGATAGGTGTAGGACGTACGGTGTATAAGTTAGGGCCATTTGAAGTTTTATCAGTGTTTGATTTGGGACTCAAGGGTAGCATAGCTTTGAGCGATAGCTTAAATTGACAAGAGGCTCGAATACTTCATTGTTACAAAATTTCAAGGTTTTATGACGCTCCAGTAAAAAGTTACAAGCATTTGTATGTTGCAAACTTTGAATGAATGTAGGACGTACCGTATAGAAGTTAGGGCCATTTGAAGTTTTATCAGTGTTTGATTTGGGACTCAAGGGTAGCATAGCTTTTAGCGATAACTTAAATTGACAAGAGGCTCGAGTACTTTTTTGTTACAAAATTTCCAGGTTTTATGACGCTCCAGTAAAAAGTTACAAGCATTTGTATGTTGCAATCTTTGATAGGTGTAGGACGTACCGTATAGAAGTTAGGACCATTTGAAGTTTCATCAGTGTTTGATTTGGGACTCAAGGGTAGCATAGCTTTGAGCGATAGCTTAAATTGACAAGAGGCTCGAGTACTTTCTTGTTACAAAATTTCAAGGTTTTATGACGCGCCAGTAAAAAGTTACAACCATTTGTATGTTGCAAACTTTGATAGATGTAGGACGTACCGTATAGAAGTTAGGGCCATTTGAAGATTTATCAGTGTTTGATTAGGGACTCAAGGGTAGTATAGCTTTGAGCGATAGCTTAAATTGACAAGAGGCTCGAGTACTTTATTGTTACAAAATTTCAAGGTTTTATGACGCTCCAGTAAAAAGTTACAAGCATGTGTATGTTGCAATCTTTGATAGGTGTAGGACGTACCGTATAGAAGCTAGGGCCATTTGAAGTTGTATCAGTGTTTGATTTGGGACTCAAGGGTAGCATAGCTTTGAGCGATAGCTTAAATTGGCAAGAGGCTCGAGTACTTCATTGTTACAAAATTTCAAGGTTTTATGACGCTTCAGTAAAAAGTTACAAGCATTTGTATGTTGCAAACTTTGATAGGTGTAGGACGTACCGTATAAAAGTTAGGGCCATTTGAAGTTTTATCAGTGTTTGATTTGGGACTCAAGGGTAGCATAGCTTTGAGCGATAACTTAAATTGACAAGAGGCTCGAGTACTTTTTTGTTACAAAATTTCCAGGTTTTATGACGCTCCAGTAAAAAGTTGCAAGCATTTGTATGTTGCAATCTTTGATAGGTGTAGGACGTACCGTATAGAAGTTAGGGCCATTTGAAGTTTTATCAGTGTTTGATTTGGGACTCAAGGGTAGCATAGCTTTGAGCGATAGCTTAAATTGACAAGAGGCTCGAGTACTTTACTGTTACAAAATTTCAAGGTTTTATGACGCTCCAGTAAAAAGTTACAAGCATTTGTATGTTGCAAACTTTGATAGGTGTAGGACGTACGGTATATAAGTTAGGGCCATTTGAAGTTTTATCAGTGTTTGATTTGGGACTCAAGGATAGCATAGCTTTGAGCGATAGCTTAAATTGACAAGAGGCTCGAATACTTTATTGTTACAAAATTTCAAGGTTTTATGACGCTTCAGTAAAAAGTTACAAGCATTTGCATGTTGCAATCTTTGGTAGGTGTAGCACGTACCGTATAAAAGTTAGGGCCATTTGAAGTTTTATCAGTGTTTGATTTGGGACTCAAGGGTAGCATAGCTTTGAGCGATAGCTTAAATTGACAAGAGGCTCGAGTATTTTATTGTTACAAAATTTCAAGGTTTTATGACGCTCCACTAAAAAGTTACAAGCATTTGTATGTTGCAAACTTTGATAGGTGTAGGACGTACCGTATAAAAGTTAGGGCCATTTGAAGTTTTATCAGTGTTTGATTTGGGATTCAAGGATAGCTTTGAGCGAAGCTTAAATTGACAAGAGGCTCGAATACTTCATTGTTACAAAATTTCAAGGTTTTATGACGCTCCAGTAAAAAGTTACAAGCATTTGTATGTTGCAAACTTTGATAGGTGTAGGACGTACCGTATAGAAGTTAGGGCCATTTGAAGTTTTATCAGTTTTGATTTGGGACTCAAGGGTAGCATAGCTTTGAGCGATAACTTAAATTGACAAGAGGCTCGAGTACTTTTTTGTTACAAAATTTCCAGGTTTTATGACGCTCCAGTAAAAAGTTACAAGCATTTGTATGTTGCAATCTTTGATAGGTGTAGGACGTACGGTGTATAAGTTAGGGCCATTTGAAGTTTTATCAGTGTTTGATTTGGGACTCAAGGGTCGCATAGCTTTGAGCGATAGCTAAAATTGAAAAGAGGCTCGAATACTTCATTGTTACAAAATTTCAAGGTTTTATGACGCTCCAGTAAAAAGTTACAAGCATTTGTATGTTGCAAACTTTGAATGAATGTAGGACGTACCGTATAGAAGTTAGGGCCATTTGAAGTTTTATCAGTGTTTGATTTGGGACTCAAGGGTAGCATAGCTTTTAGCGATAACTTAAATTGACAAGAGGCTCGAGTACTTTTTTGTTACAAAATTTCCAGGTTTTATGACGCTCCAGTAAAAAGTTACAAGCATTTGTATGTTGCAATCTTTGATAGGTGTAGGACGTACCGTATAGAAGTTAGGACCATTTGAAGTTTCATCAGTGTTTGATTTGGGACTCAAGGGTAGCATAGCTTTGAGCGATAGCTTAAATTGACAAGAGGCTCGAGTACTTTCTTGTTACAAAATTTCAAGGTTTTATGACGCGCCAGTAAAAAGTTACAACCATTTGTATGTTGCAAACTTTGATAGATGTAGGACGTACCGTATAGAAGTTAGGGCCATTTGAAGATTTATCAGTGTTTGATTAGGGACTCAAGGGTAGTATAGCTTTGAGCGATAGCTTAAATTGACAAGAGGCTCGAGTACTTTATTGTTACAAAATTTCAAGGTTTTATGACGCTCCAGTAAAAAGTTACAAGCATGTGTATGTTGCAATCTTTGATAGGTGTAGGACGTACCGTATAGAAGCTAGGGCCATTTGAAGGTTTATCAGTGTTTGATTTGGGATTCAAGGGTAGCATAGCTTTGAGCGAAGCTTAAATTGACAAGAGGCTCGAGTACTTTATTGTTACAAAATTTCAAGGTTTTATGACGCTCCAGTAAAAAGTTACAAGCATTTGTATGTTGCAAACTTTGATAGGTGTAGGACGTACCGTATAGAAGTTAGGGCCATTTGAAGTTGTATCAGTGTTTGATTTGGGACTCAAGGGTAGCATAGCTTTGAGCGATAGCTTAAATTGGCAAGAGGCTCGAGTACTTCATTGTTACAAAATTTCAAGGTTTTATGACGCTTCAGTAAAAAGTTACAAGCATTTGTATGTTGCAAACTTTGATAGGTGTAGGACGTACCGTATAAAAGTTAGGGCCATTTGAAGTTTTATCAGTGTTTGATTTGGGACTCAAGGGTAGCATAGCTTTGAGCGATAACTTAAATTGACAAGAGGCTCGAGTACTTTTTTGTTACAAAATTTCCAGGTTTTATGACGCTCCAGTAAAAAGTTGCAAGCATTTGTATGTTGCAATCTTTGATAGGTGTAGGACGTACCGTATAGAAGTTAGGGCCATTTGAAGTTTTATCAGTGTTTGATTTGGGACTCAAGGGTAGCATAGCTTTGAGCGATAGCTTAAATTGACAAGAGGCTCGAGTACTTTACTGTTACAAAATTTCAAGGTTTTATGACGCTCCAGTAAAAAGTTACAAGCATTTGTATGTTGCAAACTTTGATAGGTGTAGGACGTACGGTATATAAGTTAGGGCCATTTGAAGTTTTATCAGTGTTTGATTTGGGACTCAAGGATAGCATAGCTTTGAGCGATAGCTTAAATTGACAAGAGGCTCGAATACTTTATTGTTACAAAATTTCAAGGTTTTATGACGCTTCAGTAAAAAGTTACAAGCATTTGCATGTTGCAATCTTTGGTAGGTGTAGCACGTACCGTATAAAAGTTAGGGCCATTTGAAGTTTTATAAGTGTTTGATTTGGGACTCAAGGGTAGCATAGCTTTGAGCGATAGCTTAAATTGACAAGAGGCTCGAGTATTTTATTGTTACAAAATTTCAAGGTTTTATGACGCTCCACTAAAAAGTTACAAGCATTTGTATGTTGCAAACTTTGATAGGTGTAGGACGTACCGTATAGAAGTTAGGGCCATTTGAAGTTTTATCAGTGTTTGATTTGGGACTCAAGGGTAGCATAGCTTTGAGCGATAGCTTAAATTGGCAAGAGGCTCGAGTACTTCATTGTTACAAAATTTCAAGGTTTTATGACGCTTCAGTAAAAAGTTACAAGCATTTGTATGTTGCAAACTTTGATAGGTGTAGGACGTACCGTATAAAAGTTAGGGCCATTTGAAGTTTTATCAGTGTTTGATTTGGGACTCAAGGGTAGCATAGCTTTGAGCGATAACTTAAATTGACAAGAGGCTCGAGTACTTTTTTGTTACAAAATTTCCAGGTTTTATGACGCTCCAGTAAAAAGTTGCAAGCATTTGTATGTTGCAATCTTTGATAGGTGTAGGACGTACCGTATAGAAGTTAGGGCCATTTGAAGTTTTATCAGTGTTTGATTTGGGACTCAAGGGTAGCATAGCTTTGAGCGATAGCTTAAATTGACAAGAGGCTCGAGTACTTTACTGTTACAAAATTTCAAGGTTTTATGACGCTCCAGTAAAAAGTTACAAGCATTTGTATGTTGCAAACTTTGATAGGTGTAGGACGTACGGTATAGAAGTTAGGGCCATTTGAAGTTTTATCAGTGTTTGATTTGGGACTCAAGGATAGCATAGCTTTGAGCGATAGCTTAAATTGACAAGAGGCTCGAATACTTTATTGTTACAAAATTTCAAGGTTTTATGACGCTTCAGTAAAAAGTTACAAGCATTTGCATGTTGCAATCTTTGGTAGGTGTAGCACGTACCGTATAAAAGTTAGGGCCATTTGAAGTTTTATCAGTGTTTGATTTGGGACTCAAGGGTAGCATAGCTTTGAGCGATAGCTTAAATTGACAAGAGGCTCGAGTATTTTATTGTTACAAAATTTCAAGGTTTTATGACGCTCCACTAAAAAGTTACAAGCATTTGTATGTTGCAAACTTTGATAGGTGTAGGACGTACCGTATAGAAGTTAGGGCCATTTGAAGTTTTATCAGTGTTTGATTTGGGACTCAAGGGTAGCATAGCTTTGAGCGATAGCTTAAATTGGCAAGAGGCTCGAGTACTTCATTGTTACAAAATTTCAAGGTTTTATGACGCTTCAGTAAAAAGTTACAAGCATTTGTATGTTGCAAACTTTGATAGGTGTAGGACGTACCGTATAAAAGTTAGGGCCATTTGAAGTTTTATCAGTGTTTGATTTGGGACTCAAGGGTAGCATAGCTTTGAGCGATAACTTAAATTGACAAGAGGCTCGAGTACTTTTTTGTTACAAAATTTCCAGGTTTTATGACGCTCCAGTAAAAAGTTGCAAGCATTTGTATGTTGCAATCTTTGATAGGTGTAGGACGTACCGTATAGAAGTTAGGGCCATTTGAAGTTTTATCAGTGTTTGATTTGGGACTCAAGGGTAGCATAGCTTTGAGCGATAGCTTAAATTGACAAGAGGCTCGAGTACTTTACTGTTACAAAATTTCAAGGTTTTATGACGCTCCAGTAAAAAGTTACAAGCATTTGTATGTTGCAAACTTTGATAGGTGTAGGACGTACGGTATATAAGTTAGGGCCATTTGAAGTTTTATCAGTGTTTGATTTGGGACTCAAGGATAGCATAGCTTTGAGCGATAGCTTAAATTGACAAGAGGCTCGAATACTTTATTGGTACAAAATTTCAAGGTTTTATGACGCTCCAGTAAAAAGTTACAAGCATTTGTATGTTGCAAACTTTGATAGGTGTAGGACGTACCGTATAGAAGTTAGGGCCATTTGAAGTTTTATCAGTGTTTTATTTGGGACTCAAGGGTAGCATAGCTTCGAGCGATACCTTAAATTGACAGGAGGCTCGAGTACTTCATTGTTACAAAATTTGAAGGTTTTATGACGCTTCAGTAAAAAGTTACAAGCATTTGCATGTTGCAATCTTTGGTAGGTGTAGCACGTACCGTATAAAAGTTAGGGCCATTTGAAGTTTTATCAGTGTTTGATTTGGGACTCAAGGGTAGCATAGCTTTGAGCGATAGCTTAAATTGACAAGAGGCTCGAGTATTTTATTGTTACAAAATTTCAAGGTTTTATGACGCTCTACAAAAAAGTTACAAGCATTTGTATGTTGCAAACTTTGATAGGTGTAGGACGTACCGTATAGAAGTTAGGGCCATTTGAAGTTTTATCAGTGTTTGATTTGGGACTCAAGGGTAGCATAGTTTTGAGCGATAGCTTAAATTGACAAGAGGCTCGAGTACTTCATTGTTACAAAATTTCAAAGTTTCATGACGCTTCAGTAAAAAGTTACAAGCATTTGTATGTTGCAAACTTTGATAGGTGTAGGACGTACCGTATAGAAGTTAGGGCCATTTGAAGTTTTATCAGTGTTTGATTTGGGACTCAAGGGTAGCATAGCTTTGAGCGATAACTTAAATTGACAAGAGGCTCGAGTACTTTTTTGTTACAAAATTTCCAGGTTTTAAGACGCTCCAGTAAAAAGTTACAAGCATTTGTATGTTGCAATCTTTGATAGGTGTAGGACGTACCGTATAGAAGTTAGGACCATTTGAAGTTTCATCAGTGTTTGATTTGGGACTCAAGGGTAGCATAGCTTTGAGCGATAGCTTAAATTGACAAGAGGCTCGAGTACTTTATTGTTACAAAATTTCAAGGTTTTATGACGCGCCAGTAAAAAGTTACAACCATTTGTATGTTGCAAACTTTGATAGATATAGGACGTACCGTATAGAAGTTAGGGCCATTTGAAGATTTATCAGTGTTTGATTTGGGACTCAAGGGTAGTATAGCTTTGAGCGATAGATTAAATTGACAAGAGGCTCGAGTACTTTCTTGTTACAAAATTTCAAGGTTTTATGACGCTCCAGTAAAAAGTTACAAGCATGTGTATGTTGCAAACTTTGATAGGTGTAGGACGTACCATATTGAAGCTAGGGCCATTTGAAGTTTTATCAGTGTTTGATTTGGGATTCAAGGGTAGCATAGCTTTGAGCGAAGCGTAAATTGACAAGAGGCTCGAGTACTTTATTGTTACAAAATTTCAAGGTTTTATGACGCTCCAGTAAAAAGTTACAAGCATTTGTATGTTGCAAACTTTGATAGGTGTAGGACGTACCGTATAAAAGTTAGGGCCATTTGAAGTTTTATCAGTGTTTGATTTGGGATTCAAGGATAGCTTTGAGCGAAGCTTAAATTGACAAGAGGCTCGAGTACTTTATTGTTACAAAATTTCAAGGTTTTATGACGCTCCAGTAAAAAGTTACAAGCATTTGTATGTTGCAAACTTTGATAGGTGTAGGACGTACCGTATAGAAGTTAGGGCCATTTGAAGTTTTATCAGTGTTTGATTTGGGACTCAAGGGTAGCATAGCTTTGAGCGATAACTTAAATTGACAAGAGGCTCGAGTACTTTATTGTTACAAATTTTCCAGGTTTTATGACGCTCCAGTAAAAAGTTACAAGCATTTGTATGTGGCAATCTTTGATAGGTGTAGGACGTACCGTATAGAAGTTAGGGCCATTTGAAGTTTTATAAGTGGTTGATTTGGGACTCAAGGGTAGCATAGCTTTGAGCGATAGCTTAAATTGACAAGAGGCTCGAGTAGTTTATTGTTACAAAATTTCAAGGTCTTATGACGCGCCAGTAAAAAGTTACAACCATTTGTATGTTGCAATCTTTGATAGGTGTAGGACGTACCGTATAGAAGTTAGAGCCATTTGAAGTTTTATCAGTGTTTGATTTGGGGCTCAAGGGTAGCACAGCTTTGAGCGATAACTTAAATTGACAAGAGGCTCGAGTACTTTATTGTTACAAAATTTCAAGGTTTTATGACGCACCAGTAAAAAGTTACAAGTATTTGTATGCTGCAAACTTTTAAAGGTGTAGGGCATACCGTATAGAAGTTAGGGACATTTGAAGTTTAATGAGTGTTTGATCTGGGCCTCAAGGGTAGCATAGCTTTGAGCGATAGCTTAAATTGACAGGGGGCTAGAGAACTTTATTGTTACAAAATTTCAAGGTTTTATGACGCTCCAGTAAAAAGTTATAAGCATTTGTATGCTGCAAACTTTTAAAGGTGTAAAGCATACCGTATAGAAGTTAGGGCCATTTGAAGTTTTATCAGTGTTTGATCTGGGACTCAAGGGTAGCATAGCTTTGAGCGATAGCTTAAATTGACAAGAGGCTAGAGTACTTTATTGTTACAAAATTTCAAGGTTTTATGACGCTCCAGTAAAAAGTTACAAGCATTTGTATGTTGCAAACTTTGATAGGTGTAGGACGTACCGTATGGAAGTTAGGGCCATTTGAAGTTTTATCAGTGTTTGATTTGGGATTCAAGGGTAGCATAGCTTTGAGAGAAGCTTAAATTGACAAGAGGCTCGACTACTTTATTGTTACAAAATTTGAAGGTTTTATGACGCTCCAGTTAAAAGTTACAAGCATTTGTATGTTGCAAACTTTGATAGGTGTAGGACGTACCGTATAGAAGTTAGGGCCATTTGAAGTTTTATCTATGTTTGATTTGGGACTCAAGGGTAGCATAGCTTTGAGCGATAGCTTAAATTGACAAGAGGCTCGAGTACTTTATTGTTACAAAATTTCAAGGTTTTATGATGCACCAGTAAAATGTTGCAAGTATTTGTATGCTGCACACTTTTAAAGGTGTAGGGCATACCGTATAGGAGTTAGGGACATTTGAAGTTTAATCAGTGTTTGATCTGGGCCTCTAGGGTAGCATAGCTTTGAGCGATAGCTTAAATTGACAGGGGGCTAGAGAACTTTATTGTTACAAAATTTCAAGGTTTTATGACGCTCCAGTAAAAAGTTATAAGCATTTGTATGCTGCAAACTTTTAAAAGTGTAGGGCATACCGTATAGAAGTTAGGGCCATTTGAAGTTTTATCAGTGTTTGATCTGGGACTCAAGGGTAGCATAGCTTTGAGCGATAGCTTAAATTGACAAGAGGCTAGAGTACTTTATTGTTACAAAATTTCAAGGTTTTATGACGCTCCAGTAAAAAGTTACAAGCATTTGTATGTTGCAAACTTTGATAGGTGTAGGACGTACCGTATAGAAGTTAGGGCCATTTGAAGTTTTATCAGTGTTTGATTTGGGACTCAAGGGTAGCATAGCCTTGAGCGATAGCTTAAATTAACAAGAGGCTCGAGTACTTAATTGTTACAAAATTTCATGGTTTTATGACGCTCCAGTAAAATGTTACAAGCATTTGTATGTTGCAAACTTTGATAGCTGCAGGACGTACCGTATAGAAGTTAGGGCCATTTGAAGTTTTATCAGTGTTTGATTTGGGACTCAAGGGTAGCATAGCTTTGAGCGATAACTTATATTGACAAGAGGCTCGAGTACTTTATTGTTACAAAATTTGAAGGTTTTATGACGCTCCAATAAAAAGTTACAAGCATGTGTATGTTGCAAACTTTGATAGGTGTAGGACGTACCGTATGGAAGTTAGGGCCATTTGAAGTTTTATCAGTGTTTGATTTGGGATTCAAGGGTAGCATAGCTTTGAGCGAAGCTTAAATTGACAAGAGGCTCGAGTACTTTATTGTTACAAAATTTCAAGGTTTTATGACGCTCCAATCAAAAGTTACAAGCATTTGTATGTTGCAAACTTTGATAGGTGTAGGACGTACCGTATAAAAGTTAGGGCCATTTGAAGTTTTATCAGTGTTTGATTTGGGATTCAAGGATAGCTTTGAGCGAAGCTTAAGTTGACACGAGGCTCGAGTACTTTATTGTTACAAAATTTCAAAGTTTTATGTCGCTCCAGTAAAAAGTTACAAGCATTTGTATGTTGCAAACTTTGATAGGTGTAGGACGTACCGTATGGAAGTTAGGGCCATTTGAAGTTTTATCAGTGTTTGATTTGGGACTCAAGGGTAGCATAGCTTTGAGCGATAACTTAAATTGACAAGAGGCTCGAGTACTTTATTGTTACAAATTTTCCAGGTTTTATGACGCTCCAGTAAAAAGTTACAAGCATTTGTATGTTGCAAACTTTGATAGGTGTAGGACGTACGGTATATAAGTTAGGGCCATTTGAAGTTTTATCAGTGTTTGATTTGGGACTCAAGGATAGCATAGCTTTGAGCGATAGCTTAAATTGACAAGAGGCTCGAATACTTTATTGGTACAAAATTTCAAGGTTTTATGACGCTCCAGTAAAAAGTTACAAGCATTTGTATGTTGCAAACTTTGATAGGTGTAGGACGTACCGTATAGAAGTTAGGGCCATTTGAAGTTTTATCAGTGTTTTATTTGGGACTCAAGGGTAGCATAGCTTTGAGCGATAGCTTAAATTGACAAGAGGCTCGAGTATTTTATTGTTACAAAATTTCAAGGTTTTAGGACGCTCCACTAAAAAGTTACAAGCATTTGTATGTTGCAAACTTTGATAGGTGTAGGACGTACCGTATAGAAGTTAGGGCCATTTGAAGTTTTATCAATGTTTGATTTGGGACTCAAGGGTAGCATAGCTTTGAGCGATAGCTTAAATTGACAAGAGGCTCGAGTACTTCATTGTTACAAAATTTCAAGGTTTCATGACGCTTCAGTAAAAAGTAACAAGCATTTGTATGTTGCAAACTTTGATAGGTGTAGGACGTACCGTATAGAAGTTAGGGCCATTTGAAGTTTTATCAGTGTTTGATTTGGGACTCAAGGGTAGCATAGCTTTGAGCGATAACTTAAATTGACAAGAGGCTCGAGTACTTTTTTGTTACAAAATTTCCAGGTTTTAAGACGCTCCAGTAAAAAGTTACAAGCATTTGTATGTTGCAATCTTTGATAGGTGTAGGACGTACCGTATAGAAGTTAGGACCATTTGAAGTTTCATCAGTGTTTGATTTGGGACTCAAGGGTAGCATAGCTTTGAGCTATAGCTTAAATTGACAAGAGGCTCGAGTACTTTATTGTTACAAAATTTCAAGGTTTTATGACGCGCCAGTAAAAAGTTACAACCATTTGTATGTTGCAAACTTTGATAGATATAGGACGTACCGTATAGAAGTTAGGGCCATTTGAAGATCTATCAGTGTTTGATTTGGGACTCAAGGGTAGTATAGCTTTGAGCGATAGCTTAAATTGACAAGAGGCTCGAGTACTTTCTTGTTACAAAATTTCAAGGTTTTCTGACGCTCCAGTAAAAAGTTACAAGCATGTGTATGTTGCAAACTTTGATAGGTGTAGGACGTACCGTATAAAAGTTAGGGCCATTTGAAGTTTTATCAGTGTTTGATTTGGGATTCAAGGATAGCTTTGAGCGAAGCTTAAATTGACAAGAGGCTCGAGTACTTTATTGTTACAAAATTTCAAGGTTTTATGACGCTCCAGTAAAAAGTTACAAGCATTTGTATGTTGCAAACTTTGATAGGTGTAGGATGTACCGTATAGAAGTTAGGGACATTTGAAGTTTTATCAGTGTTTGATTTGGGATTCAAGGATAGCTTTGAGCGAAGCTTAAATTGACAAGAGGCTCGAGTACTTTATTGTTACAAAATTTCAAGGTTTTATGACGCTCCAGTAAAAAGTTACAAGCATTTGTATGTTGCAAACTTTGATAGGTGTAGGATGTACCGTATAGAAGTTAGGGCCATTTGAAGTTTTATCAGTGTTTGATTTGGGACTCAAGGGTAGCATAGCTTTGAGCGATAACTTAAATTGACAAGAGGCTCGAGTACTTTATTGTTACAAATTTTCCAGGTTTTATGACGCTCCAGTAAAAAGTTACAAGCATTTGTATGTTGCAATCTTTAATAGGTGTAGGACGTACCGTATAGAAGTTAGGGCCATTTGAAGTTTTATAAGTGTTTGATTTGGGACTCAAGGGTAGCATAGCTTTGAGCGATAGCTTAAATTGACAATTGGCTCGAGTAGTTTATTGTTACAAAATTTCAAGGTCTTATGACGCTCCAGTAAAAAGTTACAAGCATTTGTATGTTGCAAACTTTGATAGGTGTAGGATGTACCGTATAGAAGTTAGGGCCATTTGAAGTTTTATCAGTGTTTGATTTGGGATTCAAGGATAGCTTTGAGCGAAGCTTAAATTGACAAGAGGCTCGAGTACTTTATTGTTACAAAATTTCAAGGTTTTATGACGCACCAGTAAAAAGTTACAAGTATTTGTATGCTGCAAACTTTTAAAGGTGTAGGGTATACCGTATAGAAGTTAGGGACATTTGAAGTTTAATCAGTGTTTGATCTGGGCCTCAAGGGTAGCATAGCTTTGAGCGATAGCTTAAATTGACAGGGGGCTAGAGAACTTTATTGTTACAAAATTTCAAGGTTTTATGACGCTCCAGTAAAAAGTTATAAGCATTTGTATGCTGCAAACTTTTAAAGGTGTAGGGCATACCGTATAGAAGTTAGGGCCATTTGAAGTTTTATCAGTGTTTGATCTGGGACTCAAGGGTAGCATAGCTTTGAGCGATAGCTTAAATTGACAAGAGGCTAGAGTACTTTATTGTTACAAAATTTCAAGGTTTTATGAGGCTCCAGTAAAAAGTTACAAGCATTTGTATGTTGCAAACTTTGATAGGTGTAGGACGTACCGTATAGAAGTTAGGGCCATTTGAAGTTTTATCAGTGTTTGATTTCGGACTCAAGGGTAGCATAGCCTTGAGCGATAGCTTAAATTAACAAGAGGCTCGAGTACTTAATTGTTACAAAATTTCATGGTTTTATGACGCTCCAGTAAAATGTTACAAGCATTTGTATGTTGCAAACTTTGATAGGTGCAGGACGTACCGTATAGAAGTTAGGGCCATTTGAAGTTTTATCAGTGTTTGATTTGGGACTCAAGCGTAGCATAGCTTTGAGCGATAACTTATATTGACAAGAGGCTCGAGTACTTTATTGTTACAAAATTTCAAGGTTTTATGACGCTCCAATAAAAAGTTACAAGCATGTGTATGTTGCAAACTTTGATAGGTGTAGGACGTACCGTATGGAAGTTAGGGCCATTTGAAGTTTTATCAGTGTTTGATTTGGGATTCAAGGGTAGCATAGCTTTGAGAGAAGCTTAAATTGACAAGAGGCTCGAGTACTTTATTGTTACAAAATTTGAAGGTTTTATGACGCTCCAGTTAAAAGTTACAAGCATTTGTATGTTGCAAACTTTGATAGGTGTAGGACGTACCGTATAGAAGTTAGGGCCATTTGAAGTTTTACCTATTTTTGATTTGGGACTCAAGGGTAGCATAGCTTTGAGCGATAGCTTAAATTGACAAGAGGCTCGAGTACTTTATTGTTACAAAATTTCAAGGTTTTATGACGCACCAGTAAAAAGTTGCAAGTATTTGTATGCTGCAAACTTTTAAAGGTGTAGGGCATACCGTATAGAAGTTAGGGACATTTGAAGTTTAATCAGTGTTTGATCTGGGCCTCAAGGGTAGCATAGCTTTGAGCGATAGCTTAAATTGACAGGGGGCTAGAGAACTTTATTGTTACAAAATTTCAAGGTTTTATGACGCTCCAGTAAAAAGTTATAAGCATTTGTATGCTGCAAACTTTTAAAAGTGTAGGGCATACCGTATAGAAGTTAGGGCCATTTGAAGTTTTATCAGTGTTTGATCTGGGACTCAAGGGTAGCATAGCTTTGAGCGATAGCTTAAATTGACAAGAGGCTAGAGTACTTTATTGTTACAAAATTTCAAGGTTTTATGACGCTCCAGTAAAAAGTTACAAGCATTTGTATGTTGCAAACTTTGATAGGTGTAGGACGTACCGTATAGAAGTTAGGGCCATTTGAAGTTTTATCAGTGTTTGATTTGGGACTCAAGGGTAACATAACTTTGAGCGATAGCTTAAATTGACAAGAGGCTCGAGTACTTCATTGGTACAAAATTTCATGGTTTTATGACGCTCCAGTAAAATGTTACAAGCATTTGTATGTTGCAAACTTTGATAGCTGCAGGACGTACCGTATAGAAGTTAGGGCCATTTGAAGTTTTATCAGTGTTTGATTTGGGACTCAAGGGTAGCATAGCTTTGAGCGATAACTTATATTGACAAGAGGCTCGAGTACTTCATTGTTACAAAATTTCAAGGTTTCATGACGCTTCAGTAAAAAGTTACAAGCAATTGTATGTTGCAAACTTTGATAGGTGTAGGACGTACCGTATAGAAGTTAGGGCCATTTGAAGTTTTATCAGTGTTTGATTTGGGACTCAAGGGTAGCATAGCTTTGAGCGATAACTTAAATTGACAAGAGGCTCGAGTACTTTTTTGTTACAAAATTTCCAGGTTTTAAGACGCTCCAGTAAAAAGTTACAAGCATTTGTATGTTGCAATCTTTGATAGGTGTAGGACGTACCGTATAGAAGTTAGGACCATTTGAAGTTTCATAAGTGTTTCATTTGGGACTCAAGGGTAGCATAGCTTTGAGCGATAGCTTAAATTGACAAGAGGCTCGAGTACTTTATTGTTACAAAATTTCAAGGTTTTATGACGCGCCAGGAAAAGTTACAACCATTTGTATGTTGCAAACTTTGATAGATATAGGACGTACCGTATAGAAGTTAGGGCCATTTGAAGATTTATCAGTGTTTGATTTGGGACTCAAGGGTAGTATAGCTTTGAGCGATAGCTTAAATTGACAAGAGGCTCGAGTACTTTCTTGTTACAAAATTTCAAGGTTTTATGACGCTCCAGTAAAAAGTTACAAGCATGTGTATGTTGCAAACTTTGATAGGTGTAGGACGTACCATATTGAAGCTAGGGCCATTTGAAGTTTTATCAGTGTTTGATTTGGGATTCAAGGGTAGCATAGCTTTGAGCGAAGCGTAAATTGACAAGAGGCTCGAGTACTTTATTGTTACAAAATTTCAAGGTTTTATGACGCTCCAGTAAAAAGTTACAAGCATTTGTATGTTGCAAACTTTGATAGGTGTAGGACGTACCGTATAAAAGTTAGGGCCATTTGAAGTTTTATCAGTGTTTGATTTGGGATTCAAGGATAGCTTTGAGCGAAGCTTAAATTGACAAGAGGATCGAGTACTTTATTGTTACAAAATTTCAAGGTTTTATGACGCTCCAGTAAAAAGTTACAAGCATTTGTATGTTGCAAACTTTAATAGGTGTAGGACGTACCGTATAGAAGTTAGGGCCATTTGAAGTTTTATCAGTGTTTGATTTGGGACTCAAGGGTAGCATAGCTTTGAGCGATAACTTAAATTGACAAGAGGCTCGAGTACTTTATTGTTACAAATTTTCCAGGTTTTATGACGCTCCAGTAAAAAGTTACAAGCATTTGTATGTTGCAATCTTTGATAGGTGTAGGACGTACCGTATAGAAGTTAGGGCCATTTGAAGTTTTATAAGTGTTTGATTTGGGACTCAAGGGTAGCATAGCTTTGAGCGATAGCTTAAATTGACAAGAGGCTCGAGTAGTTTATTGTTACAAAATTTCAAGGTCTTATGACGCGCCAGTAAAAAGTTACAACCATTATTATGTTGCAATCTTTGATAGGTGTAGGACGTACCGTATAGAAGTTAGGGCCATTTAAAGTTTTATCAGTGTTTGATTTGGGGCTCAAGGGTAGCATAGCTTTGAGCGATACCTTAAATTGACAAGAGGCTCGAGTACTTTATTGTTACAAAATTTCAAGGTTTTATGACGCACCAGTAAAAAGTTACAAGTATTTGTATGCTGCAAACTTTTAAAGGTGTAGGGCATACCGTATAGAAGTTAGGGACATTTGAAGTTTAATCAGTGTTTGATCTGGGCCTCAAGGGTAGCATAGCTTTGAGCGATAGCTTAAATTGACAGGGGGCTAGAGAACTTTATTGTTACAAAATTTCAAGGTTTTATGACACTCCAGTAAAAAGTTATAAGCATTTGTATGCTGCAAACTTTTAAAGGTGTAGGGCATACCGTATAGAAGTTAGGGCCATTTGAAGTTTTATCAGTGTTTGATCTGGGACTCAAGGGTAGCATAGCTTTGAGCGATAGCTTAAATTGACAAGAGGCTAGAGTACTTTATTGTTACAAAATTTCAAGGTTTTATGACGCTCCAGTAAAAAGTTACAAGCATTTGTATGTTGCAAACTTTGATAGGTGTAGGACGTACCGTATAAAAGTTAGGGCCATTTGAAGTTTTATCAGTGTTTGATTTGGGACTCAAGGGTAGCATAGCCTTGAGCGATAGCTTAAATTAACAAGAGGCTCGAGTACTTAATTGTTACAAAATTTCATGGTTTTATGACGCTCCAGTAAAATGTTACAAGCATTTGTATGTTGCAAACTTTGACAGGTGCAGGACGTACCGTATAGAAGTTAGGGCCATTTGAAGTTTTATCAGTGTTTGATTTGGGACTCAAGGGTAGCATAGCTTTGAGCGATAACTTATATTGACAAGAGGCTCGAGTACTTTATTGTTACAAAATTTCAAGGTTTTATGACGCTCCAATAAAAAGTTACAAGCATGTGTATGTTGCAAACTTTGATAGGTGTAGGACGTACCGTATGGAAGTTAGGGCCATTTGAAGTTTTATCAGTGTTTGATTTGGGATTCAAGGGTAGCATAGCTTTGAGAGAAGCTTAAATTGACAAGAGGCTCGAGTACTTTATTGTTACAAAATTTGAAGGTTTTATGACGCTCCAGTTAAAAGTTACAAGCATTTGTATGTTGCAAACTTTGATAGGTGTAGGACGTACCGTATAGAAGTTAGGGCCATTTGAAGTTTTACCCTTGTTTGATTTGGGACTCAAGGGTAGCATAGCTTTGAGCGATAGCTTAAATTGACAAGAGGCTCGAGTACTTTATTGTTACAAAATTTCAAGGTTTTATGACGCACCAGTAAAAAGTTGCAAGTATTTGTATGCTGCAAACTTTTAAAGGTGTAGGGCATACCGTATAGAAGTTAGGGCCATTTGAAGTTTTATCAGTGTTTGATTTGGGACTCAAGGGTAGCATAGCTTTGAGCGATAACTTATATTGACAAGAGGCTCGAGTACTTTATTGTTACAAAATTTCAAGGTTTTATGACGCTCCAATAAAAAGTTACAAGCATGTGTATGTTGCAAACTTTGATAGGTGTAGGACGTACCGAATGGAAGTTAGGGCCATTTGAAGTTTTATCAGTGTTTGATTTGGGATTCAAGGGTAGCATAGCTTTGAGCGAAGCTTAAATTGACAAGAGGCTCCAGTACTTTATTGTTACAAAATTTCAAGGTTTTATGACGCTCCAGTAAAAAGTTACAAGCATTTATATGTTGCAATCTTTGATAGGTGTAGGACGTACCGTAAAGAAGTTAGAGCCATTTGAAGTTTTATCAGTGTTTGATTTGGGACTCAAGGGTAGCATAGCTTTGAGCGATAACATATATT
Organism: Clusia tigrina; assembly: GCA_920105625.2. NCBI lineage: Eukaryota > Metazoa > Arthropoda > Insecta > Diptera > Clusiidae > Clusia > Clusia tigrina. The sequence continues at coordinate 106,320,604 of OV050033.1, read as the reverse complement.
GACAAGAGGCTCGAGTACTTTATTGTTACAAAATTTCAAGGTTTTATGACGCTCCTATAAAAAGTTACAAGCATGTGTATGTTGCAAACTTTGATAAGTGTGGGACGTACCGTATGGAAGTTAGGGCCATTTGAAGTTTTATCTGTGTTTGATTTGGGATTCAAGGGTAGCATAGCTTTGAGCGAAGCTTAAATTGACAAGAGGCTCGAGTACTTTATTGTTACAAAATTTCAAGGTTTTATGACGCTCCAGTTAAAAGTTACAAGCATTTGTATGTTGCAAACTTTGATAGGTGTAGGACGTACCGTATAGAAGTTAAGGCCATTTGAAGTTTTATCTATGTTTGATTTGGGACTCAAGGGTAGCATAGCTTTGAGCGATAGCTTAAATTGACAAGAGGCTCGAGTACTTTATTGTTACAAAATTTCAAGGTTTTATGACGCACCAGTAAAAAGTTACAAGTATTTGTATGCTGCAAACTTTTAAAGGTGTAGGGCATACCGTATAGAAGTTAGGGACATTTGAAGTTTAATCAGTGTTTGATCTGGGCCTCAAGGGTAGCATAGCTTTGAGCGATAGCTTAAATTGACAGGGGGCTAGAGAACTTTATTGTTACAAAATTTCAAGGTTTTATGACGCTCCAGTAAAAAGTTATAAGCATTTGTATGCTGCAAACTTTTAAAGGTGTAGGGCATACCGTATAGAAGTTAGGGCCATTTGAAGTTTTATCAGTGTTTGATCTGGGACTCAAGGGTAGCATAGCTTTGAGCGAAGCTTAAATTGACAAGAGGATCGAGTACTTTATTGTTACAAAATTTCAAGGTTTTATGACGCTCCAGTAAAAAGTTACAAGCATTTGTATGTTGCAAACTTTGATAGGTGTAGGACGTACCGTATAGAAGTTAGGGCCATTTGAAGTTTTATCAGTGTTTGATTTGGGACTCAAGGGTAGCATAGCTTTGAGCGATAACTTAAATTGACAAGAGGCTCGAGTACTTTATTGTTACAAATTTTCCAGGTTTTATGACGCTCCAGTAAAAAGTTACAAGCATTTGTATGTTGCAATCTTTGATAGGTGTAGGACGTACCGTATAGAAGTTAGGGCCATTTGAAGTTTTATAAGTGTTTGATTTGGGACTCAAGGGTAGCATAGCTTTGAGCGATAGCTTAAATTGACAAGAGGCTCGAGTAGTTTATTGTTACAAAATTTCAAGGTCTTATGACGCGCCAGTAAAAAGTTACAACCATTTGTATGTTGCAATCTTTGATAGGTGTAGGACGTACCGTATAGAAGTTAGGGCCATTTGAAGTTTTATCAGTGTTTGATTTGGGGCTCAAGGGTAGCATAGCTTTGAGCGATACCTTAAATTGACAAGAGGCTCGAGTACTTTATTGTTACAAAATTTCAAGGTTTTATGACGCACCAGTAAAAAGTTACAAGTATTTGTATGCTGCAAACTTTTAAAGGTGTAGGGCATACCGTATAGAAGTTAGGGACATTTGAAGTTTAATCAGTGTTTGATCTGGGCCTCAAGGGTAGCATAGCTTTGAGCGATAGCCTAAATTGACAGGGGGCTAGAGAACTTTATTGTTACAAAATTTCAAGGTTTTATGACACTCCAGTAAAAAGTTATAAGCATTTGTATGCTGCAAACTTTTAAAGGTGTAGGGCATACCGTATAGAAGTTAGGGCCATTTGAAGTTTTTTCAGTGTTTGATCTGGGACTCAAGGGTAGCATAGCTTTGAGCGATAGCTTAAATTGACAAGAGGCTAGAGTACTTTATTGTTACAAAATTTCAAGGTTTTATGACGCTCCAGTAAAAAGTTACAAGCATTTGTATGTTGCAAACTTTGATAGGTGTAGGACGTACCGTATAAAAGTTAGGGCCATTTGAAGTTTTATCAGTGTTTGATTTGGGACTCAAGGGCAGCATAGCCTTGAGCGATAGCTTAAATTAACAAGAGGCTCGAGTACTTAATTGTTACAAAATTTCATGGTTTTATGACGCTCCAGTAAAATGTTACAAGCATTTGTATGTTGCAAACTTTGATAGGTGCAGGACGTACCGTATAGAAGTTAGGGCCATTTGAAGTTTTATCAGTGTTTGATTTGGGACTCAAGGGTAGCATAGCTTTGAGCGATAACTTATATTGACAAGAGGCTCGAGTACTTTATTGTTACAAAATTTCAAGGTTTTATGACGCTCCAATAAAAAGTTACAAGCATGTGTATGTTGCAAACTTTGATAGGTGTAGGACGTACCGTATGGAAGTTAGGGCCATTTGAAGTTTTATCAGTGTTTGATTTGGGATTCAAGGGTAGCATAGCTTTGAGAGAAGCTTAAATTGACAAGAGGCTCGAGTACTTTACTGTTACAAAATTTGAAGGTTTTATGACGCTCCAGTTAAAAGTTACAAGCATTTGTATGTTGCAAACTTTGATAGGTGTAGGACGTACCGTATAGAAGTTAGGGCCATTTGAAGTTTTACCTATGTTTGATTTGGGACTCAAGGGTAGCATAGCTTTGAGCGATAGCTTAAATTGACAAGAGGCTCGAGTACTTTATTGTTACAAAATTTCAAGGTTTTATGACGCACCAGTAAAAAGTTGCAAGTATTTGTATGCTGCAAACTTTTAAAGGTGTAGGGCATACCGTATAGAAGTTAGGGCCATTTGAAGTTTTATCAGTGTTTGATTTGGGACTCAAGGGTAGCATAGCTTTGAGCGATAACTTATATTGACAAAAGGCTCGAGTACTTTATTGTTACAAAATTTCAAGGTTTTATGACGCTCCAATAAAAAGTTACAAGCATGTGTATGTTGCAAACTTTGATAGGTGTAGGACGTACCGAATGGAAGTTAGGGCCATTTGAAGTTTTATCAGTGTTTGATTTGGGATTCAAGGGTAGCATAGCTTTGAGCGAAGCTTAAATTGACAAGAGGCTCCAGTACTTTATTGTTACAAAATTTCAAGGTTTTATGACGCTCCAGTAAAAAGTTACAAGCATTTATATGTTGCAATCTTTGATAGGTGTAGGACGTACCGTAAAGAAGTTAGAGCCATTTGAAGTTTTATCAGTGTTTGATTTGGGACTCAAGGGTAGCATAGCTTTGAGCGATAACATATATTGACAAGAGGCTCGAGTACTTTATTGTTACAAAATTTCAAGGTTTTATGACGCTCCAATAAAAAGTTACAAGCATGTGTATGTTGCAAACTTTGATAGGTGTGGGACGTACCGTATGGAAGTTAGGGCCATTTGAAGTTTTATCTGTGTTTGATTTGGGATTCAAGGGTAGCATAGCTTTGAGCGAAGCTTAAATTGACAAGAGGCTCGAGTACTTTATTGTTACAAAATTTCAAGGTTTTATGACGCTCCAGTTAAAAGTTACAAGCATTTGTATGTTGCAAACTTTGATAGGTGTAGGACGTACCGTATAGAAGTTAAGGCCATTTGAAGTTTTATCTATGTTTGATTTGGGACTCAAGGGTAGCATAGCTTTGAGCGATAGCTTAAATTGACAAGAGGCTCGAGTACTTTATTGTTACAAAATTTCAAGGTTTTATGACGCACCAGTAAAAAGTTACAAGTATTTGTATGCTGCAAACTTTTAAAGGTGTAGGGCATACCGTATAGAAGTTAGGGACATTTGAAGTTTAATCAGTGTTTGATCTGGGCCTCAAGGGTAGCATAGCTTTGAGCGATAGCTTAAATTGACAGGGGGCTAGAGAACTTTATTTTTACAAAATTTCAAGGTTTTATGACGCTTCAGTAAAAAGTTACAAGCATTTGTATGTTGCAAACTTTGATAGGTGTAGGACGTACCGTATAGAAGTTAGGGCCATTTGAAGTTTTATCAGTGTTTGATTTGGGACTCAAGGGTAGCATAGCTTTGAGCGATAGCTTAAATTGACAAGAGGCTCGAGTACTTTATTGTTACAAAATTTCAAGGTTTTATGACGCTCCAGTAAAAAGTTACAAGCATTTGTATGTTGCAAACTTTGATAGGTGTATGACGTACCGTATAGAAGTTAGGGCCATTTGAAGTTTTATCAGTGTTTGATTTGGGACTCAAGGGTAGCATAGCCTTGAGCGATAGCTTAAATTAACAAGAGGCTCGAGTACTTAATTGTTACAAAATTTCAAGGTTTTATGACGCTTCAGTAAAAAGTTACAAGCATTTGTATGTTGCAAACTTTGATAGGTGTAGGACGTACCGTATAGAAGTTAGGGCCATTTGAAGTTTTATCAGTGTTTGATTTGGGACTCAAGGGTAGCATAGGTTTGAGCGATAACTTAAATTGACAAGAGGCTCCAGTACTTTATTGTTACAAAATTTCAAGGTTTTATGACGCTCCAGTAAAAAGTTACAAGCATTTATATGTTGCAATCTTTGATAGGTGTAGGACGTACCGTATAGAAGTTAGGGCCATTTGAAGTTTTATCAGTGTTTGATTTGGGACTCAAGGGTTGCATAGCTTTGAGCGATAGCTTAAATTGACAAGAGGCTCGAGTACTTTATTGTTACAAAATTTCATGGTTTTATGACGCTCCAGTAAAATGTTACAAGCATTTGTATGTTGCAAACTTTGATAGGTGCAGGACGTGCCGTATAGAAGTTAGGGCCATTTGAAGTTTTATCAGTGTTTGATTTGGGACTCAAGGGTAGCATAGCTTTGAGCGATAACTTTTATTGACAAGAGGCTCGAGTACTTTATTGTTACAAAATTTCAAGGTTTTATGACGCTCCAGTAAAAAGTTATAAGCATTTGTACGCTGCAAACTTTTAAAGGTGTAGGGCATACCGTATAGAAGTTAGGGCCATTTGAAGTTTTATCAGTGTTTGATCTGGGTAGCATAGCTTTGAGCGATAGCTTGAGGCTAGAGTACTTTATTGTTACAAAATTTCAAGGTTTTATGACGCTCCAGTAAAAAGTTACAAGCATTTGTTTGTTGCAAACTTTGATAGTTGTAGGACGTACCGTATATAAGTTAGGGCCATTTGAAGTTTTATCAGTGTTTGATTTGGGACTCAAGGGTAGCATAGCCTTGAGCGACAGCTTAAATTAACAAGAGGCTCGAGTACTTAATTGTTACAAAATTTCATGGTTTTATGACGCTCCAGTAAAATGTTACAAGCATTTGTATGTTGCAAACTTTGATAGGTGCAGGACGTACCGTATAGAAGTTAGGGCCATTTGAAGTTTTATCAGTGTTTGATTTGGGACTCAAGGGTAGCATAGCTTTGAGCGATAACTTATATTGACAAGAGGCTCGAGTACTTTATTGTTACAAAATTTCAAGGTTTTATGACGCTCCAATAAAAAGTTACAAGCATGTGTATGTTGCAAACTTTGATAGGTGTAGGACGTACCGTATGGAAGTTAGGGCCATTTGAAGTTTTATCAGTGTTTGATTTGGGATTCAAGGGTAGCATAGCTTTGAGCGAAGCTTAAATTGACAAGAGGCTCCAGTACTTTATTGTTACAAAATTTCAAGGTTTTATGACGCTCCAGTAAAAAGTTACAAGCATTTATATGTTGCAATCTTTGATAGGTGTGGGACGTACCGTAAAGAAGTTAGGGCCATTTGAAGTTTTATCAGTGTTTGATTTGGGACTCAATGGTAGCATAGCTTTGAGCGACAGCTTAAATTGACAAGAGGCTCGAGTACCTTATTGTTACAAAATTTCATGGTTTTATGACGCTCCTGTAAAATGTTACAAGCATTTGTATGTTGCAAACTTTGATAGGTGCAGGACGTGCCGTATAGAAGTTAGGGCCATTTGAAGTTTTATCAGTGTTTGATTTGGGACTCAAGGGTAGCATAGCTTTGAGCGATAACTTATATTGACAAGAGGCTCGAGTACTTTATTGTTACAAAATTTCAAGGTTTTATGACGCTCCAATAAAAAGTTACAAGCATGTGTATGTTGCAAACTTTGATAGGTGTGGGACGTACCGTATGGAAGTTAGGGCCATTTGAAGTTTTATCAGTGTTTGATTTGGGATTCAAGGGTAGCATAGCTTTGAGCGAAGCTTAAATTGACAAGAGGCTCGAGTACTTTATTGTTACAAAATTTCAAGGTTTTATGACGCTCCAGTTAAAAGTTACAAGCATTTGTATGTTGCAAACTTTGATAGGTGTAGGACGTACCGTATAGAAGTTAGGGCTATTTGAAGTTTTATCTATGTTTGATTTGGGACTCAAGGGTAGCATAGCTTTGAGCGATAGCTTAAATTGACAAGAGGCTCGAGTACTTTATTGTTACAAAATTTCAAGGTTTTATGACGCACCAGTAAAAAGTTACAAGTATTTGTATGCTGCAAACTTTTAAAGGTGTAGGGCACACCGTATAGAAGTTAGGGACATTTGAAGTTTAATCAGTGTTTGATCTGGGCCTCAAGGGTAGCATAGCTTTGAGCGATAGCTTAAATTGACAGGGGGCTAGAGCACTTTATTGTTACAAAATTTCAAGGTTTTATGAAGCTCCAGTAAAAAGTTATAAGCATTTGTATGCTGCAAACTTTTAAAGGTGTAGGGCATACCGTATAGAAGTTAGGGCCATTTGAAGTTTTATCAGTGTTTGATCTGGGACTCAAGGGTAGCATAGCTTTGAGCGATAGCTTAAATTGACAAGAGGCTCGAGTACTTTATTGTTACAAAATGTCAAGGTTTTATGACGCTGCAGTAAAAAGTTACAAGCATTTGTATGTTGCAAACTTGTATAGGTGTAGGACGTACCGTATAGAAGTTAGGGCCATTTGAAGTTTTATCAGTGTTTGATTTGGGACTCAAGGGTAGCATAGCTTTGAGCGATAACTTAAATTGACAAGAGGCTCCAGTACTTTATTGTTACAAAATTTCAAGGTTTTATGACGCTCCAGTAAAAAGTTACAAGCATTTATAGGTGTAGGGCGTACCGTATAGAAGTTAGGGCCATTTGAAGTTTTATATATGTTTGATTTGGGATTCAAGGGTAGCATAGCTTTGAGCGAAGCTTAACTTGACAAGAGGCTCGAGTACTTTATTGTTACAAAATTTCAAGGTTTTACAAGCATTTGTATGTTGCAAACTTTGATAGGTGTAGGACGTACCGTATAGAAGTTAGGGCCATTTGAAGTTTTATCAGTGTTTGATTTGGGACTCAAGGGTAGCATAGCTTTGAGCGATAACTTAAATTGACAAGAGGCTCCAGTACTTTATTGTTACAAAATTTCAAGGTTTTATGACGCTCCAGTAAAAAGTTACAAGCATTTATAGGTGTAGGGCGTACCGTATAGAAGTTAGGGCCATTTGAAGTTTTATATATGTTTGATTTGGGATTCAAGGGTAGCATAGCTTTGAGCGAAGCTTAACTTGACAAGAGGCTCGAGTACTTAATTGTTACAAAATTTCAAGGTTTTACAAGCATTTGTATGTTGCAAACTTTGATAGGTGTAGGACGTACCGTATAGAAGTTAGGGCCATTTGAAGTTTTATCAGTGTTTGATTTGGGACTCAAGGGTAGCATAGCTTTGAGCGATAGCTTAAATTGACAAGAGGCTCGAGTACTTTATTGTTACAAAATTTCAAGGTTTTATAACGCACCAGTAAAAAGTTACAAGCATTTGTATGCTGCAAACTTTTAAAGGTTTAGGGCATACCGTATAGAAGTTAGGGCCATTTGAAGTTTTATCAGTGTTTGATCTGGGACTCAAGGGTAGCATAGCTTTGAGCGATAGCTTAAATTGACAAGAGGCTCGAGTACTTTATTGTTACAAAATTTCAAGGTTTTATGACGCTCCAGTAAAAAGTTATAAGCATTTGCTTGCTGCAAACTTTTAAAGGTGTAGGGCATACCGTATAGAAGTTATGGCCATTTGAAGTTTTATCAGTGTTTGATCTGGGACTCAAGGGTAGCATAGCTTTGAGCGATAGCTTAAATTGACAAGAGGCTCGAGTACTTAATTGTTACAAAATTTCAAGGTTTTATGACGCTCCAGTAAAAAGTTATAAGCATTTGTTCGTTGCAGACTTTGATAGGTGTAGGACGTACCGTATAGAAGTTAGGGCCATTTGAAGTTTTATCAGTGTTTGATTTGGGACTCAAGGGTAGCATAGCTTTGAGCGATAGCTTAAATTGACAAGAGGCTCGAGTACTTTATTGTTACAAAATTTCAAGGTTTTATGACGCACCAGTAAAAAGTTACAAGCATTTGTATGCTGCAAACTTTTAAAGGTGTAGGGCATACCGTATAGAAGTTAGGGCCATTTGAAGTTTTATCAGTGTTTGATCTGGGACTCAAGGGTAGCATAGCTTTGAGCGATAGCTTAAATTGACAAGAGGCTAGAGTATTTTATTGTTACAAAATTTCAAGGTTTTATGACGCTCCAGTAAAAAGTTATAAGCATTTGTTTGCTGCAAACTTTTAAAGGTGTAGGGCATACCGTATAGAAGTTATGGCCATTTGAAGTTTTATCAGTGTTTGATCTGGGACTCAAGGGTAGCATAGCTTTGAGCGATAGCTTAAATTGACAAGAGGCTCGAGTACTTAATTGTTACAAAATTTCAAGGTTTTATGACGCTCCAGTAAAAAGTTATAAGCATTTGTTCGTTGCAGAGTTTGATAGGTGTAGGATGTACCGTATAGAAGTTAGGGCCATTTGAAGTTTTATCAATGTTTGATTTGGGACTCAAGAGTAGCCTAGCTTTGAGCGATAGCTTAAATTGACAAGAGGCTCGAGTACATTATTGTTACAAAATTTCAAGGTTTTATGACGCTCCAGTAAAAAGTTATATGCATTTGTATGTTGCAAACTTTGATAGGTGTAGGACGTACTGTATAGAAGTTAGGGCCATTTGAAGTTTTATCAGTGTTTGATTTGGGATTCAAGGGTAGCATAGCTTTGAGCGATAACTTAAATTCACAAGAGGCTCGAGTACTTTATTGTTACAAAATTTCAAGGTTTTATGACGCTCCAGTAAAAAGTTACAAGCATTTGTATGTTACAATCTTTGATAGGTGTAGGACGTACCGTATAGAAGTTAGGGCCATTTGAAGTTTTATCAGTGTTTGATTTGGCACTCAAGGGTAGCATAGCTTTGAGCGATAACTTAAATTGACAAGAGGCTCCAGTACTTTATTGTTACAAAATTTCAAGGTTTTATGACACTCCAGTAAAAAGTTACAAGCATTTATATGTTGCAATCTTTGATAGGAGTAGGACGTACCGTATAGAAGTTAGGGCCATTTGAAGTTTTATCAGTGTTTGATTTGGGACTCAAGGGTAGCATAGCTTTGAGCGATAACTGAAATTGACAAGAGGCTCGAGTACTTTATTGTTACAAAATTTCATGGTTTTATGACGCTCCAGTAAAAAGTTACATGCATTTGTATATTGCAAACTGTGATAGGTGTAGGACGTACCGTATAGAAGTTAGGGCCATTTGAAGTTTTATCAGTGTTTGATTTGGGACTCAAGGGTAGCATAGCTTTGAGCGATAACTTATATTGACAAGAGGCTCGAGTACTTTATTGTTACAAAATTTCAAGGTTTTATGACGCTCCAATAAAAAGTTACAAGCATGTGTATGTTGCAAACTTTGATAGGTGCAGGACGTACCGTATGGAAGTTAGGGCCATTTGAAGTTTTATCAGTGTTTGATTTGGGATTCAAGGGTAGCATAGCTTTGAGCGAAGCTTAAATTGACAAGAGGCTCGAGTACTTTATTGTTACAAAATTTCAAGGTTTTATGACGCTCCAGTTAAAAGTTACAAGCATTTGTATGTTGCAAACTTTGATAGGTGTAGGACGTACCGTATAGAAGTTAGGGCCATTTTAAGTTTTATCTATGTTTGATTTGGGACTCAAGGGTAGCATAGCTTTGAGCGATAGCTTAAATTGACAAGAGGCTCGAGTACTTTATTGTTACAAAATTTCAAGGTTTTATGACGCCCCAGTAAAAAGTTATAAGCATTTGTTCGTTGCAGACTTTGATAGGTGTAGGATGTACCGTATAGAAGTTAGGGCCATTTGAAGTTTTATCAATGTTTGATTTGGGACTCCAGGGTAGCGTAGCTTTGAGCGATAGCTTAAATTGACAAGAGGCTCGAGTACTTTATTGTTACAAAATTTCAAGGTTTTATGACGCACCAGTAAAAAGTTACAAGAATTTGTATGCTGCAAACTTTTAAAGGTGTAGGGCATACGTTATAGAAGTTAGGGCCATTTGAAGTTTTATCAGTGTTTGATCTGGGACTCAAGGGTAGCATAGCTTTGAGCGATAGCTTAAATTGACAAGAGGCTAGAGTACTTTATTGTTACAAAATTTCAAGGTTTTATGACGCTCCAGTAAAAAGTTACAAGCATTTGTATGTTGCAAACTTTGATAGGTGTAGGACGTACCGTATAGAAGTTAGGGCCATTTGAAGTTTTATCAGTGTTTGATTTGGGACACAAGGGTAGCATAGCCTTGAGCGATAGCTTAAATTAACAAGAGGCTCGAGTACTTAATTGTTACAAAATTTCAAGGTTTTATGACGCTTCAGTAAAAAGTTACAAGCATTTGTAAGTTGCAAACTTTGATAGGTGTAGGACGTACCGTATAGAAGTTAGGGCCATTTGAAGTTTTATCAGTGTTTGATTTGGGACTCAAGGGTAGCATAGCTTTGAGCGATAACTTAAATTGACAAGAGGCTCCAGTACTTTATTGTTACAAAATTTCAAGGTTTTATGACACTCCAGTAAAAAGTTACAAGCATTTATATGTTGCAATCTTTGATAGGTGTAGGACGTACCGTATAGAAGTTAGGGCCATTTGAAGTTTTATCAGTGTTTGATTTGGGACTCAAGGGTAGCATAGCTTTGAGCGATAGCTTAAATTGACAAGAGGCTCGAGTACTTTATTGTTACAAAATTTCAAGGTTTTATGACGCTCCAGTTAAAAGTTACAAGCATTTGTATGTTGCAAACTTTGATAGGTGTAGGATGTACCGTATAGAAGTTAGGGCCATTTGAAGTTTTATCAATGTTTGATTTGGGACTCCAGGGTAGCATAGCTTTGAGCGATAGCTTAAATTGACAAGAGGCTCGAGTACTTTATTGTTACAAAATTTCAAGGTTTTATGACGCACCAGTAAAAAGTTACAAGAATTTGTATGCTGCAAACTTTTAAAGGTGTAGGGCATACCGTATAGAAGTTAGGGCGATTTGAAGTTTTATCAGTGTTTGATCTGGGACTCAAGGGTAGCATAGCTTTGAGCGATAGCTTAAATTGACAAGAGGCTAGAGTACTTTATTGTTACAAAATTTCAAGGTTTTATGACGCTCCAGTAAAAAGTTACAAGCATTTGTATGTTGCAAAGTTTGATAGGTGTAGGACGTACCGTATAGAAGTTAGGGCCATTTGAAGTTTTATATGTGTTTGATTTGGGACTCAAGGGTAGCATAGATTTGAGCGATAGCTCAAATTGACAAGAGGCTCGAGTATTTTTTTGTTACAAAATTTCAAGGTTTTATGACGCTCCAGTAAAAAGTTACAAACATTTGTATGTTGCAAACTTTGATAGGTGTAGGACGTACCGTATAGAAGTTAGGGCCATTTGAAGTTTTATCAGTGTTTGATTTGGGACTCAAGGATAGCATAGCTTTGAGCGATAGCTTAAATTTACAAGAGGCTCGAGTACTTTACTGTTTTAAAATTTTAAGGCTTTATGGCGCTCCAGTAAAAAGTTGCAATCATTTGTATGTTGCAAACTTTGATAGGTGTAGGACGTACCGTACAGAAGTTAGAGCCATTTGAAGTTTTATCAGTGTTTGATTTGGGACTCAAGGATAGCATAGCTTTGAGCGATAGCTTAAATTGACAAGAGGCTCGAGTACTTTATTGTTACAAAATTTCAAGGTTTTATGACGCTCCAGTAAAAAGTTACAAGCATTTGTATGTTGCAATCTTTGATAGGTGTAGGAAGTACCGTATAGAAGGTAGGGCCATTTGAAGTTTTATCAGTGTTTGATTTGGGACTCAAGGGTAGCATAGCTTTGAGCGATAACTTAAATTGACAAGAGGCTCGAGTACTTTATTGTTACAAAATTTCAAGCTTTTATGACGCTCCAGTAAAAAGTTATAAGCATTTGTATGCTGCAAACTTTTAAAGGTGTAGGGCATACCGTATAGAAGTTAGGGCCATTTGAAGTTTTATCAGTGTTTGATCTGGGACTCAAGGGTAGCACAGCTTTGAGCGATAGCTTAAATTGACAAGAGGCTAGAGTACTTTATTGTTACAAAATTTCAAGGTTTTATGACGCTCCAGTAAAAAGTTACAAGCATTTGTATGTTGCAATATTTAATAGGTGTAGGACGTACCGTATAGAAGTTAGGGCCATTTGAAGTTTTATCAGTGTTTGATTTGGGACTCAAGGGTAGTATAGCTTTGAGCGATAGCGTAAATTGACAACAGGCTCGAGTACTTTATTGTTACAAAATGTCAAGGTTTTATGACGCTGCAGTAAAAAGTTACAAGCATGTGTATGTTGCAAACTTTGATAGATGTAGGACGTACCGTATGGAAGTTTGGGCCATTTGAAGTTTTATCAGTGTTTGATTTGGGATTCAATGGTAGCATAGCTTTTAGCGAAGCTTAAATTGACAAGAGGCTCGAGTACTTTATTGTTACAATATTTCAAGGTTTTACAAGCATTTGTATGTTGCAAACTTTGATAGGTGTAGGACGTACCGTATAGAAGTTAGGGGCATTTAAAGTTTTATCAGTGTTTGATTTGGGACTCAAGGGTAGTATAGCTTTGAGCGATAGCGTAAATTGACAACAGGCTCGAGTACTTTATTGTTACAAAATTTCAAGGTTTTATGACGCTCCAGTAAAAAGTTACAAGCATTTGTATGTTGCAATCTTTGATAGGTGTAGGAAGTACCGTATAGAAGGTAGGGCCATTTGAAGTTTTATCAGTGTTTGATTTGGGACTCAAGGGTAGCATAGCTTTGAGCGATAACTTAAATTGACAAGAGGCTCGAGTACTTTATTGTTACAAAATTTCAAGGTTTTATGTCGCACCAGTAAAAAGTAACAAGCATTTGTATGCTGCAAACTTTTAATGGTGTAGGGCATACCGTATAGAAGTTAGGGCCATTTGAAGTTTTATCAGTGTTTGATCTGGGACTCAAGGGTAGCATAGCTTTGAGCGATAGCTTAAATTGACAAGAAGCTAGAGTATTTTATTGTTACAAAATTTCAAGGTTTTAGGACGCTCCAGTAAAAAGTTATAAGCATTTGTTTGCTGCAAACTTTTAAAGGTGTAGGGCATACCGTATAGAAGGTATGGCCATTTGATATTTTATCAGTGTTTGATCTGGGACTCAAGGGTAGCATAGCTTTGAGCGATAGCTTAAATTGACAAGAGGCTAGAGCACTTTATTGTTACAAAATTTCAAGGTTTTATGACGCTCCAGTAAAAAGTTATAAGCATTTGTTCGTTGCAGACTTTGATAGGTGTAGGATGTACCGTACAGAAGTTAGGGCCATTTGAAGTTTTATCAATGTTTGATTTGGGACTCAAGGGTAGCATAGCTTTGAGCGATAGCTTAAATTGACAAGAGGCTCGAGTACTTTATTGTTACAAAATTTCAAGGTTTTATGACGCTCCAGTAAAAAGTTATATGCATTTGTATGTTGCAGACTTTGATAGGTGTAGGATGTACCGTATAGAAGTTAGGGCCATTTGAAGTTTTATCAGTGTTTGATTTGGGACTCAAGGGTAGCATAGCTTTGAGCGATAGCTTAAATTGACAAGAGTCTCGAGTACTTTATTGTTACAAAATTTCAAGGTTTTATGACGCTCCAGTAAAAAGTTACAAGCATTTGTATGTTGCAAACTTTGATAGGTGCAGGACGTACCGTATAGAAGTTAGGGCCATTTGAAGTTTTATATGTGTTTGATTTGGGACTCAAGGGTAGCATAGCTTTGAGCGATAGCTTAAATTGACAAGAGGCTCGAGTACTTTATTGTTACAAAATTTCAAGGCTTTATGACACTCCAGTAAAAAGTTACAAGCATTTGTATGTTGCAAACTTTGATAGGTGTAGGACGTATCGTATAGAAGTTAGGGCCATTTGAAGTTTTATAAGTATTCAATTTGGGACTCAAGGGTAGCATAGCTTTGAGCGATAACTTAAATTGACAAGAGGCTCGAGTACTTTATTGTTACAAAATTTCAAGGTTTTATGACGCCTGAGTAAAAAGTTACAAGCATTTGTATGTTGCAAACTTTGATAGGTGTAGGATGTACCGTATAGAAGTTAGGGCCATTTGAAGTTTTATCAGTGTTTGATTTGGGACTCAAGGGTAGCATAGCTTTGAGCGATAGCTTAAATTGACAAGAGGCTCGAGTACTTTATTGTTACAAAATTTCAAGGTTTTATGACGCGCCAGTAAAAAGTTACAAGCATTTGTATGTTGCAAACTTTGATAGGTGTAGGATGTACCGTATATAAGTTAGGGCCATTTGAAGTTTTATCAATGTTTGATTTGGGACTCAAGGGTAGCATAGCTTTGAGCGATAGCTTAAATTGACAAGAGGCTCGAGTACTTTATTGTTACAAAATTTCAAGGTTTTATGACGCTCCAGTAAAAAGTTATATGCATTTGTATGTTGCAGACTTTGATAGGTGTAGGATGTACCGTATAGAAGTTAGGGCCATTTGAAGTTTTATCAGTGTTTGATTTGGGACTCAAGGGTAGCATAGCTTTGAGCGATAGCTTAAATTGACAAGAGTCTCGAGTACTTTATTGTTACAAAATTTCAAGTTTTTATGACGCTCCAGTAAAAAGTTACAAGCATTTGTATGTTGCAAACTTTGATAGATGCAGGACGTACCGTATAGAGGTTAGGGCCATTTGAAGTTTTATATGTGTTTGATTTGGGACTCAAGGGTAGCATAGCTTTGAGCGATAGCTTAAATTGACAAGAGGCTCGAGTACTTTATTGTTACAAAATTTCAAGGCTTTCTGACACTCCAGTAAAAAGTTACAAGCATTTGTATGTTGCAAACTTTGATAGGTGTAGGACGTATCGAATAGAAGTTAGGGCCATTTGAAGTTTTATAAGTATTCAATTTGGGACTCAAGGGTAGCATAGCTTTGAGCGATAACTTAAATTGACAAGAGGCTCGAGTACTTTATTGTTACAAAATTTCAAGGTTTTATGACGCCTGAGTAAAAAGTTACAAGCATTTCTATGTTGCAAACTTTGATAGGTGTAGGATGTACCGTATAGAAGTTAGGGCCACTTGAAGTTTTATCAGTGTTTGATTTGGGACTCAAGGGTAGCATAGCTTTGAGCGATAGCTTAAATTGACAAGAGGCTCGAATACTTTATTGTTACAAAATTTCAAGGTTTTATGACGCGCCAGTAAAAAGTTACAAGCATTTGTATGTTGCAAACTTTGATAGGTGTAGGACGTACCGTATAGAAGTTAGGGCCATTTGAAGTTTTATCAGTGTTTGATCTGGGACTCATGGGTAGCATAGCTTTGAGCGATAGCTTAAATTGACAAGAGGCTAGAGCACTTTATTGTTACAAAATGTCAAGGTTTTATGACGCTGCAGTAAAAAGTTACAAGCATGTGTATGTTGCAAACTTTGATAGGTGTAGGACGTACCGTATGGAAGTTTGGGCCATTTCAAGTTTTATCAGTGTTTGATTTGGGACTCAAGGGTAGTATAGCTTTGAGCGATAGCTTAAATTGACAAGAGGCTCGAGTACTTTATTGTTACAAAATTTCAAGGTTTTATGACGCACCAGTAAAAAGTTACAAGCATTTGTATGCTGCAAACTTTTAAGGGTGTAGGGCATACCGTATAGAAGTTAGGGCCATTTGAAGTTATATCAGTGTTTGATCTGGGACTCAAGGGTAGCATAGCTTTGAGCTATAGCTTAAATTGACAAGAGGCTAGAGTATTTTATTGTTACAAAATTTCACGGTTTTATGACGCTCCAGTAAAAAGTTATAAGCATTTGTTTGCTGCAAACTTTTAAAGGTGTAGGGCAGACCGTATAGAAGTTATGGCCATTTGAAGTTTTATCAGTGTTTGATCTGGGACTCAAGGGTAGCATAGCTTTGAGCGATAGCTTAAATTGACAAGAGTCTCGAGTACTTTATTGTTACAAAATTTCAAGGTTTTATGACGCTCCAGTAAAAAGTTACAAGCAATTGTATGTTGCAAACTTTGATAGGTGTAGGACGTACCGTATAGAATTTAGGGCCATTTGAAGTTTTATATGTGTTTGATTTGGGACTCAAGGGTAGCATAGCTTTGAGCGATAGCTTAAATTGACAAAAGGCTCGAGTACTTTACTGTTACAAAATTTCAAGGTTTTATGACGCTTCAGTAAAAAGTTACAAGCATTTGTATGTTGCATACTTTGATAGGTGTAGGACATACCGTATAGAAGTTACGGCCATTTGAAGTTTTATCTGTGTTTGATTTGGGACTCAAGGGTAGCATAGCTTTGAGCGATAACTTAAATTGACAAGGGGCTCGAGTACTTTATTGTTACAAAATTTCAAGGTTTTATGACGCTCCAGTAAAAAGTTACAAGCATTTGTATGTTGCAATCTTTGATAGGTGTAGGATGTACCGTATAGAAGGTAGAGCCATTTGAAGTTTTATCAGTGTTTGATTTGGGACTCAAGGGTAGCATAGCTTTGAGCGATAACTTAAATTCACAAGAGGCTCGAGTACTTTATTGTTACAAAATTTCAATGTTTTATGACGCTCCAGTAAAAAGTTACAAGCATTTGTATGTTGCAATATTTGATAGGTGTAGGACGTATCGTATAGAAGTTAGGGCCATTTGAAGTTTTATAAGTATTCAATTTGGGACTCAAGGGTAGCATAGCTTTGAGCGATAGCTTAAATTGACAAGAGGCTCGAGTACTTTATTGTTACAAAATTTCAAGGTTTTATGACGCTCCAGTAAAAAGTTACATGCATTTGTATATTGCAAACTGTGATAGGTGTAGGACGTACCGTATAGAAATTAGGGCCATTTGAAGTTTTATATGTGTTTGATTTGGGACTCAAGGGTAGCATAGCTTTGAGCGATAGCTTAAATTGACAAGAGGCTCGAGTACTTCATTTTAACAAAATTTCAAGGTTTTATGACGCTCCAGTAAAACGTTACATGCATTTGTATATTGCAAACTTTGATAGGTGTAGGACGTACCGTATAGAAGTTAGGGCCATTTGAAGTTTTATCAGTGTTTGATTTTGGACTTAAGGGTAGCATAGCTTTGAGCGATAGCTTGAATTGACAAGAGGCTCGAGTTCTTTATTGTTACAAAATTTCAAGGTTTTATGACGCTCCAATAAAAAGTTACAAGCATTTGTATGTTGCAAACTTTGATAGGTGTAGGACGTACCGTATAGAAGTTAGGGCCATTTGAAGTATTATCAGTGT
This sequence comes from Clusia tigrina, assembly GCA_920105625.2. Lineage (NCBI taxonomy): Eukaryota > Metazoa > Arthropoda > Insecta > Diptera > Clusiidae > Clusia > Clusia tigrina. Next base: position 106,303,139 of record OV050033.1, on the reverse strand, counting down.
TTGATTTGGGACTCAAGGGTAGCATAGCTTTGAGCGATAACTTAAATTGACAAGAGGCTCGAGTACTTTATTGTTTCAAAATTTCAAGGTTTTATGACGCTCCAGTAAAAAGTTACAAGCATTTATATGTTGCAATCTTTGATAGGTGTAGGACGTACCGTATAGAAGTTAGGGCCATTTGAAGTTTTATCAGTGTTTGATTTGGGACTCAAGGGTAGCATAGCTTTCAGCGATAGCTTAAATTGACAAGAGGCTCGAGTACTTCATTGTTACAAAATTTCAAGGTTTTATGACGCTCCAGTAAAAAGTTACAAGCATTTGTAAGTTGCAAACTTTGATAGGTGTAGGACGTACCGTATAGAAGTTAGGGCCATTTAAGTTTTATCAGTGTTTGATTTGGGACTCAAGGGCAGCATAGCTTTGAGCGATAGCTTAAATTGACAAGAGGCTCGAGTACTTCATTGTTACAAAATTTCAAGGTTTTATGACGCTCCAGTAAAAAGTTATAAGCATTTGTATGCTGCAAACTTTTAAAGGTGTAGGGCATACCGTACAGAAGTAAGGGCCATTTGAAGTTTTATCAGTATTTGATCTGGGACTCAAGGTTAGCATAGCTTTGAGCGATAGCTTAAATTGACAAGAGGCTCGAGTACTTCATTGTTACAAAATTTCAAGGTTTTATGACGCTCCAGTAAAAAGTTATAAGCATTTGTATGCTGCAAACTTTTAAAGGTGTAGGGCATACCGTACAGAAGTTAGGGCCATTTGAAGTTTTATCAGTGTTGGATCTGGGACTCAAGGGTAGCATAGCTTTGAGCGATAGCTTAAATTGACAAGAGGCTCGTGTACTTCATTGTTACAAAATTTCAAGGTTTTATGACGCTCCAGTAAAAAGTTACAAGCATTTGTATGTTGCAATCTTTGATAGGTGTAGGACGTACCGTATAGAAGTTAGGGCCATTTGAAGTTTTATCAGTGTTTGATTTGGGACTCAAGGGTAGCATAGCTTTGAGCGATAGCTTAAATTGACAAGAGGCTCGAGTACTTCATTGTTACAAAATTTCAAGGTTTTATGACGCTCCAGTAAAAAGTTACAAGCATTTGTATGTTGCAATCTTTGATAAGTGTAGGACGTACCGTATAGAAGTTAGGGCCATTTGAAGTTTTATCAGTGTTTGATTTGGGACTCAAGGGTAGCATAGCTTTGAGCGATAGCTTAAGTTGACAAGAGGCTCGAGTACTTTATTGTTACAAAATTTCAAGGCTTTATGACGCTCCAGTAAAACGTTACATGCATTTGTATATTGCAATCTTTGATAGGTGTAGGACGTACCGTATAGAAGTTAGGGCCATTTGAAGTTTTATCAGTGTTTGATTTGGGACTCAAGGGTAGCATAGCTTTGAGCGATAGCTTGAATTGACAAGAGGCTCGAGTACTTTATTGTTACAAAATTTACAGGTTTTATGACGCTCCAATAAAAAGTTACAAGCATTTGTACGTTGCAAACTTTGATAGGTGTAGGAAGTACCGTATAGAAGTTAGGGCCATTTGAAGTATTATCAGTGTTTGATTTGGGACTCAAGGGTAGCATAGCTTTGAGCGATACCTTAAATTGACAAGAGGCTCGAGTACTTTATTGTTTCAAAATTGCAAGGTTTTATGACGCTCCAGTAAAAAGTTACAAGCATTTATATGTTGCAATCTTTGATAGGTGTAGGACGTACCGTATATAAGTTAGGGCCATTTGAAGTTTTATCAGTGTTTGATTTGGGACTCAAGGGTAGCATTGCTTTGAGCGATAGCTTAAATTGACAAGAGGCTCGAGTACTTCATTGTTACAAAATTTCAAGGTTTTATGACGCTCCAGTAAAAAGTTACAAACATTTGTTTGTTGCAAACTTTGATAGGTGTAGGGCGTACCGTATAGAAGTTAATGCCATTTTAAGTTTTATCAGTGTTTGATTTGGGACTCAAGGGTAGCATAGCTTTGAGCGATAGCTTAAATTGACAAGAGGCTCGAGTACTTCATTGTTAAAAAATTTCAAGGTTTTATGACGCTCCAGTAAAAAGTTATAAGCATTTGTATGCTGCAAACTTTTAAAGGTGTAGGGCATACCGTACAGAAGTTAGGGCCATTTGAAGTTTTATCAGTGTTTGATCTGGGACTCAAGGGTAGCATAACTTTGAGCGATAGCTTAAATTGACAAGAGGCTCGAGTACTTCATTGTTACAAAATTTCAAGGTTTTATGACGCTCCAGTAAAAAGTTACAAGCATTTGTATGTTGCAATCTTTGATAGGTGTAGGACGCACCGTATAGAAGTTAGGGCCATTTGAAGTTTTATCAGTGTTTGATTTGGGACGCAAGGGTAGCATAGCTTTGAGCGATAGCTTAAATTGACAAGAGGCTCGAGTACATCATTGTTACAAAATTTCAAGGTTTTATGACGCTCCAGTAAAACGTTACATGCATTTGTATATTGCAAACTTTGATAGGTGTAGGACGTACCGTATAGAAGTTAGGGCCATTTGAAGATTTATCAGTGTTTGATTTGGGACTCAAGGGTAGCATAGCTTTGAGCGATAGTTTGAATTGACAAGAGGCTCGAGTACTTTATTGTTACAAAATTTCAAGGTTTTATGACGCTCCAATAAAAAGTTACAAGCATTTGTATGTTGCAAACTTTGATAGGTGTAGGACGTACCGTATAGAAGTTAGGGCCATTTGAAGTATTATCAGTGTTTGATTTGGGACTCAAGGGTAGCATAGCTTTGAGCGATAACTTAAATTGACAAGAGGCTCGAGTACTTTATTGTTTCAAAATTTCAAGGTTTTATGACGCTCCAGTAAAAAGTTACAAGCATTTATATGTTGCAATCTTTGATAGGTGTAGGACGTACCGTATAGAAGTTAGGGCCATTTGAAGTTTTATCAGTGTTTGATTTGGGATTCAAGGGTAGCATAGCTTTGAGCGATAGCTTAAATTGACAAGAGGCTCGAGTACTTCATTGTTACAAAATTTCAAGGTTTTATGAGGCTCCAGTAAAAAGTTACAAGCATTTGTATGTTGCAAACTTTGATAGGTGTAGGACGTACCGTATAGAAGTTAGGGCCATTTTAAGTTTTATCAGTGTTTGATTTGTGACTCAAGGGTAGCATAGCTTTGAGCGATAGCTTAAATTGACAAGAGGCTCGAGTACTTCATTGTTACAAAATTTCAAGGTTTTATGACGCTCCAGTAAAAAGTTATAAGCATTTGTATGCTGCAAACTTTTAAAGGTGTAGGGCATACCGTACAGAAGTAAGGGCCATTTGAAGTTTCATCAGTGTTTGATCTGGGACTCAAGGTTAGCATAGCTTTGAGCGATAGCTTAAATTGACAAGAGGCTCGAGTACTTCATTGTTACAAAATTTCAAGGTTTTATGACGCTCCAGTAAAAAGTTATAAGCATTTGTATGCTGCAAACTTTTAAAGGTGTAGGGCATACCGTACAGAAGTTGGGGCCATTTGAAGTTTTATCAGTGTTTGATTTGGGACTCAAGGGTAGCACAGCTTTGAGCGATAGCTTAAATTGACAAGAGGCTCGAGTACTTCATTGTTACAAAATTTCAAGGTTTTATGACGCTCCAGTAAAAAGTTACAAGCATTTGTATGTTGCAATCTTTGATAGGTTTAGGACGTACCGTATAGAAGGTAGGGCCATTTGGAGTTTTATCAGTGTTTGATTTGGGACTCAAGGGTAGCGTAGCTTTGAGCGATAGCTTAAATTGATAAGAGGCTCGAGTCCTTCATTGTTACAAAATTTCAAGGTTTTATGACGCTCCAGTAAAAAGTTACAAGCATTTGTATGTTGCAATCTTTGATAGGTGTAGGACGTACCGTATAGAAGGTAGGGCCATTTGAAGTTTTATCAGTGTTTGATTTGGGACTCAAGGGTAGCATAGCTTTGAGCGATAGCTTAAATTGACAAGAGGCTCGAGTACTTCATTTTAACAAAATTTCAAGGTTTTATGACGCTCCAGTAAAACGTTACATGCATTTGTATATTGCAAACTTTGATAGGTGTAGGACGTACCGTATAGAAGTTAGGGCCATTTGAAGTTTTATCAGTGTTTGATTTGGGACTCAAGGGTAGCATAGCTTTGAGCGATAGCTTGAATTGACAAGAGGCTCGAGTTCTTTATTGTTACAAAATTTCAAGGTTTTATGACGCTCCAATAAAAAGTTACAAGCATTTGTATGTTGCAAACTTTGATAGGTGTAGGACGTACCGTATAGAAGTTAGGGCCATTTGAAGTATTATCAGTGTTTGATTTGGGACTCAAGGGTAGCATAGCTTTGAGCGATAACTTAAATTGACAAGAGGCTCGAGTACTTTATTGTTTCAAAATTTCAAGGTTTTATGACGCTCCAGTAAAAAGTTACAAGCATTTATATGTTGCAATCTTTGATAGGTGTAGGACGTACCGTATAGAAGTTAGGGCCATTTGAAGTTTTATCAGTGTTTGATTTGGGACTCAAGGGTAGCATAGCTTTCAGCGATAGCTTAAATTGACAAGAGGCTCGAGTACTTCATTGTTACAAAATTTCAAGGTTTTATGACGCTCCAGTAAAAAGTTACAAGCATTTGTAAGTTGCAAACTTTGATAGGTGTAGGACGTACCGTATAGAAGTTAGGGCCATTTAAGTTTTATCAGTCTTTGATTTGGGACTCAAGGGCAGCATAGCTTTGAGCGATAGCTTAAATTGACAAGAGGCTCGAGTACTTCATTGTTACAAAATTTCAAGGTTTTATGACGCTCCAGTAAAAAGTTATAAGCATTTGTATGCTGCAAACTTTTAAAGGTGTAGGGCATACCGTACAGAAGTAAGGGCCATTTGAAGTTTTATCAGTATTTGATCTGGGACTCAAGGTTAGCATAGCTTTGAGCGATAGCTTAAATTGACAAGAGGCTCGAGTACTTCATTGTTACAAAATTTCAAGGTTTTATGACGCTCCAGTAAAAAGTTATAAGCATTTGTATGCTGCAAACTTTTAAAGGTGTAGGGCATACCGTACAGAAGTTAGGGCCATTTGAAGTTTTATCAGTGTTGGATCTGGGACTCAAGGGTAGCATAGCTTTGAGCGATAGCTTAAATTGACAAGAGGCTCGTGTACTTCATTGTTACAAAATTTCAAGGTTTTATGACGCTCCAGTAAAAAGTTACAAGCATTTGTATGTTGCAATCTTTGATAGGTGTAGGACGTACCGTATAGAAGTTAGGGCCATTTGAAGTTTTATCAGTGTTTGATTTGGGACTCAAGGGTAGCATAGCTTTGAGCGATAGCTTAAATTGACAAGAGGCTCGAGTACTTCATTGTTACAAATTTTCAAGGTTTTATGACGCTCCAGTAAAAAGTTACAAGCATTTGTATGTTGCAATCTTTGATAAGTGTAGGACGTACCGTATAGAAGTTAGGGCCATTTGAAGTTTTATCAGTGTTTGATTTGGGACTCAAGGGTAGCATAGCTTTGAGCGATAGCTTAAGTTGACAAGAGGCTCGAGTACTTTATTGTTACAAAATTTCAAGGCTTTATGACGCTCCAGTAAAACGTTACATGCATTTGTATAATGCAATCTTTGATAGGTGTAGGACGTACCGTATAGAAGTTAGGGCCATTTGAAGTTTTATCAGTGTTTGATTTGGGACTCAAGGGTAGCATAGCTTTGAGCGATAGCTTGAATTGACAAGAGGCTCGAGTACTTTATTGTTACAAAATTTCCAGGTTTTATGACGCTCCAATAAAAAGTTACAAGCATTTGTACGTTGCAAACTTTGATAGGTGTAGGAAGTACCGTATAGAAGTTAGGGCCATTTGAAGTATTATCAGTGTTTGATTTGGGACTCAAGGGTAGCATAGCTTTGAGCGATACCTTAAATTGACAAGAGGCTCGAGTACTTTATTGTTTCAAAATTGCAAGGTTTTATGACGCTCCAGTAAAAAGTTACAAGCATTTATATGTTGCAATCTTTGATAGGTGTAGGACGTACCGTATATAAGTTAGGGCCATTTGAAGTTTTATCAGTGTTTGATTTGGTACTCAAGGGTAGCATTGCTTTGAGCGATAGCTTAAATTGACAAGAGGCTCGAGTACTTCATTGTTACAAAATTTCAAGGTTTTATGACGCTCCAGTAAAAAGTTACAAACATTTGTTTGTTGCAAACTTTGATAGGTGTAGGGCGTACCGTATAGAAGTTAGGGCCATTTTAAGTTTTATCAGTGTTTGATTTGGGACTCAAGGGTAGCATAGCTTTGAGCGATAGCTTAAATTGACAAGAGGCTCGAGTACTTCATTGTTAAAAAATTTCAAGGTTTTATGACGCTCCAGTAAAAAGTTATAAGCATTTGTATGCTGCAAACTTTTAAAGGTGTAGGGCATACCGTACAGAAGTTAGGGCCATTTGAAGTTTTATCAGTGTTTGATCTGGGACTCAAGGGTAGCATAACTTTGAGCGATAGCTTAAATTGACAAGAGGCTCGAGTACTTCATTGTTACAAAATTTCAAGGTTTTATGACGCTCCAGTAAAAAGTTACAAGCATTTGTATGCTGCAATCTTTGATAGGTGTAGGACGCACCGTATAGAAGTTAGGGCCATTTGAAGTTTTATCAGTTTTTGATTTGGGACGCAAGGGTAGCATAGCTTTGAGCGATAGCTTAAATTGACAAGAGGCTCGAGTACTTCATTGTTACAAAATTTCAAGGTTTTATGACGCACCAGTAAAACGTTACATGCATTTGTATATTGCAAACTTTGATAGGTGTAGGACGTACCGTATAGAAGTTAGGGCCATTTGAAGATTTATCAGTGTTTGATTTGGGACTCAAGGGTAGCATGGCTTTGAGCGATAGTTTGAATTGACAAGAGGCTCGAGTACTTTATTGTTACAAAATTTCAAGGTTTTATGACGCTCCAATAAAAAGTTACAAGCATTTGTATGTTGCAAACTTTGATAGGTGTAGGACGTACCGTATAGAAGTTAGGGCCATTTGAAGTATTATCAGTGTTTGATTTGGGACTCAAGGGTAGCATAGCTTTGAGCGATAACTTAAATTGACAAGAGGCTCGAGTACTTTATTGTTTCAAAATTTCAAGGTTTTATGACGCTCCAGTAAAAAGTTACAAGCATTTATATGTTGCAATCTTTGATAGGTGTAGGACGTACCGTATAGAAGTTAGGGCCATTTGAAGTTTTATCAGTGTTTGATTTGGGATTCAAGGGTAGCATAGCTTTGAGCGATAGCTTAAATTGACAAGAGGCTCGAGTACTTCATTGTTACAAAATTTCAAGGTTTTATGACGCTCCAGTAAAAAGTTACAAGCATTTGTATGTTGCAAACTTTGATAGGTGTAGGACGTACCGTATAGAAGTTAGGGCCATTTTAAGTTTTATCAGTGTTTGATTTGTGACTCAAGGGTAGCATAGCTTTGAGCGATAGCTTAAATTGACAAGAGGCTCGAGTACTTCATTGTTACAAAATTTCAAGGTTTTATGACGCTCCAGTAAAAAGTTATAAGCATTTGTATGCTGCAAACTTTTAAAGGTGTAGGGCATACCGTACAGAAGTAAGGGCCATTTGAAGTTTCATCAGTGTTTGATCTGGGACTCAAGGTTAGCATAGCTTTGAGCGATAGCTTAAATTGACAAGAGGCTCGAGTACTTCATTGTTACAAAATTTCAAGGTTTTATGACGCTCCAGTAAAAAGTTATAAGCATTTGTATGCTGCAAACTTTTAAAGGTGTAGCGCATACCGTACAGAAGTTAGGGCCATTTGAAGTTTTATCAGTGTTTGATTTGGGACTCAAGGGTAGCACAGCTTTGAGCGATAGCTTAAATTGACAAGAGGCTAGAGTACTTTATTGTTACAAAATTTCAAGGTTTTATGACAATCCAGTAAAAAGTTACAAGCATTTGTATGCTGCAAACTTTTAAAGGTGTAGGGCATACCGTATAGAAGTTAGGGTTATTTGAAGTTTTATCAGTGTTTGATCTGGGACTCAAGGGTAGCATAGCTTTGAGCGATAGCTTAAATTGACAAGAGGCTAGAGTACTTTATTGTTACAAAATTTCAAGGTTTTATGACGCTCCAGTAAAAAGTTATAAGCATTTGTATGCTGCAAACTTTTAAAGGTGTAGCGCATACCGTACAGAAGTTAGGGCCATTTGAAGTTTTATCAGTGTTTGATTTGGGACTCAAGGGTAGCACAGCTTTGAGCGATAGCTTAAATTGACAAGAGGCTAGAGTACTTTATTGTTACAAAATTTCAAGGTTTTATGACAATCCAGTAAAAAGTTACAAGCATTTGTATGCTGCAAACTTTTAAAGGTGTAGGGCATACCGTATAGAAGTTAGGGTTATTTGAAGTTTTATCAGTGTTTGATCTGGGACTCAAGGGTAGCATAGCTTTGAGCGATAGCTTAAATTGACAAGAGGCTAGAGTACTTTATTGTTACAAAATTTCAAGGTTTTATGACGCTCCAGTAAAAAGTTATAAGCATTTGTTCGTTGCAGACTTTGATAGGTGTAGGATGTACCGTATAGAAGTTAGGGCCATTTGAAGTTTTATCAATGTTTGATTTGGGATTCAAGGGTAGCATAGCTTTGAGCGATAGCTTAAATTGACAAGAGGCTCGAGTACTTTATTTTTACAAAATTTCAAGGTTTTATGACGCTCCAGTAAAAAGTTATATGCATTTGTATGTTGCAGACTTTGATAGGTGTAGGATGTAACGTATAGAAGTTAGGGCCATTTGAATTTTTATCAGTGTTTGATTTGGGACTCAAGGGTAGCATAGCTTTGAGCGATAGCTTAAATTGACAAGAGGCTCGAGTACTTTATTGTTACAAAATTTCAAGGTTTTATGACGCTCCAGTAAAAAGTTACAAACATTTGTATGTGGCAAACTTTGATAGGTGTAGGACGTACCGTATAGAAGTTAGGGCCATTTGAAGTTTTATCAGTGTTTGATCTGGGACTCAAGGTTAGCATCGCTTTGAGCGATAGCTTAAATTGACAAGAGGCTCGAGTACTTCATTGTTACAAAATTTCAAGGTTTTATGACGCTCCAGTAAAAAGTTATAAGCATTTGTATGCTGCAAACTTTTAAAGGTGTAGGGCATACCGTACAGAAGTTAGGGCCATTTGAAGTTTTATCAGTGTTGGATCTGGGACTCAAGGGTAGCATAGCTTTGAGCGATAGCTTAAATTGACAAGAGGCTCGAGTACTTCATTGTTACAAAATTTCAAGGTTTTATGACGCTCCAGTAAAAAGTTACAAGCATTTGTATGTTGCAATCTTTGATAGGTGTAGGACGTACCGTATAGAAGTTAGGGCCATTTGAAGTTTTATCAGTGTTTGATTTGGGACTCAAGGGTAGCATAGCTTTGAGCGATAGCTTAAATTGACAAGAGGCTCGAGTACTTCATTGTTACAAAATTTCAAGGTTTTATGACGCTCCAGTAAAAAGTTACAAGCATTTGTATGTTGCAATCTTTGATAGGTGTAGGACGTACCGTATAGAAGTTAGGGCCATTTGAAGTTTTATCAGTGTTTGATTTGGGACTCAAGGGTAGCATAGCTTTGAGCGATAGCTTAAGTTGACAAGAGGCTCGAGTACTTTATTGTTACAAAATTTCAAGGGTTTATGACGCTCCAGTAAAACGTTACATGCATTTGTATATTGCAAACTTTGATAGGTGTAGGACGTACCGTATAGAAGTTAGGGCCATTTGAAGTTTTATCAGTGTTTGATTTGGGACTCAAGGGTAGCATAGCTTTGAGCGATAGCTTGAATTGACAAGAGGCTCGAGTACTTTATTGTTACAAAATTTCCAGGTTTTATGACGCTCCAATAAAAAGTTACAAGCATTTGTATGTTGCAAACTCTGATAGGTGTAGGAAGTACCGTATAGAAGTTAGGGCCATTTGAAGTATTATCAGTGTTTGATTTGGGACTCAAGGGTAGCATAGCTTTGAGCGATAACTTAAATTGACAAGAGGCTCGAGTACTTTATTGTTTCAAAATTGCAAGGTTTTATGACGCTCCAGTAAAAAGTTACAAGCATTTATATGTTGCAATCTTTGATAGGTGTAGGACGTACCGTATATAAGTTAGGGCCATTTGAAGTTTTATCAGTGTTTGATTTGGGACTCAAGGGTAGCATTGCTATGAGCGATAGCTTAAATTGACAAGAGGCTCGAGTACTTCATTGTTACAAAATTTCAAGGTTTTATGACGCTCCAGTAAAAAGTTACAAGTATTTGTTTGTTGCAAACTTTGATAGGTGTAGGGCGTACCGTATAGAAGTTAGGGCCATTTTAACTTTTATCAGTGTTTGATTTGGGACTCAAGGGTAGCATAGCTTTGAGCGATAGCTTAAATTGACAAGAGGCTCGAGTACTTTATTGTTACAAAATTTCAAGGTTTTATGACGCCCCAGTAAAAAGTTACAAGCATTTGTATGCTGCAAACTTTTAAAGGTGTAGGGCATACCGTATAGAAGTTAGGCCCATTTAAAGTTTTATCAGTGTTTGATCTGGGACTCAAGGGTAGCATAGCTTTGAGCGATAGCTTAAATTGACAAGAGGCTCGAGTACTTTATTGTTACAAAATTTCAAGGTTTTATGACAATCCAGTAAAAAGTTACAAGCATTTGTATGCTGCAAACTTTTAAAGGTGTAGGGCATACCGTATAGAAGTTAGGGTTATTTGAAGTTTTATCAGTGTTTGATCTGGGACTCAAGGGTAGCATAGCTTTGAGCGATAGCTTAAATTGACAAGAGGCTAGAGTACTTTATTGTTACAAAATTTCAAGGTTTTATGACGCTCCAGTAAAAAGTTATAAGCATTTGTATGTTGCAGACTTTGATAGGTGTAGGATGTAACGTATAGAAGTTAGGGCCATTTGAAGTTTTATCAGTGTTTGATTTGGGACTCAAGGGTAGCATAGCTTTGAGCGATAGCTTGAATTGACAAGAGGCTCGAGTACTTTATTGTTACAAAATTTCAAGGTTTTATGACGCTCCAGTAAAAAGTTATAAGCATTTGTATGCTGCAAACTTTTAAAGGTGTAGGGCATACCGTACAGAAGTTAGGGCCATTTGAAGTTTTATCAGTGTTGGATCTGGGACTCAAGGGTAGCATAGCTTTGAGCGATAGCTTAAATTGACAAGAGGCTCGAGTACTTCATTGTTACAAAATTTCAAGGTTTTATGACGCTCCAGTAAAAAGTTACAAGCATTTGTATGTTGCAATCTTTGATAGGTGTAGGACGTACCGTATAGAAGTTAGGGCCATTTGAAGTTTTATCAGTGTTTGATTTGGGACTCAAGGGTAGCATAGCTTTGAGCGATAGCTTAAATTGACAAGAGGCTCGAGTACTTCATTGTTACAAAATTTCAAGGTTTTATGACGCTCCAGTAAAAAGTTACAAGCATTTGTATGTTGCAATCTTTGATAGGTGTAGGACGTACCGTATAGAAGTTAGGGCCATTTGAAGTTTTATCAGTGTTTGATTTGGGACTCAAGGGTAGCATAGCTTTGAGCGATAGCTTAAGTTGACAAGAGGCTCGAGTACTTTATTGTTACAAAATTTCAAGGGTTTATGACGCTCCAGTAAAACGTTACATTCATTTGTATATTGCAAACTTTGATAGGTGTAGGACGTACCGTATAGAAGTTAGGGCCATTTGAAGTTTTATCAGTGTTTGATTTGGGACTCAAGGGTAGCATAGCTTTGAGCGATAGCTTGAATTGACAAGAGGCTCGAGTACTTTATTGTTACAAAATTTCCAGGTTTTATGACGCTCCAATAAAAAGTTACAAGCATTTGTATGTTGCAAACTTTGATAGGTGTAGGAAGTACCGTATAGAAGTTAGGGCCATTTGAAGTATTATCAGTGTTTGATTTGGGACTCAAGGGTAGCATAGCTTTGAGCGATAACTTAAATTGACAAGAGGCTCGAGTACTTTATTGTTTCAAAATTGCAAGGTTTTATGACGCTCCAGTAAAAAGTTACAAGCATTTATATGTTGCAATCTTTGATAGATGTAGGACGTACCGTATATAAGTTAGGGCCATTTGAAGTTTTATCAGTGTTTGATTTGGGACTCAAGGGTAGCATTGCTATGAGCGATAGCTTAAATTGACAAGAGGCTCGAGTACTTCATTGTTACAAAATTTCAAGGTTTTATGACGCTCCAGTAAAAAGTTACAAGCATTTGTTTGTTGCAAACTTTGATAGGTGTAGGGCGTACCGTATAGAAGTTAGGGCCATTTTAAGTTTTATCAGTGTTTGATTTGGGACTCAAGGGTAGCATAGCTTTGAGCGATAGCTTAAATTGACAAGAGGCTCGAGTACTTTATTGTTACAAAATTTCAAGGTTTTATGACGCCCCAGTAAAAAGTTACAAGCATTTGTATGCTGCAAACTTTTAAAGGTGTAGGGCATACCGTATAGAAGTTAGGCCCATTTAAAGTTTTATCAGTGTTTGATCTGGGACTCAAGGATAGCATAGCTTTGAGCGATAGCTTAAATTGACAAGAGGCTCGAGTACTTTATTGTTACAAAATTTCAAGGTTTTATGACAATCCAGTAAAAAGTTACAAGCATTTGTATGCTGCAAACTTTTAAAGGTGTAGGGCATACCGTATAGAAGTTAGGGTTATTTGAAGTTTTATCAGTGTTTGATCTGGGACTCAAGGGTAGCATAGCTTTGAGCGATAGCTTAAATTGACAAGAGGCTAGAGTACTTTATTGTTACAAAATTTCAAGGTTTTATGACGCTCCAGTAAAAAGTTATAAGCATTTGTTCGTTGCAGACTTTGATAGGTGTAGGGCGTACCGTATAGAAGTTAGGGCCATTTTAAGTTTTATCAGTGTTTGATTTGGGACTCAAGGGTAGCATAGCTTTGAGCGATAGCTTAAATTGACAAGAGGCTCGAGTACTTTATTGTTACAAAATTTCAAGGTTTTATGACGCCCCAGTAAAAAGTTACAAGCATTTGTATGCTGCAAACTTTTAAAGGTGTAGGGCATACCGTATAGAAGTTAGGCCCATTTAAAGTTTTATCAGTGTTTGATCTGGGACTCAAGGATAGCATAGCTTTGAGCGATAGCTTAAATTGACAAGAGGCTCGAGTACTTTATTGTTACAAAATTTCAAGGTTTTATGACAATCCAGTAAAAAGTTACAAGCATTTGTATGCTGCAAACTTTTAAAGGTGTAGGGCATACCGTATAGAAGTTAGGGTTATTTGAAGTTTTATCAGTGTTTGATCTGGGACTCAAGGGTAGCATAGCTTTGAGCGATAGCTTAAATTGACAAGAGGCTAGAGTACTTTATTGTTACAAAATTTCAAGGTTTTATGACGCTCCAGTAAAAAGTTACAAGCATTTGTTTGTTGCAAACTTTGATAGGTGTAGGGCGTACCGTATAGAAGTTAGGGCCATTTTAAGTTTTATCAGTGTTTGATTTGGGACTCAAGGGTAGCATAGCTTTGAGCGATAGCTTAAATTGACAAGAGGCTCGAGTACTTTATTGTTACAAAATTTCAAGGTTTTATGACGCCCCAGTAAAAAGTTACAAGCATTTGTATGCTGCAAACTTTTAAAGGTGTAGGGCATACCGTATAGAAGTTAGGCCCATTTAAAGTTTTATCAGTGTTTGATCTGGGACTCAAGGATAGCATAGCTTTGAGCGATAGCTTAAATTGACAAGAGGCTCGAGTACTTTATTGTTACAAAATTTCAAGGTTTTATGACAATCCAGTAAAAAGTTACAAGCATTTGTATGCTGCAAACTTTTAAAGGTGTAGGGCATACCGTATAGAAGTTAGGGTTATTTGAAGTTTTATCAGTGTTTGATCTGGGACTCAAGGGTAGCATAGCTTTGAGCGATAGCTTAAATTGACAAGAGGCTAGAGTACTTTATTGTTACAAAATTTCAAGGTTTTATGACGCTCCAGTAAAAAGTTATAAGCATTTGTTCGTTGCAGACTTTGATAGGTGTAGGATGTACCGTATAGAAGTTAGGGCCATTTCAAGTTTTATCAATGTTTGATTTGGGACTCAAGGGTAGCATAGCTTTGAGCGATAGCTTAAATTCACAAGAGGCTCGAGTACTTTATTTTTACAAAATTTCAAGGTTTTATGACGCTCCAGTAAAAAGTTATATGCATTTGTATGTTGCAGACTTTGATAGGTGTAGGATGTAACGTATAGAAGTTAGGGCCATTTGAAGTTTTATCAGTGTTTGTTTTGGGACTCAAGGGTAGCATAGCTTTGAGCGATAGCTTAAATTGACAAGAGGCTCGAGTACTTTATTGTTACAAAATTTCAAGGTTTTATGACGCTCCAGTAAGAAGTTACAAGCATTTGTATGTTGCAAACTTTGATAGGTGTAGGACGTACCGTATAGAAGTTAGGGCCATTTGAAGTTTTATATGTGTTTGATTTGGGACTCAAGGGTAGCATAGCTTTGAGCGATAGCTTAAATTGACAAGAGGCTCGAGTATTTTTTTGTTACAAAATTTCAAGGTTTTATGACGCTCCAGTAAAAAGTTACAAACATTTGTATGTGGCAAACTTTGATAGGTGTAGGACGTACCGTATAGAAGTTAGGGCCATTTGAAGTTTTATCAGTGTTTGATCTGGGACTCAAGGTTAGCATAGCTTTGAGCGATAGCTTAAATTGACAAGAGGCTCGAGTACTTCATTGTTACAAAATTTCAAGGTTTTATGACGCTCCAGTAAAAAGTTATAAGCATTTGTATGCTGCGAACTTTTAAAGGTGTAGGGCATACCGTACAGAAGTTAGAGCCATTTGAAGTTTTATCAGTGTTGGATCTGGGACTCAAGGGTAGCATAGCTTTGAGCGATAGCTTAAATTGACAAGAGGCTCGAGTACTTCATTGTTACAAAATTTCAAGGTTTTATGACGCTCCAGTAAAAAGTTACAAGCATTTGTATGTTGCAATCTTTGATAGGTGTAGGGCGTACCGTATAGAAGTTAGGGCCATTTGAAGTTTTATCAGTGTTTGATTTGGGACTCAAGGGTAGCATAGCTTTGAGCGATAGCTTAAATTGACAAGAGGCTCGAGTACTTCATTGTTACAAAATTTCAAGGTTTTATGACGCTCCAGTAAAAAGTTACAAGCATTTGTATGTTGCAATCTTTGATAGGTGTAGGACGTACCGTATAGAAGTTAGGGCCATTTGAAGTTTTATCAGTGTTTGATTTGGGACTCAAGGGTAGCATAGCTTTGAGCGATAGCTTAAGTTGACAAGAGGCTCGAGTACTTTATTGTTACAAAATTTCAAGGGTTTATGACGCTCCAGTAAAACGTTACATGCATTTGTATATTGCAAACTTTGATAGGTGTAGGACGTACCGTATAGAAGTTAGGGCCATTTGAAGTTTTATCAGTGTTTGATTTGGGACTCAAGGGTAGCATAGCTTTGAGCGATAGCTTGAATTGACAAGAGGCTCGAGTACTTTATTGTTACAAAATTTCCAGGTTTTATGACGCTCCAATAAAAAGTTACAAGCATTTGTATGTTGCAAACTTTGATAGGTGTAGGAAGTACCGCATAGAAGTTAGGGCCATTTGAAGTATTATCAGTGTTTGATTTGGGACTCAAGGGTAGCATAGCTTTGAGCGATAACTTAAATTGACAAGAGGCTCGAGTACTTTATTGTTTCAAAATTGCAAGGTTTTATGACGCTCCAGTAAAAAGTTACAAGCATTTATATGTTGCAATCTTTGATAGGTGTAGGACGTACCGTATATAAGTTAGGGCCATTTGAAGTTTTATCAGTGTTTGATTTGGGACTCAAGGGTAGCATTGCTTTGAGCGATAGCTTAAATTGACAAGAGGCTCGAGTACTTCATTGTTACAAAATTTCAAGGTTTTATGACGCTCCAGTAAAAAGTTACAAGCATTTGTTTGTTGCAAACTTTGATAGGTGTAGGGCGTACCGTATAGAAGTTAGGGCCATTTTAAGTTTTATCAGTGTTTGATTTGGGACTCAAGGGTAGCATAGCTTTGAGCGATAGCTTAAATTGACAAGAGGCTCGAGTACTTCATTGTTAAAAAATTTCAAGGTTTTATGACGCTCCAGTAAAAAGTTATAAGCATTTGTATGCTGCAAACTTTTAAAGGTGTAGGGCATACCGTACAGAAGTTAGGGCCATTTGAAGTTTTATCAGTGTTTGATCTGGGACTCAAGGGTAGCATAACTTTGAGCGATAGCTTAAATTGACAAGAGGCTCGAGTACTTCATTGTTACAAAATTTCAAGGTTTTATGACGCTCCAGTAAAAAGTTACAAGCATTTGTATGTTGCAATCTTTGATAGGTGTAGGACGTACCGTATAGAAGTTAGGGCCATTTGAAGTTTTATCAGTGTTTGATTTGGGACGCAAGGGTAGCATAGCTTTGAGCGATGGCTTAAATTGACAAGAGGCTCGAGTACTTCATTGTTACAAAATTTCAAGATTTTATGACGCTCCAGTAAAACGTTACATGCATTTGTATATTGCAAACTTTGATAGGTATAGGACGTACCGTATAGAAGTTAGGGCCATTTGAAGATTTATCAGTGTTTGATTTGGGACTCAAGGGTAGCATAGCTTTGAGCGATAGTTTGAATTGACAAGAGGCTCGAGTACTTTATTGGTACAAAATTTCAAGGTTTTATGACGCTCCAATAAAAAGTTACAAGCATTTGTATGTTGCAAACTTTGATAGGTGTAGGACGTACCGTATAGAAGTTAGGGCCATTTGAAGTATTATCAGTGTTTGATTTGGGACTCAAGGGTAGCATAGCTTTGAGCGATAACTTAAATTGACAAGAGGCTCGAGTACTTTATTGTTTCAAAATTTCAAGGTTTTATGACGCTCCAGTAAAAAGTTACAAGCATTTATATGTTGCAATCTTTGATAGGTGTAGGACGTACCTTATAGAAGTTAGGGCAATTTGAAGTTTTATCAGTGTTTGATTTGGGATTCAAGGGTAGCATAGCTATGAGCGATAGCTTAAATTGACAAGAGGCTCGAGTACTTCATTGTTACAAAATTTCAAGGTTTTATGACGCTCCAGTAAAAAGTTACAAGCATTTGTATGTTGCAAACTTTGATAGGTGTAGGACGTACCGTATAGAAGTTAGGGCCATTTTAAGTTTTATCAGTGTTTGATATGTGACTCAAGGGTAGCATAGCTTTGAGCGATAGCTTAAATTGACAAGAGGCTCGAGTACTTCATTGTTACAAAATTTCAAGGTTTTATGACGCTCCAGTAAAAAGTTATAAGCATTTGTATGCTGCAAACTTTTAAAGGTGTAGGGCATACCGTACAGAAGTAAGGGCCATTTGAAGTTTTATCAGTGTTTGATCTGGGACTCAAGGTTAGCATAGCTTTGAGCGATAGCTTAAATTGACAAGAGGCTCGAGTACTTCATTGTTACAAAATTTCAAGGTTTTATGACGCTCCAGTAAAAAGTTATAAGCATTTGTATGCTGCAAACTTTTAAAGGTGTAGGGCATACCGTACAGAAGTTAGGGCCATTTGAAGTTTTATCAGTGTTGGATCTGGGACTCAAGGGTAGCATAGCTTTGAGCGATAGCTTAAATTGACAAGAGGCTCGAGTACATCATTGTTACAAAATTTCCAGGTTTTATGACGCTCCAATAAAAAGTTACAAGCATTTGTATGTTGCAAACTTTGATAGGTGTAGGAAGTACCGTATAGAAGTTAGGGCCATTTGAAGTATTATCAGTGTTTGATTTGGGACTCAAGGGTAGCATAGCTTTGAGCGATAACTTAAATTGACAAGAGGCTCGAGTACTTTATTGTTACAAAATTTCAAGGTTTTATGACGCTCCAGTAAAACGTTACATGCATTTGTATATTGCAAACTTTGATAGGTGTAGGGCGTACCGTATAGAAGTTAGGGCCATTTTAAGTTTTATCAGTGTTTGATTTGGGACTCAAGGGTAGCATAGCTTTGAGCGATAGCTTAAATTGACAAGAGGCTCGAGTACTTCATTGTTAAAAAATTTCAAGGTTTTATGACGCTCCAGTAAAAAGTTATAAGCATTTGTATGCTGCAAACTTTTAAAGGTGTAGGGCATACCGTACAGAAGTTAGGGCCATTTGAAGTTTTATCAGTCATTGATCTGGGACTCAAGGGTAGCATAACTTTGAGCGATAGCTTAAATTGACAAGAGGCTCGAGTACTTCATTGTTACAAAATTTCAAGGTTTTATGACGCTCCAGTAAAAAGTTACAAGCATTTGTATGTTGCAATCTTTGATAGGTGTAGGACGTACCGTATAGAAGTTAGGGCCATTTGAAGTTTTATCAGTGTTTGATTTGGGACGCAAGGGTAGCATAGCTTTGAGCGATAGCTTAAATTGACAAGAGGCTCGAGTACTTCATTGTTACAAAATTTCAAGGTTTTATGACGCTCCAGTAAAACGTTACATGCATTTGTATATTGCAAACTTTGATAGGTGTAGGACGTACCGTATAGAAGTTAGGGCCATTTGAAGATTTATCAGTGTTTGATTTGGGACTCAAGGGTAGCATAGCTTTGAGCGATAGTTTGAATTGACAAGAGGCTCGAGTACTTTATTGTTACAAATTTTCAAGGTTTTATGACGCTCCAATAAAAAGTTACAAGCATTTGTATGTTGCAAACTTTGATAGGTGTAGGACGTACCGTATAGAAGTTAGGGCCATTTGAAGTATTATCAGTGTTTGATTTGGGACTCAAGGGTAGCATAGCTTTGAGCGATAACTTAAATTGACAAGAGGCTCGAGTACTTTATTGTTTCAAAATTTCAAGGTTTTATGACGCTCCAGTAAAAAGTTACAAGCATTTATATGTTGCAATCTTTGATAGGTGTAGGACGTACCGTATAGAAGTTAGGGCCATTTGAAGTTTTATCAGTGTTTGATTTGGGATTCAAGGGTAGCATAGCTTTGAGCGATAGCTTAAATTGACAAGAGGCTCGAGTACTTCATTGTTACAAAATTTCAAGGTTTTATGACGCTCCAGTAAAAAGTTACAAGCATTTGTATGTTGCAAACTTTGATAGGTGTAGGACGTACCGTATAGAAGTTAGGGCCATTTTAAGTTTTATCAGTGTTTGATTTGTGACTCAAGGGTAGCATAGCTTTGAGCGATAGCTTAAATTGACAAGAGGCTCGAGTACTTCATTGTTACAAAATTTCAAGGTTTTATGACGCTCCAGAAAAAAGTTATAAGCATTTGTATGCTGCAAACTTTTAAAGGTGTAGGGCATACCGTACAGAAGTAAGGGCCATTTGAAGTTTTATCAGTGTTTGATCTGGGACTCAAGGTTAGCATAGCTTTGAGCGATAGCTTAAATTGACAAGAGGCTCGAGTACTTCATTGTTACAAAATTTCAAGGTTTTATGACGCTCCAGTAAAAAGTTATAAGCATTTGTATGCTGCAAACTTTTAAAGGTGTAGGGCATACCGTACAGAAATTAGGGCCATTTGAAGTTTTATCAGTGTTTGATCTGGGACTCAAGGGTAGCATAGCTTTGAGCGATAGCTTAAATTGACAAGAGGCTCGAGTACTTCATTGTTACAAAATTTCAAGGTTTTATGACGCTCCAGTAAAAAGTTACAAGCATTTGTATGTTGCAATCTTTGATAGGTGTAGGACGTACCGTATAGAAGTTAGGGCCATTTGAAATTTTATCAGTGTTTGATTTGGGACTCAAGGGTAGCATAGCTTTGAGCGATAGCTTAAATTGACAAGAGGCTCGAGTACTTCATTGTTACAAAATTTCAAGGTTTTATGACGCTCCAGTAAAAAGTTACAAGCATTTGTATGTTGCAATCTTTGATAGGTTTAGGACGTACCGTATAGAAGGTAGGGCCATTTGAAGTTTTATCAGTGTTTGATTTGGGACTCAAGGGTAGCGTAGCTTTGAGCGATAGCTTAAATTGACAAGAGGCTCGAGTACTTCATTGTTACAAAATTTCAAGGTTTTATGACGCTCCAGTAAAAAGTTACAAGCATTTGTATGTTGCAATCTTTGATAGGTGTAGGACGTACCGTATAGAAGGTAGGGCCATTTGAAGTTTTATCAGTGTTTGATTTGGGACTCAAGGGTAGCATAGTTTTGAGCTATAACTTAAATTCACAAGAAGCTCGAGTACTTTATTGTTACAAAATTTCAAGGTTTTATGACGCTCCAGTAAAAAGTTACAAGCATTTGTATGTTGCAATATTTGATAGGTGTAGGACGTATCGTATAGAAGTTAGGGCCATTTGAAGTTTTATAAGTGTTTGATTTGGGACTCAAGGGTAGCATAGCTTTGAGCGATAGCTTAAATTGACAAGAGGCTCGAGTATTTTATTGTTACAAAATTTCAAGGTTTTATGACGCTCCAGTAAAAAGATACAAGCATTTGTATGTTGCAAACTTTGATAGGTGTAGGACGTACCGTATAGAAGTTAGGGCCATTTGAAGTTTTATCAGTGTTCGATTTGGGACTCAAGGGTAGCATAGGTTTGAGCGATAGCTTAAATTGACAAGAGGCTCGAGTACTTCATTTTTACAAAATTTCAAGGTTTTATGACGCTTCAGAAAAAAGTTACAAGCATTTGTATGTTGCATACTTTAATAGGTGTAGGACATACCGTATAGAAGTTGGGGCCATTTGAAGTTTTATCAGTGTTTGATTTGGGACTCAAGGGTAGCATAGCTTTGAGCGAAAACTTAAATTGACAAGAGGCTTTAGTACTTTATTGTTACAAAATTTCAAGGTTTTATGACGCTCCAGTAAAAAGTTACAAGCATTTGTATGTTGCAATCTTTGATAGGTGTAGGACGTACCGTATAGAAGATAGGGCCATTTGAAGTTTTATCAGTGTTTGATTTGGGACTCAAGGGTAGCATAGCTTTGAGCGATAGCTTAAATTGACAAGAGGCTCGAGTACTTCATTGTTACAAAATTTCAAGGTTTTATGACGCTCCAGTAAAAAGTTATAAGCATTTTTATGTTGCAAACTTTTAAAGGTGTAGGGCATACCGTACAGAAGTTAGGGCCATTTGAAGTTTTATCAGTGTTTGATTTGGGACTCAAGGGTAGCATAGCTTTGAGCGATAGCTTAAATTGACAAGAGGCTCGAGTACTTCATTGTTACAAAATTTCAAGGTTTTATGACGCTCCAGTAAAAAGTTACAAGCATTCGTATGTTGCAATCTTTGATAGGTGTAGGACGTACCGTATAGAAGGTAGGGCCATTTGAAGTTTTATCAGTGTTTGATTTGGGACTCAAGGGTAGCATAGCTTTGAGCGATAACTTAAATTCACAAGAGGCTCGAGTACTTTATTGTTACAAAATTTCAAGGTTTTATGACGCTCCAGTAAAAAGTTACAAGCATTTATATGTTGCAATCTTTGATAGGTGTAGGACGTACCGTATAGAAGTTAGGGCCATTTGAAGTTTTATCAATGTTTGATTTGGGACTCAAGGGTAGCATAGCTTTGAGCGATAGCTTAAATTGAGAAGAGGCTCGAGTACTTCATTGGTACAAAATTTAAAGGTTTTATGACGCTTCAGTAAAAAGTTACAAGCATTTGTATGTTGCATACTTTGATAGGTGTAGGACATACCGTATAGAAGTTACGGCCATTTGAAGTTTTATCTGTGTTTGATTTGGGACTCAAGGGTAGCATAGCTTTGAGCGATAACTTAAATTGACAAGGGGCTCGAGTACTTTATTGTTACCAAATTTCAAGGATTTATGACGCTCCAGTAAAAAGTTACATGCATGTGTATGTTGCAAACTTTGATAGGTGTAGGACGTACCGTATGGAAGTTTGGGCCATTTGAAGTTTTATATGTGTTTGATTTGGGACTCAAGGGTAGCATAGCTTTGAGCGATAGCTTAAATTGACAAGAGGCTCGAGTATTTTTTTGTTACAAAATTTCAAGGTTTTATGACGCTCCAGTAAAAAGTTACAAACATTTGTATGTGGCAAACTTTGATAGGTGTAGGACGTACCGTATAGAAGTTAGGGCCATTTGAAGTTTTATCAGTGTTTGATTTGGGACTCAAGGGTAGCATAGCTCTGAGCGATAGCTTAAATTGACAAGAGGCTCGAGTACTTTACTGTTACAAAATTTCAAGGCTTTATGACGCTCCAGTAAAAAGTTTCAAGCATTTGTATGTTGCAAACTTTGTTAGGTGTAGGACGTACCGTATAGAAATTAGGGCCATTTGAAGTTTTATCAGTGTTTGATTTGGGACTCAAGGGTAGCATAGCTTTGAGCGATAGCTTAAATTGACAAGAGGCTCGAGTACTTTATTGTTACAAAATTTCAAGGTTTTATGACGCTCCAGTAAAAAGTTAAAAGCATTTGTATGTTGCAATCTTTGATAGGTGTAGGACGTATCGTATAGAAGTTAGGGCCATTTGAAGTTTTATTAGTGTTCAATTTGGGACTCAAGGGTAGCATAGCTTTGAGCGATAGCTTAAATTGACAAGAGGCTCGAGTACTTTATTGTTACAAAATTTCAATGTTTTATGACGCTCAAGTAAAAAGTTACATGCATTTCTATATTGCAAACTTTGATAGGTGTAGGACGTACCGTATAGAAGTTAGGGCCATTTGAAGTTTTATCAGTGTTTGATTTGGGACTCAAGGGTAGCATAGCTTTGAGCGATAGCTTAAATTGACAAGAGGCTCGAGTACTTTATTGTTACAAAATTTCAAAGTTTTATGACGCTCAAGTAAAAAGTTACATGCATTTCTATATTGCAAACTTTGATAGGTGTAGGACGTACCGTGTAGAAGCTAGGGCCATTTGAAGTTTTATCAGTGTTTGATCTGGGACTCAAGGGTAGCATAGCTTTGAGCGATAGCTTAAATTGACAAGAGGCTAGAGTACTTTATTGTTACAAAATTTCAAGGTTTTATGACGCACCAGTAAAAAGTTACAAGCATTTGTATGTTGCAAACTTTTAAAGGTGTAGGGCATACCGTATATAAGTTAGGGCCATTTGAAGTTTTATCAGTGTTTCATCTGGGACTCAAGGGTAGCATAGCTTTGAGCTATAGCTTAAATTGACAAGAGGCTAGAGTATTTTATTGTTACAAAATTTCAAGGTTTTATGACGCTCCAGTAAAAAGTTATAAGCATTTGTTTGCTGCAAACTTTTAAAGGTGTAGGGCATACCGTATAGAAGTTATGGCCATTTGAAGTTTTATCAGTGTTTGATCTGGGACTCAAGGGTAGCATAGCTTTGAGCGATAGCTTAAATTGACAAGAGGCTAGAGTACTTTATTGTTACAAAATTTCAAGGTTTTATGACGCTCCAGTAAAAAGTTATAAGCATTTGTTCGTTGCAGACTTTGATAGGTGTAGGATGTACCGTATAGAAGTTAGGGCCATTTGAAGTTTTATTAATGTTTGATTTGGGACTCAAGGGTAGCATAGCTTTGAGCGATAACTTAAATTGACAAGAGGCTCGAGTACTTTATTGTTACAAAATTTCAAGGTTTTATGACGCTCCAGTAAAAAGTTATATGCATTTGTATGTTGCAGACTTTGATAGGTGTAGGATGTACCGTATAGAAGTTAGGGCCATTTGAAGTCTTATCAGTGTTTGATTTGGGACTCACGGGTAGCATAGCTTTGAGCGATAGCTTAAATTGACAAGAGTCTCGAGTACTTTATTGTTACAAAATTTCAAGGTTTTATGACGCTCCAGTAAAAAGTTACAAGCATTTGTATGTTGCAAACTTTGATAGGTGTAGGACGTACCGTATAGAATTTAGGGCCATTTGAAGTTTTATAAGTGTTTGATTTGGGACTCAAGGGTAGCATAGCTTTGAGCGATAGCTTAAATTGACAAGAGGCTCGAGTACTTTACTGTTACAAAATTTCAAGGTTTTATGACGCTCCAGTAAAAAGTTACAAGCATTTGTATGTTGCAAACTTTGATAGGTGTAGGACGTCCGTATAGAAGTTAGGGCCATTTGAAGTTTTATAAGTATTCAATTTGGGACTCAAGGGTAGCATAGCTTTGAGCGATAACTTAAATTGACAAGAGGCTCGAGTACTTTATTGTTTCAAAATTTCAAGGTTTTATGAAGCTCCAGTAAAAAGTTACAAGCATTTATATGTTGCAATCTTTGATAGGTGTAGGATGTACCGTATAGAAGTTAGGGCCATTTGAAGTTTTATCAGTGTTTGATTTGGGACTCAAGGGTAGCATAGCTTTGAGCGATAGCTTAAATTGACAAGAGTCTCGAGTACTTTATTGTTACAAAATTTCAAGGTTTTATGACGCTCCAGTAAAAAGTTACAAGCATTTGTATGTTGCAAACTTTGATAGGTGTAGGACGTACCGTATAGAATTTAGGGCCATTTGAAGTTTTATAAGTGTTTGATTTGGGACTCAAGGGTAGCATAGCTTTGAGCGATAGCTTAAATTGACAAGAGGCTCGAGTACTTTACTGTTACAAAATTTCAAGGCTTTATGACACCCCAGTAAAAAGTTACAAGCATTTGTATGTTGCAAACTTTGATAGGTGTAGGACGTACTGTATAGAAGTTAGGGCCATTTGAAGTTTTATCAGTGTTTGATTTGGGATTCAAGGGTAGCATAGCTTTGAGCGATAGCTTAAATTGACAAGAGGCTCGAGTACTTTATTGTTACAAAATTTCAAGGTTTTATGACGCTCCAGTAAAAAGTTACAAGCATTTGTATGTTGCAATCTTTGATAGGTGTAGGACGTACCGTATAGAAGGTAGGGCCATTTGAAGTTTTATCAGTGTTTGATTTGGGACTCAAGGGTAGCATAGCTTTGAGCGATAACTTAAATTCACAAGAGGCTCGAGTACTTTATTGTTACAAAATTTCAATGTTTTATGACGCTCCAGTAAAAAGTTACAAGCATTTGTATGTTGCAATCTTTGATAGGTGTAGGACGTATCGTATAGAAGTTAGGGCCATTTGAAGTTTTATAAGTATTCAATTTGGGACTCAAGGGTAGCATAGCTTTGAGCGATAGCTTAAATTGACAAGAGGCTCGAGTACTTTATTGTTACAAAATTTCAAGGTTTTATGACGCTCCAGTAAAAAGTTACATGCATTTGTATATTGCAAACTGTGATAGGTGTAGGACGTACCGTATAGAAATTAGGGCCATTTGAAGTTTTATCAGTGTTTGATTTGGGACTCAAGGGTAGCATAGCTTTGAGCGATAGCTTAAATTGACAAGAGGCTCGAGTACTTTATTGTTACAAAATTTCAAGGTTTTATGACGCCTGAGTAAAAAGTTACAAGCATTTGTATGTTGCAAACTTTGATAGGTGTAGGATGTACCGTATAGAAGTTAGGGCCATTTGAAGTTTTATCAGTGTTTGATCTGGGACTCAAGGGTAGCATAGCTTTGAGCGATAGCTTAAATTGACAAGAGGCTAGAGTACTTTATTGTTACAAAATTTCAAGGTTTTATGACGCACCAGTAAAAAGTTACAAGCATTTGTATGTTGCAAACTTATAAAGGTGTAGGGCATACCGTATAGAAGTTATGGCCATTTGAAGTTTTATCAGTGTTTGATCTGGGACTCAAGGGTAGCATAGCTTTGAGCGATAGCTTAAATTGACAAGAGGCTAGAGTACTTTATTGTTACAAAATTTCAAGGTTTTATGACGCTCCAGTAAAAAGTTATAAGCATTTGTTCGTTGCAGACTTTGATAGGTGTAGGATGTACCGTATAGAAGCTAGGGCCATTTGAAGTTTTATTAATGTTTGATTTGGGACTCAAGGGTAGCATAGCTTTGAGCGATAGCTTAAATTGACAAGAGGCTCGAGTACTTTATTGTTACAAAATTTCAAGGTTTTATGACGCTCCAGTAAAAAGTTATATGCATTTGTATGTTGCAGACTTTGATAGGTGTAGGATGTACCGTATAGAAGTTAGGGCCATTTGAAGTTTTATCAGTGTTTGATTTGGGACTCACGGGTAGCATAGCTTTGAGCGATAGCTTAAATTGACAAGAGTCTCGAGTACTTTATTGTTACAAAATTTCAAGGTTTTATGACGCTCCAGTAAAAAGTTACAAGCATTTGTATGTTGCAAACTTTGATAGGTGTAGGACGTACCGTATAGAATTTAGGGCCATTTGAAGTTTTATAAGTGTTTGATTTGGGACTCAAGGGTAGCATAGCTTTGAGCGATAGCTTAAATTGACAAGAGGCTCGAGTACTTTACTGTTACAAAATTTCAAGGTTTTATGACGCTCCAGTAAAAAGTTACAAGCATTTATATGTTGCAAACTTTGATAGGTGTAGGACGTCCGTATAGAAGTTAGGGCCATTTGAAGTTTTATAAGTATTCAATTTGGGACTCAAGGGTAGCATAGCTTTGAGCGATAACTTAAATTGACAAGAGGCTCGAGTACTTTATTGTTTCAAAATTTCAAGGTTTTATGAAGCTCCAGTAAAAAGTTACAAGCATTTATATGTTGCAATCTTTGATAGGTGTAGGATGTACCGTATAGAAGTTAGGGCCATTTGAAGTTTTATCAGTGTTTGATTTGGGACTCAAGGGTAGCATAGCTTTGAGCGATAGCTTAAATTGACAAGAGTCTCGAATACTTTATTGTTACAAAATTTCAAGGTTTTATGACGCTCCAGTAAAAAGTTACAAGCATTTGTATGTTGCAAACTTTGATAGGTGTTGGACGTACCGTATAGAATTTAGGGCCATTTGAAGTTTTATAAGTGTTTGATTTGGGACTCAAGGGTTGCATAGCTTTGAGCGATAGCTTAAATTGACAAGAGGCTCGAGTACTTTACTGTTACAAAATTTCAAGGTTTTATGACGCTCCAGTAAAAAGTTACAAGCATTTGTATGTTGCAAACTTTGATAGGTATAGGACGTACCGTATAGAAGTTAGGGCCATTTGAAGTTTTATCAGTGTTTGATTTGGGACTCAAGGGTAGCATAGCTTTGAGCGATAACTTAAATTCACAAGAGGCTCGAGTACTTTATTGTTACAAAATTTCAATGTTTTATGACGCTCCAGTAAAAAGTTACAAGCATTTGTATGTTGCAATCTTTGATAGGTGTAGGACGTATCGTATAGAAGTTAGGGCCATTTGAAGTTTTATAAGTATTCAATTTGGGACTCAAGGGTAGCATAGCTTTGAGCGATAGCTTAAATTGACAAGAGGCTCGAGTACTTTATTGTTACAAAATTTCAAGGTTTTATGACGCCTGAGTAAAAAGTTACAAGCATTTGTATGTTGCAAACTTTGATAGGTGTAGGATGTACCGTATAGAAGTTAGGGCCATTTGAAGTTTTATCAGTGTTTGATCTGGGACTCAAGGGTAGCATAGCTTTGAGCGATAGCTTAAATTGACAAGAGGCTAGAGTACTTTATTGTTACAAAATTTCAAGGTTTTATGACGCACCAGTAAAAAGTTACAAGCATTTGTATGTTGCAAACTTTTAAAGGTGTAGGGCATACCGTATATAAGTTAGGGCCATTTGAAGTTTTATCAGTGTTTGATCTGGGACTCAAGGGTAGCATAGCTTTGAGCGATAGCTTAAATTGACAAGAGGCTAGAGTACTTTATTGTTACAAAATTTCAAGGTTTTATGACGCTCCAGTAAAAAGTTATAAGCATTTGTTCGTTGCAGACTTTGATAGGTGTAGGATGTACCGTATAGAAGCTAGGGCCATTTGAAGTTTTATTAATGTTTGATTTGGGACTCAAGGGTAGCATAGCTTTGAGCGATAGCTTAAATTGACAAGAGGCTCGAGTACTTTATTGTTACAAAATTTCAAGGTTTTATGACGCTCCAGTAAAAAGTTATATGCATTTGTATGTTGCAGACTTTGATAGGTGTAGGATGTACCGTATAGAAGTTAGGGCCATTTGAAGTTTTATCAGTGTTTGATTTGGGACTCACGGGTAGCATAGCTTTGAGCGATAGCTTAAATTGACAAGAGTCTCGAGTACTTTATTGTTACAAAATTTCAAGGTTTTATGACGCTCCAGTAAAAAGTTACAAGCATTTGTATGTTGCAAACTTTGATAGGTGTAGGACGTACCGTATAGAATTTAGGGCCATTTGAAGTTTTATAAGTGTTTGATTTGGGACTCAAGGGTAGCATAGCTTTGAGCGATAGCTTAAATTGACAAGAGGCTCGAGTACTTTATTGTTACAAAATTTCAAGGTTTTATGACGCTCCAGTAAAAAGTTACAAGCATTTATATGTTGCAAACTTTGATAGGTGTAGGACGTCCGTATAGAAGTTAGGGCCATTTGAAGTTTTATAAGTATTCAATTTGGGACTCAAGGGTAGCATAGCTTTGAGCGATAACTTAAATTGACAAGAGGCTCGAGTACTTTATTGTTTCAAAATTTCAAGGTTTTATGAAGCTCCAGTAAAAAGTTACAAGCATTTATATGTTGCAATCTTTGATAGGTGTAGGATGTACCGTATAGAAGTTAGGGCCATTTGAAGTTTTATCAGTGTTTGATTTGGGACTCAAGGGTAGCATAGCTTTGAGCGATAGCTTAAATTGACAAGAGTCTCGAGTACTTTATTGTTACAAAATTTCAAGGTTTTATGACGCTCCAGTAAAAAGTTACAAGCATTTGTATGTTGCAAACTTTGATAGGTGTAGGACGTCCGTATAGAAGTTAGGGCCATTTGAAGTTTTATAAGTATTCAATTTGGGACTCAAGGGTAGCATAGCTTTGAGCGATAACTTAAATTGACAAGAGGCTCGAGTACTTTATTGTTTCAAAATTTCAAGGTTTTATGACGCTCCAGTAAAAAGTTACAAGCATTTGTATGTTGCAAACTTTGATAGGTGTAGGACGTACCGTATAGAATTTAGGGCCATTTTAAGTTTTATAAGTATTCAATTTGGGACTCAAGGGTAGCATAGCTTTGAGCGATAACTTAAATTGACAAGAGGCTCGAGTACTTTATTGTTTCAAAATTTCAAGGTTTTATGAAGCTCCAGTAAAAAGTTACAAGCATTTATATGTTGCAATCTTTGATAGGTGTAGGATGTACCGTATAGAAGTTAGGGCCATTTGAAGTTTTATCAGTGTTTGATTTGGGACTCAAGGGTAGCATAGCTTTGAGCGATAACTTAAATTCACAAGAGGCTCGAGTACTTTATTGTTACAAAATTTCAATGTTTTATGACGCTCCAGTAAAAAGTTACAAGCATTTGTATGTTGCAAACTTTGATAGGTGTAGGACGTCCGTATAGAAGTTAGGGCCATTTGAAGTTTTATAAGTATTCAATTTGGGACTCAAGGGTAGCATAGCTTTGAGCGATAACTTAAATTGACAAGAGGCTCGAGTACTTTATTGTTTCAAAATTTCAAGGTTTTATGAAGCTCCAGTAAAAAGTTACAAGCATTTATATGTTGCAATCTTTGATAGGTGTAGGATGTACCGTATAGAAGTTAGGGCCATTTGAAGTTTTATCAGTGTTTGATTTGGGACTCAAGGGTAGCATAGCTTTGAGCGATAGCTTAAATTGACAAGAGTCTCGAGTACTTTATTGTTACAAAATTTCAAGGTTTTATGACGCTCCAGTAAAAAGTTACAAGCATTTGTATGTTGCAAACTTTGATAGGTGTAGGACGTACCGTATAGAATTTAGGGCCATTTGAAGTTTTATAAGTGTTTGATTTGGGACTCAAGGGTAGCATAGCTTTGAGCGATAGCTTAAATTGACAAGAGGCTCGAGTACTTTACTGTTACAAAATTTCAAGGTCTTATGACGACCAGTAAAAAGTTACAAGCATTTGTATGTTGCAAACTTTGATAGGTGTAGGACGTACTGTATAGAAGTTAGGGCCATTTGAAGTTTTATCAGTGTTTGATTTGGGATTCAAGGGTAGCATAGCTTTGAGCGATAGCTTAAATTGACAAGAGGCTCGAGTACTTTATTGTTACAAAATTTCAAGGTTTTATGACGCTCCAGTAAAAAGTTACAAGCATTTGTATGTTGCAATCTTTGATAGGTGTAGGACGTACCGTATAGAAGGTAGGGCCATTTGAAGTTTTATCAGTGTTTGATTTGGGACTCAAGGGTAGCATAGCTTTGAGCGATAACTTAAATTCACAAGAGGCTCGAGTACTTTATTGTTACAAAATTTCAATATTTTATGACGCTCCAGTAAAAAGTTACAAGCATTTGTATGTTGCAATCTTTGATAGGTGTAGGACGTATCGTATAGAAGTTAGGGCCATTTGAAGTTTTATAAGTATTCAATTTGGGACTCAAGGGTAGCATAGCTTTGAGCGATAGCTTAAATTGACAAGAGGCTCGAGTACTTTATTGTTACAAAATTTCAAGGTTTTATGACGCTCCAGTAAAAAGTTACATGCATTTGTATATTGCAAACTGTGATAGGTGTAGGACGTACCGTATAGAAATTAGGGCCATTTGAAGTTTTATCAGTGTTTGATTTGGGACTCAAGGGTAGCATAGCTTTGAGCGATAGCTTAAATTGACAAGAGGCTCGAGTACTTTATTGTTACAAAATTTCAAGGTTTTATGACGCCTGAGTGAAAAGTTACAAGCATTTGTATGTTGCAAACTTTGATAGGTGTAGGATGTACCGTATAGAAGTTAGGGCCATTTGAAGTTTTATCAGTGTTGCTCCAATAAAAAGTTACAAGCATTTGTATGTTGCAAACTTTGATAGGTGTAGGATGTACCGTATAGAAGTTAGGGCCATTTGAAGTTTTATCAGTGCTTGATTTGGGACTCAAGGGTAGCATAGCTTTGAGCGATAGCTTAAATTGACAAGAGGCTCGAGTACTTCATTGTTACAAAATTTCAAGGTTTTATGACGCTCCAGTAAAAAGTTACAAGCATTTGTATGTTGCAATCTTTGATAGGTGTAGGACGTACCGTATAGAAGTTAGGGCCATTTGAAGTTTTATCTGTGTTTGATTTGGGACTCAAGGGTAGCATAGCTTTGAGCGATAGCTTAAATTGACAAGAGGCTCGAGTACTTCATTGTTACAAAATTTCAAGGTTTTATGACGCTCCAGTAAAAAGTTACAAGCATTTGTATGTTGAAATCTTTGATAGGTGTAGGACGTACCGTATAGAAGTTAGGGCCATTTGAAGTTTTATCAGTGTTTGATTTGGGACTCAAGGGTAGCATAGCTTTGAGCGATAGCTTAAGTTGACAAGAGGCTCGAGTACTTTATTGTTACAAAATTTCAAGGCTTTATGACGCTCCAGTAAAACGTTACATGCATTTGTATATTGCAAACTTTGATAGGTGTAGGACGTACCGTATAGAAGTTAGGGCCATTTGAAGTTTTATCAGTGTTTGATTTGGGACTCAAGGGTAGCATAGCTTTGAGCGATAGCTTGAATTGACAAGAGGCTCGAGTACTTTATTGTTACAAAATTTCCAGGTTTTATGACGCTCCAATAAAAAGTTACAAGCATTTGTATGTTGCAAACTTTGATAGGTGTAGGAAGTACCGTATAGAAGTTAGGGCCAATTGAAGTATTATCAGTGTTTGATTTGGGACTCAAGGGCAGCATAGCTTTGAGCGATAGCTTAAATTGACAAGAGGCTCGAGTACTTCACTGTTACAAAATTTCAAGGTTTTGTGACGCTCCAGTAAAAAGTTATAAGCATTTGTATGCTGCAAACTTTTAAAGGTGTAGGGCATACCGTACAGAAGTTAGGGCCATTTGAAGTTTTATCAGTGTTGGATCTGGGACTCAAGGGTAGCATAGCTTTGAGCGATAGCTTAAATTGACAAGAGGCTCGAGTACTTCATTGTTACAAAATTTCAAGGTTTTATGACGCTCCAGTAAAAAGTTACAAGCATTTGTATGTTGCAATCTTTGATAGGTGTAGGACGTACCGTATAGAAGTTAGGGCCATTTGAAGTTTTATCTGTGTTTGATTTGGGACTCAAGGGTAGCATAGCTTTGAGCGATAGCTTAAATTGACAAGAGGCTCGAGTACTTCATTGTTACAAAATTTCAAGGTTTTATGACGCTCCAGTAAAAAGTTACAAGCATTTGTATGTTGAAATCTTTGATAGGTGTAGGACGTACCGTATAGAAGTTAGGGCCATTTGAAGTTTTATCAGTGTTTGATTTGGGACTCAAGGGTAGCATAGCTTTGAGCGATAGCTTAAGTTGACAAGAGGCTCGAGTACTTTATTGTTACAAAATTTCAAGGCTTTATGACGCTCCAGTAAAACGTTACATGCATTTGTATATTGCAAACTTTGATAGGTGTAGGACGTACCGTATAGAAGTTAGGGCCATTTGAAGTTTTATCAGTGTTTGATTTGGGACTCAAGGGTAGCATAGCTTTGAGCGATAGCTTGAATTGACAAGAGGCTCGAGTACTTTATTGTTACAAAATTTCCAGGTTTTATGACGCTCCAATAAAAAGTTACAAGCATTTGTATGTTGCAAACTTTGATAGGTGTAGGAAGTACCGTATAGAAGTTAGGGCCAATTGAAGTATTATCAGTGTTTGATTTGGGACTCAAGGGTAGCATAGCTTTGAGCGATAACTTAAATTGACAAGAGGCTCGAGTACTTTATTGTTTCAAAATTTCAAGGTTTTATGACGCTCCAGTAAAAAGTTACTAGCATTTATATGTTGCAATCTTTGATAGGTGTAGGACGTACCGTATATAAGTTAGGGCCATTTGAAGTTTTATCAGTGTTTGATTTGGGAATCAAGGGTAGCATTGCTTTGAGCGATAGCTTAAATTGACAAGAGGCTCGAGTACTTCATTGTTACAAAATTTCAAGGTTTTATGACGCTCCAGTAAAAAGTTACAAGCATTTGTTTGTTGCAAACTTTGATAGGTGTAGGGCGTACCGTATAGAAGTTAGGGCCATTTTAAGTTTTATCAGTGTTTGATTTGGGACTCAAGGGTAGCATAGCTTTGAGCGATAGCTTAAATTGACAAGAGGCTCGAGTACTTCATTGTTACAAAATTTCAAGGTTTTATGACGCTCCAGTAAAAAGTTTTAAGCATTTGTATGCTGCAAACTTTTAAAGGTGTAGGGCATACCGTACAGAAGTAAGGGCCATTTGAAGTTTTATCAGTGTTTGATCTGGGACTCAAGGTTAGCATAGCTTTGAGCGATAACTTAAATTGACAAGAGGCTCGAGTACTTTATTGTTTAAAAATTTCAAGGTTTTATGACGCTCCAGTAAAAAGTTACAAGCATTTATATGTTGCAATCTTTGATAGGTGTAGGACGTACCGTATAGAAGTTAGGGCCATTTGAAGTTTTATCAGTGTTTGATTTGGGACTCAAGGGTAGCATAGCTTTGAGCGATAGCTTAAATTGACAAGAGGCTCGAGTACTTCATTGTTACAAAATTTCAAGGTTTTATGACGCTCCAGTAAAAAGTTACAAGCATTTGTATGTTGCAAACTTTGATAGGTGTAGGACGTACCGTATAGAAGTTAGGGCCATTTTAAGTTTTATCAGTGTTTGATTTGTGACTCAAGGGTAGCATAGCTTTGAGCGATAGCTTAAATTGACAAGAGGCTCGAGTACTTCATTGTTACAAAATTTCCAGTAAAAAGTTATAAGCATTTGTATGCTGCAAACTTTTAAAGGTGTAGGGCTTACCGTACAGAAGTAAGGGCCATTTGAAGTTTTATCAGTGTTTGATCTGGGACTCAAGGTTAGCATAGCTTTGAGCGATAGCTTAAATTGACAAGAGGCTCGAGTACTTCATTGTTACAAAATTTCAAGGTTTTATGACGCTCCAGTAAAAAGTTATAAGCATTTGTATGCTGCAAACTTTTAAAGGTGTAGGGCATACCGTACAGAAGTTAGGGCCATTTGAAGTTTTATCAGTGTTTGATCTGGGACTCAAGGGTAGCATAGCTTTGAGCGATAGCTTAAATTGACAAGAGGCTCGAGTACTTCATTGTTACAAAATTTCAAGGTTTTATGACGCTACAGTAAAAAGTTACAAGCATTTGTATGTTGCAATCTTTGATAGGTGTAGGACGTACCGTATAGAAGTTAGGGCCATTTGAAGTTTTATCAGTGTTTGATTTGGGACTCAAGGGTAGCATAGCTTTGAGCGATAGCTTAAATTGACAAGAGGCTCGAGTACTTCATTGTTAAAAAATTTCAAGGTTTTATGACGCTCCAGTAAAAAGTTATAAGCATTTGTATGCTGCAAACTTTTAAAGGTGTAGGGCATACCGTACAGAAGTTAGGGCCATTTGAAGTTTTATCAGTGTTTGATCTGGGACTCAAGGGTAGCATAGCTTTGAGCGATAGCTTAAATTGACAAGAGGCTCGAGTACTTCATTGTTACAAAATTTCAAGGCTTTATGACGCTCCAGTAAAAAGTTACAAGCATTTGTATGTTGCAATATTTGATAGTTGTAGGACGTATCGTATAGAAGTTAGGGCCATTTGAAGTTTTATAAGTGTTCAATTTGGGACTCAAGGGTAGCATAGCTTTGAGCGATAACTTAAATTGACAAGAGGCTCGAGTACTTTATTGTTACAAAATTTCAAGGTTTTATGACGCTCCAGTAAAAAGTTACATGCATTTGTATATTGCAAACTGTGATAGGTGTAGGACGTACCGTATAGAAGTTAGGGCCATTTGAAGTTTTATCAGTGTTTGATTTGGGACTCAAGGGTAGCATAGCTTTGAGCGATAGCTTAAATTGACAAGAGGCTCGAGTATTTTATTGTTACAAAATTTCAAGGTTTTATGACGCTCCAGTAAAAAGATACAAGCATTTGTATGTTGCAAACTTTGATAGGTGTAGGACGTACCGTATAGGAGTTAGGGCCATTTGAAGTTTTATCAGTGTTCGATTTGGGATTCAAGGGTAGCATAGGTTTGAGCGATAGCTTAAATTGACAAGAGGCTCGAGTACTTCATTTTTACAAAATTTCAAGGTTTTATGACGCTTCAGTAAAAAGTTACAAGCATTTGTATGTTGCATACTTTAATAGGTGTAGGACATACCGTATAGAAGTTAGGGCCATTTGAAGTTTTATCAGTGTTTGATTTGGGACTCAAGGGTAGCATAGCTTTGAGCGATAACGTAAATTGACAAGAGGCTCGAGTACTTTATTGTTACAAAATTTCAAGGTTTTATGACGCTCCAGTAAAAAGTTACAAGCATTTGTATGTTGCAATCTTTGATAGGTGTAGGACGTACCGTATAGAAGGTAGGGCCATTTGAAGTTTTATCAGTGTTTGATTTGGGACTCAAGGGTAGCATAGCTTTGAGCGATAGCTTAAATTGACAAGAGGCTCGAGTACTTCATTGTTACAAAATTTCAAGGTTTTATGACACTCCAGTAAAAAGTTACAAGCATTTGTATGTTGCATACTTTGATAGGTGTAGGACATACCGTATAGAAGTTACGGCCATTTGAAGTTTTATCAGTGTTTGATTTGGGACTCAAGGGTAGCATAGCTTTGAGCGATAACTTAAATTGACAAGAGGCTCGAGTACTTTATTGTTTCAAAATTTCAAGGTTTTATGACGCTCCAGTAAAAAGTTACAAGCATTTATATGTTGCAATCTTTGATAGGTGTAGGACGTACCGTATAGAAGTTAGGGCCATTTGAAGTTTTATCAGTGTTTGATTTGGGACTCAAGGGTAGCATAACTTTGAGCGATAGCTTAAATTGACAAGAGGCTCGAGTACTTCATTGGTACAAAATTTAAAGATTTTATGACGCTTCAGTAAAAAGTTACAAGCATTTGTATGTTGCATACTTTGATAGGTGTAGGACATACCGTATATAAGTTACGGCCATTTGAAGTTTTATCTGTGTTTGATTTGGGACTCAAGGGTAGCATAGCTTTGAGCGATAACTTAAATTGACAAGGGGCTCGAGTACTTTATTGTTACCAAATTTCAAGGATTTATGACGCTCCAGTAAAAAGTTACATCCATGTGTATGTTGCAAACTTTGATAGGTGTAGGACGTACCGTATGGAAGTTTGGGCCATTTGAAGTTTTATCAGTGTTTGCTTTGGGATTCAAGGGTAGCATAGCTTTGAGTGAAGCTTAAATTGACAAGAGGCTCGAGTACTTTATTGTTACAAAATTTCAAGGTTTTTTGACGCTCCAGTAAAAAGTTACAAGCATTTGTATGTTGCAAACTTTGATAGGTGTAGGACGTACCGTATAGAAGTTAGGCCCATTTAAAGTTTTATCAGTGTTTGATCTGGGACTCAAGGGTAGCATAGCTTTGAGCGATAGCTTAAATTGACAAGAGGCTAGAGTACTTTATTGTTACAAAATTTCAAGGTTTTATGACAATCCAGTAAAAAGTTACAAGCATTTGTATGCTGCAAACTTTTAAAGGTGTAGGGCATACCGTATAGAAGTTAGGGCCATTTGAAGTTTTATCAGTGTTTGATCTGGGACTCAAGGGTAGCATAGCTTTGAGCGATAGCTTAAATTGACAAGAGGCTAGAGTACTTTATTGTTACAAAATTTCAAGGTTTTATGACGCTCCAGTAAAAAGTTATAAGCATTTGTTCGTTGCAGACTTTGATAGGTGTAGGATGTACCGTATAGAAGTTAGGGCCATTTGAAGTTTTATCAATGTTTGATTTGGGACTCAAGGGTAGCATAGCTTTGAGCGATAGCTTAAATTGACAAGAGGCTCGAGTACTTTATTTTTACAAAATTTCAAGGTTTTATGACGCTCCAGTAAAAAGTTTTATGCATTTGTATGTTGCAGACTTTGATAGGTGTAGGACGTAACGTATAGAAGTTAGGGCCATTTGAAGTTTTATCAGTGTTTGATTTGGGACTCAAGGGTAGCATAGCTTTGAGCGATAGCTTAAATTGACAAGAGGCTCGAGTACTTTATTGTTACAAAATTTCAAGGTTTTATGACGCTCCAGTAAAAAGTTACAAGCATTTGTATGTTGCAAACTTTGATAGGTGTAGGACGTACCGTATAGAAGTTAGGGCCATTTGAAGTTTTATATGTGTTTGATTTGGGACTCAAGGGTAGCATAGCTTTGAGCGATAGCTTAAATTGACAAGAGGCTCGAGTATTTTTTTGTTACAAAATTTCAAGGTTTTATGACGCTCCAGTAAAAAGTTACAAACATTTGTATGTGGCAAACTTTGATAGGTGTAGGACGTACCGTATAGAAGTTAGGGCCATTTGAAGTTTTATCAGTGTTTGATTTGGGACTCAAGGGTAGCATAGCTCTGAGCGATAGCTTAAATTGACAAGAGGCTCGAGTACTTTACTGTTACAAAATTTCAAGGCTTTATGACGCTCCAGTAAAAAGTTTCAAGCATTTGTATGTTGCAAACTATGTTAGGTGTAGGACGTACCGTATAGAAGTTAGGGCCATTTGAAGTTTTATCAGTGTTTGATTTGGGACTCAAGGGTAGCATAGCTTTGAGCGATAGCTTAAATTGACAAGAGGCTCGAGTACTTTATTGTTACAAAATTTCAAGGTTTTATGACGCTCCAGTAAAAAGTTAAAAGCATTTGTATGTTACAAACTATGTTAGGTGTAGGACGTACCGTATAGAAGTTAGGGCCATTTGAAGTTTTATCAGTGTTTGATTTGGGACTCAAGGGTAGCATAGCTTTGAGCGATAGCTTAAATTGACAAGAGGCTCGAGTATTTTTTTGTTACAAAATTTCAAGGTTTTATGACGCTCCAGTAAAAAGTTACAAACATTTGTATGTGGCAAACTTTGATAGGTGTAGGATGTAACGTATAGAAGTTAGGGCCATTTGAAGTTTTATCAGTGTTTGATTTGGGACTCAAGGGTAGCATAGCTTTGAGCGATAACTCAAATTGACAAGGGGCTCGAGTACTTTATTGTTACCAAATTTCAAGGATTTATGACGCTCCAGTAAAAAGTTACATGCATGTGTATGTTGCAACCTTTGATAGGTGTAGGACGTACCGTATGGAAGTTTGGGCCATTTGAAGTTTTATCAGTGTTTGCTTTGGGATTCAAGGGTAGCATAGCTTTGAGTGAAGCTTAAATTGACAAGAGGCTCGAGTACTTTATTGTTACAAAATTTCAAGGTTTTATGACGCTCAAGTAAAAAGTTACATGCATTTCTATATTGCAAACTTTGATAGGTGTAGGACGTACCGTATAGAAGTTAGGGCCATTTGAAGTTTTATCAGTGTTTGATCTGGGACTCAAGGGTAGCATAGCTTTGAGCGATAGCTTAAATTGACAAGAGGCTAGAGTACTTTATTGCTACAAAATTTTAAGGGTTTATGCCGCTCCAGTAAAAAGTTATAAGCATTTGTTCGTTGCAGACTTTGATAGGTGTAGGATGTACCGTATAGAAGTTAGGGCCATTTGAAGTTTTATCAATGTTTGATTTGGGACTCAAGGGTAGCATAGCTTTGAGCGATAGCTTAAATTGACAAGAGGCTCGAGTACTTTATTGTTACAAAATTTCAAGGTTTTATGACGCTCCAGTAAAAAGTTATATGCATTTGTATGTTGCAGACTTTGATAGGTGTAGGATGTAACGTATAGAAGTTAGGGCCATTTGAAGTTTTATCAGTGTTTGATTTGGGACTCAAGGGTAGCATAGCTTTGAGCGATAGCTTAAATTGACAAGAGGCTCGATTACTTTATTGTTACAAAAGTTCAAGGTTTTATGACGCTCCAGTAAAAAGTTACAAACATTTGTATGTTGCAAACTTTGATAGGTGTAGGACGTACCGTATAGAAGTTAGGGCCATTTGAAGTTTTATATGTGTTTGATTTGGGACTCAAGGGTAGCACAGCTTTGAGCGATAGCTTAAATTGACAAGAGGCTCGAGTATTTTTTTGTTACAAAATTTCAAGGTTTTATGACGCTCCAGTAAAAAGTTACAAACATTTGTATGTTGCAACCTTTGATAGGTGTAGGACGTACCGTATAGAAGTTAGGGCCATTTGAAGTTTTATCAGTGTTTGATTTGGGACTCAAGGGTAGCATAGCTTTGAGCGATAGCTTAAATTGACAAGAGGCTCGAGTACTTTATTGTTACAAAATTTCAAGGTTTTTTGACGCTCCAGTAAAAAGTTACAAGCATTTGTATGTTGCAATCTTTGATAGGTGTAGGACGTATCGTATAGAAGTTAGGGCCATTTGAAGTTTTATTAGTGTTCAATTTGGGACTCAAGGGTAGCATAGCTTTGAGCGATAGCTTAAGCTGACAAGAGGCTCGAGTACTTTATTGTTACAAAATTTCAAGGTTTTATGACGCTCAAGGAAAAAGTTACATGCATTTCTGTATTGCAAACTTTGATAGGTGTAGGACGTACCGTATAGAAGTTAGGGCCATTTGAAGTTTTATCCGTGTTTGATTTGGGACTCAAGGGTAGCATAGTTTTGAGCGATAGCTTAAATTGACAAAAGGCTCGAGTACTTCATTGTTACAAAATTTCAAGGTTTTATGACGCTTCAGTAAAAAGTTACAAGCATTTGTATGTTGCATACTTTGATAGGTGTAGGACATACTGTATAGAAGTTACGGCCATTTGAAGTTTTATCTGTGTTTGATTTGGGACTCAAGGGTAGCATAGCTTTGAGCGATAACTGAAATTGACAAGGGGCTCGAGTACTTTATTGTTACAAAATTTCAAGGTTTTATGACGCTGCAGTAAAAAGTTACAAGCATTTGTATGTTGCAATCTTTGATAGGTTAAGGACGTACCGTATAGAAGGTAGGGCCATTTGAAATTTTATCAGTGTTTGATTTGGGACTCAAGGGTAGCATAGCTTTGAGCGATAACTTAAATTGACAAGAGGCTCGAGTACTTTATTGTTACAAAATTTCAAGGTTTTATGACGCTCCAGTAAAAAGTTACAAGCATTTGTATGTTGCAAACTTTGATAGGTGTCGGACGTACCGTATAGAAGTTAGAGCCATTTGAAGTTTTATCAGTGTTTGATTTGGGACTCAAGGGTAGCATAGCTTTGAGCGATAGCTTAAATTGACAAGAGGCTCGAGTACTTCATTGTTACAAAAGTTCAAGGTTTTATGACGCTTCAGTAAAATGTTAAAAGCATTTGTATGTTGTAAACTTTGATAAGTGTAGGACGTACCGTATAGAAGCTACGGCCATTTGAAGTTTAATCAGTGTTTGATTTGGGACTCAAGGGTAGCATAGCTTTGAGCGATAACTTAAATTGACAAGAGGCTCGAGTACTTTATTGTTACAAAATTTCAAGGTTTTATGACGCTCCAGTAAAAAGTTACAAGCATTTGTAAGTTGCAAACTTTGATAGGTGTAGGACGTACCGTATAGAATTT
Organism: Clusia tigrina; assembly: GCA_920105625.2. Lineage (NCBI taxonomy): Eukaryota > Metazoa > Arthropoda > Insecta > Diptera > Clusiidae > Clusia > Clusia tigrina. Next base: position 106,262,717 of record OV050033.1, on the reverse strand, counting down.
AGGGCCATTTGAAGTTTTATCAATGTTTGATTTGGGACTCAAGGGTAGCATAGCTTTGAGCGATAGCTTAAATTGACAAGAGTCTCGAATACTTTATTTATACAAAATTTCAAGGTTTTATGACGCTCCAGTAAAAAGTTACGAAGTTATGTTGCAAACTTTGATAGGTGTAGGACGTACCGTATAGAAGTTAGGGCCTTTTGAAGTTTTATCAGTGTTTGATTTGGGACTCAAGGGTAGCATAGCTCTGAGCGATAGCTTAAATTGACAAGAGGCTCGAGTACTTTACTGTTACAAAATTTCAAGGCTTTATGACGCTCCAGTAAAAAGTTTCCAGCATTTGTATGTTGCAAACTTTGTTAGGTGTAGGACGTACCGTATAGAAGTTAGGGCCATTTGAAGTTTTATCAGTGTTTGATTTGGGACTCAAGGGTAGCATAGCTTTGAGCGATAACTTAAATTGACAAGAGGCTCGAGTACTTTATTGTTACAAAATTTCAAGGTTTTATGACGCTCCAATAAAAAGTTACAAGCATTTGTAAGTTGCAAACTTTGATAGGTGTAGGACGTACCGTATATAATTTAGGGCCATTTGAAGTTTTATCAATGTTTGATTTGGGACTCAAGGGTAGCATAGCTTTGAGCGATAGCTTAAATTGACAAGAGGCTCGAGTACTTTATTTATACAAAATTTCAAGGTTTTATGAAGCTCCAGTAAAAAGTAACAAGCATTTGTATGTTGCAAACTTTGATAGGTGTAGGACGCACCGTATAGAAGGTAGGGCCATTTGAAGTTTTATCAATGTTTGATTTGGGACTCAAGGGTAGCATAGCTTTGAGCGATAACTTAAATTGACAAGAGGCTCGAGTACTTTATTGTTACAAAATTTCAAGGTTTTATAACGCTCCAGTAAAAAGTTACAAGCATTTGTATGTTGCAAACTTTGATAGGTGTCGGACGTACCGTATAGAAGTTAGGGCCATTTGAAGTTTTATCAGTGTTTGATTTGGGACTCAAGAGTAGTATAGCTTTGAGCGATAGCTTAAATTGACAAGAGGCCATTTGAAGTTTTATCAATGTTTGATTTGGGACTCAAGGGTAGCATAGCTTTGAGCGATAGCTTAAATTGACAAGAGGCTCGACTACTTTATTGTTACAAAATTTCAAGGTTTTATGACGCTCCAGTAAAAAGTTACGAAGTTATGTTGCAAACTTTGATAGGTGTAGGACGTACCGTATAGAAGTTAGGGCCTTTTGAAGTTTTATCAGTGTTTGATTTGGGACTCAAGGGTAGCATAGCTCTGAGCGATAGCTTAAATTGACAAGAGGCTCGAGTACTTTACTGTTACAAAATTTCAAGGCTTTATGACGCTCCAGTAAAAAGTTTCAAGCATTTGTATGTTGCAAACTTTGTTAGGTGTTGGACGTACCGTATAGAAGTTAGGGCCATTTGAAGTTTTATCAGTGTTTGATTTGGGACTCAAGGGTAGCATAGCTTTGAGCGATAGCTTTGAGCGATAGCTTAAATTGACAAGAGGCTCGAGTACTTTATTGTTACAAAATTTCAAGGTTTTATGACGCTCCAGTAAAAAGTTACAAGCATTTGTATGTTGCAATCTTTGATAGGTGTAGGACGTATCGTATAGAAGCTACGGCCATTTGAAGTTTTATCAGTGTTTGATTTGGGACTCAAGGGTAGCATAGCTTTGAGCGATAGCTTAAATTGGCAAGAGGCTCGAGTACTTTATTGTTACAAAATTTCAAGGTTTTATGACGCTCCAGTAAAAAGTTACAAGCATTTGTAAGTTCCAAACTTTGATAGGTGTAGGACGTACCGTATAGAATTTAGGGCCATTTGAAGTTTTATCAATGTTTAATTTGGGACTCAAGGGTAGCACAGCTTTGAGCGATAGCTTAAATTGACAAGAGGCTCGAATACTTTATTTATACAAAATTTCAAGGTTTTATGACGCTCCAGTAAAAAGTTACAAACATTTGTATGTTGCAAACTTTGATAGGTGTAGGACGTACCGTATAGAAGTTAGGGCCATTTGAAGTTTTATCAGTGTTTTATTTGGGACTCAAGGGTAGCATAGCTCTGAGCGATAGCTTAAATTGACAAGAGGCTCGAGTACTTTACTGTTACAAAATATCAAGGCTTTATGACGCTCCAGTAAAAAGTTTCAAGCATTTGTATGTTGCTAACTTTGTTAGGTGTAGGACGTACCGTATAGAAGTTAGGGCCATTTGAAGTTTTATCAGTGTTTGATTTGGGACTCAAGGGTAGCATAGCTTTGAGCGATAGCTTAAATTGACAAGAGGCTCGAGTACTTTATTGTTACAAAATTTCAAGGTTTTATGACGCTCCAATAAAAAGTTACAAGCATTTGTATGTTGCAATCTTTGATAGGTGTAGGACGTATCGTATAGAAGTTAGGGCCATTTGAAATTTTATTAGTGTTCAACTTGGGACTCAAGGGTAGCATAGCTTTGAGCGATAGCTTAAATTGACAAGAGGCTCGAGTACTTTATTGTTACAAAATTTCAAGGTTTTATGACGCTCAAGTAAAAAGTTACATGCATTTCTATATTGCAAACTTTGATAGGTGTAGGACGTACCGTATAGAAGTTAGGGCCATTTGAAGTTTTGTCCGTGTTTGATTTGGGACTCAAGGGTACCATAGCTTTGAGCGATAGCTTAAATTGACAAAAGGCTCGAGTACTTCATTGTTAAAAATTTCAAGGTTTTATGACGCTTCAGTAAAAAGTTACAAGCATTTGTATGTTGCATACTTTGATAGGTGTAGGACATACCGTATAGAAGTTACGGCCATTTGAAGTTTTATCTGTGTTTGATTTGGGACTCAAGTGTAGCATAGCTTTGAGCGATAACTTAAATTGACAAGGGGCTCGAGTACTTTATTGTTACAAAATTTCAAGGTTTTATGACGCTCCAGTAAAAAGTTACAAGCATTTGTATGTTGCAATCTTTGATAGGTGTAGGACGTACCGTATATAAGGTAGGGCCATTTGAAGTTTTATCAGTGTTTGATTTGGGACTCAAGGGTAGCAAAGCTTTGAGCGATAACTTAAATTGACAAGAGGCTCGAGTACTTTATTGTTACAAAATTTCAAGGTTTTATGACGCTCCAGTAAAAAGTTACAAGCATTTGTATGTTGCAATCTTTTATAGGTGTAGGACGTACTGTATAGAAGTTAGGGCCATTTGAAGTTTTATCAGTGTTTGATTTGGTACTCAAGGGTAGCATAGCTTTGAGCGATAGCTTAAATTGACAAGAGGCTCGAGTACTTTATTGTTACAAAATTTCAAGGTTTTATGACGCTCCAGTAAAAAGTTACAAGCATTTGTATGTTGCAAACTTTGATAGGTGTCGGACGTACCGTATAGAAGTTAGGGCCATTTGAAGTTTTATCAGTGTTTGATTTGGGACTCAAGGGTAGCATAGCTTTGAGCGATAGCTTAAATTGACAAGAGGCTCGAGTACTTCATTGTTACAAAAGTTCAAGGTTTTAAGACGCTTCAGTAAAATGTTAAAAGCATTTGTATGTTGTAAACTTTGATAAGTGTAGGACGTACCGTATAGAAGCTACGGCCATTTGAAGTTTTATCAGTGTTTGATTTGGGACTCAAGGGTAGCATAGCTTTGACCGATAACTTAAATTGACAAGAGGCTCGAGTACTTTATTGTTACAAAATTTCAAGGTTTTATGACGCTCCAGTAAAAAGTTACAACCATTTGTAAGTTGCAAACTTTGATAGGTGTAGGACGTACCGTATAGAATTTAGGGCCATTTGAAGTTTTATCAATGTTTGATTTGGGACTCAAGGGTAGCATAGCTTTGAGCGATAGCTTAAATTGACAAGAGGCTCGAGTACTTTATTGTTACAAAATTTCAAGGCTATATGACGCTCCAGTAAAGAGTTACACGCAATTGTATGTTGCAAACTTTGACAGGTGTAGGACGTACCGTATAGAAATTACGGCCATTAGAAGATTTATCAGTGTTTGATTTGGGACTCAAGAGTAGTATAGCTTTGAGCGATAGCTTAAATTGACAAGAGGCTCGAGTACTTTATTGTTACAAAATTTCAAGGTTTTATGACGCTCCAGTAAAAAGTTACAAGCATTTGTAAGTTGCAAACTTTGATAGGTGTAGGACGTACCGTATAGAATTTAAGGCCATTTGAAGTTTTATCAATGTTTGATTTGGGACTCAAGGGTAGCATAGCTTTGAGCGATAGCTTAAATTGACAAGAGGCTCGAGTACTTTATTGTTACAAAATTTCAAGGCTATATGACGCTCCAGTAAAGAGTTACAAGCAATTGTATGTTGCAAACTTTGATAGGTGTAAGACGTACCGTATAGAAGTTAGGGCCATTTGAAGTTTTATAAGTGTTTGATTTGGGACTCAAGGGTAGCATAGCTTTGAGCGATAGCTTAATTTGACATGAGGCTCGAGTATTTTTTTGTTACAAAATTTCAAGGTTTTATGACGCTCCAGTAAAAAGTTACAAACATTTGTATGTTGCAAACTTTGATAGGTGTAGGACGTACCGTATAGAAGTTAGGGCCATTTGAAGTTTTATCAGTGTTTTATTTGGGACTCAAGGGTAGCAAAGCTCTGAGCGATAGCTTAAATTGACAAGAGGCTCGAGTACTTTACTGTTACAAAATTTCAAGGCTTTATGACGCTCCAGTAAAAAGTTTCAAGCATTTGTATGTTGGAAACTTTGTTAGGTGTAGGACGTACCGTATAGAAGTTAGGGCCATTTGAAGTTTTATCAGTGTTTGATTTGGGACTCAAGGGTAGCATAGCTTTGAGCGTTAGCTTAAATTGACAAGAGGCTCGAGTACTTTATTGTTACAAAATTTCAAGGTTTTATGACGCTCAAGTAAAAAGTTACATGCATTTCTATATTGCAAACTTTGATAGGTGTAGAACGTACCGTATAGAAGTTAGGGCCATTTGAAGTTTTATTCGTGTTTGATTTGGGACTCAAGGGTAGCATAGCTTTGAGCGATAGCTTAAATTGACAAAAGGCTCGAGTACTTCATTGTTACAAAATTTCAAGGTTTTATGACGCTTCAGTAAAAAGTTACAAGCATTTGTATGTTGCATACTTTGATAGGTGTAGGACATACCGTATAGAAGTTACGGCCATTTGAAGTTTTATCTGTGTTTGATTTGGGACTCAAGGGTAGCATAGCTTTGAGCGATAACTTAAATTGACAAGGGGCTCGAGTACTTTATTGTTACAAAATTTCAAGGTTTTATGACGCTCCAGTAAAAAGTTACAAGCATTTGTATGTTGCAATCTTTGATAGGTGTAGGACGTACCGTATATAAGGTAGGGCCATTTGAAGTTTTATCAGTGTTTGATTTGGGACTCAAGGGTAGCATAGCTTTGAGCGATAGCTTAAATTGACAAGAGGCTCGAATACTTTATTGTTACAAAATTTCAAGGTTTTATGACGCTCCAGTAAAAAGTTACAAGCATTTGTATGTTGCAAACTTTGACAGGTGTAGGACGTACCGTATAGAAGTTACGGCCATTAGAAGTTTTATCAGTGTTTGATTTGGGACTCAAGAGTAGTATAGCTTTGAGCGATAGCTTAAATTGACAAGAGGCTCGAGTACTTTATTGTTACAAAATTTCAAGCTTTTATGACGCTCCAGTAAAAAGTTACAAGCATTTGTAAGTTGCAAACTTTGATAGGTGTAGGACGTACCGTATAGAATTTAAGGCCATTTGAAGTTTTATCAATGTTTGATTTGGGACTCAAGGGTAGCATAGCTTTGAGCGATAGCTTAAATTGACAAGAGGCTCGAGTACTTTATTGTTACAAAATTTCAAGGTTTAATGACTCTCCAGTAAAAAGTTACAAGTTGTATGTTGCAAACTTTGATATGTGTAGGACGTACCGTGTAGAAGTTAGGGTAATTTGAAGTTTTATCAGTGTTTGATTTGGGACTCAAGGGTAGCATAGCTTTGAGCGATAGCTTAAATTGACAAGAGGCCCTTATTGTTACAAAATTTCAAGGTTTTATGACGCTCCAGTAAAAAGTTACAAGCATTTGTATGTTGCAAACTTTGATAGGTGTAGGACATACCGTATAGAAGTTAGGGCCATTTGAAGTTTTATAAGTGTTTGATTTGGGACTCAAGGGTAGCATAGCTTTGAGCGATAGCTTAAATTGACAAGAGGCTCGAGTATTTTTTTTTTTTACAAAATTTCAAGGTTTTATGACGCTCCAGTAAAAAGTTACAAACATTTGTATGTTGCAAACTTTGATAGGTGTAGGACGTACCGTATAGAAGTTAAGGCCATTTGAAGTTTTATCAGTGTTTTATTTGGGACTCAAGGGTAGTATAGCTCTGAGCGATAGCTTAAATTGACAAGAGGCTCGAGTACTTTACTGTTACAAAATTTCAAGGCTTTATGACGCTCCAGTAAAAAGTTTCAAGCATTTGTATGTTGCAAACTTTGTTAGGTGTAGGACGTACCGTATAGAAGTTAGGGCCATTTGAAGTTTTATCAGTGTTTGATTTGGGACTCAAGGGTAGCATAGCTTTGAGCGATAGCTTAAATTGACAAGAGGCTCGAATACTTTATTGTTACAAAATTTCAAGGTTTTATGACGCTCCAGTAAAAAGTTACAAGCATTTGTATGTTGCAAACTTTGACAGGTGTAGGACGTACCGTATAGAAGTTACGGCCATTAGAAGTTTTATCAGTGTTTGATTTGGGACTCAAGAGTAGTATAGCTTTGAGCGATAGCTTAAATTGACAAGAGGCTCGAGTACTTTATTGTTACAAAATTTCAAGCTTTTATGACGCTCCAGTAAAAAGTTACAAGCATTTGTAAGTTGCAAACTTTGATAGGTGTAGGACGTACCGTATAGAATTTAAGGCCATTTGAAGTTTTATCAATGTTTGATTTGGGACTCAAGGGTAGCATAGCTTTGAGCGATAGCTTAAATTGACAAGAGGCTCGAGTACTTTATTGTTACAAAATTTCAAGGTTTAATGACTCTCCAGTAAAAAGTTACAAGTTGTATGTTGCAAACTTTGATATGTGTAGGACGTACCGTGTAGAAGTTAGGGTAATTTGAAGTTTTATCAGTGTTTGATTTGGGACTCAAGGGTAGCATAGCTTTGAGCGATAGCTTAAATTGACAAGAGGCCCTTATTGTTACAAAATTTCAAGGTTTTATGACGCTCCAGTAAAAAGTTACAAGCATTTGTATGTTGCAAACTTTGATAGGTGTAGGACATACCGTATAGAAGTTAGGGCCATTTGAAGTTTTATAAGTGTTTGATTTGGGACTCAAGGGTAGCATAGCTTTGAGCGATAGCTTAAATTGACAAGAGGCTCGAGTATTTTTTTTTTTTACAAAATTTCAAGGTTTTATGACGCTCCAGTAAAAAGTTACAAACATTTGTATGTTGCAAACTTTGATAGGTGTAGGACGTACCGTATAGAAGTTAAGGCCATTTGAAGTTTTATCAGTGTTTTATTTGGGACTCAAGGGTAGTATAGCTCTGAGCGATAGCTTAAATTGACAAGAGGCTCGAGTACTTTACTGTTACAAAATTTCAAGGCTTTATGACGCTCCAGTAAAAAGTTTCAAGCATTTGTATGTTGCAAACTTTGTTAGGTGTAGGACGTACCGTATAGAAGTTAGGGCCATTTGAAGTTTTATCAGTGTTTGATTTGGGACTCAAGGGTAGCATAGCTTTGAGCGATAGCTTAAATTGACAAGAGGCTCGAGTACATTATTGTTACAAAATTTCAAGGTTTTATGACGCTCCAGTAAAAAGTTACAAGCATTTGTATGTTGCAATCTTTGATAGGTGTAGGACGTATCGTATAGAAGTTAGGGCCATTTGAAGTTTTATTCGTGTTCAATTTGGGACTCAAGGGTAGCATAGCTTTGAGCGAAAGCTTAAATTGACAAGAGGCTCGAGTACTTTATTGTTACAAAATTTCAAGGTTTTATGACGCTCAAGTAAAAAGTTACATGCATTTCTATATTGCAAACTTTGATAGGTGTAGGACGTACCGTATAGAAGTTAGGGCCATTTGAAGTTTTATCCGTGTTTGATTTGGGACTCAAGGGTAGCATAGCTTTGAGCGATAGCTTAAATTGACAAAAGGCTCGAGTACTTCATTGTTACAAAATTTCAAGGTTTTATGACGCTTCAGTAAAAAGTTACAAGCATTTGTATGTTGCATACTTTGATAGGTGTAGGACATACCGTATAGAAGTTACGGCCATTTGAAGTTTTATCTGTGTTTGATTTGGGACTCAAGGGTAGCATAGCTTTGAGCGATAACTTAAATTGACAAGGGGCTCGAGTACTTTATTGTTACAAAATTTCAAGGTTTTATGACGCTCCAGTAAAAAGTTACAAGCATTTGTATGTTGCAATCTTTGATAGGTGTAGGACGTACCGTATATAAGGTAGGGCCATTTGAAGTTTTATCAGTGTTTGATTTGGGACTCAAGGGTAGCATAGCTTTGAGCGATAACTTAAATTGACAAGAGGCTCGAGTACTTTATTGTTACAAAATTTCAAGGTTTTATGACGCTCCAGTAAAAAGTTACAAGCATTTGTATGTTGCAATCTTTGATAGGTGTAGGACGTACTGTATAGAAGTTAGGGCCATTTGAAGTTTTATCAGTGTTTGATTTGGTACTCAAGGGTAGCATAGCTTTGAGCGATAGCTTAAATTGACAAGAGGCTCGAGTACTTTATTGTTACAAAATTTCAAGGTTTTATGACGCTCCAGTAAAAAGTTACAAGCATTTGTATGTTGCAAACTTTGATAGGTGTCGGACGTACCGTATAGAAGTTAGGGCCATTTGAAGTTTTATCAGTGTTTGATTTGGGACTCAAGGGTAGCATAGCTTTGAGCGATAGCTTAAATTGACAATAGGCTCGAGTACTTCATTGTTACAAAAGTTCAAGGTTTTAAGACGCTTCAGTAAAATGTTAAAAGCATTTGTATGTTGTAAATTTTGATAAGTGTAGGACGTACCGTATAGAAGCTACGGCCATTTGAAGTTTTATCAGTGTTTGATTTGGGACTCAAGGGTAGCATAGCTTTGACCGATAACTTAAATTGACAAGAGGCTCGAGTACTTTATTGTTACAAAATTTCAAGGTTTTATGACGCTCCAGTAAAAAGATACAAGCATTTGTAAGTTGCAAACTTTGATAGGTGTAGGACGTACCGTATAGAATTTAGGGCCATTTGAAGTTTTATCAATGTTTGATTTGGGACTCAAGGGTAGCATAGCTTTGAGCGATAGCTTAAATTGACAAGAGGCTCGAATACTTTATTTATACAAAATTTCAAGGTTTTATGAAGCTGCAGTAAAAAGTAACAAGCATTTGTATGTTGCAAACTTTGATAGGTGTAGGACGCACCGTATAGAAGTTAGGGCCATTTGAAGTTTTATCAGTGTTTGATTTGGGACTCAAGGGTAGCAAAGCTTTTAGCGGTAGCTTAAATTGACAAGAGGCTCGAGTACTTTATTGTTACAAAATTTCAAGGTTTTATGACGCTCCAGTAAAAAGTTACAAGCATTTGTATGTTGCAAACTTTGACAGGTGTAGGACGTACCGTATAGAAGTTACGGCCATTAGAAGTTTTATCAGTGTTTGATTTGGGACTCAAGAGTAGTATAGCTTTGAGCGATAGCTTAAATTGACAAGAGGCTCGAGTACTTTATTGTTACAAAATTTCAAGGTTTTATGACGCTCCAGTAAAAAGTTACAAGCATTTGTAAGTTGCAAACTTTGATAGGTGTAGGACGTACCGTATAGAAGTTAGGGCCATTTGAAGTTTTATCTGTGTTTGATTTGGGACTTAAGGGTAGCATAGCTTTGAGCGATAGCTTAAATTGACAAGAGGCTCGAGTACTTTATTTTTACAAAATTTCAAGGCTTTATGACGCTCCAGTAAAGAGTTACAAGCAATTGTATGTTGCAAACTTTGATAGGTGTAAGACGTACCGTATAGAAGTTAGGGCCATTTGAAGTTTTATAAGTGTTTGATTTGGGACTCAAGGGTAGCATAGCTTTGAGCGATAGCTTAAATTGACAAGAGAATCGAGTATTTTTTTGTTACAAAATTTCAAGGTTTTATGACGCTCCAGTAAAAAGTTACAAACATTTGTATGTTGCAAACTTTGATAGGTGTAGGACGTACCGTATAGAAGTTAGGGCCATTTGAAGTTTTATCAGTGTTTGATTTGGGACTCAACGGTAGCATTGATTTGAGCGATAGCTTAAATTGACAAGAGGCTCGAGTACTTTATTGTTACAAAATTTCAAGGTTTAATGACGCTCCAGTAAAAAGTTACAATTATTTGTATGTTGCAAACTTTGATAGGTGTGGGACGTACCGTATAGAAGTTAGGGCCATTTGAAGTTTTATCAGTGTTTGATTTGGGAATCAAGGGTAGCATAGCTTTGAGCGATAGCTTAAACTGACAAGAGGCTCGAGTACTTTATTGTTACAAAATTTCAAGGTTTTATGACGCTCCAGTAAAAAGTTACAAGCATTTGTATGCTGCAAAGTTTGATAAGTGTAGGACGAACCGTATAGAAGTTAGGGCCATTTGAAACTTTATAAGTGTTTGATTTGGGACTCAAGGGTAGCATAGCTTTGAGCGATAGCTTAAACTGACAAGAGGCTCGAGTACTTCATTGTTACAAAATTTCAAGGTTTTATGACGCTCCAGCAAAAATTTATATGCATTTGTATGTTGCAAACTTTGATAGGTGTAGGACGTACCGTATAGAAGTTAGCGCCATTTGAAGTTTTATAAGTGTTTGATTTGGGACTCAAGGGTAGCATTGCTTTGAGCGATAGCTTAAATTGACAAGAGGCTCGAGTACTTTATTGTTACAAAATTTCAAGGTTTTATGACGCTCCAGTAAAAAGTTACATGCATTTGTATATTGCAAACTTTGATAGGTGTAGGATGTACCGTATAGAAGTTAGGGCCATTTGAAGTTTTATAAGTGTTTGATTTGTTACTCAAGGGTAGCATAGCTTTGAGCGATAGCTTAAATTGACAAGAGGCTCGAGTACTTTATTGTTACAAAATTTCAGGGTTTTATGACGCTCCAGTAAAAAGTTACAAGCATTTGTATGTTGCAAACTTTGATAGGTGTAGGACGTACCGTATAGAAGTTAGGGCCATTTGAAGTTGTATCAGTGTTTGATTTGGGACTCAAGGGTAGCATAGCTTTGAGCGATAGCTTAAATTGACAAACGGCTCGAGTACTTCATTGTTACAAAATTTCAAGGTTTTATAACGCTTCAGTAAAAAGTTAAAAGCATTTGTATGTTGCAAACTTTGATAGGTGTAGGACGTACCGTATAGAAGCTACGGCCATTTGAAGTTTTATCAGTGTTTGATTTGGGACTCAAGGGTAGCATAGCTTTGAGCGATAACTTAAATTGACAAGAGGCTCGAGTACTCTATTGTTACAAAATTTCAAGGTTTTATGACGCTCCAGTAAAAAGTTACAAGCATTTGTAAGTTGCAAACTATGATAGGTGTAGGACGTACCGTATAGAATTTAGGGCCATTTGAAGTTTTATCAATGTTTGATTTGGGACTCAAGGGTAGCATAGCTTTGAGCGATAGCTTAAATTGACAAGAGGCTCGAGTATTTTTTTGTTACAAAATTTCAAGGTTTTATGACGCTCCAGTAAAAAGTTACAAGAATTTGTATGTTGCAATCTTTGATAGGTGTAGGACGTATCGTATAGAAGTTAGGGCCAATTGTAGTTTTATCAGTTTTTGATTTGGGACTCAAGGGTAGCATAGATTTGAGCGATAGCTTAAATTGACAAGAGGCTCGAATACTTTATTGTTACAAAATTGCAAGGTTTTATGACGCTCCAGTAAAAAGTAACAAGCATTTGTATGTTGCAAACTTTGATAGGTGTAGGATGCACCGTATAGAAGTTAGGGCCATTTGAAGTTTTAGCAGTGTTTTATTTGGGACTCAAGGGTAGCAAAGCTTTTAGCGGTAGCTTAAATTGACAAGAGGCTCGAGTACTTTATTGTTACAAAATGTCAAGGTTTTATGACGCTCCAGTAAAAAGTTACAAGCATTTGTATGTTGCAAACTTTGGCAGGTGTAGGACGTACCGTATAGAAGTCACGGCCATTAGAAGTTTTATCAGTGTTTGATTTGGGACTCAAGGGTAGTATAGCTTTGAGCGGTACCTTAAATTGACAAGAGGCTCGAGTACTTTATTTTTACAAAATTTCAAGGTTTTATGACGCTCCAGTAAAAAGTTGCAAGCATTTGTATGTTGCAAACTTTGGTAGGTATAGGACGTACCGTATAGAAGTTAAGGACATTTGAAGTTTTATAAGTGTTTGATTTGGGACTCAAGGGTATCATAGCTTTGGGCGATAGCTTAAATTGACAAGAGGCTCGAGTATTTTTTTGTTACAAAATTGCAATGTTTTATGACGCTCCAGTAAAAAGTTGTAACCATTTGTATGTTGCAAACTTTGATAGGTGTAGGACGTACCGTATAGAAGGTAGGGCCATTTGAAGTTTTATCAGTGTTTGATTTGGGACTCAAGGGTAGCATAGCTTTGAGCGATAGCTTAAATTGACAAGAGGCTCGAGTACTTCATTGTTACAAAATTTCAAGGTTTTATGACACTCCAGTAAAAAGTTACAAGCATTTGTATGTTGCATACTTTGATAGGTGTAGGACATACCGTATAGAAGTTACGGCCATTTGAAGTTTTATCAGTGTTTGATTTGGGACTCAAGGGTAGCATAGCTTTGAGCGATAACTTAAATTGACAAGAGGCTCGAGTACTTTATTGTTTCAAAATTTCAAGGTTTTATGACGCTCCAGTAAAAAGTTACAAGCATTTATATGTTGCAATCTTTGATAGGTGTAGGACGTACCGTATAGAAGTTAGGGCCATTTGAAGTTTTATCAGTGTTTGATTTGGGACTCAAGGGTAGCATAACTTTGAGCGATAGCTTAAATTGACAAGAGGCTCGAGTACTTCATTGGTACAAAATTTAAAGGTTTTATGACGCTTCAGTAAAAAGTTACAAGCATTTGTATGTTGCATACTTTGATAGGTGTAGGACATACCGTATAGAAGTTACGGCCATTTGAAGTTTTATCTGTGTTTGATTTGGGACTCAAGGGTAGCATAGCTTTGAGCGATAACTGAAATTGACAAGGGTCTCGAGTACTTTATTGTTACCAAATTTCAAGGATTTATGACGCTCCAGTAAAAAGTTACATGCATGTGTATGTTGCAACCTTTGATAGGTGTAGGACGTACCGTATGGAAGTTTGGGCCATTTGAAGTTTTATCAGTGTTTGCTTTGGGATTCAAGGGTAGCATAGCTTTGAGTGAAGCTTAAATTGACAAGAGGCTCGAGTACTTTATTGTTACAAAATATCAAGGTTTTATGACGCTCCAGTAAAAAGTTACAAGCATTTGTATGTTGCAAACTTTGATAGGTGTAGGACTTACCGTATAGAAGTTAGGCCCATTTAAAGTTTTATCAGTGTTTGATCTGGGACTCAAGGGTAGCATAGCTTTGAGCGATAGCTTAAATTGACAAGAGGCTAGAGTACTTTATTGTTACAAAATTTCAAGGTTTTATGACAATCCAGTAAAAAGTTACAAGCATTTGTATGCTGCAAACTTTTAAAGGTGTAGGGCATACCGTATAGAAGTTAGGGCCATTTGAAGTTTTATCAGTGTTTGATCTGGGACTCAAGGGTAGCATAGCTTTGAGCGATAGCTTAAATTGACAAGAGGCTAGAGTACTTTATTGTTACAAAATTTCAAGGTTTTATGACGCTCCAGTAAAAAGTTATAAGCATTTGTTCGTTGCAGACTTTGATAGGTGTAGGATGTACCGTATAGAAGTTAGGGCCATTTGAAGTTTTATCAATGTTTGATTTGGGACTCAAGGGTAGCATAGCTTTGAGCGATAGCTTAAATTGACAAGAGGCTCGAGTACTTTATTTTTACAAAATTTCAAGGTTTTATGACGCTCCAGTAAAAAGTTATATGCATTTGTATGTTGCAGACTTTGATAGGTGTAGGATGTAACGTATAGAAGTTAGGGCAATGTGAAGTTTTATCAGTGTTTGATTTGGGACTCAAGGGTAGCATAGCTTTGAGCGATAGCTTAAATTGACAAGAGGCTCGAGTACTTTATTGTTACAAAATTTCAAGGTTTTATGACGCTCCAGTAAAAAGTTACAAGCATTTGTATGTTGCAAACTTTGATAGGTGTAGGACGTACCGTATAGAAGTTAGGGCCATTTGAAGTTTTATATGTGTTTGATTTGGGACTCAAGGGTAGCATAGCTTTGAGCGATAGCTTAAATTGACAAGAGGCTCGAGTATTTTTTTGTTACAAAATTTCAAGGTTTTATGACGCTCCAGTAAAAAGTTACAAACATTTGTATGTGGCAAACTTTGATAGGTGTAGGACGTACCGTATAGAAGTTAGGGCCATTTGAAGTTTTATCAGTGTTTGATTTGGGACTCAAGGGTAGCATAGCTCTGAGCGATAGCTTAAATTGACAAGAGGCTCGAGTACTTTACTGTTACAAAATTTCAAGGCTTTATGACGCTCCAGTAAAAAGTTTCAAGCATTTGTATGTTGCAAACTATGTTAGGTATAGGACGTACCGTATAGAAGTTAGGGCCATTTGAAGTTTTATCAGTGTTTGATTTGGGACTCAAGGGTAGCATAGCTTTGAGCGATAGCTTAAATTGACAAGAGGCTCGAGTACTTTATTGTTACAAAATTTCAAGGTTTTATGACGCTCAAGTAAAAAGTTACATGCATTTCTATATTGCAAACTTTGATAGGTGTAGGACGTACCGTATAGAAGTTAGGGCCATTTGAAGTTTTATCAGTGTTTGATTTGGGACTCAAGGGTAGCATAGCTTTGAGCGATAGCTTAAATTGACAAGAGGCTCGAGTACTTTATTGTTACAAAATTTCAAGCTTTTATGACGCTCAAGTAAAAAGTTACATGCATTTCTATATTGCAAACTTTGATAGGTGTAGGACGTACCGTATAGAAGTTAGGGCCATTTGAAGTTTTATCAGTGTTTGATCTGGGACTCAAGGGTAGCATAGCTTTGAGCGATAGCTTAAATTGACAAGAGGCTAGAGTACTTTATTGTTACAAAATTTCAAGGGTTTATGCCGCTCCAGTAAAAAGTTATAAGCATTTGTTCGTTGCAGACTTTGATAGGTGTAGGATGTACCGTATAGAAGTTAGGGCCATTTGAAGTTTTATCAATGTTTGATTTGGGACTCAAGGGTAGCATAGCTTTGAGCGATAGCTTAAATTGACAAGAGGCTCGAGTACTTTATTGTTACAAAATTTCAAGGTTTTATGACGCTCCAGTAAAAAGTTATATGCATTTGTATGTTGCAGACTTTGATAGGTGTAGGATGTAACGTATAGAAGTTAGGGCCATTTGAAGCTTTATCAGTGTTTGATTTGGGACTCAAGGGTAGCATAGCTTTGAGCGATAGCTTAAATTGACAAGCGGCTCGATTACTTTATTGTTACAAAAGTTCAAGGTTTTATGACGCTCCAGTAAAAAGTTACAAACATTTGTATGTTGCAAACTTTGATAGGTATAGGACGTACCGTATAGAAGTTAGGGCCATTTGAAGTTTTATATGTGTTTGATTTGGGACTCAAGGGTAGCATAGCTTTGAGCGATAGCTTAAATTGACAAGAGGCTCGAGTATTTTTTTGTTACAAAATTTCAAGGTTTTATGACGCTCCAGTAAAAAGTTACAAACATTTGTATGTTGCAACCTTTGATAGGTGTAGGACGTACCGTATAGAAGTTAGGGCCATTTGAAGTTTTATCAGTGTTTGATTTGGGACTCAAGGGTAGCATAGCTTTGAGCGATAGCTTAAATTGACAAGAGGCTCGAGTACTTTATTGTTACAAAATTTCAAGGTTTTATGACGCTCCAGTAAAAAGTTACAAGCATTTGTATGTTGCAATCTTTGATAGGTGTAGGACGTATCGTATAGAAGTTAGGGCCATTTGAAGTTTTATTAGTGTTCAATTTGGGACTCAAGGGTAGCATAGCTTTGAGCGATAGCTTAAGCTGACAAGAGGCTCGAGTACTTTATTGTTACAAAATTTCAAGGTTTTATGACGCTCAAGGAAAAAGTTACATGCATTTCTGTATTGCAAACTTTGATAGGTGTAGGACGTACCGTATAGAAGTTAGGGCCATTTGAAGTTTTATCCGTGTTTGATTTGGGACTCAAGGGTAGCATAGTTTTGAGCGATAGCTTAAATTGACAAAAGGCTCGAGTACTTCATTGTTACAAAATTTCAAGGTTTTATGACGCTTCAGTAAAAAGTTACAAGCATTTGTATGTTGCATACTTTGATAGGTGTAGGACATACCGTATAGAAGTTACGGCCATTTGAAGTTTTATCTGTGTTTGATTTGGGACTCAAGGGTAGCATAGCTTTGAGCGATAACTTAAATTGACAAGGGGCTCGAGTACTTTATTGTTACAAAATTTCAAGGTTTTATGACGCTCCAGTAAAAAGTTACAAGCATTTGTATGTTGCAATCTTTGATAGGTTAAGGACCTACCGTATAAAAGGTAAGGCCATTTGAAATTTTATCAGTGTTTGATTTGGGACTCAAGGGTAGCATAGCTTTGGGCGATAACTTAAATTGACAAGAGGCTCGAGTACTTTATTGTTACAAAATTTCAAGGTTTTATGACGCTCCAGTAAAAAGTTACAAGCATTTGTATGTTGCAAACTTTGATAGGTGTCGGACGTACCGTATAGAAGTTAGAGCCATTTGAAGTTTTATCAGTGTTTGATTTGGGACTCAAGGGTAGCATAGCTTTGAGCGATAGCTTAAATTGACAAGAGGCTCGAGTACTTCATTGTTACAAAAGTTCAAGGTTTTATGACGCTTCAGTAAAATGTTAAAAGCATTTGTATGTTGTAAACTTTGATAAGTGTAGGACGTACCGTATAGAAGCTACGGCCATTTGAAGTTTAATCAGTGTTTGATTTGGGACTCAAGGGTAGCATAGCTTTGAGCGATAACTTAAATTGACAAGAGGCTCGAGTACTTTATTGTTACAAAATTTCAAGGTTTTATGACGCTCCAGTAAAAAGTTACAAGCATTTGTAAGTTGCAAACTTTGATAGGTGTAGGACGTACCGTATAGAATTTAGGGCCATTTGAAGTTTTTTTGTCAATGTTTGATTTGGGACTCAAGGGTAGCATAGCTTTGAGCGATAGCTTAAATTGACAAGAGTCTCGAATACTTTATTTATACAAAATTTCAAGGTTTTATGACGCTCCAGTAAAAAGTTACGAAGTTATGTTGCAAACTTTGATAGGTGTAGGACGTACCGTATAGAAGTTAGGGCCTTTTGAAGTTTTATCAGTGTTTGATTTGGGACACAAGGGTAGCATAGCTCTGAGCGATAGCTTAAATTGACAAGAGGCTCGAGTACTTTACTGTTACAAAATTTCAAGGCTTTATGACGCTCCAATAAAAAGTTTCAAGCATTTGTATGTTGCAAACTTTGGCAGGTGTAGGACGTACCGTATAGAAGTCACGGCCATTAGAAGTTTTATCAGTGTTTGATTTGGGACTCAAGGGTAGTATAGCTTTGAGCGGTACCTTAAATTGACAAGAGGCTCGAGTACTTTATTTTTACAAAATTTCAAGGTTTTATGACGCTCCAGTAAAAAGTTGCAAGCATTTGTATGTTGCAAACTTTGGTAGGTATAGGACGTACCGTATAGAAGTTAAGGACATTTGAAGTTTTATAAGTGTTTGATTTGGGACTCAAGGGTAGCATAGCTTTGAGCGATAGCTTAAATTGACAAGAGGCTCGAGTATTTTTTTGTTACAAAATTGCAATGTTTTATGACGCTCCAGTAAAAATTTGCAACCATTTGTATGTTGCAAACTTTGATAGGTGTAGGACGTACCGTATAGAAGTTAGGGCCATTTGAAGTTTTATCAGTGTTTGATTTGGGACTCAACGGTAGCATAGCTTTGAGCGATAGCTTAAATTGACAAGAGGCTCGAGTACTTTATTGTTACAAAATTTCAAGGTTTTATGACGCTCCAGTAAAAAGGTACAAGCATTTGTATGTTGCAAACTTTGATAAGTGTAGGACGAACCGTATAGAAGTTAGGGCCATTTGAAGTTTTATCAGTGTTTGATTTGGGACTCAAGGGTAGCATAGCTTTGAGCGATAACGTAAATTGACAAGAGGCTCGAGTACTTTATTGTTACAAAATTTCAAGGTTTTATGACGCTCCAGTAAAAAGTTACAAGCATTTGTATGTTGCAATCTTTGATAGGTGTAGGACGTACCGTATAGAAGGTAGGGCCATTTGAAGTTTTATCAGTGTTTGATTTGGGACTCAAGGGTAGCATAGCTTTGAGCGATAGCTTAAATTGACAAGAGGCTCGAGTACTTCATTGTTACAAAATTTCAAGGTTTTATGACACTCCAGTAAAAAGTTACAAGCATTTGTATGTTGCATACTTTGATAGGTGTAGGACATACCGTATAGAAGTTACGGCCATTTGAAGTTTTATCAGTGTTTGATTTGGGACTCAAGGGTAGCATAGCTTTGAGCGATAACTTAAATTGACAAGAGGCTCGAGTACTTTATTGTTTCAAAATTTCAAGGTTTTATGACGCTCCAGTAAAAAGTTACAAGCTTTTATATGTTGCAATCTTTGATAGGTGTAGGACGTACCGTATAGAAGTTAGGGCCATTTGAAGTTTTATCAGTGTTTGATTTGGGACTCAAGGGTAGCATAACTTTGAGCGATAGCTTAAATTGACAAGAGGCTCGAGTATTTCATTGGTACAAAATTTAAAGGTTTTATGACGCTTCAGTAAAAAGTTACAAGCATTTGTATGTTGCATACTTTGATAGGTGTAGGACATACCGTATAGAAGTTACGGCCATTTGAAGTTTTATCTGTGTTTGATTTGGGACTCAAGGGTAGCATAGCTTTGAGCGATAACTTAAATTGACAAGGGTCTCGAGTACTTTATTGTTACCAAATTTCAAGGATTTATGACGCTCCAGTAAAAAGTTACATGCATGTGTATGTTGCAACCTTTGATAGGTGTAGGACGTACCGTATGGAAGTTTGGGCCATTTGAAGTTTTATCAGTGTTTGCTTTGGGATTCAAGGGTAGCATAGCTTTGAGTGAAGCTTAAATTGACAAGAGGCTCGAGTACTTTATTGTTACAAAATTTCAAGGTTTTATGACGCTCCAGTAAAAAGTTACAAGCATTTGTATGTTGCAAACTTTGATAGGTGTAGGACTTACCGTATAGAAGTTAGGCCCATTTAAAGTTTTATCAGTGTTTGATCTGGGACTCAAGGGTAGCATAGCTTTGAGCGATAGCTTAAATTGACAAGAGGCTAGAGTACTTTATTGTTACAAAATTTCAAGGTTTTATGACAATCCAGTAAAAAGTTACAAGCATTTGTATGCTGCAAACTTTTAAAGGTGTAGGGCATACCGTATAGAAGTTAGGGCCATTTGAAGTTTTATCAGTGTTTGATCTGGGACTCAAGGGTAGCATAGCTTTGAGCGATAGCTTAAATTGACAAGAGGCTCGAGTACTTTATTTTTACAAAATTTCAAGGTTTTATGACGCTCCAGTAAAAAGTTATATGCATTTGTATGTTGCAGACTTTGATAGGTGTAGGATGTAACGTATAGAAGTTAGGGCAATTTGAAGTTTTATCAGTGTTTGATTTGGGACTCAAGGGTAGCATAGCTTTGAGCGATAGCTTAAATTGACAAGAGGCTCGAGTACTTTATTGTTACAAAATTTCAAGGTTTTATGACGCTCCAGTAAAAAGTTACAAGCATTTGTATGTTGCAAACTTTGATAGGTGTAGGACGTACCGTATAGAAGTTAGGGCCATTTGAAGTTTTATATGTGTTTGATTTGGGACTCAAGGGTAGCATAGCTTTGAGCGATAGCTTAAATTGACAAGAGGCTCGAGTATTTTTTTGTTACAAAATTTCAAGGTTTTATGACGCTCCAGTAAAAAGTTACAAACATTTGTATGTGGCAAACTTTGATAGGTGTAGGACGTACCGTATAGAAGTTAGGGCCATTTGAAGTTTTATCAGTGTTTGATTTGGGACTCAAGGGTAGCATAGCTCTGAGCGATAGCTTAAATTGACAAGAGGCTCGAGTACTTTACTGTTACAAAATTTCAAGGCTTTATGACGCTCCAGTAAAAGGTTTCAAGCATTTGTATGTTGCAAACTATGTTAGGTGTAGGACGTACCGTATAGAAGTTAGGGCCATTTGAAGTTTTATCAGTGTTTGATTTGGGACTCAAGGGTAGCATAGCTTTGAGCGATAGCTTAAATTGACAAGAGGCTCGAGTACTTTATTGTTACAAAATTTCAAGGTTTTATGACGCTCAAGTAAAAAGTTACATGCATTTCTATATTGCAAACTTTGATAGGTGTAGGACGTACCGTATGGAAGTTTGGGCCATTTGAAGTTTTATCAGTGTTTGCTTTGGGATTCAAGGGTAGCATAGCTTTGAGTGAAGCTTAAATTGACAAGAGGCTCGAGTACTTTATTGTTACAAAATTTCAAGGTTTTATGACGCTCCAGTAAAAAGTTACAAGCATTTGTATGTTGCAAACTTTGATAGGTGTAGGACT
Organism: Clusia tigrina; assembly: GCA_920105625.2. Lineage (NCBI taxonomy): Eukaryota > Metazoa > Arthropoda > Insecta > Diptera > Clusiidae > Clusia > Clusia tigrina. The sequence continues at coordinate 106,241,893 of OV050033.1, read as the reverse complement.
TACCGTATAGAAGTTAGGCCCATTTAAAGTTTTATCAGTGTTTGATCTGGGACTCAAGGGTAGCATAGCTTTGAGCGATAGCTTAAATTGACAAGAGGCTAGAGTACTTTATTGTTACAAAATTTCAAGGTTTTATGACAATCCAGTAAAAAGTTACAAGCATTTGTATGCTGCAAACTTTTAAAGGTGTAGGGCATACCGTATAGAAGTTAGGGCCATTTGAAGTTTTATCAGTGTTTGATCTGGGACTCAAGGGTAGCATAGCTTTGAGCGATAGCTTAAATTGACAAGAGGCTCGAGTACTTTATTTTTACAAAATTTCAAGGTTTTATGACGCTCCAGTAAAAAGTTATATGCATTTGTATGTTGCAGACTTTGATAGGTGTAGGATGTAACGTATAGAAGTTAGGGCAATTTGAAGTTTTATCAGTGTTTGATTTGGGACTCAAGGGTAGCATAGCTTTGAGCGATAGCTTAAATTGACAAGAGGCTCGAGTACTTTATTGTTACAAAATTTCAAGGTTTTATGACGCTCCAGTAAAAAGTTACAAGCATTTGTATGTTGCAAACTTTGATAGGTGTAGGACGTACCGTATAGAAGTTAGGGCCATTTGAAGTTTTATATGTGTTTGATTTGGGACTCAAGGGTAGCATAGCTTTGAGAGATAGCTTAAATTGACAAGAGGCTCGAGTATTTTTTTGTTACAAAATTTCAAGGTTTTATGACGCTCCAGTAAAAAGTTACAAACATTTGTATGTGGCAAACTTTGATAGGTGTAGGACGTACCGTATAGAAGTTAGGGCCATTTGAAGTTTTATCAGTGTTTGATTTGGGACTCAAGGGTAGCATAGCTCTGAGCGATAGCTTAAATTGACAAGAGGCTCGAGTACTTCATTGTTACAAAATTTCAAGGTTTTATGACACTCCAGTAAAAAGTTACAAGCATTTGTATGTTGCATACTTTGATAGGTGTAGGACATACCGTATAGAAGTTACGGCCATTTGAAGTTTTATCAGTGTTTGATTTGGGACTCAAGGGTAGCATAGCTTTGAGCGATAACTTAAATTGACAAGAGGCTCGAGTACTTTATTGTTTCAAAATTTCAAGGTTTTATGACGCTCCAGTAAAAAGTTACAAGCATTTATATGTTGCAATCTTTGATAGGTGTAGGACGTACCGTATAGAAGTTAGGGCCATTTGAAGTTTTATCAGTGTTTGATTTGGGACTCAAGGGTAGCATAACTTTGAGCGATAGCTTAAATTGACAAGAGGCTCGAGTACTTCATTGGTACAAAATTTAAAGGTTTTATGACGCTTCAGTAAAAAGTTACAAGCATTTGTATGTTGCATACTTTGATAGGTGTAGGACATACCGTATAGAAGTTACGGCCATTTGAAGTTTTATCTGTGTTTGATTTGGGACTCAAGGGTAGCATAGCTTTGAGCGATAACTTAAATTGACAAGGGTCTCGAGTACTTTATTGTTACCAAATTTCAAGGATTTATGACGCTCCAGTAAAAAGTTACATGCATGTGTATGTTGCAACCTTTGATAGGTGTAGGACGTACCGTATGGAAGTTTGGGCCATTTGAAGTTTTATCAGTGTTTGCTTTGGGATTCAAGGGTAGCATAGCTTTGAGTGAAGCTTAAATTGACAAGAGGCTCGAGTACTTTATTGTTACAAAATTTCAAGGTTTTATGACGCTCCAGTAAAAAGTTACAAGCATTTGTATGTTGCAAACTTTGATAGGTGTAGGACTTACCGTATAGAAGTTAGGCCCATTTAAAGTTTTATCAGTGTTTGATCTGGGACTCAAGGGTAGCATAGCTTTGAGCGATAGCTTAAATTGACAAGAGGCTAGAGTACTTTATTGTTACAAAATTTCAAGGTTTTATGACAATCCAGTAAAAAGTTACAAGCATTTGTATGCTGCAAACTTTTAAAGGTGTAGGGCATACCGTATAGAAGTTAGGGCCATTTGAAGTTTTATCAGTGTTTGATCTGGGACTCAAGGGTAGCATAGCTTTGAGCGATAGCTTAAATTGACAAGAGGCTAGAGTACTTTATTGTTACAAAATTTCAAGGTTTTATGACGCTCCAGTAAAAAGTTATAAGCATTTGTTCGTTGCAGACTTTGATAGGTGTAGGATGTACCGTATAGAAGTTAGGGCCATTTGAAGTTTTATCAATGTTTGATTTGGGACTCAAGGGTAGCATAGCTTTGAGCGATAGCTTAAATTGACAAGAGGCTCGAGTACTTTATTTTTACAAAATTTCAAGGTTTTATGACGCTCCAGTAAAAAGTTATATGCATTTGTATGTTGCAGACTTTGATAGGTGTAGGATGTAACGTATAGAAGTTAGGGCAATTTGAAGTTTTATCAGTGTTTGATTTGGGACTCAAGGGTAGCATAGCTTTGAGCGATAGCTTAAATTGACAAGAGGCTCGAGTACTTTATTGTTACAAAATTTCAAGGTTTTATGACGCTCCAGTAAAAAGTTACAAGCATTTGTATGTTGCAAACTTTGATAGGTGTAGGACGTACCGTATAGAAGTTAGGGCCATTTGAAGTTTTATATGTGTTTGATTTGGGACTCAAGGGTAGCATAGCTTTGAGCGATAGCTTAAATTGACAAGAGGCTCGAGTATTTTTTTGTTACAAAATTTCAAGGTTTTATGACGCTCCAGTAAAAAGTTACAAACATTTGTATGTGGCAAACTTTGATAGGTGTAGGACGTACCGTATAGAAGTTAGGGCCATTTGAAGTTTTATCAGTGTTTGATTTGGGACTCAAGGGTAGCATAGCTCTGAGCGATAGCTTAAATTGACAAGAGGCTCGAGTACTTTACTGTTACAAAATTTCAAGGCTTTATGACGCTCCAGTAAAAAGTTTCAAGCATTTGTATGTTGCAAACTATGTTAGGTGTAGGACGTACCGTATAGAAGTTAGGGCCATTTGAAGTTTTATCAGTGTTTGATTTGGGACTCAAGGGTAGCATAGCTTTGAGCGATAGCTTAAATTGACAAGAGGCTCGAGTACTTTATTGTTACAAAATTTCAAGGTTTTATGACGCTCAAGTAAAAAGTTACATGCATTTCTATATTGCAAACTTTGATAGGTGTAGGACGTACCGTATAGAAGTTAGGGCCATTTGAAGTTTTATCAGTGTTTGATCTGGGACTCAAGGGTAGCATAGCTTTGAGCGATAGCTTAAATTGACAAGAGGCTAGAGTACTTTATTGTTACAAAATTTCAAGGGTTTATGCCGCTCCAGTAAAAAGTTATAAGCATTTGTTCGTTGCAGACTTTGATAGGTGTAGGATGTACCGTATAGAAGTTAGGGCCATTTGAAGTTTTATCAATGTTTGATTTGGGACTCAAGGGTAGCATAGCTTTGAGCGATAGCTTAAATTGACAAGAGGCTCGAGTACTTTATTGTTACAAAATTTCAAGGTTTTATGACGCTCCAGTAAAAAGTTATATGCATTTGTATGTTGCAGACTTTGATAGGTGTAGGATGTAACGTATAGAAGTTAGGGCCATTTGAAGTTTTATCAGTGTTTGATTTGGGACTCAAGGGTAGCATAGCTTTGAGCGATAGCTTAAATTGACAAGCGGCTCGATTACTTTATTGTTACAAAAGTTCAAGGTTTTATGACGCTCCAGTAAAAAGTTACAAACATTTGTATGTTGCAAACTTTGATAGGTGTAGGACGTACCGTATAGAAGTTAGGGCCATTTGAAGTTTTATATGTGTTTGATTTGGGACTCAAGGGTATCATAGCTTTGAGCGATAGCTTAAATTGACAAGAGGCTCGAGTATTTTTTTGTTACAAAATTTCAAGGTTTTATGACGCTCCAGTAAAAAGTTACAAACATTTGTATGTTGCAACCTTTGATAGGTGTAGGACGTACCGTATAGAAGTTAGGGCCATTTGAAGTTTTATCAGTGTTTGATTTGGGACTCAAGGGTAGCATAGCTTTGAGCGATAGCTTAAATTGACAAGAGGCTCGAGTACTTTATTGTTACAAAATTTCAAGGTTTTATGACGCTCCAGTAAAAAGTTACAAGCATTTGTATGTTGCAATCTTTGATAGGTGTAGGACGTATCGTATAGAAGTTAGGGCCATTTGAAGTTTTATTAGTGTTCAATTTGGGACTCAAGGGTAGCATAGCTTTGAGCGATAGCTTAAGCTGACAAGAGGCTCGAGTACTTTATTGTTACAAAATTTCAAGGTTTTATGACGCTCAAGGAAAAAGTTACATGCATTTCTGTATTGCAAACTTTGATAGGTGTAGGACGTACCGTATAGAAGTTAGGGCCATTTGAAGTTTTATCCGTGTTTGATTTGGGACTCAAGGGTAGCATAGTTTTGAGCGATAGCTTAAATTGACAAAAGGCTCGAGTACTTCATTGTTACAAAATTTCAAGGTTTTATGACGCTTCAGTAAAAAGTTACAAGCATTTGTATGTTGCATACTTTGATAGGTGTAGGACATACCGTATAGAAGTTACGGCCATTTGAAGTTTTATCTGTGTTTGATTTGGGACTCAAGGGTAGCATAGCTTTGAGCGATAACTTAAATTGACAAGGGGCTCGAGTACTTTATTGTTACAAAATTTCAAGGTTTTATGACGCTCCAGTAAAAAGTTACAAGCATTTGTATGTTGCAATCTTTGATAGGTTAAGGACGTACCGTATAGAAGGTAAGGCCATTTGAAATTTTATCAGTGTTTGATTTGGGACTGAAGGGTAGCATAGCTTTGAGCGATAACTTAAATTGACAAGAGGCTCGAGTACTTTATTGTTACAAAATTTCAAGGTTTTATGACGCTCCAGTAAAAAGTTACAAGCATTTGTATGTTGCAAACTTTGATAGGTGTCGGACGTACCGTATAGAAGTTAGAGCCATTTGAAGTTTTATCAGTGTTTGATTTGGGACTCAAGGGTAGCATAGGTTTGAGCGATAGCTTAAATTGACAAGAGGCTCGAGTACTTCATTGTTACAAAAGTTCAAGGTTTTATGACGCTTCAGTAAAATGTTAAAAGCATTTGTATGTTGTAAACTTTGATAAGTGTAGGACGTACCGTATAGAAGCTACGGCCATTTGAAGTTTAATCAGTGTTTGATTTGGGACTCAAGGGTAGCATAGCTTTGAGCGATAACTTAAATTGACAAGAGGCTCGAGTACTTTATTGTTACAAAATTTCAAGGTTTTATGACGCTCCAGTAAAAAGTTACAAGCATTTGTAAGTTGCAAACTTTGATAGGTGTAGGACGTACCGTATAGAATTTAGGGCCATTTGAAGTTTTATCAATGTTTGATTTGGGACTCATGGGTAGCATAGCTTTGAGCGATAGCTTAAATTGACAAGAGTCTCGAATACTTTATTTATACAAAATTTCAAGGTTTTATGACGCTCCAGTAAAAAGTTACGAAGTTATGTTGCAAACTTTGATAGGTGTAGGACGTACCGTATAGAAGTTAGGGCCTTTTGAAGTTTTATCAGTGTTTGATTTGGGACACAAGGGTAGCATAGCTCTGAGCGATAGCTTAAATTGACAAGAGGCTCGAGTACTTTACTGTTACAAAATTTCAAGGCTTTATGACGCTCCAGTAAAAAGTTTCAAGCATTTGTATGTTGCAAACTTTGTTAGGTGTAGGACGTACCGTATAGAAGTTAGGGCCATTTGAAGTTTTATCAGTGTTTGATTTGGGACTCAAGGGTAGCATAGCTTTGAGCGATAACTTAAATTGACAAGAGGCTCGAGTACTTTATTGTTACAAAATTTCAAGGTTTTATGACGCTCCAATAAAAAGTTACAAGCATTTGTAAGTTGCAAACTTTGATAGGTGTAGGACGTACCGTATATAATTTAGGGCCATTTGAAGTTTTATCAAAGTTTGATTTGGGACTCAAGGGTAGCATAGCTTTGAGCGATAGCTTAAATTGACAAGAGGCTCGAGTACTTTATTTATACAAAATTTCAAGGTTTTATGAAGCTCCAGTAAAAAGTAACAAGCATTTGTATGTTGCAAACTTTGATAGGTGTAGGACGCACCGTATAGAAGTTAGGGCCATTTGAAGTTTTATCAATGTTTGATTTGGGACTCAAGGGTAGCATAGCTTTGAGCGATAACTTAAATTGACAAGAGGCTCGAGTACTTTATTGTTACAAAATTTCAAGGTTTTATAACGCTCCAGTAAAAAGTTACAAGCATTTGTATGTTGCAAACTTTGATAGGTGTCGGACGTACCGTATAGAAGTTAGGGCCATTTGAAGTTTTATCAGTGTTTGATTTGGGACTCAAGAGTAGTATAGCTTTGAGCGATAGCTTAAATTGACAAGAGGCCATTTGAAGTTTTATCAATGTTTGATTTGGGACTCAAGGGTAGCATAGCTTTGAGCGATAGCTTAAATTGACAAGAGGCTCGAGTACTTTATTGTTACAAAATTTCAAGGTTTTATGACGCTCCAGTAAAAAGTTACGAAGTTATGTTGCAAACTTTGATAGGTGTAGGACGTACCGTATAGAAGTTAGGGCCTTTTGAAGTTTTATCAGTGTTTGATTTGGGACTCAAGGGTAGCATAGCTCTGAGCGATAGCTTAAATTGACAAGAGGCTCGAGTACTTTACTGTTACAAAATTTCAAGGCTTTATGACGCTCCAGTAAAAAGTTTCAAGCATTTGTATGTTGCAAACTTTGTTAGGTGTTGGACGTACCGTATAGAAGTTAGGGCCATTTGAAGTTTTATCAGTGTTTGATTTGGGACTCAAGGGTAGCATAGCTTTGAGCGATAGCTTTGAGCGATAGCTTAAATTGACAAGAGGCTCGAGTACTTTATTGTTACAAAATTTCAAGGTTTTATGACGCTCCAGTAAAAAGTTACAAGCATTTGTATGTTGCAATCTTTGATAGGTGTAGGACGTATCGTATAGAAGCTACGGCCATTTGAAGTTTTATCAGTGTTTGATTTGGGACTCAAGGGTAGCATAGCTTTGAGCGATAGCTTAAATTGGCAAGAGGCTCGAGTACTTTATTGTTACAAAATTTCAAGGTTTTATGACGCTCCAGTAAAAAGTTACAAGCATTTGTAAGTTGCAAACTTTGATAGGTGTAGGACGTATCGTATAGAATTTAGGGCCATTTGAAGTTTTATCAATGTTTAATTTGGGACTCAAGGGTAGCACAGCTTTTAGCGATAGCTTAAATTGACAAGAGGCTCGAATACTTTATTTATACAAAATTTCAAGGTTTTATGACGCTCCAGTAAAAAGTTACAAGCATTTGTAAGTTGCAAACTTTGATAGGTGTAGGACGTACCGTATAGAATTTAAGGCCATTTGAAATTCTATCAATGTTTGATTTGGGACTCAAGGGTAGCATAGCTTTGAGCGATAGCTTAAATTGACAAGAGGCTCGAGTACTTTATTGTTACAAAATTTCAAGGCTATATGACGCTCCAGTAAAGAGTTACAAGCAATTGTATGTTGCAAACTTTGATAGGTGTAAGACGTACCGTATAGAAGTTAGGGCCATTTGAAGTTTTATAAGTGTTTGATTTGGGACTCAAGGGTAGCATAGCTTTGAGCGATAGCTTAAATTGACAAGAGGCTCGAGTATTTTTTTGTTACAAAATTTCAAGGTTTTATGACGCTCCAGTAAAAAGTTACAAACATTTGTATGTTGCAAACTTTGATAGGTGTAGGACGTACCGTATAGAAGTTAGGGCCATTTGAAGTTTTATCAGTGTTTTATTTGGGACTCAAGGGTAGCATAGCTCTGAGCGATAGCTTAAATTGACAAGAGGCTCGAGTACTTTACTGTTACAAAATATCAAGGCTTTATGACGCTCCAGTAAAAAGTTTCAAGCATTTGTATGTTGCTAACTTTGTTAGGTGTAGGACGTACCGTATAGAAGTTAGGACCATTTGAAGTTTTATCAGTGTTTGATTTGGGACTCAAGGGTAGCATAGCTTTGAGCGATAGCTTAAATTGACAAGAGGCTCGAGTACTTTATTGTTACAAAATTTCAAGGTTTTATGACGCTCCAGTAAAAAGTTACAAGCATTTGTATGTTGCAATCTTTGATAGGTGTAGGACGTATCGTTAGGGCCATTTGAAGTTTTATTAGTGTTCAACTTGGGACTCAAGGGTAGCATAGCTTTGAGCGATAGCTTAAATTGACAAGAGGCTCGAGTACTTTATTGTTACAAAATTTCAAGGTTTTATGACGCTCAAGTAAAAAGTTACATGCATTTCTATATTGCAAACTTTGATAGGTGTAGGACGTACCGTATAGAAGTTAGGGCCATTTGAAGTTTTGTCCGTGTTTGATTTGGGACTCAAGGGTAGCATAGCTTTGAGCGATAGCTTAAATTGACAAAAGGCTCGAGTACTTCATTGTTAAAAATTTCAAGGTTTTATGACGCTTCAGTAAAAAGTTACAAGCATTTGTATGTTGCATACTTTGATAGGTGTAGGACATACCGTATAGAAGTTACGGCCATTTGAAGTTTTATCTGTGTTTGATTTGGGACTCAAGTGTAGCATAGCTTTGAGCGATAACTTAAATTGACAAGGGGCTCGAGTACTTTATTGTTACAAAATTTCAAGGTTTTATGACGCTCCAGTAAAAAGTTACAAGCATTTGTATGTTGCAATCTTTGATAGGTGTAGGACGTACCGTATATAAGGTAGGGACATTTGAAGTTTTATCAGTGTTTGATTTGGGACTCAAGGGTAGCATAGCTTTGAGCGATAACTTAAATTGACAAGAGGCTCGAGTACTTTATTGTTACAAAATTTCAAGGTTTTATGACGCTCCAGTAAAAAGTTACAAGCATTTGTATGTTGCAATCTTTTATAGGTGTAGGACGTACTGTATAGAAGTTAGGGCCATTTGAAGTTTTATCAGTGTTTGATTTGGTACTCAAGGGTAGCATAGCTTTGAGCGATAGCTTAAATTGACAAGAGGCTCGAGTACTTTATTGTTACAAAATTTCAAGGTTTTATGACGCTCCAGTAAAAAGTTACAAGCATTTGTATGTTGCAAACTTTGTTAGGTGTAGGACGTACCGTATAGAATTTAGGGCCATTTGAAGTTTTATCAATGTTTGATTTGGGACTCAAGGGTAGCATAGCTTTGAGCGATAGCTTAAATTGACAAGAGTCTCGAATACTTTATTTATACAAAATTTCAAGGTTTTATGACGCTCCAGTAAAAAGTTACAAGCATTTGTATGTTGCAATCTTTGATAGGTGTAGGACGTACCGTATATAAGGTAGGGCCATTTGAAGTTTTATCAGTGTTTGATTTGGGACTCAAGGGTAGCATAGCTTTGAGCGATAACTTAAATTGACAAGAGGCTCGAGTACTTTATTGTTACAAAATTTCAAGGTTTTATGACGCTCCAGTAAAAAGTTACAAGCATTTGTATGTTGCAATCTTTTATAGGTGTAGGACGTACCGTATAGAAGTTAGGGCCTTTTGAAGTTTTATCAGTGTTTGATTTGGGACTCAAGGGTAGCATAGCTCTGAGCGATAGCTTAAATTGACAAGAGGCTCGAGTACTTTACTGTTACAAAATTTCAAGGCTTTATGACGCTCCAGTAAAAAGTTTCAAGCATTTGTATGTTGCAAACTTTGTTAGGTGTAGGACGTACCGTATAGAAGTTAGGGCCATTTGAAGTTTTATCAGTGTTTGATTTGGGACTCAAGGGTAGCATAGCTTTGAGCGATAACTTAAATTGACAAGAGGCTCGAGTACTTTATTGTTACAAAATTTCAAGGTTTTATGACGCTCCAATAAAAAGTTACAAGCATTTGTAAGTTGCAAACTTTGATAGGTGTAGGACGTACCGAATATAATTTAGGGCCATTTGAAGTTTTATCAATGTTTGATTTGGGACTCAAGGGTAGCATAGCTTTGAGCGATAGCTTAAATTGACAAGAGGCTCGAGTACTTTATTTATACAAAATTTCAAGGTTTTATGAAGCTCCAGTAAAAAGTAACAAGCATTTGTATGTTGGAAACTTTGATAGGTGTAGGACGCAACGTATAGAAGGTAGGGCCATTTGAAGTTTTATCAATGTTTGATTTGGGACTCAAGGGTAGCATAGCTTTGAGCGATAACTTAAATTGACAAGAGGCTCGAGTACTTTATTGTTACAAAATTTCAAGGTTTTATAACGCTCCAGTAAAAAGTTACAAGCATTTGTATGTTGCAAACTTTGATAGGTGTCGGACGTACCGTATAGAAGTTAGGGCCATTTGAAGTTTTATCAGTGTTTGATTTGGGACTCAAGAGTAGTATAGCTTTGAGCGATAGCTTAAATTGACAAGAGGCCATTTGAAGTTTTATCAATGTTTGATTTGGGACTCAAGGGTAGCATAGCTTTGAGCGATAGCTTAAATTGACAAGAGGCTCGAGTACTTTATTGTTACAAAATTTCAAGGTTTTATGACGCTCCAGTAAAAAGTTACGAAGTTATGTTGCAAACTTTGATAGGTGTAGGACGTACCGTATAGAAGTTAGGGCCTTTTGAAGTTTTATCAGTGTTTGATTTGGGACTCAAGGGTAGCATAGCTCTGAGCGATAGCTTAAATTGACAAGAGGCTCGAGTACTTTACTGTTACAAAATTTCAAGGCTTTATGACGCTCCAGTAAAAAGTTTCAAGCATTTGTATGTTGCAAACTTTGTTAGGTGTTGGACGTACCGTATAGAAGTTAGGACCATTTGAAGTTTTATCAGTGTGTGATTTGGGACTCAAGGGTAGCATAGCTTTGAGCGATAGCTTTGAGCGATAGCTTAAATTGACAAGAGTCTCGAATACTTTATTTATACAAAATTTCAAGGTTTTATGACGCTCCAGTAAAAAGTTACAAGCATTTGTATGTTGCAATCTTTGATAGGTGTAGGACGTACCGTATATAAGGTAGGGCCATTTGAAGTTTTATCAGTGTTTGATTTGGGACTCAAGGGTAGCATAGCTTTGAGCGATAACTTAAATTGACAAGAGGCTCGAGTACTTTATTGTTACAAAATTTCAAGGTTTTATGACGCTCCAGTAAAAAGTTACAAGCATTTGTATGTTGCAATCTTTGATAGGTGTAGGACGTACCGTATATAAGGTAGGGCCATTTGAAGTTTTATCAGTGTTTGATTTGGGACTCAAGGGTAGCATAGCTTTGAGCGATAACTTAAATTGACAAGAGGCTCGAGTACTTTATTGTTACAAAATTTCAAGGTTTTATGACGCTCCAGTAAAAAGTTTCAAGCATTTGTATGTTGCAAACTTTGTTAGGTGTAGGACGTACCGTATAGAAGTTAGGGCCATTTGAAGTTTTATCAGTGTTTGATTTGGGACTCAAGGGTAGCATAGCTTTGAGCGATAACTTAAATTGACAAGAGGCTCGAGTACTTTATTGTTACAAAATTTCAAGGTTTTATGACGCTCCAATAAAAAGTTACAAGCATTTGTAAGTTGCAAATTTTGATAGGTGTAGGACGTACCGAATATAATTTAGGGCCATTTGAAGTTTTATCAATGTTTGATTTGGGACTCAAGGGTAGCATAGCTTTGAGCGATAGCTTAAATTGACAAGAGGCTCGAGTACTTTATTTATACAAAATTTCAAGGTTTTATGAAGCTCCAGTAAAAAGTAACAAGCATTTGTATGTTGGAAACTTTGATAGGTGTAGGACGCACCGTATAGAAGGTAGGGCCATTTGAAGTTTTATCAATGTTTGATTTGGGACTCAAGGGTAGCATAGCTTTGAGCGATAACTTAAATTGACAAGAGGCTCGAGTACTTTATTGTTACAAAATTTCAAGGTTTTATAACGCTCCAGTAAAAAGTTACAAGCATTTGTATGTTGCAAACTTTGATAGGTGTCGGACGTACCGTATAGAAGTTAGGGCCATTTGAAGTTTTATCAGTGTTTGATTTGGGACTCAAGAGTAGTATAGCTTTGAGCGATAGCTTAAATTGACAAGAGGCCATTTGAAGTTTTATCAATGTTTGATTTGGGACTCAAGGGTAGCATAGCTTTGAGCGATAGCTTAAATTGACAAGAGGCTCGAGTACTTTATTGTTACAAAATTTCAAGGTTTTATGACGCTCCAGTAAAAAGTTACGAAGTTATGTTGCAAACTTTGATAGGTGTAGGACGTACCGTATAGAAGTTAGGGCCTTTTGAAGTTTTATCAGTGTTTGATTTGGGACTCAAGTTTAGCATAGCTCTGAGCGATAGCTTAAATTGACAAGAGGCTCGAGTACTTTACTGTTACAAAATTTCAAGGCTTTATGACGCTCCAGTAAAAAGTTTCAAGCATTTGTATGTTGCAAACTTTGTTAGGTGTTGGACGTACCGTATAGAAGTTAGGACCATTTGAAGTTTTATCAGTGTGTGATTTGGGACTCAAGGGTAGCATAGCTTTGAGCGATAGCTTTGAGCGATAGCTTAAATTGACAAGAGGCTCGAGTACTTTATTGTTACAAAATTTCAAGGTTTTATGACGCTCCAGTAAAAAGTTACAAGCATTTGTATGTTGCAATCTTTGATAGGTGTAGGACGTATCGTATAGAAGCTACGGCCATTTGAAGTTTTATCAGTGTTTGATTTGGGACTCAAGGGTAGCATAGCTTTGAGCGATAGCTTAAATTGGCAAGAGGCTCGAGTACTTTATTGTTACAAAATTTCAAGGTTTTATGACGCTCCAGTAAAAAGTTACAAGCATTTGTAAGTTGCAAACTTTGATAGGTGTAGGACGTACCGTATAGAATTTAGGGCCATTTGAAGTTTTATCAATGTTTAATTTGGGACTCAAGGGTAGCACAGCTTTGAGCGATAGCTTAAATTGACAAGAGGCTCGAATACTTTATTTATACAAAATTTCAAGGTTTTATGACGCTCCAGTAAAAAGTTACAAGCATTTGTAAGTTGCAAACTTTGATAGGTGTAGGACGTACCGTATAGAATTTAAGGCCATTTGAAATTCTATCAATGTTTGATTTGGGACTCAAGGGTAGCATAGCTTTGAGCGATAGCTTAAATTGACAAGAGGCTCGAGTACTTTATTGTTACAAAATTTCAAGGCTATATGACGCTCCAGTAAAGAGTTACAAGCAATTGTATGTTGCAAACTTTGATAGGTGTAAGACGTACCGTATAGAAGTTAGGGCCATTTGAAGTTTTATAAGTGTTTGATTTGGGACTCAAGGGTAGCATAGCTTTGAGCGATAGCTTAAATTGACAAGAGGCTCGAGTATTTTTTTGTTACAAAATTTCAAGGTTTTATGACGCTCCAGTAAAAAGTTACAAACATTTGTATGTTGCAAACTTTGATAGGTGTAGGACGTACCGTATAGAAGTTAGGGCCATTTGAAGTTTTATCAGTGTTTGATTTGGGACTCAAGGGTAGCATAGCTTTGAGCGATAGCTTAAATTGACAAGAGGCTCGAGTACTTTATTGTTACAAAATTTCAAGGTTTTATGACGCTCGAGTAAAAAGTTACAAGCATTTGTATGTTGCAATCTTTGATAGGTGTAGGACGTATCGTATAGAAGTTAGGGCCATTTGAAGTTTTATTAGTGTTCAACTTGGGACTCAAGGGTAGCATAGCTTTGAGCGATAGCTTAAATTGACAAGAGGCTCGAGTACTTTATTGTTACAAAATTTCAAGGTTTTATGACGCTCAAGTAAAAAGTTACATGCATTTCTATATTGCAAACTTTGATAGGTGTAGGACGTACCGTATAGAAGTTAGGGCCATTTGAAGTTTTGTCCGTGTTTGATTTGGGACTCAAGGGTAGCATAGCTTTGAGCGATAGCTTAAATTGACAAAAGGCTCGAGTACTTCATTGTTAAAAATTTCAAGGTTTTATGACGCTTCAGTAAAAAGTTACAAGCATTTGTATGTTGCATACTTTGATAGGTGTAGGACATACCGTATAGAAGTTACGGCCATTTGAAGTTTTATCTGTGTTTGATTTGGGACTCAAGTGTAGCATAGCTTTGAGCGATAACTTAAATTGACAAGGGGCTCGAGTACTTTATTGTTACAAAATTTCAAGGTTTTATGACGCTCCAGTAAAAAGTTACAAGCATTTGTATGTTGCAATCTTTGATAGGTGTAGGACGTACCGTATATAAGGTAGGGCCATTTGAAGTTTTATCAGTGTTTGATTTGGGACTCAAGGGTAGCATAGCTTTGAGCGATAACTTAAATTGACAAGAGGCTCGAGTACTTTATTGTTACAAAATTTCAAGGTTTTATGACGCTCCAGTAAAAAGTTACAAGCATTTGTATGTTGCAATCTTTTATAGGTGTAGGACGTACTGTATAGAAGTTAGGGCCATTTGAAGTTTTATCAGTGTTTGATTTGGTACTCAAGGGTAGCATAGCTTTGAGCGATAGCTTAAATTGACAAGAGGCTCGAGTACTTTATTGTTACAAAATTTCAAGGTTTTATGACGCTCCAGTAAAAAGTTACAAGCATTTGTATGTTGCAAACTTTGATAGGAGTCGGACGTACCGTATAGAAGTTAGGGCCATTTGAAGTTTTATCAGTGTTTAATTTGGGACTCAAGGGTAGCATAGCTTTGAGCGATAGCTTAAATTGACAAGAGGCTCGAGTACTTCATTGTTACAAAAGTTCAAGGTTTTAAGACGCTTCAGTAAAAAGTTACAAGCATTTGTATGTTGCAATCTTTGATAGGTGTAGGACGTATCGTATAGAAGCTACGGCCATTTGAAGTTTTATCAGTGTTTGATTTGGGACTCAAGGGTAGCATAGCTTTGAGCAATAGCTTAAATTGGCAAGAGGCTCGAGTACTTTATTGTTACAAAATTTCAAGGTTTTATGACGCTCCAGTAAAAAGTTACAAGCATTTGTAAGTTGCAAACTTTGATAGGTGTAGGACGTACCGTATAGAATTTAGGGCCATTTGAAGTTTTATCAATGTTTAATTTGGGACTCAAGGGTAGCACAGCTTTGAGCGATAGCTTAAATTGACAAGAGGCTCGAATACTTTATTTATACAAAATTTCAAGGTTTTATGACGCTCCAGTAAAAAGTTACAAGCATTTGTAAGTTGCAAACTTTGATAGGTGTAGGACGTACCGTATAGAATTTAAGGCCATTTGAAATTCTATCAATGTTTGATTTGGGACTCAAGGGTAGCATAGCTTTGAGCGATAGCTTAAATTGACAAGAGGCTCGAGTACTTTATTGTTACAAAATTTCAAGGCTATATGACGCTCCAGTAAAGAGTTACAAGCAATTGTATGTTGCAAACTTTGATAGGTGTAAGACGTACCGTATAGAAGTTAGGGCCATTTGAAGTTTTATAAGTGTTTGATTTGGGACTCAAGGGTAGCATAGCTTTGAGCGATAGCTTAAATTGACAAGAGGCTCGAGTATTTTTTTGTTACAAAATTTCAAGGTTTTATGACGCTCCAGTAAAAAGTTACAAACATTTGTATGTTGCAAACTTTGATAGGTGTAGGACGTACCGTATAGAAGTTAGGGCCATTTGAAGTTTTATCAGTGTTTTATTTGGGACTCAAGGGTAGCATAGCTCTGAGCGATAGCTTAAATTGACAAGAGGCTCGAGTACTTTACTGTTACAAAATATCAAGGCTTTATGGCGCTCCAGTAAAAAGTTTCAAGCATTTGTATGTTGCTAACTTTGTTAGGTGTAGGACGTACCGTATAGAAGTTAGGGCCATTTGAAGTTTTATCAGTGTTTGATTTGGGACTCAAGGGTAGCATAGCTTTGAGCGATAGCTTAAATTGACAAGAGGCTCGAGTACTTTATTGTTACAAAATTTCAAGGTTTTATGACGCTCCAGTAAAAAGTTACAAGCATTTGTATGTTGCAATCTTTGATAGGTGTAGGACGTATCGTATAGAAGTTAGGGCCATTTGAAGTTTTATTAGTGTTCAACTTGGGACTCAAGGGTAGCATAGCTTTGAGCGATAGCTTAAATTGACAAGAGGCTCGAGTACTTTATTGTTACAAAATTTCAAGGTTTTATGACGCTCAAGTAAAAAGTTACATGCATTTCTATATTGCAAACTTTGATAGGTGTAGGACGTACCGTATAGAAGTTAGGGCCATGTGAAGTTTTGTCCGTGTTTGATTTGGGACTCAAGGGTAGCATAGCTTTGAGCGATAGCTTAAATTGACAAAAGGCTCGAGTACTTCATTGTTAAAAATTTCAAGGTTTTATGACGCTTCAGTAAAAAGTTACAAGCATTTGTATGTTGCATACTTTGATAGGTGTAGGACATACCGTATAGAAGTTACGGCCATTTGAAGTTTTATCTGTGTTTGATTTGGGACTCAAGTGTAGCATAGCTTTGAGCGATAACTTAAATTGACAAGGGGCTCGAGTACTTTATTGTTACAAAATTTCAAGGTTTTATGACGCTCCAGTAAAAAGTTACAAGCATTTGTATGTTGCAATCTTTGATAGGTGTAGGACGTACCGTATATAAGGTAGGGCCATTTGAAGTTTTATCAGTGTTTGATTTGGGACTCAAGGGTAGCATAGCTTTGAGCGATAACGTAAATTGACAAGAGGCTCGAGTACTTTATTGTTACAAAATTTCAAGGTTTTATGACGCTCCAGTAAAAAGTTACAAGCATTTGTATGTTGCAATCTTTTATAGGTGTAGGACGTACTGTATAGAAGTTAGGGCCATTTGAAGTTTTATCAGTGTTTGATTTGGTACTCAAGGGTAGCATAGCTTTGAGCGATAGCTTAAATTGACAAGAGGCTCGAGTACTTCATTGTTACAAAAGTTCAAGGTTTTAAGACGCTTCTGTAAAATGTTAAAAGCATTTGTATGTTGTAAACTTTGATAAGTGTAGGACGTACCGTATAGAAGCTACGGCCATTTGAAGTTTTATCAGTGTTTGATTTGGGACTCAAGGGTAGCATAGCTTTGAGCGATAGCTTAAATTGACAAGAGGCTCGAATACTTTATTTATACAAAATTTCAAGGTTTTATGACGCTCCAGTAAAAAGTTACAAGCATTTGTATGTTGCAAACTTTGACAGGTGTAGGACGTACCGTATAGAAATTACGGCCATTAGAAGTTTTATCAGTGTTTGATTTGGGACTAAAGAGTAGTATAGCTTTGAGCGATAGCTTAAATTGACAAGAGGCTCGAGTACTTTATTGTTACAAAATTTCAAGGTTTTATGACGCTCCAGTAAAAAGTTACAAGCATTTGTAAGTTGCAAACTTTGATAGGTGTAGGACGTACCGTATAGAATTTAAGGCCATTTGTAGTTTTATCAATGTTTGATTTGGGACTCAAGGGTAGTATAGCTTTGAGCGATAGCTTAAATTGACAAGAGGCTCGAGTACTTTATTGTTACAAAATTTCAAGGCTATATGACGCTCCAGTAAAGATTTACGAGCAATTGTATGTTGCAAACTTTGATAGGTGTAAGACGTACCGTATAGAAGTTAGGGCCATTTGAAGTTTTATAAGTGTTTGAATTGGTGACTCAAGGGTAGCATAGCTTTGAGCGATAGCTTAAATTGACATGAGGCTCGAGTATTTTTTTGTTACAAAATTTCAAGGTTTTATGACGCTCCAGTAAAAAGTTACAAACATTTGTATGTTGCAAACTTTGATAGGTGTAGGACGTACCGTATAGAAGTTAGGGCCATTTGAAGTTTTATCAGTGTTTTATTTGGGACTCAAGGGTAGCAAAGCTCTGAGCGATAGCTTAAATTGACAAGAGGCTCGAGTACTTTACTGTTACAAAATTTCAAGGCTTTATGACGCTCCAGTAAAAAGTTTCAAGCATTTGTATGTTGCAAACTTTGTTAGGTGTAGGACGTACCGTATAGAAGTTAGGGCCATTTGAAGTGTTATCAGTGTTTGATTTGGGACTCAAGGGTAGCATAGCTTTGAGCGATAACTTAAATTGACAAGGGGCTCGAGTACTTTATTGTTACAAAATTTCAAGGTTTTATGACGCTCCAGTAAAAAGTTACAAGCATTTGTATGTTGCAATCTTTGATAGGTGTAGGACGTACCGTATATAAGGTAGGGCCATTTGAAGTTTTATCAGTGTTTGATTTGGGACTCAAGGGTAGCATAGCTTTGAGCGATAGCTTAAATTGACAAGAGGCTCGAATACTTTATTGTTACAAAATTTCAAGGTTTTATGACGCTCCAGTAAAAAGTTACAAGCATTTGTATGTTGCAAACTTTGACAGGTGTAGGACGTACCGTATAGAAGTTAGGGCCATTTGAAGTTTTATCAGTGTTTTATTTGGGACTCAAGGGTAGTATAGCTCTGAGCGATAGCTTAAATTGACAAGAGGCTCGAGTACTTTACTGTTACAAAATTTCAAGGCTTTATGACGCTCCAGTAAAAAGTTTCAAGCATTTGTATGTTGCAAACTTTGTTAGGTGTAGGACGTACCGTATAGAAGTTAGGGCCATTTGAAGTTTTATCAGTGTTTAATTTGGGACTCAAGGGTAGCATAGCTTTGAGCGATAGCTTAAATTGACAAGAGGCTCGAGTACATTATTGTTACAAAATTTCAAGGTTTTATGACGCTCCAGTAAAAAGTTACAAGCATTTGTATGTTGCAATCTTTGATAGGTGTAGGACGTATCGTATAGAAGTTAGGGCCATTTGAAGTTTTATTCGTGTTCAATTTGGGACTCAAGGGTAGCATAGCTTTGAGCGATAGCTTAAATTGACAAGAGGCTCGAGTACTTTATTGTTACAAAATTTCAAGGTTTTATGACGCTCAAGTAAAAAGTTACATGCATTTCTATATTGCAAACTTTGATAGGTGTAGGACGTACCGTATAGAAGTTAGGGCCATTTGAAGTTTTATCCGTGTTTGATTTGGGACTCAAGGGTAGCATAGCTTTGAGCGATAGCTTAAATTGACAAAAGGCTCGAGTACTTCATTGTTACAAAATTTCAAGGTTTTATGACGCTTCAGTAAAAAGTTACAAGCATTTGTATGTTGCATACTTTGATAGGTGTAGGACATACCGTATAGAAGTTACGGCCATTTGAAGTTTTATCTGTGTTTGATTTGGGACTCAAGGGTAGCATAGCTTTGAGCGATAACTTAAATTGACAAGGGGCTCGAGTACTTTATTGTTACAAAATTTCAAGGTTTTATGACGCTCCAGTAAAAAGTTACAAGCATTTGTATGTTGCAATCTTTGATAGGTGTAGGTCGTACCGTATATAAGGTAGGGCCATTTGAAGTTTTATCAGTGTTTGATTTGGGACTCAAGGGTAGCATAGCTTTGAGCGATAACTTAAATTGACAAGAGGCTCGAGTACTTTATTGTTACAAAATTTCAAGGTTTTATGACGCTCCAGTAAAAAGTTACAAGCATTTGTATGTTGCAATCTTTGATAGGTGTAGGACGTACTGTATAGAAGTTAGGGCCATTTGAAGTTTTATCAGTGTTTGATTTGGTACTCAAGGGTAGCATAGCTTTGAGCGATAGCTTAAATTGACAAGAGGCTCGAGTACTTTATTGTTACAAAATTTCAAGGTTTTATGACGCTCCAGTAAAAAGTTACAAGCATTTGTATGTTGCAAACTTTGATAGGTGTAGGACGCACCGTATAGAAGTTAGGGCCATTTGAAGTTTTATCAGTGTTTGATTTGGGACTCAAGGGTAGCAAAGCTTTTAGCGGTAGCTTAAATTGACAAGAGGCTCGAGTACTTTATTGTTACAAAATTTCAAGGTTTTATGACGCTTCAGTAAAAAGTTACAAGCATTTGTATGTTGCAAACTTTGACAGGTGTAGGACGTACCGTATAGAAGTTACGGCCATTAGAAGTTTTATCAGTGTTTGATTTGGGACTCAAGAGTAGTATAGCTTTGAGCGATAGCTTAAATTGACAAGAGGCTCGAGTACTTTATTGTTACAAAATTTCAAGGTTTTATGACGCTCCAGTAAAAAGTTACAAGCATTTGTAAGTTGCAAACTTTGATAGGTGTAGGACGTACCGTATAGAAGTTAGGGCCATTTGAAGTTTTATCAGTGTTTGATTTGGGACTTAAGGGTAGCATAGCTTTGAGCGATAGCTTAAATTGACAAGAGGCTCGAGTACTTTATTGTTACAAAATTTCAAGGCTTTATGACGCTCCAGTAAAGAGTTACAAGCAATTGTATGTTGCAAACTTTGATAGGTGTAAGACGTACCGTATAGAAGTTAGGGCCATTTGAAGTTTTATAAGTGTTTGATTTGGGACTCAAGGGTAGCATAGCTTTGAGCGATAGCTTAAATTGACAAGAGACTCGAGTATTTTTTTGTTACAAAATTTCAAGGTTTTATGACGCTCCAGTAAAAAGTAACAAGCATTTGTATGTTGCAAACTTTGATAGGTGTAGGACGCACCGTATAGAAGTTAGGGCCATTTGAAGTTTTATCAGTGTTTGATTTGGGACTCAAGGGTAGCAAAGCTTTTAGCGGTAGCTTAAATTGACAAGAGGCTCGAGTACTTTATTGTTACAAAATTTCAAGGTTTTATGACGCTTCAGTAAAAAGTTACAAGCATTTGTATGTTGCAAACTTTGACAGGTGTAGGACGTACCGTATAGAAGTTACGGCCATTAGAAGTTTTATCAGTGTTTGATTTGGGACTCAAGAGTAGTATAGCTTTGAGCGATAGCTTAAATTGACAAGAGGCTCGAGTACTTTATTGTTACAAAATTTCAAGGTTTTATGACGCTCCAGTAAAAAGTTACAAGCATTTGTAAGTTGCAAACTTTGATAGGTGTAGGACGTACCGTATAGAAGTTAGGGCCATTTGAAGTTTTATCAGTGTTTGATTTGGGACTTAAGGGTAGCATAGCTTTGAGCGATAGCTTAAATTGACAAGAGGCTCGAGTACTTTATTTTTACAAAATTTCAAGGCTTTATGACGCTCCAGTAAAGAGTTACAAGCAATTGTATGTTGCAAACTTTGATAGGTGTAAGACGTACCGTATAGAAGTTAGGGCCATTTGAAGTTTTATAAGTGTTTGATTTGGGACTCAAGGGTAGCATAGCTTTGAGCGATAGCTTAAATTGACAAGAGACTCGAGTATTTTTTTGTTACAAAATTTCAAGGTTTTATGACGCTCCAGTAAAAAGTTACAAACATTTGTATGTTGCAAACTTTGATAGGTGTAGGACGTACCGTATAGAAGTTAGGGCCATTTGAAGTTTTATCAGTGTTTGATTTGGGACTCAACGGTAGCATAGCTTTGAGCGATAGCTTAAATTGACAAGAGGCTCGAGTACTTTATTGTTACAAAATTTCAAGGTTTTATGACGCTCCAGTAAAAAGTTACAATCATTTGTATGTTGCAAACTTTGATAGGTGTGGGACGTACCGTATAGAAGTTAGGGCCATTTGAAGTTTTATCAGTGTTTGATTTGGGAATCAAGGGTAGCATAGCTTTGAACGATAGCTTAAACTGACAAGAGGCTCGAGTACTTTATTGTTACAAAATTTCAAGGTTTTATGACGCTCCAGTAAAAAGTTACAAGCATTTGTATGCTGCAAACTTTGATAAGTGTAGGACGAACCGTATAGAAGTTAGGGGCATTTGAAACTTTATAAGTGTTTGATTTGGGACTCAAGGGTAGCATAGCTTTGAGCGATAGCTTAAACTGACAAGAGGCTCGAGTACTTCATTGTTACAAAATTTCAAGGTTTTATGACGCTCCAGCAAAAATTTATATGCATTTGTATGTTGCAAGCTTTGATAGGTGTAGGACGTACCGTATAGAAGTTAGCGCCATTTGAAGTTTTATAAGTGTTTGATTTGGGACTCAAGGGTAGCATTGCTTTGAGCGATAGCTTAAATTGACAAGAGGCTCGAGTACTTTATTGTTACAAAATTTCAAGGTTTTATGACGCTCCAGTAAAAAGTTACATGCATTTGTATATTGCAAACTTTGATAGGTGTAGGACGTACCGTATAGAAGTTAGGGCCATTTGAAGTTTTATAAGTGTTTGATTTGTTACTCAAGGGTAGCATAGCTTTGAGCGATAGCTTAAATTGACAAGAGGCTCGAGTACTTTATTGTTACAAAATTTCAGGGTTTTATGACGCTCCAGTAAAAAGTTACAAGCATTTGTATGTTGCAAACTTTGATAGGTGTAGGACGTACCGTATAGAAGTTAGGGCCATTTGAAGTTTTATCAGTGTTTGATTTGGGACTCAAGGGTAGCATAGCTTTGAGCGATAGCTTAAATTGACAAGAGGCTCGAGTACTTCATTGTTACAAAATTTCAAGGTTTTATAACGCTTCAGTAAAAAGTTAAAAGCATTTGTATGTTGCAAACTTTGATAGGTGTAGGACGTACCGTATAGAAGCTACGGCCATTTGAAGTTTTATCAGTGTTTGATTTGGGACTCAAGGGTAGCATAGCTTTGAGCGATAACTTAAATTGACAAGAGGCTCGAGTACTCT
The DNA here is from genome assembly GCA_920105625.2 of Clusia tigrina. Lineage (NCBI taxonomy): Eukaryota > Metazoa > Arthropoda > Insecta > Diptera > Clusiidae > Clusia > Clusia tigrina. Next base: position 106,219,386 of record OV050033.1, on the reverse strand, counting down.
ATTGTTACAAAATTTCAAGGTTTTATGCCGCTCCAGTAAAAAGTTACAAGCATTTGTTAGTTGCAAACTATGATAGGTGTAGGACGTACCGTATAGAATTTAGGGCCATTTGAAGTTTTATCAATGTTTGATTTGGGACTCAAGGGTAGCATAGCTTTGAGCGATAGCTTAAATTGACAAGAGGCTCGAGTATTTTTTTGTTACAAAATTTCAAGGTTTTATGACGCTCCAGTAAAAAGTTACAAGAATTTGTATGTTGCAATCTTTGATAGGTGTAGGACGTATCGTATAGAAGTTAGGGCCAATTGTAGTTTTATCAGTTTTTGATTTGGGACTCAAGGGTAGCATAGATTTGAGCGATAGCTTAAATTGACAAGAGGCTCGAATACTTTATTGTTACAAAATTGCAAGGTTTTATGACGCTCCAGTAAAAAGTAACAAGCATTTGTATGTTGCAAACTTTGATAGGTGTAGGATGCACCGTATAGAAGTTAGGGCCATTTGAAGTTTTAGCAGTGTTTTATTTGGGACTCAAGGGTAGCAAAGCTTTTAGTGGTACCTTAAATTGACAAGAGGCTCGAGTACTTTATTTTTACAAAATTTCAAGGTTTTATGACGCTCCAGTAAAAAGTTGCAAGCATTTGTATGTTGCAAACTTTGGTAGGTGTAGGACGTACCGTATAGAAGTTAAGGACATTTGAAGTTTTATAAGTGTTTGATTTGGGACTCAAGGGTAGCATAGCTTTGAGCGATAGCTTAAATTGACAAGAGGCTCGAGTATTTTTTTGTTACAAAATTGCAATGTTTTATGACGCTCCAGTAAAAAGTTGCAACCATTTGTATGTTGCAAACTTTGATAGGTGTAGGACGTACCGTATAGAAGTTAGGGCCATTTGAAGTTTTATCAGTGTTTGATTTGGGACTCAACGGTAGCATAGCTTTGAGCGATAGCTTAAATTGACAAGAGGCTCGAGTACTTTATTGTTACAAAATTTCAAGGTTTTATGGCGCTCCAGTAAAAAGGTACAAACATTTGTATGTTGCAAACTTTGATAAGTGTAGGACGAACCGTATAGAAGTTAGGGCCATTTGAAGCTTTATAAGTGTTTGATTTGGGTCTCAAGGGTAGCATAGCTTTGAGCGATAGCTTAAATTGACAAGAGGCACGAGTACTTTATTGTTACAAAATTTCAAAGTTTTATGACGCTCCAGCAAAAATTTATATGCATTTGTATGTTGCAAACTTTGATAGGTGTAGGACGTACCGTATAGAAGTTAGGGCCATTTGAAGTTTTATAAGTGTTTGATTTGGGACTCAATGGTAGCATTGCTTTGAGCGATAGCTTAAGTTGACAAGAGGCTCGAGTACTTTATTGTTACAAAATTTCAAGGTTTTATGACGCTCCAGTAAAAAGTTACAAGCATTTGTATGTTGCAAACTTTGATAGGTGTAGGACGTACCGTATAGAAGTTAGGGCCATTTGAAGTTTTATCAGTGTTTGATTTGGGACTCAACGGTAGCATAGCTTTGAGCGATAGCTTAAATTGACAAGAGGCTCGAGTACTTTATTGTTACAAAATTTCAAGGTTTTATGACGCTCCAGTAAAAAGTTACAAGCATTTGTATGTTGCAAACTTTGATAAGTGTAGGACGAACCGTATAGAAGTTAGGGCCATTTGAAGCTTTATAAGTGTTTCATTTGGGACTCAAGGGTAGCATAGCTTTGAGCGATAGCTTAAATTGACAAGAGGCTCGAGTACTTTATTGTTACAAAATTTCAAGGTTTTATGACGCTCCAGCAAAAATTTATATGCATTTGTATGTTGCAAACTTTGATAGGTGTAGGACGTACCGTATAGAAGTTAGGGCCATTTGAAGTTTTATAAGTGTTTGATTTGGGACTCAAGGGTAGCATTGCTTTGAGCGATAGCTTAAATTGACAAGAGGCTCGAGTACTTTATTGTTACAAAATTTCAAGGTTTTATGACGCTCCAGAAAAAAGTTACATGCATTTGTATATTGCAAACTTTGATAGGTGTAGGACGTACCGTATAGAAGTTAGGGCCATTTGAAGTTTTATAAGTGTTTGATTTGGTACTCAAGGGTAGCATAGCTTTGAGCGATAGTTTAAATTGACAAGAGGCACGAGTACTTTATTGTTACAAAATTTCAAGGTTTTATGACGCTCCAGCAAAAATTTATATGCATTTGTATGTTGCAAACTTTGATAGGTGTAGGACGTACCGTATAGAAGTTAGGGCCATTTGAAGTTTTATAAGTGTTTGATTTGGGACTCAAGGGTAGCATTGCTTTGAGCGATAGCTTAAATTGACAAGAGGCTCTAGTACTTTATTGTTACAAAATTTCAAGGTTTTATGACGCTCCAGTAAAAAGTTACATGCATTTGTATATTGCAAACTTTGATAGGTGTAGGACGTACCGTATAGAAGTTAGGGCCATTTGAAGTTTTATAAGTGTTTGATTTGGTACTCAAGGGTAGCATAGCTTTGAGCGATAGCTTAAATTGACAAGAGGCTCGAGTACTTTATTGTTACAAAATTTCAAGGTTTTATGACGCTCCAGTAAAAGTTACAAGCATTTGTATGTTGCAAACTTTGATAGGTGTAGGACGTACCGTATAGAAGTTAGGGCCATTTGAAGGTTTATCAGTGTTTGATTTGGGACTCAACGGTAGCATAGCTTTTAGCGATAGCTTAAATTGACAAGAGGCTCGAATACTTTATTGTTACAAAATGTCAAGGTTTTATGACGCTCCAGTAAAAAGTTACAAGCATTTGTATGTTGCAAACTTTGGCAGGTGTAGGACGAACCGTATAGAAGTTTGGGCCATTTGAAGCTTTATAAGTGTTTGATTTGGGACTCAAGGGTAGCATAGCTTTGAGCGATAGCTTAAATTGACAAGAGGCACGTGTACTTTATTGTTACAAAATTTCAAGGTTTTATGACGCTCCAGCAAAAATTTATATGCATTTGTATGTTGCAAACTTTGATAGGTGTAGGACGTACCATATAGAAGTTAGGGCCATTTGAAGTTTTATAAGTGTTTGATATGGGACTCAAGGGTAGCATTGCTTTGAGCGATAGCTTAAATTGACAAGAGGCTCGAATACTTTATTGTTACAAAATTTCAAGGTTTTATGACGCTCCAGTAAAAAGTTACATGCATTTGTATATTGCAAACTTTGATAGGTGTAGGATGTACCGTATAGAAGTTAGGGCCATTTGAAGTTTTATAAGTGTTTGATTTGGTACTCAAGGGTAGCATAGCTTTGAGCGATAGCTTAAATTGACAAGAGGCTCGAGTACTTCATTGTTACACAATTTCAAAGTTTTATAACGCTTCAGTAAAAAGTTAAAAGCATATGTATGTTGCAAACTTTGATAGGTGTAGGACGTACCGTATAGAAGCTACGGCCATTTGAAGTTTTATCAGTGTTTGATTTGGGACTCAAGGGTAGCATAGCTTTGAACGATAACTTAAATTGACAAGAGGCTCGAGTACTCTATTGTTACAAAATTTCAAGGTTTTATGACGCTCCAATAAAAAGCTACAAGCATTTGTAAGTTGCAAACTTTGATAGGTGTAGGACGTACCGTATAGAATTTAGGGCCATTTGAAGTTTTATCAATGTTTGATTTGGGACTCAAGGGTTGCATAGCTTTGAGCGATAGCTTAAATTGACAAGAGGCTCGAATGCTTTATTTATACAAAATTTCATAGTTTTATGAAGCTCCAGTAAAAAGTTACAAGCATTTGTATGTTGCAAACTTTGATAGGTGTAGGACGTACCGTATAGAAGTTAAGGACATTTGAAGTTTTATAAGTGTTTGATTTGGGACTCAAGGGTAGCATAGCTTTGAGCGATAGCTTAAATTGACAAGAGGCTCGAGTACTTTATTGTTACAAAATTTCAAGGTTTTATGACGCTCCAGTAAAAAGTTACAAGCATTTGTATGTTGCAAACTTTGATAGGTGTAGGACGTACCGTATAGAAGTTAGGGCCATTTGAAGTTTTATCCGTGTTTGATTTGGGACTCAAGGGTAGTATAGCTTTGAGCGATAGCTTAAATTGACAAGAGGCTCGAGTACTTTATTGTTACAAAATTTCAAGGTTTTATGACGCTCCAGTAAAAAGTTGCAAGCATTTGTATGTTGCAAACTTTGATAGGTGTAGGACGTACCGTATAGAAGTTAGGGCCATTTGAAGTTTTATCAGTGTTTGATTTGGGACTCAAGGGTAGCATAGCTTTGAGCGATAGCTTAAATTGACAAGAGGCTCGAATACTTTATTGTTACAAAATTTCAAGGTTTTATGACGCTCCAGTAAAAAGTTACAAGCATTTGTATGTTGCAAACTTTCATAGGTGTAGGACGTACCGTATAGAAGTTAGGGCCATTTGAAGTTTTATCAGTGTTTCATTTGAGACTCAACGGTAGCATAGCTTTGAGCGATAGCTTAAATTGACAAGAGGCTCGAGTACTTTATTGTTACAAAATTTCAAGGTTTTATGACGCTCCAGTGAAAAGTTACAAGCATTTGTATGTTGCAAACTTTGATAAGTGTAGGACGAACCGTATAGAAGTTAGGGCCATTTGAAGCTTTATAAGTGTTTGATTTGGGACTCAAGGGTAGCATAGCTTTGAGCGATAGCTTAAATTGACAAGAGGCTCGAGTACTTCATTGTTACACAATTTCAAAGTTTTATAACGCTTCAGTAAAAAGTTAAAAGCATTTGTATGTTGCAAACTTTGATAGGTGTAGGACGTACCGTATAGAAGCTACGGCCATTTGAAGTGTTATCAGTGTTTGATTTGGGACTCAAGGGTAGCATAGCGTTGAGCGATAGCTTAAATTGACAAGAGGCTCGAGTACTTTATTGTTACAAAATTTCAAGGTTTTATGACGCTCCAGTAAAAAGTTACATGCATTTGTATATTGCAAACTTTGATAGGTGTAGGACGTACCGTATAGAAGTTAGGGCCATTTGAAGTTTTATAAGTGTTTGATTTGGTACTCAAGGGTAGCATAGCTTTGAGCGATAGCTTAAATTGACAAGAGGCACGAGTACTTTATTGTTACAAAATTTCAAGGTTTTATGACGCTCCAGCAAAAATTTTTATGCATTTGTATGTTGCAAACTTTGATAGGTGTAGGACGTACCGTATAGAAGTTAGGGCCATTTGAAGTTTTATAAGTGTTTGATTTGGGACTCAAGGGTAGCATTGCTTTGAGCGATAGCTTAAATTGACAAGAGGCTCGAGTACTTTATTGTTACAAAATTTCAAGGTTTTATGACGCTCCAGTAAAAAGTTATATGCATTTGTATATTGCAAACTTTGATAGGTGTAGGACGTACCGTATAGAAGTTAGGGCCATTTGAAGTTTTATCCGTGTTTGATTTGGGACTCAAGGGTAGTATAGCTTTGAGCGATAGCTTAAATTGACAAGAGGCTCGAGTACTTTATTGTTACAAAATTTCAAGGTTTTATGACGCTCCAGTAAAAAGTTGCAAGCATTTGTATGTTGCAAACTTTGATAGGTGTAGGACGTACCGTATAGAAGTTAGGGCCATTTGAAGTTTTATCAGTGTTTGATTTGGGACTCAAGGGTAGCATAGCTTTGAGCGATAGCTTAAATTGACAAGAGGCTCGAATACTTTATTGTTACAAAATTTCAAGGTTTTATGACGCTCCAGTAAAAAGTTACAAGCATTTGTATGTTGCAAACTTTCATAGGTGTAGGACGTACCGTATAGAAGTTAGGGCCATTTGAAGTTTTATCAGTGTTTCATTTGAGACTCAACGGTAGCATAGCTTTGAGCGATAGCTTAAATTGACAAGAGGCTCGAGTACTTTATTGTTACAAAATTTCAAGGTTTTATGACGCTCCAGTGAAAAGTTACAAGCATTTGTATGTTGCAAACTTTGATAAGTGTAGGACGAACCGTATAGAAGTTAGGGCCATTTGAAGCTTTATAAGTGTTTGATTTGGGACTCAAGGGTAGCATAGCTTTGAGCGATAGCTTAAATTGACAAGAGGCTCGAGTACTTCATTGTTACACAATTTCAAAGTTTTATAACGCTTCAGTAAAAAGTTAAAAGCATTTGTATGTTGCAAACTTTGATAGGTGTAGGACGTACCGTATAGAAGCTACGGCCATTTGAAGTGTTATCAGTGTTTGATTTGGGACTCAAGGGTAGCATAGCGTTGAGCGATAGCTTAAATTGACAAGAGGCTCGAGTACTTTATTGTTACAAAATTTCAAGGTTTTATGACGCTCCAGTAAAAAGTTACATGCATTTGTATATTGCAAACTTTGATAGGTGTAGGACGTACCGTATAGAAGTTAGGGCCATTTGAAGTTTTATAAGTGTTTGATTTGGTACTCAAGGGTAGCATAGCTTTGAGCGATAGCTTAAATTGACAAGAGGCACGAGTACTTTATTGTTACAAAATTTCAAGGTTTTATGACGCTCCAGCAAAAATTTTTATGCATTTGTATGTTGCAAACTTTGATAGGTGTAGGACGTACCGTATAGAAGTTAGGGCCATTTGAAGTTTTATAAGTGTTTGATTTGGGACTCAAGGGTAGCATTGCTTTGAGCGATAGCTTAAATTGACAAGAGGCTCGAGTACTTTATTGTTACAAAATTTCAAGGTTTTATGACGCTCCAGTAAAAAGTTATATGCATTTGTATATTGCAAACTTTGATAGGTGTAGGACGTACCGTATAGAAGTTAGGGCCATTTGAAGTTTTATAAGTGTTTGATTTGGTACTCAAGGGTAGCATAGCTTTGAGCGATAGCTTAAATTGACAAGAGGCTCGAGTACTTTATTGTTACAAAATTTCAAGGTTTTATGACGCTCCAGTAAAAAGTTACAAGCATTTGTATGTTGCAAACTTTGATAGGTGTAGGACGTACCGTATAGAAGTTAGGGCCATTTGAAGGTTTATCAGTGTTTGATTTGGGACTCAACGGTAGCATAGCTTTGAGCGATAGCTTAAATTGACAAGAGGCTCGAGTACTTTATTGTTACAAAATGTCAAGGTTTTATGACGCTCCAGTAAAAAGTTACAAGCATTTGTATGTTGCAAACTTTGGCAGGTGTAAGACGAACCGTATAGAAGTTAGGGCCATTTGAAGCTTTATAAGTGTTTGATTTGGGACTCAAGGGTAGCATAGCCTTGAGCGATAGCTTAAATTGACAAGAGGCACGAGTACTTTATTGTTACAAAATTTCAAGGTTTTATGACGCTCCAGCAAAAATTTATATGCATTTGTATGTTGCAAACTTTGATAGGTGTAGGACGTACCGTATAGCAGTTAGGGCCATTTGAAGTTTTATAAGTGTTTGATTTGGGACTCAAGGGTAGCATTGCTTTGAGCGATAGCTTAAATTGACAAGAGGCTCGAATACTTTATTGTTACAAAATTTCAAGGTTTTATGACGCTCCAGTAAAAAGTTACATGCATTTGTATATTGCAAACTTTGATAGGTGTAGGACGTACCGTATAGAAGTTAGGGCCATTTGAAGTTTTATAAGTGTTTGATTTGGTACTCAAGGGTAGCATAGCTTTGAGCGATAGCTTAAATTGACAAGAGGCTCGAGTACTTTATTATTACAAAATTTCAAGGTTTTATGACGCTCCAGTAAAAAGTTACAAGCATTTGTTTGTTGCAAACTTTGATAGGTGTAGGACGTACCGTATAGAAGTTAGGGCCATTTGAAGTTTTATCAGTGTTTGATTTGGGACTCAAGGGTAGCATAGCTTTGAGCGATAGCTTAAATTGACAAGAGGCTCGAATGCTTTATTTATACAAAATTTCATAGTTTTATGAAGCTCCAGTAAAAAGTTACAAGCATTTGTATGTTGCAAACTTTGATAGGTGTAGGACGTACCGTATAGAAGTTAAGGACATTTGAAGTTTTATAAGTGTTTGATTTGGGACTCAAGGGTAGCATAGCTTTGAGCGATAGCTTAAATTGACAAGAGGCTCGAGTACTTTATTGTTACAAAATTTCAAGGTTTTATGACGCTCCAGTAAAAAGTTACAAGCATTTGTATGTTGCAAACTTTGATAGGTGTAGGACGTACCGTATAGAAGTTAGGGCCATTTGAAGTTTTATCAGTGTTTGATTTGGGACTCAAGGGTAGTATAGCTTTGAGCGATAGCTTAAATTGACAAGAGGCTCGAGTACTTTATTGTTACAAAATTTCAAGGTTTTATGACGCTCCAGTAAAAAGTTGCAAGCATTTGTATGTTGCAAACTTTGATAGGTGTAGGACGTACCGTATAGAAGTTAGGGCCATTTGAAGTTTTATCAGTGTTTGATTTGGGACTCAAGGGTAGCATAGCTTTGAGCGATAACTTAAATTGACAAGAGGCTCGAGTTTTTTATTGTTACAAAATTTCAAGGTTTTATGACGCGCCCGTAAAAAGTTACAAGCATTTGTATGTTGCAATCTTTGATAGGTGTAGGACGTATCGTATAGAAGTTAGGCCCAATTGTAGTTTTATCAGTTTTTGATTTGGGACTCAAGGGTAGCATAGATTTGAGCGATAGCTTAAATTGACAAGAGGCTCGAATACTTTATTGTTACAAAATTGCTAGGTTTTATCACGCTCCAGTAAAAAGTAACAAGCATTTGTATGTTGCAAACTTTGATAGGTGTAGGATGCACCGTATAGAACTTAGGGCCATTTGAAGTTTTATCAGTGTTTGATTTGGGACTCAAGGGTAGCAAAGCTTTTAGCGGTAGCTTAAATTGACAACAGGCTCGAGTACTTTATTGTTACAAAATTTCAAGGTTTTATGACGCTCCAGTAAAAAGTTACAAGCATTTGTATGTTGCAAACTTTGACAGGTGTAGGACGTACCGTATAGAAGTGACGGCCATTAGAAGTTTTATCAGTGTTTGATTTGGGACTCAAGGGTAGTATAGCTTTGAGCGATAGCTTAAATTGACAAGAGGCTCGAGTACTTTATTGTTACAAAATTTCAAGGTTTTATGGCGCTCCAGTAAAAAGTTACAAGCATTTGTAAGTTGCAAACTTTGATAGGTGTAGGACGTACCGTATAGAATTTAAGGCCATTTGAAGTTTTATCAGTGTTTGATTTGGGACTCAAGGGTAGCATAGCTTTGAGCGATAGCTTAAATTGACAAGAGGCTCGAGTACTTTATTGTTACAAAATTTCAAGGTTTTATGACGCTCCAGTAAAAAGTTACAAGCATTTGTATGTTGCAAGCTTTGATAGGTGTAGGACGTACCGTATAGAAGTTAGGGCCATTTGAAGTTTTATCTGTGTTTGATTTGGGACTCAAGGGTAGCATAGCTTTGAGCGATAGCTTAAATTGACAAGAGGCTCGAGTACTTTATTGTTACAAAATTTCAAGGTTTTATGACGCTCCAGTAAAAAGTTACAAGCATTTGTATGTTGCAAACTTTGATAAGTGTAGGACGAACCGTATTGAAATTAGGGCCATTTGAAGCTTTATAAGTGTTTGATTTGGGACTCAAGGGTAGCATAGCTTTGAGCGATAGCTTAAATTGACAAGAGGCACGAGTACTTTATTGTTACAAAATTTCAAGGTTTTATGACGCTCCAGCAAAAATTTATATGCATTTGTATGTTGCAAACTTTGATAGGTGTAGAACGTACCGTATAGAAGTTAGGGCCATTTGAAGTTTTGTAAGTGTTTGATTTGGGACTCAAGGGTAGCATTGCTTTGAGCGATAGCTTAAATTGACAAGACGCTCGAGTACTTTATTGTTACAAAATTTGAAGGTTTTATGACGCTCCAGTAAAAAGTTACATGCATTTGTATATTGCAAAGTTTGATAGGTGTAGGACGTACCGTATAGAAGTTAGGCCCATTTGAAGCTTTATAAGTGTTTGATTTGGTACTCAAGGGTAGCATAGCTTTGAGCGATAGCTTAAATTGACAAGAGGCTCGAGTACTTTATTGTTACAAAATTTCAAGGTTTTATGACGCTCCAGCAAAAAGTTACAAGCATTTGTATGTTGCAAACTTTGATAGGTGTAGGACGTACCATATAGAAATTAGGGCCATTTGAAGTTTTATCAGTGTTTGATTTGGGACTCAAGGGTAGCATAGCTTTGAGCGATATCTTAAATTGACAAGAGGCTCGAGTACTTTATTGTTACAAAATTTAAAGGTTTAATGACACTCCAGTAAAAAGTTACAAGTTGTATGTTGCAAACTTTGATATGTGTAGGACGTACCGTGTAGAAGTTAGGGTCATTTGAAGTTTTATCAGTGTTTGATTTGGGACTCAAGGATAGCATAGCTTTGAGCAATAGCTTAAATTGACAAGAAGCTCGAGTACTTTATTTTTACAAAATTTCAAGGTTTTATGACGCTCCAATAAAAAGTTGCAACCATTTGTATGTTGCAAACTTTGATTGCTGTAGGACGTACCGTATAGAAGTTAGGGCCATTTGAAGTTTTGTCAGTGTTTGATTTGGGACTCAAGGGTAGTATAGCTTTGAGCGATAGCTTAAATTGACAAGAGGCTCGAATACTTTATTGTTACAAAATTGCTAGGTTTTATCACGCTCCAGTAAAAAGTAACAAGCATTTGTATGTTGCAAACTTTGATAGGTGTAGGATGCTCCGTATAGAAGTTAGGGCCATTTGAAGTTTTATCAGTGTTTGATTTGGGACTCAAGGGTAGCAAAGCTTTTTGCGGTAGCTTAAATTGACAAGAGGCTCGAGTACTTTATTGTTACAAAATTTCAAGGTTTTATGACGCTCCAGTAAAAAGTTACAAGCATTTGTATGTTGCAAACTTTGACAGGTGCAGGACGTACCGTATAGAAGTTACGGCCATTAGAAGTTTTATCAGTGTTTGATTTGGGACTCAAGGGTAGTATAGCTTTGAGCGATAGCTTAAATTGACAAGAGGCTCGAGTACTTTGTTGTTACAAAATTTCAAGGTTTTATGGCGCTCCAGTAAAAAGTTACAAGCATTTGTAAGTTGCAAACTTTGATAGGTGTAGGACGTACCGTATAGAATTTAGGGCCATTTGAAGTTTTATCAGTGTTTGATTTGGGACTCAAGGGTAGCATAGCTTTGAGCGATAGCTTAAATTGACAAGAGGCTCGAGTACTTTATTGTTACAAAATTTCAAGGTTTTATGACGCTCCAGTAAAAAGTTACAAGCATTTGTATGTTGCAAACTTTGATAGGTGTAGGACGTACCGTATAGAAGTTAGGGCCATTTGAAGCTTTATCTGTGTTTGATTTGGGACTCAAGGGTAGCATAGCTTTGAGCGATAGCTTAAATTGACAAGAGGCTCGAGTACTTTATTGTTACAAAATTTCAAGGTTTTATGACGCTCCAGTAAAAAGTTACAAGCATTTGTATGTTGCAAACTTTGATAAGTGTAGGACGAACCGTATAGAAGTTAGGGCCATTTGACGCTTTATAAGTGTTTGATTTGGGACTCAAGGGTAGCATAGCTTTGAGCGATAGCTTAAATTGACAAGAGGCACCAGTACTTTATTGTTACTAAATTTCAAGGTTTTATGACGCTCCAGCAAAAATTTATATGCATTTGTATGTTGCAAACTTTGATAGGTGTAGGACGTACCGTATAGAAGTTAGGGCCATTTGAAGTTTTGTAAGTGTTTGATTTGGGACTCAAGGGTAGCATTGCTTTGAGCGATAGCTTAAATTGACAAGACGCTCGAGTACTTTATTGTTACAAAATTTGAAAGTTTTATGACGCTCCAGTAAAAAGTTACATGCATTTGTATATTGCAAACTTTGATAGGTGTAGGACGTACCGTATAGAAGTTAGGCCCATTTGAAGCTTTATAAGTGTTTGATTTGGTACTCAAGGGTAGCATAGCTTTGAGCGATAGCTTAAATTGACAAGAGGCTCGAGTACTTTATTGTTACAAAATTTCAAGGTTTTATGACGCTCCAGCAAAAAGTTACAAGCATTTGTATGTTGCAAACTTTGATAGGTGTAGGACGTACCATATAGAAATTAGGGCCATTTGAAGTTTTATCAGTGTTTGATTTGGGACTCAAGGGTAGCATAGCTTTGAGCGATATCTTAAATTGACAAGAGGCTCGAGTACTTTATTGTTACAAAATTTAAAGGTTTAATGACACTCCAGTAAAAAGTTACAAGTTGTATGTTGCAAACTTTGATATGTGTAGGACGTACCGTGTAGAAGTTAGGGTCATTTGAAGTTTTATCAGTGTTTGATTTGGGACTCAAGGAGAGCATAGCTTTGAGCAATAGCTTAAATTGACAAGAAGCTCGAGTACTTTATTGTTACAAAATTTCAAGGTTTTATGACGCTCCAATAAAAAGTTGCAACCATTCGTATGTTGCAAACTTTGATTGCTGTAGGACGTACCGTATAGAAGTTAGGGCCATTTGAAGTTTTGTCAGTGTTTGATTTGGGACTCAAGGGTAGTATAGCTTTGAGCGATAGCTTAAATTGACAAGAGGCTCGAGTACTTTATTGTTACAAAATTTCAAGGTTTTATGACGCTCCAGTAAAAAGTTACAAGCATTTGTAAGTTGCAAACTGTGATAGGTGTAGGACGTACCGAATAGAATTTAAGGCCATTTGAAGTTTTATCAGTGTTTGATTTGGGACTCAAGGGTAACATAGCTTTGAGCGATAGCTTAAGTTGGCAAGAGGCTCGAGTACTTCATTGCTACAAAATTTCAAGGTTTTATGACGCTCCAGCAAAAATTTATATGCATTTGTATGTTGCAAACTTTGATAGGTGTAGGACGTACCGTATAGAAGTTAGGGCCATTTGAAGTTTTATAAGTGTTTGATTTGGGACTCAAGGGTAGCATAGCTTTGAGCGATAGCTTAAATTGACAAGAGGCTCGAGTACTTCATTGTTACAAAATTTCAAGGTTTTATGACGCTTCAGTAAAAAGTTAAAAGCATTTGTATGTTGCAAACTTTGATAGGTGTAGGACGTACCGTATAGAATTTAAGGCCATTTGAAGTTTTATCAGTGTTTGATTTGGGACTCAAGGGTAGTATAGCTTTGAGCGATAGCTTAAATTGACAAGAGGCTTGAGTACTTTATTGTTACAAAATTTCAAGGTTTTATGACGCTCCAGTAAAAAGTTACAAGCATTTGTATGTTGCAAACTTTGATAAGTGTAGGACGAACCGTATAGAAGTTAGGGCCATTTGAAGCTTTATAAGAGTTTGATTTGGGACTCAAGGGTAGCATAGCTTTGAGCAATATCTTAAATTGACAAGAAGCTCGAGTACTTTATTGTTACAAAATTTCAAGGTTTTATGACGCTCCAATAAAAAGTTGCAACCATTCGTATGTTGCAAACTTTGATTGCTGTAGGACGTACCGTATAGAAGTTAGGGCCATTTGAAGTTTTGTCAGTGTTTGATTTGGGACTCAAGGGTAGTATAGCTTTGAGCGATAGCTTAAATTGACAAGAGGCTCGAGTACTTTATTGTTACAAAATTTCAAGGTTTTATGACGCTCCAGTAAAAAGTTACAAGCATTTGTAAGTTGCAAACTGTGATAGGTGTAGGACGTACCGTATAGAATTTAAGGCCATTTGAAGTTTTATCAGTGTTTGATTTGGGACTCAAGGGTAACATAGCTTTGAGCGATAGCTTAAGTTGGCAAGAGGCTCGAGTACTTCATTGCTACAAAATTTCAAGGTTTTATGACGCTCCAGCAAAAATTTATATGCATTTGTATGTTGCAAACTTTGATAGGTGTAGGACGTACCGTATAGAAGTTAGGGCCATTTGAAGTTTTATAAGTGTTTGATTTGGGACTCAAGGGTAGCATTGCTTTGAGCGATAGCTTAAATTGACAAGAGGCTCGAGTACTTCATTGTTACAAAATTTCAAGGTTTTATGACGCTTCAGTAAAAAGTTAAAAGCATTTGTATGTTGCAAACTTTGATAGGTGTAGGACGTACCGTATAGAATTTAAGGCCATTTGAAGTTTTATCAGTGTTTGATTTGGGACTCAAGGGTAGTATAGCTTTGAGCGATAGCTTAAATTGACAAGAGGCTTGAGTACTTTATTGTTACAAAATTTCAAGGTTTTATGACGCTCCAGTAAAAAGTTACAAGCATTTGTATGTTGCAAACTTTGATAAGTGTAGGACGAACCGTATAGAAGTTAGGGCCATTTGAAGCTTTATAAGAGTTTGATTTGGGACTCAAGGGTAGGATAGCTTTGAGCGATAGCTTAAATTGACAAGAGGCTCGAGTACTTTATTGTTACAAAATTTCAAGGTTTTATGACGCTCCAGTAAAAAGTTACAAGCATTTGTATGTTGCAAACTTTGATAAGTGTAGGACGAACCGTATAGAAGTTAGGGCCATTTGAAGCTTTATAAGTGTTTGATTTGGGACTCAAGGGTAGCATAGCTTTGAGCGATAGCTTAAATTGACAAGAGGCACGAGTACTTTATTGTTACAAAATTTCAACGTTTTATGACGCTCCAGCAAAAATTTATATGCATTTGTATGTTGCAAACTTTGATAGGTGTAGGACGTACCGTATAGAAGTTAGGGCCATTTGAAGTTTTGTAAGTGTTTGATTTGGGACTCAAGGGTAGCATAGATTTGAGCGATAGCTTAAGTTGACAAGAGGCTCGAGTACTTCATTGTTACAAAATTTCAAGGTTTTATGACGCTCCAGCAAAAATTTATATGCATTTGTATGTTGCAAACTTTGATAGGTGTAGGACGTACCGTATAGAAGTTAGGGCCATTTGAAGTTTTATAAGTGTTTGATTTGGGACTCAAGGGTAGCATTGCTTTGAGCGATAGCTTAAATTGACAAGAGGCTCGAGTACTTCATTGTTACAAAATTTCAAGGTTTTATGACGCTTCAGTAAAAAGTTAAAAGCATTTGTATGTTGCAAACTTTGATAGGTGTAGGACGTACCGTATAGAATTTAAGGCCATTTGAAGTTTTATCAGTGTTTGATTTGGGACTCAAGGGTAGTATAGCTTTGAGCGATAGCTTAAATTGACAAGAGGCTCGAGTACTTTATTGTTACAAAATTTCAAGGTTTTATGACGCTCCAGTAAAAAGTTACAAGCATTTGTAAGTTGCAAACTTTGATAGGTGTAGGACGTACCGTATAGAATTTAAGGCCATTTGAAGTTTTATCAGTGTTTGATTTGGGACTCAAGGGTAGAATATCTTTGAGCGATAACTTAAATTGACAAGAGGCTGGAGTACTTTATTGTTACAAAATTTCAAGGTTTTATGACGCTCCAGTAAAAAGTTACAAGCATTTGTAAGTTGCAAACTTTGATAGGTGTAGGACTTACCGTATAGAATTTAGGGCCATTTGAAGTTTTATCAATGTTTGATTTGGGACTCAAGGGTAGCATAGCTTTGAGCGATAGCTTAAATTGACAAGAGGCTCGAGTATCTTTTTGTTACAAAATTTCAAGGTTTTATGACGCTCCAGTAAAAAGTTACAAGCATTTGTATGTTGCAATCTTTGATAGGTGTAGGACGTATCGTATAGAAGTTAGGGCCAATTGTAGTTTTATCAGTTTTTGATTTGGGACTCAAGGGTAGCATAGCTTTGAGCGATAGCTTAAATTGACAAGCGGCTCGAGTACTTTATTGTTACAAAATTTCAAGGTTTTATGACGGTCCAGTAAAAAGTTACAAGCATTTGTATGTTGGAAACTTTGATAGGTGTAGGACGTACCGTATAGAAGTTAGGGCCATTTGAAGTTTTATCAATGTTTGATTTGGGACTCAAGGGTAGTATAGCTTCGAGCGATAGCTTAAATTGACAAGAGGCTTGAGTACTTTATTGTTACAAAATTTCAATGTTTTATGACGCTCCAGTAAAAAGTTACAAGCATTTGTATGTTGCAAACTTTGATAAGTGTAGGACGAACCGTATAAAAGTTAGGGCCATTTGAAGCTTTATAAGAGTTTGATTTGGGACTCAAGGGTAGCATAGCTTTGAGCGATAACTTAAATTGACAAGAGGCTCGAGTACTTTATTGTTACAAAATTTCTAGGTTTTATGACGCTCCAGCAAAAATTTATATGCATTTGTATGTTGCAAACTTTGATAGGTGTAGGACGTACCGTATAGAAGTTAGGGCAATTTGAAGTTTTATCAGTGTTTGATTTGGGACTCAAGGGTACCATAGCTTTGAGCGATAGCTTAAATTGACAAGAGGCTCGAGTACTTTATTGTTACAAAATTTCAAGGTTTTATGACGCTCCAGTAAAAAGTTACAAGCATTTGTTTGTTGCAAACTTTGATAAGTGTAGGACGAACCGTATAGAAGTTAGGGCCGTTTGAAGCTTTATAAGTGTTTGATTTGGGACTCAAGGGTAGCATAGCTTTGAGCGATGGCTTAAATTGACAAGAGGCACGAGTACTTTATTGTTACAAAATTGCAAGGTTTTATGACGCTCCAGCAAAAATTTATATGCATTTGTATGTTGCAAACTTTGATAGGTGTAGGACGTACCGTATAGAAGTTAGGGCCAATTGAAGTTTTATAAGTGTTTGATTTGGGACTCAAGGGTAGCATAGCTTTGAGCGATAGCTTAAATTGACAAGAGGCTCGAGTACTTTATTGTTACAAAATTTCAAGGTTTTATGACGCTCCAGTAAAAAGTTACAAGCATTTGTATGTTGCAAACTTTGATAAGTGTAGGACGAACCGTATAGAAGTTAGGGCCATTTGAAGCTTTATAAGTGTTTGATTTGGGACTCAAGGGTAGCATAGCTTTGAGCGATAGCTTAAATTGATAAGAGGCACGAGTACTTTATCGTTACAAAATTTCAAGGTTTTATGACGCTCCAGCAAAAATTTATATGCATTTGTGTGTTGCAAACTTTGATAGGTGTAGGACGTACCGTATAGAAGTTAGGGCCATTTGAAGTTTTGTAAGTGTTTGATTTGGGACTCAAGGGTAGCATTGCTTTGAGCGATAGCTTAAATTGACAAGACGCTCGAGTACTTTATTGTTACAAAATTTCAAGGTTTTATGACGCTCCAGTAAAAAGTTACATGCATTTGTATATTGCAAACTTTGATAGGTGTAGGACGTACCGTATAGAAGTTAGGCCCATTTGAAGCTTTATAAGTGTTTGATTTGGTACTCAAGGGTAGCATAGCTTTGAGCGATAGCTTAAATTGACAAGAGGCTCGAGTACTTTATTGTTACAAAATTTCAAGGTTTTATGACGCTCCAGCAAAAAGTTACAAGCATTTGTATGTTGCAAACTTTGATAGGTGTAGGACGTACCATATAGAAATTAGGGCCATTTGAAGTTTTATCAGTGTTTGATTTGGGTCTCAAGGGTAGCATAGCTTTGAGCGATATCTTAAATTGACAAGAGGCTCGAGTACTTTATTGTTACAAAATTTAAAGGTTTAATGACACTCCAGTAAAAAGTTACAAGTTGTATGTTGCAAACTTTGATATGTGTAGGACGTACCGTGTAGAAGTTAGGGTCATTTGAAGTTTTATCAGTGTTTGATTTGGGACTCAAGGGTAGCATAGCTTTGAGCAATAGCTTAAATTGACAAGAAGCTCGAGTACTTTATTGTTACAAAATTTCAAGGTTTTATGACGCTCCAGTAAAAAGTTACAAGCATTTGTAAGTTGCAAACTGTGATAGGTGTAGGACCGTATAGAATTTAAGGCCATTTGAAGTTTTATCAGTGTTTGATTTGGGACTCAAGGGTAGCATAGCTTTGAGCGATAGCTTAAGTTGACAAGAGGCTCGAGTACTTCATTGTTACAAAATTTCAAGGTTTTATGACGCTCCAGCAAAAATTTATATGCATTTGTATGTTGCAAACTTTGATAGGTGTAGGACGTACCGTATAGAAGTTAGGGCCATTTGAAGTTTTATAAGTGTTTGATTTGGGACTCAAAGGTAGCATTGCTTTGAGCGATAGCTTAAATTGAGAAGAGGCTCGAGTACTTCATTGTTACAAAATTTCAAGGTTTTATGACGCTTCAGTAAAAAGTTAAAAGCATTTGTATGTTGCAAACTTTGATAGGTGTAGGACGTACCGTATAGAAGCTAGGGCCATTTGAAGTTTTATCAGTGTTTGATTTGGGACTCAAGGGTAGTATAGCTTTGAGCGATAGCTTAAATTGACAAGAGGCTCGAGTACTTTATTGTTACAAAATTTCAAGGTTTTATGACGCTCCAGTAAAAAGTTACAAGCATTTGTAAGTTGCAAGCTGTGATAGGTGTAGGACGTACCGTATAGAATTTAAGGCCATTTGAAGTTTTATCAGTGTTTGATTTGGGACTCAAGGGTAGAATAGCTTTGAGCGATAACTTAAATTGACAAGAGGCTGGAGTACTTTATTGTTACAAAATTTCAAGGTTTTATGACGCTCCAGTAAAAAGTTACAAGCATTTGTAAGTTGCAAACTTTGATAGGTGTAGGACGTACCGTATAGAATTTAGGGCCATTTGAAGTTTTATCAATGTTTGATTTGGGACTCAAGGGTAGCATAGCTTTGAGCGATAGCTTAAATTGACAAGAGGCTCGAGTATTTTTTTGCTACAAAATTTCAAGGTCTTATGACGCTCCAGTAAAAAGTTACAAGCATTTGTATGTTGCGATCTTTGATAGGTGTAGGACGTATCGTATAGAAGTTAGGGCCAATTGTAGTTTTATCAGTTTTTGATTTGGGACTCAAGGGTAGCATAGATTTGAGCGATAGCTTAAATTGACAAGAGGCTCGAGTACTTTATTGTTACAAAATTTCAAGGTTTTATGACGCTCCAGTAAAAAGTTACAAGCATTTGTATGTTGCAAACTTTGATAGGTGTAGGACCTACCGTATAGAAGTTAGGGTCATTTGAAGTTTTATCAGTGTTTGATTTGGGACTCAAGGGTACCATAGCTTTGAGCGATAGCTTAAATTGACAAGAGGCTCGAGTACTTTATTGTTACAAAATTTCAAGGTTTTATGACGCTCCAGTAAAAAGTTACAAGCATTTGTATGTTGCAAACTTTGATAAGTGTAGGACGAACCGTATAGAAGTTAGGGCCGTTCGAAGCTTTATAAGTCTTTGATTTGGGACTCAAGGGTAGCATAGCTTTGAGCGATAGCTTAAATTGACAAGAGGCCCGAGTACTTTATTGTTACAAAATTTAAAGGTTTTATGACGCTCCAGCAAAAATGTATATGCATTTGTATGTTGCAAACTTTGATAGATGTAGGACGTACCGTATAGAAGTTAGGGCCATTTGAAGTTTTATCAGTGTTTGATTTGGGACTCAAGGGTAGCATAGCTTTGAGCAATAGCTTAAATTGACAAGAAGCTCGAGTACTTTATTGTTACAAAATTTCAAGGTTTTATGACGCTCCAATAAAAAGTTGCAACCATTTGTATGTTGCAAACTTTGATTGCTGTAGGACGTACCGTATAGAAGTTAGGGCCATTTGAAGTTTTGTCAGTGTTTGATTTGGGACTCAAGGGTAGCATAGCTTTGAGCGATAGCTTAAGTTGACAAGAGGCTCGAGTACTTCATTGTTACAAAATTTCAAGGTTTTATGACGCTCCAGCAAAAATTTATATGCATTTGTATGTTGCAAACTTTGATAGATGTAGGACGTACCGTATAGAAGTTAGGGCCATTTGAAGTTTTATAAGTGTTTGATTTGGGACTCAAGGGTAGCATTGCTTTGAGCGATAGCTTAAATTGACAAGAGGCTCGAGTACTTCATTGTTACAAAATTTCAAGTTTTTATGACGCTTCAGTAAAAAGTTAAAAGCATTTGTATGTTGCAAACTTTGATAGGTGTAGGACGTACCGTATAGAAGCTAGGGCCATTTGAAGTTTTATCAGTGTTTGATTTGGGACTCAAGGGTAGTATAGCTTTGAGCGATAGCTTAAATTGACAAGAGGCTCGAGTACTTTATTGTTACAAAATTTCAAGGTTTTATGACGCTCCAGTAAAAAGTTACAAGCATTTGTAAGTTGCAAACTGTGATAGGTGTAGGACGTACCGTATAGAATTTAAGGCCATTTGAAGTTTTATCAGTGTTTGATTTGGGACTCAAGGGTAGAATAGCTTTGAGCGATAACTTAAATTGACAAGAGGCTGGAGTACTTTATTGTTACAAAATTTCAAGGTTTTATGACGCTCCAGTAAAAAGTTACAAGCATTTGTAAGTTGCAAACTTTGATAGGTGTAGGACGTACCGTATAGAATTTAGGGCCATTTGAAGTTTTATCAATGTTTGATTTGGGACTCAAGGGTAGCATAGCTTTGAGCGATAGCTTAAATTGACAAGAGGCTCGAGTATTTTTTTGTTACAAAATTTCAAGGTCTTATGACGCTCCAGTAAAAAGTTACAAGCATTTGTATGTTGCAATCTTTGATGGGTGTAGGACGTATCGTATAGAAGTTAGGGCCAATTGTAGTTTTATCAGTTTTTTATTTGGGACTCACGGGTAGCATAGATTTGAGCGATAGTTTAAATTGACAAGAGGCTCGAGTACTTTATTGTTACAAAATTTCAAGGTTTTATGACGCTCCAGTAAAAAGTTACAAGCATTTGTATGTTGCAAACTTTGATAGGTGTAGGACGTACCGTATAGAAGTTAGGGCCATTTGAAGTTTTATCAGTGTTTGATTTGGGACTCAAGGGTACCATAGCTTTGAGCGATAGCTTAAATTGACAAGAGGCTCGAGTACTTTATTGTTACAAAATTTCAAGGTTTTATGACGCTCCAGTAAAAAGTTACAAGCATTTGTATGTTGCAAACTTTGATAAGTGTAGGACGAACCGTATAGAAGTTAGGGCCGTTTGAAGCTTTATAAGTGTTTGATTTGGGACTCAAGGGTAGCATAGCTTTGAGCGATAGCTTAAATTGACAAGAGGCTCGAGTACTTTATTGTTACAAAATTTAAAGGTTTTATGACGCTCCAGCAAAAATGTATATGCATTTGTATGTTGCAAACTTTGATAGATGTAGGACGTACCGTATAGAAGTTAGGGCCATTTGAAGTTTTATAAGTGTTTGATTTGGGACTCAAGGGTAGCATAGCTTTGAGCGATAGCTTAAATTGACAAGAGGCTCGAGTACTTTATTGTTACAAAATTTCAAGGTTTTATGACGCTCCAGTAAAAAGTTACAAGCATTTGTATGTTACAAACTTTGATAGGTGTAGGACGTACCGTATAGAAGTTAGGGCCATTTGAAGTTTTATCAGTGTTTGATTTGGGACTCAAGGGTAGTATAGCTTTGAGTGATAGCTTAAATTGACAAGAGGCTCGAGTACTTTATTGCTACAAAATTTCAAGGTTTTATGACGCTCCAGTAAAAAGTTACAAGCATTTGTATGTTGCAAACTTTGATAAGTGTAGGACGAACCGTATAGAAGTTAGGGCCATTTGAAGCTTTATCCATGTTTGATTTGGGACTCAAGGGTAGCATAGCTTTGAGCGATAGCTTAAATTGACAAGAGGCTCGAGTACTTTATTGTTACAAAATTTCAAGGTTTTATGACGCTCCAGTAAAAAGTTACAAGCATTTGTATGTTGCAAACTTTGATAGGTGTAGGACGAACCGTATAGAAGTTAGGGCCATTTGAAGCTTTATAAGTGTTTGATTTGGGACTCAAGGGTAGCATAGCTTTGAGCGATAGCTTAAATTGACAAGACGCTCGAGTACTTTATTGTTACAAAATTTCAAGGTTTTATGACGCTCCAGTAAAAAGTTACAAGCATTTGTATGTTGCAAACTTTGATAGGTGTAGGACGAACCGTATAGAAGTTAGGGCCATTTGAAGCTTTATAAGTGTTTGATTTGGGACTCAAGGGTAGCATAGCTTTGAGCGATAGCTTAAATTGACAAGAGGCTCGAGTACTTCATTGTTACAAAATTTCAAGGTTTTATGCCGCTTCAGTAAAAAGTTAAAAGCATTTGTATGTTGCAAACTTTGATAGGTGTAGGACGTACCGTATAGAAGCTACGGCCATTTGAAGTTTTATCAGTGTTTGATTTGGGACTCAAGGGTAGCATAGCTTTGAGCGATAACTTAAATTGACAAGAGGCTGGAGAACTTTATTGTTACAAAATTTCAAGGTTTTATGACGCTCCAGTAAAAAGTTACAAGCATTTGTAAGTTGCAAACTTTGATAGGTGTAGGACGTACCGTATAGAATTTAGAGCCATTTGAAGTTTTATCAATGTTTGATTTGGGACTCAAGGGTAGCATAGCTTTGAGCGATAGCTTAAATTGACAAGAGGCTTGAATACTTTATTTATACAAAATTTCAAGGTTTTATGAAGCTCCAGAAAAAGTAACAAGCATTTGTATGTTGCAAACTTTGATAGGTGTAGGACGTACCGTATATAAGTTAGGGCCATTTGAAGTTTTATCAGTGTTTGATTTGGGTCTCAAGGGTAGCATAGCTTTGAGCGATAGCTTAAATTGACAAGAGGCTCGAGTATTTTTTTGTTACAAAATTTCAAGGTTTTATGACGCTTAAGCAAAAATTTATATGCATTTGTATGTTGCAAACTTTGATAGGTGTAGGACGTACCGTATAGAAGTTAGGGCCATTTGAAGTTTTATCAGTGTTTGATTTGGGACTCAAGGGTAGCATAGCTTTGAGCGATAGCTTAAATTGACAAGAGGCTCGAATACTTTATTTATACAAAATTTCAAGGTTTTATGACGCTCCAGTAAAAAGTAACAAGCATTTGTATGTTGCAAACTTTGATAAGTGTAGGACGTACCGTATAGAAGCTACGGCCATTTGAAGTTTTATCAGTGTTTGATTTGGGACTCAAGGGTAGCATAGCTTTGAGCGATAACTTAAATTGACAAGAGGCTGGAGTACTTTATTGTTACAAAATTTCAAGGTTTTATGACGCTCCAGTAAAAAGTTACAAGCATTTGTATGTTGCAAACTTTGATAAGTGTAGGACGAAGTGTATAGAAGTTAGGGCCATTTGAAGCTTTATAAGTGTTTGATTTGGGACTCAAGGGTAGCATAGCTTTGAGCGATAGCTTAAATTGACAAGAGGCTCGAGTACTTCATTGTTACAAAATTTCAAGGTTTTATGCCGCTTCAGTAAAAAGTTAAAAGCATTTGTATGTTGCAAACTTTGATAGGTGTAGGACGTACCGTATAGAAGTTAGGGCCATTTGAAGTTTTATCAGTGTTTGATTTGGGACTCAAGGGTAGCATAGCTTTGAGCGATAACTTAAATTGACAAGAGGCTGGAGTACTTTATTGTTACAAAATTTCAAGATTTTATGACGCTCCAGTAAAAAGTTACAAGCATTTGTATGTTGCAATCTTTGATAGGTGTAGGACGTATCGTATAGAAGTTAGGGCCAATTGTAGTTTTATCAGTTTTTGATTTGGAACTCAAGGGTAGCATAGATTTGAGCGATAGCTTAAATTGACAAGAGGCTCGAATACTTTATTGTTACAAAATTGCAAGGTTTTATGACGCTCCAGTAAAAAGTAACAAGCATTTGTATGTTGCAAACTTTGATAGATGTAGGACGTACCGTATAGAAGTAAGGGCCATTTGAAGTTTTATAAGTGTTTGATTTGGGACTCAAGGGTAGCATAGCTTTGAGTGATAGCTTAAATTGACAAGAGGCTCGAGTATTTTTTTGTTACAAAATTTCAAGGTTTTATGACGCTTAAGCAAAAATTTATATGCATTTGTATGTTGCAAACTTTGATAGATGTAGGACGTACCGTATAGAAGTTAGGGCCATTTTAAGTTTTATCAGTGTTTGATTTGGGACTCAAGGGTAGCATAGCTTTGAGCGATAGCTTAAATTGACAAGAGGCTCGAGTACTTTATTGTTACAAAATTTCAAGGTTTCATGACGCTCCAGTAAAAATTTACAAGCATTTGTATGTTGCAAACTTTGATAAGTGTAGGACGAACCGTATAGAAGTTAGGGCCATTTGAAGCTTTATAAGTGTTTGATTTGGGACTCAAGGGTAGCATAGCTTTGAGCGATAGCTTAAATTGACAAGAGGCTCGAGTACTTTATTGTTACAAAATTTCAAGGTTTTATGACGCTCCAGCAAAAATTTATATGCATTTGGATGTTGCAAACTTTGATAGGTGTAGGACGTACCGTATAGAAGTTAGGGCCATTTGAAGTTTTATCCGTGTTTGATTTGGGATTCAAGGGTAGCATAGCTTTGAGCGATAGCTTAAATTGACAAGAGGCTCGAGTACTTTATTGTTACAAAATTTCAAGGTTTTATGACGCTCCAGTAAAATTTACAAGCATTTGTATGTTGCAAACTTTGATAGGTGTAGGACGTACCGTATAGAAGTTAGAGCCATTTGAAGTTTTATCAGTGTTCGATTTGGGACTCAAGGGTAGCATTGCTTTGAGCGATATCTTAAATTGACAAGAGGCTCAAGTACTTTATTGTTACAAAATTTCAAGGTTTTATGACGCTCCAGTAAAAAGTTACATGCATTTGTATGTTGCAAACTTTGATAGGTGTAGGACGTACCGTACAGAAGTTAGGGCCATTTGAAGCTTTATAAGAGTTTGATTTGGGACTCAAGGGTAGCATAGCTTTGAGCGATAGCTTAAATTGACAAGAGGCTCGAGTACTTTATTGTTACAAAATTTCAAGGTTTTATGACGCTCCAGCAAAAATTTATATGCATTTGTATGTTGCAAACTTTGATAGGTGTAGGACGTACCGTATAGAAGTTAGGGCCATTTGAAGTTTTATCAGTGTTTGATTTGGGACTCAAGGGTAGGATAGCTTTGAGCGATAGCTTAAATTGACAAGAGGCTCGAGTACTTTATTGTTACAAAATTTCAAGGTTTTATGACGCCTGAGTAAAAAGTTACAAGCATTTGTATGTTGCAAACTTTGATAGGTGTAGGATGTACCGTATAGAAGTTAGGGCCATTTGAAGTTTTATCAGTGTTTGATTTGGGACTCAAGGGTAGCATAGCTTTGAGCGGTAGCTTAAATTGAGAAGAGGCTCGAGTACTTTATTGTTACAAAATTTCAAGGTTTTATGACGCACCAGTAAAAAGTTACAAGCATTTGTATGTTGCAAACTTTGATAGGTGTAGGACGTACCGTATAGAAGTTAGGGCCATTTGAAGTTTTATCAGTGTTTGATTTGGGACTCAAGGGTAGCATAGCTTTAAGCGATGGCTTAAATTGACATGAGGCTCGAGTACTTTATTGTTACAAAATTTCAAGGTTTTATGACGCACCAGTAAAAAGTTACAAGCATTTGTATGTTGCAAACTTTGATAGGAGTAGGGCGTACCGTATTGAAGTTAGGGCCATTTGAAGTTTTATCAGTGTTTGATCTGGGACTCAAGGGTAGCATACCTTTGAGCGACAGCATAAATTGACAAGAGGCTAGAGTACTTTATTGTTACAAAATTTCAAGGTTTTATGACGTTCCAGTAAAAAGTTATAAGCATTTGTATGTTGAAGACTTTGATAGGTGTAGGATGCATAGAAGTTAGGGCCATTTGAAGTTTTATCAGTGTTTGATTTGGGACTCAAGTCTAGCATAGCTTTGAGCGATAGCTTAAATTGACTAGAGGCTCGAGTACTTTATTGTTTCAAAATTTTAAGGTTTTATGACTCTCCAGTAAAAAGTTATAAGCATTTGTATGTTGCAGACTTTGATAGGTGTAGGATGTACCGTATAGAAGTTAGGGCCATTTGAAATTTTATCAGTGTTTGATTTGAGACTCAAGGGTAGCATAGCTTTGAGCGATAGCTTAAATTGACAAGAGGCTCGAGTACTTCATTGTTACAAAATTTCAAGGTTTTATGACGCTCCAGCAAAAATTTATATGCATTTGTATGTTGCAAACTTTGATAGGTGTAGGACGTACCGTATAGAAGTTAGGGCCATTTGAAGTTTTATCAGTGTTTGATTTGGGAATCAAGGGTAGCATAGCTTTGAGCGATAGCTTAAATTGACAAGAGGCTCGAATACTTTATTGTTACAAAATTTCAAGGTTTTATGACGCTCCAGTAAAAAGTTATAAGCATTTGTATGTTGCAGACTTTAATAGGTGTAGGATGTACCGTATAGAAGTTAGGGCCATTTGAAGTTTTATCAATGTTTGATTTGGGACTCAAGGGTACCATAGCTTTGAGCGATAGCTTAAATTGACAAGAGGCTCGAGTACTTTATTGTTACAAAATTTCAAGGTTTTATGACGCTCCACTAAAAAGTTATAAGCATTTGTATGTTGCAGACTTTGATAGGTGTAGGATGTACCGTATAGAAGTTAGGGCCATTTGAAGATTTATCAGTGTTTGATTTGGGACTCAAGGGTAGCATAGCTTTGAGCGATAGCTTAAATGGACAAAAGGCTCGAGTACTTTATTGTTACAAAATTTCAAGGTTTTATGAGGCCTGAGTAAAAAGTTACAAGCATTTGTATGTTGCAAACTTTGATAGGTGTAGGACGTACCGTATAGAAGTTAGGGCCATTTGAAGTTTTATCAGTGTTTGATTTGGGACTCAAGGGTAGCATAGCTTTAAGAGATAGCTTAAATTTTCATGAGGCTCGAGTACTTTATTGTTACAAAATTTCAAGGTTTTATGACGCACCAGTAAAAAGGTACAAGCATTTGTATGTTGCAAACTTTGATAGGAGTAGGGCGTACCGTATTGAAGTTAGGGCCATTTGAAGTTTTATCAATGTTTGATCTGGGACTCAAGGGTAGCATACCTTTGAGCGACAGCATAAATTGACAAGAGGCTAGAGTACTTTATTGTTACAAAATTTCAAGGTTTTATGACGTTCCAGTAAAAAGTTATAAGCATTTGTATGTTGCAGACTTTGATAGGTGTAGGATGCATAGAAGTTAGGGCCATTTGAAGTTTTATCAGTGTTTGATTTGGGACTCAAGTCTAGCATAGCTTTGAGCGATAGCTTAAATTGACTAGAGGCTCGAGTACTTTATTGTTTCAAAATTTTAAGGTTTTATGACTCTCCAGTAAAAAGTTATAAGCATTTGTATGTTGCAGACTTTGATAGGTGTAGGATGTACCGTATAGAAGTTAGGGCCATTTGAAATTTTATCAGTGTTTGATTTGAGACTCAAGGGTAGCATAGCTTTGAGCGATAGCTTAAATTGACAAGAGGCTGGAGTACTTTATTGTTACAAAATTTCAAGGTTTTATGACGCTCCAGTAAAAAGGTACAAGCATTTGTATGTTGCAAACTTTGATAGGTGTAGGACGTACCGTATAGAAGTTAGGGCTATTTGAAGTTTTATCAGTGTTTGATTTGTCACTCAAGGGTAGCATAGCTTTGAGCGATAGCTTAAATTGACAAGAGGCTCGAGAACTTTATTGTTATAAAATTTCAAGGCTTTATGACGCTCCAGTAAAAATTTACAAGCATTTGTATGTTGCAAACTTTGATAGGTGTAGGACGTACCGTATAGAAGTTAGGGCAATTTGAAGTTTTATCAGTGTTTGATTTGGGACTCAAGGGTAGCATAGCTTTGAGCGATAGCTTAAATTGACAAGAGGTTCGAGTACTTCATTGTTACAAAATTTCAAGGTTTTATGACGCTTCAGTAAAAAGTTAAAAGCATTTGTATGTTGCAAACTTTGATAGGTGTAGGACGTACCGTATAGAAGTTAGGGCCATTTGAAGTTTTATCAGTGTTTGATTTGGGACTCAAGGGTAGCATAGCTTTGAGCGATAGCTTAAATTGACAAGAGGCTGGAGTACTTTATTGTTACAAAATTTCAAGGTTTTATGACGCTCCAGTAAAAAGTTACAAGCATTTGTAAGTTGCAAACTTTGATAGGTGTAGGACGTACCGTATAGAAGTCAGGGCCATTTGAAGTTTTATAAGTGTTTGATTTGGGACTCAAGGGTACCATAGCTTTGAGCGATAGCTTAAATTGACAAGAGGCTCGAGTACTTTATTGTTACAAAATTTCAAGGTTTTATGACGCTCCACTAAAAAGTTATAAGCATTTGTATGTTGCAGACTTTGATAGGTGTAGGATGTACCGTATAGAAGTTAGGGCCATTTGAAGATTTATCAGTGTTTGATTTGGGACTCAAGGGTAGCATAGCTTTGAGCGATAGCTTAAATGGACAAGAGGCTCGAGTACTTTATTGTTACAAAATTTCAAGGTTTTATGAGGCCTGAGTAAAAAGTTACAAGCATTTGTATGTTGTAAACTTTGATAGGTGTAGGATGTACCGTATAGAAGTTAGGGCCATTTGAAGTTTTATCAGTGTTTGATTTGGGACTCACGGGTAGCATAGCTTTGAGCGGTAGCTTAAATTGAGAAGAGGCTCGAGTACTTTATTGTTACAAAATTTCAAGGTTTTATGACGCACCAGTAAAAAGTTACAATCATTTGTATGTTGCAAACTTTGATAGGTGTAGGACATACCGTATAGAAGTTAGGGCTATTTGAAGTTTTATCAGTGTTTGATTTGTCACTCAAGGGTAGCATAGCTTTGAGCGATAGCTTAAATTGACAAGAGGCTCGAGTACTTTATTGTTACAAAATTTCAAGGTTTTATGACGCACCAGTGAAAAGTTACAAGCATTTGTATGTTGCAAACTTTGATAGGAGTAGGGCGTACCGTATTAAAGTTAGGGCCATTTGAAGTTTTGAGCGATAGCTTTGAGCGAAAGCTTAAATTGACAAGAGGCTCGAGTACTTCATTGTTACAAAATTTCAAGGTTTTATGACGCTTCAGTAAAAAGTTAAAAGCATTTGTATGTTGCAAACTTTGATAGGTGTAGGACGTACCGTATAGAAGTTAGGGCCATTTGAAGTTTTATCAGTGTTTGATTTGGGACTCAAGGGTAGCATAGCTTTGAGCGATAGCTTAAATTGACAAGAGGCTGGAGTACTTTATTGTTTCAAAATTTTAAGGTTTTATGACTCTCCAGTAAAAAGTTATAAGCATTTGTATGTTGCAGACTTTGATAGGTGTAGGATGTACCGTATAGAAGTTAGGGCCATTTGAAATTTTATCAGTGTTTGATTTGAGACTCAAGGGTAGCATAGCTTTGAGCGATAGCTTAAATTGACAAGAGGCTGGAGTACTTTATTGTTACAAAATTTCAAGGTTTTATGACGCTCCAGTAAAAAGGTACAAGCATTTGTATGTTGCAAACTTTGATAGGTGTAGGACGTACCGTATAGAAGTTAGGGCTATTTGAAGTTTTATCAGTGTTTGATTTGTCACTCAAGGGTAGCATAGCTTTGAGCGATAGCTTAAATTGACAAGAGGCTCGAGAACTTTATTGTTATAAAATTTCAAGGCTTTATGACGCTCCAGTAAAAAGTTACAAGCATTTGTATGTTGCAAACTTTGATAGGTGTAGGACGTACCGTATAGAAGTTAGGGCAATTTGAAGTTTTATCAGTGTTTGATTTGGGACTCAAGGGTAGCATAGCTTTGAGCGATAGCTTAAATTGACAAGAGGTTCGAGTACTTCATTGTTACAAAATTTCAAGGTTTTATGACGCTTCAGTAAAAAGTTAAAAGCATTTGTATGTTGCAAACTTTGATAGGTGTAGGACGTACCGTATAGAAGTTAGGGCCATTTGAAGTTTTATCAGTGTTTGATTTGGGACTCAAGGGTAGCATAGCTTTGAGCGATAGCTTAAATTGACAAGAGGCTGGAGTACTTTATTGTTACAAAATTTCAAGGTTTTATGACGCTCCAGTAAAAAGTTACAAGCATTTGTAAGTTGCAAACTTTGATAGGTGTAGGACGTACCGTATAGAAGTCAGGGCCATTTGAAGTTTTATAAGTGTTTGATTTGGGACTCAAGGGTACCATAGCTTTGAGCGATAGCTTAAATTGACAAGAGGCTCGAGTACTTTATTGTTACAAAATTTCAAGGTTTTATGACGCTCCACTAAAAAGTTATAAGCATTTGTATGTTGCAGACTTTGATAGGTGTAGGATGTACCGTATAGAAGTTAGGGCCATTTGAAGATTTATCAGTGTTT
Source organism: Clusia tigrina (assembly GCA_920105625.2). Classification (NCBI taxonomy): domain Eukaryota; kingdom Metazoa; phylum Arthropoda; class Insecta; order Diptera; family Clusiidae; genus Clusia; species Clusia tigrina. The sequence goes on along the minus strand of OV050033.1, from coordinate 106,189,321 downwards.
GATTTGGGACTCAAGGGTAGCATAGCTTTGAGCGATAGCTTAAATGGACAAGAGGCTCGAGTACTTTATTGTTACAAAATTTCAAGGTTTTATGAGGCCTGAGTAAAAAGTTACAAGCATTTGTATGTTGCAAACTTTGATAGGTGTAGGATGTACCGTATAGAAGTTAGGGCCATTTGAAGTTTTATCAGTGTTTGATTTGGGACTCAAGGGTAGCATAGCTTTGAGCGGTAGCTTAAATTGAGAAGAGGCTCGAGTACTTTATTGTTACAAAATTTCAAGGTTTTATGACGCACCAGTAAAAAGTTACAATCATTTGTATGTTGCAAACTTTGATAGGTGTAGGGCGTACCGTATAGAAGTTAGGGCCATTTGAAGATTTATCAGTGTTTGATTTGGGACTCAAGGGTAGCATAGCTTTGAGCGATAGCTTAAATGGACAAGAGGCTCGAGTACTTTATTGTTACAAAATTTCAAGGTTTTATGAGGCCTGAGTAAAAAGTTACAAGCATTTGTATGTTGCAAACTTTGATAGGTGTAGGATGTACCGTATAGAAGTTAGGGCCATTTGAAGATTTATCAGTGTTTGATTTGGGACTCAAGGGTAGCATAGCTTTGAGCGATAGCTTAAATGGACAAGAGGCTCGAGTACTTTATTGTTACAAAATTTCAAGGTTTTATGAGGCCTGAGTAAAAAGTTACAAGCATTTGTATGTTGCAAACTTTGATAGGTGTAGGATGTACCGTATAGAAGTTAGGGCCATTTGAAGTTTTATCAGTGTTTGATTTGGGACTCAAGGGTAGCATAGCTTTGAGCGGTAGCTTAAATTGAGAAGAGGCTCGAGTACTTTATTGTTACAAAATTTCAAGGTTTTATGACGCACCAGTAAAAAGGTACAAGCATTTGTATGTTGCAAACTTTGATAGGAGTAGGGCGTACCGTATTGAAGTTAGGGCCATTTGAAGTTTTATCAATGTTTGATCTGGGACTCAAGGGTAGCATACCTTTGAGCGACAGCATAAATTGACAAGAGGCTAGAGTACTTTATTGTTACAAAATTTCAAGGTTTTATGACGTTCCAGTAAAAAGTTATAAGCATTTGTATGTTGCAGACTTTGATAGGTGTAGGATGCATAGAAGTTAGGGCCATTTGAAGTTTTATCAGTGTTTGATTTGGGACTCAAGTCTAGCATAGCTTTGAGCGATAGCTTAAATTGACTAGAGGCTCGAGTACTTTATTGTTTCAAAATTTTAAGGTTTTATGACTCTCCAGTAAAAAGTTATAAGCATTTGTATGTTGCAGACTTTGATAGGTGTAGGATGTACCGTATAGAAGTTAGGGCTATTTGAAATTTTATCAGTGTTTGATTTGAGACTCAAGGGTAGCATAGCTTTGAGCGATAGCTTAAATTGACAAGAGGCTGGAGTACTTTATTGTTACAAAATTTCAAGGTTTTATGACGCTCCAGTAAAAAGGTACAAGCATTTGTATGTTGCAAACTTTGATAGGTGTAGGACGTACCGTATAGAAGTTAGGGCTATTTGAAGTTTTATCAGTGTTTGATTTGTCACTCAAGGGTAGCATAGCTTTGAGCGATAGCTTAAATTGACAAGAGGCTCGAGAACTTTATTGTTATAAAATTTCAAGGCTTTATGACGCTCCAGTAAAAAGTTACAAGCATTTGTATGTTGCAAACTTTGATAGGTGTAGGACGTACCGTATAGAAGTTAGGGCAATTTGAAGTTTTATCAGTGTTTGATTTGGGACTCAAGGGTAGCATAGCTTTGAGCGATAGCTTAAATTGACAAGAGGTTCGAGTACTTCATTGTTAAAAAATTTCAAGGTTTTATGACGCTTCAGTAAAAAGTTAAAAGCATTTGTATGTTGCAAACTTTGATAGGTGTAGGACGTACCGTATAGAAGTTAGGGCCATTTGAAGTTTTATCAGTGTTTGATTTGGGACTCAAGGGTAGCATAGCTTTGAGCGATAGCTTAAATTGACAAGCGGCTGGAGTACTTTATTGTTACAAAATTTCAAGGTTTTATGACGCTCCAGTAAAAAGTTACAAGCATTTGTAAGTTGCAAACTTTGATAGGTGTAGGACGTACCGTATAGAAGTCAGGGCCATTTGAAGTTTTATAAGTGTTTGATTTGGGACTCAAGGGTACCATAGCTTTGAGCGATAGCTTAAATTGACAAGAGGCTCGAGTACTTTATTGTTACAAAATTTCAAGGTTTTATGACGCTCCACTAAAAAGTTATAAGCATTTGTATGTTGCAGACTTTGATAGGTGTAGGATGTACCGTATAGAAGTTAGGGCCATTTGAAGATTTATCAGTGTTTGATTTGGGACTCAAGGGTAGCATAGCTTTGAGCGATAGCTTAAATGGACAAGAGGCTCGAGTACTTTATTGTTACAAAATTTCAAGGTTTTATGAGGCCTGAGTAAAAAGTTACAAGCATTTGTATGTTGCAAACTTTGATAGGTGTAGGATGTACCGTATAGAAGTTAGGGCCATTTGAAGTTTTATCAGTGTTTGATTTGGGACTCAAGGGTAGCATAGCTTTGAGCGGTAGCTTAAATTGAGAAGAGGCTCGAGTACTTTATTGTTACAAAATTTCAAGGTTTTATGACGCACCAGTAAAAAGTTACAATCATTTGTATGTTGCAAACTTTGATAGGTGTAGGACATACCGTATAGAAGTTAGGGCTATTTGAAGTTTTCTCAGTGTTTGATTTGTCACTCAAGGGTAGCATAGCTTTGAGCGATAGCTTAAATTGACAAGAGGCTCGAGTACTTTATTGTTACAAAATTTCAAGGTTTTATGACGCACCAGTGAAAAGTTACAAGCATTTGTATGTTGCAAACTTTGATAGGAGTAGGGCGTACCGTATTAAAGTTAGGGCCATTTGAAGTTTTGAGCGATAGCTTTGAGCGATAGCTTAAATTGACAAGAGGCTCGAGTACTTCATTGTTACAAAATTTCAAGGTTTTATGACGCTTCAGTAAAAAGTTAAAAGCATTTGTATGTTGCAAACTTTGATAGGTGTAGGACGTACCGTATAGAAGTTAGGGCCATTTGAAGTTTTATCAGTGTTTGATTTGGGTCTCAAGGGTAGCATAGCTTTGAGCGATAGCTTAAATTGACAAGAGGCTGGAGTACTTTATTGTTTCAAAATTTTAAGGTTTTATGACTCTCCAGTAAAAAGTTATAAGCATTTGTATGTTGCAGACTTTGATAGGTGTAGGATGTACCGTATAGAAGTTAGGGCCATTTGAAATTTTATCAGTGTTTGATTTGAGACTCAAGGGTAGCATAGCTTTGAGCGATAACTTAAATTGACAAGAGGCTGGAGTACTTTATTGTTACAAAATTTCAAGGTTTTATGACGCTCCAGTAAAAAGGTACAAGCATTTGTATGTTGCAAACTTTGATAGGTGTAGGACGTACCGTATAGAAGTTAGGGCTATTTGAAGTTTTATCAGTGTTTGATTTGTCACTCAAGGGTAGCATAGCTTTGAGCGATAGCTTAAATTGACAAGAGGCTCGAGAACTTTATTGTTATAAAATTTCAAGGCTTTATGACGCTCCAGTAAAAAGTTACAAGCATTTGTATGTTGCAAACTTTGATAGGTGTAGGACGTACCGTATAGAAGTTAGGGCAATTTGAAGTTTTATCAGTGTTTGATTTGGGACTCAAGGGTAGCATAGCTTTGAGCGATAGCTTAAATTGACAAGAGGCAGGAGTACTTTATTGTTACAAAATTTCAAGGTTTTATGACGCTCCAGTAAAAAGTTACAAGCATTTGTAAGTTGCAAACTTTGATAGGTGTAGGACGTCCCGTATAGAAGTCAGGGCCATTTGAAGTTTTATAAGTGTTTGATTTGGGACTCAAGGGTAGGATAGCTTTGAGCGATAGCTTAAATTAACAAGAGGCTCGAGTACTTTATTGTTACAAAATTTCAAGGTTTTATGACGCTCCAGTAAAAAGGTACAAGCATTTGTACGTTGCAAACTTTGATAGGTGTAGGACGTACCGTATAGAAGTTAGGGCTATTTGAAGTTTTATCAGTGTTTGATTTGTCACTCAAGGGTAGCATAGCTTTGAGCGATAGCTTAAATTGACAAGAGGCTCGAGTACTTTATTGTTACAAAATTTCAAGGTTTTATGACGCACCAGTGAAAAGTTACAAGCATTTGTATGTTGCAAACTTTGATAGGAGTAGGGCGTACCGTATTAAAGTTAGGGCCATTTGAAGTTTTGAGCGATAGCTTTGAGCGATAGCTTAAATTGACAAGAGGCTCGAGTACTTTATTGTTACAAAATTTCAAGGCTTTATGACGCTCCAGTAAAAAGTTACAAGCATTTGTATGTTGCAAACTTTGATAGGTGTAGGACGTACCGTATAGAAGTTAAGGACATTTGAAGTTTTATAAGTGTTTGATTTGGGACTCAAGGGTAGAATAGATTTGAGCGATAGCTTAAATTGACAAGAGGCTCGAATACTTTATTGGTACAAAATTGCAAGGTTTTATGACGCTCCTGTAAAAAGTAACAAGCATTTGTATGTTGCAAACTTTGATAGGTGTAGGATGCACCGTATAGAAGTCAGGGCCATTTGAAGTTTTATCAGTGTTTTATTAGGGACTCAAGGGTAGCAAAGCTTTTAGCGGTAGCTTAAATTGACAAGAGGCTCGAGTACTTTATTGTTACAAAACTTCAAGGTTTTATGACGCTCCAGTAAAAAGTTACAAGTATTTGTATGTTGCAAACTTTGACAGGTGTAGGACGTACCGTATAGAAGTTACGGCCATTAGAAGTTTTATCAGTGTTTGATTTGGGACTCAAGAGTAGTATAGCTTTGAGCGATAGCTTTAATTGACAAGAGGCTCGAGTACTTTATTGTTACAAAATTTCAAGGTTTTATGACGCTCCAGTAAAAAGGTACAAGCATTTGTATGTTGCAAACTTTGATAGGTGTAGGACGTACCGTATAGAAGTTAGGGCTATTTGAAGTTTTATCAGTGTTTGATTTGTCACTCAAGGGTAGCATAGCTTTGAGCGATAGCTTAAATTAACAAGAGGCTCGAGTACTTTATTGTTACAAAATTTCAAGGTTTTATGACGCTCCAGTAAAAAGGTACAAGCATTTGTACGTTGCAGACTTTGATAGGTGTAGGACGTACCGTATAGAAGTTAGGGCTATTTGAAGTTTTATCAGTGTTTGATTTGTCACTCAAGGGTAGCATAGCTTTGAGCGATAGCTTAAATTGACAAGAGGCTCGAGTACTTTATTGTTACTAAATTTCAAGGTTTTATGACGCACCAGTGAAAAGTTACAAGCATTTGTATGTTGCAAACTTTGATAGGAGTAGGGCGTACCGTATTAAAGTTAGGGCCATTTGAAGTTTTGAGCGATAGCTTTGAGCGATAGCTTAAATTGACAAGAGGCTCGAGTACTTTATTGTTACAAAATTTCAAGGCTTTATGACGCTCCAGTAAAAAGTTACAAGCATTTGTATGTTGCAAACTTTGATAGGTGTAGGACGTACCGTATAGAAGTTAAGGACATTTGAAGTTTTATAAGTGTTTGATTTGGGACTCAAGGGTAGAATAGATTTGAGCGATAGCTTAAATTGACAAGAGGCTCGAATACTTTATTGTTACAAAATTGCAAGGTTTTATGACGCTCCTGTAAAAAGTAACAAGCATTTGTATGTTGCAAACTTTGATAGGTGTAGGATGCACCGTATAGAAGTTAGGGCCATTTGAAGTTTTATCAGTGTTTTATTAGGGACTCAAGGGTAGCAAAGCTTTTAGCGGTAGCTTAAATTGACAAGAGGCTCGAGTACTTTATTGTTACAAAACTTCAAGGTTTTATGACGCTCCAGTAAAAAGTTACAAGCATTTGTATGTTGCAAACTTTGACAGGTGTAGGACGTACCGTATAGAAGTTACGGCCATTAGAAGTTTTATCAGTGTTTGATTTGGGACTCAAGAGTAGTATAGCTTTGAGCGATAGCTTAAATTGACAAGAGGCTCGAGTACTTTATTGTTACAAAATTTCAAGGTTTTATGACGCTCCAGTAAAAAGGTACAAGCATTTGTATGTTGCAAACTTTGATAGGTGTAGGACGTACCGTATAGAAGTTAGGGCTATTTGAAGTTTTATCAGTGTTTGATTTGTCACTCAAGGGTAGCATAGCTTTGAGCGATAGCTTAAATTGACTAGAGGCTCGAGTACTTTATTGTTTCAAAATTTTAAGGTTTTATGACTCTCCAGTAAAAAGTTATAAACATTTGTATGTTGCAGACTTTGATAGGTGTAGGATGTACCGTATAGAAGTTAGGGCCATTTGAAATTTTATCAGTGTTTGATTTGAGACTCAAGTGTAGCATAGCTTTGAGCGATAGCTTAAATTGACAAGAGGCTCGAGTACTTTATTGTTACAAAATTTCAAGGTTTTATGACGCTCCAGTAAAAAGGTACAAGCATTTGTATGTTGCAAACTTTGATAGGTGTAGGACGTACCGTATAGAAGTTAGGGCTATTTGAAGTTTTATCAGTGTGTGATTTGTCACTCAAGGGTAGCATAGCTTTGAGCGATAGCTTAAATTGACAAGAGGCTCGAGTACTTTATTATTACAAAATTTCAAGGTTTTATGACGCACCAGTGAAAAGTTACAAGCATTTGTATGTTGCAAACTTTGATAGGAGTAGGGCGTACCGTATTAAAGTTAGGGCCATTTGAAGTTTTGAGCGATAGCTTTGAGCGATAGCTTAAATTGACAAGAGGCTCGAGAACTTTATTGTTACAAAATTTCAAGGCTTTATGACGCTCCAGTAAAAAGTTACAAGCATTTGTATGTTGCAAACTTTGATAGGTGTAGGACGTACCGTATAGAAGTTAGGGCAATTTGAAGTTTTATCAGTGTTTGATTTGGGACTCAAGGGTAGCATAGCTTTGAGCGATAGCTTAAATTGACAAGAGGTTCGAGTACTTCATTGTTACAAAATTTCAAGGTTTTATGACGCTTCAGTAAAAAGTTAAAAGCATTTGTATGTTGCAAACTTTGATAGGTGTAGGACGTACCGTATAGAAGTTAGGGCCATTTGAAGTTTTATCAGTGTTTGATTTAGGACTCAAGGGTAGCATAGCTTTGAGCGATAGCTTAAATTGACAAGAGGCTGGAGTACTTTATTGTTACAAAATTTCAAGGTTTTATGACGCTCCAGTAAAAAGTTACAACCATTTGTAAGTTGCAAACTTTGATAGGTGTAGGACGTACCGTATAGAAGTCAGGGCCATTTGAAGTTTTATAAGTGTTTGATTTGGGACTCAAGGGTACCATAGCTTTGAGCGATAGCTTAAATTGACAAGAGGCTCGAGTACTTTATTGTTACAAAATTTCCAGGTTTTATGACGCTCCACTAAAAAGTTATAAGCATTTGTATGTTGCAGACTTTGATAGGTGTAGGATGTACCGTATAGAAGTTAGGGCCATTTGAAGATTTATCAGTGTTTGATTTGGGACTCAAGGGTAGCATAGCTTTGAGCGATAGCTTAAATGGACAAGAGGCTCGAGTACTTTATTGTTACAAAATTTCAAGGTTTTATGAGGCCTGAGTAAAAAGTTACAAGCATTTGTATGTTGCAAACTTTGATAGGTGTAGGATGTACCGTATAGAAGTTAGGGCCATTTGACGTTTTATCAGTGTTTGATTTGGGACTCAAGGGTAGCATAGCTTTGAGCGGTAGCTTAAATTGAGAAGAGGCTCGAGTACTTTATTGTTACAAAATTTCAAGCTTTATGACGCACCAGTAAAAAGTTACAAGCATTTGTATGTTGCAAACTTTGATAGGTGTAGGACGTACCGTATAGAAGTTAGGGCCATTTGAAGTTTTATCAGTGTTTGATTTGGGACTCAAGGGTAGCATAGCTTTAAGCGATAGCTTAAATTGACGTGAGGCTCGAGTACTTTCTTGTTACAAAATTTCAAGGTTTTATGACGCACCAGTAAAAAGTTACAAGCATTTGTATGTTCCAAACTTTGATAGGAGTAGGGCGTACCGTATTGAAGTTAGGGCCATTTCAAGTTTTATCAGTGTTTGATCTGGGACTCAAGGGTAGCATACCTTTGAGCGACAGCATAAATTGACAAGAGGCTAGAGTACTTTATTGTTACAAAATTTCAAGGTTTTATGACGTTCCAGTTAAAAGTTATAAGCATTTGTATGTTGCAGACTTTGATAGGTGTAGGATGCATAGAAGTTAGGGCCATTTGAAGTTTTATCAGTGTTTGATTTGGGACTCAAGTCTAGCATAGCTTTGAGCGATAGCTTAAATTGACTAGAGGCTCGAGTACTTTATTGTTTCAAAATTTTAAGGTTTTATGACTCTCCAGTAAAAAGTTATAAGCATTTGTATGTTGCAGACTTTGATAGGTGTGGGATGTACCGTATAGAAGTTAGAGCCATTTGAAATTTTATCAGTGTTTGATTTGAGACAAAAGGGTAGCATAGCTTTGAGCGATAGCTTAAATTAACAAGAGGCTCGAGTACTTTATTGTTACAAAATTTCAAGGTTTTATGACGCTCCAGTAAAAAGGTACAATCATTTGTATGTTGCAAACTTTGATAGGTGTAGGACGTACCGTATAGAAGTTAGGGCTATTTGAAGTTTTATCAGTGTTTGATTTGTCACTCAAGGGTAGCATAGCTTTGAGCGATAGCTTAAATTGACAAGAGGCTCGAGTACTTTATTGTTACAAAATTTCAAGGTTTTATGACGCACCAGTGAAAAGTTACAAGCATTTGTATGTTGCAAACTTTGATAGGAGTAGGGCGTACCGTATTAAAGTTAGGGCCATTTGAAGTTTTGAGCGATAGCTTTGAGCGATAGCTGAAATTGACAAGAGGCTCGAGCACTTTATTGTTACAAAATTTCAAGGCTTTATGACGCTCCAGTAAAAAGTTACAAGCATTTGTATGTTGCAAACTTTGATAGGTGCAGGACGTACCGTATAGAAGTTAGGGCCATTTGAAGTTTTATCAGTGTTTGATTTGGGACTCAAGGGTAGCATAGCTTTGAGCGATAGCTTAAATTGACAAGAGGCTCGAGTACTTCATTGTTACAAAATTTCAAGGTTTTATGACGCTTCAGTAAAAAGTTAAAAGCATTTGTATGTTGCAAACTTTGATAGGTGTAGGACGTACCGTATAGAAGTTAGGGCCATTTGAAGTTTTATCAGTGTTTGATTTGGGACTCAAGGGTAGCAGAGCTTTGAGCGATAGCTTAAATTGACAAGAGGCTGGAGTACTTTATTGTTACAAAATTTCAAGGTTTTATGACGCTCCAGTAAAAAGTTACAAGCATTTGTAAGTTGCAAACTTTGATAGGTGTAGGACGTCCCGTATAAAAGTCAGGGTCATTTGAAGTTTTATAAGTGTTTGATTTGGGACTCAAGGGTAGCATAGCTTTGAGCGATAGCTTAAATTGACAAGAGGCTCGAGTACTTTATTGTTACAAAATTTCAAGGTTTTATGACGTTCCAGTTAAAAGTTATAAGCATTTGTATGTTGCAGACTATGATAGGTGTAGGATGCATAGAAGTTAGGGCCATTTGAAGTTTTATCAGTGTTTGATTTGGGACTCAAGTCTAGCATAGCTTTGAGCGATAGCTTAAATTGACTAGAGGCTCGAGTACTTTATTGTTTCAAAATTTTAAGGTTTTATGACTCTCCAGTAAAAAGTTATAAGCATTTGTATGTTGCAGACTTTGATAGGTGTGGGATGTACCGTATAGAAGTTAGAGCCATTTGAAATTTTATCAGTGTTTGATTTGAGACTCAAGGGTAGCATAGCTTTGAGCGATAGCTTAAATTGACAAGAGGCTCGAGTACTTTATTGTTACAAAATTTCAAGGTTTTATGACGCACCAGTGAAAAGTTACAAGCATTTGTATGTTGCAAACTTTGATAGGAGTAGGGCGTACCGTATTAAAGTTAGGGCCATTTGAAGTTTTGAGCGATAGCTTTGAGCGATAGCTTAAATTGACAAGAGGTTCGAGTACTTCATTGTTACAAAATTTCAAGGTTTTATGACGCTTCAGTAAAAAGTTAAAAGCATTTGTATGTTGCAAACTTTGATAGGTGTAGGACGTACCGTATAGAAGTTAGGGCCATTTGAAGTTTTATCAGTGTTTGATTTGGGACTCAAGGGTAGCATAGCTTTGAGCGATAGCTTAAATTGACAAGAGGCTGGAGTACTTTATTGTTACAAAATTTCAAGGTTTTATGACGCTCCAGTAAAAAGTTACAAGCATTTGTAAGTTGCAAACTTTGATAGGTGTAGGACGTACCGTATAGAAGTCAGGGCCATTTGAAGTTTTATAAGTGTTTGATTTGGGACCCAAGGGTACCATAGCTTTGAGCGATAGCTTAAATTGACAAGAGGCTCGAGTACTTTATTGTTACAAAATTTCCAGGTTTTATGACGCTCCACTAAAAAGTTATAAGCATTTGTATGTTGCAGACTTTGATAGGTGTAGGATGTACCGTATAGAAGTTAGGGCCATTTGAAGATTTATCAGTGTTTGATTTGGGACTCAAGGGTAGCATAGCTTTGAGCGATAGCTTAAATGGACAAGAGGCTCGAGTACTTTATTGTTACAAAATTTCAAGGTTTTATGAGGCCTGAGTAAAAAGTTACAAGAATTTGTATGTTGCAAACTTTGATAGGTGTAGGATGTACCGTATAGAAGTTAGGGCCATTTGAAGTTTTATCAGTGTTTGATTTGGGACTCAAGGGTAGCATAGCTTTGAGCGGTAGCTTAAATTGAGAAGAGGCTCGAGTACTTTATTGTTACAAAATTTCAAGCTTTATGACGCACCAGTAAAAAGTTACAAGCATTTGTATGTTGCAAACTTTGATAGGTGTAGGACGTACCGTATAGAAGTTAGGGCCATTTGAAGTTTTATCAGTGTTTGATTTGGGACTCAAGGGTAGTATAGCTTTAAGCGATAGCTTAAATTGACATGAGGCTCGAGTACTTTATTGTTACAAAATTTCAAGGTTTTATGACGCACCAGTAAAAAGTTACAAGCATTTGTATGTTCCAAACTTTGATAGGAGTAGGGCGTACCGTATTGAAGTTAGGGCCATTTCAAGTTTTATCAGTGTTTGATCTGGGACTCAAGGGTAGCATACCTTTGAGCGACAGCATAAATTGACAAGAGGCTAGAGTACTTTATTGTTACAAAATTTCAAGGTTTTATGACGTTCCAGTTAAAAGTTATAAGCATTTGTATGTTGCAGACTTTGATAGGTGTAGGATGCATAGAAGTTAGGGCCATTTGAAGTTTTATCAGTGTTTGATTTGGGACTCAAGTCTAGCATTGCTTTGAGCGATAGCTTAAATTGACTAGAGGCTCGAGTACTTCATTGTTACAAAATTTCAAGGTTTTATGACGCTTCAGTAAAAAGTTAAAAGCATTTGTATGTTGCAAACTTTGATAGGTGTAGGACGTACCGTATAGAAGTTAGGGCCATTTGAAGTTTTATCAGTGTTTGATTTGGGACTCAAGGGTAGCATAGCTTTGAGCGATAGCTTAAATTGACAAGAGGCTGGAGTACTTTATTGTTACAAAATTTCAAGGTTTTATGACGCTCCAGTAAAAAGTTACAAGCATTTGTAAGTTGCAAACTTTGATAGGTGTAGGACTTCCCGTATAGAAGTCAGGGCCATTTGAAGTTTTATAAGTGTTTGATTTGGGACTCAAGGGTAGCATAGCTTTGAGCGATAGCTTAAATTGACAAGAGGCTCGAGTACTTTATTTTTACAAAATTTCAAGGTTTTATGACGCTCCAGTAAAAAGGTACAAGCATTTGTACGTTGCAAACTTTGATAGGTGTAGGACGTACCGTATAGAAGTTAGGGCTATTTGAAGTTTTATCAGTGTTTGATTTGTCACTCAAGGGTAGTATAGCTTTGAGCGATAGCTTAAATTGACAAGAGGCTCGAGTACTTTATTGTTACAAAATTTCAAGGTTTTATGACGCACCAGTGAAAAGTTACAAGCATTTGTATGTTGCAAACTTTGATAGGAGTAGGGCGTACCGTATTAAAGTTAGGGCCATTTGAAGTTTTGAGCGATAGCTTTGAGCGATAGCTTAAATTGACAAGAGGTTCGAGTACTTCATTGTTACAAAATTTCAAGGTTTTATGACGCTTCAGTAAAAAGTTAAAAGCATTTGTATGTTGCAAACTTTGATAGGTGTAGGACGTACCGTATAGAAGTTAGGGCCATTTGAAGTTTTATCAGTGTTTGATTTGGGACTCAAGGGTAGCATAGCTTTGAGCGATAGCTTAAATTGACAAGAGGCTGGAGTACTTTATTGTTACAAAATTTCAAGGTTTTATGACGCTCCAGTAAAAAGTTACAAGCATTTGTAAGTTGCAAACTTTGATAGGTGTAGGACGTACCGTATAGAAGTCAGGGCCATTTGAAGTTTTATAAGTGTTTGATTTGGGACTCAAGGGTACCATAGCTTTGAGCGATAGCTTAAATTGACAAGAGGCTCGAGTACTTTATTGTTACAAAATTTCCAGGTTTTATGACGCTCCACTAAAAAGTTATAAGCATTTGTATGTTGCAGACTTTGATAGGTGTAGGATGTACCGTATAGAAGTTAGGGCCATTTGAAGATTTATCAGTGTTTGATTTGGGACTCAAGGGTAGCATAGCTTTGAGCGATAGCTTAAATGGACAAGAGGCTCGAGTACTTTATTGTTACAAAATTTCAAGGTTTTATGAGGCCTGAGTAAAAAGTTACAAGCATTTGTATGTTGCAAACTTTGATAGGTGTAGGATGTACCGTATAGAAGTTAGGGCCATTTGAAGTATTATCAGTGTTTGATTTGGGACTCAAGGGTAGCATAGCTTTGACCGGTAGCTTAAATTGAGAAGAGGCTCGAGTACTTTATTGTTACAAAATTTCAAGCTTTATGACGCACCAGTAAAAAGTTACAAGCATTTGTATGTTGCAAACTTTGATAGGTGTAGGACGTACCGTATAGAAGTTAGGGCCATTTGAAGTTTTATCAGTGTTTGATTTGGGACTCAAGGGTAGCATAGCTTTAAGCGATAGCTTAAATTGACATGAGGCTCGAGTACTTTATTGTTACAAAATTTCAAGGTTTTATGACGCACCAGTAAAAAGTTACAAGCATTTGTATGTTCCAAACTTTGATAGGAGTAGGGCGTACCGTATTGAAGTTAGGGCCATTTCAAGTTTTATCAGTGTTTGATCTGGGACTCAAGGGTAGCATACCTTTGAGCGACAGCATAAATTGACAAGAGGCTAGAGTACTTTATTGTTACAAAATTTCAAGGTTTTATGACGTTCCAGTTAAAAGTTATAAGCATTTGTATGTTGCAGACTTTGATAGGTGTAGGATGCATAGAAGTTAGGGCGATTTGAAGTTTTATCAGTGTTTGATTTGGGACTCAAGTCTAGCATAGCTTTGAGCGATAGCTTAAATTGACTAGAGGCTCGAGTACTTTATTGTTTCAAAATTTTAAGGTTTTATGACTCTCCAGTAAAAAGTTATAAGCATTTGTATGTTGCAGACTTTGATAGGTGTGGGATGTACCGTATAGAAGTTAGAGCCATTTGAAATTTTATCAGTGTTTGATTTGAGACTCAAGGGTAGCATAGCTTTGAGCGATAGCTTAAATTGACAAGAGGCTCGAGTACTTTATTGTTACAAAATTTCAAGGTTTTATGACGCTCCAGTAAAAAGGTACAATCATTTGTATGTTGCAGTCTTTGATAGGTGTAGGACGTACCGTATAGAAGTTAGGGCTATTTGAAGTTTTATCAGTGTTTGATTTGTCACTCAAGGGTAGCATAGCTTTGAGCGATAGCTTAAATTGACAAGAGGAGTGAAAAGTTACCAGCATTTGTATGTTGCAAACTTTGATAGGAGTAGGGCGTACCGTATTAAAGTTAGGGCCATTTGAAGTTTTGAGCGATAGCTTTGAGCGATAGCTTAAATTGACAAGAGGCTCGAGAACTTTATTGTTACAAAATTTCAAGGCTTTATGACGCTCCAGTAAAAAGTTGCAAGCATTTGTATGTTGCAAACTTTGATAGGTGCAGGACGTACCGTATAGAAGTTAGGGCCATTTGAAGTTTTATCAGTGTTTGATTTGGGACTCAAGGGTAGCATAGCTTTGAGCGATAGCTTAAATTGACAAGAGGCTCGAGTACTTCATTGTTACAAAATTTCAAGGTTTTATGACGCTCCAGTAAAAAGTTACATGCATTTGTATATTGCAAACTTTGATAGGTGTAGCACGTACCGTGTAGAAATTAGGTCCATTTGAAGTTTTATAAGTGTTTGATTGGGTACTCAAGGGTAGCATAGCTTTGAGCGATAGTTTAAATTAACAAGAGGCTCGAGTACTTTATTGTTACAAAATTTCAAGGTTTTATGACGCTCCAGTAAAAAGTTACAAGCATTTGTATGTTGCAACCTTTGATAGGTGTAGGACGTACCGTATAGAAGTTAGGGAAATTTGAAGTTTTATCAGTGTTTGATTTGGGACTCAAGGGTAGCATAGCTTTGAGCGATAACTTAAATTGACAAGAGGCTCGAGTACTTCATTGTTACAAAGTTTCAAGGTTTTATGACGCTTCAGTAAAAAGTTAAAAGCATTTGTATGTTGCAACCTTTGATAGGTGTAGGACGTACCGTATAGAAGTTAGGGCCATTTGAAGCTTTATAAGTGTTTGATTTGGGACTCAAGGGTAGCATAGCTTTGAGCGATAGCTTAAATTGACAAGAGGCACGAGTACTTTATTGTTACAAAATTTCAAGGTTTTATGACGCTCCAGTAAAAAGTTACAAGCAATTGTATGTTGCAAACTTTGATAGGTGCAAGACGTACCGTATAGAAGTTAGGGCCATTTGAAGTTTTATCAGTGTTTGATTTGGGACTCAAGGGTAGCATAGCTTTGAGCGATAGCTTAAATTGACAAGAGGCTCGAGTACTTCATTGTTACAAAATTCCAAGGTTTTATGACGCTCCAGTAAAAAGTTACATGCATTTGTATATTGCAAACTTTGATAGGTGTAGCACGTACCGTGTAGAAATTAGGTCCATTTGAAGTTTTATAAGTGTTTGATTTGGGACTCAAGGGTAGCATAGCTTTGAGCGATAGCTTAAATTGACAAGAGGCACGAGTACTTTATTGTTACAAAATTTCAAGGTTTTATGACGCTCCAGCAAAAATTTATTTGCATTTGTATGTTGCAAACTTTGATAGGTGTAGGACGTACCGTATAGAAGTTAGGGCCATTTGAAGCTTTATAAGTGTTTGATTTGGGACTCAAGGGTAGCATAGCTTTGAGCGATAGCTTAAATTGACAAGAGGCTCGAGTACTTTATTGTTACAAAATTTCAAGGTTTTATTACGCTCCAGTAAAAAGTTACAAGCATTTGTATGTTGCAACCTTTGATAGGTGTAGGACGTACCGCATAGAAGTTAGGGCCAATTGAAGTTTTATCAGTGTTTGATTTGGGACTCAAGGGTAGCATAGCTTTGAGCGATAGCTTAAATTGACAAGAGGCTCGAGTACTTCATTGTTACAAAATTTCAAGGTTTTATGACGCTTCAGTAAAAAGTTAAAAGCATTTGTATGTTGCAAACTTTGATTGGTGTAGGACGTACCGTATAGAAGCTACGGCCATTTGAAGTTTTATCAGTGTTTGATTTGGGACACAAGGGTAGCATAGCTTTGAGCGATAACTTAAATTGACAAGAGGCTGGAGTACTTTATTGTTACAAAATTTCAAGGTTTTATGACGCTCCAGTAAAAAGTTACAAGCATTTGTAAGTTGCAAACTTTGATAGGGCCTAGAATTTAGGGCCATTTGAAGTTTTATCAATGTTTGATTTGGGACTCAAGGGTAGCATAGCTTTGAGCGATAGCTTAAATTGACAAGAGTCTCGAATACTTTATTTATACAAAATTTCAAGGTTTTATGAAGCTCCAGTAAAAAGTAACAAGCATTTGTATGTTGCAAACTTTGATAGGTGTAGGACGTACCGTATAGAAGTTAGGGAAATTTGAAGTTTTATCAGTGTTTGATTTGGGACTCAAGGGTAGCATAGCTTTGAGCGATAACTTAAATTGACAAGAGGCTCGAGTACTTTAGTGTTACAAAATTTCAAGGTTTTATGACGCTCCAGTAAAAAGTTGCAAGCATTTGTATGTTGCAAACTTTGATAGGTGTAGGACGTACCGTATAGAAGTTAGGGCCATTTTAAGTTTTATCAGTGTTTGATTTGGGACTCAAGGGTAGCATAGCTTTGAGCGATAGCTTAAATTGACAAGAGGCTCGAGTACTTTATTGTTACAAAATTTCAAGGTTTTATGACGCTCCAGTAAAAAGTTACAAGCATTTGTATGTTGCAAACTTTAATAAGTGTAGGACGAACCGTATAGAAGTTAGGGCCATTTGAAGCTCTATAAGTGTTTGATTTGGGACTCAAGGGTAGCATAGCTTTGAGCGATAGCTTAAATTGACAAGAGACACGAGTACTTTATTGTTACAAAATTTCAAGGTTTTATGACGCTCCAGCAAAAATTTATATGCATTTGTATGTTGCAAACTTTGATAGGTGTAGGACGTACCGTATAGAAGTTAGGGCCATTTGAAGTTTTATAAGTGTTTGATTTGGGACTCAAGGGTAGCATTGCTTTGAGCGATAGCTTAAATTGACAAGAGGCTCGAGTACTTTATTGTTACAAAATTTCAAGGTTTTATGACGCTCCAGTAAAAAGTTACATGCATTTGTATATTGCAAACTTTGATAGGTGTAGCACGTACCGTATAGAAGTTAGGTCCATTTGAAGTTTTATAAGTGTTTGATTGGGTACTCAAGGGTAACATAGCTTTGAGCGATAGCTTAAATTGACAAGAGGCTCGAGTACTTTATTGTTACAAAATTTCAAGGTTTTATGACGCTCCAGTACAAAGTTACAAGCATTTGTATGTTGCAACCTTTGATAGGTGTAGGACGTACCGTATAGAAGTTAGGGAAATTTGAAGTTTTATCAGTGTTTGATTTGGGACTCAAGGGTAGCATAGCTTTGAGCGATAACTTAAATTGACAAGAGGCTGGAGTACTTTATTGTTACAAAATTTCAAGGTTTTATGACGCTCCAGTAAAAAGTTACAAGCATTTGTAAGTTGCAAACTGTGATAGGTGTAGGACGTACCGTATAGAAGTCAGGGCCATTTGAAGTTTTATAAGTGTTTGATTTGGGACTCAAGGGTAGCATTGCTTTGAGCGATAGCTTAAATTTACAAGAGGCTCGAGTACTTTATTGTTACAAAATTTCAAGGTTTTATGACGCTCCAGTAAAAAGTTACAAGCATTTGTATGTTGCAAACTTTGATAGGTGTAGGACGTACCGTATAGAAGTTAGGGCCATTTGAAGTTTTATCAGTGTTTGATTTGGGACTCAAGGGTAGCATAGCTTTAAGCGATAGCTTAAATTGACATGAGGCTCGAGTACTTTATTGTTACAAAATTTCAAGGTTTTATGACGCACCAGTAAAAAGTTACAAGCATTTGTATGTTCCAAACTTTGATAGGAGTAGGGCGTACCGTATTGAAGTTAGGGCCATTTCAAGTTTTATCAGTGTTTGATCTGGGACTCAAGGGTAGCATACCTTTGAGCGACAGCATAAATTGACAAGAGGCTAGAGTACTTTATTGTTACAAAATTTCAAGGTTTTATGACGTTCCTGTTAAAAGTTATAAGCATTTGTATGTTGCAGACTTTGATAGGTGTAGGATGCATAGAAGTTAGGGCCATTTGAAGTTTTATCAGTGTTTGATTTGGGACTCAAGTCTAGCATAGCTTTGAGCGATAGCTTAAATTGACTAGAGGCTCGAGTACTTTATTGTTTCAAAATTTTAAGGTTTTATGTCTCTCCAGTAAAAAGTTATAAGCATTTGTATGTTGCAGACTTTGATAGGTGTGGGATGTACCGTATAGAAGTTAGAGCCATTTGAAATTTTATCAGTGTTTGATTTGAGACTCAAGGGTAGCATAGCTTTGAGCGATAGCTTAAATTGACAAGAGGCTCGAGTACTTTATTGTTACAAAATTTCAAGGTTTTATGACGCTCCAGTAAAAAGGTACAATCATTTGTATGTTGCAAACTTTGATAGGTGTAGGACGTACCGTATAGAAGTTAGGGCTATTTGAAGTTTTATCAGTGTTTGATTTGTCACTCAAGGGTAGCATAGCTTTGAGCGATAGCTTAAATTGACAAGAGGAGTGAAAAGTTACAAGCATTTGTATGTTGCAAACTTTGATAGGAGTAGGGCGTACCGTATTAAAGTTAGGGCCATTTGAAGTTTTGAGCGATAGCTTTGAGCGATAGCTTAAATTGACAAGAGGCTCGAGAACTTTATTGTTACAAAATTTCAAGGCTTTATGACGCTCCAGTAAAAAGTTGCAAGCATTTGTATGTTGCAAACTTTGATAGGTGCAGGACGTACCGTATAGAAGTTAGGGCCATTTGAAGTTTTATCAGTGTTTGATTTGGGACTCAAGGGTAGCATAGCTTTGAGCGATAGCTTAAATTGACAAGAGGCTCGAGTACTTCATTGTTACAAAATTTCAAGGTTTTATGACGCTCCAGTAAAAAGTTACATGCATTTGTATATTGCAAACTTTGATAGGTGTAGCACGTACCGTGTAGAAATTAGGTCCATTTGAAGTTTTATAAGTGTTTGATTGGGTACTCAAGGGTAGCATAGCTTTGAGCGATAGTTTAAGTTAACAAGAGGCTCGAGTACTTTATAGTTACAAAATTTCAAGGTTTTATGACGCTCCAGTAAAAAGTTACAAGCATTTGTATGTTGCAACCTTTGATAGGTGTAGGACGTACCGTATAGAAGTTAGGGAAATTTGAAGTTTTATCAGTGTTTGATTTGGGACTCAAGGGTAGCATAGCTTTGAGCGATAACTTAAATTGACAAGAGGCTCGACTACTTCATTGTTACAAAGTTTCAAGGTTTTATGACGCTTCAGTAAAAAGTTAAAAGCATTTGTATGTTGCAACCTTTGATAGGTGTAGGACGTACCGTATAGAAGTTAGGGCCATTTGAAGCTTTATAAGTGTTTGATTTGGGACTCAAGGGTAGCATAGCTTTGAGCGATAGCTTAAATTGACAAGAGGCACGAGTACTTTATTGTTACAAAATTTCAAGGTTTTATGACGCTCCAGTAAAAAGTTACAAGCAATTGTATGTTGCAAACTTTGATAGGTGCAAGACGTACCGTATAGAAGTTAGGGCCATTTGAAGTTTTATCAGTGTTTGATTTGGGACTCAAGGATAGCATAGCTTTGAGCGATAGCTTAAATTGACAAGAGGCTCGAGTACTTCATTGTTACAAAATTTCAAGGTTTTATGACGCTCCAGTAAAAAGTTACACGCATTTGTATATTGCAAACTTTGATAGGTGTAGCACGTACCGTGTAGAAATTAGGTCCATTTGAAGTTTTATAAGTGTTTGATTTGGGACTCAAGGGTAGCATAGCTTTGAGCGATCGCTTAAATTGACAAGAGGCACGAGTACTTTATTGTTACAAAATTTCAAGGTTTTATGACGCTCCAGCAAAAATTTATATGCATTTGTATGTTGCAAACTTTGATAGGTGTAGGACGTACCGTATAGAAGTTAGGGCCATTTGAAGCTTTATAAGTGTTTTTTATTTGGGACTCAAGGGTAGCATAGCTTTGAGCGATAGCTTAAATTGACAAGAGGCTCGAGTACTTTATTGTTACAAAATTTCAAGGTTTTATGACGCTCCAGTAAAAAGTTACAAGCATTTGTATGTTGCAACCTTTGATAGGTGTAGGACGTACCGCATAGAAGTTAGGGCCATTTGAAGTTTTATCAGTGTTTGATTTGGGACTCAAGGGTAGCATAGCTTTGAGCGATAACTTAAATTGACAAGAGGCTGGAGTACTTTATTGTTACAAAATTTCAAGGTTTTATGACGCTCCAGTAAAAAGTTACAAGCATTTGTAAGTTGCAAACTTTGATAGGGCCTAGAATTTAGGGCCATTTGAAGTTTTATCAATGTTTGATTTGGGACTCAAGGGTAGCATAGCTTTGAGCGATAGCTTAAATTGACAAGAGTCTCGAATACTTTATTTATACAAAATTTCAAGGTTTTATGAAGCTCCAGTAAAAAGTAACAAGCATTTGTATGTTGCAAACTTTGATAGGTGTAGGACGTACCGTATAGAAGTTAGGGAAATTTGAAGTTTTATCAGTGTTTGATTTGGGACTCAAGGGTAGCATAGCTTTGAGCGATAACTTAAATTGACAAGAGGCTCGAGTACTTTAGTGTTACAAAATTTCAAGGTTTTATGACGCTCCAGTAAAAAGTTGCAAGCATTTGTATGTTGCAAACTTTGATAGGTGTAGGACGTACCGTATAGAAGTTAGGGCCATTTTAAGTTTTATCAGTGTTTGATTTGGGACTCAAGGGTAGCATAGCTTTGAGCGATAGCTTAAATTGACAAGAGGCTCGAGTACTTTATTGTTACAAAATTTCAAGGTTTTATGACGCTCCAGTAAAAAGTTACAAGCATTTGTATGTTGCAAACTTTAATAAGTGTAGGACGAACCGTATAGAAGTTAGGGCCATTTGAAGCTCTATAAGTGTTTGATTTGGGACTCAAGGGTAGCATAGCTTTGAGCGATAGCTTAAATTGACAAGAGACACGAGTACTTTATTGTTACAAAATTTCAAGGTTTTATGACGCTCCAGCAAAAATTTATATGCATTTGTATGTTGCAAACTTTGATAGGTGTAGGACGTACCGTATAGAAGTTAGGGCCATTTGAAGTTTTATAAGTGTTTGATTTGGGACTCAAGGGTAGCATTGCTTTGAGCGATAGCTTAAATTGACAAGAGGCTCGAGTACTTTATTGTTACAAAATTTCAAGGTTTTATGACGCTCCAGTAAAAAGTTACATGCATTTGTATATTGCAAACTTTGATAGGTGTAGCACGTACCGTATAGAAGTTAGGTCCATTTGAAGTTTTATAAGTGTTTGATTGGGTACTCAAGGGTAACATAGCTTTGAGCGATAGCTTAAATTGACAAGAGGCTCGAGTACTTTATTGTTACAAAATTTCAAGGTTTTATGACGCTCCAGTACAAAGTTACAAGCATTTGTATGTTGCAACCTTTGATAGGTGTAGGACGTACCGTATAGAAGTTAGGGAAATTTGAAGTTTTATCAGTGTTTGATTTGGGACTCAAGGGTAGCATAGCTTTGAGCGATAACTTAAATTGACAAGAGGCTGGAGTACTTTATTGTTACAAAATTTCAAGGTTTTATGACGCTCCAGTAAAAAGTTACAAGCATTTGTAAGTTGCAAACTGTGATAGGTGTAGGACGTACCGTATAGAAGTCAGGGCCATTTGAAGTTTTATAAGTGTTTGATTTGGGACTCAAGGGTAGCATTGCTTTGAGCGATAGCTTAAATTTACAAGAGGCTCGAGTACTTTATTGTAACAAAATTTCAAGGTTTTATGACGCTCCAGTAAAAAGTTACATGCATTTGTATATTGCAAACTTTTATAGGTGTAGGACGTACCGTATAGAAGTTAGGGCCATTTGAAGTTTTATCAGTGTTTGATTTGGGACTCAAGGGTAGCATAGCTTTGAGCGATAGCTTAAATTGACAAGAGGCTCGAGTACTTCATTGTTACAAAATTTCAAGGTTTTATGACGCTTCAGTAAAAAGTTAAAAGCATTTGTATGTTGCAAACTTTGATTGGTGTAGGACGTACCGTATAGAAGCTACGGCCATTTGAAGTTTTATCAGTGTTTGATTTGGGACTCAAGGGTAGCATAGCTTTGAGCGATAACTTAAATTGACAAGAGGCTGGAGTACTTTATTGTTACAAAATTTCAAGGTTTTATGACGCTCCAGTAAAAAGTTACAAGCATTTGTAAGTTGCAAACTTTGATAGGTGTAGGACACACCGTATAGAATTTAGGGCCATTTGAAGTTTTATCAATGTTTGATTTGGGACTCAAGGGTAGCATAGCTTTGAGCGATATCTTAAATTGACAAGAGGCTCGAATACTTTATTTATACAAAATTTCAAGGTTTTATGAAGCTCCAGTTAAAAGTAACAAGCATTTGTATGTTGCAAACTTTGATAGGTGTAGGACGTACCGTATAGAAGTTAGGGCCATTTGAAGTTTTATCAGTGTTTGATTTGGGACTCAAGGGTAGCATAGCTTTGAGCGATAGCTTAAATTGACAAGAGGCTCGAGTACTTTATTGTTACAAAATTTCAAGGTTTTATGACGCTCCAGTAAAAAGTTACAAGCATTTGTATGTTGAAAACTTTGATAGGTGTAGGACGTACCGTATAGAAGTTAGGGCCATTTGAAGTTTTATCCGTGTTTGATTTGGGACTCAAGGGTAGCATAGCTTTGAGCGATAGCTTAAATTGACAAGAGGCTCGAGTACTTTATTGTTACAAAATTTCAAGGTTTTGTGACGCTCCAGTAAAAAGTTACAAGCATTTGTATGTTGCAAACTTTGATAAGTGTAGGACGAACCGTATAGAAATTAGGGCCATTTGAAGCTTTATAAGTGTTTGATTTGCGACTCAAGGGTAGCATAGCTTTGAGCGATAGCTTAAATTGACAAGAGGCATGAGTACTTTATTGTTACAAAATTTCAAGGTTTTATGACGCTCCAGCAAAAATTTATGTGCATTTGTATGTTGCAAACTTTGATAGGTGTAGGACGTACCGTATAGAAGTTAGGGCCATTTGAAGTTTTATAGGTGTTTGATTTGGGACTCAAGGGTAGCATTGCTTTGAGCGATAGCTTAAATTGCCAAGAGGCTCGAGTACTTTATTGTTACAAAATTTCAAGGTTTTATGACGCTCCAGTAAAAAGTTACATGCATTTGTATATTGCAAACTTTGATAGGTGTAGGACGTACCGTATAGAAGTTAGGGCCATTTGAAGTTTTATAAGTGTTTGATTTGGTACTCAAGGGTAGCATAGCTTTGAGCGATAGCTTAAATTGACAAGAGGCTCGAGTACTTTATTGTTACAAAATTTCAAGGTTTTATGACGCTCCAGTAAAAAGTTACAAGCATTTGTATGTTGCAAACTTTGATAGGTGTAGGACGTACCGTATAGAAGCTACGGCCATTTGAAGTTTTATCAGTGTTTGATTTGGGACTCAAGGGTAGCATAGCTTTGAGCGATAACTTAAATTAACAAGAGGCTGGAGTACTTTATTGTTACAAAATTTCAAGGTTTTATGACGCTCCAGTAAAAAGTTACAAGCATTTGTAAGTTGCAAACTTTGATAGGTGTAGGACGTACCGTATAGAATTTAGGGCCATTTGAAGTTTTATCAATGTTTGATTTGGGACTCAAGGGTAGCATAGCTTTGAGCGATAGCTTAAATTGACAAGAGGCTCGAATACTATATTTATACAAAATTTCAAGGTTTTATGAAGCTCCAGTAAAAAGTAACAAGCATTTGTATGTTGCAAACTTTGATAGGTGTAGGACGTACCGTATAGAAGTTAGGGCCATTTGAAGTTTTATCAGTGTTTGATTTGGGACTCAAGGGTAGCATAGCTTTGCGCGATAGCTTAAATTGACAAGAGGCTCGAGTACTTTATTGTTACAAAATTTCAAGGTTTTATGACGCTCCAGCAAAAATTTATATGCATTTGTATGTTGCAAACTTTGATAGGTGTAGGACGTACCGTATAGAAGTTAGGGCCATTTGAAGTTTTATCAGTGTTTGATTTGGGACTCAAGGGTAGCATAGCTTTGAGCGATAGCTTAAATTGACAAGAGGCTCGAGTACTTTATTGTTAAAAAATTTCAAGGTTTTGTGACGCTCCAGTAAAATTTACAAGCATTTGTATGTTGCAAACTTTGATAGGTGTAGGACGTACCGTATAGAAATTAGAGCCATTTGAAGTTTTAGACTTTGATAGGTGTAGGATGTACCGTATAGAAGTTAGGGCCATTTGAAGTTTTATCAGTGTTTGATTTGGGACTCAAGGGTAGCATAGCTTTGAGCGATAGCTTAAATAGACAAGAGGCTCGAGTACTTTATTGTTACAAAATTTCAAGGTTTTATGACGCCTGAGTAAAAAGTTACAAGCATTTGTATGTTGCAAACTTTGATAGGTGTAGGATGTACCGTATAGAAGTTAGGGCCATTTGAAGTTTTATCAGTGTTTGATTTGGGACTCAAGGGAAGCATGGCTTTGAGCGGTAGCTTAAATTGAGAAGAGGCTCGAGTACTTTATTGTTACAAAATTTCAAGCTTTTATGACGCACCAGTAAAAAGTTACAAGCATTTGTATGTTGCAAACTTTGATCGGTGTAGGACGTACCGTATAGAAGTTAGGGCCATTTGAAGTTTTATCAGTGTTTGATTTGGGACTCAAGGGTAGCATAGCTTTAAGCGATAGCTTAAATTGACATGAGGCTCGAGTACTTTATTGTTACAAAATTTCAAGGTTTTATGACGCACCAGTAAAAAGTTACAAGCATTTGTATGTTGCAAACTTTGATAGGAGTAGGGCGTACCGCATTGAAGTTAGGGCCATTTGAAGTTTTATCAGTGTTTGCTCTGGGACTCAAGGGTAGCATAGCTTTGAGCGACAGCATAAATTGACAAGAGGCTAGAGTACTTTATTGTTACAAAATTTCATGGTTTTGTATGTTGCAGACTTTGATAGGTGTAGGATGCATAGAAGTTAAGGCCATTTGAAGTTTTATCAGTGTTTAATTTGGGACTCAAGTCTAGCATAGCTTTGAGCGATAGTTTAAATTGACTAGAGGCTCGAGTACTTTATTGTTACAAAATTTTAAGGTTTTATGACTCTCCAGTAAAAAGTTATAAGCATTTGTATGTTGCAGACTTTGATAGGTGTAGGATGTACCGTAGAGAAGTTAGAGCCATTTGAAATTTTATCAGTGTTTGATTTGAGACTCAAGGGTAGCATAGCTTTGAGCGATAGCTTAAATTGACAAGAGGCTCGAGTACTTTATTGTTACAAAATTTCAAGGTTTTATGACGCTCCACTAAAAAGTTATAAGCATTTGTATGTTGCAGACTTTGATAGGTGTAGGATGTACCGTATAGAAGTAAGGGCCATTTGAAGTTTTATCAGTGTTTGATTTGGGACTCAAGGGTAGCATAGCTTTGAGCGATAGCTTAAATGGACAAGAGGCTCGAGTACTTTATTGTTACAAAATTTCAAGGTTTTCTGATGCCTGAGTAAAAAGTTACAAGCATTTGTATGTTGCAAACTTTGATAGGTGTAGGATGTACCGTATAGAAGTTAGGGCCATTTGAAGTTTTATCAGTGTTTGATTTGGGACTCAAGGGAAGCATAGCTTTGAGCGGTAGCTTAAATTGAGAAGAGGCTCGAGTACTTTATTGTTACAAAATTTCAAGGTTTTATGACGCACCAGTAAAAAGTTACAAGCATTTGTATGTTGCAAACTTTGATAGGAGTAGGGCGTACCGTATAGAAGTGAGGGCCATTTGAAGTTTTATCAGTGTTTGATTTGGGACTCAAGGGTAGCATTGCTTTTAGCGATAGGTTAAATTGACAAGAGGCTCGAGTACTTTATTGTTACAAAATTTCAAGGTTTTATGACGCACCAGTGAAAAGTTGCAAGCATTTGTATGTTGCAAACTTTGATAGGAGTAGGGCGTACCATATTAAAGTTAGGGCCATTTGAAGTTTTGAGCGATAGCTTTGAGCGATAGCTTAAATTGACAAGAGGCTCGAGTACTTTATTGTTACAAAATTTCAAGGCTTTATGACGCTCCAGTAAAAAGTTACAAGCATTTGTATGTTGCAAACTTTGATAGGTGTAGGACGTACCGTATAGAAGTTAAGGACATTTGAAGTTTTATAAGTGTTTGATTTGGGACTCAAGGGTAGCATAGCTTTGAGCGACAGCATAAATTGACAAGAGGCTAGAGTACTTTATTGTTACAAAGATTCATGGTTTTATGACGTTCCAGTAAAAAGTTATAAGCATTTGTATGTTGCAGACTTTGATAGGTGTAGGATGCATAGAAGTTAGGGCCATTTGAAGTTTTATCAGTGTTTGATTTGGGACTCAAGTCTAGCATAGCTTTGAGCGATAGCTTAAATTGACTAGAGGCTCGAGTACTTTATTGTTACAAAATTTTAAGGTTTTATGACTCCCCAGTAAAAAGTTATAAGCATTTGTATGTTGCAGACTTTGATAGGTGTAGGATGTACCGTAGAGAAGTTAGGGCCATTTGAAGTTTTATCAGTGTTTGATTTGGGACTCAAGGGTAGCATAGCTTTGAGCGATAACTTAAATTGACAAGAGGCTGGAGTACTTTATTGATACAAAATTTCAAGGTTTTATGACGCTCCAGTAAAAAGTTACAAGCATTTGTAAGTTGCAAACTTTGATAGGTGTAGGACGTACCGTATAGAATTTAGGGCCAGTTGAAGTTTTATCAATGTTTGATTTGGGACTCAAGGATAGCATAGCTTTGAGCGATAGCTTAAATTGACAAGAGGCTCGAGTACTTTATTGTTACAAAATTTCAAGGTTTTATGACGCACCAGTGAAAAGTTGCAAGCATTTGTATGTTGCAAACTTTGATAGGAGTAGGGCGTACCATATTAAAGTTAGGGCCATTTGAAGTTTTGAGCGATAGCTTTGAGCGATAGCTTAAATTGACAAGAGGCTCGAGTACTTTATTGTTACAAAATTTCAAGGCTTTATGACGCTCCAGTAAAAAGTTACAAGCATTTGTATGTTGCAAACTTTGATAGGTGTAGGACGTACCGTATAGAATTTAGGGCCAGTTGAAGTTTTATCAATGTTTGATTTGGGACTCAAGGATAGCATAGCTTTGAGCGATAGCTTAAATTGACAAGAGGCTCGAGTACTTTATTGTTACAAAATTTTAAGGTTTTATGACGCTCCAGTAAAAATTACAAGCATTTGTATGTTGCAATCTTTGATAGGTGTAGGACGTATCGTATAGAAGTTAGGGCCAATTGTAGTTTTATCAGTTTTTGATTTGGGACTCAAGGGTAGCATAGATTTGAGCGATAGCTTAAATTGACAAGAGGCTCGAATACTTTATTGTTACAAAATTGCAAGGTTTTATGACGCTCCAGTAAAAAGTTACAAGCATTTGTATGTTGCAAACTTTGATAAGTGTAGGACGAACCGTATAGAAATTAGGGCCATTTGAAGCTTTATAAGTGTTTGATTTGCGACTCAAGGGTAGCATAGCTTTGAGCGATAGCTTAAATTGACAAGAGGCACGAGTACTTTATTGTTACAAAATTTCAAGGTTTTATGACGCTCCAGCAAAAATTTATGTGCATTTGTATGTTGCAAACTTTGATAGGTGTAGGACGTACCGTATAGAAGTTAGGGCCATTTGAAGTTTTATAGGTGTTTGATTTGGGACTCAAGGGTAGCATTGCTTTGAGCGATAGCTTAAATTGCCAAGAGGCTCGAGTATTTTATTGTTACAAAATTTCAAGGTTTTATGACGCTCCAGTAAAAAGTTACATGCATTTGTATATTGCAAACTTTGATAGGTGTAGGACGTACCGTATAGAAGTTAGGGCCATTTGAAGTTTTATAAGTGTTTGATTTGGTACTCAAGGGTAGCATAGCTTTGAGCGATAGCTTAAATTGACAAGAGGCTCGAGTACTTTATTGTTACAAAATTTCAAGGTTTTATGACGCTCCAGTAAAAAGTTACAAGCATTTGTATGTTGCAAACTTTGATAGGTGTAGGACGTACCGTATAGAAGTTAGGGCCACTTGAAGTTTTATCAGTGTTTGATTTGGGACTCAAGGGTAGCATAGCTTTGAGCGATAGCTTAAATTGACAAGAGGCTCGAGTACTTCATTGTTACAAAATTTCAAGGTTTTATGACGCTTCAGTAAAAAGTTAAAAGCATTTGTATGCTGCAAACTTTGATAGGTGTAGGACGTACCGTATAGAAGCTACGGCCATTTGAAGTTTTATCAGTGTTTGATTTGGGACTCAAGGGTAGCATAGCTTTGAGCGATAACTTAAATTAACAAGAGGCTGGAGTACTTTATTGTTACAAAATTTCAAGGTTTTATGACGCTCCAGTAAAAAGTTACAAGCATTTGTAAGTTGCAAACTTTGATAGGTGTAGGACGTACCGTATAGAATTTAGGGCCATTTGAAGTTTTATCAATGTTTGATTTGGGACTCAAGGGTAGCATAGCTTTGAGCGATAGCTTAAATTGACAAGAGGCTCGAATACTATATTTATACAAAATTTCAAGGTTTTATGAAGCTCCAGTAAAAAGTAACAAGCATTTGTATGTTGCAAACTTTGATAGGTGTAGGACGTACCGTATAGAAGTTAGGGCCATTTGAAGTTTTATCAGTGTTTGATTTGGGACTCAAGGGTAGCATAGCTTTGCGCGATAGCTTAAATTGACAAGAGGCTCGAGTACTTTATTGTTACAAAATTTCAAGGTTTTATGACGCTCCAGCAAAAATTTATATGCATTTGTATGTTGCAAACTTTGATAGGTGTAGGACGTACCGTATAGAAGTTAGGGCCATTTGAAGTTTTATCAGTGTTTGATTTGGGACTCAAGGGTAGCATAGCTTTGAGCGATAGCTTAAATTGACAAGAGGCTCGAGTACTTTATTGTTAAAAAATTTCAAGGTTTTATGACGCTCCAGTAAAATTTACAAGCATTTGTATGTTGCAAACTTTGATAGGTGTAGGACGTACCGTATAGAAGTTAGAGCCATTTGAAGTTTTAGACTTTGATAGGTGTAGGATGTACCGTATAGAAGTTAGGGCCATTTGAAGTTTTATCAGTGTTTGATTTGGGACTCAAGGGTAGCATAGCTTTGAGCGATAGCTTAAATAGACAAGAGGCTCGAGTACATTATTGTTACAAAATTTCAAGGTTTTATGACGCCTGAGTAAAAAGTTACAAGCATTTGTATGTTGCAAACTTTGATAGGTGTAGGATGTACCGTATAGAAGTTAGGGCCATTTGAAGTTTTATCAGTGTTTGATTTGGGACTCAAGGGAAGCATGGCTTTGAGCGGTAGCTTAAATTGAGAAGAGGCTCGAGTACTTTATTGTTACAAAATTTCAAGGTTTTATGACGCACCAGTAAAAAGTTACAAGCATTTGTATGTTGCAAACTTTGATCGGTGTAGGACGTACCGTATAGAAGTTAGGGCCATTTGAAGTTTTATCAGTGTTTGATTTGGGACTCAAGGGTAGCATAGCTTTAAGCGATAGCTTAAATTGACATGAGGCTCGAGTACTTTATTGTTACAAAATTTCAAGGTTTTATGACGCACCAGTAAAAAGTTACAAGCATTTGTATGTTGCAAACTTTGATAGGAGTAGGGCGTACCGCATTGAAGTTAGGGCCATTTGAAGTTTTATCAGTGTTTGCTCTGGGACTCAAGGGTAGCATAGCTTTGAGCGACAGCATAACTTGACAAGAGGCTAGAGTACTTTATTGTTACAAAATTTCATGGTTTTGTATGTTGCAGACTTTGATAGGTGTAGGATGCATAGAAGTTAAGGCCATTTGAAGTTTTATCAGTGTTTGATTTGGGACTCAAGTCTAGCATAGCTTTGAGCGATAGTTTAAATTGACTAGAGGCTCGAGTACTTTATTGTTACAAAATTTTAAGGTTTTATGACTCTCCAGTAAAAAGTTATAAGCATTTGTATGTTGCAGACTTTGATAGGTGTAGGATGTACCGTAGAGAAGTTAGGGCCATTTGAAATTTTATCAGTGTTTGATTTGAGACTCAAGGGTAGCATAGCTTTGAGCGATAGCTTAAATTGACAAGAGGCTCGAGTACTTTATTGTTACAAAATTTCAAGGTTTTATGACGCTCCAGTAAAAAGTTACAAGCATTTGTATGTTGCAAACTTTGATAGGTGTAGGACGTACCGTATAGAAGTTAGGGCCATTTGAAGTTTTATCAGTGTTTGATTTGTCACTCAAGGGTAGCATAGCTTTGAGCGATAGCTTAAATTGACAAGAGGCTCGAATACTTTATTGTTACAAAATTTCAAGGTTTTATGACGCTCCAGTAAAAAGTTATAAGCATTTGTATGTTGCAGACTTTGATAGGAGTAGGATGTACCGTATAGAAGTTAGGGCCATTTGAAGTTTTATCAATGTTTGATTTGGGACACAAGGGTACCATAGCTTTGAGCGATAGCTTAAATTGACAAGAGGCTCGAGTACTATATTGTTACAAAATTTCAAGGTTTTATGACGCTCCACTAAAAAGTTATAAGCATTTGTATGTTGCAGACTTTGATAGGTGTAGGATGTACCGTATAGAAGTAAGGGCCATTTGAAGTTTTATCAGTGTTTGATTTGGGACTCAAGGGTAGCATAGCTTTGAGCGATAGCTTAAATGGACAAGAGGCTCGAGTACTTTATTGTTACAAAATTTCAAGGTTTTCTGACGCCTGAGTAAAAAGTTACAAGCATTTGTATGTTGCAAACTTTGATAGGTGTAGGATGTACCGTATAGAAGTTAGGGCCATTTGAAGTTTTATCAGTGTTTGATTTGGGACTCAAGGGAAGCATAGCTTTGAGCGGTAGCTTAAATTGAGAAGAGGCTCGAGTACTTTATTGTTACAAAATTTCAAGGTTTTATGACGCACCAGTAAAAAGTTACAAGCATTTGTATGTTGCAAACTTTGATAGGAGTAGGGCGTACCGTATAGAAGTGAGGGCCATTTGAAGTTTTATCAGTGTTTGATTTGGGACTCAAGGGTAGCATTGCTTTTAGCGATAGGTTAAATTGACAAGAGGCTCGAGTACTTTATTGTCACAAAATTTCAAGGTTTTATGACGCACCAGTGAAAAGTTGCAAGCATTTGTATGTTGCAAACTTTGATAGGAGTAGGGCGTACGCTCCAGTAAAAAGTTACAAGCATTTGTATGTTGCAAACTTTGATAGGTGTAGGACGTACCGTATAGAAGTTAAGGACATTTGAAGTTTTATAAGTGTTTGATTTGGGACTCAAGGGTAGCATAGCTTTGAGCGACAGCATAAATTGACAAGAGGCTAGAGTACTTTATTGTTACAAAGATTCATGGTTTTATGACGTTCCAGTAAAAAGTTATAAGCATTTGTATGTTGCAGACTTTGATAGGTGTAGGATGCATAGAAGTTAGAGCCATTTGAAGTTTTATCAGTGTTTGATTTGGGACTCAAGTCTAGCATAGCTTTGAGCGATAGCTTAAATTGACTAGAGGCTCGAGTACTTTATTGTTACAAAATTTTAAGGTTTTATGACTCTCCAGTAAAAAGTTATAAGCATTTGTATGTTGCAGACTTTGATAGGTGTAGGATGTACCGTAGAGAAGTTAGGGCCATTTGAAGTTTTATCAGTGTTTGATTTGGGACTCAAGGGTAGCATAGCTTTGAGCGATAACTTAAATTGACAAGAGGCTGGAGTACTTAATTGTTACAAAATTTCAAGGTTTTATGACGCTCCAGTAAAAAGTTACAAGCATTTGTAAGTTGCAAACTTTGATAGGTGTAGGACGTACCGTATAGAATTTAGGGCCAGTTGAAGTTTTATCAATGTTTGATTTGGGACTCAAGGATAGCATAGCTTTGAGCGATAGCTTAAATTGACAAGAGGCTCGAGTACTTTATTGTTACAAAATTTTAAGGTTTTATGACGCTCCAGTAAAAATTACAAGCATTTGTATGTTGCAATCTTTGATAGGTGTAGGACGTATCGTATAGAAGTTAGGGCCAATTGTAGTTTTATCAGTTTTTGATTTGGGACTCAAGGGTAGCATAGATTTGAGCGATAGCTTAAATTGACAAGAGGCTCGAATACTTTATTGTTACAAAATTGCAAGGTTTTATGACGCTCCAGTAAAAAGTTACAAGCATTTGTATGTTGCAAACTTTGAAAGGTGTAGGACGTACCGTATAGAAGTTAGGGCCATTTGAAGTTTTATCAGTGTTTGATTTGGGACTCAAGGGTAGCATAGCTTTGAGCGATAGCTTAAATTGACAAGAGGCTCGAGTACTTTATTGTTACAAAATTTCAAGGTTTTATGACGCTCGAGTAAAAAGTTACAAGCATTTGTATGTTGCAAACTTTGATAGGTGTAGGACGTACCGTATAGAAGTTAGGGCCATTTGAAATTTATCAGTGTTTGATTTGGGACTCAAGGGTAGCATTGCTTTGAGCGATAGCTTAAATTGACAAGAGGCTCGAGTACTTTATTGTTACAAAATTTCAAGGTTTTATGACGCACCAGTGAAAAGTTACAAGCATTTGTATGTTGCAAACTTTGATAGGAGTAGGGCGTACCATATTAAAGTTAGGGCCATTTGAAGTTTTGAGCGATAGCTTTGAGCGATAGCTTAAATTGACAAGAGGCTCGAGAACTTTATTGTTACAAAATTTCAAGGCTTTATGACGCTCCAGTAAAAAGTTACAAGCATTTGTATGTTGCAAACTTTGATAGGTGTAGGACGTACCGTATAGAAGTTAAGGACATTTGAAGTTTTATAAGTGTTTGATTTGGGACTCAAGGGTAGCATAGCTTTGAGCGATAGCTTAAATTGACAAGAGGCTCGAGTATTTTTTTGTTACAAAATTTCAAGGTTTTATGACGCTCCAGTAAAAAGTTACAAGCATTTGTATGTTGCAAACTTTGACAGGTGTAGGACGTACCGTATAAAAGTTACGGCCATTAGAAGTTTTATCAGTATTTGATTTGGGACTCAAGGGTAGTATAGCTTTGAGCGATAGCTTAAATTGACAAGAGGCTCGAGTACTTTATTGTTACAAAATTTCAAGGTTTTATGACGCTCCAGCAAAAATTTATATGCATTTGTATGTTGCAAACTTTGATAGGTGTAGGACGTAACGTATAGAAGTTATGGCCATTTGAAGTTTTATAAGTGTATGATTTGGGACTCAAGGGTAGCATTGCTTTGAACGATAGCTTAAATTGACAAGAGGCTCGAGTACTTTATTGTTACAAAATTGCAAGGTTTTATGACGCTCCAGTAAAAAGTAACAAGTATTTGTATGTTGCAGACTTTGATAGGTGTAGGATGCATAGAAGTTAGGGCCATTTGAAGTTTTATCAGTGTTTGATTTGGGACTCAAGTCTAGCATAGCTTTGAGCGATAGCTTAAATTGACTAGAGGCTCGAGTACTTTATTGTTACAAAATTTCAAGGTTTTATGACGCTCGAGTAAAAAGTTACAAGCATTTGTATGTTGCAAACTTTGATAGGAGTAGAACGTACCGTATAGAAGTTAGGGCCATTTGAAATTTATCAGTGTTTGATTTGGGACTCAAGGGTAGGATAGCTTTGAGCGATAGCTTAAATTGACAAGAGGCTCGAGTACTTTATTGTTACAAAATTTCAAGGTTTTATGACGCTCCAGTAAAAAGCTACAAGCATTTGTATGTTGCAATCTTTGATAGGTGTAGGACGTATCGTATAGAAGTTAGGGCCAATTGTAGTTTTATCAGATTTTGATTTGGGACTCAAGGGTAGCATAGATTTGAGCGATAGCTTAAATTGACAAGAGGCTCGAATACTTTATTGTTACAAAATTGCAAGGTTTTACGACGCTCCAGTAAAAAGTAACAAGCATTTGTATGTTGCAAACTTTGATAGGTGTAGGATGCACCGTATAGAAGTTAGGGCCATTTGAAGTTTTATCAGTGTTTGATTTGGGACTCAAGGGTAGCAAAGCTTTTAGCGGTAGCTTAAATTGACAAGAGGCTCGAGTACTTTATTGTTACAAAATTTCAAGGTTTTATGACGCTCCAGTAAAAAGTTACAAGCATTTGTATGTTGCAAACTTTGACAGGTGTAGGACGTACCGTATAAAAGTTACCGCCATTAGAAGTTTTATCAGTATTTGATTTGGAACTCAAGGGTAGTGTAGCTTTGAGCTATAGCTTAAATTGACAAGAGGCTCGAGTACTTTATTGTTACAAAATTTCAAGGTTTTATGACGCTCCAGCAAAAATTTATATGCATTTGTATGTTGCAAACTTTGATAGGTGTAGGACGTACCGTATAGAAGTTAGGGCCATTTGAAGTTTTATAAGTGTTTGATTTGGGACTCAAGGGTAGCATAGCTTTGAGCGATAGCTAAAATTGACAAGAGGCTCGAGTACTTCATTGTTACAAAATTTCAAGATTTTATGACGCTCCAGTAAAAAGTTACAAGCATTTGTATGTTGCAAACTTTGATAAGTGTAGGACGAACCGTATAGAAGTTAGGGCCATTTGAAGCTTTATAAGTGTTTGATTTGGGACTCAAGGGTAGCATAGCTTTGAGCGATAGCTTAAATTGACAAGAGGCTCGAGTACTTTATTGTTACAAAATTTTAAGGTTTTATGACGCTCCAGCAAAAATTTATATGCATTTGTATGTTGCAAACTTTGATAGGTGTAGGACGTAACGTATAGAAGTTATGGCCATTTGAAGTTTTATAAGTGTATGATTTGGGACTCAAGGGTAGCATTGCTTTGAACGATAGCTTAAATTGACAAGAGGCTCGAGTACTTTATTGTTACAAAATTTCAAGGTTTTATGACGCTCGAGTAAAAAGTTACAAGCATTTGTATGTTGCAGACTTTGATAGGTGTAGGATGCATAGAAGTTAGGGCCATTTGAAGTTTTATCAGATTTTGATTTGGGACTCAAGGGTAGCATAGATTTGAGCGATAGCTTAAATTGACAAGAGGCTCGAATACTTTATTGTTACAAAATTTCAAGGTTTTATGACGCTCGAGTAAAAAGTTACAAGCATTTGTATGTTGCAAACTTTGATAGGTGTAGGACGTACCGTATAGAAGTTAGGGCCATTTGAAATTTATCAGTGTTTGATTTGTCACTCAAGGGTAGCATAGCTTTGAGCGATAGCTTAAATTGACAAGAGGCTCGAGTACTTTATTGTTACAAAATTTCAAGGTTTTATGACGGTCGAGTAAAAAGTTACAAGCATTTGTATGTTGCAAACTTTGATAGGTGTAGGACGTACCGTATAGAAGTTAGGGCCATTTGAAATTTATCAGTGTTTGATTTGGGACTCAAGGGTAGCATTGCTTTGAGCGATAGCTTAAATTGACAAGAGGCTCGAGTACTTTATTGTTACAAAATTTCAAGGTTTTATGACGCACCAGTGAAAAGTTACAAGCATTTGTATGTTGCAAACTTTGATAGGAGTAGGGCGTACCATATTAAAATTAGGGCCATTTGAAGTTTTGAGCGATAGCTTTGAGCGATAGCTTAAATTGACAAGAGGCTCGAGTACTTTATTGTTACAAAATTTCAAGGCTTTATGACGCTCCAGTAAAAAGTTACAAGCATTTGTATGTTGCAAACTTTGATAGGTGTAGGATGTACCGTATAGAAGTTAAGGACATTTGAAGTTTTATAAGTGTTTGATTTGGGACTCAAGGGTAGCATAGCTTTGAGCGATAGCTTAAATTGACAAGAGGCTCGAGTATTTTTTTGTTACAAAATTTCAAGGTTTTATGACGCTCCATAAAAAAGTTACAAGCATTTGTATGTTGCAATCTTTGATAGGTGTAGGACGTATCGTATAGAAGTTAGGGCCAATTGTAGTTTTATCAGATTTTGATTTGGGACTCAAGGGTAGCATAGATTTGAGCGATAGCTTAAATTGACAAGAGGCTCGAATACTTTATTGTTACAAAATTTCAAGGTTTTATGACGCTCGAGTAAAAAGTTACAAGCATTTGTATGTTGCAAACTTTGATAGGTGTAGGACGTACCGTATAGAAGTTAGGGCCATTTGAAATTTATCAGTGTTTGATTTGTCACTCAAGGGTAGCATAGCTTTGAGCGATAGCTTAAATTGACAAGAGGCTCGAGTACTTTATTGTTACAAAATTTCAAGGTTTTATGACGCTCGAGTAAAAAGTTACAAGCATTTGTATGTTGCAAACTTTGATAGGTGTAGGACGTACCGTATAGAAGTTAGGGCCATTTGAAATTTATCAGTGTTTGATTTGGGACTCAAGGGTAGCATTGCTTTGAGCGATAGCTTAAATTGACAAGAGGCTCGAGTACTTTATTGTTACAAAATTTCAAGGTTTTATGACGCACCAGTGAAAAGTTACAAGCATTTGTATGTTGCAAACTTTGATAGGAGTAGGGCGTACCATATTAAAGTTAGGGCCATTTGAAGTTTTGAGCCATAGCTTTGAGCGATAGCTTAAATTGACAAGAGGCTCGAGTACTTTATTGTTACAAAATTTCAAGGCTTTATGACGCTCCAGTAAAAAGTTACAAGCATTTGTATGTTGCAAACTTTGATAGGTGTAGGATGTACCGTATAGAAGTTAAGGACATTTGAAGTTTTATAAGTGTTTGATTTGGGACTCAAGGGTAGCATAGCTTTGAGCGATAGCTTAAATTGACAAGAGGCTCGAGTATTTTTTTGTTACAAAATTTCAAGGTTTTATGACGCTCCATAAAAAAGTTACAAGCATTTGTATGTTGCAATCTTTGATAGGTGTAGGACGTATCGTATAGAAGTTAGGGCCAATTGTAGTTTTATCAGATTTTGA
The DNA here is from genome assembly GCA_920105625.2 of Clusia tigrina. NCBI lineage: Eukaryota > Metazoa > Arthropoda > Insecta > Diptera > Clusiidae > Clusia > Clusia tigrina. Next base: position 106,152,524 of record OV050033.1, on the reverse strand, counting down.
TTTGGGACTCAAGGGTAGCATAGATTTGAGCGATAGCTTAAATTGACAAGAGGCTCGAATACTTTATTGTTACAAAATTTCAAGGTTTTATGACGCTCGAGTAAAAAGTTACAAGCATTTGTATGTTGCAAACTTTGATAGGTGTAGGACGTACCGTATAGAAGTTAGGGCCATTTGAAATTTATCAGTGTTTGATTTGTCACTCAAGGGTAGCATAGCTTTGAGCGATAGCTTAAATTGACAAGAGGCTCGAGTAATTTATTGTTACAAAATTTCAAGGTTTTATGACGCTCGAGTAAAAAGTTACAAGCATTTGTATGTTGCAAACTTTGATAGGTGTAGGATGTACCGTATAGAAGTTAAGGACATTTGAAGTTTTATAAGTGTTTGATTTGGGACTCAAGGGTAGCATAGCTTTGAGCGATAGCTTAAATTGACAAGAGGCTCGAGTAATTTATTGTTACAAAATTTCAAGGTTTTATGACGCTCCAGCAAAAATTTATATGCATTTGTATGTTGCAAACTTTGATAGGTGTAGGACGTAACGTATATAAGTTATGGCCATTTGAAGTTTTATAAGTGTATGATTTGCGACTCAAGGGTAGCATTGCTTTGAACGATAGCTTAAATTGACAAGCGGCTCGAGTACTTTATTGTTACAAAATTGCAAGGTTTTATGACGCTCCAGTAAAAAGTAACAAGCATTTGTATGTTGCAGACTTTGATAGGTGTAGGATACATAGAAGTTAGGGCCATTTAAAGTTTTATCAGTGTTTGATTTGGGACTCAAGTCTAGCATAGCTTTGAGCGATAGCTTAAATTGACAAGAGGCTCGAATACTTTATTGTTACAAAATTGCAAGGTTTTATGACGCTCCAGTAAAAAGTAACAAGCATTTGTATGTTGCAAACTTTGATAGGTGTAGGATGCACCGTATATAAGTTAGGGCCATTTGAAGTTTTATCAGTGTTTGATTTGGGACTCAAGGGTAGCAAAGCTTTTAGCGGTAGCTTAAATTGACAAGAGGCTCGGGTACTTTATTGTTACAAAATTTCAAGGTTTTATGACGCTCCAGTAAAAAGTTACAAGCATTTGTATGTTGCAAACTTTGACAGGTGTAGGACGTACCGTATAGAATTTAAGGCCATTTGAAGTTTTATCAATGTTTGATTTGGGACTCAAGGGTAGCATTGCTTTGAGCGATAGCTTAAATTGACAAGAGGCTCGAGTACTTTATTGTTACAACATTTCAAGGCTTTATGACGCTCCAGTAAAGAGTTACAAGCAATTGTATGTTGCAAACTTTGATAGGTGTAGGACGTACCGTATAGAAGTTAGGGCCATTTGAAGTTTTATAAGTGTTTGATTTGGGACTCAAGGGTAGCATAGCTTTGAGCGATAGCTTAAATTGACTAGAGGCTCGAGTACTTTATTGTTACAATATTTCAAGGTTTTATGACGCTCCAGTAAAAAGTTACAAGCATTTGTATGTTGCAAACCTTGATAGGTGTAGGACGTACCGTATAGAAGTTAGGGCCATTTGAAGTTTTATCAGTGTTTGATTTGTCACTCAAGGGTAGCATAGCTTTGAGCGATAGCTTAAATTGACAAGAGGCTCGAGTACTTTATTGTTACAAAATTTCAAGGTTTTATGACGCTCGAGTAAAAAGTTACAAGCATTTGTATGTTGCAAACTTTGATAGGTGTAGGACGTACCGTATAGAAGTTAGGGCCATTTGAAATTTATCAGTGTTTGATTTGGGACTCAAGGGTAGCATTGCTTTGAGCGATAGCTTAAATTGACAAGAGGCTCGAGTAATTTATTGTTACAAAATTTCAAGGTTTTATGACGCACCAGTGAAAAGTTACAAGCATTTGTATGTTGCAAACTTTGATAGGAGTAGGGCGTACCATATTAAAGTTAGGGCCATTTGAAGTTTTGAGCGATAGCTTTGAGCGATAGCTTAAATTGACAAGAGGCTCGAGTACTTTATTGTTACAAAATTTCAAGGCTTTATGACGCTCCAGTAAAAAGTTACAAGCATTTGTATGTTGCAAACTTTGATAGGTGTAGGACGTACCGTATAGAAGTTAAGGACATTTGAAGTTTTATAAGTGTTTGATTTGGGACTCAAGGGTAGCATAGCTTTGAGCGATAGCTTAAATTGACAAGAGGCTCGAGCATTTTTTTGTTACAAAATTTCAAGGTTTTATGACGCTCCAGTAAAAAGTTACAAGCATTTGTATGTTGCAATCTTTGATAGGTGTAGGACGTATCGTATATAAGTTAGGGCCAATTGTAGTTTTATCAGATTTTGATTTGGGACTCAAGGGTAGCATAGATTTTAGCGATAGCTTAAATTGTCAAGAGGCTCGAATACTTTATTGTTACAAAATTGCAAGGTTTTATGACGCTCCAGTAAAAAGTAACAAGCATTTGTATGTTGCAGACTTTGATAGTTGTAGGATGCATAGAAGTTAGGGCCATTTGAAGTTTTATCAGTGTTTGATTTGGGACTCAAGTCTAGCATAGCTTTGAGCGATAGCTTAAATTGACAAGAGGCTCGAGTACTTTATTGTTACAAAATTTCAAGGTTTTATGACGCTCGAGTAAAAAGTTACAAGCATTTGTATGTTGCAAACTTTGATAGGTGTAGGACGTACCGTATAGAAGTTAGGGCCATTTGAAGTTTTATCAGTGTTTGATTTGGGAATCAAGGGTAGCATTGCTTTGAGCGATAGCTTAAATTGACAAGAGGCTCGAGTACTTTATTGTTACAAAATTTCAAGGTTTTATGACGCACCAGTCAAAAGTTACAAGCATTTGTATGCTGCAAACTTTGATAGGAGTAGGGCGTACCATATTAAAGTTAGGACCATTTGAAGTTTTGAGCGATAGCTTTGAGCGATAGCTTAAATTGACAAGAGGCTCGAATACTTTATTGTTACAAAATTGCAAGGTTTTATGACGCTCCAGTAAAAAGTAACAAGCATTTGTATGTTGCAAACTTTGATAGGTGTAGGATGCCCCGTATAGAAGTTAGGGCCATTTGAAGTTTTATCAGTGTTTGATTTGGGACTCAAGGGTAGCAAAGCTTTTAGCGGTAGCTTAAATTGACAAGAGGCTCGAGTACTTTATTGTTACAAAATTTCAAGGTTTTATGACGCTCCAGTAAAAAGTTACAAGCATTTGTATGTTGCAAACTTTGACAGGTGTAGGACGTACCGTATAGAAGTTACGGCCATTAGAAGTTTTATCAGTGTTTGATTTGGGACTCAAGGGTAGTATAGCTTTGAGCGATAGCTTAAATTGACAAGAGGCTCGAGTACTTTATTGTTACAAAATTTCAAGGTTTTATGACGCTCGAGTAAAAAGTTACAAGCATTTGTATGTTGCAAATTTTGATAGGTGTAGGACGTACCATATAGAAGTTAGGGCCATTTGAAGTTTTATCAGTGTTTGATTTGGGACTCAAGGGTAGCATCGCTTTGAGCGATAGCTTAAATTGACAAGAGGCTTGAGTACTTTATTGTTACAAAATTTCAAGGTTTTATGACGCACCAGTGAAAAGTTACAAGCATTTGTATGTTGCAAACTTTGATAGGAGTAGGGCGTACCATATTAAAGTTAGGGCCATTTGAAGTTTTGAGCGATAGCTTTGAGCGATAGCTTAAATTGACAAGAGGCTCGAGTACTTTATTGTTACAAAATTTCAAGGCTTTATGACGCTCCAGTAAAAAGTTACAAGCATTTGTATGTTGCAAACTTTGATAGGTGTAGGACGTACCGTATAGAAGTTAAGGACATTTGAAGTTTTATAAGTGTTTGATTTGGGACTCAAGGGTAGCATAGCTTTGAGCGATAGTTTAAATTGGCAAGAGGCTCGAGTATTTTTTTGTTACAAAATTTCAAGGTTTTATGACGCTCCAGTAAAAAGTTACAAGCATTTGTATGTTGCAATCTTTGATAGGTGTAGGACGTATCGTATAGAAGTTAGGGCCAATTGTGGTTTTATCAGATTTTGATTTGGGACTCAAGGGTAGCATAGATTTGAGCGATAGCTTCAATTGACAAGAGGCTCGAATACTTTATTGTTACAAAATTGCAAGGTTTTATGACGCTCCAGTAAAAAGTAAGAAGCATTTGTACGTTGCAAACTTTGATAGGTGTAGGATGCACCGTATAGAAGTTAGGGCCATTTGAAGTTTTATCAGTGTTTGATTTGGGACTCAAGGGTAGCAAAGCTTTTAGCGGTAGCTTAAATTGACAAGAGGCTCGAGTACTTTATTGTTACAAAATTTCAAGGTTTTATGACGCTCCAGTAAAAAGTTACAAGCATTTGTATGTTGCAAACTTTGACAGGTGTAGGACGTACCGTATAGAAGTTACGGCCATTAGAAGTTTTATCAGTGTTTGATTTGGGACTCAAGGGTAGTATAGCTTTGAGCGATAGTTTAAATTGACAAGAGGCTCGAGTACTTTATTGTTACAAAATTTCAAGGTTTTATGACGCTCCAGCAAAATTTTATATGCATTTGTATGTTGCAAACTTTGATAGGTGTAGGACGTAACGTATAGAAGTTAGGGCCATTTGAAGTTTTATAAGTGTTTGATTTGGGACTAAAGGGTAGCATTCCCCTACGCTGGGTAGTCACCTTGTTGCGGTGTAGGGGCTTACTGTGTGCTGGAACATGGCACATGAAAGACGGTGACATGGTCCAGTTACGCAAACTAAGAACTACCTTCAACGCACAGGTTGAAAGTAGTTTTCTACGATTCCTGCTCAGTCGTTAAGGCTAGTTAGTAGTCGTACTGGCCAATATCGAACGTCTCACTGAGACCGCCGGATCGCCTAGACACTAACAATTGGTCAGCCCTTCGGGGAAGTGCGGCAATTACTTTACAGACCAATGGCCCACTTTCAGTACGGTCATGTCTCTGCTGGACTTGGGTCGCCGATTGCCGGGCGGGGGAGAGAGAAAACTCCCTGGGGCAGGGTTCACCAGACATATTGGCCCATAAAAAAAAACACCCTAAATTCACGGTGGAACAGCTATGCCAGTGAGCTTGCTTGACGGGGTAGAGTCAAGCTTAATAGCGAACTCCGTACGAGGTCCGGCGAACCTACGGTTTTAATTAGCCTTACCACGGGGGCGCCCGTGGGTGACCAAAACGCAAAAGAAAACTAAAGAAAAATATATGGAAAACTTAAGCCTATATGAAAAAAAAAAATGGACTGCACACCTTCAAATGTGCATATTGTGGCTACAATGAGCCAACAGCCATCATTGGCCGAGGGGGCATCTGGTCCCATCGACAATGAAAGCATGGAGCACGACCTGTTGGGGGGGGGCACCCGGTCCCTTAACCGACAGGCCGGAGGAGATGGACATCCCACTTAGCCAGGAATCGGCTGGGGTGTCTATCTCCTCGGAACAGGAGAGAAATCTTCTTGAACCTGCTCCAGAGAAGATTCCAAAACTTATGGTGAAGCTGTCCGGAGCTGGACGTAAACGTTTTAAGGCTTTGCTTGCCAGGGGCATATCGCTGGAAACAGCTCGGTCCTTGGCGGCAAATCCAGCGAACGTGTCTGCGCGATGGACCCCTAAAAGATCCCGTTCAGATGGCTCCACGCCGACATCGAACTCCAGGCCGACAAAGCGGTTTGCACAAGAGGGCAACAAAAACATTGATAAAATGTCAATAGTGCCCCCAGCGGACCCGCCGGTGTGTGGTGAGATGAAGGAGGCGGAGACCTTACTTGGGGGCGAACCTGGTCCCAGTAAGAGGGTAGCGAGTGTCTCTGAAAGACATGGCGTGCAGGGCGCCTCCTTGGGGGTCCCCTGCTCAAAGCCTACTCTAGCGGAGACAGTCTGCTCCAAAAAGATAGGGGTTATACCTAGCAATTTCCCGGAGGGCATATGGTCCACTGAAGAAATTGGGAAGGTACAACGGTGCATTCTCGACAAGATGTTCGAGACTCGTGGGGGCCCAGTGAAGCCACACTTTGCAGGCTGTAGTTTCAAGCCTGGATGGTTGACGATCAACTGTCTGGACGACGAAACCGTAGCCTGGGCTGAAGAATGGATACCAGCCATGAAGCCATGGGAGGGGGCTGAGTTGAAGGTGGTGGACGAGGCAAAAGTGCCAAAGGCCAAGATCTTCGTTGGCTACTTTCCCGGCTCGGTATCTTGGCAAAATGACCGAATTTTGGGGCAAGTGGAGTCGCAGAATTCGGGCATTAGTGTCAGCGAGTGGCGGGTGCTCCATCGCCTACAAAAAGGTGACCAGGTCGAGCTGGCAATTGCTCTGGACCCCATCTCGTCTGAAAGGGTTGACACACTGGGTAACAAGGTCTACTATGGCTTTGGCAGTGCCCAGCTCCGACCTAGACTGAAGGGGAACAGGGCAAAATCTGCTGTTGGTGTTGAAGAGCAACCAACAACATCTGTTGCAGCGCGGGCAAAGCAGAGTAGCCAGAAGCCGAAAACGGGGCCCATTTTCACAAAGCCAGTACCGAGAGCGGAGAGAGGCAACACACGTGTCCAACGTCCAGGACCATCTGCTCTCTCTGGTAGGCTCAGGAAATGGGAGAGAAAATACCCGGAGGCTGCGGAAACTTTGCGGAGCACAAAGGGTGGTAAGATCCGCAAGGATCGGTCTGGGAAATAATGTCCCAGGCCCCATCACGAACGCAAAACTCTTGGAAGCAGCTTCACTGTCTCCAAATAAATCTCCACAGGGCTATAGCAGCCTCTTACAGGCTCAGTGCCTTGGTGGAACACCAGAGTCTGGACTTCGTAGCCATTCAAGAACCATGGGCCACAAATGGGCGCATAAATGGTCTGCAGACAAAAACATGTAAGTTGATCTATGATAATAATGTTGACCGACCGAGGGCAGCGATCATGATCAACAAAAATATTAAATTCCTCCCAATTTCAGAGCTTCTACAACGCGATCTGGTGGCAGTACAGGCAGAAGTGCCTAGTGCCAAAGGGAGGAGAACGGTAGTCCTGGCCTCCATGTACTTACCTGGCGACACAGAGGACGCGGTATCGCGCGAGCTCCAGCAGCTTACGGAGTACTGTCGCACTCGCAGTCTACAGTGGGTGGTGTGCTGCGACGCAAACGCGCACCACACGGTATGGGGAAGCACGGACACGAACGGGCGAGGTGAGTCACTTCTTGATTTTATTACGACAAACAATCTGGTGGTGGTAAATAGGGGTGACGAGCCTACCTTTATGAATGCGATAAGGGGGGAGGTGTTAGGTCTCACCCTAACTAGCGCATTCATATCAAATAACATTTCTAATTGGAGGGTGCTTAATGAGGTCTCCTTGTCGGACCATAGGTACATTTGCTTTGATCTGGGGGGGGAGATTGGAGGCACCTTCGAAATGAGAAATGTTAGGAAGACCAACTGGTCGATATATAACTTTTACTTAGAGCAAAATATTGCGTGCCTTAGTGAAAAAATAAGTAACTCCCAGGAACTAGATCTTGAAGTTAACAAATTAAATAATATAATAATCGAGGCTTTTGAAAGTAGCTGCAATTTAGTTGTGAAGAAACGTTCTAGGAACGTACCCTGGTGGAGCGGGGAGCTAAATGTTTTGCGCAAAAAAGCCCGTCAACTCTTTAATAGGGCCAAGTCTAATGGTGACTGGGCATCTTATAGAAGTGCCTTAACGGCCTATAATAATGAGTTGAGAAGATCTAAGAGAGACTCATGGAAAAAGTACTGTGAGGAGATTGAAACCCTCCCAGCAGCTACCCGACTCCAGAAGTCACTCAATAAAGATCACTCAAACGGACTTTCTACACTCAAGAAGCCTGACGGAAATTTTACGGAGAGCCTGGAAGAGACGGGACAGCTTTTGTTGGACACTCACTTTCCAGGCTGTGCCACTAGCGGAGAGGATAGTGAAATCATCGAGAATACTCGTTTCTTGATGCCTACACGGAGGGAACTCTCACTGGCTCGCAGAATCTTCACCGTCAATAAAACCAAATGGGCTATCTCCACTTTTAGACCATTCAAATCGCCAGGTGTCGATAATATACAACCGTGCCTACTTCGGCAAGGTGTTGATGTATTAGCACCTGTGCTAACAAACATTTTCAGGATAAGCCTGGAGCTAGGCATAGTGCCTAAACCTTGGACGAAGGCTAGGGTGGCTTTCATACCGAAAGCAGGCAAAAAGGCGGACCACACGCCAAAAGCCTATCGGCCCATTAGCCTGACGTCATTCCTGCTAAAAGTTATGGAAAAAATTCTGGACCAATATATCAGGGAAACTTATCTTAAAGATTCTCCTCTTCATATTGAACAATACGCTTACCAATCAGGCAAATCGACTGAGACAGCCATACATAGCTTAACAAGCAAAATTGAAAAGGCGTTTGAGGGTAAAGAAATAGCTCTCTGTACATCGGTTGACATTACGGGGGCTTTTGACAATGCTACTTTCAGATCAATTGAGGAGGGGATGAACAGGAAAGGTATACAAAGACTGATCATAACATGGGTTCTCAATATGCTGAAAAACAGAACGACAATCTTTGAAACAGGGACAGCAAAGCAAATTGTCAGGTCAACCAAAGGATGTCCCCAGGGGGGCGTCCTATCGCCACTCCTATGGTTATTGGTTATCGACGAGCTCTTACAAACTCTCAATGACCTCGGATACGAAGTTCAGGGCTTTGCGGATGATTTGGTAATTATAGTCAGAGGCAAGTTTGACTCTACCATAACAGATCGCATGCAACTAGCTCTTGATATCACTCAAAACTGGTGTCAGGAGAACGGACTATCGATAAATCCGAATAAAACAAACGTGGTACCCTTCACCAAAAGAAGGAAACTGAATCTGGGGACCTTAAGTTTAGGGACCACAAACTTAACAATGTCCAATGAAATGAAATATCTGGGAGTAATCCTGGACAAAACTCTAACTTGGAAAAACCACTTATCATACATAACTAGTAAAGCCTTAAGAGCAACCTATGCTTGCCAGAGGTTGTACGGTAAAACATGGGGACTACGGCCAAAAATGATGGCGTGGTCATATAAAACAATAATAGTACCAATGATTACTTATGCGTCGTTGGTATGGTGGCCAAAAGTCAACCAAACAGGAGCTCAGAGGACTCTTAACAAGATTCACCGTATAGCCTGTTTGAGTGTGACGGGAGCAATGAGAACGTGCCCCACACTAGCTTTGGGAGTGATCACTGGACTGACTCCTCTACACCTTGTAGTTAAAAGGATGGCGGCCAGCGCGGCCCTAAGGCTACCTAATCTAGCCCATCTTAAAGAAGGCAACCTTTCGGGGCACGCAAAGATTCTGGACACTGTCTGGAATTCTCCGTGCCTCATGGTCTTCGACAAAATGGACAGAAAATTAGACTTCTCAAAGCAATTCAAAGTGGTCATCAGTGACCGTTCAGCTTGGAGAAACAAGGAAATAACAATAAAACAGGACTCTCAGTTGTGGTATACAGATGGGTCCAAAATGGAAGATGGCAGTGCAGGAGCTGGAATTGTAGGGCCAAATTTCCAAAAAGCAATTGCAATGGGAAAAACAGCTTCCATTTTTCAGGCGGAGGTCCACGCTTTAGAGTTATGTGCTAGAGAATGTCTACGCAGGGGTACACGCAACACCAAAATATGCATACTCTCAGATAGCCAGGCAGCTCTAAAATCATTAATAAACTTCTCATTCCAATCAAAGCTGGTCTGGGAATGCTGTAAACTTCTCAATACCCTAGCAGCGAGAAACTCTGTTACGCTAATGTGGGTACCGGGACACGAGGGACATGAGGGCAACGAAATGGCAGATTCTTTAGCAAAAAAGGGTGCAGACACTGCCTTTATAGGCCCAGAACCCTTCTGTGGGGTAAACAGTAGCTTCACAAATAACTTGTTGTGCGAACAGGAAAAACGAAGTCTGCTAAACTACTGGAGAGCCCAAAAAGGCATGCGGCAGTCGAGACTACTCATTGATCCTGAACACATAAGGGTAGATGCTTCTTTAAACCTCAGCAGAAATGACATCAAACTATACACTGAACTTTTAACAGGACACTGTAAACTAAATTACCACCTGAAGAAAATAGGCGTGGTAGAAGACGATTCTTGTCGACTCTGTCAAGAGAAGCAGGAAACGGCAGAACACATTCTATGCACTTGCCCAGCGGTGGCAAGACGCAGACATAAGTACCTAGGCAGTGGGTTCATATCTCCAAATCACCTAGTTAAAATTAAGCCCACAGCAGTTACGAGATTTATAAACAGTCTAGGACTGTTTTAGTTGGGTACGAGGCTGCACAATAGATCTTTTAGGTCGCGGTGTTCTTTTAGCCTGTCAATAATAATAATAAAAGGGTAGCATTGCTTTGAGCGATAGCTTAAATTGACAAGAGGCTCGAGTACTTTATTGTTACAAAATTTCAAGGTTTTATGACGCTCCAGTAAAAAGTTACATGCATTTGTATATTGCAAACTTTGATAGGTGTAGGACGTACCGTATATAAGTTAGGGCCATTTGAAGTTTTATCAGTGTTTGATTTGGGACTCAAGGGTAGCATAGCTTTGAGCGATAGCTTAAATTGACAAGAGGCTCGAGTACTTCATTCTTACAAAATTTCAAGGTTTTATGACGCTTCAGTAAAAAGTTAAAAGCATTTGTATGTTGCAAACTTTGATAGGTGTAGGACGTACCGTATAGAAGCTACGGCCATTTGAAGTTTTATCAGTGTTTGATTTGGGACTCAAGGGTAGCATAGCTTTGAGCGATAACTTAAATTAACAAGAGGCTGGAGTACTTTATTGTTACAAAATTTCAAGGTTTTATGACGCTCCAGTAAAAAGTTACAAGCATTTGTAAGTTGCAAACTTTGATAGGTGTAGGAAGTACCGTATAGAATTTAGGGCCATTTGAAGTTTTATCAATGTTTGATTTGGGACTCAAGGGTAGCATAGCTTTGAGCGATAGCTTAAATTGACAAGAGGCTCGAATACTATATTTATACAAAATTTCAAGGTTTTATGAAGCTCCAGTTAAAAGTAACAAGCATTTGTATGTTGCAAACTTTGATAGGTGTAGGACGTACCGTATAGAAGTTAGGGCCATTTGAAGTTTTATCAGTGTTTGATTTGGGAATCAAGGGTAGCATAGCTTTGAGCGATAGCTTAAATTGACAGGAGGCTCGAATACTTTATTGTTACAAAATTTCAAGGTTTTATGACAGCATAAATTGACAAGAGGCTAGAGTACTTTATTGTTACAAAATTTCATGGTTTTATGACGTTCCAGTAAAAAGTTATAAGCATTTGTATGTTGCAGACTTTGATAGGTGTAGGCTGCATAGAAGTTAGGGCCATTTGAAGTTTTATCAGTGTTTGATTTGGGACTCAAGTCTAGCATAGCTTTGAGCGATAGCTTAAATTGACTAGAGGCTCGAGTACTTTATTGTTACAAAATTTAAAGGTTTTATGACTCTCCAGTAAAAAGTTATAAGCATTTGTATGTGCAGACTTTGATAGGTGTAGGATGTACCGTAGAGAAGTTAGGGCCATTTGAAATTTTATCAGTGTTTGATTTGAGACTAAAGGGTAGCATAGCTTTGAGCGATAGCTTAAATTGACAAGAGGCTCGAGTACTTTATTGTTACAAAATTTCAAGGTTTTATGACGCTCCCGTAAAAAGTTACAAGCATTTGTATGTTGCAAACTTTGATAGGTGTAGGACGTACCGTATAGAAGTTAGGGCCATTTGAAGTTTCATCAGTGTTTGATTTGTCACTCAAGGGTAGCATAGCTTTGAGCGATAGCTTAAATTGACAAGAGGCTCGAGTACTTTATTGTTACAAAATTTCAAGGTTTTATGACGCTCGAGTAAAAAGTTACAAGCATTTGTATGTTGCAAACTTTGATAGGTGTAGGACGTACCGTATAGAAGTTAGGGCCATTTGAAGTTTTATCAATGTTTGATTTGGGACTCAAGGGTAGCATTGCTTTGAGCGATAGCTTAAATTGACAAGAGGCTCGAGTACTTTATTGTTACAAAATTTCAAGGTTTTATGACGCACCAGTGAAAAGTTACAAGCATTTGTATGTTGCAAACTTTGATAGGAGTAGGGCGTACCATATTAAAGTTAGGGCCATTTGAAGTTTTGAGCGATAGCTTTGAGCGATAGCTTAAATTGACAAGAGGCTCGAGTACTTTATTGTTACAAAATTTCAAGGCTTTATGACGCTCCAGTAAAAAGTTACAAGCATTTGTATGTTGCAAACTTTGATAGGTGTAGGACGTACCGTATAGAAGTTAAGGAAATTTGAAGTTTTATAAGTGTTTGATTTGGGACTCAAGGGTAGCATAGCTTTTAGCGGTAGCTTAAATTGACAAGAGGCTCGAGTACTTCATTCTTACAAAATTTCAAGGTTTTATGACGCTCCAGTAAAAAGTAACAAGCATTTGTATGTTGCAAACTTTGATAGGTGTAGGATGCACCGTATAGAAGTTAGGGCCATTTGAAGTTTTATCAGTGTTTGATTTGGGACTCAAGGGTAGCAAAGCTTTTAGCGGTAGCTTAAATTGACAAGAGGCTCGAGTACTTTATTGTTACAATATTTCAAGGTTTTATGACGCTCCAGTAAAAAGTTACAAGCATTTGTATGTTGCAAACTTTGACAGGTGTAGGACGTACCGTATAGAAGTTACGGCCATTAGAAGTTTTATCAGTGTTTGATTTGGGACTCAAGGGTAGTATAGCTTTGAGCGATAGTTTAAATTGACAAGAGGCTCGAGTACTTTATTGTTACAAAATTTCAAGGTTTTATGACGCTCCAGCAAAACTTTATATGCATTTGTATGTTGCAAACTTTGATAGGTGTAGGACGTAACGTATAGAAGTTAGGGCCATTTGAAGTTTTATAAGTGTTTGATTTGGGACTAAAGGGTAGCATTGCTTTGAGCGATAGCTTAAATTGACAAGAGGCTCGAGTACTTTATTGTTACAAAATTTCAAGGTTTTATGACGCTCCAGTAAAAAGTTACATGCATTTGTATATTGCAAACTTTGATAGGTGTAGGACGTACCGTATATAAGTTAGGGCCATTTGAAGTTTTATCAGTGTTTGATTTGGGACTCAAGGGTAGCATAGCTTTGAGCGATAGCTTAAATTGACAAGAGGCTCGAGTACTTCATTCTTACAAAATTTCAAGGTTTTATGACGCTTCAGTAAAAAGTTAAAAGCATTTGTATGTTGCAAACTTTGATAGGTGTAGGACGTACCGTATAGAAGCTACGGCCATTTGAAGTTTTATCAGTGTTTGATTTGGGACTCAAGGGTAGCATAGCTTTGAGCGATAACTTAAATTAACAAGAGGCTGGAGTACTTTATTGTTACAAAATTTCAAGGTTTTATGACGCTCCAGTAAAAAGTTACAAGCATTTGTAAGTTGCAAACTTTGATAGGTGTAGGAAGTACCGTATAGAATTTAGGGCCATTTGAAGTTTTATCAATGTTTGATTTGGGACTCAAGGGTAGCATAGCTTTGAGCGATAGCTTAAATTGACAAGAGGCTCGAATACTATATTTATACAAAATTTCAAGGTTTTATGAAGCTCCAGTTAAAAGTAACAAGCATTTGTATGTTGCAAACTTTGATAGGTGTAGGACGTACCGTATAGAAGTTAGGGCCATTTGAAGTTTTATCAGTGTTTGATTTGGGAATCAAGGGTAGCATAGCTTTGAGCGATAGCTTAAATTGACAGGAGGCTCGAATACTTTATTGTTACAAAATTTCAAGGTTTTATGACAGCATAAATTGACAAGAGGCTAGAGTACTTTATTGTTACAAAATTTCATGGTTTTATGACGTTCCAGTAAAAAGTTATAAGCATTTGTATGTTGCAGACTTTGATAGGTGTAGGCTGCATAGAAGTTAGGGCCATTTGAAGTTTTATCAGTGTTTGATTTGGGACTCAAGTCTAGCATAGCTTTGAGCGATAGCTTAAATTGACTAGAGGCTCGAGTACTTTATTGTTACAAAATTTAAAGGTTTTATGACTCTCCAGTAAAAAGTTATAAGCATTTGTATGTGCAGACTTTGATAGGTGTAGGATGTACCGTAGAGAAGTTAGGGCCATTTGAAATTTTATCAGTGTTTGATTTGAGACTCAAGGGTAGCATAGCTTTGAGCGATAGCTTAAATTGACAAGAGGCTCGAGTACTTTATTGTTACAAAATTTCAAGGTTTTATGACGCTCCCGTAAAAAGTTACAAGCATTTGTATGTTGCAAACTTTGATAGGTGTAGGACGTACCGTATAGAAGTTAGGGCCATTTGAAGTTTCATCAGTGTTTGATTTGTCACTCAAGGGTAGCATAGCTTTGAGCGATAGCTTAAATTGACAAGAGGCTCGAGTACTTTATTGTTACAAAATTTCAAGGTTTTATGACGCTCGAATAAAAAGTTACAAGCATTTGTATGTTGCAAACTTTGATAGGTGTAGGACGTACCGTATAGAAGTTAGGGCCATTTGAAGTTTTATCAATGTTTGATTTGGGACTCAAGGGTAGCATTGCTTTGAGCGATAGCTTAAATTGACAAGAGGCTCGAGTACTTTATTGTTACAAAATTTCAAGGTTTTATGACGCACCAGTGAAAAGTTACAAGCATTTGTATGTTGCAAACTTTGATAGGAGTAGGGCGTACCATATTAAAGTTAGGGCCATTTGAAGTTTTGAGCGATAGCTTTGAGCGATAGCTTAAATTGACAAGAGGCTCGAGTACTTTATTGTTACAAAATTTCAAGGTTTTATGAGGCCTGAGTAAAAAGTTACAAGCATTTGTATGTTGCAAACTTTGATAGGTGTAGGATGTACCGTATAGAAGTTAGGGCCATTTGAAGATTTATCAGTGTTTGATTTGGGACTCAAGGGTAGCATAGCTTTGAGCGATAGCTTAAATGGACAAGAGGCTCGAGTACTTTATTGTTACAAAATTTCAAGGTTTTATGAGGCCTGAGTAAAAAGTTACAAGCATTTGTATGTTGCAAACTTTGATAGGTGTAGGATGTACCGTATAGAAGTTAGGGCCATTTGAAGTATTATCAGTGTTTGATTTGGGACTCAAGGGTAGCATAGCTTTGACCGGTAGCTTAAATTGAGAAGAGGCTCGAGTACTTTATTGTTACAAAATTTCAAGCTTTATGACGCACCAGTAAAAAGTTACAAGCATTTGTATGTTGCAAACTTTGATAGGTGTAGGACGTACCGTATAGAAGTTAAGGAAATTTGAAGTTTTATAAGTGTTTGATTTGGGACTCAAGGGTAGCATAGCTTTTAGCGGTAGCTTAAATTGACAAGAGGCTCGAGTACTTCATTCTTACAAAATTTCAAGGTTTTATGACGCTCCAGTAAAAAGTAACAAGCATTTGTATGTTGCAAACTTTGATAGGTGTAGGATGCACCGTATAGAAGTTAGGGCTATTTGAAGTTTTATCAGTGTTTGATTTGGGACTCAAGGGTAGCAAAGCTTTTAGCGGTAGCTTAAATTGACAAGAGGCTCGAGTACTTTATTGTTACAAAATTTCAAGGTTTTATGACGCTCCAGTAAAAAGTTACAAGCATTTGTATGTTGCAAACTTTGACAGGTGTAGGACGTACCGTATAGAAGTTACGGCCATTAGAAGTTTTATCAGTGTTTGATTTGGGACTCAAGGGTAGTATAGCTTTGAGCGATAGTTTAAATTGACAAGAGGCTCGAGTACTTTATTGTTACAAAATTTCAAGGTTTTATGACGCTCCAGCAAAACTTTATATGCATTTGTATGTTGCAAACTTTGATAGGTGTAGGACGTAACGTATAGAAGTTAGGGCCATTTGAAGTTTTATAAGTGTTTGATTTGGGACTAAAGGGTAGCATTGCTTTGAGCGATAGCTTAAATTGACAAGAGGCTCGAGTACTTTATTGTTACAAAATTTCAAGGTTTTATGACGCTCCAGTAAAAAGTTACATGCATTTGTATATTGCAAACTTTGATAGGTGTAGGACGCACCGTATATAAGTTAGGGCCATTTGAAGTTTTATCAGTGTTTGATTTGGGACTCAAGGGTAGCATAGCTTTGAGCGATAGCTTAAATTGACAAGAGGCTCGAGTACTTCATTCTTACAAAATTTCAAGGTTTTATGACGCTTCAGTAAAAAGTTAAAAGCATTTGTATGTTGCAAACTTTGATAGGTGTAGGACGTACCGTATAGAAGCTACGGCCATTTGAAGTTTTATCAGTGTTTGATTTGGGACTCAAGGGTAGCATAGCTTTGAGCGATAACTTAAATTAACAAGAGGCTGGAGTACTTTATTGTTACAAAATTTCAAGGTTTTATGACGCTCCAGTAAAAAGTTACAAGCATTTGTAAGTTGCAAACTTTGATAGGTGTAGGAAGTACCGTATAGAATTTAGGGCCATTTGAAGTTTTATCAATGTTTGATTTGGGACTCAAGGGTAGCATAGCTTTGAGCGATAGCTTAAATTGACAAGAGGCTCGAATACTATATTTATACAAAATTTCAAGGTTTTATGAAGCTCCAGTTAAAAGTAACAAGCATTTGTATGTTGCAAACTTTGATAGGTGTAGGACGTACCGTATAGAAGTTAGGGCCATTTGAAGTTTTATCAGTGTTTGATTTGGGAATCAAGGGTAGCATAGCTTTGAGCGATAGCTTAAATTGACAGGAGGCTCGAATACTTTATTGTTACAAAATTTCAAGGTTTTATGACAGCATAAATTGACAAGAGGCTAGAGTACTTTATTGTTACAAAATTTCATGGTTTTATGACGTTCCAGTAAAAAGTTATAAGCATTTGTATGTTGCAGACTTTGATAGGTGTAGGCTGCATAGAAGTTAGGGCCATTTGAAGTTTTATCAGTGTTTGATTTGGGACTCAAGTCTAGCATAGCTTTGAGCGATAGCTTAAATTGACTAGAGGCTCGAGTACTTTATTGTTACAAAATTTAAAGGTTTTATGACTCTCCAGTAAAAAGTTATAAGCATTTGTATGTGCAGACTTTGATAGGTGTAGGATGTACCGTAGAGAAGTTAGGGCCATTTGAAATTTTATCAGTGTTTGATTTGAGACTCAAGGGTAGCATAGCTTTGAGCGATAGCTTAAATTGACAAGAGGCTCGAGTACTTTATTGTTACAAAATTTCAAGGTTTTATGACGCTCCCGTAAAAAGTTACAAGCATTTGTATGTTGCAAACTTTGATAGGTGTAGGACGTACCGTATAGAAGTTAGGGCCATTTGAAGTTTCATCAGTGTTTGATTTGTCACTCAAGGGTAGCATAGCTTTGAGCGATAGCTTAAATTGACAAGAGGCTCGAGTACTTTATTGTTACAAAATTTCAAGGTTTTATGACGCTCGAGTAAAAAGTTACAAGCATTTGTATGTTGCAAACTTTGATAGGTGTAGGACGTACCGTATAGAAGTTAGGGCCATTTGAAGTTTTATCAGTGTTTGATTTGGGACTCAAGGGTAGCATTGCTTTGAGCGATAGCTTAAATTGACAAGAGGCTCGAGTACTTTATTGTTACAAAATTTCAAGGTTTTATGACGCACCAGTGAAAAGTTACAAGCATTTGTATGTTGCAAACTTTGATAGGAGTAGGGCGTACCATATTAAAGTTAGGGCCATTTGAAGTTTTGAGCGATAGCTTTGAACGATAGCTTAAATTGACAAGAGGCTCGAGTACTTTATTGTTACAAAATTTCAAGGCTTTATGACGCTCCAGTAAAAAGTTACAAGCATTTGTATGTTGCAAACTTTGATAGGTGTAGGACGTACCGTATAGAAGTTAAGGAAATTTGAAGTTTTATAAGTGTTTGATTTGGGACTCAAGGGTAGCATAGCTTTTAGCGGTAGCTTAAATTGACAAGAGGCTCGAGTACTTCATTCTTACAAAATTTCAAGGTTTTATGACGCTCCAGTAAAAAGTAACAAGCATTTGTATGTTGCAAACTTTGATAGGTGTAGGATGCACCGTATAGAAGTTAGGGCCATTTGAAGTTTTATCAGTGTTTGATTTGGGACTCAAGGGTAGCAAAGCTTTTAGCGGTAGCTTAAATTGACAAGAGGCTCGAGTACTTTATTGTTACAAAATTTCAAGGTTTTATGACGCTCCAGTAAAAAGTTACAAGCATTTGTATGTTGCAAACTTTGACAGGTGTAGGACGTACCGTATAGAAGTTACGGCCATTAGAAGTTTTATCAGTGTTTGATTTGGGACTCAAGGGTAGTATAGCTTTGAGCGATAGCTTAAATTGACAAGAGGCTCGAGTACTTTATTGTTACAAAATTTCAAGGTTTTATGACGCTCCAGCAAAACTTTATATGCATTTGTATGTTGCAAACTTTGATAGGTGTAGGACGTAACGTATAGAAGTTAGGGCCATTTGAAGTTTTATAAGTGTTTGATTTGGGACTAAAGGGTAGCATTGCTTTGAGCGATAGCTTAAATTGACAAGAGGCTCGAGTACTTTATTGTTACAAAATTTCAAGGTTTTATGACGCTCCAGTAAAAAGTTACATGCATTTGTATATTGCAAACTTTGATAGGTGTAGGACGTACCGTATATAAGTTAGGGCCATTTGAAGTTTTATCAGTGTTTGATTTGGGACTCAAGGGTAGCATAGCTTTGAGCGATAGCTTAAATTGACAAGAGGCTCGAGTACTTCATTCTTACAAAATTTCAAGGTTTTATGACACTTCAGTAAAAAGTTAAAAGCATTTGTATGTTGCAAACTTTGATAGGTGTAGGACGTACCGTATAGAAGCTACGGCCATTTGAAGTTTTATCAGTGTTTGATTTGGGACTCAAGAGTAGCATAGCTTTGAGCGATAACTTAAATTGACAAGAGGCTGGAGTACTTTATTGTTACAAAATTTCAAGGTTTTATGACGCTCCAGTAAAAAGTTACAAGCATTTGTAAGTTGCAAATTTTGATAGGTGTAGGAAGTACCGTATAGAATTTAGGGCCATTTGAAGTTTTATCAATGTTTGATTTGGGACTCAAGGGTAGCATAGATTTGAGCGATAGCTTAAATTGACAAGAGGCTCGAATACTTTATTGTTACAAAATTGCAAGGTTTTATGACGCTCCAGTAAAAAGTAACAAGCATTTGTATGTTGCAAACTTTGATAGGTGTAGGATGCACCGTATAGAAGTTAGGGCCATTTGAAGTTTTATCAGTGTTTGATTTGGGACTCAAGGGTAGCATAGCTTTGAGCGATAGCTTAAATTGACAAGAGGCTCGAATACTATATTTATACAAAATTTCAAGGTTTTATGAAGCTCCAGTAAAAAGTAACAAGCATTTGTATGTTGCAAACTTTGATAGGTGTAGGACGTACCGTATAGAAGTTAGGGCCATTTGAAGTTTTATCAGTGTTTGATTTGGGAATCAAGGGTAGCATAGCTTTGAGCGATAGCTTAAATTGACAAGAGGCTCGAATACTTTATTGTTACAAAATTTCAAGGTTTTATGACAGCATAAATTGACAAGAGGCTAGAGTACTTTATTGTTACAAAATTTCATGGTTTTATGACGTTCCAGTAAAAAGTTATAAGCATTTGTATGTTGCAGACTTTGATAGGTGTAGGCTGCATAGAAGTTAGAGCCATTTGAAGTTTTATCAGTGTTTGACTTGGGACTCAAGTCTAGCATAGCTTTGAGCGATAGCTTAAATTGACTAGAGGCTCGAGTACTTTATTGTTACAAAATTTAAAGGTTTTATGACTCTCCAGTAAAAAGTTATAAGCATTTGTATGTGCAGACTTTCATGGGTGTAGGATGTACCGTAGAGAAGTTAGGGCCATTTGAAATTTTATCAGTGTTTGATTTGAGACTCAATTGTAGCATAGCTTTGAGCGATAGCTTAAATTGACAAGAGGCTCGAGTACTTTATTGTTACAAAATTTCAAGGTTTTATGACGCTCCAGTAAAAAGTTACAAGCATTTGTATGTTGCAAACTTTGATAGGTGTAGGACGTACCGTATAGAAGTTAGGGCCATTTTAAGTTTCATCAGTGTTTGATTTGTCACTCAAGGGTAGCATAGCTTTGAGCGATAGCTTAAATTGACAAGAGGCTCGAGTACTTTATTGTTACAAAATTTCAAGGTTTTATGACGCTCGAGTAAAAAGTTACAAGCATTTGTATGTTGCAAACTTTGATAGGTGTAGGACGTACCGTATAGAAGTTAGGGCGATTTGAAGTTTTATCAGTGTTTGATTTGGGACTCAAGGGTAGCATTGCTTTGAGCGATAGCTTAAATTGACAAGAGGCTCGAGTACTTTATTGTTACAAAATTTCAAGGTTTTATGACGCACCAGTGAAAAGTTACAAGCATTTGTATGTTGCAAACTTTGATAGGAGTAGGGCGTACCATATTAAAGTTAGGGCCATTTGAAGTTTTGAGCGATAACTTTGAGCGATAGCTTAAATTGACAAGAGGCTCGAGTACTTTATTGTTACAAAATTTCACGGCTTTATGACGCTCCAGTAAAAAGTTACAAGCATTTGTATGTTGCAAACTTTGATAGGTGTAGGACGTACCGTATAGAAGTTAAGGACATTTGAAGTTTTATAAGTGTTTGATTTGGGACTCAAGGGTAGCATAGCTTTGAGCGACAGCATAAATTGACAAGAGGCTAGAGTACTTTATTGTTACAAAATTTCATGGTTTTATGACGTTCCAGTAAAAAGTTATAAGCATTTGTATGTTGCAGACTTTGATAGGTGTAGGATGCATAGAAGTTAGGGCCATTTGAAGTTTTATCAGTGTTTGATTTGGGACTCAAGTCAAGCATAGATTTGAGCGATAGCTTAAATTGACTAGAGGCTCGAGTACTTTATTGTTACAAAATTTCAAGGTTTTATGACGCTCCAGTAAAAAGTTATAAGCATTTGTATGTTGCAGACTTTGATAGGTGTAGGATGTACCGTAGAGAAGTTAGGGCCATTTGAAATTTTATCAGTGTTTGATTTGAGACTCAAGGGTAGCATAGCTTTGAGCGATAGCTTAAATTGACAAGAGGCTCGAGTACTTTATTGTTACAAAATTTCAAGGTTTTATGACGCTCCAGTAAAAAGTTACAAGCATTTGTATGTTGCAAACTTTGATAGGTGTAGGACGTACCGTATAGAAGTTAGGGCCATTTGAAGTTTTATCAGTGTTTGATTTGTCATTCAAGGGTAGCATAGCTTTGAGCGATAGCTTAAATTGACAAGAGGCTCGAGTACTTTATTGTTACAAAATTTCAAGGTTTTATGACGCTCGAGTAAAAAGTTACTAGCATTTGTATGTTGCAAACTTTGATAGGTGTAGGAGGTACCGTATAGAAGTTAGGGCCATTTGAAGTTTTATCAGTGTTTGATTTGGGACTCAAGGGTAGCATTGCTTTGAGCGATAGCTTAAATTGACAAGAGGCTCGAGTACTTTATTGTTACAAAATTTCAAGGTTTTATGACGCACCAGTGAAAAGTTACAAGCATTTGTATGTTGCAAACTTTGATAGGAGTAGGGCGTACCATATTAAAGTTAGGGCCATTTGAAGTTTTGAGCGATAGCTTTGAGCGATAGCTTAAATTGACAAGAGGCTCGAGTACTTTATTGTTACAAAATTTCAAGGCTTTATGACGCTCCAGTAAAAAGTTACAAGCATTTGTATGTTGCAAACTTTGATAGGTGTAGGACGTACCGTATAGAAGTTAAGGACATTTGAAGTTTTATAAGTGTTTGATTTGGGACTCAAGGGTAGCATAGCTTTGAGCGATAGCTTAAATTGACAAGAGGCTCGAGTATTTTTTTGTTACAAAATTTCAAGGTTTTATGACGCTCCAGTAAAAAGTTACTAGCATTTGTATGTTGCAATCTTTGATAGGTGTAGGACGTATCGTATAGAAGTTAGGGCCAATTGTAGTTTTATCAGATTTTGATTTGGGACTCAAGGGTAGCATAGAGTTGAGCGATAGCTTAAATTGACAAGAGGCTCGAATACTTTATTGTTACAAAATTGCAAGGTTTTATGACGCTCCAGTAAAAAGTAACAAGCATTTGTATGTTGCAAACTTTGATAGGTGTAGGACGTACCGTATAGAAGTTACGGCCATTAGAAGTTTTATCAGTGTTTGATTTGGGACTCAAGGGTAGTATAGCTTTGAGCGATAGCTTAAATTGACAAGAGGCTCGAGTACTTTATTGTTACAAAATTTCAAGGTTTTATGACGCTCCAGTAAAAAGTTACATGCATTTGTATATTGCAAACTTTGATAGGTGTAGGACGTACCGTATAGAAGTTAGGGCCATTTGAAGTTTTATAAGTGTTTGATTTGGTACTCAAGGGTAGCATAGCTTTGAGCGATAGCTTAAATTGACAAGAGGCTCGAGTACTTTATTGTTACAAAATTTCAAGGTTTTATTACGCTCCAGTAAAAAGTTACAAGCATTTGTATGTTGCAAACTTTGATAGGTGTAGGACGTACCGTATAGAAGTTAGGGCCATTTGAAGTTTTATCAGTGTTTGATTTGGGACTCAAGGGTAGCATAGCTTTGAGCGATAGCTTAAATTGACAAGAGGCTCGAGTACTTCATTGTTACAAAATTTCAAGGTTTTATGACGCTTCAGTAAAAAGTTAAAAGCATTTGTATGTTGCAAACTTTGATAGGTGTAGGACGTACCGTATAGAAGCTACGGCCATTTGAAGTTTTATCAGTGTTTGATTTGGGACTCAACGGTAGCATAGCTTTGAGCGATAACTTAAATTGACAAGAGGCTGGAGTACTTTATTGTTACAAAATTTCAAGGTTTTATGACGCTCCAGTAAAAAGTTACAAGCATTTGTAAGTTGCAAACTTTGATAGGTGTAGGACGTACCGTATAGAATTTAGGGCCATTTGAAGTTTTATCAATGTTTGATTTGGGACTCAAGGGTAGCATAGCTTTGAGCGATAGCTTAAATTGACAAGAGGCTCGAATACTTTATTGTTACAAAATTTTAAGGTTCTATGACGCTCCAGTAAAAAGTTACAAGCATTTGTATGTTGCAAACTTTGATAGGTGTAGGACGTACCGTATAGAAGTTAGGGCCATTTGAAGTTTTATCAGTGTTTGATTTGGGACTCAAGGGTAGCATTGCTTTGAGCGATAGCTTAAATTGACAAGAGGCTCGAGTACTTTATTGTTACAAAATTTCAAGGTTTTATGACGCACCAGTGAAAAGTTACAAGCATTTGTATGTTGCAAACTTGGATAGGAGTAGGGCGTACCATATTAAAGTTAGGGCCATTTGAAGTTTTGAGCGATAGCTTTGAGCGATAGCTTAAATTGACAAGAGGCTCGAGTACTTTATTGTTACAAAATTTCACGGCTTTATGACGCTCCAGTAAAAAGTTACAAGCATTTGTATGTTGCAAACTTTGATAGGTGTAGGACGTACCGTATAGAAGTTAAGGACATTTGAAGTTTTATAAGTGTTTGATTTGGGACTCAAGGGTAGCATAGCTTTGAGCGACAGCATAAATTGACAAGAGGCTAGAGTACTTTATTGTTACAAAATTTCATGGTTTTATGACGTTCCAGTAAAAAGTTATAAGCATTTGTATGTTGCAGACTTTGATAGGTGTAGGATGCATAGAAGTTAGGGCCATTTGAAGTTTTATCAGTGTTTGATTTGGGACTCAAGTCAAGCATAGATTTGAGCGATAGCTTAAATTGACTAGAGGCTCGAGTACTTTATTGTTACAAAATTTTAAGGTTTTATGACTCTCCAGTAAAAAGTTATAAGCATTTGTATGTTGCAGACTTTGATAGGTGTAGGATGTACCGTAGAGAAGTTAGGGCCATTTGAAATTTTATCAGTGTTTGATTTGAGACTCAAGGGTAGCATAGCTTTGAGCGATAGCTTAAATTGACAAGAGGCTCGAGTACTTTATTGTTACAAAATTTCAAGGTTTTATGACGCTCGAGTAAAAAGTTACAAGCATTTGTATGTTGCAAACTTTGATAGGTGTAGGACGTACCGTATAGAAGTTAGGGCCATTTGAAGTTTTATCAGTGTTTGATTTGGGACTCAAGGGTAGCATTGCTTTGAGCGATAGCTTAAATTGACAAGAGGCTCGAGTACTTTATTGTTACAAAATTTCAAGGTTTTATGACGCACCAGTGAAAAGTTACAAGCATTTGTATGTTGCAAACTTTGATAGGAGTAGGGCGTACCATATTAAAGTTAGGGCCATTTGAAGTTTTGAGCGATAGCTTTGAGCGATAGCTTAAATTGACAAGAGGCTCGAGTACTTTATTGTTACAAAATTTCAAGGCTTTATGACGCTCCAGTAAAAAGTTACAAGCATTTGTATGTTGCAAACTTTGATAGGTGTAGGACGTACCGTATAGAAGTTAAGGACATTTGAAGTTTTATAAGTGTTTGATTTGGGACTCAAGGGTAGCATAGCTTTGAGCGATAGCTTAAATTGACAAGAGGCTCGAGTATTTTTTTGTTACAAAATTTCAAGGTTTTATGACGCTCCAGTAAAAAGTTACTAGCATTTGTATGTTGCAATCTTTGATAGGTGTAGGACGTATCGTATAGAAGTTAGGGCCAATTGTAGTTTTATCAGATTTTGATTTGGGACTCAAGGGTAGCATAGAGTTGAGCGATAGCTTAAATTGACAAGAGGCTCGAATACTTTATTGTTACAAAATTGCAAGGTTTTATGACGCTCCAGTAAAAAGTAACAAGCATTTGTATGTTGCGAACTTTGATAGGTGTAGGATGCACCGTATAGAAGTTAGGGCCATTTTAAGTTTTATCAGTGTTTGATTTGGGACTCAAGGGTAGCAAAGCTTTTAGCGGTAGCTTAAATTGACAAGAGGCTCGAGTACTTTATTGTTAGAAAATTTCAAGGTTTTATGACGCTCCAGTAAAAAGTTACAAGCATTTGTATGTTGCAAACTTTGACAGGTGTAGGACGTACCGTATAGAAGTTACGGCCATTAGAAGTTTTATCAGTGTTTGATTTGGGACTCAAGGGTAGTATAGCTTTGAGCGATAGCTTAAATTGACAAGAGGCTCGAGTACTTTATTGTTACAAAATTTCAAGGTTTTATGACGCTCCAGTAAAAAGTTACATGCATTTGTATATTGCAAACTTTGATAGGTGTAGGGCGTACCGTATAGAAGTTAGGGCCATTTGAAGTTTTATAAGTGTTTGATTTGGTACTCAAGGGTAGCATAGCTTTGAGCGATAGCTTAAATTGACAAGAGGCTCGAGTACTTTATTGTTACAAAATTTCAAGGTTTTATTACGCTCCAGTAAAAAGTTACAAGCATTTGTATGTTGCAAACTTTGATAGGTGTAGGACGTACCGTATAGAAGTTAGGGCCATTTGAAGTTTTATCAGTGTTTGATTTGGGACTCAAGGGTAGCATAGCTTTGAGC
The DNA here is from genome assembly GCA_920105625.2 of Clusia tigrina. NCBI lineage: Eukaryota > Metazoa > Arthropoda > Insecta > Diptera > Clusiidae > Clusia > Clusia tigrina. Next base: position 106,126,998 of record OV050033.1, on the reverse strand, counting down.
GATAGCTTAAATTGACAAGAGGCTCGAGTACTTCATTGTTACAAAATTTCAAGGTTTTATGACGCTTCAGTAAAAAGTTAAAAGCATTTGTATGTTGCAAACTTTGATAGGTGTAGGACGTACCGTATAGAAGCTACGGCCATTTGAAGTTTTATCAGTGTTTGATTTGGGACTCAAGGGTAGCATAGATTTGAGCGATAGCTTAAATTGACAAGAGGCTCGAATACTTTATTGTTACAAAATTGCAAGGTTTTATGACGCTCCAGTAAAAAGTAACAAGCATTTGTATGTTGCAAACTTTGATAGGTGTAGGATGGACCATATAGAAGTTAGGGCCATTTGAAGTTTTATCAGTGTTTCATTTGGGACTCAAGGGTAGCAAAGCTTTTAGCGGTAGCTTAAATTGACAAGAGGCTCGAGTACTTTATTGTTACAAAATTTCAAGGTTTTATGACGCTCCAGTAAAAAGTTACAAGCATTTGTATGTTGCAAACTTTGACAGGTGTAGGACGTACCTTATAGAAGTTACGGCCATTAGAAGCTTTATCAGTGTTTGATTTGAGACTCAAGTCTAGCATAGCTTTGAGCGATAGCTTAAATTGACTAGAGGCTCGAGTACTTTATTGTTACAAAATGTTAAGGTTTTATGACTCTCCAGTAAAAAGTTATAAGCATTTGTATGTTGCAGACTTTGATAGGTGTAGGATGTACCGTAGAGAAGTTATGGCCATTTGATATTTTATCAGTGTTTGATTTGAGACTCAAGGGTAGCATAGCTTTGAGCGATAGCTTAAATTGACAAGAGGCTCGAGTACTTTTTTGTTACAAAATTTCAAGGTTTTATGACGCTCCAGTAAAAAGTTACAAGCATTTGTATGCTGCAAACTTTGATAGGTGTACGACGTACCGTATAGAAGTTAGGGCCATTTGAAGTTTTATCAGTGTTTGATTTGTCACTCAAGGGTAGAATAGCTTTGAGCGATAGCTTAAATTGACAAGAGGCTCGAGTACTTTATTGTTACAAAATTTCAAGGTTTTATGACGCTCGAGTAAAAAGTTACAAGCATTTGTATGTTGCAAACTTTGATAGGTGTAGGACGTACCGTATAGAAGTTAGGGCCATTTGAAGTTTTATCAGTGTTTGATTTGGGACTCAAGGGAAGCATTGCTTTGAGCGATAGCTTAAATTGACAAGAGTCTCGAATACTTTATTGTTACAAAATTTCAAGGTTTTATGACAGCATAAATTGTCAAGAGGCTAGAGTACTTTATTGTTACAAAATTTCATGGTTTTATGACGTTCCAGTAAAAAGTTATAAGCATTTTTATGTTGCAGACTTTGATAGGTGTAGGCTGCATAGAAGTTAGGGCCATTTGAAGTTTTATCAGTGTTTGATTTGGGACTCAAGTCTAGCATAGCTTTGAGCGATAGCTTAAATTGACTAGAGGCTCGAGTACTTTATTGTTACAAAATTTAAAGGTTTTATGACTCTCCAGTAAAAAGTTATAAGCATTTGTATGTGCAGACTTTCATGGGTGTAGGATGTACCGTAGAGAAGTTAGGGCCATTTGAAATTTTATCAGTGTTTGATTTGAGACTCAAGGGTAGCATAGCTTTGAGCGATAGCTTAAATTGACAAGAGGCTCGAGTACTTTATAGTTACAAAATTTCAAGGTTTTATGACGCTCCAGTAAAAAGTTACAAGCATTTGTATGTTGCAAACTTTGATAGGTGTAGGACGTACCGTATAGAAGTTAGGGCCATTTTAAGTTTCATCAGTGTTTGATTTGTCACTCAAGGGTAGCATAGCTTTGAGCGATAGCTTAAATTGACAAGAGGCTCGAGTACTTTATTGTTACAAAATTTCAAGGTTTTATGACGCTCGAGTAAAAAGTTACAAGCATTTGTATGTTGCAAACTTTGATAGGTGTAGGGCGTACCGTATAGAAGTTAGGGCCATTTGAAGTTTTATCAATGTTTGATTTGGGACTCAAGGGTAGCATTGCTTTGAGCGATAGCTTAAATTGACAAGAGGCTCGAGTACTTTATTGTTACAAAATTTCAAGGTTTTATGACGCACCAGTGAAAAGTTACAAGCATTTGTATGTTGCAAACTTTGATAGGAGTAGGGCGTACCATATTAAAGTTAGGGCCATTTGAAGTTTTGAGCGATAGCTTAAATTGACAAGAGGCTCGAGTACTTTATTGTTACAAAATTTCACGGCTTTATGACGCTCCAGTAAAAAGTTACAAGCATTTGTATGTTGCAAACTTTGATAGGTGTAGGACGTACCGTATAGAAGTTAAGGACATTTGAAGTTTTATAAGTGTTTGATTTGGGACTCAAGGGTAGCATAGCTTTGAGCGACAGCATAAATTGACAAGAGGCTAGAGTACTTTATTGTTACAACATTTCAAGGTTTTATGACGCACCAGTGAAAAGTTACAAGCATTTGTATGTTGCAAACTTTGATAGGAGTAGGGCGTACCATATTAAAGTTAGGGCCATTTGAAGTTTTGAGCGATAGCTTTGAGCGATAGCTTAAATTGACAAGAGGCTCGAGTACTTTATTGTTACAAAATTTCAAGGCTTTATGACGCTCCAGTAAAAAGTTACAAGCATTTGTATGTTGCAAACTTTGATAGGTGTAGGACGTACCGTATAGAAGTTAAGGACATTTGAAGTTTTATAAGTGTTTGATTTGGGACTCAAGGGTAGCATAGCTTTGAGCGATAGCTTAAATTGACAAGAGGCTCGAGTATTTTTTTGTTACAAAATTTCAAGGTTTTATGACGCTCCAGTAAAAAGTTACTAGCATTTGTATGTTGCAATCTTTGATAGGTGTAGGACGTATCGTATAGAAGTTAGGGCCAATTGTAGTTTTATCAGATTTTGATTTGGGACTCAAGGGTAGCATAGAGTTGAGCGATAGCTTAAATTGACAAGAGGCTCGAATACTTTATTGTTACAAAATTGCAAGGTTTTATGACGCTCCAGTAAAAAGTAACAAGCATTTGTATGTTGCAAACTTTGATAGGTGTAGGATGCACCGTATAGAAGTTAGGGCCATTTTAAGTTTTATCAGTGTTTGATTTGGGACTCAAGGGTAGCAAAGCTTTTAGCGGTAGCTTAAATTGACAAGAGGCTCGAGTACTTTATTGTTAGAAAATTTCAAGGTTTTATGACGCTCCAGTAAAAAGTTACAAGCATTTGTATGTTGCAAACTTTGACAGGTGTAGGACGTACCGTATAGAAGTTACGGCCATTAGAAGTTTTATCAGTGTTTGATTTGGGACTCAAGGGTAGTATAGCTTTGAGCGATAGCTTAAATTGACAAGAGGCTCGAGTACTTTATTGTTACAAAATTTCAAGGTTTTATGACGCTCCAGTAAAAAGTTACATGCATTTGTATATTGCAAACTTTGATAGGTGTAGGACGTACCGTATAGAAGTTAGGGCCATTTGAAGTTTTATAAGTGTTCAATTTGGGACTCAAGGGTAGCATAGCTTTGAGCGATAGCTTAAATTGACAAGAGGCTCGAGTACTTTATTGTTACAAAATTTCAAGGTTTTATTACGCTCCAGTAAAAAGTTACAAGCATTTGTATGTTGCAAACTTTGATAGGTGTAGGACGTACCGTATAGAAGTTAGGGCCATTTGAAGTTTTATCAGTGTTTGATTTGGGACTCAAGGGTAGCATAGCTTTGAGCGATAGCTTAAATTGACAAGAGGCTCGAGTACTTCATTGTTACAAAATTTCAAGGTTTTATGACGCTTCAGTAAAAAGTTAAAAGCATTTGTATGTTGCAAACTTTGATAGGTGTAGGACGTACCGTATAGAAGCTACGGCCATTTGAAGTTTTATCAGTGTTTGATTTGGGACTCAAGGGTAGCATAGCTTTGAGCGATAACTTAAATTGACAAGAGGCTCGAGTACTTTATTGTTACAAAATTTCAAGGTTTTATGACGCTCCAGTAAAAAGTTACAAGCATTTGTAAGTTGCAAACTTTGATAGGTGTAGGACGTACCGTATAGAATTTAGGGCCATTTGAAGTTTTATCAATGTTTGATTTGGGACTCAAGGGTAGCATAGCTTTGAGCGATAGCTTAAATTGACAAGAGGCTCGAATACTTTATTGTTACAAAATTTTAAGGTTCTATGACGCTCCAGTAAAAAGTTACAAGCATTTGTATGTTGCAATCTTTGATAGGTGTAGGACGTATCGTATAGAAGTTAGGGCCATTTGAAGTTTTATCAGTGTTTCATTTGGGACTCAAGGGTAGCAAAGCTTTTAGCGGTAGCTTAAATTGACAAGAGGCTCGAGAACTTTATTGTTACAAAATTTCAAGGTTTTATGACGCTCCAGTAAAAAGTTACAAGCATTTGTATGTTGCAAACTTTGACAGGTGTAGGACGTACCTTATAGAAGTTACGGCCATTAGAAGCTTTATCAGTGTTTGATTTGAGACTCAAGTCTAGCATAGCTTTGAGCGATAGCTTAAATTGACTAGAGGCTCGAGTACTTTATTGTTACAAAATGTTAAGGTTTTATGACTCTCCAGTAAAAAGTTATAAGCATTTGTATGTTGCAGACTTTGATAGGTGTAGGATGTACCGTAGAGAAGTTATGGCCATTTGATATTTTATCAGTGTTTGATTTGAGACTCAAGGGTAGCATAGCTTTGAGCGATAGCTTAAATTGACAAGAGGCTCGAGTACTTTTTTGTTACAAAATTTCAAGGTTTTATGACGCTCCAGTAAAAAGTTACAAGCATTTGTATGCTGCAAACTTTGATAGGTGTACGACGTACCGTATAGAAGTTAGGGCCATTTGAAGTTTTATCAGTGTTTGATTTGTCACTCAAGGGTAGCATAGCTTTGAGCGATAGCTTAAATTGACAAGAGGCTCGAGTACTTTATTGTTACAAAATTTCAAGGTTTTATGACGCTCGAGTAAAAAGTTACAAGCATTTGTATGTTGCAAACTTTGATAGGTGTAGGACGTACCGTATAGAAGTTAGGGCCATTTGAAGTTTTATCAGTGTTTGATTTGGGACTCAAGGGAAGCATTGCTTTGAGCGATAGCTTAAATTGACAAGAGGCTCGAGTACTTTATTGTTACAAAATTTCAAGGTTTTATGACGCACCAGTGAAAAGTTACAAGCATTTGTATGTTGCAAACTTTGATAGGAGTAGGGCGTACCATATTAAAGTTAGGGCCATTTGAAGTTTTGAGCGATAGCTTTGAGCGATAGCTTAAATTGACAAGAGGCTCGAGTATTTTTTTGTTACAAAATTTCAAGGTTTTATGACGCTCCAGTAAAAAGTTACTAGCATTTGTATGTTGCAATCTTTGATAGGTGTAGGACGTATCGTATAGAAGTTAGGGCCAATTGTAGTTTTATCAGATTTTGATTTGGGACTCAAGGGTAGCATAGAGTTGAGCGATAGCTTAAATTGACAAGAGGCTCGAATACTTTATTGTTACAAAATTGCAAGGTTTTATGACGCTCCAGTAAAAAGTAACAAGCATTTGTATGTTGCAAACTTTGATAGGTGTAGGATGCACCGTATAGAAGTTAGGGCCATTTTAAGTTTTATCAGTGTTTGATTTGGGACTCAAGGGTAGCAAAGCTTTTAGCGGTAGCTTAAATTGACAAGAGGCTCGAGTACTTTATTGTTAGAAAATTTCAAGGTTTTATGACGCTCCAGTAAAAAGTTACAAGCATTTGTATGTTGCAAACTTTGACAGGTGTAGGACGTACCGTATAGAAGTTACGGCCATTAGAAGTTTTATCAGTGTTTGATTTGGGACTCAAGGGTAGTATAGCTTTGAGCGATAGCTTAAATTGACAAGAGGCTCGAGTACTTTATTGTTACAAAATTTCAAGGTTTTATGACGCTCCAGTAAAAAGTTACATGCATTTGTATATTGCAAACTTTGATAGGTGTAGGACGTACCGTATAGAAGTTAGGGCCATTTGAAGTTTTATAAGTGTTTGATTTGGTACTCAAGGGTAGCATAGCTTTGAGCGATAGCTTAAATTGACAAGAGGCTCGAGTACTTTATTGTTACAAAATTTCAAGGTTTTATTACGCTCCAGTAAAAAGTTACAAGCATTTGTATGTTGCAAACTTTGATAGGTGTAGGACGTACCGTATAGAAGTTAGGGCCATTTGAAGTTTTATCAGTGTTTGATTTGGGACTCAAGGGTAGCATAGCTTTGAGCGATAGCTTAAATTGACAAGAGGCTCGAGTACTTCATTGTTACAAAATTTCAAGGTTTTATGACGCTTCAGTAAAAAGTTAAAAGCATTTGTATGTTGCAAACTTTGATAGGTGTAGGACGTACCGTATAGAAGCTACGGCCATTTGAAGTTTTATCAGTGTTTGATTTGGGACTCAAGGGTAGCATAGCTTTGAGCGATAACTTAAATTGACAAGAGGCTGGAGTACTTTATTGTTACAAAATTTCAAGGTTTTATGACGCTCCAGTAAAAAGTTACAAGCATTTGTAAGTTGCAAACTTTGATAGGTGTAGGACGTACCGTATAGAATTTAGGGCCATTTGAAGTTTTATCAATGTTTGATTTGTGACTCAAGGGTAGCATAGCTTTGAGCGATAGCTTAAATTGACAAGAGGCTCGAATACTTTATTGTTACAAAATTTTAAGGTTCTATGACGCTCCAGTAAAAAGTTACAAGCATTTGTATGTTGCAATCTTTGATAGGTGTAGGACGTATCGTATAGAAGTTAGGGCCATTTGAAGTTTTATCAGTGTTTCATTTGGGACTCAAGGGTAGCAAAGCTTTTAGCGGTAGCTTAAATTGACAAGAGGCTCGAGAACTTTATTGTTACAAAATTTCAAGGTTTTATGACGCTCCAGTAAAAAGTTACAAGCATTTGTATGTTGCAAACTTTGACAGGTGTAGGACGTACCTTATAGAAGTTACGGCCATTAGAAGCTTTATCAGTGTTTGATTTGAGACTCAAGTCTAGCATAGCTTTGAGCGATAGCTTAAATTGACTAGAGGCTCGAGTACTTTATTGTTACAAAATGTTAAGGTTTTATGACTCTCCAGTAAAAAGTTATAAGCATTTGTATGTTGCAGACTTTGATAGGTGTAGGATGTACCGTAGAGAAGTTATGGCCATTTGATATTTTATCAGTGTTTGATTTGAGACTCAAGGGTAGCATAGCTTTGAGCGATAGCTTAAATTGACAAGAGGCTCGAGTACTTTTTTGTTACAAAATTTCAAGGTTTTATGACGCTCCAGTAAAAAGTTACAAGCATTTGTATGCTGCAAACTTTGATAGGTGTACGACGTACCGTATAGAAGTTAGGGCCATTTGAAGTTTTATCAGTGTTTGATTTGTCACTCAAGGGTAGCATAGCTTTGAGCGATAGCTTAAATTGACAAGAGGCTCGAGTACTTTATTGTTACAAAATTTCAAGGTTTTATGACGCTCGAGTAAAAAGTTACAAGCATTTGTATGTTGCAAACTTTGATAGGTGTAGGACGTACCGTATAGAAGTTAGGGCCATTTGAAGTTTTATCAGTGTTTGATTTGGGACTCAAGGGAAGCATTGCTTTGAGCGATAGCTTAAATTGACAAGAGGCTCGAGTACTTTATTGTTACAAAATTTCAAGGTTTTATGACGCACCAGTGAAAAGTTACAAGCATTTGTATGTTGCAAACTTTGATAGGAGTAGGGCGTACCATATTAAAGTTAGGGCCATTTGAAGTTTTGAGCGATAGCTTTGAGCGATAGCTTAAATTGACAAGAGGCTCGAGTACTTTATTGTTACAAAATTTCAAGGCTTTATGACGCTCCAGTAAAAAGTTACAAGCATTTGTATGTTGCAAACTTTGATAGGTGTAGGACGTACCGTATAGAATTTAAGGCCATTTGAAGTTTTATCAATGTTTGATTTGGGACTCAAGGGTAGCATAGCTTTGAGCGATAGCTTAAATTGACAAGAGGCTCGAGTACTTTATTGTTACAAAATTTCAAGGCTTTATGACGCTCCAGTAAAGAGTTACAAGCAATTGTATGTTGCAAACTTTGATAGGTGTAGGACGTACCGTATAGAAGTTAGGGCCATTTGAAGTTTTATAAGTGTTTGATTTGGGACTCAAGGGTAGCATAGCTTTGAGCGATAGCTTAAATTGACAAGAGGCTCGAGTATTTTTTTGTTACAAAATTTCAAGGTTTTATGACGCTCCAGTTATAAGTTACAAACATTTGTATGTTGCAAACTTTGATAGGTGTAGGACGTACCGTATAGAAGTTAGGGCCATTTGAAGTTTAATCAGTGTTTGATTTGGGACTCAAGGGTAGCATAGCTTTGAGCGATAGCTTAAATTGACAAGAGGCTCGAGTACTTTATTGTTACAAAATTTCAAGGTTTTATGACGCTCCAGTAAAAAGTTACAAGCATTTGTATATTGCAAACTTTGATAGGTGTAGGACGTACCGTATAGAAGTTAGGGCCATTTGAAGTTTTATCAGTGTTTGATTTGGGACTCAAGGGTAGCATAGCTTTGAGCGATAGCTTAAATTGACAAGAGGCTCGAGTACTTTATTGTTACAAAATTTCAAGGTTTTATGACGCTCCAGTAAAAAGTTACATGCATTTGTATATTGCAAACTTTGATAGGTGTAGGACGTACCGTATAGAAGTTAGGGCCATTTGAAGTTTTATAAGTGTTTGATTTGGTACTCAAGGGTAGCATAGCTTTGAGCGATAACTTAAATTGACAAGAGGCTGGAGTACTTTATTGTTACAAAATTTCAAGGTTTTATGACGCTCCAGTAAAAAGTTACAAGCATTTGTAAGTTGCAAACTTTGATAGGTTTAGGACGTACCGTATAGAAGTTAAGGACATTTGAAGTTTTATAAGTGTTTGATTTGGGACTCAAGGGTAGCATAGCTTTGAGCGATAGCTTAAATTGACAAGAGGCTGGAGTACTTTATTGTTACAAAATTTCAAGGTTTTATGACGCTCCAGTAAAAAGTTACAAGCATTTGTATGTTGCAAACTTTGACAGGTGTAGGACGTACCTTATAGAAGTTACGGCCATTAGAAGCTTTATCAGTGTTTGATTTGAGACTCAAGTCTAGCATAGCTTTGAGCGATAGCTTAAATTGACTAGAGGCTCGAGTACTTTATTGTTACAAAATGTTAAGGTTTTATGACTCTCCAGTAAAAAGTTATAAGCATTTGTATGTTGCAGACTTTGATAGGTGTAGGATGTACCGTAGAGAAGTTATGGCCATTTGATATTTTATCAGTGTTTGATTTGAGACTCAAGGGTAGCATAGCTTTGAGCGATAGCTTAAATTGACAAGAGGCTCGAGTACTTTTTTGTTACAAAATTTCAAGGTTTTATGACGCTCCAGTAAAAAGTTACAAGCATTTGTATGCTGCAAACTTTGATAGGTGTACGACGTACCGTATAGAAGTTAGGGCCATTTGAAGTTTTATCAGTGTTTGATTTGTCACTCAAGGGTAGCATAGCTTTGAGCGATAGCTTAAATTGACAAGAGGCTCGAGTACTTTATTGTTACAAAATTTCAAGGTTTTATGACGCTCGAGTAAAAAGTTACAAGCATTTGTATGTTGCAAACTTTGATAGGTGTAGGACGTACCGTATAGAAGTTAGGGCCATTTGAAGTTTTATCAGTGTTTGATTTGGGACTCAAGGGAAGCATTGCTTTGAGCGATAGCTTAAATTGACAAGAGGCTCGAGTACTTTATTGTTACAAAATTTCAAGGTTTTATGACGCACCAGTGAAAAGTTACAAGCATTTGTATGTTGCAAACTTTGATAGGAGTAGGGCGTACCATATTAAAGTTAGGGCCATTTGAAGTTTTGAGCGATAGCTTTGAGCGATAGCTTAAATTGACAAGAGGCTCGAGTACTTTATTGTTACAAAATTTCAAGGCTTTATGACGCTCCAGTAAAAAGTTACAAGCATTTGTATGTTGCAAACTTTGATAGGTGTAGGACGTACCGTATAGAATTTAAGGCCATTTGAAGTTTTATCAATGTTTGATTTGGGACTCAAGGGTAGCATAGCTTTGAGCGATAGCTTAAATTGACAAGAGGCTCGAGTACTTTATTGTTACAAAATTTCAAGGCTTTATGACGCTCCAGTAAAGAGTTACAAGCAATTGTATGTTGCAAACTTTGATAGGTGTAGGACGTACCGTATAGAAGTTAGGGCCATTTGAAGTTTTATAAGTGTTTGATTTGGGACTCAAGGGTAGCATAGCTTTGAGCGATAGCTTAAATTGACAAGAGGCTCGAGTATTTTTTTGTTACAAAATTTCAAGGTTTTATGACGCTCCAGTTATAAGTTACAAACATTTGTATGTTGCAAACTTTGATAGGTGTAGGACGTACCGTATAGAAGTTAGGGCCATTTGAAGTTTAATCAGTGTTTGATTTGGGACTCAAGGGTAGCATAGCTTTGAGCGATAGCTTAAATTGACAAGAGGATCGAGTACTTTATTGTTACAAAATTTCAAGGTTTTATGACGCTCCAGTAAAAAGTTACAAGCATTTGTATATTGCAAACTTTGATAGGTGTAGGACGTACCGTATAGAAGTTAGGGCCATTTGAAGTTTTATCAGTGTTTGATTTGGGACTCAAGGGTAGCATAGCTTTGAGCGATAGCTTAAATTGACAAGAGGCTCGAGTACTTTATTGTTACAAAATTTCAAGGTTTTATGACGCTCCAGTAAAAAGTTACATGCATTTGTATATTGCAAACTTTGATAGGTGTAGGACGTACCGTATAGAAGTTAGGGCCATTTGAAGTTTTATAAGTGTTTGATTTGGTACTCAAGGGTAGCATAGCTTTGAGCGATAGCTTAAATTGACAAGAGGCTCGAGTACTTTATTGTAACAAAATTTCAAGTTTTTATTACACTCCAGTAAAAAGTTACAAGCATTTGTATGTTGCAAACTTTGATAGGTGTAGGACGTACCGTATAGAAGTTAGGGCCATTTGAAGTTTTATCAGTGTTTGATTTGGGACTCAAGGGTAGCATAGCTTTGAGCGATAGCTTAAATTGACAAGAGGCTCGAGTACTTCATTGTTACAAAATTTCAAGGTTTTATGACGCTTCAGTAAAAAGTTAAAAGCATTTGTATGTTGCAAACTTTGATAGGTGTAGGACGTACCGTATAGAAGCTACGGCCCTTTGAAGTTTTATCAGTGTTTGATTTGGGACTCAAGGGTAGCATAGCTTTGAGCGATAACTTAAATTGACAAGAGGCTGGAGTACTTTATTGTTACAAAATTTCAAGGTTTTATGACGCTCCAGTAAAAAGTTACAAGCATTTGTAAGTTGCAAACTTTGATAGGTTTAGGACGTACCGTATAGAAGTTAAGGACATTTGAAGTTTTATAAGTGTTTGATTTGGGACTCAAGGGTAGCATAGCTTTGAGCGATAGCTTAAATTGACAAGAGGCTGGAGTACTTTATTGTTACAAAATTTCAAGGTTTTATGACGCTCCAGTAAAAAGTTACAAGCATTTGTATGTTTGCAAACTTTGATAGGTGTAGGACGTACCGTATAGAAGTTAGGGCCATTTGAAGTTTTATCAGTGTTTGATTTGGGACTCAAGGGTAGCATAGCTTTGAGCGATAGCTTAAATTGACAAGAGGCTCGAGTACTTCATTGTTAGAAAATTTCAAGGTTTTATGACGCTTCAGTAAAAAGTTAAAAGCATTTGTATGTTGCAAACTTTAATAGGTGTAGGACGTACCGTATAGAAGCTACGGCCATTTGAAGTTTTATCAGTGTTTGATTTGGGACTCAAGGGTAGCATAGCTTTGAGCGATAACTTAAATTGACAAGAGGCTGGAGTACTTTATTGTTACAAAATTTCAAGGTTTTATGACGCTCCAGTAAAAAGTTACAAGCATTTGTAAGTTGCAAACTTTGATAGGTGTAGGACGTACCGTATAGAATTTAGGGCCATTTGAAGTTTTATCAATGTTTGATTTGGGACTCAAGGGTAGCATAGCTTTGAGCGATAGCTTAAATTGACAAGAGGCTCGAGTACTTTATTGTTACAAAATTTTAAGGTTTTATGACGCTCCAGTAAAAAGTTACAAGCATTTGTATGTTGCAATATTTGATAGGTGTAGGACGTATCGTATAGAAGTTAGGGCCAATTGTAGTTTTATCAGTTTTTGGTTTGGGACTCAAGGGTAGCATAGATTTGAGCGATAGCTTAAATTGACAAGAGGCTCGAGTACTTTATTGTTACAAAATTTCAAGGTTTTATGACGCTCCAGTAAAAAGTTACATGCATTTGTATATTGCAAACTTTGATAGGTGTAGGACGTACCGTATAGAAGTTAGGGCCATTTGAAGTTTTATAAGTGTTTGATTTGGTACTCAAGGGTAGCATAGCTTTGAGCGATATCTTAATTTGACTAGAGGCTCGAGTACTTTATTGTTACAAAATTTCAAGGTTTTATTACGCTCCAGTAAAAAGTTACAAGCATTTGTATGTTGCAAACTTTGATAGGTGTAATACGTACCGTATAGAAGTTAGGGCCATTTGAAGTTTTATCAGTGTTTGATTTGGGACTCAAGGGTAGCATAGCTTTGAGCGATAGCTTAAATTGACAAGAGGCTCGAGTACTTCATTGTTACAAAATTTCAAGGTTTTATGACGCTCCAGTAAAAAGTTACAAACATTTGTATGTTGCAAACTTTGATAGGTGTAGGACGTACCGTATAGAAGTTAGGCCCATTTGAAGTTTAATCAGTGCTTGATTTGGGACTCAAGGGTAGCATAGCTTTGAGCGATAGGTTAAATTGACAAGAGGCTCGAGTACTTTATTGTTACAAAATTTCAAGGTTTTATGACGCTCCAGTAAAAAGTTACAAGCATTTGTATATTGCAAACTTTGATAGGTGTAGGACGTACCGTATAGAATTTAGGGCCATTTGAAGTTTTATCAATGTTTGATTTGGGACTCAAGGGTAGCATAGCTTTGAGCGATAGCTTAAATTGACAAGAGGCTCGAGTACTTTATTGTTACAAAATTTTAAGGTTTTATGACGCTCCAGTAAAAAGTTACAAGCATTTGTATGTTGCAATCTTTGATAGGTGTAGGACGTATCGTATAGAAGTTAGGGCCAATTGTAGTTTTATCAGTTTTTAATTTGGGACTCAAGGGTAGCATAGATTTGAGCGATAGCTTAAATTGACAAGAGGCTCGAATACTTTATTGTTACAAAATTGCAAGGTTTTATGACGCTCCAGTAAAAAGTAACAAGCATTTGTATATTGCAAACTTTGATAGGTGTAGGATGCACCATATGGAAGTTAGGGCCATTTGAAGTTTTATCAGTGTTTCATTTGGGACTCAAGGGTAGCAAAGCTTTTAGCGGTAGCTTAAATTGACAAGAGGCTCGAGTACTTTATTGTTACAAAATTTCAAGGTTTTATGACGCTCCAGTAAAAAGTTACAAGCATTTGTATGTTGCAAACTTTGACAGGTGTAGGACGTACCTTATAGAAGTTACGGCCATTAGAAGCTTTATCAGTGTTTGATTTGGGACTCAAGGGTAGTATAGCTTTGAGCGATAGCTTAAATTGACAAGAGGCTCGAGTACTTTATTGTTACAAAATTTCAAGGTTTTATGACGCTCCAGTAAAAAGTTACAAGCATTTGTAAGTTGCAAACTTTGATAGGTGTAGGACGTACCGTATAGAATTTAAGGCCATTTGAAGTTTTATCAATGTTTGATTTGGGACTCAAGGGTAGCATAGCTTTGAGCGATAGCTTAAATTGACAAGAGGCTCGAGTACTTTATTGTTACAAAATTTCAATTCTTTATGACGCTCCAGTAAAGAGTTACAAGCAATTGTATGTTGGAAACTTTGATAGGTGTAGGATGTACCGTATAGAAGTTAGGGCCATTTGAAGTTTTATAAGTGTTTGATTTGGTACTCAAGGGTAGCATAGCTTTGAGCGATAGCTTAAATTGACTAGAGGCTCGAGTACTTTATTGTTACAAAATTTCAAGGTTTTATTACGCTCCAGTAAAAAGTTACAAGCATTTGTATGTTGCAAACTTTGATAGGTGTAATACGTACCGTATAGAAGTTAGGGCCATTTGAAGTTTTATCAGTGTTTGATTTGGGACTCAAGGGTAGCATAGCTTTGAGCGATAACTTAAATTGACAAGAGGCTGGAGTACTTTATTGTTACAAAATTTCAAGGTTTTATGACGCTCCAGTAAAAAGTTACAAGCATTTGTAAGTTGCAAACTTTGATAGGTGTAGGACGTATCGTATAGAATTTAGGGCCATTTGAAGTTTTATCAATGTTTGATTTGGGACTCAAGGGTAGCATAGCTTTGAGCGACAGCTTAAATTGACAAGAGGCTCGAGTACTTTATTGTTACAAAATTTTAAGGTTTTATGACGCTCCAGTAAAAAGTTACAAGCATTTGTATGTTGCAATCTTTGATAGGTGTAGGACGTATCGTATAGAAGTTAGGGCCAATTGTAGTTTTATCAGTTTTTGGTTTGGCACTCCATGGTAGCATAGATTTGAGCGATAGCTTAAATTGACAAGAGGCTCGAGTACTTTATTGTTACAAAATTTCAAGGTTTTATGACGCTCCAGTAAAAAGTTACATGCATTTGTATATTGCAGACTTTGATAGGTGTAGGACGTACCGTATAGAAGTTAGGGCCATTTGAAGTTTTATAAGTGTTTGATTTGGTACTCAAGGGTAGCATAGCTTTGAGCGATAGCTTAATTTGACTAGAGGCTCGAGTACTTTATTGTTACAAAATTTCAAGGTTTTATTACGCTCCAGTAAAAAGTTACAAACATTTGTATGTTGCAAACTTTGATAGGTGTAATACGAACCGTATAGAAGTTAGGGCCATTTGAAGTTTTATCAGTGTTTGATTTGGGACTCAAGGGTATCATAGCTTTGAGCGATAGCTTAAATTGACAAGAGGCTCGAGTACTTCATTGTTACAAAATTTCAAGGTTTTATGACGCTCCAGTAAAAAGTTACAAACATTTGTATGTTGCAAACTTTGATAGGTGTAGGACGTACCGTATAGAAGTTAGGGCCATTTGAAGTTTAATCAGTGTTTGATTTGGGACTCAAGGGTAGCATAGCTTTGAGCGATAGCTTAAATTGACAAGAGGCTCGAGTACTTTATTGTTACAAAATTTCAAGGTTTTATGACGCTCCAGTAAAAAGTTACAAGCATTTGTATATTGCAAACTTTGATAGGTGTAGGACGTACCGTATAGAATTTCGGGCCATTTGAAGTTTTATCAATGTTTGATTTGGGACTCAAGGGTAGCATAGCTTTGAGCGATAGCTTAAATTGACAAGAGGCTCGAGTACTTTATTGTTACAAAATTTTAAGGTTTTATGACGCTCCAGTAAAAAGTTACAATCATTTGTATGTTGCAATCTTTGATAGGTGTAGGACGTATCGTATAGAAGTTAGGGCCAATTGTAGTTTTATCAGTTTTTAATTTGGGACTCAAGGGTAGCATAGATTTGAGCGATAGCTTAAATTGACAAGAGGCTCGAATACTTTATTGTTACAAAATTGCAAGGTTTTATGACGCTCCAGTAAAAAGTAACAAGCATTTGTATGTTGCAAACTTTGATAGGTGTAGGATGCACCATATAGAAGTTAGGGCCATTTGAAGTTTTATCAGTGTTTCATTTGGGACTCAAGGGTAGCAAAGCTTTTAGCGGTAGCTTAAATTGACAAGAGGCTCGAGTACTTTATTGTTACAAAATTTTAAGGTTTTATGACGCTCCAGTAAAAAGTTACAAGCATTTGTAAGTTGCAAACTTTGATAGGTGTAGGACGTACCGTATAGAATTTAAGGCCATTTGAAGTTTTATCAATGTTTGATTTGGGACTCAAGGGTAGCATAGCTTTGAGCGATAGCTTAAATTGACAAGAGGCTCGAGTACTTTATTGTTACAAAATTTCAATTCTTTATGACGCTCCAGTAAAGAGTTACAAGCAATTGTATGTTGGAAACTTTGATAGGTGTAGGATGTACCGTATAGAAGTTAGGGCCATTTGAAGTTTTATAAGTGTTTGATTTGGTACTCAAGGGTAGCATAGCTTTGAGCGATAGCTTAAATTGACTAGAGGCTCGAGTACTTTATTGTTACAAAATTTCAAGGTTTTATTACGCTCCAGTAAAAAGTTACAAGCATTTGTATGTTGCAAACTTTGATGGGTGTAATACGTACCGTATAGAAGTTAGGGCCATTTGAAGTTTTATCAGTGTTTGATTTGGGACTCAAGGGTAGCATAGCTTTGAGCGATAGCTTAAATTGACAAGAGGCTCGAGTACTTCATTGTTACAAAATTTCAAGGTTTTATGACGCTTCAGTAAAAAGTTAAAAGCATTTGTATGTTGCAAACTTTGATAGGTGTAGGACGTACCGTATAGAAGCTACGGCCATTTGAAGTTTTATCAGTGTTTGATTTGGGACTCAAGGGTAGCATAGCTTTGAGCGATAACTTAAATTGACAAGAGGCTGGAGTACTTTATTGTTACAAAATTTCAAGGTTTTATGACGCTCCAGTAAAAAGTTACAAGCATTTGTAAGTTGCAAACTTTGATAGGTGTAGGACGTATCGTATAGAATTTAGGGCCATTTGAAGTTTTATCAATGTTTGATTTGGGACTCAAGGGTAGCATAGCTTTGAGCGACAGCTTAAATTGACAAGAGGCTCGAGTACTTTATTGTTACAAAATTTTAAGGTTTTATGACGCTCCAGTAAAAAGTTACAAGCATTTGTATGTTGGAATCTTTGATAGGTGTAGGACGTATCGTATAGAAGTTAGGGCCAATTGTAGTTTTATCAGTTTTTGGTTTGGCACTCCAGGGTAGCATAGATTTGAGCGATAGCTTAAATTGACAAGAGGCTCGAGTACTTTATTGTTACAAAATTTCAAGGTTTTATGACGCTCCAGTAAAAAGTTACATGCATTTGTATATTGCAGACTTTGATAGGTGTAGGACGTACCGTATAGAAGTTAGGGCCATTTGAAGTTTTATAAGTGTTTGATTTGGTACTCAAGGGTAGCATAGCTTTGAGCGATAGCTTAATTTGACTAGAGGCTCGAGTACTTTATTGTTACAAAATTTCAAGGTTTTATTACGCTCCAGTAAAAAGTTACAAGCATTTGTATGTTGCAAACTTTGATAGGTGTAATACGTACCGTATAGAAGTTAGGGCCATTTGAAGTTTTATCAGTGTTTGATTTGGGACTCAAGGGTAGCATAGCTTTGAGCGATAGCTTAAATTGACAAGAGGCTCGAGTACTTCATTGTTACAAAATTTCAAGGTTTTATGACGCTCCAGTAAAAAGTTACAAACATTTGTATGTTGCAAACTTTGATAGGTGTAGGACGTACCGTATAGAAGTTAGGGCCATTTGAAGTTTAATCAGTGTTTGATTTGGGACTCAAGGGTAGCATAGCTTTGAGCGATAGCTTAAATTGACAAGAGGCTCGAGTACTTTATTGTTACAAAATTTCAAGGTTTTATGACGCTCCAGTAAAAAGTTACAAGCATTTGTATATTGCAAACTTTGATAGGTGTAGGACGTACCGTATAGAATTTAGGGCCATTTGAAGTTTTATCAATGTTTGATTTGGGACTCAAGGGTAGCATAGCTTTGAGCGATAGCTTAAATTGACAAGAGGCTCGAGTACTTTATTGTTACAAAATTTTAAGGTTTTATGACGCTCCAGTAAAAAGTTACAAGCATTTGTATGTTGCAATCTTTGATAGGTGTAGGACGTATCGTATAGAAGTTAGGGCCAATTGTAGTTTTATCAGTTTTTAATTTGGGACTCAAGGGTAGCATAGATTTGAGCGATAGCTTAAATTGACAAGAGGCTCGAATACTTTATTGTTACAAAATTGCAAGGTTTTATGACGCTCCAGTAAAAAGTAACAAGCATTTGTATGTTGCAAACTTTGATAGGTGTAGGATGCACCATATAGAAGTTAGGGCCATTTGAAGTTTTATCAGTGTTTCATTTGGGACTCAAGGGTAGCAAAGCTTTTAGCGGTAGCTTAAATTGACAAGAGGCTCGAGTACTTTATTGTTACAAAATTTCAAGGTTTTATGACGCTCCAGTAAAAAGTTACAAGCATTTGTAAGTTCCAAACTTTGATAGGTGTAGGACGTACCGTATAGAATTTAAGGCCATTTGAAGTTTTATCAATGTTTGATTTGGGACTCAAGGGTAGCATAGCTTTGAGCGATAGCTTAAATTGACAAGAGGCTCGAGTACTTTATTGTTACAAAATTTCAAGGCTTTATGACGCTCCAGTAAAGAGTTACAAGCAATTGTATGTTGGAAACTTTGATAGGTGTAGGATGTACCGTATAGAAGTTAGGGCCATTTGAAGTTTTATAAGTGGTTGATTTGGGACTCAAGGGTAGCATAGCTTTGAGCGATAGCTTAAATTGACAAGAGGCTCGAGTATTTTTTTGTTACAAAATTTCAAGGTTTTATGACGCTCCAGTAAAAAGTTACAAACATTTGTATGTTGCAAACTTTGATAGGTGTAGGACGTACCGTATAGAAGTTAGGGCCATTTGAAGTTTAATCAGTGTTTGATTTGGGACTCAAGGGTAGCATAGCTTTGAGCGATAGCTTAAATTGACAAGAGGCTCGAGTACTTTATTGTTACAAAATTTCAAGGTTTTATGACGCTCCAGTAAAAAGTTACAAGCATTTGTATATTGCAAACTTTGATAGGTGTAGGAAGTACCGTATAGAAGTTAGGGCCATTTGAAGTTTTATCCATGTTTGATTTGGGACTCAAGGGTAGCATAGCTTTGAGCGATAGCTTAAATTGACAAGAGGCTCGAATATTTTATTGTTACAAAATTTCAAGGTTTTATGACGCTCCAGTAAAAAGTTACATGCATTTGTATATTGCAAACTTTGATAGGTGTAGGACGTACCGTATAGAAGTTAGGGCCATTTGAAGTTTTATAAGTGTTTGATTTGGTACTCAAGGGTAGCATAGCTTTGAGCGATAGCTTAAATTGACTAGAGGCTCGAGTACTTTATTGTTACAAAATTTCAAGGTTTTATTACGCTCCAGTAAAAAGTTACAAGCATTTGTATGTTGCAAACTTTGATAGGTGTAGGACGTACCGTATAGAAGTTAGCGCCATTTGAAGTTTTATCAGTGTTTGATTTGGGACTCAAGGGTAGCATAGCTTTGAGCGAAAGCTTAAATTGACAAGAGGCTCGAGTACTTCATTGTTACAAAATTTCAAGGTTTTATGACGCTTCAGTAAAAAGTTAAAAGCATTTGTATGTTGCAAACTTTGATAGGTGTAGGATGTACCGTATAGAAGCTACGGCCATTTGAAGTTTTATCAGTGTTTGATTTGGGACTCAAGGGTAGCATAGCTTTGAGCGATAACTTAAATTGACAAGAGGATGGAGTACTTTATTGTTACAAAATTTCAAGGTTTTATGACGCTCCAGTAAAAAGTTACAAGCATTTGTAAGTTGCAAACTTTGATAGGTGTAGGACGTACCGTATAGAATTTAAGGCCATTTGAAGTTTTATCAATGTTTGATTTGGGACTCAAGGGTAGCATAGCTTTGAGCGATAGCTTAAATTGACAAGAGGCTCGAGTACTTTATTGTTACAAAATTTCAAGGCTTTATGACGCTCCAGTAAAGAGTTACAAGCAATTGTATGTTGGAAACTTTGATAGGTGTAGGATGTACCGTATAGAAGTTAGGGCCATTTGAAGTTTTATAAGTGGTTGATTTGGGACTCAAGGGTAGCATAGCTTTGAGCGATAGCTTAAATTGACAAGAGGCCGAGTATTTTTTTGTTACAAAATTTCAAGGTTTTATGACGCTCCAGTAAAAAGTTACAAACATTTGTATGTTGCAAACTTTGATAGGTGTAGGACGTACCGTATAGAAGTTAGCGCCATTTGAAGTTTAATCAGTGTTTGATTTGGGACTCAAGGGTAGCATAGCTTTGAGCGATAGCTTAAATTGACAAGAGGCTCGAGTACTTTATTGTTACAAAATTTCAAGGTTTTATGACGCTCCAGTAAAAAGTTACAAACATTTGTATGTTGCAAACTTTGATAGGTGTAGGACGTACCGTATAGAAGTTAGGGCCATTTGAAGTTTAATCAGTGTTTGATTTGGGACTCAAGGGTAGCATAGCTTTGAGCGATAGCTTAAATTGACAAGAGGCTCGAGTACTTTATTGTTACAAAATTTCAAGGTTTTATGACGCTCCAGTAAAAAGTTACAAGCATTTGTATATTGCAAACTTTGATAGGTGTAGGAAGTACCGTATAGAAGTTAGGGCCATTTGAAGTTTTATCCATGTTTGATTTGGGACTCAAGGGTAGCATAGCTTTGAGCGATAGCTTAAATTGACAAGAGGCTCGAATACTTTATTGTTACAAAATTTCAAGGTTTTATGACGCTCCAGTAAAAAGTTACATGCATTTGTATATTGCAAACTTTGATAGGTGTAGGACGTACCGTATAGAAGTTAGGGCCATTTGAAGTTTTATAAGTGTTTGATTTGGTACTCAAGGGTAGCATAGCTTTGAGCGATAGCTTAAATTGACTAGAGGCTCGAGTACTTTATTGTTACAAAATTTCAAGGTTTTATTACGCTCCAGTAAAAAGTTACAAGCATTTGTATGTTGCAAACTTTGATAGGTGTAGGACGTACCGTATAGAAGTTAGCGCCATTTGAAGTTTTATCAGTGTTTGATTTGGGACTCAAGGGTAGCATAGCTTTGAGCGATAGCTTAAATTGACAAGAGGCTCGAGTACTTCATTGTTACAAAATTTCAAGGTTTTATGACGCTTCAGTAAAAAGTTAAAAGCATTTGTATGTTGCAAACTTTGATAGGTGTAGGACGTACCGTATAGAAGCTACGGCCATTTGAAGTTTTATCAGTGTTTGATTTGGGACTCAAGGGTAGCATAGCTTTGAGCGATAACTTAAATTGACAAGAGGCTGGAGTACTTTATTGTTACAAAATTTCAAGGTTTTATGACGCTCCAGTAAAAAGTTACAAGCATTTGTAAGTTGCAAACTTTGATAGGTGTAGGACGTACCGTATAGAATTTAAGGCCATTTGAAGTTTTATCAATGTTTGATTTGGGACTCAAGGGTAGCATAGCTTTGAGCGATAGCTTAAATTGACAAGAGGCTCGAGTACTTTATTGTTACAAAATTTCAAGGCTTTATGACGCTCCAGTAAAGAGTTACAAGCAATTGTATGTTGGAAACTTTGATAGGTGTAGGATGTACCGTATAGAAGTTAGGGCCATTTGAAGTTTTATAAGTGGTTGATTTGGGACTCAAGGGTAGCATAGCTTTGAGCGATAGCTTAAATTGACAAGAGGCTCGAGTATTTTTTTGTTACAAAATTTCAAGGTTTTATGACGCTCCAGTAAAAAGTTACAAACATTTGTATGTTGCAAACTTTGATAGGTGTAGGACGTACCGTATAGAAGTTAGCGCCATTTGAAGTTTAATCAGTGTTTGATTTGGGACTCAAGGGTAGCATAGCTTTGAGCGATAGCTTAAATTGACAAGAGGCTCGAGTACTTTATTGTTACAAAATTTCAAGGTTTTATGACGCTCCAGTAAAAAGTTACAAGCATTTGTATATTGCTAACTTTGATAGGTGTAGGAAGTACCGTATAGAAGTTAGGGCCATTTGAAGTTTTATCCATGTTTGATTTGGGACTCAAGGGTAGCATAGCTTTGAGCGATAGCTTAAATTGACAAGAGGCTCGAGTACTTTATTGTTACAAAATTTCAAGGTTTTATGACGCTCCAGTAAAAAGTTACATGCATTTGTATATTGCAAACTTTGATAGGTGTAGGACGTACCGTATAGAAGTTAGGGCCATTTGAAGTTTTATAAGTGTTTGATTTGGTACTCAAGGGTAGCATAGCTTTGAGCGATAGCTTAAATTGACAAGAGGCTCGAGCACTTTATTGTTACAAAATTTCAAGGTTTTATTACTCTCCAGTAAAAAGTTACAAGCATTTGTATGTTGCAAACTTTGATAGGTGTAGGACGTACCGTATAGAAGTTAGGGCCATTTGAAGTTTTATCAGTGTTTGATTTGGGACTCAAGGGTAGCATAGCTTTGAGCGATAGCTTAAATTGACAAGAGGCTCGAGTACTTCATTGTTACAAAATTTCAAGGTTTTATGACGCTTCAGTAAAAAGTTAAAAGCATTTGTATGTTGCAAACTTTGATAGGTGTAGGACGTACCGTATAGAAGCTACGGCCATTTGAAGTTTTATCAGTGTTTGATTTGGGACTCAAGGGTAGCATAGCTTTGAGCGATAACTTAAATTGACAAGAGGCTGGAGTATTTTATTGTTACAAAATTTCAAGGTTTTATGACGCTCCAGTAAAAAGTTACAAGCATTTGTAAATTGCAAACTTTGATAGGTGTAGGACGTACCGTATAGAAGTTAAGGACATTTGAAGTTTTATAAGTGTTTGATTTGGGACTCAAGGGTAGCATAGCTTTGAGCGATAGCTTAAATTGACAAGAGGCTCGAGTATTTTTTTGTTACAAAATTTCAAGGTTTTATGACGCTCCAGTAAAAAGTTACAAGCATTTGTATGTTGCATTCTTTGATAGGTGTAGGACGTATCGTATAGAAGTTAGGGCCAATTGTAGTTTTATCAGATTTTGATTTGGGACTCAAGGGTAGCATAGATTTGAGCGATAGCTTAAATTGACAAGAGGCTCGAATACTTTATTGTTACAAAATTGCAAGGTTTTATGACGCTCCAGTAAAAAGTAACAAGCATTTGTATGTTGCAAACTTTGATAGGTGTAGGATGCACCGTACAGAAGTTAGGGCCATTTTAAGTTTTATCAGTGATTGATTTGGGACTCAAGGGTAGCATAGCTTTGAGCGATAGCTTAAATTGACAAGAGGCTCGAGTACTTTATTGTTACAAAATTTCAAGGTTTTATGACGCTCCAGTAAAAAGTTGCAAGCATTTGTATGTTGCAAACGTTGAAAGGTGTAGGACGTACCGTATAGAAGCTACGGCCATTTGAAGTTTTATCAGTGTTTGATTTGGGACTCAAGGGTAGCATAGCTTTGAGCGATAACTTAAATTGACAAGAGGCTGGAGTACTTAATTGTTACAAAACTTCAAGGTTTTATGACGCTCCAGTAAAAAGTTACAAGCATTTGTAAGTTGCAAACTTTGATAGGTGTAGGACGTACCGTATAGAAGTTAAGGACATTTGAAGTTTTATAAGTGTTTGATTTGGGACTCAAGGGTAGCATAGCTTTGAGCGATAGCTTAAATTGACAAGAGGCTCGAGTATTTTTTTGTTACAAATTTTCAAGGTTTTATGACGCTCCAGTAAAAAGTTACAAGCATTTGTATGTTGCATTCTTTGATAGGTGTAGGACGTATCGTATAGAAGTTAGGGCCAATTGTAGTTTTATCAGATTTTGATTTGGGACTCAAGGGTAGCATAGATTTGAGCGATAGCTTAAATTGACAAGAGGCTCGAATACTTTATTGTTACAAAATTGCAAGGTTTTATGACGCTCCAGTAAAAAGTAACAAGCATTTGTATGTTGCAAACTTTGATAGGTGTAGGATGTACCGTACAGAAGTTAGGGCCATTTTAAGTTTTATCAGTGTTTGATTTGGGACTCAAGGGTAGCAAAGCTTTTAGCGGTAGCTTAAATTGACAAGAGGCTCGAGTACTTTATTGTTACAAAATTTCAAGGCTTTATGACGCTCCAGTAAAGAGTTACAAGCAATTGTATGTTGGAAACTTTGATAGGTGTAGGACGTACCGTATAGAAGTTAGGGCCATTTGAAGTTTTATAAGTGTTTGATTTGGGACTCAAGGGTAGCATAGCTTTGAGCGATAGCTTAAATTGACAAGAGGCTCGAGTATTTTTTTGTTACAAAATTTCAAGGTTTTATGACGCTCCAGTAAAAAGTTACAAACATTTGTATGTTGCAAACTTTGATAGGTGTAGGACGTACCGTATAGAAGTTAGGGCCATTTGAAGTTTAATCAGTGTTTGATTTGGGACTCAAGGGTAGCATAGCTTTGAGCGATAGCTTAAATTGACAAGAGGCTCGAGTACTTTATTGTTACAAAATTTCAAGGTTTTATGACGCTCCAGTAAAAAGTTACAAGCATTTGTATGTTGCAAACGTTGATAGGTGTAGGACGTACCGTATAGAAGCTACGGCCATTTGAAGTTTTATCAGTGTTTGATTTGGGACTCAAGGGTAGCATAGCTTTGAGCGATAACTTAAATTGACAAGAGGCTCGAGTACTTAATTGTTACAAAATTTCAAGGTTTTATGACGCTCCAGTAAAAAGTTACAAGCATTTGTAAGTTGCAAACTTTGATAGGTGTAGGACGTACCGTATAGAAGTTAAGGACATTTGAAGTTTTATAAGTGTTTGATTTGGGACTCAAGGGTAGCATAGCTTTGAGCGATAGCTTAAATTGACAAGAGGCTCGAGTATTTTTTTGTTACAAATTTTCAAGGTTTTATGACGCTCCAGTAAAAAGTTACAAGCATTTGTATGTTGCATTCTTTGATAGGTGTAGGACGTATCGTATAGAAGTTAGGGCCAATTGTAGTTTTATCAGATTTTGATTTGGGACTCAAGGGTAGCATAGATTTGAGCGATAGCTTAAATTGACAAGAGGCTCGAATACTTTATTGTTACAAAATTGCAAGGTTTTATGACGCTCCAGTAAAAAGTAACAAGCATTTGTATGTTGCAAACTTTGATAGGTGTAGGATGCACCGTACAGAAGTTAGGGCCATTTTAAGTTTTATCAGTGTTTGATTTGGGACTCAAGGGTAGCAAAGCTTTTAGCGGTAGCTTAAATTGACAAGAGGCTCGAGTACTTTATTGTTACAAAATTTCAAGGCTTTATGACGCTCCAGTAAAGAGTTACAAGCAATTGTATGTTGGAAACTTTGATAGGTGTAGGACGTACCGTATAGAAGTTAGGGCCATTTGAAGTTTTATAAGTGTTTGATTTGGGACTCAAGGGTAGCATAGCTTTGAGCGATAGCTTAAATTGACAAGAGGCTCGAGTATTTTTTTGTTACAAAATTTCAAGGTTTTATGACGCTCCAGTAAAAAGTTACAAACATTTGTATGTTGCAAACTTTGATAGGTGTAGGACGTACCGTATAGAAGCTACGGCCATTTGAAGTTTTATCAGTGTTTGATTTGGGACTCAAGGGTAGCATAGCTTTGAGCGATAACTTAAATTGACAAGAGGCTGGAGTACTTAATTGTTACAAAACTTCAAGGTTTTATGACGCTCCAGTAAAAAGTTACAAGCATTTGTAAGTTGCAAACTTTGATAGGTGTAGGACGTACCGTATAGAAGTTAAGGACATTTGAAGTTTTATAAGTGTTTGATTTGGGACTCAAGGGTAGCATAGCTTTGAGCGATAGCTTAAATTGACAAGAGGCTCGAGTATTTTTTTGTTACAAAATTTCAAGGTTTTATGACGCTCCAGTAAAAAGTTACAAGCATTTGTAAGTTGCATTCTTTGATAGGTGTAGGACGTACCGTATAGAAGTTAGGGCCATTTGAAGTTTTATCAGTGTTTGATTTGGGACTCAAGGGTAGCATAGCTTTGAGCGATAGCTTAAATTGACAAGAGGCTCGAGTACTTCATTGTTACAAAATTTCAAGGTTTTATGACGCTTCAGTAAAAAGTTAAAAGCATTTGTATGTTGCAAACTTTGATAGGTGTAGGAAGTACCGTATAGAAGCTACGGCCATTTGAAGTTTTATCAGTGTTTGATTTGGGACTCAAGGGTAGCATAGCTTTGAGCGATAACTTAAATTGACAAGAGGCTGGAGTACTTTATTGTTACAAAATTTCAAGGTTTTATGACGCTCCAGTAAAAAGTTACAAGCATTTGTAAGTTGCAAACTTTGATAGGTGTAGGACGTACCGTATAGAATTTAGGGCCATTTGAAGTTTTATCAATGTTTGATTTGGGACTAAAGGGTAGCATAGCTTTGAGCGATAGCTTAAATTGACAAGAGGCTCGAGTACTTTATTGTTACAAAATTTTAAGGTTTTATGACGCTCCAGTAAAAAGTTACAAGCATTTGTATGTTGCAATCTTTGATAGGTGTAGGACGTATCGTATAGAAGTGAGGGCCAATTGTAGTTTTATCAGTTTTTGATTTGGGACTCAAGGGTAGCATAGATTTGAGCGATAGCTTAAATTGACAAGAGGCTCGAATACTTTATTGTTACAAAATTGCAAGGTTTTATGACGCTCCAGTAAAAAGTAACAAGCATTTGTATGTTGCAAACTTTGATAGGTGTAGGATGCACCGTATAGAAGTTAGGGCCATTTGAAGTTTTATCAGTGTTTCATTTGGGACTCAAGGGTAGCAAAGCTTTTAGCGGTAGCTTAAATTGACAAGAGGCTCGAGTACTTTATTGTTACAAAATTTCAAGGTTTTATGACGCTCCAGTAAAAAGTTACAAGCATTTGTATGTTGCAAACTTTGACAGGTGTAGGACGTACCGTATAGACGTTACGGCCATTAGAAGCTTTATCAGTGTTTGATTTGGGACTCAAGGGTAGTATAGCTTTGAGCGATAGCTTAAATTGACAAGAGGCTCGAGTACTTTATTGTTACAAAATTTCAAGGTTTTATGACGCTCCAGTAAAAAGTTACAAGCATTTGTAAGTTGCAAACTTTGATAGGTGTAGGACGTACCGTATAGAATTTAAGGCCATTTGAAGTTTTATCAATGTTTGATTTGGGACTCAAGGGTAGCATAGCTTTGAGCGATAGCTTAAATTGACAAGAGGCTCGAGTACTTTATTGTTACAAAATTTCAAGGTTTTATGACGCTCCAGTAAAAAGTTACAAGCATTTGTATATTGCAAACTTTGATAGGTGTAGGACGTACCGTATAGAAGTTAGGGCCATTTGAAGTTTTATCAGTGTTTGATTTGGGACTCAAGGGTAACATAGCTTTGAGCGATAGCTTAAATTGACAAGAGGCTCGAGTACTTTATTGTTACAAAATTTCAAGGTTTTATGACGCTCCAGTAAAAAGTTACATGCATTTGTATATTGCAAACTTTGATAGGTGTAGGACGTACCGTATAGAAGTTAGGGCCATTTGAAGTTTTATAAGTGTTTGATTTGGTACTCAAGGGTAGCATAGCTTTGAGCGATAGCTTAAATTGACAAGAGGCTCGAGTACTTTATTGTTACAAAATTTCAAGGTTTTATTACGCTCCAGTAAAAAGTTACAAGCATTTGTATGTTGCAAACATTGATAGGTGTAGGACGTACCGTATAGAAGTTAGGGCCATTTGAAGTTTTATCAGTGTTTGATTTGGGACTCAAGGGTAGCATAGCTTTGAGCGATAGCTTAAATTGACAAGAGGCTCGAGTACTTCATTGTTACAAAATTTCAAGGTTTTATGACGCTTCAGTAAAAAGTTAAAAGCATTTGTATGTTGCAAACTTTGATAGGTGTAGGACGTACCGTATAGAAGCTACGGCCATTTGAAGTTTTATCAGTGTTTGATTTGGGACTCAAGGGTAGCATAGCTTTGAGCGATAACTTAAATTGACAAGAGGCTGGAGTACTTTATTGTTACAAAATTTCAAGGTTTTATGACGCTCCAGTAAAAAGTTACAAGCATTTGTAAGTTGCAAACTTTGATAGGTGTAGGACGTACCGTATAGAATTTAAGGCCATTTGAAGTTTTATCAATGTTTGATTTGGGACTCAAGGGTAGCATAGCTTTGAGCGATAGCTTAAATTGACAAGAGGCTCGAGTACTTTATTGTTACAAAATTTCAAGGCTTTATGACGCTCCAGTAAAGAGTTACAAGCAATTGTATGTTGGAAACTTTGATAGGTGTAGGATGTACCGTATAGAAGTTAGGGCCATTTGAAGTTTTATAAGTGGTTGATTTGGGACTCAAGGGTAGCATAGCTTTGAGCGATAGCTTAAATTGACAAGAGGCTCGAGTATTTTTTTGTTACAAAATTTCAAGGTTTTATGACGCTCCAGTAAAAAGTTACAAACATTTGTATGTTGCAAACTTTGATAGGTGTAGGACGTACCGTATAGAAGTTAGCGCCATTTGAAGTTTAATCAGTGTTTGATTTGGGACTCAAGGGTAGCATAGCTTTGAGCGATAGCTTAAATTGACAAGAGGCTCGAGTACTTTATTGTTACAAAATTTCAAGGTTTTATGACGCTCCAGTAAAAAGTTACAAGCATTTGTATATTGCAAACTTTGATAGGTGTAGGAAGTACCGTATAGAAGTTAGGGCCATTTGAAGTTTTATCCATGTTTGATTTGGGACTCAAGGGTAGCATAGCTTTGAGCGATAGCTGAAATTGACAAGAGGCTCGAGTACTTTATTGTTACAAAATTTCAAGGTTTTATGACGCTCCAGTAAAAAGTTACATGCATTTGTATATTGCAAACTTTGATAGGTGTAGGACGTACCGTATAGAAGTTAGGGCCATTTGAAGTTTTATAAGTGTTTGATTTGGTACTCAAGGGTAGCATAGCTTTGAGCGATAGCTTAAATTGACAAGAGGCTCGAGCACTTTATTGTTACAAAATTTCAAGGTTTTATTACTCTCCAGTAAAAAGTTACAAGCATTTGTATGTTGCAAACTTTGATAGGTGTAGGACGTACCGTATAGAAGTTAGGGCCATTTGAAGTTTTATCAGTGTTTGATTTGGGACTCAAGGGTAGCATAGCTTTGAGCGATAGCTTAAATTGACAAGAGGCTCGAGTACTTCATTGTTACAAAATTTCAAGGTTTTATGACGCTTCAGTAAAAAGTTAAAAGCATTTGTATGTTGCAAACTTTGATAGGTGTAGGACGTACCGTATAGAAGCTACGGCCATTTGAAGTTTTATCAGTGTTTGATTTGGGACTCAAGGGTAGCATAGCTTTGAGCGATAACTTAAATTGACAAGAGGCTGGAGTATTTTATTGTTACAAAATTTCAAGGTTTTATGACGCTCCAGTAAAAAGTTACAAGCATTTGTAAATTGCAAACTTTGATAGGTGTAGGACGTACCGTATAGAAGTTAAGGACATTTGAAGTTTTATAAGTGTTTGATTTGGGACTCAAGGGTAGCATAGCTTTGAGCGATAGCTTAAATTGACAAGAGGCTCGAGTATTTTTTTGTTACAAAATTTCAAGGTTTTATGACGCTCCAGTAAAAAGTTACAAGCATTTGTATGTTGCATTCTTTGATAGGTGTAGGACGTATCGTATAGAAGTTAGGGCCAATTGTAGTTTTATCAGATTTTGATTTGGGACTCAAGGGTAGCATAGATTTGAGCGATAGCTTAAATTGACAAGAGGCTCGAATACTTTATTGTTACAAAATTGCAAGGTTTTATGACGCTCCAGTAAAAAGTAACAAGCATTTGTATGTTGCAAACTTTGATAGGTGTAGGATGCACCGTACAGAAGTTAGGGCCATTTTAAGTTTTATCAGTGATTGATTTGGGACTCAAGGGTAGCAAAGCTTTTAGCGGTAGCTTAAATTGACAAGAGGCTCGAGTACTTTATTGTTACAAAATTTCAAGGCTTTATGACGCTCCAGTAAAGAGTTACAAGCAATTGTATGTTGGAAACTTTGATAGGTGTAGGACGTACCGTATAGAAGTTAGGGCCATTTGAAGTTTTATAAGTGTTTGATTTGGGACTCAAGGGTAGCATAGCTTTGAGCGATAGCTTAAATTGACAAGAGGCTCGAGTATTTTTTTGTTACAATATTTCAAGGTTTTATGACGCTCCAGTAAAAAGTTACAAACATTTGTATGTTGCAAACTTTGATAGGTGTAGGACGTACCGTATAGAAGTTAGGGCCATTTGAAGTTTAATCAGTGTTTGATTTGGGACTCAAGGGTAGCATAGCTTTGAGCGATAGCTTAAATTGACAAGAGGCTCGAGTACTTTATTGTTACAAAATTTCAAGGTTTTATGACGCTCCAGTAAAAAGTTACAAGCATTTGTATGTTGCAAACGTTGATAGGTGTAGGACGTACCGTATAGAAGCTACGGCCATTTGAAGTTTTATCAGTGTTTGATTTGGGACTCAAGGGTAGCATAGCTTTGAGCGATAACTTAAATTGACAAGAGGCTGGAGTACTTAATTGTTACAAAACTTCAAGGTTTTATGACGCTCCAGTAAAAAGTTACAAGCATTTGTAAGTTGCAAACTTTGATAGGTGTAGGACGTACCGTATAGAAGTTAAGGACATTTGAAGTTTTATAAGTGTTTGATTTGGGACTCAAGGGTAGCATAGCTTTGAGCGATAGCTTAAATTGACAAGAGGCTCGAGTATTTTTTTGTTACAAATTTTCAAGGTTTTATGACGCTCCAGTAAAAAGTTACAAGCATTTGTATGTTGCATTCTTTGATAGGTGTAGGACGTATCGTATAGAAGTTAGGGCCAATTGTAGTTTTATCAGATTTTGATTTGGGACTCAAGGGTAGCATAGATTTGAGCGATAGCTTAAATTGACAAGATGCTCGAATACTTTATTGTTACAAAATTGCAAGGTTTTATGACGCTCCAGTAAAAAGTAACAAGCATTTGTATGTTGCAAACTTTGATAGGTGTAGGATGCACCGTACAGAAGTTAGGGCCATTTTAAGTTTTATCAGTGTTTGATTTGGGACTCAAGGGTAGCAAAGCTTTTAGCGGTAGCTTAAATTGACAAGAGGCTCGAGTACTTTATTGTTACAAAATTTCAAGGCTTTATGACGCTCCAGTAAAGAGTTACAAGCAATTGTATGTTGGAAACTTTGATAGGTGTAGGACGTACCGTATAGAAGTTAGGGCCATTTGAAGTTTTATAAGTGTTTGATTTGGGACTCAAGGGTAGCATAGCTTTGAGCGATAGCTTAAATTGACAAGAGGCTCGAGTATTTTTTTGTTACAAAATTTCAAGGTTTTATGACGCTCCAGTAAAAAGTTACAAACATTTGTATGTTGCAAACTTTGATAGGTGTAGGACGTACCGTATAGAAGTTAGGGCCATTTGAAGTTTAATCAGTGTTTGATTTGGGACTCAAGGGTAGCATAGCTTTGAGCGATAGCTTAAATTGACAAGAGGCTCGAGTACTTTATTGTTACAAAATTTCAAGGTTTTATGACGCTCCAGTAAAAAGTTACAAGCATTTGTATGTTGCAAACGTTGATAGGTGTAGGACGTACCGTATAGAAGCTACGGCCATTTGAAGTTTTATCAGTGTTTGATTTGGGACTCAAGGGTAGCATAGCTTTGAGCGATAACTTAAATTGACAAGAGGCTGGAGTACTTAATTGTTACAAAACTTCAAGGTTTTATGACGCTCCAGTAAAAAGTTACAAGCATTTGTAAGTTGCAAACTTTGATAGGTGTAGGACGTACCGTATAGAAGTTAAGGACATTTGAAGTTTTATAAGTGTTTGATTTGGGACTCAAGGGTAGCATAGCTTTGAGCGATAGCTTAAATTGACAAGAGGCTCGAGTATTTTTTTGTTACAAAATTTCAAGGTTTTATGACGCTCCAGTAAAAAGTTACAAGCATTTGTAAGTTGCATTCTTTGATAGGTGTAGGACGTACCGTATAGAAGTTAGGGCCATTTGAAGTTTTATCAGTGTTTGATTTGGGACTCAAGGGTAGCATAGCTTTGAGCGATAGCTTAAATTGACAAGAGGCTCGAGTACTTCATTGTTACAAAATTTCAAGGTTTTATGACGCTTCAGTAAAAAGTTAAAAGCATTTGTATGTTGCAAACTTTGATAGGTGTAGGAAGTACCGTATAGAAGCTACGGCCATTTGAAGTTTTATCAGTGTTTGATTTGGGACTCAAGGGTAGCATAGCTTTGAGCGATAACTTAAATTGACAAGAGGCTGGAGTACTTTATTGTTACAAAATTTCAAGGTTTTATGACGCTCCAGTAAAAAGTTACAAGCATTTGTAAGTTGCAAACTTTGATAGGTGTAGGACGTACCGTATAGAATTTAGGGCCATTTGAAGTTTTATCAATGTTTGATTTGGGACTAAAGGGTAGCATAGCTTTGAGCGATAGCTTAAATTGACAAGAGGCTCGAGTACTTTATTGTTACAAAATTTTAAGGTTTTATGACGCTCCAGTAAAAAGTTACAAGCATTTGTATGTTGCAATCTTTGATAGGTGTAGGACGTATCGTATAGAAGTGAGGGCCAATTGTAGTTTTATCAGTTTTTGATTTGGGACTCAAGGGTAGCATAGATTTGAGCGATAGCTTAAATTGACAAGAGGCTCGAATACTTTATTGTTACAAAATTGCAAGGTTTTATGACGCTCCAGTAAAAAGTAACAAGCATTTGTATGTTGCAAACTTTGATAGGTGTAGGATGCACCGTATAGAAGTTAGGGCCATTTGAAGTTTTATCAGTGTTTCATTTGGGACTCAAGGGTAGCAAAGCTTTTAGCGGTAGCTTAAATTGACAAGAGGCTCGAGTACTTTATTGTTACAAAATTTCAAGGTTTTATGACGCTCCAGTAAAAAGTTACAAGCATTTGTATGTTGCAAACTTTGACAGGTGTAGGACGTACCGTATAGACGTTACGGCCATTAGAAGCTTTATCAGTGTTTGATTTGGGACTCAAGGGTAGTATAGCTTTGAGCGATAGCTTAAATTGACAAGAGGCTCGAGTACTTTATTGTTACAAAATTTCAAGGTTTTATGACGCTCCAGTAAAAAGTTACAAGCATTTGTAAGTTGCAAACTTTGATAGGTGTAGGACGTACCGTATAGAATTTAAGGCCATTTGAAGTTTTATCAATGTTTGATTTGGGACTCAAGGGTAGCATAGCTTTGAGCGATAGCTTAAATTGACAAGAGGCTCGAGTACTTTATTGTTACAAAATTTCAAGGTTTTATGACGCTCCAGTAAAAAGTTACAAGCATTTGTATATTGCAAACTTTGATAGGTGTAGGACGTACCGTATAGAAGTTAGGGCCATTTGAAGTTTTATCAGTGTTTGATTTGGGACTCAAGGGTAACATAGCTTTGAGCGATAGCTTAAATTGACAAGAGGCTCGAGTACTTTATTGTTACAAAATTTCAAGGTTTTATGACGCTCCAGTAAAAAGTTACATGCATTTGTATATTGCAAACTTTGATAGGTGTAGGACGTACCGTATAGAAGTTAGGGCCATTTGAAGTTTTATAAGTGTTTGATTTGGTACTCAAGGGTAGCATAGCTTTGAGCGATAGCTTAAATTGACAAGAGGCTCGAGTACTTTATTGTTACAAAATTTCAAGGTTTTATTACGCTCCAGTAAAAAGTTACAAGCATTTGTATGTTGCAAACATTGATAGGTGTAGGACGTACCGTATAGAAGTTAGGGCCATTTGAAGTTTTATCAGTGTTTGATTTGGGACTCAAGGGTAGCATAGCTTTGAGCGATAGCTTAAATTGACAAGAGGCTCGAGTACTTCATTGTTACAAAATTTCAAGGTTTTATGACGCTTCAGTAAAAAGTTAAAAGCATTTGAATGTTGCAAACTTGGATAGGTGTAGGACGTACCGTATAGAAGCTACGGCCATTTGAAGTTTTATCAGTGTTTGATTTGCGACTCAAGGGTAGCATAGCTTTGAGCGATAACTTAAATTGACAAGAGGCTGGAGTACTTTATTGTTACAAAATTTCAAGGTTTTATGACGCTCCAGTAAAAAGTTACAAGCATTTGTAAGTTGCAAACTTTGATAGGTGTAGGACGTACCGTATAGAATTTAGGGCCATTTGAAGTTTTATCAATGTTTGATTTGGGACTCAAGGGTAGCATAGCTTTGAGCGATAGCTTAAATTGACAAGAGGCTCGAGTACCTTATTGTTACAAAATTTTAAGGTTTTATGACGCTCCAGTAAAAAGTTACAAGCATTTGTATGTTGCAATCTTTGATAGGTGTAGGACGTATCGTATAGAAGTTAGGGCCAATTATAGTTTTATCAGTTTTTGATTTGGGACTCAAGGGTAGCATAGATTTGAGCGATAGCTTAAATTGACAAGAGGCTCGAATACTTTATTGTTACAAAATTGCAATTTTTTATGACGCTCCAGTAAAAAGTAACAAGCATTTGTATGTTGCAAACTTTGATAGGTGTAGGATGCACCGTATAGAAGTTACGGCCATTTGAATTTTTATCAGTGTTTCATTTGGGACTCAAGGGTAGCAAAGCTTTTAGCGGTAGCTTAAATTGACAAGAGGCTCGAGTACTTTATTGTTACAAAATTTCAAGGTTTTATTACGCTCCAGTAAAAAGTTACAAGCATTTGCATGTTGCAAACTTTGATAGGTGTAGGACGTACCGTATAGAAGTTAGGGCCATTTGAAGTTTTATCAGTGTTTGATTTGGGACTCAAGGGTAGCATAGCTTTGAGCGATAGCTTAAATTGACAAGAGGCTCGAGTACTTCATTGTTACAAAATTTCAAGGTTTTATGACGCTTCAGTAAAAAGTTAAAAGCATTTGTATGTTGCAAACTTGGATAGGTGTAGGACGTACCGTATAGAAGCTACGGCCATTTGTAGTTTTATCAGTGTTTGATTTGGGACTCAAGGGTAGCATAGCTTTGAGCGATAACTTAAATTGACAAGAGGCTGGAGTACTTTATTGTTACAAAATTTCAAGGTTTTATGACGCTCCAGCAAAAAGTTACAAGCATTTGTATGTTGCAAACTTTGACAGGTGTAGGACGTACCGTATAGAAGTTACGGCCATTAGAAGCTTTATCAGTGTTTGATTTGGGACTCAAGGGTAGTACAGTTTTGAGCGATAGCTTAAATTGACAAGAGGCTCGAGTACTTTATTGTTACAAAATTTCAAGGTTTTATGACGCTCCAGTAAAAAGTTACAAGCATTTGTAAGTTGCAAACTTTGATAGGTGTAGGACGTACCGTATAGAATTTAAGGCCATTTGAAGTTTTATCAATGTTTGATTTGGGACTAAGGGGTAGCATAGCTTTGAGCGATAGCTTAAATTGACAAGAGGCTCGAGTACTTTATTGTTACAAAATTTTAAGGTTTTATGACGCTCCAGTAAAAAGTTACAAGCATTTGTATGTTGCAATCTTTGATAGGTGTAGGACGTATCGTATAGAAGTTAGGGCCAATTGTAGTTTTATCAGTTTTTGATTTGGGACTCAAGGGTAGCATAGATTTGAGCGATAGCTTAAATTGACAAGAGGCTCGAGTACTTTATTGTTACAAAATTTCAAGGTTTTATGACGCTCCAGTAAAAAGTTACAAGCATTTGTATGTTGCAAACTTTGACAGGTGTAGGACGTACCGTATAGACGTTACGGCCATTAGAAGCTTTATCAGTGTTTGATTTGGGACTCAAGGGTAGCATAGCTTTGAGCGATAGCTTAAATTGACAAGAGGCTCGAGTACTTTATTGTTACAAAATTTCAAGGTTTTATGACGCTCCAGTAAAAAGTTACAAGCATTTGTATACTGCAAACTTTGATAGGTGTAGGACGTACCGTATAGAAGCTACGGCCATTTGAAGTTTGATCAGTGTTTGATTTGGGACTCAAGGGTAGCATAGCTTTGAGCGATAACTTAAATTGACAAGAGGCTGGAGTACTTAATTGTTACAAAACTTCAAGGTTTTATGACGCTCCAGTAAAAAGTTACAAGCATTTGTAAGTTGCAAACTTTGATAGGTGTAGGACGTACCGTATAGAAGTTAAGGACATTTGAAGTTTTATAAGTGTTTGATTTGGGACTCAAGGGTAGCATAGCTTTGAGCGATAGCTTAAATTGACAAGAGGCTCGAGTATTTTTTTGTTACAAAATTTCAAGGTTTTATGACGCTCCAGTAAAAAGTTACAAGCATTTGTAAGTTGCATTCTTTGATAGGTGTAGGACGTACCGTATAGAAGTTAGGGCTATTTGAAGTTTTATCAGTGTTTGATTTGGAACTCAAGGGTAGCATAGCTTTGAGCGATAGCTTAAATTGACAAGAGGCTCGAGTACTTCATTGTTACAAAATTTCAAGGTTTTATGACGCTTCAGTAAAAAGTTAAAAGCATTTGTATGTAGCAAACTTTGTTAGGTGTAGGAAGTACCGTATAGAAGCTACGGCCATTTGAAGTTTTATCAGTGTTTGATTTGGGACTCAAGGGTAGCATAGCTTTGAGCGATAACTTAAATTGACAAGAGGCTGGAGTACCTTATTGTTACAAAATTTTAAGGTTTTATGACGCTCCAGTAAAAAGTTACAAGCATTTGTATGTTGCAATCTTTGATAGGTGTAGGACGTATCATATAGAAGTTAGGGCCAATTGTAGTTTTATCAGTTTTTGTTTTGGGACTCAAGGGTAGCATAGATTTGAGCGATAGCTTAAATTGACAAGAGGCTCGAATACTTTATTGTTACAAAGTTGCAAGGTTTTATGACGCTCCAGTAAAAAGTAACAAGCATTTGTATGTTGCAAACTTTGATAGGTGTAGGATGCACCGTATAGAAGTTAGGGCCATTTGAAGTTTTATCAGTGTTTCATTTGGGACTCAAGGGTAGCAAAGCTTTTAGCGGTAGCTTAAATTGACAAGAGGCTCGAGTACTTTATTGTTACAAAATTTCAAGGTTTTATGACGCTCCAGTAAAAAGTTACAAGCATTTGTATGTTGCAAACTTTGACAGGTGTAGTACGTACCGTATAGACGTTACGGCCATTAGAAGCTTTATCAGTGTTTGATTTGGGACTCAAGGGTAGTATAGCTTTGAGCGATAGCTTAAATTGACAAGAGGCTCGAGTACTTTATTGTTACAAAATTTCAAGGTTTTATGACGCTCCAGTAAAAAGTTACAAGCATTTGTAAGTTGCAAACTTTGATAGGTGTAGGACGTACCGTATAGAATTTAAGGCCATTTGAAGTTTTATCAATGTTTGATTTGGGACTCAAGGGTAGCATAGCTTTGAGCGATAGCTTAAATTGACAAGAGGCTCGAGTACTTTATTGTTACAAAATTTCAAGTTACAAGCATTTGTATATTGCAAACTTTGATAGGTGTAGGACGTACCGTATAGAAGTTAGGGCCATTTGAAGTTTTATCAGTGTTTGATTTGGGACTCAAGGGTAGCATAGCTTTGAGCGATAGCTTAAACTGACAAGAGGCTCGAGTACTTTATTGTTACAAAATTTCAAGGTTTTATGACGCTCCAGTAAAAAGTTACATGCATTTGTATATTGCAAACTTTGATAGGTGTAGGACGTACCGTATAGAAGTTAGGGCCATTTGAAGTTTTATAAGTGTTTGATTTGGTACTCAAGGGTAGCATAGCTTTGAGCGATAGCTTAAATTGACAAGAGGCTCGAGTACTTTATTGTTACAAAATTTCAAGGTTTTATTACGCTCCAGTAAAAAGTTACAAGCATTTGTATGTTGCAAACATTGATAGGTGTAGGACGTACCGTATAGAAGTTAGGGCCATTTGAAGTTTTATCAGTGTTTGATTTGGGACTCAAGGGTAGCATAGCTTTGAGCGATAGCTTAAATTGCCAAGAGGCTCGAGTACTTCATTGTTACAAAATTTCAAGGTTTTATGACGCTTCAGTAAAAAGTTAAAAGCATTTGTATGTTGCAAACTTGGATAGGTGTAGGACGTACCGTATAGAAGCTACGGCCATTTGAAGTTTTATCAGTGTTTGATTTGCGACTCAAGGGTAGCATAGCTTTGAGCGATAACTTAAATTGACAAGAGGCTGGAGTACTTTATTGTTACAAAATTTCAAGGTTTTATGACGCTCCAGTAAAAAGTTACAAGCATTTGTAAGTTGCAAACTTTGATAGGTGTAGGACGTACCGTATAGAATTTAGGGCCATTTGAAGTTTTATCAAAGTTTGATTTGGGACTCAAGGGTAGCATAGCTTTGAGCGATAGCTTAAATTGACAAGAGGCTCGAGTACCTTATTGTTACAAAATTTTAAGGTTTTATGACGCTCCAGTAAAAAGTTACAAGCATTTGTATGTTGCAATCTTTGATAGGTGTAGGACGTATCGTATAGAAGTTAGGGCCAATTGTAGTTTTATCAGTTTTTGATTTGGGACTCAAGGGTAGCATAGATTTGAGCGATAGCTTAAATTGACAAGAGGCTCGAATACTTTATTGTTACAAAATTGCAAGGTTTTATGACGCTCCAGTAAAAAGTAACAGGCATTTGTATGTTGCAAACTTTGATAGGTGTAGGATGCACCGTATAGAAGTTACGGCCATTTGAAGTTTTATCAGTGTTTCATTTGGGACTCAAGGGTAGCAAAGCTTTTAGCGGTAGCTTAAATTGACAAGAGGCTCGAGTACTTTATTGTTACAAAATTTCAAGGTTTTATTACGCTCCAGTAAAAAGTTACAAGCATTTGTATGTTGCAAACTTTGATAGGTGTAGGACGTACCGTATAGAAGTTAGGGCCATTTGAAGTTTTATCAGTGTTTGATTTGGGACTCAAGGGTAGCATAGCTTTGAGCGATAGCTTAAATTGACAAGAGGCTCGAGTACTTCATTGTTACAAAATTTCAAGGTTTTATGACGCTTCAGTAAAAAGTTAAAAGCATTTGTATGTTGCAAACTTGGATAGGTGTAGGACGTACCGTATAGAAGCTACGGCCATTTGTAGTTTTATCAGTGTTTGATTTGGGACTCAAGGGTAGCATAGCTTTGAGCGATAACTTAAATTGACAAGAGGCTGGAGTACTTTATTGTTACAAAATTTCAAGGTTTTATGACGCTCCAGTAAAAAGTTACAAGCATTTGTAAGTTGCAAACTTTGATAGGTGTAGGACGTACCGTATAGAATTTAAGGCCATTTGAAGTTTTATCAATGTTTGATTTGGGACTCAAGGGTAGCATAGCTTTGAGCGATAGCTTAAATTGACAAGAGGCTCGAGTACTTTATTGTTACAAAATTTCAAGGCTTTATGACGCTCCAGTAAAGAGTTGCAAGCAATTGTATGTTGCAAACTTTGATAGGTGTAGGACGTACCGTATAGAAGTTAGGGCCATTTGAAGTTTTATAAGTGTTTGATTTGGGACTCAAGGGTAGCATAGCTTTGAGCGATAGCTTAAATTGACAAGAGGCTCGAGTATTTTTTTGTTACAAAATTTCAAGGTTTTATGACGCTCCAGTAAAAAGTTACAAACATTTGTATGTTGCAAACTTTGATAGGTGTAGGACGTACCGTATATAAGTTAGGGCCATTTGAAGTTTAATCAGTGTTTGATTTGGGACTCAAGGGTAGCATAGCTTTGAGCGATAGCTTAAATTGACAAGAGGCTCGAGTACTTTATTGTTACAAAATTTCAAGGTTTTATGACGCTCCAGTAAAAAGTTACAAGCATTTGTATATTGCAAACTTTGATAGGTGTAGGACGTACCGTATAGAAGTTAGGGCCATTTGAAGTTTTATCAGTGTTTGATTTGGGACTCAAGGGTAGCATAGCTTTGAGCGATAGCTTAAATTGACAAGAGGCTCGAGTACTTTATTGTTACAAAATTTCAAGGTTTTATGACGCTCCAGTAAAAAGTTACAAGCATTTGTATGTTGCAAACTTTGATAAGTGTAGGACGAACCGTATAGAAGTTAGGGCCATTTGAAGCTTTATAAGTGTTTGATTTGGGACTCAAGGGTAGCATAGCTTTGAGCGATAGCTTAAATTGACAAGAGGCTCGAGTACTTTATTGTTACAAAATTTCAAGGTTTTATGACGCTCCAGCAAAAATTTATATGCATTTGTATGTTGCAAACTTTGATAGGTGTAGGACGTACCGTATAGAAGTTAGGGCCATTTGAAGTTTTATCAGTGTTTGATTTGGGACTCAAGGGTAGCATAGCTTTGAGCGATAGCTTAAATTGACAAGAGGCTCGAGTACTTTATTGTTACACAATTTCAAGGTTTTATGACGCTCCAGTAAAAAGTTACAAGCATTTGTAAGTTGCAAACTTTGATAGGTGTAGGACGTACCGTATAGAAGTTAGGGCCATTTGATGTTTTATCAATGTTTGATTTGGGACTCAAGGGTAGCATAGCTTTGAGCGACAGCATAAATTGACAAGAGGCTAGAGTACTTTATTGTTACAAAATTTCATGGTTTTATGACGTTCCAGTAAAAAGTTATAAGCATTTGTATGTTGCAGACTTTGATAGGTGTAGGATGCATAGAAGTTAGGGCCATTTGAAGTTTTATCAGTGTTTGATTTGGGACTCAAGTCTAGCATAGCTTTGAGCGATAGCTTAAATTGACTAGAGTCTCGAGTACTTTATTGTTACAAAATTTCAAGGTTTTATGACGCTCCAGCAAAAATTTATATGCATTTGTATGTTGCAAACTTTGATAGGTGTAGGACGTACCGTATAGAAGTTAGGGCCATTTGAAGTTTTATCAGTGTTTGATTTGGGACTCAAGGGTAGCATAGCTTTGAGCGATAGCTTAAATTGACAAGAGGCTAGAGTACTTTATTGTTACAAAATTTCATGGTTTTATGACGTTCCAGTAAAAAGTTATAAGCATTTGTATGTTGTAGACTTTGAGAGGTGTAGGATGCATAGAAGTTAGGGCCATTTGAAGTTTTATCAGTGTTTGATTTGGGACTCAAGTCTAGCATAGCTTTGAGCGATAGCTTAAATTGACAAGAGGCTGGAGTACTTTATTGTTACAAAATTTCAAGGTTTTATGACGCTTCAGTAAAAAGTTAAAAGCATTTGTATGTTGCAAACTTTGATAGGTGTAGGAAGTACCGTATAGAAGCTACGGCCATTTGAAGTTTTATCAGTGTTTGATTTGGGACTCAAGGGTAGCATAGCTTTGAGCGATAACTTAAATTGACAAGAGGCTGGAGTACTTTATTGTTACAAAATTTCAAATTTTTATGACGCTCCAGTAAAAAGTTACAAGCATTTGTAAGTTGCAAACTTTGATAGGTGTAGGACGTACCGTATAGAATTTAGGGCCATTTGAAGTTTTATCAATGTTTGATTTGGGACTAAAGGGTAGCATAGCTTTGAGCGATAGCTTAAATTGACAAGAGGCTCGAGTACTTTATTGTTACAAAATTTTAAGGTTTTATGACGCTCCAGTAAAAAGTTACAAGCATTTGTATGTTGCAATCTTTGATAGGTGTAGGACGTATCGTATAGAAGTTAGGGCCAATTGTAGTTTTATCAGTTTTTGATTTGGGACTCAAGGGTAGCATAGATTTGAGCGATAGCTTAAATTGACAAGAGGCTCGAATACTTTATTGTTACAAAATTGCAAGGTTTTATGACGCTCCAGTAAAAAGTAACAAGCATTTGTATGTTGCAAACTTTGATAGGTGTAGGATGTACCGTATAGAAGTTAGGGCCATTTGAAGTTTTATCAGTGTTTCATTTGGGACTCAAGGGTAGCAAAGCTTTTAGCGGTAGCTTAAATTGACAAGAGGCTCGAGTACTTTATTGTTACAAAATTTCAAGGTTTTATGACGCTCCAGTAAAAAGTTACAAGCATTTGTATGTTGCAAACTTTGACAGGTGTAGGACGTACCGTATAGACGTTACGGCCATTAGAAGCTTTATCAGTGTTTGATTTGGGACTCAAGGGTAGTATAGCTTTGAGCGATAGCTTAAATTGACAAGAGGCTCGAGTACTTTATTGTTACAAAATTTCAAGGTTTTATGACGCTCCAGTAAAAAGTAACAAGCATTTGTATGTTGCAAACTTTGATAGGTGTAGGATGCACCGTATAGAATTTAAGGCCATTTGAAGTTTTATCAATGTTTGATTTGGGACTCAAGGGTAGCATAGCTTTGAGCGATAGCTTAAATTGACAAGAGGCTCGAGTACTTTATTGTTACAAAATTTCAAGGCTTTATGACGCTCCAGTAAAGAGTTGCAAGCAATTGTATGTTGCAAACTTTGATAGGTGTAGGACGTACCGTATAGAAGTTAGGGCCATTTGAAGTTTTATAAGTGTTTGATTTGGGACTCAAGGGTAGCATAGCTTTGAGCGATAGCTTAAATTGACAAGAGGCTCGAGTATTTTTTTGTTACAAAATTTCAAGGTTTTATGACGCTCCAGTAAAAAGTTACAAACATTTGTATGTTGCAAACTTTGATAGGTGTAGGACGTACCGTATATAAGTTAGGGCCATTTGAAGTTTAATCAGTGTTTGATTTGGGACTCAAGGGTAGCATAGCTTTGAGCGATAGCTTAAATTGACAAGAGGCTCGAGTACTTTATTGTTACAAAATTTCAAGGTTTTATGACGCTCCAGTAAAAAGTTACAAGCATTTGTATATTGCAAACTTTGATAGGTGTAGGACGTACCGTATAGAAGTTAGGGCCATTTGAAGTTTTATCAGTGTTTGATTTGGGACTCAAGGGTAGCATAGCTTTGAGCGATAGCTTAAATTGACAAGAGGCTCGAGTACTTTATTGTTACAAAATTTCAAGGTTTTATGACGCTCCAGTAAAAAGTTACAAGCATTTGTATGTTGCAAACTTTGATAAGTGTAGGACGAACCGTATAGAAGTTAGGGCCATTTGAAGCTTTATAAGTGTTTGATTTGGGACTCAAGCGTAGCATAGCTTTGAGCGATAGCTTAAATTGACAAGAGGCTCGAGTACTTTATTGTTACAAAATTTCAAGGTTTTATGACGCTCCAGCAAAAATTTATATGCATTTGTATGTTGCAAACTTTGATAGGTGTAGGACGTACCGTATAGAAGTTAGGGCCATTTGAAGTTTTATCAGTGTTTGATTTGGGACTCAAGGGTAGCATAGCTTTGAGCGATAGCTTAAATTGACAAGAGGCTCGAGTACTTTATTGTTACACAATTTCAAGGTTTTATGACGCTCCAGTAAAAAGTTACAAGCATTTGTAAGTTGCAAACTTTGATAGGTGTAGGACGTACCGTATAGAAGTTAGGGCCATTTGATGTTTTATCAATGTTTGATTTGGGACTCAAGGGTAGCATAGCTTTGAGCGACAGCATAAATTGACAAGAGGCTAGAGTACTTTATTGTTACAAAATTTCATGGTTTTATGACGTTCCAGTAAAAAGTTATAAGCATTTGTATGTTTGCAGACTTTGATAGGTGTAGGATGCATAGAAGTTAGGGCCATTTGAAGTTTTATCAGTGTTTGATTTGGGACTCAAGTCTAGCATAGCTTTGAGCGATAGCTTAAATTGACAAGAGGCTGGAGTACTTTATTGTTACAAAATTTCAAGGTTTTATGACGCTTCAGTAAAAAGTTAAAAGCATTTGTATGTTGCAAACTTTGATAGGTGTAGGAAGTACCGTATAGAAGCTACGGGCATTTGGAGTTTTATCAGTGTTTGATTTGGGACTCAAGGGTAGCATAGCTTTGAGCGATAACTTAAATTGACAAGAGGCTGGAGTACTTTATTGTTACAAAATTTCAAGGTTTTATGACGCTCCAGTAAAAAGTTACAAGCATTTGTAAGTTGCAAACTTTGATAGGTGTAGGACGTACCGTATAGAATTTAGGGCCATTTGAAGTTTTATCAATGTTTGATTTGGGACTAAAGGGTAGCATAGCTTTGAGCGATAGCTTAAATTGACAAGAGGCTCGAGTACTTTATTGTTACAAAATTTTAAGGTTTTATGACGCTCCAGTAAAAAGTTACAAGCATTTGTATGTTGCAATCTTTGATAGGTGTAGGACGTATCGTATAGAAGTTAGGGCCAATTGTAGTTTTATCAGTTTTTGATTTGGGACTCAAGGGTAGCATAGATTTGAGCGATAGCTTAAATTGACAAGAGGCTCGAATACTTTATTGTTACAAAATTGCAAGGTTTTATGACGCTACAGTAAAAAGTAACAAGCATTTGTATGTTGCAAACTTTGATAGGTGTAGGATGCACCGTATAGAAGTTAGGGCCATTTGAAGTTTTATCAGTGTTTCATTTGGGACTCAAGGGTAGCAAAGCTTTTAGCGGTAGCTTAAATTGACAAGAGGCTCGAGTTCTTTATTGTTACAAAATTTCAAGGTTTTATGACGCTCCAGTAAAAAGTTACAAGCATTTGTATGTTGCAAACTTTGACAGGTGTAGGACGTACCGTATAGACGTTGCGGCCATTAGAAGCTTTATCAGTGTTTGATTTGGGACTCAAGGGTAGTATAGCTTT
Source organism: Clusia tigrina (assembly GCA_920105625.2). Lineage (NCBI taxonomy): Eukaryota > Metazoa > Arthropoda > Insecta > Diptera > Clusiidae > Clusia > Clusia tigrina. Next base: position 106,082,637 of record OV050033.1, on the reverse strand, counting down.
GAGCGATAGCTTAAATTGACAAGAGGCTCGAGTACTTTATTGTTACAAAATTTCAAGGTTTTATGACGCTCCAGTAAAAAGTTACAAGCATTTGTAAGTTGCAAACTTTGATAGGTGTAGGACGTACCGTATAGAATTTAAGGCCATTTGAAGTTTTATCAATGTTTGATTTGGGACTCAAGGGTAGCATAGCTTTGAGCGATAGCTTAAATTGACAAGAGGCTCGAGTACTTTATTGTTACAAAATTTCAAGGTTTTATGACGCTCCAGTAAAAAGTTACAAGCATTTGTATATTGCAAACTTTGATAGGTGTAGGACGTACCGTATAGAAGTTAGGGCCATTTGAAGTTTTATCAGTGTTTGATTTGGGACTCAAGGGTAGCATAGCTTTGAGCGATAGCTTAAATTGACAAGAGGCTCGAGTACTTTATTGTTACAAAATTTCAAGGTTTTATGACGCTCCAGTAAAAAGTTACATGCATTTGTATATTGCAAACTTTGATAGGTGAAGGACGTACCGTATAGAAGTTAGGGCCATTTGAAGTTTTATAAGTGTTTGATTTGGTACTCAAGGGTAGCATAGCTTTGAGCGATAGCTTAAATTGACAAGAGGCTCGAGTACTTTATTGTTACAAAATTTCAAGGTTTTATTACGCTCCAGTAAAAAGTTACAAGCATTTGTATGTTGCAAACATTGATAGGTGTAGGACGTTCCGTATAGAAGTTAGGGCCATTTGAAGTTTTATCAGTGTTTGATTTGGGACTCAAGGGTAGCATAGCTTTGAGCGATAGCTTAAATTGACAAGAGGCTCGAGTACTTCATTGTTACAAAATTTCAAGGTTTTATGACGCTTCAGTAAAAAGTTAAAAGCATTTGAATGTTGCAAACTTGGATAGGTGTAGGACGTACCGTATAGAAGCTACGGCCATTTGAAGTTTTATCAGTGTTTGATTTGCGACTCAAGGGTAGCATAGCTTTGAGCGATAACTTAAATTGACAAGAGGCTGGAGTACTTTATTGTTACAAAATTTCAAGGTTTTATGACGCTCCAGTAAAAAGTTACAAGCATTTGTAAGTTGTAAACTTTGATAGGTGTAGGACGTACCGTATAGAATTTAGGGCCATTTGAAGTTTTATCAATGTTTGATTTGGGACTCAAGGGTAGCATAGCTTTGAGCGATAGCTTAAATTGACAAGAGGCTCGAGTACCTTATTGTTACAAAATTTTAAGGTTTTATGACGCTCCAGTAAAAAGTTACAAGCATTTGTATGTTGCAATCTTTGATAGGTGTAGGACGTATCGTATAGAAGTTAGGGCCAATTGTAGTTTTATCAGTTTTTGATTTGGGACTCAAGGGTAGCATAGATTTGAGCGATAGCTTAAATTGACAAGAGGCTCGAATACTTTATTGTTACAAAATTGCAAGGTTTTATGACGCTCCAGTAAAAAGTAACAAGCATTTGTATGTTGCAAACTTTGATAGGTGTAGGATGCACCGTATAGAAGTTACGGCCATTTGAAGTTTTATCAGTGTTTCATTTGGGACTCAAGGGTAGCAAAGCTTTTAGCGGTAGCTTAAATTGACAAGAGGCTCGAGTACTTTATTGTTACAAAATTTCAAGGTTTTATTACGCTCCAGTAAAAAGTTACAAGCATTTGTATGTTGCAAACTTTGATAGGTGTAGGACGTACCGTATAGAAGTTAGGGCCATTTGAAGTTTTATCAGTGTTTGATTTGGGACTCAAGGGTAGCATAGCTTTGAGCGATAGCTTAAATTGACAAGAGGCTCGAGTACTTCATTGTTACAAAATTTCAAGGTTTTATGACGCTTCAGTAAAAAGTTAAAAGCATTTGTATGTTGCAAACTTGGATAGGTGTAGGACGTACCGTATAGAAGCTACGGCCATTTGTAGTTTTATCAGTGTTTGATTTGGGACTCAAGGGTAGCATAGCTTTGAGCGATAACTTAAATTGACAAGAGGCTGGAGTACTTTATTGTTACAAAATTTCAAGGTTTTATGACGCTCCAGCAAAAAGTTACAAGCATTTGTATGTTGCAAACTTTGACAGGTGTAGGACGTACCGTATAGAAGTTACGGCCATTAGAAGCTTTATCAGTGTTTGATTTGGGACTCAAGGGTAGTATAGCTTTGAGCGATAGCTTAAATTGACAAGAGGCTCGAGTACTTTATTGTTACAAAATTTCAAGGTTTTATGACGCTCCAGTAAAAAGTTACAAGCATTTGTAAGTTGCAAACTTTGATAGGTGTAGGACGTATCGTATAGAAGTTAGGGCCAATTGTAGTTTTATCAGTTTTTGATTTGGGACTCAAGGGTAGCATAGATTTGAGCGATAGCTTAAATTGACAAGAGGCTCGAATACTTTATTGTTACAAAATTGCAAGTTTTTATGACGCTCCAGTAAAAAGTAACAAGCATTTGTATGTTGCAAACTTTGATAGGTGTAGGATGCACCGTATAGAAGTTAGGGCCATTTGAAGTTTTATCAGTGTTTCATTTGGGACTCAAGGGTAGCAAAGCTTTTAGCGGTAGCTTAAATTGACAAGAGGCTCGAGTACTTTATTGTTACAAAATTTCAAGGTTTTATGACGCTCCAGTAAAAAGTTACAAGCATTTGTATGTTGCAAACTTTGACAGGTGTAGGACGTACCGTATAGACGTTACGGCCATTAGAAGCTTTATCAGTGTTTGATTTGGGACTCAAGGGTAGTATAGCTTTGAGCGATAGCTTAAATTGACAAGAGGCTCGAGTACTTTATTGTTACAAAATTTCAAGGTTTTATGACGCTCCAGTAAAAAGTTACAAGCATTTGTATATTGCAAACTTTGATAGGTGTAGGACGTACCGTATAGAAGTTAGGGCCATTTGAAGTTTTATCAGTGTTTGATTTGGGACTCAAGGGTAGCATAGCTTTGAGCGATAGCTTAAATTGACAAGAGGCTCGAGTACTTTATTGTTACAAAATTTCAAGGTTTTATGACGCTCCAGTAAAAAGTTACATGCATTTGTATATTGCAAACTTTGATAGGTGTAGGACGTACCGTATAGAAGTTAGGGCCATTTGAAGTTTTATAAGTGTTTGATTTTGTACTCAAGGGTAGCATAGCTTTGAGCGATAGCTTAAATTGACAAGAGGCTCGAGTACTTTATTGTTACAAAATTTCAAGGTTTTATTACGCTCCAGTAAAAAGTTACAAGCATTTGTATGTTGCAAACATTGATAGGTGTAGGACGTACCGTATAGAAGTTAGGGCCATTTGAAGTTTTATCAGTGTTTGATTTGGGACTCAAGGGTAGCATAGCTTTGAGCGATAGCTTAAATTGACAAGAGGCTCGAGTACTTCATTGTCACAAAATTTCAAGGTTTTATGACGCTTCAGTAAAAAGTTAAAAGCATTTGTATGTTGCAAACTTGGATAGGTGTAGGACGTACCGTATAGAAGCTACGGCCATTTGAAGTTTTATCAGTGTTTGATTTGCGACTCAAGGGTAGCATAGCTTTGAGCGATAACTTAAATTGACAAGAGGCTGGAGTACTTTATTGTTACAAAATTTCAAGGTTTTATGACGCTCCAGTAAAAAGTTACAAGCATTTGTAAGTTGCAAACTTTGATAGGTGTAGGACGTACCGTATAGAATTTAGGGCCATTTGAAGTTTTATCAATGTTTGATTTGGGACTCAAGGGTAGCATAGCTTTGAGCGATAGCTTAAATTGACAAGAGGCTCGAGTACTTTATTGTTACAAAATTTTAAGGTTTTATGACGCTCCAGTAAAAAGTTACAAGCATTTGTATGTTGCAATCTTTGATAGGTGTAGGACGTATCGTATAGAAGTTAGGGCCAATTGTAGTTTTATCAGTTTTTGATTTGGGACTCAAGGGTAGCATAGATTTGAGCGATAGCTTAAATTGACAAGAGGCTCGAGTACTTTATTGTTACAAAATTGCAAGGTTTTATGACGCTCCAGTAAAAAGTAACAAGCATTTGTATGTTGCAAACTTTGATAGGTGTAGGATGCACCGTATAGAAGTTAGGGCCATTTGAAGTTTTATCAGTGTTTCATTTGGGACTCAAGGGTAGCAAAGCTTTTAGCGGTAGCTTCAATTGACAAGAGGCTCGAGTACTTTATTGTTACAAAATTTCAAGGTTTTATGACGCTCCAGTAAAAAGTTACAAGCATTTGTATGTTGCAAACTTTGACAGGTGTAGGACGTACCGTATAGACGTTACGGCCATTAGAAGCTTTATCAGTGTTTGATTTGGGACTCGAGGGTAGTATAGCTTTGAGCAATAGCTTAAATTGACAAGAGGCTCGAGTACTTTATTGTTACAAAATTTCAAGGTTTTATGACGCTCCAGTAAAAAGTTACATGCATTTGTATATTGCAAACTTTGATAGGTGTAGGACGTACCGTATAGAAGTTAGGGCCATTTGAAGTTTTATAAGTGTTTGATTTTGTACTCAAGGGTAGCATAGCTTTGAGCGATAGCTTAAATTGACAAGAGGCTCGAGTACTTTATTGTTACAAAATTTCAAGGTTTTATGACGCTCCAGTAAAAAGTTACAAGCATTTGTATGTTGCAAACATTGATAGGTGTAGGACGTACCGTATAGAAGTTAGGGCCATTTGAAGTTTTATCAGTGTTTGATTTGGGACTCAAGGGTAGCATAGCTTTGAGCGATAGCTTAAATTGACAAGAGGCTCGAGTACTTCATTGTCACAAAATTTCAAGGTTTTATGACGCTTCAGTAAAAAGTTAAAAGCATTTGTATGTTGCAAACTTGGATAGGTGTAGGACGTACCGTATAGAAGCTACGGCCATTTGAAGTTTTATCAGTGTTTGATTTGCGACTCAAGGGTAGCATAGCTTTGAGCGATAACTTAAATTGACAAGAGGCTGGAGTACTTTATTGTTACAAAATTTCAAGGTTTTATGATGCTCCAGTAAAAAGTTACAAGCATTTGTAAGTTGCAAACTTTGATAGGTGTAGGACGTACCGTATAGAATTTAGGGCCATTTGAAGTTTTATCAATGTTTGATTTGGGACTCAAGGGTAGCATAGCTTTGAGCGATAGCTTAAATTGACAAGAGGCTCGAGTACTTTATTGTTACAAAATTTTAAGGTTTTATGACGCTCCAGTAAAAAGTTACAAGCATTTGTATGTTGCAATCTTTGATAGGTGTAGGACGTATCGTATAGAAGTTAGGGCCAATTGTAGTTTTATCAGTTTTTGATTTGGGACTCAAGGGTAGCATAGATTTGAGCGATAGCTTAAATTGACAAGAGGCTCGAATACTTTATTGTTACAAAATTGCAAGGTTTTATGACGCTCCAGTAAAAAGTAACAAGCATTTGTATGTTGCAAACTTTGATAGGTGTAGGATGCACCGTATAGAAGTTAGGGCCATTTGAAGTTTTATCAGTGTTTCATTTGGGACTCAAGGGTAGCAAAGCTTTTAGCGGTAGCTTAAATTGACAAGAGGCTCGAGTACTTTATTGTTACAAAATTTCAAGGTTTTATGACGCTCCAGTAAAAAGTTACAAGCATTTGTATGTTGCAAACTTTGACAGGTGTAGGACGTACCGTATAGACGTTACGGCCATTAGAAGCTTTATCAGTGTTTGATTTGGGACTCGAGGGTAGTATAGCTTTGAGCGATAGCTTAAATTGACAAGAGGCTCGAGTACTTTATTGTTACAAAATTTCAAGGTTTTATGACGCTCCAGTAAAAAGTTACATGCATTTGTATATTGCAAACTTTGATTGGTGTAGGACGTACCGTATAGAAGTTAGGGCCATTTGAAGTTTTATAAGTGTTTGATTTTGTACTCAAGGGTAGCATAGCTTTGAGCGATAGCTTAAATTGACAAGAGGCTCGAGTACTTTATTGTTACAAAATTTCAAGGTTTTATTACGCTCCAGTAAAAAGTTACAAGCATTTGTATGTTGCAAACATTGATAGGTGTAGGACGTACCGTATAGAAGTTAGGGCCATTTGAAGTTTTATCAGTGTTTGATTTGGGACTCAAGGGTAGCATAGCTTTGAGCGATAGCTTAAATTGACAAGAGGCTCGAGTACTTCATTGTCACAAAATTTCAAGGTTTTATGACGCTTCAGTAAAAAGTTAAAAGCATTTGTATGTTGCAAACTTGGATAGGTGTAGGACGTACCGTATAGAAGCTACGGCCATTTGAAGTTTTATCAGTGTTTGATTTGCGACTCAAGGGTAGCATAGCTTTGAGCGATAACTTAAATTGACAAGAGGCTGGAGTACTTTATTGTTACAAAATTTCAAGGTTTTATGACGCTCCAGTAAAAAGTTACAAGCATTTGTATGTTGCAATCTTTGATAGGTGTAGGACGTATCGTATAGAAGTTAGGGCCAATTGTAGTTTTATCAGTTTTTGATTTGGGACTCAAGGGTAGCATAGATTTGAGCGATAGCTTAAATTGACAAGAGGCTCGAATACTTAATTGTTACAAAATTGCAAGGTTTTATGACGCTCCAGTAAAAAGTAACAAGCATTTGTATGTTGCAAACTTTGATAGGTGTAGGATGCACCGTATAGAAGTTAGGGCCATTTGAAGTTTTATCAGTGTTTCATTTGGGACTCAAGGGTAGCAAAGCTTTTAGCGGTAGCTTCAATTGACAAGAGGCTCGAGTACTTTATTGTTACAAAATTTCAAGGTTTTATGACGCTCCAGTAAAAAGTTACAAGCATTTGTATGTTGCAAACTTTGACAGGTGTAGGACGTACCGTATAGACGTTACGGCCATTAGAAGCTTTATCAGTGTTTGATTTGGGACTCGAGGGTAGTATAGCTTTGAGCGATAGCTTAAATTGACAAGAGGCTCGAGTACTTTATTGTTACAAAATTTCAAGGTTTTATGACGCTCCAGTAAAAAGTTACATGCATTTGTATATTGCAAACTTTGATAGGTGTAGGACGTACCGTATAGAAGTTAGGGCCATTTGAAGTTTTATAAGTGTTTGATTTTGTACTCAAGGGTAGCATAGCTTTGAGCGATAGCTTAAATTGACAAGAGGCTCGAGTACTTTATTGTTACAAAATTTCAATGTTTTATGACGCTCCAGTAAAAAGTTACATGCATTTGTATATTGCAAACTTTGATAGGTGTAGGACGTACCGTATAGAAGTTAGGGCCATTTGAAGTTTTATAAGTGTTTGATTTTGTACTCAAGGGTAGCATAGCTTTGAGCGATAGCTTAAATTGACAAGAGGCTCGAGTACTTTATTGTTACAAAATTTCAAGGTTTTATTACGCTCCAGTAAAAAGTTACAAGCATTTGTATGTTGCAAACATTGATAGGTGTAGGACGTACCGTATAGAAGTTAGGGCCATTTGAAGTTTTATCAGTGTTTGATTTGGGACTCAAGGGTAGCATAGCTTTGAGCGATAGCTTAAATTGACAAGAGGCTCGAGTACTTCATTGTCACAAAATTTCAAGGTTTTATGACGCTTCAGTAAAAAGTTAAAAGCATTTGTATGTTGCAAACTTGGATAGGTGTAGGACGTACCGTATAGAAGCTACGGCCATTTGAAGTTTTATCAGTGTTTGATTTGCGACTCAAGGGTAGCATAGCTTTGAGCGATAACTTAAATTGACAAGAGGCTGGAGTACTTTATTGTTACAAAATTTCAAGGTTTTATGATGCTCCAGTAAAAAGTTACAAGCATTTGTAAGTTGCAAACTTTGATAGGTGTAGGACGTACCGTATAGAATTTAGGGCCATTTGAAGTTTTATCAATGTTTGATTTGGGACTCAAGGGTAGCATAGCTTTGAGCGATAGCTTAAATTGACAAGAGGCTCGAGTACTTTATTGTTACAAAATTTTAAGGTTTTATGACGCTCCAGTAAAAAGTTACAAGCATTTGTATGTTGCAATCTTTGATAGGTGTAGGACGTATCGTATAGAAGTTAGGGCCAATTGTAGTTTTATCAGTTTTTGATTTGGGACTCAAGGGTAGCATAGATTTGAGCGATAGCTTAAATTGACAAGAGGCTCGAATACTTTATTGTTACAAAATTGCAAGGTTTTATGACGCTCCAGTAAAAAGTAACAAGCATTTGTATGTTGCAAACTTTGATAGGTGTAGGATGCACCGTATAGAAGTTAGGGCCATTTGAAGTTTTATCAGTGTTTCATTTGGGACTCAAGGGTAGCAAAGCTTTTAGCGGTAGCTTAAATTGACAAGAGGCTCGAGTACTTTATTGTTACAAAATTTCAAGGTTTTATGACGCTCCAGTAAAAAGTTACAAGCATTTGTATGTTGCAAACTTTGACAGGTGTAGGACGTACCGTATAGACGTTACGGCCATTAGAAGCTTTATCAGTGTTTGATTTGGGACTCGAGGGTAGTATAGCTTTGAGCGATAGCTTAAATTGACAAGAGGCTCGAGTACTTTATTGTTACAAAATTTCAAGGTTTTATGACGCTCCAGTAAAAAGTTACATGCATTTGTATATTGCAAACTTTGATTGGTGTAGGACGTACCGTATAGAAGTTAGGGCCATTTGAAGTTTTATAAGTGTTTGATTTTGTACTCAAGGGTAGCATAGCTTTGAGCGATAGCTTAAATTGACAAGAGGCTCGAGTACTTTATTGTTACAAAATTTCAAGGTTTTATTACGCTCCAGTAAAAAGTTACAAGCATTTGTATGTTGCAAACATTGATAGGTGTAGGACGTACCGTATAGAAGTTAGGGCCATTTGTAGTTTTATCAGTGTTTGATTTGGGACTCAAGGGTAGCATAGCTTTGAGCGATAGCTTAAATTGACAAGAGGCTCGAGTACTTCATTGTCACAAAATTTCAAGGTTTTATGACGCTTCAGTAAAAAGTTAAAAGCATTTGTATGTTGCAAACTTGGATAGGTGTAGGACGTACCGTATAGAAGCTACGGCCATTTGAAGTTTTATCAGTGTTTGATTTGGGACTCAAGGGTAGCATAGCTTTGAGCGATAACTTAAATTGACAAGAGGCTGGAGTACTTTATTGTTACAAAATTTCAAGGTTTTATGACGCTCCAGTAAAAAGTTACAAGCATTTGTATGTTGCAATCTTTGATAGGTGTAGGACGTATCGTATAGAAGTTAGGGCCAATTGTAGTTTTATCAGTTTTTGATTTGGGACTCAAGGGTAGCATAGATTTGAGCGATAGCTTAAATTGACAAGAGGCTCGAATACTTAATTGTTACAAAATTGCAAGGTTTTATGACGCTCCAGTAAAAAGTAACAAGCATTTGTATGTTGCAAACTTTGATAGGTGTAGGATGCACCGTATAGAAGTTAGGGCCATTTGAAGTTTTATCAGTGTTTCATTTGGGACTCAAGGGTAGCAAAGCTTTTAGCGGTAGCTTCAATTGACAAGAGGCTCGAGTACTTTATTGTTACAAAATTTCAAGGTTTTATGACGCTCCAGTAAAAAGTTACAAGCATTTGTATGTTGCAAACTTTGACAGGTGTAGGACGTACCGTATAGACGTTACGGCCATTAGAAGCTTTATCAGTGTTTGATTTGGGACTCGAGGGTAGTATAGCTTTGAGCGATAGCTTAAATTGACAAGAGGCTCGAGTACTTTATTGTTACAAAATTTCAAGGTTTTATGACGCTCCAGTAAAAAGTTACATGCATTTGTATATTGCAAACTTTGATAGGTGTAGGACGTACCGTATAGAAGTTAGGGCCATTTGAAGTTTTATAAGTGTTTGATTTTGTACTCAAGGGTAGCATAGCTTTGAGCGATAGCTTAAATTGACAAGAGGCTCGAGTACTTTATTGTTACAAAATTTCAAGGTTTTATTACGCTCCAGTAAAAAGTTACAAGCATTTGTATGTTGCAAACATTGATAGGTGTAGGACGTACCGTATAGAAGTTAGGGCCATTTGAAGTTTTATCAGTGTTTGATTTGGGACTCAAGGGTAGCATAGCTTTGAGCGATAGCTTAAATTGACAAGAGGCTCGAGTACTTTATTGTTACAAAATTTTAAGGTTTTATGACGCTCCAGTAAAAAGTTACAAGCATTTGTATGTTGCAAACTTTGATAGGTGTAGGACGTACCGTATAGAAGTTAGGGCCATTTGAAGTTTTATAAGTGTTTGATTTTGTACTCAAGGGTAGCATAGCTTTGAGCGATAGCTTAAATTGACAAGAGGCTCGAGTACTTTATTGTTACAAAATTTCAAGGTTTTATTACGCTCCAGTAAAAAGTTACAAGCATTTGTATGTTGCAAACATTGATAGGTGTAGGACGTACCGTATAGAAGTTAGGGCCATTTGAAGTTTTATCAGTGTTTGATTTGGGACTCAAGGGTAGCATAGCTTTGAGCGATAGCTTAAATTGACAAGAGGCTCGAGTACTTCATTGTCACAAAATTTCAAGGTTTTATGACGCTTCAGTAAAAAGTTAAAAGCATTTGTATGTTGCAAACTTGGATAGGTGTAGGACGTACCGTATAGAAGCTACGGCCATTTGAAGTTTTATCAGTGTTTGATTTGCGACTCAAGGGTAGCATAGCTTTGAGCGATAACTTAAATTGACAAGAGGCTGGAGTACTTTATTGTTACAAAATTTCAAGGTTTTATGACGCTCCAGTAAAAAGTTACATGCATTTGTATGTTGCAAACATTGATAGGTGTAGGACGTACCGTATAGAAGTTAGGGCCATTTGAAGTTTTATCAGTGTTTGATTTGGGACTCAAGGGTAGCAAAGCTTTTAGCGGTAGCTTAAATTGACAAGAGGCTCGAGTACTTTATTGTTACAAAATTTCAAGGTTTTATTACGCTCCAGTAAAAAGTTACAAGCATTTGTATGTTGCAAACTTTGATAGGTGTAGGACGTACCGTATAGAAATTAGGGCCATTTGAAGTTTTATCAGTGTTTGATTTGGGACTCAAGGGTAGCATAGCTTTGAGCGATAGCTTAAATTGACAAGAGGCTCGAGTACTTCATTGTTACAAAATTTCAAGGTTTTATGACGCTTCAGTAAAAAGTTAAAAGCATTTGTATGTTGCAAACTTGGATAGGTGTAGGACGTACCGTATAGAAGCTACGGCCATTTGTAGTTTTATCAGTGTTTGATTTGGGACTCAAGGGTAGCATAGCTTTCAGCGATAACTTAAATTGACAAGAGGCTGGAGTACTTTATTGTTACAAAATTTCAAGGTTTTATGACGCTCCAGCAAAAAGTTACAAGCATTTGTATGTTGCAAACTTTGACAGGTGTAGGACGTACCGTATAGAATTTAGGGCCATTTGAAGTTTTATCAATGTTTGATTTGGGACTCAAGGGTAGCATAGCTTTGAGCGATAGCTTAAATTGACAAGAGGCTCGAGTACTTTATTGTTACAAAATTTTAAGGTTTTATGACGCTCCAGTAAAAAGTTACAAGCATTTGTATGTTGCAATCTTTGATAGGTGTAGGACGTATCGTATAGAAGTTAGGGCCAATTGTAGTTTTATCAGTTTTTGATTTGGGACTCAAGGGTAGCATAGATTTGAGCGATAGCTTAAATTGACAAGAGGCTCGAATACTTTATTGTTACAAAATTGCAAGGTTTTATGACGCTCCAGTAAAAAGTAACAAGCATTTGTATGTTGCAAACTTTGATAGGTGTAGGATGCACCGTATAGAAGTTAGGGCCATTTGAAGTTTTATCAGTGTTTCATTTGGGACTCAAGGGTAGCAAAGCTTTTAGCGGTAGCTTAAATTGACAAGAGGCTCGAGTACTTTATTGTTACAAAATTTCAAGGTTTTATGACGCTCCAGTAAAAAGTTACAAGCATTTGTATGTTGCAAACTTTGACAGGTGTAGGACGTACCGTATAGACGTTACGGCCATTAGAAGCTTTATCAGTGTTTGATTTGGGACTCGAGGGTAGTATAGCTTTGAGCGATAGCTTAAATTGACAAGAGGCTCGAGTACTTTATTGTTACAAAATTTCAAGGTTTTATGACGCTCCAGTAAAAAGTTACATGCATTTGTATATTGCAAACTTTGATAGGTGTAGGACGTACCGTATAGAAGTTAGGGCCATTTGAAGTTTTATAAGTGTTTGATTTTGTACTCAAGGGTAGCATAGCTTTGAGCGATAGCTTAAATTGACAAGAGGCTCGAGTACTTTATTGTTACAAAATTTCAAGGTTTTATTACGCTCCAGTAAAAAGTTACAAGCATTTGTATGTTGCAAACTTTGACAGGTGTAGGACGTACCGTATAGAAGTTAGGGCCATTTGAAGTTTTATCAGTATTTGATTTGGGACTCAAGGGTAGCATAGCTTTGAGCGATAGCTTAAATTGACAAGAGGCTCGAGTACTTCATTGTCACAAAATTTCAAGGTTTTATGACGCTTCAGTAAAAAGTTAAAAGCATTTGTATGTTGCAAACTTGGATAGGTGTAGGACGTACCGTATAGAAGCTACGGCCATTTGAAGTTTTATCAGTGTTTGATTTGCGACTCAAGGGTAGCATAGCTTTGAGCGATAACTTAAATTGACAAGAGGCTGGAGTACTTTATTGTTACAAAATTTCAAGGTTTTATGACGCTCCAGTAAAAAGTTACAAGCATTTGTAAGTTGCAAACTTTGATAGGTGTAGGACGTACCGTATAGAATTTAGGGCCATTTGAAGTTTTATCAATGTTTGATTTGGGACTCAAGGGTAGCATAGCTTTGAGCGATAGCTTAAATTGACAAGAGGCTCGAGTACTTTATTGTTACAAAATTTTAAGGTTTTATGACGCTCCAGTAAAAAGTTACAAGCATTTGTATGTTGCAATCTTTGATAGGTGTAGGACGTATCGTATAGAAGTTAGGGCCAATTGTAGTTTTATCAGTTTTTGATTTGGGACTCAAGGGTAGCATAGATTTGAGCGATAGCTTAAATTGACAAGAGGCTCGAATACTTTATTGTTACAAAATTGCAAGGTTTTATGACGCTCCAGTAAAAAGTAACAAGCATTTGTATGTTGCAAACTTTGATAGGTGTAGGATGCACCGTATAGAAGTTAGGGCCATTTGAAGTTTTATCAGTGTTTCATTTGGGACTCAAGGGTAGCAAAGCTTTTAGCGGTAGCTTAAATTGACAAGAGGCTCGAGTACTTTATTGTTACAAAATTTCAAGGTTTTATGACGCTCCAGTAAAAAGTTACAAGCATTTGTATGTTGCAAACTTTGACAGGTGTAGGACGTACCATATAGACGTTACGGCCATTAGAAGCTTTATCAGTGTTTGATTTGGGACTCGAGGGTAGTATAGCTTTGAGCGATAGCTTAAATTGACAAGAGGCTCGAGTACTTTATTGTTACAAAATTTCAAGGTTTTATGACGCTCCAGTAAAAAGTTACATGCATTTGTATATTGCAAACTTTGATAGGTGTAGGACGTACCGTATAGAAGTTAGGGCCATTTGAAGTTTTATAAGTGTTTGATTTTGTACTCAAGGGTAGCATAGCTTTGAGCGATAGCTTAAATTGACAAGAGGCTCGAGTACTTTATTGTTACAAAATTTCAAGGTTTTATTACGCTCCAGTAAAAAGTTACAAGCATTTGTATGTTGCAAACATTGATAGGTGTAGGACGTACCGTATAGAAGTTAGGGCCATTTGAAGTTTTATCAGTGTTTGATTTGGGACTCAAGGGTAGCATAGCTTTGAGCGATAGCTTAAATTGACAAGAGGCTCGAGTACTTTATTGTTACAAAATTTTAAGGTTTTATGACGCTCCAGTAAAAAGTTACAAGCATTTGTATGTTGCAAACTTTGATAGGTGTAGGACGTACCGTATAGAAGTTAGGGCCATTTGAAGTTTTATAAGTGTTTGATTTTGTACTCAAGGGTAGCATAGCTTTGAGCGATAGCTTAAATTGACAAGAGGCTCGAGTACTTTATTGTTACAAAATTTCAAGGTTTTATTACACTCCAGTAAAAAGTTACAAGCATTTGTATGTTGCAAACATTGATAGGTGTAGGACGTACCGTATAGAAGTTAGGGCCATTTGAAGTTTTATCAGTGTTTGATTTGGGACTCAAGGGTAGCATAGCTTTGAGCGATAGCTTAAATTGACAAGAGGCTCGAGTACTTCATTGTCACAAAATTTCAAGGTTTTATGACGCTTCAGTAAAAAGTTAAAAGCATTTGTATGTTGCAAACTTGGATAGGTGTAGGACGTACCGTATAGAAGCTACGGCCATTTGAAGTTTTATCAGTGTTTGATTTGCGACTCAAGGGTAGCATAGCTTTGAGCGATAACTTAAATTGACAAGAGGCTGGAGTACTTTATTGTTACAAAATTTCAAGGTTTTATGACGCTCCAGTAAAAAGTTACATGCATTTGTATGTTGCAAACATTGATAGGTGTAGGACGTACCGTATAGAAGTTAGGGCCATTTGAAGTTTTATCAGTGTTTGATTTGGGACTCAAGGGTAGCAAAGCTTTTAGCGGTAGCTTAAATTGACAAGAGGCTCGAGTACTTTATTGTTACAAAATTTCAAGGTTTTATTACGCTCCAGTAAAAAGTTACAAGCATTTGTATGTTGCAAACTTTGATAGGTGTAGGACGTACCGTATAGAAATTAGGGCCATTTGAAGTTTTATCAGTGTTTGATTTGGGACTCAAGGGTAGCATAGCTTTGAGCGATAGCTTAAATTGACAAGAGGCTCGAGTACTTCATTGTTACAAAATTTCAAGGTTTTATGACGCTTCAGTAAAAAGTTAAAAGCATTTGTATGTTGCAAACTTGGATAGGTGTAGGACGTACCGTATAGAAGCTACGGCCATTTGTAGTTTTATCAGTGTTTGATTTGGGACTCAAGGGTAGCATAGCTTTCAGCGATAACTTAAATTGACAAGAGGCTGGAGTACTTTATTGTTACAAAATTTCAAGGTTTTATGACGCTCCAGCAAAAAGTTACAAGCATTTGTATGTTGCAAACTTTGACAGGTGTAGGACGTACCGTATAGAAGTTACGGCCATTATAAGCTTTATCAGTGTTTGATTTGGGACTCAAGGGTAGTATAGCTTTGAGCGATAGCTTAAATTGACAAGAGGCTCGAGTACTTTATTGTTACAAAATTTCAAGGTTTTATGACGCTCCAGTAAAAAGTTACAAGCATTTGTAAGTTGCAAACTTTGATAGGTGTAGGACGTACCGTATAGAATTTAAGGCCATTTGAAGTTTTATCAATGTTTGATTTGGGCCTAAAGGGTAGCATAGCTTTGAGCGATAGCTTAAATTGACAAGAGGCTCGAGTACTTTATTGTTACAAAATTTTAAGGTTTTATGACGCTCCAGTAAAAAGTTACAAGCATTTGTATGTTGCAATCTTTGATAGGTGTAGGACGTATCGTATAGAAGTTAGGGCCAATTGTAGTTTTATCAGTTTTTGATTTGGGACTCAAGGGTAGCATAGATTTGAGCGATACCTTAAATTGACAAGAGGCTCGAATACTTTATTGTTACAAAATTGCAAGGTTTTATGACGCTCCAGTAAAAAGTAACAAGCATTTGTATGTTGCAAACTTTGATAGGTGTAGGATGCACCGTATAGAAGTTAGGGCCATTTGAAGTTTTATCAGTGTTTCATTTGGGACTCAAGGGTAGCAAAGCTTTTAGCGGTAGCTTAAATTGACAAGAGGCTCGAGTACTTTATTGTTACAAAATTTCAAGGTTTTATGACGCTCCAGTAAAAAGTTACAAGCATTTGTATGTTGCAAACTTTGACAGGTGTAGGACGTACCGTATAGACGTTACGGCCATTAGAAGCTTTATCAGTGTTTGATTTGGGACTCGAGGGTAGTATAGCTTTGAGCGATAGCTTAAATTGACAAGAGGCTCGAGTACTTTATTGTTACAAAATTTCAAGGTTTTATGACGCTCCAGTAAAAAGTTAAAAGCATTTGTAAGTTGCAAACTTTGATAGGTGTAGGACGTACCGTATAGAATTTAAGGCCATTTGAAGTTTTATCAATGTTTGATTTGGGACTCAAGGGTAGCATAGCTTTGAGCGATAGCTTAAATTGACAAGAGGCTCGAGTACTTTATTGTTACAAAATTTCAAGGTTTTATGACGCTCCAGTAAAAAGTTACAAGCATTTGTATATTGCAAACTTTGATAGGTGTAGGACGTACCGTATAGAAGTTAGGGCCATTTGAAGTTTTATCAGTGTTTGATTTGGGACTCAAGGGTAGCATAGCTTTGAGCGATAGCTTAAATTGACAAGAGGCTCGAGTACTTTATTGTTACAAAATTTCAAGGTTTTATGACGCTCCAGTAAAAAGTTACATGCATTTGTATATTGCAAACTTTGATAGGTGTAGGACGTACCGTATAGAAGTTAGGGCCATTTGAAGTTTTATAAGTGTTTGATTTGGTACTCAAGGGTAGCATAGCTTTGAGCGATAGCTTAAATTGACAAGAGGCTCGAGTACTTTATTGTTACAAAATTTCAAGGTTTTATTACGCTCCAGTAAAAAGTTACAAGCATTTGTATGTTGCAAACATTGATAGGTGTAGGACGTAACGTATAGAAGTTAGGGCCATTTGAAGTTTTATCAGTGTTTGATTTGGGACTCAAGGGTAGCATAGCTTTGAGCGATAGCTTAAATTGACAAGAGGCTCGAGTACTTCATTGTTACAAAATTTCAAGGTTTTATGACGCTTCAGTAAAAAGTTAAAAGCATTTGTATGTTGCAAACTTGGATAGGTGTAGGACGTACCGTATAGAAGCTACGGCCATTTGAAGCTTTATCAGTGTTTGATTTGCGACTCAAGGGTAGCATAGCTTTGAGCGATAACTTAAATTGACAAGAGGCTGGAGTACTTTATTGTTACAAAATTTCAAGGTTTTATGACGCTCCAGTAAAAAGTTACAAGCATTTGTAAGTTGCAAACTTTGATAGGTGTAGGACGTACCGTATAGAATTTAGGGCCATTTGAAGTTTTATCAAAGTTTGATTTGGGACTCAAGGGTAGCATAGCTTTGAGCGATAGCTTAAATTGACAAGAGGCTCGAGTACCTTATTGTTACAAAATTTTAAGGTTTTATGACGCTCCAGTAAAAAGTTACAAGCATTTGTATGTTGCAATCTTTGATAGGTGTAGGACGTATCGTATAGAAGTTAGGGCCAATTGTAGTTTTATCAGTTTTTGATTTGGGACTCAAGGGTAGCATAGATTTGAGCCATAGCTTAAATTGACAAGAGGCTCGAATACTTTATTGTTACAAAATTGCAAGGTTTTATGACGCTCCAGTAAAAAGTAACAAGCATTTGTATGTTGCAAACTTTGATAGGTGTAGGATGCACCGTATAGAAGTTACGGCCATTTGAAGTTTTATCAGTGTTTCATTTGGGACTCAAGGGTAGCAAAGCTTTTAGCGGTAGCTTAAATTGACAAGAGGCTCGAGTACTTTATTGTTACAAAATTTCAAGGTTTTATTACGCTCCAGTAAAAAGTTACAAGCATTTGTATGTTGCAAACTTTGATAGGTGTAGGACGTACCGTATAGAAGTTAGGGCCATTTGAAGTTTTATCAGTGTTTGATTTGGGACTCAAGGGTAGCATAGCTTTGAGCGATAGCTTCAATTGACAAGAGGCTCGAGTACTTCATTGTTACAAAATTTCAAGGTTTTATGACGCTTCAGTAAAAAGTTAAAAGCATTTGTATGTTGCAAACTTGGATAGGTGTAGGACGTACCGTATAGAAGCTACGGCCATTTGTAGTTTTATCAGTGTTTGATTTGGGACTCAAGGGTAGCATAGCTTTGAGCGATAACTTAAATTGACAAGAGGCTGGAGTACTTTATTGTTACAAAATTTCAAGGTTTTATGACGCTCCAGCAAAAAGTTACAAGCATTTGTATGTTGCAAACTTTGACAGGTGTAGGACGTACCGTATAGAAGTTACGGCCATTAGAAGCTTTATCAGTGTTTGATTTGGGACTCAAGGGTAGTATAGCTTTGAGCGATAGCTTAAATTGACAAGAGGCTCGAGTACTTTATTGTTACAAAATTTCAAGGTTTTATGACGCACCAGTAAAAAGTTACAAGCATTTGTAAGTTGCAAACTTTGATAGGTGTAGGACGTACCGTATAGAATTTAAGGCCATTTGAAGTTTTATCAATGTTTGATTTGGGACTCAAGGGTAGCATAGCTTTGAGCGATAGCTTAAATTGACAAGAGGCTCGAGTACTTTATTGTTACAAAATTTCAAGGCTTTATGACGCTCCAGTAAAGAGTTGCAAGCAATTGTATGTTGCAAACTTTGATAGGTGTAGGACGTACCGTATAGAAGTTAGGGCCATTTGAAGTTTTATAAGTGTTTGATTTGGGACTCAAGGGTAGCATAGCTTTGAGCGATAGCTTAAATTGACAAGAGGCTCGAGTATTTTTTTGTTACAAAATTTCAAGGTTTTATGACGCTCCAGTAAAAAGTTACAAACATTTGTATGTTGCAAACTTTGATAGGTGTAGGACGTACCGTATATAAGTTAGGGCCATTTGAAGTTTAATCAGTGTTTGATTTGGGACTCAAGGGTAGCATAGCTTTGAGCGATAGCTTAAATTGACAAGAGGCTCGAGTACTTTATTGTTACAAAATTTCAAGGTTTTATGACGCTCCAGTAAAAAGTTACAAGCATTTGTATATTGCAAACTTTGATAGGTGTAGGACGTACCGTATAGAAGTTAGGGCCATTTGAAGTTTTATCAGTGTTTGATTTGGGACTCAAGGGTAGCATAGCTTTGAGCGATAGCTTAAATTGACAAGAGGCTCGAGTACTTTATTGTTACAAAATTTCAAGGTTTTATGACGCTCCAGTAAAAAGTTACAAGCATTTGTATGTTGCAAACTTTGATAAGTGTAGGACGAACCGTATAGAAGTTAGGGCCCTTTGAAGCTTTATAAGTGTTTGATTTGGGACTCAAGGGTAGCATAGCTTTGAGCGATAGCTTAAATTGACAAGAGGTTCGAGTACTTTATTGTTACAAAATTTCAAGGTTTTATGACGCTCCAGCAAAAATTTATATGCATTTGTATGTTGCAAACTTTGATAGGTGTAGGACGTACCGTATAGAAGTTAGGGCCATTTGAAGTTTTATCAGTGTTTGATTTGGGACTCAAGGGTAGCATAGCTTTGAGCGATAGCTTAAATTGACAAGAGGCTCGAGTACTTTATTGTTACACAATTTCAAGGTTTTATGACGCTCCAGTAAAAAGTTACAAGCATTTGTAAGTTGCAAACTTTGATAGGTGTAGGACGTACCGTATAGAAGTTAGGGCCATTTGAAGTTTTATCAATGTTTGATTTGGGACTCAAGGGTAGCATAGCTTTGAGCGACAGCATAAATTGACAAGAGGCTAGAGTACTTTATTGTTACAAAATTTCATGGTTTTATGACGTTCCAGTAAAAAGTTATAAGCATTTGTATGTTGCAGACTTTGATAGGTGTAGGATGCATAGAAGTTAGGGCCATTTGAAGTTTTATCAGTGTTTGATTTGGGACTCAAGTCTAATAGCTTTGAGCGATAGCTTAAATTGACTAGAGTCTCGAGTACTTTATTGTTACAAAATTTCAAGGTTTTATGACGCTCCAGCAAAAATTTATATGCATTTGTATGTTGCAAACTTTGATAGGTGTAGGACGTACCGTATAGAAGTTAGGGCCATTTGAAGTTTTATCAGTGTTTGATTTGGGACTCAAGGGTAGCATAGCTTTGAGCGATAGCTTAAATTGACAAGAGGCTAGAGTACTTTATTGTTACAAAATTTCATGGTTTTATGACGTTCCAGTAAAAAGTTATAAGCATTTGTATGTTGCAGACTTTGATAGGTGTAGGATGCATAGAAGTTAGGGCCATTTGAAGTTTTATCAGTGTTTGATTTGGGACTCAAGTCTAGCATAGCTTTGAGCGATAGCTTAAATTGACAAGAGTCTCGAGTACTTTATTGTTACAAAATTTCAAGGTTTTATGACGCTCCAGTAAAAAGTTACAAGCATTTGTATGTTGCAAACTTTGATAGGTGTAGGACGTACCGTATAGAAGTTAGGGCCATTTGAAGTTTTATCAGTGTTTGATTTGTCACTCAAATGTAGCATAGCTTTGAGCGATAGCTTAAATTGACAAGAGGCTCGAGTACTTTATTGTTACAAAATTTCAAGGTTTTATGACGCTCGAGTAAAAAGTTACAAGCATTTGTATGTTGCAAACTTTGATAGGTGTAGGACGTACCGTATAAAAGTTAGGGCCATTTGAAGTTTTATCAGTGTTTGATTTGGGACTCAAGGGTAGCATTGCTTTGAGCGATAGCTTAAATTGACAAGAGGCTCGAGTACTTTATTGTTACAGAATTTCAAGGTTTTATGACGCACCAGTGAAAAGTTACAAGCATTTGTATGTTGCAAACTTTGATAGGAGTATGGCATACCATATTAAAGTTAGGGCCATTTGAAGTTTTGAGCGATAGCTTAAATTGACAAGAGGCTCGAGTACTTTATTGTTACAAAATTTCAAGGTTTTATGACGCTCCAGCAAAAATTTATATGCATTTGTATGTTGCAAACTTTGATAGGTGTAGGACGTACCGTATAGAAGTTAGGGCCATTTGAAGTTTTATCAGTGTTTGATTTGGGACTCAAGGGTAGCATAGCTTTGAGCGATAGCTTAAATTGACAAGAGGCTCGAGTACTTTATTGTTACACAATTTCAAGGTTTTATGACGCTCCAGTAAAAAGTTACAAGCATTTGTAAGTTGCAAACTTTGATAGGTGTAGGACGTACCGTATAGAAGTTAGGGCCATTTGAAGTTTTATCAATGTTTGATTTGGGACTCAAGGGTAGCATAGCTTTGAGCGACAGCATAAATTGACAAGAGGCTAGAGTACTTTATTGTTACAAAATTTCATGGTTTTATGACGTTCCAGTAAAAAGTTATAAGCATTTGTATGTTGCAGACTTTGATAGGTGTAGGATGCATAGAAGTTAGGGCCATTTGAAGTTTTATCAGTGTTTGATTTGGGACTCAAGTCTAATAGCTTTGAGCGATAGCTTAAATTGACAAGAGTCTCGAGTACTTTATTGTTACAAAATTTCAAGGTTTTATGACGCTCCAGCAAAAATTTATATGCATTTGTATGTTGCAAACTTTGATAGGTGTAGGACGTACCGTATAGAAGTTAGGGCCATTTGAAGTTTTATCAGTGTTTGATTTGGGACTCAAGGGTAGCATAGCTTTGAGCGATAGCTTAAATTGACAAGAGGCTAGAGTACTTTATTGTTACAAAATTTCATGGTTTTATGACGTTCCAGTAAAAAGTTATAAGCATTTGTATGTTGCAGACTTTGATAGGTGTAGGATGCATAGAAGTTAGGGCCATTTGAAGTTTTATCAGTGTTTGATTTGGGACTCAAGTCTAGCATAGCTTTGAGCGATAGCTTAAATTGACAAGAGTCTCGAGTACTTTATTGTTACAAAATTTCAAGGTTTTATGACGCTCCAGTAAAAAGTTACAAGCATTTGTATGTTGCAAACTTTGATAGGTGTAGGACGTACCGTATAGAAGTTAGGGCCATTTGAAGTTTTATCAGTGTTTGATTTGTCACTCAAATGTAGCATAGCTTTGAGCGATAGCTTAAATTGACAAGAGGCTCGAGTACTTTATTGTTACAAAATTTCAAGGTTTTATGACGCTCGAGTAAAAAGTTACAAGCATTTGTATGTTGCAAACTTTGATAGGTGTAGGACGTACCGTATAAAAGTTAGGGCCATTTGAAGTTTTATCAGTGTTTGATTTGGGACTCAAGGGTAGCATTGCTTTGAGCGATAGCTTAAATTGACAAGAGGCTCGAGTACTTTATTGTTACAGAATTTCAAGGTTTTATGACGCACCAGTGAAAAGTTACAAGCATTTGTATCTTGCAAACTTTGATAGGAGTATGGCATACCATATTAAAGTTAGGGCCATTTGAAGTTTTGAGCGATAGCTTAAATTGACAAGAGGCTAGAGTACTTTATTGTTACAAAATTTCAAGGCTTTATGACGCTCCAGTAAAAAGTTACAAGCATTTGTATGTTGCAAACTTTGATAGGTGTAGGACGTACCGTATAGAAGCTAGGGCCATTTGAAGTTTTATCAGTGTTTGATTTGGGACTCAAGGGTAGCATAGCTTTGAGCGATAGCTTAAATTGACAAGAGGCTCGAGTACTTCATTGTTACAAAATTTCAAGGTTTTATGACGCTTCAGTAAAAAGTTAAAAGCATTTGTATGTTGCAAACTTTGATAGGTGTAGGACGTACCGTATAGAAGCTACGGCCATTTGAAGTTTTATCAGTGTTTGATTTGGGACTCAAGGGTAGCATAGCTTTGAGCGATAACTTAAATTGACAAGAGGCTGGAGTACTTTATTGTTACAAAATTTCAAGGTTTTATGAAGGTCCAGTAAAAAGTAACAAGCATTTGTATGTTGCAAACTTTGATAGGTGTAGGACGTACCGTATAGAAGTTAGGGCCATTTGAAGTTTTATCAGTGTTTGATTTGGGACTCAAGGGTAGCATAGCTTTGAGCGATAGCTTAAATTGACAAGAGGCTCGAGTATTTTTTTGTTACAACATTTCAAGGTTTTATGACGCTCCAGTAAAAAGTTACAAGCATTTGTATGTTGCAATCTTTGATAGGTGTAGAACGTATCGTATAGAAGTTAGGGCCAATTGTAGTTTTATCAGTTTTTGATTTGGGACTCAAGGGTAGCATAGATTTGAGCGATAGCTTAAATTGACAAGAGGCTCGAATAATTTATTGTTACAAAATTGCAAGGTTTTATGACGCTCCAGTAAAAAGTAACAAGCATTTGTATGTTGCAAACTTTGATAGGTGTAGGATGCACCGTATAGAAGTTAGGGCCATTTGAAGTTTTATCAGTGTTTGATTTGGGAGTCAAGGGTAGCAAAGCTTTTAGCGGTAGCTTAAATTGACAAGAGGCTCGAGTACTTTATTGTTAGAAAATTTCAAGGTTTTATGATGCTCCAGTAAAAAGTTACAAGCATTTGTATGTTGCAAACTTTGACAGGTGTAGGACGTACCGTATAGAAGTTACGGCCATTAGAAGTTTTATCAGTGTTTGATTTGGGACTCAAGGGTAGTATAGCTTTGAGCGATAGCTTAAATTGACAAGAGGCTCGAGTACTTTATTGTTACAAAATTTCAAGGTTTTATGACGCTCCAGCAAAAATTTATATGCATTTGTATGTTGCAAACTTTGATAGGTGTAGGACGTAACGTATAGAAGTTAGGGCCATTTGAAGTTTTATAAGTGTTTGATTTGGTACTCAATGGTAGCATAGCTTTGAGCGATAGCTTAAATTGACAAGAGGCTCGAGTACTTTATTGTTACAAAATTTCAAGGTTTTATGACGCTCCAGTAAAAAGTTACAAGCATTTGTATGTTGCAAACTTTGATAGGTGTAGGACATACCGTATAGAAGTTAGGGTCATTTGAAGTTTTATCAGTGTTTGATTTGGGACTCAAGGGTGGCATAGCTTTGAGCGATAGCTTAAATTGACAAGAGGCTCGAGTACTTCATTGTTACAAAACTTCAAGGTTTTATGACGCTTCAGTAAAAAGTTAAAAGCATTTGTTTGTTGCAAACTTTGATAGGTGTAGGACGTACCATATAGAAGCTACGGCCATTTGAAGTTTTATCAGTGTTTGATTTGGGACTCAAGGGTAGCATAGCTTTGAGCGATAACTTAAATTGACAAGAGGCTGGAGTACTTTATTGTTACAAAATTTCAAGGTTTTATGACGCCCCAGTAAAAAGTTACAAGCATTTGTAAGTTGCAAACTTTGATAGGTGTAGGACGTACCGTATAGAAGTTAGGGCCATTTGAAGTTTTATCAGTGTTTGATTTGGGACTCAAGGGTAGCATAGCTTTGAGCGATAGCTTAAATTGACAAGAGGCTCGAGTATTTTTTTGTTACAAAATTTCAACGTTTTATGACGCTCCAGTAAAAAGTTACAAGCATTTGTATGTTGCAATCTTTGATAGGTGTAGGACGTATCGTATAGAAGTTAGGGCCAATTGTAGTTTTATCAGTTTTTGATTTGGGACTCAAGGGTAGCATAGATTTGAGCGATAGCTTAAATTGACAAGAGGCTCGAATACTTTATTGTTACAAAATTGCAAGGTTTTATGACGCTCCAGTAAAAAGTAACAAGCATTTGTATGTTGCAAACTTTGATAGGTGTAGGATGCACCGAATAGAAGTTAGGGCCATTTGAAGTTTTATCAGTGTTTGATTTGGGACTCAAGGGTAGCAAGCTTTTAGCGGTAGCTTAAATTGACAAGAGCCTCGAGTACTTTATTGTTACAAAATTTCAAGGTTTTATGACGCTCCAGTAAAAAGTTACAAGCATTTGTATGTTGCAAACTTTGACAGGTGTAGGACGTACCGTATAGAAGTTACGGGCATTAGAAGTTTTATCAGTGTTTGATTTGGGACTCAAGGGTAGTATAGCTTTGAGCGATAGCTTAAATAGACAAGAGGCTCGAGTACTTTATTGTTACAAAATTTCAAGGTTTTATGACGCTCCAGCAAAAATTTATATGCATTTGTATGTTGCAAACTTTGATAGATGTAGGACGTAACGTATAGAAGTTATGGCCATTTGAAGTTTTATAAGTGTTTGATTTGGGACTCAAGGGTAGCATTGCTTTGAACGATAGCTTAAATTGACAAGAGGCTCGAGTACTTTATTGTTACAAAATTGCAAGGTTTTATGACGCTCCAGTAAAAAGTAACAAGCATTTGTATGTTGCAAACCTTGATAGGTGTAGGACGTACCGTATAGAAGTTAGGGCCATTTGAAGTTTTATCAGTGTTTGATTTGTCACTCAAGGGTAGCATAGCTTTGAGCGATAGCTTAAATTGACAAGAGGCTCGAGTACTTTATTGTTACAAAATTTCAAGGTTTTATGACGCTCGAGTAAAAAGTTACAAGCATTTGTATGTTGCAAACTTTGATAGGTGTATGACGTACCGTATAGAAGTTAGGGCCATTTGAAGTTTTATCAGTGTTTGATTTGGGACTCAAGGGTAGCATTGCTTTGAGCGATAGCTTAAATTGACAAGAGGCTCGAGTACTTTATTGTTACAAAATTTCAAGGTTTTATGACGCTCCAGCAAAAATTTATATGCATTTGTATGTTGCAAACTTTGATAGGTGTAGGACGTAACGTATAGAAGTTATGGCCATTTGAAGTTTTATAAGTGTTTGATTTGGGACTCAAGGGTAGCATTGCTTTGAACGATAGCTTAAATTGACAAGAGGCTCGAGTACTTTATTGTTACAAAATTGCAAGGTTTTATGACGCTCCAGTAAAAAGTAACAAGCATTTGTATGTTGCCAACTTTGATAGGTGTAGGACGTACCGTATAGAAGTTAGGGCCATTTGAAGTTTTATCAGTGTTTGATTTGGGACTCAAGTCTAGCATAGCTTTGAGCGATAGCTTAAATTGACTAGAGGCTCGAGTACTTTATTGTTACAAAATTGCAAGGTTTTATGACGCTCCAGTAAAAAGTAACAAGCATTTGTATGTTGCAAACTTTGATAGGTGTAGGATGCACCGTATAGAAGTTAGGGCCATTTGAAGTTTTATCAGTGTTTGATTTGGGACTCAAGGGTAGCAAAGCTTTTAGCGGTAGCTTAAATTGACAAAAGGCTCGAGTACTTTATTGTTACAAAATTTCAAGGTTTTATGACGCTCCAGTAAAAAGTTACAAGCATTTGTATGTTGCAATCTTTGATAGGTGTAGGACGTACCGTATAGAAGTTAGGGCCATTTGAAGTTTTATCAGTGTTTGATTTGTCACTCAAGGGTAGCATAGCTTTGAGCGATAGCTTAAATTGACAAGAGGCTCGAGTACTTTATTGTTACAAAATTTCAAGGTTTTATGACGCTCGAGTAAAAAGTTACAAGCATTTGTATGTTGCAAACTTTGATAGGTGTATGACGTACCGTATAGAAGTTAGGGCCATTTGAAGTTTTATCAGTGTTTGATTTGGGACTCAAGGGTGGCATTACTTTGAGCGATAGCTTAAATTGACTAGAGGCTCGAGTACTTTATTGTTACAAAATTGCAAGGTTTTATGACGCTCCAGTAAAAAGTAACAAGCATTTGTATGTTGCAAACTTTGATAGGTGTAGGATGCACCGTATAGAAGTTAGGGCCATTTGAAGTTTTATCAGTGTTTGATTTGGGACTCAAGGGTAGCAAAGCTTTTAGCGGTAGCTTAAATTGACAAGAGGCTCGAGTACTTTATTGTTACAAAATTTCAAGGTTTTATGACGCTCCAGTAAAAAGTTACAAGCATTTGTATGTTGCAATCTTTGATAGGTGTAGGACGTACCGTATAGAAGTTAGGGCCATTTGAAGTTTTATCAGTGTTTGATTTGTCACTCAAGGGTAGCATAGCTTTGAGCGATAGCTTAAATTGACAAGAGGCTCGAGTACTTTATTGTTACAAAATTTCAAGGTTTTATGACGCTCGAGTAAAAAGTTACAAGCATTTGTATGTTGCAAACTTTGATAGGTGTATGACGTACCGTATAGAAGTTAGGGCCATTTGAAGTTTTATCAGTGTTTGATTTGGGACTCAAGGGTAGCATTGCTTTGAGCGATAGCTTAAATTGACAAGAGGCTCGAGTACTTTATTGTTACAAAATTTCAAGGTTTTATGACGCTCCAGTAAAAAGTTACAAGCATTTGTATGTTGCAAACTTTGATAGGTGTAGGACGTACCGTATAGAAGTTAGGGCCATTTGAAGTTTTATCAGTGTTTGATTTGGGACTCAAGGGTAGCATAGCTTTGAGCGATAGCTTAAATTGACAAGAGGCTCGAGTACTTCATTGTTACAAAATTTCAAGGTTTTATGACGCTTCAGTAAAAAGTTAAAAGCATTTGTATGTTGCAAACTTTGATAGGTGTAGGACGTACCGTATAGCAGCTACGGCCATTTGAAGTTTTATCAGTGTTTGATTTGGGACTCAAGGGTAGCATAGCTTTGAGCGATAACTTAAATTGACAAGAGGCTGGAGTACTTTATTGTTACAAAATTTCAAGGTTTTATGACGCTCCAGTAAAAAGTTACAAGCATTTGTAAGTTGCAAACTTTGATAGGTGTAGGACGTACCGTATAGAATTTAGGGCCATTTGAAGTTTTATCAATGTTTGATTTGGGACTCAAGGGTAGCATAGCTTTGAGCGATAGCTTAAATTGACAAGAGGCTCGAATACTTTATTTATACAAAATTTCACGGTTTTTTGAAGGTCCAGTAAAAAGTAACAAGCATTTGTATGTTGCAAACTTTGATAGGTGTAGGACGTAACGTATAGAAGTTAGGGCCATTTGAAGTTTTATAAGTGTTTGATTTGGTACTCAATGGTAGCATAGCTTTGAGCGATAGCTTAAATTGACAAGAGGCTCGAGTACTTTATTGTTACAAAATTTCAAGGTTTTATGACGCTCCAGTAAAAAGTTACAAGCATTTGTATGTTGCAAACTTTGATAGGTGTAGGACATACCGTATAGAAGTTAGGGTCATTTGAAGTTTTATCAGTGTTTGATTTGGGACTCAAGGGTGGCATAGCTTTGAGCGATAGCTTAAATTGACAAGAGGCTCGAGTACTTCATTGTTACAAAACTTCAAGGTTTTATGACGCTTCAGTAAAAAGTTAAAAGCATTTGTTTGTTGCAAACTTTGATAGGTGTAGGACGTACCATATAGAAGCTACGGCCATTTGAAGTTTTATCAGTGTTTGATTTGGGACTCAAGGGTAGCATAGCTTTGAGCGATAACTTAAATTGACAAGAGGCTGGAGTACTTTATTGTTACAAAATTTCAAGGTTTTATGACGCCCCAGTAAAAAGTTACAAGCATTTGTAAGTTGCAAACTTTGATAGGTGTAGGACGCACCGTATAGAATTTAGGGCCATTTGAAGTTTTATCAATGTTTGATTTGGGACTCAAGGGTAGCATAGCTTTGAGCGATAGCTTAAATTGACAAGAGGCTCGAATACTTTATTTATACAAAATTTCAAGGTTTTATGAAGCTCCAGTAAAAAGTAACAAGCATTTGTATGTTGCAAACTTTGATAGGTGTAGGACGTACCGTATAGAAGTTAGGGCCATTTGAAATTTTATCAGTGTTTGATTTGGGACTCAAGGGTAGCATAGCTTTGAGCGATAGCTTAAATTGACAAGAGGCTCGAGTATTTTTTTGTTCCAAATTTCAACGTTTTATGACGCTCCAGTAAAAAGTTACAAGCATTTGTATGTTGCAATCTTTGATAGGTGTAGGACGTATCGTATAGAAGTTAGGGCCAATTGTAGTTTTATCAGTTTTTGATTTGGGACTCAAGGGTAGCATAGATTTGAGCGATAGCTTAAATTGACAAGAGGCTCGAATACTTTATTGTTACAAAATTGCAAGGTTTTATGACGCTCCAGTAAAAAGTAACAAGCATTTGTATGTTGCAAACTTTGATAGGTGTAGGATGCACCGAATAGAAGTTAGGGCCATTTGAAGTTTTATCAGTGTTTGATTTGGGACTCAAGGGTAGCAAGCTTTTAGCGGTAGCTTAAATTGACAAGAGCCTCGAGTACTTTATTGTTACAAAATTTCAAGGTTTTATGACGCTCCAGTAAAAAGTTACAAGCATTTGTATGTTGCAAACTTTGACAGGTGTAGGACGTACCGTATAGAAGTTACGGGCATTAGAAGTTTTATCAGTGTTTGATTTGGGACTCAAGGGTAGTATAGCTTTGAGCGATAGCTTAAATAGACAAGAGGCTCGAGTACTTTATTGTTACAAAATTTCAAGGTTTTATGACGCTCCAGCAAAAATTTATATGCATTTGTATGTTGCAAACTTTGATAGGTGTAGGACGTAACGTATAGAAGTTATGGCCATTTGAAGTTTTATAAGTGTTTGATTTGGGACTCAAGGGTAGCATTGCTTTGAACGATAGCTTAAATTGACAAGAGGCTCGAGTACTTTATTGTTACAAAATTGCAAGGTTTTATGACGCTCCAGTAAAAAGTAACAAGCATTTGTATGTTGCAAACCTTGATAGGTGTAGGACGTACCGTATAGAAGTTAGGGCCATTTGAAGTTTTATCAGTGTTTGATTTGTCACTCAAGGGTAGCATAGCTTTGAGCGATAGCTTAAATTGACAAGAGGCTCGAGTACTTTATTGTTACAAAATTTCAAGGTTTTATGACGCTCGAGTAAAAAGTTACAAGCATTTGTATGTTGCAAACTTTGATAGGTGTATGACGTACCGTATAGAAGTTAGGGCCATTTGAAGTTTTATCAGTGTTTGATTTGGGACTCAAGGGTAGCATTGCTTTGAGCGATAGCTTAAATTGACAAGAGGCTCGAGTACTTTATTGTTACAAAATTTCAAGGTTTTATGACGCTCCAGCAAAAATTTATATGCATTTGTATGTTGCAAACTTTGATAGGTGTAGGACGTAACGTATAGAAGTTATGGCCATTTGAAGTTTTATAAGTGTTTGATTTGGGACTCAAGGGTAGCATTGCTTTGAACGATAGCTTAAATTGACAAGAGGCTCGAGTACTTTATTGTTACAAAATTGCAAGGTTTTATGACGCTCCAGTAAAAAGTAACAAGCATTTGTATGTTGCAAACTTTGATAGGTGTAGGACGTACCGTATAGAAGTTAGGGCCATTTGAAGTTTTATCAGTGTTTGATTTGGGACTCAAGTCTAGCATAGCTTTGAGCGATAGCTTAAATTGACTAGAGGCTCGAGTACTTTATTGTTACAAAATTGCAAGGTTTTATGACGCTCCAGTAAAAAGTAACAAGCATTTGTATGTTGCAAACTTTGATAGGTGTAGGATGCACCGTATAGAAGTTAGGGCCATTTGAAGTTTTATCAGTGTTTGATTTGGGACTCAAGGGTAGCAAAGCTTTTAGCGGTAGCTTAAATTGACAAGAGGCTCGAGTACTTTATTGTTACAAAATTTCAAGGTTTTATGACGCTCCAGTAAAAAGTTACAAGCATTTGTATGTTGCAATCTTTGATAGGTGTAGGACGTACCGTATAGAAGTTAGGGCCATTTGAAGTTTTATCAGTGTTTGATTTGTCACTCAAGGGTAGCATAGCTTTGAACGATAGCTTAAATTGACAAGAGGCTCGAGTACTTTATTGTTACAAAATTTCAAGGTTTTATGACGCTCCAGTAAAAAGTTACAAGCATTTGTATGTTGCAATCTTTGATAGGTGTAGGACGTACCGTATAGAAGTTAGGGCCATTTGAAGTTTTATCAGTGTTTGATTTGGGACTCAAGGGTAGCATTGCTTTGAGCGATAGCTTAAATTGCCAAGAGGCTCGAATACTTTATTTATACAAAATTTCACGGTTTTTTGAAGGTCCAGTAAAAAGTAACAAGCATTTGTATGTTGCAAACTTTGATAGGTGTAGGACGTACCGTATAGAAGTTAGGGCCATTTGAAGTTTTATCAGTGTTTGATATGGGACTCAAGGGTAGCAGATCTTTGAGCGATAGCTTAAATTGACAAGAGGCTCGAGTATTTTTTTGTTACAAAATTTCAAGGTTTTATGACGCTCCAGTAAAAAGTTACAAGCATTTGTATGTTGCAATCTTTGATAAGTGTAGGACGTATCGTATAGAAGTTAGGGCCAATTGTAGTTTATCAGTTTTTGATTCGGGACTCAAGGGTAGCATAGATTTGAGCGATAGCTTAAATTGACAAGAGGCTCGAATAATTTATTGTTACAAAATTGCAAGGTTTTATGACGCTCCAGTAAAAAGTAACAAGCATTTGTATGTTGCAAACTTTGATAGGTGTAGGATGCACCGTATAGAAGTTAGGGCCATTTGAAGTTTTATCAGTGTTTGATTTGGGACTCAAGGGTAGCAAAGCTTTTAGCGGTAGCTTAAATTGACAAGAGGCTCGAGTACTTTATTGTTACAAAATGTCATGGTTTTATGACGTTCCAGTAAAAAGTTATAAGCATTTGTATGTTGCAGACTTTGAGAGGTGTAGGACGCATAGAAGTTAGGGCCATTTGAAGTTTTATCAGTGTTTGATTTGGGACTCAAGTCTAGCATAGCTTTGAGCGATAGCTTAAATTGACAAGAGGCTCGAGTACTTTATTGTTACAAAATTTCAAGGTTTTATGACGCTCCAGCAAAAATTTATATGCATTTGTATGTTGCAAACTTTGATAGGTGTAGGACGTAACGTATAGAAGTTAGGGCCATTTGAAGTTTTATAAGTGTTTGATTTGGGACTCAAGGGTAGCATTGCTTTGAGCGATAGCTTAAATTGACAAGAGGCTCGAGTACTTTATTGTTACAAAATTTCAAGGTTTTATGACGCTCCAGTAAAAAGTTACATGCATTTGTATATTGCAAACTTTGATAGGTGTAGGACGTACCGTATAGAAGTTAGGGCCATTTGAAGTTTTATAAGTGTTTGATTTGGTACTCAAGGGTAGCATAGCTTTGAGCGATAGCTTAAATTGACAAGAGGCTCGA
Source organism: Clusia tigrina (assembly GCA_920105625.2). Taxonomy (NCBI): domain Eukaryota; kingdom Metazoa; phylum Arthropoda; class Insecta; order Diptera; family Clusiidae; genus Clusia; species Clusia tigrina. Next base: position 106,050,965 of record OV050033.1, on the reverse strand, counting down.
GTACTTTATTGTTACAAAATTTCAAGGTTTTATGACGCTCCAGTAAAAAGTTACAAGCATTTGTATGTTGCAAACTTTGATAGGTGTAGGACATACCGTATAGAAGTTAGGGTCATTTGAAGTTTTATCAGTGTTTGATTTGGGACCCAAGGGTGGCATAGCTTTGACCGATAGCTTAAATTGACAAGAGGCTCGAGTACTTCATTGTTACAAAATTTCAAGGTTTTATGACGCTTCAGTAAAAAGTTAAAAGCATTTGTATGTTGCAAACTTTGATAGGTGTAGGACGTACCGTATAGAATTTAGGGCCATTTGAAGTTTTATCAATGTTTGATTTGGGACTCAAGGGTAGCATAGCTTTGAGCGATAGCTTAAATTGACAAGAGGCTCGAATACTTTATTTATACAAAATTTCAAGGTTTTATGAAGCTCCAGTAAAAAGTAACAAGCATTTGTATGTTGCAAACTTTGATAGGTGTAGGACGTACCGTATTGAAATTAGGGCCATTTGAAGTTTTATCAGTGTTTGATTTGGGACTCAAGGGTAGCATAGCTTTGAGCGATAGCTTAAATTGACAAGAGGCTCGAGTATTTTTTTGTTACAAAATTTCAACGTTTTATGACGCTCCAGTTAAAAGTTACAAGCATTTGTATGTTGCAATCTTTGATAGGTGTAGGACGTATCGTATAGAAGTTAGGGCCAATTGTAGTTTTATCAGTTTTTGATTTGGGACTCAAGGGTAGCATAGATTTGAGCGATAGTTTATATTGACAAGTGGCTCGAATACTTTATTGTTACAAAATTGCAAGGTTTTATGACGCTCCAGTAAAAAGTAACAAGCATTTGTATGTTGCAAACTTTGATAGGTGTAGGATGCACCGTATAGAAGTTAGGGCCATTTGAAGTTTTATCAGTGTTTCATTTGGGACTCAAGGGTAGCAAAGCTTTTAGCGGTAGCTTAAATTGACAAGAGGCTCGAGTACTTTATTGTTACAAAATTTCAAGGTTTTATGACGCTCCAGTAAAAAGTTACAAGCATTTGTATGTTGCAAACTTTGACAGGTGTAGGACGTACCGTATAGAAGTTACGGCCATTAGAAGCTTTATCAGTGTTTGATTTGGGACTCAAGGGTAGTATAGCTTTGAGCGATAGCTTAAATTGACAAGAGGCTCGAGTACTTTATTGTTACAAAATTTCAAGGTTTTATGACGCTCCAGTAAAAAGTTACAAGCATTTGTAAGTTGCAAACTTTGATAGGTGTAGGACGTACCGTATAGAATTTAAGGCCATTTGAAGTTTTATCATTGTTTGATTTGGGACTCAAGGGTAGCATAGCTTTGAGCGATAGCTTAAATTGACAAGAGGCTCGAGTACTTTATTGTTACAAAATTTCAAGGCTTTATGACGCTCCAGTAAAGAGTTACAAGCAATTGTATGTTGCAAACTTTGATAGGTGTAGGACGTACCGTGTAGAAGTAAGGGGCATTTCAAGTTTTATAAGTGTTTGATTTGAGACTCAAGGGTAGCATAGCTTTGAGCGATAGCTTAAATTGACAAGAGGCTCGAGTATTTTTATGTTACAAAATTTCAAGGTTTTATGACGCTCCAGTAAAAAGTTACAAACATTTGTGTGTTGCAAACTTTGATAGGTGTAGGACGTACCGTATAGAAGTTAGGGCCATTTGAAGTTTTATCAATGTTTGATTTGGGACTCAAGGGTAGCATAGCTTTGAGCGATAGCTTAAATTGACAAGAGGCTCGAGTACTTCATTGTTACAAAATTTCAAGGTTTTATGACGCTTCAGTAAAAAGTTAAAAGCATTTGTATGTTGCAAACTTTGATAGGTGTAGGACGTACCGTATAGAAGCTACGGCCATTTGAAGTTTTATCAGTGTTTGATTTGGGACTCAAGGGTAGCATAGCTTTGAGCGATAACTTAAATTGACAAGAGGCTGGAGTACTTTATTGTTACAAATTTTCAAGGTTTTATGACGCTCCAGTAAAAAGTTACAAGCATTTGTAAGTTGCAAACTTTGATAGGTGTAGGACGTACCGTATAGAATTTAGGGCCATTTGAAGTTTTATCAATGTTTGATTTGGGACTCAAGGGTAGCATAGCTTTGAGCGATAGCTTAAATTGACAAGAGGCTCGAATACTTTATTTATACAAAATTTCAAGGTTTTATGAAGCTACAGTAAAAAGTAACAAGCATTTGTATGTTGCAAACTTTGATAGGTGTAGGACGTACCGTATAGAAGTTAGGGCCATTTGAAGTTTTATCAGTGTTTGATTTGGGACTCAAGGGTAGCATAGCTTTGAGCGATAGCTTAAATTGACAAGAGGCTCGAGTATTTTTTTGTTACAAAATTTCAACGTTTTATGACGCTCCAGTTAAAAGTTACAAGCATTTGTATGTGGCAATCTCTGATAGGTGTAGGACGTATCGTATAGAAGTTAGGGCCAATTGTAGTTTTATCAGTTTTTGATTTGGGACAAAAGGGTAGCATAGATTTGAGCGATAGCTTAAATTGACAAGAGGCTCGAATACTTTATTGTTACAAAATTGCAAGGTTTTATGACGCTCCAGTAAAAAGTAACAAGCATTTGTATGTTGCAAACTTTGACAGGTGTAGGACGTACCGTATAGAAGTTACGGCCATTAGAAGCTTTATCAGTGTTTGATTTAGGACTCAAGGGTAGTATAGCTTTGAGCGATAGCTTAAATTGACAAGAGGCTCGAGTACTTTATTGTTACAAAATTTCAAGGTTTTATGACGCTCCAGTAAAAAGTTACAAGCATTTGTAAGTTGCAAACTTTGATAAGTGTAGGACGTACCGTATAGAATTTAAGGCCATTTGAAGTTTTATCATTGTTTGATTTGGGACTCAAGGGTAGCATAGCTTTGAGCGATAGCTTAAATTGACAAGAGGCTCGAGTACTTTATTGTTACAAAATTTCAAGGCTTTATGACGCTCTAGTAAAGAGTTACAAGCAATTGTATGTTGCAAACTTTGATAGGTGTAGGACGTACCGTATAGAAGTTAGGGCCATTTGAAGTTTTATAAGTGTTTGATTTGGGACTCAAGGGTAGCATAGCTTTGAGCGATAGCTTAAATTGACAAGAGGCTCGAGTACTTTATTGTTACAAAATTTCAAGGTTTTATGACGCTCCAGTAAAAAGTTACAAGCATTTGTATATTGCAAACTTTGATAGGTGTAGGACGTACCGTATAGAAGTTAGGGCCATTTGAAGTTTTATCAGTGTTTGATTTGGGACTCAAGGGTAGCATAGCTTTGAGCGATAGCTTAAATTGACAAGAGGCTCGAGTACTTTATTGTTCCAAATTTCAAGGTTTTATGACGCTCCAGTAAAAAGTAACAAGCAGTTGTATGTTGCAAACTTTGATAGGTGTAGGATGTACCGTATAGAAGTTAGGGCCATTTGAAGTTTTATCAATGTTTGATTTGGGACTCAAGGGTACCATAGCTTTGAGCGATAGCTTAAATTGGCAAGAGGCTCGAGTACTTTATTGTTACAAAATTTCAATGTTTTATGACGCTCCAGTAAAAAGTTACAAGCATTTGTAAGTTGCAAACTTTGATAGGTGTAGGACGTACCGTATAGAATTTAGGGCCATTTGAAGTTTTATCAATGTTTGATTTGGGACTCAAGGGTAGCATAGCTTTGAGCGATAGCTTAAATTGACAAGAGGCTCGAATACTTTATTTATACAAAATTTCAAGGTTTTATGAAGCTCCAGTAAAAAGTAACAAGCATTTGTATGTTGCAAACTTTGATAGGTGTAGGACGTACCGTATTTAAGTTAGGGCCACTTGAAGTTTTATCAATGTTTGATTTGGGACTCAAGGGTAGCATAGCTTTGAGCGATAGCTTAAATTGACAAGAGGCTCGAGTATTTTTTTGTTACAAAATTTCAAGGTTTTATGACGCTCCAGTAAAAAGTTACAAGCATTTGTATGTTGCCATCTTTGATAGGTGTAGGACGTATCATAGGGCCAATTTTAGTTTTATCAGTTTTTGATTTGGGACTCAAGGGTAGCATAGATTTGAGCGATAGCTTAAATTGACAAGAGGCTCGAATACTTTATTGTTACAAAATTGCAAGGTTTTATGACGCTCCAGTAAAAAGTAACAAGCATTTGTATGTTGCAAACTTTGATAGGTGTAGGATGCACCGTATAGAAGTTAGGGCCATTTGAAGTTTTATCAGTGTTTGATTTGGGACTCAAAGGTAGCAAAGCTTTTAGCGGTAGCTTAAATTGACAAGATGCTCGAGTACTTTATTGTTACAAAATTTCAACGTTTTATGACGCTCCAATAAAAAGTTACAAGCATTTGTATGTTGCAAACTTTGACAGGTGTAGGACGTACCGTATAGAAGTTACGGCCATTAGAAGTTTTATCAGTGTTTGATTTGGGACTCAAGGGTAGTATAGCTTTGAGCGATAGCTTAAATTGACAAGAGGCTCGAGTACTTTATTGTTACAAAATTTCAAGGTTTTATGACGCTCCAGTAAAAAGTTACAAGCATTTGTAAGTTGCAAACTTTGATAGGTGTAGGACGTACCGTATAGAATTTAAGGCCATTTGAAGTTTTATCATTGTTTGATTTGGGACTCAAGGGTAGCATAGCTTTGAGCGATAGCTTAAATTGACAAGAGGCTCGAGTACTTTATTGTTACAAAATTTCAAGGCTTTATGACGCTCCAGTAAAGAGTTACAAGCAATTGTATGTTGCAAACTTTGATAGGTGTAGGACGTACCGTGTAGAAGTTAGGGCCATTTCAAGTTTTATAAGTGTTTGATTTGAGACTCAAGGGTAGCATAGCTTTGAGCGATAGCTTAAATTGACAAGAGGCTCGAGTATTTTTATGTTACAAAATTTCAAGGTTTTATGACGCTCCAGTAAAAAGTTACAAACATTTGTGTGTTGCAAACTTTGATAGGTGTAGGACGTACCGTATAGAAGTTAGGGCCATTTGAAGTTTTATCAATGTTTGATTTGGGACTCAAGGGTAGCATAGCTTTGAGCGATAGCTTAAATTGACAAGAGGCTCGAGTACTTCATTGTTACAAAATTTCAAGGTTTTATGACGCTTCAGTAAAGAGTTAAAAGCATTTGTATGTTGCAAACTTTGATAGGTGTAGGACGTACCGTATAGAAGCTACGGCCATTTGAAGTTTTATCAGTGTTTGATTTGGGACTCAAGGGTAGCATAGCTTTGAGCGATAACTTAAATTGACAAGAGGCTGGAGTACTTTATTGTTACAAAATTTCAAGGTTTTATGACGCTCCAGTAAAAAGTTACAAGCATTTGTAAGTTGCAAACTTTGATAGGTGTAGGACGTACCGTATAGAATTTAGGGCCATTTGAAGTTTTATCAATGTTTGATTTGGGACTCAAGGGTAGCATAGCTTTGAGCGATAGCTTAAATTGACAAGAGGCTCGAATACTTTATTTATACAAAATTTCAAGGTTTTATGAAGCTCCAGTAAAAAGTAACAAGCATTTGTATGTTGCAAACTTTGATAGGTGTAGGACGTACCGTATAGAAGTTAGGGCCATTTGAAGTTTTATCAGTGTTTGATTTGGGACTCAAGGGTAGCATAGCTTTGAGCGATAGCTTAAATTGACAAGAGGCTCGAGTATTTTTTTGTTACAAAATTTCAACGTTTTATGACGCTCCAGTTAAAAGTTACAAGCATTTGTATGTGGCAATCTCTGATAGGTGTAGGACGTATCGTATAGAAGTTAGGGCCAATTGTAGTTTTATCAGTTTTTGATTTGGGACAAAAGGGTAGCATAGATTTGAGCGATAGCTTAAATTGACAAGAGGCTCGAATACTTTATTGTTACAAAATTGCAAGGTTTTATGACGCTCCAGTAAAAAGTAACAAGCATTTGTATGTTGCAAACTTTGACAGGTGTAGGACGTACCGTATAGAAGTTACGGCCATTAGAAGCTTTATCAGTGTTTGATTTAGGACTCAAGGGTAGTATAGCTTTGAGCGATAGCTTAAATTGACAAGAGGCTCGAGTACTTTATTGTTACAAAATTTCAAGGTTTTATGACGCTCCAGTAAAAAGTTACAAGCATTTGTAAGTTGCAAACTTTGATAAGTGTAGGACGTACCGTATAGAATTTAAGGCCATTTGAAGTTTTATCATTGTTTGATTTGGGACTCAAGGGTAGCATAGCTTTGAGCGATAGCTTAAATTGACAAGAGGCTCGAGTACTTTATTGTTACAAAATTTCAAGGCTTTATGACGCTCTAGTAAAGAGTTACAAGCAATTGTATGTTGCAAACTTTGATAGGTGTAGGACGTACCGTATAGAAGTTAGGGCCATTTGAAGTTTTATAAGTGTTTGATTTGGGACTCAAGGGTAGCATAGCTTTGAGCGATAGCTTAAATTGACAAGAGGCTCGAGTATTTTTTTGTTACAAAATTTCAAGGTTTTATGACGCTCCAGTAAAAAGTTACAAACATTTGTGTGTTGCAAACTTTGATAGGTGTAGGACGTACCGTATAAAAGTTAGGGCCATTTGAAGTTTAATCAGTGTTTGATTTGGGACTCAAGGGTAGCATAGCTTTGAGCGATAGCTTAAATTGACAAGAGGCTCGAGTACTTTATTGTTACAAAATTTCAAGGTTTTATGACGCTCCAGTAAAAAGTTACAAGCATTTGTATATTGCAAACTTTGATAGGTGTAGGACGTACCGTATAGAAGTTAGGGCCATTTGAAGTTTTATCAGTGTTTGATTTGGGACTCAAGGGTAGCATAGCTTTGAGCGATAGCTTAAATTGACAAGAGGCTCGAGTACTTTATTGTTCCAAATTTCAAGGTTTTATGACGCTCCAGTAAAAAGTAACAAGCAGTTGTATGTTGCAAACTTTGATAGGTGTAGGATGTACCGTATAGAAGTTAGGGCCATTTGAAGTTTTATCAATGTTTGATTTGGGACTCAAGGGTACCATAGCTTTGAGCGATAGCTTAAATTGGCAAGAGGCTCGAGTACTTTATTGTTACAAAATTTCAATGTTTTATGACGCTCCAGTAAAAAGTTACAAGCATTTGTAAGTTGCAAACTTTGATAGGTGTAGGACGTACCGTATAGAATTTAGGGCCATTTGAAGTTTTATCAATGTTTGATTTGGGACTCAAGGGTAGCATAGCTTTGAGCGATAGCTTAAATTGACAAGAGGCTCGAATACTTTATTTATACAAAATTTCAAGGTTTTATGAAGCTCCAGTAAAAAGTAACAAGCATTTGTATGTTGCAAACTTTGATAGGTGTAGGACGTACCGTATAGAAGTTAGGGCCATTTGAAGTTTTATCAATGTTTGATTTGGGACTCAAGGGTAGCATAGCTTTGAGCGGTAGCTTAAATTGACAAGAGGCTCGAGTATTTTTTTGTTACAAAATTTCAAGGTTTTATGACGCTCCAGTAAAAAGTTACAAGCATTTGTATGTTGCCATCTTTGATAGGTGTAGGACGTATCATATAGATGTTAGGGCCAATTTTAGTTTTATCAGTTTTTGATTTGGGACTCAAGGGTAGCATAGATTTGAGCGATAGCTTAAATTGACAAGAGGCTCGAATACTTTATTGTTACAAAATTGCAAGGTTTTATGACGCTCCAGTAAAAAGTAACAAGCATTTGTATGTTGCAAACTTTGATAGGTGTAGGATGCACCGTATAGAAGTTAGGGCCATTTGAAGTTTTATCAATATTTGATTTGGGACTCAAGGGTAGCATTGCTTTGAGCGATAGCTTAAATTGACAAGAGGCTCGAGTACTTTATTGTTACAAAATTTCAAGGCTTTATGACGCTCCAGCAAAGAGTTACAAGCAATTGTATGTTGCAAACTTTGATAGGTGTAGGACGTACCGTATAGAAGTTAGGGCCATTTGAAGTTTTATAAGTGTTTGATTTGGGACTCAAGGGTAGCATAGCTTTGAGCGATAGCTTAAATTGACAAGAGGCTCGAGTATTTTTTTGTTACAAAATTTCAAGGTTTTATGAGGCTCCAGTAAAAAGTTACAAACATTTGTATGTTGCAAACTTTGATAGGTGTAGGACGTACCGTATAGAAGTTAGGGCCATTTGAAGTTTTATCAGTGTTTGATTTGGGACTCAAGGGTAGCATAGCTTTGAGCGATAGCTTAAATTGACAAGAGGCTCGAGTACTTTATTGTTACAAAATTTCAAGGTTTTATTACGCTCCAGTAAAAAGTTACAAGCATTTGTATGTTGCAAACTTTGATAGGTGTAGGACGTACCGTATAGAAGTTAGGGCCATTTGAGGTTTTATTAGTGTTTGATTTGGGACTCAAGGGTAGCATAGCTTTGAGCGATAGCTTAAATTGACAAGAGGCTCGAGTACTTTATTGTTACAACATTTCAAGGTTTTATGACGCTCCAGTAAAAAGTTACAAGCATTTGAATGTTGCAAACTTTGATAAGTGTAGGACGAACCGTATAGAAGTTAGGGCCATTTGAAGCTTTATAAGTGTTTGATTTGGGAATCAAGGGTAGCATAGCTTTGAGCGATAGCTTAAATTGACAAGAGGCTCAAATACTTTATTATTACAAAATTTCAAGGTTTTATGACGCTCAAGTAAAAAGTTATAAGCATTTGTAAGTTGCAGACTTTGATAGGTGTAGGATGTACCGTATAGAAGTTAGGGCCATTTGAAGTTTTATCAATGTTTGATTTGGGACTCAAGGGTACCATAGCTTTGAGCGATAGCTTAAATTGACAAGATGCTCGAGTACTTTATTGTTACAAAATTTCAAGGTTTTATGACGCCTGAGTAAAAAGTTACAAGCATTTGTATGTTGCAAACTTTGATACGTGTACGATGTACCGTATAGAAGTTAGGGCCATTTGAAGTTTTATCAGTGTTTGATTTGGGACTCAAGGGTAGCATAGCTTTGAGCGGTAGCTTAAATTGAGAAGAGGCTCGAGTACTTTATTGTTACAAAATTTCAAGGTTTTATGACGCACCAGTAAAAAGTTACAAGCATTTGTATGTTGCAAACTTTGATAGGTGTAGGACGTTCCGTATAGAAGTTAGGGCCATTTGAAGTTTTATCAGTGTTTGATTTGGGACTCAAGGGTAGCATAGCTTTGAGCGATAGCTTATATTGTAAAGATGCTCGAGTACTTTTTTGTTACAAAATTTCAAGGTTTTATGACGCTGCAGTAAAAAGTTACAAGCATTTGTATGTTGCAAACTTTGATAGGTGTAGGACGTACCGTATAGAAGTTAGGGCCATTTGAAGGTTTGAGCGATAGCTTTGAGCGATAGCTTAAATTGACAAGAGGCTCGAGTATTTTTTTGTTACAAAATTTCAAGGTTTTATGACGCTCCAGTAAAAAGTTACAAGCATTTGTATGTTGCCATCTTTGATAGGTGTAGGACGTATCATATAGAAGTTAGGACCAATTTTAGTTTTATCAGTTTTTGATTTGGGACTCAAGGGTAGCATAGATTTGAGCGATAGCTTAAATTGACAAGAGGCTCGAATACTTTATTGTTACAAAATTGCAAGGTTTTATGACGCTCCAGTAAAAAGTAACAAGCATTTGTATGTTGCAAACTTTGATAAGTGTAGGACGAACCGTATAGAAGTTAGGGCCATTTGAAGCTTTATAAGTGTTTGATTTGGGACTCAAGGGTAGCATAGCTTTGAGCGATAGCTTAAATTGACAAGAGGCTCGAGTACTTTATTGTTACAAAATTTCAAGGTTTTATGACGCTCCAGTAAAAAGTTACAAGCATTTGTATATTGCAAACTTTGATAGGTGTAGGACGTACCGTATAGAAGTTAGGGCCATTTGAAGTTTTATAAGTGTTTGATTTGGGACTCAAGGGTAGCATAGCTTTGAGCGATAGCTTAAATTGACAAGAGGCTCGAGTACTTTATTGTTACAAAATTTCAAGGTTTTATGACGCTCCAGTAAAAAGTTACAAGCATTTGTATATTGCAAACTTTGATAGGTGTAGGACGTACCGTATAGAAGTTAGGGCCATTTGAAGTTTTATCAGTGTTTGATTTGGGACTCAAGGGTAGCATAGCTTTGAGCGATAGCTTAAATTGACAAGAGGCTCGAGTACTTTATTGTTCCAAATTTCAAGGTTTTATGACGCTCCAGTAAAAAGTAACAAGCAGTTGTATGTTGCAAACTTTGATAGGTGTAGGATGTACCGTATAGAAGTTAGGGCCATTTGAAGTTTTATCAATGTTTGATTTGGGACTCAAGGGTACCATAGCTTTGAGCGATAGCTTAAATTGGCAAGAGGCTCGAGTACTTTATTGTTACAAAATTTCAATGTTTTATGACGCTCCAGTAAAAAGTTACAAGCATTTGTAAGTTGCAAACTTTGATAGGTGTAGGACGTACCGTATAGAATTTAGGGCCATTTGAAGTTTTATCAATGTTTGATTTGGGACTCAAGGGTAGCATAGCTTTGAGCGATAGCTTAAATTGACAAGAGGCTCGAATACTTTATTTATACAAAATTTCAAGGTTTTATGAAGCTCCAGTAAAAAGTAACAAGCATTTGTATGTTGCAAACTTTGATAGGTGTAGGACGTACCGTATAGAAGTTAGGGCCATTTGAAGTTTTATCAATGTTTGATTTGGGACTCAAGGGTAGCATAGCTTTGAGCGATAGCTTAAATTGACAAGAGGCTCGAGTATTTTTTTGTTACAAAATTTCAAGGTTTTATGACGCTCCAGTAAAAAGTTACAAGCATTTGTATGTTGCCATCTTTGATAGGTGTAGGACGTATCATAGGGCCAATTTTAGTTTTATCAGTTTTTGATTTGGGACTCAAGGGTAGCATAGATTTGAGCGATAGCTTAAATTGACAAGAGGCTCGAATACTTTATTGTTACAAAATTGCAAGGTTTTATGACGCTCCAGTAAAAAGTAACAAGCATTTGTATGTTGCAAACTTTGATAGGTGTAGGATGCACCGTATAGAAGTTAGGGCCATTTGAAGTTTTATCAGTGTTTGATTTGGGACTCAAAGGTAGCAAAGCTTTTAGCGGTAGCTTAAATTGACAAGATGCTCGAGTACTTTATTGTTACAAAATTTCAACGTTTTATGACGCTCCAATAAAAAGTTACAAGCATTTGTATGTTGCAAACTTTGACAGGTGTAGGACGTACCGTATAGAAGTTACGGCCATTAGAAGTTTTATCAGTGTTTGATTTGGGACTCAAGGGTAGTATAGCTTTGAGCGATAGCTTAAATTGACAAGAGGCTCGAGTACTTTATTGTTACAAAATTTCAAGGTTTTATGACGCTCCAGTAAAAAGTTACAAGCATTTGTAAGTTGCAAACTTTGATAGGTGTAGGACGTACCGTATAGAATTTAAGGCCATTTGAAGTTTTATCATTGTTTGATTTGGGACTCAAGGGTAGCATAGCTTTGAGCGATAGCTTAAATTGACAAGAGGCTCGAGTACTTTATTGTTACAAAATTTCAAGGCTTTATGACGCTCCAGTAAAGAGTTACAAGCAATTGTATGTTGCAAACTTTGATAGGTGTAGGACGTACCGTGTAGAAGTTAGGGCCATTTCAAGTTTTATAAGTGTTTGATTTGAGACTCAAGGGTAGCATAGCTTTGAGCGATAGCTTAAATTGACAAGAGGCTCGAGTATTTTTATGTTACAAAATTTCAAGGTTTTATGACGCTCCAGTAAAAAGTTACAAACATTTGTGTGTTGCAAACTTTGATAGGTGTAGGACGTACCGTATAGAAGTTAGGGCCATTTGAAGTTTTATCAATGTTTGATTTGGGACTCAAGGGTAGCATAGCTTTGAGCGATAGCTTAAATTGACAAGAGGCTCGAGTACTTCATTGTTACAAAATTTCAAGGTTTTATGACGCTTCAGTAAAAAGTTAAAAGCATTTGTATGTTGCAAACTTTGATAGGTGTAGGACGTACCGTATAGAAGCTACGGCCATTTGAAGTTTTATCAGTGTTTGATTTGGGACTCAAGGGTAGCATAGCTTTGAGCGATAACTTAAATTGACAAGAGGCTGGAGTACTTTATTGTTACAAAATTTCAAGGTTTTATGACGCTCCAGTAAAAAGTTACAAGCATTTGTAAGTTGCAAACTTTGATAGGTGTAGGACGTACCGTATAGAATTTAGGGCCATTTGAAGTTTTATCAATGTTTGATTTGGGACTCAAGGGTAGCATAGCTTTGGCGATAGCTTAAATTGACAAGAGGCTCGAATACTTTATTTATACAAAATTTCAAGGTTTTATGAAGCTCCAGTAAAAAGTAACAAGCATTTGTATGTTGCAAACTTTGATAGGTGTAGGACGTACCGTATAGAAGTTAGGGCCATTTGAAGTTTTATCAGTGTTTGATTTGGGACTCAAGGGTAGCATAGCTTTGAGCGATAGCTTAAATTGACAAGAGGCTCGAGTATTTTTTTGTTACAAAATTTCAACGTTTTATGACGCTCCAGTTAAAAGTTACAAGCATTTGTATGTGGCAATCTCTGATAGGTGTAGGACGTATCGTATAGAAGTTAGGGCCAATTGTAGTTTTATCAGTTTTTGATTTGGGACAAAAGGGTAGCATAGATTTGAGCGATAGCTTAAATTGACAAGAGGCTCGAATACTTTATTGTTACAAAATTGCAAGGTTTTATGACGCTCCAGTAAAAAGTAACAAGCATTTGTATGTTGCAAACTTTGACAGGTGTAGGACGTACCGTATAGAAGTTACGGCCATTAGAAGCTTTATCAGTGTTTGATTTAGGACTCAAGGGTAGTATAGCTTTGAGCGATAGCTTAAATTGACAAGAGGCTCGAGTACTTTATTGTTACAAAATTTCAAGGTTTTATGACGCTCCAGTAAAAAGTTACAAGCATTTGTAAGTTGCAAACTTTGATAAGTGTAGGACGTACCGTATAGAATTTAAGGCCATTTGAAGTTTTATCATTGTTTGATTTGGGACTCAAGGGTAGCATAGCTTTGAGCGATAGCTTAAATTGACAAGAGGCTCGAGTACTTTATTGTTACAAAATTTCAAGGCTTTATGACGCTCTAGTAAAGAGTTACAAGCAATTGTATGTTGCAAACTTTGATAGGTGTAGGACGTACCGTATAGAAGTTAGGGCCATTTGAAGTTTTATAAGTGTTTGATTTGGGACTCAAGGGTAGCATAGCTTTGAGCGATAGCTTAAATTGACAAGAGGCTCGAGTATTTTTTTGTTACAAAATTTCAAGGTTTTATGACGCTCCAGTAAAAAGTTACAAACATTTGTGTGTTGCAAACTTTGATAGGTGTAGGACGTACCGTATAAAAGTTAGGGCCATTTGAAGTTTAATCAGTGTTTGATTTGGGACTCAAGGGTAGCATAGCTTTGAGCGATAGCTTAAATTGACAAGAGGCTCGAGTACTTTATTGTTACAAAATTTCAAGGTTTTATGACGCTCCAGTAAAAAGTTACAAGCATTTGTATATTGCAAACTTTGATAGGTGTAGGACGTACCGTATAGAAGTTAGGGCCATTTGAAGTTTTATCAGTGTTTGATTTGGGACTCAAGGGTAGCATAGCTTTGAGCGATAGCTTAAATTGACAAGAGGCTCGAGTACTTTATTGTTCCAAATTTCAAGGTTTTATGACGCTCCAGTAAAAAGTAACAAGCAGTTGTATGTTGCAAACTTTGATAGGTGTAGGATGTACCGTATAGAAGTTAGGGCCATTTGAAGTTTTATCAATGTTTGATTTGGGACTCAAGGGTACCATAGCTTTGAGCGATAGCTTAAATTGGCAAGAGGCTCGAGTACTTTATTGTTACAAAATTTCAATGTTTTATGACGCTCCAGTAAAAAGTTACAAGCATTTGTAAGTTGCAAACTTTGATAGGTGTAGGACGTACCGTATAGAATTTAGGGCCATTTGAAGTTTTATCAATGTTTGATTTGGGACTCAAGGGTAGCATAGCTTTGAGCGATAGCTTAAATTGACAAGAGGCTCGAATACTTTATTTATACAAAATTTCAAGGTTTTATGAAGCTCCAGTAAAAAGTAACAAGCATTTGTATGTTGCAAACTTTGATAGGTGTAGGACGTACCGTATAGAAGTTAGGGCCATTTGAAGTTTTATCAATGTTTGATTTGGGACTCAAGGGTAGCATAGCTTTGAGCGGTAGCTTAAATTGACAAGAGGCTCGAGTATTTTTTTGTTACAAAATTTCAAGGTTTTATGACGCTCCAGTAAAAAGTTACAAGCATTTGTATGTTGCCATCTTTGATAGGTGTAGGACGTATCATATAGAAGTTAGGGCCAATTTTAGTTTTATCAGTTTTTGATTTGGGACTCAAGGGTAGCATAGATTTGAGCGATAGCTTAAATTGACAAGAGGCTCGAATACTTTATTGTTACAAAATTGCAAGGTTTTATGACGCTCCAGTAAAAAGTAACAAGCATTTGTATGTTGCAAACTTTGATAGGTGTAGGATGCACCGTATAGAAGTTAGGGCCATTTGAAGTTTTATCAATATTTGATTTGGGACTCAAGGGTAGCATTGCTTTGAGCGATAGCTTAAATTGACAAGAGGCTCGAGTACTTTATTGTTACAAAATTTCAAGGCTTTATGACGCTCCAGCAAAGAGTTACAAGCAATTGTATGTTGCAAACTTTGATAGGTGTAGGACGTACCGTATAGAAGTTAGGGCCATTTGAAGTTTTATAAGTGTTTGATTTGGGACTCAAGGGTAGCATAGCTTTGAGCGATAGCTTAAATTGACAAGAGGCTCGAGTATTTTTTTGTTACAAAATTTCAAGGTTTTATGACGCTCCAGTAAAAAGTTACAAACATTTGTATGTTGCAAACTTTGATAGGTGTAGGACGTACCGTATAGAAGTTAGGGCCATTTGAAGTTTTATCAGTGTTTGATTTGGGACTCAAGGGTAGCATAGCTTTGAGCGATAGCTTAAATTGACAAGAGGCTCGAGTACTTTATTGTTACAAAATTTCAAGGTTTTATTACGCTCCAGTAAAAAGTTACAAGCATTTGTATGTTGCAAACTTTGATAGGTGTAGGACGTACCGTATAGAAGTTAGGGCCATTTGAGGTTTTATTAGTGTTTGATTTGGGACTCAAGGGTAGCATAGCTTTGAGCGATAGCTTAAATTGACAAGAGGCTCGAGTACTTTATTGTTACAACATTTCAAGGTTTTATGACGCTCCAGTAAAAAGTTACAAGCATTTGAATGTTGCAAACTTTGATAAGTGTAGGACGAACCGTATAGAAGTTAGGGCCATTTGAAGCTTTATAAGTGTTTGATTTGGGAATCAAGGGTAGCATAGCTTTGAGCGATAGCTTAAATTGACAAGAGGCTCAAATACTTTATTATTACAAAATTTCAAGGTTTTATGACGCTCAAGTAAAAAGTTATAAGCATTTGTAAGTTGCAGACTTTGATAGGTGTAGGATGTACCGTATAGAAGTTAGGGCCATTTGAAGTTTTATCAATGTTTGATTTGGGACTCAAGGGTACCATAGCTTTGAGCGATAGCTTAAATTGACAAGATGCTCGAGTACTTTATTGTTACAAAATTTCAAGGTTTTATGACGCTCCAGTAAAAAGTTACAAGCATTTGTATGTTGCAAACTTTGATAGGTGTAGGGCGTACCGTATAGAAGTTAGGGCCATTTGAAGTTTTATCAGTATTTGATCTGAGACTCAAGGGTAGCATTGAGCGATAGCTTAAATTGACAAGAGGCTCGAGTACTTTATTGTTACAAAATTTCAAGGTTTTATGACGCTCCAGTAAAAAGTTACAAGCATTTGTATGTTGCAAACTTTGATAGGTGTAGGACGTACCGTATAGAAGTTAGGGCCATTTGAAGTTTTATCAGTGTTTGATTTGGGACTCAAGGGTAGCATAGCTTTGAGCGATAGCTTATATTGTAAAGATGCTCGAGTACTTTTTTGTTACAAAATTTCAAGGTTTTATGACGCTGCAGTAAAAAGTTACAAGCATTTGTATGTTGCAAACTTTGATAGGTGTAGGACGTACCGTATAGAAGTTAGGGCCATTTGAAGGTTTGAGCGATAGCTTTGAGCGATAGCTTAAATTGACAAGAGGCTCGAGTACTTTATTGTTACAAAATTTCAAGGTTTTATGACGCTCCAGCAAAAATTTATATGCATTTGTATGTTGCAAACTTTGATAGGTGTAGGACGTACCGTATAGAAGTTAGGGCCATTTGAAGTTTTATCAGTGTTTGATTTGGGACACAAGGGTAGCATAGCTTTGAGCGATAGCTTAAATTGACAAGAGGCTCCAGTACTTTATTGTTACAAAATTTCAAGGTTTTATGACGCTCCAGTAAAAAGTTACAAACATTTGTATGTTGCAAACTTTGATAGGTGTAGGACGTACCGTATAGAAGTTAGGGCCATTTGAAGTTTTATCAGTGTTTGATTTGGGACTCAAGGGTAGCATAGCTTTGAGCGATAGCTTAAATTGACAAGAGGCTCGAGTATTTTTTTGTTACAAAATTTCAAGGTTTTATGACGCTCCAGTAAAAAGTTACAAGCATTTGTATGTTGCAATCTTTGATAGGTGTAGGACGTATCATATAGAAGTTAGGGCCAGTTTTAGTTTTATCAGTTTTTGATTTGGGACTCAAGGGTAGCATAGATTTGAGCGATAGCTTAAATTGACAAGAGGCTCGAATACTTTATTGTTACAAAATTGCAAGGTTTTATGACGCTCCAGTAAAAAGTAACAAGCATTTGTATGTTGCAAACTTTGATAGGTGTAGGATGTACCGTATAGAAGTTAGGGCCATTTGAAGTTTTATCAGTGTTTGATTTGGGACTCAAGGGTAGCATAGCTTTGAGCGATAGCTTAAATTGACAAGAGGCTCGTGTACTTTATTTTTACAAAATTTCAAGGTTTTATGACGCTTCAGTAAAAAGTTACAAGCATTTGTATGTTGCAAACTTTGATAGGTGTAGGATGTACCGTATAGAAGTTAGGGCCATCTGAAGTTTTATCAGTGTTTGATTTGGGACTCAAGGGTAGCATAGCTTTGAGCGATAGCTTATATTGTAAAGAGGCTCGAGTACTTTTTTGTTACAAAATTTCAAGGTTTTATGACGCTGCAGTAAAAAGTTACAAGCATTTGTATGTTGCAAACTTTGATAGGTGTAGGACGTACCGTATAGAAGTTAGGGCCATTTGAAGGTTTGAGCGATAGCTTTGAGCGATAGCTTAAATTGACAAGAGGCTCGAGTACTTTATTGTTACAAAATTTCAAGGTTTTATGACGCTCCAGCAAAAATTTATATGCATTTGTATGTTGCAAACTTTGATAGGTGTAGGACGTACCGTATAGAAGTTAAGGCCATTTGAAGTTTTATCAGTGTTTGATTTGGGACTCAAGGGTAGCATAGCTTTGAGCGATAGCTTAAATTGACAAGAGGCTCCAGTACTTTATTGTTACAAAATTTCAAGGTTTTATGACGCTCCAGTAAAAAGTTACAAGCATTTGTATGTTGCAAACTTTGATAAGTGTAGGACGAACCGTATAGAAGTTAGGGCCATTTGAAGCTTTATAAGTGTTTGATTTGGGACTCAAGGGTAGCATAGCTTTGAGCGATAGCTTAAATTGACAAGAGACTCGAGTACTTTATTGTTACAAAATTTCAATGTTTTATGACGCTCCAGCAAAAATTTATATGCATTTCTATGTTGCAAACTTTGATAGGTGTAGGACGTACCGTATAGAAGTTAGGGCCATTTGAAGTTTTATCAGTGTTTGATTTGGGAATCAAGGGTAGCATAGCTTTGAGCAATAGCTTAAATTGACAAGAGGCTCGAATACTTTATTGTTACAAAATTTCAAGGTTTTATGACGCTCCAGTAAAAAGTTATAAGCATTTGTATGTTGCAGAATTTGATAGGTGTAGGATGTACCGTATAGAAGTTAGGGCCATTTGAAGTTTTATCAATGTTTGATTTGGAACTCAAGGGTACTATAGCTTTGAGCGATAGCTTAAATTGACAAGAGGCTCGAGTACTTTATTGTTACAAAATTTCAAGGTATTATGACGCTCCACTAAAAAGTTATAAGCATTTGAATGTTGCAGACTTTGATAGGTGTAGGATGTACCGTATAGAAGTTAGGGCCATTTGAAGTTTTATCAGTGTTTGATTTGGGACTCAAGGGTAGCATAGCTTTGAGCGATAGCTTAAATGGACAAGAGGCTCTAGTACTTTATTGTTACAAAATTTCAATGTTTTATGACGCACCAGTAAAAAGTTACAAGCATTTGTATGTTGCAATCTTTGATAGGTGTAGGACGTACCGTATAGAAGTTAGGACCATTTGAAGTTTTATCAGTGTTTGATTTGGGACTCAAGGCTAGAATAGCTTTAAGCGATAGCTTCAATTGACATGAGGCTCGAGTACTTTATTGTTACAAAATTTCATGGTTTTATGACGCATCAGTAAAAAGTTACAAGCATTTGTATGTTGCAAACTTTGATAGGAGTAGGGCGTACCGTATTGAACTTAGGGCCATTTGAAGTTTTATCAGTGTTTGATCTGGGACTCAAGGGTAGCATAGCTTTGAGCGATAGCATAAATTGACAAGAGGCTAGAGTACTTTATTGTTACAAAATTTCAAGGTTTTATGACGTTCCAGTAAAAAGTTATAAGCATTTGTATGTTGCAGACTTTGATAGGTGTAGGATGCATAGAAGTTAGGGCCATTTGAAGTTTTATCAGTGTTTGATTTGGGACTCAAGTCTAGCATAGCTTTGAGCGATAGCTTAAATTGACTAGAGGCTAGAGTACTTTTTTGTTACAAAATTTTAAGGTTTTATGACTCTCCAGTAAAAAGTTATAAGCATTTGTATGTTGCAGACTTTGATAGGTTTGGATGTACCATATAGAAGTTAGGGCCATTTGAAATTTTATCAGTGTTTGATTTGAGACTCAAGGGTAGCATAGCTTTGAGCGATAGCTTAAATTGACAAGAGGCTCGAGTACTTTATTGTTACAAAATTTCAAGGTTTTATGACGCTCCAGTAAAAAGTTACAAGCATTTGTATGTTGCAAACTTTGATAGGTGTAGGACGTACCGTATAGAAGTTCGGGCCATTTGAAGTTTTATCAGTGTTTGATTTGGGACTCAAGGGTAGCATAGCTTTGAGCGATAGCTTAAATTGACAAGAGGCTCGAGTACTTTATTGTTACAAAATTTCAAGGTTTTATGACGCTCGAGTAAAAAGTTACAAGAATTTGTATGTTGCAAACTTTGATAGGTGTAGGACGTACCGTATAGAAGTTAGGGCCGTTTGAAGTTTTATCAGTGTTTGATTTGGGACTCAAGGGTAGCATTGCTTTGAGCGATAGCTTAAATTGACAAGAGGCTTGAGTACTTTATTGTTACAAAATTTCAAGGTTTTATGACGCACCAGTGAAAAGTTACAAGCATTTGTATGTTGCAAACTTTGATAGGAGTAGGGCGTACCGTATTAAAGTTAGGGCCATTTGAAGTTTTGAGCGATAGCTTTGAGCGATAGCTTAAATTGACAAGAGGCTCGAGTACTTTATTGTTACAAAATTTCAAGGTTTTATGACGCTCCAGTAAAAAGTTACAAGCATTTGTATGTTGCAAACTTTGATAGGTGTAGGACGTACCGTATAGAAGTTCGGGCCATTTGAAGGTTTGAGCGATAGCTTTGAGCGATAGCTTAAATTGACAAGAGCCTACAGTACTTTATTTTTACAAAGTTTCAAGGTTTTATGACGCTCCAGTAAAAAGTTATAAGTATTTGTATGTTGCAGACTTTGATAGGTGTAGGACGTACCGTATAGAAGTTAGGGCATTTGAAGTTTTATCAGTGTTTGATATGGGACTCAAGGGTAGCTTAGCTTTGAGCGATAGCTTAAATTGACAAGAGGCTCGAGTACTTTATTGTTACAAAATTTCAAGGTTTTATGACGCTCGAGTTAAAAGTTACAAGCATTTGTATGTTGCAAACTTTGATAGGTGTAGGACGTACCGTATAGAAGTTCGGGCCATTTGAAGTTTTATCAGTGTTTGATTTGGGACTCAAGGGTAGCATAGCTTTGAGCGATAGCTTAAATTGACAAGAGGCTCGAGTACTTTATTGTTACAAAATTTCTAGGTTTTATGACGCTCCAGTAAAAAGTTACATGCATTTGTATGTTGCAAACTTTGATAGGTGTAGGACGTACGGTATAGAAGTTAGGGCATTTGAAGTTTTATCAGTGTTTGATATGGGACTCAAGGGTAGCTTAGCTTTGAGCGATAGCTTAAATTGACAAGAGGCTCGAGTACTTTATTGTTACAAAATTTCAAGGTTTTATGACGCTCGAGTTAAAAGTTACAAGCATTTGTATGTTGCAAACTTTGATAGGTGTAGGACGTACCGTATAGAAGTTAGGGCCATTTGAAGTTTTATCAGTGTTTGATTTGGGACTCAAGGGTAGCATAGCTTTGAGCGATAGCTTAAATTGACATGAGGCTCCAGTACTTTATTGTTACAAAATTTCAAGGTTTTATGACGCACCAGTAAAAAGTTACAAGCATTTGTATGTTGCAAACTTTGATATAAGGAGGGCGTACCGTATTGAAGTTAGGGCCATTTGAAGTTTTATCAGTGTTTGATCTGGGACTCAAGGGTAGCATGGCTTTGAGCGATAGCTTAAATTGACAAGAGGCTCGAGTACTTTATTGTTACAAAATTTCAAGGTTTTATGACGCTCCAGTAAAAAGTTATAAGCATTTGTATGTTGCAGACTTTGATAGTTGTAGGATGCATAGAAGTTAGGACCATTTGAAGTTTTATCAGTGTTAGATTTGGGACTCAAGTCTAGCATAGCTTTGAGCGATAGCTTAAATTGACTAGAGGCTCGAGTACTTTATTGTTACAAAATTTTAAGGTTTTATGACGCTCCAGTAAAAAGTTATAAGCATTTGTATGTTGCAGACTTTGATAGGTGTAGGATGTACCGTATAGAAGTTAGGGCCATTTGAAGGTTTGAGCGATAGCTTTGAGCGATAGCTTAAATTGACAAGAGGCTTGAGTACTTTATTTTTACAAAATTTCAAGGTTTTATGACGCTCCAGTAAAAAGTTATAAGCATTTGTATGTTGCAGAATTTGATAGGTGTAGGATGTACCGTATAGAAGTTAGGGCCATTTGAAGTTTTATCAATGTTTGATTTGGAACTCAAGGGTACTATAGCTTTGAGCGATAGCTTAAATTGACAAGAGGCTCGAGTACTTTATTGTTACAAAATTTCAAGGTATTATGACGCTCCACTAAAAAGTTATAAGCATTTGAATGTTGCAGACTTTGATAGGTGTAGGATGTACCGTATAGAAGTTAGGGCCATTTGAAGTTTTATCAGTGTTTGATTTGGGACTCAAGGGTAGCATAGCTTTGAGCGATAGCTTAAATGGACAAGAGGCTCTAGTACTTTATTGTTACAAAATTTCAAGGTTCTATGACGCACCAGTAAAAAGTTACAAGCATTTGTATGTTGCAATCTTTGATAGGTGTAGGACGTACCGTATAGAAGTTAGGACCATTTGAAGTTTTATCAGTGTTTGATTTGGGACTCAAGGCTAGAATAGCTTTAAGCGATAGCTTCAATTGACATGAGGCTCGAGTACTTTATTGTTACAAAATTTCATGGTTTTATGACGCATCAGTAAAAAGTTACAAGCATTTGTATGTTGCAAACTTTGATAGGAGTAGGGCGTACCGTATTGAACTTAGGGCCATTTGAAGTTTTATCAGTGTTTGATCTGGGACTCAAGGGTAGCATAGCTTTGAGCGATAGCATAAATTGACAAGAGGCTAGAGTACTTTATTGTTACAAAATTTCAAGGTTTTATGACGTTCCAGTAAAAATTTATAAGCATTTGTATGTTGCAGACTTTGATAGGTGTAGGATGCATAGAAGTTAGGGCCATTTGAAGTTTTATCAGTGTTTGATTTGGGACTCAAGTCTAGCATAGCTTTGAGCGATAGCTTAAATTGACTAGAGGCTAGAGTACTTTTTTGTTACAAAATTTTAAGGTTTTATGACTCTCCAGTAAAAAGTTATAAGCATTTGTATGTTGCAGACTTTGATAGGTTTGGATGTACCGTATAGAAGTTAGGGCCATTTGAAATTTTATCAGTGTTTGATTTGAGACTCAAGGGTAGCATAGCTTTGAGCGATAGCTTAAATTGACAAGAGGCTCGAGTACTTTATTGTTACAAAATTTCAAGGTTTTATGACGCTCGAGTAAAAAGTTACAAGAATTTGTATGTTGCAAACTTTGATAGGTGTAGGACGTACCGTATAGAAGTTAGGGCCGTTTGAAGTTTTATCAGTGTTTGATTTGGGACTCAAGGGTAGCATTGCTTTGAGCGATAGCTTAAATTGACAAGAGGCTTGAGTACTTTATTGTTACAAAATTTCAAGGTTTTATGACGCACCAGTGAAAAGTTACAAGCATTTGTATGTTGCAAACTTTGATAGGAGTAGGGCGTACCGTATTAAAGTTAGGGCCATTTGAAGTTTTGAGCGATAGCTTTGAGCGATAGCTTAAATTGACAAGAGGCTCGAGTACTTTATTGTTACAAAATTTCAAGGTTTTATGACGCTCCAGTAAAAAGTTACAAGCATTTGTATGTTGCAAACTTTGATAGGTGTAGGACGTACCGTATAGAAGTTCGGGCCATTTGAAGGTTTGAGCGATAGCTTTGAGCGATAGCTTAAATTGACAAGAGCCTACAGTACTTTATTTTTACAAAGTTTCAAGGTTTTATGACGCTCCAGTAAAAAGTTATAAGTATTTGTATGTTGCAGACTTTGATAGGTGTAGGACGTACCGTATAGAAGTTAGGGCATTTGAAGTTTTATCAGTGTTTGATATGGGACTCAAGGGTAGCTTAGCTTTGAGCGATAGCTTAAATTGACAAGAGGCTCGAGTACTTTATTG
Organism: Clusia tigrina; assembly: GCA_920105625.2. NCBI lineage: Eukaryota > Metazoa > Arthropoda > Insecta > Diptera > Clusiidae > Clusia > Clusia tigrina. The sequence continues at coordinate 106,027,886 of OV050033.1, read as the reverse complement.
TTACAAAATTTCAAGGTTTTATGACGCTCGAGTTAAAAGTTACAAGCATTTGTATGTTGCAAACTTTGATAGGTGTAGGACGTACCGTATAGAAGTTCGGGCCATTTGAAGTTTTATCAGTGTTTGATTTGGGACTCAAGGGTAGCATAGCTTTGAGCGATAGCTTAAATTGACAAGAGGCTCGAGTACTTTATTGTTACAAAATTTCTAGGTTTTATGACGCTCCAGTAAAAAGTTACATGCATTTGTATGTTGCAAACTTTGATAGGTGTAGGACGTACGGTATAGAAGTTAGGGCATTTGAAGTTTTATCAGTGTTTGATATGGGACTCAAGGGTAGCTTAGCTTTGAGCGATAGCTTAAATTGACAAGAGGCTCGAGTACTTTATTGTTACAAAATTTCAAGGTTTTATGACGCTCGAGTTAAAAGTTACAAGCATTTGTATGTTGCAAACTTTGATAGGTGTAGGACGTACCGTATAGAAGTTAGGGCCATTTGAAGTTTTATCAGTGTTTGATTTGGGACTCAAGGGTAGCATAGCTTTGAGCGATAGCTTAAATTGACATGAGGCTCCAGTACTTTATTGTTACAAAATTTCAAGGTTTTATGACGCACCAGTAAAAAGTTACAAGCATTTGTATGTTGCAAACTTTGATATAAGGAGGGCGTACCGTATTGAAGTTAGGGCCATTTGAAGTTTTATCAGTGTTTGATCTGGGACTCAAGGGTAGCATGGCTTTGAGCGATAGCTTAAATTGACAAGAGGCTAGAGTACTTTATTTTTACAAAATTTCAAGGTTTTATGACGCTCCAGTAAAAAGTTATAAGCATTTGTATGTTGCAGACTTTGATAGTTGTAGGATGCATAGAAGTTAGGACCATTTGAAGTTTTATCAGTGTTAGATTTGGGACTCAAGTCTAGCATAGCTTTGAGCGATAGCTTAAATTGACTAGAGGCTCGAGTACTTTATTGTTACAAAATTTTAAGGTTTTATGACGCTCCAGTAAAAAGTTATAAGCATTTGTATGTTGCAGACTTTGATAGGTGTAGGATGTACCGTATAGAAGTTAGGGCCATTTGAAGGTTTGAGCGATAGCTTTGAGCGATAGCTTAAATTGACAAGAGGCTTGAGTACTTTATTTTTACAAAATTTCAAGGTTTTGTGACGCTTCAGTAAAAAGTTACAAGCATTTGTATGTTGCAAACTTTGATAGGTGTAGGATGTACCGTATAGAAGTTAGGGCCATCTGAAGTTTTATCAGTGTTTGATTTGGGACTCAAGGGTAGCATAGCTTTGAGCGATAGCTTATATTGTAAAGAGGCTCGAGTACTTTTTTGTTACAAAATTTCAAGGTTTTATGACGCTGCAGTAAAAAGTTACAAGCATTTGTATGTTGCAAACTTTGATAGGTGTAGGACGTACCGTATAGAAGTTAGGGCCGTTTGAAGTTTTATCAGTGTTTGATTTGGGACTCAAGGGTAGCATTGCTTTGAGCGATAGCTTAAATTGACAAGAGGCTTGAGTACTTTATTGTTACAAAATTTCAAAATTTTATGACGCACCAGTGAAAAGTTACAAGCATTTGTATGTTGCAAACTTTGATAGGAGTAGGGCGTACCGTATTAAAGTTAGGGCCATTTGAAGTTTTGAGCGATAGCTTTGAGCGATAGCTTAAATTGACAAGAGGCTCGAGTACTTTATTGTTACAAAATTTCAAGGTTTTATGACGCTCCAGTAAAAAGTTACAAGCATTTGTATGTTGCAAACTTTGATAGGTGTAGGACGTACCGTATAGAAGTTCGGGCCATTTGAAGGTTTGAGCGATAGCTTTGAGCGATAGCTTAAATTGACAAGAGCCTACAGTACTTTATTTTTACAAAGTTTCAAGGTTTTATGACGCTCCAGTAAAAAGTTATAAGTATTTGTATGTTGCAGACTTTGATAGGTGTAGGACGTACCGTATAGAAGTTAGGGCATTTGAAGTTTTATCAGTGTTTGATATGGGACTCAAGGGTAGCTTAGCTTTGAGCGATAGCTTAAATTGACAAGAGGCTCGAGTACTTTATTGTTACAAAATTTCAAGGTTTTATGACGCTCGAGTTAAAAGTTACAAGCATTTGTATGTTGCAAACTTTGATAGGTGTAGGACGTACCGTATAGAAGTTCGGGCCATTTGAAGTTTTATCAGTGTTTGATTTGGGACTCAAGGGTAGCATAGCTTTGAGCGATAGCTTAAATTGACAAGAGGCTCGAGTACTTTATTGTTACAAAATTTCTAGGTTTTATGACGCTCCAGTAAAAAGTTACATGCATTTGTATGTTGCAAACTTTGATAGGTGTAGGACGTACGGTATAGAAATTAGGGCATTTGAAGTTTTATCAGTGTTTGATATGGGACTAAAGGGTAGCTTAGATTTGAGCGATAGCTTAAATTGACAAGAGGCTCGAGTACTTTATTCTTACAAAATTTCAAGGTTTTATGACGCTCCAGTAAAAAGTTACATGCATTTGTATGTTGCAAACTTTGATAGGTGTAGGACGTACGGTATAGAAGTTAGGGCATTTGAAGTTTTATCAGTGTTTGATATGGGACTCAAGGGTAGCTTAGCTTTGAGCGATAGCTTAAATTGACAAGAGGCTCGAGTACTTTATTGTTACAAAATTTCAAGGTTTTATGACGCTCGAGTTAAAAGTTACAAGCATTTGTATGTTGCAAACTTTGATAGGTGTAGGACGTACCGTATAGAAGTTCGGGCCATTTGAAGTTTTATCAGTGTTTGATTTGGGACTCAAGGGTAGCATAGCTTTGAGCGATAGCTTAAATTGACAAGAGGCTCGAGTACTTTATTGTTACAAAATTTCTAGGTTTTATGACGCTCCAGTAAAAAGTTACATGCATTTGTATGTTGCAAACTTTGATAGGTGTAGGACGTACGGTATAGAAGTTAGGGCATTTGAAGTTTTATCAGTGTTTGATATGGGACTCAAGGGTAGCATAGCTTTGAGCGATAGCTTAAATTGACATGAGGCTCCAGTACTTTATTGTTACAAAATTTCAAGGTTTTATGACGCACCAGTAAAAAGTTACAAGCATTTGTATGTTGCAAACTTTGATATAAGGAGGGCGTACCGTATTGAAGTTAGGGCCATTTGAAGTTTTATCAGTGTTTGATCTGGGACTCAAGGGTAGCATGGCTTTGAGCGATAGCTTAAATTGACAAGAGGCTAGAGTACTTTATTTTTACAAAATTTCAAGGTTTTATGACGCTCCAGTAAAAAGTTATAAGCATTTGTATGTTGCAGACTTTGATAGTTGTAGGATGCATAGAAGTTAGGACCATTTGAAGTTTTATCAGTGTTAGATTTGGGACTCAAGTCTAGCATAGCTTTGAGCGATAGCTTAAATTGACTAGAGGCTCGAGTACTTTATTGTTACAAAATTTTAAGGTTTTATGACGCTCCAGTAAAAAGTTATAAGCATTTGTATGTTGCAGACTTTGATAGGTGTAGGATGTACCGTATAGAAGTTAGGGCCATTTGAAGGTTTGAGCGATAGCTTTGAGCGATAGCTTAAATTGACAAGAGGCTTGAGTACTTTATTTTTACAAAATTTCAAGGTTTTATGACGCTTCAGTAAAAAGTTACAAGCATTTGTATGTTGCAAACTTTGATAGGTGTAGGATGTACCGTATAGAAGTTAGGGCCATCTGAAGTTTTATCAGTGTTTGATTTGGGACTCAAGGGTAGCATAGCTTTGAGCGATAGCTTATATTGTAAAGAGGCTCGAGTACTTTTTTGTTACAAAATTTCAAGGTTTTATGACGCTGCAGTAAAAAGTTACAAGCATTTGTATGTTGCAAACTTTTATAGGTGTAGGACGTACCGTATAGAAGTTAGGGCCATTTGAAGGTTTGAGGGATAGCTTTGAGCGATAGCTTAAATTGACAAGAGGCTCGAGTACTTTATTGTTACAAAATTTCAAGGTTTTATGACGCTCCAGCAAAAATTTATATGCATTTGTATGTTGCAAACTTTGATAGGTGTAGGACGTACCGTATAGAAGTTAGGGCCATTTGAAGTTTTATCAGTGTTTGATTTGGGACTCAAGGGTAGCATAGCTTTGAGCGATAGCTTAAATTGACAAGAGGCTCCAGTACTTTATTGTTACAAAATTTCAAGGTTTTATGACGCTCCAGTAAAAAGTTACAAGCATTTGTATGTTGCAAACTTTGATAAGTGTAGGACGAACCGTATAGAAGTTAGGGCCATTTGAAGCTTTATAAGTGTTTGATTTGGGACTCAAGGGTAGCATAGCTTTGAGCGATAGCTTAAATTGACAAGAGACTCGAGTACTTTATTGTTACAAAATTTCAAGGTTTTATGACGCTCCAGCAAAAATTTATATGCATTTCTATGTTGCAAACTTTGATAGGTGTAGGACGTACCGTATAGAAGTTAGGGCCATTTGAAGTTTTATCAGTGTTTGATTTGGGAATCAAGGGTAGCATAGCTTTGAGCAATAGCTTAAATTGACAAGAGGCTCGAATACTTTATTGTTACAAAATTTCAAGGTTTTATGACGCTCCAGTAAAAAGTTATAAGCATTTGTATGTTGCAGAATTTGATAGGTGTAGGATGTACCGTATAGAAGTTAGGGCCATTTGAAGTTTTATCAATGTTTGATTTGGAACTCAAGGGTACCATAGCTTTGAGCGATAGCTTAAATTGACAAGAGGCTCGAGTACTTTATTGTTACAAAATTTCAAGGTATTATGACGCACCAGTAAAAAGTTACAAGCATTTGTATGTTGCAATCTTTGATAGGTGTAGGACGTACCGTATAGAAGTTAGGACCATTTGAAGTTTTATCAGTATTTGATTTGGGACTCAAGGCTAGCATAGCTTTAAGCGATAGCTTCAATTGACATGAGGCTCTAGTACTTTATTGTTACAAAATTTCATGGTTTTATGACGCATCAGTAAAAAGTTACAAGCATTTGTATGTTGCAAACTTTGATAGGAGTAGGGCGTACCGTATTGAACTTAGGGCCATTTGAAGTTTTATCAGTGTTTGATCTGGGACTCAAGGGTAGCATAGCTTTGAGCGATAGCATAAATTGACAAGAGGCTAGAGTACTTTATTGTTACAAAATTTCAAGGTTTTATGACGTTCCAGTAAAAAGTTATAAGCATTTGTATGTTGCAGACTTTGATAGGTGTAGGATGCATAGAAGTTAGGGCCATTTGAAGTTTTATCAGTGTTTGATTTGGGACTCAAGTCTAGCATAGCTTTGAGCGATAGCTTAAATTGACTAGAGGCTCGAGTACTTTTTTGTTACAAAATTTTAAGGTTTTATGACTCTCCAGTAAAAAGTTATAAGCATTTGTATGTTGCAGACTTTGATAGGTTTGGATGTACCGTATAGAAGTTATTGCCATTTGAAATTTTATCAGTGTTTGATTTGAGACTCAAGGGTAGCATAGCTTTGAGCGATAGCTTAAATTGACAAGAGGCTCGAGTACTTTATTGTTACAAAATTTCAAGGTTTTATGACGCTCGAGTAAAAAGTTACAAGCATTTGTATGTTGCAAACTTTGATAGGTGTAGGACGTACCGTATAGAAGTTAGGGCCGTTTGAAGTTTTATCAGTGTTTGATTTGGGACTCAAGGGTAGCAGTGCTTTGAGCGATAGCTTAAATTGACAAGAGGCTTGAGTACTTTATTGTTACAAAATTTCAAGGTTTTATGACGCTCCAGTGAAAAGTTACAAGCATTTGTATGTTGCAAACTTTGATAGGAGTAGGGCGTACCGTATTAAAGTTAGGGCCATTTGAAGTTTTGAGCGATAGCTTTGAGCGATAGCTTAAATTGACAAGAGGCTCGAGTACTTTATTGTTACAAAATTTCAAGGTTTTATGACGCTCCAGTAAAAAGTTACAAGCATTTGTATGTTGCAAACTTTGATATAAGGAGGGCGTACCGTATTGAAGTTAGGGCCATTTGAAGTTTTATCAGTGTTTGATCTGGGACTCAAGGGTAGCATGGCTTTGAGCGATAGCTTAAATTGACAAGAGGCTAGAGTACTTTATTTTTACAAAATTTCAAGGTTTTATGACGCTCCAGTAAAAAGTTATAAGCATTTGTATGTTGCAGACTTTGATAGTTGTAGGATGCATAGAAGTTAGGACCATTTGAAGTTTTATCAGTGTTAGATTTGGGACTCAAGTCTAGCATAGCTTTGAGCGATAGCTTAAATTGACTAGAGGCTCGAGTACTTTATTGTTACAAAATTTTAAGGTTTTATGACGCTCCAGTAAAAAGTTATAAGCATTTGTATGTTGCAGACTTTGATAGGTGTAGGATGTACCGTATAGAAGTTAGGGCCATTTGAAGTTTTATCAGTGTTTGATTTGAGACTCAAGGGTAGCATAGCTTTGAGCGATAGCTTAAATTGACAAGAGGCTCGAGTACTTTATTGTTACAAAATTTCAAGGTTTTATGACGCTCCAGTAAAAAGTTACAAGCATTTGTATGTTGCAAACTTTGATAGGTGTAGGACGTACCGTATAGAAGTTAGGGCCATTTGAAGTTTTATCAGTGTTTGATTTGGGACTCAAGGGTAGCATAGCTTTGAGCGATAGCTTAAATTGACAAGAGGCTCGAGTACTTTGTTGTTACAAAATTTCAAGGTTTTATGACGCTCGAGTAAAAAGTTACAAGCATTTGTATGTTGCAAACTTTGATAGGTGTAGGACATACCGTATAGAAGTTAGGGCCATTTGAAGTTTTATCAGTGTTTGATCTGGGACCCAAGGGTAGCATAGCTTTGAGCGATAGCTTAAATTGACAAGAGGCTAGAGTACTTTATTGTTACAAAATTTCAAGGTTTTATGACGCTCCAGTAAAAAGTTATAAGCATTTGTATGTTGCAGACTTTGATAGTTGTAGGATGCATAGAAGTTAGGGCCATTTGAAGTTTTATCAGTGTTTGATTTGGGACTCAAGTTTAGCATAGCTTTGAGCGATAGCTTAAATTGACTAGAGGCTCGAGTACTTTATTGTTACAAAATTTTAAGGTTTTATGACGCTCCAGTAAAAAGTTATAAGCATTTGTATGTTGCAATCCGTGATGGATTTGACTGACATCCCATCGGTGGCGGATAGGAAGACCTTTGGTAGGCAAATGACATTACTTCTGAACCTGTTAGGAGGGGCGGGAGTTATGGCTGTCTGTCTATCACAATGATGGTATAGAGAATGGGTACCATCCGCGGACCAAACTGGCTAGGGAGGAGTCCCGAACAAAAACCACTGTCTGGCGATGGACAAAAAAAGATTTATTACTCCAGGTGGAACCCACGCATGTGGAAATCCACCCGCTTCGGCGGCAGGGGCACGGATTCTGGAGGTCCCAACCATCGCTAAAGTCTCTCGCCTTTATCAGCAAGAGCGCATGCTGGAGGAGACGGGGATTGTTACCGCAATCTCTTCTTCTTCAGAGACGAAGGAACGTACCCTGGATCCAGAGGGCCTGCGTCGGGAAGTCACCACAGTGGCGGAACGACCTACCAATGGTTCTAGGGTAACGAGAACACAAGCGAGGAGACAGAGAAAGAAGCGGCTTGATAGGCTCGTGCAGGAGAAATTCTCACGTGGCTGTGCCGGCCCTTCTGTGTCGACTCCCTCCAAAAGGCCCAGGTCGGCGGAAGTGACACACACGGAAGCCACCGAGCCTGCGGAGGGATTGACCGCTCCGAAAGCTCGCTCGCGAGGTAAGCGGCGGAAGATTGTTGCTGAAAACAGCACTCCCACCTGCCCTGCAGCTGTTAGTGCTGGTGGCGCCACGACCCCAAAGGGTACGAGCGAAACCTCGGTGGCGGCTAATGTGGCGGGGAAGAATGTTGCAAATAAGCTGCAACTTGCCCAGCCCCTCGTATCCAGCAAAACCATCTGCCCGGCGAAATCTCTGCCAGTGGCGGGTGGTGAGCTGGACTTTCGCCCAAGCACTTCCAAAGGTGCGGCCAAGCCATCGTACAGCGAGAAGGCTAACGGCCCGCAACCAATGGCGGTGATTGGGAAGCTGGGGCCTGACCATCAGCTGACTGATGCAGAAATAAAACACTGCAAAGGTCATCTGATGCGTCGCGTCATTGCCTCCGGCCCTGAAGCTAATGCGAGGGCTATGAGACAAAGGACGGCACTCTACAGGTGTCATGCGCGTCTCAGGCCAACTTTGATTGGCTCAGGGGTGCAGTCAAGGACGTGCCCCCCATGGGGACCACTCGCTTCGCGGTCTATAGCGAAGCAGGCGTGTCCCTCAGGAAGGCCATCTGCTGGATTCCAGATCCCGATCTGACGACCACAGATGTCCTTTTTTGTCTGCGTGCTCAGAACCCTGGCATCAACACGAGGCTTTGGAGAGTTCTTTCGCACACCAGGGGTAGCAACCGGGATGGTAAAGAAGGTGCTACTCTTGTGGTGCGAGTGGACGAGGCCACTGTTGATGTCATGGTTTCTCGGTACCGGAGCCGTCTGAGTCTCTTCTTTGGGACTGTGACCTTTCATGTCTTTCCCAGATGAGTGGCTCGGACGATTCTCGTAGCTATCGCCCTTTGACGGTAACGCAGATCAACTTGCAGCATTCTAAAGCCGCTACTGTACTCCTAAGTAGACGACTCACCCAGCTGCACACATCACCTCACATAACAACAGTACAAGAGCCGTGGGTCTTTAGGGGTCGCCTCTGTGGCCTTGGCTTGTTGAAAGGGGCCACGATATTATATGACAGAAACTCGATTAGACCAAGAGTCGGTCTTATAATATCATCCCATCTCGCAGCGACCTGCCTTGACGCATTCTGTTGTCAGGATCTGGTTGCGGCAGAGATTAGTTTTAAGAGTATGCACGGATGGTCGAGGTTTGTGATTGCATCTGCTTAATTTCCTTACGATGCTTTGGAGGCGCCACCACCTGGGAAGGTCGCTACTCTCGTAGGGTTCTGTGAGCGGCGCGGTCTTGGTCTGGTTCTTTGCTGCGATCCTAATGCCCAGCATACGATCTGGGGCAGCAGCAAGTGCAATGAGCGGGGCTCTCGACTTTTCGAGTATATTGCCTCCTCCAGCCTGAACATCCACAATGTAGGCAGGCAGCCTACTTTTGTGACTGCGAGAAGGCAGGAGGTAATTGACGTCACCCTGTCAAATCCCAGACTGGGGTGGTCGATCAACAACTGGAGGGTCCTCGCCGAAGACTCGTGCTCGGACCACAGATACATTGAGTTTCAGTGTGGCGAGCGGGCGTAGATGCCATTGCCCACCAGAAACCCAAGAAAATTCGACTGGCCTAAGTTCAGGGAGGCACTGCGTAGCAATCACGTGACGCCACTGAGACTTCGCAAGGAGCAGAACATTGAGGCGGCTGTTGAGCATCTCAACACCGCTCTAACAAACTGCTTCGAGCTAGCCTGCCCAATTAGATCTCCTCTTAGCCGGACTCCTGTTCCATGGTGGAACCGAGAGCTTCAGGTGCTGAGGCGTGAGTCTAGAAAACTCCTCAACCGGGCCCTCAAGACGAATCTCGACGAGGACTGGGAACGATATCGACGTGTTCAGAGGGACTACAAGAAGCCAATTCGGGACTCGAAAAGGACTTCTTTTAGAGACTTCTGCAGTGATATCGAATCCCTGAGTGACACGGCAAAACTGGTGAAAGTCCTGAAAAAGGACCAAACCGCTAAGCTGGGGTCGCTCAGGAAACCTGATGGCTCCTATACGGAGAGGCAAAGTGAGACACTCAGCTTGCTGTTGGAGTCACACTTTCCAGGAAATCAGGTAAGCATAGCCCGTCAACAACCACCTTTGGTCGGAAATGTTGTTAGGGCAGCTGCGCCCTCTCGACATTATTGGTATGTCACCAGAACTGTGGCGAATGAGACTGCTATTGGATTTGCTATCAAATCCTTTGACAACTTCAAGTCGCCCGAACTGGATGGCATATATCCGATTGTGTTGAAGGAAGGCATTGAGCTAGTGATGGCAACACTGAAGAAGATCTTCACTGCATGTCTCGCACTGGCCTATGTACCACGCTCTTGGAGGATGGTGAGGGTTGCCTTCATTCCTAAGGTTGGAAGAGACGACTACACCAATTCCAAGAGCTTCAGACCTATTAGTATGCCCTCGTTCATGCTAAAAAGTTTAGAACGGCTGGTGGAGCTTCGCATGCGTAGGGAGTCTCTGAAGACGCATCCACTATCTCCATTTCAGCATGCCTATCAAAGCGGAAAATCCTGCGAGACGGCTCTGCAAAACCTTGTTGGAAGGATAGGGCGAGCCATCGACAGGAAAGAATACGCAATAGGCGTCTTTGTGGACATAGAGGGTGCGTTTGACAATGCTACTTTCGACAGTATGTGCGGCTCTGCTAGGCGGCATGGCGTAGACCGGGTCCTAGTAAACTGGATACGTTCAATGCTGGCCCAGAGAATCATAACGGTGCGGGCGGAGGAAGATTTGCTGGTGTCGTCTGGGGTTAATAGAGGCTGTCCCCAAGGTGGGGTACTGTCTCCATTGCTCTGGTGCATGGTAATCGATCCCCTGCTTAACGCCATTAATGACTCGGGGGTATACGCTCAGGCATATGCGGATGATGTTGGCTGTCTTGTGACAGGTCCATCCCTTATGATTGTCTGCAGAAGGGTGCAGAGAACTCTGGATATGATTGACACTTGGTGCAGTGCGAATGGGCTATCGGCTAATCCTGTCAAGACTGGTATTGTCCTCTTTACCAGAAGGAGAAAGCTTAATGGACTTATTCTGCCTACACTGAAAGGAGTCACTATCCAGCTATCCAAGGAAATCAAATATCTTGGAGTCATCCTTGATAACAATCTTCTTTGGAAAACACATGTCGAACTGAAGACATCCAAAGCACTGTCAGTTTTTTGGCAGTGTAAGGGTATATTTGGTAAGACATGGGGTCTTTCCCCAGTAAGGTCCTATGTATCTATACAGCTATGGTAAGACCTATTATCACCTATGCATCGATGGTTTGGATGAGCAGACTCTCTCTTGTAGGGGTCAAAAAAGCTCTATCAAAACTACAACGTGCTGTGGCCATATGTTGTACCGGAGCATTTCCGACTACTCCAGGCCCGGCACTTGATGCTTTGGTGAATCTCCCGCCACTAGATGTCTTCATCCGCGGAGAGGCCATTAAGGCCATCTGCAGAGTGAAACATAGTGGCCACTGGTATGGGGTGTGCTCGATGTTGGACGACGGCGCAGGCACTGACATCGATTCTGCAATCCTGTCTATGCCCCCGGACTCCATGTCGGCAACCGTCATACTAGAAAAGCAGTAGAATGTGTTGCTGCCAGAGGCTCGTTCATGGTTAGATCCCGAGAACGAGCCCGGCAAACACTGCTGCCGTATTTTCACTGATGGCTCCAGGACTGAAGAAGGTTCAGGTTCTGGTGTCTTCGTGGAATCCTGTGGGACCCGTCGGTTCTTTGCCCTTGGTCTGCATGCGTCTGTGTTTCAGGCGGAGGTGTATGCGATACTTGAGGCGATGGACTTTGTTGCGGAAAACAGGTGGAAAGGCAAATCTATTTGTGTCTGCAGTGACAGCCAAGCTGCGCTCATGGCCTTGGATAGTCCGACCACCACTTCCACGATAGTCAGGTCCTGCAAATCCAGGCTAAATTGTGTTGGAAAACATAATAGTCTGACGTTGACTTGGGTCCCGGGACACGCTGGCATTGCGGGTAACGAGACCTCTGACTCCTTGGCCAGGATGGGCTCCGAGGCAGTTTTTTATTGGCCCTGAGCCTGTTCTGCAACTCCCTTCCGCTGCCATCAAAGCCACTGCAAACAAGTGGGTTGTTTCGACCCACAAGCGAGCATGGCGGGCTGAGAGAGGCTGCGGATGGACGAAAATTATGCTACCTGCTATCTCTGACCGATGGTCACGGTTCCTTCTATCTTTAGGTAGGAGGGACTGCAGGCTGTTGGTTGGCGTGATGACAGGGCACTTTCTATGGGCTAGGCACATGGAAAGGATTGGCATATCAGACAGTGCGCTGTGCCCAGCCTGTTTAGAGGAAGACGAGACGGCGGACCATTTTCTTTGCGTCTGCCCTGCCTTTGCTCGAATCAGGTTCGGGATTTTTGGCACTGATGTGCTGAGGAGTAACCAACTTGGCTCCTTGGCACCACAGGATCTACTTCTACTTCTTCGGAGGTCGGGTAGATTTAAAACAGAGTAAAAGGGAACCTTAAGTGCAGTACAATGGATATATACTCTGTCTGAGTGCTGCGCTTACTAGATTGATCCGACAAAAAAAAAAAAAATAAAATAAAATTTTGCAGACTTTGATAGGTGTAGGATGTTCCGTATAGAAGTTAGGGCCATTTGAAGTTTTATTTCAAGGTTTTATGACGTTCCAGTAAAAAGCTATAAGCATTTGTTCGTTGCAGACTTTGATAGGTGTAGGATGTACCGTATATAAGTTAGGGCCATTTGAAGTTTTATCATTGTTTGATTTGGGAATCAAGGGTAGCATAGCTTTGAGCGATAGCTTAAATTGACAAGAGGCTAGAGTACTTTATTGTTACAAAATTTCAAGGTTTTATGGCGCTCCAGTAAAAAGTTATATGCATTTGTATGTTGCAGACTTTGATAGGTGTAGGATGTACCGTATAGAAGTTAGGGCCATTTGAAGTTTTATCAGTGTTTGATTGGGGACTCAAGGGTAGCATAGCTTTGAGCGATAGCTTAAATTGACAAGAGGCTCGAGTACTTTATTGTTGCAAAATTTCAAGGTTTTATGACGCTCCAGTAAAAAGTTACAAGCATTTGTATGTTGCAAACTTTGATAGGTGTAGGACGTTCCGTATAGAAGTTAGGGCCATTTGAAGTTTTATCAGTGTTTGATTTGGGACTCAAGGGTAGCATAGCTTTGAGCGATAGCTTAAATTGACAAGAGGCTCGAGTACTTTATTGTTACAAAATTTCAAGGTTTTATGACGCTCCAGTAAAAAGTTACAGCCATTTGTATGTTGCAATCTTTGATAGGTGTAGGACGTATCGTATAGAAGTTAGGGCCATTTGAAGTTTTATAAGTGTTCAATTTGGGACTCAAGGGAAGCATAGCTTTGAGCGATAGCTTAAATTGACAAGAGGCTCGAGTACTTCATTGTTACAAAATTTCAAGGTTTTATGACGCTTCAGTAAAATGTTAAAAGCATTTGTATGTTGCAAACTTTGATAGGTGTAGGACGTACCGTATAGAAGTTAGGGCCATTTGAAGTTTTATCAGTGTTTGATTTGGGACTCAAGGGTAGCATAGCTTTAAGCGATAGCTTAAATTGACATGAGGCTCGAGTACTTTATTGTTACAAAATTTCAAGGTTTTATGACGCACCAGTAAAAAGTTACAAGCATTTGTATGTTGCAAACTTTGATAGGTGTAGGACGTACCGTATAGAAGTTAGGGCCATTTGAAGTTTTATCAGTGTTTGATTTGGGACTCAAGGGTAGCATTGCTTTGAGCGATAGCTTAAATTGACAAGAGGCTCGAGTACTTTATTGTTACAAAATTTCAAGGTTTTATGACGCACCAGTGAAAAGTTACAAGCATCTGTATGTTGCAAACTTTGATAGGAGTAGGGCGTACCGTATTAAAGTTAGGGCCATTTGAAGTTTTGAGCGATAGCTTAAATTGACAAGAGGCTAGAGTACTTTATTGTTACAAAATTTCAAGGTTTTATGACGCTCCAGTAAAAATTTATAAGCATTTGTATGTTGCAGACTTTGATAGGTGTAGGATGTACCGTATAGAAGTTAGGGCCATTTGAAGTTTTATCAGTGTTTGATTTGGGACTCAAGGGTAGCATAGCTTTGAGCGATAGCTTAAATTGACAAGAGGCTCGAGTACTTTATTATTATAAAATTTCAAGGTTTTATGACGCTTCAGTAAAAAGTTACAAGCATTTGTATGCTGCAAACTTTGATAGGTGTAGGATGTACCGTATAGAAGTTAGGGCCATCTGAAGTTTTATCAGTGTTTGATTTGGGACTCAAGGGTAGCATAGCTTTGAGCGATAGCTTATATTGTAAAGAGGCTCGAGTACTTTTTTGTTACAAAATTTCAAGGTTTTATGACGCTGCAGTAAAAAGTTACAAGCATTTGTATGTTGCAAACTTTGATAGGTGTAGGACGTACCGTATAGAAGTTAGGGCCATTTGAAGGTTTGAGCGATAGCTTTGAGCGATAGCTTAAATTGACAAGAGGCTCGAGTACTTTATTGTTACAAAATTTCAAGGTTTTATGACGCTCCAGCAAAAATTTATATGCATTTGTATGTTGCAAACTTTGATAGGTGTAGGACGTACCGTATAGAAGTTAGGGCCATTAGAAGTTTTATCAGTGTTTGATTTGGGACTCAAGGGTAGCATAGCTTTGAGCGATAGCTTAAATTGACAAGAGGCTCCAGTACTTTATTGTTACAAAATTTCAAGGTTTTATGACGCTCCAGTAAAAAGTTACAAGCATTTGTATGTTGCAAACTTTGATAAGTGTAGGACGAACCGTATAGAAGTTAGGGCCATTTGAAGCTTTATAAGTGTTTGATTTGGGACTCAAGGGTAGCATAGCTTTGAGCGATAGCTTAAATTGACAAGAGACTCGAGTACTTTATTGTTACAAAATTTCAAGGTTTTATGACGCTCCAGCACAAATTTATATGCATTTGTATGTTGCAAACTTTGATAGGTGTAGGACGTACCGTATAGAAGTTAGGGCCATTTGAAGTTTTATCAGTGTTTGATTTGGGAATCAAGGGTAGCATAGCTTTGAGCGATAGCTTAAATTGACAAGAGGCTCGAATACTTTATTGTTACAAAATTTCAAGGTTTTATGACGCTCCAGTAAAAAGTTATAAGCATTTGTATGTTGCAGAATTTGATAGGTGTAGGATGTACCGTATAGAAGTTAGGGCCATTTGAAGTTTTATCAATGTTTGATTTGGGACTCAAGGGTACCATAGCTTTGAGCAATAGTTTAAATTGACAAGAGGCTCGAGTACTTTATTGTTACAAAATTTCAAGGTTTTATGACGCTCGAGTAAAAAGTTACAAGTATTTGTATGTTGCAAACTTTGATAGGTGTAGGACGTACCGTATAGAAGTTAGGGCCATTTGAAGTTTTTTCAGTGTTTGATTTGGGACTCAAGGGTAGCATTGCTTTGAGCGATAGCTTAAATGGACAAGAGGCTCTAGTACTTTATTGTTACAAAATTTCAAGGTTTTATGACGCCTGAGTAAAAAGTTACAAGCATTTGTATGTTGCAAACTTCGATAGGTGTAGGATGTACCGCATAGAAGTTAGGGCCATTTGAAGTTTTATCTGTGTTTGATTTGGGACTCAAGGGTAGCATAGCTTTGAGCGGTAGCTTAAATTGAGAAGAGGCTCCAGTACTTTAGTGTTACAAAATTTCAAGGTTTTATGACGCACCAGTAAAAAGTTACAAGCATTTGTATGTTGCAAACTTTGATAGGTGTAGGACGTACCGTATAGAAGTTAGGACCATTTTAAGTTTTATCAGTGTTTGATTTGGGACTCAAGGCTAGCATAGCTTTAAGCGATAGCTTCAATTGACATGAGGCTCGAGTACTTTATTGTTAAAAATTTCATGGTTTTATGACGCATCAGTAAAAAGTTACAAGCATTTGTATGTTGCAAACTTTGATAGGAGTAGGGCGTACCGTATTGAACTTAGGGCCATTTGAAGTTTTATCAGTGTTTGATCTGGGACTCAAGGGTAGCATAGCTTTGAGCGATAGCATAAATTGACAAGAGGCTAGAGTACTTTATTGTTACAAAATTTCAAGCTTTTATGACGTTCCAGTAAAAAGTTATAAGCATTTGTATGTTGCAGACTTTGATAGGTGTAGGATGCATAGAAGTTAGGGCCATTTGAAGTTTTATCAGTGTTTGATTTGGGACTCAAGTCTAGCATAGCTTTGAGCGATAGCTTAAATTGACTAGAGGCTCGAGTACTTTTTTGTTACAAAATTTTAAGGTTTTATGACTCTCCAGTAAAAAGTTATAAGCATTTGTATGTTGCAGACTTTGATAGGTGTAGGATGTACCGTATAGAAGTTAGGGCCATTTGAAATTTTACCAGTGTTTGATTTGAGACTCAAGGGTAGCATAGCTTTGAGCGATAGCTTAAATTGACAAGAGGCTCGAGTACTTTATTGTTACAAAATTTCAAGGTTTTATGACGCTCCAGTAAAAAGTTACAAGCATTTGTATGTTGCAAACTTTGATAGGTGTAGGACGTACCGTATAGAAGTTCGGGCCATTTGAAGTTTTATCAGTGTTTGATTTGGGACTCAAGGGTAGCATAGCTTTGAGCGATAGCTTAAATTGACAAGAGGCTCGAGTACTTTATTGTTACAAAATTTCAAGGTTTTATGACGCTCGAGTAAAAAGTTACAAGCATTTGTATGTTGCAAACTTTGATAGGTGTAGGACGTACCGTATAGAAGTTAGGGCCATTTGAAGTTTTATCAGTGTTTGATTTGGGACTCAAGGGTAGCATTGCTTTGAGCGATAGCTTAAATTGACAAGATGCTTGATTACTTTATTGTTACAAAATTTCAAGGTTTTATGACGCACCAGTGAAAAGTTACAAGCATTTGTATGTTGCAAACTTTGATAGGAGTAGGGCGTACCGTATTAAAGTTAGGGCCATTTGAAGTTTTGAGCGATAGCTTTGAGCGATAGCTTAAATTGACAAGAGGCTAGAGTACTTTATTGTTACAAAATTTCAAGGTTTTATGATGCTCCAGTAAAAATTTACAAGCATTTGTATGTTGCAAACTTTGATAGGTGTAGGATGTACGGTATAAAAGTTAGGGCCATCTGAAGTTTTATCAGTGTTTGATTTGGGAGTCAAGGGTATCATAGCTTTGAGCGATAGCTTAAATTGTAAAGAGGCTCGAGTACTTATTTGTTACAAAATTTCAAGGTTTTATGACGCTACAGTAAAAAGTTACAAGCATTTGTATGTTGCAAACTTTGATAGGTGTAGGACGTACCGTATAGAAGTTAGGGCCATTTGAAGGTTTGAGCGATAGCTTTGAGCGATAGCTTAAATTGACAAGAGCCTACAGTACTTTATTTTTACAAAGTTTCAAGGTTTTATGACGCTCCAGTAAAAAGTTATAAGTATTTGTATGTTGCAGACTTTGATAGGTGTAGGACGTACCGTATAGAAGTTAGGGCATTTGAAGTTTTATCAGTGTTTGAGTTGAGACTCAAGGGTAGCATAGCTTTGAGCGATAGCTTAAATTGACAAGAGGCTCGAGTACTTTATTGTTACAAAGTTTCTAGGTTTTATGACGCTCCAGTAAAAAGTTACATGCATTTGTATGTTGCAAACTTTGATAGGTGTAGGACGTACGATATAGAAGTTAGGGCATTTGAAGTTTTATCAGTGTTTGATATGGGACTCAAGGGTAGCTTAGCTTTGAGCGATAGCTTAAATTGACAAGAGGCTCGAGTACTTTATTGTTACAAAATTTCAAGGTTTTATGACGCTCGAGTTAAAAGTTAGAAGCATTTGTATGTTGCAAACTTTGATAGGTGTAGGACGTACCGTATAGAAGTTAGGGCCATTTGAAGTTTTATCAGTGTTTGATTTGGGACTCAAGGGTAGTATAGCTTTGAGCGATAGCTTAAATTGACATGAGGCTCCAGTACTTTATTGTTACAAAATTTCAAGGTTTTATGACGCACCAGTAAAAAGTTACAAGCATTTGTATGTTGCAAACTTTGATAGAAGGAGGGCGTACCGTATTGAAGTTAGGGCCATTTGAAGTTTTATCAGTGTTTGATCTGGGACTCAAAGGTAGCATGGCTTTGAGCGATAGCTTAAATTGACAAGAGGCTATAGTACTTTATTGTTACAAAATTTCAAGGTTTTATGACGCTCCAGTAAAAAGTTATAAGCATTTGTATGTTGCAGACTTTGATAGTTGTAGGATGCATAGAAGTTAGGACCATTTGAAGTTTTATCAGTGTTAGATTTGGGACTCAAGTCTAGCATAGCTTTGAGCGATAGCTTAAATTGACTAGAGCCTCGAGTACTTTATTGTTACAAAATTTTAAGGTTTTATGACGCTCCAGTAAAAAGTTATAAGCATTTGTATGTTGCAGACTTTGATAGGTGTAGGATGTACCGTATAGAAGTTAGGGCCATTTGAAGTTTTATCAGTGTTTGATTTGAGACTCAAGGGTAGCATAGCTTTGAGCGATAGCTTAAATTTACAAGAGGCTCGAGTACTTTATTGTTACAAAATTTCAAGGTTTTATGACGCTCCAGTAAAAAGTTACAAGCATTTGTATGTTGCAAACTTTGATAGGTGTAGGACGTACCGTATAGAAGTTAGGGCCATTTGAAGTTTTATCAGTGTTTGATTTGGGACTCAAGGGTAGCATAGCTTTGAGCGATAGCTTAAATTTACAAGAGGCTCGAGTACTTTGTTGTTACAAAATTTCAAGGTTTTATGACGCTCGAGCAAAAAGTTACAAGCATTTGTATGTTGCAAACTTTGATAGGTGTAGGACATACCGTATAGAAGTTAGGGCCATTTGAAGTTTTATCAGTGTTTGATTTGGGACTCAAGGGTAGCATTGCTTTGAGCGATAGCTTAAATTGACAAGAGGCTCGAGTACTTTATTTTTACAAAATTTCAAGGTTTTATGACGCACCAGTGAAAAGTTACAAGCATTTGTATGTTGCAAACTTTGGTAGGAGTAGGGCGTACCGTATTGAAGTTAGGGCCATTTGAAGTTTTATCAGTGTTTGATCTGGGACCCAAGGGTAGCATAGCTTTGAGCGATAGCTTAAATTGACAAGAGGCTAGAGTACTTTATTGTTACAAAATTTCAAGGTTTTATGACGCTCCAGTAAAAAGTTATAAGCATTTGTATGTTGCAGACTTTGATAGTTGTAGGATGCATAGAAGTTAGGGCCATTTGAAGTTTTATCAGTGTTTGATTTGGGACTCAAGTTTAGCATAGCTTTGAGCGATAGCTTAAATTGACTAGAGGCTCGAGTACTTTATTGTTACAAAATTTTAAGGTTTTATGACGCTCCAGTAAAAAGTTATAAGCATTTGTATGTTGCAATCCGTGATGGATTTGACTGACATCCCATCGGTGGCGGATAGGAAGACCTTTGGTAGGCAAATGACATTACTTCTGAACCTGTTAGGAGGGGCGGGAGTTATGGCTGTCTGTCTATCACAATGATGGTATAGAGAATGGGTACCATCCGCGGACCAAACTGGCTAGGGAGGAGTCCCGAACAAAAACCACTGTCTGGCGATGGACAAAAAAAGATTTATTACTCCAGGTGGAACCCACGCATGTGGAAATCCACCCGCTTCGGCGGCAGGGGCACGGATTCTGGAGGTCCCAACCATCGCTAAAGTCTCTCGCCTTTATCAGCAAGAGCGCATGCTGGAGGAGACGGGGATTGTTACCGCAATCTCTTCTTCTTCAGAGACGAAGGAACGTACCGTGGATCCAGAGGGCCTGCGTCGGGAAGTCACCACAGTGGCGGAACGACCTACCAATGGTTCTAGGGTAACGAGAACACAAGCGAGGAGACAGAGAAAGAAGCGGCTTGATAGGCTCGTGCAGGAGAAATCCTCACGTGGCTCTGCCGGCCCTTCTGTGTCGACTCCCTCCAAAAGGCCCAGGTCGGCGGAAGTGACACACACGGAAGCCACCGAGCCTGCGGAGGGATTGACCGCTCCGAAAGCTCGCTCGCGAGGTAAGCGGCGGAAGATTGTTGCTGAAAACAGCACTCCCACCTGCCCTGCAGCTGTTAGTGCTGGTGGCGCCACGACCCCAAAGGGTACGAGCGAAACCTCGGTGGCGGCTAATGTGGCGGGGAAGAATGTTGCAAATAAGCTGCAACTTGCCCAGCCCCTCGTATCCAGCAAAACCATCTGCCCGGCGAAATCTCTGCCAGTGGCGGGTGGTGAGCTGGACTTTCGCCCAAGCACTTCCAAAGGTGCGGCCAAGCCATCGTACAGCGAGAAGGCTAACGGCCCGCAACCAATGGCGGTGATTGGGAAGCTGGGGCCTGACCATCAGCTGACTGATGCAGAAATAAAACACTGCAAAGGTCATCTGATGCGTCGCATCATTGCCTCCGGCCCTGAAGCTAATGCGAGGGCTATGAGACAAAGGACGGCACTCTACAGGTGTCATGCGCGTCTCAGGCCAACTTTGATTGGCTCAGGGGTGCAGTCAAGGACGTGCCCCCCATGGGGACCACTCGCTTCGCGGTCTATAGCGAAGCAGGCGTGTCCCTCAGGAAGGCCATCTGCTAGATTCTGGATCCCGATCTGACGACCACAGATGTCCTTTTTTGTCTGCGTGCTCAGAACCCTGGCATCAACACGAGGCTTTGGAGAGTTCTTTCGCACACCAGGGGTAGCAACCGGGATGGTAAAGAAGGTGCTAGTCTTGTGGTGCGAGTGGACGAGGCCACTGTTGATGTCATGGTTTCTCGGTACCGGAGCCGTCTGAGTCTCTTCTTTGGGACTGTGACCTTTCATGTCTTTCCCAGATGAGTGGCTCGGACGATTCTCGTAGCTATCGTCCTTTGACGGTAACGCAGATCAACTTGCAGCATTCTAAAGCCGCTACTGTACTCCTAAGTAGAGGACTCACCCAGCTGCACACATCACCTCACATAACAACAGTACAAGAGCCCTGGGTCTTTAGGGGTCGCCTCTGTGGCCTTGGCTTGTTGAAAGGGGCCACGATATTATATGACAGAAACTCGATTAGACCAAGAGTCGGTCTTATAATATCATCCCATCTCGCAGCGACCTGCCTTGACGCATTCTGTTGTCAGGATCTGGTTGCGGCAGAGATTAGTTTTAAGAGTATGCACGGATGGTCGAGGTTTGTGATTGCATCTGCTTAATTTCCTTACGATGCTTTGGAGGCGCCACCACCTGGGAAGGTCGCTACTCTCGTAGGGTTCTGTGAGCGGCGCGGTCTTGGTCTGGTTCTTTGCTGCGATCCTAATGCCCAGCATACGATCTGGGGCAGCAGCAAGTGCAATGAGCGAGGCTCTCGACTTTTCGAGTATATTGTCTCCTCCAGCCTGAACATCCACAATGTAGGCAGGCAGCCTACTTTTGTGACTGCGAGAAGGCAGGAGGTAATTGACGTCACCCTGTCAAATCCAAGACTGGGGTGGTCGATCAACAACTGGAGGGTCCTCGCCGAAGACTCGTGCTCGGACCACAGATACATTGAGTTTCAGTGTGGCGAGCGGGCGTAGATGCCATTGCCCACCAGAAACCCAAGAAAATTCGACTGGCCTAAGTTCAGGGAGGCACTGCGTAGCAATCACGTGACGCCACTGAGACTTCCAGGAAATCAGGTAAGCATAGCCCGTCAACAACCACCTTTGGTCGGAAATGTTGTCAGGGCAGCTGCGCCCTCTCGACATGATTGGTATGTCACCAGAACTGTGGCGAATGAGACTGCTATTGGATTTGCTATCAAATCCTTTGACAACTTCAAGTCGCCCGAACTGGATGGCATATATCCGATTGTGTTGAAGGAAGGCATTGAGCTAGTGATGGCAACACTGAAGAAGATCTTCACTGCATATCTCGCACTGGCCTATGTACCACGCTCTTGGAGGATGGTGAGGGTTGCCTTCATTCCTAAGGTTGGAAGAGACGACTACACCAATTCCAAGAGCTTCAGACCTATTAGTATGACCTCGTTCATGCTAAAAAGTTTAGAACGGCTGGTGGAGCTTCGCATGCGTAGGGAGTCTCTGAAGACGCATCCACTATCTCCATTTCAGCATGCCTATCAAAGCGGAAAATCCTGCGAGACGGCTCTGCAAAACCTTGTTGGAAGGATAGAGCGAGCCATCGACAGGAAAGAATACGCAATAGGCGTCTTTGTGGACATAGAGGGTGCGTTTGACAATGCTACTTTCGACAGTATGTGCGGCTCTGCTAGGCGGCATGGCGTAGACCGGGTCCTAGTAAACTGGATACGTTCAATGCTGGCCCAGAGAATCATAACGGTGCGGTCGGAGGAAGATTTGCTGGTGTCGTCTGGGGTTAATAGAGGCTGTCCCCAAGGTGGGGTACTGTCTCCATTGCTCTGGTGCATGGTAATCGATCCCCTGCTTAACGCCATTAATGACTCGGGGGTATACGCTCAGGCATATGCGGATGATGTTGGCTGTCTTGTGACAGGTCCATCCCTTATGATTGTCTGCAGAAGGGTGCAGAGAACTCTGGATATGATTGACACTTGGTGCAGTGCGAATGGGCTATCGGCTAATCCTGTCAAGACTGGTATTGTCCTCTTTACCAGAAGGATAAAGCTTAATGGACTTATTCTGCCTACACTGAAAGGAGTCACTATCCAGCTATCCAAGGAAATCAAATATCTTGGAGTCATCCTTGATAACAATCTTCTTTGGAAAACACATGTCGAACTGAAGACATCCAAAGCACTGTCAGTTTTTTGGCAGTGTAAGGGTATATTTGGTAAGACATGTTGTCTTTCCCCTAGTAAGATCCTATGGATCTATACAGGTATGGTAAGACCTATTATCACCTATGCATCGATGGTTTGGATGAGCAGACTCTCTCTTGTAGGGGTCAAAAAAGCTCTATCAAAACTACAACGTGCTGTGGCCATATGTTGTACCGGAGCATTTCCGACTACTCCAGGCCCGGCACTTGATGCTTTGGTGAATCTCCCGCCACTAGATGTCTTCATCCGCGGAGAGGCCATTAAGGCCATCTGCAGAGTGAAACATAGTGGCCACTGGTATGGGGTGTGCTCGATGTTGGACGACGGCGCAGGCACTGACATCGATTCTGCAATCCTGTCTATGCCTCCGGACTCCATGTCGTCAACCGTCATACTAGAAAAGCGGTAAAATGTGTTGCTGCCAGAGGCTCGTTCATGGTTAGATCCCGAGAACGAGCCCGGCAAACACTGCTGCCGTATTTTCACTGATGGCTCCAGGACTGAAGAAGGTTCAGGTTCTGGTGTCTTCGTGGAATCCTGTGGGACCCGTCGGTTCTTTGCCCTTGGTCTGCATGCGTCTGTGTTTCAGGCGGAGGTGTATGCGATACTTGAGGCGATGGACTTTGTTGCGGAAAACAGGTGGAAAGGCAAATCTATTTGTGTCTGCAGTGACAGCCAAGCTGCGCTCATGGCCTTGGATAGTCCGACCACCACTTCCACGATAGTCAGGTCCTGCAAATCCAGGCTAAATTGTGTTGGAAAACATAATAGTCTGACGTTGACTTGGGTCCCGGGACACGCTGGCATTGCGGGTAACGAGACCTCTGACTCCTTGGCCAGGATGGGCTCCGAGGCAGTTTTTTATTGGCCCTGAGCCTGTTCTGCAACTCCCTTCCGCTGCCATCAAAGCCACTGCAAACAAGTGGGTTGTTTCGACCCACAAGCGAGCATGGCGGGCTGAGAGAGGCTGCGGATGGACGAAAATTATGCTACCTGCTATCTCTGACCGATGGTCACGGTTCCTTCTATCTTTAGGTAGGAGGGACTGCAGGCTGTTGGTTGGCGTGATGACAGGGCACTTTCTATGGGCTAGGCACATGAAAAGGTGTGGCATATCAGACAGTGCGCTGTGCCCAGCCTGTTTAGAGGAAGACGAGACGGCGGACCATTTTCTTTGCGTCTGCCCTGCCTTTGCTCGAATCAGGTTCGGGATTTTTGGCACTGATGTGCTGAGGAGTAACCAACTTGGCTCCTTGGCACCACAGGATCTACTTCTACTTCTTCGGAGGTCGGGTAGATTTAAAACAGAGTAAAAGGGAACCTTAAGTGCAGTACAATGGATATATACTCTGTCTGAGTGCTGCGCTTACTAGATTGTTCCGACAAAAAAAAAAAAATAAAATAAAATTTTGCAGACTTTGATAGGTGTAGGATGTTCCGTATAGAAGTTAGGGCCATTTGAAGTTTTATTTCAAGGTTTTATGACGCTCCAGTAAAAAGCTATAAGCATTTGTTCGTTGCAGACTTTGATAAGTGTAGGATGTACCGTATAGAAGTTAGGGCCATTTGAAATTTTATCATTGTTTGATTTGGGAATCAAGGGTAGCATAGCTTTGAGCGATAGCTTAAATTGACAAGAGGCTAGAGTACTTTATTGTTACAAAATTTCAAGGTTTTATGGCGCTCCAGTAAAAAGTTATATGCATTTGTATGTTGCAGACTTTGATAGGTGTAGGATGTACCGTATAGAAGTTAGGGCCATTTGAAGTTTTATCAGTGTTTGATTGGGGACTCAAGGGTAGCATAGCTTTGAGCGATAGCTTAAATTGACAAGATGCTCGAGTACTTTATTGTTACAAAATTTCAAGGTTTTATGACGCTCCAGTAAAAAGTTACAAGCATTTGAATGTTGCAAACTTTGATAGGTGTAGGACGTACCGTATAGAAGTTAGGGCCATTTGAAGTTTTTTCAGTGTTTGATTTGGGACTCAAGGGTAGCATAGCTCTCAGCGATAGCTTAAATTGACAAGAGGCTCGAGTACTTTATTGTTACAAAATTTCAAGGTTTTATGACGCTCCAGTAAAAAGTTACAGCCATTTGTATGTTGCAATCTTTGATAGGTGTAGGACGTATCGTATAGAAGTTAGGGCCATTTGAAGTTTTATAAGTGTTCAATTTGGGACTCAAGGGTAGCATAGCTTTGAGCGATAGCTTAAATTGACAAGAGGCTCGAGTACTTTATTGTTACAAAATTTCAAGGTTTTATGACGCTCCAGTAAAAAGTTACATGCATTTCTATTTTGCAATCTTTGATAGGTGTAGGACGTACCGTATAGAAGTTAGGGCCATTTGAAGTTTTATCAGTGTTTGATTTGGGACTCAAGTGTAGCATAGCTTTGAGCGATAGCTTAAATTGACAAGAGGCTAGAGTACTTTATTGTTACAAAATTTCAAGGTTTTATGACGCTCCAGTAAAAAGTTACATGCATTTGTATATTGCAAACTTTGATAGGTGTAGGACGTACCGTATAGAAGTTAGGGCCATTTGAAGTTTTATAAGTGTTTGATTTGGTACTCAAGGGTAGCATAGCTTTGAGCGGTAGCTTAAATTGACAAGAGGCTCGAGTACTTTATTGTTACAAAATTTCAAGGTTTTATGACGCTCCAGTAAAAAGTTACAAGCATTTGTATGTTGCAAACTTTGATAGGTGTAGGACGTACCGTATAGAAGTTAGGGCCATTTGAAGTTTTATCAGTGTTTGATTTGGGACTCAAGGGTAGCATAGCTTTGAGCGATAGCTTAAATTGACAAGAGGCTCGAGTACTTCATTGTTACAAAATTTCAAGGTTTTATGACGCTTCAGTAAAATGTTAAAAGCATTTGTATGTTGCAAACTTTGATAGGTGTAGGACGTACCGTATAGAAGCTACGGCCATTTGAAGTTTTATCAGTGTTTGATTTGGGACTCAAGGGTTGCATAGCTTTGAGCGATAACTTAAATTGACAAGAGGCTCGAGTACTTTATTGTTACAAAATTTCAAGGTTTTATGACGCTCCAGTAAAAAGTTACAAGCATTTGTAAGTTGCAAACTTTGATAGGTGTAGGACGTACCGTATAGAATTTAGGGCCATTTGAAGTTTTATCAATGTTTGATTTGGGACTCAAGGGTAGCATAGCTTTGAGCGATAGCTTAAATTGACAAGAGGCTCGAATACTTTATTTATACAAAATTTCAAGGTTTTATGAAGCTCCATTAAAAAGTAACAAGCATTTGTATGTTGCAAACTTTGATAGGTGTAGGACGCACCGTATAGAAGTTAGGGCCATTTGAAGTTTTATCAGTGTTTGATTTGGGACTCAAGGGTAGCAAAGCTTTTAGCGGTAGCTTAAATTGACAAGAGGCTCGAGTACTTTATTGTTACAAAATTTCAAGGTTTTATGACGCTCCAGTAAAAAGTTACAAGCATTTGTATGTTGCAAACTTTGATAGGTGTAGGACGTACCGTATAGAAGTTAGGGCCATTTGAAGTTTTATCAGTGTTTGATTTGGGACTCAAGGGTAGCATAGCTTTGAGCGATAGCTTAAATTGACAAGAGGCTCGAGTACTTCATTGTTACAAAATTTCAAGGTTTTATGACGCTTCAGTAAAATGTTAAAAGCATTTGTATGTTGCAAACTTTGATATGTGTAGGACGTACCGTATAGAAGCTACGGCCATTTGAAGTTTTATCAGTGTTTGATTTGGGACTCAAGGGTAGCATAGCTTTGAGCGATAACTTAAATTGACAAGAGGCTCGAGTACTTTATTGTTACAAAATTTCAAGGTTTTATGACGCTCCAGTAAAAAGTTACAAGCATTTGTAAGTTGCAAACTTTATTAGGTGTAGGATGTAGCGTATAGAATTTAGGGCCATTTGAAGTTTTATCAATGTTTGATTTGGGACTCAAGGGTAGCATAGCTTTGAGCGATAGCTTAAATTGACAAGAGGCTCGAATACTTTATTTATACAAAATTTCAAGGTTTTATGAAGCTCCAGTAAAAAGTAACAAGCATTTGTATGTTGCAAACTTTGATAGGTGTAGGACGCACCGTATAGAAGGTAGGGCCATTTGAATTTTTATCAGTGTTTGATTTGGGACTCAAGGGTAGCAAAGCTTTTAGCGGTAGCTTAAATTGACAAGAGGCTCGAGTACTTTATTGTTACAAAATTTCAAGGTTTTATGACGCTCAGGTAAAAAGTTACAAGCATTTGTATGTTGCAAACTTTGACAGGTGTAGGACGTACCGTATAGAAGTTACGGCCATTTGAAATTTTATCAATGTTTGATTTGGGACTCAAGGGTAGCATAGCTTTGAGCGATAGCTTAAATTGACAAGAGGCTCGAGTACTTTATTGTTACAAAGTTTCAAGGCTTTATGACGCTCCAGTAAAAAGTTACAAGCATTTGTATGTTGCAAACTTTGATAGGTGTAGGACGTACCGTATAGAAGTTAAGGACATTTGAAGTTTTTTAAGTGTTTGATTTGGGACTCAAGGGTAGCATAGCTTGAGCGGTAGCTTAAATTGACAAGAGGCTCGAGTATTTTTTTGTTATAAAATTTCAAGGCTTTATGACGTTCCAGTAAAAAGTTACATGCATTTCTATTTTGCAATCTTTGATAGGTGTAGGACGTACCGTATAGAAGTTAGGGCCATTTGAAGTTTTATCAGTGTTTGATTTGGGACTCAAGTGTAGCATAGCTTTGAGCGATAGCTTAAATTGACAAGAGGCTAGAGTACTTTATTGTTACAAAATTTCAAGGTTTTATGACGCTCCAGTAAAAAGTTACAAGCATTTGTATGTTGCAAACTTTGATAGGTGTAGGACGTACCGTATAGAAGTTAGGGCCATTTGAAGTTTTATCAGTGTTTGATTTGGGACTCAAGGGTAGCATAGCTTTGAGCGATAGCTTAAATTGACAAGAGGCTCGAGTACTTCATTGTTACAAAATTTCAAGGTTTTATGACGCTTCAGTAAAATGTTAAAAGCATTTGTATGTTGCAAACTTTGATAGGTGTAGGACGTACCGTATAGAAGCTACGGCCATTTGAAGTTTTATCAGTGTTTGATTTGGGACTCAAGGGTAGCATAGCTTTGAGCGATAACTTAAATTGACAAGAGGCTCGAGTACTTTATTGTTACAAAATTTCAAGGTTTTATGACGCTCCAGTAAAAAGTTACAAGCATTTGTAAGTTGCAAACTTTGATAGGTGTAGGACGTACCGTATAGAAGTTACGGCCATTTGAAATTTTATCAATGTTTGATTTGGGACTCAAGGGTAGCATAGCTTTGAGCGATAGCTTAAATTGACAAGAGGCTCGCGTACTTTATTGTTACAAAATTTCAAGGCTTTATGACGCTCCAGTAAAAAGTTACAAGCATTTGTATGTTGCAAACTTTGATAGGTGTAGGACGTACCGTATAGAAGTTAAGGACATTTGAAGTTTTATAAGTGTTTGATTTGGGACTCAAGGGTAGCATAGCTTGAGCGGTGGCTTAAATTGACAAGAGGCTCGAGTATTTTTTTGTTATAAAATTTCAAGGTTTTATGACGTTCCAGTAAAAAGTTACAAGCATTTGTATGTTGCAATCTTTGATAGGTGTAGGACGTATCGTATAGAAGTTAGGGCCAATTGTAGTTTTATGAGTTTTTGATTTGGGACTCAAGGGTAGCATAGATTTGAGCGATAGCTTAAATTGACAAGAGGCTCGAATACTTTATTGTTACAAAATTGCAAGGTTTTATGACGCTCCAGTAAAAAGTAACAAGCATTAGTATGTTGCAAACTTTGATAGGTGTAGGATGCACCGTATAGAAGTTAGGGCCATTTGAAGTTTTATCAGTGTTTGATTTGGGACTCAAGGGTAGCAAAGCTTTTAGCGGTAGCTTAAATTGACAAGAGGCTCGAGTACTTTATTGTTACAAAATTTTAAGGTTTTATGACGCTCCAGTAAAAAGTTACAAGCATTTGTATTTTGCAAACTTTGACAGGTGTAGGACGTACCGTATAGAAGTTACGGCCATTAGAAGTTTTATCAGTGTTTGATTTGGGACTCAAGAGTAGTATAGCTTTGACCGATAGCTTAAATTGACAAGAGGCTCGAGTACTTTATTGTTACAAAATTTCAAGGTTTTATGACGCTCCAGTAAAAAGTTACAAGCATTTGTAAGTTGCAAACTTTGATAGGTGTAGAACGTACCGTATAGAATTTAAGGCCATTTGAAGTTTTATCAATGTTTGATTTGGGACTCAAGGGTAGCATAGCTTTGAGCGATAGCCTAAATTGACAAGAGGCTCGAGTACTTTATTGTTACAAAATTTCAAGGCTTTATGACGCTCCAGTAAAGAGTTACAAGCAATTGTATGTTGCAAATTTTGATAGGTGTAGGACGTACCGTATAGAAGTTAGGGCCATTTGTAGTTTTATAAGTGTTTGATTTGGGACTCAAGGGTAGCATAGCTTTGAGCGATAGCTTAAATTGACAAGAGGCTCGAGTATTTTTTTGTTACAAAATTTCAAGGTTTTATGACGCTCCAGTAAAAAGTTGCAAACATTTGTATGTTGCAAACTTTGATAGGTGTAGGACGTACCGTATAGAAGTTAGGACCATTTGAAGTTTTATCAGTGTTTGATTTGGGACTCAAGGGTAGCATAGCTTTGAGCGATAGCTTAAATTGACAAGAGGCTAGAGTACTTTATTGTTACAAAATTTCAAGGTTTTATGACGCTCCAGTAAAAAGTTATATGCATTTGTATGTTGCAGACTTTGATAGGTGTAGGATGTACCGTATAGAAGTTAGGGCCATTTGAAGTTTTATCAGTGTTTGATTTGGGACTCAAGGGTAGCATAGCTTTGAGCGATAGCTTAAATTGACAAGAGGCTCGAGTACTTTACTGTTACAAAATTTCAAGGCTTTATGACGCTCCAGTAAAAAGTTACAAGCATTTGTATGTTGCAAACTTTGATAGGTGTAGGACGTTCCGTATAGAAGTTAGGGCCATTTGAAGATTTATCAGTGTTTGATTTGGGACTCAAGGGTAGCATAGCTTTGAGCGATAGTTTAAATTGACAAGAGGCTCGAGTACTTTATTGTTACAAAATTTCAAGGTTTTATGACGCTCCAGTAAAAAGTTACAAGCATTTGTATGTTGCAATCTTTGATAGGTGTAGGACGTATCGTATAGAAGTTAGGGCCATTTGAAGTTTTATAAGTGTTCAATTTGGGACTCAAGGGTAGCATAGCTTTGAGCGATAGCTTAAATTGACAAGAGGCTCGAGTACTTTATTGTTACAAAATTTCAAGGTTTTATGACGCTCCAGTAAAAAGTTACATACATTTCTATATTGCAATTTTTGATAGGTGTAGGACGTACCGTATAGAAGTTAGGGCCATTTGAAGTTTTATCAGTGTTTGATTTGGGACTCAAGTGTAGCATAGCTTTGAGCGATAGCTTAAATTGACAAGAGGCTAGAGTACTTTATTGTTACAAAATTTCAAGGTTTTATGACACTCCAGTAAAAAGTTACATGCATTTGTATATTGCAAACTTTGATAGGTGTAGGACGTACCGTATAGAAGTTAAGGCCGTTTGAAGTTTTATAAGTGTTTGATTTGGTACTCAAGGGTAGCATAGCTTTGAGCGGTAGCTTAAATTGACAAGAGGCTCGAGTACTTTATTGTTACAAAATTTCAAGGTTTTATGACGCTCCAGTAAAAAGTTACAAGCATTTGTATGTTGCAAACTTTGATAGGTGTAGGACGTACCGTATAGAAGTTAGGGCCATTTGAAGTTTTATCAGTGTTTGATTTGGGACTCAAGGGTAGCATAGCTTTGAGCGATAGCTTAAATTGACAAGAGGCT
Source organism: Clusia tigrina (assembly GCA_920105625.2). NCBI lineage: Eukaryota > Metazoa > Arthropoda > Insecta > Diptera > Clusiidae > Clusia > Clusia tigrina. Next base: position 105,997,362 of record OV050033.1, on the reverse strand, counting down.
CGAATACTTTATTTATACAAAATTTCAAGGTTTTATGAAGCTCCAGTAAAAAGTAACAAGCATTTGTATGTTGCAAACTTTGATAGGTGTAGAACGCACCGTATAGAAGTTAGGGCCATTTGAAGTTTTATCAGTGTTTGATTTGGGACTCAAGGGTAGCAAAGCTTTTAGCGGTAGCTTAAATTGACAAGAGGCTCGAGTACTTTATTGTTACAAAATTTCAAGGTTTTATGACGCTCCAGTAAAAAGTTACAAGAATTTGTATGTTGCCAACTTTGATAGGTGTAGGACGTACCGTATAGAATTTACTTTCATTTGAAGTTTTATCAGTGTTTGATTTGGGACTCAAGGGTAGCATAGCTTTGAGCGATAACTTAAATTGACAAGAGGCTCGAGTTTTTTTTTAATGTTACAAAATTTCAAGGTTTTATGACGCTCCAGTAAAAAGTTACAAGCATTTGTATGTTGCAAACTTTGACAGGTGTAGGACGTACCGTATAGAAGTTACGGCCATTTGAAATTTTATCAATGTTTGATTTGGGACTCAAGGGTAGCATAGCTTTGAGCGATAGCTTAAATTGACAAGAGGCTCGAGTACTTTATTGTTACAAAATTTCAAGGCTTTATGACGCTCCAGTAAAAAGTTACAAGCATTTGTATGTTGCAAACTTTGATAGGTGTAGGACGTACCGTATAGAAGTTAAGGACATTTGAAATTTTATAAGTGTTTGATTTGGGACTCAAGGGTAGCATAGCTTTGAGCGATAGCTTAAATTGACAAGAGGCTCGAGTACTTCATTGATACAAACTTTCAAGGTTTTATGACGCTTCAGTAAAATGTTAAAAGCATTTGTATGTTGCAAACTGTGATAGGTGTAGGACGTACCGTATAGAAGCTACGGCCATTTGAAGTTTTATCAGTGTTTGATTTGGGTCTCAAGGGTAGCATAGCTTTGAGCGATAACTTAAATTGACAAGAGGCTCGAGTACTTTATTGTTACAAAATTTCAAGGTTTTATGACGCTCCAGTAAAAAGTTACAAGCATTTGTAAGTTGCAAACTTTGATAGGTGTAGGACGTACCGTATAGAATTTAGGGCCATTTGAAGTTTTATCAATGTTTGATTTGGGACTCAAGGGTAGCATAGCTTTGAGCGATTGCTTAAATTGACAAGAGGCTCGAATACTTTATTTATACAAAATTTCAAGGTTTTATGAAGCTCCAGTAAAAAGTAACAAGCATTTGTATGTTGCAAACTTTGATAGGTGTAGGACGCACCGTATAGAAGGTAGGGCCATTTGAATTTTTATCAGTGTGTGATTTGGGACTCAAGGGTAGCAAAGCTTTTAGCGGTAGCTTAAATTGACAAGAGGCTCGAGTATTTTTTTGTTATAAAATTTCAAGGTTTTATGACGTTCCAGTAAAAAGTTACAAGCATTTGTATGTTGCAAACTTTGACAGGTTTAGGACGTACCGTATAGAAGTTACGGCCATTTGAAATTTTATCAATGTTTGATTTGGGACTCAAGGGTAGCATAGCTTTGAGCGATAGCTTAAATTGACAAGAGGCTCGAGTACTTTATTGTTACAAAATTGCAAGGTTTTATGACGCTCCAGTAAAAAGTAACAAGCATTAGTATGTTGCAAACTTTGATAGGTGTAGGATGCACCGTATAGAAGTTAGGGCCATTTGAAGTTTTATCAGTGTTTGATTTGGGACTCAAGGGTAGCAAAGCTTTTAGCGGTAGCTTAAATTGACAAGAGGCTCGAGTACTTTATTGTTACAAAATTTTAAGGTTTTATGACGCTCCAGTAAAAAGTTACAAGCATTTGTATGTTGCAAACTTTGACAGGTGTAGGACGTACCGTATAGAAGTTACGGCCATTAGAAGTTTTATCAGTGTTTGATTTGGGAGTCAAGAGTAGTATAGCTTTGAGCGATAGCTTGAATTGACAAGAGGCTCGAGTACTTTATTGTTACAAAATTTCAAGGTTTTATGACGCTCCAGTAAAAAGTTACAAGCATTTGTAAGTTGCAAACTTTGATAGGTGTAGGACGTACCGTACAGAATTTAAGGCCATTTGAAGTTTTATCAATGTTTGATTTGGGACTCAAGGGTAGCATAGCTTTGAGCGATAGCTTAAATTGACAAGAGGCTCGAGTACTTTATTGTTACAAAATTTCAAGGCTTTATGACGCTCCAGTAAAGAGTTACAAGCAATTGTATGTTGCAAACTTTGATAGGTGTAGGACGTACCGTATAGAAGTTAGGGCCATTTGAAGTTTTATAAGTGTTTGATTTGGGACTCAAGGGTAGCATAGCTTTGAGCGATAGCTTAAATTGACAAGAGGCTCGAGTATTTTTTTGTTACAAAATTTCAAGGTTTTATGACGCTCCAGTAAAAAGTTACAAACATTTGTATGTTGCAAACTTTGATAGGTGTAGGACGTACCGTATAGAAGTTAGGGCCATTTGAAGTTTTATCAGTGTTTGATTTGGGACTCAAGGGTAGCATAGCTTTGAGCGATAGCTTAAATTGACAAGAGGCTAGAGTACTTTATTGTTTCAAAATTTCAAGGTTTTATGACGCTCCAGTAAAAAGTTATATGCATTTGTATGTTGCAGACTTTAATAGGTGTAGGATGTACCGTATAGAAGTTAGGGCCATTTGAAGTTTTATCAGTGTTTGATTTGGGACTCAAGGGTAGCATAGCTTTGAGCGATAGCTTAAATTGACAAGAGGCTCGAGTACTTTATTGTTACAAAATTTCAAGGTTTTATGAAGCTCCAGTAAAAAGTTACAAGCATTTGTATGTTGCAAACTTTGATAGGTGTAGGACGTACCGTAAAGAAGTTAGGGCCATTTGAAGTTTTATCAGTGTTTGATTTGGGACTCAAGGGTAGCATAGCTCTGAGCGATAGCTTAAATTGACAAGAGGCTCGAGTACTTTACTGTTACAAAATTTCAAGGCTTTATGACGCTCCAGTAAAAAGTTACAAGCATTTGTATGTTGCAAACTTTGATAGGTGTAGGACGTTCCGTATAGAAGTTAGGGCCATTTGAAGTTTTATCAGTGTTTGATTTGGGACTCAATGGTAGCATAGCTTTGAGCGATAGTTTAAATTGACAAGAGGCTCGAGTACTTTAATGTTACAAAATTTCAAGGTTTTATGACGCTCCAGTAAAAAGTTACAAGCATTTGTATGTTGCAATCTTTGATAGGTGTAGGACGTATCGTATAGAAGTTAGGGCCATTTGAAGTTTTATAAGTGTTCAATTTGGGACTCAAGGGTAGCATAGCTTTGAGCGATAGCTTAAATTGACAAGAGGCTCGAATACTTTATTTATACAAAATTTCAAGGTTTTATGAAGCTCCAGTAAAAAGTAACAAGCATTTGTATGTTGCAAACTTTGATAGGTGTAGAACGCACCGTATAGAAGTTAGGGCCATTTGAAGTTTTATCAGTGTTTGATTTGGGACTCAAGGGTAGCATAGCTTTGAGCGATAGCTTAAATTGACAAGAGGCTCGAGTACTTCATTGATACAAACTTTCAAGGTTTTATGACGCTTCAGTAAAATGTTAAAAGCATTTGTATGTTGCAAACTGTGATAGGTGTAGGACGTACCGTATAGAAGCTACGGCCATTTGAAGTTTTATCAGTGTTTGATTTGGGTCTCAAGGGTAGCATAGCTTTGAGCGATAACTTAAATTGACAAGAGGCTCGAGTACTTTATTGTTACAAAATTTCAAGGTTTTATGACGCTCCAGTAAAAAGTTACAAGCATTTGTAAGTTGCAAACTTTGATAGGTGTAGGACGTACCGTATAGAATTTAGGGCCATTTGAAGTTTTATCAATGTTTGATTTGGGACTCAAGGGTAGCATAGCTTTGAGCGATTGCTTAAATTGACAAGAGGCTCGAATACTTTATTTATACAAAATTTCAAGGTTTTATGAAGCTCCAGTAAAAAGTAACAAGCATTTGTATGTTGCAAACTTTGATAGGTGTAGGACGCACCGTATAGAAGGTAGGGCCATTTGAATTTTTATCAGTGTGTGATTTGGGACTCAAGGGTAGCAAAGCTTTTAGCGGTAGCTTAAATTGACAAGAGGCTCGAGTATTTTTTTGTTATAAAATTTCAAGGTTTTATGACGTTCCAGTAAAAAGTTACAAGCATTTGTATGTTGCAAACTTTGTCAGGTTTAGGACGTACCGTATAGAAGTTACGGCCATTTGAAATTTTATCAATGTTTGATTTGGGACTCAAGGGTAGCATAGCTTTGAGCGATAGCTTAAATTGACAAGAGGCTCGAGTACTTTATTGTTACAAAATTGCAAGGTTTTATGACGCTCCAGTAAAAAGTAACAAGCATTAGTATGTTGCAAACTTTGATAGGTGTAGGATGCACCGTATAGAAGTTAGGGCCATTTGAAGTTTTATCAGTGTTTGATTTGGGACTCAAGGGTAGCAAAGCTTTTAGCGGTAGCTTAAATTGACAAGAGGCTCGAGTACTTTATTGTTACAAAATTTTAAGGTTTTATGACGCTCCAGTAAAAAGTTACAAGCATTTGTATGTTGCAAACTTTGACAGGTGTAGGACGTACCGTATAGAAGTTACGGCCATTAGAAGTTTTATCAGTGTTTGATTTGGGAGTCAAGAGTAGTATAGCTTTGAGCGATAGCTTGAATTGACAAGAGGCTCGAGTACTTTATTGTTACAAAATTTCAAGGTTTTATGACGCTCCAGTAAAAAGTTACAAGCATTTGTAAGTTGCAAACTTTGATAGGTGTAGGACGTACCGTACAGAATTTAAGGTCATTTGAAGTTTTATCAATGTTTGATTTGGGACTCAAGGGTAGCATAGCTTTGAGCGATAGCTTAAATTGACAAGAGGCTCGAGTACTTTATTGTTACAAAATTTCAAGGCTTTATGACGCTCCAGTAAAGAGTTACAAGCAATTGTATGTTGCAAACTTTGATAGGTGTAGGACGTACCGTATAGAAGTTAGGGCCATTTGAAGTTTTATAAGTGTTTGATTTGGGACTCAAGGGTAGCATAGCTTTGAGCGATAGCTTAAATTGACAAGAGGCTCGAGTATTTTTTTGTTACAAAATTTCAAGGTTTTATGACGCTCCAGTAAAAAGTTACAAACATTTGTATGTTGCAAACTTTGATAGGTGTAGGACGTACCGTATAGAAGTTAGGGCCATTTGAAGTTTTATCAGTGTTTGATTTGGGACTCAAGGGTAGCATAGCTTTGAGCGATAGCTTAAATTGACAAGAGGCTAGAGTACTTTATTGTTTCAAAATTTCAAGGTTTTATGACGCTCCAGTAAAAAGTTATATGCATTTGTATGTTGCAGACTTTAATAGGTGTAGGATGTACCGTATAGAAGTTAGGGCCATTTGAAGTTTTATCAGTGTTTGATTTGGGACTCAAGGGTAGCATAGCTTTGAGCGATAGCTTAAATTGACAAGAGGCTCGAGTACTTTATTGTTACAAAATTTCAAGGTTTTATGAAGCTCCAGTAAAAAGTTACAAGCATTTGTATGTTGCAAACTTTGATAGGTGTAGGACGTACCGTAAAGAAGTTAGGGCCATTTGAAGTTTTATCAGTGTTTGATTTGGGACTCAAGGGTAGCATAGCTCTGAGCGATAGCTTAAATTGACAAGAGGCTCGAGTACTTTACTGTTACAAAATTTCAAGGCTTTATGACGCTCCAGTAAAAAGTTACAAGCATTTGTATGTTGCAAACTTTGATAGGTGTAGGACGTTCCGTATAGAAGTTAGGGCCATTTGAAGTTTTATCAGTGTTTGATTTGGGACTCAATGGTAGCATAGCTTTGAGCGATAGTTTAAATTGACAAGAGGCTCGAGTACTTTAATGTTACAAAATTTCAAGGTTTTATGACGCTCCAGTAAAAAGTTACAAGCATTTGTATGTTGCAATCTTTGATAGGTGTAGGACGTATCGTATAGAAGTTAGGGCCATTTGAAGTTTTATAAGTGTTCAATTTGGGACTCAAGGGTAGCATAGCTTTGAGCGATAGCTTAAATTGACAAGAGGCTCGAATACTTTATTTATACAAAATTTCAAGGTTTTATGAAGCTCCAGTAAAAAGTAACAAGCATTTGTATGTTGCAAACTTTGATAGGTGTAGAACGCACCGTATAGAAGTTAGGGCCATTTGAAGTTTTATCAGTGTTTGATTTGGGACTCAAGGGTAGCAAAGCTTTTAGCGGTAGCTTAAATTGACAAGAGGCTCGAGTACTTTATTGTTACAAAATTTCAAGGTTTTATGACGCTCCAGCAAAAAGTTACAAGAATTTGTATGTTGCCAACTTTGATAGGTGTAGGACGTACCGTATAGAATTTACTTTCATTTGAAGTTTTATCAGTGTTTGATTTGGGACTCAAGGGTAGCATAGCTTTGAGCGATAACTTAAATTGACAAGAGGCTCGAGTTTTTTTTTAATGTTACAAAATTTCAAGGTTTTATGACGCTCCAGTAAAAAGTTACAAGCATTTGTATGTTGCAAACTTTGACAGGTGTAGGACGTACCGTATAGAAGTTACGGCCATTTGAAATTTTATCAATGTTTGATTTGGGACTCAAGGGTAGCATAGCTTTGAGCGATAGCTTAAATTGACAAGAGGCTCGAGTACTTTATTGTTACAAAATTTCAAGGCTTTATGACGCTCCAGTAAAAAGTTACAAGCATTTGTATGTTGCAAACTTTGATAGGTGTAGGACGTACCGTATAGAAGTTAAGGACATTTGAAGTTTTATAAGTGTTTGATTTGGGACTCAAGGGTAGCATAGCTTTGAGCGATAGCTTAAATTGACAAGAGGCTCGAGTACTTCATTGATACAAACTTTCAAGGTTTTATGACGCTTCAGTAAAATGTTAAAAGCATTTGTATGTTGCAAACTGTGATAGGTGTAGGACGTACCGTATAGAAGCTACGGCCATTTGAAGTTTTATCAGTGTTTGATTTGGGTCTCAAGGGTAGCATAGCTTTGAGCGATAACTTAAATTGACAAGAGGCTCGAGTACTTTATTGTTTCAAAATTTCAAGGTTTTATGACGCTCCAGTAAAAAGTTACAAGCATTTGTAAGTTGCAAACTTTGATAGGTGTAGGACGTACCGTATAGAATTTAGGGCCATTTGAAGTTTTATCAATGTTTGATTTGGGACTCAAGGGTAGCATAGCTTTGAGCGATAGCTTAAATTGACAAGAGGCTCGAATACTTTATTTATACAAAATTTCAAGGTTTTATGAAGCTCCAGTAAAAAGTAACAAGCATTTGTATGTTGCAAACTTTGATAGGTGTAGGACGCACCGTATAGAAGGTAGGGCCATTTGAATTTTTATCAGTGTTTGATTTGGGACTCAAGGGTAGCAAAGCTTTTAGCGGTAGCTTAAATTGACAAGAGGCTCGAGTACTTTACTGTTACAAAATTTCAAGGCTTTATGACGCTCCAGTAAAAAGTTACAAGCATTTGTATGTTGCAAACTTTGATAGGTGTAGGACGTTCCGTATAGAAGTTAGGGCCATTTGAAGTTTTATCAGTGTTTGATTTGGGACTCAATGGTAGCATAGCTTTGAGCGATAGTTTAAATTGACAAGAGGCTCGAGTACTTTAATGTTACAAAATTTCAAGGTTTTATGACGCTCCAGTAAAAAGTTACAAGCATTTGTATGTTGCAATCTTTGATAGGTGTAGGACGTATCGTATAGAAGTTAGGGCCATTTGAAGTTTTATAAGTGTTCAATTTGGGACTCAAGGGTAGCATAGCTTTGAGCGATAGCTTAAATTGACAAGAGGCTCGAATACTTTATTTATACAAAATTTCAAGGTTTTATGAAGCTCCAGTAAAAAGTAACAAGCATTTGTATGTTGCAAACTTTGATAGGTGTAGAACGCACCGTATAGAAGTTAGGGCCATTTGAAGTTTTATCAGTGTTTGATTTGGGACTCAAGGGTAGCAAAGCTTTTAGCGGTAGCTTAAATTGACAAGAGGCTCGAGTACTTTATTGTTACAAAATTTCAAGGTTTTATGACGCTCCAGTAAAAAGTTACAAGAATTTGTATGTTGCCAACTTTGATAGGTGTAGGACGTACCGTATAGAATTTACTTTCATTTGAAGTTTTATCAGTGTTTGATTTGGGACTCAAGGGTAGCATAGCTTTGAGCGATAACTTAAATTGACAAGAGGCTCGAGTTTTTTTTTAATGTTACAAAATTTCAAGGTTTTATGACGCTCCAGTAAAAAGTTACAAGCATTTGTATGTTGCAAACTTTGACAGGTGTAGGACGTACCGTATAGAAGTTACGGCCATTTGAAATTTTATCAATGTTTGATTTGGGACTCAAGGGTAGCATAGCTTTGAGCGATAGCTTAAATTGACAAGAGGCTCGAGTACTTTATTGTTACAAAATTTCAAGGCTTTATGACGCTCCAGTAAAAAGTTACAAGCATTTGTATGTTGCAAACTTTGATAGGTGTAGGACGTACCGTATAGAAGTTAAGGACATTTGAAGTTTTATAAGTGTTTGATTTGGGACTCAAGGGTAGCATAGCTTTGAGCGATAGCTTAAATTGACAAGAGGCTCGAGTACTTCATTGATACAAACTTTCAAGGTTTTATGACGCTTCAGTAAAATGTTAAAAGCATTTGTATGTTGCAAACTGTGATAGGTGTAGGACGTACCGTATAGAAGCTACGGCCATTTGAAGTTTTATCAGTGTTTGATTTGGGTCTCAAGGGTAGCATAGCTTTGAGCGATAACTTAAATTGACAAGAGGCTCGAGTACTTTATTGTTTCAAAATTTCAAGGTTTTATGACGCTCCAGTAAAAAGTTACAAGCATTTGTAAGTTGCAAACTTTGATAGGTGTAGGACGTACCGTATAGAATTTAGGGCCATTTGAAGTTTTATCAATGTTTGATTTGGGACTCAAAGGTAGCATAGCTTTGAGCGATAGCTTAAATTGACAAGAGGCTCGAATACTTTATTTATACAAAATTTCAAGGTTTTATGAAGCTCCAGTAAAAAGTAACAAGCATTTGTATGTTGCAAACTTTGATAGGTGTAGGACGCACCGTATAGAAGGTAGGGCCATTTGAATTTTTATCAGTGTTTGATTTGGGACTCAAGGGTAGCAAAGCTTTTAGCGGTAGCTTAAATTGACAAGAGGCTCGAGTACTTTATTGTTACAAAATTTCATGGTTTTATGACGCTCAGGTAAAAAGTTACAAGCATTTGTATGTTGCAAACTTTGACAGGTTTAGGACGTACCGTATAGAAGTTACGGCCATTTGAAATTTTATCAATGTTTGATTTGGGACTCAAGGGTAGCATAGCTTTGAGCGATAGCTTAAATTGACAAGAGGCTCGAGTACTTTATTGTTACAAAATTTCAAGGCTTTATGACGCTCCAGTAAAAAGTTACAAGCATTTGTATGTTGCAAACTTTGATAGGTGTAGGACGTACCGTATAGAAGTTAAGGACATTTGAAGTTTTATAAGTGTTTGATTTGGGACTCAAGGGTAGCATAGCTTGAGCGGTAGCTTAAATTGGCAAGAGGCTCGAGTATTTTTTTGTTATAAAATTTCAAGGTTTTATGACGTTCCAGTAAAAAGTTACAAGCATTTGTTTGTTGCAATCTTTGATAGGTGTAGGACGTATCGTATAGAAGTTAGGGCCAATTGTAGTTTTATCAGTTTTTGATTTGGGACTCAAGGGTAGCATAGATTTGAGCGATAGCTTAAATTGACAAGAGGCTCGAATACTTTATTGTTACAAAATTGCAAGGTTTTATGACGCTCCAGTAAAAAGTAACAAGCATTAGTATGTTGCAAACTTTGATAGGTGTAGGATGCCCCGTATAGAAGTTAGGGCCATTTGAAGTTTTATCAGTGTTTGATTTGGGACTCAAGGGTAGCAAAGCTTTTAGCGGTAGCTTAAATTGACAAGAGGCTCGAGTACTTTATTGTTACAAAATTTTAAGGTTTTATGACGCTCCAGTAAAAAGTTAGAAGCATTTGTATGTTGCAAACTTTGACAGGTGTAGGACGTACCGTATAGAAGTTACGGCCATTAGAAGTTTTATCAGTGTTTGATTTGGGAGTCAAGAGTAGTATAGCTTTGAGCGATAGCTTGTATTGACAAGAGGCTCGAGTACTTTATTGTTACAAAATTTCAAGGTTTTATGACGCTCCAGTAAAAAGTTACAAGCATTTGTAAGTTGCAAACTTTGATAGGTGTAGGACGTACCGTACAGAATTTAAGGCCATTTGAAGTTTTATCAATGTTTGATTTGGGACTCAAGGGTAGCATAGCTTTGAGCGATAGCTTAAATTGACAAGAGGCTCGAGTACTTTATTGTTACAAAATTTCAAGGTTTTATGACGCTCCAGTAAAAAGTTACAAACATTTGTATGTTGCAAACTTTGATAGGTGTAGGACGTACCGTATAGAAGTTAGGGCCATTTGAAGTTTTATCAGTGTTTGATTTGGGACTCAAGGGTAGCATAGCTTTGAGCGATAGCTTAAATTGACAAGAGGCTAGAGTACTTTATTGTTACAAAATTTCAAGGTTTTATGACGCTCCAGTAAAAAGTTATATGCATTTGTATGTTGCAGACTTTAATAGGTGTAGGATGTACCGTATAGAAGTTAGGGCCATTTGAAGTTTTATCAGTGTTTGATTTGGGACTCAAGGGTAGCATAGCTTTGAGCGATAGCTTAAATTGACAAGAGGCTCGAGTACTTTATTGTTACAAAATTTCAAGGTTTTATGAAGCTCCAGTAAAAAGTTACAAGCATTTGTATGTTGCAAACTTTGATAGGTGTAGGACGTACCGTATAGAAGTTAGGGCCATTTGAAGTTTTATCAGTGTTTGATTTGGGACTCAAGGGTAGCATAGCTTTGAGCGATAGCTTAAATTGACAAGAGGCTAGAGTACTTTATTGTTACAAAATTTCAAGGTTTTATGACGCTCCAGTAAAAAGTTATATGCATTTGTATGTTGCAGACTTTAATAGGTGTAGGATGTACCGTATAGAAGTTAGGGCCATTTGAAGTTTTATCAGTGTTTGATTTGGGACTCAAGGGTAGCATAGCTTTGAGCGATAGCTTAAATTGACAAGAGGCTCGAGTACTTTATTGTTACAAAATTTCAAGGTTTTATGAAGCTCCAGTAAAAAGTTACAAGCATTTGTATGTTGCAAACTTTGATAGGTGTAGGACGTACCGTATAGAAGTTAGGGCCATTTGAAGTTTTATCAGTGTTTGATTTGGGACTCAAGGGTAGCATAGCTCTTAGCGATAGCTTAAATTGACAAGAGGCTCGAGTACTTTACTGTTACAAAATTTCAAGGCTTTATGACGCTCCAGTAAAAAGTTACAAGCATTTGTATGTTGCAAACTTTGATAGGTGTAGGACGCACCGTATAGAAGGTAGGGCCATTTGAATTTTTATCAGTGTTTGATTTGGGACTCAAGGGTAGCAAAGCTTTTAGCGGTAGCTTAAATTGACAAGAGGCTCGAGTACTTTACTGTTACAAAATTTCAAGGCTTTATGACGCTCCAGTAAAAAGTTACAAGCATTTGTATGTTGCAAACTTTGATAGGTGTAGGACGTTCCGTATAGAAGTTAGGGCCATTTGAAGTTTTATCAGTGTTTGATTTGGGACTCAATGGTAGCATAGCTTTGAGCGATAGTTTAAATTGACAAGAGGCTCGAGTACTTTAATGTTACAAAATTTCAAGGTTTTATGACGCTCCAGTAAAAAGTTACAAGCATTTGTATGTTGCAATCTTTGATAGGTGTAGGACGTATCGTATAGAAGTTAGGGCCATTTGAAGTTTTATAAGTGTTCAATTTGGGACTCAAGGGTAGCATAGCTTTGAGCGATAGCTTAAATTGACAAGAGGCTCGAATACTTTATTTATACAAAATTTCAAGGTTTTATGAAGCTCCAGTAAAAAGTAACAAGCATTTGTATGTTGCAAACTTTGATAGGTGTAGAACGCACCGTATAGAAGTTAGGGCCATTTGAAGTTTTATCAGTGTTTGATTTGGGACTCAAGGGTAGCAAAGCTTTTAGCGGTAGCTTAAATTGACAAGAGGCTCGAGTACTTTATTGTTACAAAATTTCAAGGTTTTATGACGCTCCAGTAAAAAGTTACAAGAATTTGTATGTTGCCAACTTTGATAGGTGTAGGACGTACCGTATAGAATTTACTTTCATTTGAAGTTTTATCAGTGTTTGATTTGGGACTCAAGGGTAGCATAGCTTTGAGCGATAACTTAAATTGACAAGAGGCTCGAGTTTTTTTTTAATGTTACAAAATTTCAAGGTTTTATGACGCTCCAGTAAAAAGTTACAAGCATTTGTATGTTGCAAACTTTGACAGGTGTAGGACGTACCGTATAGAAGTTACGGCCATTTGAAATTTTATCAATGTTTGATTTGGGACTCAAGGGTAGCATAGCTTTGAGCGATAGCTTAAATTGACAAGAGGCTCGAGTACTTTATTGTTACAAAATTTCAAGGCTTTATGACGCTCCAGTAAAAAGTTACAAGCATTTGTATGTTGCAAACTTTGATAGGTGTAGGACGTACCGTATAGAAGTTAAGGACATTTGAAGTTTTATAAGTGTTTGATTTGGGACTCAAGGGTAGCATAGCTTTGAGCGATAGCTTAAATTGACAAGAGGCTCGAGTACTTCATTGATACAAACTTTCAAGGTTTTATGACGCTTCAGTAAAATGTTAAAAGCATTTGTATGTTGCAAACTGTGATAGGTGTAGGACGTACCGTATAGAAGCTACGGCCATTTGAAGTTTTATCAGTGTTTGATTTGGGTCTCAAGGGTAGCATAGCTTTGAGCGATAACTTAAATTGACAAGAGGCTCGAGTACTTTATTGTTTCAAAATTTCAAGGTTTTATGACGCTCCAGTAAAAAGTTACAAGCATTTGTAAGTTGCAAACTTTGATAGGTGTAGGACGTACCGTATAGAATTTAGGGCCATTTGAAGTTTTATCAATGTTTGATTTGGGACTCAAGGGTAGCATAGCTTTGAGCGATAGCTTAAATTGACAAGAGGCTCGAATACTTTATTTATACAAAATTTCAAGGTTTTATGAAGCTCCAGTAAAAAGTAACAAGCATTTGTATGTTGCAAACTTTGATAGGTGTAGGACGCACCGTATAGAAGGTAGGGCCATTTGAATTTTTATCAGTGTTTGATTTGGGACTCAAGGGTAGCAAAGCTTTTAGCGGTAGCTTAAATTGACAAGAGGCTCGAGTACTTTATTGTTACAAAATTTCAAGGTTTTATGACGCTCAGGTAAAAAGTTACAAGCATTTGTATGTTGCAAACTTTGACAGGTTTAGGACGTACCGTATAGAAGTTACGGCCATTTGAAATTTTATCAATGTTTGATTTGGGACTCAAGGGTAGCATAGCTTTGAGCGATAGCTTAAATTGACAAGAGGCTCGAGTACTTTATTGTTACAAAATTTCAAGGCTTTATGACGCTCCAGTAAAAAGTTACAAGCATTTGTATGTTGCAAACTTTGATAGGTGTAGGACGTACCGTATAGAAGTTAAGGACATTTGAAGTTTTATAAGTGTTTGATTTGGGACTCAAGGGTAGCATAGCTTGAGCGGTAGCTTAAATTGGCAAGAGGCTCGAGTATTTTTTTGTTATAAAATTTCAAGGTTTTATGACGTTCCAGTAAAAAGTTACAAGCATTTGTTTGTTGCAATCTTTGATAGGTGTAGGACGTATCGTATAGAAGTTAGGGCCAATTGTAGTTTTATCAGTTTTTGATTTGGGACTCAAGGGTAGCATAGATTTGAGCGATAGCTTAAATTGACAAGAGGCTCGAATACTTTATTGTTACAAAATTGCAAGGTTTTATGACGCTCCAGTAAAAAGTAACAAGCATTAGTATGTTGCAAACTTTGATAGGTGTAGGATGCCCCGTATAGAAGTTAGGGCCATTTGAAGTTTTATCAGTGTTTGATTTGGGACTCAAGGGTAGCAAAGCTTTTAGCGGTAGCTTAAATTGACAAGAGGCTCGAGTACTTTATTGTTACAAAATTTTAAGGTTTTATGACGCTCCAGTAAAAAGTTAGAAGCATTTGTATGTTGCAAACTTTGACAGGTGTAGGACGTACCGTATAGAAGTTACGGCCATTAGAAGTTTTATCAGTGTTTGATTTGGGAGTCAAGAGTAGTATAGCTTTGAGCGATAGCTTGTATTGACAAGAGGCTCGAGTACTTTATTGTTACAAAATTTCAAGGTTTTATGACGCTCCAGTAAAAAGTTACAAGCATTTGTAAGTTGCAAACTTTGATAGGTGTAGGACGTACCGTACAGAATTTAAGGCCATTTGAAGTTTTATCAATGTTTGATTTGGGACTCAAGGGTAGCATAGCTTTGAGCGATAGCTTAAATTGACAAGAGGCTCGAGTACTTTATTGTTACAAAATTTCAAAGCTTTATGACGCTCCAGTAAAGAGTTACAAGCAATTGTATGTTGCAAACTTTGATAGGTGTAGGACGTACCGTATAGAAGTTAGGGCCATTTGAAGTTTTATAAGTGTTTGATTTGGGACTCAAGGGTAGCATAGCTTTGAGCGATAGCTTAAATTGACAAGAGGCTCGAGTATTTTTTTGTTACAAAATTTCAAGGTTTTATGACGCTCCAGTAAAAAGTTACAAACATTTGTATGTTGCAAACTTTGATAGGTGTAGGACGTACCGTATAGAAGTTAGGGCCATTTGAAGTTTTATCAGTGTTTGATTTGGGACTCAAGGGTAGCATAGCTTTGAGCGATAGCTTAAATTGACAAGAGGCTAGAGTACTTTATTGTTACAAAATTTCAAGATTTTATGACGCTCCAGTAAAAAGTTATATGCATTTGTATGTTGCAGACTTTAATAGGTGTAGGATGTACCGTATAGAAGTTAGGGCCATTTGAAGTTTTATCAGTGTTTGATTTGGGACTCAAGGGTAGCATAGCTTTGAGCGATAGCTTAAATTGACAAGAGGCTCGAGTACTTTATTGTTACAAAATTTCAAGGTTTTATGAAGCTCCAGTAAAAAGTTACAAGCATTTGTATGTTGCAAACTTTGATAGGTGTAGGACGTACCGTATAGAAGTTAGGGCCATTTGAAGTTTTATCAGTGTTTGATTTGGGACTCAAGGGTAGCATAGCTCTGAGCGATAGCTTAAATTGACAAGAGGCTCGAGTACTTTACTGTTACAAAATTTCAAGGCTTTATGACGCTCCAGTAAAAAGTTACAAGCATTTGTATGTTGCAAACTTTGATAGGTGTAGGACGTTCCGTATAGAAGTTAGGGCCATTTGAAGTTTTATCAGTGTTTGATTTGGGACTCAAGGGTAGCATAGCTTTGAGCGATAGTTTAAATTGACAAGAGGCTCGAGTACTTTATTGTTACAAAATTTCAAGGTTTTATGACGCTCCAGTAAAAAGTTACAAGCATTTGTATGTTGCAATCTTTGATAGGTGTAGGACGTATCGTATAGAAGTTAGGGCCATTTGAAGTTTTATAAGTGTTCAATTTGGGACTTAAGGGTAGCATAGCTTTGAGCGATAGCTTAAATTGACAAGAGGCTCGAGTACTTTATTGTTACAAAATTTCAAGGTTTTATGACGCTCCAGTAAAAAGTTACATGCATTTCTATATTGCAATTTTTGATAGGTGTAGGACGTACCGTATAGAAGTTAGGGCCATTTGAAGTTTTATCAGTGTTTGATTTGGGACTCAAGTGTAGCATAGCTTTGAGCGATAGCTTAAATTGACAAGAGGCTAGAGTACTTTATTGTTACAAAATTTCAAGGTTTTATGACGCTCCAGTAAAAAGTTGCATGCATTTGTATATTGCAAACTTTGATAGGTGTAGGACGTACCGTATAGAAATTAGGGCCGTTTGAAGTTTTATAAGTGTTTGATTTGGTACTCAAGGGTAGCATAGCTTTGAGCGGTAGCTTAAATTGACAAGAGGCTCGAGTACTTTATTGTTACAAAATTTCAAGGTTTTATGACGCTCCAGTAAAAAGTTACAAGCATTTGTATATTGCAAACTTTGATAGGTGTAGGACGTACCGTATAGAAGTTAGAGCCATTTGAAGTTTTATCAGTGTTTGATTTGGGACTCAAGGGTAGCATAGCTTTGAGCGATAGCTTAAATTGACAAGAGGCTCGAATACTTTATTTATACAAAATTTCAAGGTTTTATGAAGCTCCAGTAAAAAGTAACAAGCATTTGTATGTTGCAAACTTTGATAGGTGTAGAACGCACCGTATAGAAGTTAGGTCCATTTGAAGTTTTATCAGTGTTTGATTTGGGACTCAAGGGTAGCAAAGCTTTTAGCGGTAGCTTAAATTGACAAGAGGCTCGAGTACTTTATTGTTTCAAAATTTCAAGGTTTTATGACGCTCCAGTAAAAAGTTACAAGAATTTGTATGTTGCCAACTTTGATAGGTGTAGGACGTACCGTATAGAATTTACTTTCATTTGAAGTTTTATCAGTGTTTGATTTGGGACTCAAGGGTAGCATAGCTTTGAGCGATAACTTAAATTGACAAGAGGCTCGAGTTTTTTTTTAATGTTACAAAATTTCAAGGTTTTATGACGCTCCAGTAAAAAGTTACAAGCATTTGTATGTTGCAAACTTTGACAGGTGTAGGACGTACCGTATAGAAGTTACGGCCATTTGAAATTTTATCAATGTTTGATTTGGGACTCAAGGGTAGCAAAGCTTTTAGCGGTAGCTTAAATTGACAAGAGGCTCGAGTACTTTATTGTTACAAAATTTCAAGGTTTTATGACGCTCCAGTAAAAAGTTACAAGAATTTGTATGTTGCCAACTTTGATAGGTGTAGGACGTACCGTATAGAATTTACTTTCATTTGAAGTTTTATCAGTGTTTGATTTGGGAATCAAGGGTAGCATAGCTTTGAGCGATAGCTTAAATTGACAAGAGGCTCGAGTATTTTTTTGTTATAAAATTTCAAGGTTTTATGACGTTCCAGTAAAAAGTTACAAGCATTTGTATGTTGCAATCTTTGATAGGTGTAGGACGTACCGTATAGAAGTTACGGCCATTAGAAGTTTTATCAGTGTTTGATTTGAGACTCAAGAGTAGTATAGCTTTGAGCGATAGCTTAAATTGACAAGAGGCTCGAGTACTTTATTGTTACAAAATTTCAAGGTTTTATGACGCTCCAGTAAAGAGTTACAAGCAATTGTATGTTGCAAACTTTGATAGGTGTAGGACGTACCGTATAGAAGTTAGGGCCATTTGAAGTTTTATAAGTGTTTGATTTGGAACTCAAGGGTAGCATAGCTTTGAGCGATAGCTTAAATTGACAAGAGGCTCGAGTATTTTTTTGTTACAAAATTTCAAGGTTTTATGACGCTCCAGTAAAAAGTTACAAACATTTGTATGTTGCAAACTTTGATAAGTGTAGGACGTACCGTATAGAAGTTAGGGCCATTTGAAGTTTTATCAGTGTTTGATTTGGGACTCAAGGGTAGCATAGCTTTGAGCGATAGCTTAAATTGACAAGAGGCTCGAGTACTTTATTGTTACAAAATTTCAAGGTTTTATGACGCTCCATTAAAAGTTACAAGCATTTGTATGTTGCAAACTTTGATAAGTGTAGGACGAACCGTATAGAAGTTAGGGCCATTTAAAGCTTTAGAAGTGTTTGATTTGGAACTCAAGGGTAGCATAGCTTTGAGCGATAGCTTAAATTGACAAGAGGCACGAGTACTTTATTGTTACAAAATTTCAAGGTTTTATGACGCTCCAGCAAAAATTTATATGCATTTGTATGTTGCAAACTTTGATAGGTGTAGGACGTACCGTATAGAAGTTAGGGCTATTTGAAGTTTTATAAGTGTTTGATTTGGGACTCAAGGGTAGCACAGCTTTGAGCGATAACTTAAATTGACAAGAGGCTCGAGTACTTTATTGTTACAAAATTTCAAGGTTTTATGACGCTCCAGTAAAAAGTTACAAGCATTTGTAAGTTGCAAACTTTGATAGGTGTAGGACGCACCGTATAGAATTTAGGGCTATTTGAAGTTTTATCAATGTTTGATTTGGGACTCAAGGGTAGCATAGCTTTGAGCGATAGCTTAAATTGACAAGAGGCTCGAATACTTTATTTATACAAAATTTCAAGGTTTTATGAAGCTCCAGTAAAAAGTAACAAGCATTTGTATGTTGCAAACTTTGATAGGTGTAGGACGTACCGTATAGAAGTTAGGGCCATTTGAAGTTTTATCAATGTTTGATTTGGGACTCAAGGGTAGCATAGCTTTGAGCGATAGCTTAAATTGAAAAGAGGCTCGAGTATTTTTTTGTTACAAAATTTCAAGGTTTTATGACGCTCCAGTAAAAAGTTACAAGCATTTGTATGTTGCAATCTCTGATAGTTGTAGGACGTACCGTATAGAAGTTACGGCCATTTGAAGTTTTATCAGTGTTTGATTTGGGACTCAAGGGTAGCATAGCTTTGAGCGATAACTTAAATTGACAAGAGGCTCGAGTTTTTTATTGTTACAAAATTTCAAGGTTTTATGACGCGCCAGTAAAAAGTTACAAGCATTTGTATGTTACAAACTTTGATAGGCGTAGGATGCACCGTAGGGCCATTTGAAGTTTTATCAGTGTTTGATTTGGGACTCAAGGGTAGCAAAGCTTTTAGCGGTAGCTTAAATTGACAAGAGGCTCGAGTACTTTATTGTTACAAAATTTCAAGGTTTTATGACGCTCCAGTAAAAAGTTACAAGCATTTGTATGTTGCAAACTTTGACAGGTGTAGGACGTACCGTATAGAAGTTACGGCCATTAGAAGTTTTATCAGTGTTTGATTTGGGACTCAAGAGTAGTATAGCTTTGAGCGATAGCTTAAATTGACAAGAGGCTCGAGTACTTTATTGTTACAAAATTTCAAGGTTTTATGACGCTCCAGTAAAAAGTTACAAGCATTTGTAAGTTGCAAACTTTGATAGGTGTAGGATGCACCGTATAGAAGTTAGGGCCATTTGAAGTTTTAGCAGTGTTTTATTTGGGACTCAAGGGTAGCAAAGCTTTTAGCGGTAGCTTAAATTGACAAGAGGCTCGAGTACTTTATTGTTACAAAATGTCAAGGTTTTATGACGCTCCAGTTAAAAGTTACAAGCATTTGTATGTTGCAAACTGTGACAGGTGTAGGACGTACCGTATAGAAGTTACGGCCATTAGAAGTTTTATCAGTGTTTGATTTGGGACTCAAGAGTAGTATAGCTTTGAGCGATAGCTTAAATTGACAAGAGGCTCGAGTACTTTATTGTTACAAAATTTCAAGGTTTTATGACGCTCCAGTAAAAAGTTACAAGCATTAGTAAGTTGCAAACTTTGATAGGTGTAGGACGTACCGTATAGAAGTTAGGGCCATTTGAAGTTTTATCAGTGTTTGATTTGGGACTCAAGGGTAGCATAGCTTTGAGCGATAGCTTAAATTGACAAGAGGCTCGAGTACTTTATTGTTACAAAATTTCAAGGTTTTATGACGCTCCATTAAAAGTTACAAGCATTTGTATGTTGCAAACTTTGATAAGTGTAGAACGAACCGTATAGAAGTTAGGGCCATTTAAAGCTTTAGAAGTGTTTGATTTGGAACTCAAGGGTAGCATAGCTTTGAGCGATAGCTTAAATTGACAAGAGGCACGAGTACTTTATTGTTACAAAATTTCAAGGTTTTATGACGCTCCAGCAAAAATTTATATGCATTTGTATGTTGCAAACTTTGATAGGTGTAGGACGTACCGTATAGAAGTTAGGGCTATTTGAAGTGTTATAAGTGTTTGATTTGGGACTCAAGGGTAGCACAGCTTTGAGCGATAACTTAAATTGACAAGAGGCTCGAGTACTTTATTGTTACAAAATTTCAAGGTTTTATGACGCTCCAGTAAAAAGTTACAAGCATTTGTAAGTTGCAAACTTTGATAGGTGTAGGACGCACCGTATAGAATTTAGGGCTATTTAAAGTTTTATCAATGTTTGATTTGGGACTCAAGGGTAGCATAGCTTTGAGCGATAGCTTAAATTGACAAGAGGCTCGAATACTTTATTTATACAAAATTTCAAGGTTTTATGAAGCTCCAGTAAAAAGTAACAAGCATTTGTATGTTGCAAACTTTGATAGGTGTAGGACGTACCGTATAGAAGTTACGGCCATAAGAAGTTTTATCAGTGTTTGATTTGGGACTCAAGAGTAGTATAGCTTTGAGCGATAGCTTAAATTGACAAGAGGCTCGAGTACTTTATTGTTACAAAATTTCAAGGTTTTATGACGCTCCAGTAAAAAGTTACAAGCATTTGTAAGTTGCAAACTTTGATAGGTGTAGGACGTACCGTATAGAATTTAAGGCCATTTGAAGTTTTGTCAATGTTTGATTTGGGACTCAAGGGTAGCATAGCTTTGAGCGATAGCTTAAATTGACAAGAGGCTCGAGTACTTTATTGTTACAAAATTTCAAGGCTTTATGACGCTCCAGTAAAAAGTTACAAGCATTTGTATGTTGCAATCTTTGATAGTTGTAGGACGTATCGTATAGAAGCTAGGGCCAATTGTAGTTTTATCAGTTTTTGATTTGGGACTCAAGGCTAGCATAGATTTGAGCGGTAGCTTAAATTGACAAGAGGCTCGAATACTTTATTGTTACAAAATTGCAAGGTTTTATGACGCTCCAGTAAAAAGTAACATGCATTTGTATGTTGCAAACTTTGATAGGTGTAGGATGCACCGTATAGAAGTTAGGGCCATTTGAAGTTTTAGCAGTGTTTTATTTGGGACTCAAGGGTAGCAAAGCTTTTAGCGGTAGCTTAAATTGACAAGAGGCTCGAGTACTTTATTGTTACAAAATGTCAAGGTTTTATGACGCTCCAGTTAAAAGTTACAAGCATTTGTATGTTGGAAACTGTGACAGGTGTAGGACGTACCGTATAGAAGTTACGGCCATTTGAAGTTTTATCAGTGTTTGATTTGGGACTCAAGGGTAGCATAGCTTTGAGCGATAACTTAAATTGACAAGAGGCTCGAGTTTTTTATTGTTACAAAATTTCAAGGTTTTATGATGCGCCAGTAAAAAGTTACAAGCATTTGTATGTTACAAACTTTGATAGGCGTAGGATGCACCGTATAGAAGTTAGGGCCATTTGAAGTTTTATCAGTGTTTGATTTGGGACTCAAGGGTAGCAAAGCTTTTAGCGGTAGCTTAAATTGACAAGAGGCTCGAGTACTTTATTGTTACAAAATTTCAAGGTTTTATGACGCTCCAGTAAAAAGTTACAAGCATTAGTAAGTTGCAAACTTTGATAGGTGTAGGACGTACCGTATAGAATTTAAGGCCATTTGAAGTTTTATCAATGTTTGATTTGGGACTCAAGGGTAGCATAGCTTTGAGCGATAGCTTAAATTGACAAGAGTCTCGAGTACTTTATTGTTACAAAATTTCAAGGCTTTATGACGCTCCAGTAAAGAGTTACAAGCAATTGTATGTTGCAAACTTTGATAGGTGTAGGACGTACCGTATAGAAGTTAGGGCCATTTGAAGTTTTATAAGTGTTTGATTTGGAACTCAAGGGTAGCATAGCTTTGAGCGATAGCTTAAATTGACAAGAGGCTCGAGTACTTTATTGTTACAAAATTTCAAGTTTTTATGACGCTCCATTAAAAGTTACAAGCATTTGTATGTTGCAAACTTTGATAAGTGTAGGACGAACCGTATAGAAGTTAGGGCCATTTAAAGCTTTAGAAGTGTTTGATTTGGGACTCAAGGGTAGCATAGCTTTGAGCGATAGCTTAAATTGACAAGAGGCACGAGTACTTTATTGTTACAAAATTTCAAGGTTTTATGACGCTCCAGCAAAAATTTATATGCATTTGTATGTTGCAAACTTTGATAGGTGTAGGACGTACCGTATAGAAGTTAGGGCTATTTGAAGTTTTATAAGTGTTTGATTTGGGACTCAAGGGTAGCACAGCTTTGAGCGATAACTTAAATTGACAAGAGGCTCGAGTACTTTATTGTTACAAAATTTCAAGGTTTTATGACGCTCCAGTAAAAAGTTACAAGCATTTGTAAGTTGCAAACTTTGATAGGTGTAGGACGCACCGTATAGAATTTAGGGCTATTTGAAGTTTTATCAATGTTTGATTTGGGACTCAAGGGTAGCATAGCTTTGAGCGATAGCTTAAATTGACAAGAGGCTCGAATACTTTATTTATACAAAATTTCAAGGTTTTATGAAGCTCCAGTAAAAAGTAACAAGCATTTGTATGTTGCAAACTTTGATAGGTGTAGGACGTACCGTATAGAAGTTAGGGCCATTTGAAGTTTTATCAATGTTTGATTTGGGACTCAAGGGTAGCATAGCTTTGAGCGATAGCTTAAATTGAAAAGAGGCTCGAGTATTTTTTTGTTACAAAATTTCAAGGTTTTATGACGCTCCAGTAAAGAGTTACAAGCATTTGTATGTTGCAATCTTTGATAGTTGTAGGACGTACCGTATAGAAGTTACGGCCATTTGAAGTTTTATCAGTGTTTGATTTGGGACTCAAGGGTAGCATAGCTTTGAGCGATAACTTAAATTGACAAGAGGCTCGAGTTTTTTATTGTTACAAAATTTCAAGGTTTTATGACGCGCCAGTAAAAAGTTACAAGCATTTGTATGTTACAAACTTTGATAGGCGTAGGATGCACCGTAGGGCCATTTGAAGTTTTATCAGTGTTTGATTTGGGACTCAAGGGTAGCAAAGCTTTTAGCGGTAGCTTAAATTGACAAGAGGCTCGAGTACTTTATTGTTACAAAATTTCAAGGTTTTATGACGCTCCAGTAAAAAGTTACAAGCATTTGTATGTTGCAAACTTTGACAGGTATAGGACGTACCGTATAGAAGTTACGGCCATTAGAAGTTTTATCAGTGTTTGATTTGGGACTCAAGAGTAGTATAGCTTTGAGCGATAGCTTAAATTGACAAGAGGCTCGAGTACTTTATTGTTACAAAATTTCAAGGTTTTATGACGCTCCAGTAAAAAGTTACAAGCATTTGTAAGTTGCAAACTTTGATAGGTGTAGGACGTACCGTATAGAATTTAAGGCCATTTGAAGTTTTATCAATGTTTGATTTGGGACTCAAGGGTAGCATAGCTTTGAGCGATAGCTTAAATTGACAAGAGGCTCGAGTACTTTATTGTTACAAAATTTCAAGGCTTTATGACGCTCCAGTAAAAAGTTACAAGCATTTGTATGTTGCAATCTTTGATAGTTGTAGGACGTATCGTATAGAAGTTAGGGCCAATTGTAGTTTTATCAGTTTTTGATTTGGGACTCAAGGCTAGCATAGATTTGAGCGGTAGCTTAAATTGACAAGAGGCTCGAATACTTTATTGTTACAAAATTGCAAGGTTTTATGACGCTCCAGTAAAAAGTAACATGCATTTGTATGTTGCAAACTTTGATAGGTGTAGGATGCACCGTATAGAAGTTAGGGCCATTTGAAGTTTTAGCAGTGTTTTATTTGGGACTCAAGGGTAGCAAAGCTTTTAGCGGTAGCTTAAATTGACAAGAGGCTCGAGTACTTTATTGTTACAAAATGTCAAGGTTTTATGACGGTCCAGTTAAAAGTTACAAGCATTTGTATGTTGCAAACTGTGACAGGTGTAGGACGTACCGTATAGAAGTTACGGCCATTTGAAGTTTTATCAGTGTTTGATTTGGGACTCAAGGGTAGCATAGCTTTGAGCGATAACTTAAATTGACAAGAGGCTCGAGTTTTTTATTGTTACAAAATTTCAAGGTTTTATGATGCGCCAGTAAAAAGTTACAAGCATTTGTATGTTACAAACTTTGATAGGCGTAGGATGCACCGTATAGAAGTTAGGGCCATTTGAAGTTTTATCAGTGTTTGATTTGGGACTCAAGGGTAGCAAAGCTTTTAGCGGTAGCTTAAATTGACAAGAGGCTCGAGTACTTTATTGTTACAAAATTTCAAGGTTTTATGACGCTCCAGTAAAAAGTTACAAGCATTTGTAAGTTGCAAACTTTGATAGGTGTAGGACGTACCGTATAGAATTTAAGGCCATTTGAAGTTTTATCAATGTTTGATTTGGGACTCAAGGGTAGCATAGCTTTGAGCGATAGCTTAAATTGACAAGAGGCTCGAGTACTTTATTGTTACAAAATTTCAAAGCTTTATGACGCTCCAGTAAAAAGTTACAAGCATTTGTATGTTGCAATCTTTGATAGTTGTAGGACGTATCGTATAGAAGTTAGGGCCAATTGTAGTTTTATCAGTTTTTGATTTGGGACTCAAGGCTAGCATAGATTTGAGCGGTAGCTTAAATTGACAAGAGTCTCGAGTACTTTATTGTTACAAAATTTCAAGGCTTTATGACGCTCCAGTAAAGAGTTACAAGCAATTGTATGTTGCAAACTTTGATAGGTGTAGGACGTACCGTATAGAAGTTAGGGCCATTTGAAGTTTTATAAGTGTTTGATTTGGAACTCAAGGGTAGCATAGCTTTGAGCGATAGCTTAAATTGACAAGGGGCTCGAGTATTTTTTTGTTACAAAATTTCAAGGTTTTATGACGCTCCAGTAAAAAGTTACAAACATTTGTATGTTGCAAACTTTGATAGGTGTAGGACGTACCGTATAGAAGTTAGGGCCATTTGAAGTTTTATCAGTGTTTGATTTGGGACTCAAGGGTAGCATAGCTTTGAGCGATAGCTTAAATTGACAAGAGGCTCGAGTACTTTATTGTTACAAAATTTCAAGGTTTTATGACGCTCCATTAAAAGTTACAAGCATTTGTATGTTGCAAACTTTGATAAGTGTAGGACGAACCGTATAGAAGTTAGGGCCATTTAAAGCTTTAGAAGTGTTTGATTTGGGACTCAAGGGTAGCATAGCTTTGAGCGATAGCTTAAATTGACAAGAGGCACGAGTACTTTATTGTTACAAAATTTCAAGGTTTTATGACGCTCCAGCAAAAATTTATATGCATTTGTATGTTGCAAACTTTGATAGGTGTAGGACGTACCGTATAGAAGTTAGGGCTATTTGAAGTTTTATAAGTGTTTGATTTGGGACTCAAGGGTAGCACAGCTTTGAGCGATAACTTAAATTGACAAGAGGCTCGAGTACTTTATTGTTACAAAATTTCAAGGTTTTATGACGCTCCAGTAAAAAGTTACAAGCATTTGTAAGTTGCAAACTTTGATAGGTGTAGGACGCACCGTATAGAATTTAGGGCTATTTGAAGTTTTATCAATGTTTGATTTGGGACTCAAGGGTAGCATAGCTTTGAGCGATAGCTTAAATTGACAAGAGGCTCGAATACTTTATTTATACAAAATTTCAAGGTTTTATGAAGCTCCAGTAAAAAGTAACAAGCATTTGTATGTTGCAAACTTTGATAGGTGTAGGACGTACCGTATAGAAGTTAGGGCCATTTGAAGTTTTATCAATGTTTGATTTGGGACTCAAGGGTAGCATAGCTTTGAGCGATAGCTTAAATTGTAAAGAGGCTCGAGTATTTTTTTGTTACAAAATTTCAAGGTTTTATGACGCTCCAGTAAAAAGTTACAAGCATTTGTATGTTGCAATCTTTGATAGTTGTAGGACGTACCGTATAGAAGTTACGGCCATTTGAAGTTTTATCAGTGTTTGATTTGGGACTCAAGGGTAGCATAGCTTTGAGCGATAACTTAAATTGACAAGAGGCTCGAGTTTTTTATTGTTACAAAATTTCAAGGTTTTATGACGCGCCAGTAAAAAGTTACAAGCATTTGTATGTTACAAACTTTGATAGGCGTAGGATGCACCGTAGGGCCATTTGAAGTTTTATCAGTGTTTGATTTGGGACTCAAGGGTAGCAAAGCTTTTAGCGGTAGCTTAAATTGACAAGAGGCTCGAGTACTTTATTGTTACAAAATTTCAAGGTTTTATGACGCTCCAGTAAAAAGTTACAAGCATTTGTATGTTGCAAACTTTGACAGGTGTAGGACGTACCGTATAGAAGTTACGGCCATTAGAAGTTTTATCAGTGTTTGATTTGGGACTCAAGAGTAGTATAGCTTTGAGCGATAGCTTAAATTGACAAGAGGCTCGAGTACTTTATTGTTACAAAATTTCAAGGTTTTATGACGCGCCAGTAAAAAGTTACAAGCATTTGTAAGTTGCAAACTTTGATAGGTGTAGGACGTACCGTATAGAATTTAAGGCCATTTGAAGTTTTATCAATGTTTGATTTGGGACTCAAGGGTAGCATAGCTTTGAGCGATAGCTTAAATTGACAAGAGGCTCGAGTACTTTATTGTTACAAAATTTCAAGGCTTTATGACGCTCCAGTAAAAAGTTACAAGCATTTGTATGTTGCAATCTTTGATAGTTGTAGGACGTATCGTATAGAAGTTAGGGCCAATTGTAGTTTTATCAGTTTTTGATTTGGGACTCAAGGCTAGCATAGATTTGAGCGGTAGCTTAAATTGACAAGAGGCTCGAATACTTTATTGTTACAAAATTGCAAGGTTTTATGACGCTCCAGTAAAAAGTAACATGCATTTGTATGTTGCAAACTTTGATAGGTGTAGGATGCACCGTATAGAACTTAGGGCCATTTGAAGTTTTAGCAGTGTTTTATTTGGGACTCAAGGGTAGCAAAGCTTTTAGCGGTAGCTTAAATTGACAAGAGGCTCGAGTACTTTATTGTTACAAAATGTCTAGGTTTTATGACGGTCAAGTTAAAAGTTACAAGCATTTGTATGTTGCAAACTGTGACAGGTGTAGGACGTACCGTATAGAAGTTACGGCCATTTGAAGTTTTATCAGTGTTTGATTTGGGACTCAAGGGTAGCATAGCTTTGAGCGATAACTTAAATTGACAAGAGGCTCGAGTTTTTTATTGTTACAAAATTTCAAGGTTTTATGATGCGCCAGTAAAAAGTTACAAGCATTTGTATGTTACAAACTTTGATAGGCGTAGGATGCACCGTATAGAAGTTAGGGCCATTTGAAGTTTTATCAGTGTTTGATTTGGGACTCAAGGGTAGCAAAGCTTTTAGCGGTAGCTTAAATTGACAAGAGGCTCGAGTACTTTATTGTTACAAAATTTCAAGGTTTTATGACGCTCCAGTAAAAAGTTACAAGCATTTGTAAGTTGCAAACTTTGATAGGTGTAGGACGTACCGTATAGAATTTAAGGCCATTTGAAGTTTTATCAATGTTTGATTTGGGACTCAAGGGTAGCATAGCTTTGAGCGATAGCTTAAATTGACAAGAGGCTCGAGTACTTTATTGTTACAAAATTTCAAGGCTTTATGACGCTCCAGTAAAAAGTTACAAGCATTTGTATGTTGCAATCTTTGATAGTTGTAGGACGTATCGTATAGAAGTTAGGGCCAATTGTAGTTTTATCAGTTTTTGATTTGGGACTCAAAGCTAGCATAGATTTGAGCTGTAGCTTAAATTGACAAGAGGCTCGAATACTTTATTGTTACAAAATTGCAAGGTTTTATGACGCTCCAGTAAAAAGTAACATGCATTTGTATGTTGCAAACTTTGATAGGTGTAGGATGCACCGTCTAGAAGTTAGGGCCATTTGAAGTTTTAGCAGTGTTTTATTTGGGACTCAAGGGTAGCAAAGCTTTTAGCGGTAGCTTAAATTGACAAGAGACTCGAGTACTTTATTGTTACAAAATGTCAAGGTTTTATGACGCTCCAGTTAAAAGTTACAAGCATTTGTATGTTGCAAACTGTGACAGGTGTAGGACGTACCGTATAGAAGTTACGGCCATTTGAAGTTTTATCAGTGTTTGATTTGGGACTCAAGGGTAGCATAGCTTTGAGCGATAACTTAAATTGACAAGAGGCTCGAGTTTTTTATTGTTACAAAATTTCAAGGTTTTATGATGCGCCAGTAAAAAGTTACAAGCATTTGTATGTTACAAACTTTGATAGGCGTAGGATGCACCGTATAGAAGTTAGGGCCATTTGAAGTTTTATCAGTGTTTGATTTGGGACTCAAGGGTAGCAAAGCTTTTAGCGGTAGCTTAAATTGACAAGAGGCTCGAGTACTTTATTGTTAAAAAATTTCAAGGTTTTATGACGCTCCAGTAAAAAGTTACAAGCATTAGTAAGTTGCAAACTTTGATAGGTGTAGGACGTACCATATAGAATTTACGGCCATTTGAAGTTTTATCAATGTTTGATTTGGGACTCAAGGGTAGCATAGCTTTGAGCGATAGCTTAAATTGACAAGAGTCTCGAGTACTTTATTGTTACAAAATTTCAAGGCTTTATGACGCTCCAGTAAAGAGTTACAAGCAATTGTATGTTGCAAACTTTGATAGGTGTAGGACGTACCGCATAGAAGTTAGGGCCATTTGAAGTTTTATAAGTGTTTGATTTGGAACTCAAGGGTAGCATAGCTTTGAGCGATAGCTTAAATTGACAAGAGGCTCGAGTATTTTTTTGTTACAAAATTTCAAGGTTTTATGACGCTCCAGTAAAAAGTTACAAACATTTGTATGTTGCAAACTTTGATAGGTGTAGGACGTACCGTATAGAAGTTAGGGCCATTTGAAGTTTTATCAGTGTTTGATTTGGGACTCAAGGGTAGCATAGCTTTGAGCGATAGCTTAAATTGACAAGAGGCTCGAGTACTTTATTGTTACAAAATTTCAAGGTTTTATGACGCTCCATTAAAAGTTACAAGCATTTGTATGTTGCAAACTTTGATAAGTGTAGGACGAACCGTATAGAAGTTAGGGCCATTTAAAGCTTTAGAAGTGTTTGATTTGGGACTCAAGGGTAGCATAGCTTTGAGCGATAGCTTAAATTGACAAGAGGCACGAGTACTTTATTGTTACAAAATTTCAAGGTTTTATGACGCTCCAGCAAAAATTTATATGCATTTGTATGTTGCAAACTTTGATAGGTGTAGGACGTACCGTATAGAAGTTAGGGCTATTTGAAGTTTTATAAGTGTTTGATTTGGGACTCAAGGGTAGCACAGCTTTGAGCGATAACTTAAATTGACAAGAGGCTCGAGTACTTTATTGTTACAAAATTTCAAGGTTTTATGACGCTCCAGTAAAAAGTTACAAGCATTTGTAAGTTGCAAACTTTGATAGGTGTAGGACGTACCGTATAGAATTTAAGGCCATTTGAAGTTTTATCAATGTTTGATTTGGGACTCAAGGGTAGCATAGCTTTGAGCGATAGCTTAAATTGACAAGAGGCTCGAGTACTTTATTGTTACAAAATTTCAAGGCTTTATGACGCTCCAGTAAAAAGTTACAAGCATTTGTATGTTGCAAACTTTGATAGGTGTAGGACGTACCGTATAGAATTTAAGGCCATTTGAAGTTTTATCAGTGTTTGATTTGGGACTCAAGGGTAGCAAAGCTTTTAGCGGTAGCTTAAATTGACAAGAGGCTCGAGTACTTTATTGTTACAAAATTTCAAGGTTTTATGACGCTCCATTAAAAAGTTACAAGCATTAGTAAGTTGCAAACTTTGATAGGTGTAGGACGTACCGTATAGAATTTAAGGCCATTTGAAGTTTTATCAATGTTTGAGTTGGGACTCAAGGGTAGCATAGCTTTGAGCGATAGCTTAAATTGACAAGAGTCTCGAGTACTTTATTGTTACAAAATTTCAAGGCTTTATGACGCTCCAGTAAAGAGTTACAAGCAATTGTATGTTGCAAACTTTGATAGGTGTAGGACGTACCGTATAGAAGTTAGGGCCTTTTAAAGTTTTATAAGTGTTTGATTTGGAACTCAAGGGTAGCATAGCTTTGAGCGATAGCTTAAATTGACAAGAGGCTCGAGTATTTTTTTGTTACAAAATTTCAAGGTTTTATGACGCTCCAGTAAAAAGTTACAAACATTTGTATGTTGCAAACTTTGATAGGTGTAGGACGTACCGTATAGAAGTTAGGGCCATTTGAAGTTTTATCAGTGTTTGATTTGGGATTCAAGGGTAGCATAGCTTTGAGCGATAGCTTAAATTGACAAGAGGCTCGAGTACTTTATTGTTACAAAATTTCAAGGTTTTATGACGCTCCATTAAAAGTTACAAGCATTTGTATGTTGCAAACTTTTATAAATGTAGGACGAACCGTATAGAAGTTAGGGCCATTTAAAGCTTTAGAAGTGTTTGATTTGGGACTCAAGGGTAGCATAGCTTTGAGCGATAGCTTAAATTGACAAGAGGCACGAGTACTTTATTGTTACAAAATTTCAAGGTTTTATGACGCTCCAGCAAAAATTTATATGCATTTGTATGTTGCAAACTTTGATAGGTGTAGGACGTACCGTATAGAAGTTAGGGCTATTTGAAGTTTTATAAGTGTTTGATTTGGGACTCAAGGGTAGCACAGCTTTGAGCGATAACTTAAATTGACAAGAGGCTCGAGTACTTTATTGTTACAAAATTTCAAGGTTTTATGACGCTCCAGTAAAAAGTTACAAGCATTTGTAAGTTGCAAACTTTGATAGGTGTAGGACGCACCGTATAGAATTTAGGGCTATTTGAAGTTTTATCAATGTTTGATTTGGGACTCAAGGGTAGCATAGCTTTGAGCGATAGCTTAAATTGACAAGAGGCTCGAATACTTTATTTATACAAAATTTCAAGGTTTTATGAAGCTCCAGTAAAAAGTAACAAGCATTTGTATGTTGCAAACTTTGATAGGTGTAGGACGTACCGTATAGAAGTTAGGGCCATTTGAAGTTTTATCCATGTTTGATTTGGGACTCAAGGGTAGCATAGCTTTGAGCGATAGCTTAAATTGAAAAGAGGCTCGAGTATTTTTTTGTTACAAAATTTCAAGGTTTTATGACGCTCCAGTAAAAAGTTACAAGCATTTGTATGTTGCAATCTTTGATAATTGTAGGACGTACCGTATAGAAGTTACGGCCATTTGAAGTTTTATCAGTGTTTGATTTGGGACTCAAGGGTAGCATAGCTTTGAGCGATAACTTAAATTGACAAGAGGCTCGAGTTTTTTATTGTTACAAAATTTCAAGGTTTTATGACGCGCCAGTAAAAAGTTACAAGCATTTGTATGTTACAAACTTTGATAGGCGTAGGATGCACCGTAGGGCCATTTGAAGTTTTATCAGTGTTTGATTTGGGACTCAAGGGTAGCAAAGCTTTTAGCGGTAGCTTAAATTGACAAGAGGCTCGAGTACTTTATTGTTACAAAATTTCAAGGTTTTATGACGCTCCAGTAAAAAGTTACAAGCATTTGTATGTTGCAAACTTTGACAGGTGTAGGACGTACCGTATAGAAGTTACGGCCATTAGAAGTTTTATCAGTGTTTGATTTGGGACTCAAGAGTAGTATAGCTTTGAGCGATAGCTTAAATTGACAAGAGGCTCGAGTACTTTATTGTTACAAAATTTCAAGGTCTTATGACGCTCCAGTAAAAAGTTACAAGCATTTGTAAGTTGCAAACTTTGATAGGTGTAGGACGTACCGTATAGAATTTAAAGCCATTTGAAGTTTTATCAATGTTTGATTTGGGACTCAAAGGTTGCATAGCTTTGAGCGATAGCTTAAATTGACGAGAGGCTCGAGTACTTTATTGTTACAAAATTTCAAGGCTTTATGACGCTCCAGTAAAAAGTTACAAGCATTTGTATGTTGCAATCTTTGATAGTTGTAGGACGTATCGTATAGAAGTTAGGGCCAATTGTAGTTTTATCAGTTTTTGATTTGGGACTCAAGGCTAGCATAGATTTGAGCGGTAGCTTAAATTGACAAGAGGCTCGAATACTTTATTGTTACAAAATTGCAAGGTTTTATGACGCTCCAGTAAAAAGTAACATGCATTTGTATGTTGCAAACTTTGATAGGTGTAGGATGCACCGTATAGAAGTTAGGGCCATTTGAAGTTTTAGCAGTGTTTTATTTGGGACTCAAGGGTAGCAAAGCTTTTAGCGGTAGCTTAAATTGACAAGAGGCTCGAGTACTTTATTGTTACAAAATGTCAAGGTTTTATGACGCTCCAGTTAAAAGTTACAAGCATTTGTATGTTGCAAACTGTGACAGGTGTAGGACGTACCGTATAGAAGTTACGGCCATTTGAAGTTTTATCAGTGTTTGATTTGGGACTCAAGGGTAGCATAGCTTTGAGCGATAACTTAAATTGACAAGAGGCTCGAGTTTTTTATTGTTACAAAATTTCAAGGTTTTATGATGCGCCAGTAAAAAGTTACAAGCATTTGTATGTTACAAACTTTGATAGGCGTAGGATGCACCGTATAGAAGTTAGGGCCATTTGAAGTTTTATCAGTGTTTGATTTGGGACTCAAGGGTAGCAAAGCTTTTAGCGGTAGCTTAAATTGACAAGAGGCTCGAGTACTTTATTGTTACAAAATTTCAAGGTTTTATGACGCTCCAGTAAAAAGTTACAAGCATTTGTATGTTGCAAACTTTGACAGGTGTAGGACGTACCGTATAGAAGTTACGGCCATTAGAAGTTTTATCAGTGTTTGATTTGGGACTCAAGAGTAGTATAGCTTTGAGCGATAGCTTAAATTGACAAGAGGCTCGTGTACTTTATTGTTACAAAATTTCAAGGTTTTATGATGCTCCAGTAAAAAGTTACCAGCATTTGTAAGTTGCAAACTTTGATAGGTGTAGGACGTACCGTATAGAATTTAAGGCCATTTGAAGTTTTATCAATGTTTGATTTGGGACTCAAGGGTAGCATAGCTTTGAGCGATAGCTTAAATTGACAAGGGGCTCGAGTACTTTATTGTTACAAAATTTCAAGGCTTTATGACGCTCCAGTAAAGAGTTACAAGCAAATGTATGTTGCAAACTTTGATAGGTGTAGGACGTACCGTATAGAAGTTAGGGCCATTTGAAGTTTTATAAGTGTTTGATTTGGGACGCAAGGGTAGCATAGCTTTGAGCGATAGCTTAAATTGACAAGAGGCTCGAGTATTTTTTTGTTACAAAATTTCAAGGTTTTATGACGCTCCAGCAAAAAGTTACAAACATTTGTATGTTGCAAACTTTGATAGGTGTAGGACGTACCGTATAGAAGTTAGGGCCATTTGAAGTTTTATCAGTGTTTGATTTGGGACTCAAGGGTAGCATAGCTTTGAGCGATAGCTTAAATTGAAAAGAGGCTCGAGTACTTTATTGTTACAAAATTTCAAGGTTTTATTACGCTCCAGTAAAAAGTTACAAGCATTTGTATGTTGCAAACTTTGATAAGTGTAGGACGAACCGTATAGAAGTTAGGGCCATTTGAAGCTTGAGACGTGTTTGATTTGGGACTCAAGGGTAGCATAGCTTTGAGCGATAGCTTAAATTGACAAGAGGCACGAGTACTTTATAGTTACAAAATTTCAAGGTTTTAGACGCTCCAGTAAAAAGTTACGTGCATTTGTATATTGCACACTTTGATAGGTGTAGGACGTACCGTATTGAAGTTAGGGCCATTTGAAGTTTTATAAGTGTTTGATTTGGTACTCAAGGGTAGCATAGCTTTGAGCGATAGCTTAAATTGACAAGAGGCTCGAGTACTTTATTGTTACAAAATTTCAAGGTTTTATAACGCTCCAGTAAAAAGTTACAAGCATTTGTATGTTGCAAACGTTGATAGGTGTAGGACGTACCGTATAGAAGTTAGGGCCATTTGAAGTTTTATCAGTGTTTGATTTGGGACTCAAGGGTAGCATAGCTTTGAGCGATAGCTTAAATTGACAAGAGGCTCGAGTACTTCATTGTTACAAAATTTCAAGGTTTTATGACGCTTCAGTAAAAAGTTAAAAGCATTTGTATGTTGCAAACTTTGATAGGTGTAGGACGTACCGTATAGAAGCTACGGTCATTTGAAGTTTTATCAGTGTTTGATTTGGGACTCAAGGGTAGCATAGCTTTGAGCGATAACTTAAATTGACAAGAGGCTCGAGTATTTTATTGTTACAAAATTTCAAGATTTTATGACGCTCCAGTAAAAAGTTACAAGCATTTGTAAGTTGCTAACTTTGATAGGTGTAGAACACTCCGTATAGAATTTAGGGCCATTTGAAGTTTTATCAATGTTTGATTTGGGACTCAAGGGTAGCATAGCTTTGAGCGATAGCTTAAATTGACAAGAGGCTCGAATACTTTATTTATACAAAATTTCAAGGTTTTATGAAGTTCCAGTAAAAAATAACAAGCATTTGTATGTTGCAAACTTTGATAGGTGTAGGACGTACCGTATAGAAGTTAGGGCCATTTGAAGTTTTATCAGTGTTTGATTTGGGACTCAAGGGTAGCATAGCTTTGAGCGATAGCTTAAATTGACAAGAGGCTCGAGTATTTTTTTGTTACAAAATTTCAAGGTTTTATGACACTCCAGTAAAAAGTTACAAGCATTTGTATGTTGCAATCTTTGATAGTTGTATGACGTATCGTATAGAAGTTAGGGCCAATTGTAGTTTTATCAGTTTTTGATTTGGGACTCAAGTGTATCATAGATTTGAGCGATAGCTTAAATTGACAAGAGGCTCGAATACTTTATTGTTACAAAATTGCAAGGTTTTATGACGCTCCAGTAAAAAGTAACAAGCATTTGTATGTTGCAAACTTTGATAGGTGTAGGATGCACCGTATAGAATTTAGGGCCATTTGAAGTTTTAGCAGTGTTTTATTTGGGACTCAAGGGTAGCAAAGCTTTTAGCGGCAGCTTAAATTGACAAGAGGCTCGAGTACTTTATTGTTACAAAATTTCAAGGTTTTATGACGCTCCAGTAAAAAGTTACAAGCATTTGTATGTTGCAAACTTTGACAGGTGTAGGACGTACCGTATATAAGTTACGGCCATTAGAAGTTTTATCAGTGTTTGATTTGGGACTCAAGAGTAGTATAGCTTTGAGCGATAGCTTAAATTGACAAGAGGCTCGTGTACTTTATTGTTACAAAATTTCAAGGTTTTATGACGCTCCAGTAAAAAGTTACCAGCATTTGTAAGTTGCAAACTTTGATAGGTGTAGGACGTACCGTATAGAATTTAAGGCCATTTGAAGTTTTATCAATGTTTGATTTGGGACTCAAGGGTAGCATAGCTTTGAGCGATAGCTTAAATTGACAAGAGGCTCGAGTACTTTATTGTTACAAAATTTCAAGGCTTTATGACGCTCCAGTAAAGAGTTACAAGCAAATGTATGTTGCAAACTTTGATAGGTGTAGGACGTACCGTATAGAAGTTAGGGCCATTTGAAGTTTTATAAGTGTTTGATTTGGGACGCAAGGGTAGCATAGCTTTGAGCGATAGCTTAAATTGACAAGAGGCTCGAGTATTTTTTTGTTACAAAATTTCAAGGTTTTATGACGCTCCAGTAAAAAGTTACAAACATTTGTATGTTGCAAACTTTGATAGGTGTAGGACGTACCGTATAGAAGTTAGGGCCATTTGAAGTTTTATCAGTGTTTGATTTGGGACTCAAGGGTAGCATAGCTTTGAGCGATAGCTTAAATTGACAAGAGGCTCGAGTACTTTATTGTTACAAAATTTCAAGGTTTTATTACGCTCCAGTAAAAAGTTACAAGCATTTGTATGTTGCAAACTTTGATAAGTGTAGGACGAACCGTATAGAAGTTAGGGCCATTTGAAGCTTGAGAAGTGTTTGATTTGGGACTCAAGGGTAGCATAGCTTTGAGCGATAGCTTAAATTGACAAGAGGCACGAGTACTTTATAGTTACAAAATTTCAAGGTTTTATGACGCTCCAGTAAAAAGTTACGTGCATTTGTATATTGCACACTTTGATAGGTGTAGGACGTACCGTATTGAAGTTAGGGCCATTTGAAGTTTTATAAGTGTTTGATTTGGTACTCGAGGGTAGCATAGCTTTGAGCGATAGCTTAAATTGACAAGAGGCTCGAGTACTTCATTGTTACAAAATTTCAAGGTTTTATGACGCTTCAGTAAAAAGTTAAAAGCATTTGTATGTTGCAAACTTTGATAGGTGTAGGACGTACCGTATAGAAGCTACGGTCATTTGAAGTTTTATCAGTGTTTGATTTGGGACTCAAGGGTAGCATAGCTTTGAGCGATAACTTAAATTGACAAGAGGCTCGAGTACTTTATTGTTACAAAATTTCAAGATTTTATGACGCTCCAGTAAAAAGTTACAAGCATTTGTAAGTTGCTAACTTTGATAGGTGTAGAACGCTCCGTATAGAATTTAGGGCCATTTGAAGTTTTATCAATGTTTGATTTGGGACTCAAGGGTAGCATAGCTTTGAGCGATAGCTTAAATTGACAAGAGGCTCGAATACTTTATTTATACAAAATTTCAAGGTTTTATGAAGTTCCAGTAAAAAATAACAAGCATTTGTATGTTGCAAACTTTGATAGGTGTAGGACGTACCGTATAGAAGTTAGGGCCATTTGAAGTTTTATCAGTGTTTGATTTGGGACTCAAGGGTAGCATAGCTTTGAGCGATAGCTTAAATTGACAAGAGGCTCGAGTATTTTTTTGTTACAAAATTTCAAGGTTTTATGACACTCCAGTAAAAAGTTACAAGCATTTGTATGTTGCAATCTTTGATAGTTGTATGACGTATCGTATAGAAGTTAGGGCCAATTGTAGTTTTATCAGTTTTTGATTTGGGACTCAAGTGTAGCATAGATTTGAGCGATAGCTTAAATTGACAAGAGGCTCGAATACTTTATTGTTACAAAATTGCAAGGTTTTATGACGCTCCAGTAAAAAGTAACAAGCATTTGTATGTTGCAAACTTTGATAGGTGTAGGATGCACCGTATAGAAGTTAGGGCCATTTGAAGTTTTAGCAGTGTTTTATTTGGGACTCAAGGGTAGCAAAGCTTTTAGCGGCAGCTTAAATTGACAAGAGGCTCGAGTACTTTATTGTTACAAAATTTCAAGGTTTTATGACGCTCCAGTAAAAAGTTACAAGCATTTGTATGTTGCAAACTTTGACAGGTGTAGGACGTACCGTATAGAAGTTACGGCCATTAGAAGTTTTATCAGTGTTTGAATTGGGACTCAAGAGTAGTATAGCTTTGAGCGATAGCTTAAATTGACAAGAGGCTCGTGTACTTTATTGTTACAAAATTTCAAGGTTTTATGACGCTCCAGTAAAAAGTTACCAGCATTTGTAAGTTGCAAACTTTGATAGGTGTAGGACGTACCGTATAGAATTTAAGGCCATTTGAAGTTTTATCAATGTTTGATTTGGGACTCAAGAGTAGCATAGCTTTGAGCGATAGCTTAAATTGACAAGAGGCTCGAGTACTTTATTGTTACAAAATTTCAAGGCTTTATGACGCTCCAGTAAAGAGTTACAAGCAATTGTATGTTGCAAACTTTGATAGGTGTAGGACGTACCGTATAGAAGTTAGGGCCATTTGAAGTTTTATAAGTGTTTGATTTGGGACGCAAGGGTAGCATAGCTTTGAGCGATAGCTTAAATTGACAAGAGGCTCGAGTATTTTTTTGTTACAAAATTTCAAGGTTTTATGACGCTCCAGTAAAAAGTTACAAACATTTTTATGTTGCAAACTTTGATAGGTGTAGGACGTACCGTATAGAAGTTAGGGCCATTTGAAGTTTTATCAGTGTTTGATTTGGGACTCAAGGGTAGCATAGCTTTGAGCGATAGCTTAAATTGACAAGAGGCTCGAGTACTTTATTGTTACAAAATTTCAAGGTTTTATTACGCTCCAGTAAAAAGTTACAAGCATTTGTATGTTGCAAACTTTGATAAGTGTAGGACGAACCGTATAGAAGTTAGGGCCATTTGAAGCTTGAGAAGTGTTTGATTTGGGACTCAAGGGTAGCATAGCTTTGAGCGATAGCTTAAATTGACAAGAGGCACGAGTACTTTATAGTTACAAAATTTCAAGGTTTTATGACGCTCCAGTAAAAAGTTACGTGCATTTGTATATTGCACACTTTGATAGGTGTAGGACGTACCGTATAGAAGTTAGGGCCATTTGAAGTTTTATCAGTGTTTGATTTGGGACTCAAGGGTAGCATAGCTTTGAGCGATAGCTTAAATTGACAAGAGGCTCGAGTACTTCATTGTTACAAAATTTCAAGGTTTTATGACGCTTCAGTAAAAAGTTAAAAGCATTTGTATGTTGCAAACTTTGATAGGTGTAGGACGTACCGTATAGAAGCTACGGTCATTTGAAGTTTTATCAGTGTTTGATTTGGGACTCAAGGGTAGCATAGCTTTGAGCGATAACTTAAATTGACAAGAGGCTCGAGTACTTTATTGTTACAAAATTTCAAGGTTTTATGACGCTCCAGTAAAAAGTTACAAGCATTTGTAAGTTGCTAACTTTGATAGGTGTAGAACGCTCCGTATAGAATTTAGGGCCATTTGAAGTTTTATCAATGTTTGATTTGGGACTCAAGGGTAGCATAGCTTTGAGCGATAGCTTAAATTGACAAGAGGCTCGAATACTTTATTTATACAAAATTTCAAGGTTTTATGAAGTTCCAGTAAAAAGTAACAAGCATTTGTATGTTGCAAACTTTGATAGGTGTAGGACGTACCGTATAGAAGTTAGGCCATTTGAAGTTTTATCAGTGTTTGATTAGGGACTCAAGGGTAGCATAGCTTTGAGCGATAGCTTAAATTGACAAGAGGCTCGAGTATTTTTTTGTTACAAAATTTCAAGGTTTTATGACACTCCAGTAAAAAGTTACAAGCATTTGTATGTTGCAATCTTTGATAGTTGTATGACGTATCGTATAGAAGTTAGGGCCAATTGTAGTTTTATCAGTTTTTGATTTGGGACTCAAGTGTAGCATAGATTTGAGCGATAGCTTAAATTGACAAGAGGCTCGAATACTTTATTGTTACAAAATTGCAAGGTTTTATGACGCTCCAGTAAAAAGTAACAAACATTTGTACGTTGCAAACTTTGATAGGTGTAGGACGTACCGTATAGAAGTTAGGGCCATTTGAAGTTTTAGCAGTGTTTTATTTGGGACTCAAGGGTAGCAAAGCTTTTAGCGGCAGCTTAAATTGACAAGAGGCTCGAGTACTTTATTGTTACAAAATGTCAAAGTTTTATGACGCTCCAGTAAAAAGTTACAAGCATTTGTATGTTGCAAACTGTGACAGGTGTAGGACGTACCGTATAGAAGTTAGGGCCATTTGAAGTTTTATCAGTGTTTGATTTGGGACTCAAGGGTAGCATAGCTTTGAGCGATGACTTAAATTGACAAGAGGCTCGAGTTTTTTATTTTTACAAAATTTCAAGGTTTTATGACGCGCCAGTATAAAGTTACAAGCATTTGTACGTTGCAAACTTTGACAGGTGTAGGACGTACCGTATAGAAGTTACGGCCACTTGAAGTTTTATCAATGTTTGATTTGGGACTCAAGGGTAGCATAGCTTTGAGCGATAGCTTAAACTGACAAGAGGCTCGAGTACTTTATTGTTACAAAATTTCAAGGCTTTATGACGCTCCAGTAAAGAGTTACAAGCAATTGTATGTTGCAAACTTTGATAGGTGTAGGACGTACCGTATAGAAGTTAGGGCCATTTGAAGTTTTATCAGTGTTTGATTTGGGACTCAATGGTAGCATAGCTTTGAGCGATAGCTTAAATTGACAAGAGGCTCGAGTACTTCATTGTTACAAAATTTCAAGGTTTTATGAAGCTCCAGTAAAAAGTTACAAGCATTTGTATGTTGCAAACTGTGACAGGTGTAGGAGGTACCGTATAGAAGTTAGGGCCATTTGAAGTTTTATCAGTGTTTGATTTGGGACTCAAGGGTAGCATAGCTTTGAGCGATAACTTAAATTGACAAGAGGCTCGAGTTTTTTATTTTTACAAAATTTCAAGGTTTTATGACGCGCCAGTATAAAGTTACAAGCATTTGTATGTTGCAAACTTTGACAGGTGTAGGACGTACCGTATAGAAGTTACGGCCACTTGAAGTTTTATCAATGTTTGATTTGGGACTCAAGGGTAGCATAGCTTTGAGCGATAGCTTAAATTGACAAGAGGCTCGAGTACTTTATTGTTACAAAATTTCAAGGCTTTATGACGCTCCAGTAAAGAGTTACAAGCAATTGTATGTTGCAAACTTTGATAGGTGTAGGACGTACCGTATAGAAGTTAGGGCCATTTGAAGTTTTATCAGTGTTTGATTTGGGACTCAAGGGTAGCATAGCCTTGAGCGATAGCTTAAACTGACAAGAGGCTCGAGTATTTTTTTGTTACAAAATTTCAAGGTTTTATGACGCTCCAGTAAAAAGTTACAAACATTTGTACGTTGCAAACTTTGATAGGTGTAGGACGTACCGTATAGAAGTTAGGGCCATTTGAAGTTTTATCAGTGTTTGATTTGGCACTCAAGGGTAGCATAGCTTTGAGCGATAGCTTAAATTGACAAGAGTCTCGAGTCCTTTATTGTTACAAAATTTCAAGGTTTTATGACGCTCCAGTAAAAAGTTACAAGCATTTGTATGATGCAAACTTTGATAGGTGTGGGACGTACCGTATAGAAGTTAGGGCCATTTGAAGTTTTATCAGTGTTTGATTTGGGACTCAAGGGTAGCATAGCTTTGAGCGATAGCTTAAATTGACAAGAGGCTCGAGTACTTTATTGTTACAAAATTTCAAGGCTTTATGACGCTCCAGTAAAGAGTTACAAGCAATTGTATGTTGCAAATTTTGATAGGTCTGGGACGTACCGTATAGAATTTAGGGCCATTTGAAGTTTTATCAGTGTTTGATTTGGGACTCAAGGGTAGCATAGCTTTGAGCGATAGCTTAAATTGACAAGAGGCTCGAGTATTTTTTTGTTACAAAATTTCAAGGTTTTATAACGCTCCAGTAAAAAGTTACAAGCATTTGTATGTTGCAATCTTTGATAGGTGTAGGACGTACCGTATAGAAGTTAGGGCCATTTGAAGTTTTATCAGTGTTTGATTTGGGACTCAAGGGTAGCATAGCTTTGAGCGATAGCTTAAATTGACAAGAGGCTCGAGTACTTCATTGTTACAAAATTTCAAGGTTTTATGACGCTTCAGTAAAAAGTTAAAAGCATTTGTATGTTGTAAACTTTGATAGGTGTAGGACGTACCGTATAGAAGCTACGGTCATTTGAAGTTTTATCAGTGTTTGATTTGGGACTCAAGGGTAGCATAGCTTTGAGCGATAACTTAAATTGACAAGAGGCTCGAGTACTTTATTGTTACAAAATATCAAGGTTTTATGACGCTCCAGTAAAAAGTTACAAGCATTTGTAAGTTGCTAACTTTGATAGGTGTAGAACGCACCGTATAGAATTTAGGGCCATTTGAAGTGGTACCAATGTTTGATTTGGGACTCAAGGGTAGCATAGCTTTGAGCGATAGCTTAAAATGACAAGAGGCTCGAATACTTTATTTATACAAAATTTCAAGGTTTTATGAAGCTCCAGTAAAAAGTAACAAGCATTTGTATGTTGCAAACTTTGATAGGTGTAGGACGTACCGTATAGAAGTTAGGGTCATTTGAAGTTTTATCAGTGTTTGATTTGGGACTCAAGGGTAGCATAGCTTTGAGCGATAGCTTAAATTGACAAGAGGCTCGAGTATTTTTTTGTTACAAAATTTCAAGGTTTTATGACGCTCCAGTAAAAAGTTACAAGCATTTGTATGTTGCAATCTTTGATAGTTGTAGGACGTATCGTATAGAAGTTAGGGCCAATTGTAGTTTTATCAGTTTTTGATTTGGGACTCAAGTGTAGCATAGATTTGAGCGATAGCTTAAATTGACAAGAGGCTCGAATACTTTATTGTTACAAAATTGCAAGGTTTTATGATGCTCCAGTAAAAAGTAACAAGCATTTGTATGTTGCAAACTTTGATAGGTGTAGGATGCACCGTATAGAAGTTAGGGCCATTTGAAGTTTTAGCAGTGTTTTATTTGGGACTCAAGGGTAGCAAAGCTTTTAGCGGTAGCTTAAATTGACAAGAGGCTCGAGTACTTTATTGTTACAAAATGTCAAGGTTTTATGACGCTCCAGTAAAAAGTTACAAGCATTTGTATGTTGCAAACTGTGACAGGTGTAGGACGTACCGTATAGAAGTTAGGGCCATTTGAAGTTTTATCAGTGTTTGATTTGGGACTCAAGGGTAGCATAGCTTTGAGCGATAACTTAAATTGACAAGAGGCTCGAGTTTTTTATTTTTACAAAATTTCAAGGTTTTATGACGCGCCAGTATAAAGTTACAAGCATTTGTATGTTGCAAACTTTGACAGGTGTAGGACGTACCGTATAGAAGTTACGGCCACTTGAAGTTTTATCAATGTTTGATTTGGGACTCAAGGGTAGCATAGCTTTGAGCGATAGCTTAAATTGACAAGAGGCTCGAGTACTTTATTGTTACAAAATTTCAAGGCTTTATGACGCTCCAGTAAAGAGTTACAAGCAATTGTATGTTGCAAACTTTGATAGGTGTAGGACGTACCGTATAGAAGTTAGGGCCATTTGAAGTTTTATAAGTGTTTGATTTGGGACTCAAGGGTAGCATAGCTTTGAGCGATAGCTTAAACTGACAAGAGGCTCGAGTATTTTTTTGTTACAAAATTTCAAGGTTTTATGACGCTCCAGTAAAAAGTTACAAACATTTGTACGTTGCAAACTTTGATAGGTGTAGGACGTACCGTATAGAAGTTAGGGCCATTTTAAGTTTTATCACTGTTTGATTTGGCACTCAAGGGTAGCATAGCTTTGAGCGATAGCTTAAATTGACAAGAGTCTCGAGTACTTTATTGTTACAAAATTTCAAGGTTTTATGACGCTCCAGTAAAAAGTTACAAGCATTTGTATGTTGCAAACTTTGATAGGTGTGGGACGTACCGTATAGAAGTTAGGGCCATTTGAAGTTTTATCAGTGTTTGATTTGGGACTCAAGGGTAGCATAGCTTTGAGCGATAGCTTAAATTGACAAGAGGCTCGAGTACTTTATTGTTACAAAATTTCAAGGCTTTATGACGCTCCAGTAAAGAGTTACAAGCAATTGTATGTTGCAAACTTTGATAGGTCTGGGACGTACCGTATAGAAGTTAGGGCCATTTGAAGTTTTATCAGTGTTTGATTTGGGACTCAAGGGTAGCATAGCTTTGAGCGATAACTTAAATTGACAAGAGGC
Source organism: Clusia tigrina (assembly GCA_920105625.2). Taxonomy (NCBI): domain Eukaryota; kingdom Metazoa; phylum Arthropoda; class Insecta; order Diptera; family Clusiidae; genus Clusia; species Clusia tigrina. The sequence goes on along the minus strand of OV050033.1, from coordinate 105,954,078 downwards.
TTGAGTACTTTATTGTTACAAAATTTCAAGGTTTTATGACGCTCCAGTAAAAAGTTACAAGCATTTGTAAGTAGCAAACTTTGATAGGTGTAGGACGCACCGTATAGAATTTAGGGCCGTTTGAAGTTTTATCAATGTTTGATTTGGGACTCAAGGGTAGCATAGCTTTGAGCGATAGCTTAAATTGACAAGAGGCTCGAATACTTTATTTATACAAAATTTCAAGGTTTTATGAAGCTCCAGTAAAAAGTAACAAGCATTTGTATGTTGCAAACTTTGATAGGTGTAGGACGTACCGTATAGAAGTTAGGGTCATTTGAAGTTTTATCAGTGTTTGATTTGGGACTCAAGAGTAGCATAGCTTTGAGCGATAGCTTAAATTGACAAGAGGCTCGAGTATTTTTTTGTTACAAAATTTCAAGGTTTTATGACGCTAAAGTAAAAAGTTACAAGCATTTGTATGTTGCAATCTTTGATAGGTGTAGGACGTATCGTATAGAAGTTAGGGCCAATTGTAGTTTTATCAGCTTTTGATTTGGGACTCAAGGGTAGCATAGATTTGAGCGATAGCTTAAATTGAGAAGAGGCTCGAATACTTTATTGTTACAAAATTGCAAGGTTTTATGACGCTCCAGTAAAAAGTAACAAGAATTTGTATCTTGCAAACTTTGATAGGTGTAGGATGCACCGTATAGAAGTTAGGGCCATTTGAAGTTTTATCAGTGTTTGATTTGGGACTCAAGGGTAGCAAAGCTTTTAGCGGTAGCTTAAATTGAAAAGAGGCTCGAGTACTTTATTGTTACAAAATTTCAAGGTTTTATGACGCTCCAGTAAAGAGTTACAAGCAATTGTATGTTGCAAACTTTGATAGGTCTGGGACGCACCGTATGGAATTTAGGGCCGTTTGAAGTTTTATCAATGTTTGATTTGGGACTCAAGGGTAGCATAGCTTTGAGCGATAGCTTAAATTGACAAGAGGCTCGAATACTTTATTTATACAAAATTTCAAGGTTTTATGAAGCTCCAGTAAAAAGTAACAAGCATTTGTATGTTGCAAACTTTGATAGGTGTAGGACGTACCGTATAGAAGTTAGGGCCATTTGAAGTTTTATCAGTGTTTGATTTGGGACTCAAGGGTAGCATAGCTTTGAGCGATAGCTTAAATTGACAAGAGGATCGAGTATTTTTTTGTTACAAAATTTCAAGGTTTTATGACGCTCCAGTAAAAAGTTACAAGCATTTGTATGTTGCAATCTTTGATAGTTGTAGGACGTATCGTATAGAAGTTAGGGCCAATTGTAGTTTTATCAGTTTTTGATTTGGGACTCAAGGGTAGCATAGCTTTGAGCGATAGCTTAAATTGACAAGAGGCTCGAGTACTTCATTGTTACAAAATTTCAAGGTTTTATGACGCTTCAGTAAAAAGTTAAAAGCATTTGTATGTTGCAAACTTTGATAGGTGTAGGATGTACCGTATAGAAGCTACGGCCATTTGAAGTTTTATCAGTGTTTGATTTGGGACTCAAGGGTAGCATAGCTTTGAGCGATAACTTAAATTGACAAGAGGCTCGAGTACTTTATTGATTGTTACAAAATTTCAAGGTTTTATGACGCTCCAGTAAAAAGTTACAAGCATTTGTAAGTTGCAAACTTTGATAGGTGAAGGACGCACCGTATAGAATTTAGGGCCATTTGAAGTTTTATCAATGTTTGATTTGGGACTCAAGGGTAGCATAGCTTTGAGCGATGGCTTAAATTGACAAGAGGCTCGAATACTTTATTTATACAAAATTTCAAGGTTTTATGAAGCTCCAGTAAAAAGTAACAAGCATTTGTATGTTGCAAACTTTGATAGGTGTAGGACGTACCGTATAGAAGTTAGGGCCATTTGAAGTTTTATCAGTGTTTGATTTGGGACTCAAGGGTAGCATAGCTTTGAGCGATAGCTTAAATTGACAAGAGGGTCGAGTATTTTTTTATTACAAAATTTCAAGGTTTTATGACGCTCCAGTAAAAAGTTACAAGCATTTGTATGTTGCAATCTTTGATAGTTGTAGGACGTATCGTATAGAAGTTAGGGCCAATTGTAGTTTTATCAGTTTTTGATTTGGGACTCAAGGGTAGCATAGCTTTGAGCGATAGCTTAAATTGACAAGAGGCTCGAGTATTTTTTTGTTACAAAATTTCAAGGTTTTATAACGCTCCAGTAAAAAGTTACAAGCATTTGTATGTTGCAAACTTTGATAGGTGTAGGACGTACCGTATAGAAGTTAGGGCCATTTGAAGTTTTATCAGTGTTTGATTTGGGACTCAAGGGTAGCATAGCTTTGAGCGATAGCTTAAATTGACAAGAGGCTCGAGTACTTCATTGTTACAAAATTTCAAGGTTTTATGACGCTTCAGTAAAAAGTTAAAAGCATTTGTATGTTGTAAACTTTGATAGGTGTAGGACGTACCGTATAGAAGCTACGGTCATTTGAAGTTTTATCAGTGTTTGATTTGGGACTCAAGGGTAGCATAGCTTTGAGCGATAAATTAAATTGACAAGAGGCTCGAGTACTTTATTGTTACAAAATATCAAGGTTTTATGACGCTCCAGTAAAAAGTTACAAGCATTTGTAAGTTGCTAACTTTGATAGGTGTAGAACGCACCGTATAGAATTTAGGGCCATTTGAAGTGGTATCAATGTTTGATTTGGGACTCAAGGGTAGCATAGCTTTGAGCGATAGCTTAAATTGACAAGAGGCTCGAATACTTTATTTATACAAAATTTCAAGGTTTTATGAAGCTCCAGTAAAAAGTAACAAGCATTTGTATGTTGCAAACTTTGATAGGTGTAGGACGTACCGTATAGAAGTTAGGGCCATTTGAAGTTTTATCAGTGTTTGATTTGGGACTCAAGGGTAGCATAGCTTTGAGCGATAGCTTAAATTGACAAGAGGCTCGAGTATTTTTTTGTTACAAAATTTCAAGGTTTTATGACGCTCCAGTAAAAAGTTACAAGCATTTGTATGTTGCAATCTTTGATAGTTGTAGGACGTATCGTATAGAAGTTAGGGCCAATTGTAGTTTTATCAGTTTTTGATTTGGGACTCAAGTGTAGCATAGATTTGAGCGATAGCTTAAATTGACAAGAGGCTCGAATACTTTATTGTTACAAAATTGCAAGGTTTTATGACGCTCCAGTAAAAAGTAACAAGCATTTGTATGTTGCAAACTTTGATAGGTGTAGGATGCACCGTATAGAAGTTAGGGCCATTTGAAGTTTTAGCAGTGTTTTATTTAGGACTCAAGGGTAGCAAAGCTTTTGGCGGTAGCTTAAATTGACAAGAGGCTCGAGTACTTTATTGTTACAAAATGTCAAGGTTTTATGACGCTCCAGTAAAAAGTTACAAGCATTTGTATGTTGCAAACTGTGACAGGTGTAGGACGTACCGTATAGAAGTTAGGGCCATTTGAAGTTTTATCAGTGTTTGATTTGGGACTCAAGGGTAGCATAGCTTTGAGCGATAACTTAAATTGACAAGAGGCTCGAGTTTTTTATTTTTACAAAATTTCAAGGTTTTATGACGTGCCAGTATAAAGTTACAAGCATTTGTATGTTGCAAACTTTGACAGGTGTAGGACGTACCGTATAGAAGTTAGGGCCATTTGAAGTTTTATCAGTGTTTGATTTGGGACTCAAGGGTAGCATAGCTTTGAGCGATAGCTAAAATTGACAAGAGGCTCGAGTAGTTTATTGTTACAAAATTTCAAGGCTTTATGACGCTCCAGTAAAGAGTTACAAGCAATTGTATGTTGCAAACTTTGATAGGTCTGGGACGTACCGTATAGAAGTTAGGGCCATTTGAAGTTTTATCAGTGTTTGATTTGGGACTCAAGGGTAGCATAGCTTTGAGCGATAGATTAAATTGACAAGAGTCTCGAGTACTTTATTGTTACAAAATTTCAAGGTTTTATGACGCTCCAGTAAAAAGTTACAAGCATTTGTATGTTGCAATCTTTGATAGTTGTAGGACGTATCGTATAGAAGTTAGGGCCAATTGTAGTTTTATCAGTTTTTGATTTGGGACTCAAGGGTAGCATAGCTTTGAGCGATAGCTTAAATTGACAAGAGGCTCGAGTACTTCATTGTTACAAAATTTCAAGGTTTTATGACGCTTCAGTAAAAAGTTAAAAGCATTTGTATGTTGCAAACTTTGATAGGTGTAGGATGTACCGTATAGAAGCTACGGCCATTTGAAGTTTTATCAGTGTTAGATTTGGGACTCAAGGGTAGCATAGCTTTGAGCGATAACTTAAATTGACAAGAGGCTCGAGTACTTTATTGATTGTTACAAAATTTCAAGGTTTTATGACGCTCCAGTAAAAAGTTACAAGCATTTGTATGTTGCAAACTTTGATAGGTGTAGGACGTACCGTATAGAAGTTAGGGCCATTTGAAGTTTTATCAGTGTTTGATTCGGGACTCAAGGGTAGCATAGCTTTGAGCGATAGCTTAAATTGACAAGAGGGTCGAGTATTTTTTTATTACAAAATTTCAAGGTTTTATGACGCTCCAGTAAAAAGTTACAAGCATTTGTATGTTGCAATCTTTGATAGTTGTAGGACGTATCGTATAGAAGTTAGGGCCAATTGTAGTTTTATCAGTTTTTGATTTGGGACTCAAGGGTAGCATAGCTTTGAGCGATAACTTAAATTGACAAGAGGCTCGAGTATTTTTTTGTTACAAAATTTCAAGGTTTTATAACGCTCCAGTAAAAAGTTACAAGCATTTGTATGTTGCAAACTTTGATAGGTGTAGGACGTACCGTATAGAAGTTAGGGCCATTTGAAGTTTTATCAGTGTTTGATTTGGGACTCAAGGGTAGCATAGCTTTGAGCGATAGCTTAAATTGACAAGAGGCTCGAATACTTCATTGTTACAAAATTTCAAGGTTTTATGACGCTTCAGTAAAAAGTTAAAAGCATTTGTATGTTGTAAACTTTGATAGGTGTAGGACGTACCGTATAGAAGCTACGGTCATTTGAAGTTTTATCAGTGTTTGATTTGGGACTCAAGGGTAGCATAGCTTTGAGCGATAACTTAAATTGACAAGAGGCTCGAGTACTTTATTGTTACAAAATATCAAGGTTTTATGACGCTCCAGTAAAAAGTTACAAGCATTTGTAAGTTGCTAACTTTGATAGGTGTAGAACGCACCGTATAGAATTTAGGGCCATTTGAAGTGGTATCAATGTTTGATTTGGGACTCAAGGGTAGCATAGCTTTGAGCGATAGCTTAAATTGACAAGAGGCTCGAATACTTTATTTATACAAAATTTCAAGGTTTTGTGAAGCTCCAGTAAAAAGTAACAAGCATTTGTATGTTGCAAACTTTGATAGGTGTAGGACGTACCGTATAGAAGTTAGGGCCATTTGAAGTTTTATCAGTGTTTGATTTGGGACTCAAGGGTAGCATAGCTTTGAGCGATAGCTTAAATTGACAAGAGGCTCGAGTATTTTTTTGTTACAAAATTTCAAGGTTTTATGACGCTCCAGTAAAAAGTTACAAGCATTTGTATGTTGCAATCTTTGATAGTTGTAGGACGTATCGTATAGAAGTTAGGGCCAATTGTAGTTTTATCAGTTTTTGATTTGGGACTCAAGGGTAGCATAGCTTTGAGCGATAGCTTAAATTGACAAGAGGCTCGAGTACTTCATTGTTACAAAATTTCAAGGTTTTATGACGCTTCAGTAAAAAGTTAAAAGCATTTGTATGTTGCAAACTTTGATAGGTGTAGGATGTACCGTATAGAAGCTACGGCCATTTGAAGTTTTATCAGTGTTTGATTTGGGACTCAAGGGTAGCATAGCTTTGAGCGATAACTTAAATTGACAAGAGGCTCGAGTACTTTATTGATTGTTACAAAATTTCAAGGTTTTATGACGCTCCAGTAAAAAGTTACAAGCATTTGTAAGTTGCAAACTTTGATAGGTGAAGGACGCACCGTATAGAATTTAGGGCCATTTGAAGTTTTATCAATGTTTGATTTGGGACTCAAGGGTAGCATAGCTTTGAGCGATGGCTTAAATTGACAAGAGGCTCGAATACTTTATTTATACAAAATTTCAAGGTTTTATGAAGCTCCAGTAAAAAGTAACAAGCATTTGTATGTTGCAAACTTTGATAGGTGTAGGACGTACCGTATAGAAGTTAGGGCCATTTGAAGTTTTATCAGTGTTTGATTTGGGACTCAAGGGTAGCATAGCTTTGAGCGATAGCTTAAATTGACAAGAGGGTCGAGTATTTTTTTATTACAAAATTTCAAGGTTTTATGACGCTCCAGTAAAAAGTTACAAGCATTTGTATGTTGCAATCTTTGATAGTTGTAGGACGTATCGTATAGAAGTTAGGGCCAATTGTAGTTTTATCAGTTTTTGATTTGGGACTCAAGGGTAGCATAGCTTTGAGCGATAGCTTAAATTGACAAGAGGCTCGAGTATTTTTTTGTTACAAAATTTCAAGGTTTAATAACGCTCCAGTAAAAAGTTACAAGCATTTGTATGTTGCAAACTTTGATAGGTGTAGGACGTACCGTATAGAAGTTAGGGCCATTTGAAGTTTTATCAGTGTTTGATTTGGGACTCAAGGGTAGCATAGCTTTGAGCGATAGCTTAAATTGACAAGAGGCTCGAGTACTTCATTGTTACAAAATTTCAAGGTTTTATGACGCTTCAGTAAAAAGTTAAAAGCATTTGTATGTTGTAAACTTTGATAGGTGTAGGACGTACCGTATAGAAGCTACGGTCATTTGAAGTTTTATCAGTGTTTGATTTGGGACTCAAGGGTAGCATAGCTTTGAGCGATAACTTAAATTGACAAGAGGCTCGAGTACTTTATTGTTACAAAATATCAAGGTTTTATGACGCTCCAGTAAAAAGTAACAAGCATTTGTATGTTGCAAACTTTGATAGGTGTAGGATGCACCGTATAGAAGTTAGGGCCATTTGAAGTTTTAGCAGTGTTTTATTTAGGACTCAAGGGTAGCAAAGCTTTTAGCGGTAGCTTAAATTGACAAGAGGCTCGAGTACTTTATTGTTACAAAATGTCAAGGTTTTATGACGCTCCAGTAAAAAGTTACAAGCATTTGTATGTTGCAAACTGTGACAGGTGTAGGACGTACCGTATAGAAGTTAGGGCCATTTGAAGTTTTATCAGTGTTTGATTTGGGACTCAAGGGTAGCATAGCTTTGAGCGATAGCTTAAATTGACAAGAGGCTCGAGTACTTTATTGTTACAAAATTTCAAGGCTTTATGACGCTCCAGTAAAGAGTTACAAGCAATTGTATGTTGCAAACTTTGATAGGTCTGGGACGTACCGTATAGAAGTTAGGGCCATTTGAAGTTTTATCAGTGTTTGATTTGGGACTCAAGGGTAGCATAGCTTTGAGCGATAGATTAAATTGACAAGAGTCTCGAGTACTTTATTGTTACAAAATTTCAAGGTTTTATGACGCTCCAGTAAAAAGTTACAAGCATTTGTATGTTGCAATCTTTGATAGTTGTAGGACGTATCGTATAGAAGTTAGGGCCAATTGTAGTTTTATCAGTTTTTGATTTGGGACTCAAGGGTAGCATAGCTTTGAGCGATAGCTTAAATTGACAAGAGGCTCGAGTACTTCATTGTTACAAAATTTCAAGGTTTTATGACGCTTCAGTAAAAAGTTAAAAGCATTTGTATGTTGCAAACTTTGATAGGTGTAGGATGTACCGTATAGAAGCTACGGCCATTTGAAGTTTTATCAGTGTTAGATTTGGGACTCAAGGGTAGCATAGCTTTGAGCGATAACTTAAATTGACAAGAGGCTCGAGTACTTTATTGATTGTTACAAAATTTCAAGGTTTTATGACGCTCCAGTAAAAAGTTACAAGCATTTGTATGTTGCAAACTTTGATAGGTGTAGGACGTACCGTATAGAAGTTAGGGCCATTTGAAGTTTTATCAGTGTTTGATTTGGGACTCAAGGGTAGCATAGCTTTGAGCGATAGCTTAAATTGACAAGAGGGTCGAGTATTTTTTTATTACAAAATTTCAAGGTTTTATGACGCTCCAGTAAAAAGTTACAAGCATTTGTATGTTGCAATCTTTGATAGTTGTAGGACGTATCGTATAGAAGTTAGGGCCAATTGTAGTTTTATCAGTTTTTGATTTGGGACTCAAGGGTAGCATAGCTTTGAGCGATAGCTTAAATTGACAAGAGGCTCGAGTATTTTTTTGTTACAAAATTTCAAGGCTTTATAACGCTCCAGTAAAAAGTTACAAGCATTTGTATGTTGCAAACTTTGATAGGTGTAGGACGTATCGTATAGAAGTTAGGGCCATTTGAAGTTTTATCAGTGTTTGATTTGGGACTCAAGGGTAGCATAGCTTTGAGCGATAGCTTAAATTGACAAGAGGCTCGAATACTTCATTGTTACAAAATTTCAAGGTTTTATGACGCTTCAGTAAAAAGTTAAAAGCATTTGTATGTTGTAAACTTTGATAGGTGTAGGACGTACCGTATAGAAGCTACGGTCATTTGAAGTTTTATCAGTGTTTGATTTGGGACTCAAGGGTAGCATAGCTTTGAGCGATAACTTAAATTGACAAGAGGCTCGAGTACTTTATTTTTACAAAATATCAAGGTTTTATGACGCTCCAGTAAAAAGTTACAAGCATTTGTAAGTTGCTAACTTTGATAGGTGTAGAACGCACCGTATAGAATTTAGGGCCATTTGAAGTGGTATCAATGTTTGATTTGGGACTCAAGGGTAGCATAGCTTTGAGCGATAGCTTAAATTGACAAGAGGCTCGAATACTTTATTTATACAAAATTTCAAGGTTTTATGAAGCTCCAGTAAAAAGTAACAAGCATTTGTATGTTGCAAACTTTGATAGGTGTAGGACGTACCGTATAGAAGTTAGGGCCATTTGAAGTTTTATCAGTGTTTGATTTGGGACTCAAGGGTAGCATAGCTTTGAGCGATAGCTTAAATTGACAAGAGGCTCGAGTATTTTTTTGTTACAAAATTTCAAGGTTTTATGACGCTCCAGTAAAAAGTTACAAGCATTTGTATGTTGCAATCTTTGATAGTTGTAGGACGTATCGTATAGAAGTTAGGGCCAATTGTAGTTTTATCAGTTTTTGATTTGGGACTCAAGGGTAGCATAGCTTTGAGCGATAGCTTAAATTGACAAGAGGCTCGAGTACTTCATTGTTACAAAATTTCAAGGTTTTATGACGCTTCAGTAAAAAGTTAAAAGCATTTGTATGTTGCAAACTTTGATAGGTGTAGGATGTACCGTATAGAAGCTACGGCCATTTGAAGTTTTATCAGTGTTTGATTTGGGACTCAAGGGTAGCATAGCTTTGAGCGATAACTTAAATTGACAAGAGGCTCGAGTACTTTATTGATTGTTACAAAATTTCAAGGTTTTATGACGCTCCAGTAAAAAGTTACAAGCATTTGTAAGTTGCAAACTTTGATAGGTGAAGGACGCACCGTATAGAATTTAGGGCCATTTGAAGTTTTATCAATGTTTGATTTGGGACTCAAGGGTAGCATAGCTTTGAGCGATGGCTTAAATTGACAAGAGGCTCGAATACTTTATTTATACAAAATTTCAAGGTTTTATGAAGCTCCAGTAAAAAGTAACAAGCATTTGTATGTTGCAAACTTTGATAGGTGTAGGACGTACCGTATAGAAGTTAGGGCCATTTGAAGTTTTATCAGTGTTTGATTTGGGACTCAAGGGTAGCATAGCTTTGAGCGATAGCTTAAATTGACAAGAGGGTCGAGTATTTTTTTATTACAAAATTTCAAGGTTTTATGACGCTCCAGTAAAAAGTTACAAGCATTTGTATGTTGCAATATTTGATAGTTGTAGGACGTATCGTATAGAAGTTAGGGCCAATTGTAGTTTTATCAGTTTTTGATTTGGGACTCAAGGGTAGCATAGCTTTGAGCGATAGCTTAAATTGACAAGAGGCTCGAGTATTTTTTTGTTACAAAATTTCAAGGTTTAATAACGCTCCAGTAAAAAGTTACAAGCATTTGTATGTTGCAAACTTTGATAGGTGTAGGACGTACCGTATAGAAGTTAGGGCCATTTGAAGTTTTATCAGTGTTTGATTTGGGACTCAAGGGTAGCATAGCTTTGAGCGATAGCTTAAATTGACAAGAGGCTCGAGTACTTCATTGTTACAAAATTTCAAGGTTTTATGACGCTTCAGTAAAAAGTTAAAAGCATTTGTATGTTGTAAACTTTGATAGGTGTAGGACGTACCGTATAGAAGCTACGGTCATTTGAAGTTTTATCAGTGTTTGATTTGGGACTCAAGGGTAGCATAGCTTTGAGCGATAACTTAAATTGACAAGAGGCTCGAGTACTTTATTGTTACAAAATATCAAGGTTTTATGACGCTCCAGTAAAAAGTTACAAGCATTTGTAAGTTGCTAACTTTGATAGGTGTAGAACGCACCGTATAGAATTTAGGGCCATTTGAAGTGGTATCAATGTTTGATTTGGGACTCAAGGGTAGCATAGCTTTGAGCGATAGCTTAAATTGACAAGAGGCTCGAATACTTTATTTATACAAAATTTCAAGGTTTTATGAAGCTCCAGTAAAAAGTAACAAGCATTTGTATGTTGCAAACTTTGATAGGTGTAGGACGTACCGTATAGAAGTTAGGGCCATTTGAAGTTTTATCAGTGTTTGATTTGGGACTCAAGGGTAGCATAGCTTTGAGCGATAGCTTAAATTGACAAGAGGCTCGAGTATTTTTTTGTTACAAAATTTCAAGGTTTTATGACGCTCCAGTAAAAAGTTACAAGCATTTGTATGTTGCAATCTTTGATAGTTGTAGGACGTATCGTATAGAAGTTAGGGCCAATTGTAGTTTTATCAGTTTTTGATTTGGGACTCAAGTGTAGCATAGATTTGAGCGATAGCTTAAATTGACAAGAGGCTCGAATACTTTATTGTTACAAAATTGCAAGGTTTTATGACGCTCCAGTAAAAAGTAACAAGCATTTGTATGTTGCAAACTTTGATAGGTGTAGGATGCACCGTATAGAAGTTAGGGCCATTTGAAGTTTTAGCAGTGTTTTATTTAGGACTCAAGGGTAGCAAAGCTTTTAGCGGTAGCTTAAATTGACAAGAGGCTCGAGTACTTTATTGTTACAAAATGTCAAGGTTTTATGACGCTCCAGTAAAAAGTTACAAGCATTTGTATGTTGCAAACTGTGACAGGTGTAGGACGTACCGTATAGAAGTTAGGGCCATTTGAAGTTTTATCAGTGTTTGATTTGGGACTCAAGGGTAGCATAGCTTTGAGCGATAACTTAAATTGACAAGAGGCTCGAGTTTTTTATTTTTACAAAATTTCAAGGTTTTATGACGCGCCAGTATAAAGTTACAAGCATTTGTATGTTGCAAACTTTGACAGGTGTAGGACGTACCGTATAGAAGTTACGGCCACTTGAAGTTTTATCAATGTTTGATTTGGGACTCAAGGGTAGCATAGCTTTGAGCGATAGCTTAAATTGACAAGAGGCTCGAGTACTTTATTGTTACAAAATTTCAAGGCTTTATGACGCTCCAGTAAAGAGTTACAAGCAATTGTATGTTGCAAACTTTGATAGGTGTAGGACGTACCGTATAGAAGTTAGGGCCATTTGAAGTTTTATAAGTGTTTGATTTGGGACTCAAGGGTAGCATAGCTTTGAGCGATAGCTTAAGCTGACAAGAGGCTCGAGTATTTTTTTGTTACAAAATTTCAAGGTTTTATGACGCTCCAGTAAAAAGTTACAAACATTTGTACGTTGCAAACTTTGATAGGTGTAGGACGTACCGTATAGAAGTTAGGGCCATTTGAAGTTTTATCAGTGTTTGATTTGGCACTCAAGGGTAGCATAGCTTTGAGCGATAGATTAAATTGACAAGAGTCTCGAGTACTTTATTGTTACAAAATTTCAAGGTTTTATGACGCTCCAGTAAAAAGTTACAAGCATTTGTATGTTGCAAACTTTGATAGGTGTGGGACGTACCGTATAGAAGTTAGGGCCATTTGAAGTTTTATCAGTGTTTGATTTGGGACTCAAGGGTAGCATAGCTTTGAGCGATAGCTTAAATTGACAAGAGGCTCGAGTACTTTATTGTTACAAAATTTCAAGGCTTTATGAAGCTCCAGTAAAAAGTAACAAGCATTTGTATGTTGCAAACTTTGATAGGTGTAGGACGTACCGTATAGAAGTTAGGGCCATTTGAAGTTTTATCAGTGTTTGATTTGGGACTCAAGGGTAGCATAGCTTTGAGCGATAACTTAAATTGACAAGAGGCTCGAGTACTTTATTGTTACAAAATATCAAGGTTTTATGACGCTCCAGTAAAAAGTTACAAGCATTTGTAAGTTGCTAACTTTGATAGGTGTAGAACGCACCGTATAGAATTTAGGGCCATTTGAAGTGGTATCAATGTTTGATTTGGGACTCAAGGGTAGCATAGCTTTGAGCGATAGCTTAAATTGACAAGAGGCTCGAATACTTTATTTATACAAAATTTCAAGGTTTTATGAAGCTCCAGTAAAAAGTAACAAGCATTTGTATGTTGCAAACTTTGATAGGTGTAGGACGTACCGTATAGAAGTTAGGGCCATTTGAAGTTTTATCAGTGTTTGATTTGGGACTCAAGGGTAGCATAGCTTTGAGCGATAGCTTAAATTGACAAGAGGCTCGAGTATTTTTTTGTTACAAAATTTCAAGGTTTTATGACGCTCCAGTAAAAAGTTACAAGCATTTGTATGTTGCAATCTTTGATAGTTGTAGGACGTATCGTATAGAAGTTAGGGCCAATTGTAGTTTTATCAGTTTTTGATTTGGGACTCAAGTGTAGCATAGATTTGAGCGATAGCTTAAATTGACAAGAGGCTCGAATACTTTATTGTTACAAAATTGCAAGGTTTTATGACGCTCCAGTAAAAAGTAACAAGCATTTGTATGTTGCAAACTTTGATAGGTGTATGATGCACCGTATAGAAGTTAGGGCCATTTGAAGTTTTAGCAGTGTTTTATTTAGGACTCAAGGGTAGCAAAGCTTTTAGCGGTAGCTTAAATTGACAAGAGGCTCGAGTACTTTATTGTTACAAAATGTCAAGGTTTTATGACGCTCCAGTAAAAAGTTACAAGCATTTGTATGTTGCAAACTGTGACAGGTGTAGGACGTACCGTATAGAAGTTAGGGCCATTTGAAGTTTTATCAGTGTTTGATTTGGGACTCAAGGGTAGCATAGCTTTGAGCGATAACTTAAATTGACAAGAGGCTCGAGTTTTTTATTTTTACAAAATTTCAAGGTTTTATGACGCGCCAGTATAAAGTTACAAGCATTTGTATGTTGCAAACTTTGACAGGTGTAGGACGTACCGTATAGAAGTTACGGCCACTTGAAGTTTTATCAATGTTTGATTTGGGACTCAAGGGTAGCATAGCTTTGAGCGATAGCTTAAATTGACAAGAGGCTCGAGTACTTTATTGTTACAAAATTTCAAGGCTTTATGACGCTCCAGTAAAGAGTTACAAGCAATTGTATGTTGCAAACTTTGATAGGTGTAGGACGTACCGTATAGAAGTTAGGGCCATTTGAAGTTTTATAAGTGTTTGATTTGGGACTCAAGGGTAGCATAGCTTTGAGCGATAGCTTAAGCTGACAAGAGGCTCGAGTATTTTTTTGTTACAAAATTTCAAGGTTTTATGACGCTCCAGTAAAAAGTTACAAACATTTGTACGTTGCAAACTTTGATAGGTGTAGGACGTACCGTATAGAAGTTAGGGCCATTTGAAGTTTTATCAGTGTTTGATTTGGCACTCAAGGGTAGCATAGCTTTGAGCGATAGATTAAATTGACAAGAGTCTCGAGTACTTTATTGTTACAAAATTTCAAGGTTTTATGACGCTCCAGTAAAAAGTTACAAGCATTTGTATGTTGCAAACTTTGATAGGTGTGGGACGTACCGTATAGAAGTTAGGGCCATTTGAAGTTTTATCAGTGTTTGATTTGGGACTCAAGGGTAGCATAGCTTTGAGCGATAGCTTAAATTGACAAGAGGCTCGAGTACTTTATTGTTACAAAATTTCAAGGCTTTATGACGCTCCAGTAAAGAGTTACAAGCAATTGTATGTTGCAAACTTTGATAGGTCTGGGACGTACCGTATAGAAGTTAGGGCCATTTGAAGTTTTATCAGTGTTTGATTTGGGACTCAAGGGTAGCATAGCTTTGAGCGATAACTTAAATTGACAAGTGGCTTGAGTACTTTATTGTTACAAAATTTCAAGGTTTTATGACGCTCCAGTAAAAAGTTACAAGCATTTGTAAGTAGCAAACTTTGATAGGTGTGGGACGCACCGTATAGAATTTAGGGCCGTTTGAAGATTTATCAATGTTTGATTTGGGATTCAAGGGTAGCATAGCTTTGAGAGATAGCTTAAATTGACAAGAGGCTCGAATACTTTATTTATACAAAATTTCAAGGTTTTATGAAGCTCCAGAAAAAAGTAACAAGCATTTGTATGTTGCAAACTTTGATAGGTGTAGGACGTACCGTATAGAAGTTAGGGTCATTTGAAGTTTTATCAGTGTTTGATTTGGGACTCAAGGGTAGCATAGCTTTGAGCGATAGCTTAAATTGACAAGAGGCTCGAGTATTTTTTTGTTACAAAATTTCAAGGTTTTATGACGCTCCAGTAAAAAGTTACAAGCATTTGTATGTTGCAATCTTTGATAGGTGTAGGACGTATCGTATAGAAGTTAGGGCCAATTGTAGTTTTATCAGCTTTTGATTTGGGACTCAAGGGTAGCATAGATTTGAGCGATAGCTTAAATTGACAAGAGGCTCGAATACTTTATTGTTACAAAATTGCAAGGTTTTATGACGCTCCAGTAAAAAGTAACAAGCATTTGTATCTTGCAAACTTTGATAGGTGTAGGATGCACCGTATAGAAGTTAGGGCCATTTGAAGTTTTATCAGTGTTTGATTTGGGACTCAAGGGTAGCAAAGCTTTTAGCGGTAGCTTAAATTGAAAAGAGGCTCGAGTACTTTATTGTTACAAAATTTCAAGGTTTTATGACACTCCAGTAAAAAGTTACAAACATTTGTATGTTGCAAACTTTGATAGGTGTAGGACGTACCGTATAGAAGTTAGGGCCATTTGAAGATTTATCAGTGTTTGATTTGGCACTCAAGGGTAGCATAGCTTTGAGCGATAGCTTAAATTGACAAGAGTCTCGAGTACTTTATTGTTACAAAATTTCAAGGTTTTATGACGCTCCAGTAAAAAGTTACAAGCATTTGTATGTTGCAAACTTTGATAGGTGTGGGACGTACCGTATAGAAGTTAGGGCCATTTGAAGTTTTATCAGTGTTTGATTTGGGACTCAAGGGTAGCATAGCTTTGAGCGATAGCTTAAATTGACAAGAGGCTCGAGTACTTTATTGTTACAAAATTTCAAGGCTTTATGACGCTCCAGTAAAGAGTTACAAGCAATTGTATGTTGCAAACTTTGATAGGTCTGGGACGTACCGTATAGAAGTTAGGGCCATTTGAAGTTTTATCAGTGTTTGATTTGGGACTCAAGGGTAGCATAGCTTTGAGCGATAACTTAAATTGACAAGAGGCTTGAGTACTTTATTGTTACAAAATTTCAAGGTTTTATGACGCTCCAGTAAAAACTTACAAGCATTTGTAAGTAGCAAACTTTGATAGGTGTAGGACGCACCGTATGGAATTTAGGGCCGTTTGAAGTTTTATCAATGTTTGATTTGGGACTCAAGGGTAGCATAGCTTTGAGCGATAGCTTAAATTGACAAGAGGCTCGAATACTTTATTTATACAAAATTTCAAGGTTTTATGAAGCTCCAGTAAAAAGTAACAAGCATTTGTATGTTGCAAACTTTGATAGGTGTAGGACGTACCGTATAGAAGTTAGGGCCATTTGAAGTTTTATCAATGTTTGATTTGGGACTCAAGGGTAGCATAGCTTTGAGCGATAGCTTAAATTGACAAGAGGATCGAGTATTTTTTTGTTACAAAATTTCAAGGTTTTATGACGCTCCAGTAAAAAGTTACAAGCATTTGTATGTTGCAATCTTTGATAGTTGTAGGACGTATCGTATAGAAGTTAGGGCCAATTGTAGTTTTATCAGTTTTTGATTTGGGACTCAAGGGTAGCATAGCTTTGAGCGATAGCTTAAATTGACAAGAGGCTCGAGTACTTCATTGTTACAAAATTTCAAGGTTTTATGACGCTTCAGTAAAAAGTTAAAAGCATTTGTATGTTGCAAACTTTGATAGGTGTAGGATGTACCGTATAGAAGCTACGGCCATTTGAAGTTTTATCAGTGTTTGATTTGGGACTCAAGGGTAGCATAGCTTTGAGCGATAACTTAAATTGACAAGAGGCTCGAGTACTTTATTGATTGTTACAAAATTTCAAGGTTTTATGACGCTCCAGTAAAAAGTTACAAGCATTTGTAAGTTGCAAACTTTGATAGGTGAAGGACGCACCGTATACAATTTAGGGCCATTTGAAGTTTTATCAATGTTTGATTTGGGACTCAAGGGTAGCATAGCTTTGAGCGATGGCTTAAATTGACAAGAGGCTCGAATACTTTATTTATACAAAATTTCAAGGTTTTATGAAGCTCCAGTAAAAAGTAACAAGCATTTGTATGTTGCAAACTTTGATAGGTGTAGGACGTACCGTATAGAAGTTAGGGCCATTTGAAGTTTTATCAGTGTTTGATTTGGGACTCAAGGGTAGCAGAGCTTTGAGCGATAGCTTAAATTGACAAGAGGGTCGAGTATTTTTTTGTTACAAAATTTCAAGGTTTTATGACGCTCCAGTAAAAAGTTACAAGCATTTGTATGTTGCAATCTTTGATAGTTGTAGGACGTATCGTATAGAAGTTAGGGCCAATTGTAGTTTTATCAGTTTTTGATTTGGGACTCAAGGGTAGCATAGATTTGAGCGATAGCTTAAATTGACAAGTGGCTCGAATACTTTATTGTTACAAAATTGCAAGGTTTTATGACGCTCCAGTAAAAAGTAACAAGCATTTGTATGTTGCAAACTTTGATATGTGTAGGATGCACCGTATAGAAGTTAGGGCCATTTGAAGTTTTAGCAGTGTTTTATTTGGGACTCAAGGGTAGCAAAGCTTTTAGCGTTAGCTTAAATTGACAAGAGGCTCGAGTACTTTATTGTTACAAAATGTCAAGGTTTTATGACGCTCCAGTAAAAAGTTACAAGCATTTGTATGTTGCAAGCTGTGACAGGTGTAGGACGTACCGTATAGAAGGTACGGCCATTTGAAGTTTTATCAGTGTTTGATTTGGGACTCAAGCTTTGAGCGATAACTTAAATTGACAAGAGGCTCGAGTACTTTATTGTTACAAAATGTCAAGGTTTTATGACGCTCCAGTAAAAAGTTACAAGCATTTGTATGTTGCAAGCTGTGACAGGTGTGGGACGTACCGTATAGAAGTTAGGGCCATTTGAAGTTTTATCAGTGTTTGATTTGGGAGTCAATGGTAGCATAGATTTGAGCGATAGCTTAAATTGACAAGAGGCTCAAGTACTTTATTGTTACAAAATTACAAGGCTTTATGACGCTCCAGTAAAGAGTTACAAGCAATTGTATGTTGCAAACTTTGATAGGTGTGGGACGTACCGTATAGAAGTTAGGGCCATTTGAAATTTTATCAGTGTTTGATTTGGGACTCAAGGGTAGCATAGCTTTGAGCGATAGCTTAAATTGACAAGAGGCTCGAGTACTTTATTGTTACAAAATTTCAAGGCTTTATGACGCTCCAGTAAAGAGTTACAAGCAATTGTATGTTGCAAACTTTGATAGGTCTGGGACGTACCGTATAGAAGTTAGGGCCATTTGAAGTTTTATCAGTGTTTGATTTGGGACTCAAGGGTAGCATAGCTTTGCGCGATAACTTAAATTGACAAGAGGCTTGAGTACTTTATTGTTACAAAATTTCAAGGTTTTATGACGCTCCAGTAAAAAGTTACAAGCATTTGTAAGTAGCAAACTTTGATAGGTGTAGGACGCACCGTATAGAATTTAGGGCCGTTTGCAGTTTTATCAATGTTTGATTTGGGACTCAAGGGTAGCATAGCTTTGAGCGATAGCTTAAATTGACAAGAATCTCGAATACTTTATTTATACAAAATTTCAAGGTTTTATGAAGCTCCAGTAAAAAGTAACAAGCATTTGTATGTTGCAAACTTTGATAGGTGTTGGACGTACCGTATAGAAGTTAGGGCCATTTGAAGTTTTATCAGCGTTTGATTTGGGACTCAAGGGTAGCATAGCTTTGAGCGATAGCTTAAATTGACAAGAGGATCGAGTATTTTTTTGTTACAAAATTTCAAGGTTTTATGACGCTCCAGTAAAAAGTTACAAGCATTTGTATGTTGCAATCTTTGATAGTTGTAGGACGTATCGTATAGAAGTTAGGGCCAATTGTAGTTTTATCAGTTTTTGATTTGGGACTCAAGGGTAGCATAGCTTTGAGCGATAGCTTAAATTGACAAGAGGCTCGAGTACTTCATTGTTACAAAATTTCAAGGTTTTATGACGCTTCAGTAAAAAGTTAAAAGCATTTGTATGTTGCAAACTTTGATAGGTGTAGGATGTACCGTATAGAAGCTACGGCCATTTGAAGTTTTATCAGTGTTTGATTTGGGACTCAAGGGTAGCATAGCTTTGAGCGATAGCTTTAACTGACAAGAGGCTCGAGTACTTTATTGTTACAAAATTTCAAGGTTTTATGACGCTCCAGTAAAAAGTTACAAGCATTTGTAAGTTGCAAACTTTGATAGGTGTAGGACGTACCGTATAGAAGTTAGGGCCATTTGAAGTTTTATCAGTGTTTGATTTGGGACTGAAGGGTAGCATAGCTTTGAGCGATAGCTTAAATTTACAAGAGGGTCGAGTATTTTTTTGTTACAAAATTTCAAGGTTTTATGACGCTCCAGTAAAAAGTTACAAGCATTTGTATGTTGCAATCTTTGATAGTTGTAGGACGTATCGTATAGAAGTTAGGGCCAATTGAAGTTTTATCAGTTTTTGATTTGGGACTCAAGGGTAGCATAGATTTGAGCGATAGCTTAAATTGACAAGTGGCTCGAATACTTTATTGTTACAAAATTGCAAGGTTTTATGACGCTCCAGTAAAAAGTAACAAGCATTTGTATGTTGCAAACTTTGATAGGTGTAGGATGCACCGTATAGAAGTTAGGGCCATTTGAAGTTTTAGCAGTGTTTTATTTGTGACTCAAGGGTAGCAAAGCTTTTAGCGTTAGCTTAAATTGACAAGAGGCTCGAGTACTTTATTGTTACAAAATGTCAAGGTTTTATGACGCTCCAGTAAAAAGTTACAAGCAATTGTATGTTGCAAACTTTGATAGGTCTGGGACGTACCGTATAGAAGTTAGGGCCATTTGAAGTTTTATCAGTGTTTGATTTGGGACTCAAGGGTAGCATAGCTTTGAGCGATAACTTAAATTGACAAGAGGCTTGAGTACTTTATTGTTACAAAATTTCAAGGTTTTATGACGCTCCAGTAAAAACTTACAAGCATTTGTAAGTAGCAAACTTTGATAGGTGTAGGACGCACCGTATGGAATTTAGGGCCGTTTGAAGTTTTATCAATGTTTGATTTGGGACTCAAGGGTAGCATAGCTTTGAGCGATAGCTTAAATTGACAAGAGGCTCGAATACTTTATTTATACAAAATTTCAAGGTTTTATGAAGCTCCAGTAAAAAGTAACAAGCATTTGTATGTTGCAAACTTTGATAGGTGTAGGACGTACCGTATAGAAGTTAGGGCCATTTGAAGTTTTATCAATGTTTGATTTGGGACTCAAGGGTAGCATAGCTTTGAGCGATAGCTTAAATTGACAAGAGGATCGAGTATTTTTTTGTTACAAAATTTCAAGGTTTTATGACGCTCCAGTAAAAAGTTACAAGCATTTGTATGTTGCAATCTTTGATAGTTGTAGGACGTATCGTATAGAAGTTAGGGCCAATTGTAGTTTTATCAGTTTTTGATTTGGGACTCAAGGGTAGCATAGCTTTGAGCGATAGCTTAAATTGACAAGAGGCTCGAGTACTTCATTGTTACAAAATTTCAAGGTTTTATGACGCTTCAGTAAAAAGTTAAAAGCATTTGTATGTTGCAAACTTTGATAGGTGTAGGATGTACCGTATAGAAGCTACGGCCATTTGAAGTTTTATCAGTGTTTGATTTGGGACTCAAGGGTAGCATAGCTTTGAGCGATAACTTAAATTGACAAGAGGCTCGAGTACTTTATTGATTGTTACAAAATTTCAAGGTTTTATGACGCTCCAGTAAAAAGTTACAAGCATTTGTAAGTTGCAAACTTTGATAGGTGAAGGACGCACCGTATAGAATTTAGGGCCATTTGAAGTTTTATCAATGTTTGATTTGGGACTCAAGGGTAGCATAGCTTTGAGCGATGGCTTAAATTGACAAGAGGCTCGAATACTTTATTTATACAAAATTTCAAGGTTTTATGAAGCTCCAGTAAAAAGTAACAAGCATTTGTATGTTGCAAACTTTGATAGGTGTAGGACGTACCGTATAGAAGTTAGGGCCATTTGAAGTTTTATCAGTGTTTGATTTGGGACTCAAGGGTAGCATAGCTTTGAGCGATAGCTTAAATTGACAAGAGGGTCGAGTATTTTTTTGTTACAAAATTTCAAGGTTTTATGACGCTCCAGTAAAAAGTTACAAGCATTTGTATGTTGCAATCTTTGATAGTTGTAGGACGTATCGTATAGAAGTTAGGGCCAATTGTAGTTTTATCAGTTTTTGATTTGGGACTCAAGGGTAGCATAGATTTGAGCGATAGCTTAAATTGACAAGTGGCTCGAATACTTTATTGTTACAAAATTGCAAGGTTTTATGACGCTCCAGTAAAAAGTAACAAGCATTTGTATGTTGCAAACTTTGATAGGTGTAGGATGCACCGTATAGAAGTTAGGGCCATTTGAAGTTTTAGCAGTGTTTTATTTGGGACTCAAGGGTAGCAAAGCTTTTAGCGTTAGCTTAAATTGACAAGAGGCTCGAGTACTTTATTGTTACAAAATGTCAAGGTTTTATGACGCTCCAGTAAAAAGTTACAAGCATTTGTATGTTGCAAGCTGTGACAGGTGTAGGACGTACCGTATAGAAGGTACGGCCATTTGAAGTTTTATCAGTGTTTGATTTGGGACTCAAGCTTTGAGCGATAACTTAAATTGACAAGAGGCTCGAGTTTTTTATTGTTACAAAATTTCAAGGCTTTATGACGCGCCAGTAAAAAGTTACAAGCATTTGTATGTTGCAAACTTTGACAGGTGTAGGACGTACCGTATAGAAGTCACGGCCATTTGAAGTTTTATCAATGTTTGATTTGGGACTCAAGGGTAGCATAGCTTTGAGCGATCGCTTAAATTGACAAGAGGCTCGAGTACTTTATTGTTACAAAATTTCAAGGCTTTATGACGCTCCAGTAAAAAGTTAGAAGCATTTGTATGTTGCAAACTTTGATAGGTGTGGGACGTACCGTATAGAAGTTAGGGCCATTTGAAGTTTTATCAGTGTTTGATTTGGGAGTCAATGGTAGCATAGATTTGAGCGATAGCTTAAATTGACAAGAGGCTCAAGTACTTTATTGTTACAAAATTACAAGGCTTTATGACGCTCCAGTAAAGAGTTACAAGCAATTGTATGTTGCAAACTTTGATAGGTGTGGGACGTACCGTATAGAAGTTAGGGCCATTTGAAATTTTATCAGTGTTTGATTTGGGACTCAAGGGTAGCATAGCTTTGAGCGATAGCTTAAATTGACAAGAGGCTCGAGTACTTTATTGTTACAAAATTTCAAGGCTTTATGACGCTCCAGTAAAGAGTTACAAGCATTTGTATGTTGCAAACTTTGATAGGTCTGGGACGTACCGTATAGAAGTTAGGGCCATTTGAAGTTTTATCAGTGTTTGATTTGGGACTCAAGGGTAGCATAGCTTTGCGCGATAACTTAAATTGACAAGAGGCTTGAGTACTTTATTGTTACAAAATTTCAAGGTTTTATGACGCTCCAGTAAAAAGTTACAAGCATTTGTAAGTAGCAAACTTTGATAGGTGTAGGACGCACCGTATAGAATTTAGGGCCGTTTGCAGTTTTATCAATGTTTGATTTGGGACTCAAGGGTAGCATAGCTTTGAGCGATAGCTTAAATTGACAAGAATCTCGAATACTTTATTTATACAAAATTTCAAGGTTTTATGAAGCTCCAGTAAAAAGTAACAAGCATTTGTATGTTGCAAACTTTGATAGGTGTTGGACGTACCGTATAGAAGTTAGGGCCATTTGAAGTTTTATCAGCGTTTGATTTGGGACTCAAGGGTAGCATAGCTTTGAGCGATAGCTTAAATTGACAAGAGGATCGAGTATTTTTTTGTTACAAAATTTCAAGGTTTTATGACGCTCCAGTAAAAAGTTACAAGCATTTGTATGTTGCAATCTTTGATAGTTGTAGGACGTATCGTATAGAAGTTAGGGCCAATTGTAGTTTTATCAGTTTTTGATTTGGGACTCAAGGGTAGCATAGCTTTGAGCGATAGCTTAAATTGACAAGAGGCTCGAGTACTTCATTGTTACAAAATTTCAAGGTTTTATGACGCTTCAGTAAAAAGTTAAAAGCATTTGTATGTTGCAAACTTTGATAGGTGTAGGATGTACCGTATAGAAGCTACGGCCATTTGAAGTTTTATCAGTGTTTGATTTGGGACTCAAGGGTAGCATAGCTTTGAGCGATAGCTTTAACTGACAAGAGGCTCGAGTACTTTATTGTTACAAAATTTCAAGGTTTTATGACGCTCCAGTAAAAAGTTACAAGCATTTGTAAGTTGCAAACTTTGATAGGTGTAGGACGTACCGTATAGAAGTTAGGGCCATTTGAAGTTTTATCAGTGTTTGATTTGGGACTGAAGGGTAGCATAGCTTTGAGCGATAGCTTAAATTTACAAGAGGGTCGAGTATTTTTTTGTTACAAAATTTCAAGGTTTTATGACGCTCCAGTAAAAAGTTACAAGCATTTGTATGTTGCAATCTTTGATAGTTGTAGGACGTATCGTATAGAAGTTAGGGCCAATTGTAGTTTTATCAGTTTTTGATTTGGGACTCAAGGGTAGCATAGATTTGAGCGATAGCTTAAATTGACAAGTGGCTCGAATACTTTATTGTTACAAAATTGCAAGGTTTTATGACGCTCCAGTAAAAAGTAACAAGCATTTGTATGTTGCAAACTTTGATAGGTGTAGGATGCACCGTATAGAAGTTAGGGCCATTTGAAGTTTTAGCAGTGTTTTATTTGTGACTCAAGGGTAGCAAAGCTTTTAGCGTTAGCTTAAATTGACAAGAGGCTCGAGTACTTTATTGTTACAAAATGTCAAGGTTTTATGACGCTCCAGTAAAAAGTTACAAGCAATTGTATGTTGCAAACTTTGATAGGTCTGGGACGTACCGTATAGAAGTTAGGGCCATTTGAAGTTTTATCAGTGTTTGATTTGGGACTCAAGGGTAGCATAGCTTTGAGCGATAACTTAAATTGACAAGAGGCTTGAGTACTTTATTGTTACAAAATTTCAAGGTTTTATGACGCTCCAGTAAAAACTTACAAGCATTTGTAAGTAGCAAACTTTGATAGGTGTAGGACGCACCGTATGGAATTTAGGGCCGTTTGAAGTTTTATCAATGTTTGATTTGGGACTCAAGGGTAGCATAGCTTTGAGCGATAGCTTAAATTGACAAGAGGCTCGAATACTTTATTTATACAAAATTTCAAGGTTTTATGAAGCTCCAGTAAAAAGTAACAAGCATTTGTATGTTGCAAACTTTGATAGGTGTAGGACGTACCGTATAGAAGTTAGGGCCATTTGAAGTTTTATCAATGTTTGATTTGGGACTCAAGGGTAGCATAGCTTTGAGCGATAGCTTAAATTGACAAGAGGATCGAGTATTTTTTTGTTACAAAATTTCAAGGTTTTATGACGCTCCAGTAAAAAGTTACAAGCATTTGTATGTTGCAATCTTTGATAGTTGTAGGACGTATCGTATAGAAGTTAGGGCCAATTGTAGTTTTATCAGTTTTTGATTTGGGACTCAAGGGTAGCATAGCTTTGAGCGATAGCTTAAATTGACAAGAGGCTCGAGTACTTCATTGTTACAAAATTTCAAGGTTTTATGACGCTTCAGTAAAAAGTTAAAAGCATTTGTATGTTGCAAACTTTGATAGGTGTAGGATGTACCGTATAGAAGCTACGGCCATTTGAAGTTTTATCAGTGTTTGATTTGGGACTCAAGGGTAGCATAGCTTTGAGCGATAACTTAAATTGACAAGAGGCTCGAGTACTTTATTGATTGTTACAAAATTTCAAGGTTTTATGACGCTCCAGTAAAAAGTTACAAGCATTTGTATGTTGCAAACTTTGATAGGTGAAGGACGCACCGTATAGAATTTAGGGCCATTTGAAGTTTTATCAATGTTTGATTTGGGACTCAAGGGTAGCATAGCTTTGAGCGATGGCTTAAATTGACAAGAGGCTCGAATACTTTATTTATACAAAATTTCAAGGTTTTATGAAGCTCCAGTAAAAAGTAACAAGCATTTGTATGTTGCAAACTTTGATAGGTGTAGGACGTACCGTATAGAAGTTAGGGCCATTTGAAGTTTTATCAGTGTTTGATTTGGGACTCAAGGGTAGCATAGCTTTGAGCGATAGCTTAAATTGACAAGAGGGTCGAGTATTTTTTTGTTACAAAATTTCAAGGTTTTATGACGCTCCAGTAAAAAGTTACAAGCATTTGTATGTTGCAATCTTTGATAGTTGTAGGACGTATCGTATAGAAGTTAGGGCCAATTGTAGTTTTATCAGTTTTTGATTTGGGACTCAAGGGTAGCATAGATTTGAGCGATAGCTTAAATTGACAAGTGGCTCGAATACTTTATTGTTACAAAATTGCAAGGTTTTATGACGCTCCAGTAAAAAGTAACAAGCATTTGTATGTTGCAAACTTTGATAGGTGTAGGATGCACCGTATAGAAGTTAGGGCCATTTGAAGTTTTAGCAGTGTTTTATTTGGGACTCAAGGGTAGCAAAGCTTTTAGCGTTAGCTTAAATTGACAAGAGGCTCGAGTACTTTATTGTTACAAAATGTCAAGGTTTTATGACGCTCCAGTAAAAAGTTACAAGCATTTGTATGTTGCAAGCTGTGACAGGTGTAGGACGTACCGTATAGAAGGTACGGCCATTTGAAGTTTTATCAGTGTTTGATTTGGGACTCAAGCTTTGAGCGATAACTTAAATTGACAAGAGGCTCGAGTTTTTTATTGTTACAAAATTTCAAGGCTTTATGACGCGCCAGTAAAAAGTTACAAGCATTTGTATGTTGCAAACTTTGACAGGTGTAGGACGTACCGTATAGAAGTCACGGCCATTTGAAGTTTTATCAATGTTTGATTTGGGACTCAAGGGTAGCATAGCTTTGAGCGATCGCTTAAATTGACAAGAGGCTCGAGTACTTTATTGTTACAAAATTTCAAGGCTTTATGACGCTCCAGTAAAAAGTTAGAAGCATTTGTATGTTGCAAACTTTGATAGGTGTGGGACGTACCGTATAGAAGTTAGGGCCATTTGAAGTTTTATCAGTGTTTGATTTGGGAGTCAATGGTAGCATAGATTTGAGCGATAGCTTAAATTGACAAGAGGCTCAAGTACTTTATTGTTACAAAATTACAAGGCTTTATGACGCTCCAGTAAAGAGTTACAAGCAATTGTATGTTGCAAACTTTGATAGGTGTGGGACGTACCGTATAGAAGTTAGGGCCATTTGAAATTTTATCAGTGTTTGATTTGGGACTCAAGGGTAGCATAGCTTTGAGCGATAGCTTAAATTGACAAGAGGCTCGAGTACTTTATTGTTACAAAATTTCAAGGCTTTATGACGCTCCAGTAAAGAGTTACAAGCATTTGTATGTTGCAAACTTTGATAGGTGTGGGACGTACCGTATAGAAGTTAGGGCCATTTGAAGTTTTATCAGTGTTTGATTTGGGAGTCAATGGTAGCATAGATTTGAGCGATAGCTTAAATTGACAAGAGGCTCAAGTACTTTATTGTTACAAAATTACAAGGCTTTATGACGCTCCAGTAAAGAGTTACAAGCAATTGTATGTTGCAAACTTTGATAGGTGTGGGACGTACCGTATAGAAGTTAGGGCCATTTGAAATTTTATCAGTGTTTGATTTGGGACTCAAGGGTAGCATAGCTTTGAGCGATAGCTTAAATTGACAAGAGGCTCGAGTACTTTATTGTTACAAAATTTCAAGGCTTTATGACGCTCCAGTAAAGAGTTACAAGCAATTGTATGTTGCAAACTTTGATAGGTCTGGGACGTACCGTATAGAAGTTAGGGCCATTTGAAGTTTTATCAGTGTTTGATTTGGGACTCAAGGGTAGCATAGCTTTGCGCGATAACTTAAATTGACAAGAGGCTTGAGTACTTTATTGTTACAAAATTTCAAGGTTTTATGACGCTCCAGTAAAAAGTTACAAGCATTTGTAAGTAGCAAACTTTGATAGGTGTAGGACGCACCGTATAGAATTTAGGGCCGTTTGCAGTTTTATCAATGTTTGATTTGGGACTCAAGGGTAGCATAGCTTTGAGCGATAGCTTAAATTGACAAGAATCTCGAATACTTTATTTATACAAAATTTCAAGGTTTTATGAAGCTCCAGTAAAAAGTAACAAGCATTTGTATGTTGCAAACTTTGATAGGTGTAGGACGTACCGTATAGAAGTTAGGGCCATTTGAAGTTTTATCAGTGTTTGATTTGGGACTCAAGGGTAGCATAGCTTTGAGCGATAGCTTAAATTGACAAGAGGATCGAGTATTTTTTTGTTACAAAATTTCAAGGTTTTATGACGCTCCAGTAAAAAGTTACAAGCATTTGTATGTTGCAATCTTTGATAGTTGTAGGACGTATCGTATAGAAGTTAGGGCCAATTGTAGTTTTATCAGTTTTTGATTTGGGACTCAAGGGTAGCATAGCTTTGAGCGATAGCTTAAATTGACAAGAGGCTCGAGTACTTCATTGTTACAAAATTTCAAGGTTTTATGACGCTTCAGTAAAAAGTTAAAAGCATTTGTATGTTGCAAACTTTGATAGGTGTAGGATGTACCGTATAGAAGCTACGGCCATTTGAAGTTTTATCAGTGTTTGATTTGGGACTCAAGGGTAGCATAGCTTTGAGCGATAGCTTAAACTGACAAGAGGCTCGAGTACTTTATTGTTACAAAATTTCAAGGTTTTATGACGCTCCAGTAAAAAGTTACAAGCATTTGTAAGTTGCAAACTTTGATAGGTGTAGGACGTACCGTATAGAAGTTAGGGCCATTTGAAGTTTTATCAGTGTTTGATTTGGGACTGAAGGGTAGCATAGCTTTGAGCGATAGCTTAAATTTACAAGAGGGTCGAGTATTTTTTTGTTACAAAATTTCAAGGTTTTATGACGCTCCAGTAAAAAGTTACAAGCATTTGTATGTTGCAATCTTTGATAGTTGTAGGACGTATCGTATAGAAGTTAGGGCCAATTGTAGTTTTATCAGTTTTTGATTTGGGACTCAAGGGTAGCATAGATTTGAGCGATAGCTTAAATTGACAAGTGGCTCGAATACTTTATTGTTACAAAATTGCAAGGTTTTATGACGCTCCAGTAAAAAGTAACAAGCATTTGTATGTTGCAAACTTTGATAGGTGTAGGATGCACCGTATAGAAGTTAGGGCCATTTGAAGTTTTAGCAGTGTTTTATTTGTGACTCAAGGGTAGCAAAGCTTTTAGCGTTAGCTTAAATTGACAAGAGGCTCGAGTACTTTATTGTTACAAAATGTCAAGGTTTTATGACGCTCCAGTAAAAAGTTACAAGCAATTGTATGTTGCAAACTTTGATAGGTCTGGGACGTACCGTATAGAAGTTAGGGGCCATTTGAAGTTTTATCAGTGTTTGATTTGGGACTCAAGGGTAGCATAGCTTTGAGCGATAACTTAAATTGACAAGAGGCTTGAGTACTTTATTGTTACAAAATTTCAAGGTTTTATGACGCTCCAGTAAAAACTTACAAGCATTTGTAAGTAGCAAACTTTGATAGGTGTAGGACGCACCGTATGGAATTTAGGGCCGTTTGAAGTTTTATCAATGTTTGATTTGGGACTCAAGGGTAGCATAGCTTTGAGCGATAGCTTAAATTGACAAGAGGCTCGAATACTTTATTTATACAAAATTTCAAGGTTTTATGAAGCTCCAGTAAAAAGTAACAAGCATTTGTATGTTGCAAACTTTGATAGGTGTAGGACGTACCGTATAGAAGTTAGGGCCATTTGAAGTTTTATCAATGTTTGATTTGGGACTCAAGGGTAGCATAGCTTTGAGCGATAGCTTAAATTGACAAGAGGATCGAGTATTTTTTTGTTACAAAATTTCAAGGTTTTATGACGCTCCAGTAAAAAGTTACAAGCATTTGTATGTTGCAATCTTTGATAGGTGTAGGACGTATCGTATAGAAGTTAGGGCCAATTGTAGTTTTATCAGTTTTTGATTTGGGACTCAAGGGTAGCATAGCTTTGAGCGATAGCTTAAATTGACAAGAGGCTCGAGTACTTTATTGTTACAAAATTTCAAGGTTTTATGACGCTTCAGTAAAAAGTTAAAAGCATTTGTATGTTGCAAACTTTGATAGGTGTAGGATGTACCGTATAGAAGCTACGGCCATTTGAAGTTTTATCAGTGTTTGATTTGGGACTCAAGGGTAGCATAGCTTTGAGCGATAACTTAAATTGACAAGAGGCTCGAGTACTTTATTGATTGTTACAAAATTTCAAGGTTTTATGACGCTCCAGTAAAAAGTTACAAGCATTTGTAAGTTGCAAACTTTGATAGGTGAAGGACGCACCGTATAGAATTTAGGGCCATTTGAAGTTTTATCAATGTTTGATTTGGGACTCAAGGGTAGCATAGCTTTGAGCGATGGCTTAAATTGACAAGAGGCTCGAATACTTTATTTATACAAAATTTCAAGGTTTTATGAAGCTCCAGTAAAAAGTAACAAGCATTTGTATGTTGCAAACTTTGATAGGTGTAGGACGTACCGTATAGAAGTTAGGGCCATTTGAAGTTTTATCAGTGTTTGATTTGGGACTCAAGGGTAGCATAGCTTTGAGCGATAGCTTAAATTGACAAGAGGGTCGAGTATTTTTTTGTTACAAAATTTCAAGGTTTTATGACGCTCCAGTAAAAAGTTACAAGCATTTGTATGTTGCAATCTTTGATAGTTGTAGGACGTATCGTATAGAAGTTAGGGCCATTTGAAGTTTTATCAGTGTTTGATTTGGGACTCAAGGGTAGCATAGATTTGAGCGATAGCTTAAATTGACAAGTGGCTCGAATACTTTATTGTTACAAAATTGCAAGGTTTTATGACGCTCCAGTAAAAAGTAACAAGCATTTGTATGTTGCAAACTTTGATAGGTGTAGGATGCACCGTATAGAAGTTAGGGCCATTTGAAGTTTTAGCAGTGTTTTATTTGGGACTCAAGGGTAGCAAAGCTTTTAGCGTTAGCTTAAATTGACAAGAGGCTCGAGTACTTTATTGTTACAAAATGTCAAGGTTTTATGACGCTCCAGTAAAAAGTTACAAGCATTTGTATGTTGCAAGCTGTGACAGGTGTAGGACGTACCGTATAGAAGGTACGGCCATTTGAAGTTTTATCAGTGTTTGATTTGGGACTCAAGCTTTGAGCGATAACTTAAATTGACAAGAGGCTCGAGTTTTTTATTGTTTCAAAATTTCAAGGCTTTATGACGCGCCAGTAAAAAGTTACAAGCATTTGTATGTTGCAAACTTTGACAGGTGTAGGACGTACCGTATAGAAGTCACGGCCATTTGAAGTTTTATCAATGTTTGATTTGGGACTCAAGGGTAGCATAGCTTTGAGCGATCGCTTAAATTGACAAGAGGCTCGAGTACTTTATTGTTACAAAATTTCAAGGCTTTATGACGCTCCAGTAAAAAGTTAGAAGCATTTGTATGTTGCAAACTTTGATAGGTGTGGGACGTACCGTATAGAAGTTAGGGCCATTTGAAGTTTTATCAGTGTTTGATTTGGGAGTCAATGGTAGCATAGATTTGAGCGATAGCTTAAATTGACAAGAGGCTCAAGTACTTTATTGTTACAAAATTACAAGGCTTTATGACGCTCCAGTAAAGAGTTACAAGCAATTGTATGTTGCAAACTTTGATAGGTGTGGGACGTACCGTATAGAAGTTAGGGCCATTTGAAGTTTTATCAGTGTTTGATTTGGGACTCAAGGGTAGCATAGCTATGAGCGATAGCTTAAATTGACAAGAGGCTCGAGTACTTTATTGTTACAAAATTTCAAGGCTTTATGACGCTCCAGTAAAGAGTTACAAGCAATTGTATGTTGCAAACTTTGATAGGTCTGGGACGTACCGTATAGAAGTTAGGGCCATTTGAAGTTTTATCAGTGTTTGATTTGGGACTCAAGGGTAGCATAGCTTTGCGCGATAACTTAAATTGACAAGAGGCTTGAGTACTTTATTGTTACAAAATTTCAAGGTTTTATGACGCTCCAGTAAAAAGTTACAAGCATTTGTAAGTAGCAAACTTTGATAGGTGTAGGACGCACCGTATAGAATTTAGGGCCGTTTGCAGTTTTATCAATGTTTGATTTGGGACTCAAGGGTAGCATAGCTTTGAGCGATAGCTTAAATTGACAAGAATCTCGAATACTTTATTTATACAAAATTTCAAGGTTTTATGAAGCTCCAGTAAAAAGTAACAAGCATTTGTATGTTGCAAACTTTGATAGGTGTAGGACGTACCGTATAGAAGTTAGGGCCATTTGAAGTTTTATCAGTGTTTGATTTGGGACTCAAGGGTAGCATAGCTTTGAGCGATAGCTTTAATTGACAAGAGGATCGAGTATTTTTTTGTTACAAAATTTCAAGGTTTTATGACGCTCCAGTAAAAAGTTACAAGCATTTGTATGTTGCAATCTTTGATAGTTGTAGGACGTATCGTATAGAAGTTAGGGCCAATTGTAGTTTTATCAGTTTTTGATTTGGGACTCAAGGGTAGCATAGCTTTGAGCGATAGCTTAAATTGTCAAGAGGCTCGAGTACTTCATTGTTACAAAATTTCAAGGTTTTATGACGCTTCAGTAAAAAGTTAAAAGCATTTGTATGTTGCAAACTTTGATAAGTGTAGGATGTACCGTATAGAAGCTACGGCCATTTGAAGTTTTATCAGTGTTTGATTTGGGACTCAAGGGTAGCATAGCTTTGAGCGATAGCTTAAACTGACAAGAGGCTCGAGTACTTTATTGTTACAAAATTTCAAGGTTTTATGACGCTCCAGTAAAAAGTTACAAGCATTTGTAAGTTGCAAACTTTGATAGGTGTAGGACGTACCGTATAGAAGTTAGGGCCATTTGAAGTTTTATCAGTGTTTGATTTGGGACTGAAGGGTAGCATAGCTTTGAGCGATAGCTTAAATTTACAAGAGGGTCGAGTATTTTTTTGTTACAAAATTTCAAGGTTTTATGACGCTCCAGTAAAAAGTTACAAGCATTTGTATGTTGCAATCTTTGATAGTTGTAGGACGTATCGTATAGAAGTTAGGGCCAATTGTAGTTTTATCAGTTTTTGATTTGGGACTCAAGGGTAGCATAGATTTGAGCGATAGCTTAAATTGACAAGTGGCTCGAATACTTTATTGTTACAAAATTGCAAGGTTTTATGACGCTCCAGTAAAAAGTAACAAGCATTTGTATGTTGCAAACTTTGATAGGTGTAGGATGCACCGTATAGAAGTTAGGGCCATTTGAAGTTTTAGCAGTGTTTTATTTGTGACTCAAGGGTAGCAAAGCTTTTAGCGTTAGCTTAAATTGACAAGAGGCTCGAGTACTTTATTGTTACAAAATGTCAAGGTTTTATGACGCTCCAGTAAAAAGTTACAAGCATTTGTATGTTGCAAGCTGTGACAGGTGTAGGACGTACCGTATAGAAGGTACGGCTATTTGAAGTTTTATCAGTGTTTGATTTGGGACTCAAGCTTTGAGCGATAACTTAAATTGACAAGAGGCTCGAGTTTTTTATTGTTACAAAATTTCAAGGTTTTATGACGCGCCAGTAAAAAGTTACAAGCATTTGTATGTTGCAAACTTTGACAGGTGTAGGACGTACCGTATAGAAGTCACGGCCATTTGAAGTTTTATCAGTGTTTGATTTGGGACTCAAGGGTAGCATAGCTTTGAGCGATAGCTTAAATTGACAAGAGACTCGAGTACTTTATTGTTACAAAATTTCAAGGTTTTATGACGCTCCAGTAAAAAGTTACAAGCATTTGTATTTTGCAAACTTTTATAAGTGTAGGACGAACCGTATAGAAGTTAGGGACATTTGAAGCTTTATAAGTGTTTGATTTGGGACTCAAGGGTTGCATAGCTTTGAGCGATAGCTTAAATTGACAAGAGGCACGAGTACTTTATAGTTACAAAATTTCAAGGTTTTATGTCGCTCCAGCAAAAATTTATATGCATTTGTATGTTGCAAACTTTGATAGGTGTAGGACGTACCGTATAGAAGTTAGGGCCATTTGAAGTTTTATAAGTGTTTGATTTGGTTCTCAAGGGTAGCATAGCTTTGAGCGATAGCTTAAATTGACAAGAGGCTCGAGTACTTTATTGCTACAAAATTTCAAGGTTTTATGACGCTCCAGTAAAAAGTTACAAGCATTTGTATGTTGCCAACTTTGATAGGTGTAGGATGTACCATATAGAAGTTAGGGCCATTTGAAGTTTTATCAGTGTTTGATTTGGGACTCAAGGGTAGCATAGCTTTGAGCGATAGCTTAAATTGACAAGAGGCTCGAGTACTTCATTGTTACAAAATTTCAAGGTTTTTTGACGCTTCAGTAAAAAGTTAAAAGCATTTCTATGTTGCAAACTTTGATAGGTGTAGGACGTACCGTATAGAAGCTACGGGCATTTGAAGTTTTATCAGTGTTTGATTTGGGACTCAAGGGTAGCATAGCTTTGAGCGATAACTTAATTTGGCAAGAGGCTGGAGTACTTTATTGTGACAAAATTTCAAAGTTTTCTGACGCTCCAGTAAAAAGTTACAAGCATTTGTAAGTTGCAAACTTTGATAGGTGTAGGACGTACCGTATAGAATTTAGAGCCATTTGAAGTTTTATCAATGTTTGATTTGGGACTCAAGGGTAGCATAGCTTTGAGCGGTAGCTTAAATTGACAAGAGGCTCGTGTATTTTTTTGTTACAAAATTTGACGGTTTTATGACGCTCCAGTAAAAAGTTACAAGCATTTGTATGTTGCAATCTTTGATAGGTGTAGGACGTATCGTATAGAAGTTAGGGCCAATTGTAGTTTTATCAGTTTTTGATTTTTGACTCAAGGGTAGCATAGATTTGAGCGATAGCTTAAATTGACAAGAGGCTCGAATACTTTATTGTTACAAAATTGCAAGGTTTTATGACGCTCCAGTAAAAAGTAACAAGCATTTGTATGTTGCAAACTTTGATAGGTGTAGGTTGCACCGTATAGCAGTTAGGGACATTTGAAGTTTTATCAGTGTTTGATTTGGGACTCAAGGGTAGCTAAGCTTTTAGCGGTAGCTTAAATTGACAAGAGGCTCGAGTACTTTATTGTTACAAAATTTCAAGGTTTTATGACGCTCCAGTAAAAAGTTACAAGCATTTGTATGTTGCAAACTTTGACAGGTGTAGGACTTACCGTATAGAAGTTACGGCCATTTGAAGTTTTATCAGTGTTTGATTTGGGACTCAAGGGTAGCATAGCTTTGAGCGATAGCTTAAATTGACAAGAGGCTAGAGTACTTTATTGTTACAAAATTTCAAGGTTATATGACGCTCCAGTAAAAAGTTACAAGCATTTGTATGTTGCAAACTTTGATAGGTGTAGGATGTACCGTATAGAAGTTAGGGCCATCTGTAGTTTTAACAGTGTTTGATTTGGGACTCAAGGGTAGCATAGCTTTGAGTGATAGCTTAAATTGACAAGAGGCTCGAGTACTTTATTGTTACAAAATTTCAAGGTTTTATGACGCTCCAGCAAAAATTTATATGCATTTGTATGTTGCAAACTTTGATAGGTGTAGGACGTACCGTATAGAAGTTAGGGCCATTTGAAGTTTTATCAGTGTTTGATTTGGGACTCAAGGGTAGCATAGCTTTGAACGATAGCTTAAATTGACAAGAGGCTCGAGTACTTTATTGTTACAAAATTTCAAGGTTTTATGACGCTCCAGTAAAAAGTTACAAGCATTTGTATGTTCCAAACTTTGATAAGTGTAGGACGAACCGTATAGAAGTTAGGGCCATTTGAAGCTTTATAAGTGTTTGATTTGGGACTCAAGGGTAGCATAGCTTTGAGCGATAGTTTAAATTGACAAGAGGCACGAGTACTTTATAGTTACAAAATTTCAAGGTTTTATGTCGCTCCAGCAAAAATTTATATGCATTTGTATGTTGCAAACTTTGATAGGTGTAGGACGTACCGTATAGAAGTTAGGGCCATTTGAAGTTTTATAAGTCTTTGATTTGGTTCTCAAGGGTAGCATAGCTTTGAGCGATAGCTTAAATTGACAAGAGGCTCGAGTACTTTATTGTTACAAAATTTCAAGGTTTTATGACGCTCCAGTAAAAAGTTACAAGTATTTGTATGTTGCCAACTTTGATAGGTGTAGGATGTACCGTATAGAAGTTAGGGCCATTTGAAGTTTTATCAGTGTTTGATTTGGGACTCAAGGGTAGCATAGCTTTGAGCGATAGCTTAAATTGACAAGAGGCTCGAGTACTTCATTGTTACAAAATTTCAAGGTTTTATGACGCTTCAGTAAAAAGTTAAAAGCATTTCTATGCTGCAAACTTTGATAGGTGTAGGACGTACCGTATATAAGCTACGGAAATTTGAAGTTTTATCAGTGTTTGATTTGGGACTCAAGGGTAGCATAGCTTTGAGCGATAACTTAATTTGACAAGAGGCTGGAGTACTTTATTGTTACAAAATTTCAAAGTTTTCTGACGCTCCAGTAAAAAGTTACAAGCATTTGTAAGTTGCAAACTTTGATAGGTGTAGGACGTACCGTATAGAATTTAGAGCCATTTGAAGTTTTATCAATGTTTGATTTGGGACTCAAGGGTAGCATAGCTTTGAGCGATAGCTTAAATTGACAAGAGGCTCGAATACTTTATTTATACAAAATTTCAAGGTTTTATGAAGCTCCAGTAAAAAGTAACAAGCATTTGTATGTTGCAAACTTTGATAGGTGTAGGACGTACCGTATAGAAGTTAGGGCCATTTGCAGTTTTATCAGTGTTTGATGTGGGACTCAAGTCTAGCATAGCTTTGAGCGATAGGTTAAATTGACTAGAGGCTCGAGTACTTTATTGTTACAAAATTTTAAGGTTTTATGACTCTCCAGTAAAAAGTTATAAGCATTTGTATGTTGCAGACTTTGATATGTGTAGGACGTACCGTATAGAAGTTAGGGCCATTTGAAGTTTTATCAGTGTTTGATTTGGGACTCAAGGGTAGCATAGCTTTGAGCGATAGCTTAAATTGACAAGAGGCTCGAGTACTTTATTGTTACAAAATTTCAAGGTTTTATGACGCTCCAGTAAAAAGTTACAAGCATTTGTATGTTGCAAACTTTGATAAGTGTAGGACGAACCGTATAGAAGTTAGGGCCATTTGAAGCTTTATAAGTGTTTGATTTGGGACTCAAGGGTAGCATAGTTTTGAGGGATAGCTTAAATTGACAAGAGGCTCGAATACTTTATTGTTACAAAATTTCAAGGTTTTATGACGCTCCAGCAAAAATTTATATGCATTTGTATGTTGCAGACTTTGATAGGTGTAGGATGTACCGTATAGAAGTTAGGGCCATTTGAAGTTTTATCAATGTTTGATTTGGGACTCAAGGGTAGCATAGCTTTGAGCGATAGCTTAAATGGACAAGAGGCTCGAGTACTTTATTGTTACAAAATTTCAAGGTTTTATGACGCTGCAGTAAAAAGTTACAAGCATTTGAATGTTGCAAACTTTGATAAGTGTAGGACGAACCGTATAGAAGTTAGGGGAATTTGAAGCTTTATAATTTTTTGATTTGGGACTCAAGGGTAGCATAGCTTTGAGCGATAGCTTAAATTGACAAGAGGCTCGAGTACTTTATTGTTACAAAATTTCAAGGTTTTTTGACGCTCCAGTAAAAAGTTACAAGCATTTATATGTTGCAAACTTTGATAGGTGTAGGACGTACCGTATAGAAGTTAGGGTCATTTGAAGTTTTATCAGTGTTTGATTTGGGACTCAAGGGTAGCATAACTTTGAGCGATAGCTTAAATTGACAAGAGGCTCGAGTAGTTTATTGTTACAAAATTTCAAGGTTTTATGACGCTCCAGTAAAAAGTTACAAGCATTTGTATGTTGCAAACTTTGATAAGTGTAGGACGAACCGTATAGAAGTTAGGGCCATTTGAAGCTTTATAAGTGTTTGATTTGGGACTCAATTGTAGCATAGTTCTGAGCGATAGCTTAAATTGACAAGAGGCTCGAATACTTTATTGTTACAAAATTTCAAGGTTTTATGACGCTCCAGCAAAAATTTATATGCATTTGTATGTTGCAGACTTTGATAGGTGTAGGATGTACCGTATAGAAGTTAGGGCCATTTGAAGTTTTATCAGTGTTTGATTTGGGACTCAAGGGTAGCATAGCTTTGAGCGATAGCTTAAATGGACAAGAGGCTCGAGTACTTTATTGTTACAAAATTTCAAGGTTTTATGACGCTCCAGTAAAAAGTTACAAGCATTTGTATGTTGCAAACTTTGATAAGTGTAGGACGAACCGTATAGAAGTTAGGGCCATTTGAAGCTTTATAAGTGTTTGATTTGGGACTCAAGGGTAGCATAGCTTTGAGCGATAGCTTAAATTGACAAGAGGCTCGAGTACTTTATTGTTACAAAATTTCAAGGTTTTATGACGCTCCAGCAAAAATTTATATGCATTTGTATGTTGCAAACTTTGATAGGTGTAGGACGTACCGTATAGAAGTTAGGGCTATTTGAAGTTTTATCAGTGTTTGATTCGGGACTCAAGGGTAGCATAGCTTTGAGCGATAGCTTAAATTGACAAGAGGATCGAGTACTTTATTGTTACAAAATTTCAAGGTTTTATGACGCTCCAGTAAAAAGTTACATGCATTTGTATGTTGCAAATTTTGATAGGTGTAGGACGTACCGTATAGAAGTTAGGGCCATTTGAAGTTTCATCAGTGTTTGATTTGGGAATCAAGGGTATCATAGCTTTGAGCGATAGCTTAAATTGACAAGAGGCTCGAATACTTTATTGTTACAAAATTTCAAGGTTTTATGACGCTCCAGTAAAAAGTTATAAGCATTTGTATGTTGCAGACTTTGATAGGTGTAGGATGTACCGTATAGAAGTTAGGGCCATTCGAAGTTTTATCAATGTTTGATTTGGGACTCAAGGGTACCTTAGCTTTGAGCGATAGCTTAAATTGACAAGAGGCTCGAGTACTTTATTGTTACAAAATTTCAAGGTTTTATGACGCTGCAGTAAAATTTACAAGCATTTGTATGTTGCAAACTTTGATAGGTGTAGGACGTACCGTATAGAAGTTAGGGCCATTTGAAGTTTTATCAGTGTTTGATTTGGGACTCAAGGGTAGCATAGCTTTGAGCGATAGCTTAAATTGACAAGAGGCTCGAGTACTTCATTGTTACAAAATTTCAAGGTTTTATGACGCTTCAGTAAAAAGTTAAAAGCATTTCTATGCTGCAAACTTTGATAGGTGTAGGACGTACCGTATATAAGCTACGGCCATTTGAAGTTTTATCAGTGTTTGATTTGGGACTCAAGGGTAGCATAGCTTTGAGCGATAACTTAATTTGACAAGAGGCTGGAGTACTTTATTGTTACAAAATTTCAAAGTTTTCTGACGCTCCAGTAAAAAGTTACAAGCATTTGTAAGTTGCAAACTTTGATAGGTGTAGGACGTACCGTATAGAATTTAGAGCCATTTGAAGTTTTATCAATGTTTGATTTGGGACTCAAGGGTAGCATAGCTTTGAGCGATAGCTTAAATTGACAAGAGGCTCGAATACTTTATTTATACAAAATTTCAAGGTTTTATGAAGCTCCAGTAAAAAGTAACAAGCATTTGTATGTTGCAAACTTTGATAGGTGTAGGACGTACCGTATAGAAGTTAGGGCCATTTGCAGTTTTATCAGTGTTTGATGTGGGACTCAAGTCTAGCATAGCTTTGAGCGATAGGTTAAATTGACTAGAGGCTCGAGTACTTTATTGTTACAAAATTTTAAGGTTTTATGACTCTCCAGTAAAAAGTTATAAGCATTTGTATGTTGCAGACTTTGATATGTGTAGGACGTACCGTATAGAAGTTAGGGCCATTTGAAGTTTTATCAGTGTTTGATTTGGGACTCAAGGGTAGCATAGCTTTGAGCGATAGCTTAAATTGACAAGAGGCTCGAGTACTTTATTGTTACAAAATTTCAAGGTTTTATGACGCTCCAGTAAAAAGTTACAAGCATTTGTATGTTGCAAACTTTGATAAGTGTAGGACGAACCGTATAGAAGTTAGGGCCATTTGAAGCTTTATAAGTGTTTGATTTGGGACTCAAGGGTAGCATAGTTTTGAGGGATAGCTTAAATTGACAAGAGGCTCGAATACTTTATTGTTACAAAATTTCAAGGTTTTATGACGCTCCAGCAAAAATTTATATGCATTTGTATGTTGCAGACTTTGATAGGTGTAGGATGTACCGTATAGAAGTTAGGGCCATTTGAAGTTTTATCAATGTTTGATTTGGGACTCAAGGGTAGCATAGCTTTGAGCGATAGCTTAAATGGACAAGAGGCTCGAGTACTTTATTGTTACAAAATTTCAAGGTTTTATGACGCTGCAGTAAAAAGTTACAAGCATTTGAATGTTGCAAACTTTGATAAGTGTAGGACGAACCGTATAGAAGTTAGGGGAATTTGAAGCTTTATAATTTTTTGATTTGGGACTCAAGGGTAGCATAGCTTTGAGCGATAGCTTAAATTGACAAGAGGCTCGAGTACTTTATTGTTACAAAATTTCAAGGTTTTTTGACGCTCCAGTAAAAAGTTACAAGCATTTATATGTTGCAAACTTTGATAGGTGTAGGACGTACCGTATAGAAGTTAGGGTCATTTGAAGTTTTATCAGTGTTTGATTTGGGACTCAAGGGTAGCATAGCTTTGAGCGATAGCTTAAATTGACAAGAGGCTCGAGTAGTTTATTGTTACAAAATTTCAAGGTTTTATGACGCTCCAGTAAAAAGTTACAAGCATTTGTATGTTGCAAACTTTGATAAGTGTAGGACGAACCGTATAGAAGTTAGGGCCATTTGAAGCTTTATAAGTGTTTGATTTGGGACTCAAGTGTAGCATAGTTCTGAGCGATAGCTTAAATTGACAAGAGGCTCGAATACTTTATTGTTACAAAATTTCAAGGTTTTATGACGCTCCAGCAAAAATTTATATGCATTTGTATGTTGCAGACTTTGATAGGTGTAGGATGTACCGTATAGAAGTTAGGGCCATTTGAAGTTTTATCAGTGTTTGATTTGGGACTCAAGGGTAGCATAGCTTTGAGCGATAGCTTAAATGGACAAGAGGCTCGAGTACTTTATTGTTACAAAATTTCAAGGTTTTATGACGCTCCAGTAAAAAGTTACAAGCATTTGTATGTTGCAAACTTTGATAAGTGTAGGACGAACCGTATAGAAGTTAGGGCCATTTGAAGCTTTATAAGTGTTTGATTTGGGACTCAAGGGTAGCATAGCTTTGAGCGATAGCTTAAATTGACAAGAGGCTCGAGTACTTTATTGTTACAAAATTTCAAGGTTTTATGACGCTCCAGCAAAAATTTATATGCATTTGTATGTTGCAAACTTTGATAGGTGTAGGACGTACCGTATAGAAGTTAGGGCCATTTGAAGTTTTATCAGTGTTTGATTCGGGACTCAAGGGTAGCATAGCTTTGAGCGATAGCTTAAATTGACAAGAGGATCGAGTACTTTATTGTTACAAAATTTCAAGGTTTTATGACGCTCCAGTAAAAAGTTACATGCATTTGTATGTTGCAAATTTTGATAGGTGTAGGACGTACCGTATAGAAGTTAGGGCCATTTGAAGTTTCATCAGTGTTTGATTTGGGAATCAAGGGTATCATAGCTTTGAGCGATAGCTTAAATTGACAAGAGGCTCGAATACTTTATTGTTACAAAATTTCAAGGTTTTATGACGCTCCAGTAAAAAGTTATAAGCATTTGTATGTTGCAGACTTTGATAGGTGTAGGATGTACCGTATAGAAGTTAGGGCCATTTGAAGTTTTATCAATGTTTGATTTGGGACTCAAGGGTACCTTAGCTTTGAGCGATAGCTTAAATTGACAAGAGGCTCGAGTACTTTATTGTTACAAAATTTCAAGGTTTTATGACGCTGCAGTAAAATTTACAAGCATTTGTATGTTGCAAACTTTGATAGGTGTAGGACGTACCGTATAGAAGTTAGAGCCATTTGAAGTTTTATCAGTGTTCGATTTGGGACTCAAGGGTAGCATTGCTTTGAGCGATAGCTTAAATTGACAACAGGCTCGAGTACTTTATTGTTACAAAATTTCAAAGTTTTATGACGCTCCAGTAAAAAGTTATATGCATTTGTATGTTGCAAACTTTGATAGGTGTAGGACGTACCGTATAGAAGTTAGCGCCATTTGAAGTTTTATCAGTGTTTGATTTGGGAATCAAGGGTAGCATAGCTTTGAGCGATAGCTTAAATTGACAAGAGGCTCGAATACTTTATTGTTACAAAATTTCAAGGTTTTATGACGCTCCAGTAAAATATTTTAAGCATTTGTATGTTGCAGACTTTGATAGGTGTAGGATGTACCGTATAGAAGCTAGGGCCATTTGAAGTTTTATCAATGTTTGATTTGGGACTCAAGGGTAGCATAGCTTTGAGCGATAGCTTAAATTGAGAAGAGTCTCGAGTACTTTATTGTTACAAAATTTCAAAGTTTTCTGACGCTCCAGTAAAAAGTTACAAGCATTTGTAAGTTGCAAACTTTGATAGGTGTAGGACGTACCGTATAGAATTTAGAGCCATTTGAAGTTTTATCAATGTTTGATTTGGGACTCAAGGGTAGCATAGCTTTGAGCGATAGCTTAAATTGACAAGAGGCTCGAATACTTTATTTATACAAAATTTCAAGGTTTTATGAAGCTCCAGTAAAAAGTAACAAGCATTTGTATGTTGCAAACTTTGATAGGTGTAGGACGTACCGTATAGAAGTTAGGGCCATTTGAAGTTTTATCAGTGTTTGATGTGGGACTCAAGGGTAGCATAGCTTTGAGCGATAGCTTAAATTGACAAGAGGCTCGAGTACTTTATTGTTACAAAATTTCAAGGTTTTATGACGCTCCAGCAAAAATTTATATGCATTTGTATGTTGCAAACTTTGATAGGTGTAGGACGTACCGTATAGAAGTTAGGGTCATTTGAAGTTTTATCAGTGTTTGATTTGGGACTCAAGGGTAGCATAGCTTTGAGCGATAGCTTAAATTGACAAGAGGCTCGAGTACTTTATTGTTACAAAATTTCAAGGTTTTATGACGCTCCAGTACAAGCATTTGTATGTTGCAAACTTTGATAAGTGTAGGACGAACCGTATAGAAGTTAGGGCCATTTGAAGCTTTATAAGTGTTTGATTTGGGACTCAAGGGTAGCATAGTTTTGAGCGATAGCTTAAATTGACAAGAGGCTCGAATACTTTATTGTTACAAAATTTCAAGGTTTTATGACGCTCCAGCAAAAATTTATGTGCATTTGTATGTTGCAGACTTTGATAGGTGTAGGATGTACCGTATAGAAGTTAGGGCCATTTGAAGTTTTATCAGTGTTTGATTTGGGACTCAAGGGTAGCATAGCTTTGAGCGATAGCTTAAATGGACAAGAGGCTCGAGTACTT
Source organism: Clusia tigrina (assembly GCA_920105625.2). Taxonomy (NCBI): domain Eukaryota; kingdom Metazoa; phylum Arthropoda; class Insecta; order Diptera; family Clusiidae; genus Clusia; species Clusia tigrina. The sequence continues at coordinate 105,911,755 of OV050033.1, read as the reverse complement.
TGTTGTTATAAAATTTCAAGGTTTTATGACGCTCCAGTAAAATTTACAAGCATTTGTATGTTGCAAACTTTGATAGGTGTAGGACGTACAGTATAGAAGTTAGAGCCATTTGAAGTTTTATCAGTGTTCGATTTGGGACTCAAGGGTAGCATTGCTTTGAGCGATAGCTTAAATTGACAAGAGGATCGAGTACTTTATTGTTACAAAATTTCAAGGTTTTATGACGCTCCAGTAAAAAGTTACATGCATTTGTATGTTGCAAATTTTGAAGTTTCATCAGTGTTTGATTTGAGAATCAAGGGTAGCATAGCTTTGAGCGATAGCTTAAATTGACAAGAGGCTCGAATACTTTATTGTTACAAAATTTCAAGGTTTTATGACGCTCCAGTAAAAAGTTATAAGCATTTGTATGTTGCAGACTTTGATAGGTGTAGGATGTACCGTATAGAAGTTAGGGCCATTTGAAGTTTTATCAATGTTTGATTTGGGACTCAAGGGTACCTTAGCTTTGAGCGATAGCTTAAATTGACAAGAGGCTCGAGTACTTTATTGTTACAAAATTTCAAGGTTTTATGACGCTGCAGTAAAATTTACAAGCATTTGTATGTTGCAAACTTTGATAGGTGTAGGACGTACCGTATAGAAGTTAGGGCCATTTGAAGTTTTATCAGTGTTTGATTCGGGACTCAAGGTTAGCATAGCTTTGAGCGATAGCTTAAATTGACAAGAGGCTCGAGTACTTTATTGTTATAAAATTTCAAGGTTTTATGACGCTCCAGTAAAATTTACAAGCATTTGTATGTTGCAAACTTTGATAGGTGTAGGACGTACAGTATAGAAGTTAGAGCCATTTGAAGTTTTATCAGTGTTCGATTTGGGACTCAAGGGTAGCATTGCTTTGAGCGATAGCTTAAATTGACAAGAGGATCGAGTACTTTATTGTTACAAAATTTCAAGGTTTTATGACGCTCCAGTAAAAAGTTACATGCATTTGTATGTTGCAAATTTTGATAGGTGTAGGACGTACCGTATAGAAGTTAGGGCCATTTGAAGTTTTATCAGTGTTTGATTCGGGACTCAAGGGTAGCATAGCTTTGAGCGATAGCTTAAATTGACAAGAGGCTCGAGTACTTTATTGTTATAAAATTTCAAGGTTTTATGACGCTCCAGTAAAATTTACAAGCATTTGTATGTTGCAAACTTTGATAGGTGTAGGACGTACAGTATAGAAGTTAGAGCCATTTGAAGTTTTATCAGTGTTCGATTTGGGACTCAAGGGTAGCATTGCTTTGAGCGATAGCTTAAATTGACAAGAGGCTCGAGTACTTTATTGTTACAAAATTTCAAGGTTTTATGACGCTCCAGTAAAATTTACAAGCATTTGTATGTTGCAAACTTTGATAGGTGTCGGACGTACGGTATAGAAGTTAGAGCCATTTGAAGTTTTATCAGTGTTCGATTTGGGACTCAAGGATAGCATTGCTTTGAGCGATAGCTTAAATTGACAAGAGGATCGAGTACTTTATTGTTACAAAATTTCAAGGTTTTATGACGCTCCAGTAAAAAGTTACATGCATTTGTATGTTGCAAATTTTGATAGGTGTAGGACGTACTGTATAGAAGTTAGGGCCATTTGAAGTTTCATCAGTGTTTGATTTGGGAATCAAGGGTAGCATAGCTTTGAGCGATAGCTTAAATTGACAAGAGGCTCGAATACTTTATTGTTACAAAATTTCAAGGTTTTATGACGCTCCAGTAAAAAGTTATAAGCATTTGTATGTTGCAGACTTTGATAGGTGTAGGATGTACCGTATAGAAGTTAGGGCCATTTGAAGTTTTATCAATGTTTGATTTGGGACTCAAGGGTACCTTAGCTTTGAGCGATAGCTTAAATTGACAAGAGGCTCGAGTACTTTATTGTTATAAAATTTCAAGGTTTTATGACGCTGCAGTAAAATTTACAAGCATTTGTATGTTGCAAACTTTGATAGGTGTAGGACGTACCGTATAGAAGTTAGAGCCATTTGAAGTTTTATCAGTGTTCGATTTGGGACTCAAGGGTAGCATTGCTTTGAGCGATAGCTTAAATTTACAAGAGGCTCGAGTACTTTATTGTTACAAAATTTCAAAGTTTTATGACGCTCCAGTAAAAAGTTACATGCATTTGTATGTTTCAAACTTTGATAGGTGTAGGACGTACCGTATAGAAGTTAGGGCCATTTGAAGTTTTATCAGTGTTTGATTTGGGAATCAAGGGTAGCATAGCTTTGAGCGATAGCTTAAATTGACAAGAGGCTCGAATACTTTATTGTTACAAAATTTCAAGGTTTTATGACGCTCCAGTAAAATATTTTAAGTATTTGTATGTTGCAGACTTTGATAGGTGTAGGATGTACCGTATAGAAGCTAGGGCCATTTGAAGTTTTATCAATGTTTGATTTGGGACTCAAGGGTAGCATAGCTTTGAGCGATAGCTTAAATTGAGAAGAGTCTCGAGTACTTTATTGTTACAAAATTTCAAGATTTTATGACGCTTCACTAAAAAGTTATAAGCATTTCTATGTTGCAGACTTTGATAGGTGTAGGATGTACCGTATAGAAGTTAGGGCCATTTGAAGTTTTATCAGTGTTTGATTTGGGATTCAAGGGTAGCATAGCTTTGAGCGATAGCTTAAATGGACAAGAGGCTCGAGTACTTTATTGTTACAAAATTTCAAGGTTTTATGACGCCTGAGTAAAAAGTTACAAGCATTTGTATGTTGCAAACTTTGATAGGTGTAGGATGTACCGTATAGAAGTTAGGGCGATTTGAAGTTTTATCAGTGTTTGATTTGGGACTCAAGGGTAGCATAGCTTTGAGCGATAGCTTAAATTGACAAGAGGCTCGAGTACTTTATTGTTACAAAATTTCAAGGTTTTATGACGCTCCAGTAAAAAGTTACAAGCATTTGTATGTTGCAAACTTTGATAAGTGTAGGACGAACCGTATAGAAGTTAGGGCCATTTGAAGCTTTATAAGTGTTTGATTTGGGACTCAAGGGTAGCATAGTTTTGAGCGATAGCTTAAATTGACAAGAGGCTCGAATACTTTATTGTTACAAAATTTCAAGGTTTTATGACGCTCCAGCAAAAATTTATATGCATTTGTATGTTGCAGACTTTGATAGGTGTAGGATGTACCGTATAGAAGTTAGGGCCATTTGAAGTTTTATCAGTGTTTGATTTGGGACTCAAGGGTAGCATAGCTTTGAGCGATAGCTTAAATGGACAAGAGGCTCGAGTACTTTATTGTTACAAAATTTCAAGGTTTTATGACGCTCCATTAAAAAGTTACAAGCATTTGTATGTTGCAAACTTTGATAAGTGTAGGACGAACCGTATAGAAGTTAGGGCCATTTGAAGCTTTATAAGTGTTTGATTTGGGACTCAAGGGTAGCATAGCTTTGAGCGATAGCTTAAATTGACAAGAGGCTCGAGTACTTTATTGTTACAAAATTTCAAGGTTTTATGACGCTCCAGCAAAAATGTATATGCATTTGTATGTTGCAAACTTTGATAGGTGTAGGACGTACCATTTAGAAGTTAGGGCCATTTGAAGTTTTATCAGTGTTTGATTCGGGACTCAAGGGTAGCATAGCTTTGAGCGATAGCTTAAATTGACAAGAGGCTCGAGTACTTTATTGTTACAAAATTTCAAGGTTTTATGACGCTCCAGTAAAATTTACAAGCATTTGTATGTTGCAAACTTTGATAGGTGTAGAACGTACAGTATAGAAGTTAGAGCCATTTGAAGTTTTAACAGTGTTCGATTTGGGACTCAAGGGTAGCATTGCTTTGAGCGATAGCTTAAATTGACAAGAGGATCGAATACTTTATTGTTACAAAATTTCAAGGTTTTATGACGCTCCAGTAAAAAGTTACATGCATTTGTATGTTGCAAATTTTGATAGGTGTAGGACGTACCGTATAGAAGTTAGGGCCATTTGAAGTTTCATCAGTGTTTTATTTGGGAATCAAGGGTAGCATAGCTTTGAGCGATAGCTTAAATTGACAAGAGGCTCGAATACTTTATTGTTACAAAATTTCAAGGTTTTATGACGCTCCAGTAAAAAGTTATAAGCATTTGTATGTTGCAGACTTTGATAGGTGTAGGATGTACCGTATAGAAGTTAGGGCCATTTGAAGTTTTATCAATGTTTGATTTGGGACTCAAGGGTACCTTAGCTTTGAGCGATAGCTTAAATTGACAAGAGGCTCGAGTACTTTATTGTTACAAAATTTCAAGGCTTTATGACGCTGCAGTAAAATTTACAAGCATTTGTATGTTGCAAACTTTGATAGGTGTAGGACGTACCGTATAGAAGTTAGAGCCATTTGAAGTTTTATCAGTGTTCGATTTGGGACTCAGGGGTAGCATTGCTTAAATTGACAAGAGGCTCGAGTACTTTATTGTTACAAAATTTCAAAGTTTTATGACGCTCCAGTAAAAAGTTACATGCATTTGTATGTTGCAAACTTTGATAGGTGTAGGACGTACCGTATAGAAGTTAGGGCCATTTGAAGTTTTATCAGTGTTTGATTTGGGAATCAAGGGTAGCATAGCTTTGAGTGATAGCTTAAATTGACAAGAGGCTCTAATATTTTATTGTTACAAAATTTCAAGGTTTTATGACGCTCCAGTAAAATATTTTAAGCATTTGTATGTTGCAGACTTTGATAGGTGTAGGATGTACCGTATAGAAGCTAGGGCCATTTGAAGTTTTATCAATGCTTGATTTGGGACTCAAGGGTAGCATAGCTTTGAGCGATAGCTTAAATTGAGAAGAGTCTCGAGTACTTTATTGTTACAAAATTTCAAGATTTTATGACGCTTCACTAAAAAGTTATAAGCATTTCTATGTTGCAGACTTTGATAGGTGTAGGATGTACCGTATAGAAGTTAGGGCCATTTGAAGTTTTATCAGTGTTTGATTTGGGATTCAAGGGTAGCATAGCTTTGAGCGATAGCTTAAATGGACAAGAGGCTCGAGTACTTTATTGTTACAAAATTTCAAGGTTTTATGACGCCTGAGTAAAAAGTTACAAGAATTTGTATGTTGCAAACTTTGATAGGTGTAGGATGTACCGTATAGAAGTTAGGGCCATTTGAAGTTTTATCAGTGTTTGATTTCGGACTCAAGGGTAGCATAGCTTTGAGCGGTAGCTTAAATTGAGAAGAGGCTCGAGTACTCTATTGTTACAAAATTTCAAGGTTTTATGACCCACCAGTAAAAAGTTACAAGCATTTGTATGTTGCAAACTTTGATAGGTGTAGGACGTACCGTATAGAAGTTAGGGCCATTTGAAGTTTTATCAGTGTTTGATTTGGGACTCAAGTCTAGCATAGCTTTGAGCGATAGCTTAAATTGACTAGAGGCTCGAGTACTTTATTGTTACAAAATTTTAAGGTTTTATGACTCTCCAGTAAAAAGTTATAAGCATTTGTATGTTGCAGACTTTGATAGGTGTAGGATGTACCGTATAGAAGTTAGGGTCATTTGAAATTTTATCAGTGTTAGATTTGAGACTCAAGGGTAGCATAGCTTTGAGCGATAGCTTAAATTGACAAGAGGCTCGAGTACTTTATTGTTACAAAATTTCAAGGTTTTATGACGCTCCAGTAAAAAGTTACAAGCATTTGTATGTTGCAAACTTTGATAGGTGTAGGACGTACCGTATAAAAGTTAGGGCCATTTGAAGTTTTATCAGTGTATGATTTGGGACTCAAGGGTAGCATAGCTTTGAGCGATAGCTTAAATTGACAAGAGGCTCGAGTACTTTATTGTTACAAAATTTCAAGGTTTTATGACGCTCGAGTAAAAAGTTACAAGCATTTGTATGTTGCAAACTTGGATAGGTGTAGGACGTACCGTATAGAAGTTAGGCCATTTGAAGTTTTATCAGTGTTTGATTTGGGACTCAAGGGTAGCATTGCTTTGAGCGGTAGCTTAAATTGACAAGAGGCTCGAGTACTTTATTGTTACAAAATTTCAAGGTGTTATGACGCACCAGTGAAAAGTTACAAGCATTTGTATGTTGCAAACTTTGATAGGAGTAGGGTGTACCGTATTAAAGTTAGGGCCATTTGAAGTTTTGAGCGATAGCTTTGAACGATAGCTTAAATTGACAAGAGGCTAGAGTACTTTATTGTTACAAAATTTCAAGGTTTTATGACGCTCCAGTAAAAATTTATAAGCATTTGTATGTTGCAGACTTTGATAGGTGTAGGATGTACCGTATATGTAGAAGTTAGGGCCATTTGAAGTTTTATCAGTGTTTGATTTGGGACTCAAGGGTAGCATAGCTTTGAGCGATAGCTTAAATTGACAAGAGGCTCGAGTACTTTTTTGTTACAAAATTTCAAGGTTTTATGACCCACCAGTAAAAAGTTACAAGCATTTGTATGTTGCAAACTTTGATAGGTGTAGGACGTACCGTATAGAAGTTAGGGCCATTTGAAGTTTTATCAGTGTTTGATTTGGGACTCAAGGGTAGCATAGCTTTGAGCGATAGCTTAAATTGACAAGAGGCTCGAGTACTTTATTGTTACAAAATTTCAAGGTTTTATGACGCTCCAGCAAAAATGTATATGCATTTGTATGTTGCAAACTTTGATAGGTGTAGGACGTACCATTTAGAAGTTAGGGCCATTTGAAGTTTTATCAGTGTTTGATTCGGGACTCAAGGGTAGCATAGCTTTGAGCGATAGCTTAAATTGACAAGAGGCTCGAGTACTTTATTGTTACAAAATTTCAAGGTTTTATGACGCTCCAGTAAAATTTACAAGCATTTGTATGTTGCAAACTTTGATAGGTGTAGAACGTACAGTATAGAAGTTAGAGCCATTTGAAGTTTTAACAGTGTTCGATTTGGGACTCAAGGGTAGCATTGCTTTGAGCGATAGCTTAAATTGACAAGAGGATCGAATACTTTATTGTTACAAAATTTCAAGGTTTTATGACGCTCCAGTAAAAAGTTACATGCATTTGTATGTTGCAAATTTTGATAGGTGTAGGACGTACCGTATAGAAGTTAGGGCCATTTGAAGTTTCATCAGTGTTTTATTTGGGAATCAAGGGTAGCATAGCTTTGAGCGATAGCTTAAATTGACAAGAGGCTCGAATACTTTATTGTTACAAAATTTCAAGGTTTTATGACGCTCCAGTAAAAAGTTATAAGCATTTGTATGTTGCAGACTTTGATAGGTGTAGGATGTACCGTATAGAAGTTAGGGCCATTTGAAGTTTTATCAATGTTTGATTTGGGACTCAAGGGTACCTTAGCTTTGAGCGATAGCTTAAATTGACAAGAGGCTCGAGTACTTTATTGTTACAAAATTTCAAGGCTTTATGACGCTGCAGTAAAATTTACAAGCATTTGTATGTTGCAAACTTTGATAGGTGTAGGACGTACCGTATAGAAGTTAGAGCCATTTGAAGTTTTATCAGTGTTCGATTTGGGACTCAGGGGTAGCATTGCTTAAATTGACAAGAGGCTCGAGTACTTTATTGTTACAAAATTTCAAAGTTTTATGACGCTCCAGTAAAAAGTTACATGCATTTGTATGTTGCAAACTTTGATAGGTGTAGGACGTACCGTATAGAAGTTAGGGCCATTTGAAGTTTTATCAGTGTTTGATTTGGGAATCAAGGGTAGCATAGCTTTGAGTGATAGCTTAAATTGACAAGAGGCTCTAATATTTTATTGTTACAAAATTTCAAGGTTTTATGACGCTCCAGTAAAATATTTTAAGCATTTGTATGTTGCAGACTTTGATAGGTGTAGGATGTACCGTATAGAAGCTAGGGCCATTTGAAGTTTTATCAATGCTTGATTTGGGACTCAAGGGTAGCATAGCTTTGAGCGATAGCTTAAATTGAGAAGAGTCTCGAGTACTTTATTGTTACAAAATTTCAAGATTTTATGACGCTTCACTAAAAAGTTATAAGCATTTCTATGTTGCAGACTTTGATAGGTGTAGGATGTACCGTATAGAAGTTAGGGCCATTTGAAGTTTTATCAGTGTTTGATTTGGGATTCAAGGGTAGCATAGCTTTGAGCGATAGCTTAAATGGACAAGAGGCTCGAGTACTTTATTGTTACAAAATTTCAAGGTTTTATGACGCCTGAGTAAAAAGTTACAAGAATTTGTATGTTGCAAACTTTGATAGGTGTAGGATGTACCGTATAGAAGTTAGGGCCATTTGAAGTTTTATCAGTGTTTGATTTCGGACTCAAGGGTAGCATAGCTTTGAGCGGTAGCTTAAATTGAGAAGAGGCTCGAGTACTCTATTGTTACAAAATTTCAAGGTTTTATGACCCACCAGTAAAAAGTTACAAGCATTTGTATGTTGCAAACTTTGATAGGTGTAGGACGTACCGTATAGAAGTTAGGGCCATTTGAAGTTTTATCAGTGTTTGATTTGGGACTCAAGTCTAGCATAGCTTTGAGCGATAGCTTAAATTGACTAGAGGCTCGAGTACTTTATTGTTACAAAATTTTAAGGTTTTATGACTCTCCAGTAAAAAGTTATAAGCATTTGTATGTTGCAGACTTTGATAGGTGTAGGATGTACCGTATAGAAGTTAGGGTCATTTGAAATTTTATCAGTGTTAGATTTGAGACTCAAGGGTAGCATAGCTTTGAGCGATAGCTTAAATTGACAAGAGGCTCGAGTACTTTATTGTTACAAAATTTCAAGGTTTTATGACGCTCCAGTAAAAAGTTACAAGCATTTGTATGTTGCAAACTTTGATAGGTGTAGGACGTACCGTATAAAAGTTAGGGCCATTTGAAGTTTTATCAGTGTATGATTTGGGACTCAAGGGTAGCATAGCTTTGAGCGATAGCTTAAATTGACAAGAGGCTCGAGTACTTTATTGTTACAAAATTTCAAGGTTTTATGACGCTCGAGTAAAAAGTTACAAGCATTTGTATGTTGCAAACTTGGATAGGTGTAGGACGTACCGTATAGAAGTTAGGCCATTTGAAGTTTTATCAGTGTTTGATTTGGGACTCAAGGGTAGCATTGCTTTGAGCGGTAGCTTAAATTGACAAGAGGCTCGAGTACTTTATTGTTACAAAATTTCAAGGTGTTATGACGCACCAGTGAAAAGTTACAAGCATTTGTATGTTGCAAACTTTGATAGGAGTAGGGTGTACCGTATTAAAGTTAGGGCCATTTGAAGTTTTGAGCGATAGCTTTGAACGATAGCTTAAATTGACAAGAGGCTAGAGTACTTTATTGTTACAAAATTTCAAGGTTTTATGACGCTCCAGTAAAAATTTATAAGCATTTGTATGTTGCAGACTTTGATAGGTGTAGGATGTACCGTATATGTAGAAGTTAGGGCCATTTGAAGTTTTATCAGTGTTTGATTTGGGACTCAAGGGTAGCATAGCTTTGAGCGATAGCTTAAATTGACAAGAGGCTCGAGTACTTTTTTGTTACAAAATTTCAAGGTTTTATGACCCACCAGTAAAAAGTTACAAGCATTTGTATGTTGCAAACTTTGATAGGTGTAGGACGTACCGTATAGAAGTTAGGGCCATTTGAAGTTTTATCAGTGTTTGATTTGGGACTCAAGGGTAGCATGGCTTTAAGCGATAGCTTAAATTGCCATGAGGCTCGAGTACTTTATTGTTACAAAATTTCAAGGTTTTATGACGCACCAGTAAAAAGTTACAAGCATTTGTATGTTGCAAACTTTGATAGGAGTAGGGCGTACCGTATTGAAGTTAGGGCCATTTGAAGTTGTATCAGTGTTTGATGTGGGACTCAAGGGTAGCATAGCTTTGAGCGATAGCTTAAATTGACTAGAGGCTCGAGTACTTTATTGTTACAAAATTTTAAGGTTTTATGACTCTCCAGTAAAAAGTTATAAGCATTTGTATGTTGCAGACTTTGATAGGTGTAGGATGTACCGTATAGAAGTTAGGGTCATTTGAAATTTTATCAGTGTTTGATTTGAGACTCAAGGGTAGCATAGCTTTGAGCGATAGCTTAAATTGACAAGAGGCTCGAGTACTTTATTGTTACAAAATTTCAAGGTTTTATGACGCTCCAGTAAAAAGTTACAAGCATTTGTATGTTGCAAACTTTGATAGGTGTAGGACGTACCGTATAGAAGTTAGGGCCATTTGAAGTTTTATCAGTGTATGATTTGGGACTCAAGGGTAGCATAGCTTTGAGCGATAGCTTAAATTGACAAGAGGCTCGAGTGCTTTATTGTTACAAAATTTCAAGGTTTTATGACGCTCGAGTAAAAAGTTACAAGCATTTGTATGTTGCAAACTTTGATAGGTGTAGGACGTACCGTATAAAAGTTAGGCCATTTGAAGTTTTATCAGTGTTTGATTTGGGACTCAAGGGTAGCATTGCTTTGAGCGATAGCTTAAATTGACAAGAGGCTCGAGTACTTTATTGTTACAAAATTTCAAGGTGCTATGACGCACCAGTGAAAAGTTACAAGCATTTGTATGTTGCAAACTTTGATAGGAGTAGGGCGTACCGTATTAAAGTTAGGGCCATTGGAAGTTTTGAGCGATAGCTTTGAGCGATAGCTTAAATTGACAAGAGGCTAGAGTACTTTATTGTTACAAAATTTCAAGGTTTTATGACGCTCCAGTAAAAATTTATAAGCATTTGTATGTTGCAGACTTTGATAGGTGTAGGATGTACCGTATAGAAGCTAGGGCCATTTGAAGTTTTATCAATGTTTGATTTGGGACTCAAGGGTAGCATAGCTTTGAGCGATAGCTTAAATTGAGAAGAGTCTCGAGTACTTTATTGTTACAAAATTTCAAAGTTTTCTGACGCTCCAGTAAAAAGTTACAAGCATTTGTAAGTTGCAAACTTTGATAGGTGTGGGACGTACCGTATAGAATTTAGAGCCATTTGAAGTTTTATCAATGTTTGATTTGGGACTCAAGGGTAGCATAGCTTTGAGCGATAGCTTAAATTGACAAGAGGCTCAAATACTTTATTTATACAAAATTTCAAGGTTTTATGAAGCTCCAGTAAAAAGTAACAAGCATTTGTATGTTGCAAACTTTGACAAGTGTAGGACGAACCGTATAGAAGTTAGGGCCATTTGAAGTTTTATCAGTGTTTGATGTGGGACTCAAGTCTAGCATAGCTTTGAGCGATAGCTTAAATTGACTAGAGGCTCGAGTACTTTATTGTTACAAAATTTTAAGGTTTTCTGACTCTCCAGTAAAAAGTTATAAGCATTTGTATTTTGCAGACTTTGATATGTGTAGGACGTACCGTATAGAAGTTAGGGCCATTTGAAGTTTTATAAGTGTTTGATTTGGGACTCAAGGGTAGCATAGCTTTGAGCGATAGCTTAAATTGTCAAGAGGCTCGAGTATTTTTTTGTTACAAAATTTCAAGGTTTTATGACGCTCCAGTAAAAAGTTACAAACATTTGTATGTTGCAAACTTTGATAGGTGTAGGACGTACCGTATAGAATTTAGAGCCATTTGAAGTTTTATCAATGTTTGATTTGGGACTCAAGGGTAGCATAGCTTTGAGCGATAGCTTAAATTGAGAAGAGTCTCGAGTACTTTATTGTTACAAAATTTCAAAGTTTTCTGACGCTCCAGTAAAAAGTTACAAGCATTTGTAAGTTGCAAACTTTGATAGGTGTAGGACGTACCGTATAGAATTTAGAGCCATTTGAAGTTTTATCAATGTTTGATTTGGGACTCAAGGGTAGCAAAGCTTTGAGCGATAGCTTAAATTGACAAGAGGCTCGAATACTTTATTTATACAAAATTTCAAGGTTTTATGAAGCTCCAATAAAAAGTTACAAGCATTTGTATGTTGCATACTTTGATAGGTGTAGGACGTACCGTATAGAAGTTAGGGCCATTTGAAGTTTTATCAGTGTTTGATTTGGGACTCAACGGTAGCATAGCTTTGAGCGATAGCTTAAATTGACAAGAGGCTCGAGTACTTTATTGTTACAAAATTTCAAGGTTTTATGACGCTCCAGTAAAAAGTTATAAGCATTTGTATGTTGCAGACTTTGATAGGTGTAGGATGTACCGTATAGAAGTTAGGGCCATTTGAAGTTTTATCAATGTTTGATTTGGGACTCAAGGGTACCTTAGCTTTGAGCGATAGCTTAAGTTGACAAGAGGCTCGAGTACTTTATTGTTACAAAATTTCAAGGTTTTATGACGCTGCAGTAAAATTTACAAGCATTTGTATGTTGCAAACTTTGATAGGTGTAGGACGTACCGTATAGAAGTTAGAGCCATTTGAAGTTTTATCAGTGTTCGATTTGGGACTCAAGGGTAGCATTGCTTTGAGCGATAGCTTAAATTGACAAGAGGCTCGAGTACTTTATTGTTACAAAATTTCAAAGTTTTATGACGCTCCAGTAAAAAGTTACATGCATTTGTATGTTTCAAACTTTGATAGGTGTAGGACGTACCGTATAGAAGTTAGGGCCATTTGAAGTTTTATTAGTGTTTGATTTGGGAATCAAGGGTAGCATAGCTTTGAGCGATAGCTTAAATTGACAAGAGGCTCGAATACTTTATTGTTACAAAATTTCAAGGTTTTATGACGCTCCAGTAAAATATTTTAAGCATTTGTATGTTGCAGACTTTGATAGGTGTAGGATGTACCGTATAGAAGCAAGGGCCATTTGAAGTTTTATCAATGTTTGATTTGGGACTCAAGGGTAGCATAGCTTTGAGCGAAAGCTTAAATTGAGAAGAGTCTCGAGTACTTTATTGTTACAAAATTTCAAGATTTTATGACGCTTCACTAAAAAGTTATAAGCATTTCTATGTTGCAGACTTTGATAGGTGTAGGATGTACCGTATAGAAGTTAGGGCCATTTGAAGTTTTATCAGTGTTTGATTTGGGATTCAAGGGTAGCATAGCTTTGAGCGATAGCTTAAATGGACAAGAGGCTCGAGTACTTTATTGTTACAAAATTTCAAGGTTTTATGACGCCTGAGGAAAAAGTTACAAGTATTTGTATGTTGCAAACTTTGATAGGTGTAGGATATACCGTATAGAAGTTAGGGCCATTTGAAGTTTTATCAGTGTTTGATTTGGGACTCAAGGGTAGCATAGCTTTGAGCGATAGCTTAAATGGACAAGAGGCTCGAGTACTTTATTGTTACAAAATTTCAAGGTTTTATGGCGCTCCAGTAAAAAGTTACAAGCATTTGTATGTTGCAAACTTTGATAAGTGTAGGACGAACCGTATAGAAGTTAGGGCCATTTGAAGTTTTATCAATGTTTGATTTGGGACTCAAGGGTACCTTAGCTTTGAGCGATAGCTTAAGTTGACAAGAGGCTCGAGTACTTTATTGTTACAAAATTTCAAGGTTTTATGACGCTGCAGTAAAATTTACAAGCATTTGTATGTTGCAAACTTTGATAGGTGTAGGACGTACCGTATAGAAGTTAGAGCCATTTGAAGTTTTATCAGTGTTCGATTTGGGACTCAAGGGTAGCATTGCTTTGAGCGATAGCTTAAATTGACAAGAGGCTCGAGTACTTTATTGTTACAAAATTTCAAAGTTTTATGACGCTCCAGTAAAAAGTTACATGCATTTGTATGTTTCAAACTTTGATAGGTGTAGGACGTACCGTATAGAAGTTAGGGCCATTTGAAGTTTTATCAGTGTTTGATTTGGGAATCAAGGGTAGCATAGCTTTGAGCGATAGCTTAAATTGACAAGAGGCTCGAATACTTTATTGTTACAAAATTTCAAGGTTTTATGACGCTCCAGTAAAATATTTTAAGCATTTGTATGTTGCAGACTTTGATAGGTGTAGGATGTACCGTATAGAAGTTAGGGCCATTTGAAGTTTTATCAGTGTTTGATTTGGGACTCAAGGGTAGCATAGCTTTGAGCGATAGCTTAAATTGACAAGAGGCTCGAGTACTTTATTGTTACAAAATTTCAAGGTTTTATGACGCTCCAGTAAAAAGTTACAAGCATTTGTATGTTGCAAACTTTGATAAGTGTAGGACGAAACGTATAGAAGTTAGGGCCATTTGAAGTTTTATCAGTGTTTGATTTGGGATTCAAGGGTAGCATAGCTTTGAGCGATAGCTTAAATGGACAAGAGGCTCGAGTACTTTATTGTTACAAAATTTCAAGGTTTTATGACGCCTGAGTAAAAAGTTACAAGTATTTGTATGTTGCAAACTTTGATAGGTGTAGGATGTACCGTATAGAATTTAGGGCCATTTGAAGTTTTATCAGTGTTTGATTTGGGACTCAAGGGTAGCATAGCTTTGAGCGATAGCTTAAATGGACAAGAGGCTCGAGTACTTTATTGTTACAAAATTTCAAGGTTTTATGACGCTCCAGTAAAAAGTTACAAGCATTTGTATGTTGCAAACTTTGACAAGTGTAGGACGAACCGTATAGAAGTTTGGGCCATTTGAAGCTTTATAAGTGTTTGATTTGGGACTCAAGGGTAGCATAGCTTTGAGCGATAGCTTAAATTGACAAGAGGCTCGAGTACTTTATTGTTACAAAATTTCAAGGTTTTATGACGCTCCAGCAAAAATTTATATGCATTTGTATGTTGCAAACTTTGATAGGTGTAGGACGTACCGTATAGAAGTTAGGGCCATTTGAAGTTTTATCAGTGTCTGATTCGGGACTCAAGGGTAGCATAGCTTTGAGGGATAGCTTAAATTGACAAGAGGCTCGAGTACTTTATTGTTACAAAATTTCAAGGTTTTATGACGCTCCAGTAAAATTTACAAGCATTTGTATGTTGCAAACTTTGATAGGTGTAGGACATACAGTATAGAAGTTAGAGCCATTTGAAGTTTTATCAGTGTTCGATTTGGGATTCAAGGGTAGCATTGCTTTGAGCGATAGCTTAAATTGACAAGAGGATCGAGTACTTTATTGTTACAAAATTTCAAGGTTTTATGACGCTCCAGTAAAAAGTTACATGCATTTGTATGTTGCAAATTTTGATAGGTGTAGGACGTACCGTATAGAAGTTAGGGCCATTTGTAGTTTCATCAGTGTTTGATTTGGGAATCAAGGGTAGCATAGCTTCGAGCGATAGCTTAAATTGACAAGAGGCTCGAATACTTTATTGTTACAAAATTTCAAGGTTTTATGACGCTCCAGTAAAAAGTTATAAGCATTTGTATGTTGCAGACTTTGATAGGTGTAGGATGTACCGTATAGAAGTTAGGGCCATTTGAAGTTTTATCAATGTTTGATTTGGGACTCAAGGGTACCTTAGCTTTGAGCGATAGCTTAAGTTGACAAGAGGCTCGAGTACTTTATTGTTACAAAATTTCAAGGTTTTATGACGCTGCAGTAAAATT
Organism: Clusia tigrina; assembly: GCA_920105625.2. Classification (NCBI taxonomy): domain Eukaryota; kingdom Metazoa; phylum Arthropoda; class Insecta; order Diptera; family Clusiidae; genus Clusia; species Clusia tigrina. Next base: position 105,896,379 of record OV050033.1, on the reverse strand, counting down.
TACAAGCATTTGTATGTTGCAAACTTTGTTAGGTGTAGGACGTACCGTATAGAAGTTAGAGCCATTTGAAGTTTTATCAGTGTTCGATTTGGGACTCAAGGGTAGCATTGCTTTGAGCGATAGCTTAAATTGACAAGAGGCTCGAGTACTTTATTGTTACAAAATTTCAAAGTTTTATGACGCTCCAGTAAAAAGTTACATGCATTTGTATGTTTCAAACTTTGATAGGTGTAGGACGTACCGTATAGAAGTTAGGGCCATTTGAAGTTTTATCAGTGTTTGATTTGGGAATCAAGGGTAGCATAGCTTTGAGCGATAGCTTAAATTGACAAGAGGCTCGAATACTTTATTGTTACAAAATTTCAAGGTTTTATGACGCTCCAGTAAAATATTTTAAGCATTTGTATGTTGCAGACTTTGATAGGTGTAGGATGTACCGTATAGAAGTTAGGGCCATTTGAAGTTTTATCAGTGTTTGATTTGGGACTCAAGGGAAGCATAGCTTTGAGCGATAGCTTAAATTGACAAGAGGCTCGAGTACTTTATTGTTACAAAATTTCAAGGTTTTATGACGCTCCAGTAAAAAGTTACAAGCATTTGTATGTTGCAAACTTTGATAAGTGTAGGACGAACCGTATAGAAGTTAGGGCCATTTGAAGCTTTATAAGTGTTTGATTTGGGACTCAAGGGTAGCATAGTTTTGAGCGATAGCTTAAATTGACAAGAGGCTCGAGTACTTTATTGTTACAAAATTTCAAGGTTTTATGACGCTCCAGCAAAAATTTATATGCATTTGTATGTTGCAGACTTTGATAGGTGTAGGATGTACCGTATAGAAGTTATTGCCATTTGAAGCTTTATAAGTGTTTGATTTGGGACTCAAGGGTAGCATAGTTTTGAGCGATAGCTTAAATTGACAAGAGGCTCGAGTACTTTATTGTTACAAAATTTCAAGGTTTTATGACGCTCCAGCAAAAATTTATATGCATTTGTATGTTGCAGACTTTGATAGGTGTAGGATGTACCGTATAGAAGTTATTGCCATTTGAAGCTTTATAAGTGTTTGATTTGGGACTCAAGGGTAGCATAGTTTTGAGCGATAGCTTAAATTGACAAGAGGCTCGAGTACTTTATTGTTACAAAATTTCAAGGTTTTATGACGCTCCAGCAAAAATGTATATGCATTTGTATGTTGCAGACTTTGATAGGTGTAGGATGTACCGTATAGAAGTTAGGGCCATTTGAAGCTTTATAAGTGTTTGATTTGGGACTCAAGGGTAGCATAGTTTTGAGCGATAGCTTAAATTGACAAGAGGCTCGAGTACTTTATTGTTACAAAATTTCAAGGTTTTATGACGCTCCAGCAAAAATTTATATGCATTTGTATGTTGCAGACTTTGATAGGTGTAGGATGTACCGTATAGAAGTTAGGGCCATTTGAAGTTTTATCAGTGTTTGATTTGGGACTCAAGGGTAGCATAGCGTTGAGCGATAGCTTAAATGTACAAGAGGCTCGAGTACTTTATTGTTACAAAATTTCAAGGTTTTATGACGCTCCATTAAAAAGTTACAAGCATTTGTATGTTGCAAACTTTGATAAGTGTAGGACGAACCGTATAGAAGTTAGGGCCATTTGAAGCTTTATAAGTGTTTGATTTGGGACTCAAGGGTAGCATAGCTTTGAGCGATAGCTTAAATTGTCAAGAGGCTCGAGTATTTTTTTGTTACAAAATTTCAAGGTTTTATGACGCTCCAGTAAAAAGTTACAAACATTTGTATGTTGCAAACTTTGATAGGTGTAGGACGTACCGTATAGAATTTAGAGCCATTTGAAGTTTTATCAATGTTTGATTTGGGACTCAAGGGTAGCATAGCTTTGAGCGATAGCTTAAATTGAGAAGAGTCTCGAGTACTTTATTGTTACAAAATTTCAAAGTTTTCTGACGCTCCAGTAAAAAGTTACAAGCATTTGTAAGTTGCAAACTTTGATAGGTGTAGGACGTACCGTATAGAATTTAGAGCCATTTGAAGTTTTATCAATGTTTGATTTGGGACTCAAGGGTAGCAAAGCTTTGAGCGATAGCTTAAATTGACAAGAGGCTCGAATACTTTATTTATACAAAATTTCAAGGTTTTATGAAGCTCCAATAAAAAGTTACAAGCATTTGTATGTTGCAAACTTTGATAGGTGTAGGACGTACCGTATAGAAGTTAGGGCCATTTGAAGTTTTATCAGTGTTTGATTTGGGACTCAACGGTAGCATAGCTTTGAGCGATAGCTTAAATTGACAAGAGGCTCGAGTACTTTATTGTTACAAAATTTCAAGGTTTTATGACGCTCCAGTAAAAAGTTATAAGCATTTGTATGTTGCAGACTTTGATAGGTGTAGGATGTACCGTATAGAAGTTAGGGCCATTTGAAGTTTTATCAATGTTTGATTTGGGACTCAAGGGTACCTTAGCTTTGAGCGATAGCTTAAGTTGACAAGAGGCTCGAGTACTTTATTGTTACAAAATTTCAAGGTTTTATGACGCTGCAGTAAAATTTACAAGCATTTGTATGTTGCAAACTTTGATAGGTGTAGGACGTACCGTATAGAAGTTAGAGCCATTTGAAGTTTTATCAGTGTTCGATTTGGGACTCAAGGGTAGCATTGCTTTGAGCGATAGCTTAAATTGACAAGAGGCTCGAGTACTTTATTGTTACAAAATTTCAAAGTTTTATGACGCTCCAGTAAAAAGTTACATGCATTTGTATGTTTCAAACTTTGATAGGTGTAGGACGTACCGTATAGAAGTTAGGGCCATTTGAAGTTTTATTAGTGTTTGATTTGGGAATCAAGGGTAGCATAGCTTTGAGCGATAGCTTAAATTGACAAGAGGCTCGAATACTTTATTGTTACAAAATTTCAAGGTTTTATGACGCTCCAGTAAAATATTTTAAGCATTTGTATGTTGCAGACTTTGATAGGTGTAGGATGTACCGTATAGAAGCAAGGGCCATTTGAAGTTTTATCAATGTTTGATTTGGGACTCAAGGGTAGCATAGCTTTGAGCGAAAGCTTAAATTGAGAAGAGTCTCGAGTACTTTATTGTTACAAAATTTCAAGATTTTATGACGCTTCACTAAAAAGTTATAAGCATTTCTATGTTGCAGACTTTGATAGGTGTAGGATGTACCGTATAGAAGTTAGGGCCATTTGAAGTTTTATCAGTGTTTGATTTGGGATTCAAGGGTAGCATAGCTTTGAGCGATAGCTTAAATGGACAAGAGGCTCGAGTACTTTATTGTTACAAAATTTCAAGGTTTTATGACGCCTGAGTAAAAAGTTACAAGTATTTGTATGTTGCAAACTTTGATAGGTGTAGGATATACCGTATAGAAGTTAGGGCCATTTGAAGTTTTATCAGTGTTTGATTTGGGACTCAAGGGTAGCATAGCTTTGAGCGATAGCTTAAATGGACAAGAGGCTCGAGTACTTTATTGTTACAAAATTTCAAGGTTTTATGGCGCTCCAGTAAAAAGTTACAAGCATTTGTATGTTGCAAACTTTGATAAGTGTAGGACGAACCGTATAGAAGTTAGGGCCATTTGAAGTTTTATCAATGTTTGATTTGGGACTCAAGGGTACCTTAGCTTTGAGCGATAGCTTAAGTTGACAAGAGGCTCGAGTACTTTATTGTTACAAAATTTCAAGGTTTTATGACGCTGCAGTAAAATTTACAAGCATTTGTATGTTGCAAACTTTGATAGGTGTAGGACGTACCGTATAGAAGTTAGAGCCATTTGAAGTTTTATCAGTGTTCGATTTGGGACTCAAGGGTAGCATTGCTTTGAGCGATAGCTTAAATTGACAAGAGGCTCGAGTACTTTATTGTTACAAAATTTCAAAGTTTTATGACGCTCCAGTAAAAAGTTACATGCATTTGTATGTTTCAAACTTTGATAGGTGTAGGACGTACCGTATAGAAGTTAGGGCCATTTGAAGTTTTATCAGTGTTTGATTTGGGAATCAAGGGTAGCATAGCTTTGAGCGATAGCTTAAATTGACAAGAGGCTCGAATACTTTATTGTTACAAAATTTCAAGGTTTTATGACGCTCCAGTAAAATATTTTAAGCATTTGTATGTTGCAGACTTTGATAGGTGTAGGATGTACCGTATAGAAGTTAGGGCCATTTGAAGTTTTATCAGTGTTTGATTTGGGACTCAAGGGTAGCATAGCTTTGAGCGATAGCTTAAATTGACAAGAGGCTCGAGTACTTTATTGTTACAAAATTTCAAGGTTTTATGACGCTCCAGTAAAAAGTTACAAGCATTTGTATGTTGCAAACTTTGATAAGTGTAGGACGAAACGTATAGAAGTTAGGGCCATTTGAAGTTTTATCAGTGTTTGATTTGGGATTCAAGGGTAGCATAGCTTTGAGCGATAGCTTAAATGGACAAGAGGCTCGAGTACTTTATTGTTACAAAATTTCAAGGTTTTATGACGCCTGAGTAAAAAGTTACAAGTATTTGTATGTTGCAAACTTTGATAGGTGTAGGATGTACCGTATAGAATTTAGGGCCATTTGAAGTTTTATCAGTGTTTGATTTGGGACTCAAGGGTAGCATAGCTTTGAGCGATAGCTTAAATGGACAAGAGGCTCGAGTACTTTATTGTTACAAAATTTCAAGGTATTATGACGCTCCAGTAAAAAGTTACAAGCATTTGTATGTTGCAAACTTTGACAAGTGTAGGACGAACCGTATAGAAGTTTGGGCCATTTGAAGCTTTATAAGTGTTTGATTTGGGACTCAAGGGTAGCATAGCTTTGAGCGATAGCTTAAATTGACAAGAGGCTCGAGTACTTTATTGTTACAAAATTTCAAGGTTTTATGACGCTCCAGCAAAAATTTATATGCATTTGTATGTTGCAAACTTTGATAGGTGTAGGACGTACCGTATAGAAGTTAGGGCCATTTGAAGTTTTATCAGTGTCTGATTCGGGACTCAAGGGTAGCATAGCTTTGAGGGATAGCTTAAATTGAAAAGAGGCTCGAGTACTTTATTGTTACAAAATTTCAAGGTTTTATGACGCTCCAGTAAAATTTACAAGCATTTGTATGTTGCAAACTTTGATAGGTGTAGGACATACAGTATAGAAGTTAGAGCCATTTGAAGTTTTATCAGTGTTCGATTTGGGATTCAAGGGTAGCATTGCTTTGAGCGATAGCTTAAATTGACAAGAGGATCGAGTACTTTATTGTTACAAAATTTCAAGGTTTTATGACGCTCCAGTAAAAAGTTACATGCATTTGTATGTTGCAAATTTTGATAGGTGTAGGACGTACCGTATAGAAGTTAGGGCCATTTGTAGTTTCATCAGTGTTTGATTTGGGAATCAAGGGTAGCATAGCTTCGAGCGATAGCTTAAATTGACAAGAGGCTCGAATACTTTATTGTTACAAAATTTCAAGGTTTTATGACGCTCCAGTAAAAAGTTATAAGCATTTGTATGTTGCAGACTTTGATAGGTGTAGGATGTACCGTATAGAAGTTAGGGCCATTTGAAGTTTTATCAATGTTTGATTTGGGACTCAAGGGTACCTTAGCTTTGAGCGATAGCTTAAGTTGACAAGAGGCTCGAGTACTTTATTGTTACAAAATTTCAAGGTTTTATGACGCTGCAGTAAAATTTACAAGCATTTGTATGTTGCAAACTTTGTTAGGTGTAGGACGTACCGTATAGAAGTTAGAGCCATTTGAAGTTTTATCAGTGTTCGATTTGGGACTCAAGGGTAGCATTGCTTTGAGCGATAGCTTAAATTGACAAGAGGCTCGAGTACTTTATTGTTACAAAATTTCAAAGTTTTATGACGCTCCAGTAAAAAGTTACATGCATTTGTATGTTTCAAACTTTGATAGGTGTAGGACGTACCGTATAGAAGTTAGGGCCATTTGAAGTTTTATCAGTGTTTGATTTGGGAATCAAGGGTAGCATAGCTTTGAGCGATAGCTTAAATTGACAAGAGGCTCGAGTACTTTATTGTTACAAAATTTCAAGGTTTTATGACGCTCCAGTAAAATATTTTAAGCATTTGTATGTTGCAGACTTTGATAGGTGTAGGATGTACCGTATAGAAGTTAGGGCCATTTGAAGTTTTATCAGTGTTTGATTTGGGATTCAAGGGTAGCATAGCTTTGAGCGATAGCTTAAATGGACAAGAGGCTCGAGTACTTTATTGTTACAAAATTTCAAGGTTTTATGACGCCTGAGTAAAAAGTTACAAGTATTTGTATGTTGCAAACTTTGATAGGTGTAGGATGTACCGTATAGAATTTAGGGCCATTTGAAGTTTTATCAGTGTTTGATTTGGGACTCAAGGGTAGCATAGCTTTGAGCGATAGCTTAAATGGACAAGAGGCTCGAGTACTTTATTGTTACAAAATTTCAAGGTTTTATGACGCTCCAGTAAAAAGTTACAAGCATTTGTATGTTGCAAACTTTGACAAGTGTAGGACGAACCGTATAGAAGTTTGGGCCATTTGAAGCTTTATAAGTGTTTGATTTGGGACTCAAGGGTAGCATAGCTTTGAGCGATAGCTTAAATTGACAAGAGGCTCGAGTACTTTATTGTTACAAAATTTCAAGGTTTTATGACGCTCCAGCAAAAATTTATATGCATTTGTATGTTGCAAACTTTGATAGGTGTAGGACGTACCGTATAGAAGTTAGGGCCATTTGAAGTTTTATCAGTGTCTGATTCGGGACTCAAGGGTAGCATAGCTTTGAGGGATAGCTTAAATTGACAAGAGGCTCGAGTACTTTATTGTTACAAAATTTCAAGGTTTTATGACGCTCCAGTAAAATTTACAAGCATTTGTATGTTGCAAACTTTGATAGGTGTAGGACATACAGTATAGAAGTTAGAGCCATTTGAAGTTTTATCAGTGTTCGATTTGGGATTCAAGGGTAGCATTGCTTTGAGCGATAGCTTAAATTGACAAGAGGATCGAGTACTTTATTGTTACAAAATTTCAAGGTTTTATGACGCTCCAGTAAAAAGTTACATGCATTTGTATGTTGCAAATTTTGATAGGTGTAGGACGTACCGTATAGAAGTTAGGGCCATTTGTAGTTTCATCAGTGTTTGATTTGGGAATCAAGGGTAGCATAGCTTCGAGCGATAGCTTAAATTGACAAGAGGCTCGAATACTTTATTGTTACAAAATTTCAAGGTTTTATGACGCTCCAGTAAAAAGTTATAAGCATTTGTATGTTGCAGACTTTGATAGGTGTAGGATGTACCGTATAGAAGTTAGGGCCATTTGAAGTTTTATCAATGTTTGATTTGGGACTCAAGGGTACCTTAGCTTTGAGCGATAGCTTAAGTTGACAAGAGGCTCGAGTACTTTATTGTTACAAAATTTCAAGGTTTTATGACGCTGCAGTAAAATTTACAAGCATTTGTATGTTGCAAACTTTGTTAGGTGTAGGACGTACCGTATAGAAGTTAGAGCCATTTGAAGTTTTATCAGTGTTCGATTTGGGACTCAAGGGTAGCATTGCTTTGAGCGATAGCTTAAATTGACAAGAGGCTCGAGTACTTTATTGTTACAAAATTTCAAAGTTTTATGACGCTCCAGTAAAAAGTTACATGCATTTGTATGTTTCAAACTTTGATAGGTGTAGGACGTACCGTATAGAAGTTAGGGCCATTTGAAGTTTTATCAGTGTTTGATTTGGGACTCAAGGGTAGCATAGCTTTGAGCGATAGCTTAAATTGACAAGAGGCTCGAATACTTTATTGTTACAAAATTTCAAGGTTTTATGACGCTCCAGTAAAATATTTTAAGCATTTGTATGTTGCAGACTTTGATAGGTGTAGGATGTACCGTATAGAAGTTAGGGCCATTTGAAGTTTTATCAGTGTTTGATTTGGGACTCAAGGGAAGCATAGCTTTGAGCGATAGCTTAAATTGACAAGAGGCTCGAGTACTTTATTGTTACAAAATTTCAAGGTTTTATGACGCTCCAGTAAAAAGTTACAAGCATTTGTATGTTGCAAACTTTGATAAGTGTAGGACGAACCGTATAGAAGTTAGGGCCATTTGAAGCTTTATAAGTGTTTGATTTGGGACTCAAGGGTAGCATAGTTTTGAGCGATAGCTTAAATTGACAAGAGGCTCGAGTACTTTATTGTTACAAAATTTCAAGGTTTTATGACGCTCCAGCAAAAATTTATATGCATTTGTATGTTGCAGACTTTGATAGGTGTAGGATGTACCGTATAGAAGTTATTGCCATTTGAAGCTTTATAAGTGTTTGATTTGGGACTCAAGGGTAGCATAGTTTTGAGCGATAGCTTAAATTGACAAGAGGCTCGAGTACTTTATTGTTACAAAATTTCAAGGTTTTATGACGCTCCAGCAAAAATTTATATGCATTTGTATGTTGCAGACTTTGATAGGTGTAGGATGTACCGTATAGAAGTTATTGCCATTTGAAGCTTTATAAGTGTTTGATTTGGGACTCAAGGGTAGCATAGTTTTGAGCGATAGCTTAAATTGACAAGAGGCTCGAGTACTTTATTGTTACAAAATTTCAAGGTTTTATGACGCTCCAGCAAAAATGTATATGCATTTGTATGTTGCAGACTTTGATAGGTGTAGGATGTACCGTATAGAAGTTAGGGCCATTTGAAGCTTTATAAGTGTTTGATTTGGGACTCAAGGGTAGCATAGTTTTGAGCGATAGCTTAAATTGACAAGAGGCTCGAGTACTTTATTGTTACAAAATTTCAAGGTTTTATGACGCTCCAGCAAAAATTTATATGCATTTGTATGTTGCAGACTTTGATAGGTGTAGGATGTACCGTATAGAAGTTAGGGCCATTTGAAGTTTTATCAGTGTTTGATTTGGGACTCAAGGGTAGCATAGCGTTGAGCGATAGCTTAAATGTACAAGAGGCTCGAGTACTTTATTGTTACAAAATTTCAAGGTTTTATGACGCTCCATTAAAAAGTTACAAGCATTTGTATGTTGCAAACTTTGATAAGTGTAGGACGAACCGTATAGAAGTTAGGGCCATTTGAAGCTTTATAAGTGTTTGATTTGGGACTCAAGGGTAGCATAGCTTTGAGCGATAGCTTAAATTGACAAGAGGCTCGAGTACTTTATTGTTACAAAATTTCAAGGTTTTATGACGCTCCAGCAAAAATGTATATGCATTTGTATGTTGCAAACTTTGATAGGTGTAGGACGTACCGTATATAAGTTAGGGCCATTGGAAGTTTTATCAGTGTTTGATTCGGGACTCAAGGGTAGCATAGCTTTGAGCGATAGCTTAAATTGACAAGAGGCTCGAGTACTTTATTGTTACAAAATTTCAAGGTTTTATGACGCTCCAGTAAAATTTACAAGCATTTGTATGTTGCAAACTTTGATAGGTGTAGAACGTACAGTATAGAAGTTAGAGCCATTTGAAGTTTTATCAGTGTTCGATTTGGGACTCAAGGGTAGCATTGCTTTGAGCGATAGCTTAAATTGACAAGAGGATCGAATACTTTATTGTTACAAAATTTCAAGGTTTTATGACGCTCCAGTAAAAAGTTACATGCATTTGTATGTTGCAAATTTTGATAGATGTAGGACGTACCGTATAGAAGCTAGGGCCATTTGAAGTTTCATCAGAGTTTTATTTGGGAATCAAGGGTAGCATAGCTTTGAGCGATAGCTTAAATGGACAAGAGGCTCGAGTACTTTATTGTTACAAAATTTCAAAGTTTTATGACGCTCCAGTAAAAAGTTACATGCATTTGTATGTTTCAAACTTTGATAGGTGTAGGACGTACCGTATAGAAGTTAGGGCCATTTGAAGTTTTATTAGTGTTTGATTTGGGAATCAAGGGTAGCATAGCTTTGAGCGATAGCTTAAATTGACAAGAGGATCGAATACTTTATTGTTACAAAATTTCAAGGTTTTATGACGCTCCAGTAAAAAGTTACATGCATTTGTATGTTGCAAACTTTGATAGGTGTAGGACGTACCGTATAGAAGTTAGAGCCATTTGAAGTTTTATCAGTGTTCGATTTGGGACTCAAGGGTAGCATTGCTTTGAGCGATAGCTTAAATTGACAAGAGGCTCGAGTACTTTATTGTTACAAAATTTCAAAGTTTTATGACGCTCCAGTAAAAAGTTACATGCATTTGTATGTTTCAAACTTTGATAGGTGTAGGACGTACCGTATAGAAGTTAGGGCCATTTGAAGTTTTATTAGTGTTTGATTTGGGAATCAAGGGTAGCATAGCTTTGAGCGATAGCTTAAATTGACAAGAGGCTCGAATACTTTATTGTTACAAAATTTCAAGGTTTTATGACGCTCCAGTAAAATATTTTAAGCATTTGTATGTTGCAGACTTTGATAGGTGTAGGATGTACCGTATAGAAGCTAGGGCCATTTGAAGTTTTATCAATGTTTGATTTGGGACTCAAGGGTAGCATAGCTTTGAGCGAAAGCTTAAATTGAGAAGAGTCTCGAGTACTTTATTGTTACAAAATTTCAAGATTTTATGACGCTTCACTAAAAAGTTATAAGCATTTCTATGTTGCAGACTTTGATAGGTGTAGGATGTACCGTATAGAAGTTAGGGCCATTTGAAGTTTTATCAGTGTTTGATTTGGGATTCAAGGGTAGCATAGCTTTGAGCGATAGCTTAAATGGACAAGAGGCTCGAGTACTTTATTGTTACAAAATTTCAAGGTTTTATGACGCCTGAGTAAAAAGTTACAAGTATTTGTATGTTGCAAACTTTGATAGGTGTAGGATATACCGTATAGAAGTTAGGGCCATTTGAAGTTTTATCAGTGTTTGATTTGGGACTCAAGGGTAGCATAGCTTTGAGCGATAGCTTAAATTGACAAGAGGCTCGAGTACTTTATTGTTACAAAATTTCAAGGTTTTATGACGCTCCAGTAAAAAGTTACAAGCATTTGTATGTTGCAAACTTTGATAAGTGTAGGACGAAACGTATAGAAGTTAGGGCCATTTGAAGTTTTATCAGTGTTTGATTTGGGATTCAAGGGTAGCATAGCTTTGAGCGATAGCTTAAATGGACAAGAGGCTCGAGTACTTTATTGTTACAAAATTTCAAGGTTTTATGACGCCTGAGTAAAAAGTTACAAGTATTTGTATGTTGCAAACTTTGATAGGTGTAGGATGTACCGTATAGAATTTAGGGCCATTTGAAGTTTTATCAGTGTTTGATTTGGGACTCAAGGGTAGCATAGCTTTGAGCGATAGCTTAAATGGACAAGAGGCTCGAGTACTTTATTGTTACAAAATTTCAAGGTTTTATGACGCTCCAGTAAAAAGTTACAAGCATTTGTATGTTGCAAACTTTGACAAGTGTAGGACGAACCGTATAGAAGTTTGGGCCATTTGAAGCTTTATAAGTGTTTGATTTGGGACTCAAGGGTAGCATAGCTTTGAGCGATAGCTTAAATTGACAAGAGGCTCGAGTACTTTATTGTTACAAAATTTCAAGGTTTTATGACGCTCCAGCAAAAATTTATATGCATTTGTATGTTGCAAACTTTGATAGGTGTAGGACGTACCGTATTGAAGTTAGGGCCATTTGAAGTTTTATCAGTGTTTGATTCGGGACTCAAGGGTAGCATAGCTTTGAGCGATAGCTTAAATTGACAAGAGGCTCGAGTACTTTATTGTTACAAAATTTCAAGGTTTTATGACGCTCCAGTAAAATTTACAAGCATTTGTATGTTGCAAACTTTGATAGGTGTAGGACATACAGTATAGAAGTTAGAGCCATTTGAAGTTTTATCAGTGTTCGATTTGGGATTCAAGGGTAGCATTGCTTTGAGCGATAGCTTAAATTGACAAGAGGATCGAGTACTTTATTGTTACAAAATTTCAAGGTTTTATGACGCTCCAGTAAAAAGTTACATGCATTTGTATGTTGCAAATTTTGATAGGTGTAGGACGTACCGTATAGAAGTTAGGGCCATTTGTAGTTTCATCAGTGTTTGATTTGGGAATCAAGGGTAGCATAGCTTCGAGCGATAGCTTAAATTGACAAGAGGCTCGAATACTTTATTGTTACAAAATTTCAAGGTTTTATGACGCTCCAGTAAAATATTTTAAGCATTTGTATGTTGCAGACTTTGATAGGTGTAGGATGTACCGTATAGAAGTTAGGGCCATTTGAAGTTTTATCAGTGTTTGATTTGGGACTCAAGGGAAGCATAGCTTTGAGCGATAGCTTAAATTGACAAGAGGCTCGAGTACTTTATTGTTACAAAATTTCAAGGTTTTATGACGCTCCAGTAAAAAGTTACAAGCATTTGTATGTTGCAAACTTTGATAAGTGTAGGACGAACCGTATAGAAGTTAGGGCCATTTGAAGCTTTATAAGTGTTTGATTTGGGACTCAAGGGTAGCATAGTTTTGAGCGATAGCTTAAATTGACAAGAGGCTCGAGTACTTTATTGTTACAAAATTTCAAGGTTTTATGACGCTCCAGCAAAAATTTATATGCATTTGTATGTTGCAGACTTTGATAGGTGTAGGATGTACCGTATAGAAGTTATTGCCATTTGAAGCTTTATAAGTGTTTGATTTGGGACTCAAGGGTAGCATAGTTTTGAGCGATAGCTTAAATTGACAAGAGGCTCGAGTACTTTATTGTTACAAAATTTCAAGGTTTTATGACGCTCCAGCAAAAATGTATATGCATTTGTATGTTGCAGACTTTGATAGGTGTAGGATGTACCGTATAGAAGTTAGGGCCATTTGAAGCTTTATAAGTGTTTGATTTGGGACTCAAGGGTAGCATAGTTTTGAGCGATAGCTTAAATTGACAAGAGGCTCGAGTACTTTATTGTTACAAAATTTCAAGGTTTTATGACGCTCCAGCAAAAATTTATGTGCATTTGTATGTTGCAGACTTTGATAGGTGTAGGATGTACCGTATAGAAGTTAGGGCCATTTGAAGTTTTATCAGTGTTTGATTTGGGACTCAAGGGTAGCATAGCGTTGAGCGATAGCTTAAATGTACAAGAGGCTCGAGTACTTTATTGTTACAAAATTTCAAGGTTTTATGACGCTCCATTAAAAAGTTACAAGCATTTGTATGTTGCAAACTTTGATAAGTGTAGGACGAACCGTATAGAAGTTAGGGCCATTTGAAGCTTTATAAGTGTTTGATTTGGGACTCAAGGGTAGCATAGCTTTGAGCGATAGCTTAAATTGACAAGAGGCTCGAGTACTTTATTGTTACAAAATTTCAAGGTTTTATGACGCTCCAGCAAAAATGTATATGCATTTGTATGTTGCAAACTTTGATAGGTGTAGGACGTACCGTATATAAGTTAGGGCCATTGGAAGTTTTATCAGTGTTTGATTCGGGACTCAAGGGTAGCATAGCTTTGAGCGATAGCTTAAATTGACAAGAGGCTCGAGTACTTTATTGTTACAAAATTTCAAGGTTTTATGACGCTCCAGTAAAATTTACAAGCATTTGTATGTTGCAAACTTTGATAGGTGTAGAACGTACAGTATAGAAGTTAGAGCCATTTGAAGTTTTATCAGTGTTCGATTTGGGACTCAAGGGTAGCATTGCTTTGAGCGATAGCTTAAATTGACAAGAGGATCGAATACTTTATTGTTACAAAATTTCAAGGTTTTATGACGCTCCAGTAAAAAGTTACATGCATTTGTATGTTGCAAATTTTGATAGGTGTAGGACGTACCGTATAGAAGCTAGGGCCATTTGAAGTTTCATCAGAGTTTTATTTGGGAATCAAGGGTAGCATAGCTTTGAGCGATAGCTTAAATTGACAAGAGGCTCGAATACTTTATTGTTACAAAATTTCAAGGTTTTATGACGCTCCAGAAAAAAGTTGATAGGTGTAGGATGTACCGTATAGAAGTTAGGGCAATTTGAAGTTTTATCAATGTTTGATTTGGGACTCAAGGGTACCTTAGCTTTGAGCGATAGCTTAAATTGACAAGAGGCTCGAGTACTTTATTGTTACAAAATTTCAAGGTTTTATGACGCTGCAGTAAAATTTACAAGCATTTGTATGTTGCAAACTTTGATAGGTGTAGGACGTACCGTATAGAAGTTAGAGCCATTTGAAGTTTTATCAGTGTTCGATTTGGGACTCAAGGGTAGCATTGCTTTGAGCGATAGCTTAAATTGACAAGAGGCTCGAGTACTTTATTGTTACAAAATTTCAAAGTTTTATGACGCTCCAGTAAAAAGTTACATGCATTTGTATGTTGCAAACTTTGATAGGTGTAGAACGTACAGTATAGAAGTTAGAGCCATTTGAAGTTTTATCAGTGTTCGATTTGGGACTCAAGGGTAGCATTGCTTTGAGCGATAGCTTAAATTGACAAGAGGATCGAATACTTTATTGTTACAAAATTTCAAGGTTTTATGACGCTCCAGTAAAAAGTTACATGCATTTGTATGTTGCAAATTTTGATAGGTGTAGGACGTACCGTATAGAAGCTAGGGCCATTTGAAGTTTCATCAGAGTTTTATTTGGGAATCAAGGGTAGCATAGCTTTGAGCGATAGCTTAAATTGACAAGAGGCTCGAATACTTTATTGTTACAAAATTTCAAGGTTTTATGACGCTCCAGTAAAAAGTTATAAGCATTTGTATGTTGCAGACTTTGATAGGTGTAGGATGTACCGTATAGAAGTTAGGGCCATTTGAAGTTTTATCAGTGTTTGATTTGGGACTCAAGGGTAGCATGGCTTTAAGCGATAGCTTAAATTGCCATGAGGCTCGAGTACTTTATTGTTACAAAATTTCAAGGTTTCATGACGCACCAGTAAAAAGTTACAAGCATTTGTATGTTGCAAACTTTGATAGGAGTAGGGCGTACCGTATTGAAGTTAGGGCCATTTGAAGTTGTATCAGTGTTTGATGTGGGACTCAAGTCTAGCATAGCTTTGAGCGATAGCTTAAATTGACTAGAGGCTCGAGTACTTTATTGTTACAAAATGTTAAGGTTTTATGACTCTCCAGTAAAAAGTTATAAGCATTTGTATGTTGCAGACTTTGATAGGTGTAGGATGTACCGTATAGAAGTTAGGGTCATTTGAAATTTTATCAGTGTTTTATTTGAGACTCAAGGGTAGCATAGCTTTGAGCGATAGCTTAAATTGACAAGAGGCTCGAGTACTTTATTGTTACAAAATTTCAAGGTTTTATGACGCTCCAGTAAAAAGTTACAAGCATTTGTATGTTGCAAACTTTGATAGGTGTAGGACGTACCGTATAGAAGTTAGGACCATTTGAAGTTTTATCAGTGTATGATTTGGGACTCAAGGGTAGCATAGCTTTGAGCGATAGCTTAAATTGACAAGAGGCTCGAGTGCTTTATTGTTACAAAATTTCAAGGTTTTATGACGCTCGAGTAAAAAGTTACAAGCATTTGTATGTTGCAAACTTTGATAGCTGTAGGATGTACCGTATAGAAGTTAGGGCCATTTGAAGTTTTATCAGTGTTTGATTTGGGACTCAAGGGTAGCATGGCTTTAAGCGATAGCTTAAATTGCCATGAGGCTCGAGTACTTTATTGTTACAAAATTTCAAGGTTTCATGACGCACCAGTAAAAAGTTACAAGCATTTGTATGTTGCAAACTTTGATAGGAGTAGGGCGTACCGTATTGAAGTTAGGGCCATTTGAAGTTGTATCAGTGTTTGATGTGGGACTCAAGTCTAGCATAGCTTTGAGCGATAGCTTAAATTGACTAGAGGCTCGAGTACTTTATTGTTACAAAATGTTAAGGTTTTATGAATCTCCAGTAAAAAGTTATAAGCATTTGTATGTTGCAGACTTTGATAGGTGTAGGATGTACCGTATAGAAGTTAGGGTCATTTGAAATTTTATCAGTGTTTGATTTGAGACTCAAGGGTAGCATAGCTTTGAGCGATAGCTTAAATTGACAAGAGGCTCGAGTACTTTATTGTTACAAAATGTTAAGGTTTTATGACTCTCCAGTAAAAAGTTATAAGCATTTGTATGTTGCAGACTTTGATAGGTGTAGGATGTACCGTATAGAAGTTAGGCCATTTGAAGTTTTATCAGTGTTTGATTTGGGACTCAAGGGTAGCATTGCTTTGAGCGATAGCTTAAATTGACAAGAGGCTCGAGTACTTTATTGTTACAAAATTTCAAGGTGTTATGACGCACCAGTGAAAAGTTACAAGCATTTGTATGTTGCAAACTTTGATAGGAGTAGGGCGTACCGTATTAAAGTTAGGGCCATTTGAAGTTTTGAGCGATAGCTTTGAGCGATAGCTTAAATTGACAAGAGGCTAGAGTACTTTATTGTTACAAAATTTCAAGCTTTTATGACGCTCCAGTAAAAATTTATAAGCATTTGTATGTTGCAGACTTTGATAGGTGTAGGATGTACCGTATAGAAGTTAGGGCCATTTGAAGTTTTATCAGTGTTTTATTTGGGACTCAAGGGCAGCATAGCTTTGAGCGATAGCTTAAATTGACAAGAGGCTCGAGTACTTTATTGTTACAAAATTTCAAGGTTTTATGACGCTTCAGTAAAAAGTTACAAGCATTTGTATGTTGCAAACTTTGATAGGTGTAGGATGTACCGTATAGAAGTTAGGAGTCCCAAATCAAACACTGAAGTTTTATCAGTGTTTGATTTGGGACTCAAGGGTATCATAGCTTTGAGCGATAGCTTAAATTGTAAAGAGGCTCGAGTACTTTTTTGTTACAAAATTTCAAGGTTTTATGACGCTGCAGTAAAAAGTTACAAGCATTTGTATGTTGCAAACTTTGATAGGTGTAGGACGTACCGTATAGAAGTTAGGGCCATTTGAAGCTTTATAAGTGTTTGATTTGGGACTCAAGGGTAGCATAGATTTGAGTGATAGCTTAAATTGACAAGAGGCTCGAGTACTTTATTGTTACAAAATTTCAAGGTTTTATGACGCTCCAGTAAAATTTACAAACATTTGTATGTTGCAAACTTTGATAGGTGTAGGACGTACAGTATAGAAGTTAGAGCCATTTGAAGTTTTATCAGTGTTCGATTTGGGACTCAAGGGTAGCATTGCTTTGAGCGATAGCTTAAATTGACAAGAGGATCGAGTACTTTATTGTTACAAAATTTCAAGGTTTTATGACGCTCCAGTAAAAAGTTACATGCATTTGTATGTTGCAAATTTTGATAGGTGTAGGACGTACCGTATAGAAGTTAGGGCCATTTGAAGTTTCATCAGTGTTTGATTTGGGAATCAAGGGTAGCATAGCTTTGAGCGATAGCTTAAATTGACAAGAGGCTCGAATACTTTATTGTTACAAAATTTCAGGGTTTTATGACGCTCCAGTAAAAAGTTATAAGCATTTGTATGTTGCAGACTTTGATAGGTGTAGGATGTACCGTATAGAAGTTAGGGCCATTTGAAGTTTTATCAATGTTTGATTTGGGACTCAAGGGTACCTTAGCTTTGAGCGATAGCTTAAATTGACAAGAGGCTCGAGTACTTTATTGTTACAAAATTTCAAGGTTTTATGACGCTGCAGTAAAATTTACAAGCATTTGTATGTTGCAAACTTTGATAGGTGTAGGACGCACCGTATAGAAGTTAGAGCCATTTGAAGTTTTATCAGTGTTCGATTTGGGACTCAAGGGTAGCATTGCTTTGAGCGATAGCTTAAATTGACAAGAGGCTCGAGTACTTTATTGTTACAAAATTTCAAAGTTTTATGACGCTCCAGCAAAAAGTTACATGCATTTGTATGTTGCAAACTTTGATAGGTGTAGGACGGACCGTATAGAAGTTAGGGCCATTTGAAGTTTTATCAGTGTTTGATTTGGGAATCAAGGGTAGCATAGCTTTGAGCGATAGCTTAAATTGACAAGAGGCTCGAATACTTTATTGTTACAAAATTTTAAGATTTTATGACGCTTGACTAAAAAGTTATAAGCATTTCTATGTTGCAGACTTTGATAGGTGTAGGATGTACCGTATAGAAGTTAGGGCCATTTGAAGTTTCATCAGTGTTTGATTTGGGATTCAAGGGTAGCATAGCTTTGAGCGATAGCTTAAATGGACAAGAGGCTCGAGTACTTTATTGTTACAACATTTCAAGGTTTTATGACGCCTGAGTAAAAAGTTACAAGCATTTGTATGTTGCAAACTTTGATAGGTGTAGGATGTACCGTATAGAAGTTAGGGCCATTTGAAGTTTTATCAGTGTTTGATTTGGGACTCAAGGGTAGCATAGCTTTGAGCGGTAGCTTAAATTGAGAAGAGGCTCGAGTACTCTATTGTTACAAAATTTCAAGGTTTTATGTCCCACCAGTAAAAAGTTACAAGCATTTGTATGTTGCAAACTTTGATAGGTGTAGGACGTACCGTATAGAAGTTAGGGCCATTTGAAGTTTTATCAGTGTTTGATTTGGGACTCAAGGGTAGCATGGCTTTAAGCGATAGCTTAAATTGCCATGAGGCTCGAGTACTTTATTGTTACAAAATTTCAAGGTTTTATGACGCACCAGTAAAAAGTTACAAGCACTTGTATGTTGCAAACTTTGATAGGAGTAGGGCGTACCGTATTGAAGTTAGGGCCATTTGAAGTTGTATCAGTGTTTGATGTGGGACTCAAGTCTAGCATAGCTTTGAGCGATAGCTTAAATTGACTAGAGGCTCGAGTACTTTATTGTTACAAAATTTTAAGGTTTTATGACTCTCCAGTAAAAAGTTATAAGCATTTGTATGTTGCAGACTTTTATAGGTGTAGGATGTACCGTATAGAAGTTAGGGTCATTTGAAATTTTATCAGTGTTTGATTTGAGACTCAAGGGTAGCATAGCTTTGAGCGATAGCTTAAATTGACAAGAGGCTCGAGTACTTTATTGTTACAAAATTTCAAGGTTTTATGACGCTCCAGTAAAAAGTTACAAGCATTTGTATGTTGCAAACTTTGATAGGTGTAGGACGTACCGTATAAAAGTTAGGGCCATTTGAAGTTTTATCAGTGTTCGATTTGGGACTCAAGGGTAGCATTGCTTTGAGCGATAGCTTAAATTGACAAGAGGCTCGAGTACTTTATTGTTACAAAATTTCAAAGTTTTATGACGCTCCAGTAAAAAGTTACATGCATTTGTATGTTGCAAACTTTGATAGGTGTAGGACGGACCGTATAGAAGTTAGGGCCATTTGAAGTTTTATCAGTGTTTGATTTGGGAATCAAGGGTAGCATAGCTTTGAGCGATAGCTTAAATTGACAAGAGGCTCGAATACTTTATTGTTACAAAATTTTAAGATTTTATGACGCTTGACTAAAAAGTTATAAGCATTTCTATGTTGCAGACTTTGATAGGTGTAGGATGTACCGTATAGAAGTTAGGGCCATTTGAAGTTTCATCAGTGTTTGATTTGGGATTCAAGGGTAGCATAGCTTTGAGCGATAGCTTAAATGGACAAGAGGCTCGAGTACTTTATTGTTACAACATTTCAAGGTTTTATGACGCCTGAGTAAAAAGTTACAAGCATTTGTATGTTGCAAACTTTGATAGGTGTAGGATGTACCGTATAGAAGTTAGGGCCATTTGAAGTTTTATCAGTGTTTGATTTGGGACTCAAGGGTAGCATAGCTTTGAGCGGTAGCTTAAATTGAGAAGAGGCTCGAGTACTCTATTGTTACAAAATTTCAAGGTTTTATGTCCCACCAGTAAAAAGTTACAAGCATTTGTATGTTGCAAACTTTGATAGGTGTAGGACGTACCGTATAGAAGTTAGGGCCATTTGAAGTTTTATCAGTGTTTGATTTGGGACTCAAGGGTAGCATGGCTTTAAGCGATAGCTTAAATTGCCATGAGGCTCGAGTACTTTATTGTTACAAAATTTCAAGGTTTTATGACGCACCAGTAAAAAGTTACAAGCACTTGTATGTTGCAAACTTTGATAGGAGTAGGGCGTACCGTATTGAAGTTAGGGCCATTTGAAGTTGTATCAGTGTTTGATGTGGGACTCAAGTCTAGCATAGCTTTGAGCGATAGCTTAAATTGACTAGAGGCTCGAGTACTTTATTGTTACAAAATGTTAAGGTTTTATGACTCTCCAGTAAAAAGTTATAAGCATTTGTATGTTGCAGACTTTGATAGGTGTAGGATGTACCGTATAGAAGTTAGGGTCATTTGAAATTTTATCAGTGTTTGATTTGAGACTCAAGGGTAGCATAGCTTTGAGCGATAGCTTAAATTGACAAGAGGCTCGAGTACTTTATTGTTACAAAATGTTAAGGTTTTATGACTCTCCAGTAAAAAGTTATAAGCATTTGTATGTTGCAGACTTTGATAGGTGTAGGATGTACCGTATAGAAGTTAGGCCATTTGAAGTTTTATCAGTGTTTGATTTGGGACTCAAGGGTAGCATTGCTTTGAGCGATAGCTTAAATTGACAAGAGGCTCGAGTACTTTATTGTTACAAAATTTCAAGGTGTTATGACGCACCAGTGAAAAGTTACAAGCATTTGTATGTTGCAAACTTTGATAGGAGTAGGGCGTACCGTATTAAAGTTAGGGCCATTTGAAGTTTTGAGCGATAGCTTTGAGCGATAGCTTAAATTGACAAGAGGCTAGAGTACTTTATTGTTACAAAATTTCAAGCTTTTATGACGCTCCAGTAAAAATTTATAAGCATTTGTATGTTGCAGACTTTGATAGGTGTAGGATGTACCGTATAGAAGTTAGGGCCATTTGAAGTTTTATCAGTGTTTTATTTGGGACTCAAGGGCAGCATAGCTTTGAGCGATAGCTTAAATTGACAAGAGGCTCGAGTACTTTATTGTTACAAAATTTCAAGGTTTTATGACGCTTCAGTAAAAAGTTACAAGCATTTGTATGTTGCAAGCTTTGATAGGTGTAGGATGTACCGTATAGAAGTTAGGAGTCCCAAATCAAACACTGAAGTTTTATCAGTGTTTGATTTGGGACTCAAGGGTATCATAGCTTTGAGCGATAGCTTAAATTGTAAAGAGGCTCGAGTACTTTTTTGTTACAAAATTTCAAGGTTTTATGACGCTGCAGTAAAAAGTTACAAGCATTTGTATGTTGCAAACTTTGATAGGTGTAGGACGTACCGTATAGAAGTTAGGGCCATTTGAAGCTTTATAAGTGTTTGATTTGGGACTCAAGGGTAGCATAGATTTGAGTGATAGCTTAAATTGACAAGAGGCTCGAGTACTTTATTGTTACAAAATTTCAAGGTTTTATGACGCTCCAGTAAAATTTACAAACATTTGTATGTTGCAAACTTTGATAGGTGTAGGACGTACAGTATAGAAGTTAGAGCCATTTGAAGTTTTATCAGTGTTCGATTTGGGACTCAAGGGTAGCATTGCTTTGAGCGATAGCTTAAATTGACAAGAGGATCGAGTACTTTATTGTTACAAAATTTCAAGGTTTTATGACGCTCCAGTAAAAAGTTACATGCATTTGTATGTTGCAAATTTTGATAGGTGTAGGACGTACCGTATAGAAGTTAGGGCCATTTGAAGTTTCATCAGTGTTTGATTTGGGAATCAAGGGTAGCATAGCTTTGAGCGATAGCTTAAATTGACAAGAGGCTCGAATACTTTATTGTTACAAAATTTCAGGGTTTTATGACGCTCCAGTAAAAAGTTATAAGCATTTGTATGTTGCAGACTTTGATAGGTGTAGGATGTACCGTATAGAAGTTAGGGCCATTTGAAGTTTTATCAATGTTTGATTTGGGACTCAAGGGTACCTTAGCTTTGAGCGATAGCTTAAATTGACAAGAGGCTCGAGTACTTTATTGTTACAAAATTTCAAGGTTTTATGACGCTGCAGTAAAATTTACAAGCATTTGTATGTTGCAAACTTTGATAGGTGTAGGACGCACCGTATAGAAGTTAGAGCCATTTGAAGTTTTATCAGTGTTCGATTTGGGACTCAAGGGTAGCATTGCTTTGAGCGATAGCTTAAATTGACAAGAGGCTCGAGTACTTTATTGTTACAAAATTTCAAAGTTTTATGACGCTCCAGTAAAAAGTTACATGCATTTGTATGTTGCAAACTTTGATAGGTGTAGGACGGACCGTATAGAAGTTAGGGCCATTTGAAGTTTTATCAGTGTTTGATTTGGGAATCAAGGGTAGCATAGCTTTGAGCGATAGCTTAAATTGACAAGAGGCTCGAATACTTTATTGTTACAAAATTTTAAGATTTTATGACGCTTGACTAAAAAGTTATAAGCATTTCTATGTTGCAGACTTTGATAGGTGTAGGATGTACCGTATAGAAGTTAGGGCCATTTGAAGTTTCATCAGTGTTTGATTTGGGATTCAAGGGTAGCATAGCTTTGAGCGATAGCTTAAATGGACAAGAGGCTCGAGTACTTTATTGTTACAACATTTCAAGGTTTTATGACGCCTGAGTAAAAAGTTACAAGCATTTGTATGTTGCAAACTTTGATAGGTGTAGGATGTACCGTATAGAAGTTAGGGCCATTTGAAGTTTTATCAGTGTTTGATTTGGGACTCAAGGGTAGCATAGCTTTGAGCGGTAGCTTAAATTGAGAAGAGGCTCGAGTACTCTATTGTTACAAAATTTCAAGGTTTTATGTCCCACCAGTAAAAAGTTACAAGCATTTGTATGTTGCAAACTTTGATAGGTGTAGGACGTACCGTATAGAAGTTAGGGCCATTTGAAGTTTTATCAGTGTTTGATTTGGGACTCAAGGGTAGCATGGCTTTAAGCGATAGCTTAAATTGCCATGAGGCTCGAGTACTTTATTGTTACAAAATTTCAAGGTTTTATGACGCACCAGTAAAAAGTTACAAGCACTTGTATGTTGCAAACTTTGATAGGAGTAGGGCGTACCGTATTGAAGTTAGGGCCATTTGAAGTTGTATCAGTGTTTGATGTGGGACTCAAGTCTAGCATAGCTTTGAGCGATAGCTTAAATTGACTAGAGGCTCGAGTACTTTATTGTTACAAAATTTTAAGGTTTTATGACTCTCCAGTAAAAAGTTATAAGCATTTGTATGTTGCAGACTTTTATAGGTGTAGGATGTACCGTATAGAAGTTAGGGTCATTTGAAATTTTATCAGTGTTTGATTTGAGACTCAAGGGTAGCATAGCTTTGAGCGATAGCTTAAATTGACAAGAGGCTCGAGTACTTTATTGTTACAAAATTTCAAGGTTTTATGACGCTCCAGTAAAAAGTTACAAGCATTTGTATGTTGCAAACTTTGATAGGTGTAGGACGTACCGTATAAAAGTTAGGGCCATTTGAAGTTTTATCAGTGTTCGATTTGGGACTCAAGGGTAGCATTGCTTTGAGCGATAGCTTAAATTGACAAGAGGCTCGAGTACTTTATTGTTACAAAATTTCAAAGTTTTATGACGCTCCAGTAAAAAGTTACATGCATTTGTATGTTGCAAACTTTGATAGGTGTAGGACGGACCGTATAGAAGTTAGGGCCATTTGAAGTTTTATCAGTGTTTGATTTGGGAATCAAGGGTAGCATAGCTTTGAGCGATAGCTTAAATTGACAAGAGGCTCGAATACTTTATTGTTACAAAATTTTAAGATTTTATGACGCTTGACTAAAAAGTTATAAGCATTTCTATGTTGCAGACTTTGATAGGTGTAGGATGTACCGTATAGAAGTTAGGGCCATTTGAAGTTTCATCAGTGTTTGATTTGGGATTCAAGGGTAGCATAGCTTTGAGCGATAGCTTAAATGGACAAGAGGCTCGAGTACTTTATTGTTACAACATTTCAAGGTTTTATGACGCCTGAGTAAAAAGTTACAAGCATTTGTATGTTGCAAACTTTGATAGGTGTAGGATGTACCGTATAGAAGTTAGGGCCATTTGAAGTTTTATCAGTGTTTGATTTGGGACTCAAGGGTAGCATAGCTTTGAGCGGTAGCTTAAATTGAGAAGAGGCTCGAGTACTCTATTGTTACAAAATTTCAAGGTTTTATGTCCCACCAGTAAAAAGTTACAAGCATTTGTATGTTGCAAACTTTGATAGGTGTAGGACGTACCGTATAGAAGTTAGGGCCATTTGAAGTTTTATCAGTGTTTGATTTGGGACTCAAGGGTAGCATGGCTTTAAGCGATAGCTTAAATTGCCATGAGGCTCGAGTACTTTATTGTTACAAAATTTCAAGGTTTTATGACGCACCAGTAAAAAGTTACAAGCACTTGTATGTTGCAAACTTTGATAGGAGTAGGGCGTACCGTATTGAAGTTAGGGCCATTTGAAGTTGTATCAGTGTTTGATGTGGGACTCAAGTCTAGCATAGCTTTGAGCGATAGCTTAAATTGACTAGAGGCTCGAGTACTTTATTGTTACAAAATTTTAAGGTTTTATGACTCTCCAGTAAAAAGTTATAAGCATTTGTATGTTGCAGACTTTTATAGGTGTAGGATGTACCGTATAGAAGTTAGGGTCATTTGAAATTTTATCAGTGTTTGATTTGAGACTCAAGGGTAGCATAGCTTTGAGCGATAGCTTAAATTGACAAGAGGCTCGAGTACTTTATTGTTACAAAATTTCAAGGTTTTATGACGCTCCAGTAAAAAGTTACAAGCATTTGTATGTTGCAAACTTTGATAGGTGTAGGACGTACCGTATAAAAGTTAGGGCCATTTGAAGTTTTATCAGTGTATGATTTGGGACTCAAGGGTAGCATAGCTTTGAGCGATAGCTTAAATTGACAAGAGGCTCGAGTACTTTATTGTTACAAAATTTCAAGGTTTTATGACGCTCGAGTAAAAAGTTACAAGCATTTGTATGTTGCAAACTTTGATAGGTGTAGGACGTACCGTATAGAAGTTAGGCCATTTGAAGTTTTATCAGTGTTTGATTTGGGACTCAAGGGTAGCATTGCTTTGAGCGATAGCTTAAATTGACAAGAGGCTCGAGTACTTTATTGTTACAAAATTTCAAGGTGTTATGACGCACCAGTGAAAAGTTACAAGCATTTGTATGTTGCAAACTTTGATAGGAGTAGGGCGTACCGTATTACAGGTAGGGCCATTTGAAGTTTTGAGCGATAGCTTTGAACGATAGCTTAAATTGACAAGAGGCGAGAGTACTTTATTGTTACAAAATTTCAAGGTTTTATGACGCTCCAGTAAAAAGTTACATGCATTTGTATGTTGCAAACTTTGATAGGTGTAGGACGTACCGTATAGAAGTTAGGGCCATTTGAAGTTTATCAGTGTTTGATTTGAGACTCAAGGGTACCATAGCTATGGGCGATAGCTTAAATTGACAAGAGGCTTGAGTACTTTATTGTTACAAAATTTCAAGGTTTTATGACGCTCCACTAAAAAGTGATAAGCATTTGTATGTTGCAGACTTTGATAGGTGTAGGATGTACCGTATAGAAGTTAGGGCCATTTGAAGTTTTATCAGTGTTTGATTTGGGACTCAAGGGTAGCATAGCTTTGAGCGATAGCTTAGATGGACAAGAGGCTCGAGTACTTTATTGTTACAAAATTTCAAGGTTTTATGACGCCTGAGTAAAAAGTTACAAGCATTTGTATGTTGCAAACTTTGATAGGTGTAGGATGTACCGTATAGAAGTTAGGGCCATTTGAAGTTTTATCAGTGTTTGATTTGGGACTCAAGGGTAGCATAGCTTTAAGCGGTAGCTTAAATTGAGAAGAGGCTCGAGTTCTTTATTGTTACAAAATTTCAAGGTTTTATGACGCACCAGTAAAAAGTTACAAGCATTTGTATGTTGCAAACTTTGATAGGAGTAGGGCGTACCGTATTGAAGTTAGGGCCATTTGAAGTTTTATCAGTGTTTGATCTGGGACTCAAGGGTAGCATAGCTTTGAGCGATAGCATAAATTGACAAGAGGCTAGAGTACTTTATTGTTACAAATTTCAAGGTTTTATGACGTTTCAGTAAAAAGTTATAAGCATTTGTATGTTGCAGACTTTGATAGGTATAGGATGCATAGAAGTTAGGGCCATTTGAAGTTTTATCAGTGTTTGATTTGGGACTCAAGTCTAGCATAGCTTTGAGCGATAGCTTAAATTGACTAGAGGCTCGAGTACTTTATTGTTACAAAATTTTAAGGTTTTATGACTCTCCAGTAAAAAGTTATAAGCATTTGTATGTTGCAAACTTTGATAGGTGTAGGACGTACCGTATAGAAGTTAGGGCCATTTGAAGTTTTATCAGTGTTTGATTCGGGACTCAAGGGTAAATTGACAAGAGGCTCGAGTACTTTATTGTTACAAAATTTCAAGGTTTTATGACGCTCCAGTAAAATTTACAAGCATTTGTATGTTGCAAACTTTGATAGGTGTAGGACGTACAGTATAGAAGTTAGAGCCATGTGAAGTTTTATCAGTGTTCGATTTGGGACTCAAGGGTAGCATTGCTTTGAGCGATAGCTTAAATTGACAAGAGGATCGAGTACTTTATTGTTACAAAATTTCAAGGTTTTATGACGCTCCAGTAAAAAGTTACATGTATTTGTATGTTGCAAATTTTGATAGGTGTAGGACGTACCGTATAGAAGTTAGGGCCATTTGAAGTTTCATCAGTGTTTGATTTGGGAATCAAGGGTAGCATAGCTTTGAGCGATAGCTTAAATTGACAAGAGGCTCGAATACTTTATTGTTACAAAATTTCAAGGTTTTATGAAGCTCCAGTAAAAAGTTATAAGCATTTGTATGTTGCAGACTTTGATAGGTGTAGGATGTACCGTATAGAAGTTAGGGCCATTTGAAGTTTTATCAATGTTTGATTTGGGACTCAAGGGTACCTTAGCTTTGAGCGATAGCTTAAAATAACAAGAGGCTCGAGTACTTTATTGTTACAAAATTTCAAGGTTTTATGACGCTGCAATAAAATTTACAAGCATTTGAATGTTGCAAACTTTGATAGGTGTAGGACGCACCGTATAGAAGTTAGAGCCATTTGAAGTTTTATCAGTGTTCGATTTGGGACACAAGGGTATCATTGCTTTGAGCGATAGCTTAAATTGTCAAGAGGCTCTAGTACTTTATTGTTACAAAATTTCAAAGTTTTATGACGCTCCAGTAAAAAGTTACATGCATTTGTATGTTGCAAACTTTGATAGGTGTAGGACGTACCGTATAGAAGTTAGGGCCATTTGAAGTTTTATCAGTGTTTGATTTGGGAATCAAGCATAGCTTTGAGCGATAGCTTAAATTGACAAGAGGCTCGAATACTTTATTGTTACAAAATTTCAAGGTTTTATGACGCTCCAGTAAAATATTTTAAGCATTTGTATGTTGCAGACTTTGATAGGTGTAGGATGTACCGTATAGAAGCTAGGGCCATTTGAAGTTTTATCAATGTTTGATTTGGGACTCAAGGGTAGCATAGCTTTGAGCGATAGCTTAAATTGAGAAGAGTCTCGAGTACTTTATTGTTACAAAATTTCAAGATTTTATGACGCTTCACTAAAAAGTTATAAGCATTTCTATGTTGCAGACTTTGATAGGTGTAGGATGTACCGTATAGAAGTTAGGGCCATTTGAAGTTTTATCAGTGTTTGATTTGGGATTCAAGGGTAGCATAGCTTTGAGCGATTGCTTAAATGGACAAGAGGCTCGAGTACTTTATTGTTACAAAATTTCAAGGTTTTATGACGCCTGAGTAAAAAGTTACAAGCATTTGTATGTTGCAAACTTTGATAGGTGTAGGATGTACCGTATAGAAGTTAGGGCCATTTGAAGTTTTATCAGTGTTTGATTTGGGTCTCAAGGGTAGCATAGCTTTGAGCGGTAGCTTAAATTGAGAAGAGGCTCGAGTACTCTATTGTTACAAAATTTCAAGGTTTTATGACCCACCAGTAAAAAGTTACAAGCATTTGTATGTTGCAAACTTTGATAGGTGTAGGACGTACCGTATAGAAGTTAGGGCCATTTGAAGTTTTATCAGTGTTTGATTTGGGACTCAAGGGTAGCATGGCTTTAAGCGATAGCTTAAATTGCCATGAGGCTCGAGTACTTTATTGTTACAAAATTTCAAGGTTTTATGACGCACCAGTAAAAAGTTACAAGCATTTGTATGTTGCAAACTTTGATAGGAGTAGGGCGTACCGTATTGAAGTTAGGGCCATTTGAAGTTGTATCAGTGTTTGATGTGGGACTCAAGTCTAGCATAGCTTTGAGCGATAGCTTAAATTGACTAGAGGCTCGAGTACTTTATTGTTACAAAATTTTAAGGTTTTATGACTCTCCAGTAAAAAGTTATAAGCATTTGTATGTTGCAGACTTTGATAGGTGTAGGATGTACCGTATAGAAGTTAGGGTCATTTGAAATTTTATCAGTGTTTGATTTGAGACTCAAGGGTAGCATAGCTTTGAGCGATAGCTTAAATTGACAAGAGGCTCGAGTACTTTATTGTTACAAAATTTCAAGGTTTTATGACGCTCCAGTAAAAAGTTACAAGCATTTGTATGTTGCAAACTTTGATAGGTGTAGGACGTACCGTATAGAAGTTAGGGCCATTTGAAGTTTTATCAGTGTTTGATTTGGGACTCAAGGGTAGCATGGCTTTAAGCGATAGCTTAAATTGCCATGAGGCTCGAGTACTTTATTGTTACAAAATTTCAAGGTTTTATGACGCACCAGTAAAAAGTTACAAGCATTTGTATGTTGCAAACTTTGATAGGAGTAGGGCGTACCGTATTGAAGTTAGGGCCATTTGAAGTTGTATCAGTGTTTGATGTGGGACTCAAGTCTAGCATAGCTTTGAGCGATAGCTTAAATTGACTAGAGGCTCGAGTACTTTATTGTTACAAAATTTTAAGGTTTTATGACTCTCCAGTAAAAAGTTATAAGCATTTGTATGTTGCAGACTTTGATAGGTGTAGGATGTACCGTATAGAAGTTAGGGTCATTTGAAATTTTATCAGTGTTTGATTTGAGACTCAAGGGTAGCATAACTTTGAGCGATAGCTTAAATTGACAAGAGGCTCGAGTACTTTATTGTTACAAAATTTCAAGGTTTTATGACGCTCCAGTAAAAAGTTACAAGCATTTGTATGTTGCAAACTTTGATAGGTGTAGGACGTACCGTATAAAAGTTAGGGCCATTTGAAGTTTTATCAGTGTATGATTTGGGACTCAAGGGTAGCATAGCTTTGAGCGATAGCTTAAATTGACAAGAGGCTCGAGTACTTTATTGTTACAAAATTTCAAGGTTTTATGACGCTCGAGTGAAAAGTTACAAGCATTTGTATGTTGCAAACTTTGATAGGTGTAGGACGTACCGTATAGAAGTTAGGCCATTTGAAGTTTTATCAGTATTTGATTTGGGACTCAAGGGTAGCATTGCTTTGAGCGATAGCTTAAATTGACAAGAGGCTCGAGTACTTTATTGTTATAAAATTTCAAGGTGTTATGACGCACCAGTGAAAAGTTACAAGCATTTGTATGTTGCAAACTTTGATAGGAGTAGGGCGTACCGTATTAAAGTTAGGGCCATTTGAAGTTTTGAGCGATAGCTTTGAACGATAGCTTAAATTGACAAGAGGCTCGAGTACTTTATTGTTACAAACTTTCAAGGTTTTATGACGCTCCAGTAAAAATTTATAAGCATTTGTATGTTGCAGATTTTGATAGGTGTAGGATGTACCGTATAGAAGTTAGGGCCATTTGAAGTTTTATCAGTGTTTGATTTGGGACTCAAGGGTAGCATAGCTTTGAGCGATAGCTTAAATTGACAAGAGGCTAGAGTACTTTATTGTTACAAAATTTCAAGGTTCTATGACGCTCCAGTAAAAAGTTACAAGCATTTGTATGTTGCAAACTTTGATAGGTGTAGGATGTACCGTATAGAAGTTAGGGCCATCTGAAGTTTTATCAGTGTTTGATTTGGGACTCAAGGGTAGCTTAGCTTTGAGCGATAGCTTAAATTGACAAGAGGCTCGAGTACTTTATTGTTACAAAATTTCAAGGTTTTATGACGCTCCAGCAAAAATTTATATGCATTTGTATGTTGCAAACTTTGATAGGTGTAGGACGTAGCGTATAGAAGTTAGGGCCATTTGAAGTTTTATCAGTGTTTGATTTGGGACTCAAGGGTAGCATAGCTTTGAGCGATAGCTTAAATTGACAAGAGGCTCGAGTACTTTTTTGTTACAAAATTTCAAGGTTTTATGACCCACCAGTAAAAAGTTACAAGCATTTGTATGTTGCAAACTTTGATAGGTGTAGGACGTACCGTATAGAAGTTAGGGCCATTTGAAGTTTTATCAGTGTTTGATTTGGGACTCAAGGGTAGCATGGCTTTAAGCGATAGCTTAAATTGCCATGAGGCTCGAGTACTTTATTGTTACAAAATTTCAAGGTTTTATGACGCACCAGTAAAAAGTTACAAGCATTTGTATGTTGCAAACTTTGATAGGAGTAGGGCGTACCCTATTGAAGTTAGGGCCATTTGAAGTTGTATCAGTGTTTGATGTGGGACTCAAGTCTAGCATAGCTTTGAGCGATAGCTTAAATTGACTAGAGGCTCGAGTACTTTATTGTTACAAAATTTTAAGGTTTTATGACTCTCCAGTAAAAAGTTATAAGCATTTGTATGTTGCAGACTTTGATAGGTGTAGGATGTACCGTATAGAAGTTAGGGTCATTTGAAATTTTATCAGTGTTTGATTTGAGACTCAAGGGTAGCATAGCTTTGAGCGATAGCTTAAATTGACAAGAGGCTAGCGTACTTTATTGTTACAAAATTTCAAGGTTTTATGACGCTCCAGTAAAAATTTATAAGCATTTGTATGTTGCAGACTTTGATAGGTGTAGGATGTACCGTATAAAAGTTAGGGCCATTTGAAGTTTTATCAGTGTTTGATTTGCGACTCAAGGGTAGCATAGCTTTGAGCGATAGCTTAAATTGACAAGAGGCTAGAGTACTTTATTGTTACAAAATTTCAAGGTTTTATGACGCTCCAGTAAAAATTTATAAGCATTTGTATGTTGCAGACTTTGATAGGTGTAGGATGTACCGTATAGAAGTTAGGGCCATTTGAAGTTTTATCAGTGTTTGATTTGGGACTCAAGGGCAGCATAGCTTTGAGCGAAAGCTTAAATTGACAAGAGGCTCGAGTTCTTTATTGTTACAAAATTTCAAGGTTTTATGACGCTTCAGTAAAAAGTTACAAGCATTTGTATGTTGCAAACTTTGATAGGTGTAGGATGTACCGTATAGAAGTTAGGAGTCCCAAATCAAACACTGAAGTTTTATCAGTGTTTGATTTGGGACTCAAGGGTAGCATAGCTTTGAGCGATAGCTTAAATTGACAAGAGGCTCGAGTACTTTTTTGTTACAAAATTTCAAGGTTTTATGACGCTGCAGTAAAAAGTTACAAGCATTTGTATGTTGCAAACTTTGATAGGTGTAGGACGTACCGTATAGAAGTTAGGGCCATTTGAAGCTTTATAAGTGTTTGATTTGGGACTCAAGGGTAGCATAGCTTTGAGCGATAGCTTAAATTGACAAGAGGCTCGAGTACTTTATTGTTACAAAATTTCAAGGTTTTATGACGCTCCAGTAAAATTTACAAGCATTTGTATGTTGCAAACGTTGATAGGTGTAGGACGTACCGTATAGAAGTTTGAGCCATTTGAAATTTTATCAGTGTTCGATTTGAGACTCAAGGGTAGCATTGCTTTGAGCGATAGCTTAAATTGACAAGAGGCTCGAGTACTTTATTGTTTCAAAATTTCAAGGTTTTATGACGCTCCAGTAAAGAGTTACATGCATTTGTATGTTGCAAACTTTGATAGGTGTAGGACGTACCGTAAAGAAGTTAGGGCCATTTGAAGTTTTATCAGTGTTTGATTTGGGACTCAAGGGTACCATAGCTATGGGCGATATCTTAAATTGACAAGAGGCTTGAGTACTTTATTGTTACAAAATTTCAAGGTTTTATGACGCTCCACTAAAAAGTTATAAGCATTTGTATGTTGCAGACTTTGATAGGTGTAGGATGTACCGTATAGATGTTAGGGCCATTTGAAGTTTTATCAGTGTTTGATTTGGGACTCAAGGGTAGCATAGCTTTTAGCGATAGCTTAAATGGACAAGAGGATCGAGTACTTTATTGTTACAAAATTTCAAGGTTTTATGACGCCTGAGTAAAAAGTTACAAGCATTTGTATGTTGCAAACTTTGATAGGTGTAGGATGTACCGTATAGAAGTTAGGGCCATTTGAAGTTTTATCAGTGTTTGATTTGGGACTCAAGGGTAGCATAGCTTTAAGCGGTAGCTTAAATTGAGAAGAGGCTCGAGTACTTTATTGTTACAAAATTTCAAGGTTTTATGACGCACCAGTAAAAAGTTACAAGCATTTGTATGTTGCAAACTTTGATAGGAGTAGGGCGTACCGTATTGAAGTCAGGGCCATTTGAAATTTTATCAGAGTTTGATTTGAGACTCAAGGGTAGCATAGCTTTGAGCGATAGCTTAAATTGACAAGAGGTTCGAGTACTTTATTGTTACAAAATTTCAAGGTTTTATGACGCTCGAGTAAAAAGTTACAAGCATTTGTATGTTGCAAACTTTGATAGGTGTAGGACGTACCGTATAGAAGTTAGGGCCATTTGAAGTTTTATCAGTGTTTGATTTGGGACTCAAGGGTAGCATTGCTTTGAGCGATAGCTTAAATTGACAAGAGGCTCGAATACTTTATTGTTACAAAATTTCAATGTTTTATGACGCACCAGTGAAAAGTTACAAGCATTTGTATGTTGCAAACTTTGATAGGAGTAGGGCGTACCGTATTAAAGTTAGGGCCATTTGAAGTTTTGAGCGATAGCTTTGAGCGATAGCTTAAATTGACAAGAGGCTAGAGTACTTTATTGTTACAAAATTTCAAGGTTTTATGACGCTCCAATAAAAATTTATAAGCATTTGGATGTTGCAGACTTTGATAGGTGTAGGATGTACCGTATAGAAGTTAGGGCCATTTGAAGTTTTATCAGTGTTTGATTTGGGACTCAAGGGTAGCATAGCTTTAAGCGATAGCTTAAATTGACAAGAGGCTCGAGTACTTTATTGTTACAAAATTTCAAGGTTTTATGACGCTTCAGTAAAAAGTTACAAGCATTTGTATGTTGCAAACTTTGATAGGTGTAGGATGTACCGTATAGAAGTTAGGGCCATCTAAAGTTTTATCAGTGTTTGATTTGGGACTCAAGGGTAGCATAGCTTTGAGCGATAGCTTAAATTGTAAAGAGGCTCGAGTACTTTTTTGTTACAAAATTTCAAGGTTTTATGACGCTGCAGTAAAAAGTTACAAGTATTTGTATGTTGCAAACTTTGATAGGTGTAGGACGTACCGTATAGAAGTTAGGGCCATTTGAAGGTTTGAGCGATAGCTTTGAGCGATAGCTTAAATTGACAAAAGGCTACAGTACTTTATTTTTACAAAGTTTCAAGGTTTTATGACGCTCCAGTAAAAAGTTATAAGTATTTGTATGTTACAGACTTTGATAGGTGTTGGACGTACCGTATAGAAGTTAGGGCATTTGAAGTTTTATCAGTGTTTGATTTGAGACTCAAGGGTAGCATAGCTTTGAGCGATAGCTTAAATTGACAAGAGGCTCGAGTACTTTATTGTTACAAAATTTCTAGGTTTTATGACACTCCAGTAAAAAGTTACAAGCATTTGTATGTTGCAAACTTTGATAGGTGTAGGACGTACCGTATAGAAGTTAGGGCATACGAAGTTTTATCAGTGTTTGATATGGGACTCAAGGGTAGCATAGCTTTGAGCGATAGCTTAAATTGACAAGAGGCTCGAGTACTTTATTGTTACAAAATTTCAAGGTTTTATGACGCTCGAGTAAAAAGTTACAAGCATTTGTATGTTGCAAACTTTGATAGGTGTAGGACGTACCGTATAGAAATTAGGGCCATTTGAAGTTTTATCAGTGTTTGATTTGGGACTCAAGGGTAGCATAGCTTTGAGCGATAGCTTAAATTGAGATGAGACTCCAGTACTTTATTTTTACAAAATTTCAAGGTTTTATGACGCACCAGTAAAAAGTTACAAGCATTTGTATGTTGCAAACTTTGATAGGAGTAGGGCATACCGTATTGAAGTTAGGGCCATTTGAAGTTTTATCAGTGTTTGATCTGGGACTCAAGGGTAGCATAGCTTTGAGCGATAGCTTAAATTGACAAGAGGCTAGAGTACTTTATTGTTACAAAATTTCAAGGTTTTATGACGCTCCAGTAAAAAGTTATAAGCATTTGTATGTTGCAGACTTTGATAGTTGTAGGATGCAAAGAAGTTAGGGCCATTTGAAGTTTTATCATTGTTTGATTTGGGACTCAAGTCTAGCATAGCTTTGAGCGATAGCTTAAATTGACTAAGAGGCTCGAGTACTTTATTGTTACAAAATTTTAAGGTTTTATGACGTTCCAGTAAAAAGTTACAAGCATTTGTATGTTGCAAACTTAGATAGGTGTAGGATGTACCGTATAGAAGTTAGGGCCGTCTAAAGTTTTATCAGTGTTTGATTTGGGACTCAAGGGTAGCATAGCTTTGAGCTATAGCTTAAATTGTAAAGAGGCTCGAGTACTTTTTTGTTACAAAATTTCAACGTTTTATGACGCTCCAGTAAAAAGTTACAAGCATTTGTATGTTGCAAACTTTGATAGGTGTAGGACGTACCGTATAGAAGTTAGGGCCATTTGAAGTTTTATCAGGGTTTGATTTGGGACTCAAGGGTAGCATAGCTTTGAGCGATAGCTTAAATTGACAAGAGGCTCGAGTACTTTGTTGTTACAAAATTTCAAGGTTTTATGACGCTGCAGTAAAAAGTTACAAGTATTTGTATGTTGCAAACTTTGATAGGTGTAGGACGTACCGTATAGAAGTTAGGGCCATTTGAAGGTTTGAGCGATAGCTTTGAGCGATAGCTTAAATTGACAAATTCTACAGTACTTTATTTTTACAAAGTTTCAAGGTTTTATGACGCTCCAGTAAAAAGTTATAAGTATTTGTATGTTATAGACTTTGATAGGTGTAGGACGTACCGTATAGAAGTTAGGGCATTTGAAGTTTTATCAGTGTTTGATTTGAGACTCAAGGGTAGCATAGCTTTGAGCGATAGCTTAAATTGACAAGAGGCTCGAGTACTTTATTGTTACAAAATTTCTAGGTTTTATGACACTCCAGTAAAAAGTTTCAAGCATTTGTATGTTGCAAACTTTGATAGGTGTAGGACGTACCGTATAGAAGTTAGGGCATACGAAGTTTTATCAGTGTTTGATATGGGACTCAAGGGTAGCATAGCTTTGAGCGATAGCTTAAATTGACAAGAGGCTCGAGTACTTTATTGTTACAAAATTTCAAGGTTTTATGACGCTCGAGTAAAAAGTTACAAGCATTTGTATGTTGCAAACTTTGATAGGTGTAGGACGTACCGTATAGAAATTAGGGCCATTTGAAGTTTTATCAGTGTTTGATTTGGGACTCAAGGGTAGCATAGCTTTGAGCGATAGCTTAAATTGAGATGAGACTCCAGTACTTTATTTTTACAAAATTTCAAGGTTTTATGACGCACCAGTAAAAAGTTACAAGCATTTGTATGTTGCAAACTTTGATAGGAGTAGGGCATACCGTATTGAAGTTAGGGCCATTTGAAGTTTTATCAGTGTTTGATCTGGGACTCAAGGGTAGCATAGCTTTGAGCGATAGCTTAAATTGACAAGAGGCTAGAGTACTTTATTGTTACAAAATTTCAAGGTTTTATGACGCTCCAGTAAAAAGTTATAAGCATTTGTATGTTGCAGACTTTGATTGTTGTAGGATGCAAAGAAGTTAGGGCCATTTGAAGTTTTATCAGTGTTTGATTTGGGACTCAAGTCTAGCATAGCTTTGAGCGATAGCTTAAATTGACTAGTGGCTCGAGTACTTTATTGTTACAAAATTTTAAGGTTTTATGACGTTCCAGTAAAAAGTTACAAGCATTTGTATGTTGCAAACTTAGATAGGTGTAGGATGTACCGTATAGAAGTTAGGGCCATCTAAAGTTTTATCAGTGTTTGATTTGGGACTCAAGGGTAGCATAGCTTTGAGCGATAGCTTAAATTGTAAAGAGGCTCGAGTACTTTTTTGTTACAAAATTTCAAGGTTTTATGACGCTCCAGTAAAAAGTTACAAGCATTTGTATGTTGCAAACTTTGATAGGTGTAGGACGTACCGTATAGAAGTTAGGGCCATTTGAAGTTTTATCAGGGTTTGATTTGGGACTCAAGGGTAGCATAGCTTTGAGCGATAGCTTAAATTGACAAGAGGCTCGAGTACTTTGTTGTTACAAAATTTCAAGGTTTTATGACGCTCGAGTAAAAAGTTACAAGCATTTGTATGTTGCAAACTTTGCTAGGTGTAGGACATACCGTATTAAAGTTAGGGCCAATTGAAGTTTTGAGCGATAGCTTTGAGCGATAGCTTAAATTGACAAGAGGCTAGAGTACTTTATTGTTACAAAATTTCAAGGTTTTATGACGCTCCAGTAAAAATTTATAAGCATTTGTATGTTGCAGACTTTGATAGGTGTAGGATGTACCGTATAGAAGTTAGGGCCATTTGAAGTTTTATCAGTGTTTGATTTGGGACTCAAGTCTAGCATAGCTTTGAGCGATAGCTTAAATTGACTAGAGGCTCGAGTACTTTATTGTTACAAAATTTTAAGGTTTTATGACGTTCCAGTAAAAAGTTACAAGCATTTGTATGTTGCAAACTTAGATAGGTGTAGGATGTACCGTATAGAAGTTAGGGCCATCTAAAGTTTTATCAGTGTTTGATTTGGGACTCAAGGGTAGCATAGCTTTGAGCGATAGCTTAAATTGTAAAGAGGCTCGAGTACTTTTTTGTTACAAAATTTCAAGGTTTTATGACGCTCCAGTAAAAAGTTACAAGCATTTGTATGTTGCAAACTTTGATAGGTGTAGGACGTACCGTATAGAAGTTAGGGCCATTTGAAGTTTTATCAGGGTTTGATTTGGGACTCAAGGGTAGCATAGATTTGAGCGATAGCTTAAATTGACAAGAGGCTCGAGTACTTTGTTGTTACAAAATTTCAAGGTTTTATGACGCTCGAGTAAAAAGTTACAAGCATTTGTATGTTGCAAACTTTGATAGGTGTAGGACATACCGTATTAAAGTTAGGGCCAATTGAAGTTTTGAGCGATAGCTTTGAGCGATAGCTTAAATTGACAAGAGGCTAGAGTACTTTATTGTTACAAAATTTCAAGGTTTTATGACGCTCCAGTAAAAATTTATAAGCATTTGTATGTTGCAGACTTTGATAGGTGTAGGATGTACCGTATAGAAGTTAGGGCCATTTGAAGTTTTATCAGTGTTTGATTTGGGACTCAAGGGTAGCATAGCTTTGAGCGATAGCTTAAATTGACAAGAGGCTCGAGTACTTTATTGTTACAAAATTTCAAGGTTTTATGACGCTTCAGTAAAAAGTTACAAGCATTTGTATGTTGCAAACTTAGATAGGTGTAGGATGTACCGTATAGAAGTTAGGGCCATCTAAAGTTTTATCAGTGTTTGATTTGGGACTCAAGGGTAGCATAGCTTTGAGCGATAGCTTAAATTGTAAAGAGGCTCGAGTACTTTTTTGTTACAAAATTTCAAGGTTTTATGACGCTGCAGTAAAAAGTTACAAGTATTTGTATGTTGCAAACTTTGATAGGTGTAGGACGTACCGTATAGAAGTTAGGGCCATTTGAAGGTTTGAGCGATAGCTTTGAGCGATAGCTTAAATTGACAAGAGGCTACAGTACTTTATTTTTACAAAGTTTCAAGGTTTTATGACGCTCCAGTAAAAAGTTATAAGTATTTGTATGTTGCAGACTTTGATAGGTGTAGGACGTACCGTATAGAAGTTAGGGCATTTGAAGTTTTATCAGTGTTTGATTTGGGACTCAAGGGTAGCATAGCTTTGAGCGATAGCTTAAATTGACAAGAGGCTCGAGTACTTTATTGTTACAAAATTTCAAGGTTTTATGACCCACCAGTAAAAAGTTACAAGCATTTGTATGTTGCAAACTTTGATAGGTGTAGGACGTACCGTATAGAAGTTAGGGCCATTTGAAGTTTTATCAGTGTTTGATTTGGGACTCAAGGGTAGCATGGCTTTAAGCGATAGCTTAAATTGCCATGAGGCTCGAGTACTTTATTGTTACAAAATTTCAAGGTTTTATGACGCACCAGTAAAAAGTTACAAGCATTTGTATGTTGCAAACTTTGATAGGAGTAGGGCGTACCCTATTGAAGTTAGGGCCATTTGAAGTTGTATCAGTGTTTGATGTGGGACTCAAGTCTAGCATAGCTTTGAGCGATAGCTTAAATTGACTAGAGGCTCGAGTACTTTATTGTTACAAAATTTTAAGGTTTTATGACTCTCCAGTAAAAAGTTATAAGCATTTGTATGTTGCAGACTTTGATAGGTGTAGGATGTACCGTATAGAAGTTAGGGTCATTTGAAATTTTATCAGTGTTTGATTTGAGACTCAAGGGTAGCATAGCTTTGAGCGATAGCTTAAATTGACAAGAGGCTAGCGTACTTTATTGTTACAAAATTTCAAGGTTTTATGACGCTCCAGTAAAAATTTATAAGCATTTGTATGTTGCAGACTTTGATAGGTGTAGGATGTACCGTATAGAAGTTAGGGCCATTTGAAGTTTTATCAGTGTTTGATTTGCGACTCAAGGGTAGCATAGCTTTGAGCGATAGCTTAAATTGACAAGAGGCTAGAGTACTTTATTGTTACAAAATTTCAAGGTTTTATGACGCTCCAGTAAAAATTTATAAGCATTTGTATGTTGCAGACTTTGATAGGTGTAGGATGTACCGTATAGAAGTTAGGGCCATTTGAAGTTTTATCAGTGTTTGATTTGGGACTCAAGGGCAGCATAGCTTTGAGCGAAAGCTTAAATTGACAAGAGGCTCGAGTTCTTTATTGTTACAAAATTTCAAGGTTTTATGACGCTTCAGTAAAAAGTTACAAGCATTTGTATGTTGCAAACTTTGATAGGTGTAGGATGTACCGTATAGAAGTTAGGAGTCCCAAATCAAACACTGAAGTTTTATCAGTGTTTGATTTGGGACTCAAGGGTAGCATAGCTTTGAGCGATAGCTTAAATTGACAAGAGGCTCGAGTACTTTTTTGTTACAAAATTTCAAGGTTTTATGACGCTGCAGTAAAAAGTTACAAGCATTTGTATGTTGCAAACTTTGATAGGTGTAGGACGTACCGTATAGAAGTTAGGGCCATTTGAAGCTTTATAAGTGTTTGATTTGGGACTCAAGGGTAGCATAGCTTTGAGCGATAGCTTAAATTGACAAGAGGCTCGAGTACTTTATTGTTACAAAATTTCAAGGTTTTATGACGCTCCAGTAAAATTTACAAGCATTTGTATGTTGCAAACGTTGATAGGTGTAGGACGTACCGTATAGAAGTTAGAGCCATTTGAAATTTTATCAGTGTTCGATTTGGGACTCAAGGGTAGCATTGCTTTGAGCGATAGCTTAAATTGACAAGAGGCTCGAGTACTTTATTGTTTCAAAATTTCAAGGTTTTATGACGCTCCAGTAAAGAGTTACATGCATTTGTATGTTGCAAACTTTGATAGGTGTAGGACGTACCGTAAAGAAGTTAGGGCCATTTGAAGTTTTATCAGTGTTTGATTTGGGACTCAAGGGTACCATAGCTATGGGCGATATCTTAAATTGACAAGAGGCTTGAGTACTTTATTGTTACAAAATTTCAAGGTTTTATGACCCACCAGTAAAAAGTTACAAGCATTTGTATGTTGCAAACTTTGATAGGTGTAGGACGTACCGTATAGAAGTTAGGGCCATTTGAAGTTTTATCAGTGTTTGATTTGGGACTCAAGGGTAGCATGGCTTTAAGCGATAGCTTAAATTGCCATGAGGCTCGAGTACTTTATTGTTACAAAATTTCAAGGTTTTATGACGCCTGAGTAAAAAGTTACAAGCATTTGTATGTTGCAAACTTTGATAGGTGTAGGATGTACCGTATAGAAGTTAGGGCCATTTGAAGTTTTATCAGTGTTTGATTTGGGACTCAAGGGTAGCATAGCTTTAAGCGGTAGCTTAAATTGAGAAGAGGCTCGAGTACTTTATTGTTACAAAATTTCAAGGTTTTATGACGCTCCACTAAAAAGTTATAAGCATTTGTATGTTGCAGACTTTGATAGGTGTAGGATGTACCGTATAGATGTTAGGGCCATTTGAAGTTTTATCAGTGTTTGATTTGGGACTCAAGGGTAGCATAGCTTTTAGCGATAGCTTAAATGGACAAGAGGATCGAGTACTTTATTGTTACAAAATTTCAAGGTTTTATGACGCCTGAGTAAAAAGTTACAAGCATTTGTATGTTGCAAACTTTGATAGGTGTAGGATGTACCGTATAGAAGTTAGGGCCATTTGAAGTTTTATCAGTGTTTGATTTGGGACTCAAGGGTAGCATAGCTTTAAGCGGTAGCTTAAATTGAGAAGAGGCTCGAGTACTTTATTGTTACAAAATTTCAAGGTTTTATGACGCACCAGTAAAAAGTTACAAGCGTTTGTATGTTGCAAACTTTGATAGGAGTAGGGCGTACCGTATTGAAGTCAGGGCCATTTGAAATTTTATCAGAGTTTGATTTGAGACTCAAGGGTAGCATAGCTTTGAGCGATAGCTTAAATTGACAAGAGGCTCGAGTACTTTATTGTTACAAAATTTCAAGGTTTTATGACGCTCCAGTAAAAAGTTACAAGCATTTTTATGTTGCAAACTTTGATAAGTGTAGGACGTACCGTATAGAAGTTAGGGCCATTTGAAGTTTTATCAGTGTTTGATTTGGGACTCAAGGGTAGCATAGCTTTGAGCGATAGCTTAAATTGACAAGAGGCTCGAGTACTTTATTGTTACAAAATTTCAAGGTTTTATGACGCTCGAGTAAAAAGTTACAAGCATTTGTATGTTGCAAACTTTGATAGGTGTAGGACGTACCGTATAGAAGTTAGGGCCATTTGAAGTTTTATCAGTGTTTGATTTGGGACTCAAGGGTAGCATTGCTTTGAGCGATAGCTTAAATTGACAAGAGGCTCGAATACTTTATTGTTACAAAATTTCAATATTTTATGACGCACCAGTGAAAAGTTACAAGCATTTGTATGTTGCAAACTTTGATAGGAGTAGGGCGTACCGTATTAAAGTTAGGGCCATTTGAAGTTTTGAGCGATAGCTTTGAGCGATAGCTTAAATTGACAAGAGGCTAGAGTACTTTATTGTTACAAAATTTCAAGGTTTTATGACGCTCCAATAAAAATTTATAAGCATTTGGATGTTGCAGACTTTGATAGGTGTAGGATGTACCGTATAGAAGTTAGGGCCATTTGAAGTTTTATCAGTGTTTGATTTGGGACTCAAGGGTAGCATAGCTTTAAGCGATAGCTTAAATTGACAAGAGGCTCGAGTACTTTATTGTTACAAAATTTCAAGGTTTTATGACGCTTCAGTAAAAAGTTACAAGCATTTGTATGTTGCAAACTTTGATAGGTGTAGGATGTACCGTATAGAAGTTAGGGCCATCTAAAGTTTTATCAGTGTTTGATTTGGGACTCAAGGGTAGCATAGCTTTGAGCGATAGCTTAAATTGTAAAGAGGCTCGAGTACTTTTTTGTTACAAAATTTCAAGGTTTTATGACGCTGCAGTAAAAAGTTACAAGTATTTGTATGTTGCAAACTTTGATAGGTGTAGGACGTACCGTATAGAAGTTAGGGCCATTTGAAGGTTTGAGCGATAGCTTTGAGCGATAGCTTAAATTGACAAAAGGCTACAGTACTTTATTTTTACAAAGTTTCAAGGTTTTATGACGCTCCAGTAAAAAGTTATAAGTATTTGTATGTTACAGACTTTGATAGGTGTAGGATGTACCGTATAGAAGTTAGGGCATTTGAAGTTTTATCAGTGTTTGATTTGAGACTCAAGGGTAGCATAGCTTTGAGCGATAGCTTAAATTGACAAGAGGCTCGAGTACTTTATTGTTACAAAATTTCTAGGTTTTATGACACTCCAGTAAAAAGTTACAAGCATTTGTATGTTGCAAACTTTGATAGGTGTAGGACGTACCGTATAGAAGTTAGGGCATACGAAGTTTTATCAGTGTTTGATATGGGACTCAAGGGTAGCATAGCTTTGAGCGATAGCTTAAATTGACAAGAGGCTCGAGTACTTTATTGTTACAAAATTTCAAGGTTTTATGACGCTCGAGTAAAAAGTTACAAGCATTTGTATGTTGCAAACTTTGATAGGTGTAGGACGTACCGTATAGAAATTAGGGCCATTTGAAGTTTTATCAGTGTTTGATTTGGGACTCAAGGGTAGCATAGCTTTGAGCGATAGCTTAAATTGAGATGAGACTCCAGTACTTTATTTTTACAAAATTTCAAGGTTTTATGACGCACCAGTAAAAAGTTACAAGCATTTGTATGTTGCAAACTTTGATAGGAGTAGGGCATACCGTATTGAAGTTAGGGCCATTTGAAGTTTTATCAGTGTTTGATCTGGGACTCAAGGGTAGCATAGCTTTGAGCGATAGCTTAAATTGACAAGAGGCTAGAGTACTTTATTGTTACAAAATTTCAAGGTTTTATGACGCTCCAGTAAAAAGTTATAAGCATTTGTATGTTGCAGACTTTGATAGTTGTAGGATGCAAAGAAGTTAGGGCCATTTGAAGTTTTATCAGTGTTTGATTTGGGACTCAAGTCTAGCATAGCTTTGAGCGATAGCTTAAATTGACTAGAGGCTCGAGTACTTTATTGTTACAAAATTTTAAGGTTTTATGACGTTCCAGTAAAAAGTTACAAGCATTTGTATGTTGCAAACTTAGATAGGTGTAGGATGTACCGTATAGAAGTTAGGGCCATCTAAAGTTTTATCAGTGTTTGATTTGGGACTCAAGGGTAGCATAGCTTTGAGCGATAGCTTAAATTGTAAAGAGGCTCGAGTACTTTTTTGTTACAAAATTTCAAGGTTTTATGACGCTCCAGTAAAAAGTTACAAGCATTTGTATGTTGCAAACTTTGATAGGTGTAGGACGTACCGTATAGAAGTTAGGGCCATTTGAAGTTTTATCAGGGTTTGATTTGGGACTCAAGGGTAGCATAGCTTTGAGCAATAGCTTAAATTGACAAGAGGCTCGAGTACTTTGTTGTTACAAAATTTCAAGGTTTTATGACGCTCGAGTAAAAAGTTACAAGCATTTGTATGTTGCAAACTTTGATAGGTGTAGGACATACCGTATTAAAGTTAGGGCCAATTGAAGTTTTGAGCGATAGCTTTGAGCGATAGCTTAAATTGACAAGAGGCTAGAGTACTTTATTGTTACAAAATTTCAAGGTTTTATGACGCTCCAGTAAAAATTT
Source organism: Clusia tigrina (assembly GCA_920105625.2). Lineage (NCBI taxonomy): Eukaryota > Metazoa > Arthropoda > Insecta > Diptera > Clusiidae > Clusia > Clusia tigrina. The sequence goes on along the minus strand of OV050033.1, from coordinate 105,852,873 downwards.
ATAAGCATTTGTATGTTGCAGACTTTGATAGGTGTAGGATGTACCGTATAGAAGTTAGGGCCATTTGAAGTTTTATCAGGGTTTGATTTGGGACTCAAGGGTAGCATAGCTTTGAGCGATAGCTTAAATTGACAAGAGGCTCGAGTACTTTATTGTTACAAAATTTCAAGGTTTTATGACGCTTCAGTAAAAAGTTACAAGCATTTGTATGTTGCAAACTTAGATAGGTGTAGGATGTACCGTATAGAAGTTAGGGCCATCTAAAGTTTTATCAGTGTTTGATTTGGGACTCAAGGGTAGCATAGCTTTGAGCGATAGCTTAAATTGTAAAGAGGCTCGAGTACTTTTTTGTTACAAAATTACAAGGTTTTATGACGCTGCAGTAAAAAGTTACAAGTATTTGTATGTTGCAAACTTTGATAGGTGTAGGACGTACCGTATAGAAGTTAGGGCCATTTGAAGGTTTGAGCGATAGCTTTGAGCGATAGCTTAAATTGACAAGAGGCTACAGTACTTTATTTTTACAAAGTTTCAAGGTTTTATGACGCTCCAGTAAAAAGTTATAAGTATTTGTATGTTGCAGACTTTGATAGGTGTAGGACGTACCGTATAGAAGTTAGGGCATTTGAAGTTTTATCAGTGTTTGATTTGAGACTCAAGGGTAGCATAGCTTTGAGCGATTGCTTAAATTGACAAGCGGCTCGAGTACTTTATTGTTGCAAAATTTCTAGGTTTTATGACACTCCAGTAAAAAGTTACAAGCATTTGTATGTAGCAAACTTTGATAGGTGTAGAACGTACCGTATAGAAGTTAGGGCATATGAAGTTTTATCAGTGTTTGATATGGGATTCAAGGGTAGCATAGCTTTGAGCGATAGCTTAAATTGACAAGAGGCTCGAGTACTTTATTGTTACAAAATTTCAAGGTTTTATGACGCTCGAGTAAAAAGTTACAAGCATTTGTATGTTGCAAACTTTGATAGGAGTAGGGCGTACCGTATTGAAGTTATTGCCATTTGAAGTTTTATCAGTGTTTGATCTGGGACTCAAGGGTAGCATAGCTTTGAGCGATAGCTTAAATTGACAAGAGGCTAGAGTACTTTATTGTTACAAAATTTCAAGGTTTTATGACGCTCCAGTAAAAAGTTATAAGCATTTGTATGTTGCAGACTTTGATAGTTGTAGGATGCATAGAAGTTAGGGCCATTTGAAGTTTTATCAGTGTTTGATTTTTGACTCAAGTCTAACATAGCTTTGAGCGATAGCTTAAATTGACTAGAGGCTCGAGTACTTTATTGTTACAAAATTTTAAGGTTTTATGACGCTCCAGTAAAAAGTTATAAGCATTTGTATGTTGCAGACTTTGATAGGTGTAGGATGTACCGTATAGAAGTTAGGGCCATTTGAAGTTTTATCAGTGTTTGATTTGGGACTCACGGGTAGCATAGCTTTAAGCGATAGCTTAAATTGTAAAGAGGCTCGAATACTTTATTGTTACAAAATTTCAATATTTTATGACGCACCAGTGAAAAGTTACAAGCATTTGTATGTTGCAAACTTTGATAGGAGTAGGGCGTACCGTATTAAAGTTAGGGCCATTTGAAGTTTTGAGCGATAGCTTTGAGCGATAGCTTAAATTGACAAGAGGCTAGAGTACTTTATTGTTACAAAATTTCAAGGTTTTATGACGCTCCAATAAAAATTTATAAGCATTTGGATGTTGCAGACTTTGATAGGTGTAGGATGTACCGTATAGAAGTTAGGGCCATTTGAAGTTTTATCAGTGTTTGATTTGGGACTCAAGGGTAGCATAGCTTTAAGCGATAGCTTAAATTGACAAGAGGCTCGAGTACTTTATTGTTACAAAATTTCAAGGTTTTATGACGCTTCAGTAAAAAGTTACAAGCATTTGTATGTTGCAAACTTTGATAGGTGTAGGATGTACCGTATAGAAGTTAGGGCCATCTAAAGTTTTATCAGTGTTTGATTTGGGACTCAAGGGTAGCATAGCTTTGAGCGATAGCTTAAATTGTAAAGAGGCTCGAGTACTTTTTTGTTACAAAATTTCAAGGTTTTATGACGCTGCAGTAAAAAGTTACAAGTATTTGTATGTTGCAAACTTTGATAGGTGTAGGACGTACCGTATAGAAGTTAGGGCCATTTGAAGGTTTGAGCGATAGCTTTGAGCGATAGCTTAAATTGACAAAAGGCTACAGTACTTTATTTTTACAAAGTTTCAAGGTTTTATGACGCTCCAGTAAAAAGTTATAAGTATTTGTATGTTACAGACTTTGATAGGTGTAGGACGTACCGTATAGAAGTTAGGGCATTTGAAGTTTTATCAGTGTTTGATTTGAGACTCAAGGGTAGCATAGCTTTGAGCGATAGCTTAAATTGACAAGAGGCTCGAGTACTTTATTGTTACAAAATTTCTAGGTTTTATGACACTCCAGTAAAAAGTTACAAGCATTTGTATGTTGCAAACTTTGATAGGTGTAGGACGTACCGTATAGAAGTTAGGGCATACAAAGTTTTATCAGTGTTTGATATGGGACTCAAGGGTAGCATAGCTTTGAGCGATAGCTTAAATTGACAAGAGGCTCGAGTACTTTATTGTTACAAAATTTCAAGGTTTTATGACGCTCGAGTAAAAAGTTACAAGCATTTGTATGTTGCAAACTTTGATAGGTGTAGGACGTACCGTATAGAAATTAGGGCCATTTGAAGTTTTATCAGTGTTTGATTTGGGACTCAAGGGTAGCATAGCTTTGAGCGATAGCTTAAATTGAGATGAGACTCCAGTACTTTATTTTTACAAAATTTCAAGGTTTTATGACGCACCAGTAAAAAGTTACAAGCATTTGTATGTTGCAAACTTTGATAGGAGTAGGGCATACCGTATTGAAGTTAGGGCCATTTGAAGTTTTATCAGTGTTTGATCTGGGACTCAAGGGTAGCATAGCTTTGAGCGATAGCTTAAATTGACAAGAGGCTAGAGTACTTTATTGTTACAAAATTTCAAGGTTTTATGACGCTCCAGTAAAAAGTTATAAGCATTTGTATGTTGCAGATTTTGATAGTTGTAGGATGCAAAGAAGTTAGGGCCATTTGAAGTTTTATCAGTGTTTGATTTGGGACTCAAGTCTAGCATAGCTTTGAGCGATAGCTTAAATTGACTAGAGGCTCGAGTACTTTATTGTTACAAAATTTTAAGGTTTTATGACGTTCCAGTAAAAAGTTACAAGCATTTGTATGTTGCAAACTTAGATAGGTGTAGGATGTACCGTATAGAAGTTAGGGCCATCTAAAGTTTTATCAGTGTTTGATTTGGGACTCAAGGGTAGCATAGCTTTGAGCGATAGCTTAAATTGTAAAGAGGCTCGAGTACTTTTTTGTTACAAAATTTCAAGGTTTTATGACGCTCCAGTAAAAAGTTACAAGCATTTGTATGTTGCAAACTTTGATAGGTGTAGGCCGTACCGTATAGAAGTTAGGGCCATTTGAAGTTTTATCAGGGTTTGATTTGGGACTCAAGGGTAGCATAGCTTTGAGCAATAGCTTAAATTGACAAGAGGCTCGAGTACTTTGTTGTTACAAAATTTCAAGGTTTTATGACGCTCGAGTAAAAAGTTACAAGCATTTGTATGTTGCAAACTTTGATAGGTGTAGGACATACCGTATTAAAGTTAGGGCCAATTGAAGTTTTGAGCGATAGCTTTGAGCGATAGCTTAAATTGACAAGAGGCTAGAGTACTTTATTGTTACAAAATTTCAAGGTTTTATGACGCTCCAGTAAAAATTTATAAGCATTTGTATGTTGCAGACTTTGATAGGTGTAGGATGTAAAGTATAGAAGTTAGGGCCATTTGAAGTTTTATCAGTGTTTGATTTGGGACTCAAGGGTAGCATAGCTTTGAGCGATAGCTTAAATTGACAAGAGGCTCGAGTACTTTATTGTTACAAAATTTCAAGGTTTTATGACGCTTCAGTAAAAAGTTACAAGCATTTGTATGTTGCAAACTTAGATAGGTGTAGGATGTACCGTATAGAAGTTAGGGCCATCTAAAGTTTTATCAGTGTTTGATTTGGGACTCAAGGGTAGCATAGCTTTGAGCGATAGCTTAAATTGTAAAGAGGCTCGAGTACTTTTTTGTTACAAAATTACAAGGTTTTATGACGCTGCAGTAAAAAGTTACAAGTATTTGTATGTTGCAAACTTTGATAGGTGTAGGACGTACCGTATAGAAGTTAGGGCCATTTGAAGGTTTGAGCGATAGCTTTGAGCGATAGCTTAAATTGACAAGAGGCTACAGTACTTTATTTTTACAAAGTTTCAAGGTTTTATGACGCTCCAGTAAAAAGTTATAAGTATTTGTATGTTGCAGACTTTGATAGGTGTAGGACGTACCGTATAGAAGTTAGGGCATTTGAAGTTTTATCAGTGTTTGATTTGAGACTCAAGGGTAGCATAGCTTTGAGCGATTGCTTAAATTGACAAGCGGCTCGAGTACTTTATTGTTGCAAAATTTCTAGGTTTTATGACACTCCAGTAAAAAGTTACAAGCATTTGTATGTAGCAAACTTTGATAGGTGTAGAACGTACCGTATAGAAGTTAGGGCATATGAAGTTTTATCAGTGTTTGATATGGGATTCAAGGGTAGCATAGCTTTGAGCGATAGCTTAAATTGACAAGAGGCTCGAGTACTTTATTGTTACAAAATTTCAAGGTTTTATGACGCTCGAGTAAAAAGTTACAAGCATTTGTATGTTGCAAACTTTGATAGGTGTAGGACGTACCGTATAGAAATTAGGGCCATTTGAAGTTTTATCAGTGTTTGATTTGGGACTCAAGGGTAGCATTGCTTTGAGCGATAGCTTAAATTGACAAGAGGCTCGAGTACTTTATTGTTACAAAATTTCAAGGTTTTATGACGCACCAGTGAAAAGTTACAAGCATTTGTATGTTGCAAACTTTGATAGGAGTAGGGCGTACCGTATTGAAGTTATTGCCATTTGAAGTTTTATCAGTGTTTGATCTGGGACTCAAGGGTAGCATAGCTTTGAGCGATAGCTTAAATTGACAAGAGGCTAGAGTACTTTATTGTTACAAAATTTCAAGGTTTTATGACGCTCCAGTAAAAAGTTATAAGCATTTGTATGTTGCAGACTTTGATAGTTGTAGGATGCATAGAAGTTAGGGCCATTTGAAGTTTTATCAGTGTTTGATTTTTGACTCAAGTCTAACATAGCTTTGAGCGATAGCTTAAATTGACTAGAGGCTCGAGTACTTTATTGTTACAAAATTTTAAGGTTTTATGACGCTCCAGTAAAAAGTTATAAGCATTTGTATGTTGCAGACTTTGATAGGTGTAGGATGTACCGTATAGAAGTTAGGGCCATTTGAAGTTTTATCAGTGTTTGATTTGGGACTCACGGGTAGCATAGCTTTAAGCGATAGCTTAAATTGTAAAGAGGCTCGAGTCCTTTTTTGTTACAAAATTTCAAGGTTTTATGACGCTGCAGTAAAAAGTTACAAGCATTTGTATGTTGCAAACTTTGATAGGTGTAGGACGTACCATATAGAAGTTAGGGCCATTTTAAGTTTTATCAGTGTTTGATTTGGGACTCAAGGGTAGCATAGCTTTGAGCGATAGCTTAAATTGGAAAGAGGCTCGAGTACTTTATTGTTACAAAATTTCAATGTTTTATGACGCTCGAGTAAAAAGTTACAAGCGTTTGTATGTTGCAAACTTTGATAGGTGTAGGACGTACCGTATAGAAGTTAGGGCCATTTGAAGTTTTATCAGTGTTTGATTTGGGACTCAAGGGTAGCATAGCTTTGAGCGATAGCTTAAATTGACAAGAGGCTCGAGTACTTTTTTGTTACAAAATTTCAAGGTTTTATGACGCTGCAGTAAAAAGTTACAAGCATTTGTACGTTGCAAACTTTGATGGGTGTAGGACGTACCGTATAGAAGTTAGGGCCATTTAAAGTTTTGAGCGATAGCTTGGAGCGATAGCTTAAGTTGACAAGAGGCTCGAGTACTTTATTGTAACAAAATTTCAAGATTTTACGACGCTTCAGTAAAAAGTTGCAGGCATTTGTATGTTGCAAAGTTTGATAGGTGTAGGATGTACCGTATAGAAGTTAGGGCCATCAGAAGTTTTATCAGTGTTTGATTTGGGACTCAAGGGTAGCATAGCTTTGAGCGATAGCTTAAATTGACAAGAGGCTCGAGTACTTTTTTGTTACAAAATTTCAAGATTTTATGACGCTGCAGTAAAAAGTTACAAGCATTTGTATGTTGCAAACTTTGATAGGTGTAGGACGTACCGTATAGAAGTTAGGGCCATTTGAAGTTTTATCAGTGTTTGATTTGGGACTCAAGGGTAGCATAGCTTTGAGCGATAGCTTAAATTAACAAGAGGCTAGAGTACTTTATTGTTACAAAATTTCAAGGTCTTATGACGCTCCAGTAAAAAGTTACAAGCATTTGTATGTTGCAAACTTTGATAGGTGTAGGACGTACCGTATAGAAGTTAGGGCCATTTGAAGTTTTATAAGTGTTTGATTTGGGAGTCAAGGGTAGCATAGCTTTGAGCGATAGCTTAAATTAACAAGAGGCTCGAGTACTTTATTGTTACAAAATTTCAAGGTCTTATGGCGCTCCAGTAAAAAGTTACAAGCATTTGTATGTTGCAAACTTTGATAGGTGTAGGACGTACCGTATAGAAGTTAGGGCCATCTGAAGTTTTATCAGTTTTTGATTTGGGACTCAAGAGTAGCATAGCTTTGAGCGATAGCTTAAATTGTAAAGAGGCTCGATAACTTTTTTGTTACAAAATTTCAAGGTTTTATGACGCTGCAGTAAAAAGTTACAAGCATTTGTATGTTGCAAACTTTGATAGGTGTAGGACGTACCGTATAGAAGTTAGGGCCATTAGAAGTTTTGAGCGATAGTTTTGAGCGATAGCTTAAATTGACAAGAGGCTAGAGTACTCTATTGTTACCAAATTTCAAGGTTTTATGACGCTCCAGTAAAAAGTTATAAGCATTTGTATGTTGCAGACTTTGATAGGTGTAGGATGTACCGTATAGAAGTTAGGGCCATTTGAAGGTTTATCAGTGATTGATTTGGGACTCAAGGGTAGCATAGCTTTGAGCGATAGCTTAAATTAACAAGAGGCTCGAGTACTTTATTGTTACAAAATTTCAAGGTCTTATGACGCTCCAGTAAAAAGTTACAAGCATTTGTATGTTGCAAACTTTGATAGGTGTAGGACGTACCGTATAGAAGTTAGGGCCATCTGAAGTTTTATCAGTTTTTGATTTGGGACTCAAGGGTAGCATAGCTTTGAGCGATAGCTTAAATTTACAAGAGGCTCGAGTACTTTATTGCTACAAAATTTCAAGGTTTTATGACGATCCAGTAAAAAGTTATAAGCATTTGTATGTTGCAAACTTTGATAGGTGTATGATGTACCGTATAGAAGTTAGGGCCATTTGAAGTTGTATCAGTGTTTGATTTGGGACTCAAGGGTAGCATAGCTTTGAGCGATAGCTTAAATTGTAAAGAGGCTCGATAACTTTTTTGTTACAAAATTTCAAGGTTTTATGACGCTGCAGTAAAAAGTTACAAGCATTTGTATGTTGCAAACTTTGATAGGTGTAGGACGTACCGTATAGAAGTTAGGGCCATTTGAAGTTTTGAGCGATAGCTTTGAGCGATAGCTTAAATTGACAAGAGGCTAGAGTACTTTATTGTTACAAAATTTCAAGGTTTTATGATGCTCCAGTAAAAAGTTATAAGCATTTGTATTTTGCAGACTTTGATAGGTGTAGGATGTACCGTATAGAAGTTAGGGCCATTTGAAGTTTTATCAGTGTTTGATTTGGGACTCAAGGGAAGCATAGCTTTGAGCGATAGCTTAAATTGACAAGAGGCTCGAGTACTTTATTGTTACAAAATTTCAAGGTTTTATGACGCTTCAGTAAAAAGTTACAAGCATTTGTATGTTGCAAACTTTGATAGGTATAGGACGTACCGTATAGAAGTCAGGGCCATTTGAAGTTTTGAGCGATAGCTTTGAGCGATAGCTTAAATTGACAAGAGGCTAGAGTACTCTATTGTTACAAAATTTCAAGGTTTTATGACGCTCCAGTAAAAAGTTATAAGCATTTGTATGTTGCAGACTTTGATAGGTGTAGGATGTACCGTATAGAAGTTAGGGCCATTTGAAGTTTTATCAGTGTTTGATTTGGGACTCAAGGGTAGCATAGCTTTGAGCGATAGCTTAAATTTACAAGAGGCTCGAGTACTTTATTGTTACAAAATTTCAAGGTCTTATGACGCTCCAGCAAAAAGTTACAAGCATTTGTATGTTGCAAACTTTGATAAGTGTAGGACGTACCGTATAGAAGTTAGGGCCATCTGAAGTTTTATCAGTTTTTGATTTGGGACTCAATGGAAGCATAGCTTTGAGCGATAGCTTAAATTGACAAGAGGCTCGAGTACTTTATTGTTACAAAATTTCAAGGTTTTATGACGCTTCAGTAAAAAGTTACAAGCATTTGTATGTTGCAAACTTTGATAGGTGTAGGACGTACCGTATAGAAGTTAGGGCCATTTGAAGTTTTGAGCGATAGCTTTGAGCGATAGCTTAAATTGACAAGAGGCTAGAGTACTCTATTGTTACAAAATTTCAAGGTTTTATGACGCTCCAGTAAAAAGTTATAAGCATTTGTATGTTGCAGACTTTGATAGGTGTAGATGTACCATATAGAAGTTAGGGCCATTTGAAGTTTTATCAGTGTTTGATTTGGGAGTTAAGGGTAGCATAGCTTTGAGCGATAGCTTAAATTAACAAGAGGCTCGAGTACTTTATTGTTACAAAATTTCAAGGTCTTATGACGCTCCAGCAAAAAGTTACAAGCATTTGTATGTTGCAAACTTTGATAGGTGTAGGACGTACCGTATAGAAGTTAGGGCCATCTGAAGTTTTATCAGCTTTTGATTTGGGACTCAAGGGTAGCATAGCTTTGAGCGATAGCTTAAATTTACAAGAGGCTCGAGTACTATATTGTTACAAAATTTCAAGGTTTTATGACGCTCCAGTAAAAAGTTATAAGCATTTGTATGTTGCAGACTTTGATAGGTGTATGATGGACCGTATAGAAGTTAGGGCCATTTGAAGTTTTATCAGTGTTTGATTTGGGACTCAAGGGTAGCATAGCTTTGAGCGATAGCTTAAATTGACAAGAGGCTCGAGTACTTTATTGTTACAAAATTTCAAGGTTTTATGATGCTCCAGCTAAAGATACAAGCATTTGTATGTTGCAAACTTTGATAGGTGTAGGACTTACCGTATAGAAGTTAGGGCCATCTGAAGTTTTATCATTGTTTGATTTGGGACTCAAGGGTAGCATAGCTTTGAGCGATAGCTTAAATTTACAAGAGGCTCGAGTACTTTTTTTCTACAAAATTTCAAGGTTTTATGACTCTCCAGTAAAAAGTAACAAGCATTTGTATGTTGCAAACTTTGATAGGAGTAGGGCGTACCGTATTAAAGTTAGGCCCATTTGAAGTTTTGAGCGATAGCTTTGAGCGATAGCTTAAATTGACAAGAGGCTAGAGTACTTTATTGTTACAAAATTTCAAGGTTTTATGATGCTCCAGTAAAAAGTTATAAGCATATGTATATTGCAGACTTTGATAGGTGTAGGATGTACCGTATAGAAGTTAGGGCCATTTGAAGTTTTATCAGTGTTTGATTTGGGACTCAAGGGAAGCATAGCTTTGAGCGATAGCTTAAATTGACAAGAGGCTCGAGTACTTTATTGTTACAAAATTTCAAGGTTTTATGACGCTTCAGTAAAAAGTTATAAGCATTTGTATGTTGCAGACTTTGATAGGTGTAGATGTACCATATAGAAGTTAGGGCCATTTGAAGTTTTATCAGTGTTTGATTATGCCACTCAAGGGTGGCATAGCTTTGAGCGATAGCTTAAATTGAAAAGAGGCTCGAGTACTTTATTGTTACAAAATTTCAAGGTTTTATGATGCTCCAGCTAAAGATACAAGCATTTGTATGTTGCAAACTTTGATAGGTGTAGGACTTACCGTATAGAAGTTAGGGCCATCTGAAATTTTATCATTGTTTGATTTGGGACTCAAGGGTAGCTTAGCTTTGAGCGATAGCCTAAATTTACAAGAGGCTCGAGTACTTTTTTTCTACAAAATTTCAAGGTTTTATGACTCTCCAGTAAAAAGTTACAAGCATTTGTATGTTGCAAACTTTGATAGGAGTAGGGCGTACCGTATTAAAGTTAGGCCCATTTGAAGTTTTGAGCGATAGCTTTGAGCGATAGCTTAAATTGACAAGAGGCTAGAGTACTTTATTGTTACAAAATTTCAAGGTTTTATGATGCTCCAGTAAAAAGTTATAAGCATTTGTATATTGCAGACTTTGATAGGTGTAGGATGTACCGTATAGAAGTTAGGGCCATTTGAAGTTTTATCAGTGTTTGATTTGGGACTCAAGGGAAGCATAGCTTTGAGCGATAGCTTAAATTGACAAGAGGCTCGAGTACTTTATTGCTACAAAATTTCAAGGTTTTATGACGCTCCAGTAAAAAGTTATAAGCATTTGTATGTTGCAAACTTTGATAGGTGTATGATGTACCGTATAGAAGTTAGGGCCATCTGAAGTTTTATCAGTGTTTGATTTATGACTTAAGGGTAGCATAGCTTTGAGCGATAGCTTAAATTGTAAAGAGACTCGATAACTTTTTTGTTACAAAATTTCAAGGTTTTATGACGCTGCAGTAAAAAGTTACAAGCATTTGTATGTTGCAAACTTTGATAGGTGTAGGATGTACCGTATAGAATTTAGGGCCATTTGAAGTTTTATCAGTGATTGCTTTGGGACTCAAGGGTAGCATAGCTTTGAGCGATAGCTTAAATTAACAAGGGCTCGAGTACTTTATTGTTACAAAATTTCAAGGTCTTATGACGCTCCAGTAAAAAGTTACAAGCATTTGTATGTTGCAAACTTTGATAGGTGTAGGACGTACCGTATAGAAGTTAGGGCCATCTGAAGTTTTATCAGTTTTTGATTTGGGACTCAAGGGTAGCATAGCTTTGAGCGATAGCTTAAATTTACAAGAGGCTCGAGTACTTTATTGCTACAAAATTTCAAGGTTTTATGACGCTCCAGTAAAAAGTTATAAGCATTTGTATGTTGCAAACTTTGATAGGTGTATGATGTACCGTATAGAAGTTAGGGCCATCTGAAGTTTTATCAGTGTTTGATTTATGACTCAAGGGTAGCATAGCTTTGAGCGATAGCTTAAATTGTAAAGAGGCTCGATAACTTTTTTGTTACAAAATTTCAAGGTTTTATGACGCTGCAGTAAAAAGTTACAAGCATTTGTATGTTGCAAACTTTGATAGGTGTAGGACGTACCGTATAGAAGTTAGGGCCATTTGAAGTTTTGAGCGATAGCTTTGAGCGATAGCTTAAATTGACAAGAGGCTATAGTACTTTATTGTTACAAAATTTCAAGGTTTTATGATGCTCCAGTAAAAAGTTATAAGCATTTGTATTTTGCAGACTTTGATAGGTGTAAGATGTACCGTATAGAAGTTAGGGCCATTTGAAGTTTTATCAGTGTTTGATTTGGGACTCAAGGGAAGCATAGCTTTGAGCGATAGCTTAAATTGACAAGAGGCTCGAGTACTTTATTGTTACAAAATTTCAAGGTTTTATGACGCTGCAGTAAAAAGTTACAAGCATTTGTATGTTGCAAACTTTGATAGGTGCAGGACGTACCGTATAGAAGTTAGGGCCAATTGAAGTTTCATCAGTGTTTGATTTGCGACTCAAGGGTAGCATTGCTTTGAGCGATAGCTTAAATTGACAAGAGGCTCGAGTACTTTACTGTTACAAAATTTCAAGGTTTTATGACGCACCAGTGAAAAGTTACAAGCATTTGTATGTTGCAAACTTTGATAGGAGTAGGGCGTACCGTATTAAAGTTAGGCCCATTTGAAGTTTTGAGCGATAGCTTTGAGCGATAGCTTAAATTGACAAGAGGCTCGAGTACTTTATTGTTACAAAATTTCAAGGTTTTATGATGCTCCAGTAAAAAGATACAAGCATTTGTATGTTGCAAACTTTGATAGGTGTAGGACGTAGCGTATAGAAGTTACTGCCATCTGAAGTTTTATCATTGTGTGATTTGGGACTCAAGGGTAGCATAGCTTTGAGCGATAGCTTAAATTAACAAGAGGCTCGAGTACTTTATTGTTACAAAATTTCAAGGTCCTATGACGCTCCAGTAAAAAGTTACAAGCATTTGTATGTTGCAAACTTTGATAGGTGCAGGACGTACCGTATAGAAGTTAGGGCCAATTGAAGTTTCATCAGTGTTTGATTTGCGACTCAAGGGTAGCATTGCTTTGAGCGATAGCTTAAATTGACAAGAGGCTCGAGTACTTTACTGTTACAAAATTTCAAGGTTTTATGACGCACCAGTGAAAAGTTACAAGCATTTGTATGTTGCAAACTTTGATAGGAGTAGGGCGTACCGTATTAAAGTTAGGCCCATTTGAAGTTTTGAGCGATAGCTTTGAGCGATAGCTTAAATTGACAAGAGGCTAGAGTACTTTATTGTTACAAAATTTCAAGATTTTATGATGCTCCTGTAAAAAGTTATAAGCATTTGTATGTTGCAGACTTTGATAGGTGTAGGATGTACCGTATAGAAGTTAGGGCCATTTGAAGTTTTATCAGTGTTTCATTTGGGACTCAAGGGTAGCATAGCTTTAAGCGATAGCTTAAATTGACAAGAGGCTCGAGTACTTTATTGTTACAAAATTTCAAGGTCTTATCACGCTCCAGTAAAAAGTTACAAGCATTTGTATGTTGCAAACTTTGATAGGTGTAGGACGTACCGTATAGAAGTTAGGGCCATTTGAAGTTTCATCAGTGTTTGATTTGCGACTCAAGGGTAGCATTGCTTTGAGCGATAGCTTAAATTGACAAGAGGCTCGAGTACTTTATTGTTACAAAATTTCAAGGTTTTATGACGCACCAGTGAAAAGTTACAAGCATTTGTATGTTGCAAACTTTGATAGGTGTAGGACGTACCGTATAGAAGTTAGGGCCATTTGATGTTTTGAGCGATAGCTTTGAGCGATAGCTTAAATTGACAAGAGGCTAGAGTACTCTATTGTTACAAAATTTCAAGGTTTTATGACGCTCCAGTAAAAAGTTATAAGCATTTGTATGTTGCAGACTTTGATAGGTGTAGATGTACCATATAGAAGTTAGGGCCATTTGAAGTTTTATCAGTGTTTGATTTGGGAGTCAAGGGTAGCATAGCTTTGAGCGATAGCTTAAATTAACAAGAGGCTCGAGTACTTCATTGTTACAAAATTTCAAGGTCTTATGACGCTCCAGCAAAAAGTTACAAGCATTTGTATGTTGCAAACTTTGATAGGTGTAGGACGTACCGTATAGAAGTTAGGGCCATCTGAAGTTTTATCAGCTTTTGATTTGGGACTCAAGGGTAGCATAGCTTTGAGCGATAGCTTAAATTGTAAAGAGGCTCGATAACTTTTTTGTTACAAAATTTCAAGGTTTTATGACGCTGCAGTAAAAAGTTACAAGTATTTGTATGTTGCAAACTTTGATAGGTGTAGGACGTACCGTATAGAAGTTAGGGCAATTTGAAGCTTTGAGCGATAGCTTAAATTGACAAGAGGCTAGAGTACTCTATTGTTACAAAATTTCAAGGTTTTATGACGCTCCAGTAAAAAGTTATAAGCATTTGTATGTTGCAGACTTTGATAGGTGTAGGATGTACCGTATAGAAGTTAGGGCCATTTGAAGTTTTATCAGTGTTTGATTTGGGACTCAAGGGTAGCATAGCTTTGAGCGATAGCTTAAATTAACAAGAGGCTCGAGTACTTTATTGATACAAAATTTCAAGGTCTTATGACGCTCCAGTAAAAAGTTACAAGCATCTGTATGTTGCAAACTTTGATAGGTGTAGGACGTACCGTATAGAAGTTAGGGCCATCTGAAGTTTTATCAGTGTTTGATTTATGACTCAAGGGTAGCATAGCTTTGAGCGATAGCTTAAATTGTAAAGAGGCTCGATAACTTTTTTGTTACAAAATTTCAAGGTTTTATGACGCTGCAGTAAAAAGTTACAAGCATTTGTATGTTGCAAACTTTGATAGGTGTAGGACGTACCGTATAGAAGTTAGGGCCATTTGAAGTTTTGAGCGATAGTTTTGAGCGATAGCTTAAATTGACAAGAGGCTAGAGTACTCTATTGTTACAAAATTTCAAGGTTTTATGACGCTCCAGTAAAAAGTTATAAGCATTTGTATGTTGCAGACTTTGATAGGTGTAGGATGTACCGTATAGACGTTAGGGCCATTTGAAGTTTTATCAGTGATTGCTTTGGGACTCAAGGGTAGCATAGCTTTGAGCGATAGCTTAAATTAACAAGAGGCTCGAGTACTTTATTGTTACAAAATTTCAAGGTCTTATGACGCTCCAGTAAAAAGTTACAAGCATTTGTATGTTGCAAACTTTGATAGGTGTAGGACGTACCTTATAGAAGTTAGGGCCATCTGAAGTTTTATCAGTTTTTGATTTGGGACTCAAGGGTAGCATAGCTTTGAGCGATAGCTTAAATTTACAAGAGGCTCGAGTACTTTATTGCTACAAAATTTCAAGGTTTTATGACGCTCCAGTAAAAAGTTATAAGCATTTGTATGTTGCAAACTTTGATAGGTGTATGATGTACCGTATAGAAGTTAGGGCCATTAGAAGTTGTATCAGTGTTTGATTTGGGACTCAAGGGTAGCATAGCTTTGAGCGATAGCTTAAATTGTAAAGAGGCTCGATAACTTTTTTGTTACAAAATTTCAAGGTTTTATGACGCTGCAGTAAAAAGTTACAAGCATTTGTATGTTGCAAACTTTGATAGGTGTAGGACGTACCGTATAGAAGTTAGGGCCATTTGAAGTTTTGAGCGATAGCTTTGAGCGATAGCTTAAATTGACAAGAGGCTAGAGTACTTTATTGTTACAAAATTTCAAGGTTTTATGATGCTCCAGTAAAAAGTTATAAGCATTTGTATTTTGCAGACTTTGATAGGTGTAGGATGTACCGTATAGAAGTTAGGGCCATTTGAAGTTTTATCAGTGTTTGATTTGGGACTCAATGGAAGCAAAGCTTTGAGCGATAGCTTAAATTGACAAGAGGCTCGAGTACTTTATTGTTACAAAATTTCAAGGTTTTATGACGCTCCAGTAAAAAGTTATAAGCATTTGTATGTTGCAGACTTTGATAGGTGTATGATGTACCGTATAGAAGTTAGGGCCATTTGAAGTTTTATCAGTGTTTGATTTGGGACTCATGGGTAGCATATCTTTGAGCGATAGCTTAAATTGACAAGAGGCTCGAGTACTTTATTGTTACAAAATTTCAAGGTTTTATGATGCTCCAGTAAAAAGATACAAGCATTTGTATGTTGCAAACTTTGATAGGTGTAGGACGTACCGTATAGAAGTTACTGCCATCTGAAGTTTTATCATTGTTTGATTTGGGACTCAAGGGTAGCATAGCTTTGAGCGATAGCTTAAATTTACAAGAGGCTCGAGTACTTTTTTGTTACAAAATTTCAAGGTTTTATGATGCTCCAGTAAAAAGTTACAAGCATTTGTATGTTGCAAACTTTGATAGGTGTAGGACGTACCGTATAGAAGTTAGGGCCATTTGAAGTTTTATCAGTGTTTGATTTGGGACTCAAGGGTAGCATAGCTTTGAGCGATAGCTTAAATTAACAAGAGGCTCGAGTACTTTATTGTTACAAAATTTCAAGGTCTTATGACGCTCCAGTAAAAAGTTACAAGCATTTGTATGTTGCAAACTTTGATAGGTGCAGGACGTACCGTATAGAAGTTAGGGCCAATTGAAGTTTCATCAGTGTTTGATTTGCGACTCAAGGGTAGCATTGCTTTGAGCGATAGCTTAAATTGACAAGAGGCTCGAGTACTTTACTGTTACAAAATTTCAAGGTTTTATGACGCACCAGTGAAAAGTTACAAGCATTTGTATGTTGCAAACTTTGATAGGTGTAGGACGTACCGTATATAAGTTAGGGCCATTTGAAGTTTTATCAGTGTTTGATTTGGGACTCAAGGGTAGCATAGCTTTGAGCGATAGCTTAAATTGACAAGAGGCTCGAGTACTTTATTGTTACAAAATTTCAAGGTTTTATGATGCTCCAGTAAAAAGATACAAGCATTTGTATGTTGCAAACTTTGATAGGTGTAGGACGTACCGTATAGAAGTTACTGCCATCTGAAGTTTTATCATTGTTTGATTTGGGACTCAAGGGTAGCATAGCTTTGAGCGATAGCTTAAATTTACAAGAGGCTCGAGTACTTTTTTGTTACAAAATTTCAAGGTTTTATGACGCTCCAGTAAAAATTTATAAGCATTTGTATGTTGCAGACTTTGATAGGTGTAGGATGTACCGTATAGAAGTTAGGGCCATTTGAAGTTTTATCAGGGTTTGATTTGGGACTCAAGGGTAGCATAGCTTTGAGCGATAGCTTAAATTGACAAGAGGCTCGAGTACTTTATTGTTACAAAATTTCAAGGTTTTATGACGCTTCAGTAAAAAGTTACAAGCATTTGTATGTTGCAAACTTAGATAGGTGTAGGATGTACCGTATAGAAGTTAGGGCCATCTAAAGTTTTATCAGTGTTTGATTTGGGACTCAAGGGTAGCATAGCTTTGAGCGATAGCTTAAATTGTAAAGAGGCTCGAGTACTTTTTTGTTACAAAATTACAAGGTTTTATGACGCTGCAGTAAAAAGTTACAAGTATTTGTATGTTGCAAACTTTGATAGGTGTAGGACGTACCGTATAGAAGTTAGGGCCATTTGAAGGTTTGAGCGATAGCTTTGAGCGATAGCTTAAATTGACAAGAGGCTACAGTACTTTATTTTTACAAAGTTTCAAGGTTTTATGACGCTCCAGTAAAAAGTTATAAGTATTTGTATGTTGCAGACTTTGATAGGTGTAGGACGTACCGTATAGAAGTTAGGGCATTTGAAGTTTTATCAGTGTTTGATTTGAGACTCAAGGGTAGCATAGCTTTGAGCGATTGCTTAAATTGACAAGCGGCTCGAGTACTTTATTGTTGCAAAATTTCTAGGTTTTATGACACTCCAGTAAAAAGTTACAAGCATTTGTATGTAGCAAACTTTGATAGGTGTAGAACGTACCGTATAGAAGTTAGGGCATATGAAGTTTTATCAGTGTTTGATATGGGATTCAAGGGTAGCATAGCTTTGAGCGATAGCTTAAATTGACAAGAGGCTCGAGTACTTTATTGTTACAAAATTTCAAGGTTTTATGACGCTCGAGTAAAAAGTTACAAGCATTTGTATGTTGCAAACTTTGATAGGTGTAGGACGTACCGTATAGAAATTAGGGCCATTTGAAGTTTTATCAGTGTTTGATTTGGGACTCAAGGGTAGCATTGCTTTGAGCGATAGCTTAAATTGACAAGAGGCTCGAGTACTTTATTGTTACAAAATTTCAAGGTTTTATGACGCACCAGTGAAAAGTTACAAGCATTTGTATGTTGCAAACTTTGATAGGAGTAGGGCGTACCGTATTGAAGTTATTGCCATTTGAAGTTTTATCAGTGTTTGATCTGGGACTCAAGGGTAGCATAGCTTTGAGCGATAGCTTAAATTGACAAGAGGCTAGAGTACTTTATTGTTACAAAATTTCAAGGTTTTATGACGCTCCAGTAAAAAGTTATAAGCATTTGTATGTTGCAGACTTTGATAGTTGTAGGATGCATAGAAGTTAGGGCCATTTGAAGTTTTATCAGTGTTTGATTTTTGACTCAAGTCTAACATAGCTTTGAGCGATAGCTTAAATTGACTAGAGGCTCGAGTACTTTATTGTTACAAAATTTTAAGGTTTTATGACGCTCCAGTAAAAAGTTATAAGCATTTGTATGTTGCAGACTTTGATAGGTGTAGGATGTACCGTATAGAAGTTAGGGCCATTTGAAGTTTTATCAGTGTTTGATTTGGGACTCACGGGTAGCATAGCTTTAAGCGATAGCTTAAATTGTAAAGAGGCTCGAATACTTTATTGTTACAAAATTTCAATATTTTATGACGCACCAGTGAAAAGTTACAAGCATTTGTATGTTGCAAACTTTGATAGGAGTAGGGCGTACCGTATTAAAGTTAGGGCCATTTGAAGTTTTGAGCGATAGCTTTGAGCGATAGCTTAAATTGACAAGAGGCTAGAGTACTTTATTGTTACAAAATTTCAAGGTTTTATGACGCTCCAATAAAAATTTATAAGCATTTGGATGTTGCAGACTTTGATAGGTGTAGGATGTACCGTATAGAAGTTAGGGCCATTTGAAGTTTTATCAGTGTTTGATTTGGGACTCAAGGGTAGCATAGCTTTAAGCGATAGCTTAAATTGACAAGAGGCTCGAGTACTTTATTGTTACAAAATTTCAAGGTTTTATGACGCTTCAGTAAAAAGTTACAAGCATTTGTATGTTGCAAACTTTGATAGGTGTAGGAAGTACCGTATAGAAGTTAGGGCCATCTAAAGTTTTATCAGTGTTTGATTTGGGACTCAAGGGTAGCATAGCTTTGAGCGATAGCTTAAATTGTAAAGAGGCTCGAGTACTTTTTTGTTACAAAATTTCAAGGTTTTATGACGCTGCAGTAAAAAGTTACAAGTATTTGTATGTTGCAAACTTTGATAGGTGTAGGACGTACCGTATAGAAGTTAGGGCCATTTGAAGGTTTGAGCGATAGCTTTGAGCGATAGCTTAAATTGACAAAAGGCTACAGTACTTTATTTTTACAAAGTTTCAAGGTTTTATGACGCTCCAGTAAAAAGTTATAAGTATTTGTATGTTACAGACTTTGATAGGTGTAGGACGTACCGTATAGAAGTTAGGGCATTTGAAGTTTTATCAGTGTTTGATTTGAGACTCAAGGGTAGCATAGCTTTGAGCGATAGCTTAAATTGACAAGAGGCTCGAGTACTTTATTGTTACAAAATTTCTAGGTTTTATGACGCTCCAGTAAAAAGTTACAAGCATTTGTATGTTGCAAACTTTGATAGGTGTAGGACGTACCGTATAGAAGTTAGGGCATACAAAGTTTTATCAGTGTTTGATATGGGACTCAAGGGTAGCATAGCTTTGAGCGATAGCTTAAATTGACAAGAGGCTCGAGTACTTTATTGTTACAAAATTTCAAGGTTTTATGACGCTCGAGTAAAAAGTTACAAGCATTTGTATGTTGCAAACTTTGATAGGTGTAGGACGTACCGTATAGAAATTAGGGCCATTTGAAGTTTTATCAGTGTTTGATTTGGGACTCAAGGGTAGCATAGCTTTGAGCGATAGCTTAAATTGAGATGAGACTCCAGTACTTTATTTTTACAAAATTTCAAGGTTTTATGACGCACCAGTAAAAAGTTACAAGCATTTGTATGTTGCAAACTTTGATAGGAGTAGGGCATACCGTATTGAAGTTAGGGCCATTTGAAGTTTTATCAGTGTTTGATCTGGGACTCAAGGGTAGCATAGCTTTGAGCGATAGCTTAAATTGACAAGAGGCTAGAGTACTTTATTGTTACAAAATTTCAAGGTTTTATGACGCTCCAGTAAAAAGTTATAAGCATTTGTATGTTGCAGACTTTGATAGTTGTAGGATGCAAAGAAGTTAGGGCCATTTGAAGTTTTATCAGTGTTTGATTTGGGACTCAAGTCTAGCATAGCTTTGAGCGATAGCTTAAATTGACTAGAGGCTCGAGTACTTTATTGTTACAAAATTTTAAGGTTTTATGACGTTCCAGTAAAAAGTTACAAGCATTTGTATGTTGCAAACTTAGATAGGTGTAGGATGTACCGTATAGAAGTTAGGGCCATCTAAAGTTTTATCAGTGTTTGATTTGGGACTCAAGGGTAGCATAGCTTTGAGCGATAGCTTAAATTGTAAAGAGGCTCGAGTACTTTTTTGTTACAAAATTTCAAGGTTTTATGACGCTCCAGTAAAAAGTTACAAGCATTTGTATGTTGCAAACTTTGATAGGTGTAGGCCGTACCGTATAGAAGTTAGGGCCATTTGAAGTTTTATCAGGGTTTGATTTGGGACTCAAGGGTAGCATAGCTTTGAGCAATAGCTTAAATTGACAAGAGGCTCGAGTACTTTGTTGTTACAAAATTTCAAGGTTTTATGACGCTCGAGTAAAAAGTTACAAGCATTTGTATGTTGCAAACTTTGATAGGTGTAGGACATACCGTATTAAAGTTAGGGCCAATTGAAGTTTTGAGCGATAGCTTTGAGCGATAGCTTAAATTGACAAGAGGCTAGAGTACTTTATTGTTACAAAATTTCAAGGTTTTATGACGCTCCAGTAAAAATTTATAAGCATTTGTATGTTGCAGACTTTGATAGGTGTAGGATGTACCGTATAGAAGTTAGGGCCATTTGAAGTTTTATCAGTGTTTGATTTGGGACTCAAGGGTAGCATAGCTTTGAGCGATAGCTTAAATTGACAAGAGGCTCGAGTACTTTATTGTTACAAAATTTCAAGGTTTTATGACGCTTCAGTAAAAAGTTACAAGCATTTGTATGTTGCAAACTTAGATAGGTGTAGGATGTACCGTATAGAAGTTAGGGCCATCTAAAGTTTTATCAGTGTTTGATTTGGGACTCAAGGGTAGCATAGCTTTGAGCGATAGCTTAAATTGTAAAGAGGCTCGAGTACTTTTTTGTTACAAAATTACAAGGTTTTATGACGCTGCAGTAAAAAGTTACAAGTATTTGTATGTTGCAAACTTTGATAGGTGTAGGACGTACCGTATAGAAGTTAGGGCCATTTGAAGGTTTGAGCGATAGCTTTGAGCGATAGCTTAAATTGACAAGAGGCTACAGTACTTTATTTTTACAAAGTTTCAAGGTTTTATGACGCTCCAGTAAAAAGTTATAAGTATTTGTATGTTGCAGACTTTGATAGGTGTAGGACGTACCGTATAGAAGTTAGGGCATTTGAAGTTTTATCAGTGTTTGATTTGAGACTCAAGGGTAGCATAGCTTTGAGCGATTGCTTAAATTGACAAGCGGCTCGAGTACTTTATTGTTGCAAAATTTCTAGGTTTTATGACACTCCAGTAAAAAGTTACAAGCATTTGTATGTAGCAAACTTTGATAGGTGTAGAACGTACCGTATAGAAGTTAGGGCATATGAAGTTTTATCAGTGTTTGATATGGGATTCAAGGGTAGCATAGCTTTGAGCGATAGCTTAAATTGACAAGAGGCTCGAGTACTTTATTGTTACAAAATTTCAAGGTTTTATGACGCTCGAGTAAAAAGTTACAAGCATTTGTATGTTGCAAACTTTGATAGGTGTAGGACGTACCGTATAGAAATTAGGGCCATTTGAAGTTTTATCAGTGTTTGATTTGGGACTCAAGGGTAGCATTGCTTTGAGCGATAGCTTAAATTGACAAGAGGCTCGAGTACTTTATTGTTACAAAATTTCAAGGTTTTATGACGCACCAGTGAAAAGTTACAAGCATTTGTATGTTGCAAACTTTGATAGGAGTAGGGCGTACCGTATTGAAGTTATTGCCATTTGAAGTTTTATCAGTGTTTGATCTGGGACTCAAGGGTAGCATAGCTTTGAGCGATAGCTTAAATTGACAAGAGGCTAGAGTACTTTATTGTTACAAAATTTCAAGGTTTTATGACGCTCCAGTAAAAAGTTATAAGCATTTGTATGTTGCAGACTTTGATAGTTGTAGGATGCATAGAAGTTAGGGCCATTTGAAGTTTTATCAGTGTTTGATTTTTGACTCAAGTCTAACATAGCTTTGAGCGATAGCTTAAATTGACTAGAGGCTCGAGTACTTTATTGTTACAAAATTTTAAGGTTTTATGACGCTCCAGTAAAAAGTTATAAGCATTTGTATGTTGCAGACTTTGATAGGTGTAGGATGTACCGTATAGAAGTTAGGGCCATTTGAAGTTTTATCAGTGTTTGATTTGGGACTCACGGGTAGCATAGCTTTAAGCGATAGCTTAAATTGTAAAGAGGCTCGAGTCCTTTTTTGTTACAAAATTTCAAGGTTTTATGACGCTGCAGTAAAAAGTTACAAGCATTTGTATGTTGCAAACTTTGATAGGTGTAGGACGTACCATATAGAAGTTAGGGCCATTTTAAGTTTTATCAGTGTTTGATTTGGGACTCAAGGGTAGCATAGCTTTGAGCGATAGCTTAAATTGGAAAGAGGCTCGAGTACTTTATTGTTACAAAATTTCAATGTTTTATGACGCTCGAGTAAAAAGTTACAAGCGTTTGTATGTTGCAAACTTTGATAGGTGTAGGACGTACCGTATAGAAGTTAGGGCCATTTGAAGTTTTATCAGTGTTTGATTTGGGACTCAAGGGTAGCATAGCTTTGAGCGATAGCTTAAATTGACAAGAGGCTCGAGTACTTTTTTGTTACAAAATTTCAAGGTTTTATGACGCTGCAGTAAAAAGTTACAAGCATTTGTACGTTGCAAACTTTGATGGGTGTAGGACGTACCGTATAGAAGTTAGGGCCATTTAAAGTTTTGAGCGATAGCTTGGAGCGATAGCTTAAGTTGACAAGAGGCTCGAGTACTTTATTGTAACAAAATTTCAAGATTTTACGACGCTTCAGTAAAAAGTTGCAGGCATTTGTATGTTGCAAAGTTTGATAGGTGTAGGATGTACCGTATAGAAGTTAGGGCCATCAGAAGTTTTATCAGTGTTTGATTTGGGACTCAAGGGTAGCATAGCTTTGAGCGATAGCTTAAATTGACAAGAGGCTCGAGTACTTTTTTGTTACAAAATTTCAAGGTTTTATGACGCTGCAGTAAAAAGTTAGAAGCATTTGTATGTTGCAAACTTTGATAGGTGTAGGACGTACCGTATAGAAGTTAGGGCCATTTGAAGTTTTATCAGTGTTTGATTTGGGACTCAAGGGTAGCATAGCTTTGAGCGATAGCTTAAATTAACAAGAGGCTAGAGTACTTTATTGTTACAAAATTTCAAGGTCTTATGACGCTCCAGTAAAAAGTTACAAGCATTTGTATGTTGCAAACTTTGATAGGTGTAGGACGTACCGTATAGAAGTTAGGGCCATTTGAAGTTTTATAAGTGTTTGATTTGGGAGTCAAGGGTAGCATAGCTTTGAGCGATAGCTTAAATTAACAAGAGGCTCGAGTACTTTATTGTTACAAAATTTCAAGGTCTTA
Organism: Clusia tigrina; assembly: GCA_920105625.2. Lineage (NCBI taxonomy): Eukaryota > Metazoa > Arthropoda > Insecta > Diptera > Clusiidae > Clusia > Clusia tigrina. Next base: position 105,829,495 of record OV050033.1, on the reverse strand, counting down.
TGGCGCTCCAGTAAAAAGTTACAAGCATTTGTATGTTGCAAACTTTGATAGGTGTAGGACGTACCGTATAGAAGTTAGGGCCATCTGAAGTTTTATCAGTTTTTGATTTGGGACTCAAGAGTAGCATAGCTTTGAGCGATAGCTTAAATTGTAAAGAGGCTCGATAACTTTTTTGTTACAAAATTTCAAGGTTTTATGACGCTGCAGTAAAAAGTTACAAGCATTTGTATGTTGCAAACTTTGATAGGTGTAGGACGTACCGTATAGAAGTTAGGGCCATTAGAAGTTTTGAGCGATAGTTTTGAGCGATAGCTTAAATTGACAAGAGGCTAGAGTACTCTATTGTTACCAAATTTCAAGGTTTTATGACGCTCCAGTAAAAAGTTATAAGCATTTGTATGTTGCAGACTTTGATAGGTGTAGGATGTACCGTATAGAAGTTAGGGCCATTTGAAGGTTTATCAGTGATTGATTTGGGACTCAAGGGTAGCATAGCTTTGAGCGATAGCTTAAATTAACAAGAGGCTCGAGTACTTTATTGTTACAAAATTTCAAGGTCTTATGACGCTCCAGTAAAAAGTTACAAGCATTTGTATGTTGCAAACTTTGATAGGTGTAGGACGTACCGTATAGAAGTTAGGGCCATCTGAAGTTTTATCAGTTTTTGATTTGGGACTCAAGGGTAGCATAGCTTTGAGCGATAGCTTAAATTTACAAGAGGCTCGAGTACTTTATTGCTACAAAATTTCAAGGTTTTATGACGATCCAGTAAAAAGTTATAAGCATTTGTATGTTGCAAACTTTGATAGGTGTATGATGTACCGTATAGAAGTTAGGGCCATTTGAAGTTGTATCAGTGTTTGATTTGGGACTCAAGGGTAGCATAGCTTTGAGCGATAGCTTAAATTGTAAAGAGGCTCGATAACTTTTTTGTTACAAAATTTCAAGGTTTTATGACGCTGCAGTAAAAAGTTACAAGCATTTGTATGTTGCAAACTTTGATAGGTGTAGGACGTACCGTATAGAAGTTAGGGCCATTTGAAGTTTTGAGCGATAGCTTTGAGCGATAGCTTAAATTGACAAGAGGCTAGAGTACTTTATTGTTACAAAATTTCAAGGTTTTATGATGCTCCAGTAAAAAGTTATAAGCATTTGTATTTTGCAGACTTTGATAGGTGTAGGATGTACCGTATAGAAGTTAGGGCCATTTGAAGTTTTATCAGTGTTTGATTTGGGACTCAAGGGAAGCATAGCTTTGAGCGATAGCTTAAATTGACAAGAGGCTCGAGTACTTTATTGTTACAAAATTTCAAGGTTTTATGACGCTTCAGTAAAAAGTTACAAGCATTTGTATGTTGCAAACTTTGATAGGTATAGGACGTACCGTATAGAAGTCAGGGCCATTTGAAGTTTTGAGCGATAGCTTTGAGCGATAGCTTAAATTGACAAGAGGCTAGAGTACTCTATTGTTACAAAATTTCAAGGTTTTATGACGCTCCAGTAAAAAGTTATAAGCATTTGTATGTTGCAGACTTTGATAGGTGTAGGATGTACCGTATAGAAGTTAGGGCCATTTGAAGTTTTATCAGTGTTTGATTTGGGACTCAAGGGTAGCATAGCTTTGAGCGATAGCTTAAATTTACAAGAGGCTCGAGTACTTTATTGTTACAAAATTTCAAGGTCTTATGACGCTCCAGCAAAAAGTTACAAGCATTTGTATGTTGCAAACTTTGATAAGTGTAGGACGTACCGTATAGAAGTTAGGGCCATCTGAAGTTTTATCAGTTTTTGATTTGGGACTCAATGGAAGCATAGCTTTGAGCGATAGCTTAAATTGACAAGAGGCTCGAGTACTTTATTGTTACAAAATTTCAAGGTTTTATGACGCTTCAGTAAAAAGTTACAAGCATTTGTATGTTGCAAACTTTGATAGGTGTAGGACGTACCGTATAGAAGTTAGGGCCATTTGAAGTTTTGAGCGATAGCTTTGAGCGATAGCTTAAATTGACAAGAGGCTAGAGTACTCTATTGTTACAAAATTTCAAGGTTTTATGACGCTCCAGTAAAAAGTTATAAGCATTTGTATGTTGCAGACTTTGATAGGTGTAGATGTACCATATAGAAGTTAGGGCCATTTGAAGTTTTATCAGTGTTTGATTTGGGAGTTAAGGGTAGCATAGCTTTGAGCGATAGCTTAAATTAACAAGAGGCTCGAGTACTTTATTGTTACAAAATTTCAAGGTCTTATGACGCTCCAGCAAAAAGTTACAAGCATTTGTATGTTGCAAACTTTGATAGGTGTAGGACGTACCGTATAGAAGTTAGGGCCATCTGAAGTTTTATCAGCTTTTGATTTGGGACTCAAGGGTAGCATAGCTTTGAGCGATAGCTTAAATTTACAAGAGGCTCGAGTACTATATTGTTACAAAATTTCAAGGTTTTATGACGCTCCAGTAAAAAGTTATAAGCATTTGTATGTTGCAGACTTTGATAGGTGTATGATGGACCGTATAGAAGTTAGGGCCATTTGAAGTTTTATCAGTGTTTGATTTGGGACTCAAGGGTAGCATAGCTTTGAGCGATAGCTTAAATTGACAAGAGGCTCGAGTACTTTATTGTTACAAAATTTCAAGGTTTTATGATGCTCCAGCTAAAGATACAAGCATTTGTATGTTGCAAACTTTGATAGGTGTAGGACTTACCGTATAGAAGTTAGGGCCATCTGAAGTTTTATCATTGTTTGATTTGGGACTCAAGGGTAGCATAGCTTTGAGCGATAGCTTAAATTTACAAGAGGCTCGAGTACTTTTTTTCTACAAAATTTCAAGGTTTTATGACTCTCCAGTAAAAAGTAACAAGCATTTGTATGTTGCAAACTTTGATAGGAGTAGGGCGTACCGTATTAAAGTTAGGCCCATTTGAAGTTTTGAGCGATAGCTTTGAGCGATAGCTTAAATTGACAAGAGGCTAGAGTACTTTATTGTTACAAAATTTCAAGGTTTTATGATGCTCCAGTAAAAAGTTATAAGCATATGTATATTGCAGACTTTGATAGGTGTAGGATGTACCGTATAGAAGTTAGGGCCATTTGAAGTTTTATCAGTGTTTGATTTGGGACTCAAGGGAAGCATAGCTTTGAGCGATAGCTTAAATTGACAAGAGGCTCGAGTACTTTATTGTTACAAAATTTCAAGGTTTTATGACGCTTCAGTAAAAAGTTATAAGCATTTGTATGTTGCAGACTTTGATAGGTGTAGATGTACCATATAGAAGTTAGGGCCATTTGAAGTTTTATCAGTGTTTGATTATGCCACTCAAGGGTGGCATAGCTTTGAGCGATAGCTTAAATTGAAAAGAGGCTCGAGTACTTTATTGTTACAAAATTTCAAGGTTTTATGATGCTCCAGCTAAAGATACAAGCATTTGTATGTTGCAAACTTTGATAGGTGTAGGACTTACCGTATAGAAGTTAGGGCCATCTGAAATTTTATCATTGTTTGATTTGGGACTCAAGGGTAGCTTAGCTTTGAGCGATAGCCTAAATTTACAAGAGGCTCGAGTACTTTTTTTCTACAAAATTTCAAGGTTTTATGACTCTCCAGTAAAAAGTTACAAGCATTTGTATGTTGCAAACTTTGATAGGAGTAGGGCGTACCGTATTAAAGTTAGGCCCATTTGAAGTTTTGAGCGATAGCTTTGAGCGATAGCTTAAATTGACAAGAGGCTAGAGTACTTTATTGTTACAAAATTTCAAGGTTTTATGATGCTCCAGTAAAAAGTTATAAGCATTTGTATATTGCAGACTTTGATAGGTGTAGGATGTACCGTATAGAAGTTAGGGCCATTTGAAGTTTTATCAGTGTTTGATTTGGGACTCAAGGGAAGCATAGCTTTGAGCGATAGCTTAAATTGACAAGAGGCTCGAGTACTTTATTGCTACAAAATTTCAAGGTTTTATGACGCTCCAGTAAAAAGTTATAAGCATTTGTATGTTGCAAACTTTGATAGGTGTATGATGTACCGTATAGAAGTTAGGGCCATCTGAAGTTTTATCAGTGTTTGATTTATGACTTAAGGGTAGCATAGCTTTGAGCGATAGCTTAAATTGTAAAGAGACTCGATAACTTTTTTGTTACAAAATTTCAAGGTTTTATGACGCTGCAGTAAAAAGTTACAAGCATTTGTATGTTGCAAACTTTGATAGGTGTAGGATGTACCGTATAGAATTTAGGGCCATTTGAAGTTTTATCAGTGATTGCTTTGGGACTCAAGGGTAGCATAGCTTTGAGCGATAGCTTAAATTAACAAGAGGCTCGAGTACTTTATTGTTACAAAATTTCAAGGTCTTATGACGCTCCAGTAAAAAGTTACAAGCATTTGTATGTTGCAAACTTTGATAGGTGTAGGACGTACCGTATAGAAGTTAGGGCCATCTGAAGTTTTATCAGTTTTTGATTTGGGACTCAAGGGTAGCATAGCTTTGAGCGATAGCTTAAATTTACAAGAGGCTCGAGTACTTTATTGCTACAAAATTTCAAGGTTTTATGACGCTCCAGTAAAAAGTTATAAGCATTTGTATGTTGCAAACTTTGATAGGTGTATGATGTACCGTATAGAAGTTAGGGCCATCTGAAGTTTTATCAGTGTTTGATTTATGACTCAAGGGTAGCATAGCTTTGAGCGATAGCTTAAATTGTAAAGAGGCTCGATAACTTTTTTGTTACAAAATTTCAAGGTTTTATGACGCTGCAGTAAAAAGTTACAAGCATTTGTATGTTGCAAACTTTGATAGGTGTAGGACGTACCGTATAGAAGTTAGGGCCATTTGAAGTTTTGAGCGATAGCTTTGAGCGATAGCTTAAATTGACAAGAGGCTATAGTACTTTATTGTTACAAAATTTCAAGGTTTTATGATGCTCCAGTAAAAAGTTATAAGCATTTGTATTTTGCAGACTTTGATAGGTGTAAGATGTACCGTATAGAAGTTAGGGCCATTTGAAGTTTTATCAGTGTTTGATTTGGGACTCAAGGGAAGCATAGCTTTGAGCGATAGCTTAAATTGACAAGAGGCTCGAGTACTTTATTGTTACAAAATTTCAAGGTTTTATGACGCTGCAGTAAAAAGTTACAAGCATTTGTATGTTGCAAACTTTGATAGGTGCAGGACGTACCGTATAGAAGTTAGGGCCAATTGAAGTTTCATCAGTGTTTGATTTGCGACTCAAGGGTAGCATTGCTTTGAGCGATAGCTTAAATTGACAAGAGGCTCGAGTACTTTACTGTTACAAAATTTCAAGGTTTTATGACGCACCAGTGAAAAGTTACAAGCATTTGTATGTTGCAAACTTTGATAGGAGTAGGGCGTACCGTATTAAAGTTAGGCCCATTTGAAGTTTTGAGCGATAGCTTTGAGCGATAGCTTAAATTGACAAGAGGCTCGAGTACTTTATTGTTACAAAATTTCAAGGTTTTATGATGCTCCAGTAAAAAGATACAAGCATTTGTATGTTGCAAACTTTGATAGGTGTAGGACGTAGCGTATAGAAGTTACTGCCATCTGAAGTTTTATCATTGTGTGATTTGGGACTCAAGGGTAGCATAGCTTTGAGCGATAGCTTAAATTAACAAGAGGCTCGAGTACTTTATTGTTACAAAATTTCAAGGTCCTATGACGCTCCAGTAAAAAGTTACAAGCATTTGTATGTTGCAAACTTTGATAGGTGCAGGACGTACCGTATAGAAGTTAGGGCCAATTGAAGTTTCATCAGTGTTTGATTTGCGACTCAAGGGTAGCATTGCTTTGAGCGATAGCTTAAATTGACAAGAGGCTCGAGTACTTTACTGTTACAAAATTTCAAGGTTTTATGACGCACCAGTGAAAAGTTACAAGCATTTGTATGTTGCAAACTTTGATAGGAGTAGGGCGTACCGTATTAAAGTTAGGCCCATTTGAAGTTTTGAGCGATAGCTTTGAGCGATAGCTTAAATTGACAAGAGGCTAGAGTACTTTATTGTTACAAAATTTCAAGATTTTATGATGCTCCTGTAAAAAGTTATAAGCATTTGTATGTTGCAGACTTTGATAGGTGTAGGATGTACCGTATAGAAGTTAGGGCCATTTGAAGTTTTATCAGTGTTTCATTTGGGACTCAAGGGTAGCATAGCTTTAAGCGATAGCTTAAATTGACAAGAGGCTCGAGTACTTTATTGTTACAAAATTTCAAGGTCTTATCACGCTCCAGTAAAAAGTTACAAGCATTTGTATGTTGCAAACTTTGATAGGTGTAGGACGTACCGTATAGAAGTTAGGGCCATTTGAAGTTTCATCAGTGTTTGATTTGCGACTCAAGGGTAGCATTGCTTTGAGCGATAGCTTAAATTGACAAGAGGCTCGAGTACTTTACTGTTACAAAATTTCAAGGTTTTATGACGCACCAGTGAAAAGTTACAAGCATTTGTATGTTGCAAACTTTGATAGGTGTAGGACGTACCGTATAGAAGTTAGGGCCATTTGATGTTTTGAGCGATAGCTTTGAGCGATAGCTTAAATTGACAAGAGGCTAGAGTACTCTATTGTTACAAAATTTCAAGGTTTTATGACGCTCCAGTAAAAAGTTATAAGCATTTGTATGTTGCAGACTTTGATAGGTGTAGATGTACCATATAGAAGTTAGGGCCATTTGAAGTTTTATCAGTGTTTGATTTGGGAGTCAAGGGTAGCATAGCTTTGAGCGATAGCTTAAATTAACAAGAGGCTCGAGTACTTCATTGTTACAAAATTTCAAGGTCTTATGACGCTCCAGCAAAAAGTTACAAGCATTTGTATGTTGCAAACTTTGATAGGTGTAGGACGTACCGTATAGAAGTTAGGGCCATCTGAAGTTTTATCAGCTTTTGATTTGGGACTCAAGGGTAGCATAGCTTTGAGCGATAGCTTAAATTGTAAAGAGGCTCGATAACTTTTTTGTTACAAAATTTCAAGGTTTTATGACGCTGCAGTAAAAAGTTACAAGTATTTGTATGTTGCAAACTTTGATAGGTGTAGGACGTACCGTATAGAAGTTAGGGCAATTTGAAGCTTTGAGCGATAGCTTAAATTGACAAGAGGCTAGAGTACTCTATTGTTACAAAATTTCAAGGTTTTATGACGCTCCAGTAAAAAGTTATAAGCATTTGTATGTTGCAGACTTTGATAGGTGTAGGATGTACCGTATAGAAGTTAGGGCCATTTGAAGTTTTATCAGTGTTTGATTTGGGACTCAAGGGTAGCATAGCTTTGAGCGATAGCTTAAATTAACAAGAGGCTCGAGTACTTTATTGATACAAAATTTCAAGGTCTTATGACGCTCCAGTAAAAAGTTACAAGCATCTGTATGTTGCAAACTTTGATAGGTGTAGGACGTACCGTATAGAAGTTAGGGCCATCTGAAGTTTTATCAGTGTTTGATTTATGACTCAAGGGTAGCATAGCTTTGAGCGATAGCTTAAATTGTAAAGAGGCTCGATAACTTTTTTGTTACAAAATTTCAAGGTTTTATGACGCTGCAGTAAAAAGTTACAAGCATTTGTATGTTGCAAACTTTGATAGGTGTAGGACGTACCGTATAGAAGTTAGGGCCATTTGAAGTTTTGAGCGATAGTTTTGAGCGATAGCTTAAATTGACAAGAGGCTAGAGTACTCTATTGTTACAAAATTTCAAGGTTTTATGACGCTCCAGTAAAAAGTTATAAGCATTTGTATGTTGCAGACTTTGATAGGTGTAGGATGTACCGTATAGAAGTTAGGGCCATTTGAAGTTTTATCAGTGATTGCTTTGGGACTCAAGGGTAGCATAGCTTTGAGCGATAGCTTAAATTAACAAGAGGCTCGAGTACTTTATTGTTACAAAATTTCAAGGTCTTATGACGCTCCAGTAAAAAGTTACAAGCATTTGTATGTTGCAAACTTTGATAGGTGTAGGACGTACCGTATAGAAGTTAGGGCCATCTGAAGTTTTATCAGTTTTTGATTTGGGACTCAAGGGTAGCATAGCTTTGAGCGATAGCTTAAATTTACAAGAGGCTCGAGTACTTTATTGCTACAAAATTTCAAGGTTTTATGACGCTCCAGTAAAAAGTTATAAGCATTTGTATGTTGCAAACTTTGATAGGTGTATGATGTACCGTATAGAAGTTAGGGCCATTAGAAGTTGTATCAGTGTTTGATTTGGGACTCAAGGGTAGCATAGCTTTGAGCGATAGCTTAAATTGTAAAGAGGCTCGATAACTTTTTTGTTACAAAATTTCAAGGTTTTATGACGCTGCAGTAAAAAGTTACAAGCATTTGTATGTTGCAAACTTTGATAGGTGTAGGACGTACCGTATAGAAGTTAGGGCCATTTGAAGTTTTGAGCGATAGCTTTGAGCGATAGCTTAAATTGACAAGAGGCTAGAGTACTTTATTGTTACAAAATTTCAAGGTTTTATGATGCTCCAGTAAAAAGTTATAAGCATTTGTATTTTGCAGACTTTGATAGGTGTAGGATGTACCGTATAGAAGTTAGGGCCATTTGAAGTTTTATCAGTGTTTGATTTGGGACTCAATGGAAGCAAAGCTTTGAGCGATAGCTTAAATTGACAAGAGGCTCGAGTACTTTATTGTTACAAAATTTCAAGGTTTTATGACGCTCCAGTAAAAAGTTATAAGCATTTGTATGTTGCAGACTTTGATAGGTGTATGATGTACCGTATAGAAGTTAGGGCCATTTGAAGTTTTATCAGTGTTTGATTTGGGACTCATGGGTAGCATATCTTTGAGCGATAGCTTAAATTGACAAGAGGCTCGAGTACTTTATTGTTACAAAATTTCAAGGTTTTATGATGCTCCAGTAAAAAGATACAAGCATTTGTATGTTGCAAACTTTGATAGGTGTAGGACGTACCGTATAGAAGTTACTGCCATCTGAAGTTTTATCATTGTTTGATTTGGGACTCAAGGGTAGCATAGCTTTGAGCGATAGCTTAAATTTACAAGAGGCTCGAGTACTTTTTTGTTACAAAATTTCAAGGTTTTATGATGCTCCAGTAAAAAGTTACAAGCATTTGTATGTTGCAAACTTTGATAGGTGTAGGACGTACCGTATAGAAGTTAGGGCCATTTGAAGTTTTATCAGTGTTTGATTTGGGACTCAAGGGTAGCATAGCTTTGAGCGATAGCTTAAATTAACAAGAGGCTCGAGTACTTTATTGTTACAAAATTTCAAGGTCTTATGACGCTCCAGTAAAAAGTTACAAGCATTTGTATGTTGCAAACTTTGATAGGTGCAGGACGTACCGTATAGAAGTTAGGGCCAATTGAAGTTTCATCAGTGTTTGATTTGCGACTCAAGGGTAGCATTGCTTTGAGCGATAGCTTAAATTGACAAGAGGCTCGAGTACTTTACTGTTACAAAATTTCAAGGTTTTATGACGCACCAGTGAAAAGTTACAAGCATTTGTATGTTGCAAACTTTGATAGGTGTAGGACGTACCGTATATAAGTTAGGGCCATTTGAAGTTTTATCAGTGTTTGATTTGGGACTCAAGGGTAGCATAGCTTTGAGCGATAGCTTAAATTGACAAGAGGCTCGAGTACTTTATTGTTACAAAATTTCAAGGTTTTATGATGCTCCAGTAAAAAGATACAAGCATTTGTATGTTGCAAACTTTGATAGGTGTAGGACGTACCGTATAGAAGTTACTGCCATCTGAAGTTTTATCATTGTTTGATTTGGGACTCAAGGGTAGCATAGCTTTGAGCGATAGCTTAAATTTACAAGAGGCTCGAGTACTTTTTTGTTACAAAATTTCAAGGTTTTATGATGCTCCAGTAAAAAGTTACAAGCATTTGTATGTTGCAAACTTTGATAGGTGTAGGACGTACCGTATAGAAGTTAGGGCCATTTGAAGTTTTATCAGTGTTTGATTTGGGACTCAAGGGTAGCATAGCTTTGAGCGATAGCTTAAATTAACAAGAGGCTCGAGTACTTTATTGTTACAAAATTTCAAGGTCTTATGACGCTCCAGTAAAAAGTTACAAGCATTTGTATGTTGCAAACTTTGATAGGTGCAGGACGTACCGTATAGAAGTTAGGGCCAATTGAAGTTTCATCAGTGTTTGATTTGCGACTCAAGGGTAGCATTGCTTTGAGCGATAGCTTAAATTGACAAGAGGCTCGAGTACTTTACTGTTACAAAATTTCAAGGTTTTATGACGCACCAGTGAAAAGTTACAAGCATTTGTATGTTGCAAACTTTGATAGGAGTAGGGCGTACCGTATTAAAGTTAGGCCCATTTGAAGTTTTGAGCGATAGCTTTGAGCGATAGCTTAAATTGACAAGAGGCTAGAGTACTTTATTGTTACAAAATTTCAAGGTTTTATGATGCTCCTGTAAAAAGTTATAAGCATTTGAATGTTGCAGACTTTGATAGGTGTAGGATGTACCGTATAGAAGTTAGGGCCATTTGAAGTTTTATCAGTGTTTGATTTGGGACTCAAGGGTAGCATAGCTTTGAGCGATAGCTTAAATTAACAAGAGGCTCGAGTACTTCATTGTTACAAAATTTCAAGGTCTTATGACGCTCCAGCAAAAAGTTACAAGCATTTGTATGTTGCAAACTTTGATAGGTGTAGGACGTACCGTATAGAAGTTAGGGCCATCTGAAGTTTTATCAGTTTTTGATTTGGGACTCAAGGGTAGCATAGCTTTGAGCGATAGCTTAAATTTACAAGAGGCTCGAGTACTTTATTGCTACAAAATTTCAAGGTTTTATGACGCTCCAGTAAAAAGTTATAAGCATTTGTATGTTGCAGACTTTGATAGGTGTATGATGTACCGTATAGAAGTTAGGGCCATTTGAAGTTTTATCAGTGTTTGATTTGGGACTCAAGGGTAGCATAGCTTTGAGCGATAGCTTAAATTGACAAGAGGCTCGAGTACTTTATTGTTACAAAATTTCAAGGTTTTATGATGCTCCAGTAAAAAGATACAAGCATTTGTATGTTGCAAACTTTGATGGGTGTAGGACGTACCGTATAGAAGTTACTACCATCTGAAGTTTTATCATTGTGTGATTTGGGACTCAAGGGTAGCATAGCTTTGAGCGATAGCTTAAATTAACAAGAGGCTCGAGTACTTTATTGTTACAAAATTTCAAGGTCCTATGACGCTCCAGTAAAAAGTTACAAGCATTTGTATGTTGCAAACTTTGATAGGTGCAGGACGTACCGTATAGAAGTTAGGGCCAATTGAAGTTTCATCAGTGTTTGATTTGCGACTCAAGGGTAGCATTGCTTTGAGCGATAGCTTAAATTGACAAGAGGCTCGAGTACTTTACTGTTACAAAATTTCAAGGTTTTATGACGCACCAGTGAAAAGTTACAAGCATTTGTATGTTGCAAACTTTGATAGGAGTAGGGCGTACCGTATTAAAGTTAGGCCCATTTGAAGTTTTGAGCGATAGCTTTGAGAGATAGCTTAAATTGACAAGAGGCTAGAGTACTTTATTGTTACAAAATTTCAAGATTTTATGATGCTCCTGTAAAAAGTTATAAGCATTTGTATGTTGCAGACTTTGATAGGTGTAGGATGTACCGTATAGAAGTTAGGGCCATTTGAAGTTTTATCAGTGTTTGATTTGGGACTCAAGGGTAGCATAGCTTTAAGCGATAGCTTAAATTGACAAGAGGCTCGAGTACTTTATTGTTACAAAATTTCAAGGTCTTATCACGCTCCAGTAAAAAGTTACAAGCATTTGTATGTTGCAAACTTTGATAGGTGTAGGACGTACCGTATAGAAGTTAGGGCCATTTGAAGTTTCATCAGTGTTTGATTTGCGACTCAAGGGTAGCATTGCTTTGAGCGATAGCTTAAATTGACAAGAGGCTCGAGTACTTTACTGTTACAAAATTTCAAGGTTTTATGACGCACCAGTGAAAAGTTACAAGCATTTGTATGTTGCAAACTTTGATAGGAGTAGGGCGTACCGTACTAAAGTTATGCCCATTTGAAGTTTTGAGCGATAGCTTTGAGCGATAGCTTAAATTGACAAGAGGCTAGAGTACTATATTGTTACAAAATTTCAAGGTTTTATGATGCTCCTGTAAAAAGTTATAAGCATTTGTATGTTGCTGACTTTGGTAGGTGTAGGATGTACCGTATAGAAGTTAGGGTCATTTGAAGTTTTATTAGTGTTTGATTTGGGACTCAAGGGTAGCATAGCTTTGAGCGATAGCTTAAATTGACAAGAGGCTCGAGTACTTTATTGTTACAAAATTTCAAGGTTTTATGACGCTTCAGTAAAAAGTTACAAGCAATTGTATGTTGCAAACTCTGATAGGTGTAGGACGTACCGTATAGAAGTTAGGGCCATCTGAAGTTTTATCAGAGTTTGATTTGGGACTCAAGGGTAGCATAGCTTTGAGCGATAGCTTAAATTGTAAAGAGGCTCGATAACTTTTTTTTACAAAGTTTCAAGGTTTTATGACGCTGCAGTAAAAAGTTACAAGCATTTGTATGTTGCAAACTTTGATAGGAGTAGGGCGTACCGTACTAAAGTTAAGCCCATTTGAAGTTTTGAGCGATAGCTTTGAGCGATAGCTTAAATTGACAAGAGGCTAGAGTACTATATTGTTACAAAATTTCAAGGTTTTATGATGCTCCTGTAAAAAGTTATAAGCATTTGTATGTTGCTGACTTTGGTAGGTGTAGGATGTACCGTATAGAAGTTAGGGTCATTTGAAGTTTTATCAGTGTTTGATTTGGGACTCAAGGGTAGCATAGCTTTGAGCGATAGCTTAAATTGACAAGAGGCTCGAGTACTTTATTGTTACAAAATTTCAAGGTCTTATGACGCTCCAGCAAAAAGTTACAAGCATTAGTATGTTGCAAACTTTGATAGGTGTAGGACGTACCGTATAGAAGTTAGGGCCATCTGAAGTTTTATCAGTTTTTGATTTGGGAATCAAGGGTAGCATAGCTTTGAGCAATAGCTTAAATTTACAAGAGGCTCGAGTACTTTATTGCTACAAAATTTCAAGGTTTTATGACGCTCCAGTAAAAAGTTATAAACATTTGTATGTTGCAGACTTTGATAGGTGTATGATGTACCGTATAGAAGTTAGGGCCATTTGAAGTTTTATCAGTGTTTGATTTGGGACTCAAGGGTAGCATAGCTTTGAGCGATAGCTTAAATTGACAAGAGGCTCGAGTACTTTATTGTTACAAAATTTCAAGGTTTTATGATGCTCCAGTAAAAAGATACAAGCATTTGTATGTTGCAAACTTTGATGGGTGTAGGACGTACCGTATAGAAGTTACTACCATCTGAAGTTTTATCATTGTGTGATTTGGGACTCAAGGGTAGCATAGCTTTGAGCGATAGCTTAAATTAACAAGAGGCTCGAGTACTTTATTGTTACAAAATTTCAAGGTCCTATGACGCTCCAGTAAAAAGTTACAAGCATTTGTATGTTGCAAACTTTGATAGGTGGAGGACGTACCGTATAGAAGTTAGGGCCAATTGAAGTTTCATCAGTGTTTGATTTGCGACTCAAGGGTAGCATTGCTTTGAGCGATAGCTTAAATTGACAAGAGGCTCGAGTACTTTACTGTTACAAAATTTCAAGGTTTTATGACGCACCAGTGAAAAGTTACAAGCATTTGTATGTTGCAAACTTTGATAGGAGTAGGGCGAACCGTATTAAAGTTAGGCCCATTTGAAGTTTTGAGCGATAGCTTTGAGCGATAGCTTAAATTGACAAGAGGCTAGAGTACTTTATTGTTACAAAATTTCAAGATTTTATGATGCTCCTGTAAAAAGTTATAAGCATTTGTATGTTGCAGACTTTGATAGGTGTAGAATGTACCGTATAGAAGTTAGGGCCATTTGAAGTTTTATCAGTGTTTGATTTGGGACTCAAGGGTAGCATAGCTTTAAGCGATAGCTTAAATTGACAAGAGGCTCGAGTACTTTATTGTTACAAAATTTCAAGGTCTTATCACGCTCCAGTAAAAAGTTACAAGCATTTGTATGTTGCAAACTTTGATAGGAGTAGGGCGTACCGTAATAAAGTTAAGCCCATTTGAAGTTTTGAGCGATAGCTTTGAGCGATAGCTTAAACTGACAAGAGGCTCGAGTACTATATTGTTACAAAATTTCAAGGTTTTATGATGCTCCTGTAAAAAGTTATAAGCATTTGTATGTTGCTGACTTTGGTAGGTGTAGGATGTACCGTATAGAAGTTAGGGTCATTTGAAGTTTTATCAGTGTTTGATTTGGGACTCAAGGGTAGCATAGCTTTGAGCGATAGCTTAAATTGACAAGAGGCTCGAGTACTTTATTGTTACAAAATTTCAAGGTTTTATGACGCTTCAGTAAAAAGTTACAAGCAATTGTATGTTGCAAACTTTGATAGGTGTAGGATGTACCGTATAGAAGTTAGGGTCATTTGAAGTTTTATCAGTGTTTGATTTGGGACTCAAGGGTAGCATAGCTTTGAGCGATAGCTTAAATTGACAAGAGGCTCGAGTACTTTATTGTTACAAAATTTCAAGGTTTTATGACGCTTCAGTAAAAAGTTACAAGCAATTGTATGTTGCAAACTTTGATAGGTGTAGGACGTACCGTATAGAAGTTAGGGCCATCTGAAGTTTTATCAGAGTTTGATTTGGGACTCAAGGGTAGCATAGCTTTGAGCGATAGCTTAAATTGTAAAGAGGCTCGATAACTTTTTTTTACAAAGTTTCAAGGTTTTATGACGCTGCAGTAAAAAGTTACAAGCATTTGTATGTTGCAAACTTTGATAGGAGTAGGGCGTACCGTACTAAAGTTAAGCCCATTTGAAGTTTTGAGCGATAGCTTTGAGCGATAGCTTAAATTGACAAGAGGCTAGAGTACTATATTGTTACAAAATTTCAAGGTTTTATGATGCTCCTGTAAAAAGTTATAAGCATTTGTATGTTGCTGACTTTGGTAGGTGTAGGATGTACCGTATAGAAGTTAGGGTCATTTGAAGTTTTATCAGTGTTTGATTTGGGACTCAAGGGTAGCATAGCTTTGAGCGATAGCTTAAATTGACAAGAGGCTCGAGTACTTTATTGTTACAAAATTTCAAGGTCTTATGACGCTCCAGCAAAAAGTTACAAGCATTTGTATGTTGCAAACTTTGATAGGTGTAGAACGTACCGTATAGAAGTTAGGGCCATTTGAAGTTTTATCAGTGTTTGATTTGGGACTCAAGGGTAGCATAGCTTTGAGCGATAGCTTAAATTGACAAGAGGCTCGAGTACTTTATTGTTACAAAATTTCAAGGTTTTATGATGCTCCAGTAAAAAGATACAAGCATTTGTATGTTGCAAACTTTGATGGGTGTAGGACGTACCGTATAGAAGTTACTACCATCTGAAGTTTTATCATTGTGTGATTTGGGACTCAAGGGTAGCATAGCTTTGAGCGATAGCTTAAATTAACAAGAGGCTCGAGTACTTTATTGTTACAAAATTTCAAGGTCCTATGACGCTCCAGTAAAAAGTTACAAGCATTTGTATGTTGCAAACTTTGATAGGTGCAGGACGTACCGTATAGAAGTTAGGGCCAATTGAAGTTTCATCAGTGTTTGATTTGCGACTCAAGGGTAGCATTGCTTTGAGCGATAGCTTAAATTGACAAGAGGCTCGAGTACTTTACTGTTACAAAATTTCAAGGTTTTATGACGCACCAGTGAAAATTTACAAGCATTTGTATGTTGCAAACTTTGATAGGAGTAGGGCGTACCGTATTAAAGTTAGGCCCATTTGAAGTTTTGAGCGATAGCTTTGAGCGATAGCTTAAATTGACAAGAGGCTAGAGTACTTATTGTTACAAAATTTCAAGATTTTATGATGCTCCTGTAAAAAGTTATAAGCATTTGTATGTTGCAGACTTTGATAGGTGTAGGATGTACCGTATAGAAGTTAGGGCCATTTGAAGTTTTATCAGTGTTTGATTTGGGACTCAAGGGTAGCATAGCTTTAAGCGATAGCTTAAATTGACAAGAGGCTCGAGTACTTTATTGTTACAAAATTTCAAGGTCTTATCACGCTCCAGTAAAAAGTTACAAGCATTTGTATGTTGCAAACTTTGATAGGTGTAGGACGTACCGTATAGAAGTTAGGGCCATTTGAAGTTTCATCAGTGTTTGATTTGCTACTCAAGGGTAGCATTGCTTTGAGCGATAGCTTAAATTGACAAGAGGCTCGAGTACTTTACTGTTACAAAATTTCAAGGTTTTATGACGCACCAGTGAAAAGTTACAAGCATTTGTATGTTGCAAACTTTGATAGGAGTAGGGCGTACCGTACTAAAGTTAAGCCCATTTGAAGTTTTGAGCGATAGCTTTGAGCGATAGCTTTGAGCGATAGCTTAAATTGACAAGAGGCTAGAGTACTATATTGTTACAAAATTTCAAGGTTTTATGATGCTCCTGTAAAAAGTTATAAGCATTTGTATGTTGCAAACTTTGATAGGTGCAGGACGTACCGTATAGAAGTTAGGGCCAATTGAAGTTTCATCAGTGTTTGATTTGCGACTCAAGGGTAGCATTGCTTTGAGCGATAGCTTAAATTGACAAGAGGCTCGAGTACTTTACTGTTACAAAATTTCAAGGTTTTATGACGCACCAGTGAAAAGTTACAAGCATTTGTATGTTGCAAACTTTGATAGGAGTAGGGCGTACCGTATTAAAGTTAGGCCCATTTGAAGTTTTGAGCGATAGCTTTGAGCGATAGCTTAAATTGACAAGAGGCTAGAGTACTTTATTGTTACAAAATTTCAAGATTTTATGATGCTCCTGTAAAAAGTTATAAGCATTTGTATGTTGCAGACTTTGATAGGTGTAGGATGTACCGTATAGAAGTTAGGGCCATTTGAAGTTTTATCAGTGTTTGATTTGGGACTCAAGGGTAGCATAGCTTTAAGCGATAGCTTAAATTGACAAGAGGCTCGAGTACTTTATTGTTACAAAATTTCAAGGTCTTATCACGCTCCAGTAAAATGTTACAAGCATTTGTATGTTGCAAACTTTGATAGGTGTAGGACGTACCGTATAGAAGTTAGGGCCATTTGAAGTTTCATCAGTGTTTGATTTGCGACTCAAGGGTAGCATTGCTTTGAGCGATAGCTTAAATTGACAAGAGGCTCGAGTACTTTACTGTTACAAAATTTCAAGGTTTTATGACGCACCAGTGAAAAGTTACAAGCATTTGTATGTTGCAAACTTTGATAGGAGTAGGGCGTACCGTACTAAAGTTAAGCCCATTTGAAGTTTTGAGCGATAGCTTTGAGCGATAGCTTAAATTGACAAGAGGGTAGAGTACTATATTGTTACAAAATTTCAAGGTTTTATGATGCTCCTGTAAAAAGTTATAAGCATTTGTATGTTGCTGACTTTGGTAGGTGTAGGATGTACCGTATAGAAGTTAGGGTCATTTGAAGTTTTATCAGTGTTTGATTTGGGACTCAAGGGTAGCATAGCTTTGAGCGATAGCTTAAATTGACAAGAGGCTCGAGTACTTTATTGTTACAAAATTTCAAGGTTTTATGACGCTTCAGTAAAAAGTTACAAGCAATTGTATGTTGCAAACTTTGATAGGTGTAGGACGTACCGTATAGAAGTTAGGGCCATCTGAAGTTTTATCAGAGTTTGATTTGGGACTCAAGGGTAGCATAGCTTTGAGCGATAGCTTAAATTGTAAAGAGGCTCGATAATTTTTTTTACAAAGTTTCAAGGTTTTATGACGCTGCAGTAAAAAGTTACAAGCATTTGTATGTTGCAAACTTTGATAGGAGTAGGGCGTACCGTACTAAAGTTAAGCCCATTTGAAGTTTTGAGCGATAGCTTTGAGCGATAGCTTAAATTGACAAGAGGCTAGAGTACTATATTGTTACAAAATTTCAAGGTTTTATGATGCTCCTGTAAAAAGTTATAAGCATTTGTATGTTGCTGACTTTGGTAGGTGTAGGATGTACCGTATAGAAGTTAGGGTCATTTGAAGTTTTATCAGTGTTTGATTTGGGACTCAAGGGTAGCATAGCTTTGAGCGATAGCTTAAATTGACAAGAGGCTCGAGTACTTTATTGTTACAAAATTTCAAGGTCTTATGACGCTCCAGCAAAAAGTTACAAGCATTTGTATGTTGCAAACTTTGATAGGTGTAGGACGTACCGTATAGAAGTTAGGGCCATTTGAAGTTTTATCAGTGTTTGATTTGGGACTCAAGGGTAGCATAGCTTTGAGCGATAGCTTAAATTGACAAGAGGCTCGAGTACTTTATTGTTACAAAATTTCAAGGTTTTATGATGCTCCAGTAAAAAGATACAAGCATTTGTATGTTGCAAACTTTGATGGGTGTAGGACGTACCGTATAGAAGTTACTACCATCTGAAGTTTTATCATTGTGTGATTTGGGACTCAAGGGTAGCATAGCTTTGAGCGATAGCTTAAATTAACAAGAGGCTCGAGTACTTTATTGTTACAAAATTTCAAGGTCCTATGACGCTCCAGTAAAAAGTTACAAGCATTTGTATGTTGCAAACTTTGATAGGTGCAGGACGTACCGTATAGAAGTTAGGGCCAATTGAAGTTTCATCAGTGTTTGATTTGCGACTCAAGGGTAGCATTGCTTTGAGCGATAGCTTAAATTGACAAGAGGCTCGAGTACTTTACTGTTACAAAATTTCAAGGTTTTATGACGCACCAGTGAAAAGTTACAAGCATTTGTATGTTGCAAACTTTGATAGGAGTAGGGCGTACCGTATTAAAGTTAGGCCCATTTGAAGTTTTGAGCGATAGCTTTGAGCGATAGCTTAAATTGACAAGAGGCTAGAGTACTTTATTGTTACAAAATTTCAAGATTTTATGATGCTCCTGTAAAAAGTTATAAGCATTTGTATGTTGCAGACTTTGATAGGTGTAGGATGTACCGTATAGAAGTTAGGGCCATTTGAAGTTTTATCAGTGTTTGATTTGGGACTCAAGGGTAGCATAGCTTTAAGCGATAGCTTAAATTGACAAGAGGCTCGAGTACTTTATTGTTACAAAATTTCAAGGTCCAGTAAAAAGTTACAAGCATTTGTATGTTGCAAACTTTGATAGGTGTAGGACGTACCGTATAGAAGTTAGGGCCATTTGAAGTTTCATCAGTGTTTGATTTGCGACTCAAGGGTAGCATTGCTTTGAGCGATAGCTTAAATTGACAAGAGGCTCGAGTACTTTACTGTTACAAAATTTCAAGGTTTTATGACGCACCAGTGAAAAGTTACAAGCATTTGTATGTTGCAAACTTTGATAGGAGTAGGGCGTACCGTACTAAAGTTAAGCCCATTTGAAGTTTTGAGCGATAGCTTTGAGCGATAGCTTAAATTGACAAGAGGCTAGAGTACTATATTGTTACAAAATTTCAAGGTTTTATGATGCTCCTGTAAAAAGTTATAAGCATTTGTATGTTGCTGACTTTGGTAGGTGTAGGATGTACCGTATAGAAGTTAGGGTCATTTGAAGTTTTATCAGTGTTTGATTTGGGACTCAAGGGTAGCATAGCTTTGAGCGATAGCTTAAATTGACAAGAGGCTCGAGTACTTTATTGTTACAAAATTTCAAGGTTTTATGACGCTTCAGTAAAAAGTTACAAGCAATTGTATGTTGCAAACTTTGATAGGTGTAGGACGTACCGTATAGAAGTTAGGGCCATCTGAAGTTTTATCAGAGTTTGATTTGGGACTCAAGGGTAGCATAGCTTTGAGCGATAGCTTAAATTGTAAAGAGGCTCGATAACTTTTTTTTACAAAGTTTCAAGGTTTTATGACGCTGCAGTAAAAAGTTACAAGCATTTGTATGTTGCAAACTTCGAGGTGTAGGACGTACCGTATAGAAGTCAGGGCCATTTGAAGTTTTGAGCGATAGCTTAAATTGACAAGAGGCTAGAGTACCCTATTGTTACAAAATTTCAAGCTTTTATGACGCTCCAGTAAAAAGTTATAAGCATTTGTATGTTGCAGACTTTGATAGGTGTAGGATGTACCGTATAGAAGTTAGGGCCATTTGAAGTTTTATCAGTGTTTGATTTGGGACTCAAGGGTAGCATAGCTTTGAGCGATAGCTTAAAGTGACAAGAGGCTCGAGTACTTTATTGTTACAAAATTTCAAGGTTTTATGACGCTCCAGTAAAAAGTTACAAGCATTTGTATGGTGCAAACTTTAATAGGTGTAGGGCGTACCGTATAGAAGTTAGGGCCATCTGAAGTTTTATCAGTTTTTGATTTGGGACTCAAGGGTAGCATAGCTTTGAGCGATAGCTTAAATTGACAAGAGGCTCGAGTACATTTTGGTTCAAAATTTCAAGGTTTTATGACGCTCCAGTAAAAAGTTACAAGCATTTGTATGTTGCAAACTTTGATAGGTGTAGGACGTACCGTATAGAAGTTAGGGCCATTTGAAGTTTTATCAGTGTTTGATTTGGGATTCAAGGGTAGCATAGCTTTGAGCGATAGCTTAAATTGACAAGAGGCTCGAGTACTTTATTGTTACAAAATTTCAAGGTTTTATGACGCTCCAGTAAAAAGTTACAAGCATTTGTATGTTGCAAACTTTGATAGGTGTAGGACGTACCGTAAAGAAGTTAGTGCCATTTGAAGTTTTATCAGTATTTGATTTGGTACTCAAGGGTAGCATAGCTTTGAGCGATAGCTTAAATTGACAAGAGGCTCGAGTACTTTATTGTTAAAAAATTTCAAGGTTTTATGACGCTCCAGTAAAAAGTTATAAGCATTTGTATGTTGCAGACTTTGATAGGTGTATGATGTACCGTAAAGAAGTTAGGGCCATTTGAAGTTTTATCAGTGTTTGATTTGGGACTCAAGGGTAGCATAGCTTTGAGCGATAGCTTAAATTGACTAGAGGCTCGAGTACTTTATTGTTACAAAATTTCAAGGTTTTATGACGCTCCAGTAAAAACTTACAAGCATTTGTATGTTGCAAACTTTGATAGGTGTAGGACGTACCGTATAGAAGTTAGGGCCATCTGAACTTTTATCATTGTTTGATTTGGGACTCAAGGGTAGCTTAGCTTTGAGCGATAGCGTTAAATTGACAAGAGGTTTGAGAACTTTTTTGTTACAAGATTTCAAGCCTTTATGACGCTCCAGTAAAAAGTTACAAGCATTTGTATGTTGCAAACTTTGATAGGTGTAGGACGTACCGTATAGAAGTTAGGGCCATTTGAAGTTTTATCAGTGTTTGATTTGGGACTCAAGGGTAGCATAGCTTTGAGCGATAGCTTAAATTAACAAGAGGCTCGAGTACTTTATTGTTACAAAATTTCAAGGTCTTATGACGCTCCAGTAAAAAGTTACAAGCATTTGTATGTTGCAAACTTTAAAAGGTGTAGGACGTACCGTATAGAAGTTAGGGCCTTTGAAGTTTTATCATTGTTTGATTTGGGACTCAAGGGTAGCATTGCTTTGAGCGATAGCTTAAATTGACAAGAGGCTAGAGTACTTTATTGTTACAAAATTTCAAGATTTTATGACGCTCAAGTAAAAAGTTACAAGCATTTGTGTGTTGGAAACTTTGATAGGTGTAGGACGTATCGTATAGAAGTTAGGGCCATTTTAAGTTTTATCAGTGTTTGGTTTAGGGGTCAAGGGTAGCATAGCTTTGAGCAATAGCTTAAATTGACAAGAGGGTCGAGTACTTTATTGTTACAAAATTTCAAGGTTTTATGACGCACCAGTGAAAAGTTACAAGCATTTGTATGTTGCAAACTTTGATAGGAGTAGGGCGTACCGTATTAAAGTTAGGGCCATTTGAAGTTTTGAGCGATAGCTTTGAGCGATAGCTTAAATTGACAAGAGGGTAGAGTACTTTATTGTTACAAAATTTCAAGGTTTTATGACGCTCCAGTAAAATGTTATAAGCATTTGTATGTTGCAGACTTTGATAGGTGTAGGATGTACCGTATAGAAGTTAGGGCCATTTGAAGTTTTATCAGTGTTTGATTTGGGACTCAAGGGTAGCATAGCTTTGAGCGATAGCTTAAATTGTAAAGAGGCTCGATAACTTTTTTGTTACAAAATTTCAAGGTTTTATGACGCACCAGTAAAAAGTTACAAGCATTTGTATGTTGCAAACTTTGATAGGAGTAGGGCGTACCGTATTGAAGTTAGGGCCATGTGAAGTTTTATCAGTGTTTGATCTGGGACTCAAGGGTAGCATAGCTTTGAGCGATAGCTTAAATTGACAAGAGGCTAGAGTACTTTATTGTTACAAAATTTCAAGGTTTTATGACGCTCAAGTAAAAAGTTACAAGCATTTGAATGTTGCAAACTTTGATAGGTGTAGGACGTATCGTATAGAAGTTAGGGCCATTTGAAGTTTTATCAGTGTTTGATTTGGGACTCAAGGGTAGCATAGCTTTGAGCGATAGCTTAAATTGACAAGAGGCTCGAGTACTTTCTGGTTACAAAATTTCAAGGTTTTATGACGCTCCAGTAAAAAGTAACAAGCATTTGTATGTTGCAAACTTTGATAGGTGTAGGACCTACCGTATAGAATTTAGGGCCATTTGAAGTTTTATCAGTGTTTGATTTGGGACTCAAGGGTAGCATAACTTTGAGCGGTAGCTTAAATTGACAAGAGGCTCGAGTACTTTATTGTTACAAAATTTCAAGGTTTTATGACGCTCCAGTAAAAAGTTATAAGCATTTGTATGTTGCAGACTTTGATAGGTGTAGGATGTACCGTATAGAAGTTAGGGCCATCTGAAGTTTTATCAGTTTTTGATTTGGGACTCAAGGGTAGCATAGCTTTGAGCGATAGCTTAAATTGACAAGAGGCTCGAGTACATTTTTTTTTTAAATTTCAAGGTTTTATGACGCTCCAGAAAAAAGTTGCAAGCATTTGTATGTTGAAAACTTTGATAGGTGTAGGACGTAAAGTATAGTAGTTAGGGCCATTTGAAGTTTTATCAGTGTTTGATTTGGGATTCAAAGGTAGCATAGCTTTGAGCGCTAGCTTAAATTGACAAGAGGCTCGAGTACTTTATTGTTACAAAATTTCAAGGTTTTATGACGCTCCAGTAAAAAGTTACAAGCATTTGTATGTTGCAAACTTTGATAGGTGTAGGACGGAACGTATAGAAGATAGGCCCATTTGAAGTTTTATCCGTGTTTGATTTGGTTCTCAAGGGTAGCATAGCTTTGAGCGATAGCTTAAATTGACAAGAGGCTCGAGTACTTTATTGTTACAAAATTTCAAGGTTTTATGACGCTCCAGTAAAAATTTATAAGCATTTGTATGTTGCAAACTTTGATAGGTGTAGGACGTACCGTATAGAAGTTAGGGCCATCTGAAGTTTTATCATTGTTTGATTTAGGACTCAAGGGTAGCATAGCTTTGAGCGATAGCTTTAAATTGACAAGAGGCTCGAGTACTTTTTTGTTAAAAAATTTAAAGCTTTTATGACGCTCCAGTAAAAAGTTACAAGCATTTGTATGTTGCAAACTTTGATAGGTGTAGGAAGAACCGTACAGAAGTTAGGGCCATTTGAAGTTTTATCAGTGTTTGATATGGGACTCAAGGGTAGCATAGCTTTGAGCAATAACTTAAATTAACAAGAGGTTCGAGTACTTTATTGTTACAAAATTTCAAGGTCTTATGACGCTGCAGTAAAAAGTTACAAGCATTTGTATGTTGCAAACTTTACTAGGTGTAGGACGTACCGTATAGAAGTTATGGCCTTTGAAGTTTTATCATTGTTTGATTTGGGACTCAAGGGTAGCATTGCTTTGAGCGATAGCTTAAATTGACAAGAGGCTCCAGTACTTTATTGTTACAAAATTTAAAGGCTTTATGACGCACCAGTAAAAAGTTACAAGCATTTATATGTTGCAAACTTTGATAGGAGTAGAGCATACCGTATTGAAGTTAGGGCCATGTGAAGTTTTATCAGTGTTTGATCTGGGACTCAAGGGTAGCATAGCTTTGAGCGATAGCTTAAATTGACAAGAGGCTAGAGTACTTTATTGTTACAAAATTTCAAGGTTTTATGACGCTCAAGTAAAAAGTTACAAGCATTTGTATGTTGCAAACTTTGATAGGTGTAGGACGTATCGTATAGAAGTTAGGGCCATTTGAAGTTTTATCAGTGTTTGATTTGGGACTCAAGGGTAGCATAGCTTTGAGCGATAGCTTAAATTGACAAGAGGCTAGAGTACTTTATTGTTACAAAATTTCAAGGTTTTACGACGCTCAAGTAAAAAGTTACAAGCATTTGTATGTTGCAAACTTTAATAGGTGTAGGACGTACCGTATAGAAGTTAGGGCCTTTGAAGTTTTATCATTGTTTGATTTGGGACGCAAGGGTAGCATTGCTTTGAGCGATAGATTAAATTGACAAGAGGCTCCAGTACTTTATTGTTACAAAATTTCAAGGTTTTATGACGCACCAGTAAAAAGTTACAAGCATTTGTATGTTGCAAACTTTGATAGGAGTAGGGCGTACCGTATTGAAGTTAGGGCCATGTGAAGTTTTATCAGTGTTTGATCTGAGACTCAAGGGTAGCATAGCTTTGAGCGATAGCTTAAATTGACAAGAGGCTAGAGTACTTTATTGTTACAAAATTTCAAGGTTTTATGACGCCCAAGTAAAAAGTTACAAGCATTTGTATGTTGCAAACTTTGATAGGTGTAGGACGTATCGTATAGAAGTTAGGGACATTTGAAGTTTTATCAGTGTTTGATTTGGGACTCAAGGGTAGCATAGCTTTGAGCGATAGCTTAAATTGACAAGAGGGTCGAGTACTTTATTGTTACAAAATTTCAAGGTTTTATGACGCACCAGTGAAAAGTTACAAGCATTTGTATGTTGCAAACTTTGATAGGAGTAGGGCGTACCGTATTAAAGTTAGGGCCATTCGAAGTTTTGAGCGATAGCTTTGAGCGATAGCTTAAATTGACAAGAGGCTAGAGTACTTTATTGTTACAAAATATGAAGGTTTTATGACGCTCCAGTAAAAAGTTATAAGCATTTCTATGTTGCAGACTTTGATAGGTGTAGGATGGACCGTATAGAAGTTAGGGCCATTTGAAGTTTTATCAGTGTTTGATTTGGGACTCAAGGGTAGCATAGCTTTGAGCGATAGCTTAAATTTACAAGAGGCTGGAGTACTTTATTGTTACAAAATTTCAAGGTTTTATGACGCTTCAGTAAAAAGTTACAAGCATTTGTATGTTGCAAACTTTGATAGGTGTAGGACGTACCGTATAAAAGTTAGGGCCATCTGAAGTCTTATCAGTGTTTGATTTGGGACTAAAGGGTAGCATAGCTTTGAGCGATAGCTTAAATTGTAAAGAGGCTCGATAACTTTTTTGTTACAAAATTTCAAGGTTTTATGACACTGCAGTTAAAAGTTACAAGCATTTGTATGTTGCAAACTTTGATAGGTGTAGGACGTACCGTATAGAAGTTAGGGCCATTTGAAGTTTTGAGCGATAGCTTTGATCGATAGCTTAATTTGACAAGAGGCTAGAGTACTTTATTGTTACAAAATTTCAAGGTTTTATGCCGCTCCAGTAAAAAGGTACAAGCATTTGTATGTTGCAAACTTTGATAGGTGTAGGACGGAACGTATAGAAGTTAGGCCCATTTGAAGTTTTATCAGTGTTTGATTTGGTTCTCAAGGGTAGCATAGCTTTGAGCGATAGCTTAAATTGACAAGAGGCTCGAGTACTTTATTGTTACAAAATTTCAAGGTTTTATGACGCTCCAGTACAAATTTATAAGCATTTGTATTTTGCAAACTTTGATAGGTGTAGGACGTACCGTATAGAAGTTAGGGCCATCTGAAGTTTTATCATTGTTTGATTTGGGACTCAAGGGTAGCATAGCTTTGAGCGATAGCTTTAAATTGACAAGAGGCTCGAGTACTTTTTTGTTAAAAAATTTAAAGCTTTTATGACGCTCCAGTAAAAAGTTACAAGCATTTGTATGTTGCAAACTTTGATAGGTGTAGGACGTACCGTACAGAAGTTAGGTCCATTTGAAGTTTTATCAGTGTTTGATTTGGGACTCAAGGGTAGCATTGCTTTGTGCAATAACTTAAATTAACAAGAGGTTCGAGTACTTTATTGTTACAAAATTTCAAGGTCTTATGACGCTGCAGTAAAAAGTTACAAGCATTTGTATGTTGCAAACTTTACTAGGTGTAGGACGTACCGTATAGAAGTTATGGCCTTTGAAGTTTTATCATTGTTTGATTTGGGACTCAAGGGTAGCATAGCTTTGAGCGATAGCTTAAATTGACAAGAGGCTCGAGTACTTTATTGTTACAAAATTGCAAGGTTTTATGACGCTCCAGTAAAAAGTTACAAGCGTTTGTATGTTGCAAACTTTGATAGGTGTAGGACCTACCGTATAGAAGTTTGGGCCATTTGAAGTTTTATCAGTGTTTGATTTGGGACTCAAGGGTAGCATAGCTTTGAGCGATGACTTAAATTGACAAGAGGCTCGAGTACTTTATTGTTACAAAATTTCAAGGTTTTATGACGCTCCAGTAAAAAGTTAAAAGCATTTGTATGTTGCAAACTATGATAGGTGTAGGACGTACCGTATAGAAGTTAGGGCCATTTGAAGTTTTATCAGTATTTGATTTGGGACTCAAGGGTAGCATAGCTTTGAGCGATAGCTTAAATTGACAAGAGGCTCGAGTACTTTCTGGTTACAAAATTTCAAGGTTTTATGACGCTCCAGTAAAAAGTAACAAGCATTTGTATGTTGCAAACTTTGATAGGTGTAGGACCTACCGTATAGAATTTAGGGCCATTTGAAGTTTTATCAGTGTTTGATTTGGGACTCAAGGGTAGCATAACTTTGAGCGGTAGCTTAAATTGACAAGAGGCTCGAGTACTTTATTGTTACAAAATTTCAAGGTTTTATGACGCTCCAGTAAAAAGTTATAAGCATTTGTATGTTGCAGACTTTGATAGGTGTAGGATGTACCGTATAGAAGTTAGGGCCATCTGAAGTTTTATCAGTTTTTGATTTGGGACTCAAGGGTAGCATAGCTTTGAGCGATAGCTTAAATTGACAAGAGGCTCGAGTACATTTTTTTTTTTAAATTTCAAGGTTTTATGACGCTCCAGAAAAAAGTTGCAAGCATTTGTATGTTGAAAACTTTGATAGGTGTAGGACGTAAAGTATAGTAGTTAGGGCCATTTGAAGTTTTATCAGTGTTTGATTTGGGATTCAAAGGTAGCATAGCTTTGAGCGCTAGCTTAAATTGACAAGAGGCTCGAGTACTTTATTGTTACAAAATTTCAAGGTTTTATGACGCTCCAGTAAAAAGTTACAAGCATTTGTATGTTGCAAACTTTGATAGGTGTAGGACGGAACGTATAGAAGATAGGCCCATTTGAAGTTTTATCCGTGTTTGATTTGGTTCTCAAGGGTAGCATAGCTTTGAGCGATAGCTTAAATTGACAAGAGGCTCGAGTACTTTATTGTTACAAAATTTCAAGGTTTTATGACGCTCCAGTAAAAATTTATAAGCATTTGTATGTTGCAAACTTTGATAGGTGTAGGACGTACCGTATAGAAGTTAGGGCCATCTGAAGTTTTATCATTGTTTGATTTAGGACTCAAGGGTAGCATAGCTTTGAGCGATAGCTTTAAATTGACAAGAGGCTCGAGTACTTTTTTGTTAAAAAATTTAAAGCTTTTATGACGCTCCAGTAAAAAGTTACAAGCATTTGTATGTTGCAAACTTTGATAGGTGTAGGAAGAACCGTACAGAAGTTAGGGCCATTTGAAGTTTTATCAGTGTTTGATTTGGGACTCAAGGGTAGCATAGCTTTGAGCAATAACTTAAATTAACAAGAGGTTCGAGTACTTTATTGTTACAAAATTTCAAGGTCTTATGACGCTGCAGTAAAAAGTTACAAGCATTTGTATGTTGCAAACTTTACTAGGTGTAGGACGTACCGTATAGAAGTTATGGCCTTTGAAGTTTTATCATTGTTTGATTTGGGACTCAAGGGTAGCATTGCTTTGAGCGATAGCTTAAATTGACAAGAGGCTCCAGTACTTTATTGTTACAAAATTTAAAGGTTTTATGACGCACCAGTAAAAAGTTACAAGCATTTATATGTTGCAAACTTTGATAGGAGTAGAGCATACCGTATTGAAGTTAGGGCCATGTGAAGTTTTATCAGTGTTTGATCTGGGACTCAAGGGTAGCATAGCTTTGAGCGATAGCTTAATTTGACAAGAGGCTAGAGTACTTTATTGTTACAAAATTTCAAGGTTTTATGACGCTCAAGTAAAAAGTTACAAGCATTTGTATGTTGCAAACTTTGATAGGTGTAGGACGTATCGTATAGAAGTTAGGGCCATTTGAAGTTTTATCAGTGTTTGATTTGGGACTCAAGGGTAGCATAGCTTTGAGCGATAGCTTAAATTGACAAGAGGCTAGAGTACTTTATTGTTACAAAATTTCAAGGTTTTATGACGCTCAAGTAAAAAGTTACAAGCATTTGTATGTTGCAAACTTTAATAGGTGTAGGACGTACCGTATAGAAGTTAGGGCCTTTGAAGTTTTATCATTGTTTGATTTGGGACGCAAGGGTATCATTGCTTTGAGCGATAGATTAAATTGACAAGAGGCTCCAGTACTTTATTGTTACAAAATTTCAAGGTTTTATGACGCACCAGTAAAAAGTTACAAGCATTTGTATGTTGCAAACTTTGATAGGAGTAGGGCGTACCGTATTGAAGTTAGGGCCATGTGAAGTTTTATCAGTGTTTGATCTGGGACTCAAGGGTAGCATAGCTTTGAGCGATAGCTTAAATTGACAAGAGGCTAGAGTACTTTATTGTTACAAAATTTCAAGGTTTTATGACGCCCAAGTAAAATGTTACAAGCATTTGTATGTTGCAAACTTTGATAGGTGTAGGACGTATCGTATAGAAGTTAGGGACATTTGAAGTTTTATCAGTGTTTGATTTGGGACTCAAGGGTAGCATAGCTTTGAGCGATAGCTAAAATTGACAAGAGGGTCGAGTACTTTATTGTTACAAAATTTCAAGGTTTTATGACGCACCAGTGAAAAGTTACAAGCATTTGTATGTTGCAAACTTTGATAGGAGTAGGGCGTACCGTATTAAAGTTAGGGCCATTTGAAGTTTTGAGCGATAGCTTTGAGCGATAGCTTAAATTGACAAGAGGCTAGAGTACTTTATTGTTACAAAATATGAAGGTTTTATGACGCTCCAGTAAAAAGTTATAAGCATTTCTATGTTGCAGACTTTGATAGGTGTAGGATGGACCGTATAGAAGTTAGGGCCATTTGAAGTTTTATCAGTGTTTGATTTGGGACTCAAGGGTAGCATAGCTTTGAGCGATAGCTTAAATTGACAAGAGGCTGGAGTACTTTATTGTTACAAAATTTCAAGGTTTTATGACGCTTCAGTAAAAAGTTACAAGCATTTGTATGTTGCAAACTTTGATAGGTGTAGGACGTACCGTATAAAAGTTAGGGCCATCTGAAGTCTTATCAGTGTTTGATTTGGGACTAAAGGGTAGCATAGCTTTGAGCGATAGCTTAAATTGTAAAGAGGCTCGATAACTTTTTTGTTACAAAATTTCAAGGTTTTATGACACTGCAGTTAAAAGTTACAAGCATTTGTATGTTGCAAACTTTGATAGGTGTAGGACGTACCGTATAGAAGTTAGGGCCATTTGAAGTTTTGAGCGATAGCTTTGATCGATAGCTTAATTTGACAAGAGGCTAGAGTACTTTATTGTTACAAAATTTCAAGGTTTTATGCCGCTCCAGTAAAAAGGTACAAGCATTTGTATGTTGCAAACTTTGATAGGTGTAGGACGGAACGTATAGAAGTTAGGCCCATTTGAAGTTTTATCAGTGTTTGATTTGGTTCTCAAGGGTAGCATAGCTTTGAGCGATAGCTTAAATTGACAAGAGGCTCGAGTACTTTATTGTTACAAAATTTCAAGGTTTTATGACGCTCCAGTACAAATTTATAAGCATTTGTATTTTGCAAACTTTGATAGGTGTAGGACGTACCGTATAGAAGTTAGGGCCATCTGAAGTTTTATCATTGTTTGATTTGGGACTCAAGGGTAGCATAGCTTTGAGCGATAGCTTTAAATTGACAAGAGGCTCGAGTACTTTTTTGTTAAAAAATTTAAAGCTTTTATGACGCTCCAGTAAAAAGTTACAAGCATTTGTATGTTGCAAACTTTGATAGGTGTAGGACGTACCGTACAGAAGTTAGGTCCATTTGAAGTTTTATCAGTGTTTGATTTGGGACTCAAGGGTAGCATAGCTTTGTGCAATAACTTAAATTAACAAGAGGTTCGAGTACTTTATTGTTACAAAATTTCAAGGTCTTATGACGCTGCAGTAAAAAGTTACAAGCATTTGTATGTTGCAAACTTTACTAGGTGTAGGACGTACCGTATAGAAGTTATGGCCTTTGAAGTTTTATCATTGTTTGATTTGGGACTCAAGGGTAGCATAGCTTTGAGCGATAGCTTAAATTGACAAGAGGCTCGAGTACTTTATTGTTACAAAATTGCAAGGTTTTATGACGCTCCAGTAAAAAGTTACAAGCGTTTGTATGTTGCAAACTTTGATAGGTGTAGGACCTACCGTATAGAAGTTAGGGCCATTTGAAGTTTTATCAGTGTTTGATTTGGGACTCAAGGGTAGCATAGCTTTGAGCGATGACTTAAATTGACAAGAGGCTCGAGTACTTTATTGTTACAAAATTTCAAGGTTTTATGACGCTCCAGTAAAAAGTTAAAAGCATTTGTATGTTGCAAACTATGATAGGTGTAGGACGTACCGTATAGAAGTTAGGGCCATTTGAAGTTTTATCAGTATTTGATTTGGGACTCAAGGGTAGCATAATTTTGAGCGATAGCTTAAATTGACAAGAGGCTCGAGTACTTTATTGTTACAAAATTTCAAGGTTTCATTTGTGTGTTGCAAACTTTAATAGGTGTAGGACGTACCGTATAGAATTTAGGGCCATTTGAAGTTTTATCTGTGTTTGATTTGGGACTCAAGGGTAGCATAGCTTTGAGCGATAGCTTAAATTGACAAGAGGCCTTTATTGTTACAAAATTTCAAGGTCTTATGACGCTCCAGTAAAAAGTTACAAGCATTTGTATGTTGCAAACTGCGATAGGTGTAGGACGTACCGTATAGAAGTTAGGGGCATTTGAAGTTTTATCAGTATTTGATTTGGGACTCAAGGGTAGCTTAACTTTGAGCGATAGCTTAAATTGACAAGAGGCTCGAGTACTTTATTGTTACAAAATTTCAAGGTTTAATGACGCTCCATTAAAAAGTTACAAGTTGTATGTTGCAATCTTTGATATGTGTAGGACGTACCGTGTAGAAGTTAGGGCCATTTGAAGTTTTATCAGTGTTTGATTTGGGACTCAAGGGTAGCAGAACTTTGAGCAATAGCTTAAATTTACAAGAAGCTCGAGTACTTTATTGTTACAAAATTTCAAGGTTTTATGACGCTCCAGTAAAAAGTTGCAAGCATTTGTAGGTTGCAAACTTTGATTGCTGTAGGACGTACCGTATAGAAGTTAGGGCCATTTGAAGTTTTGTCAGTGTTTGATTTGGGACTCAAGGGTAGCATAGCTTTGAGCGATGGCTTAAATTGACAAGAGTCTCGAGTACTTTATTGTTACAAAATTTCAAGGTTTTATGACGCTCCAGTAAAAAGTTACAAGCATTTGTATGTTGCAAACTTTGATAGGTGTAGGACGTACCGTATAGAAGTTAGGGCCATTTGAAGTTTTGTCAGTGTTTGATTTGGGACTCAGGAGTAGCATAACTTTGAGCGATAGCCTAAATTGACAAGAGGCTCGAGTACTTTATTGTTACAAAATTTCAAGGTTTTATGACGCTCCAGTAAAAAGTTACAAGCATTTGTATGTTGCAAACTTTGATAGGTGTAGGACCTACCGTATAGAAGTTAGGGCCATTTGAAGTTTTATCAGTGTTTGATTTGGGTCTCAAGGGTAGCATAGCTTTGAGCGATGGCTTAAGTTGACAAGAGGCTCGAGTACTTTATTGTTACAAAATTTCAAGGTTTTATGACGCTCCCGTAAAAAGTTACAAGCATTTGTATGTTGCAAACTTTGATAGGAGTAGGGCGTACCGTATTGAAGTTAGGGCCATTTGAAGTTGTATCAGTGTTTGATCTAGGACTTAAGGGTAGCATAGCTTTGAGCGATAGCTTAAATTGACAAGAGGCTAGAGTACTTTATTGTTATAAAATTTCAAGGTTTTATGACGCTCCAGTAAAAAGTTATAAGCATTTGTATGTTGCAGACTTTGATAGGTGTAGGATGTACCGTATAGAAGTTAGGACCATTTGAAGTTTTATCAGTGTTTGATCTGGGACTCAAGGGTAGCATATCTTTGAGCGATAGCTTAAATTGACAAGAGGCTAGAGTACTTTATTGTTACAAAATTTCAAGGGTTTATGACGCTCCAGTAAAAAGTTATAAGCATTTGTATGTTGCAGACTTTGATAGGTGTAGGACGTACCGTATAGAAGTTAGGGGCATTTGAAGTTTTATCAGTATTTGATTTGGGACTCAAGGGTAGCTTAATTTTGAGCGATAGCTTAAATTGACAAGAGGCTCGAGTACTTTATTGTTACAAAATTTCAAGGTTTAATGACGCTCCATTAAAAAGTTACAAGTTGTATGTTGCAATCTTTGATATGTGTAGGACGTACCGTGTAGAAGTTAGGGCCATTTGAAGTTTTGTCAGTGTTTGATTTGGGACTCAAGGATAGCATAGCTTTGAGCGATAGCTTAAATTGACAAGAGTCTCGAGTACTTTATTGTTACAAAATTTCAAGGTTTTATGACGCTCCAGTAAAAAGTTACAAGCATTTGTAGGTTGCAAACTTTGATTGCTGTAGGACGTACCGTATAGAAGTTAGGGCCATTTGAAGTTTTGTCAGTGTTTGATTTGGGACTCAAGGGTAGCATAGCTTTGAGCGATGGCTTAAATTGACAAGAGTCTCGAGTACTTTATTGTTACAAAATTTCAAGGTTTTATGACGCTCCAGTAAAAAGTTACAAGCATTTGTATGTTGCAAACTTTGATAGGTGTAGGACGTACCGTATAGAAGTTAGGGCCATTTGAAGTTTTGTCAGTGTTTGATTTGGGACTCAGGAGTAGCATAACTTTGACCGATAGCCTAAATTGACAAGAGGCTCGAGTACTTTATTGTTACAAAATTTGAAGGTTTTATGACGCTCCAGTAAAAAGTTACAAGCATTTGTATGTTGCAAACTTTGATAGGTGTAGGACCTACCGTATAGAAGTTAGGGCCATTTGAAGTTTTATCAGTGTTTGATTTGGGACTCAAGGGTAGCATAGCTTTGAGCGATGGCTTAAGTTGACAAGAGGCTCGAGTACTTTATTGTTACAAAATTTCAAGGTTTTATGACGCTCCCGTAAAAAGTTACAAGCATTTGTATGTTGCAAACTTTGATAGGAGTAGGGCGTACCGTATTGAAGTTAGGGCCATTTGAAGTTGTATCAGTGTTTGATCTAGGACTTAAGGGTAGCATAGCTTTGAGCGATAGCTTAAATTGACAAGAGGCTAGAGTACTTTATTGTTATAAAATTTCAAGGTTTTGTGACGCTCCAGTAAAAAGTTATAAGCATTTGTATGTTGCAGACTTTGATAGGTGTAGGATGTACCGTATAGAAGTTAGGACCATTTGAAGTTTTATCAGTGTTTGATCTGGGACTCAAGGGTAGCATATCTTTGAGCGATAGCTTAGATTGACAAGAGGCTAGAGTACTTTATTGTTACAAAATTTCAAGGGTTTATGACGCTCCAGTAAAAAGTTATAAGCATTTGTATGTTGCATACTTTGATAGGTGTAGGACGTACCGTATAGAAGTTAGGGCCATTTGAAGATTTATCAGTGTTTGATTTGGGACTCCAGGGTAGCTTAGCTTTGAGCGATAGCTTAAATTGCCAAGCGGCTCGAGTACTTTATTGTTACAAAATTTCAAGGTTTTATGACGCTCCAGTAAAAAGTTACAAGCATTTGTATGTTGCAAACTTTGGTAGGTGTAGGACGTACCGCATAGAAGTTTAGGCCAATTGAAGCTTTATCAGTGTTTGATTTGGAACTCAAGGCTAGCATAGCTTTGAGCGATAGCTTAAATTGACAAGAGGCTCGAGAACTTTATTGTTACAAAATTTCAAGGTTTTATGACGCTCCAGTAAAAAGTTACAAGCATTTGTATGTTGCAAGAGGCTCGAGTACTTTATTGTTACAAAATTTCAAGGTTTTATGACGCTCCAGTAAAAAGTTACAAGCATTTGTATGTTGCAGACTTTGATAGGTGTAGGATGTACCGTATAGAAGTTAGGACCATTTGAAGTTTTATCAGTGTTTGATCTGGGACTCAAGGGTAGCATATCTTTGAGCGATAGCTTAAATTTACAAGAGGCTAGAGTACTTTATTGTTACAAAATTTCAAGGGTTTATGACGCTCCAGTAAAAAGTTATAAGCATTTGTATGTTGCAGACTTTGATAGGTGTAGGACGTACCGTATAGAAGTTAGGGCCATTTGAAGATTTATCAGTGTTTGATTTGGGACTCCAGGGTAGCTTAGCTTTGAGCGATAGCTTAAATTGCCAAGCGGCTCGAGTACTTTATTGTTACAAAATTTCAAGGTTTTATGACGCTCCAGTAAAAAGTTACAAGCATTTGTATGTTGCAAACTTTGGTAGGTGTAGGACGTACCGCATAGAAGTTTAGGCCAATTGAAGCTTTATCAGTGTTTGATTTGGAACTCAAGGCTAGCATAGCTTTGAGCGATAGCTTAAATTGACAAGAGGCTCGAGTACTTTATTGTTACAAAATTTCAAGGTTTTATGACGCTCCAGTAAAAAGTTACAAGCATTTGTATGTTGCAAACTTTGATAGGTGTAGGACCTACCGTATAGAAGTTAGGGCCATTTGAAGTTTTATCAGTGTTTGATTTTGGACTCAAGGGTAGCATAGCTTTGAGCGATGACTTAAATTGACAAGAAGCTCGAGTACTTTATTGTTACAAAATTTCAAGGTTTTATGACGCTCCAGTAAAAAGTTAAAAGCATTTGTATGTTGCAAACTATGATAGGTGTAGGACGTACCGTATAGAAGTTAGGGCCATTTGAAGTTTTATCAGTATTTGATTTGGGACTCAAGGGTAGAATAATTTTGAGCGATAGCTTAAATTGACAAGAGGCTCGAGTACTTTATTGTTACAAAATTTCAAGGTTTAATGACGCTCCAGTAAAAAGTTACAAGTTGTATGTTGCAAATTTTGATATGTGTAGGACGTACCGTGTAGAAGTTAGAGCCATTTGAAGTTTTATCAGTGTTTGATTTGGGACTCAAGGGTAGGATAGCTTTGAGCAATAGCTTAAATTGACAAGAG
Organism: Clusia tigrina; assembly: GCA_920105625.2. Lineage (NCBI taxonomy): Eukaryota > Metazoa > Arthropoda > Insecta > Diptera > Clusiidae > Clusia > Clusia tigrina. The sequence goes on along the minus strand of OV050033.1, from coordinate 105,793,936 downwards.
GCTCGAGTACTTTATTGTTACAAAATTTCAAGGTTTTATGACGCTCCAGTAAAAAGTTACAAGCATTTGTGTGTTGCAAACTTTGATAGGTGTAGGACGTACCGTATAGAAGTTAGGGCCATTTGAAGTTTTGTCAGTGTTTAATTTGGGACTCAAGGGTAGCATAGCTTTGAGCGATAACTTAAATTGACAAGAGGCTCGAGTACTTTATTGTTACAAAATTTCAAGGTTTTATGACGCTCCCGTAAAAAGTTACAAGCATTTGTATGTTGCAAACTTTGATAGGAGTAGGGCGTACCGTATTGAAGTTAGGGCCATTTGAAGTTGTATCAGTGTTTGATCTAGGACTTAAGGGTAGCATAGCTTTGAGCGATAGCTTAAATTGACAAGAGGCTAGAGTACTTTATTGTTATAAAATTTCAAGGTTTTATGACGCTCCAGTAAAAAGTTATAAGCATTTGTATGTTGCAGACTTTGATAGGTGTAGGATGTACCGTATAGAAGTTAGGACCATTTGAAGTTTTATCAGTGTTTGATCTGGGACTCAAGGGTAGCATATCTTTGAGCGATAGCTTAAATTGACAAGAGGCTAGAGTACTTTATTGTTACAAAACTTCAAGGGTTTATGACGCTCCAGTAAAAAGTTATAAGCATTTGTATGTTGCAGACTTTGATAGGTGTAGGACGTACCGTATAGAAGTTAGGGCCATTTGAAGATTTATCAGTGTTTGATTTGGGACTCCAGGGTAGCTTAGCTTTGAGCGATAGCTTAAATTGCCAAGCGGCTCGAGTACTTTATTGTTACAAAATTTCAAGGTTTTATGACGCTCCAGTAAAAAGTTACAAGCATTTGTATGTTGCAAACTTTGGTAGGTGTAGGACGTACCGCATAGAAGTTTAGGCCAATTGAAGCTTTATCAGTGTTTGATTTGGAACTCAAGGCTAGCATAGCTTTGAGCGATAGCTTAAATTGACAAGAGGCTCGAGTACTTTATTGTTACAAAATTTCAAGGTTTTATGACGCTCCAGTAAAAAGTTACAAGCATTTGTATGTTGCAAACTTTGATAGGTGTAGGACCTACCGTATAGAAGTTAGGGCCATTTGAAGTTTTATCAGTGTTTGATTTTGGACTCAAGGGTAGCATAGCTTTGAGCGATGACTTAAATTGACAAGAAGCTCGAGTACTTTATTGTTACAAAATTTCAAGGTTTTATGACGCTCCAGTAAAAAGTTAAAAGCATTTGTATGTTGCAAACTATGATAGGTGTAGGACGTACCGTATAGAAGTTAGGGCCATTTGAAGTTTTATCAGTATTTGATTTGGGACTCAAGGGTAGAATAATTTTGAGCGATAGCTTAAATTGACAAGAGGCTCGAGTACTTTATTGTTACAAAATTTCAAGGTTTAATGACGCTCCAGTAAAAAGTTACAAGTTGTATGTTGCAAATTTTGATATGTGTAGGACGTACCGTGTAGAAGTTAGAGCCATTTGAAGTTTTATCAGTGTTTGATTTGGGACTCAAGGGTAGCATAGCTTTGAGCGATAGCTTAAATTGACAAGAGGCTCGAGTACTTTATTGTTACAAAATTTCTAGGTTTTATGACGCTCCAGTAAAAAGTTACAAGCATTTGTGTGTTGCAAACTTTGATAGGTGTAGGACGTACCGTATAGAAGTTAGGGCCATTTGAAGTTTTGTCAGTGTTTAATTTGGGACTCAAGGGTAGCATAGCTTTGAGCGATAGCTTAAATTGACAAGAGGCTCGAGTACTTTATTGTTACAAAATTTCTAGGTTTTATGACGCTCCAGTAAAAAGTTACAAGCATTTGTATGTTGCAAACTTTGATAGGAGTAGGACGTACCGTATAGAAGTTAGGGCCATTTGAAGTATTATCAGTGTTTGATTTGGGACTCAAGGGTAGCATAGCTTTGAGCGATAGCTTAAATTGACAAGAGGCTCGATTACTTTATTGTTACAAAATTTCAAGGTTTTATGACGCACCAGTAAAAAGTTGCAAGCATTTGTATGTTGCAAACTTTGATAGATGTAGGACGTACCGTATAGAAGCTAGGGCCATTTGAAGTTTTATCAGTGTTTGATTTGGGACTCAAGGGTAGCATAGCTTTGCGCGATAGCTTAAATTGACAAGAGGCTCGAGTACTTTATTGCTACAAAACTTCAAGGTTTTATGACGCACCAGTAAAAAGTTGCAAGCATTTGTATGTTGCAAACTTTGATAGATGTAGGACGTACCGTATAGAAGTTAGGGCCATTTGAAATTTTATCTGTGTTTGATTTGGGACTCAAGGGTAGCATAGCTTTGAGCGATAGCTTAAATTGACAAGACGCCTTTATTGTTACAAAATTTCAAGGTCTTATGACGCTCCAGTAAAAAGTTACAAGCATTTGTATGTTGCAAACTGCGATAGGTGTAGGACGTACCGTATAGAAGTTAGGGGCATTTGAAGTTTTATCAGTATTTGATTTGGGACTCAAGGGTAGCTTAACTTTGAGCGATAGCTTAAATTGATAAGAGGCTCGAGTACTTTATTGTTACAAAATTTCAAGGTTTAATGACGGTCCATTAAAAAGTTACAAGTTGTATGTTGCAATCTTTGATATGTGTAGGACGTACCGTGTAGAAGTTAGGGCCATTTGAAGTTTTATCAGTGTTTGATTTAGGACTCAAGGGTAGCAGAGCTTTGAGCAATAGCTTAAATTGACAAGAAGCTCGAGTACTTTATTATTACAAAATTTCAAGGTTTTATGACGCTCCAGTAAAAAGTTGCAAGCATTTGTAGGTTGCAAACTTTGATTGCTGTAGGACGTACCGTATAGAAGTTAGGGCCATTTGAAGTTCTGTCAGTGTTTGATTTGGGACTCAAGGATAGCATAGCTTTGAGCGATAGCTTAAATTGACAAGAGTCTCGAGTACTTTATTGTTACAAAATTTCAAGGTTTTATGACGCTCCAGTAAAAAGTTACAAGCATTTGTATGTTGCAAGAGGCTCGAGTACTTTATTGTTACAAAATTTCAAGGTTTTATGACGCTCCAGTAAAAAGTTACAAGCATTTGTATGTTGCAAACTTTGATAGGTGTAGGACCTACCGTATAGAAGTTAGGGCCATTTGAAGTTTTATCAGTGTTTGATTTGGGACTCAAGGGTAGCATAGCTTGGAGCGATGGCTTAAATTGACAAGAGGCTCGAGTACTTTATTGTTACAAAATTTCAAGGTTTTATGACGCTCCAGTAAAAAGTTAAAAGCATTTGTATGTTGCAAACTATGATAGGTGTAGGAAGTACCGTATAGAAGTTAGGGCCATTTGAAGTTTTATCAGTATTTGATTTGGGACTCAAGGGTAGCATAATTTTGAGCGATAGCTTAAATTGACAAGAGGCTCGAGTACTTTATTGTTACAAAATTTCAAGGTTTAATGACGCTCCAGTAAAAAGTTACAAGTTGTATGTTGCAAACTTTGATATGTGTAGGACGTACCGTGTAGAAGTTAGGGCCATTTGAAGTTTTATCAGTGTTTGATTTGGGACTCAAGGGTAGCATAGCTTTGAGCAATAGCTTAAATGGACAAGAGGCTCGAGTACTTTATTGTTACAAAATTTCAAGGTTTTATGACGCTCCAGTAAAAAGTTACAAGCATTTGTGTGTTGCAAACTTTGATAGGTGTAGGACGTACCGTATAGAAGCTAGGGCCATTTGAAGATTTATCAGTGTTTGATTTGGGACTCAAGGGTAGCATAGCTTTGAGCGATAGCTTAAATTGGCAAGAGGCTCGAGTACTTTATTGTTACAAAATTTCTAGGTTTTATGACGCTCCAGTAAAAAGTTACAAGCATTTGTATGTTGCAAACTTTGATAGGTGTAGGACGTACCGTATGGAAGTTAGGGCCATTTGAAGTATTATCAGTGTTTGATTTGGGACTCAAGGGTAGCATAGCTTTGAGCGATAGCTTAAATTGACAAGAGGCTCGAGTACTTTATTGTTACAAAATTTCAAGGTTTTATGACGCACCAGTAAAAAGTTACAAGCATTTGTATGTTGCAAACTTTGATAGGTGTAGGATGTACCGTATAGAAGCTAGGGCCATTTGAAGTTTTATCAGTGTTTGATTTGGGACTCAAGGGTAGCATAGCTTTGCGCGATAGCTTAAATTGACAAGAGGCTCGAGTACTTTATTGTTACAAAATTTCAAGGTTTTATGACGCTCCAGTAAAAAGTTACAAGCATTTGTATGTTGCAAACATTGATAGGTGTAGGACGTACCGTATAGAAGTTAGGGCCATTTGAAGTTTTATCTGTGTTTGATTTGGGACTCAAGGGTAGCATAGCTTTGAGCGATAGCTTAAATTGACAAGAGGCCTTTATTGTTACAAAATTTCAAGGTCTTATGACGCTCCAGTAAAAAGTTACAAGCATTTGTATGTTGCAAACTGCGATAGGTGTAGGACGTACCGTATAGAAGTTAGGGGCATTTGAAGTTTTATCAGTATTTGATTTGGGACTCAAGGGTAGCTTAACTTTGAGCGATAGCTTAAATTGACAAGTTGCTCGAGTACTTTATTGTTACAAAATTTCAAGGTTTAATGACGCTCCATTAAAAAGTTACAAGTTGTATGTTGCAATCTTTGATATGTGTAGGACGTACCGTGTAGAAGTTAGGGCCATTTGAAGTTTTATCAGTGTTTGATTTGGGACTCAAGGGTAGCAGAGCTTTGAGCAATAGCTTAAATTGACAAGAAGCTCGAGTACTTTATTGTTACAAAATTTCAAAGTGTTATGACGCTCCAGTAAAAAGTTGCAAGGATTTGTAGGTTGCAAACTTTGATTGCTGTAGGACGTACCGTATAGAAGTTAGGGCCATTTGAAGTTTTGTCAGTGTTTGATTTGGGACTCAAGGGTAGCATAGCTTTGAGCGATAGCTTAAATTGACAAGAGTCTCGAGCACTTTATTGTTACAAAATTTCAAGGTTTTATGACGCTCTAGTAAAAAGTTACAAGCATTTGTATGTTGCAAACTTTGATAGGTGTAGGACGTACCGTATAGAAGTTAGGGCCATTTGAAGTTTTGTCAGTGTTTGATTTGGGACTCAGGAGTAGCATAGCTTTGAGCGATGGCTTAAATTGACAAGAGGCTCGAGTACTTTATTGTTACAAAATTTCAAGGTTTTATGACGCCACAGTAAAAAGTTAAAAGCATTTGTATGTTGCAAACTATGATAGGTGTAGGACGTACCGTATAGAAGTTAGGGCCATTTGAAGTTTTATCAGTATTTGATTTGGGACTCAAGGGTAGCATAATTTTGAGCGATAGCTTAAATTGACAAGAGGCTCGAGTACTTTATTGTTACAAAATTTCAAGGTTTCATGACGCTCCAGTAAAAAGTTACAAGCATTTGTATGTTGCAAACTTTGATAGGTGTAGGACGTACCGTATAGAAGTTAGGGCCATTTGAAGTTTTGTCAGTGTTTGATTTGGGACTCAGGAGTAGCATAACTTTGAGCGATAGCTTAAATTGACAAGAGGCTCGAGTACTTTATTGTTACAAAATTTCAAGGTTTTATGACGCTCCAGTAAAAAGTTACAAGCATTTGTATGTTGCAAACTTTGATAGGTGTAGGACCTACCGTATAGAAATTAGGGCCATTTGAAGTTTTATCAGTGTTTGATTTGGGACTCAAGGGTAGCATAGCTTTGAGCGATGGCTTAAATTGACAAGAGGCTCGAGTACTTTATTGTTACAAAATTTCAAGGTTTTATGACGCTCCAGTAAAAAGTTAAAAGCATTTGTATGTTGCAAACTATGATAGGTGTAGGACGTACCGTATAGAAGTTAGGGCCATTTGAAGTTTTATCAGTATTTGATTTGGGACTCAAGGGTAGCATAATTTTGAGCGATAGCTTAAATTGACAAGAGGCTCGAGTACTTTATTGTTACAAAATTTCAAGGTTTAATGACGCTCCAGTAAAAAGTTACAAGTTGTATGTTGCAAACTTTGATATGTGTAGGACGTACCGTGTAGAAGTTAGGGCCATTTGAAGTTTTATCAGTGTTTGATTTAGGACTCAATGGTAACATAGCTTTGAGTGATAGCTTAAACTGACAAGAGGCTCGAGTACTTTATTGTTACAAAATTTCAAGGTTTTATGACGCTCCAGTAAAAAGTTACAAGCATTTGTGTGTTGCAAACTTTGATAGGTGTAGGACGTACCGTATAGAAGTTAGGGCCATTTGAAGTTTTGTCAGTGTTTAATTTGGGACTCAAGGGTAGCATAGCTTTGAGCGATAGCTTAAATTGGCAAGAGGCTCGAGTACTTTATTGTTACAAAATTTCTAGGTTTTATGACACTCCAGTAAAAAGTTACAAGCATTTGTATGTTGCAAACTTTGATAGGTGTAGGACGTACCGTATAGAAGTTAGGGCCATTTGAAGTATTATCAGTGTTTGATTTGGGACTCAAGGGTAGCATAGCTTTGAGCGATAGCTTAAATTGACAAGAGGCTGGAGTACTTTATTGTTACAAAATTTCAAGGTTTTATGACGCACCAGTAAAAAGTTACAAGCATTTGTATGTTGCAAACTTTGATAGGTGTAGGACGTACCGTATAGAAGCTAGGGCCATTTGAAGTTTTATCAGTGTTTGATTTGGGACTCAAGGGTAACATAGCTTTGCGCGATAGCTTAAATTGACAAGAGGCTCGAGTACTTTATTGTTACAAAATTTCAAGGTTTTATGACGCTCCAGTAAAAAGTTACAAGCATTTGTATGTTGCAAACTTTGATAGGTGTAGGACGTACCGTATAGAAGTTAGGGCCATTTGAAGTTTTATCTGTGTTTGATTTGGGACTCAAGGGTAGCTTAGCTTTGAGCGATAGCTTAAATTGACAAGAGGCCTTTATTGTTACAAAATTTCAAGGTCTTATGACGCTCCAGTAAAAATTTACAAGCATTTGTATGTTGCAAACTGCGATAGGTGTAGGACGTACCGTATAGAAGTTAGGGGCATTTGAAATTTTATCAGTATTTGATTTGGGACTCAAGGGTAGCTTAACTTTGAGCGATAGCTTAAATTGACAAGAGGCTCGAGTACTTTATTGTTACAAAATTTCAAGGTTTAATGACGCTCCATTAAAAAGTTACAAGTTGTATGTTGCAATCTTTGATATGTGTAGGACGTACCGTATAGAAGTTAGGGCCATTTGAAGTTTTATCAGTGTTTGATTTGGGACTCAAGGGTAGCATAGCTTTGAGCGATAGCTTAAATTGACAAGAGTCTCGAGTACTTTATTGTTACAAAATTTCAAGGTTTTATGACGCACCAGTAAAATGTTACAAGCATTTGTATGTTGCAAACTGTGATAGGTGTAGGACGTACCGTATAGAAGCTAGGGCCATTTGAAGTTTTATCAGTGTTTGATTTGGGACTCAAGGGTAGCATAGCTTTGCGCGATAGCTTAAATTGACAAGAGGCTCGAGTACTTTATTGTTACAAAATTTCAAGGTTTTATGACGCTCCAGTAAAAAGTTACAAGCATTTGTATGTTGAAAGCTTTGATAGGTGTAGGACGTACCGTATAGAAGTTAGGGCCATTTGAAGTTTTATCTGTGTTTGATTTGGGACTCAAGGCTAGCATAGCTTTGAGCGATAGCTTAAATTGACAAGAGGCCTTTATTGTTACAAAATTTCAAGGTCTTATGACGCTCCAGTAAAAAGTTAAAAGCATTTGTATGTTGCAAACTGCGATAGGTGTAGGACGTACCGTATAGAAGTTAGGGGCATTTGAAGTTTTATCAGTATTTGATTTGGGACTCAAGGGTAGCTTAACTTTGAGCGATAGCTTAAATTGGCAAGAGGCTCGAGTACTTTATTGTTACAAAATTTCAAGGTTTAATGACGCTCTATTAAAAAGTTACACGTGGTATGTTGCAATCTTTGATATGTGTAGGACGTACCGTGTAGAAGTTAGGGCCATTTGAAGTTTTATCAGTGTTTGATTTGGGACTCAAGGGTAGCAGAGCTTTGAGCAATAGCTTAAATTGACAAGAAGCTCGAGTACTTTATTGTTACAAAATTTCAAAGTTTTATGACGCTCCAGTAAAAAGTTGCAAGGATTTGTAGGTTGCAAACTTTGATTGTTGTAGGACGTACCGTATAGAAGTTAGGGCCATTTGAAGTTTTGTCAGTGTTTGATTTGGGACTCAAGGGTAGCATAGCTTTGAGCGATAGCTTAAATTGACAAGAGTCTCGAGTACTTTATTGTTACAAAATTTCAAGGTTTTATGACGCTCTAGTAAAAAGTTACAAGCATTTGTATGTTGCAAACTTTGATAGGTGTAGGACGTACCGTATAGAAGTTAGGGCCATTTGAAGTTTTATCAGTATTTGATTTGGGACTCAAGGGTAGCATAATTTTGAGCGATAGCTTAAATTGACAAGAGGCTCGAGTACTTTATTGTTACAAAATTTCAAGGTTTAATGACGCTCCAGTAAAAAGTTACAAGTTGTATGTTGCAAACTTTGATATGTGTAGGACGTACCGTGTAGAAGTTAGGGCCATTTGAAGTTTTATCAGTGTTTGATTTGGGACTCAAGGGTAGCATAGCTTTGAGCAATAGCTTAAATTGACAAGAGGCTCGAGTACTTTATTGTTACAAAATTTCAAGGTTTTATGACGCTCCAGTAAAAAGTTACAAGTATTTGTGTGTTGCAAACTTTGATAGGTGTAGGACGTACCGTATAGAAGTTAGGGCCATTTGAAGTTTTATCTGTGTTTGATTTGGGACTCAAGGGTAGCATAGCTTTGAGCGATAGCTTAAATTGACAAGAGGCCTTCATTGTTACAAAATTTCAAGGTCTTATGACGCTCCAGTAAAAAGTTACAAGCATTTGTATGTTGCAAACTGCGATAGGTGTAGGACGTACCGTATAGAAGTTAGGGGCATTTGAAGTTTTATCAGTATTTGATTTGGGACTCAAGGGTAGCTTAACTTTGAGCGATAGCTTAAATTGACAAGAGGCTCGAGTACTTTATTGTTACAAAATTTCAAGGTTTAATGACGTTCCATTAAAAAGTTACAAGGTGTATGTTGCAATCTTTGATATGTGTAGGACGTACCGTGTAGAAGTTAGGGCCATTTGAAGTTTTATCAGTGTTTGATTTGGGACTCAAGGGTAGCATAGCTTTGAGCGATAGCTTAAATTGACAAGAGTCTCGAGTACTTTATTGTTACAAAATTTCAAGGTTTTATGACGCACCAGTAAAAAGTTACAAGCATTTGTATGTTGCAAACTGTGATAGGTGTAGGACGTACCGTATAGAAGCTAGGGCCATTTGAAGTTTTATCAGTGTTTGATTTGGGACTCAAGGGTAGCATAGCTTTGCGCGATAGCTTAAATTGACAAGAGGCTCGAGTACTTTATTGTTACAAAATTTCAAGTTTTTATGACGCTCCAGTAAAGAGTTACAAGCATTTGTATGTTGAAAGCTTTGATAGGTGTAGGACGTACCGTATAGAAGTTAGGGCCATTTGAAGTTTTATCTGTGTTTGATTTGGGATTCAAGGGTAGCATAGCTTTGAGCGATAGCTTAAATTGACAAGAGGCCTTTATTGTTACAAAATTTCAAGGTCTTATGACGCTCCAGTAAAAAGTTACAAGCATTTGTATGTTGCAAACTGCGATAGGTGTAGGACGTACCGTATAGAAGTTAGGGGCATTTGAAGTTTTATCAGTATTTGATTTGGGACTCAAGGGTAGCTTAACTTTGAGCGATAGCTTAAATTGGCAAGAGGCTCGAGTACTTTATTGTTACAAAATTTCAAGGTTTAATGACGCTCCATTAAAAAGTTACAAGTTGTATGTTGCAATCTTTGATATGTGTAGGACGTACCGTGTAGAAGTTAGGGGCATTTGAAGTTTTATCAGTGTTTGATTTGGAACTCAAGGGTAGCAGAGCTTTGAGCAATAGCTTAAATTGACAAGAAGCTCGAGTACTTTATTGTTACAAAATTTCAAAGTTTTATGACGCTCCAGTAAAAAGTTGCAAGGATTTGTAGGTTGCAAACTTTGATTGTTGTAGGATGTACCGTATAGAAGTTAGGGCCATTTGAAGTTTTGTCAGTGTTTGATTTGGGACTCAAGGGTAGCATAGCTTTGAGCGATAGCTTAAATTGACAAGAGTCTCCAGTACTTTATTGTTACAAAATTTCAAGGTTTTATGACGCTCTAGTAAAAAGTTACAAGCATTTGTATGTTGCAAACTTTGATAGGTGTAGGACGTACCGTATAGAAGTTAGGGCCATTTGAAGTTTTATCAGTATTTGATTTGGGACTCAAGGGTAGCATAATTTTGAGCGATAGCTTAAATTGACAAGAGGCTCGAGTACTTTATTGTTACAAAATTTCAAGGTTTCATGACGCTCCAGTAAAAAGTTACAAGTTGTATGTTGCAAACTTTGATATGTGTAGGACGTACCGTGTAGAAGTTAGGGCCATTTGAAGTTTTATCAGTGTTTGATTTGGGACTCAAGGGTAGCATAGCTTTGAGCAATAGCTTAAATTGACAAGAGGCTCGAGTACTTTATTGTTACAAGATTTCAAGGTTTTATGACGCTCCAGTAAAAAGTTACAAGTATTTGTGTGTTGCAAACTTTGATAGGTGTAGGACGTACCGTATAGAAGTTAGGGCCATTTGAAGTTTTGTCAGTATTTAATTTGGGACTCAAGGGTAGCATAGCTTTGAGCGATAGCTTAAATTGACAAGAGGCTCGAGTACTTTATTGTTACAAAATTTCTAAGTTTTATGACGCTCCAGTAAAAAGTTACAAGCATTTGTATGTTGCAAACTTTGATAGGTGTAGGACGTACCGTATAGAAGTTAGGGCCATTTGAAGTATTATCAGTGTTTGATTTGGGACTCAAGGGTAGCATAGCTTTGAGCGATTGCTTAAATTGACAAGAGGCTCGAGTACTTTATTGTTACAAAATTTCAAGGTTTTATGACGCACCAGTAAAAAGTTACAAGCATTTGTATGTTACAAACTTTGATAGGTGTAGGACGTACCGTATAGAAGCTAGGGCCATTTGAAGTTTTATCAGTGTTTGATTTGTGACTCAAGGGTAACATAGCTTTGCGCGATAGCTTAAATTGACAAGAGGCTCGAGTACTTTATTGTTACAAAATTTCAAGGTTTTATGACGCTCCAGTAAAAAGTTACAAGCATTTGTATGTTGCAAACTTTGATAGGTGTAGGACGTACCGTATAGAAGTTAGGGCCATTTGAAGTTTTATCTGTGTTTGATTTGGGACTCAAGGGTAGCATAGCTTTGAGCGATAGCTTAAATTGACAAGAGGCCTTTATTGTTACAAAATTTCAAGGTCTTATGACGCTCCAGTAAAAAGTTACAAGCATTTGTATGTTGCAAACTGCGATAGGTGTAGGACGTACCGTATAGAAGTTAGGGGCATTTGAAGTTTTATCAGTATTTGATTTGGGACTCAAGGGTAGCTTAACTTTGAGCGATAGCTTAAATTGACAAGAGTACTTTATTGTTACAAAATTTCAAGGTTTAATGACGCTCCATTAAAAAGTTACAAGTTGTATGTTGCAATCTTTGATATGTGTAGGACGTACCGTGTAGAAGTTAGGGCCATTTGAAGTTTTATCAGTGTTTGATTTGGGACTCAAGGGTAGCATAGCTTTGAGCGATAGCTTAAATTGACAAGAGTCTCGAGTACTTTATTGTTACAAAATTTCAAGGTTTTATGACGCACCAGTAAAAAGTTACAAGCATTTGTATGTTGCAAACTGTGATAGGTGTAGGACGTACCGTATAGAAGCTAGGGCCATTTGAAGTTTTATCAGTGTTTGATTTGGGACTCAAGGGTAGCATAGCTTTGCGCGATAGCTTAAATTGACAAGAGGCTCGAGTACTTTATTGTTACAAAATTTCAAGGTTTTATGACGCTCCAGTAAAAAGTTACAAGCATTTGTATGTTGAAAGCTTTGATAGGTGTAGGACGTACCGTATAGAAGTTAGGGCCATTTGAAGTTTTATCTGTGTTTGATTTGGGACTCAAGGGTAGCATAGCTTTGAGCGATAGCCTAAATTGACAAGAGGCCTTTATTGTTACAAAATTTCAAGGTCTTATGACGCTCCAGTAAAAAGTTACAAGCATTTGTATGTTGCAAACTGCGATAGGTGTAGGACGTACCGTATAGAAGTTAGGGGCATTTGAAGTTTTATCAGTATTTGATTTGGGACTCAAGGGTAGATTAACTTTGAGCGATAGCTTAAATTGGCAAGAGGCTCGAGTACTTTATTGTTACAAAATTTCAAGGTTTAATGACGCTCCATTAAAAAGTTACAAGTTGTATGTTGCAATCTTTGATATGTGTAGGACGTACCGTGTAGAAGTTAGGGCCATTTGAAGTTTTATCTGTGTTTGATTTGGGACTCAAGGGTAGCAGAGCTTTGAGCAATAGCTTAAATTGACAAGAAGCTCGAGTACTTTATTGTTAAAAATTTCAAAGTTTTATGACGCTCCAGTAAAAAGTTGCAAGGATTTGTAGGTTGCAAACTTTGATTGTTGTAGGACGTACCGTATAGAAGTTAGGGCCATTCGAAGTTTTGTCAGTGTTTGATTTGGGACTCAAGGGTAGCATAGCTTTGAGCGATAACTTAAATTGACAAAAGTCTCGAGTACTTTATTGTTACAAAATTTCAAGGTTTTATGACGCTCTAGTAAAAAGTTACAAGCATTTGTATGTTGCAAACTTTGATAGGTGTAGGACGTACCGTATAGAAGTTAGGGCCATTTGAAGTTTTATCAGTATTTGATTTGGGACTCAAGGATAGCATAATTTTGAGCGATAGCTTAAATTGACAAGAGGCTCGAGTACTTTATTGTTACAAAATTTCAAGGTTTAATGACGCTCCAGTAAAAAGTTACAAGTTGTATGTTGCAAAATTTGATATGTGTAGGACGTGCCGTGTAGAAGTTAGGGCCATTTGAAGTTTTATCAGTGTTTGATTTGGGACTCAAGGGTAGCATAGCTTTGAGCAATAGCTTAAATTGACAAGAGGCTCGAGTACTTTATTGTTACAAAATTTCAAGGTTTTACGACGCTCCAGTAAGAAGTTACAAGCATTTGTGTGTTGCAAACTTTGATAGGTGTAGGACGTACCGTATAGAAGTTAGGGCCATTTGAAGTTTTGTCAGTGTTTAATTTGGGACTCATGGGTAGCATAGCTTTGAGCGATAGCTTAAATTGACAAGAGGCTCGAGTACTTTATTGTTACAAAATTTCTAGGTTTTATGACGCTCCAGTAAAAAGTTACAAGCATTTGTATGTTGCAAACTTTGATAGGTGTAGGACGTACCGTATAGAAGTTAGGGCCATTTGAAGTATTATCAGTGTTGATTTGGGACTCAAGGGTAGCATAGCTTTGAGCGATAGCTTAAATTGACAAGAGGCTCGAGTACTTTATTGTTACAAAATTTCAAGGTTTAATGACGCACCAGTAAAAAGTTACAAGCATTTATATGTTGCAAACTTTGATAGGTGTAGGACGTACCGTATAAAAGTTAGGGCCATTTGAAGTTTTATCAGTGTTTGATTTGGGACTCAAGGGTAGCAGAGCTTTGCGCGATAGCTTAAATTGACAAGAGACTCGAGTACTTTATTGTTACAAAATTTCAAGGTTTTATGACGCTCCAGTAAAAAGTTACAAGCATTTGTATGTTGCAAACTTTGATAGGTGTAGGACGTACCGTATAGAAGTTAGGGCCATTTGAAGTTTTATCTGTGTTTGATTTGGGACTCAAGGGTAGCATAGCTTTGAGCGATAGCTTAAATTTACAAGAAGTCTTTATTGTTACAAAATTTCAAGGTCTTATGACGCTCCAGTAAAAAGTTACAAGCATTTATATGTTGCAAACTGCGATAGGTGTAGGACGTACCGTATAAAAGTTAGGGCCATTTGAAGTTTTATCAGTATTTGATTTGGGACTCAAGGGTAGCTTAACTTTGAGCGATAGCTTAAATTGACAAGAGGCTCGAGTACTTTATTGTTACAAAATTTCAAGGTTTAATGACGCTCCATTAAAAAGTTACAAGTTGTATGTTGCAATCTTTGATATGTGTAGGACGTACCGTGTAGAAGTTAGGGCCATTTGAAGTTTTATCAGTGTTTGATTTGGGACTCAAGGGTAGCATAGCTTTGAGCGATAGCTTAAATTGACAAGAGTCTCGAGTACTTTATTGTTACAAAATTTCAAGGTTTTATGACGCACCAGTAAAAAGTTACAAGCATTTGTATGTTGCAAACTGTGATAGGTGTAGGACGTACCGTATAGAAGCTAGGGCCATTTGAAGTTTTATCAGTGTTTGATTTGGGACTCAAGGGTAGCATAGCTTTGCGCGATAGCTTAAATTGACAAGAGGCTCGAGTACTTTATTGTTACAAAATTTCAAGGTTTTATGACGCTCCAGTAAAAAGTTACAAGCATTTGTATGTTGAAAGCTTTGATAGGTGTAGGACGTACCGTATAGAAGTTAGGGCCATTTGAAGTTTTATCTGTGTTTGATTTGGGACTCAAGGGTAGCATAGCTTTGAGCGATAGCCTAAATTGACAAGAGGCCTTTATTGTTACAAAATTTCAAGGTCTTATGACGCTCCAGTAAAAAGTTACAAGCATTTGTATGTTGCAAACTGCGATAGGTGTAGGACGTACCGTATAGAAGTTAGGGGCATTTGAAGTTTTATCAGTATTTGATTTGGGACTCAAGGGTAGATTAACTTTGAGCGATAGCTTAAATTGGCAAGAGGCTCGAGTACTTTATTGTTACAAAATTTCAAGGTTTAATGACGCTCCATTAAAAAGTTACAAGTTGTATGTTGCAATCTTTGATATGTGTAGGACGTACCGTGTAGAAGTTAGGGCCATTTGAAGTTTTATCTGTGTTTGATTTGGGACTCAAGGGTAGCAGAGCTTTGAGCAATAGCTTAAATTGACAAGAAGCTCGAGTACTTTATTGTTAAAAATTTCAAAGTTTTATGACGCTCCAGTAAAAAGTTGCAAGGATTTGTAGGTTGCAAACTTTGATTGTTGTAGGACGTACCGTATAGAAGTTAGGGCCATTTGAAGTTTTGTCAGTGTTTGATTTGGGACTCAAGGGTAGCATAGCTTTGAGCGATAACTTAAATTGACAAAAGTCTCGAGTACTTTATTGTTACAAAATTTCAAGGTTTTATGACGCTCTAGTAAAAAGTTACAAGCATTTGTATGTTGCAAAC
The DNA here is from genome assembly GCA_920105625.2 of Clusia tigrina. Taxonomy (NCBI): domain Eukaryota; kingdom Metazoa; phylum Arthropoda; class Insecta; order Diptera; family Clusiidae; genus Clusia; species Clusia tigrina. Next base: position 105,778,613 of record OV050033.1, on the reverse strand, counting down.
TTTGATAGGTGTAGGACGTACCGTATAGAAGTTAGGGCCATTTGAAGTTTTATCAGTATTTGATTTGGGACTCAAGGGTAGCATAATTTTGAGCGATAGCTTAAATTGACAAGAGGCTCGAGTACTTTATTGTTACAAAATTTCAAGGTTTAATGACGCTCCAGTAAAAAGTTACAAGTTGTATGTTGCAAAATTTGATATGTGTAGGACGTGCCGTGTAGAAGTTAGGGCCATTTGAAGTTTTATCAGTGTTTGATTTGGGACTCAAGGGTAGCATAGCTTTGAGCAATAGCTTAAATTGACAAGAGGCTCGAGTACTTTATTGTTACAAAATTTCAAGGTTTTACGACGCTCCAGTAAGAAGTTACAAGCATTTGTGTGTTGCAAACTTTGATAGGTGTAGGACGTACCGTATAGAAGTTAGGGCCATTTGAAGTTTTGTCAGTGTTTAATTTGGGACTCATGGGTAGCATAGCTTTGAGCGATAGCTTAAATTGACAAGAGGCTCGAGTACTTTATTGTTACAAAATTTCTAGGTTTTATGACGCTCCAGTAAAAAGTTACAAGCATTTGTATGTTGCAAACTTTGATAGGTGTAGGACGTACCGTATAGAAGTTAGGGCCATTTGAAGTATTATCAGTGTTGATTTGGGACTCAAGGGTAGCATAGCTTTGAGCGATAGCTTAAATTGACAAGAGGCTCGAGTACTTTATTGTTACAAAATTTCAAGGTTTAATGACGCACCAGTAAAAAGTTACAAGCATTTGTATGTTGCAAACTTTGATAGGTGTAGGACGTACCGTATAGAAGCTAGGGCCATTTGAAGTTTTATCAGTGTTTGATTTGGGACTCAAGGGTAGCAGAGCTTTGCGCGATAGCTTAAATTGACAAGAGACTCGAGTACTTTATTGTTACAAAATTTCAAGGTTTTATGACGCTCCAGTAAAAAGTTACAAGCATTTGTATGTTGCAAACTTTGATAGGTGTAGGACGTACCGTATAGAAGTTAGGGCCATTTGAAGTTTTATCTGTGTTTGATTTGGGACTCAAGGGTAGCATAGCTTTGAGCGATAGCTTAAATTTACAAGAAGTCTTTATTGTTACAAAATTTCAAGGTCTTATGACGCTCCAGTAAAAAGTTACAAGCATTTATATGTTGCAAACTGCGATAGGTGTAGGACGTACCGTATAAAAGTTAGGGCCATTTGAAGTTTTATCAGTATTTGATTTGGGACTCAAGGGTAGCTTAACTTTGAGCGATAGCTTAAATTGACAAGAGGCTCGAGTACTTTATTGTTACAAAATTTCAAGGTTTAATGACGCTCCATTAAAAAGTACCAAATTGTATGTTGGAATCTTTGATATGTGTAGGACGTACCGTGTAGAAGTTAGGGCCATTTGAAGTTTTATCAGTGTTTGATTTGGGACTCAAGGGTAGCAGAGCTTTGAGCAATAGCTTAAATTGACAAGAAGCTCGAGTACTTTATTGTTACAAAATTTCAAGGTTTTATGACGCTCCAGTAAAAAGTTGCAAGGATTTGTAGGTTGCAAACTTTGATTGCTGTAGGACGTACCGTATAGAAGTTAGGGCCATTTCAAGTTTTGTCAGTGTTTGATTTGGGACCCAAGGGTAGCATAGCTTTGAGCGATAGCTTAAATTGACAAGAGTCTCGGGTACTTTATTGTTAAAAAATTTCAAGGTTTTATGACGCTCTAGTAAAAAGTTACAAGCATTTGTATGTTGCAAACTTTGATAGGTGTAGGACGTACCGTATAGAAGTTAGGGCCATTTGAAGTTTTGTCAGTGTTTGATTTGGGACTCAGGAGTAGCATAGCTTTGAGCGGTAGCTTAAATTGACAAGAGGCTCGAGTACTTTATTGTTACAAAATTTCAAGGTTTTATGACGCTCCAGTAAAAAGTTACAAGCATTTGTATGTTGCAAACTTTGATAGGTGTAGGACCTACCGTATAGAAGTTAGGGCCATTTGAAGTTTTATCAGTGTTTGATTTGGGACTCAAGGGTAGCATAGCTTTGAGCGATGGCTTAAATTGACAAGAGGCTCGAGTACTTTATTGTTACAAAATTTCAAGGTTTTATGACGCTCCAGTAAAAAGTTAAAAGCATTTGTATGTTGCAAACTATGATAGGTGTAGGACGTACCGTATAGAAGTTAGGGCCATTTGAAGTTTTATCAGTATTTGATTTGGGACTGAAGGGTAGCATAATTTTGAGCGATAGCTTAAATTGACAAGAGGCTCGAGTACTTTATTGTTACAAAATTTCAAGGTTTAATGACGCTCCAGTAAAAAGTTACAAGTTGTATGTTGCAAACTTTGATATTTGTAGGACGTACCGTGTAGAAGTTAGGGCCATTTGAAGTTTTATCAGTGTTTGATTTGGGACTCAAGGGTAGCATAACTTTGAGCAATAGCTTAAATTGACAAGATTCTCGAGTACTTTATTCATTTATTTTTAAAGCGTTCACATATAAGACAGGGTCTTTTAAATGCGTCAAGAAGTATCCGAATAACAATGAATTATATATAACAAAAATTACTTAAAATAAGACTAAGAATGTAAGTTAAATTAAACTAAATTATTAGATCAGACAAATAAATAAGTTAAGATCAGATAAATAAATAATTAAACATATAAATAATTGAATAAATAAATAATTAACTTTAAAAATAAATAATTTTTCTGAAATAAGGAAAAGTCAGATCAGAAAAACAATGAATAAACAAAAAGGAAACAAAAAGTAGGAAAGCAGAAAAGAGGGGGAAAAAAAAAATAAATAAATAAAAAACAAAAAATAAAAAAAAATAGCATTAAGAGAAGTAGTGAAAAACTGCTTGCTTAAAGTTGTGCTTACTTGATATACTCCTAATTGCCAAAGGCAACGAATTCCACAACCTGATGGCGTTCACAAAAAACAGTCTATTCGAGTTTAAATACTTGTAATTAGGGACTAAGAGGTTCATATTTCTCCTCGATCTACAAAACTTCAACTTTACAAACAAATAATTAGGTGTTCGCGTGTATATTAAGTTATGTAGAAATATGCAATTTCTAGCATCCATATAATTAAAAATATTGCAACCAAGGACCTGATTGCAAAACTTACTGATATGGTCAAACTTTCTTAAACCATATACATATCTTGTAGCATTATTGAATGCCACCTGCAACTTATGCCTGGAACCCGAGTCAAGTTTACCATAAACAACCTCTGAGTAAGTTATGATCGGTACAATAAGCTGAAGCACCAACCTCCTTCTGGTCTCAGCAGGCACAAATGATGCAGTCCTCCTCAAATTCCGTAAGGTATAGTATACCTTACTCACCACTGAATTTATGTGATCCTCACAGGATAGTACGGAGTTAATGTGGTATCCAAGGTTTTTTACTTTTTCAACAAATTTAAGTTTTGTATCATTTAGTGAAATTGTCGGTATATCAGAGGAAGGGTAACCAGACTTGGAAATCGGAAGGACATATGATTTTTGGGAGTTGAGCTTCAGCCTATTAGCTATAGCCAATTCTGCTATTATGATCAAGTCTTCGTTTACCCTAGCACATAAATCATCAATGAGACCAATAGGTCTGGACAAATACAATTGAAGGTCATCAGCATATGCATGCATGGTAACATGACGACACTTACTGAAAATGTCATCTATGAACAGTGTAAACAAAAGTGGACCAAGCACTGACCCCTGAGGCACCCCACAGGTTGAATTACTGAACGCAGACACATTCTTTCCCACCCTAACCCTTTGAGACCTTCCAACCAAGTAACTATTTAACATACGGACCGCCGAGCTGGAAAAACCAAAATTCAACCGTAGCTTTTCACATAGTAATGAGTGATCTACAGAATCGAATGCTTTAGAGAAATCTAACAGACAAAGCAAGGTCAAATGTCTCATATCAAATGACTCTCTGATGTCATCCAATATTTTAACAACAGCAGTGGAGCAGCTGTGTCCAGGCCGAAAACCAGATTGGAGTGGGGAAATAAGGTCAAATTTTCTGACGTGTTCTGAGATTTGCTCAGCCATGAGAGATTCACATACCTTTGATAAAGCCGACAACAAACTTACAGGACGGAAATCAGACGGTACATTAGCATTGGACTTTTTAGTTATAGGGATAATCGTCGCTATTTTCCAAATACTGGGGAAGCAGGAGCTCGTTAAACAATGGTTAATTATATGGGTCAACGGGCTTAGAATGAAAGGCAAAATAAGTTTAATAAATTTAATAGGAATTCCATCCTCTCCGACAGCATTTGACTTTATCTTGTTGACACAGCGAGCAACATCATCTTCACCCACAGAAATAAACTCAAACACAAATGGGCATTCAGAAACACAGTCCCTCGCAACTACAGCAGACATATCATCAGCAGACACTGAACTACTACCAAAATAGTCATTCAGAATACCCGGATCAATCCGACAATCTTCAGATTTCCCATTGCATACCCCAGCTTGTCTCAAATTATTCCACAGCTGCTTGGAAGGTCGTGCCAAACATAGTTTGGACATGAAAAATCTGCGCTTAGCCAATTTAATAGTAGAATTTGCATCATTTCTAGCTCTTTTGTGCTCTTCCCATCTAGATGCAGTTGGATTTCTTTTCCACTGATTGTATGTTCTATGCCGTTTTTTAATAGCCAATTGGGCATTCTTCGTAAACCAGGGACAACTGCTGTTAGTGACAGAACGAGTAACAAGTGGAACATGCAAGTCAAACAAGGCACCAATTCTGTACATAAAAGAATCCAGCTTTTCATTCACAGAGCTAAACAGCCTACATTCAGACCAATTAATAAGTGACAGGTCATTAAACAAAGAATCAAGATTAATTGATTTATAGTCTCGAAAGGAAAAAGAATTTTCAGCAACCACTGGGTTTAGATTTACATTCACTGAACAAAAAATTAGATCGTGGTCGGATATAAACGATAATTGGTCAAAGATCATAACTGAAGAAATATCCGAAACCAGAAAAACATCCAACAAACTTGGAGAAGCATTATCTGCAAAGCGTGTTGGCATACTGGTATTCAGCACTTGCAGTCCAACTTCAGAAATTTTACAAATGAATTGCTTGGCAAGACTGTCCTTACATAACATGTTTATATTGAAATCACCACACACAATAAAATGATCATAATCGATTACACAATTTGACAAAGTAGCAAAGAACGAATCCAAACAGCAGTAACGATAAGGATTATATACACACGACAGAAAAACTTTTGTGCTATTGTCATAAATTTCAACATTTAGAAATTCCACATCTGAGCCTCCAGACATATTCAACAAATTCACTCTTAAATTACTTTTACAATATATTGCCACACCCCCGCCTTTTTTGTCTAATCTATCGTTTCGAAAAAGCTTGTAATTACCTATATTCAGGCAAGAGTCACCTATACCTTCATGCAACCAGGTTTCGGATACACAAATTACATCAACAGATGAATTCTCAAAGCAGTGTCTAACATAATCCATCTTAGAATCACTTAGACTCCTCGCATTAAAATGTACAATGTTTAATCCAGAGCGCTGGCTGCATAAAACGCCAATCAATGTTTTATGAACGTCACTGGAGGCAGAAACTTCATCACCCATAATTAGCATAAAAATACATATCAGCAACACAACAATAAGCACTACAGTAATAGAAGAAGCAGATAGTAGAGAAGAGGAAATTACTTAAAAAAATAGTCGAGCACAAGGCATATAGAGAGAGAGCATTTAAGCTTTTAATATATGTAAATGTGCAATTTAACACTTGAATAAAAATAAAGAAGAAACTAAATAGTGAAGTTGAGAGTAATATAGAATAATAAATTAAAATAAAATAAATAGAATAATACATTAAATAGAATAATAAATTAAAATAATCAAGTAAAAGTTGAGTTTTATGCTCCAGTATAGCTTCTGCCGGCAACTGCATCTACGCTCTCTCTGCTACTCACTACTATTGCTTCAGCATTCGGATCGGCTCTCACAAAGACTCGGCCCCGAATTGTAAACGCTGACACTAGAAGTTTTTGTCTTTTGAGCTCATTGGCCCGACGCAATATTTCACGATTGTTAATCGTTAGACTCTCATGTACATAAAACGAGCTGTCACCCTGAAACCCAATATCATTTAGCAACAGCGGCCTTTTACTGGACTTGCGGAAGCCAGCAATGTGCTTGAGCAACTGACTTCTATCACGTGCCGAGTGGAGTTTCACCAAAATCGGAGCTGTAGTGGTTTTGCTCAGGTTTCCCTTACCTCTCAGACGGAATGCCTCTCTCACTAGTGGAGTACTGACATTAACCGCTTTGCAAACTTGTGAGAAAATAGCAGACACATTTTCAGCTGCAGCATGGGGAATACCATTGATAATCAAATCAGAGGATACCGCATCGTTCTCAAATTTGGCCACTTTATCACGCAACGTGGCTACCTCACGTCCAAGAGCCCGATTATCAGCATCCATCTCCTCCACAACAGCAACCCGCTTCTCCATTTTTGCCACAGCAGACCTGACATTGATTAGCTCACCAGATAACTCACTCATTCTCTGCATAACTCTCTCTTCAGCTAGTTTGACAGCTTCAGTTATGCTTTGAGTCACCTGCTTAACAATGCACTCCTGCTGCAGTTGAAGCTTCTCTTCAAGCAGCTGTAACCAATTTCGTGGTAGTGGTGAATCACCAAGTTTTTCATGTATTTGAGTAGGAGTCAAATACTGCGGCGAAGAGACGGACGTCAATTTTTTTGGCGCGGCTTTTCGAGTGGTAGGCATTGCTTTCAAACCACAAAACATTCAAGTTGAAAGTCTTATTAAAAAACAAACAATCACTTCAAGAACAAAAACAATTCCACCAATCAAACAATTCCGGCTCTCCAATTTCAAGATAACACGTGATCAACAACAAAACAGTACACTGAAACTACGCGACGCAACCGCCAGCCAAAACAAACACGTCTATTCGTCACACATTACACTCAATAATTATTGTTACAAAATTTCAAGGTTTTATGACGCTCCAGTAAAAAGTTACAAGCATTTGTGTGTTGCAAACTTTGATAGGTGTAGGACGTACCGTATAGAAGTTAGGGCCATTTGAAGTTTTGTCAGTGTTTAATTTGTGACTCAAGGGTAGCATAGCTTTGAGCGATAGCTTAAATTGACAAGAGGCTCGAGTACTTTATTGTTACAAAATTTCAAGGTTTAATGACGCTCCATTAAAAAGTTACAAGTTGTATGTTGCAATCTTTGATATGTGTAGGACGTACCGTGTAGAAGTTAGGGCCATTTGAAGTTTTATCAGTGTTTGATTTGGGACTCAAGGGTAGCAGAGCTTTGAGCAATAGCTTAAATTGACAAGAAGCTCGAGTACTTTATTGTTACAAAATTTCAAAGTTTTATGACGCTCCAGTAAAAAATTGCAAGGATTTGTAGGTTGCAAACTTTGATTGTTGTTGGACGTACCGTATAGAAGTTAGGGCCATTTGAAGTTTGGTCAGTGTTTGATTTGGGACTCAAGGGTAGCATAGCTTTGAGCGATAGCTTAAATTGACAAGAGTCTCGAGTACTTTATTGTTACAAAATTTCAAGGTTTTATGACGCTCTAGTAAAAAGTTACAAGCATTTGTATGTTGCAAACTTTGATAGGTGTAGGACGTACCGTATAGAAGTTAGGGCCATTTGAAGTTTTATCAGTATTTGATTTGGTACTCAAGGGTAGCATAATTTTGAGCGATAGCTTAAATTGACAAGAGGCTCGAGTACTTTATTGTTACAAAATTTCAAGGTTTAATGACGCTCCAGTAAAAAGTTACAAGTTGTATGTTGCAAACTTTGATATGTGTAGGACGTACCGTGTAGAAGTTAGAGCCATTTGAAGTTTTATCAGTGTTTGATTTGGGACTCAAGGGTAGCATAGCTTTGAGCAATAGCTTAAATTGACAAGAGGCTCGAGTAATTTATTGTTACCAAATTTCAAGGTTTTATGACGCTCCAGTAAAAAGTTACAAGCATTTGTGTGTTGCAAACTTTGATAGGTGTAGGACGTACCGTATAGAAGTTAGGGCCATTTGAAGTTTTGTCAGTGTTTAATTTGGGACTCAAGGGTAGCATAGCTTTGAGCGATAGCTTAAATTGACAAGAGGCTCGAGTACTTTATTGTTACAAAATTTCTAGGTTTTATGACGCTCCAGTAAAAAGTTACAAGCATTTGTATGTTGCAAACTTTGATAGGTGTAGGACGTACCGTATAGAAGTTAGGTCCATTTGAAGTATTATCAGTGTTTGATTTGGGACTCAAGGGTAGCATAGCTTTGAGCGATAGCTTAAATTGACAAGAGGCTCGAGTACTTTATTGTTACAAAATTTCAAGGTTTAATGACGCACCAGTAAAAAGTTACAAGCATTTGTATGTTGCAAACTTTGATAGGTGTAGGACGTACCGTATAGAAGCTAGGGCCATTTGAAGTTTTATCAGTGTTTGATTTGGGACTCAAGGGTAGCATAGCTTTGAGCGATAGCTTAAATTGACAAGAGTCTCGAGTACTTTATTGTTACAAAATTTCAAGGTTTTATGACGCTCCAGTAAAAAGTTACAATCATTTGTATGTTGCAAACTTTGATAGGTGTAGGACGTACCGTATAGAAGTTAGGGCCATTTGAAGTTTTGTCAGTGTTTGATTTGGGACTCAGGAGTAGCATAGCTTTGAGCGATAGCTTAAATTGACAAGAGGTTCGAGTACTTTATTGTTACAAAATTTCAAGGTTTTATGACGCTCCAATAAAAAGTTACAAGCATTTGTATGTTGCAAACTTTGATAGGTGTAGGACGTACCGTATAGAGTTAGGGCCATTTGAAGTTTTATCAGTGTTTGATTTGGGACTCAAGGGTAGCATAGCTTTGAGCGATAGCTTAAATTGACAAGAGGCTCGAGTACTTTATTGTTACAAAATTTAAAGGTTTTATGACGCTCCAGTAAAAAGTTACAAGCATTTGCATGTTGCAAGCTTTGATAGGTGTAGGACGTACCGTATAGAAGTTAGGGCCATTTGAAGTTTTGTCAGTGTTTAATTTGGGACTCAAGGGTAGCATAGCTTTGAGCGATAGCTTAAATTGACAAGAGGCTCTTGTACTTTATTGTTACAAAATTTCAAGGTTTTATGACGCTCCAGTAAAAAGTTACAAGCATTTGTATGTTGCAAACTTTGAGAGGTGTAGGACGTACCGTATAGAAGTTAGGGCCATTTGAAGTTTTATCAGTGTTTGATTTGGGACTCAAGGGTAGCAGAGCTTTGAGCAATAGCTTAAATTGACAAGAAGCTCGAGTACTTTATTGTTACAAAATTTCAAAGTTTTATGACGCTCCAGTAAAAAGTTGCAAGGATTTGTAGGTTGCAAACTTTGATTGTTGTTGGACGTACCGTATAGAAGTTAGGGCCATTTGAAGTTTGGTCAGTGTTTGATTTGGGACTCAAGGGTAGCATAGCTTTGAGCGATAGCTTAAATTGACAAGAGTCTCGAGTACTTTATTGTTACAAAATTTCAAGGTTTTATGACGCTCTAGTAAAAAGTTACAAGTTGTATGTTGCAAACTTTGATATGTGTAGGACGTACCGTGTAGAAGTTAGAGCCATTTGAAGTTTTATCAGTGTTTGATTTGGGACTCAAGGGTAGCATAGCTTTGAGCGATAGCTTAAATTGACAAGAGGCTCGAGTACTTTATTGTTACAAAATTTCTAGGTTTTATGACGCTCCAGTAAAAAGTTACAAGCATTTGTGTGTTGCAAACTTTGATAGGTGTAGGACGTACCGTATAGAAGTTAGGGCCATTTGAAGTTTTGTCAGTGTTTAATTTGGGACTCAAGGGTAGCATAGCTTTGAGCGATATCTTAAATTGACAAGAGGCTCGAGTACTTTATTGTTACAAAATTTCTAGGTTTTATGACGCTCCAGTAAAAAGTTACAAGCATTTGTATGTTGCAAACTTTGATAGGTGTAGGACGTACCGTATAGAAGTTAGGGCCATTTGAAGTATTATCAGTGTTTGATTTGGGACTCAAGGGTAGCATAGCTTTGAGCGATAGCTTAAATTGACAAGAGGCTCGAGTACTTTATTGTTACAAAATTTCAAGGTTTAATGACGCACCAGTAAAAAGTTACAAGCATTTGTATGTTGCAAACTTTGATAGGTGTAGGACGTACCGTATAGAAGCTAGGGCCATTTGAAGTTTTATCAGTGATTCATTTGGGACTCAAGGGTAGCAGAGCTTTGCGCGATAGCTTAAATTGACAAGAGACTCGAGTACTTTATTGTTACAAAATTTCAAGGTTTTATGACGCTCCAGTAAAAAGTTACAAGCATTTGTATGTTGCAAACTTTGATAGGTGTAGGACGTACCGTATAGAAGTTAGGGCCATTTGAAGTTTTGTCAGTGTTTAATTTGTGACTCAAGGGTAGCATAGCTTTGAGCGATAGCTTAAATTGACAAGAGGCTCGAGTACTTTATTGTTACAAAATTTCAAGGTTTAATGACGCTCCAGTAAAAAGTTACAAGTTGTATGTTGCAAACTTTGATATGTGTAGGACGTACCGTGTAGAAGTTAGAGCCATTTGAAGTTTTATCAGTGTTTGATTTGGGACTCAAGGGTAGCATAGCTTTGAGCAATAGCTTAAATTGACAAGAGGCTCGAGTAATTTATTGTTACCAAATTTCAAGGTTTTATGACGCTCCAGTAAAAAGTTACAAGCATTTGTGTGTTGCAAACTTTGATAGGTGTAGGACGTACCGTATAGAAGTTAGGGCCATTTGAAGTTTTGTCAGTGTTTAATTTGGGACTCAAGGGTAGCATAGCTTTGAGCGATAGCTTAAATTGACAAGAGGCTCGAGTACTTTATTGTTACAAAATTTCTAGGTTTTATGACGCTCCAGTAAAAAGTTACAAGCATTTGTATGTTGCAAACTTTGATAGGTGTAGGACGTACCGTATAGAAGTTAGGGCCATTTGAAGTATTATCAGTGTTTGATTTGGGACTCAAGGGTAGCATAGCTTTGAGCGATAGCTTAAATTGACAAGAGGCTCGAGTACTTTATTGTTACAAAATTTCAAGGTTTAATGACGCACCAATAAAAAGTTACAAGCATTTGTAAGTTGCAAACTTTGATAGGTGTAGGACGTACCGTATAGAAGCTAGGGCCATTTGAAGTTTTATCAGTGTTTGATTTGGGACTCAAGGGTAGCATAGCTTTGAGCGATAGCTTAAATTGACAAGAGTCTCGAGTACTTTATTGTTACAAAATTTCAAGGTTTTATGACGCTCCAGTAAAAAGTTACAATCATTTGTATGTTGCAAACTTTGATAGGTGTAGGACATACCGTATAGAAGTTAGGGCCATTTGAAGTTTTGTCAGTGTTTGATTTGGGACTCAGGAGTAGCATAGCTTTGAGCGATAGCTTAAATTGACAAGAGGTTCGAGTACTTTATTGTTACAAAATTTCAAGGTTTTATGACGCTCCAGTAAAAAGTTACAAGCATTTGTATGTTGCAAACTTTGATAGGTGTAGGACGTACCGTATAGAAGTTAGGGCCATTTGAAGTTTTATCAGTGTTTGATTTGGGACTCAAGGGTAGCATAGCTTTGCGCGATAGCTTAAATTGACAAGAGGCTCGAGTACTTTATTGTTACAAAATTTAAAGGTTTTATGACGCTCCAGTAAAAAGTTACAAGCATTTGCATGTTGCAAGCTTTGATAGGTGTAGGACGTACCGTATAGAAGTTAGGGCCATTTGAAGTTTTGTCAGTGTTTAATTTGGGACTCAAGGGTAGCATAGCTTTGAGCGATAGCTTAAATTGACAAGAGGCTCGAGTACTTTATTGTTACAAAATTTCAAGGTTTTATGACGCTCCAGTAAAAAGTTACAAGCATTTGTATGTTGCAAACTTTGATAGGTGTAGGACGTACCGTATAGAAGTTAGGGCCATTTGAAGTTTTATCAGTGTTTGATTTGGGACTCAAGGGTAGCAGAGCTTTGAGCAATAGCTTAAATTGACAAGAAGCTCGAGTACTTTATTGTTACAAAATTTCAAAGTTTTATGACGCTCCAGTAAAAAGTTGCAAGGATTTGTAGGTTGCAAACTTTGATTGTTGTTGGACGTACCGTATAGAAGTTAGGGCCATTTGAAGTTTGGTCAGTGTTTGATTTGGGACTCAAGGGTAGCATAGCTTTGAGCGATAGCTTAAATTGACAAGAGTCTCGAGTACTTTATTGTTACAAAATTTCAAGGTTTTATGACGCTCTAGTAAAAAGTTACAAGTTGTATGTTGCACACTTTGATATGTGTAGGACGTACCGTGTAGAAGTTAGAGCCATTTGAAGTTTTATCAGTGTTTGATTTGGGACTCAAGGGTAGCATAGCTTTGAGCGATAGCTTAAATTGACAAGAGGCTCGAGTACTTTATTGTTACAAAATTTCAAGGTTTAATGACGCACCAGTAAAAAGTTACAAGCATTTGTATGTTGCAAACTTTGATAGGTGTAGGACGTACCGTATAGAAGCTAGGGCCATTTGAAGTTTTATCAGTGTTTCATTTGGGACTCAAGGGTAGCAGAGCTTTGCGCGATAGCTTAAATTGACAAGAGACTCGAGTACTTTATTGTTACAAAATTTCAAGGTTTTATGACGCTCCAGTAAAAAGTTACAAGCATTTGTATGTTGCAAACTTTGATAGGTGTAGGACGTACCGTATAGAAGTTAGGGCCATTTGAAGTTTTGTCAGTGTTTAATTTGTGACTCAAGGGTAGCATAGCTTTGAGCGATAGCTTAAATTGACAAGAGGCTCGAGTACTTTCTTGTTACAAAATTTCAAGGTTTAATGACGCACCAGTAAAAAGTTACAAGCATTTGTGTGTTGCAAACTTTGATAGGTGTAGGACGTACCGTATAGAAGTTAGGGCCATTTGAAGTTTTATCAGTATTTGATTTGGTACTCAAGGGTAGCATAATTTTGAGCGATAGCTTAAATTGACAAGAGGCTCGAGTACTTTATTATTACAAAATTTCAAGGTTTAATGACGCTCCAGTAAAAAGTTACAAGTTGTATGTTGCAAACTTTGATATGTGTAGGACGTACCGTGTAGAAGTTAGAGCCATTTGAAGTTTTATCAGTGTTTGATTTGGGACTCAAGGGTAGCATAGCTTTGAGCAATAGCTTAAATTGACAAGAGGCTCGAGTACTTTATTGTTACCAAATTTCAAGGTTTTATGACGCTCCAGTAAAAAGTTACAAGCATTTGTGTGTTGCAAACTTTGATAGGTGTAGGACGTACCGTATAGAAGTTAGGGCCATTTGAAGTTTTGTCAGTGTTTAATTTGGGACTCAAGGGTAGCATAGCTTTGAGCGATAGCTTAAATTGACAAGAGGCTCGAGTACTTTATTGTTACAAAATTTCAAGGTTTTATGACGCTCCAGTAAAAAGTTACAAGCATTTGTATGTTGCAAACTTTGATAGGTGTAGGACGTACCGTATAGAAGTTAGGGCCATTTGAAGTATTATCAGTGTTTGATTTGGGACTCAAGGGTAGCATAGCTTTGAGCGATAGCTTAAATTGACAAGAGGCTCGAGTACTTTATTGTTACAAAATTTCAAGGTTTTATGACGCACCAGTAAAAAGTTACAAGCATTTGTATGTTGCAAACTTTGATAGGTGTAGGACGTACCGTATAGAAGCTAGGGCCATTTGAAGTTTTATCAGTGTTTCATTTGGGACTCAAGGGTAGTAGAGCTTTGCGCGATAGCTTAAATTGACAAGAGACTCGAGTACTTTATTGTTACAAAATTTCAAGGTTTTATGACGCTCCAGTAAAAAGTTACAAGCATTTGTATGTTGCAAACTTTGATAGGTGTAGGACGTACCGTATAGAAGTTAGGGCCATTTGAAGTATTATCAGTGTTTGATTTGGGACTCAAGGGTAGCATAGCTTTGAGCAATAGCTTAAATTGACAAGAGGCTCGAGTACTTTATTGTTACCAAATTTCAAGGTTTTATGACGCTCCAGTAAAAAGTTACAAGCATTTGTGTGTTGCAAACTTTGATAGGTGTAGGACGTACCGTATAGAAGTTAGGGCCATTTGAAGTTTTGTCAGTGTTTAATTTGGGACTCAAGGGTAGCATAGCTTTGAGCGATAGCTTAAATTGACAAGAGGCTCGAGTACTTTATTGTTACAAAATTTCAAGGTTTTATGACGCTCCAGTAAAAAGTTACAAGCATTTGTATGTTGCAAACTTTGATAGGTGTAGGACGTACCGTATAGAAGTTAGGGCCATTTGAAGTTTTATCTGTGTTTGATTTGGGACTCAAGGGTAGCATAGCTTTGAGCGATAGCTTAAATTGACAAGAGTCTCGAGTACTTTATTGTTACAAAATTTCAAGGTTTTATGACGCTCCAGTAAAAAGTTACAAGCATTTGTATGTTGCAAACTTTGATAGGTGTAGGACGTACCGTATAGAAGTTAGGGCCATTTGAAGTTTTATCAGTGTTTGATTTGGGACTCAAGGGTAGCATAGCTTTGCGCGATAGCTTAAATTGACAAGAGGCTCGAGTACTTTATTGTTACAAAATTTAAAGGTTTTATGACGCTCCAGTAAAAAGTTACAAGCATTTGCATGTTGCAAGCTTTGATAGGTGTAGGAGGTGTCGTATAGAAGTTAGGGCCATTTGAAGTTTTATCAGTGTTTGATTTTGGACTCAAGGGTGGTATAGCTTTGAGCGATAGCTTAAAGTGACAAGAGGCTCGAGTACTTTATTGTTACAAAATTTCAAGGTTTTATGACGCTCCAGTAAAAAGTTACAAGCATTTTTTATGTTGCAAACTTTGATAGGTGTAGGACTTACCGTATAAAGTTAGGGCCATTTGAAGTTTTATCAGTGTTTGATTTGGGACTCAAGGGTAGCATAGCTTTGAGCGATAGCTTAAATTGACAAGAGGCTCGAGTACTTTATTGTTACAAAATTTCAAGGTTTTATGACGCTCCAGTAAAAAGTTACAAGCATTTGTATGTTGCAAACTTTGATAGGTGTAGGACGTACCGTATAGAAGTTAGGGCCATTTGAAGTTTTATCAGTATTTGATTTGGGACTCAAGGGTAGCATAACTTTGAGCGATAGCTTAAATTGACAAAAGGCTCGAGTACTTTATTGTTACAAAATTTCAAGGTTTAATGACGCTCCAGTAAAAAGTTACAAGTTGTATGTTGCAAACTTTGATATGTGTAGGACGTACAGTGTAGAAGTTAGGGCCATTTGAAGTTTTATCAGTGTTTGATTTGGGACTCAAGGGTAGCTTAGCTTTGAGCAATAGCTTAAATTGACAAGAGGCTCGAGTACTTTATTGTTACAAATTTTCAAGGTTTTATGACGCTCCAGTAAAAAGTTGCAAGCATTTGTATGTTGCAAACTTTGATTGGTGTAGGACGTACCGTATAGAAGTTAGGGCCATTTGAAGTTTTATCAGTGGTTGATTTGGGACTTAAGTGTAGCATAGCTTTGAGCGATAGCTTAAATTGACAAGAGTCTCGAGTACTTTATTGTTACAAAATTTCAAAGTTTTATGACGCTCCAGTAAAAAGTTACAAGCATTTGTATGTTGCAAACTTTGATAGGTGTAGGACGTACCGTATAGAATTTAGGGCCATTTGAAGTTTTATCAGTGTTTGTTTTGGGACTCAAGGGTAGCATAGCTTTGAGCGATCGCTTAAATTGACAAGAAGCTCGAGTACTTTATTGTTTCAAAATTTCAAGGTTTTATGACGCTCCAGTAAAAAGTTATAAACATTTGTATGTTGCAGACTTTGATAGGTGTAGGACGTACCGTATAGAAGATAGGGCCATTTGAAGTTTTATCAGTGTTTGATCTGGGACTCAAGGGTAGCATGTCTTTGAGCGATAGCTTAAATTGACAAGAAGCTCGAGTACTTTATTGTTACAAAATTTCAAGGTTTTATGACGCTCCAGTAAAAAGTTACAAGCATTTGTATGTTGCAAACTTTGGTAGGTGTAGGACGTACCGTATAGAAGTTAGGGCCAATTGAAGTTTTGTCAGTGTTTGATTTGGGACTCAAGGGTAGCATAGCTTTGTGCGATAGCTTAAATTGACAAGAGGCCTTTATTGTTACAAAATTTCAAGGTTTTATGACGCTCCAGTAAAAAGTTACAAGCATTTGTATGTTGCAAACTTGGATAGGTGTAGGACGTACCGTATAGAAGTTAGGGCCATTTGAAGTTTTATCAGTATTTGATTTGGGACTCAAGGGTAGCATAGCTTTGCGCGATAGCTTAAATTGACAAGAGGCTCGAGTACTTTATTGTAACAAAATTGAACGGCTTTATGACGCTCCAGTAAAAAGCTATAAGCATTTGTGTGTTGCAGACTTTGATATGTGTAGGATGTACCGTATAGAAGTTAGGGCCATTTGAAGTTTTATCAGTGTTTTATTTGGAACTCAAGGGTAGCATAGTTTTGAGCGATAGCTTAAATTGACAAGAGGCTCGTGTACTTTATTGTTACAAAATTGCAAGGTTTTATGACTCTCCAGTAAAAAGTTATAAGCATTTGTATGTTGGCGACTTTGATAGGTGTAGGATGTACCGTATAGAAGTTAGGGCCATTTGAAGTTTTATCAGTGTTTGATTTGGGACTCAAGGGTATCATAGCTTTGAGCGATAGCTTAAATTGACAAGAGGCCTTTATTGTTACAAAATTCCAAGGCTTTATGACGCTCCAGTAAAAAGTTACAAGCATTTGTATGTACAAACTTTGATAGGTGTAGGACGTACCGTATAGAAGTTAGGGCCATTTGAAGTTTTATCAGTATTTGATTTGGGACTCAAGGGTAGCATAACTTTGAGCGATAGCTTAAATTGACAAGAGGCTCGAGTACTTTATTGTTACAAAATTTCAAGGTTTATTGACGCTCCAGTAAAAAGTTACAAGTTGTATGTTGCAAACTTTGATATGTGAAGGACGTACCGTGTAGAAGTTAGGGCCATTTGAAGTTTTATCAGTGTTTGATTTGGGACTCAAGGGTAGCATAGCTTTGAGCAATAGCTTAAATTGACAAGAAGCTCGAGTACTTTATTGTTACAAAATTTCAAGGTTTTATGACGCTCCAGTAAAAAGTTGCAAGCATTTGTATGTTGCAAACTTTGATTGCTGTAGGACGTACCGTATAGAAGTTAGGGCCATTTGAAGTTTTGTCAGTGTTTGATTTGGGACTCAAGGGTAGCACAGCTTTGAGCGATATTTTAAATTGACAAGAGTCTCGAGTACTTTATTGTTACAAAATTTCAGGGTTTTATGACGCTCCAGTAAAAAGTTACAAGCATTTGTATGTTGCAAACTTTGATAGGTGTAGGACGTACCGTATAGAAGTTAGGGCCATTTGAAGTTTTGTCAGTGTTTGCTTTGGGACTCAAGGGTAGCATAGCTTTGAGCGATAGCTTAAATTGACAAGAGGCTCGAGTACATTATTGTTACAAAATTTCTAGGATTTATGACGCTCCAGTAAAAAGTTACAAGCATTTGTATATTGCAAACTTTGATAGGTGTAGGACGTACCGTATAGAAGTTAGGGCCATTTGAAGATTTATCAGTGTTTCATTTGGGACTCAAGGGTAGCATAGCTTTGAGCGATAGCTTAAATTGACAAGAGGCTCGAGTACTTTATTGTTACAAAATTTCAAGGTTTTATGACGCTCCAGTAAAAATTTATAAGCATTTGTATGTTGCAGACTTTGATAGGTGTAGGACGTACCGTATAGAAGTTAGGGCCATTTGAAGTTTTATCAGTGTTTGATTTGGGACTCAAGGGTAGCATAGCTTTGAGCGATAGCTTAAATTGACAAGAAGCTCGAGTACTTTATTGTTACAAAATTTCAAGGTTTTATGACGCACCAGTAAAATGTTACAAGCATTTGTATGTTGCAAATTTTGATAGGTGTAGGACGTACCGTATAGAAGTTAGGGCCATTTGCAGTTTTATCAGTGTTTGATTTGGGACTCAAGGGTAGCATAGATTTGCGCGATAGCTTAAATTGACAAGAGGCTCGAGTACTTTATTGTTACAAAATTTCAAGGTTTTATGACGCTCCAGTAAAAAGTTACAAGCATTTGTATGTTGCAAACTTTGATAGGTGTAAGACGTACCGTATAGAAGTTAGGGCCATTTGAAGTTTTGTCAGTGTTTGATTTGGGACTCAAGGGTAGCATAGCTTTGCACGATAGCTTAAATTGACAAGAGGCTCGAGTACTTTCTTGTTACAAAATTTCAAGGTTTTATGACGCTCCAGTAAAAAGTTACAAGCATTTGTATGTTGCAAACTTTGTTAGGTGTAGGACGTACCGTATAGAAGTTAGGGCCATTTGAAGTTTTATCAGTGTTTGATTTGGGACTCAAAGGTAGCATAGCTTTGAGCGATAGCTTAAATTGACAAGAGGCTCAAGTACTTTATTGTTACAAAATTTCAAGGTTTTATGACGCTCCAGTAAAAAGTTACAAGCATTTGTATGTTGCAAACTTTGATAGGTGTAGGACGTACCGTATAGAAGTTAGGGCCATTTGAAGTTTTTTCAGTGTTTGATTTGGGACTAAAGGGTAGCATAGCTTTGAGCGATAGCTTAAATTGGCAAGAGGCTCGATTACTTTATTGTTACAAAATGTCAAGGTTTTATGACGCTCCAGTAAAAAGTTACAAGCATTTGTATGTTGCAAACTTTGATAGGAGTAGGGCACACCGTATTGAAGTTAGGGCCATTTGAAGTTTTATCAGTGTTTGATCTGGGACTCAAGGGTAGCATAGCTTTGAGCGATAGCTTAAATTGACAAGAGGCCTTTATTGTTACAAAATTTCAAGGTTTTATTACGCTCCAGTAAAAAGTTACAAGCATTTGTATGTTGCAAACTTGGATAGGTGTAGGACGTACCGTATAGAAGTTAGGGCCATTTGAAGTTTTATCAGTATTTGATTTGGAACTCAAGGGTAGCATAGCTTTGCGCGATAGCTTAAATTGACAAGAGGCTCGAGTACTTTATTGTTACAAAATTGAAAGGCTTTATGACACTCCAGTAAAAGGTTATAAACATTTGTGTGTTGCAGACTTTGATATGTGTAGGATGTGCCGTATAGAAGTTAGGGCCTTTTGAAGTTTTATCAGTGTTTTATTTGGGACTCAAGGGTAGCATAGCTTTGAGCGATAGCTTAAATTGACAAGAGGCTCGTGTACTTTATTGTTACAAAATTGCAAGGTTTTATGACTCTCCAGTAAAAAGTTATAAGCATTTGTATGTTGCAGACTTTGATAGGTGTAGGATGTACCGCATAGAAGTTAGGGCCATTTGAAGTTTTATCAGTGTTTGATTTGGGACTGAAGGGTGGCATAGCTTTGAGCGATAGTTTAAATTTAGAAGAGGCTCGAATACTTTTTTGTTACAAAATTTCAAGGTTTTCTGACGCTCCAGAAAAAAGTTACAAGCATTTGTATGTTGCAAACTTTGATAGGTGTAGGACGTACCGTATAGAAGTTAGGGCCATTTGAAGTTTTATCAGTGTTTGATTTGGGACTCAAGGGTAGCATAGCTTTGAGCGATAGCTTAAATTGACAAGAGGCCTTTATTGTTACAAAATTTCAAGGTTTTATGACGCTACAGAAAAAAGTTACAAGCATTTGTATGTTGCAAACTTTGATAGGTGTAGGACGTACCGTATAGAAGTTAGGGCCATTTGAAGTTTTATCAGTGTTTGATTTGGGACTCAAGGGTAGCATAGCTTTGAGCGATAGCTTAAATTGACAAGAGGCCTTTATTGTTACAAAATTTCAAGGTTTTATGACGCTCCAGTAAAAAGTTACAAGCATTTGTATGTTGCAAAGTTTGATAGGTGTAGGACGTACCGTATAGAAGTTAGGGCCATTTGAAGTTTTATCAGTATTTGATTTGGGACTCAAGGGTAGCATAACTTTGAGCGATAGCTTAAATTGACAAGAGGCTCGAGTACTTTATTGTTACAAAATTTCAAGGTTTAATGACGCTCCAGTAAAAAGTTACAAGTTGTATGTTGCAAACTTTGATATGTGTAGGACGTACCGTGTAGAAGTTAGGGCCATTTGAAGTTTTATCAGTGTTTGATTTGGGACTCAAGGGTAGCATAGCTTTGAGCAATAGCTTAAATTGACAAGAAGCTCGAGTACTTTATTGTTACAAAATTTCAAGCTTTTATGACGCTCCAGTAAAAAGTTGCAAGCATTTGTATGTTGCAAACTTTGATTGCTGTAGGACGTACCGTATAGAAGTTAGGGTCATTTGAAGTTTTGTCAGTGTTTGATTTGGGACTCAAGGGTAGCATAGCTTTGAGCGATAGCTTAAATTGACAAATGGCTCGAGTACTTTATTGTTACAAAATTTCTAGGTTTTATGACGCTCCTGTAAAAAGTTACAAGCAATTGTATGTTGCAAACTTTGATAGGTGTAGGACGTACCGTATAGAAGTTAGGGCCCTTTGCAGTTTTATCAGTGTCTGATTTGGGACTCCAGGGTAGCATAGCTTTGAGCGATAGCTTAAATTTACAAGCGGCTCGAGTACTTTATTGTTACAAAATTTCAAGGTTTTATGACGCTCCAGTAAAAAGTTACAAGCATTTGTATGTTGCAAACTTTGGTAGGTGTAGGACGTACCGTATAGAAGTTAGGGCCAATTGAAGTTTTGTCAGTGTTTGATTTGGGACTCAAGGGTAGCATAGCTTTGAGCGATAGCTTAAATTGACAAGAGGCCTTTATTGTTACAAAATTTCAAGGTTTTATTACGCTCCAGTAAAAAGTTACAAGCATTTGTATGTTGCAAACTTTGGTAGGTGTAGGACGTACCGTATAGAAGTTAGGGCCAATTGAAGTTTTGTCAGTGTTTGATTTGGGACTCAAGGGTAGCATAGCTTTGAGCGATAGCTTAAATTGACAAGAGGCCTTTATTGTTACAAAATTTCAAGGTTTTATGACGCTCCAGTAAAAAGTTACAAGCATTTGTATGTTGCAAAGTTTGATAGGTGTAGGACGTACCGTATAGAAGTTAGGGCCATTTGAAGTTTTATCAGTATTTGATTTGGGACTCAAGGGTAGCATAACTTTGAGCGATAGCTAAAATTGACAAGAGGCTCGAGTACTTTATTGTTACAAAATTTCAAGGTTTAATGACGCTCCAGTAAAAAGTTACAAGTTGTATGTTGCAAACTTTGATATGTGTAGGACGTACCGTGTAGAAGTTAGGGCCATTTGAAGTTTTATCAGTGTTTGATTTGGGACTCAAGGGTAGCATAGCTTTGAGCGATAGCTTAAATTGACAAATGGCTCGAGTACTTTATTGTTACAAAATTTCTAGGTTTTATGACGCTCCTGTAAAAAGTTACAAGCAATTGTATGTTGCAAACTTTGATAGGTGTAGGACGTACCGTATAGAAGTTAGGGCCATTTGCAGTTTTATCAGTGTTTGATTTGGGACTCCAGGGTAGCATAGCTTTGAGCGATAGCTTAAATTTACAAGCGGATCGAGTACTTTATTGTTACAAAATTTCAAGGTTTTATGACGCTCTAGTAAAAAGTTACAAGCATTTGTATGTTGCAAACTTTGGTAGGTGTAGGACGTACCGTATAGAAGTTAGGGCCAATTGAAGTTTTGTCAGTGTTTGATTTGGGACTCAAGGGTAGCATAGCTTTGAGCGATAGCTTAAATTGACAAGAGGCCTTTATTGTTACAAAATTTCAAGGTTTTATTACGCTCTAGTAAAAAGTTACAAGCATTTCTATGTTGCAGACTTTGATAGGTGTAGGATGTACCGTATAGAAGTTAGGGCCATTTGAAGTTTTATCAGTGTTTGATTTGGGACTGAAGGGTGGCATAGCTTTGAGCGATAGTTTAAATTTACAAGAGGCTCGAATACTTTTTTGTTACAAAATTTCAAGGTTTTATGACGCTCCAGAAAAAAGTTACAAGCATTTGTATGTTGCAAACTTTGATAGGTGTAGGACGTACCGTATAGAAGTTAGGGCCATTTGAAGTTTTATCAGTATTTGATTTGGAACTCAAGGGTAGCATAGCTTTGCGCGATAGCTTAAATTGACAAGAGGCTCGAGTACTTTATTGTTACAAAATTGAAAGGCTTTATGACACTCCAGTAAAAAGTTATAAGCATTTGTGTGTTGCAGACTTTGATATGTGTAGGATGTACCGTATAGAAGTTAGGGCCTTTTGAAGTTTTATCAGTGTTTTATTTGGGACTGAAGGGTGGCATAGCTTTGAGCGATAGTTTAAATTTACAAGAGGCTCGAATACTTTATTGTTACAAAATTTCAAGGTTTTATGACGCTCTAGTAAAAAGTTACAAGCATTTGTATGTTGCAAACTTTGGTAGGTGTAGGACGTACCGTATAGAAGTTAGGGCCAATTGAAGTTTTGTCAGTGTTTGATTTGGGACTCAAGGGTAGCATAGCTTTGAGCGATAGCTTAAATTGACAAGAGGCCTTTATTGTTACAAAATTTCAAGGTTTTATTACGCTCCAGTAAAAAGTTACAAGCATTTCTATGTTGCAAACTTGGATAGGTGTAGGACGTACCGTATAGAAGTTAGGGCCATTTGAAGTTTTATCAGTATTTGATTTGGAACTCAAGGGTAGCATAGCTTTGCGCGATAGCTTAAATTGACAAGAGGCTCGAGTACTTTATTGTTAAAAAATTGAAAGGCTTTATGACACTCCAGTAAAAAGTTATAAGCATTTGTGTGTTGCAGACTTTGATATGTGTAGGATGTACCGTATAGAAGTTAGGGCCTTTTGAAGTTTTATCAGTGTTTTATTTGGGACTCAAGGGTAGCATAGCTTTGAGCGATAGCTTAAATTGACAAGAGGCTCGTGTACTTTATTGTTACAAAATTGCAAGGTTTTATGACTCTCCAGTAAAAAGTTATAAGCATTTGTATGTTGCAGACTTTGATAGGTGTAGGATGTACCGTATAGAAGTTAGGGCCATTTGAAGTTTTATCAGTGTTTGATTTGGGACTGAAGGGTGGCATAGCTTTGAGCGATAGTTTAAATTTACAAGAGGCTCGAATACTTTTTTGTTACAAAATTTCAAGGTTTTATGACGCTCCAGAAAAAAGTTACAAGCATTTGTATGTTGCAAACTTTGATAGGTGTAGGACGTACCGTATAGAAGTTAGGGCCATTTGAAGTTTTATCAGTATTTGATTTGGAACTCAAGGGTAGCATAGCTTTGCGCGATAGCTTAAATTGACAAGAGGCTCGAGTACTTTATTGTTACAAAATTGAAAGGCTTTATGACACTCCAGTAAAAAGTTATAAGCATTTGTGTGTTGCAGACTTTGATATGTGTAGGATGTACCGTATAGAAGTTAGGGCCTTTTGAAGTTTTATCAGTGTTTTATTTGGGACGCAAGGGTAGCATAGCTTTGAGCGATGGCTTAAATTGACAAGAGGCTCGTGTACTTTATTGTTACAAAATTGCAAGGTTTTATGACTCTCCAGTAAAAAGTTATAAGCATTTGTATGTTGCAGACTTTGATAGGTGTAGGATGTACCGTATAGAAGTTAGGGCCATTTGAAGTTTTATCAGTGTTTGATTTGGGACTGAAGGGTGGCATAGCTTTGAGCGATAGTTTAAATTTACAAGAGGCTCGAATACTTTTTTGTTACAAAATTTCAAGGTTTTATGACGCTCCAGAAAAAAGTTACAAGCATTTGTATGTTGCAAACTTTGATAGGTGTAGGACGTACCGTATAGAAGTTAGGGCCATTTGAAGTTTTATCAGTGTTTGATTTGGGACTCAAGGGTAGCATAGCTTTGAGCGATAGCTTAAATTGACAAGAGGCCTTTATTGTTACAAAATTTCAAGGTTTTATGACGCTACAGAAAAAAGTTACAAGCATTTGTATGTTGCAAACTTTGATAGGTGTAGGACGTACCGTATAGAAGTTAGGGCCATTTGAAGTTTTATCAGTGTTTGATTTGGGACTCAAGGGTAGCATAGCTTTGAGCGATAGCTTAAATTGACAAGAGGCCTTTATTGTTACAAAATTTCAAGGTTTTATGACGCTCCAGTAAAAAGTTACAAGCATTTGTATGTTGCAAAGTTTGATGGGTGTAGGACGTACCGTATAGAAATTAGGGCTATTTGAAGTTTTATCAGTATTTGATTTGGGACTCAAGGGTAGCATACCTTTGAGCGATAGCTTAAATTTACAAGCGGCTCGAGTACTTTATTGTTACAAAATTTCAAGGTTTTATGACGCTCCAGTAAAAAGTTACAAGCATTTGTATGTTGCAAACTTTGGTAGGTGTAGGACGTACCGTATAGAAGTTAGGGCCAATTGAAGTTTTGTCAGTGTTTGATTTGGGACTCAAGGGTAGCATAGCTTTGAGCGATAGCTTAAATTGACAAGAGGCCTTTATTGTTACAAAATTTCAAGGTTTTATGACGCTCCAGTAAAAAGTTACAAGCATTTGTATGTTGCAAAGTTTGATAGGTGTAGGACGTACCGTATAGAAGTTAGGGCCATTTGAAGTTTTATCAGTATTTGATTTGGGACTCAAGGGTAGCATAACTTTGAGCGATAGCTAAAATTGACAAGAGGCTCGAGTACTTTATTGTTACAAAATTTCAAGGTTTAATGACGCTCCAGTAAAAAGTTACAAGTTGTATGTTGCAAACTTTGATATGTGTAGGACGTACCGTGTAGAAGTTAGGGCCATTTGAAGTTTTATCAGTGTTTGATTTGGGACTCAAGGGTAGCATAGCTTTGAGCAATAGCTTAAATTGACAAGAGGCCTTTATTGTTACAAAATTTCAAGGTTTTATGACGCTCCAGTAAAAAGTTACAAGCATTTGTATGTTGCAAAGTTTGATGGGTGTAGGACGTACCGTATAGAAATTAGGGCTATTTGAAGTTTTATCAGTATTTGATTTGGGACTCAAGGGTAGCATACCTTTGAGCGATAGCTTAAATTTACAAGCGGCTCGAGTACTTTATTGTTACAAAATTTCAAGGTTTTATGACGCTCCAGTAAAAAGTTACAAGCATTTGTATGTTGCAAACTTTGATAGGTGTAGGACGTACCGTATAGAAGTTAGGGCCATTTGAAGTTTTATCAGTATTTGATTTGGAACTCAAGGGTAGCATAGCTTTGCGCGATAGCTTAAATTGACAAGAGGCTCGAGTACTTTATTGTTACAAAATTGAAAGGCTTTATGACACTCCAGTAAAAAGTTATAAGCATTTGTGTGTTGCAGACTTTGATAGGTGTAGGATGTACCGTATAGAAGTTAGGGCCATTTGAAGTTTTATCAGTGTTTGATTTGGGACTGAAGGGTGGCATAGCTTTGAGCGATAGTTTAAATTTACAAGAGGCTCGAATACTTTTTTGTTACAAAATTTCAAGGTTTTATGACGCTCCAGAAAAAAGTTACAAGCATTTGTATGTTGCAAACTTTGATAGGTGTAGGACGTACCGTATAGAAGTTAGGGCCATTTGAAGTTTTATCAGTATTTGATTTGGAACTCAAGGGTAGCATAGCTTTGCGCGATAGCTTAAATTGACAAGAGGCTCGAGTACTTTATTGTTACAAAATTGAAAGGCTTTATGACACTCCAGTAAAAAGTTATAAGCATTTGTGTGTTGCAGACTTTGATATGTGTAGGATGTACCGTATAGAAGTTAGGGCCTTTTGAAGTTTTATCAGTGTTTTATTTGGGACGCAAGGGTAGCATAGCTTTGAGCGATGGCTTAAATTGACAAGAGGCTCGTGTACTTTATTGTTACAAAATTGCAAGGTTTTATGACTCTCCAGTAAAAAGTTATAAGCATTTGTATGTTGCAGACTTTGATAGGTGTAGGATGTACCGTATAGAAGTTAGGGCCATTTGAAGTTTTATCAGTGTTTGATTTGGGACTGAAGGGTGGCATAGCTTTGAGCGATAGTTTAAATTTACAAGAGGCTCGAATACTTTTTTGTTACAAAATTTCAAGGTTTTATGACGCTCCAGAAAAAAGTTACAAGCATTTGTATGTTGCAAACTTTGATAGGTGTAGGACGTACCGTATAGAAGTTAGGGCCATTTGAAGTTTTATCAGTGTTTGATTTGGGACTCAAGGGTAGCATAGCTTTGAGCGATAGCTTAAATTGACAAGAGGCCTTTATTGTTACAAAATTTCAAGGTTTTATGACGCTACAGAAAAAAGTTACAAGCATTTGTATGTTGCAAACTTTGATAGGTGTAGGACGTACCGTATAGAAGTTAGGGCCATTTGAAGTTTTATCAGTGTTTGATTTGGGACTCAAGGGTAGCATAGCTTTGAGCGATAGCTTAAATTGACAAGAGGCCTTTATTGTTACAAAATTTCAAGGTTTTATGACGCTCCAGTAAAAAGTTACAAGCATTTGTATGTTGCAAAGTTTGATGGGTGTAGGACGTACCGTATAGAAATTAGGGCTATTTGAAGTTTTATCAGTATTTGATTTGGGACTCAAGGGTAGCATACCTTTGAGCGATAGCTTAAATTTACAAGCGGCTCGAGTACTTTATTGTTACAAAATTTCAAGGTTTTATGACGCTCCAGTAAAAAGTTACAAGCATTTGTATGTTGCAAACTTTGGTAGGTGTAGGACGTACCGTATAGAAGTTAGGGCCAATTGAAGTTTTGTCAGTGTTTGATTTGGGACTCAAGGGTAGCATAGCTTTGAGCGATAGCTTAAATTGACAAGAGGCCTTTATTGTTACAAAATTTCAAGGTTTTATGACGCTCCAGTAAAAAGTTACAAGCATTTGTATGTTGCAAAGTTTGATAGGTGTAGGACGTACCGTATAGAAGTTAGGGCCATTTGAAGTTTTATCAGTATTTGATTTGGGACTCAAGGGTAGCATAACTTTGAGCGATAGCTAAAATTGACAAGAGGCTCGAGTACTTTATTGTTACAAAATTTCAAGGTTTAATGACGCTCCAGTAAAAAGTTACAAGTTGTATGTTGCAAACTTTGATATGTGTAGGACGTACCGTGTAGAAGTTAGGGCCATTTGAAGTTTTATCAGTGTTTGATTTGGGACTCAAGGGTAGCATAGCTTTGAGCAATAGCTTAAATTGACAAGAAGCTCGAGTACTTTATTGTTACAAAATTTCAAGCTTTTATGACGCTCCAGTAAAAAGTTGCAGGCATTTGTATGTTGCAAACTTTGATTGCTGTAGGACGTACCGTATAGAAGTTAGGGCCATTTGAAGTTTTGTCAGTGTTTGATTTGGGACTCAAGGGTAGCATAGCTTTGAGCGATAGCTTAAATTGACAAATGGCTCGAGTACTTTATTGTTACAAAATTTCTAGGTTTTATGACGCTCCTGTAAAAAGTTACAAGCAATTGTATGTTGCAGACTTTGATAGGTGTAGGACGTACCGTATAGAAGTTAGGGCCATTTGCAGTTTTATCAGTGTTCGATTTGGGACTCCAGGGTAGCATAGCTTTGAGCGATAGCTTAAATTTACAAGCGGCTCGAGTACTTTATTGTTACAAAATTTCCAGGTTTTATGACGCTCCAGTAAAAAGTTACAAGCATTTGTATGTTGCAAACTTTGGTAGGTGTAGGACGTACCGTATAGAAGTTAGGGCCAATTGAAGTTTTGTCAGTGTTTGATTTGGGACTCAAGGGTAGCATAGCTTTGAGCGATAGCTTAAATTGACAAGAGGCCTTTATTGTTACAAAATTTCAAGGTTTTATTACGCTCCAGTAAAAAGTTACAAGCATTTGTATGTTGCAAACTTGGATAGGTGTAGGACGTACCGTATAGAAGTTAGGGCCATTTGAAGTTTTATCAGTATTTGATTTGGAACTCAAGGGTAGCATAGCTTTGCGCGATAGCTTAAATTGACAAGAGGCTCGAGTACTTTATTGTTACAAAATTGAAAGGCTTTATGACGCTCCAGTAAAAAGTTATAAGCATTTGTGTGTTGCAGACTTTGATATGTGTAGGATGTACCGTATAGAAGTTAGGGCCTTTTGAAGTTTTATCAGTGTTTTATTTGGGACTTAAGGGTAGCATAGCTTTGAGCGATAGCTTAAATTGACAAGAGGCTCGTGTACTTTATTGTTACAAAATTGCAAGGTTTTATGACTCTCCAGTAAAAAGTTATAAGCATTTGTATGTTGCAGACTTTGATAGGTGTAGGATGTACCGTATAGAAGTTAGGGCCATTTGAAGTTTTATCAGTGTTTGATTTGGGACTGAAGGGTGGCATAGCTTTGAGCGATAGTTTAAATTGACAAGAGGCTCGAATACTTTTTTGTTACAAAATTTTAAGGTTTTATGACGCTCCAGAAAAAAGTTACAAGCATTTGTATGTTGCAAACTTTGATAGGTGTAAGACGTACCGTATAGAAGTTAGGGCCATTTGAAGTTTTATCAGTGTTTGATTTGGGACTCAAGGGTAGCATAGCTTTGAGCGATAGCTTAAATTGACAAGAGGCCTTTATTGTTACAAAATTTCAAGGTTTTATGACGCTACAGAAAAAAGTTACAAGCATTTGTATGTTGCAAACTTTGATAGGTGTAGGACGTACCGTATAGAAGTTAGGGCCATTTGAAGTTTTATCAGTGTTTGATTTGGGACTCAAGGGTAGCATAGCTTTGAGCGATAGCTTAAATTGACAAGAGGCCTTTATTGTTACAAAATTTCAAGGTTTTATGACGCTCCAGTAAAAAGTTACAAGCATTTGTATGTTGTAAAGTTTGATAGGTGTAGGACGTACCGTATAGAAGTTAGGGCCATTTGAAGTTTTATCAGTATTTGATTTGGGACTCAAGGGTAGCATAACTTTGAGCGATAGCTTCAATTGACAATAGGCTCGAGTACTTTATTGTTACAAAATTTCAAGGTTTAATGACGCTCCAGTAAAAAGTTACAAGTTGTATGTTGCAAACTTTGATATGTGTAGGACGTACCGTGTAGAAGTTAGGGCCATTTGAAGTTTTATCAGTGTTTGATTTGGGACTCAAGGGTAGCATAGCTTTGAGCAATAGCTTAAATTGACAAGAAGCTCGAGTACTTTATTGTTACAAAATTTCAAGGTTTTATGACGCTCCAGTAAAAAGTTGCAAGCATTTGTATGTTGCCAACTTTGATTGCTGTAGGACGTACCGTATAGAAGTTAGGGCCATTTGAAGTTTTGTCAGTGTTTGATTTGAGACTCAAGGGTAGCATAGCTTTGAGCGATAGCTTAAATTGACAAATGGCTCGAGTACTTTATTGTTACAAAATTTCTAGGTTTTATGACGCTCCTGTAAAAAGTTACAAGCAATTGTATGTTGCAAACTTTGATAGGTGTAGGACGTACCGTATAGAAGTTAGGGCCATTTGCAGTTTTATCAGTGTTTGATTTGGGACTCAAGGGTAGCATAGATTTGCGCGATAGCTTAAATTGACAAGAGGCTCGAGTACTTTATTGTTACAAAATTTCAAGGTTTTATGACGCTCCAGTAAAAAGTTACAAGCATTTGTATGTTGCAAACTTTGATAGGTGTAGGACGTACCGTATAGAAGTTAGGGCCATTTGAAGTTTTGTCAGTGTTTGATTTGGGACTCAAGGGTATCATAGCTTTGCACGATAGCTTAAATTGACAAGAGGCCTTTATTGTTACAAAATTTCAAGGTTTTATGACGCTACAGAAAAAAGTTACAAGCATTTGTATGTTGCAAACTTTGATAGGTGTAGGACGTACCGTATAGAAGTTAGGGCCATTTGAAGTTTTATCAGTGTTTGATTTGGGACTCAAGGGTAGCATAGCTTTGAGCGATAACTTAAATTGACAAGAGGCCTTTATTGTTACAAAATTTCAAGGTTTTATGACGCTCCAGTAAAAAGTTACAAGCATTTGTATGTTGCAAAGTTTGATAGGTGTAGGACGTACTGTATAGAAGTTAGGGCCATTTGAAGTTTTATCAGTATTTGATTTGGGACTCAAGGGTAGCATAGCTTTGAGCAATAGCTTAAATTGACAAGAAGCTCGAGTACTTTATTGTTACAAAATTTCAAGGTTTTATGACGCTCCAGTAAAAAGTTGCAAGCATTTGTATGTTGCAAACTTTGATTGCTGTAGGACGTACCGTATAGAAGTTAGGGCCATTTGAAGTTTTGTCAGTGTTTGATTTGGGACTCAATGGTAGCACAGCTTTGAGCGATAGCTTAAATGGACAAGAGTCTCGAGTACTTTATTGTTACAAAATATCAAGGTTTTATGACGCTCCAGTAAAAAGTTACAAGCATTTGTATGTTGCAAACTTTGATAGGTGTAGGACGTACCGTATAGAAGTTAGGGCCATTTGAAGTTTTGTCAGTGTTTGATTTGGGACTCAAGGGTAGCATAGCTTTGAGCGATAGCTTAAATTGACAAATGGCTCGAGTACTTTATTGTTACAAAATTTCTAGGTTTTATGACGCTCCTGTAAAAAGTTACAAGCAATTGTATGTTGCAAACTTTGATAGGTGTAGGACATACCGTATAGAAGTTAGGGCCATTTGCAGTTTTATCAGTGTTTGATTTGGGACTCAAGGGTAGCATAGATTTGCGCGATAGCTTAAATTGACAAGAGGCTCGAGTATTTTATTGTTACAAAATTTCAAGGTTTTATGACGCTCCAGTAAAAAGTTACAAGCATTTGTATGTTGCAAACTTTGATAGGTGTAGGACGTACCGTATAGAAGTTAGGGCCATTTGAAGTTTTGTCAGTGTTTGATTTGGGACTCAAGGGTAGCATAGCTTTGCACGATAGCTTAAATTGACAAGAGGCTCGAGTACTTTCTTGTTACAAAATTCCAAGGTTTTATGACGCTCCAGTAAAAAGTTACAAGCATTTGTATGTTGCAAACTTTGATAGGAGTAGGGCACACCGTATTGAAGTTAGGGCCATTTGAAGTTTTATCAGTGTTTGATCTGGGACTTAATGGTAGCAAAGCTTTGAGCGATATCTTAAATTGACAAGAGGCTAGAGTACTTTATTATAGCAAAATTTCAATGTTTTATGACGCTAAAGTAAAAAGTTATAAGCATTTGTATATTGCAGACTTTGATAGGTGTAGGACGTACCGTATAGAAGTTAGGGCCATTTGAAGTTTTATCAGTGTTTGTTTTGGGACTCAAGGGTAGCATAGCTTTGAGCGATAGCTTAAATTGACAAGAAGCTCGAGTACTTTATTGTTTCAAAATTTCAAGGTTTTATGACGCTCCAGTAAAAAGTTATAAGCATTTGTATGTTGCAGACTTTGATAGGTGTAGGACGTACCGTATAGAAGATAGGGCCATTTGAAGTTTTATCAGTGTTTGATCTGGGACTCAAGGGTAGCATATCTTTGAGCGATAGCTTAAATTGACAAGAAGCTAGAGTACTTTATTGTTACAAAATTTCAAGGTTTTATGACGCTCCAGTAAAAAGTTACAAGCATTTGTATGTTGCAAACTTTGGTAGGTGTAGGACGTACCGTATAGAAGTTAGGGCCAATTGAAGTTTTGTCAGTGTTTGATTTGGGACTCAAGGGTAGCATAGCTTTGAGCGATAGCTTAAATTGACAAGAGGCCTTTATTGTTACAAAATTTCAAGGTTTTATTACGCTCCAGTAAAAAGTTACAAGCATTTGTATATTGCAAACTTGGATAGGTGTAGGACGTACCGTATAGGAGTTAGGGCCATTTGAAGTTGTATCAGTATTTTATTTGGAACTCAAGGGTAGTATAGCTTTGCGCGATAGCTTAAATTGACAAGAGGCTCGAGTACTTTATTGTTACAAAATTGAAAGGCTTTATGACACTCCAGTAAAAAGTTATAATCATTTGTGTGTTGCAGACTTTGATATGTGTAGGATGTACCGTATAGAAGTTAGGGCCATTTGAAGTTTTATCAGTGTTTTATTTGGGACTCAAGGGTAGCATAGCTTTGAGCGATAGCTTAAATTGACAAGAGGCTCGTGTACTTTATTGTTACAAAATTTCAAGGGTTTATGACGCTCCAGTAAAAAGTTATAAGCATTTGTATGTTGCAGACTTTGATAGGTGTAGGATGTACCGTATAGAAGTTAGGGCCATTTGAAGTTTTATCAGTGTTTGATTTGGGACTGAAGGGTGGCATAGCTTTGAGCGATAGTTTAAATTGACAAGAGGCTCGAATACTTTTTTGTTACAAAATTTCAAGGTTTTATGACGCTCCAGAAAAAAGTTACAAGCATTTGTATGTTGCAAACTTTGATAGGTGTAGGACGTACCGTATAGAAGTTAGGGCCATTTGATGTTATATCAGTGTTTGATTTGGGACTCAAGGGTAGCATAACTTTGAGCGATAGCTTAAATTGACAAGAGGCTCGAGTACTTTATTGTTACAAAATTTCAAGGTTTAATGACGCTCCAGTAAAAAGTTACAAGTTGTATGTTGCAAACTTTGATATGTGTAGGACGTACCGTGTAGAAGTTAGGGCCATTTGAAGTTTTATCAGTGTTTGACTTGGGACTCAAGGGTAGCATAGCTTTGAGCAATAGCTTAAATTGACAAGAAGCTCGAGTACTTTATTGTTACAAAATTTCAAGGTTTTATGACGCTCCAGAAAAAAGTTACAAGCATTTGTATGTTGCAAACTTTGATAGGTGTAAGACGTACCGTATAGAAGTTAGGGCCATTTGAAGTTTTATCAGTGTTTGATTTGGGACTCAAGGGTAGCATAGCTTTGAGCGATAGCTTAAATTGACAAGAAGCTCGAGTACTTTATTGTTACAAAATTTCAAGGTTTTATGACGCTCCAGTAAAAAGTTGCAAGCATTTGTATGTTGCCAACTTTGATTGCTGTAGGACGTACCGTATAGAAGTTAGGGCCATTTGAAGTTCTGTCAGTGTTTGATTTGGGACTCAAGGGTAGCATAGCTTTGAGCGATAGCTTAAATTGACAAATGGCTCGAGTACTTTATTGTTACAAAATTTCTAGGTTTTATGACGCTCCTGTAAAAAGTTACAAGCAATTGTATGTTGCAAACTTTGATAGGTGTAGGACGTACCGTATAGAAGTTAGGGCCATTTGCAGTTTTATCAGTGTTTGATTTGGGACTCAAGGGTAGCATAGATTTGCGCGATAGCTTAAATTGACAAGAGGCTCGAGTACTTTATTGTTACAAAATTTCAAGGTTTTATGACGCTCCAGTAAAAAGTTACAAGCATTTGTATGTTGCAAACTTTGATAGGTGTAGGACGTACCGTATAGAAGTTAGGGCCATTTGAAGTTTTGTCAGTGTTTGATTTGGGACTCAAGGGTATCATAGCTTTGCACGATAGCTTAAATTGACAAGAGGCCTTTATTGTTACAAAATTTCAAGGTTTTATGACGCTACAGAAAAAAGTTACAAGCATTTGTATGTTGCAAACTTTGATAGGTGTAGGACGTACCGTATAGAAGTTAGGGCCATTTGAAGTTTTATCAGTGTTTGATTTGGGACTCAAGGGTAGCATAGCTTTGAGCGATAGCTTAAATTGACAAGAGGCCTTTATTGTTACAAAATTTCAAGGTTTTATGACGCTCCAGTAAAAAGTTACAAGCATTTGTATGTTGCAAAGTTTGATAGGTGTAGGACGTACCGTATAGAAGTTAGGGCCATTTGAAGTTTTATCAGTATTTGATTTGGGACTCAAGGGTAGCATAGCTTTGAGCAATAGCTTAAATTGACAAGAAGCTCGAGTACTTTATTGTTACAAAATTTCAAGGTTTTATGACGCTCCAGTAAAAAGTTGCAAGCATTTGTATGTTGCAAACTTTGATTGCTGTAGGACGTACCGTATAGAAGTTAGGGCCATTTGAAGTTTTGTCAGTGTTTGATTTGGGACTCAATGGTAGCACAGCTTTGAGCGATAGCTTAAATGGACAAGAGTCTCGAGTACTTTATTGTTACAAAATTTCAAGGGTTTATGACGCTCCAGTAAAAAGTTATAAGCATTTGTATGTTGCAGACTTTGATAGGTGTAGGATGTACCGTATAGAAGTTAGGGCCATTTGAAGTTTTATCAGTGTTTGATTTGGGACTGAAGGGTGGCATAGCTTTGAGCGATAGTTTAAATTGACAAGAGGCTCGAATACTTTTTTGTTACAAAATTTCAAGGTTTTATGACGCTCCAGAAAAAAGTTACAAGCATTTGTATGTTGCAAACTTTGATAGGTGTAGGACGTACCGTATAGAAGTTAGGGCCATTTGATGTTTTATCAGTGTTTGATTTGGGACTCAAGGGTAGCATAGCTTTGAGCGATAGCTTAAATTGACAAGAGGCCTTTATTGTTACAAAATTTCAAGGTTTTATGACGCTACAGAAAAAAGTTACAAGCATTTGTATGTTGCAAACTTTGATAGGTGTAGGACGTACCGTATAGAAGTTAGGGCCATTTGAAGTTTTATCAGTGTTTGATTTGGGACTCAAGGGTAGCATAGCTTTGAGCGATAGCTTAAATTGACAAGAGGCCTTTATTGTTACAAAATTTCAAGGTTCTATGACGCTCCAGTAAAAAGTTACAAGCATTTGTATGTTGCAAAGTTTGATAGGTGTAGGACGTACCGTATAGAAGTTAGGGCCATTTGAAGTTTTATCAGTATTTGATTTGGGACTCAAGGGTAGCATAACTTTGAGCGATAGCTTCAATTGACAATAGGCTCGAGTACTTTATTGTTACAAAATTTCAAGGTTTAATGACGCTCCAGTAAAAAGTTACAAGTTGTATGTTGCAAACTTTGATATGTGTAGGACGTACCGTGTAGAAGTTAGGGCCATTTGAAGTTTTATCAGTGTTTGATTTGGGACTCAAGGGTAGCATAGCTTTGAGCAATAGCTTAAATTGACAAGAAGCTCGAGTACTTTATTGTTACAAAATTTCAAGGTTTTATGACGC
Source organism: Clusia tigrina (assembly GCA_920105625.2). Classification (NCBI taxonomy): domain Eukaryota; kingdom Metazoa; phylum Arthropoda; class Insecta; order Diptera; family Clusiidae; genus Clusia; species Clusia tigrina. Next base: position 105,743,558 of record OV050033.1, on the reverse strand, counting down.
TCCAGTAAAAAGTTGCAAGCATTTGTATGTTGCCAACTTTGATTGCTGTAGGACGTACCGTATAGAAGTTAGGGCCATTTGAAGTTCTGTCAGTGTTTGATTTGGGACTCAAGGGTAGCATAGCTTTGAGCGATAGCTTAAATTGACAAATGGCTCGAGTACTTTATTGTTACAAAATTTCTAGGTTTTATGACGCTCCTGTAAAAAGTTACAAGCAATTGTATGTTGCAAACTTTGATAGGTGTAGGACGTACCGTATAGAAGTTAGGGCCATTTGCAGTTTTATCAGTGTTTGATTTGGGACTCAAGGGTAGCATAGATTTGCGCGATAGCTTAAATTGACAAGAGGCTCGAGTACTTTATTGTTACAAAATTTCAAGGTTTTATGACGCTCCAGTAAAAAGTTACAAGCATTTGTATGTTGCAAACTTTGATAGGTGTAGGACGTACCGTATAGAAGTTAGGGCCATTTGCAGTTTTGTCAGTGTTTGATTTGGGACTCAAGGGTATCATAGCTTTGCACGATAGCTTAAATTGACAAGAGGCCTTTATTGTTACAAAATTTCAAGGTTTTATGACGCTACAGAAAAAAGTTACAAGCATTTGTATGTTGCAAACTTTGATAGGTGTAGGACGTACCGTATAGAAGTTAGGGCCATTTGAAGTTTTATCAGTGTTTGATTTGGGACTCAAGGGTAGCATAGCTTTGAGCGATAGCTTAAATTGACAAGAGGCCTTTATTGTTACAAAATTTCAAGGTTTTATGACGCTCCAGTAAAAAGTTACAAGCATTTGTATGTTGCAAAGTTTGATAGGTGTAGGACGTACCGTATAGAAGTTAGGGCCATTTGAAGTTTTATTAGTATTTGATTTGGGACTCAAGGGTAGCATAGCTTTGAGCAATAGCTTAAATTGACAAGAAGCTCGAGTACTTTATTGTTACAAAATTTCAAGGTTTTATGACGCTCCAGTAAAAAGTTGCAAGCATTTGTATGTTGCAAACTTTGATTGCTGTAGGACGTACCGTATAGAAGTTAGGGCCATTTGAAGTTTTGTCAGTGTTTGATTTGGGACTCAATGGTAGCACAGCTTTGAGCGATAGCTTAAATGGACAAGAGTTTCGGGTACTTTATTGTTACAAAATTTCAAGGTTTTATGACGCTCCAGTAAAAAGTTACAAGCATTTGTATGTTGCAAACTTTGATAGGTGTAGGACGTACCGTATAGAAGTTAGGGCCATTTGAAGTTTTGTCAGTGTTTGATTTGGGACTCAAGGGTAGCATAGCTTTGAGCGATAGCTTAAATTGACAAATGGCTCGAGTACTTTATTGTTACAAAATTTCTAGGTTTTATGACGCTCCTGTAAAAAGTTACAAGCAATTGTATGTTGCAAACTTTGATAGGTGTAGGACATACCGTATAGAAGTTAGGGCCATTTGCAGTTTTATCAGTGTTTGATTTGGGACTCAAGGGTAGCATAGATTTGCGCGATAGCTTAAATTGACAAGAGGCTCGAGTACTTTATTGTTACAAAATTTCAAGGTTTTATGACGCTCCAGTAAAAAGTTACAAGCATTTGTATGTTGCAAACTTTGATAGGTGTAGGACGTACCGTATAGAAGTTAGGGTCATTTGAAGTTTTGTCAGTGTTTGATCTGGGACTTAAGGGTAGCAAAGCTTTGAGCGATATCTTAAATTGACAAGAGGCTAGAGTACTTTATTATAGCAAAATTTCAATGTTTTATGACGCTAAAGTAAAAAGTTATAAGCATTTGTATATTGCAGACTTTGATAGGTGTAGGACGTACCGTATAGAAGTTAGGGCCATTTGAAGTTTTATCAGTGTTTGTTTTGGGACTCAAGGGTAGCATAGCTTTGAGCGATAGCTTAAATTGACAAGAAGCTCGAGTACTTTATTGTTTCAAAATTTCAAGGTTTTATGACGCTCCAGTAAAAAGTTATAAGCATTTGTATGTTGCAGACTTTGATAGGTGTAGGACGTACCGTATAGAAGATAGGGCCATTTGAAGTTTTATCAGTGTTTGATTTGGGACTCAAGGGTAGCATAGCTTTGAGCGATAGCTTAAATTGACAAGAGGCCTTTATTGTTACAAAATTTCTAGGTTTTATTACGCTCCAGTAAAAAGTTACAAGCATTTGTATATTGCAAACTTTGATAGGTGTAGGACGTACCGTATAGAAGTTAGGGCCATTTGAAGTTTTATCAGTATTTTATTTGGAACTCAAGGGTAGCATAGCTTTGCGCGATAGCTTAAATTGACAAGAGGCTCGAGTACTTTATTGTTACAAAATTGAAAGGCTTTATGACACTCCAGTAAAAAGTTATAATCATTTGTGTGTTGCAGACTTTGATATGTGTAGGATGTACCGTATAGAAGTTAGGGCCATTTGAAGTTTTATCAGTGTTTTATTTGGGACTCAAGGGTAGCATAGCTTTGAGCGATAGCTTAAATTGACAAGAGGCTCGTGTACTTTATTGTTACAAAATTTCAAGGGTTTATGACGCTCCAGTAAAAAGTTATAAGCATTTGTATGTTGCAGACTTTGATAGGTGTAGGATGTACCGTATAGAAGTTAGGGCCATTTGAAGTTTTATCAGTGTTTGATTTGGGACTGAAGGGTGGCATAGCTTTGAGCGATAGTTTAAATTGACAAGAGGCTCGAATACTTTTTTGTTACAAAATTTCAAGGGTTTATGACGCTCCAGTAAAAAGTTATAAGCATTTGTATGTTGCAGACTTTGATAGGTGTAGGATGTACCGTATAGAAGTTAGGGCCATTTGAAGTTTTATCAGTGTTTTATTTGGGACTCAAGGGTAGCATAGCTTTGAGCGATAGCTTAAATTGACAAGAGGCTCGTGTACTTTATTGTTACAAAATTTCAAGGTTTTATGACGCTCCAGTAAAAAGTTACAAGCATTTGTATGTTGCAAACTTTGATAGGTGTAGGACGTACCGTATAGAAGTTAGGGCCATTTGAAGTTTTGTCAGTGTTTGATTTGGGACTCAAGGGTAGCATAGCTTTGCACGATAGCTTAAATTGACAAGAGGCTCGAGTACTTTCTTGTTACAAAATTCCAAGGTTTTATGACGCTCCAGTAAAAAGTTACAAGCATTTGTATGTTGCAAACTTTGATAGGAGTAGGGCACACCGTATTGAAGTTACGGCCATTTGAAGTTTTATCAGTGTTTGATCTGGGACTTAAGGGTAGCAAAGCTTTGAGCGATATCTTAAATTGACAAGAGGCTAGAGTACTTTATTATAGCAAAATTTCAATGTTTTATGACGCTAAAGTAAAAAGTTATAAGCATTTGTATATTGCAGACTTTGATAGGTGTAGGACGTACCGTATAGAAGTTAGGGCCATTTGAAGTTTTATCAGTGTTTGTTTTGGGACTCAAGGGTAGCATAGCTTTGAGCGATAGCTTAAATTGACAAGAAGCTCGAGTACTTTATTGTTTCAAAATTTCAAGGTTTTATGACGCTCCAGTAAAAAGTTATAAGCATTTGTATGTTGCAGACTTTGATAGGTGTAGGACGTACCTTATAGAAGATAGGGCCATTTGAAGTTTTATCAGTGTTTGATCTGGGACTCAAGGGTAGCATATCTTTGAGCGATAGCTTAAATTGACAAGAAGCTAGAGTACTTTATTGTTACAAAATTTCAAGGTTTTATGACGCTCCAGTAAAAAGTTACAAGCATTTGTATGTTGCAAACTTTGGTAGGTGTAGGACGTACCGTATAGAAGTTAGGGCCAATTGAAGTTTTGTCAGTGTTTGATTTGGGACTCAAGGGTAGCATAGCTTTGAGCGATAGCTTAAATTGACAAGAGGGCTTTATTGTTACAAAATTTCAAGGTTTTATTACGCTCCAGTAAAAAGTTACAAGCATTTGTATGTTGCAAACTTGGATAGGTGTAGGACGTACCGTATAGAAGTTAGGGCCATTTGAAGTTTTATCAGTATTTTATTTGGAACTCAAGGGTAGCATAGCTTTGCGCGATAGCTTAAATTGACAAGAGGCTCGTGTACTTTATTGTTACAAAATTGAAAGGCTTTATGACACTCCAGTAAAAAGTTATAATCATTTGTGTGTTGCAGACTTTGATATGTGTAGGATGTACCGTATAGAAGTTAGGGCCATTTGAAGTTTTATCAGTGTTTTATTTGGGACTCAAGGGTAGCATAGCTTTGAGCGATAGCTTAAATTGACAAGAGGCTCGTGTACTTTATTGTTACAAAATTTCAAGGGTTTATGACGCTCCAGTAAAAAGTTATAAGCATTTGTATGTTGCAGACTTTGATAGGTGTAGGATGTACCGTATAGAAGTTAGGGCCATTTGAAGTTTTATCAGTGTTTGATTTGGGACTGAAGGGTGGCATAGCTTTGAGCGATAGTTTAAATTGACAAGAGGCTCGAATACTTTTTTGTTACAAAATTTCAAGGTTTTATGACGCTCCAGAAAAAAGTTACAAGCATTTGTATGTTGCAAACTTTGATAGGTGTAGGACGTACCGTATAGAAGTTAGGGCCATTTGATGTTTTATCAGTGTTTGATTTGGGACTCAAGGGTAGCATAGCTTTGAGCGATAGCTTAAATTGACAAGAGGCCTTTATTGTTACAAAATTTCAAGGTTTTATGACGCTACAGAAAAAAGTTACAAGCATTTGTATGTTGCAAACTTTGATAGGTGTAGGACATACCGTATAGAAGTTAGGGCCATTTGAAGTTTTATCAGTGTTTGATTTGGGACTCAAGGGTAGCATAGCTTTGAGCGATAGCTTAAATTGACAAGAGGCCTTTATTGTTACAAAATTTCAAGGTTCTATGACGCTCCAGTAAAAAGTTACAAGCATTTGTATGTTGCAAAGTTTGATAGGTGTAGGACGTACCGTATAGAAGTTAGGGCCATTTGAAGTTTTATCAGTATTTGATTTGGGACTCAAGGGTAGCATAACTTTGAGCGATAGCTTAAATTGACAAGAGGCTCGAGTACTTTATTGTTACAAAATTTCAAGGTTTAATGACGCTCCAGTAAAAAGTTACAAGTTGTATGTTGCAAACTTTGATATGTGTAGGACGTACCGTGTAGAAGTTAGGGCCATTTGAAGTTTTATCAGTGTTTGATTTGGGACTCAAGGGTAGCATAGCTTTGAGCAATAGCTTAAATTGACAAGAAGCTCGAGTACTTTATTGTTACAAAATTTCAAGGTTTTATGACGCTCCAGTAAAAAGTTGCAAGCATTTGTATGTTGCAAACTTTGATTGCTGTAGGACGTACCGTATAGAAGTTAGGGCCATTTGAAGTTTTGTCAGTGTTTGATTTGGGACTCAAGGGTAGCACAGCTTTGAGCGATAGCTTAAATTGACAAGAGTCTCGAGTACTTTATTGTTACAAAATTTCAAGGTTTTATGACGCTCCAGTAAAAAGTTACAAGCATTTGTATGTTGCAAACTTTGATAGGAGTAGGACGTACCGTATAAAAGTTAGGGCCATTTGAAGTTTTGTCAGTGTTTGATTTAGGACTCAAGGGTAGCATAGCTTTGAGCGATAGCTTAAATTGACAAGAGGCTCGAGTACTTTATTGTTACAAAATTTCTAGGTTTTATGACGCTCCAGTAAAAAGTTACAAGCATTTGTATGTTGCAAACTTTGATAGGTGTAGGACGTACCGTATAGAAGTTAGGGCCATTTGAAGATTTATCAGTGTTTGATTTGGGACTCAAGGGTAGCATAGCTTTGAGCGATAGCTTAAATTGACAAGAGGCTCGAGTACTTTATTGTTACAAAATTTCTAGGTTTTATGACGCTCCAGTAAAAAGTTACTAGCATTTGTATGTTGCAAACTTTGATAGGTGTAGGACGTACCGTATAGAAGTTAGGGCCATTTGAAGTTTTGTCAGTGCTTGATTTGGGACTCAAGGGTAGCATAGCTTTGAGCGATAGCTTAAATTGACAAGAGGGCTTTATTGTTACAAAATTTCAAGGTTTTATTACGCTTCAGTAAAAAGTTACAAGAATTTGTATGTTGCAAACTTGGATAGGTGTAGGACGTACCGTATAGAAGTTAGGGCCATTTGAAGTTTTATCAGTATTTGATTTGGGACTCAAGGGTAGCATAGCTTTGCGCGATAGCTTAAATTGACAAGAGGCTCGAGTACTTTATTGTTACAAAATTTCAAGGTTTTATGACGCTCCAGTAAAAAGTTACAAGCATTTGTATGTTGCAAACTTTGATATGTGTAGGATGTACCGTATAGAAGTTAGGGCCATTTGAAGTTTTATCAGTGTTTTATTTGGGACTCAAGGGTAGCATAGCTTTGAGCGATAGCTTAAATTGACAAGAGGCTCGTGTACTTTATTGTTACAAAATTGAAAGGCTTTATGACACTCCAGTAAAAAGTTATAAGCATTTGTGTGTTGCAGACTTTGATATGTGTAGGATGTACCGTATAGAAGTTAGCGCCATTTGAAGTTTTATCAGTGTTTTATTTGGGACTCAAGGGTAGCATAACTTTGAGCGATAGCTTAAATTGACAAGAGGCTCGAGTACTTTATTGTTACCAAATTTCAAGGCTTAATGACGCTCCAGTAAAAAGTTACAAGTTGTATGTTGCAAACTTTGATATGTGTAGGACGTACCGTATAGAAGTTAGGGCCATTTGAAGTTTTATCAGTGTTTGATTTGGGACTCAAGGGTAGCATAGCTTTGAGCAATAGCTTAAATTGACAAGAAGCTGAGTACTTTATTGTTACAAAATTTCAAGGTTTTATGACGCTCCAGTAAAAAGTTGCAAGCATTTGTATGTTGCAAACTTTGATTGCTGTAGGACGTACCGTATAGAAGTTAGGACCATTTGAAGTTTTATCAGTGTTTGATTTGGGACTCAAGGGTAGCATAGCTTTGAGCAATAGCTTAAATTGACAAGAAGCTCGAGTACTTTATTGTTACAAAATTTCAAGGTTTTATGACGCTCCAGTAAAAAGTTGCAAGCATTTGTATGTTGCAAACTTGGATAGGTGTAGGACGTACCCTATAGAAGTTAGGGCCATTTGAAGTTTTATCAGTATTTTATTTGGAACTCAAGGGTAGCATAGCTTTGCGCGATAGCTTAAATTGACAAGAGGCTCGAGTACTTTATTGTTACAAAATTGAAAGGCTTTATGACACTCCAGTAAAAAGTTATAATCATTTGTGTGTTGCAGACTTTGATATGTGTAGGATGTACCGTATAGAAGTTAGGGCCATTTGAAGTTTTATCAGTGTTTTATTTGGGACTCAAGGGTAGCATAGCTTTGAGCGATAGCTTAAATTGACAAGAGGCTCGTGTATTTTATTGTTACAAAATTTCAAGGGTTTATGACGCTCCAGTAAAAAGTTATAAGCATTTGTATGTTGCAGACTTTGATAGGTGTAGGATGTACCGTATAGAAGTTAGGGCCATTTGAAGTTTTATCAGTGTTTGATTTGGGTCTGAAGGGTGGCATAGCTTTGAGCGATAGTTTAAATTGACAAGAGGCTCGAATACTTTTTTGTTACAAAATTTCAAGGGTTTATGACGCTCCAGTAAAAAGTTATAAGCATTTGTATGTTGCAGACTTTGATAGGTGTAGGATGTACCGTATAGAAGTTAGGGCCATTTGAAGTTTTATCAGTGTTTGATTTGGGACTCAAGGGTAGCATAGCTTTGAGCAATAGCTTAAATTGACAAGAAGCTGAGTACTTTATTGTTACAAAATTTCTAGGTTTTATGACGCTCCAGTAAAAAGTTGCAAGCATTTGTATGTTGCAAACTTTGATTGCTGTAGGACGTACCGTATAGAAGTTAGGACCATTTGAAGTTTTATCAGTGTTTGATTTGGGACTCAAGGGTAGCATAGCTTTGAGCAATAGCTTAAATTGACAAGAAGCTCGAGTACTTTATTGTTATAAAATTTCAAGGTTTTATGACGCTCCAGTAAAAAGTTGCAAGCATTTGTATGTTGCAAACTTGGATAGGTGTAGGACGTACCCTATAGAAGTTAGGGCCATTTGAAGTTTTATCAGTATTTTATTTGGAACTCAAGGGTAGCATAGCTTTGCGCGATAGCTTAAATTGACAAGAGGCTCGAGTACTTTATTGTTACAAAATTGAAAGGCGTTATGACACTCCAGTAAAAAGTTATAATCATTTGTGTGTTGCAGACTTTGATATGTGTAGGATGTACCGTATAGAAGTTAGGGCCATTTGAAGTTTTATCAGTGTTTTATTTGGGACTCAAGGGTAGCATAGCTTTGAGCGATAGCTTAAATTGACAAGAGGCTCGTGTATTTTATTGTTACAAAATTTCAAGGGTTTATGACGCTCCAGTAAAAAGTTATAAGCATTTGTATGTTGCAGACTTTGATAGGTGTAGGATGTACCGTATAGAAGTTAGGGCCATTTGAAGTTTTATCAGTGTTTGATTTGGGTCTGAAGGGTGGCATAGCTTTGAGCGATAGTTTAAATTGACAAGAGGCTCGAATACTTTTTTGTTACAAAATTTCAAGGGTTTATGACGCTCCAGTAAAAAGTTATAAGCATTTGTATGTTGCAGACTTTGATAGGTGTAGGATGTACCGTATAGAAGTTAGGGCCATTTGAAGTTTTATCAGTGTTTTATTTGGGACTCAAGGGTAGCATAGCTTTGAGCGATAGCTTAAATTGACAAGAGGCTCGTGTACTTTATTGTTACAAAATTTCAAGGTTTTATGACGCTCCAGTAAAAAGTTACAAGCATTTGTATGTTGCAAACTTTGATAGGTGTAGGACGTACCGTATAGAAGTTAGGGCCATTTGAAGTTTTGTCAGTGTTTGATTTGGGACTCAAGGGTAGCATAGCTTTGCACGATAGCTTAAATTGACAAGAGGCTCGAGTACTTTCTTGTTACAAAATTCCAAGGTTTTATGACGCTCCAGTAAAAAGTTACAAGCATTTGTATGTTGCAAACTTTGATAGGAGTAGGGCACACCGTATTGAAGTTAGGGCCATTTGAAATTTTATCAGTGTTTGATATGGGACTTAAGGGTAGCAAAGCTTTGAGCGATATCTTAAATTGACAAGAGGCTAGAGTACTTTATTATAGCAAAATTTCAATGTTTTATGACGCTAAAGTAAAAAGTTATAAGCATTTGTATATTGCAGACTTTGATAGGTGTAGGACGTACCGTATAGAAGTTAGGGCCATTTGAAGTTTTATCAGTGTTTGTTTTGGGACTCAAGGGTAGCATAGCTTTGAGCGATAGCTTAAATTGACAAGAAGCTCGAGTACTTTATTGTTTCAAAATTTCAAGGTTTTATGACGCTCCAGTAAAAAGTTATAAGCATTTGTATGTTGCAGACTTTGATAGGTGTAGGACGTACCGTACAGAAGATAGGGCCATTTGAAGTTTTATCAGTGTTTGATCTGGGACTCAAGGGTAGCATATCTTTGAGCGATAGCTTAAATTGACAAGAAGCTAGAGTACTTTATTGTTACAAAATTTCAAGGTTTTATGACGCTCCAGTAAAAAGTTACAAGCATTTGTATGTTGCAAACTTTGGTAGGTGTAGGACGTACCGTATAGAAGTTAGGGCCAATTGAAGTTTTGTCAGTGTTTGATTTGGGACTCAAGGGTAGCATAGCTTTGAGCGATAGCTTAAATTGACAAGAGGCCTTTATTGTTACAAAATTTCAAGGTTTTATTACGCTCCACTAAAAAGTTACAAGCATTTGTATGTTGCAAACTTGGATAGGTGTAGGACGTACCGTATAGAAGTTAGGGCCATTTGAAGTTTTATCAGTATTTTATTTGGAACTCAAGGGTAGCATAGCTTTGCGCGATAGCTTAAATTGACAAGAGGCTCGAGTACTTTATTGTTACAAAATTGAAAGGCTTTATGACACTCCAGTAAAAAGTTATAATCATTTGTGTGTTGCAGACTTTGATATGTGTAGGATGTACCGTATAGAAGTTAGGGCCATTTGAAGTTTTATCAGTGTTTTATTTGGGACTCAAGGGTAGCATAGCTTTGAGCGATAGCTTAAATTGACAAGAGGCTCGTGTACTTTATTGTTACAAAATTTCAAGGGTTTATGACGCTCCAGTAAAAAGTTATAAGCATTTGTATGTTGCAGACTTTGATAGGTGTAGGATGTACCGTATAGAAGTTAGGGCCATTTGAAGTTTTATCAGTGTTTGATTTGGGACTGAAGGGTGGCATAGCTTTGAGCGATAGTTTAAATTGACAAGAGGCTCGAATACTTTTTTGTTACAAAATTTCAAGGTTTTATGACGCTCCAGAAAAAAGTTACAAGCATTTGTATGTTGCAAACTTTGATAGGTGTAGGACGTACCGTATAGAAGTTAGGGCCATTTGATGTTTTATCAGTGTTTGATTTGGGACTCAAGGGTAGCATAGCTTTGAGCGATAGCTTAAATTGACAAGAGGCCTTTATTGTTACAAAATTTCAAGGTTTTATGACGCTACAGAAAAAAGTTACAAGCATTTGTATGTTGCAAACTTTGATAGGTGTAGGACGTACCGTATAGAAGTTAGGGCCATTTGAAGTTTTATCAGTGTTTGATTTGGGACTCAAGGGTAGCATAGCTTTGAGCGATAGCTTAAATTGACAAGAGGCCTTTATTGTTACAAAATTTCAAGGTTCTATGACGCTCCAGTACAAAGTTACAAGCATTTGTATGTTGCAAAGTTTGATAGGTGTAGGACGTACCGTATAGAAGTTAGGGCCATTTGAAGTTTTATCAGTATTTGATTTGGGACTCAAGGGTAGCATAACTTTGAGCGATAGCTTAAATTGACAAGAGGCTCGAGTACTTTATTGTTACAAAATTTCAAGGTTTAATGACGCTCCAGTAAAAAGTTACAAGTTGTATGTTGCAAATTTTGATATGTGTAGGACGTACCGTGTAGAAGTTAGGGCCATTTGAAGTTTTATCAGTGTTTGATTTGGGACTCAAGGGTAGCATAGCTTTGAGCAATAGCTTAAATTGACAAGAAGCTCGACTACTTTATTGTTACAAAATTTCAAGGTTTTATGACGCTCCAGTAAAAAGTTGCAAGCATTTGTATGTTGCAAACTTTGATTGCTGTAGGACGTACCGTATAGAAGTTAGGGCCATTTGAAGTTTTGTCAGTGTTTGATTTGGGACTCAAGGGTAGCACAGCTTTGAGCGATAGCTTAAATTGACAAGAGTCTCGAGTACTTTATTGTTACAAAATTTCAAGGTTTTATGACGCTCCAGTAAAAAGTTACAAGCATTTGTATGTTGCAAACTTTGATAGGTGTAGGACGTACCGTATAGAAGTTAGGGCCATTTGAAGTTTTGTCAGTGTTTGATTTAGGACTCAAGGGTAGCATAGCTTTGAGCGATAGCTTAAATTGACAAGAGGCTCGAGTACTTTATTGTTACAAAATTTCTAGGTTTTATGACGCTCCAGTAAAAAGTTACAAGCATTTGTATGTTGCAAACTTTGATAGGTGTAGGACGTACCGTATAGAAGTTAGGGCCATTTGAAGATTTATCAGTGTTTGATTTGGGACTCAAGGGTAGCATAGCTTTGAGCGATAGCTTAAATTGACAAGAGGCTCGAGTACTTTATTGTTACAAAATTTCTAGGTTTTATGACGCTCCAGTAAAAAGTTACTAGCATTTGTATGTTGCAAACTTTGATAGGTGTAGGACGTACCGTATAGAAGTTAGGGCCATTTGAAGTTTTGTCAGTGCTTGATTTGGGACTCAAGGGTAGCATAGCTTTGAGCGATAGCTTAAATTGACAAGAGGCCTTTATTGTTACAAAATTTCAAGGTTTTATTACGCTTCAGTAAAAAGTTACAAGCATTTGTATGTTGCAAACTTGGATAGGTGTAGGACGTACCGTATAGAAGTTAGGGCCATTTGAAGTTTTATCAGTATTTGATTTGGGACTCAAGGGTAGCATAGCTTTGCGCGATAGCTTAAATTGACAAGAGGCTCGAGTACTTTATTGTTACAAAATTTCAAGGTTTTATGACGCTCCAGTAAAAAGTTACAAGCATTTGTATGTTGCAAACTTTGATATGTGTAGGATGTACCGTATAGAAGTTAGGGCCATTTGAAGTTTTATCAGTGTTTTATTTGGGACTCAAGGGTAGCATAGCTTTGAGCGATAGCTTAAATTGACAAGAGGCTCGTGTACTTTATTGTTACAAAATTGAAAGGCTTTATGACACTCCAGTAAAAAGTTATAAGCATTTGTGTGTTGCAGACTTTGATATGTGTAGGATGTACCGTATAGAAGTTAGCGCCATTTGAAGTTTTATCAGTGTTTTATTTGGGACTCAAGGGTAGCATAACTTTGAGCGATAGCTTAAATTGACAAGAGGCTCGAGTACTTTATTGTTACCAAATTTCAAGGCTTAATGACGCTCCAGTAAAAAGTTACAAGTTGTATGTTGCAAACTTTGATATGTGTAGGACGTACCGTATAGAAGTTAGGGCCATTTGAAGTTTTATCAGTGTTTGATTTGGGACTCAAGGGTAGCATAGCTTTGAGCAATAGCTTAAATTGACAAGAAGCTCGAGTACTTTATTGTTACAAAATTTCAAGGTTTTATGACGCTCCAGTAAAAAGTTGCAAGCATTTGTATGTTGCAAACTTTGATTGCTGTAGGACGTACCGTATAGAAGTTAGGACCATTTGAAGTTTTGTCAGTGTTTGATTTGGGACTCAAGGGTAGCACAGCTTTGAGCGATAGCTTAAATTGACAAGAGTCTCGAGTACTTTATTGTTACAAAATTTCAAGGTTTTATGACGCTCCAGTAAAAAGTTACAAGCATTTGTATGTTGCAAACTTTGATAGGTGTAGGACGTACCGTATAGAAGTTAGGGCCATTTGAAGTTTTGTCAGTGTTTGATTTGGGACTCAAGGGTAGCATAGCTTTGAACGATAGCTTAAATTGACAAGAGGCTCGAGTACTTTATTGTTACAAAATTTCTAGGTTTTATGACGCTCCAGTAAAAAGTTACAAGCATTTGTATGTTGCAAACTTTGATAGGTGTAGGACGTACCGTATAGAAGTTAGGGCCATTTGAAGATTTATCCGTGTTTCATTTGGGACTCAAGGGTAGCATAGCTTTGAGCGATAGCTTAAATTGACAAATGGCTCGAGTACTTTATTGTTACAAAATTTCTAGGTTTTATGACGCTCCTGTAAAAAGTTACAAGCAATTGTATGTTGCAAACTTTGATAGGTGTAGGATGTACCGTATAGAAGTTAGGGCCATTTGAAGTTTTGTCAGTGTTTGATTTGGGACTCAAGGGTAGCATAGCTTTGAGCGATAGGTTAAATTGACAAGAGGCTCGAGTACTTTATTGTTACAAAATTTCTAGGTTTTATGACGCTCCAGTAAAAAGTTACAAGCATTTGTATGTTGGAAACTTTGATAGGTGTAGGACGTACCCTATAGAAGTTAGGGCCATTTGAAGTATTATCTGTGTTTGATTTGGGACTCAAGGGTAGCATAGCTTTGAGCGATAGCTTAAAATGACAAGAGGCTCGAGTACTTTATTGTTACAAAATTTCAAGGTTTTATGACGCACCAGTAAAAAGTTACAAGCATTTGTATGTTGCAAACTTTGATAGGTGTAGGACGTACCGTATAGAAGTTAGGGCCATTTGAAGTTTTATCAGTGTTTGATTTGGGACTCAAGGGTAGCATAGCTTTGAGCGATAGCTTAAATTGACAAGAGGCCTTTATTGTTACAAAATTTCAAGGTTTTATGACGCTCCAGTAAAAAGTTACAAGCATTTGTATGTTGCAAACTTTGATAGGTGTAGGACGTACCGTATAAAAGTTAGGGCCATTTGAAGTTTTATCAGTATTTGATTTGGGACTCAAGGGTAGCATAACTTTGAGCGATAGCTTAAATTGACAAGAGGCTCGAGTACTTTATTGTTACAAAATTTCAAGGTTTAATGACGCTCCAGTAAAAAGTTACAATTTGTATGTTGCAAACTTTGATATGTGTGACGTACCGTGTAGAAGTTAGGGCCATTTGAAGTTTTATCAATGTTTGATTTGGGACTCAAGGGTAGCATAGCTTTGAGCAATAGCTTAAATTGACAAGAAGCTCGAGTACTTTATTTTTACAAAATTTCAAGGTTTTATGACGCTCCAGTAAAAAGTTGCAAGCATTTGTATGTTGCAAACTTTGATTGCTGTAGGACGTACCGTATAGAAGTTAGGGCCATTTGAAGTTTTGTCAGTGTTTGATTTGGGACTCAAGGGTAGCACAGCTTTGAGCGATAACTTAAATTGACAAGAGTCTCGAGTACTTTATTGTTACAAAATTTCAAGGTTTTATGACGCTCCAGTAAAAAGTTACAAGCATTTGTATGTTGCAAACTTTGATAGGTGTAGGACGTACCGTATAGAAGTTAGGGCCATTTGAAGTTTTGTCAGTGTTTGATTTGGGACTCAAGGGTAGCATACCTTTGGGCGTTAGCTTAAATTGACAAGAGGCTCGAGTACTTTATTGTTACAAAATTTCTAGGTTTTATGACGCTCCAGTAAAAAGTTACAAGCATTTGTATGTTGCAAACTTTGATAGATGTAGGACGTACCGTATAGAATTTAGGGCCATTTGAAGATTTAGCAGTGTTTGATTTGGGACTCAAGGGTAGCATAGCTTTGAGCGATAGCATAAATTGACAAGAGGCTCGAGTACTTTATTGTTACCAAATTTCAAGGTTTTATGACGCTCCAGTAAAAAGTTACAAGCATTTGTATGTTGCAAACTTTGATAGGTGTAGGACGTACCGTATAGAAGGTAGGGCCATTTGAAGTTTTGTCAGTGTTTGATTTGGGACTCAAGGGTAGCATAGCTTTGAGCGATAGCTTAAATTGACAAGAGGCTCGAGTACTTTATTGTTACAAAATTTCTAGGTTTTATGACGCTCCAGTAAAAAGTTACAAGCATTTGTATGTTGCAAACTTTGATAGGTGTAGGACGTACCGTATAGAAGTTAGGGCCATTTGAAGATTTATCAGTGTTTCATTTGGGACTCAAGGGTAGCATAGCTTTGAGCGATAGCTTAAATTGACAAATGGCTCGCGTACTTTATTGTTACCAAATTTCTAGGTTTTATGACGCTCCTGTAAAAAGTTACAAGCAATTGTATGTTGCAAACTTTGATAGGTGTAGGACGTACCGTATAGAAGTTAGGACCATTTGATGTTTTGTCAGTGTTTGATTTGGGACTCAAGGGTAGCATAGCTTTGAGCGATAGCTTAAATTGACAAGAGGCTCGAGTACTTTATTGTTACAAAATTTCTAGGTTTTATGACGCTCCAGTAAAAAGTTACAAGCATTTGTATGTTGCAAACTTTGATAGGTGTAGGACGTACCCTATAGAAGTTAGGGCCATTTGAAGTATTATCAGTGTTTGATTTGGGACTCAAGGGTAGCATAGCTTTGAGCGATAGCTTAAAATGACAAGAGGCTCGAGTACTTTATTGTTACAAAATTTCAAGGTTTTATGACGCACCAGTAAAAAGTTACAAGCATTTGTATGTTGCAAACTTTGATAGGTGTAGGACGTACCGTATAGAAGTTAGGGCCATTTGAAGTTTTATCAGTGTTTGATTTGGGACTCAAGGGTAGCATAGCTTTGAGCGATAGCTTAAATTGACAAGAGGCCTTTATTGTTACAAAATTTCAAGGTTTTATGACGCTCCAGTAAAAAGTTACAAGCATTTGTATGTTGCAAACTTTGATAGGTGTAGGACGTACCGTATAGAAGTTAGGGCCATTTGAAGTTTTATCAGTATTTGATTTGGGACTCAAGGGTAGCATAACTTTGAGCGATAGCTTAAATTGACAAGAGGCTCGAGTACTTTATTGTTACAAAATTTCAAGGTTTAATGACGCTCCAGTAAAAAGTTACAATTTGTATGTTGCAAACTTTGATATGTGTAGGACATACCGTGTAGAAGTTAGGGCCATTTGAAGTTTTATCAGTGTTTGATTTGGGACTCAAGGGTAGCATAGCTTTGAGCAATAGCTTAAATTGACAAGAAGCTCGAGTACTTTATTGTTACAAAATTTCAAGGTTTTATGACGTTCCAGTAAAAAGTTGCAAGCATTTGTATGTTGCAAACTTTGATTGCTGTAGGACGTACCGTATAGAAGTTAGGGCCATTTGAAGTTTTGTCAGTGTTTGATTTGGGCCTCAAGGGTAGCACAGCTTTGAGCGATAGCTTAAATTGACAAGAGTCTCGAGTACTTTATTGTTACAAAATTTCAAGGTTTTATGACGCTCCAGTAAAAAGTTACAAGCATTTGTATGTTGCAAACTTTGATAGATGTAGGACGTACCGTATAGAAGTTAGGGCCATTTGAAGTTTTGTCAGTGTTTGATTTGGGACTCAAGGGTAGCATAGCTTTGAGCGTTAGCTTAAATTGACAAGAGGCTCGAGTACTTTATTGTTACAAGATTTCTAGGTTTTATGACGCTCCAGTAAAAAGTTACAAGCATTTGTATGTTGCAAACTTTGATAGATGTAGGACGTACCGTATAGAATTTAGGGCCATTTGAAGATTTATCAGTGTTTGATTTGGGACTCAAGGGTAGCATAGCTTTGAGCGATAGCTTAAATTGACAAGAGGCTCGAGTTCTTTATTGTTACAAAATTTCTAGGTTTTATGACGCTCCAGTAAAAAGTTACAAGCATTTGTATGTTGCAAACTTTGATAGGTGTAGGACGTACCGTATAGAAGTTAGGGCCATTTGAAGTTTTGTCAGTGTTTGATTTGGGACTCAAGGATAGCATAGCTTTGAGCGTTAGCTTAAATTGACAAGAGGCTCGAGTACTTTATTGTTACAAAATTTCTAGGTTTTATGACGCTGTAGTAAAAAGTTACAAGCATTTGTATGTTGCAAACTTTGATTGCTGTAGGACGTACCGTATAGAAGTAAGGGCCATTTGAAGTTTTGTCAGTGTTTGATTTGGGCCTCAAGGGTAGCACAGCTTTGAGCGATGGCTTAAATTGACAAGAGTCTCGAGTACTTTATTGTTACAAAATTTCAAGGTTTTATGACGCTCCAGTAAAAAGTTACAAGCATTTGTATGTTGCAAACTTTGATAGATGTAGGACGTACCGTATAGAAGTTAGGGCCATTTGAAGTTTTCTCAGTGTTTGATTTGGGACTCAAGGGTAGCATAGCTTTGCGCGATAGCTTAAATTGACAAGAGGCTGGAGTACTTTATTGTTACAAAATTGCAAGGTTTTATGACTCTCCAGTAAAAAGTTATAAGCATTTGTATGTTGCAGACTTTGATAGGTTTGGATGTACCGTATAGAAGTTAGGGCCATTTGAAGTTTTATCTGTGTTTGATTTGGGACTCAAGGGTAGCATAACTTTGAGCGATAGCTTAAATTGACAAGAGGCTCGAATACTTTTTTGTTACAAAATTTCAAGGTTTTATGACGCTCCATTAAAAAGTTACAAGTTGTATGTTGCAAACTTTGATAGGTGTAGGACGTACCGTATAGAAGTTAGGGCCATCTGAAGTTTTGTCAGTGTTTGATTTGGGACTCAAGGATAGCATAGCTTTGAGCGTTAGCTTAAATTGACAAGAGGCTCGAGTACTTTATTGTTACAAAATTTCTAGGTTTTATGACGCTGTAGTAAAAAGTTACAAGCATTTGTATGTTGCAAACTTTGATAGGTGTAGGACGTACCGTATAGAAGTTAGGGCCATTTGAAGATTTATCAGTGTTTGATTTGGGACTCAAGGGTAGCATAGCTTTGAGCGATAGCTTAAATTGACAAGAGGCTCGAGTACTTTATTGTTACAAAATTTCTAGGTTTTATGACGCTCCAGTAAAAAGTTACAAGCATTTGTATGTTGCAAACTTTGATAGGTGTAGGACGTACCGTATAGAAGTTAGGGCCATTTGAAGTTTTGTCAGTGTTTGATTTGGGACTCAAGGGTAGCATAGCTTTGAGCGATAGCTTAAATTGACAAGAGGCTCGAGTACTTTATTGTTACAAAATTTCTAGGTTTTATGACGCTCCAGTAAAAAGTTACAAGTATTTGTATGTTGCAAACTTTGATAGGTGTAGGACGTACCCTATAGAAGTTAGGGCCATTTGAAGTATTATCAGTGTTTGATTTGGGACTCAAGGGTAGCATAGCTTTGAGCGATAGCTTAAATTGACAAGAGGCTCGAGTACTTTATTGTTACAAAATTTCAAGGTTTTATGACGCACCAGTAAAAAGTTAGAAGCATTTGTATGTTGCAAACTTTGATAGGTGTAGGACGTACCGTATAGAAGTTAGGGCCATTTGAAGTTTTATCAGTGTTTGAATTGGGACTCAAGGGTAGCATAGCTTTGCGCGATAGCTTAAATTGACAAGAGGCTCGAGTATTTTATTGTTACAAAATTTCAAGGTTTTATGACGCTCCAGTAAAAAGTTACAAGCATTAGTATGTTGCAAACTTTGATAGGTGTAGGACGTACCGTATAGAAGTTATGGCCATTTGAAGTTTTGTCAGTGTTTGATTTGGGACTCAAGGGTAGCATAGCTTTGCGCGATAGCTTAAATTGACAAGAGGCTCGAGTACTTTATTGTTGCAAAATTTAAAGGCTTTATGACGCTCCAGTAAAAAGTTATAAGCATTTGTGTCTTGCAGACTTTGATATGTGTAGGATGTACCGTATAGAAGTTAGGGCCATTTGAAGTTTTATCAGTGGTTTATTTGGGTCTCAAGGGTAGCATAGCTTTGAGCGATAGCTTAAATTGACAAGAGGCTCGTGTACTTTATTGTTACAAAATTGCAAAGTTTTATGACTCTCCAGTAAAAAGTTATAAGCATTTGTATGTTGTAGACTTTGATAGGTGTAGGATGTACCGTATAGAAGTTAGGGCCATTTGAAGTTTTATCTGTGATTGATTTGGGACTCAAGGGTAGCATAGCTTTGAGCGATAGCTTAAATTGACAAGAGGCTCGAGTACTTTATTGTTAAAAAATTTCAAGGGTTTATGACGCTCCGGTAAAAAGTTACAAGCATTTGTATGTTGCAAAGTTTGGTAGGTGTAGGACGTACCATATAGAAGTTAGGGCCATTTGAAGTTTTATCAGTGTTTGATTTGGGACTCAAGGGTAGCATAGCTTTGAGCGATGGCTTAAATTGACAAGAGGCTCGAGTACTTTATTGTTACAAAATTTCAAGGTTTTATGACGCTCCAGTAAAAAGTTACAAGCATTTGTATGTTGCAAACTTTGATAGGTGTAGGACGTTCCGTATAGAAGTTAGGGTCATTTGAAGTTTTATCAGTATTTGATTTGGGACTCAAGGGTAGCATAACTTTGAGCGATAGCTTAAATTGACAAGAGGCTCGAGTACTTTATTGTTACAAAATTTCAAGGTTTAATGACGCTCCAGTAAAAAGTTACAAGTTGTATGTTGCAAACGTTGATATGTGTAGGACATACCGTGTAGAAGTTAGGGCCATTTGAAGTTTTATCAGTGTTTGATTTGGGACTCAAGGGTAGCATAGCTTTGAGCAATAGCTTAAATTGACAAGAGGCTCGAGTACTTTATTGTTACAAAATTTCAAGGTTTTATGACGCTCCAGTAAAAAGTTACAAGCATTGAATGTTGCAAACTATGATAGGTGTAGGTCGTACCGTATAGAAGTTAGGGCCATTTGAAGATTTATCAGTGTTTTATTTGGGACTCAAGGGTAGCATAGCTTTGAGCGATAGCTTAAATTGACAAGAGGCTCGAGTACTTTATTGTTAAAAAATTTCAAGGGTTTATGACGCTCCAGTAAAAAGTTATAAGCATTTGTATGTTGCAGACTTTGATAAGTGTAGGATGTACCGTATAGAAGTTAGGGCCATTTGAAGTTTTATCAGTGTTTGATTTGGGACTCAAGGGTGGCATAGCTTTGAGCGATAGCTTAAATTGACAAGAGGCTCGAATACTTTTTTGTTACAAAATTTCAAGGTTTTATGACGCTCCAGTAAAAAGTTACAAGCATTTGTTTGGTGCAAACTTTGATAGGTGTAGGACGTACCGTATAGAAGTTAGGGCCATTTGAAGTTTTATCAGTGTTTGATTTGGGACTCAAGGGTAGCATAGCTTTGAGCGATAGCTTAAATTGACAAGAGGCTCGAGTACTTTATTGTTACAAAATTTCAAGGTTTTATGACGCTCCAGTAAAAAGTTACAAGCATTTGTATGTAGCAAACTATGATAGGTGTAGGACGTACCGTATAGAAGTTAGGGCCATTTGAAGATTTATCAGTGTTTTATTTGGGACTCAAGGGTAGCATAGCTTTGAGCGATAGCTTAAATTGACAAGAGGCTCGAATACTTTTTTGTTACAAAATTTCAACGTTTTATGACGCTCCAGTAAAAAGTTACAAGCATTTGTTTGGTGCAAACTTTGATAGGTGTAGGACGTACCTTATAGAAGTTAGGGCCATTTGAAGTTTTATCAGTGTTTGATTTGGGACTCAAGGGTAGCATAGCTTTGAGCGATGGCTTAAATTGACAAGAGGCTCGAATACTTTTTTGTTACAAAATTTCAAGGTTTTATGACGCTCCAGTAAAAAGTTACAAGCATTTGTTTGGTGCAAACTTTGATAGGTGTAGGACGTACCTTATAGAAGTTAGGGCCATTTGAAGTTTTATCAGTGTTTGATTTGGGAATCAAGGGTAGCATAGCTTTGAGCGATAGCTTAAATTGACAAGAGGCTCGAGTACTTTATTGTTACAAAATTTCTAGGTTTTATGACGCTCCAGTAAAAAGTTACAAGCATTTGTATGTTGCAAACTATGATAGGTGTAGGACGTACCGTATAGAAGTTAGGGCCATTTGAAGATTTATCAGTGTTTTATTTGGGACTCAAGGGTAGCATAGCTTTGAGCGATAGCTTAAATTGACAAGAGGCTCGAGTACTTTATTGTTAAAAAATTTCAAGGGTTTATGACGCTCCAGTAAAAAGTTACAAGCATTTGTATGTTGCAAAGTTTGGTAGGTGTAGGACGTACCGTATAGAAGTTAGGGCCAATTGAAGTTTTATCAGTGTTTGATTTGGGACTCAAGGGTAGCATAGCTTTGAGCGATGGCTTAAATTGACAAGAGGCTCGAGTACTTTATTGTTACAAAATTTCAAGGTAATGACGCTCCAGTAAAAAGTTACAAGTTGTATGTTGCAAACTTTGATATGTGTAGGACGTACCGTGTAGAAGTTAGGGCCATTTGAAGTTTTATCAGTGTTTGATTTGGGACTCAAGGGTAGCATAGCTTTGAGCAATAGCTTAAATTGACAAGAGGCTCGAGTACTTTATTGTTACAAAATTTCAAGGTTTTATGACGCTCCAGTAAAAAGTTGCAAGCATTTGTATGTTGCAAACTTTGATAGGTGTAGGATGCACCGTATACAAGTTAGGGCCATTTGAAGTTTTATCAGTGTTTGATTTGGGACTCAAGGGTAGCATAGCTTTGAGCGATGGCTTAAATTGACAAGAGGCTCGAGTACTTTATTGTTACAAAATTTCAAGGTTTTATGACCCTCCAGTAAAAAGTTGCAAGCATTTGTATGTTGCAAACTTTGATAGGTGTAGGACGTACCGTATAGAAGTTAGGGCCATTTGAAGTTTTATCAGTGTTTGATTTGGGACTCAAGGGTAGCATAGCTTTGAGCGATGGCTTAAATTGACAAGAGGCTCGAGTACTTTATTGTTACAAAATTTCAAGGTAATGACGCTCCAGTAAAAAGTTACAAGTTGTATGTTGCAAACTTTTATATGTGTAGGACGTACCGTATAGAAGTTAGGGCCATTTGAAGTTTTGTCAGTGTTTGATTTGGGACTTAAGTGAAGCATAGCTTTGAGCGATAGCTTAAATTGACAAGAGGCTCGAGTACTTTATTGTTACAAAATTTCAAGGTTTTACGACGCTCCAGTAAAAAGTAACAAGCATTTGTATGTTGCAAACTTTGATAGGTGTAGGATGCACCGTATACAAGTTAGGGCCATTTGAAGTTTTATCAGTGTTTGATTTGGGACTCAAGGGTAGCATAGCTTTGAGCGATGGCTTAAATTGACAAGAGGCTCGAGTACTTTATTGTTACAAAATTTCAAGGTTTTATGACCCTCCAGTAAAAAGTTGCAAGCATTTGTATGTTGCAAACTTTGATAGGTGTAGGACGTACCGTATAGAAGTTAGGGCCATTTGAAGTTTTATCAGTGTTTGATTTGGGACTCAAGGGTAGCATAGCTTTGAGCGATAGCTTAAATTGACAAGAGGCTCGAGTACTTTATTGTTACAAAATTTCAAGGTTTTATGACGCTCCAGTAAAAAGTTACAAGCATTTGTATGTTGAAAACTATGATAGGTGTAGGACGCACCGTATAGAAGTTAGGGCCATTTGAAGATTTATCAGTGTTTTATTTGGGACTCAAGGGTAGCATAGCTTTGAGCGATAGCTTAAATTGACAAGAGGCTCGAGTACTTTATGGTTAAAAAATTTCAAGGGTTTATGACGCTCCAGTAAAAAGTTACAAGCATTTGTATGTTGCAAACTTTGATAGGTGTAGGACGTTCCGTTTAGAAGTTAGGGTCATTTGAAGTTTTATCAGTATTTGATTTGGGACTCAAGGGTAGCATAACTTTGAGCGATAGCTTAAATTGACAAGAGGCTCGAGTACTTTATTGTTACAAAATTTCAAGGTTTAATGACGCTCCAGTAAAAAGTTACAAGTTGTATGTTGCAAACATTGATATGTGTAGGACATACCGTGTAGAAGTTAGGGCCATTTGAAGTTTTATCAGTGTTTGATTTGGGACTCAAGGGTAGCATAGCTTTGAGCAATAGCTTAAATTGACAAGAGGCTCGAGTACTTTATTGTTACAAAATTTCAAGGTTTTATGACGCTCCAGTAAGAAGTTGCAAGCATTTGAATGTTGCAAACTTTGATTGGTGTAGGACGTACCGTATAGAAGTTAGGGCCATGTGAAGTTTTGTCAGTGTTTGATTTGGGACTTAAGTGAAGCATAGCTTTGAGCGATAGCTTAAATTAACAAGAGGCTCGAGTACTTTATTGTTACAAAATTTCAAGGTTTTATGACGCTCCAGTAAAAAGTTACAAGCATTTGTATGTTGCAAACTATGATAGGTGTAGGACGTACCGTATAGAAGTTAGGGCCATTTGAAGATTTATCAGTGTTTTATTTGGGACTCAAGGGTAGCATAGCTTTGAGCGATAGCTTAAATTGACAAGAGGCTCGAGTACTTTATTGTTAAAAAATTTCAAGGGTTTATGACGCTCCAGCAAAAAGTTACAAGCATTTGTATGTTTGCAAACTTTGGTAGGTGTAGGACGTACCGTATAGAAGTTAGGGCCAATTGAAGTTTTATCAGTGTTTGATTTGGGACTCAAGGGTAGCATAGCTTTGAGCGATAGCTTAAATTGACAAGAGGCTCGAGTACTTTATTGTTACAAAATTTCAAGGTTTTATGACGCTCCAGTAAAAAGTTACAAGCATTTGTATGTTGCAAACTTTGATAGGTGTAGGACGTACCGTATAGAAGTTAGGGCCATTTGAAGTTTTATCAGTGTTTGATTTGGGAATCAAGTTTAGCATAGCTTTGAGCGATAGCTTAAATTGACAAGAGGCTCGAGTACTTTATTGTTAAAAAATGTCAAGGGTTTATGACGCTCCAGTAAAAAGTTACAAGCATTTGTATGTTGCAAACTTTGGTAGGTGTAGGACGTACCGTATAAAAGTTAGGGCCAATTGAAGTTTTATCAGTGTTTGAGTTGGGACTCAAGGGTAGCATAGCTTTGAGCGATAGCTTAAATTGACAAGAGGCTCGAGTACTTTATTGTTACAAAATTTCAAGGTTTTATGACGCTCCAGTAAAAAGTTACAAGCATTTGTATGTTGCAAACTTTGATAGGTGTAGGACGTACCGTATAGAAGTTAGGGCCATTTGAAGATTTATCAGTGTTTGATTTCGGAATCAAGGGTAGCATAGCTTTGAGCGATGGCTTAAATTGACAAGAGGCTCGAGTACTTTATTGTTACAAAATTTCAAGGTTTTATGACGCTCCAGTAAAAAGTTACAAGCATTTGTATGTTGCAAACTTTAATAGGTGTAGGACGTACCGTATAGAAGTTAGGGTCATTTGAAGTTTTATCAATATTTGATTTGGGACTCAAGGGTAGCATAACTTTGAGCGATAGCTTAAATTGACAAGAGGCTCGAGTACTTTATTGTTACAAAATTTCAAGGTTTAATGACGCTCCAGTAAAAAGTTACAAGTTGTATGTTGCAAACTTTGATATGTGTAGGACGTACCGTGTAGAAGTTAGGGCCATTTGAAGTTTTATCAGTGTTTGATTTGGGACTCAAGGGTAGCATAGCTTTGAGCGATAGCTTAAATTGACAAGAGGCTCGAGTACTTTATGGTTAAAAAATTTCAAGGTTTTATGACGCTCCAGTAAAAAGTTGCAAGCATTTGTATGTTGCAAACTTTGATTGGTGTAGGACGTACCGTATAGAAGTTAGGGCCATTTGAAGTTTTGTCAGTGTTTGATTTGGGACTTAAGTGAAGCATAGCTTTGAGCGATAGCTTAAATTGACAAGAGGCTCGAGTACTTTATTGTTACAAAATTTCAAGGTTTAATGACGCTCCAGTAAAAAGTTACAAGTTGTATGTTGCAAACTTTGATATGTGTAGGACATACCGTGTAGAAGTTAGGGCCATTTGAAGTTTTATCAGTGTTTGATTTGGGACTCAAGGGTAGCATAGCTTTGAGCAATAGCTTAAATTGACAAGAGGCTCGAGTACTTTATTGTTACAAAATTTCAAGGTTTTATGACGCTCCAGTAAGAAGTTGCAAGCATTTGTATGTTGCAAACTTTGATTGGTGTAGGACGTACCGTATAGAAGTTAGGGCCATTTGAAGTTTTGTCAGTGTTTGATTTGGGACTTAAGTGAAGCATAGCTTTGAGCGATAGCTTAAATTGACAAGAGGCTCGAGTACTTTATTGTTACAAAATTTCAAGGTTTAATGACGCTCCAGTAAAAAGTTACAAGTTGTATGTTGCAAACTTTGATATGTGTAGGACATACCGTGTAGAAGTTAGGGCCATTTGAAGTTTTATCAGTGTTTGATTTGGGACTCAAGGGTAGCATAGCTTTGAGCAATAGCTTAAATTGACAAGAGGCTCGAGTACTTTATTGTTACAAAATTTCAAGGTTTTATGACGCTCCAGTAAAAAGTTACAAGCATTTGTATGTTGCAAACTTTAATAGGTGTAGGACGTACCGTATAGAAGTTAGGGTCATTTGAAGTTTTATCAATATTTGATTTGGGACTCAAGGGTAGCATAACTTTGAGCGATAGCTTAAATTGACAAGAGGCTCGAGTACTTTATTGTTACAAAATTTCAAGGTTTAATGACGCTCCAGTAAAAAGTTACAAGTTGTATGTTGCAAACTTTGATATGTGTAGGACGTACCCTGTAGAAGTTAGGGCCATTTGAAGTTTTATCAGTGTTTGATTTGGGACTCAAGGGTAGCATAGCTTTGAGCGATAGCTTAAATTGACAAGAGGCTCGAGTACTTTATGGTTAAAAAATTTCAAGGTTTTATGACGCTCCAGTAAAAAGTTGCAAGCATTTGTATGTTGCAAACTTTGATTGGTGTAGGACGTACCGTATAGAAGTTAGGGCCATTTGAAGTTTTGTCAGTGTTTGATTTGGGACTTAAGTGAAGCATAGCTTTGAGCGATAGCTTAAATTGACAAGAGGCTCGAGTACTTTATTGTTACAAAATTTCAAGGTTTAATGACGCTCCAGTAAAAAGTTACAAGTTGTATGTTGCAAACTTTGATATGTGTAGGACATACCGTGTAGAAGTTAGGGCCATTTGAAGTTTTATCAGTGTTTGATTTGGGACTCAAGGGTAGCATAGCTTTGAGCAATAGCTTAAATTGACAAGAGGCTCGAGTACTTTATTGTTACAAAATTTCAAGGTTTTATGACGCTCCAGTAAGAAGTTGCAAGCATTTGTATGTTGCAAACTTTGATTGGTGTAGGACGTACCGTATAGAAGTTAGGGCCATGTGAAGTTTTGTCAGTGTTTGATTTGGGACTTAAGTGAAGCATAGCTTTGAGCGATAGCTTAAATTAACAAGAGGCTCGAGTACTTTATTGTTACAAAATTTGAAGGTTTTATGACGCTCCAGTAAAAAGTTACAAGCATTTGTATGTTGCAAACTATGATAGGTGTAGGACGTACCGTATAGAAGTTAGGGCCATTTGAAGATTTATCAGTGTTTTATTTGGGACTCAAGGGTAGCATAGCTTTGAGCGATAGCTTAAATTGACAAGAGGCTCGAGTACTTTATTGTTAAAAAATTTCAAGGGTTTATGACGCTCCAGTAAAAAGTTACAAGTTGTATGTTGCAAACTTTGATATGTGTAGGACGTACCGTGTAGAAGTTAGGGCCATTTGAAGTTTTATCAGTGTTTGATTTGGGACTCAAGGGTAGCATAGCTTTGAGCGATAGCTTAAATTGACAAGAGGCTCGAGTACTTTATGGTTAAAAAATTTCAAGGTTTTATGACGCTCCAGTAAAAAGTTGCAAGCATTTGTATGTTGCAAACTTTGATTGGTGTAGGACGTACCGTATAGAAGTTAGGGCCATTTGAAGTTTTGTCAGTGTTTGATTTGGGACTTAAGTGAAGCATAGCTTTGAGCGATAGCTTAAATTGACAAGAGGCTCGAGTACTTTATTGTTACAAAATTTCAAGGTTTAATGACGCTCCAGTAAAAAGTTACAAGTTGTATGTTGCAAACTTTGATATGTGTAGGACATACCGTGTAGAAGTTAGGGCCATTTGAAGTTTTATCAGTGTTTGATTTGGGACTCAAGGGTAGCATAGCTTTGAGCAATAGCTTAAATTGACAAGAGGCTCGAGTACTTTATTGTTACAAAATTTCAAGGTTTTATGACGCTCCAGTAAGAAGTTGCAAGCATTTGTATGTTGCAAACTTTGATTGGTGTAGGACGTACCGTATAGAAGTTAGGGCCATTTGAAGTTTTGTCAGTGTTTGATTTGGGACTTAAGTGAAGCATAGCTTTGAGCGATAGCTTAAATTGACAAGAGGCTCGAGTACTTTATTGTTACAAAATTTCAAGGTTTAATGACGCTCCAGTAAAAAGTTACAAGTTGTATGTTGCAAACTTTGATATGTGTAGGACATACCGTGTAGAAGTTAGGGCCATTTGAAGTTTTATCAGTGTTTGATTTGGGACTCAAGGGTAGCATAGCTTTGAGCAATAGCTTAAATTGACAAGAGGCTCGAGTACTTTATTGTTACAAAATTTCAAGGTTTTATGACGCTCCAGTAAAAAGTTACAAGCATTTGTATGTTGCAAACTTTAATAGGTGTAGGACGTACCGTATAGAAGTTAGGGTCATTTGAAGTTTTATCAATATTTGATTTGGGACTCAAGGGTAGCATAACTTTGAGCGATAGCTTAAATTGACAAGAGGCTCGAGTACTTTATTGTTACAAAATTTCAAGGTTTAATGACGCTCCAGTAAAAAGTTACAAGTTGTATGTTGCAAACTTTGATATGTGTAGGACGTACCCTGTAGAAGTTAGGGCCATTTGAAGTTTTATCAGTGTTTGATTTGGGACTCAAGGGTAGCATAGCTTTGAGCGATAGCTTAAATTGACAAGAGGCTCGAGTACTTTATGGTTAAAAAATTTCAAGGTTTTATGACGCTCCAGTAAAAAGTTGCAAGCATTTGTATGTTGCAAACTTTGATTGGTGTAGGACGTACCGTATAGAAGTTAGGGCCATTTGAAGTTTTGTCAGTGTTTGATTTGGGACTTAAGTGAAGCATAGCTTTGAGCGATAGCTTAAATTGACAAGAGGCTCGAGTACTTTATTGTTACAAAATTTCAAGGTTTTATGACGCTCCAGTAAAAAGTTACAAGTTGTATGTTGCAAACTTTGATATGTGTAGGACATACCGTGTAGAAGTTAGGGCCATTTGAAGTTTTATCAGTGTTTGATTTGGGACTCAAGGGTAGCATAGCTTTGAGCAATAGCTTAAATTGACAAGAGGCTCGAGTACTTTATTGTTACAAAATTTCAAGGTTTTATGACGCTCCAGTAAGAAGTTGCAAGCATTTGTATGTTGCAAACTTTGATTGGTGTAGGACGTACCGTATAGAAGTTAGGGCCATGTGAAGTTTTGTCAGTGTTTGATTTGGGACTTAAGTGAAGCATAGCTTTGAGCGATAGCTTAAATTAACAAGAGGCTCGAGTACTTTATTGTTACAAAATTTGAAGGTTTTATGACGCTCCAGTAAAAAGTTACAAGCATTTGTATGTTGCAAACTATGATAGGTGTAGGACGTACCGTATAGAAGTTAGGGCCATTTGAAGATTTATCAGTGTTTTATTTGGGACTCAAGGGTAGCATAGCTTTGAGCGATAGCTTAAATTGACAAGAGGCTCGAGTACTTTATTGTTAAAAAATTTCAAGGGTTTATGACGCTCCAGTAAAAAGTTACAAGCATTTGTATGTTGCAAACTTTGGTAGGTGTAGGACGTACCGTATAGAAGTTAGGGCCAATTGAAGTTTTATCAGTGTTTGAGTTGGGACTCAAGGGTAGCATAGCTTTGAGCGATAGCTTAAATTGACAAGAGGCTCGAGTACTTTATTGTTACAAAATTTCAAGGTTTTATGACGCTCCAGTAAAAAGTTACAAGCATTTGTATGTTGCAAACTTTGATAGGTGTAGGACGTTCCGTATAGAAGTTAGGGTCATTTGAAGTTTTATCAGTATTTGATTTGGGACTCAAGGGTAGCATAACTTTGAGCGATAGCTTAAATTGACAAGAGGCTCGAGTACTTTATTGTTACAAAATTTCAAGGTTTTATGACGCTCCAGTAAAAAGTTACAAGCATTTGTATGTTGAAAACTATGATAGGTGTAGGATGCACCGTATAGAAGTTAGGGCCATTTGAAGATTTATCAGTGTTTTATTTGGGACTCAAGGGTAGCATAGCTTTGAGCGATAGCTTAAATTGACAAGAGGCTCGAGTACTTTATGGTTAAAAAATTTCAAGGGTTTATGACGCTCCAGTAAAAAGTTACAAGCATTTGTATGTTGCAAACTTTGATAGGTGTAGGACGTTCCGTTTAGAAGTTAGGGTCATTTGAAGTTTTATCAGTATTTGATTTGGGACTCAAGGGTAGCATAACTTTGAGCGATAGCTTAAATTGACAAGAGGCTCGAGTACTTTATTGTTACAAAATTTCAAGGTTTAATGACGCTCCAGTAAAAAGTTACAAGTTGTATGTTGCAAACTTTGATATGTGTAGGACATACCGTGTAAAAGTTAGGGCCATTTGAAGTTTTATCAGTGTTTGATTTGGGACTCAAGGGTAGCATAGCTTTGAGCGATAGCTTAAATTGACAAGAGGCTCGAGTACTTTATTGTTAAAAAATTTCAAGGGTTTATGACGCTCCAGTAAAAAGTTACAAGCATTTGTATGTTTGCAAACTTTGGTAGGTGTAGGACGTACCGTATAGAAGTTAGGGCCAATTGAAGTTTTATCAGTGTTTGATTTGGGACTCAAGGGTAGCATAGCGTTGAGCGATAGCTTAAATTGACAAGAGGCTTGAGTATTTTATTGTTACAAAATTTCAAGGTTTTATGACGCTCCAGTAAAAAGTTACAAGCATTTGTATGTTGCAAACTTTGATAGGTGTAGGACGTACCGTATAGAAGTTAGGGCCATTTGAAGTTTTATCAGTGTTTGATTTGGGAATCAAGTTTAGCATAGCTTTGAGCGATGGCTTAAATTGACAAGAGGCTCGAGTACTTTATTGTTAAAAAATGTCAAGGGTTTATGACGCTCCAGTAAAAAGTTACAAGCATTTGTATGTTGCAAACTTTGGTAGGTGTAGGACGTACCGTATAGAAGTTAGGGCCAATTGAAGTTTTATCAGTGTTTGAGTTGGGACTCAAGGGTAGCATAGCTTTGAGCGATAGCTTAAATTGACAAGAGGCTCGAGTACTTTATTGTTAAAAAATGTCAAGGGTTTATGACGCTCCAGTAAAAAGTTACAAGCATTTGTATGTTGCAAACTTTGGTAGGTGTAGGACGTACCGTATAAAAGTTAGGGCCAATTGAAGTTTTATCAGTGTTTGAGTTGGGACTCAAGGGTAGCATAGCTTTGAGCGATAGCTTAAATTGACAAGAGGCTCGAGCACTTTATTGTTACAAAATTTCAAGGTTTTATGACGCTCCAGTAAAAAGTTACAAGCATTTGTATGTTGCAAACTTTGATAGGTGTAGGACGTACCGTATAGAAGTTAGGGCCATTTGAAGTTTTATCAGTGTTTGATTTCGGAATCAAGGGTAGCATAGCTTTGAGCGATGGCTTAAATTGACAAGAGGCTCGAGTACTTTATTGTTACAAAATTTCAAGGTTTTATGACGCTCCAGTAAAAAGTTACAAGCATTTGTATGTTGCAAACTTTAATAGGTGTAGGACGTACCGTATAGAAGTTAGGGTCATTTGAAGTTTTATCAATATTTGATTTGGGACTCAAGGGTAGCATAACTTTGAGCGATAGCGTAAATTGACAAGAGGCTCGAGTACTTTATTGTTACAAAATTTCAAGGTTTAATGACGCTCCAGTAAAAAGTTACAAGTTGTATGTTGCAAACTTTGATATGTGTAGGACGTACCGTGTAGAAGTTAGGGCCATTTGAAGTTTTATCAGTGTTTGATTTGGGACTCAAGGGTAGCATGGCTTTGAGCAATAGCTTAAATTGACAAGAGGCTCGAGTACTTTATTGTTACAAAATTTCAAGGTTTTATGACGCTCCAGTAAAAAGTTGCAAGCATTTGTATGTTGCAAACTTTGATTGGTGTAGGACGTACCGTATAGAAGTTAGGGCCATTTGAAGTTTTGTCAGTGTTTGATTTGGGACTTAAGTGAAGCATAGCTTTGAGCGATAGCTTAAATTGACAAGAGGCTCGAGTACTTTATTGTTACAAAATTTCAAGGTTTTACGACGCTCCAGTAAAAAGTAACAAGCATTTGTATGTTGCAAACTTTGATAGGTGTAGGATGCACCGTATACAAGTTAGGGCCATTTGAAGTTTTATCAGTGTTTGATTTGGGACTCAAGGGTAGCATAGCTTTGAGCGATGGCTTAAATTGACAAGAGGCTCGAGTACTTTATTGTTACAAAATTTCAATTTTTTATGACCCTAAAGTAAAAAGTTGCAAGCATTTGTATGTTGCAAACTTTGATAGGTGTAGGACGTACCGTATAGAAGTTAGGGCCATTTGAAGTTTTATCAGTGTTTGATTTGGGACTCAAGGGTAGCATAGCTTTGAGCGATAGCTTAAATTGACAAGAGGCTCGAGTACTTTATTGTTACAAAATTTCAAGGTTTTATGACGCTCCAGTAAAAAGTTACAAGCATTTGTATGTTGAAAACTATGATAGGTGTAGGACGCACCGTATAGAAGTTAGGGCCATTTGAAGATTTATCAGTGTTTTATTTGGGACTCAAGGGTAGCATAGCTTTGAGCGATAGCTTAAATTGACAAGAGGCTCGAGTACTTTATGGTTAAAAAATTTCAAGGGTTTATGACGCTCCAGTAAAAAGTTACAAGCATTTGTATGTTGCAAACTTTGATAGGTGTAGGACGTTCCGTTTAGAAGTTAGGGTCATTTGAAGTTTTATCAGTATTTGATTTGGGACTCAAGGGTAGCATAACTTTGAGCGATAGCTTAAATTGACAAGAGGCTCGAGTACTTTATTGTTACAAAATTTCAAGGTTTAATGACGCTCCAGTAAAAAGTTACAAGTTGTATGTTGCAAACTTTGATATGTGTAGGACATACCGTGTAGAAGTTAGGGCCATTTGAAGTTTTATCAGTGTTTGATTTGGGACTCAAGGGTAGCATAGCTTTGAGCAATAGCTTAAATTGACAAGAGGCTCGAGTACTTTATTGTTACAAAATTTCAAGGTTTTATGACGCTCCAGTAAGAAGTTGCAAGCATTTGTATGTTGCAAACTTTGATTGGTGTAGGACGTACCGTATAGAAGTTAGGGCCATGTGAAGTTTTGTCAGTGTTTGATTTGGGAATCAAGTTTAGCATAGCTTTGAGCGATGGCTTAAATTGACAAGAGGCTCGAGTACTTTATTGTTAAAAAATGTCAAGGGTTTATGACGCTCCAGTAAAAAGTTACAAGCATTTGTATGTTGCAAACTTTGGTAGGTGTAGGACGTACCGTATAGAAGTTAGGGCCAATTGAAGTTTTATCAGTGTTTGAGTTGGGACTCAAGGGTAGCATAGCTTTGAGCGATAGCTTAAATTGACAAGAGGCTCGAGTACTTTATTGTTACAAAATTTCAAGGTTTTATGACGCTCCAGTAAAAAGTTACAAGCATTTGTATGTTGCAAACTTTGATAGGTGTAGGACGTTCCGTATAGAAGTTAGGGTCATTTGAAGTTTTATCAGTATTTGATTTGGGACTCAAGGGTAGCATAACTTTGAGCGATAGCTTAAATTGACAAGAGGCTCGAGTACTTTATTGTTAAAAAATTTCAAGGTTTTATGACGCTCCAGTAAACAGTTACAAGTTGTATGTTGCAAACTTTGATATGTGTAGGACATACCGTGTAGAAGTTAGGGCCATTTGAAGTTTTATCAGTGTTTGATTTGGGACTCAAGGGTAGCATAGCTTTGAGCGATAGCTTAAATTGACAAGAGGCTCGAGTACTTTATTGTTAAAAAATTTCAAGGGTTTATGACGCTCCAGTAAAAAGTTACAAGCATTTGTATGTTTGCAAACTTTGGTAGGTGTAGGACGTACCGTATAGAAGTTAGGGCCAATTGAAGTTTTATCAGTGTTTGATTTGGGACTCAAGGGTAGCATAGCTTTGAGCGATAGCTTAAATTGACAAGAGGCTTGAGTACTTTATTGTTACAAAATTTCAAGGTTTTATGACGCTCCAGTAAAAAGTTACAAGCATTTGTATGTTGCAAACTTTGATAGGTGTAGGACGTACCGTATAGAAGTTAGGGCCATTTGAAGTTTTATCAGTGTTTGATTTGGGAATCAAGTTTAGCATAGCTTTGAGCGATGGCTTAAATTGACAAGAGGCTCGAGTACTTTATTGTTAAAAAATGTCAAGGGTTTATGACGCTCCAGTAAAAAGTTACAAGCATTTGTATGTTGCAAACTTTGGTAGGTGTAGCACGTACCGTATAGAAGTTAGGGCCAATTGAAGTTTTATCAGTGTTTGAGTTGGGACTCAAGGGTAGCATAGCTTTGAGCGATAGCTTAAATTGACAAGAGGCTCGAGTACTTTATTGTTACAAAATTTCAAGGTTTTATGACGCTCCAGTAAAAAGTTACAAGCATTTGTATGTTGCAAACTTTGATAGGTGTAGGACGTACCGTATAGAAGTTAGGGCCATTTGAAGTTTTATCAGTGTTTGATTTCGGAATCAAGGGTAGCATAGCTTTGAGCGATGGCTTAAATTGACAAGAGGCTCGAGTACTTTATTGTTACAAAATTTCAAGGTTTTATGACGCTCCAGTAAAAAGTTACAAGCATTTGTATGTTGCAAACTTTGATAGGTGTAGGACGTACCGTATAGAAGTTAGGGTCATTTGAAGTTTTATCAATATTTGATTTGGGACTCAAGGGTAGGATAACTTTGAGCGATAGCTTAAATTGACAAGAGGCTCGAGTACTTTATTGTTACAAAATTTCAAGGTTTAATGACGCTCCAGTAAAAAGTTACAAGTTGTATGTTGCAAACTTTGATATGTGTAGGACGTACCGTGTAGAAGTTAGGGCCATTTGAAGTTTTATCAGTGTTTGATTTGGGACTCAAGGGTAGCATAGCTTTGAGCAATAGCTTAAATTGACAAGAGGCTCGAGTACTTTATTGTTACAAAATTTCAAGGTTTTATGACGCTCCAGTAAAAAGTTGCAAGCATTTGTATGTTGCAAACTTTGATTGGTGTAGGACGTACCGTATAGAAGTTAGGGCCATTTGAAGATTTATCAGTGTTTTATTTGGGACTCAAGGGTAGCATAGCTTTGAGCGATAGCTTAAATTGACAAGAGGCTCGAGTACTTTATTGTTACAAAATTTCAAGGTTTTATGACGCTCCAGTAAAAAGTTACAAGCATTTGTATGTTGCAAACTTTGATAGGTGTAGGACGTACCGTATAGAAGTTAGGGCCATTTGAAGTTTTATCAGTGTTTGATTTGGGAATCAAGTTTAGCATAGCTTTGAGCGATGGCTTAAATTGACAAGAGGCTCGAGTACTTTATTGTTAAAAAATGTCAAGGGTTTATGACGCTCCAGTAAAAAGTTACAAGCATTTGTATGTTGCAAACTTTGGTAGGTGTAGGACGTACCGTATAGAAGTTAGGGCCAATTGAAGTTTTATCAGTGTTTGAGTTGGGACTCAAGGGTAGCATAGCTTTGAGCGATAGCTTAAATTGACAAGAGGCTCGAGTACTTTATTGTTACAAAATTTCAAGGTTTTATGACGCTCCAGTAAAAAGTTACAAGCATTTGTATGTTGCAAACTTTGATAGGTGTAGGACGTTCCGTATAGAAGTTAGGGTCATTTGAAGTTTTATCAGTATTTGATTTGGGACTCAAGGGTAGCATAACTTTGAGCGATAGCTTAAATTGACAAGAGGCTCGAGTACTTTATTGTTACAAAATTTCAAGGTTTTATGACGCTCCAGTAAAAAGTTACAAGCATTTGTATGTTGAAAACTATGATAGGTGTAGGACGCACCGTATAGAAGTTAGGGCCATTTGAAGATTTATCAGTGTTTTATTTGGGACTCAAGGGTAGCATAGCTTTGAGCGATAGCTTAAATTGACAAGAGGCTCGAGTACTTTATGGTTAAAAAATTTCAAGGGTTTATGACGCTCCAGTAAAAAGTTACAAGCATTTGTATGTTGCAAACTTTGATAGGTGTAGGACGTTCCGTTTAGAAGTTAGGGTCATTTGAAGTTTTATCAGTATTTGATTTGGGACTCAAGGGTAGCATAACTTTGAGCGATAGCTTAAATTGACAAGATTCTCGAGTACTTTATTGTTACAAAATTTCAAGGTTTAATGACGCTCCAGTAAACAGTTACAAGTTGTATGTTGCAAACTTTGATATGTGTAGGACATACCGTGTAGAAGTTAGGGCCATTTGAAGTTTTATCAGTGTTTGATTTGGGACTCAAGGGTAGCATAGCTTTGAGCGATAGCTTAAATTGACAAGAGGCTCGAGTACTTTATTGTTAAAAAATTTCAAGGGTTTATGACGCTCCAGTAAAAAGTTACAAGCATTTGTATGTTTGCAAACTTTGGTAGGTGTAGGACGTACCGTATAGAAGTTAGGGCCAATTGAAGTTTTATCAGTGTTTGATTTGGGACTCAAGGGTAGCATAGCTTTGAGCGATAGCTTAAATTGACAAGAGGCTTGAGTACTTTATTGTTACAAAATTTCAAGGTTTTATGACGCTCCAGTAAAAAGTTACAAGCATTTGTATGTTGCAAACTTTGATAGGTGTAGGACGTACCGTATAGAAGTTAGGGCCATTTGAAGTTTTATCAGTGTTTGATTTGGGAATCAAGTTTAGCATAGCTTTGAGCGATGGCTTAAATTGACAAGAGGCTCGAGTACTTTATTGTTAAAAAATGTCAAGGGTTTATGACGCTCCAGTAAAAAGTTACAAGCATTTGTATGTTGCAAACTTTGGTAGGTGTAGCACGTACCGTATAGAAGTTAGGGCCAATTGAAGTTTTATCAGTGTTTGAGTTGGGACTCAAGGGTAGCATAGCTTTGAGCGATAGCTTAAATTGACAAGAGGCTCGAGTACTTTATTGTTACAAAATTTCAAGGTTTTATGACGCTCCAGTAAAAAGTTACAAGCATTTGTATGTTGCAAACTTTGATAGGTGTAGGACGTACCGTATAGAAGTTAGGGCCATTTGAAGTTTTATCAGTGTTTGATTTCGGAATCAAGGGTAGCATAGCTTTGAGCGATGGCTTAAATTGACAAGAGGCTCGAGTACTTTATTGTTACAAAATTTCAAGGTTTTATGACGCTCCAGTAAAAAGTTACAAGCATTTGTATGTTGCAAACTTTGATAGGTGTAGGACGTACCGTATAGAAGTTAGGGTCATTTGAAGTTTTATCAATATTTGATTTGGGACTCAAGGGTAGCATAACTTTGAGCGATAGCTTAAATTGACAAGAGGCTCGAGTACTTTATTGTTACAAAATTTCAAGGTTTAATGACGCTCCAGTAAAAAGTTACAAGTTGTATGTTGCAAACTTTGATATGTGTAGGACGTACCGTGTAGAAGTTAGGGCCATTTGAAGTTTTATCAGTGTTTGATTTGGGACTCAAGGGTAGCATAGCTTTGAGCAATAGCTTAAATTGACAAGAGGCTCGAGTACTTTATTGTTACAAAATTTCAAGGTTTTATGACGCTCCAGTAAAAAGTTGCAAGCATTTGTATGTTGCAAACTTTGATTGGTGTAGGACATACCGTATAGAAGTTAGGGCCATTTGAAGTTTTGTCAGTGTTTGATTTGGGACTTAAGTGAAGCATAGCTTTGAGCGATAGCTTAAATTGACAAGAGGCTCGAGTACTTTATTGTTACAAAATTTCAAGGTTTTACGACGCTCCAGTAAAAAGTAACAAGCATTTGTATGTTGCAAACTTTGATAGGTGTAGGATGCACCGTATACAAGTTAGGGCCATTTGAAGTTTTATCAGTGTTTGATTTGGGACTCAAGGGTAGCATAGCTTTGAGCGATGGCTTAAATTGACAAGAGGCTCGAGTACTTTATTGTTACAAAATTTCAAGGTTTTATGACCCTAAAGTAAAAAGTTGCAAGCATTTGAATGTTGCAAACTTTGATAGGTGTAGGACGTACCGTATAGAAGTTAGGGCCATTTGAAGTTTTATCAGTGTTTGATTTGGGACTCAAGGGTAGCATAGCTTTGAGCGATAGCTTAAATTGACAAGAGGCTCGAGTACTTTATTGTTACAAAATTTCAAGGTTTTATGACGCTCCAGTAAAAAGTTACAAGCATTTGTATGTTGAAAACTATGATAGGTGTAGGACGCACCGTATAGAAGTTAGGGCCATTTGAAGATTTATCAGTGTTTAATTTGGGACTCAAGGGTAGCATAGCTTTGAGCGATAGCTTAAATTGACAAGAGGCTCGAGTATTTATGGTTAAAAAATTTCAAGGGTTTATGACGCTCCAGTAAAAAGTTACAAGCATTTGTATGTTGCGAACTTTGATAGGTGTAGGACGTTCCGTTTAGAAGTTAGGGTCATTTGAAGTTTTATCAGTATTTGATTTGGGACTCAAGGGTAGCATAACTTTGAGCGATAGCTTAAATTGACAAGAGGCTCGAGTACTTTATTGTTACAAAATTTCAAGGTTTAATGACGCTCCAGTAAAAAGTTACAAGTTGTATGTTGCAAACTTTGATATGTGTAGGACATACCGTGTAGAAGTTAGGGCCATTTGAAGTTTTATCAGTGTTTGATTTGGGACTCAAGGGTAGCATAGCTTTGAGCAATAGCTTAAATTGACAAGAGGCTCGAGTACTTTATTGTTAAAAAATTTCAAGGGTTTATGACGCTCCAGTAAAAAGTTACAAGCATTTGTATGTTTGCAAACTTTGGTAGGTGTAGGACGTACCGTATAGAAGTTAGGGCCAATTGAAGTTTTATCAGTGTTTGATTTGGGACTCAAGGGTAGCATAGCTTTGAGCGATAGCTTAAATTGACAAGAGGCTTGAGTACTTTATTGTTACAAAATTTCAAGGTTTTATGACGCTCCAGTAAAAAGTTACAAGCATTTGTATGTTGCAAACTTTGATAGGTGTAGGACGTACCGTATAGAAGTTAGGGCCATTTGAAGTTTTATCAGTGTTTGATTTGGGAATCAAGTTTAGCATAGCTTTGAGCGATGGCTTAAATTGACAAGAGGCTCGAGTACTTTATTGTTAAAAAATGTCAAGGTTTTATGACCCTAAAGTAAAAAGTTGCAAGCATTTGAATGTTGCAAACTTTGATAGGTGTAGGACGTACCGTATAGAAGTTAGGGCCATTTGAAGTTTTATCAGTGTTTGATTTGGGACTCAAGGGTAGCATAGCTTTGAGCGATAGCTTAAATTGACAAGAGGCTCGAGTACTTTATTGTTACAAAATTTCAAGGTTTTATGACGCTCCAGTAAAAAGTTACAAGCATTTGTATGTTGAAAACTATGATAGGTGTAGGACGCACCGTATAGAAGTTAGGGCCATTTGAAGATTTATCAGTGTTTTATTTGGGACTCAAGGGTAGCATAGCTTTGAGCGATAGCTTAAATTGACAAGAGGCTCGAGTATTTATGGTTAAAAAATTTCAAGGGTTTATGACGCTCCAGTAAAAAGTTACAAGCATTTGTATGTTGCAAACTTTGATAGGTGTAGGACGTTCCGTTTAGAAGTTAGGGTCATTTGAAGTTTTATCAGTATTTGATTTGGGACTCAAGGGTAGCATAACTTTGAGCGATAGCTTAAATTGACAAGAGGCTCGAGTACTTTATTGTTACAAAATTTCAAGGTTTAATGACGCTCCAGTAAAAAGTTACAAGTTGTATGTTGCAAACTTTGATATGTGTAGGACATACCGTGTAGAAGTTAGGGCCATTTGAAGTTTTATCAGTGTTTGATTTGGGACTCAAGGGTAGCATAGCTTTGAGCAATAGCTTAAATTGACAAGAGGCTCGAGTACTTTATTGTTACAAAATTTCAAGGTTTTATGACGCTCCAGTAAGAAGTTGCAAGCATTTGTATGTTGCAAACTTTGATTGGTGTAGGACGTACCGTATAGAAGTTAGGGCCATATGAAGTTTTGTCAGTGTTTGATTTGGGACTTAAGTGAAGCATAGCTTTGAGCGATAGCTTAAATTAACAAGAGGCTCGAGTACTTTATTGTTACAAAATTTCAAGGTTTTATGACGCTCCAGTAAAAAGTTACAAGCATTTGTATGTTGCAAACTATGATAGGTGTAGGACGTACCGTATAGAAGTTAGGGCCATTTGAAGATTTATCAGTGTTTTATTTGGGACTCAAGGGTAGCATAGCTTTGAGCGATAGCTCAAATTGACAAGAGGCTCGAGTACTTTATTGTTAAAAAATTTCAAGGGTTTATGACGCTCCAGTAAAAAGTTACAAGCATTTGTATGTTTGCAAACTTTGGTAGGTGTAGGACGTACCGTATAGAAGTTAGGGCCAATTGAAGTTTTATCAGTGTTTGATTTGGGACTCAAGGGTAGCATAGCTTTGAGCGATAGCTTAAATTGACAAGAGGCTCGAGTACTTTATTGTTACAAAATTTCAAGGTTTTATGACGCTCCAGTAAAAAGTTACAAGCATTTGTATGTTGCAAACTTTGATAGGTGTAGGACGTACCGTATAGAAGTTAGGGCCATTTGCAGTTTTATCATTGTTTGATTTGGGAATCAAGTTTAGCATAGCTTTGAGCGATGGCTTAAATTGACAAGAGGCTCGAGTACTTTATTGTTAAAAAATGTCAAGGGTTTATGACGCTCCAGTAAAAAGTTACAAGCATTTGTATGTTGCAAACTTTGGTAGGTGTAGATCGTACCGTATAGAAGTTAGGGCCAATTGAAGTTTTATCAGTGATTGAGTTGGGACTCAAGGGTAGCATAGCTTTGAGCGATAGCTTAAATTGACAAGAGGCTCGAGTACTTTATTGTTACAAAATTTCAAGGTTTTATGACGCTCCAGTAAAAAGTTACAAGCATTTGTATGTTGCAAACTTTGATAGGTGTAGGACGTTCCGTATAGAAGTTAGGGTCATTTGAAGTTTTATCAGTATTTGATTTGGGACTCAAGGGTAGCATAACTTTGAGCGATAGCTTAAATTGACAAGAGGCTCGAGTACTTTATTGTTACAAAATTTCAAGGTTTTATGACGCTCCAGTAAAAAGTTACAAGCATTTGTATGTTGAAAACTATGATAGGTGTAGGACGCACCGTATAGAAGTTAGGGCCATTTGAAGATTTATCAGTGTTTTATTTGGGACTCAAGGGTAGCATAGCTTTGAGCGATAGCTTAAATTGACAAGAGGCTCGAGTACTTTATGGTTAAAAAATTTCAAGGGTTTATGACGCTCCAGTAAAAAGTTACAAGCATTTGTATGTTGCAAACTTTGATAGGTGTAGGACGTTCCGTTTAGAAGTTAGGGTCATTTGAAGTTTTATCAGTATTTGATTTGGGACTCAAGGGTAGCATAACTTTGAGCGATAGCTTAAATTGACAAGAGGCTCGAGTACTTTATTGTTACAAAATTTCAAGGTTTAATGACGCTCCAGTAAAAAGTTACAAGTTGTATGTTGCAAACTTTGATATGTGTAGGACATACCGTGTAGAAGTTAGGGCCATTTGAAGTTTTATCAGTGTTTGATTTGGGACTCAAGGGTAGCACAGGTTTGAGCAATAGCTTAAATTGACAAGAGGCTCGAGTACTTTATTGTTACAAAATTTCAAGGTTTTATGACGCTCCAGTAAGAAGTTGCAAGCATTTGTATGTTGCAAACTTTGATTGGTGTAGGACGTACCGTATAGAAGTTAGGGCCATGTGAAGTTTTGTCAGTGTTTGATTTGGGACTTAAGTGAAACATAGCTTTGAGCGATAGCTTAAATTAACAAGAGGCTCGAGTACTTTATTGTTACAAAATTTCAAGGTTTTATGACGCTCCAGTAAAAAGTTACAAGCATTTGTATGTTGCAAACTATGATAGGTGTAGGACGTACCGTATAGAAGTTAGGGCCATTTGAAGATTTATCAGTGTTTTATTTGGGACTCAAGGGTAGCATAGCTTTGAGCGATAGCTTAAATTGACAAGAGGCTCGAGTACTTTATTGTTAAAAAATTTCAAGGGTTTATGACGCTCCAGTAAAAAGTTACAAGCATTTGTATGTTTGCAAACTTTGGTAGGTGTAGGACGTACCGTATAGAAGTTAGGGCCAATTGAAGTTTTATCAGTGTTTGATTTGGGACTCAAGGGTAGCATAGCTTTGAGCGATAGCTTAAATTGACAAGACGCTCGAGTACTTTATTGTTACAAAATTTCAAGGTTTTATGACGCTCCAGTAAAAAGTTACAAGCATTTGTATGTTGCAAACTTTGATAGGTGTAGGACGTACCGTATAGAAGTTAGGGCCATTTGAAGTTTTATCAGTGTTTGATTTGGGAATCAAGTTTAGCATAGCTTTGAGCGATGGCTTAAATTGACAAGAGGCTCGAGTACTTTATTGTTAAAAAATGTCAAGGGTTTATGACGCTCCAGTAAAAAGTTACAAGCATTTGTATGTTGCAAACTTTGGTAGGTGTTGGACGTACCGTATAGAAGTTAGGGCCAATTGAAGTTTTATCAGTGTTTGAGTTGGGACTCTAGGGTAGCATAGCTTTGAGCGATAGCTTAAATTGACAAGAGGCTCGAGTACTTTATTGTTACAAAATTTCAAGGTTTTATGACGCTCCAGTAAAAAGTTACAAGCATTTGTATGTTGCAAACTTTGATAGGTGTAGGACGTTCCGTATAGAAGTTAGGGTCATTTGAAGTTTTATCAGTATTTGATTTGGGACTCAAGGGTAGCATAACTTTGAGCGATAGCTTAAATTGACAAGAGGCTCGAGTACTTTATTGTTACAAAATTTCAAGGTTTAATGACGCTCCAGTAAAAAGTTACAAGTTGTATGTTGCAAACTTTGATATGTGTAGGACATACCGTGTAGAAGTTAGGGCCATTTGAAGTTTTATCAGTGTTTGATTTGGGACTCAAGGGTA
Organism: Clusia tigrina; assembly: GCA_920105625.2. Classification (NCBI taxonomy): domain Eukaryota; kingdom Metazoa; phylum Arthropoda; class Insecta; order Diptera; family Clusiidae; genus Clusia; species Clusia tigrina. The sequence goes on along the minus strand of OV050033.1, from coordinate 105,701,493 downwards.
GCATAGCTTTGATCAATAGCTTAAATTGACAAGAGGCTCGAGTACTTTATTGTTACAAAATTTCAAGGTTTTATGACGCTCCAGTAAGAAGTTACAAGCATTTGTATGTTGCAAACTTTGATAGGTGTAGGACGTACCGTATAGAAGTTAGGGCCATTTGAAGTTTTATCAGTGTTTGATTTGGGAATCAAGGGTAGCATAGCTTTGAGCGATGGCTTAAATTGACAAGAGGCTCGAGTACTTTATTGTTAAAAAATGTCAAGGGTTTATGACGCTCCAGTAAAAAGTTACAAGCATTTGTATGTTGCAAACTTTGGTAGGTGTAGGACGTACCGTATAGAAGTTAGGGCCAATTGAAGTTTTATCAGTGTTTGATTTGGGACTCAAGGGTAGCATAGCTTTGAGCGATAGCTTAAATTGGCAAGAGGCTCGATTACTTTATTGTTACAAAATTTCAAGGTTTTATGACGCTCCAGTAAAAAGTTACAAGCATTTGTATGTTGCAAACTTTGATAGGTGTAGGGCGTACCGTATAGAAGTTAGGGCCATTTGAAGTTTTATCAGTATTTGATTTGGGACTCAAGGGTAGCATAGCTTTGAGCGATAGCTTAAATTGACAAGAGTCTCGAGTACTTTATTGTTACAAAATTTCAAGGTTTTATGACGCTCCAGTAAAAAGTTACAAGCATTTGTATGTCGCAAACTTTGATAGGTGTAGGGCGTACCGTATAGAAGTTAGGGCCATTTGAAGTTTTGTCAGTGTTTGATTTGGGACTCAAGGGTAGCATAGTTTTGAGCGATAGCTTAAATTGACAAGAGGCTCGAGTACTTTCTTGTTACAAAATTTCAAGGTTTTGTGACGCTCCAGTAAAAAGTTACAAGCATTTGTATGTTGCAAACTATGATAGGTGTAGGACGTACCGTATAGAAGTTAGGGCCATTTGAAGATTTATCAGTGTTTTATTTGGGACTCAAGGGTAGCATAGCTTTGAGCGATAGCTTAAATTGACAAGAGGCTCGAGTACTTTATTGTTAAAAAATTTCAAGGGTTTATGACGCTCCAGTAAAAAGTTACAAGCATTTGTATGAACTTTGATAGGTGTAGGACGTACCGTATAGAAATTAGGGCCATTTGAAGTTTTATCAGTGTTTGATTTGGGGCTCAAGGGTAGCATAGCTTTGAGCGATAGCTTAAATTGACAAGAGGCTCGAGTACTTTATTGTTACAAAATTTCAAGGTTTTATGACGCTCCAGTAAAAAGTTACAAGCATTTGTATGTTGCAAACTATGATAGGTGTAGGACGTACCGTATAGAAGTTAGGGCCATTTGAAGATTTATCAGTGTTTTATTTGGGACTCAAGGGTAGCATAGCTTTGAGCGATAGCTTAAATTGACAAGAGGCTCGAGTACTTTATTGTTAAAAAATTTCAGGGGTTTATGACGCTCCAGTAAAAAGTTACAAGCATTTGTATGTTGCAAACTTTGGTAGGTGTAGGACGTACCGTATAGAAGTTAGTGCCAATTGAAGTTTTATCAGTGTTTGATTTGGGACTCAAGGGTAGCATAGCTTTGAGCGATAGCTTAAATTGACAAGAGGCTCGAGTACTTTATTATTACAAAATTTCAAGGTTTTATGACGCTCCAGTAAAAAGTTACAAGCATTTGTATGTTGCAAACTTTGATAGGTGTAGGACGTACCGTATAGAAGTTAGGGCCATTTGAAGTTTTATCAGTATTTGATTTGGGACTCAAGGGTAGCATAACTTTGAGCGATAGCTTAAATTGACAAGAGGCTCGAGTACTTTATTGTTACAAAATTTCAAGGTTTAATGACGCTCCAGTAAAAAGTTACAAGTTGTATGTTGCAAACTTTGATATGTGTAGGACGTACCGTGTAGAAGTTAGGGCCATTTGAAGTTTTATCAGTGTTTCATTTGGGACTCAAGGGTAGCATAGCTTTGAGCAATAGCTTAAATTGACAAGAGGCTCGAGTACTTTATTGTTACAAAATTTCAAGGTTTTATGACGCTCCAGTAAAAAGTTGCAAGCATATGTATGTTGCAAACTTTGATTGGTGTAGGACGTACCGTATAGAAGTTAGGGCCATTTGAAGTTTTGTCAGTGTTTGATTTGGGACTTAATTGAAGTATAGCTTTGAGCGATAGCTTAAATTGATAAGAGGCTCGAGTACTTTATTGTTACAAAATTTCAAGGTTTTATGACGCTCCAGTAAAAAGTTACAAGCATTTGTATGTTGCAAACTTTGATAGGTGTAGGACGTACCGTATAGAAGTTAGGGCCATTTGAAGTTTTATCAGTGTTTGATTTGGGACTCAAGGGTAGCATAGCTTTGAGCGATAGCTTAAATTGGCAAGAGGCTCGATTACTTTATTGTTAAAAAATTTCAAGGTTTTATGACGCTCCAGTAAAAAGTTACAAGTTGTATGTTGCAAACTTTGATATGTGTAGGAAGTACCGTGTAGAAGTTAGGGCCATTTGAAGTTTTATCAGTGTTTGATTTGGGGCTCAAGGGTAGCATAGCTTTGAGCGATTTCTTAAATTGACAAGAGGCTCGAGTACTTTATTGTTACAAAATTTCAAGGTTTTATGACGCTCCAGTAAAAAGTTACAAGCATTTGTATGTTGCAAACTTTGATAGGTGTAGGACGTACCGTATAGAAATTAGGGCCATTTGAAGTTTTATCAGTGTTTGATTTGGGGCACAAGGGTAGCATAGCTTTGAGCGATGGCTTAAATTGACAAGAGGCTCGAGTACTTTATTGTTACAAAATTTCAAGGTTTTATGACGCTCCAGTAAAAAGTTACAAGCATTTGTATGTTGCAAACTATGATAGGTGTAGGACGTACCGTATAGAAGTTAGGGCCATTTGAAGATTTATCAGTATTTGATTTGGGACTCAAGGGTAGCATAGCTTTGAGCAATAGCTTAAATTGACAAGAAGCTCGAGTACTTTATTGTTACAAAATTTCAAGGTTTAATGACTCTCCAGTAAAAAGTTACAAGTTGTATGTTGCAAACTTTGATATGTGTAGGACGTACCGTGTAGAAGTTAGGGTAATTTGAAGTTTTATCAGTGTTTGATTTGGGACTCAAGGGTAGCATAGCTTTGAGCGATAGCTTAAATTGACAAGAGGCCTTTATTGTTACAAAATTTCAAGGGTTTATGACGCTCCAGTAAAAAGTTACAAGCATTTGTATGTTGCGAACTTTGATAGGTGTAGGACGTTCCGTTTAGAAGTTAGGGTCATTTGAAGTTTTATCAGTATTTGATTTGGGACTCAAGGGTAGCATAACTTTGAGCGATAGCTTAAATTGACAAGAGGCTCGAGTACTTTATTGTTACAAAATTTCAAGGTTTAATGACGCTCCAGTAAAAAGTTACAAGTTGTATGTTGCAAACTTTGATATGTGTAGGACATACCGTGTAGAAGTTAGGGCCATTTGAAGTTTTATCAGTGTTTGATTTGGGACTCAAGGGTAGCATAGCTTTGAGCGATAGCTTAAATTGACAAGAGGCTCGAGTACTTTATTGTTAAAAAATTTCAAGGGTTTATGACGCTCCAGTAAAAAGTTACAAGCATTTGTATGTTTGCAAACTTTGGTAGGTGTAGGACGTACCGTATAGAAGTTAGGGCCAATTGAAGTTTTATCAGTGTTTGATTTGGGACTCAAGGGTAGCATAGCTTTGAGCGATAGCTTAAATTGACAAGAGGCTTGAGTACTTTATTGTTACAAAATTTCAAGGTTTTATGACGCTCCAGTAAAAAGTTACAAGCATTTGTATGTTGCAAACTTTGATAGGTGTAGGACGTACCGTATAGAAGTTAGGGCCATTTGAAGTTTTATCAGTGTTTGATTTGGGAATCAAGTTTAGCATAGCTTTGAGCGATGGCTTAAATTGACAAGAGGCTCGAGTACTTTATTGTTAAAAAATGTCAAGGTTTTATGACCCTAAAGTAAAAAGTTGCAAGCATTTGAATGTTGCAAACTTTGATAGGTGTAGGACGTACCGTATAGAAGTTAGGGCCATTTGAAGTTTTATCAGTGTTTGATTTGGGACTCAAGGGTAGCATAGCTTTGAGCGATAGCTTAAATTGACAAGAGGCTCGAGTACTTTATTGTTACAAAATTTCAAGGTTTTATGACGCTCCAGTAAAAAGTTACAAGCATTTGTATGTTGAAAACTATGATAGGTGTAGGACGCACCGTATAGAAGTTAGGGCCATTTGAAGATTTATCAGTGTTTTATTTGGGACTCAAGGGTAGCATAGCTTTGAGCGATAGCTTAAATTGACAAGAGGCTCGAGTATTTATGGTTAAAAAATTTCAAGGGTTTATGACGCTCCAGTAAAAAGTTACAAGCATTTGTATGTTGCAAACTTTGATAGGTGTAGGACGTTCCGTTTAGAAGTTAGGGTCATTTGAAGTTTTATCAGTATTTGATTTGGGACTCAAGGGTAGCATAACTTTGAGCGATAGCTTAAATTGACAAGAGGCTCGAGTACTTTATTGTTACAAAATTTCAAGGTTTAATGACGCTCCAGTAAAAAGTTACAAGTTGTATGTTGCAAACTTTGATATGTGTAGGACATACCGTGTAGAAGTTAGGGCCATTTGAAGTTTTATCAGTGTTTGATTTGGGACTCAAGGGTAGCATAGCTTTGAGCAATAGCTTAAATTGACAAGAGGCTCGAGTACTTTATTGTTACAAAATTTCAAGGTTTTATGACGCTCCAGTAAGAAGTTGCAAGCATTTGTATGTTGCAAACTTTGATTGGTGTAGGACGTACCGTATAGAAGTTAGGGCCATATGAAGTTTTGTCAGTGTTTGATTTGGGACTTAAGTGAAGCATAGCTTTGAGCGATAGCTTAAATTAACAAGAGGCTCGAGTACTTTATTGTTACAAAATTTCAAGGTTTTATGACGCTCCAGTAAAAAGTTACAAGCATTTGTATGTTGCAAACTATGATAGGTGTAGGACGTACCGTATAGAAGTTAGGGCCATTTGAAGATTTATCAGTGTTTTATTTGGGACTCAACATAGCTTTGAGCGATAGCTCAAATTGACAAGAGGCTCGAGTACTTTATTGTTAAAAAATTTCAAGGGTTTATGACGCTCCAGTAAAAAGTTACAAGCATTTGTATGTTTGCAAACTTTGGTAGGTGTAGGACGTACCGTATAGAAGTTAGGGCCAATTGAAGTTTTATCAGTGTTTGATTTGGGACTCAAGGGTAGCATAGCTTTGAGCGATAGCTTAAATTGACAAGAGGCTCGAGTACTTTATTGTTACAAAATTTCAAGGTTTTATGACGCTCCAGTAAAAAGTTACAAGCATTTGTATGTTGCAAACTTTGATAGGTGTAGGACGTACCGTATAGAAGTTAGGGCCATTTGCAGTTTTATCATTGTTTGATTTGGGAATCAAGTTTAGCATAGCTTTGAGCGATGGCTTAAATTGACAAGAGGCTCGAGTACTTTATTGTTAAAAAATGTCAAGGGTTTATGACGCTCCAGTAAAAAGTTACAAGCATTTGTATGTTGCAAACTTTGGTAGGTGTAGATCGTACCGTATAGAAGTTAGGGCCATTTGAAGTTTTATCAGTGATTGAGTTGGGACTCAAGGGTAGCATAGCTTTGAGCGATAGCTTAAATTGACAAGAGGCTCGAGTACTTTATTGTTACAAAATTTCAAGGTTTTATGACGCTCCAGTAAAAAGTTACAAGCATTTGTATGTTGCAAACTTTGATAGGTGTAGGACGTTCCGTATAGAAGTTAGGGTCATTTGAAGTTTTATCAGTATTTGATTTGGGACTCAAGGGTAGCATAACTTTGAGCGATAGCTTAAATTGACAAGAGGCTCGAGTACTTTATTGTTACAAAATTTCAAGGTTTTATGACGCTCCAGTAAAAAGTTACAAGCATTTGTATGTTGAAAACTATGATAGGTGTAGGACGTACCGTATAGAAGTTAGGGCCATTTGAAGATTTATCAGTGTTTTATTTGGGACTCAAGGGTAGCATAGCTTTGAGCGATAGCTTAAATTGACAAGAGGCTCGAGTACTTTATGGTTAAAAAATTTCAAGGGTTTATGACGCTCCAGTAAAAAGTTACAAGCATTTGTATGTTGCAAACTTTGATAGGTGTAGGACGTTCCGTTTAGAAGTTAGGGTCATTTGAAGTTTTATCAGTATTTGATTTGGGACTCAAGGGTAGCATAACTTTGAGCGATAGCTTAAATTGACAAGAGGCTCGAGTACTTTATTGTTACAAAATTTCAAGGTTTAATGACGCTCCAGTAAAAAGTTACAAGTTGTATGTTGCAAACTTTGATATGTGTAGGACATACCGTGTAGAAGTTAGGGCCATTTGAAGTTTTATCAGTGTTTGATTTGGGACTCAAGGGTAGCACAGGTTTGAGCAATAGCTTAAATTGACAAGAGGCTCGAGTACTTTATTGTTACAAAATTTCAAGGTTTTATGACGCTCCAGTAAGAAGTTGCAAGCATTTGTATGTTGCAAACTTTGATTGGTGTAGGACGTACCGTATAGAAGTTAGGGCCATGTGAAGTTTTGTCAGTGTTTGATTTGGGACTTAAGTGAAACATAGCTTTGAGCGATAGCTTAAATTAACAAGAGGCTCGAGTACTTTATTGTTACAAAATTTCAAGGTTTTATGACGCTCCAGTAAAAAGTTACAAGCATTTGTATGTTGCAAACTATGATAGGTGTAGGACGTACCGTATAGAAGTTAGGGCCATTTGAAGATTTATCAGTGTTTTATTTGGGACTCAAGGGTAGCATAGCTTTGAGCGATAGCTTAAATTGACAAGAGGCTCGAGTACTTTATTGTTAAAAAATTTCAAGGGTTTATGACGCTCCAGTAAAAAGTTACAAGCATTTGTATGTTTGCAAACTTTGGTAGGTGTAGGACGTACCGTATAGAAGTTAGGGCCAATTGAAGTTTTATCAGTGTTTGATTTGGGACTCAAGGGTAGCATAGCTTTGAGCGATAGCTTAAATTGACAAGACGCTCGAGTACTTTATTGTTACAAAATTTCAAGGTTTTATGACGCTCCAGTAAAAAGTTACAAGCATTTGTATGTTGCAAACTTTGATAGGTGTAGGACGTACCGTATAGAAGTTAGGGCCATTTGAAGTTTTATCAGTGTTTGATTTGGGAATCAAGTTTAGCATAGCTTTGAGCGATGGCTTAAATTGACAAGAGGCTCGAGTACTTTATTGTTAAAAAATGTCAAGGGTTTATGACGCTCCAGTAAAAAGTTACAAGCATTTGTATGTTGCAAACTTTGGTAGGTGTTGGACGTACCGTATAGAAGTTAGGGCCAATTGAAGTTTTATCAGTGTTTGAGTTGGGACTCTAGGGTAGCATAGCTTTGAGCGATAGCTTAAATTGACAAGAGGCTCGAGTACTTTATTGTTACAAAATTTCAAGGTTTTATGACGCTCCAGTAAAAAGTTACAAGCATTTGTATGTTGCAAACTTTGATAGGTGTAGGACGTTCCGTATAGAAGTTAGGGTCATTTGAAGTTTTATCAGTATTTGATTTGGGACTCAAGGGTAGCATAACTTTGAGCGATAGCTTAAATTGACAAGAGGCTCGAGTACTTTATTGTTACAAAATTTCAAGGTTTAATGACGCTCCAGTAAAAAGTTACAAGTTGTATGTTGCAAACTTTGATATGTGTAGGACATACCGTGTAGAAGTTAGGGCCATTTGAAGTTTTATCAGTGTTTGATTTGGGACTCAAGGGTAGCATAGCTTTGAGCAATAGCTTAAATTGACAAGAGGCTCGAGTACTTTATTGTTACAAAATTTCAAGGTTTTATGACGCTCCAGTAAGAAGTTACAAGCATTTGTATGTTGCAAACTTTGATAGGTGTAGGACGTACCGTATAGAAGTTAGGGCCATTTGAAGTTTTATCAGTGTTTGATTTGGGAATCAAGGGTAGCATAGCTTTGAGCGATGGCTTAAATTGACAAGAGGCTCGAGTACTTTATTGTTAAAAAATGTCAAGGGTTTATGACGCTCCAGTAAAAAGTTACAAGCATTTGTATGTTGCAAACTTTGGTAGGTGTAGGACGTACCGTATAGAAGTTAGGGCCAATTGAAGTTTTATCAGTGTTTGAGTTGGGACTCAAGGGTAGCATAGCTTTGAGCGATAGCTTAAATTGACAAGAGGCTCGAGTACTTTATTGTTACAAAATTTCAAGGTTTTATGACGCTCCAGTAAAAAGTTACAAGCATTTGTATGTTGCAAACTTTGATAGGTGTAGGACGTACCGTATAGAAGTTAGGGCCATTTGAAGTTTTATCAGTGTTTGATTTCGGAATCAAGGGTAGCATAGCTTTGAGCGATGGCTTAAATTGACAAGAGGCTCGAGTACTTTATTGTTACAAAATTTCAAGGTTTTATGACGCTCCAGTAAAAAGTTACAAGCATTTGTATGTTGCAAACTTTGATAGGTGTAGGACGTACCGTATAGAAGTTAGGGTCATTTGAAGTTTTATCAATATTTGATTTGGGACTCAAGGGTAGCATAACTTTGAGCGATAGCTTAAATTGACAAGAGGCTCGAGTACTTTATTGTTACAAAATTTCAAGGTTTAATGACGCTCCAGTAAAAAGTTACAAGTTGTATGTTGCAAACTTTTGATATGTGTAGGACGTACCGTGTAGAAGTTAGGGCCATTTGAAGTTTTATCAGTGTTTGATTTGGGACTCAAGGGTAGCATAGCTTTGAGCAATAGCTTAAATTGACAAGAGGCTCGAGTACTTTATTGTTACAAAATTTCAAGGTTTTATGACGCTCCAGTAAAAAGTTGCAAGCATTTGTATGTTGCAAACTTTGATTGGTGTAGGACGTACCGTATAGAAGTTAGGGCCATTTGAAGTTTTGTCAGTGTTTGATTTGGGACTTAAGTGAAGCATAGGTTTGAGCGATAGCTTAAATTGACAAGAGGCTCGAGTACTTTATTGTTACAAAATTTCAAGGTTTTATGACGCTCCAGTAAAAAGTTACAAGCATTTGTATGTTGCAAACTTTGATAGGTGTAGGACGTACCGTATAGAAGTTAGGGCCATTTGAAGTTTTGTCAGTGTTTGATTTGGGACTCAAGGGTAGCATAGTTTTGAGCGATAGCTTAAATTGACAAGAGGCTCGAGTACTTTCTTGTTACAAAATTTCAAGGTTTTGTGACGCTCCAGTAAAAAGTTACAAGCATTTGTATGTTGCAAACTATGATAGGTGTAGGACGTACCGTATAGAAGTTAGGGCCATTTGAAGATTTATCAGTGTTTTATTTGGGACTCAAGCGTAGCATAGCTTTGAGCGATAGCTTAAATTGACAAGAGGCTCGAGTACTTTATTGTTAAAAAATTTCAAGGGTTTATGACGCTCCAGTAAAAAGTTACAAGCATTTGTATGAACTTTGATAGGTGTAGGACGTACCGTATAGAAGTTAGGGCCATTTGAAGTTTTATCAGTGTTTGATTTGGGACTCAAGGGTAGCATAGCTTTGAGCGATAGCTTAAATTGGCAAGAGGCTCGATTACTTTATTGTTACAAAATTTCAAGGTTTTATGACGCTCCAGTAAAAAGTTACAAGCATTTGTATGTTGCAAACTTTGATAGGTGTAGGGCGTACCGTATAGAAGTTAGGGCCATTTGAAGTTTTATCAGTATTTGATTTGGGACTCAAGGGTAGCATAGCTTTGAGCGATAGCTTAAATTGACAAGAGTCTCGAGTACTTTATTGTTACAAAATTTCAAGGTTTTATGACGCTCCAGTAAAAAGTTACAAGCATTTGTATGTCGCAAACTTTGATAGGTGTAGGGCGTACCGTATAGAAGTTAGGGCCATTTGAAGTTTTGTCAGTGTTTGATTTGGGACTCAAGGGTAGCATAGTTTTGAGCGATAGCTTAAATTGACAAGAGGCTCGAGTACTTTCTTGTTACAAAATTTCAAGGTTTTGTGACGCTCCAGTAAAAAGTTACAAGCATTTGTATGTTGCAAACTATGATAGGTGTAGGACGTACCGTATAGAAGTTAGGGCCATTTGAAGATTTATCAGTGTTTTATTTGGGACTCAAGGGTAGCATAGCTTTGAGCGATAGCTTAAATTGACAAGAGGCTCGAGTACTTTATTGTTAAAAAATTTCAAGGGTTTATGACGCTCCAGTAAAAAGTTACAAGCATTTGTATGAACTTTGATAGGTGTAGGACGTACCGTATAGAAATTAGGGCCATTTGAAGTTTTATCAGTGTTTGATTTGGGGCTCAAGGGTAGCATAGCTTTGAGCGATAGCTTAAATTGACAAGAGGCTCGAGTACTTTATTGTTACAAAATTTCAAGGTTTTATGACGCTCCAGTAAAAAGTTACAAGCATTTGTATGTTGCAAACTATGATAGGTGTAGGACGTACCGTATAGAAGTTAGGGCCATTTGAAGATTTATCAGTGTTTTATTTGGGACTCAAGGGTAGCATAGCTTTGAGCGATAGCTTAAATTGACAAGAGGCTCGAGTACTTTATTGTTAAAAAATTTCAGGGGTTTATGACGCTCCAGTAAAAAGTTACAAGCATTTGTATGTTGCAAACTTTGGTAGGTGTAGGACGTACCGTATAGAAGTTAGTGCCAATTGAAGTTTTATCAGTGTTTGATTTGGGACTCAAGGGTAGCATAGCTTTGAGCGATAGCTTAAATTGACAAGAGGCTCGAGTACTTTATTATTACAAAATTTCAAGGTTTTATGACGCTCCAGTAAAAAGTTACAAGCATTTGTATGTTGCAAACTTTGATAGGTGTAGGACGTACCGTATAGAAGTTAGGGCCATTTGAAGTTTTATCAGTATTTGATTTGGGACTCAAGGGTAGCATAACTTTGAGCGATAGCTTAAATTGACAAGAGGCTCGAGTACTTTATTGTTACAAAATTTCAAGGTTTAATGACGCTCCAGTAAAAAGTTACAAGTTGTATGTTGCAAACTTTGATATGTGTAGGACGTACCGTGTAGAAGTTAGGGCCATTTGAAGTTTTATCAGTGTTTCATTTGGGACTCAAGGGTAGCATAGCTTTGAGCAATAGCTTAAATTGACAAGAGGCTCGAGTACTTTATTGTTACAAAATTTCAAGGTTTTATGACGCTCCAGTAAAAAGTTGCAAGCATATGTATGTTGCAAACTTTGATTGGTGTAGGACGTACCGTATAGAAGTTAGGGCCATTTGAAGTTTTGTCAGTGTTTGATTTGGGACTTAATTGAAGTATAGCTTTGAGCGATAGCTTAAATTGATAAGAGGCTCGAGTACTTTATTGTTACAAAATTTCAAGGTTTTATGACGCTCCAGTAAAAAGTTACAAGCATTTGTATGTTGCAAACTTTGATAGGTGTAGGACGTACCGTATAGAAGTTAGGGCCATTTGAAGTTTTATCAGTGTTTGATTTGGGACTCAAGGGTAGCATAGCTTTGAGCGATAGCTTAAATTGGCAAGAGGCTCGATTACTTTATTGTTAAAAAATTTCAAGGTTTTATGACGCTCCAGTAAAAAGTTACAAGTTGTATGTTGCAAACTTTGATATGTGTAGGAAGTACCGTGTAGAAGTTAGGGCCATTTGAAGTTTTATCAGTGTTTGATTTGGGGCTCAAGGGTAGCATAGCTTTGAGCGATTTCTTAAATTGACAAGAGGCTCGAGTACTTTATTGTTACAAAATTTCAAGGTTTTATGACGCTCCAGTAAAAAGTTACAAGCATTTGTATGTTGCAAACTTTGATAGGTGTAGGACGTACCGTATAGAAATTAGGGCCATTTGAAGTTTTATCAGTGTTTGATTTGGGGCACAAGGGTAGCATAGCTTTGAGCGATGGCTTAAATTGACAAGAGGCTCGAGTACTTTATTGTTACAAAATTTCAAGGTTTTATGACGCTCCAGTAAAAAGTTACAAGCATTTGTATGTTGCAAACTATGATAGGTGTAGGACGTACCGTATAGAAGTTAGGGCCATTTGAAGATTTATCAGTATTTTATTTGGGACTCAAGGGTAGCATAGCTTTGAGCAATAGCTTAAATTGACAAGAAGCTCGAGTACTTTATTGTTACAAAATTTCAAGGTTTAATGACTCTCCAGTAAAAAGTTACAAGTTGTATGTTGCAAACTTTGATATGTGTAGGACGTACCGTGTAGAAGTTAGGGTAATTTGAAGTTTTATCAGTGTTTGATTTGGGACTCAAGGGTAGCATAGCTTTGAGCGATAGCTTAAATTGCCAAGAGGCCTTTATTGTTACAAAATTTCAAGGTTTTATGACGCTCCAGTAAAAAGTTACAAGCATTTGTATGTTGCAAACTTTGATAGGTGTAGGACATACCGTATAGAAGTTAGGGCCATTTGAAGTTTTATCTGTGTTTTATTTGGGACTCAAGGGTAGCATAGCTTTGAGCGATAGCTTAAATTGACAAGAGGCTCGAGTACTTTATTGTTAAAAAATTTCAAGGGTTTATGACGCTCCAGTAAAAAGTTACAAGCATTTGTATGTTGCAAACTATGATAGGTGTAGGACGTACCGTATAGAAGTTAGGGCCATTTGAAGATTTATCAGTGTTTTATTTGGGACTCAAGGGTAGCATAGCTTTGAGCGATAGCTTAAATTGACAAGAGGCTCGAGTACTTTATTGTTAAAAAATTTCAAGGGTTTATGACGCTCCAGTAAAAAGTTACAGGCATTTGTATGTTGCAAACTTTGATAGGTGTAGGACGTACCGTATAGAAGTTATGGCCATTTGAAGTTTTATCAGTGTTTAATTTGGGGCTCAAGGGTAGCATAGCTTTGAGCGATAGCTTAAGTTGACAAGAGGCTCGAGTACTTTATTGTTACAAAATTTCAAGGTTTTATGACGCTCCAGTAAAAAGTTACAAGCATTTGTATGTTGCAAACTATGATAGGTGTAGGACGTACCGTATAGAAGTTAGGGCCATTTGAAGATTTATCAGTGTTTTATTTGGGATTCAAGGGTAGCATAGCTTTGAGCGATAGCTTAAATTGACAAAAGGCTCGAGTACTTTATTGTTAAAAAATTTCAAGGGTTTATGACGCTCTAGTAAAAAGTTACAAGCATTTGTATGTTGCAAACTTTGGTAGGTGTAGGACGTACCGTATAGAAGTTAGGGCCAATTGAAGTTTTATCAGTGTTTGATTTGGGACTCAAGGGTAGCATAGCTTTGAGCGATAGCTTAAATTGACAAGAGGCTCGAGTACTTTATTATTACAAAATTTCAAGGTTTTATGACGCTCCAGTAAAAAGTTACAAGCATTTGTATGTTGCAAACTTTGATAGGTGTAGGACGTACCGTATAGAAGTTAGGGCCATTTGAAGTTTTATCAGTGTTTGATTTGGGACTCAAGGGTAGCATAGCTTTGAGCGATGGCTTAAATTGACAAGAGGCTCGAGTACTTTATTGTTACAAAATTTCAAGGTTTTATGACGCTCCAGTAAAAAGTTACAAGCATTTGTATGTTGCAAACTTTGATAGGTGTAGGAAGTACCGTATAAAAGTTAGGGCAATTTGAAGTTTTATCAGTATTTGATTTGGGACTCAAGGGTAGCATAACTTTGAGCGATAGCTTAAATTGACAAGAGGCTCGAGTACTTTATTGTTACAAAATTTCAAGGTTTAATGACGCTCCAGTAAAAAGTTACAAGTTGTATGTTGCAAACTTTGATATGTGTAGGACGTACCGTGTAGAAGTTAGGGCCATTTGAAGTTTTATCCATGTTTCATTTGGGACTCAAGGGTAGCATAGCTTTGAGCAATAGCTTAAGTTGACAAGAGGCTCGAGTACTTTATTGTTACAAAATTTCAAGGTTTTATGACGCTCCAGTAAAAAGTTACAAGTTGTATGTTGCAAACTTTGATATGTGTAGGACGTACCGTGTAGAAGTTAGGGCCATTTGAAGTTTTATCCATGTTTCATTTGGGACTCAAGGGTAGCATAGCTTTGAGCAATAGCTTAAGTTGACAAGAGGCTCGAGTACTTTATTGTTACAAAATTTCAAGGTTTTATGACGCTCCAGTAAAAAGTTGCAAGCATTTGTATGTTGCAAACTTTGATCGGTGTAGGACGTACCGTATAGAAGTTAGGGCCATTTGAAGTTTTGTCAGTGTTTGATTTGGGACTTAAGTGAAGCATAGCTTTGAGCGATAGCTTAAATTGATAAGAGGCTCGAGTACTTTATTGTTACAAAATTTCAAGGTTTTATGACGCTCCAGTAAAAAGTTACAAGCATTTGTATGTTGCAAACTTTGATAGGTGTAGGACGTACCGTATAGAAGTTAGGGCCATTTGAAGTTTTATCAGTGTTTGATTTGGGACTCAAGGGTAGCATAGCTTTGAGCGATAGCTTAAATTGGCAAGAGGCTCGATTACTTTATTGTTAAAAAATTTCAAGGTTTTATGACGCTCCAGTAAAAAGTTACAAGTTGTATGTTGCAAACTTTGATATGTGTAGGAAGTACCGTGTAGAAGTTAGGGCCATTTGAAGTTTTATCAGTGTTTGATTTGGGGCTCAAGGGTAGCATAGCTTTGAGCGATTTCTTAAATTGACAAGAGGCTCGAGTACTTTATTGTTACAAAATTTCAAGGTTTTATGACGCTCCAGTAAAAAGTTACAAGCATTTGTATGTTGCAAACTTTGATAGGTGTAGGACGTACCGTATAGAAATTAGGGCCATTTGAAGTTTTATCAGTGTTTGATTTGGGGCACAAGGGTAGCATAGCTTTGAGCGATGGCTTAAATTGACAAGAGGCTCGAGTACTTTATTGTTACAAAATTTCAAGGTTTTATGACGCTCCAGTAAAAAGTTACAAGCATTTGTATGTTGCAAACTATGATAGGTGTAGGACGTACCGTATAGAAGTTAGGGCCATTTGAAGATTTATCAGTATTTTATTTGGGACTCAAGGGTAGCATAGCTTTGAGCAATAGCTTAAATTGACAAGAAGCTCGAGTACTTTATTGTTACAAAATTTCAAGGTTTAATGACTCTCCAGTAAAAAGTTACAAGTTGTATGTTGCAAACTTTGATATGTGTAGGACGTACCGTGTAGAAGTTAGGGTAATTTGAAGTTTTATCAGTGTTTGATTTGGGACTCAAGGGTAGCATAGCTTTGAGCGATAGCTTAAATTGACAAGAGGCCTTTATTGTTACAAAATTTCAAGGTTTTATGACGCTCCAGTAAAAAGTTACAAGCATTTGTATGTTGCAAACTTTGATAGGTGTAGGACATACCGTATAGAAGTTAGGGCCATTTGAAGTTTTATCTGTGTTTTATTTGGGACTCAAGGGTAGCATAGCTTTGAGCGATAGCTTAAATTGACAAGAGGCTCGAGTACTTTATTGTTAAAAAATTTCAAGGGTTTATGACGCTCCAGTAAAAAGTTACAAGCATTTGTATGTTGCAAACTATGATAGGTGTAGGACGTACCGTATAGAAGTTAGGGCCATTTGAAGATTTATCAGTGTTTTATTTGGGACTCAAGGGTAGCATAGCTTTGAGCGATAGCTTAAATTTACAAGAGGCTCGAGTACTTTATTGTTAAAAAATTTCAAGGGTTTATGACGCTCCAGTAAAAAGTTACAGGCATTTGTATGTTGCAAACTTTGATAGGTGTAGGACGTACCGTATAGAAGTTATGGCCATTTGAAGTTTTATCAGTGTTTAATTTGGGGCTCAAGGGTAGCATAGCTTTGAGCGATAGCTTAAGTTGACAAGAGGCTCGAGTACTTTATTGTTACAAAATTTCAAGGTTTTATGACGCTCCAGTAAAAAGTTACAAGCATTTGTATGTTGCAAACTATGATAGGTGTAGGACGTACCGTATAGAAGTTAGGGCCATTTGAAGATTTATCAGTGTTTTATTTGGGATTCAAGGGTAGCATAGCTTTGAGCGATAGCTTAAATTGACAAAAGGCTCGAGTACTTTATTGTTAAAAAATTTCAAGGGTTTATGACGCTCTAGTAAAAAGTTACAAGCATTTGTATGTTGCAAACTTTGGTAGGTGTAGGACGTACCGTATAGAAGTTAGGGCCAATTGAAGTTTTATCAGTGTTTGATTTGGGACTCAAGGGTAGCATAGCTTTGAGCGATAGCTTAAATTGACAAGAGGCTCGAGTACTTTATTATTACAAAATTTCAAGGTTTTATGACGCTCCAGTAAAAAGTTACAAGCATTTGTATGTTGCAAACTTTGATAGGTGTAGGACGTACCGTATAGAAGTTAGGGCCATTTGAAGTTTTATCAGTGTTTGATTTGGGACTCAAGGGTAGCATAGCTTTGAGCGATGGCTTAAATTGACAAGAGGCTCGAGTACTTTATTGTTACAAAATTTCAAGGTTTTATGACGCTCCAGTAAAAAGTAACAAGCATTTGTATGTTGCAAACTTTGATAGGTGTAGGAAGTACCGTATAAAAGTTAGGGCAATTTGAAGTTTTATCAGTATTTGATTTGGGACTCAAGGGTAGCATAACTTTGAGCGATAGCTTAAATTGACAAGAGGCTCGAGTACTTTATTGTTACAAAATTTCAAGGTTTAATGACGCTCCAGTAAAAAGTTACAAGTTGTATGTTGCAAACTTTGATATGTGTAGGACGTACCGTGTAGAAGTTAGGGCCATTTGAAGTTTTATCCATGTTTCATTTGGGACTCAAGGGTAGCATAGCTTTGAGCAATAGCTTAAGTTGACAAGAGGCTCGAGTACTTTATTGTTACAAAATTTCAAGGTTTTATGACGCTCCAGTAAAAAGTTGCAAGCATTTGTATGTTGCAAACTTTGATCGGTGTAGGACGTACCGTATAGAAGTTAGGGCCATTTGAAGTTTTGTCAGTGTTTGATTTGGGACTTAAGTGAAGCATAGCTTTGAGCGATAGCTTAAATTGACAAGAGGCTCGAGTACTTTATTGTTACAAAATTTCAAGGTTTTATGACGCTCCAGTAAAAAGTTACAAGCATTTGTATGTTGCAAACTTTGATAGGTGTAGGACGTACCGTATAGAAGTTAGGGCCATTTGAAGTTTTATCAGTGTTTGATTTGGGACTCAAGGGTAGCATAGCTTTGAGCGATAGCTTAAATTGGCAAGAGGCTCGATTACTTTATTGTTACAAAATTTCAAGGTTTTATGACGCTCCAGTAAAAAGTTACAAATTGTATGTTGCAAACTTTGATATGTGTAGGACGTACCGTGTAGAAGTTAGGCCCATTTGAAGTTTTATCAGTGTTTGATTTGGGGCACAAGGGTAGCATAGCTTTGAGCGATGGCTTAAATTGACAAGAGGCTCGAGTACTTTATTGTTACAAAATTTCAAGGTTTTATGACGCTCCAGTAAAAAGTTACAAGCATTTGTATGTTGCAAACTTTGATAGGTGTAGGACGTACCGTATAGAAATTAGGGCCATTTGAAGTTTTATCAGTGTTTGATTTGGGGCTCAAGGGTAGCATAGCTTTGAGCGATGGCTTAAATTGACAAGAGGCTCGAGTACTTTATTGTTACAAAATTTCAAGGTTTTATGACGCTCCAGTAAAAAGTTACAAGCATTTGTATGTTGCAAACTATGATAGGTGTAGGACGTACCGTATAGAAGTTAGGGCCATTTGAAGATTTATCAGTGTTTTATTTGGGACTCAAGGGTAGCATAGCTTTGAGCGATAGCTTAAATTGACAAGAGGCTCGAGTACTTTATTGTTAAAAAATTTCAAGGGTTTATGACGCTCCAATAAAAAGTTACAAGCATTTGTATGTTGCAAACTTTGATAGGTGTAGGACGTACCGTATAGAAGTTAGGGCCATTTGAAGTTTTATCAGTGTTTGATTTGGGACTCAAGGGTAGCATAGCTTTGAGCGATAGCTTAAATTGACAAGAGGCTCGAGTACTTTATTATTACAAAATTTCAAGGTTTTATGACGCTCCAGTAAAAAGTTACAAGCATTTGTATGTTGCAAACTTTGATAGGTGTAGGACGTACCGTATAGAAGTTAGGGCCATTTGAAGTTTTATCAGTATTTGATTTGGGACTCAAGAGTAGCATAACTTTGAGCGATAGCTTAAATTGACAAGAGGCTCGAGTACTTTATTGTTACAAAATTTCAAGGTTTAATGACGCTCCAGTAAAAAGTTACAAGTTGTATGTTGCAAACTTTGATATGTGTAGGACGTACCGTCTAGAAGTTAGGGCCATTTGAAGTTTTATCAGTGTTTCATTTGGGACTCAAGGGTAGCATAGCTTTGAGCAATAGCTTAAGTTGACAAGAGGCTCGAGTACTTTATTGTTACAAAATTTCAAGGTTTTATGACGCTCCAGTAAAAAGTTGCAAGCATTTGTATGTTGCAAAGTTTGATCGGTGTAGGACGTACCGTATAGAAGTTAGGGCCATTTGAAGTTTTGTCAGTGTTTGATTTGGGACTTAAGTGAAGCATAGCTTTGAGCGATAGCTTAAATTGACAAGAGGCTCGAGTACTTTATTGTTACAAAATTTCAAGGTTTTATGACGCTCCAGTAAAAAGTTACAAGCATTTGTATGTTGCAAACTTTGATAGCTGTAGGACGTACCGTAGAGAAGTTAGGGCCATTTGAAGTTTTATCAGTGTTTGATTTGTGACTCAAGGGTAGCATAGCTTTGAGCGATAGCTTAAATTGGCAAGAGGCTCGATTACTTTATTGTTACAAAATTTCAAGGTTTTATGACGCTCCAGTAAAAAGTTACAAATTGTATGTTGCAAACTTTGATATGTGTAGAACGTACCGTGTAGAAGTTAGGGTCATTTGAAGTTTTATCAGTGTTTGATTTGGGACTCAAGGGTAGCATAGCTTTGAGCGATAGCTTAAATTGACAAGAGGCCTTTATAGTTACAAAATTTCAAGGTTTTATAACGCTCCAGTAAAAAGTTACAAGCATTTGTATGTTGCAAACTTTGATAGGTGTAGGACGTACCGTATAGAAGTTAGGGCCATTTGAAGTTTTATCAGTATATGATTTGGGACTCAAGGGTAGCATAACTTTGAGCGATAGCTTAAATTGACAAGAGGCTCGAGTACTTTATTGTTACAAAATTTCAAGGTTTAATGACTCTCCAGTAAAAAGTTACAAGTTGTATGGTCCAAACTTTGATATGTGTAGGACGTACCGTGTAGAAGTTAGGGTCATTTGAAGTTTTATCAGTGTTTGATTTGGGACTCAAGGGTAGCATAGCTTTGAGCGATAGCTTAAATTGACAAGAGGCTCGAGCACTTTCTTGTTACAAAATTTCAAGGTTTTATGACGCTCCAGTGAAAAGTTACAAGCATTTGTATGTTGCAAACTTTGATAGGTGTAGGACGTACCGTATAGAAGTTAGGGCCATTTGAAGTTTTATCAGTGTTTGATTTGGGACTCAAGGGTAGCATAGCTTTGAGCGATAGCTTAAATTGACAAGAGGCTCGAATACTTTTTTGTTACAAAATTTCAAGGTTTTATGACGCTCCAGTAAAAAGTTACAAGCATTTGTATGTTGCAAACTTTGATAGGTGTAGGACGTACCGTATAGAAGTTAGGGCCATTTGAAGTTTTATCAGTGTTTGATTTGAGACTCAAGGGTAGCATAGCTTTGAGCGATAGCTTAAATTGACAAGAGGCTCGAGTACTTTATTGTTACAAAATTTCAAGGTTTTATGACGCTCCAGTAAAAAGTTACAAGCATTTGTATGTTGCAAACTTTGATAGGTGTAGGACGTACCGTATAGAAATTAGGGCCATTTGAAGTTTTATCAGTGTTTGATTTGGGGCTCAAGGGTAGCATAGCTTTGAGCGATAGCTTAAATTGACAAGAGGCTCGAGTAATTTATTGTTACAAAATTTCAAGGTTTTATGACGCTCCAGTAAAAAGTTACAAGCATTTGTATGTTGCAAACTATGATAGGTGTAGGACGTACCGTATATAAGTTAGGGCCATTTGAAGATTTATCAGTGTTTTATTTTGGACTCAAGGGTAGCATAGCTTTGAGCGATAGCTTAAATTGACAAGAGGCTCGAGTACTTTATTGTTAAAAATTTCAAGGGTTTATAACGCTCCAGTAAAAAGTTACAAGCATTTGTATGTTGCAAACTTTGGTAGGTGTAGGACGTACCGTATAGAAGTTAGGGCCAATTGAAGTTTTATCAGTGTTTGATTTGGGACTCAAGGGTAGCATAGCTTTGAGCGATAGCTTAAATTGACAAGAGGCTCGAGTACTTTATTATTACAAAATTTCAAGGTTTTATGACGCTCCAGTAAAAAGTTACAAGCATTTGTATGTTGAAAACTTTGATAGGTGTAGGACGTACCGTATAGAAGTTAGGGCCATTTGAAGCTTTATCAGTGTTTGATTTGGGACTCAAGGGTAGCATATCTTTGAGCGATGGCTTAAATTGACAAGAGGCTGGAGTACTTTATTGTTACAAAATTTCAAGGTTTTATGACGCTCCAGTAAAAAGTTACAAGCATTTGTATGTTGCAAACTTTGATAGGTGTAGGACGTACCGTATAGAAGTTAGGGCCATTTGAAGTTTTATCAGTATTTGATTTGGGACTCAAGGGTAGCATAGCTTTGAGCGATAGCTTAAATTGACAAGAGGCTTGAGTACTTTATTGTTACAAAATTTCAAGGTTTAATGACGCTCCAGTAAAAAGTTACAAGTTGTATGTTGCAAACTTTGATATGTGTAGGACGTACCGTGTAGAAGTTAGGGCCATTTGAAGTTTTATCAGTGTTTGATTTGGGACTCAAGGGTAGCATAGCTTTGAGCGATAGCTTAAATTGACAACAGGCTCGTGTACTTTATTGTTACAAAATTGCAAGGTTTTATGACTCTCCAGTAAAAAGTTATAAGCATTTGTATGTTGCAGACTTTGATAGGTGTAGGATGTACGGTATTGAAGGTAGGGCCATTTGAAGTTTTATCAGTGTTTGATTTGGGACTCAAGGGTGGCATAGCTTTGAGCGATAGCTTAAATTGACAAGAGGCTCGAATACTGTTTTGTTACTAAATTTCAAGGTTTTATGACCCTCCAGAAAAAAGTTACAAGCATTTGTATGTTGCAAACTTTGATAGGTGTAGGACGTACCGTATAGAAGTTAGGGCCATTTGAAGATTTATCAGTGTTTTATTTGGGACTCAAGGGTAGCATAGCTTTGAGCGATAGCTTAAATTGACAAGAGGCTCGAGTACTTTATTGTTACAAAATTTCAAGGTTTTATGACGCTCCAGTAAAAAGTTACAAGCATTTGTATGTTGCAAACTATGATAGGTGTAGGACGTACCGTATAGAAGTTAGGGCCATTTGAAGATTTATCAGTGTTTTATTTGGGACTCAAGGGTAGCATAGCTTTGAGCGATAGCTTAAATTGACAAGAGGCTCGAGTACTTTATTGTTAAAAAATTTCAAGGGTTTATGACGCTCCAGTAAAAAGTTACAAGCATTTGTATGTTGCAAACTTTGGTAGGTGTACAACGTACCGTATAGAAGTTAGGGCCAATTGAAGTTTTATCAGTGTTTGATATGGGACTCAAGGGTAGCATAGCTTTGAGCGATAGCTTAAATTGACAAGAGGCTCGAGTACTTTATTATTACAAAATTTCAAGGTTTTATGACGCTCCAGTAAAAAGTTACAAGCATTTGTATGTTGCAAACTTTGATAGGTGTAGGACGTACCGTATAGAAATTAGGGCCATTTGAAGTTTTATCAGTGTTTGATTTGGGGCTCAAGGGTAGCATAGCTTTGGGCGATGGCTTAAATTGACAAGAGGCTCGAGTACATTATTGTTACAAAATTTCAAGGTTTTATGACACTCCAGTAAAAAGTTACAAGCATTTGTATGTTGCAAACTATGATAGGTGTAGGACGTACCGTATAGAAGTTAGGGCCATTTGAAGATTTATCAGTATTTTATTTGGGACTCAAGGGTAGCATAGCTTTGAGCAATAGCTTAAATTGACAAGAAGCTCGAGTACTTTATTGTTACAAAATTTCAAGGTTTAATGAGTCTCCAGTAAAAAGTTACAAGTTGTATGTTGCAAACTTTGATATGTGTAGGACGTACTGTGTAGAAGTTAGGGTCATCTGAAGTTTTATCAGTGTTTGATTTGGGACTCAAGGGTAGCATAGCTTTGAGCGATAGCTTAAATTGACAAGAGGCCTTTATTGTTACAAAATTTCAAGGTTTTATGACGCTCCAGTAAAAAGTTACAAGCATTTGTATGTTGCAAACTTTGATAGGTGTAGGACGTACCGTATAGAAGTTAGGGCCATTTGATGTTTTATCAGTATTTGATTTGGGACTCAAGGGTAGCATAACTTTGAGCCAATAGCTTAAATTGACAAGAGGCTCGAGTACTTTATTGTTACAAAATTTCAAGGTTTAATGACTCTCCAGTAAAAAGTTACAAGTTGTATGGTCCAAACTTTGATATGTGTAGGACGTACCGTGTAGAAGTTAGGGTCATTTGAAGTTTTATCAGTGTTTGATTTGGGACTCAAGGGTAGCATAGCTTTGAGCGATAGCTTAAATTGACAAGAGGCTCGAGTACTTTCTTGTTACAAAATTTCAAGGTTTTATGACGCTCCAGTGAAAAGTTACAAGCATTTGTATGTTGCAAACTTTGATAGGTGTAGGACGTACCGTATAGAAGTTAGGGCCATTTGAAGTTTTATCAGTGTTTGATTTGGGACTCAAGGGTAGCATAGCTTTGAGCGATAGCTTAAATTGACAAGAGGCTCGAGTACTTTATTGTTACAAAATAGCAAGGTTTTATGACTCTCCAGTAAAAAGTTACAAGCATTTGTATGTTGCAAACTTTGATAGGTGTAGGACGTACCGTATAGAAGTTAGGGCCATTTGAAGTTTTATCAGTGTTTGATTTGAGACTCAAGGGTAGCATAGCTTTGAGCGATAGCTTAAATTGACAAGAGGCTCGAGTACTTTATTGTTACAAAATTTCAAGGTTTTATGACGCTCCAGTAAAAAGTTACAAGCATTTGTATGTTGCAAACTATGATAGGTGTAGGACGTACCGTATAGAAGTTAGGGCCATTTGAAGATTTATCAGTGTTTTATTTTGGACTCAAGGGTAGCATAGCTTTGAGCGATAGCTTAAATTGACAAGAGGCTCGAGTACTTTATTGTTAAAAATTTCAAGGGTTTATAACGCTCCAGTAAAAAGTTACAAGCATTTGTATGTTGCAAACTTTGGTAGGTGTAGGACGTACCGTATAGAAGTTAGGGCCAATTGAAGTTTTATCAGTGTTTGATTTGGGACTCAAGGGTAGCATAGCTTTGAGCGATAGCTTAAATTGACAAGAGGCTCGAGTACTTTATTATTACAAAATTTCAAGGTTTTATGACGCTCCAGTAAAAAGTTACAAGCATTTGTATGTTGAAAACTTTGATAGGTGTAGGACGTACCGTATAGAAGTTAGGGCCATTTGAAGCTTTATCAGTGTTTGATTTGGGACTCAAGGGTAGCATATCTTTGAGCGATGGCTTAAATTGACAAGAGGCTGGAGTACTTTATTGTTACAAAATTTCAAGGTTTTATGACGCTCCAGTAAAAAGTTACAAGCATTTGTATGTTGCAAACTTTGATAGGTGTAGGACGTACCGTATAGAAGTTAGGGCCATTTGAAGTTTTATCAGTATTTGATTTGGGACTCAAGGGTAGCATAGCTTTGAGCGATAGCTTAAATTGACAAGAGGCTCGAGTACTTTATTGTTACAAAATTTCAAGGTTTAATGACGCTCCAGTAAAAAGTTACAAGTTGTATGTTGCAAACTTTGATATGTGTAGGACGTACCGTGTAGAAGTTAGGGCCATTTGAAGTTTTATCAGTGTTTGATTTGGGACTCAAGGGTAGCATAGCTTTGAGCGATAGCTTAAATTGACAACAGGCTCGTGTACTTTATTGTTACAAAATTGCAAGGTTTTATGACTCTCCAGTAAAAAGTTATAAGCATTTGTATGTTGCAGACTTTGATAGGTGTAGGATGTACGGTATTGAAGGTAGGGCCATTTGAAGTTTTATCAGTGTTTGATTTGGGACTCAAGGGTGGCATAGCTTTGAGCGATAGCTTAAATTGACAAGAGGCTCGAATACTGTTTTGTTACTAAATTTCAAGGTTTTATGACCCTCCAGAAAAAAGTTACAAGCATTTGTATGTTGCAAACTTTGATAGGTGTAGGACGTACCGTATAGAAGTTAGGGCCATTTGAAGATTTATCAGTGTTTTATTTGGGACTCAAGGGTAGCATAGCTTTGAGCGATAGCTTAAATTGACAAGAGGCTCGAGTACTTTATTGTTACAAAATTTCAAGGTTTTATGACGCTCCAGTAAAAAGTTACAAGCATTTGTATGTTGCAAACTATGATAGGTGTAGGACGTACCGTATAGAAGTTAGGGCCATTTGAAGATTTATCAGTGTTTTATTTGGGACTCAAGGGTAGCATAGCTTTGAGCGATAGCTTAAATTGACAAGAGGCTCGAGTACTTTATTGTTAAAAAATTTCAAGGGTTTATGACGCTCCAGTAAAAAGTTACAAGCATTTGTATGTTGCAAACTTTGGTAGGTGTACGACGTACCGTATAGAAGTTAGGGCCAATTGAAGTTTTATCAGTGTTTGATATGGGACTCAAGGGTAGCATAGCTTTGAGCGATAGCTTAAATTGACAAGAGGCTCGAGTACTTTATTATTACAAAATTTCAAGGTTTTATGACGCTCCAGTAAAAAGTTACAAGCATTTGTATGTTGCAAACTTTGATAGGTGTAGGACGTACCGTATAGAAATTAGGGCCATTTGAAGTTTTATCAGTGTTTGATTTGGGGCTCAAGGGTAGCATAGCTTTGGGCGATGGCTTAAATTGACAAGAGGCTCGAGTACATTATTGTTACAAAATTTCAAGGTTTTATGACACTCCAGTAAAAAGTTACAAGCATTTGTATGTTGCAAACTATGATAGGTGTAGGACGTACCGTATAGAAGTTAGGGCCATTTGAAGATTTATCAGTATTTTATTTGGGACTCAAGGGTAGCATAGCTTTGAGCAATAGCTTAAATTGACAAGAAGCTCGAGTACTTTATTGTTACAAAATTTCAAGGTTTAATGACTCTCCAGTAAAAAGTTACAAGTTGTATGTTGCAAACTTTGATATGTGTAGGACGTACTGTGTAGAAGTTAGGGTCATCTGAAGTTTTATCAGTGTTTGATTTGGGACTCAAGGGTAGCATAGCTTTGAGCGATAGCTTAAATTGACAAGAGGCCTTTATTGTTACAAAATTTCAAGGTTTTATGACGCTCCAGTAAAAAGTTACAAGCATTTGTATGTTGCAAACTTTGATAGGTGTAGGACGTACCGTATAGAAGTTAGGGCCATTTGATGTTTTATCAGTATTTGATTTGGGACTCAAGGGTAGCATAACTTTGAGCCAATAGCTTAAATTGACAAGAGGCTCGAGTACTTTATTGTTACAAAATTTCAAGGTTTAATGACTCTCCAGTAAAAAGTTACAAGTTGTATGGTCCAAACTTTGATATGTGTAGGACGTACCGTGTAGAAGTTAGGGTCATTTGAAGTTTTATCAGTGTTTGATTTGGGACTCAAGGGTAGCATAGCTTTGAGCGATAGCTTAAATTGACAAGAGGCTCGAGTACTTTATTGTTACAAAATAGCAAGGTTTTATGACTCTCCAGTAAAAAGTTATAAGCATTTGTATGTTGAAGACTTTGATAAGTGTAGGATGTACCGTATAGAAGTTAGGGCCATTTGAAGTTTTATCAGTGTTTGATTTGGGACTCAAGGGTGGCATAGCTTTGAGCGATAGCTTAAATTGACAAGAGGCTCGAATACTTTTTTGTTACAAAATTTCAAGGTTTTATGACGCTCCAGTAAAAAGTTACAAGCATTTGTATGTTGCAAACTTTGATAGGTGTAGGACGTACCGTATAGAAGTTAGGGCCATTTGAAGTTTTATCAGTGTTTGATTTGGGACTCAAGGGTAGCATAGCTTTGAGCGATAGCTTAAATTGACAAGAGGCTCGAGTACTTTATTGTTACAAAATTTCAAGGTTTTATGACGCTCCAGTAAAAAGTTACAAGCATTTGTATGTTGCAAACTTTGATAGGTGTAGGACGTACCGTATAGAAATTAGGGCCATTTGAGATTTTATCAGTGTTTGATTTGGGGCTCAAGCGATAGCTTAAATTGACAAGAGGCTCGAGTAATTTATTGTTACAAAATTTCAAGGTTTTATGACGCTCCAGTAAAAAGTTACAAGCATTTGTATGTTGCAAACTATGATAGGTGTAGGACGTACCGTATAGAAGTGAGGGCCATTTGAAGATTTATCAGTGTTTTATTTGGGACTCAAGGGTAGCATAGCTTTGAGCGATAGCTTAAATTGACAAGAGGCTCGAGTACTTTATTGTTAAAAAATTTCAAGGGTTTATAACGCTCCAGTAAAAAGTTACAAGCATTTGTATGTTGCAAACTTTGGTAGGTGTAGGACGTACCGTATAGAAGTTAGGGCCAATTGAAGTTTTATCAGTGTTTGATTTGGGACTCAAGGGTAGCATAGCTTTGAGCGATAGCTTAAATTGACAAGAGGCTCGAGTACTTTATTATTACAAAATTTCAAGGTTTTATGACGCTCCAGTAAAAAGTTACAAGCATTTGTATGTTGCAAACTTTGATATTTGTAGGACGTACCGTATAGAAGTTAGGGCCATTTGAAGCTTTATCAGTGTTTGATTTGGGACTCAAGGGTAGCATAGCTTTGAGCGATGGCTTAAATTGACAAGAGGCTGGAGTACTTTATTGTTACAAAATTTCAAGGTTTTATGACGCTCCAGTAAAAAGTTACAAGCATTTGTATGTTGCAAACTTTGATAGGTGTAGGACGTACCGTATAGAAGTTAGGGCCATTTGAAGTTTTATCAGTATTTGATTTGGGACTCAAGGGTAGCATAGCTTTGAGCGATAGCTTAAATTGACAAGAGGCTCGAGTACTTTATTGTTACAAAATTTCAAGGTTTAATGACGCTCCAGTAAAAAGTTACAAGTTGTATGTTGCAAACTTTGATATGTGTAGGACGTACCGTGTAGAAGTTAGGGCCATTTGAAGTTTTATCAGTGTTTGATTTGGGAATCAAGGGTAGCATAGCTTTGAGCGATAGCTTAAATTGACAAGAGGCTCGTGTACTTTATTGTTACAAAATTGCAAGGTTTTATGACTCTCCAGTAAAAAGTTATAAGCATTTGTATGTTGCAGACTTTGATAGGTGTAGGATGTACCGTATAGAAGTTAGGACCATTTGAAGTTTTATCAGTGTTTGATTTGGGACTCAAGGGTGGCATAGCTTTGAGCGATAGCTTAAATTGACAAGAGGCTCGAATACTGTTTTGTTACTAAATTTCAAGGTTTTATGACGCTCCAGAAAAGAGTTACAAGCATTTGTATGTTGCAAACTTTGATAGGTGTAGGACGTACCGTATAGAAGTTAGGGCCATTTGAAGATTTATCAGTGTTTTATTTGGGACTCAAGGGTAGCATAGCTTTGAGCGATAGCTTAAATTGACAAGAGGCTCGAGTACTTTATTGTTACAAAATTTCAAGGTTTTATGACGCTCCAGTAAAAAGTTACAAGCATTTGTATGTTGCAAACTATGATAGGTGTAGGACGTACCGTATAGAAGTTAGGGCCATTTGAAGATTTATCAGTGTTTTATTTGGGACTCAAGGGTAGCATAGCTTTGAGCGATATCTTAAATTGACAAGAGGCTCGAGTACTTTATTGTTAAAAAATTTCAAGGGTTTATGACGCTCCAGTAAAAAGTTACAAGCATTTGTATGTTGCAAACTTTGGTAGGTGTACGACGTACCGTATAGAAGTTAGGGCCAATTGAAGTTTTATCAGTGTTTGATTTGGGACTCAAGGGTAGCATAGCTTTGAGCGATAGCTTAAATTGACAAGAGGCTCGAGTACTTTATTATTACAAAATTTCAAGGTTTTATGACGCTCCAGTAAAAAGTTACAAGCATTTGTATGTTGCAAACTTTGATAGGTGTAGGACGTACCGTATAGAAATTAGGGCCATTTGAAGTTTTATCAGTGTTTGATTTGGGGCTCAAGGGTAGCATAGCTTTGAGCGATGGCTTAAATTGACAAGAGGCTCGAGTACTTTATTGTTACAAAATTTCAAGGTTTTATGACACTCCAGTAAAAAGTTACAAGCATTTGTATGTTGCAAACTATGATAGGTGTTGGACGTACCGTATAGAAGTTAGGGCCATTTGAAGATTTATCAGTATTTTATTTGGGACTCAAGGGTAGCATAGCTTTGAGCAATAGCTTAAATTGACAAGAAGCTCGAGTACTTTATTGTTACAAAATTTCAAGGTTTAATGACTCTCCAGTAAAAAGTTACAAGTTGTATGTTGCAAACTTTGATATGTGTAGGACGTACTGTGTAGAATTTAGGGTCATCTGAAGTTTTATCAGTGTTTGATTTGGGACTCAAGGGTAGCATAGCTTTGAGCGATAGCTTAAATTGACAAGAGGCCTTTATTGTTACAAAATTTCAAGGTTTTATGACGCTCCAGTAAAAAGTTACAAGCATTTGTATGTTGCAAACTTTGATAGGTGTAGGACGTACCGTATAGAAGTTAGGACCATTTGAAGTTTTATCAGTATTTGATTTGGGACTCAAGGGTAGCATAGCTTTGAGCGATGGCTTAAATTGACAAGAGGCTCGAGTACTTTATTGTTACAAAATTTCAAGGTTTTATGACACTCCAGTAAAAAGTTACAAGCATTTGTATGTTGCAAACTATGATAGGTGTAGGACGTACCGTATAGAAGTTAGGGCCATTTGAAGATTTATCAGTGTTTTATTTGGGACTCAAGGGTAGCATAGCTTTGAGCGATATCTTAAATTGACAAGAGGCTCGAGTACTTTATTGTTAAAAAATTTCAAGGGTTTATGACGCTCCAGTAAAAAGTTACAAGCATTTGTATGTTGCAAACTTTGATAGGTGTACGACGTACCGTATAGAAGTTAGGGCCAATTGAAGTTTTATCAGTGTTTGATTTGGGACTCAAGGGTAGCATAGCTTTGAGCGATAGCTTAAATTGACAAGAGGCTCGAGTACTTTATTATTACAAAATTTCAAGGTTTTATGACGCTCCAGTAAAAAGTTACAAGCATTTGTATGTTGCAAACTTTGATAGGTGTAGGACGTACCGTATAGAAATTAGGGCCATTTGAAGTTTTATCAGTGTTTGATTTGGGGCTCAAGGGTAGCATAGCTTTGAGCGATGGCTTAAATTGACAAGAGGCTCGAGTACTTTATTGTTACAAAATTTCAAGGTTTTATGACACTCCAGTAAAAAGTTACAAGCATTTGTATGTTGCAAACTATGATAGGTGTTGGACGTACCGTATAGAAGTTAGGGCCATTTGAAGATTTATCAGTATTTTATTTGGGACTCAAGGGTAGCATAGCTTTGAGCAATAGCTTAAATTGACAAGAAGCGCGAGTACTTTATTGTTACAAAATTTCAAGGTTTAATGACTCTCCAGTAAAAAGTTACAAGTTGTATGTTGCAAACTTTGATATGTGTAGGACGTACTGTGTAGAAGTTAGGGTCATCTGAAGTTTTATCAGTGTTTGATTTGGGACTCAAGGGTAGCATAGCTTTGAGCGATAGCTTAAATTGACAAGAGGCCTTTATTGTTACAAAATTTCAAGGTTTTATGACGCTCCAGTAAAAAGTTACAAGCATTTGTATGTTGCAAACTTTGATAGGTGTAGGACGTACCGTATAGAAGTTAGGACCATTTGAAGTTTTATCAGTATTTGATTTGGGACTCAAGGGTAGCATAGCTTTGAGCGATAGCTTAAATTGACAAGAGGCTCGAGTACTTTATTGTTACAAAATTTCAAGGTTTAATGACGCTCCAGTAAAAAGTTACAAGCATTTGTATGTTGCAAACTTTGATAGGTGTAGGACGTACCGTATAGAAGTTAGGGCCATTTGAAGCTTTATCAGTGTTTTATTTGGGACTCAAGGGTAGCATAGCTTTGAGCGATAGCTTAAATTGACAAGAGGCTCGAGTACTTTATTGTTAACAAATTTCAAGGGTTTATAACGCTCCAGTAAAAAGTTACAAGCATTTGTATGTTGCAAACTTTGGTAGGTGTAGGACGTACCGTATAGAAGTTAGGGCCAATTGACGTTTTATCAGTGTTTGATTTGGGACTCAAGGGTAGCATAGCTTTGAGCGATAGCTTAAATTGACAAGAGGCTCGAGTACTTTATTATTACAAAATTTCAAGGTTTTATGACGCTCCAGTAAAAAGTTACAAGCATTTGTATGTTGCAAACTTTGATAGGTGTAGGACGTACCGTATAGAAGTTAGGGCCATTTGAAGCTTTATCAGTGTTTGATTTGGGACTCAAGGGTAGCATAGCTTTGAGCGATGGCTTAAATTGACAAGAGGCTGGAGTACTTTATTGTTACAAAATTTCAAGGTTTTATGACGCTCCAGTAAAAAGTTACAAGCATTTGTATGTTGCAAACTTTGATAGGTGTAGGACGTACCGTATAGAAGCTAGGGCCATTTGAAGTTTTATCAGTATTTGATTTGGGACTCAAGGGTAGCATAGCTTTGAGCGATAGCTTAAATTGACAAGAGGCTCGAGTACTTTATTGTTACAAAATTTCAAGGTTTAATGACGCTCCAGTAAAAAGTTACAAGTTGTATGTTGCAAACTTTGATATGTGTAGGACGTACCGTGTAGAAGTTAGGGCCATTTGAAGTTTTATCAGTGTTTGATTTGGGACTCAAGGGTAGCATAGCTTTGAGCGATAGCTTAAATTGACAAGAGGCTCGTGTACTTTATTGTTACAAAATTGCAAGGTTTTATGACTCTCCAGTAAAAAGTTATAAGCATTTGTATGTTGCAGACTTTGATAGGTATAGGATGTACCGTATAGAAGTTAGGGCCATTTGAAGTTGTATCAGTGTTTGATTTGGGACTCAAGAGTGGCATAGCTTTGAGCGATAGCTTAAATTGACAAGAGGCTCGAATACTGTTTTGTTACTAAATTTCAAGGTTTTATGACGCTCCAGAAAAGAGTTACAAGCATTTGTATGTTGCAAACTTTGATAGGTGTAGGACGTACCGTATAGAAGTTAGGGCCATTTGAAGATTTATCAGTGTTTTATTTGGGACTCAAGGGTAGCATAGCTTTGAGCGATAGCTTAAATTGACAAGAGGCTCGAGTACTTTATTGTTACAAAATTTCAAGGTTTTATGACGCTCCAGTAAAAAGTTACAAGCATTTGTATGTTGCAAACTATGATAGGTGTAGGACGTACCGTATAGAAGTTAGGGCCATTTGAAGATTTATCAGTGTTTTATTTGGGACTCAAAGGTAGCATAGCTTTGAGCGATAGCTTAAATTGACAAGAGGCTCGAGTACTTTATTGTTAAAAAATTTCAAGGGTTTATGACGCTCCAGTAAAAAGTTACAAGCATTTGTATGTTGCAAACTTTGGTAGGTGTACGACGTACCGTATAGAAGTTAGGGCCAATTGAAGTTTTATCAGTGTTTGATTTGGGACTCAAGGGTAGCATAGCTTTGAGCGATAGCTTAAATTGACAAGAGGCTCGAGTACTTTATTATTACAAAATTTCAAGGTTTTATGACGCTCCAGTAAAAAGTTACAAGCATTTGTATGTTGCAAACTTTGATAGGTGTAGGACGTACCGTATAGAAATTAGGGCCATTTGAAGTTTTATCAGTGTTTGATTTGGGGCTCAAGGGTAGCATAGCTTTGAGCGATGGCTTAAATTGACAAAAGGCCTTTATTGTTACAAAATTTCAAGGTTTTATGACGCTCCAGTAAAAAGTTACAAGCATTTGTATGTTGCAAACTTTGATAGGTGTAGGACGTACCGTGTATAAGTTAGGGTCATTTGAAGTTTTATCAGTGTTTGATTTGGGACTCAAGGGTAGCATAGCTTTGAGCGATAGCTTAAATTGACAAGAGGCTCGAGTACTTTCTTGTTACAAAATTTCAAGGTTTTATGACGCTCCAGTGAAAAGTTACAAGCATTTGTATGTTGCAAACTTTGATAGGTGTAGGACGTACCGTATAGAAGTTAGGGCCATTTGAAGTTTTATCAGTGTTTGATTTGTGACTCAAGGGTAGCATAGCTTTGAGCGATAGCTTAAATTGACAAGAGGCTCGAGTACTTTATTGTTACAAAATTGCAAGGTTTTATGACTCTCCAGTAAAAAGTTATAAGCATTTGTATGTTGAAGACTTTGATAAGTGTAGGATGTACCGTATAGAAGTTAGGGCCATTTGAAGTTTTATCAGTGTTTGATTTGGGACTCAAGGGTGGCATAGCTTTGAGCGATAGCTTAAATTGACAAGAGGGTCGAATACTTTTTTGTTACAAAATTTCAAGGTTTTATGACGCTCCAGTAAAAAGTTACAAGCATTTGTATGTTGCAAACTTTGATAGGTGTAGGACGTACCGTATAGAAGTTAGGGCCATTTGAAGTTTTATCAGTGTTTGATTTGGGACTCAAGGGTAGCATAGCTTTGAGCGATAGCTTAAATTGACAAGAGGCTCGAGTACTTTATTGTTACAAAATTTCAAGGTTTTATGACGCTCCAGTAAAAAGTTACAAGCATTTGTATGTTGCAAACTTTGATAGGTGTAGGACGTACCGTATAGAGATTAGGGCCATTTGAAGTTTTATCAGTGTTTGATTTGGGGCTCAAGGGTAGCATAGCTTTGAGCGATAGCTTAAATTGACAAGAGGCTCGAGTACTTTATTGTTACAAAATTTCAAGGTTTTATGACGCTCCAGTAAAAAGTTTCAAGCATTTGTATGTTGCAAACTATGATAGGTGTAGGACGTACCGTATAGAAGTTAGGGCCATTTGATGATTTATCAGTGTTTTATTTGGGAATCAAGGGTAGCATAGCTTTGAGCGATAGCTTAAATTGACAAGAGGCTCGAGTACTTTATTGTTAAAAAATTTCAAGGGTTTATGACGCTCCAGTAAAAAGTTACAAGCATTTGTATGTTGCAAACTTTGGTAGGTGTAGGACGTACCGTATAGAAGTTAGGGCCAATTGAAGTTTTATCAGTGTTTGATTTGGGACTCAAGGGTAGCATAGCTTTGAGCGATAGCTTAAATTGACAAGAGGCTCGAGTACTTTATTATTACAAAATTTCAAGGTTTTAGGACGCTCCAGTAAAAAGTTACAAGCATTTGTATGTTGCAAACTTTGTTAGGTGTAGGACGTACCGTATAGAAGTTAGGGCCATTTGAAGTTTTATCAGTGTTTGATTTGGGACTCAAGGGTAGCATAGCTTTGAGCGATGGCTTAAATTGACAAGAAGCTCGAGTACTTTATTGTTACAAAATTTCAAGGTTTTATGACGCTCCAGTAAAAAGATACAAGCATTTGTATGTTGCAAACTTTGTTAGGTGTAGGACGTACCGTATAGAAGTTAGGGCCATTTGAAGTTTTATCAGTATTTGATTTGGGACTCAAGGGTAGCATAGCTTTGAGCGATAGCTTAAATTGACAAGAGGCTCGAGTACTTTATTATTACAAAATTTCAAGGTTTTAGGACGCTCCAGTAAAAAGTTACAAGCATTTGTATGTTGCAAACTTTGAAAGGTGTAGGACGTACCGTATAGAAGTTAGGGCCATTTGAAGTTTTATCAGTGTTTGATTTGGGACTCAAGGGTAGCATAGCTTTGAGCGATGGCTTAAATTGACAAGAAGCTCGAGTACTTTATTGTTACAAAATTTCAAGGTTTTATGACGCTCCAGTAAAAAGTTACAAGCATTTGTATGTTGCAAACTTTGTTAGGTGTAGGACGTACCGTATAGAAGTTAGGGCCATTTGAAGTTTTATCAGTATTTGATTTGGGACTCAAGGGTAGCATAACTTTGAGCGATAGCTTAAATTGACAAGAGGCTCGAGTACTTTATTGTTACAAAATTTCAAGGTTTAATGACGCTCCAGTAAAAAGTTACAAGTTGTATGTTGCAAACTTTGATACTTGTAGGACGTACCGTGTAGAAGTTAGGGCCATTTGAAGTTTTATCAGTGTTTGATTTGGGACTCAAGGGTAGCATAGCTTTGACCGATAGCTTAAATTGACAAGAGGCTCGAGTACTTTATTGTTACAAAATTGCAAGGTTTTATGACTCTCCAGTAAAAAGTTATAAGCATTTGTATGTTGAAGACTTTGATAAGTGTAGGATGTACCGTAAAGAAGTTAGGGCCATTTGAAGTTTTATCAGTGTTTGATTTGGGACTCAAGGGTGGCATAGCTTTGAGCGATAGCTTAAATTGACAAGAGGCTCGAATACTTTTTTGTTACAAAATTTCAAGGTTTTATGAC
The DNA here is from genome assembly GCA_920105625.2 of Clusia tigrina. Lineage (NCBI taxonomy): Eukaryota > Metazoa > Arthropoda > Insecta > Diptera > Clusiidae > Clusia > Clusia tigrina. The sequence goes on along the minus strand of OV050033.1, from coordinate 105,666,915 downwards.
GCTCCAGTAAAAAGTTACAAGCATTTGTATGTTGCAAACTTTGATAGGTGTAGGACGTACCGTATAGAAGTTAGGGCCATTTGAAGTTTTATCAGTGTCTGATTTGGGACACAAGGGTAGCATAGCTTTGAGCGATAGCTTAAATTGACAAGAGGCTCGAGTACTTTATTGTTACAAAATTTCAAGGTTTTATGACGCTCCAGTAAAAAGTTACAAGCATTTGTATGTTGCAAACTTTGATAGGTGTAGGACGTACCGTATAGAAATTAGGGCCATTTGAAGTTTTATCAGTTTTTGATTTGGGGCTCAAGGGTAGCATAGCTTTGAGCGATAGCTTAAATTGACAAGAGGCTCGAGTACTTTATTGTTACAAAATTTCAAGGTTTTATGACGCTCCAGTAAAAAATTACAAGTTGTATGTTGCAAACTATGATAGGTGTAGGACGTACCGTATAGAAGTTAGGGCCATTTGAAGTTTTATCAGTGTTTGATTTGGGACTCAAGGGTAGCATAGCTTTGAGCAATAGCTTAAATTGACAAGAGGCTCGAGTACTTTATTGTTACATAATTTCAAGGTTTTATGACGCTCCAGTGAAAAGTTACAAGCATATGTATGTTGCAAACTTTGATAGGTGTAGGACGTACCGTATAGAAGTTAGGGCCATTTGAAGTTGTATCAGTGTTTGATTTGGGACTCAAGGGTAGCATAGCTTTGAGCGATAGCTTAAATTGACAAGAGGCTCGAGTACTTTATTGTTACAAAATTTCAAGGTTTTATGACGCTCCAGTAAAAAGTTACAAGCATTTGTATGTTGAAGACTTTGATAAGTGTAGGATGTACCGTATAGAAGTTAGGGCCATTTGAAGTTTTATCAGTGTTTGATTTGGGACTCAAGGGTGGCATAGCTTTGAGCGATAGCTTAAATTGACAAGAGGCTCGAATACTTTTTTGTTACAAAATTTCAAGGTTTTATGACGCTCCAGTAAAAAGTTACAAGCATTTGTTTGTTGCAAACTTTGATAGGTGTAGGACGTACCGTATAGAAGTTAGGGCCATTTGAAGTTTTATCAGTGTTTGATTTGGGACTCAAGGGTAGCATAGCTTTGAGCGATAGCTTAAATTGACAAGAGGCTCGAGTACTTTATTGTTACAAAATTTCAAGGTTTTATGACGCTCCAGTAAAAAGTTACAAGCATTTGTATGTTGAAGACTTTGATAAGTGTAGGATGTACCGTATAGAAGTTAGGGCCATTTGAAGTTTTATCAGTGTTTGATTTGGGACTCAAGGGTGGCATAGCTTTGAGCGATAGCTTAAATTGACAAGAGGCTCGAGTACTTTATTGTTAAAAAATTTCAAGGGTTTATGACGCTCCAGTAAAAAGTTACAAGCATTTGTATGTTGCAAACTTTGGTAGTTGTAGGACGTACCGTATAGAAGTTAGGGCCAATTGAAGTTTTATCAGTGTTTGAATTGGGACTCAAGGGTAGCATAGCTTTGACCGATAGCTTAAATTGACAAGAGGCTCGAGTGCTTTATTATTACAAAATTTCAAGGTTTTATGACGCTCCAGTAAAAAGTTACAAACATTTGTATGTTGCAAACTTTGATAGGTGTAGGACGTACCGTATAGAAGTTAGGGCCATTTGAAGTTTTATCAGTGTTTGATTTGGGACTCAAGGGTAGCATAGCTTTGAGCGATGGCTTAAATTGACAAGAGGCTCGAGTACTTTATTGTTACAAAACTTCAAGGTTTTATGACGCTCCAGTAAAAAGTTACAAGCATTTGTATGTTGCAAACTTTGATAGGTGTAGGACGTACCGTATAGAAGTTAGGGCCATTTGGAGTTTTATCAGTGTTTAATTTGGGACTCAAGGGTAGCATAGCTTTGAGCGATAGCTTAAATTGACAAGAGGCTCGAGTACTTTATTGTTACTAAATTTCAAGGTTTTATGACGCTCCAGTAAAAAGTTACAAGCATTTGTATGTTTGCAAACTTTGATAGGTGTAGGACGTACCGTATAGAAGTTAGGGCCATTTGAAGTTTTATCAGTGTTTGATTTGGGACTCAAGGGTAGCATAGCTTTGAGCGATAGCTTAAATTGACAAGAGGCTCGAGTACTTTATTGTTACAAAATTTCAAGGTTTTATGACGCTCCAGTAAAAAGTTACCAGCATTTGTATGTTGCAAACTTTGATAGGTGTAGGACGTACCGTATAGAAATTAGGGCCATTTGAACTTTTATCAGTGTTTGATTTGGGGCTCAAGGGTAGCATAGCTTTGAGCGATAGCTTAAATTGACAAGAGGCTCGAGTACTTTATTGTTACAAAATTTCAAGGTTTTATGACGCTCCAGTAAAAAGTTACAAGTTGTATGTTGCAAACTATGATAGGTGTAGGACGTACCGTATAGAAGTTAGGGCCATTTGAAGTTTTATCAGTGTTTGATTTGGGACTCAAGGGTAGCATAGCTTTGAGCAATAGCTTAAATTGACAAGAGGCTCGAGTACTTTATTGTTACAAAATTTCAAGGTTTTATGACGCTCCAGTGAAAAGTTACAAGCATATGTATGTTGCAAACTTTGATAGGTGTAGGACGTACCGTATAGAAGTTAGGGCCATTTGAAGTTTTATCAGTGTTTGATTTGGGACTCAAGGGTAGCATAGCTTTGAGCGATAGCTTAAATTGACAAGAGGCTCGAGTACTTTATTGTTACAAAATTTCAAGGTTTTATGACGCTCCAGTAAAAAGTTACAAGCAATTGTATGTTGAAGACTTTGATAAGTGTAGGATGTACCGTATAGAAGTTAGGGCCATTTGAAGTTTTATCAGTGTTTGATTTTTGACTCAAGGGTGGCATAGCTTTGAGCGATAGCTTAAATTGACAAGAGGCTCGAATACTTTTTTGTTACAAAATTTCAAGGTTTTATGACGCTCCAGTAAAAAGTTACAAGCATTTGTATGTTGCAAACTTTGATAGGTGTAGGACGTACCGTATAGAAGTTAGGGCCATTTGAAGTTTTATCAGTGTTTGATTTGGGACTCAAGGGTATCATAGCTTTGAGCGATAGCTTAAATTGACAAGAGGCTCGAGTACTTTATTGTTACAAAATTTCAAGGTTTTATGACGCTCCAGTAAAAAGTTACAAGCATTTGTATGTTGCAAACTTTGATAGGTGTAGGACGTACCGTATAGAAATTAGGGCCATTTGAAGTTTTATCAGTGTTTGATTTGGGGCTCAAGGGTAACATAGCTTTGAGCGATAGCTTAAATTGACAAGAGGCTCGAGTACTTTATTGCTACAAAATTTCAAGGTTTTATGACGCTCCAGTAAAAAGTTACAAGCATTTGTATGTTGCAAACTATGATAGGTGTAGGACGTACCGTATAGAAGTTAGGGCCATTTGAAGATTTATCAGTGTTTTATTTGGGACTCAAGGGTAGCATAGCTTTGAGCGATAGCTTAAATTGACAAGAGGCTCGAGTAATTTATTGTTAAAAAATTTCAAGGGTTTATGACGCTCCAGTAAAAAGTTACAAGCATTTGTATGTTGCAAACTTTGGTAGGTGTAGGACGTACCGTATAGAAGTTAGAGCCAATTGAAGTTTTATCAGTGTTTGATTTGGGACTCAAGGGTAGCATAGCTTTGAGCGATAGCTTAAATTGACAAGAGGCTCGAGTGCTTTATTATTACAAAATTTCAACGTTTTATGACGCTCCAGTAAAAAGTTACAAGCATTTGTATGTTGCAAACTTTGATAGGTGTAGGACGTACCGTATAGAAGTTAGGGCCATTTGAAGTTTTATCAGTGTTTGATTTGGGACTCAAGGGTAGCATAGCTTTGAGCGATGGCTTAAATTGACAAGAGGCTCGAGTACTTTATTGTTACAAAATTTCAAGGTTTTATGACGCTCCAGTAAAAAGTTACAAGCATTTGTATGTTGCAAACTTTGATAGGTGTAGGACGTACCGTATAGAAGTTAGGGCCATTTGAAGTTTTATCAGTATTTGATTTGGGACTCAAGGGTAGCATAACTTTGGGCGATAGCTTAAATTGACAAGAGGCTCGAGTACTTTATTGTTACAAAATTTCAAGGTTTAATGACGCTCCAGTAAAAAGTTACAAGTTGTATGTTGCAAACTTTGATATGTGTAGGACGTACCGTGTAGAAGTTAGGGCCATTTGAAGTTTTATCAGTGTTTGATTTGGGACTCAAGGGTAGCATAGCTTTGAGCAATAGCTTAAATTGACAAGAGGCTCGAGTACTTTATTGTTACAAAATTTCAAGGTTTAATGACGCTCCAGTAAAAAGTTACAAGTTGTATGTTGCAAACTTTGATATGTGTAGGACGTACCGTGTAGAAGTTAGGGCCATTTGAAGTTTTATCAGTGTTTGATTTGGGACTCAAGGGTAGCATAGCTTTGAGCGATAGCTTAAATTGACAAGAGGCTCGAATACTATTTGTTACAAAATTTCAAGGTTTTATGACGCTCCAGTAAAAAGTTACAAGCATTTGTATGTTGCAAACTTTGATAGGTGTAGGACGTACCGTATAGAAGTTAGGGCCATTTGAAGTTTTATCAGGGTTTGATTTGGGACTCAAGGGTAGCATAGCTTTGAGCGATAGCTTAAATTGACAAGAGGCTCGAGTACTTTATTGTTACAAAATTTCAAGGTTTTATGACGCTCCAGTAAAAAGTTACAAGCATTTGTATGTTGCAAACTTTGATAGGTGTAGGACGTACCGTATAGAAGTTATGGCCATTTGAAGATTTATCAGTGTTTTATTTGGGACTCAAGGGTAGCATAGCTTTGAGCGATAGCTTAAATTGACAAGAGGCTCGAGTACTTTATTGTTACAAAATTTCAAGGTTTTATGACGCTCCAGTAAAAAGTTACAAGCATTTGTATGTTGCAAACTATGATAGGTGTAGGACGTACCGTATAGAAGTTAGGGCCATTTGAAGATTTATCAGTGTTTTATTTGGGACTCAAGGGTAGCATAGCTATGAGCGATAGCTTAAATTGACAAGAGGCTCGAGTACTTTATTGTTAAAAAATTTCAAGGGTTTATGACGCTCCAGTAAAAAGTTACAAGCATTTGTATGTTGCAAACTTTGGTAGGTGTAGGACGTACCGTATAGAAGTTAGGGCCATTTGAAGATTTATCAGTGTTTTATTTGGGAATCAAGGGTAGCATAGCTTTGAGCGATAGCTTAAATTGACAAGAGGCTCGAGTACTTTATTGTTATAAAATTTCAAGGTTTTGTGACGCTCCAGTAAGAAGTTACAAGCATTTGTATGTTGCAAACTATGATAGGTGTAGGACGTACCGTATAGAAGTTAGGGCCATTTGAAGATTTATCAGTGTTTTATTTGGGACTCAAGGGTAGCTTAGCTTTGAGCGATAGCTTAAATTGACAAGAGGCTCGAGTACTTTATTGTTACAAAATTTCAAGGTTTAATGACTCTCCAGTAAAAAGTTACAAGTTGTATGTTCCAAACTTTGATATGTGTAGGACGTACCGTGTAGAAGTTAGGGCCATTTGAAGATTTATCAGTGTTTTATTTGGGACTCAAGGGTAGCTTAGCTTTGAGCGATAGCTTAAATTGACAAGAGGCTCGAGTACTTTCTTGTTACAAAATTTCAAGGTTTTATGACGCTCCAGTAAAAAGTTACAAGCATTTGTATGTTGCAAACTTTGATAGGTGTAGGACGTACCGTATAGAAGTTAGGGCCATTTGAAGTTTTATCAGGGTTTGATTTGGGACTCAAGGGTAGCATAGCTTTGAGCGATAGCTTAAATTGACAAGAGGCTCGAGTACTTTATTGTTACAAAATTTCAAGGTTTTATGACGCTCCAGTAAAAAGTTACAAGCATTTGTATGTTGCAAACTTTGATAGGAGTAGGACGTACCGTATAGAAGTTAGGGCCATTTGAAGATTTATCAGTGTTTTATTTGGGACTCAAGGGTAGCATAGCTTTGAGCGATAGCTTAAATTGACAAGAGGCTCGAGTACTTTATTGTTACAAAATTTCAAGGTTTTATGACGCTCCAGTAAAAAGTTACAAGCATTTGTATGTTGCAAACTATGATAGGTGTAGGACGTACCGTATAGAAGTTAGGGCCATTTGAAGATTTATCAGTGTTTTATTTGGGAATCAAGGGTAGCATAGCTTTGAGCGATAGCTTAAATTGACAAGAGGCTCGAGTACTTTATTGTTATAAAATTTCAAGGTTTTGTGACGCTCCAGTAAGAAGTTACAAGCATTTGTATGTTGCAAACTATGATAGGTGTATAGAAGTTAGGGCCATTTGAAGATTTATCAGTGTTTTATTTGGGACTCAAGGGTAGCTTAGCTTTGAGCGATAGCTTAAATTGACAAGAGGCTCGAGTACTTTATTGTTACAAAATTTCAAGGTTTAATGACTCTCCAGTAAAAAGTTACAAGTTGTATGTTCCAAACTTTGATATGTGTAGGACGTACCGTGTAGAAGTTAGGGCCATTTGAAGATTTATCAGTGTTTTATTTGGGACTCAAGGGTAGCTTAGCTTTGAGCGATAGCTTAAATTGACAAGAGGCTCGAGTACTTTCTTGTTACAAAATTTCAAGGTTTTATGACGCTCCAGTGAAAAGTTACAAGCATTTGTATGTTGCAAACTTTGATAGGTGTAGGACGTACCGTATAGAAGTTAGGGCCATTTGAAGTTTTATCAGTGTTTGATTTGGGACTCAAGGGTAGCATAGCTTTGAGCGATAGCTTAAATTGACAAGAGGCTCGAGTACTTTATTGTTACAAAATTGCAAGGTTTTATGACTCTCCAGTAAAAAGTTATAAGCATTTGTATGTTGAAGACTTTGATAAGTGTAGGATGTACCGTATAGAAGTTAGGGCCATTTGAAGTTTTATCAGTGTTTGATTTGGGACTCAAGGGTGGCATAGCTTTGAGCGATAGCTTAAATTGACAAGAGGCTCGAATACTTTTTTGTTACAAAATTTCAAGGTTTTATGACGCTTTAGTAAAAAGTTACAAGCATTTGTATGTTGCAATTTTTGATAGGTGTAGGACGTGCCGTATAGAAGTTAGGGCCATTTGAAGTTTTATCAGTGTTTGATTTAGGACTCAAGGGTAGCATAGCTTTGAGCGATAGCTTAAATTGACAAGAGGCTCGAGTACTTTATTGTTACAAAATTTCAAGGTTTTATGACGCTCCAGTAAAAAGTTACAAGCATTTGTATGTTGCAAACTTTGATAGGTGTAGGACGTACCGTATAGAAATTAGGGCCATTTGAAGTTTTATCAGTGTTTGATTTGGGGCTCAAGGGTAGCATAGCTTTGAGCGATAGCTTAAATTGACAAGAGGCTCGAGTACTTTATTGTTACAAAATCTCAAGGTTTTATGACGCTCCAGTAAAAAGTTACAAGCATTTGTATGTTGCAAACTATGATAGGTGTAGGACGTACCGTATAGAAGTTAGGGCCATTTGAAGATTTATCAGTGTTTTATTTGGGACTCAAGGGTAGCATAGCTTTGAGCGATAGCTTAAATTGACAAGAGGCTCGAGTACTTTATTGTTAAAAAATTTCAATGGTTTATGACGCTCCAGTAAAAAGTTACAAGCAATTGTATGTTGCAAACTTTGGTAGGTGTAGGACGTACCGTATAGAAGTTAGGGCCAATTGAAGTTTTATCAGTGTTTTATTTGGGACTCAAGGGTAGCATAGCTTTGAGCGATAGCTTAAATTGACAAGAGGCTCGAATACTTTATTATTACAAAATTTCAAGGTTTTATGACGCTCCAGTAAAAAGTTACAAGCATTTGTATGTTGCAAACTTTGATAGGTGTAGGACGTACCGTATAGAAGTTAGGGCCATTTGAAGTTTTATCAGTGTTTGATTTGGGACTCAAGGGTAGCATAGCTTTGAGCGATGGCCTAAATTGACAAGAGGCTCGAGTACTTTATTGTTACAAAATTTCAAGGTTTTATGACGCTCCAGTAAAAAGTTACAAGCATTTGTATGTTGCAAACTTTGATAGGTGTAGGACGTACCGTGTAGAAGTTAGGGCCATTTGAAGTTTTATCAGTGTTTGATTTGGGACTCAAGGGTAGCATAGCTTTGACCAATAGCTTAAATTGATAAGAGGCTCGAGTACTTTATTGTTACAAAATTTCAAGGTTTTATGACGCTCCAGTGAAAAGTTACAAGCATTTGCATGTTTCAAACTTTGATAGGTGTAGGACGTACCGTATAGAAGTTAGGGCCATTTGAAGATTTATCAGTGTTTTATTTGGGACTCAAGGGTAGCATAGCTTTGAGCGATAGCTTAAATTGACAAGAGGCTCGAGTACTTTATTGTTACAAAATTTCAAGGTTTTATGACGCTCCAGTAAAAAGTTACAAGCATTTGTATGTTGCAAACTATGATAGGTGTAGGACGTACCGTATAGAAGTTAGGGCCATTTGAAGATTTATCAGTGTTTTATTTGGGACTCAAGGGTAGCATAGCTATGAGCGATAGCTTAAATTGACAAGAGGCTCGAGTACTTTATTGTTAAAAAATTTCAAGGGTTTATGACGCTCCAGTAAAAAGTTACAAGCATTTGTATGTTGCAAACTTTGGTAGGTGTAGGACGTACCGTATAGAAGTTAGGGCCATTTGAAGATTTATCAGTGTTTTATTTGGGAATCAAGGGTAGCATAGCTTTGAGCGATAGCTTAAATTGACAAGAGGCTCGAGTACTTTATTGTTATAAAATTTCAAGGTTTTGTGACGCTCCAGTAAGAAGTTACAAGCATTTGTATGTTGCAAACTATGATAGGTGTAGGACGTACCGTATAGAAGTTAGGGCCATTTGAAGATTTATCAGTGTTTTATTTGGGACTCAAGGGTAGCATAGCTTTGAGCGATAGCTTAAATTGACAAGAGGCTCGAGTACTTTATTGTTACAAAATTTCAAGGTTTAATGACTCTCCAGTAAAAAGTTACAAGTTGTATGTTCCAAACTTTGATATGTGTAGGACGTACCGTGTAGAAGTTAGGGTCATTTGAAGTTTTATCAGTGTTTGATTTGGGACTCAAGGGTAGCATAGCTTTGAGCGATAGCTTAAATTGACAAGAGGCTCGAGTACTTTCTTGTTACAAAATTTCAAGGTTTTATGACGCTCCAGTGAAAAGTTACAAGCATTTGTATGTTGCAAACTTTGATAGGTGTAGGACGTACCGTATAGAAGTTAGGGCCATTTGAAGTTTTATCAGTGTTTGATTTGGGACTCAAGGGTAGCATAGCTTTGAGCGATAGCTTAAATTGACAAGAGGCTCGAGTACTTTATTGTTACAAAATTGCAAGGTTTTATGACTCTCCAGTAAAAAGTTATAAGCATTTGTATGTTGAAGACTTTGATAAGTGTAGGATGTAACGTATAGAAGTTAGAGCCATTTGAAGTTTTATCAGTGTTTGTTTTGGGACTCAAGGGTGGCATAGCTTTGAGCGATAGCTTAAATTGACAAGAGGCTCGAATACTTTTTTGTTACAAAATTTCAAGGTTTTATGACGCTTCAGTAAAAAGTTACAAGCATTTGTATGTTGCAATTTTTGATAGGTGTAGGACGTGCCGTATAGAAGTTAGGGCCATTGAAGTTTTATCAGTGTTTGATTTGGGACTCAAGGGTAGCATAGCTTTGAGCGATAGCTTAAATTGACAAGAGGCTCGAGTACTTTATTGTTACAAAATTTCAAGGTTTTATGACGCTCCAGTAAAAAGTTACAAGCATTTGTATGTTGCAAACTTTGATAGGTGTAGGACGTACCGTATAGAAATTAGGGCCATTTGAAGTTTTATCAGTGTTTGATTTGGGGCTCAAGGGTAGTATAGCTTTGAGCAATAGCTTAAATTGACAAGAGGCTCGAGTACTTTATTGTTACAAAATCTCAAGGTTTTATGACGCTCCAGTAAAAAGTTACAAGCATTTGTATGTTGCAAACTATGATAGGTGTAGGAAGTACCGTATAGAAGTTAGGGCCATTTGAAGATTTATCAGTGTTTTATTTGGGACTCAAGGGTAGCATAGCTTTGAGCGATAGCTTAAATTGACAAGAGGCTCGAGTACTTTATTGTTAAAAAATTTCAAGGGTTTATGACGCTCCAGTAAAAAGTTACAAGCATTTGTATGTTGCAAACTTTGGTAGGTGTAGGACGTACCGTATAGAAGATAGGGCCAATTGAAGTTTTATCAGTGTTTTATTTGGGACTCAAGGGTAGCATAGCTTTGAGCGATAGCTTAAATTGACAAGAGGCTCGAATACTTTATTATTACAAAATTTCAAGGTTTTATGACGCTCCAGTAAAAAGTTACAAGCATTTGTATGTTGCAAACTTTGATAGGTGTAGGACGTACCGTATAGAAGTTAGGGCCATTTGAAGTTTTATCAGTGTTTGATTTGGGACTCAAGGGTAGCATAGCTTTGAGCGATGGCTTAAATTGACAAGAGGCTCGAGTACTTTATTGTTACAAAATTTCAAGGTTTTATGACGCTCCAGTAAAAAGTTACAAGCATTTGTATGTTGAAAACTTTGATAGGTGTAGGACGTACCGTGTAGAAGTTAGGGCCATTTGAAGTTTTATCAGTGTTTGATTTGGGACTCAAGGGTAGCATAGCTTTGAGCAATAGCTTAAATTGACAAGAGGCTCGAGTACTTTATTGTTACAAAATTTCAAGGTTTAATGACTCTCCAGTAAAAAGTTACAAGTTGTATGTTGCAAACTTTAATATGTGTAGGACGTACCGTGTAGAAGTTAGGGTCATTTGAAGTTTTATCAGTGTTTGATTTGGGACTCAAGGGTAGCATAGCTTTGAGCGATAGCTTAAATTGACAAGAGGCCTTTATTGTTACAAAATTTCAAGGTTTTATGACGCTCCAGTAAAAAGTTACAAGCATTTGTATGTTGCAAACTTTGATAGGTGTAGGACGTACCGTATAGAAGTTAGGTCCATTTGAAGTTTTATCAGTATTTGATTTGGGACTCAAGGGTAGCATAACTTTGAGCGATAGATTAAATTGACAAGAGGCTCGAGTACTTTATTGTTATAAAATTTCAAGGTTTAATGACTCTCCAGTAAAAAGTTACAAGTTGTATGTTCCAAACTTTGATATGTGTAGGACGTACCGTGTAGAAGTTAGGGTCATTTGAAGTTTTATCAGTGTTTGATTTGGAACTCAAGGGTAGCATAGCTTTGAGCGATAGCTTAAATTGACAAGAGGCTCGAGTACTTTCTTGTTACAAAATTTCAAGGTTTTATGACGCTCCAGTGAAAAGTTACAAGCATTTGTATGTTGCAAACTTTGATAGGTGTAGGACGTACCGTATAGAAGTTAGGGCCATTTGAAGTCTTATCAGTGTTTGATTTGGGACTCAAGGGTAGCATAGCTTTGAGCGATAGCTTAAATTGACAAGAGGCTCGAGTACTTTATTGTTACAAAATTGCAAGGTTTTATGACTCTCCAGTAAAAAGTTATAAGCATTTGTATGTTGAAGACTTTGATAAGTGTAGGATGTACCGTATAGAAGTTAGGGCCATTTGAAGTTTTAATAGTGTTTGATTTGGGACTCAAGGGTGGCATAGCTTTGAGCGATAGCTTAAATTGACAAGAGGCTCGAATACTTTTTTGTTACAAAATTTCAAGGTTTTATGACGCTCCAGTAAAAAGTTACAAGCATTTGTATGTTGCAAACTTTGATAGGTGTAGGACGTACCGTATAGAAGTTAGGGCCATTTGAAGTTTTATCAGTGTTTGATTTGGGACTCAAGGGTAGCATAGCTTTGAGCGATAGCTTAAATTGACAAGAGGCTCGAGTACTTTATTGTTACAAAATTTCAAGGTTTTATGACGCTCCAGTAAAAAGTTACAAGCATTTGTATGTTGCAAACTTTGATAGGTGTAGGACGTACCGTATAGAAATTAGGGCCATTTGAAGTTTTATCAGTGTTTGATTTGGGGCTCAAGGGTAACATAGCTTTGAGCGATAGCTTAAATTGACAAGAGGCTCGAGTACTTTATTGTTACAAAATTTCAAGGTTTTATGACGCTCCAGTAAAAAGTTACAAGCATTTGTATGTTGCAAACTATGATAGGTGTAGGACGTACCGTATAGAAGTTAGGGCCATTTGAAGATTTATCAGTGTTTTATTTGGGACTCAAGGGTAGCATAGCTTTGAGCGATAGCTTAAATTGACAAGAGGCTCGAGTACTTTATTGTTAAAAAATTTCAAGGGTTTATGACGCTCCAGTAAAAAGTTACAAGCATTTGTATGTTGCAAACTTTGGTAGGTGTAGGACGTACCGTATAGAAGTTAGGGCCAATTGAAGTTTTATCAGTGTTTGATTTGGGACTCAATGGTAGCATAGCTTTGAGCGATAGCTTAAATTGACAAGAGGCTCGAGTACTTTATTATTACAAAATTTCAAGGTTTTATGACGCTCCAGTAAAAAGTTACAAGCATTTGTATGTTGCAAACTTTGATAGGTGTAGGATGTACCGTATAGAAGTTAGGGCCATTTGAAGTTTTATCAGTGTTTGATTTGGGACTCAAGGGTAGCATAGCTTTGAGCGATAGCTTAAATTGACAAGAGGCCTTTATTGTTACAAAATTTCAAGGTTTTATGACGATCCAGTAAAGTTACAAGCATTTGTATGTTGCAAACTTTGATAGGTGTAGGACGTACCGTATAGAAGTTAGGGCCATTAGAAGTTTTATCAGTATTTGATTTGGGACTCAAGGGTAGCATAACTTTGAGCGATAGATTAAATTGACAAGAGGCTCGAGTACTTTATTGTTACAAAATTTCAAGGTTTAATGACTCTCCAGTAAAAAGTTACAAGTTGTATGTTCCAAACTTTGATATGTGTAGGACGTACCGTGTAGAAGTTAGGGTCATTTGAAGTTTTGCCAGTGTTTGATTTGGAACTCAAGGGTAGCATAGCTTTGAGCGATAGCTTAAATTGACAAGAGGCTCGAGTACATTCTTGTTACAAAATTTCAAGGTTTTATGACGCTCCAGTGAAAAGTTACAAGCATTTGTATGTTGCAAACTTTGATAGGTGTAGGACGTACCGTATAGAAGTTAGGGCCATTTGAAGTCTTATCAGTGTTTGATTTGGGACTCAAGGGTAGCATAGCTTTGAGCGATAGCTTAAATTGACAAGAAATTTATGAAAAAAATTGCAAGGTTTTATGACTCTCCAGAAAAAAGTTATAAGCATTTGTATGTTGAAGACTTTGATAAGTGTAGGATGTACCGTATAGAAGTTAGGGCCATTTGAAGTTTTAATAGTGTTTGATTTGGGACTCAAGGGTGGCATAGCTTTGAGCGATAGCTTAAATTGACAAGAGGCTCGAATACTTTTTTGTTACAAAATTTCAAGGTTTTATGACGCTCCAGTAAAAAGTTACAAGCATTTGTATGTTGCAAACTTTGATAGGTGTAGGACGTACCGTATAGAAGTTAGGGCCATTTGAAGTTTTATCAGTGTTTGATTTGGGACTCAAGGGTAGCATAGCTTTGAGCGATAGCTTAAATTGACAAGAGGCTCGAGTACTTTATTGTTACAAAATTTCAAGGTTTTATGACGCTCCAGTAAAAAGTTACAAGCATTTGTATGTTGCAAACTTTGATAGGTGTAGGACGTACCGTATAGAAATTAGGGCCATTTGAAGTTTTATCAGTGTTTGATTTGGGGCTCAAGGGTAACATAGCTTTGAGCGATAGCTTAAATTGACAAGAGGCTCGAGTACTTTATTGTTACAAAATTTCAAGGCTTTACGACGCTCCAGTAAAAAGTTACAAGCATTTGTATGTTGCAAACTATGATAGGTGTAGGACGTACCGTATAGAAGTTAGGGCCATTTGAAGATTTATCAGTGTTTTATTTGGGACTCAAGGGTAGCATAGCTTTGAGCGATAGCTTAAATTGACAAGAGGCTCGAGTACTTTATTGTTAAAAAATTTCAAGGGTTTATGACGCTCCAGTAAAAAGTTACAAGCATTTGTATGTTGCAAACTTTGGTAGGTGTAGGACGTACCGTATAGAAGTTAGGGCCAATTGAAGTTTTATCAGTGTTTGATTTGGGACTCAATGGTAGCATAGCTTTGAGCGATAGCTTAAATTGACAAGAGGCTCGAGTACTTTATTATTACAAAATTTCAAGGTTTTATGACGCTCCAGTAAAAAGTTACAAGCATTTGTATGTTGCAAACTTTGATAGGTGTAGGATGTACCGTATAGAAGTTAGGGCCATTTGAAGTTTTATCAGTGTTTGATTTGGGACTCAAGGGTAGCATAGCTTTGAGCGATAGCTTAAATTGACAAGAGGCCTTTATTGTTACAAAATTTCAAGGTTTTATGACGATCCAGTAAAAGTTACAAGCATTTGTATGTTGCAAACTTTGATAGGTGTAGGACGTACCGTATAGAAGTTAGGGCCATTTGAAGTTTTATCAGTATTTGATTTGGGACTCAAGGGTAGCATAACTTTGAGCGATAGCTTAAATTGACAAGAGGCTCGAGTACTTTATTGTTACAAAATTTCAAGGTTTAATGACGCTCCAGTAAAAAGTTACAAGTTGTATGTTGCAAACTTTGATATGTGTAGGACGTACCGTGTAGAAGTTAGGGTCATTTGAAGTTTTATCCGTGTTTGATTTGGGACTCAAGGGTAGCATTGCTTTGAGCAATAGCTTAAATTGACAAGAAGCTCGAGTACTTTATTGTTACAAAATTTCAAGGATTTATGACGCTCCAGTAAAAAGTTGCAACCATTTGTATGTTGCAAACTTTGATTGCTGTAGGACGTTCCGTATTGAAGTTAGGGCCATTTGAAGTTTTGTCAATGTTTGATTTGGGACTCAAGGGTAGCATAGCTTTGAGCGATAGCTTAAATTGACAAGAGTCTCGAGTACTTTATTGTTACAAAATTTCAAGGTTTTATGACGCTCCAGTAAAAAGATACAAGCATTTGTATGTTGCAAACTTTGATAGGTGTAGGACGTACCGTATAGAAGTTAGGGCCATTTGAAGTTTTATCAGTGTTTGATTTGGGACTCAAGGGTGGCATAGCTTTGAGCGATAGCTTAAATCGACAAGAGGCTCGAATAATTTTTTGTTACAAAATTTCAAGGTTTTATGACGCTCCAGTAAAAAGTTACAAGCATTTGTATGTTGCAAACTATGATAGGTGTAGGACGTACCATATAGAAATTAGGGCCATTTGAAGATTTATCAGTGTTTTATTTGGGACTCAAGGGTAGCATAGCTTTGAGCGATAGCTTAAATTGACAAGAGGCTCGAGTACTTTATTGTTAAAAAATTTCAAGGGTTTATGACGCTCCAGTAAAAAGTTACAAGCATTTGTATGTTGCAAACTTTGGTAGGTGTAGGACGTACCGTATAGAAGTTAGGGCCAATTGAAGTTTTATCAGTGTTTGATTTGGGACTCAAGGGTAGCATAGCTTTGAGCGATAGCTTAAATTGACAAGAGGCTCGAGTACTTTATTATTACAAAATTTCAAGGTTTTATGACACTCCAGTAAAAAGTTACAAGCATTTGTATGTTGCAAACTTTGATAGGTGTAGGACGTACCGTATAGAAGTTAGGGCCATTTGAAGTTTTATCAGTGTTTGATTTGAGACTCAAGGGTGTCATAGCTTTGAGCGATAGCTTAAATTGACAAGAGTCTCGAATACTTTCTTGTTACAAAATTTCAAGGTTTTATGACGCTCCAGTAAAAAGTTACAAGTTGTATGTTCCAAACTTTGATATGTGTAGGACGTACCGTGTAGAAGTTAGGGTCATTTGAAGTTTTATTAGTGTTTGATTTGGGACTCAAGGGTAGCATAGCTTTGAGCGATAGCTTAAATTGACAAGAGGCTCGACTACTTTCTTGTTACAAAATTTCAAGGTTTTATGACGCTCCAGTGAAAAGTTACAAGCATTTGTATGTTGCAAACTTTGATAGGTGAAGGACGTACCGTATAGAAGTTAGGGCCATTTGAAGTTTTATCAGTGTTTGATTTGGGACTCAAGGGTAGCATAGCTTTGAGCGATAGCTTAAATTGACAAGAGGCTCGAGTACTTTATTGCTACAAAATTGCAAGGTTTTATGACTCTCCAGTAAAAAGTTATAAGCATTTGTATGTTGAAGACTCTGATAAGTGTAGGATGTACCGTATAGAAGTTAATGCCATTTGAAGTTTTATCAGTGTTTGATTTGGGACTCAAGGGTAGCATAGCTTTGAGCGATAGCTTAAATTGACAAGAGGCTCGAGTAATTTATTGTTACAAAATTTCAAGGTTTTATGACGCTCCAGTAAAAAGTTACAAGCATTTGTATGTTGCAAACTTTGATAGGTGCAGGACGTACCGTATAGAAATTAGGGCCATTTGAAGTTTTATCAGTGTTTGATTTGGGGCTCAAGGGTAGCATAACTTTGAGCGATAGCTTAAATTGACAAGAGGCTCGAGTACTTTATTGTTACAAACATTCAAGGTTTTATGACGCTCCAGTAAAAAGTTACAAGCATTTGTATGTTGCAAACTATGATAGGTGTAGGACGTACCATATAGAAGTTAGGGCCATTTGAAGTTTTATCAGTGTTTGATTTGAGACTCAAGGGTGGCATAGCTTTGAGCGATAGCTTAAATTGACAAGAGTCTCGAATACTTTCTTGTTACAAAATTTCAAGGTTTTATGACGCTCCAGTAAAAAGTTACAAGTTGTATGTTCCAAACTTTGATATGTGTAGGACGTACCGTGTAGAAGTTAGGGTCATTTGAAGTTTTATCAGTGTTTGATTTGGGACTCAAGGGTAGCATAGCTTTGAGCGATAGCTTAAATTGACAAGAGGCTCGAGTACTTTCTTGTTACAAAATTTCAAGGTTTTATGACGCTCCAGTGAAAAGTTACAAGCATTTGTATGTTGTAAACTTTGATAGGTGTAGGACGTACCGTATAGAAGTTAGGGCCATTTGAAGTTTTATCAGTGTTTGATTTGGGACTCAAGGGTAGCATAGCTTTGAGCGATAGCTTAAATTGACAAGAGGCTCGAGTACTTTATTGCTACAAAATTGCAAGGTTTTATGACTCTCCAGTAAAAAGTTATAAGCACTTGTATGTTGAAGACTTTGATAAGTGTAGGATGTACCGTATAGAAGTTAATGCCATTTGAAGTTTTATCAGTGTTTGATTTGGGACTCAAGGGTGGCATAGCTTTGAGCGATAGCTTAAATTGACAAGAGGCTCGAATACTTTTTTGTTACAAAATTTCAAGGTTTTATGACGCTCCAGTAAAAAGTTACAAGCATTTGTATGTTGCAAACTTTGATAGGTGTAGGACGTACCGTATAGAAGTTAGGGCCATTTGAAGTTTTATCAGTGTTTGATTTGGGACTCAAGGGTAGCATAGCTTTGAGCGATAACTTAAATTGACAAGAGGCTCGAGTACTTTATTGTTACAAAATTTCAAGGTTTTATGACGCTCCAGTAAAAAGTTACAAGCATTTGTATGTTGCAAACTTTGATAGGTGTAGGACGTACCGTATAGAAATTAGGGCCATTTGAAGTTTTATCAGTGTTTGATTTGCGGCTCAAGGGTAGCATAGCTTTGAGCGATAGCTTAAATTGACAAGAGGCTCGAGTACTTTATTGTTACAAAATTTCAAGGTTTTATGACGCTCCAGTAAAAAGTTACAAGCATTTGTATGTTGCAAACTATGATAGGTGTAGGACGTACCGTATAGAAGTTAGGGCCATTTGAAGATTTATCAGTGTTTTATTTGGGACTCAAGGGTATCATAGCTTTGAGCGATAGCTTAAATTGACAAGAGGCTCGAGTACTTTATTGTTAAAAAATTTCAAGGGTTTATGACGCTCCAGTAAAAAGTTACAAGCATTTGTATGTTGCAAACTTTGGTAGGTGTAGGACGTACCGTATAGAAGTTAGGGCCAATTGAAGTTTTATCAGTGTTTGATTTGGGACTCAAGGGTAGCATAGCTTTGAGCGATAGCTTAAATTGACAAGAGGCTCGAGTATTTTATTATTACAAAATTTCAAGGTTTTATGACGCTCCAGTAAAAAGTTACAAGCATTTGTATGTTGCAAACTTTGATAGGTGTAGGACGTACCGTATAGAAGTTAGGGCCATTTGAAGTTTTATCAGTGTTTGATTTGGGACTCAAGGGTAGCATAGCTTTGAGCGATAGCTTAAATTGACAAGAGGCCTTTATTGTTACAAAATTTCAAGGTTTTATGACGATCCAGTAAAAGTTACAAGCATTTGTATGTTGCAAACTTTGATAGGTGTAGGACGTACCGTATAGAAGTTAGGGCCATTTGAAGTTTTATCAGTATTTGATTTGGGACTCAAGGGTAGCGTAACTTTGAGCGATAGCTTAAATTGACAAGAGGCTCGAGTACTTTATTGTTACAAAATTTCAAGGTTTAATGACGCTCCAGTAAAAAGTTACAAGTTGTATGTTGCAAACTTTGATATGTGTAGGACGTACCGTGTAGAAGTTAGGGTCATTTGAAGTTTTATCCGTGTTTGATTTGGGACTCAAGGGTAGCATAGCTTTGAGCAATAGCTTAAATTGACAAGAAGCTCGAGTACTTTATTGTTACAAAATTTCAAGGATTTATGACGCTCCAGTAAAAAGTTTGCAACCATTTGTATGTTGCAAACTTTGATTGCTGTAGGACATACCGTATAGAAGTTAGGGCCATTTGAAGTTTTGTCAATGTTTGATTTGGGACT
Source organism: Clusia tigrina (assembly GCA_920105625.2). Classification (NCBI taxonomy): domain Eukaryota; kingdom Metazoa; phylum Arthropoda; class Insecta; order Diptera; family Clusiidae; genus Clusia; species Clusia tigrina. The sequence continues at coordinate 105,648,085 of OV050033.1, read as the reverse complement.
CGAGGGTAGCATAGCTTTGAGCGATAGCTTAAATTGACAAGAGTCTCGAGTACTTTATTGTTACAAAATTTCAAGGTTTTATGACGCTCCAGTAAAAAGATACAAACATTTGTATGTTGCAAACTTTGATAGGTGTAGGACGTACCGTATAGAAGTTAGGGCCATTTGAAGTTTTATCAGTGTTTGATTTGGGACTCAAGGGTGGCATAGCTTTGGGCGATAGCTTAAATTGACAAGAGGCTCGAATACTTTTTTGTTACAAAATTTCAAGGTTTTATGACGCTCCAGTAAAAAGTTACAAGCATTTGTATGTTGCAAACTTTGATAGGTGTAGGACGTACCGTATAGAAGTTAGGGCCATTTGAAGTTTTATCAGTGTTTGATTTGGGACTCAAGGGTAGCATAGCTTTGAGCGATAGCTTAAATTGACAAGAGGCTCGAGTACTTTATTGTTACAAAATTTCAAGGTTTTATGACGCTCCGGTAAAAAGTTACAAGCATTTGTATGTTGCAAACTTTGATAGGTGTAGGACGTACCGTATAGAAATTAGGGCCATTTGAAGTTTTATCAGTGTTTGATTTGGGGCTCAAGGGTAGCATAGCTTTGAGCGATAGCTTAAATTGACAAGAGGCTCGAGTACTTTATTGTTACAAAATTTCAAGGTTTTATGACGCTCCAGTAAAAAGTTACAAGCATTTGTATGTTGCAAACTATGATAGGTGTAGGACGTACCGCATAGAAGTTAGGGCCATTTGAAGATTTATCAGTGTTTTATTTGGGACTCAAGGGTAGCATAGCTTTGAGCGATAGCTTAAATTGACAAGAGGCTCGAGTACTTTATTGTTAAAAAATTTCAAGGGTTTATGACGCTCCAGTAAAAAGTTACAAGCATTTGTATGTTGCAAACTTTGGTAGGTGTAGGACGTACCGTATAGAAGTTAGGGCCAATTGAAGTTTTATCAGTGTTTGATTTGGGACTCAAGGGTAGCATAGCTTTGAGCGATAGCTTAAATTGACAAGAGGCTCGAGTACTTTATTATTACAAAATTTCAAGGTTTTATGACGCTCCAGTAAAAAGTTACAAGCATTTGTATGTTGCAAATTTTGATAGGTGTAGGACGTACCGTATAGAAGTTAGGGCCATTTGAAGTTTTATCAGTGTTTGATTTGGGACTCAAGGGTAGCATAGCTTTGAGCGATGGCTTAAATTGACAAGAGGCTCGAGTACTTTATTGTTACAAAATTTCAAGGTTTTATGACGCTCCAGTAAAAAGTTACAAGCATTTGTATGTTGCAAACTTTGATAGGTGTAGGACGTACCGTATAGAAGTTAGGGCCATTTGAAGTTTTATCAGTATTTGATTTGGGACTCAAGGGTAGCATAACTTTGAGCGATGGCTTAAATTGACAAGAGGCTCGAGTACTTTATTGTTACAAAATTTCAAGGTTTAATGACTCTCCAGTAAAAAGTTACAAGTTGTATGTTCCAAACTTTGATATGTGTAGGACGTACCGTGTAGAAGTTAGGGTCATTTGAAGTTTTATCAGTGTTTGATTTGGGACTCAAGGGTAGCATAGCTTTGAGCGATAGCTTAAATTGACAAGAGGCTCGAGTACTTTATTGTTACAAAATTTCCAGATTTTATGACGCTCCAGTAAAAAGTTACAAGCATTTGTATGTTGAAGACTTTGATAAGTGTAGGATGTACCGTATAGAAGTTAGGGCCATTTGAAGTTTTATCAGTGTTTCATTTGGGACTCAAGGGTGGCATAGCTTTGAGCGATAGCTTAAATTGACAAGAGGCTCGAATACTTTTTTGTTACAAAATTTCAAGGTTTTATGACGCTCCAGTAAAAAGTTACAAGCATTTGTATGTTGCAAACTTTGATAGGTGTAGGACGTACCGTATAGAAGTTAGGGCCATTTGAAGTTTTATCAGTGTTTGATTTGGGACTCAAGGGTAGCATAGCTTTGAGCGATAGCTTAAATTGACAAGAGGCTCGAGTACTTTATTGTTACAAAATTTCCAGATTTTATGACGCTCCAGTAAAAAGTTACAAGCATTTGTATGTTGCAAACTTTGATAGGTGTAGGACGTACCGTATAGAAATTAGGGCCATTTGAAGTTTTATCAGTGTTTGATTTGGGGCTCAAGGGTAGCATAGCTTTGAGCGATAGCTTAAATTGACAAGAGGCTCGAGTACTTTATTGTTACAAAATTTCAAGGTTTTATGACGCTCCAGTAAAAAGTTACAAGCATTTGTATGTTGCAAACTATGATAGGTGTAGGACGTACCATATATAAGTTAGGGCCATTTGAAGATTTATCAGTGTTTGATTTGGGACTCAAGGGTAGCATAACTTTGAGTGATAGCTTAAATTGACAAGAGGCTCGAGTACTTTATTGTTACAAAATTTCAAGGTTTTATGACGCTCCAGTAAAAAGTTACAAGAATTTGTATGTTGCAAACTTTGATAGGTGTAGGACGTACCGTATAGAAGTTAGGGCCATTTGAAGTTTTATCAGTATTTGATTTGGGACTCAAAGGTAGCATAACTTTGAGCGATAGCTTAAATTGACAAGAGGCTCGAGTACTTTATTGTTACAAAATTTCAAGGTTTAATGACTCTCCAGTAAAAAGTTACAAGTTGTATGTTCCAAACTTTGATATGTGTAGGACATACCGTGTAGAAGTTAGGGTCATTTGAAGTTTTATCAGTGTTTGATTTGGGACTCAAGGGTAGCATAGCTTTGAGCGATAGCTTAAATTGACAAGAGGCTCGAGTACTTTCTTGTTACAAAATTTCAAGGTTTTATGACGCTCCAGTGAAAAGTTACAAGCATTTGTATGTTGCAAACTTTGATAGGTGTAGGACGTACCGTATATAAGTTAGGGCCATTTGAAGTTTTATCAGTGTTTCATTTGGGACTCAAGGGTAGCATAGCTTTGAGCGATAGCTTAAATTGACAAGAGGCTCGTGTACTTTATTGTTACAAAATTGCAAGGTTTTATGACTCTCCAGTAAAAAGTTATAAGCATTTGTATGTTGCAGACTTTGATAGGTGTAGGATGGACCGTATAGAAGTTAGGGCCATTTGAAGTTTTATCAGTGTTTGATTTGGGACTCAAGGGTGGCATAGCTTTGAGCGATAGCTTATATTGACAAGAGGCTCGAATACTGTTTTGTTACTAAATTTCAAGGTTTTATGACGCTCCAGAAAAAAGTTACAAGCATTTGTATGTTGCAAACTTTGATAGGTGTAGGACGTACCATATAGAAGTTAGGGCCATTTGAAGTTTTATCAGTGTTTGATTTGGGACTCAAGGGTAGCATAGCTTTGAGCGATAACTTAAATTGACAAGAGGCTCGAGTACTTTATTGTTACAAAATTTCAAGGTTTTATGACGCTCCAGTAAAAAGTTACAAGCATTTGTATGTTGCAAACTTTGATAGGTGTAGGACGTACCGTATAGAAATTAGGGCCATTTGAAGTTTTATCAGTGTTTGATTTGCGGCTCAAGGGTAGCATAGCTTTGAGCGATAGCTTAAATTGACAAGAGGCTCGAGTACTTTATTGTTACAAAATTTCAAGGTTTTATGACGCTCCAGTAAAAAGTTACAAGCATTTGTATGTTGCAAACTATGATAGGTGTAGGACGTACCGTATAGAAGTTAGGGCCATTTGAAGATTTATCAGTGTTTTATTTGGGACTCAAGGGTATCATAGCTTTGAGCGATAGCTTAAATTGACAAGAGGCTCGAGTACTTTATTGTTAAAAAATTTCAAGGGTTTATGACGCTCCAGTAAAAAGTTACAAGCATTTGTATGTTGCAAACTTTGGTAGGTGTAGGACGTACCGTATAGAAGTTAGGGCCAATTGAAGTTTTATCAGTGTTTGATTTGGGACTCAAGGGTAGCATAGCTTTGAGCGATAGCTTAAATTGACAAGAGGCTCGAGTACTTTATTATTACAAAATTTCAAGGTTTTATGACGCTCCAGTAAAAAGTTACAAGCATTTGTATGTTGCAAACTTTGATAGGTGTAGGACGTACCGTATAGAAGTTAGGGCCATTTGAAGTTTTATCAGTGTTTGACTTGGGACTCAAGGGTAGCATAGCTTTGAGCGATGGCTTAAATTGACAAGAGGCTCGAGTACTTTATTGTTACAAAATTTCAAGGTTTTATGACGCTCCAGTAAAAAGTTACAAGCATTTGTATGTTGCAAACTTTGATAGGTGTAGGACGTACCGTATAGAAGTTAGGGCCATTTGAAGTTTTATCAGTATTTGATTTGGGACTCAAGGGTAGCATAACTTTGAGCGATGGCTTAAATTGACAAGAGGCTCGAGTACTTTATTGTTACAAAATTTCAAGGTTTAATGACTCTCCAGTAAAAAGTTACAAGTTGTATGTTCCAAACTTTGATATGTGTAGGACGTACCGTGTAGAAGTTAGGGTCATTTGAAGTTTTATCAGTGTTTGATTTGGGACTCAAGGGTAGCATAGCTTTGAGCGATAGCTTAAATTGACAAGAGGCTCGAGTACTTTATTGTTACAAAATTTCCAGATTTTATGACGCTCCAGTAAAAAGTTACAAGCATTTGTATGTTGAAGACTTTGATAAGTGTAGGATGTACCGTATAGAAGTTAGGGCCATTTGAAGTTTTATCAGTGTTTCATTTGGGACTCAAGGGTGGCATAGCTTTGAGCGATAGCTTAAATTGACAAGAGGCTCGAATACTTTTTTGTTACAAACTTTCAAGGTTTTATGACGCTCCAGGAAAACGTTACAAGCAATTGTATGTTGCAAACTTTGATGGGTGTAGGACGTACCGTATAGAAGTTAGGGCCATTTGAAGTTTTATCAGTGTTTGATTTGGGACTCAAGGGTAGCATAGCTTTGAGCGATAGCTTAAATTGACAAGAGGCTCGAGTACTTTATTGTTACAAAATTTCCAGATTTTATGACGCTCCAGTAAAAAGTTACAAGCATTTGTATGTTGCAAACTTTGATAGGTGTAGGACGTACCGTATAGAAATTAGGGCCATTTGAAGTTTTATCAGTGTTTGATTTGGGGCTCAAGGGTAGCATAGCTTTGAGCGATAGCTTAAATTGACAAGAGGCTCGAGTACTTTATTGTTACAAAATTTCAAGGTTTTATGACGCTCCAGTAAAAAGTTACAAGCATTTGTATGTTGCAAACTATGATAGGTGTAGGACGTACCATATATAAGTTAGGGCCATTTGAAGATTTATCAGTGTTTGATTTGGGACTCAAGGGTAGCATAGCTTTGAGCGATAGCTTAAATTGACAAGAGGCTCGAGTACTTTATTGTTACAAAATTTCAAGGTTTTATGACGCTCCAGTAAAAAGTTACAAGAATTTGTATGTTGCAAACTTTGATAGGTGTAGGACGTACCGTATAGAAGTTAGGGCCATTTGAAGTTTTATCAGTATTTGATTTGGGACTCAAAGGTAGCATAACTTTGAGCGATAGCTTAAATTGACAAGAGGCTCGAGTACTTTATTGTTACAAAATTTCAAGGTTTAATGACTCTCCAGTAAAAAGTTACAAGTTGTATGTTCCAAACTTTGATATGTGTAGGACATACCGTGTAGAAGTTAGGGTCATTTGAAGTTTTATCAGTGTTTGATTTGGGACTCAAGGGTAGCATAGCTTTGAGCGATAGCTTAAATTGACAAGAGGCTCGAGTACTTTCTTGTTACAAAATTTCAAGGTTTTATGACGCTCCAGTGAAAAGTTACAAGCATTTGTATGTTGCAAACTTTGATAGGTGTAGGACGTACCGTATAGAAGTTAGGGCCATTTGAAGTTTTATCAGTGTTTGATTTGGGACTCAAGGGTAGCATAGCTTTGAGCGATAGCTTAAATTGACAAGAGGCTCGAGTACTTTATTGTTACAAAATTTCTAGGTTTTATGACGCTCCAGTAAAAAGTTACAAGCATTTGTATGTTGCAAACTTTGATAGGTGTAGGACGTACCGTGTAGAAGTTAGGGCCATTTGAAGTTTTAGCAGTGTTTCATTTGGGACTCAAGGGTAGCATAGCTTTGAGCGATAGCTTAAATTTACAAGAGGCTCGAGTACTTTATTGTTAAAAAATTTCCAGATTTTATGACGCTCCAGTAAAAAGTTACAAGCATTTGTATGTTGAAGACTTTGATAAGTGTTGGATGTACCGTATAGAAGTTAGGGCCATTTGAAGTTTTATCAGTGTTTCATTTGGGACTCAAGGGTGGCATAGCTTTGAGCGATAGCTTATATTGACAAGAGGCTCGAATACTGTTTTGTTACTAAATTTCAAGGTTTTATGACGCTCCAGAAAAAAGTTACAAGCATTTGTATGTTGCAAACTTTGATAGGTGTAGGACGTACCGTATAGAAGTTAGGGCCATTTGAAGTTTTATCAGTGTTTGATTTGGGACTCAAGGGTAGCATAGCTTTGAGCGATAACTTAAATTGACAAGAGGCTCGAGTACTTTATTGTTACAAAATTTCAAGGTTTTATTCCGCTCCAGTAAAAAGTTACAAGCATTTGTATGTTGCAAACTTTGATAGGTGTAGGACGTACCGTATAGAAATTAGGGCCATTTGAAGTTTTATCAGTGTTTGATTTGCGGCTCAAGGGTAGCATAGCTTTGAGCGATAGCTTAAATTGACAAGAGGCTCGAGTACTTTATTGTTACAAAATTTCAAGGTTTTATGACGCTCCAGTAAAAAGTTACAAGCATTTGTATGTTGCAAACTATGATAGGTGTAGGACGTACCGTATAGAAGTTAGGGCCATTTGAAGATTTATCAGTGTTTTATTTGGGACTCAAGGGTATCATAGCTTTGAGCGATAGCTTAAATTGACAAGAGGCTCGAGTACTTTATTGCTAAAAAATTTCAAGGGTTTATGACGCTCCAGTAAAAAGTTACAAGCATTTGTATGTTGCAAACTTTGGTCGGTGTAGGACGTACCGTATAGAAGTTAGGGCCAATTGAAGTTTTATCAGTGTTTGATTTGGGACTCAAGGGTAGCATAGCTTTGAGCGATAGCTTAAATTGACAAGAGGCTCGAGTACTTTATTATTACAAAATTTCAAGGTTTTATGACGCTCCAGTAAAAAGTTACAAGCATTTGTATGTTGCAAACTTTGATAGGTGTAGGACGTACCGTATAGAAGTTAGGGCCATTTGAAGTTTTATCAGTGTTTGATTTGGGACTCAAGGGTAGCATAGCTTTGAGCGATAGCTTAAATTGACAAGAGGCCTTTATTGTTACAAAATTTCAAGGTTTTATGACGATCCAGTAAAAGTTACAAGCATTTGTATGTTGCAAACTTTGATAGGTGTAGGACGTACCGTATAGAAGTTAGGGCCATTTGAAGTTTTATCAGTATTTGATTTGGGACTCAAGGGTAGCATAACTTTGAGCGATAGCTTAAATTGACAAGAGGCTCGAGTACTTTATTGTTACAAAATTTCAAGGTTTAATGACGCTCCAGTAAAAAGTTACAAGTTGTATGTTGCAAACTTTGATATGTGTAGGACGTACCGTGTAGAAGTTAGGGTCATTTGAAGTTTTATCCGTGTTTGATTTGGGACTCAAGGGTAGCATAGCTTTGAGCAATAGCTTAAATTGACAAGAAGCTCGAGTACTTTATTGTTACAAAATTTCAAGGATTTATGACGCTCCAGTAAAAAGTTTGCAACCATTTGTATGTTGCAAACTTTGATTGCTGTAAAACATACCGTATAGAAGTTAGGGCCATTTGAAGTTTTGTCAATGTTTGATTTGGGACTCAAGGGTAGCATAGCTTTGAGCGATAGCTTAAATTGACAAGAGTCTCGAGTACTTTATTGTTACAAAATTTCAAGGTTTTATGACGCTCCAGTAAAAAGATACAAACATTTGTATGTTGCAAACTTTGATAGGTGTAGGACGTACCGTATAGAAGTTAGGGCCATTTGAAGTTTTATCAGTGTTTGATTTGGGACTCAAGGGTGGCATAGCTTTGGGCGATAGCTTAAATTGACAAGAGGTTCGAATACTTTTTTGTTACAAAGTTTGAAGGTTTTATGACGCTCCAGTAAAAAGTAAAAAAAGCATTTGTATGTTGCAAACTTTGATAGGTGTAGGACGTACCGTATAGAAGTTAGGGCCATTTGAAGTTTTATCAGTGTTTGATTTGGGACTCAAGGGTAGCATAGCTTTGAGCGATAGCTTAAATTGACAAGAGGCTCGAGTACTTTATTGTTACAAAATGTCAAGGTTTTATGACGCTCCGGTAAAAAGTTACAAGCATTTGTATGTTGCAAACTTTGATAGGTGTAGGACGTACCGTATAGAAATTAGGGCCATTTGAAGTTTTATCAGTGTTTGATTTGGGGCTCAAGGGTAGCATAGCTTTGAGCGATAGCTTAAATTGACAAGAGGCTCGAGTACTTTATTGTTACAAAATTTCAAGGTTTAATGACTCTCCAGTAAAAAGTTACAAGTTGTATGTTCCAAACTTTGATATGTGTAGGACGTACCGTGTAGAAGTTAGGGTCATTTGAAGTTTTATCAGTGTTTGATTTGGGACTCAAGGGTAGCATAGCTTTGAGCGATAGCTTAAATTGACAAGAGGCTCGAGTACTTTATTGTTACAAAATTTCAAGATTTTATGACGCTCCAGTAAAAAGTTACAAGCATTTGTATGTTGAAGACTTTGATAAGTGTAGGATGTACCGTATAGAAGTTAGGGCCATTTGAAGTTTTATCAGTGTTTGATTTGGGACTCAAGGGTGGCATAGCTTTGAGCGATAGCTTAAATTTACAAGAGGCTCGAATACTTTTTTGTTACAAAATTTCAAGGTTTTATGACGCTCCAGTAAAAAGTTACAAGCATTTGTATGTTGCAAACTTTGATAGGTGTAGGACGTACCGTATAGAAGTTAGGGCCATTTGAAGTTTTATCAGTGTTTGATTTGGGACTCAAGGGTAGCATAGCTTTGAGCGATAGCTTAAATTGACAAGAGGCTCGAGTACTTTATTGTTACAAAATTTCCAGATTTTATGACGCTCCAGTAAAAAGTTACAAGCATTTGTATGTTGCAAACTTTGATAGGTGTAGGACGTACCGTATAGAAATTAGGGCCATTTGAAGTTTTATCAGTGTTTGATTTGGGGCTCAAGGGTAGCATAGCTTTGAGCGATAGCTTAAATTGACAAGAGGCTCGAGTACTTTATTGTTACAAAATTTCAAGGTTTTATGACGCTCCAGTAAAAAGTTACAAGCATTTGTATGTTGCAAACTATGATAGGTGTAGGACGTACCATATATAAGTTAGGGCCATTTGAAGATTTATCAGTGTTTTATTTGGGACTCAAGGGTAGCATAGCTTTGAGCGATAGCTTAAATTGACAAGAGGCTCGAGTACTTTATTGTTACAAAATTTCAAGGTTTTATGACGCTCCAGTAAAAAGTTACAAGAATTTGTATGTTGCAAACTTTGATAGGTGTAGGACGTACCGTATAGAAGTTAGGGCCATTTGAAGTTTTATCAGTATTTGATTTGGGACTCAAAGGTAGCATAACTTGAGCGATAGCTTAAATTGACAAGAGGCTCGAGTACTTTATTGTTACAAAATTTCAAGGTTTAATGACTCTCCAGTAAAAAGTTACAAGTTGTATGTTCCAAACTTTGATATGTGTAGGACATACCGTGTAGAAGTTAGGGTCATTTGAAGTTTTATCAGTATTTGATTTGGGACTCAAGGGTAGCATAGCTTTGAGCGATAGCTTAAATTGACAAGAGGCTCGAGTACTTTCTTGTTACAAAATTTCAAGGTTTTATGACGCTCCAGTGAAAAGTTACAAGCATTTGTATGTTGCAAACTTTGATAGGTGTAGGACGTACCGTATAGAAGTTAGGGCCATTTGAAGTTTTATCAGTGTTTGATTTGGGACTCAAGGGTAGCATAGCTTTGAGCGATAGCTTAAATTGACAAGAGGCTCGAGTACTTTATTGTTACAAAATTTCTAGGTTTTATGACGCTCCAGTAAAAAGTTACAAGCATTTGTATGTTGCAAACTTTGATAGGTGTAGGACGTACCGTGTAGAAGTTAGGGCCATTTGAAGTTTTATCAGTGTTTCATTTGGGACTCAAGGGTAGCATAGCTTTGAGCGATAGCTTAAATTGACAAGAGGCTCGTGTACTTTATTGTTACAAAATTGCAAGGTTTTATGACTCTCCAGTAAAAAGTTATAAGCATTTGTATGTTGCAGACTTTCATAGGTGTAGGATGGACCGTATAGAAGTTAGGGCCATTTGAAGTTTTATCAGTGTTTGATTTGGGACTCAAGGGTGGCATAGCTTTGAGCGATAGCTTATATTGACAAGAGGCTCGAATACTGTTTTGTTACTAAATTTCAAGGTTTTATGACGCTCCAGAAAAAAGTTACAAGCATTTGTATGTTGCAAACTTTGATAGGTGTAGGACGTACCGTATAGAAGTTAGGGCCATTTGAAGTTTTATCAGTGTTTGATTTGGGACTCAAGGGTAGCATAGCTTTGAGCGATAACTTAAATTGACAAGAGGCTCGAGTACTTTATTGTTACAAAATTTCAAGGTTTTATGACGCTCCAGTAAAAAGTTACAAGCATTTGTATGTTGCAAACTTTGATAGGTGTAGGACGTACCGTATAGAAATTAGGGCCATTTGAAGTTTTATCAGTGTTTGATTTGCGGCTCAAGGGTAGCATAGCTTTGAGCGATAGCTTAAATTGACAAGAGGCTCGAGTACTTTATTGTTACAAAATTTCAAGGTTTTATGACGCTCCAGTAAAAAGTTACAAGCATTTGTATGTTGCAAACTATGATAGGTGTAGGACGTACCGTATAGAAGTTAGGGCCATTTGAAGATTTATCAGTGTTTTATTTGGGACTCAAGGGTATCATAGCTTTGAGCGATAGCTTAAATTGACAAGAGGCTCGAGTACTTTATTGTTAAAAAATTTCAAGGGTTTATGACGCTCCAGTAAAAAGTTACAAGCATTTGTATGTTGCAAACTTTGGTAGGTGTAGGACGTACCGTATAGAAGTTAGGGCCAATTGAAGTTTTATCAGTGTTTGATTTGGGACTCAAGGGTAGCATAGCTTTGAGCGATAGCTTAAATTGACAAGAGGCTCGAGTACTTTATTATTACAAAATTTCAAGGTTTTATGACGCTCCAGTAAAAAGTTACAAGCATTTGTATGTTGCAAACTTTGATAGGTGTAGGACGTACCGTATAGAAGTTAGGGCCATTTGAAGTTTTATCAGTGTTTGATTTGGGACTCAAGGGTAGCATAGCTTTGAGCGATAGCTTAAATTGACAAGAGGCCTTTATTGTTACAAAATTTCAAGGTTTTATGACGATCCAGTAAAAGTTACAAGCATTTGTATGTTGCAAACTTTGATAGGTGTAGGACGTACCGTATAGAAGTTAGGGCCATTTGAAGTTTTATCAGTATTTGATTTGGGACTCAAGGGTAGCATAACTTTGAGCGATAGCTTAAATTGACAAGAGGCTCGAGTACTTTATTGTTACAAAATTTCAAGGTTTAATGACGCTCCAGTAAAAAGTTACAAGTTGTATGTTGCAAACTTTGATATGTGTAGGACGTACCGTGTAGAAGTTAGGGTCATTTGAAGTTTTATCCGTGTTTGATTTGGGACTCAAGGGTAGCATAGCTTTGAGCAATAGCTTAAATTGACAAGAAGCTCGAGTACTTTATTGTTACAAAATTTCAAGGATTTATGACGCTCCAGTAAAAAGTTTGCAACCATTTGTATGTTGCAAACTTTGATTGCTGTAAAACATACCGTATAGAAGTTAGGGCCATTTGAAGTTTTGTCAATGTTTGATTTGGGACTCAAGGGTAGCATAGCTTTGAGCGATAGCTTAAATTGACAAGAGTCTCGAGTATTTTATTGTTACAAAATTTCAAGGTTTTATGACGCTCCAGTAAAAAGATACAAACATTTGTATGTTGCAAACTTTGATAGGTGTAGGACGTACCGTATAGAAGTTAGGGCCATTTGAAGTTTTATCAGTGTTTGATTTGGGACTCAAGGGTGGCATAGCTTTGGGCGATAGCTTAAATTGACAAGAGGTTCGAATACTTTTTTGTTACAAAGTTTGAAGGTTTTATGACGCTCCAGTAAAAAGTAAAAAAAGCATTTGTATGTTGCAAACTTTGATAGGTGTAGGACGTACCGTATAGAAGTTAGGGCCATTTGAAGTTTTATCAGTGTTTGATTTGGGACTCAAGGGTAGCATAGCTTTGAGCGATAGCTTAAATTGACAAGAGGCTCGAGTACTTTATTGTTACAAAATTTCAAGGTTTTATGACGCTCCGGTAAAAAGTTACAAGCATTTGTATGTTGCAAACTTTGATAGGTGTAGGACGTACCGTATAGAAATTAGGGCCATTTGAAGTTTTATCAGTGTTTGATTTGGGGCTCAAGGGTAGCATAGCTTTGAGCGATAGCTTAAATTGACAAGAGGCTCGAGTACTTTATTGTTACAAAATTTCAAGGTTTAATGACTCTCCAGTAAAAAGTTACAAGTTGTATGTTCCAAACTTTGATATGTGTAGGACGTACCGTGTAGAAGTTAGGGTCATTTGAAGTTTTATCAGTGTTTGATTTGGGACTCAAGGGAAGCATAGCTTTGAGCGATAGCTTAAATTGACAAGAGGCTCGAGTACTTTATTGTTACAAAATTTCAAGATTTTATGACGCTCCAGTAAAAAGTTACAAGCATTTGTATGTTGAAGACTTTGATAAGTGTAGGATGTACCGTATAGAAGTTAGGGCCATTTGAAGTTTTATCAGTGTTTGATTTGGGACTCAAGGGTGGCATAGCTTTGAGCGATAGCTTAAATTTACAAGAGGCTCGAATACTTTTTTGTTACAAAATTTCAAGGTTTTATGACGCTCCAGTAAAAAGTTACAAGCATTTGTATGTTGCAAACTTTGATAGGTGTAGGACGTACCGTATAGAAGTTAGTGCCATTTGAAGTTTTATCAGTGTTTGATTTGGGACTCAAGGGTAGCATAGCTTTGAGCGATAGCTTAAATTGACAAGAGGCTCGAGTACTTTATTGTTACAAAATTTCCAGATTTTATGACGCTCCAGTAAAAAGTTACAAGCATTTGTATGTTGCAAACTTTGATAGGTGTAGGACGTACCGTATAGAAGTTAGGGCCATTTGAAGTTTTATCAGTGTTTGATTTGGGGCTCAAGGGTAGCATAGCTTTGAGCGATAGCTTAAATTGACAAGAGGCTCGAGTACTTTATTGTTACTAAATTTCAAGGTTTTATGACGCTCCAGTAAAAAGTTACAAGCATTTGTATGTTGCAAACTATGATAGGTGTAGGACGTACCATATATAAGTTAGGGCCATTTGAAGATTTATCAGTGTTTTATTTGGGACTCAAGGGTAGCATAGCTTTGAGCGATAGCTTAAATTGACAAGAGGCTCGACTACTTTATTGTTACAAAATTTCAAGGTTTTATGACGCTCCAGTAAAAAGTTACAAGAATTTGTATGTTGCAAACTTTGATAGGTGTAGGACGTACCGTATAGAAGTTAGGGCCATTTGAAGTTTTATCAGTATTTGATTTGGGACTCAAAGGTAGCATAACTTTGAGCGATAGCTTAAATTGACAAGAGGCTCGAGTACTTTATTGTTACAAAATTTCAAGGTTTAATGACTCTCCAGTAAAAAGTTACAAGTTGTATGTTCCAAACTTTGATATGTGTAGGACATACCGTGTAGAAGTTAGGGTCATTTGAAGTTTTATCAGTGTTTGATTTGGGACTCAAGGGTAGCATAGCTTTGAGCGATAGCTTAAATTGACAAGAGGCTCGAGTACTTTCTTGTTACAAAATTTCAAGGTTTTATGACGCTCCAGTGAAAAGTTACAAGCATTTGTATGTTGCAAACTTTGATAGGTGTAGGACGTACCGTATAGAAGTTAGGGCCATTTGAAGTTTTATCAGTGTTTGATTTGGTACTCAAGGGTAGCATAGCTTTGAGCGATAGCTTAAATTGACAAGAGGCTCGAGTACTTTATTGTTACAAAATTTCTAGGTTTTATGACGCTCCAGTAAAAAGTTACAAGCATTTGTATGTTGCAAACTTTGATAGGTGTAGGACGTACCGTGTAGAAGTTAGGGCCATTTGAAGTTTTATCAGTGTTTCATTTGGGACTCAAGGGTAGCATAGCTTTGAGCGATAGCTTAAATTGACAAGAGGCTCGTGTACTTTATTGTTACAAAATTGCAAGGTTTTATGACTCTCCAGTAAAAAGTTATAAGCATTTGTATGTTGCAGACTTTGATAGGTGTAGGATGGACCGTATAGAAGTTAGGGCCATTTGAAGTTTTATCAGTGTTTGATTTGGGACTCAAGGGTGGCATAGCTTTGAGCGATAGCTTATATTGACAGGAGGCTCGAATACTGTTTTGTTACTAAATTTCAAGGTTTTATGACGCTCCAGAAAAAAGTTACAAGCATTTGTATGTTGCAAACTTTGATAGGTGTAGGACGTACCGTATAGAAGTTAGGGCCATTTGAAGTTTTAACAGTGTTTGATTTGGGACTCAAGGGTAGCATAGCTTTGAGCGATAGCTTAAATTGACAAGAGGCCATTATTGTTACAAAATTTCAAGGTTTTATGACGATCCAGTAAAAGTTACAAGCATTTGTATGTTGCAAACTTTGATAGGTGTAGGACGTACCGTATAGAAGTTAGGGCCATTTGAAGTTTTATCAGTATTTGATTTGGGACTCAAGGGTAGCATAACTTTGAGCGATAGCTTAAATTGACAAGAGGCTCGAGTACTTTATTGTTACAAAATTTCAAGGTTTTATGACGATCCAGTAAAAAGTTACAAGCATTTGTATGTTGCAAACTTTGATAGGTGTAGGACGTACCGTATAGAAGTTAGGGCCATTTGAAGTTTTATCAGTATTTGATTTGGGACTCAAGGGTAGCATAACTTTGAGCGATAGCTTAAAT
Source organism: Clusia tigrina (assembly GCA_920105625.2). Lineage (NCBI taxonomy): Eukaryota > Metazoa > Arthropoda > Insecta > Diptera > Clusiidae > Clusia > Clusia tigrina. The sequence continues at coordinate 105,633,008 of OV050033.1, read as the reverse complement.
TGACAAGAGGCTCGAGTACTTTATTGTTACAAAATTGCAAGGTTTAATGACGCTCCAGTAAAAAGTTACAAGTTGTATGTTGCAAACTTTGATATGTGTAGGACGTACCGTGTAGAAGTTAGGGTCATTTGAAGTTTTATCAGTGTTTGATTTGGGACTCAAGTGTAGCATAGCTTTGAGCAATAGCTTAAATTGACAAGAAGCTCGAGTACTTTATTGTTACAAAATTTCAAGGATTTATGACGCTCCAGTAAAAAGTTGCAACCATTTGTATGTTGCAAACTTTGATTGCTGTAGGACGTACAGTATAGAAGTTAGGGCCATTTGAAGTTTTGTCAGTGTTTGATTTGGGACTCAAGGGTAGCATAGCTTTGAGCGATAGCTTAAATTGACAAGAGTCTCGAGTACTTTATTGTTACAAAATTTCAAGGTTTTATGACGCTCCAGTAAAAAGATACAAGCATTTGTATGTTGCAAACTTTGATAGGTGTAGGACGTACCGTATAGAAGTTAGGGCCATTTGAAGTTTTGTCAGTGTTTGATTTGGGACTCAAGGGTAGCATAGCTTTGAGCGATAGCTTAAATTGACAAGAGGCTCGAGTACTTTATTGTTACAAAATTTCTAGGTTTTATGACGCTCCAGTAAAAAGTTACAAGCATTTGTATGTTGCAAACTTTGATAGGTGTAGGACGTACCGTATAGAAGTTAGGGCCATTTGAAGATTTATCAATGTTTCATTTGGGACTCAAGGGTAGCATAGCTTTGAGCGATAGCTTAAATTGACAAGAGGCTCGAGTAATTTATTGTTACAAAATTTCAAGGTTTTATGACGCACCAGTAAAAAGTTACAAGCATTTGTATGTTGCAAACTTTGATAGGTGTAGGACGTACCGTATAGAAGTTAGGGCCATTTGAAGTTTTATCAGTGTTTGATTTGGGACTCAAGTGTAGCATAGTTTTGCGCGATAGCTTAAATTGAATAGAGGCTCGAGTACTTTATTGTTACAAAATTTCAAGGTTTTATGACGCTCCAGTAAAAAGTTACAAGTATTTGTATGTTGCAAACTTTGATAGGTGTAGGACGTACCGTATAGAAGTTAGGGCCATTTGACGTTATATCAGTGTTTGATTTGGGACTCAAGGGTAGCATAGCTTTGAGCGATAGCTTAAATTGACAAGAGGCTCGAGTACTTTCTTGTTACAAAATTTCAAGGTTTTATGACGATCCAGTAAAAAGTTACAAGCATTTGTATGTTGCAAACTTTGATAGGTGTAGGACGTACCGTATAGAAGTTAGGGCCATTTGAAGTTTTATCAGTATTTGATTTGGGACTCAAAGGTAGCATAACTTTGAGCGATAGCTTAAATTGACAAGAGGCTCGAGTACTTTATTGTTACAAAATTTCAAGGTTTAATGACTCTCCAGTAAAAAGTTACAAGTTGTATGTTCCAAACTTTGATATGTGTAGGACATACCGTGTAGAAGTTAGGGTCATTTGAAGTTTTATCAGTGTTTGATTTGGGACTCAAGGGTAGCATAGCTTTGAGCGATAGCTTAAATTGACAAGAGGCTCGAGTACTTTCTTGTTACAAAATTTCAAGGTTTTATGACGCTCCAGTGAAAAGTTACAAGCATTTGTATGTTGCAAACTTTGATAGGTGTAGGACGTACCGTATAGAAGTTAGGGCCATTTGAAGTTTTATCAGTGTTTGATTTGGTACTCAAGGGTAGCATAGCTTTGAGCGATAGCTTAAATTGACAAGAGGCTCGAGTACTTTATTGTTACAAAATTTCTAGGTTTTATGACGCTCCAGTAAAAAGTTACAAGCATTTGTATGTTGCAAACTTTGATAGGTGTAGGACGTACCGTGTAGAAGTTAGGGCCATTTGAAGTTTTATCAGTGTTTCATTTGGGACTCAAGGGTAGCATAGCTTTGAGCGATAGCTTAAATTGACAAGAGGCTCGTGTACTTTATTGTTACAAAATTGCAAGGTTTTATGACTCTCCAGTAAAAAGTTATAAGCATTTGTATGTTGCAGACTTTGATAGGTGTAGGATGGACCGTATAGAAGTTAGGGCCATTTGAAGTTTTATCAGTGTTTGATTTGGGACTCAAGGGTGGCATAGCTTTGAGCGATAGCTTATATTGACAGGAGGCTCGAATACTGTTTTGTTACTAAATTTCAAGGTTTTATGACGCTCCAGAAAAAAGTTACAAGCATTTGTATGTTGCAAACTTTGATAGGTGTAGGACGTACCGTATAGAAGTTAGGGCCATTTGAAGTTTTATCAGTGTTTGATTTGGGACTCAAGGGTAGCATAGCTTTGAGCGATAGCTTAAATTGACAAGAGGCCATTATTGTTACAAAATTTCAAGGTTTTATGACGATCCAGTAAAAGTTACAAGCATTTGTATGTTGCAAACTTTGATAGGTGTAGGACGTACCGTATAGAAGTTAGGGCCATTTGAAGTTTTATCAGTATTTGATTTGGGACTCAAGGGTAGCATAACTTTGAGCGATAGCTTAAATTGACAAGAGGCTCGAGTACTTTATTGTTACAAAATTTCAAGGTTTTATGACGATCCAGTAAAAAGTTACAAGCATTTGTATGTTGCAAACTTTGATAGGTGTAGGACGTACCGTATAGAAGTTAGGGCCATTTGAAGTTTTATCAGTATTTGATTTGGGACTCAAGGGTAGCATAACTTTGAGCGATAGCTTAAATTGACAAGAGGCTCGAGTACTTTATTGTTACAAAATTGCAAGGTTTAATGACGCTCCAGTAAAAAGTTACAAGTTGTATGTTGCAAACTTTGATATGTGTAGGACGTACCGTGTAGAAGTTAGGGTCATTTGAAGTTTTATCAGTGTTTGATTTGGGACTCAAGTGTAGCATAGCTTTGAGCAATAGCTTAAATTGACAAGAAGCTCGAGTACTTTATTGTTACAAAATTTCAAGGATTTATGACGCTCCAGTAAAAAGTTGCAACCATTTGTATGTTGCAAACTTTGATTGCTGTAGGACGTACAGTATAGAAGTTAGGGCCATTTGAAGTTTTGTCAGTGTTTGATTTGGGACTCAAGGGTAGCATAGCTTTGAGCGATAGCTTAAATTGACAAGAGTCTCGAGTACTTTATTGTTACAAAATTTCAAGGTTTTATGACGCTCCAGTAAAAAGATACAAGCATTTGTATGTTGCAAACTTTGATAGGTGTAGGACGTACCGTATAGAAGTTAGGGCCATTTGAAGTTTTGTCAGTGTTTGATTTGGGACTCAAGGGTAGCATAACTTTGAGCGATAGCTTAAATTGACAAGAGGCTCGAGTACTTTATTGTTACAAAATTTCTAGGTTTTATGACGCTCCAGTAAAAAGTTACAAGCATTTGTATGTTGCAAACTTTGATAGGTGTAGGACGTACCGTATAGAAGTTAGGGCCATTTGAAGATTTATCAATGTTTCATTTGGGACTCAAGGGTAGCATAGCTTTGAGCGATAGCTTAAATTGACAAGAGGCTCGAGTAATTTATTGTTACAAAATTTCAAGGTTTTATGACGCACCAGTAAAAAGTTACAAGCATTTGTATGTTGCAAACTTTGATAGGTGTAGGACGTACCGTATAGAAGTTAGGGCCATTTGAAGTTTTATCAGTGTTTGATTTGGGACTCAAGGGTAGCATAGTTTTGCGCGATAGCTTAAATTGAATAGAGGCTCGAGTACTTTATTGTTACAAAATTTCAAGGTTTTATGACGCTCCAGTAAAAAGTTACAAGTATTTGTATGTTGCAAACTTTGATAGGTGTAGGACGTACCGTATAGAAGTTAGGGCCATTTGACGTTATATCAGTGTTTGATTTGGGACTCAAGGGTAGCATAGCTTTGTGCGATAGCTTAAATTGACAAGAGGCTCGAGTACTTTATTGTTACAAAATTTCAAGATTTTATGACGCTCCAGTAAAAAGTTACAAGCATTTGTATGTTGCAAGCTTTGATAGGTGTAGGAGGTGTCGTATAGAAGTTAGGGCTATTTGAAGTTTTATCAGTGTTTGATTTGGGACTCAAGGGTAGCATAGCTTTGAGCGATAGCTTAAATTGACAAGAGGCTCGAGTACTTTATTGTTACAAAATTTCAAGGTTTTATGACGCTCCAGTAAAAAGTTACAAGCATTTGTATGTTGCAAACTTTGATAGGTGTAGGAAGTACCGTATAGAAGTTAGGGCCATTTGAAGTTTTATCAGTGTTTGATTTGGGGCTCAAGGGTAGCATAGCTTTGAGCGATGGCTTAAATTGACAAGAGGCTCGAGTACTTTATTGTGACAAAATTTCAAGGTTTTATGACGCTCCAGTAAAAAGTTACAAGCATTTGTATGTTGCAAACTTTGATAGGTGTAGGACGTACCGTATAGAAGTTAGGGCCATTTGAAGTTTTATCAGTATTTGATTTGGGACTCAAGGGTAGCATAACTTTGAGCGATAGCTTAAATTGACAAGAGGCTCGAGTACTTTATTGTTACAAAATTTCAAGGTTTAATGACGCTCCAGTAAAAAGTTACAAGTTGTATGTTGCAAACTTTGATATGTGTAGGACGTACCGCGTAGAAGTTAGGGCCATTTGAAGTTTTAGCAGTATTGGATTTGGGACGCAAGGGTAGCAAAGCTTTGAGCGATATCTTAAATTGACAAGAGGCTAGAGTACTTTATTGTTGCAAAATTTCAAGGTTTTATGACGCTAAAGTAAAAAGTTCTAAGCATTTGTATATTGCAGACTTTGATAGGTGTAGGACGTACCGTATGGAAGTTACAGCCATTTGAAGTTTTATCAGTGTTTGTTTTGGGACTCAAGGGTAGCATATCTTTGACCGATAGCTTAAATTGACAAGAAGCTAGAGTACTTTATTGTTACAAAATTTCAAGATTTTATGACGCTCCAGTAAAAAGTTACAAGCATTTGTATGTTGCAAGCTTTGATAGGTGTAGGAGGTGTCGTATAGAAGTTATGGCCATTTGAAGTTTTATCAGTGTTTGATTTTGGACTCAAGGGTAGCATAGCTTTGAGCGATAGCTTAAATTGACAAGAGGCTCGAGTACTTTATTGTTACAAAATTGCAAGGTTTTATGACTCTCCAGTAAAAAGTTATAAGCATTTGTATGTTGCAAACTTTGATAGGTGTAGGACGTACCGTATAGAAGTTAGGGCCATTTGAGGTTTTATCAGTATTTGATTTGGGACTCAAGGGTAGCATAACTTTGAGCGATAGCTTAAATTGACAAGAGGCTCGAGTACTTTATTGTTACAAAATTTCAAGATTTAATGACGCTCCAGTAAAAAGTTACAAGTTGTATGTTGCAAACTTTGATATGTGGAGGACGTATCGCGAAGAAGTTAGGGCCATTTGAAGTTTTATCAGTGTTGGATTTGGGACGCAAGGGAAGCATAGCTTTGAGAGATAGCTTAAATTGACAAGAGGCTCGAGTACTTTATTGTTACAAAATTTCAAGGTTTTATGACGCTCCAGTAAAAAGTTACAAGCATTTGTATGTTGCAAACTTTGATAGGTGTAGGACGTACCGTATAGAAGTTAGGGCCATTTGAAGTTTTATCAGTGTTTGATTTGGGACTCAAGGGTAGCATAGCTTTGAGCGATAGCTTAAATTGACAAGAGGCTCGAGTACTTTATTGTTACAAAATTTCAAGGTTTTATGACGCTCCAGTAAAAAGTTACAAGCATTTGTATGTTGCAAACTTTGATAGGTGTAGGACGTACCGTATAGAAGTTAGGGCCATTTGAAGTTTTATCAGTGTTTGATTTGGGGCTCAAGGGTAGCATAGCTTTGAGCGATGGCTTAAATTGACAAGAGGCTCGAGTACTTTATTGTGACAAAATTTCAAGGTTTTATGACGCTCCAGTAAAAAGTTACAAGCATTTGTATGTTGCAAACTTTGATAGGTGTAGGACGTACCGTATAGAAGTTAGGGCCATTTGAAGTTTTATCAGTATTTGATTTGGGACTCAAGGGTAGCATAACTTTGAGCGATAGCTTAAAATGACAAGAGGCTCGAGTACTTTATTGTTACAAAATTTCAAGGTTTAATGACGCTCCAGTAAAAAGTTACAAGTTGTATGTTGCAAACTTTGATATGTGTAGGACGTACCGCGTAGAAGTTAGGGCCATTTGAAGTTTTAGCAGTGTTTGATTTGGGACTCTAGGGTGGCATAGCTTTGAGCGATAGCTTAAATTGACAAGTGGCTCGAATACTTTTTTGTTACAAAATTTCAAAGTTTTATGACGCTCCAGTAAAAAGTTACAAGCATTTGTATGTTGCAGACTTTGATAGGTGTAGGACGTACCGTATGGAAGTTAGAGCCATTTGAAGTTTTATCAGTGTTTGTTTTGGGACTCAAGGGTAGCATATCTTTGACCGATAGCTTAAATTGACAAGAAGCTAGAGTACTTTATTGTTACAAAATTTCAAGGGTTTATGACGCTCCAGTAAAAAGTTATAAGCATTTGTATGTTGCAGACTTTGATAGGTGTAGGACATACCGTATAGAAGCTAGGGCCATTTGAAGTTTTATCAGTGTGTGATTTGGGACTCCAGGGTAGCATAGCTTTGAGCGATAGCTTAAATTTACAAGCGGCTCGAGTACTTTATTGTTACAAAATTTCAAGGTTTTATGACGCTCCAGTAAAAAGTTACAAGCATTTGTATGTTGCAAACTTTGATAGGTGTAGGACGTACCGTATAGAAGTTAGGGCCAACTGAAGTTCTATCAGTGTTTGATTTGGGACTCAAGGGTAGCATAGCTTTGAGCGATAACTTAAATTGACAAGAGGCTCGAGTACTTTATTGTTACAAAATTTCAAGGTTTAATGACGCTCCAGTAAAAAGTTACAAGTTGTATGTTGCAAACTTTGATATGTGTAGGACGTACCGCGTAGAAGTTAGGGCCATTTGAAGTTTTAGCAGTGTTGGATTTGGGACGCAAGGGTAGCAAAGCTTTGAGCGATATCTTAAATTGACAAGAGGCTAGAGTACTTTATTGTTGCAAAATTTCAAGGTTTTATGACGCTAAAGTAAAAAGTTCTAAGCATTTGTATATTGCAGACTTTGATAGGTGTAGGACGTACCGTATGGAAGTTACAGCCATTTGAAGTTTTATCAGTGTTTGTTTTGGGACTCAAGGGTAGCATATCTTTGACCGATAGCTTAAATTGACAAGAAGCTAGAGTACTTTATTGTTACAAAATTTCAAGATTTTATGACGCTCCAGTAAAAAGTTACAAGCATTTGTATGTTGCAAGCTTTGATAGGTGTAGGAGGTGTCGTATAGAAGTTATGGCCATTTGAAGTTTTATCAGTGTTTGATTTTGGACTCAAGGGTAGCATAGCTTTGAGCGATAGCTTAAATTGACAAGAGGCTCGAGTACTTTATTGTTACAAAATTGCAAGGTTTTATGACTCTCCAGTAAAAAGTTATAAGCATTTGTATGTTGCAAACTTTGATAGGTGTAGGACGTACCGTATAGAAGTAAGGGCCATTTGAGGTTTTATCAGTATTTGATTTGGGACTCAAGGGTAGCATAACTTTGAGCGATAGCTTAAATTGACAAGAGGCTCGAGTACTTTATTGTTACAAAATTTCAAGATTTAATGACGCTCCAGTAAAAAGTTACAAGTTGTATGTTGCAAACTTTGATATGTGGAGGACGTATCGCGAAGAAGTTAGGGCCATTTGAAGTTTTATCAGTGTTGGATTTCGGACGCAAGGGAAGCATAGCTTTGAGAGATAGCTTAAATTGACAAGAGGCTCGAGTACTTTATTGTTACAAAATTTCAAGGTTTTATGACGCTCCAGTAAAAAGTTACAAGCATTTGTATGTTGCAAACTTTGATAGGTGTAGGACGTACCGTATAGAAGTTAGGGCCATTTGAAGTTTTATCAGTGTTTGATTTGGGACTCAAGGGTAGCATAGCTTTGAGCGATAGCTTAAATTGACAAGAGGCTCGAGTACTTTATTGTTACAAAATTTCAAGGTTTTATGACGCTCCAGTAAAAAGTTACAAGCATTTGTATGTTGCAAACTTTGATAGGTGTAGGACGTACCGTATAGAAGTTAGGGCCATTTGAAGTTTTATCAGTGTTTGATTTGGGGCTCAAGGGTAGCATAGCTTTGAGCGATGGCTTAAATTGACAAGAGGCTCGAGTACTTTATTGTGACAAAATTTCAAGGTTTTATGACGCTCCAGTAAAAAGTTACAAGCATTTGTATGTTGCAAACTTAGATAGGTGTAGGACGTACCGTATAGAAGTTAGGGCCAATTGAAGTTTTATCAGTGTTTGATTTGGGACTCAAGGGTAGCATAACTTTGAGCGATAGCTTAAAATGACAAGAGGCTCGAGTACTTTATTGTTACAAAATTTCAAGGTTTAATGACGCTCCAGTAAAAAGTTACAAGTTGTATGTTGCAAACTTTGATATGTGTAGGACGTACCGCGTAGAAGTTAGGGCCATTTGAAGTTTTAGCAGTGTTTGATTTGGGACTCTAGGGTGGCATAGCTTTGAGCGATAGCTTAAATTGACAAGTGGCTCGAATACTTTTTTGTTACAAAATTTCAAAGTTTTATGACGCTCCAGTAAAAAGTTACAAGCATTTGTATGTTGCAGACTTTGATAGGTGTAGGACGTACCGTATGGAAGTTAGAGCCATTTGAAGTTTTATCAGTGTTTGTTTTGGGACTCAAGGGTAGCATATCTTTGACCGATAGCTTAAATTGACAAGAAGCTAGAGTACTTTATTGTTACAAAATTTCAAGGGTTTATGACGCTCCAGTAAAAAGTTATAAGCATTTGTATGTTGCAGACTTTGATAGGTGTAGGACATACCGTATAGATGCTAGGGCCATTTGAAGTTTTATCAGTGTGTGATTTGGGACTCCAGGGTAGCATAGCTTTGAGCGATAGCTTAAATTTACAAGCGGCTCGAGTACTTTATTGTTACAAAATTTCAAGGTTTTATGACGCTCCAGTAAAAAGTTACAAGCATTTGTATGTTGCAAACTTTGGTAGGTATAGGACGTACCGTATAGAAGTTAGGGCCAACTGAAGTTTTGTCAGTGTTTGATTTGGGACTCAAGGGTAGCATAGCTTTGAGCGATAGCTTAAATTGACAAGAGGCCTTTATTGTAACAAATTTCAAGGCTTTATGACGCTCCAGTAAAAAGTTATAAGCATTTGGGTGTTGCAGACTTTGATATGTGTAGGATGTACCGTATAGAAGTTAGGGCCATTTGAAGTTTTATCAGTGTTTTATTTGGGACTCAAGGGTAGCATAGCTTTGAGCGATAGCTTAAATTGACAAGAGGCTCGTGTACTTTATTGTTACAAAATTGCAAGGTTTTATGACTCTCCAGTAAAAAGTTATAAGCATTTGTATGTTGCAGACTTTGATTGCTGTAGGACGTACCGTATAGAAGTTAGGGCCATTTGAAGTTTTGTCAGTGTTTGATTTGGGACTCAAGGGTAGCATAGCTTTGAGCGATGGCTTAAATTGACAAGAGTCTCGAGTACTTTATTGTTACAAAATTTCAAGGTTTAATGACGCTCCAGTAAAAAGTTACAAGTTGTATGTTGCAAACTTTGATAGGTGTAGGACGTACCGTATAGAAGTTAGGGCCATTTGAAGTTCTATCAGTGTTTGATTTGGGACTCAAGGGTAGCATAGCTTTGAGCGATAACTTAAATTGACAAGAGGCTCGAGTACTTTATTGTTACAAAATGTCAAGGTTTTTTGACGCTCCAGTAAAAAGTTACAAGCATTTGTATGTTGCAAACTTTGATAGGTGTAGGACGTACCGTATAGAAGTTAGGGCCATTTGAAGTTTTATCAGTATTTGATTTGAGACTCAAGGGTAGCATAACTTTGAGCGATAGCTTAAATTGACAAGAGGCTCGAGTTCTTTATTGTTACAAAATTTCAAGGTTTAATGACGCTCCAGTAAAAAGTTACAAGTTGTATGTTGCAAACTTTGATATGTGTAGGACGTACCGTGTAGAAGTTAGGGCCATTTGAAGTTTTATCAGTGTTGGATTTGGGACTCAAGGGTAGCATAGCTTTGAGCAATAGCTTAAATTGACAAGAGGCTTGAGTACTTTATTGTTACAAAATTTAAAGGTTTTATGACGCTCCAGTAAAAAGTTACAAGCATTTGTATGTTGCAAACTTAGATAAGTGTAGGACGTACCGTATAGAAGTTAGGGCCAATTGAAGTTTTATCCGTGTTTGATTTGGGACTCAAGGGTAGCATAGCTTCGAGCGATAGCTTATATTGACAAGAGGCTCGAGTACTTTATTGTTACAAAATTTCAAGGTTTTATGACGCTGCAGTAAAAAGTTACAAGGATTTGTATGTTGCAGACTTTGATTGCTGTAGGACGTACCGTATAGAAGTTAGGGCCATTTGAAGTTTTGTCAGTGTTTGATTTGGGACTCAAGGGTAGCATAGCTTTGAGCGATAGCTTAAATTGACAAGAGTCTCGAGTACTTTATTGTTACAAAATTTCAAGGTTTTATGACGCTCCAGTGAAAAGTTACAAGCATTTGTATGTTGCAAACTTTGATAGGTGTAGGACCTATCGTATAGAAGTTAGGGCCATTTGAAGTTTTATCAGTATTTGATTTGAGACTCAAGGGTAGCATAACTTTGAGCGATAGCTTAAATTGACAAGAGGCTCGAGTACTTTATTGTTACAAAATTTCAAGGTTTAATGACGCTCCAGTAAAAAGTTACAAGTTGTATGGTGCAAACTTTGATATGTGTAGGACGTACCGTGTAGAAGTTAGGGCCATTTGAAGTTTTATCAGTGTTTGATTTGGGACTCAAGGGTAGCATAGCTTTGAGCAATAGCTTAAATTGACAAGAGGCTCGAGTACTTTATTGTTACAAAATTTCAAGGTTTTATGACGCTCCGGTAAAAAGTTGCAAGCAATTGTATGTTGCAAGCATTTGTATGTTGCAAACTTTGATTGGTGTAGGACGTACCGCTTAGAAGTTAGGGCCATTTGAAGTTTTGTCAGTGTTTGATTTGGGACTCAAGGGTAGCATAGCTTTGAGCGATAGCTTAAATTGACAAGAGGCTCGAGTACTTTATTGTTACAAAATTTCAAGGTTTTATGACGCTCCAGTAAAAATTTATAAGCATTTGTATGTTGCAGACTTTGATAGGTGTAGGACGTACCGTATAGAAGTTAGGGCCATTTGAAGTTTTATCAGTGTTTGATCTGGGACTCAAGGGTAGCATATCTTTGAGCGATAGCTTAAATTGACAAGAGGCTAGAGTACTTTATTGTTAAAAAATTTCAAGGATTTATGACGCTCCAGTAAAAAGTTATAAGCATTTGTATGTTGCAGACTTTGATAGGTGTAGGACATACCGTATAGAAGTTAGGGCCATTTGAAGTTTTATCAGTGTTTGATTTGGGACTCCAGGGTAGCATAGCTTTGAGCGATAGCTTAAATTTACAAGCGGCTCGAGTACTTTATTGTTAAAAAATTTCAAGGTTTTATGACGCTCCAGTAAAAAGTTACAAGCATTTGTATGTTGCAAACTTTGGTAGGTGTAGGACGTACCGTATAGAAGTTAGGGCCAATTGAAGTTTTGTCAGTGTTTGATTTGAGACTCAAGGGTAGCATAGCTTTGAGCGATAGCTCAAATTGACAAGAGGCCTTTATTGTTACAAAATTTCAAGGCTTTATGACGTTCCAGTAAAAAGTTATAAGCATTTGTGTGTTGCAGACTTTGATATGTGTAGGATGTACCGTATAGAAGTTAGGGCCATTTGAAGTTTTATCAGTGTTTTATTTGGGACTGAAGGGTAGCATAGCTTTGAGCGATAGCTTAAATTGACAAGAGGCCTTTATTGTAACAAATTTCAAGGCTTTATGACGCTCCAGTAAAAAGTTATAAGCATTTGGGTGTTGCAGACTTTGATATGTGTAGGATGTACCGTATAGAAGTTAGGGCCATTTGAAGTTTTATCAGTGTTTTATTTGGGACTCAAGGGTAGCATAGCTTTGAGCGATAGCTTAAATTGACAAGAGGCTCGTGTACTTTATTGTTACAAAATTGCAAGGTTTTATGACTCTCCAGTAAAAAGTTATAAGCATTTGTATGTTGCAGACTTTGATTGCTGTAGGACGTACCGTATAGAAGTTAGGGCCATTTGAAGTTTTGTCAGTGTTTGATTTGGGACTCAAGGGTAGCATAGCTTTGAGCGATGGCTTAAATTGACAAGAGTCTCGAGTACTTTATTGTTACAAAATTTCAAGGTTTAATGACGCTCCAGTAAAAAGTTACAAGTTGTATGTTGCAAACTTTGATAGGTGTAGGACGTACCGTATAGAAGTTAGGGCCATTTGAAGTTCTATCAGTGTTTGATTTGGGACTCAAGGGTAGCATAGCTTTGAGCGATAACTTAAATTGACAAGAGGCTCGAGTACTTTATTGTTACAAAATGTCAAGGTTTTTTGACGCTCCAGTAAAAAGTTACAAGCATTTGTATGTTGCAAACTTTGATAGGTGTAGGACGTACCGTATAGAAGTTAGGGCCATTTGAAGTTTTATCAGTATTTGATTTGAGACTCAAGGGTAGCATAACTTTGAGCGATAGCTTAAATTGACAAGAGGCTCGAGTTCTTTATTGTTACAAAATTTCAAGGTTTAATGACGCTCCAGTAAAAAGTTACGAGTTGTATGTTGCAAACTTTGATATGTGTAGGACGTACCGTGTAGAAGTTAGGGCCATTTGAAGTTTTATCAGTGTTGGATTTGGGACTCAAGGGTAGCATAGCTTTGAGCAATAGCTTAAATTGACAAGAGGCTTGAGTACTTTATTGTTACAAAATTTAAAGGTTTTATGACGCTCCAGTAAAAAGTTACAAGCATTTGTATGTTGCAAACTTAGATAAGTGTAGGACGTACCGTATAGAAGTTAGGGCCAATTGAAGTTTTATCCGTGTTTGATTTGGGACTCAAGGGTAGCATAGCTTCGAGCGATAGCTTATATTGACAAGAGGCTCGAGTACTTTATTGTTACAAAATTTCAAGGTTTTATGACGCTGCAGTAAAAAGTTACAAGGATTTGTATGTTGCAGACTTTGATTGCTGTAGGACGTACCGTATAGAAGTTAGGGCCATTTGAAGTTTTGTCAGTGTTTGATTTGGGACTCAAGGGTAGCATAGCTTTGAGCGATAGCTTAAATTGACAAGAGTCTCGAGTACTTTATTGTTACAAAATTTCAAGGTTTTATGACGCTCCAGTGAAAAGTTACAAGCATTTGTATGTTGCAAACTTTGATAGGTGTAGGACCTATCGTATAGAAGTTAGGGCCATTTGAAGTTTTATCAGTATTTGATTTGAGACTCAAGGGTAGCATAACTTTGAGCGATAGCTTAAATTGACAAGAGGCTCGAGTACTTTATTGTTACAAAATTTCAAGGTTTAATGACGCTCCAGTAAAAAGTTACAAGTTGTATGTTGCAAACTTTGATATGTGTAGGACGTACCGTGTAGAAGTTAGGGCCATTTGAAGTTTTATCAGTGTTTGATTTGGGACTCAAGGGTAGCATAGCTTTGAGCAATAGCTTAAATTGACAAGAGGCTCGAGTACTTTATTGTTACAAAATTTCAAGGTTTTATGACGCTCCGGTAAAAAGTTGCAAGCAATTGTATGTTGCAAGCATTTGTATGTTGCAAACTTTGATTGGTGTAGGACGTACCGCTTAGAAGTTAGGGCCATTTGAAGTTTTGTCAGTGTTTGATTTGGGACTCAAGGGTAGCATAGCTTTGAGCGATAGCTTAAATTGACAAGAGGCTCGAGTACTTTATTGTTACAAAATTTCAAGGTTTTATGACGCTCCAGTAAAAATTTATAAGCATTTGTATGTTGCAGACTTTGATAGGTGTAGGACGTACCGTATAGAAGTTAGGGCCATTTGAAGTTTTATCAGTGTTTGATCTGGGACTCAAGGGTAGCATATCTTTGAGCGATAGCTTAAATTGACAAGAGGCTAGAGTACTTTATTGTTAAAAAATTTCAAGGATTTATGACGCTCCAGTAAAAAGTTATAAGCATTTGTATGTTGCAGACTTTGATAGGTGTAGGACATACCGTATAGAAGTTAGGGCCATTTGAAGTTTTATCAGTGTTTGATTTGGGACTCCAGGGTAGCATAGCTTTGAGCGATAGCTTAAATTTACAAGCGGCTCGAGTACTTTATTGTTAAAAAATTTCAAGGTTTTATGACGCTCCAGTAAAAAGTTACAAGCATTTGTATGTTGCAAACTTTGGTAGGTGTAGGACGTACCGTATAGAAGTTAGGGCCAATTGAAGTTTTGTCAGTGTTTGATTTGAGACTCAAGGGTAGCATAGCTTTGAGCGATAGCTCAAATTGACAAGAGGCCTTTATTGTTACAAAATTTCAAGGCTTTATGACGTTCCAGTAAAAAGTTATAAGCATTTGTGTGTTGCAGACTTTGATATGTGTAGGATGTACCGTATAGAAGTTAGGGCCATTTGAAGTTTTATCAGTGTTTTATTTGGGACTGAAGGGTAGCATAGCTTTGAGCGATAGCTTAAATTGACAAGAGGCTCGTGTACTTTATTGTTACAAAATTGCGAGGTTTTATGACTCTCCAGTAAAAAGTTATAAGCATTTGTATGTTGCAGACTTTGATTGCTGTAGGACGTACCGTATAGAAGTTAGGACCATTTGAAGTTTTGTCAGTGTTTGATTTGGGACTCAAGGGTAGCATAGCTTTGAGCGATAGCTTAAATTGACAAGAGTCTCGAGTACTTTATTGTTACAAAATTTCATGGTTTTATGACGCTCCAGTAAAAAGTTACAAGCATTTGTATGTTGCAAGCATTTGTATGTTGCAAACTTTGATTGGTGTAGGACGTACCGCTTAGAAGTTAGGGCCATTTGAAGTTTTGTCAGTGTTTGATTTGGGACTCAAGGGTAGCATAGCTTTGAGCGATAGCTTAAATTGACAAGAGGCTCGAGTACTTTATTGTTACAAAATTTCAAGGTTTTATGACGCTCCAGTAAAAATTTATAAGCATTTGTATGTTGCAGACTTTGATAGGTGTAGGACGTACCGTATAGAAGTTAGGGCCATTTGAAGTTTTATCAGTGTTTGATCTGGGACTCAAGGGTAGCATATCTTTGAGCGATAGCTTAAATTGACAAGAGGCTAGAGTACTTTATTGTTAAAAAATTTCAAGGGTTTATGACGCTCCAGTAAAAAGTTATAAGCATTTGTATGTTGCAGACTTCGATATGTGTAGGATGTACCGTATAGAAGTTAGGGCCATTTAAAGTTTTATCAGTGTTTGATTTGGGACTCCAGGGTAGCATAGCTTTGAGCGATAGCTTAAATTTACAAGCGGCTCGAGTACTTTATTGTTAAAAAATTTCAAGGTTTTATGACGCTCCAGTAAAAAGTTACAAGCATTTGTATGTTGCAAACTTTGGTAGGTGTAGGACGTACCGTATAGAAGTTAGGGCCAATTGAAGTTTTGTCAGTGTTTGATTTGAGACTCAAGGGTAGCATAGCTTTGAGCGATAGCTCAAATTGACAAGAGGCCTTTATTGTTACAAAATTTCAAGGCTTTATGACGTTCCAGTAAAAAGTTATAAGCATTTGTGTGTTGCAGACTTTGATATGTGTAGGATGTACCGTATAGAAGTTAGGGCCATTTAAAGTTTTATCAGTGTTTTATTTGGGACTGAAGGGTAGCATAGCTTTGAGCGATAGCTTAAATTGACAAGAGGCTCGTGTACTTTATTGTTACAAAATTGCGAGGTTTTATGACTCTCCAGTAAAAAGTTATAAGCATTTGTATGTTGCAGACTTTGATTGCTGTAGGACGTACCGTATAAAAGTTAGGACCATTTGAAGTTTTGTCAGTGTTTGATTTGGGACTCAAGGGTAGCATAGCTTTGAGCGATAGCTTAAATTGACAAGAGTCTCGAGTACTTTATTGTTACAAAATTTCATGGTTTTATGACGCTCCAGTAAAAAGTTACAAGCATTTGTATGTTGCAAACTTTGATAGGTGTAGGACGTACCGTATAGAAGTTAGGGCCATTTGAAATTTTGTCAGTGTTTGATTTGGGACTCAAGGGTAGCATAGGTTTGAGCGATAGCTTAAATTGACAAGAGGCTCGAGTACTTTATTGTTACAAAATTTCTAGGTTTTATGACGCTCCAGTAAAAAGTTACAAGCATTTGTATGTTGCAAACTTTGATAGGTGTAGGAAGTACCGTATAGAAGTTAGGGCCATTTGAAGTTTTATCATTGTTTGATTTGGGACTCAAGGGTAGCATAGCTTTGAACGATGGCTTAAATTGACAAGAGGCTCAAGTACTTTATTGTTACAACATTTCAAGGTTGTATGACGCTCCAGTAAACAGTTACAAGCATTTGTATGTTGCAAACTTTGATAGGTGTAGGACGTACCGTATAGAAGTTAGGGCCATTTGAAGTTTTATCAGTATTTGATTTGAGACTCAAGGGTAGCATAACTTTGAGCGATAGCTTAAATTGACAAGAGGCTCGAGTTCTTTATTGTTACAAAATTTCAAGGTTTAATGACGCTCCAGTAAAAAGTTACAAGTTGTATGTTGCAAACTTTGATATGTGTAGGACGTACCGTGTAGAAGTTAGGGCCATTTGAACTTTTATCAGTGTTGGATTTGGGACTCAAGGGTAGCATAGCTTTGAGCAATAGCTTAAATTGACAAGAGGCTCGAGTACTTTATTGTTACAAAATTTAAAGGTTTTATGACGCTCCAGTAAAAAGTTACAAGCATTTGTATGTTGCAAACTTAGATAGGTGTAGGACGTACCGTATAGAAGTTAGGGCCAATTGAAGTTTTATCCGTGTTTGATTTGGGACTCAAGGGTAGCATAGCTTTGAGCGATAGCTTATATTGACAAGAGGCTCGAGTACTTTATTGTTACAAAATTTCAAGTTTTATGACGCTGCAGTAAAAAGTTACAAGGATTTGTATGTTGCAGACTTTGATTGCTGTAGGACGTACCGTATAGAAGTTAGGGCCATTTGAAGTTTTGTCAGTGTTTGATTTGGGACTCAAGGGTAGCATAGCTTTGAGCGATAGCTTAAATTGACAAGAGTCTCGAGTACTTTATTGTTACAAAATTTCAAGGTTTTATGACGCTCCAGTGAAAAGTTACAAGCATTTGTATGTTGCAAACTTTGATAGGTGTAGGACCTATCGTATAGAAGTTAGGGCCATTTGAAGTTTTATCAGTATTTGATTTGAGACTCAAGGGTAGCATAACTTTGAGCGATAGCTTAAATTGACAAGAGGCTCGAGTACTTTATTGTTACAAAATTTCAAGGTTTAATGACGCTCCAGTAAAAAGTTACAAGTTGTATGTTGCAAACTTTGATATGTGTAGGACGTACCGTGTAGAAGTTAGGGCCATTTGAAGTTTTATCAGTGTTTGATTTGGGACTCAAGGGTAGCATAGCTTTGAGCAATAGCTTAAATTGACAAGAGGCTCGAGTACTTAATTGTTACAAAATTTCAAGGTTTTATGACGCTCCGGTAAAAAGTTGCAAGCAATTGTATGTTGCAAGCATTTGTATGTTCCAAACTTTGATTGGTGTAGGACGTACCGCTTAGAAGTTAGGGCCATTTGAAGTTTTGTCAGTGTTTGATTTGGGACTCAAGGGTAGCATAGCTTTGAGCGATAGCTTAAATTGACAAGAGGCTCGAGTACTTTATTGTTACAAAATTTCAAGGTTTTATGACGCTCCAGTAAAAATTTATAAGCATTTGTATGTTGCAGACTTTGATAGGTGTAGGACATACCGTATAGAAGTTAGGGCCATTTGAAGTTTTATCAGTGTTTGATTTGGGACTCCAGGGTAGCATAGCTTTGAGCGATAGCTTAAATTTACAAGCGGCTCGAGTACTTTATTGTTACAAAATTTCAAGGTTTTATGACGCTCCAGTAAAAAGTTACAAGCATTTGTATGTTGCAAACTTTGGTAGGTGTAGGACGTACCGTATAGAAGTTAGGGCCAATTGAAGTTTTGTCAGTGTTTGATTTGGGACTCAAGGGTAGCATAGCTTTGAGCGATAGCTCAAATTGACAAGAGGCCTTTATTGTTACAAAATTTCAAGGCTTTATGACGTTCCAGTAAAAAGTTATAAGCATTTGTGTGTTGCAGACTTTGATATGTGTAGGATGTACCGTATAGAAGTTAGGGCCATTTGAAGTTTTATCAGTGTTTTATTTGGGACTGAAGGGTAGCATAGCTTTGAGCGATAGCTTAAATTGACAAGAGGCTCGTGTACTTTATTGTTACAAAATTGCAAGGTTTTATGACTCTCCAGTAAAAAGTTATAAGCATTTGTATGTTGCAGACTTTGATTGCTGTAGGACGTACGGTATAGAAGTTAGGACCATTTGAAGTTTTGTCAGTGTTTGATTTGGGACTCAAGGGTAGCATAGCTTTGAGGGATAGCTTAAATTGACAAGAGTCTCGAGTACTTTATTGTTACAAAATTTCAAGGTTTTATGACGCTCCAGTAAAAAGTTACAAGCATTTGTATGTTGCAAACTTTGATAGGTGTAGGACGTACCGTATAGAAGTTAGGGCCATTTGAAATTTTGTCAGTGTTTGATTTGGGACTCAAGGGTAGCATAGCTTTGAGCGATAGCTTAAATTGACAAGAGGCTCGAGTACTTTATTGTTACAAAATTTCTAGGTTTTATGACGCTCCAGTAAAAAGTTACAAGCATTTGTATGTTGCAAACTTTGATAGGTGTAGGACGTACCGTATAGAAGTTAGGGCCATTTGAAGTTTTATCAGTGTTTGATTCGGGACTCAAGGGTAGCATAGCTTTGAACGATGGCTTAAATTGACAAGAGGCTCGAGTACTTTATTGTTACAAAATTTCAAGGTTGTATGACGCTCCAGTAAAAAGTTACAAGCATTTGTATGTTGCAAACTTTGATAGGTGTAGGACGTACCGTATAGAAGTTAGGGCCATTTGAAGTTTTATCAGTATTTGATTTGAGACTCAAGGGTAGCATAACTTTGAGCGATAGCTTAAATTGACAAGAGGCTCGAGTTCTTTATTGTTACAAAATTTCAAGGTTTAATGACGCTCCAGTAAAAAGTTACAAGTTGTATGTTGCAAACTTTGATATGTGTAGGACGTACCGTGTAGAAGTTAGGGCCATTTGAAGTTTTATCAGTGTTGGATTTGGGACTCAAGGGTAGCATAGCTTTGAGCAATAGCTTAAATTGACAAGAGGCTCGAGTACTTTATTGTTACAAAATTTAAAGGTTTTATGACGCTCCAGTAAAAAGTTACAAGCATTTGTATGTTGCAAACTTAGATAGGTGTAGGACGTACCGTATAGAAGTTAGGGCCAATTGAAGTTTTATCCGTATTTGATTTGGGACTCAAGGGTAGCATAGCTTTGAGCGATAGCTTATATTGACAAGAGTCTCGAGTACTTTATTGTTACAAAATTTCAAGGTTTTATGACGCTGCAGTAAAAAGTTACAAGGATTTGTATGTTGCAGACTTTGATTGCTGTAGGACGTACCGTATAGAAGTTAGGGCCATTTGAAGTTTTGTCAGTGTTTGATTTGGGACTCAAGGGTAGCATAGCTTTGAGCGATAGCTTAAATTGACAAGAGTCTCGAGTACTTTATTGTTACAAAATTTCAAGGTTTTATGACGCTCCAGTGAAAAGTTACAAGCATTTGTATGTTGCAAACTTTGATAGGTGTAGGACCTATCGTATAGAAGTTAGGGCCATTTGAAGTTTTATCAGTATTTGATTTGAGACTCAAGGGTAGCATAACTTTGAGCGATAGCTTAAATTGACAAGAGGCTCGAGTACTTTATTGTTACAAAATTTCAAGGTTTAATGACGCTCCAGTAAAAAGTTACAAGTTGTATGTTGCAAACTTTGATATGTGTAGGACGTACCGTGTAGAAGTTAGGGCCATTTGAAGTTTTATCAGTGTTTGATTTGGGACTCAAGGGTAGCATAGCTTTGAGCAATAGCTTAAATTGACAAGAGGCTCGAGTACTTTATTGTTACAAAATTTCAAGGTTTTATGACGCTCCGGTAAAAAGTTGCAAGCAATTGTATGTTGCAAGCATTTGTATGTTTAAAACTTTGATTGGTGTAGGACGTACCGCTTAGAAGTTAGGGCCATTTGAAGTTTTGTCAGTGTTTGATTTGTGACTCAAGGGTAGCATAGCTTTGAGCGATAGCTTAAATTGACAAGAGGCTCGAGTACTTTATTGTTACAAAATTTCAAGGTTTTATGACGCTCCAGTAAAAATTTATAAGCATTTGTATGTTGCAGACTTTGATAGGTGTAGGACATACCGTATAGAAGTTAGGGTCATTTGAAGTTTTATCAGTGTTTGATTTGGGACTCCAGGGTAGCATAGCTTTGAGCGATAGCTTAAATTTACAAGCGGCTCGAGTACTTTATTGTTACAAAATTTCAAGGTTTTATGACGCTCCAGTAAAAAGTTACAAGCATTTGTATGTTGCAAACTTTGGTAGGTGTAGGACGTACCGTATAGAAGTTAGGGCCAATTGAAGTTTTGTCAGTGTTTGATTTGGGACTCAAGGGTAGCATAGCTTTGAGCGATAGCTTAAATTGACAAGAGGCTCGTGTACTTTATTGTTACAAAATTGCAAGGTTTTATGACTCTCCAGTAAAAAGTTATAAGCATTTGTATGTTGCAGGCTTTGATTGCTGTAGGACGTACCGTATAGAAGTTAGGACCATTTGAAGTTTTGTCAGTGTTTGATTTGGGACTCAAGGGTAGCATAGCTTTGAGGGATAGCTTAAATTGACAAGAGTCTCGAGTACTTTATTGTTACAAAATTTCAAGGTTTTATGACGCTCCAGTAAAAAGTTACAAGCATTTGTATGTTGCAAACTTTGATAGGTGTAGGACGTACCGTATAGAAGTTAGGGCCATTTGAAATTTTGTCAGTGTTTGATTTGGGACTCAAGGGTAGCATAGCTTTGAGCGATAGCTTAAATTGACAAGAGGCTCGAGTACTTTATTGTTACAAAATTTCTAGGTTTTATGACGCTCCAGTAAAAAGTTACAAGCATTTGTATGTTGAAAACTTTGATAGGTGTAGGACGTACCGTATAGAAGTTAGGGCCATTTGAAGTTTTATCAGTGTTTGATTTGGGACTCAAGGGTAGCATAGCTTTGAACGATGGCTTAAATTGACAAGAGGCTCGAGTACTTTATTGTTACAAAATTTCAAGGTTGTATGACGCTCCAGTAAAAAGTTACAAGCATTTGTATGTTGCAAACTTTGATAGGTGTAGGACGTACCGTATAGAAGTTAGGGCCATTTGAAGTTTTATCAGATTTGATTTGAGACTCAAGGGTAGCATAACTTTGAGCGATAGCTTAAATTGACAAGAGGCTCGAGTTCTTTATTGTTACAAAATTTCAAGGTTTAATGACGCTCTAGTAAAAAGTTACAAGTTGTATGTTGCAAACTTTGATATGTGTAGGACGTACCGTGTAGAAGTTAGGGCCATTTGAAGTTTTATCAGTGTTGGATTTGGGACTCAAGGGTAGCATAGCTTTGAGCAATAGCTTAAACTGACAAGAGGCTCGAGTACTTTATTGTTACAAAATTTAAAGGTTTTATGATGCTCCAGTAAAAAGTTACAAGCATTTGTATGTTGCAAACTTAGATAGGTGTAGGACGTACCGTATATAAGTTAGGGCCAATTGAAGTTTTATCAGTGTTTGATTTGGGACTCAAGGGTAGCATAGCTTTGAGCGATAGCTTATATTGACAAGAGGCTCGAGTACTTTATTGTTACAAAATTTCAAGGTTTTATGACGCTGCAGTAAAAAGTTACAAGGATTTGTATGTTGCAGACTTTGATTGCTGTAGGACGTACCGTATAGAAGTTAGGGCCATTTGAAGTTTTGTCAGTGTTTGAATTGGGACTCAAGGGTAGCATAGCTTTGAGCGATAGCTTAAATTGACAAGAGTCTCGAGTACTTTATTGTTACAAAATTTCAAGGTTTTATGACGCTGCAGTAAAAAGTTACAAGCATTTGTATGTTGCAAACTTTGATAGGTGTAGGACCTACCGTATAGAAGTTAGGGCCATTTGAAGTTTTATCAGTATTTGATTTGAGACTCAAGGGTAGCATAACTTTGAGCGATAGCTTAAATTGACAAGAGGCTCGAGTACTTTATTGTTACAAAATTTCAAGGTTTAATGACGCTCCAGTAAAAAGTTACAAGTTGTATGTTGCAAACTTTGATATGTGTAGGACGTACCGTGTATAAGTTAGGGCCATTTGAAGTTTTATCAGTGTTTTATTTGGGACTGAAGGGTAGCATAGCTTTGAGCGATAGCTTGAATTGACAAGAGGCTCGTGTACTTTATTGTTACAAAATTGCAAGGTTTTATGACTCTCCAGTAAAAAGTTATAAGCAGTTGTGTGTTGCAGACTTTGATCTGTGTAGGATGTACCGTATAGAAGTTAGGGCCATTTGAAGTTTTATCAGTGTTTTATTTGGGACTGAAGGGTAGCATAGCTTTGAGCGATAGCTTGAATTGACAAGAGGCTCGTGTACTTTATTGTTACAAAATTGCAAGGTTTTATGACTCTCCAGTAAAAAGTTATAAGCATTTGTATGTTGCAGACTTTGATTGCTGTAGGACGTACCGTATAGAAGTTAGGGCCATTTGAAGTTTTGTCAGTGTTTGATTTGGGACTCAAGGGTAGCATAGCTTTGAGCGATAGCTTAAATTGACAAGAGTCTCGAGTACTTTATTGTTACAAAATTTCAAGGTTTTATGACGCTGCAGTAAAAAGTTACAAGCATTTGTATGTTGCAAACTTTGATAGGTGTAGGACGTACCGTATAGAAGTTAGGGCCATTTGAAATTTTTTCAGTGTTTGATTTGGGACTCAAGGGTAGCATAGCTTTGAGCGATAGCTTAAATTGACAAGAGGCTCGAGTACTTTATTGTTACAAAATTTCTAGGTTTTATGACGCTCCAGTAAAAAGTTACAAGCATTTGTATGTTGCAAACTTTGATAGGTGTAGGACGTACCGTATAGAAGTTAGGGCCATTTGAAGTCTTATCAGTGTTTGATTTGGGACTCAAGGGTAGCATAACTTTGAGCGATAGCTTAAATTGACAAGAGGCTCGAGTTCTTTATTGTTACAAAATTTCAAGGTTTAATGACGCTAAAGTAAAAACTTACAAGTTGTATGTTGCAAACTTTGATATGTGTAGGACGTACCGTGTAGAAGTTAGGGCCATTTGAAGTTTTATCAGTGTTGGATTTGGGACTCAAGGATAGCATAGCTTTGAGCAATAGCTTAAATTGACAAGAGGCTCGAGTACTTTATTGTTACAAAATTTAAAGGTTTTATGACGCTGCAGTAAAAAGTTACAAGCATTTGTATGTTGCAAACTTTGATAGGTGTAGGACGTACCGTATAGAAGTTAGGGCCATTTGAAGTTTTGTCAGTGTTTGATTTGGGACTCAAGGGTAGCATAGCTTTGAGCGACGGCTTAAATTGACAAGAGGCTCGAGTACTTTATTGTTACAAAATTTCAAGGTTGTATGACGCTCCAGTAAAAAGTTACAAGCATTTGTATGTTGCAAACTTTGATAGGTGTAGGACCTACCGTACAGAAGTTAGGGCCATTTGAAGTTTTATCAGTATTTGATTTGAAACTCAAGGGTAGCATAACTTTGAGCGATAGCTTAAATTGACAAGAGGCTCGAGTACTTTATTGTTACAAAATTTCAAGGTTTAATGACGCTCCAGTAAAAAGTTACAAGTTGTATGTTGCAAACTTGGATTGCTGTAGGACGTACCGTGTAGAAGTTAGGGCCATTTGAAGTTTTATCAGTGTTTGATTTGGGACTCAAGGGTAGCATAGCTTTGAGCAATAGCTTAAATTGACAAGAGGCTCGAGTATTTTATTGTTACAAAATTTCAAGGTTTTATGACGCTCCAGTAAAAAGTTACAAGCATTTGTATGTTGCAAACTTTGATAGGTGTAGGACGTACCGTATAGAAGTTAGGGCCATTTGAAGTTTTGTCAGTGTTTGATTTGGGACTCAAGGGTAGCATAGCTTTGAGCGATAGATTAAATTGACAAGAGGCTCGAGTACTTTAGTGTTACAAAATTTCTAGGTTTTATGACGCTCCAGTAAAAAGTTACAAGCATTTGTATGTTGCAAACTTTGATAGGTGTAGGACGTACCGTATAGAAGTTAGGGCCATTTGAAGTTTTATCAGTGTTTGATTTGGGACTCAAGGGTAGCATAGCTTTGAGCGATGGGTTAAATTGACAAGAGGCTCGAGTACTTCATTGTTACAAAATTTCAAGGTTGTATGACGCTCCAGTAAAAAGTTACAAACATTTGTATGTTGCAAACTTTGATAGATGTAGGACGTACCGTATAGAAGTTAGGGCCATTTGAAATTTTATCAGTATTTGATTTGAGACTCAAGGGTAGCATAACTTTGAGCGATAGCTTAAATTGACAAGAGGCTCGAGTACTTTATTGTTACAAAATTTCAAGGTTTAATGACGCTCCAGTAAAAAGTTACAAGTTGTATGTTGCAAACTTTGATATGTGTAGGACGTACCGTGTAGAAGTTAGGGCCACTTGAAGTTTTATCAGTGTTTGATTTGGGACTCAAGGGTAGCATAGCTTTGAGCAATAGCTTAAATTGACAAGAGGCTCGAGTACTTTATTGTTACAAAATTTCAAGGTTTTATGACGCTCCAGTAAAAAGTTACAAGCATTTGTATGTTGCAAACTTAGATAGGTGTAGGACGTACCGTATAGAAGTTAGGGCCAATTGAAGTTTTATCAGTGTTTGATTTGGGACTCAAGGGTAGCATCGCTTTGAGCGATAGCTTATATTGACAAGAGGCTCGAGTACTTTATTGTTACAAAATTTCAAGGTTTTATGACGCTCCAGTAAAAAGTTACAAGTTGTATGTTGCAAACTTTGATATGTGTAGGACGTACCGTGTAGAAGTTACAAGTTGTATGTTGCAAACTTTGATATGTGTAGGACGTACCGTGTAGAAGTTAGGGCCATTTGAAGATTTATCAGTGTTTGATTTGAGACTCAAGGGTAGCATAGCTTTGAGCAATAGCTTAAATTGACAAGAGGCTGGAGTACTTTATTGTTACAAAATTTCAAGGTTTTATGACGCTCCAGTAAAAAGTTACAAGTTGTATGTTGCAAACTTTGATATGTGTAGGACGTACCGTGTAGAAGTTAGGGCCATTTGAAGTTTTATCAGTGTTGGATTTGGGACTCAAGGGTAGCATAGCTTTGAGCAATAGCTTAAACTGACAAGAGGCTCGAGTACTTTATTGTTACAAAATTTAAAGGTTTTATGACGCTCCAGTAAAAAGTTACAAGCATTTGTATGTTGCAAACTTAGATAGGTGTAGGACGTACAGTATAGAAGTTAGGGCCAATTGAAGTTTTATCAGTGTTTGATTTGGGACTCAAGGGTAGCATAGCTTTGAGCGATAGCTTATATTGACAAGAGGCTCGAGTACTTTATTGTTACAAAATTTCAAGGTTTTATGACGCTGCAGTAAAAAGTTACAAGGATTTGCATGTTGCAGACTTTGATTGCTGTAGGACGTACCGTATAGAAGTTTGGGCCATTTGAAGTTTTGTCAGTGTTTGAATTGGGACTCAAGGGTAGCATAGCTTTGAGCGATAGCTTAAATTGACAAGAGTCTCGAGTACTTTATTGTTACAAAATTTCAAGGTTTTATGACGCTGCAGTAAAAAGTTACAAGCATTTGTATGTTGCAAACTTTGATAGGTGTAGGACCTACCGTATAGAAGTTAGGGCCATTTGAAGTTTTATCAGTATTTGATTTGAGACTCAAGGGTAGCATAACTTTGAGCGATAGCTTAAATTGACAAGAGGCTCGAGTACTTTATTGTTACAAAATTTCAAGGTTTAATGACGCTCCAGTAAAAAGTTACAAGTTGTATGTTGCAAACTTTGATATGTGTAGGACGTACCGTGTATAAGTTAGGGCCATTTGAAGTTTTATCAGTGTTTTATTTGGGACTGAAGGGTAGCATAGCTTTGAGCGATAGCTTGAATTGACAAGAGGCTCGTGTACTTTATTGTTACAAAATTGCAAGGTTTTATGACTCTCCAGTAAAAAGTTATAAGCATTTGTGTGTTGCAGACTTTGATCTGTGTAGGATGTACCGTATAGAAGTTAGGGCCATTTGAAGTTTTATCAGTGTTTTATTTGGGACTGAAGGGTAGCATAGCTTTGAGCGATAGCTTGAATTGACAAGAGGCTCGTGTACTTTATTGTTACAAAATTGCAAGGTTTTATGACTCTCCAGTTAAAAGTTATAAGCATTTGTATGTTGCGGACTTTGATTGCTGTAGGACGTACCGTATAGAAGTTAGGGCCATTTGAAGTTTTGTCAGTGTTTGATTTGGGACTCAAGGGTAGCATAGCTTTGAGCGATAGCTTAAATTGACAAGAGTCTCGAGTACTTTATTGTTACAAAATTTCAAGGTTTTATGACGCTGCAGTAAAAAGTTACAAGCATTTGTATGTTGCAAACTTTGATAGGTGTAGGACGTACCGTATAGAAGTTAGGGCCATTTGAAATTTTTTCAGTGTTTGATTTGGGACTCAAGGGTAGCATAGCTTTGAGCGATAGCTTAAATTGACAAGAGGCTCGAGTACTTTATTGTTACAAAATTTCTAGGTTTTATGACGCTCCAGTAAAAAGTTACAAGCATTTGTATGTTGCAAACTTTGATAGGTGTAGGACGTACCGTATAGAAGTTAGGGCCATTTGAAGTCTTATCAGTGTTTGATTTGGGACTCAAGGGTAGCATAACTTTGAGCGATAGCTTAAATTGACAAGAGGCTCGAGTTCTTTATTGTTACAAAATTTCAAGGTTTAATGACGCTAAAGTAAAAACTTACAAGTTGTATGTTGCAAACTTTGATATGTGTAGGACGTACCGTGTAGAAGTTAGGGCCATTTGAAGTTTTATCAGTGTTGGATTTGGGACTCAAGGATAGCATAGCTTTGAGCAATAGCTTAAATTGACAAGAGGCTCGAGTACTTTATTGTTACAAAATTTAAAGGTTTTATGACGCTGCAGTAAAAAGTTACAAGCATTTGTATGTTGCAAACTTTGATAGGTGTAGGACGTACCGTATAGAAGTTAGGGCCATTTGAAGTTTTGTCAGTGTTTGATTTGGGACTCAAGGGTAGCATAGCTTTGAGCGACGGCTTAAATTGACAAGAGGCTCGAGTACTTTATTGTTACAAAATTTCAAGGTTGTATGACGCTCCAGTAAAAAGTTACAAGCATTTGTATGTTGCAAACTTTGATAGGTGTAGGACCTACCGTACAGAAGTTAGGGCCATTTGAAGTTTTATCAGTATTTGATTTGAGACTCAAGGGTAGCATAACTTTGAGCGATAGCTTAAATTGACAAGAGGCTCGAGTACTTTATTGTTACAAAATTTCAAGGTTTAATGACGCTCCAGTAAAAAGTTACAAGTTGTATGTTGCAAACTTGGATTGCTGTAGGACGTACCGTGTAGAAGTTAGGGCCATTTGAAGTTTTATCAGTGTTTGATTTGGGACTCAAGGGTAGCATAGCTTTGAGCAATAGCTTAAATTGACAAGAGGCTCGAGTACTTTATTGTTACAAAATTTCAAGGTTTTATGACGCTCCAGTAAAAAGTTACAAGCATTTGTATGTTGCAAACTTTGATAGGTGTAGGACGTACCGTATAGAAGTTAGGGCCATTTGAAGTTTTGTCAGTGTTTGATTTGGGACTCAAGGGTAGCATAGCTTTGAGCGATAGCTTAAATTGACAAGAGGCTCGAGTACTTTAGTGTTACAAAATTTCTAGGTTTTATGACGCTCCAGTAAAAAGTTACAAGCATTTGTATGTTGCAAACTTTGATATGTGTAGGACGTACCGTGTAGAAGTTACAAGTTGTATGTTGCAAACTTTGATATGTGTAGGACGTACCGTGTAGAAGTTAGGGCCATTTGAAGATTTATCAGTGTTTGATTTGAGACTCAAGGGTAGCATAGCTTTGAGCAATAGCTTAAATTGACAAGAGGCTCGAGTACTTTATTGTTACAAAATTTCAAGGTTTTATGACGCTCCAGTAAAAAGTTACAAGCATTTGTATGTTGCAAACTTTGATAGGTGTAGCACGTACCGTATAGAAGTTAGGGCCATGTGAAGTTTTGTCAGGGTTTGATTTGGGACTCAAGGGTAGCATAGCTTTGAGCGATTGCTTAAATTGCCAAGATGCTCGAGGACTTTATTGTTACCAAATTTCTAGGTTTTATGACGCTCCAGTAAAAAGTTACAAGCATTTGTATGTTGCAAACTTTGATAGGTGTAGGACGTACCGTATAGAAGTTAGGGCCGTTTGAAGTTTTATCAGTGTTTGATTTGGGACTCAAGAGTAGCATAGCTTTGAGCGATGGGTTAAATTGACAAGACGCTCGAGTACTTTATTGTTACAAAATTTCAAGGTTGTATGACACTCCAGAAAAAGTTACAAGCATTTGTATGTTGCAAACTTTGATAGGTGTAGGACGTACCGTATAGAAGTTAGGGCCATTTGAAATTTTATCAGTATTTGATTTGAGACTCAAGGGTAGCATAACTTTGAGCGATAGCTTAAATTGACAAGAGGCTCGAGTACTTTATTGTTACAAAATTTCAAGGTTTAATGACGCTCCAGTAAAAAGTTACAAGTTGTATGTTGCAAACTTTGATATGTGTAGGACGTACCGTGTAGAAGTTAGGGCCATTTGAAGTTTTATTAGTGTTTGATTTGGCACTCAAGGGTAGCATAGCTTTGAGCAATAACTTAAATTGACAAGAGGCTCGAGTACTTTATTGTTACAAAATTTCAAGGTTTTATGACGCTCCAGTAAAAATTTATAAGCATTTGTATGTTGCAGACTTTGATAGGTGTAGGACGTACCGTATAGAAGTTAGGGCCATTTGAAGTTTTATCAGTGTTTGATCTGGGACTCAAGGGTAGCATATCTTTGAGCGATAGCTTAAATTGACAAGAGGCTAGAGTACTTTATTGTTAAAAAATTTCAAGGGTTTATGACGCTCCAGTAAAAAGTTACAAGCATTTGTATGTTGCAAACTTTGGTAGGTGTAGGACGTACGGTATAGTAGTTAGGGCCATTTGAAGTTTTATCAGTGTTTGATTTGGGGCTCAAGGGTAGCATAGCTTTGAGCGATGGCTTAAATTGACAAGAGGCTCGAGTACTTTATTGTTACAAAATTTCAAGGTTTTATGACGCTCCAGTAAAAAGTTACAAGCATTTGTATGTTGCAAACTTTGGTAGGTGTAGGACGTACGGTATAGTAGTTAGGGCCATTTGAAGTTTTATCAGTGTTTGATTTGGGACTCAAGGGTAGCATAGCTTTGAGCGATGGCTTAAATTGACAAGAGGCTCGAGTACTTTATTGTTACAAAATTTCAAGGTTTTATGACGCTCCAGTAAAAAGTTAAAATAATTTGTATATTGCAAACTTTGATAGGTGTAGGACGTACCGTATAGAAGTTAGGGAAATTTGAAGTTTTATCAGTATTTGATTTGGGACTCAAGGGTAGCATAATTTTGAGCGATAGCTAAAATTGACAAGAGGCTCGAGTACTTTATTGTTACAAAATTTCAAGGTATAATGACGCTCCAGTAAAAAGTTACAAGTTGTATGTTGCAAACTTTGATATGTGTAAGACGTACCGTGTAGAAGTTAGGGCCAGTTTTGTCAGTGTTTGATTTAGGACCTAAGGGTTGCATAGCTTTGAGCGATAGCTTAAATTGACAAGAGTCTCGAATACTTTATTGTTACAAAATTTCAAGGTTTTATGACGCTTAAGTAAAAAGTTACAAGCATTTGTTTGTTACAAACTTTGATAGGTGTAGGACGTACCGTATAGAAGTTAGGGCCATTTGAAGTTTTGTCAGTGTTTGATTTGGGACTCAACGGTAGCTTAGCTTTGAGCGATAGCTTAAATTGACAAGATGCTCGAGTACTTTATTGTTACAAAATTTCTAGGTTTCATGATGCACCAGTAAAAAGTTACAAGCATTTGTATGTTGCAAACTTTGATAGGTGTAGGACGTACCGTATAGAAGTTAGGACGAATTGAAGTTTTATCAGTGTTTGATTTGGGACTCAAGGGTAGCATAAGCATGAGTGATTGCTTAAATTGACAAGAGGCTCGAGTACATTATTGTTACAAAATGTCAAGGTTTTATGACGCTCCAGTAAAAAGCTACAAGCATTTGTATGTTGCTAACTTTGATAGGTGTAGGACGTACCGCATAGAAGTTAGGGCCATTTGAAGTTCTATCAGTGTTTGATTTGGGACTCAAGGGTAGCAAAGCTTTGCGCGATAGCTTAAATTGACAAGAGGCTCGAGTACTTTATTGTTACAAAATTTCAAGGTTTTATGCCGCTCCAGTAAAAAGTTACAAGCATTTGTATGTTGCAAACCTTGATAGGTGTAGGACGTACCGTATAGAAGTTAGGGCCATTTTAAGTTTTATCAGTGTTTGATTTGGGACTCAAGGGTAACATAACTTTGAGCGGTAGCTTAAATTGACAAGAGGCTCGAGTACTTTATTGTTACAAAATTTCAAGGTTTTATGACGCTCCAGTAAAAAGTTATAAGCATTTGTATGTTGCAGACTTTGATAGGTGTAGGACGTACCGTATAGAAGATAGGGCCATTTGAAGTTTTATCAGTGTTTGATCTGGGACTCAAGGGTAGCATATCTTTGAGCGATAGCTTAAATTGACAAGAAGCTAGAGTACTTTATTGTTACAAAATTTCTAGGGTTTATGACGCTCCAGTAAAATATTATAAGCATTTGTATGTTGCAGACTTTGATAGGTATAGGACGTACCGTATAGAAGTTAGGGCCATTTGAAGTTTTATCAGTGTTTGATTTGGGACTCCAGGGTAGCATAGCTTTGAGCGATAGCTTAAATTTACAAGCGGCTCGAGTACTTTATTGTTACAAAATTTCAAGGTTTTTTGACGCTCCAGTAAAAAGTTACAAGCATTTGTATGTTGCAAACTTTCGTAGGTGTAGGACGTTCCGTATAGAAGTTAGGGCCAATTGGAGTTTTGTCAGTGTTTGATTTGGGACTCAAGGGTAGCATAGCTTTGAGCGATAGCTTAAATTGACAAGAGGCCTTTATGTTACAAAATTTCAAGGTTTTATGACGCTGCAGTAAAAAGTTACAAGCATTTGTATGTTGCAAACTTTGATAGGTGTAGGACGTACGGTATAGTAGTTAGGGCCATTTGAAGTTTTATCAGAGTTTGATTTGGGACTCAAGGGTAGCATAGCTTTGAGCGATGGCTTAAATTGACAAGTGGCTCGAGTACTTTATTGTTACAAAATATCAAGGTTTTATGACGCTCCAGTAAAAAGTTACAAGCATTTGTATGTTGCAAACTTTGATAGGTGTAGGACGTACCGTATAGAAGTTAGGGCCATTTGAAGTTTTATCAGTATTTGATTTGGGACTCAAGGGTAGCATAACTTTGAGCGATAGCTTAAATTGACAAGAGGCTCGAGTACTTTATTGTTACAAAATTTCAAGGTTTAATGACGCTCCAGTAAAAAGTTACAAGTTGTATGTTGCAAACTTTGATATGTGTAGGACGTACCGTGTAGAAGTTAGGGCCATTTGAAGTTTTGTCAGTGTTTGATTTGGGACTCAAGGGTAGCATAGCTTTGAGCGATAGCTTAAATTGACAAGAGGCTCGAGTACTTTATTGTTGCAAAAATCTAGGTTTTATGACGCTCCAGTAAAAAGTTACAAGCATTTGTATGTTGCAAACTTTGATAGGTGTAGGACGTGCCGTATAGAAGTTAGGGCCATTTTAAGTTTTATCAGTGTTTGGTTTGGGACTCAAGGGTAACATAACTTTGAGCGGTAGCTTAAATTGACAAGAGGCTCGAGTACTTTATTGTTACAAAATTTCAAGGTTTTATGACGCTCCAGTAAAAAGTTATAAGCATTTGTATGTTGCAGACTTTGATAGGTGTAGGACGTACCGTATAGAAGATAGGGCCATTTGAAGTTTTATCAGTGTTTGATCTGGGACTCAAGGGTAGCATATCTTTGAGCGATAGCTTAAATTGACAAGAAGCTAGAGTACTTTATTGTTACAAAATTTCTAGGGTTTATGACGCTCCAGTAAAATATTATAAGCATTTGTATGTTGCAGACTTTGATAGGTTTAGGACGTACCGTATAGAAGTTAGGGCCATTTGAAGTTTTATCAGTGTTTGATTTGGGACTCCAGGGTAGCATAGCTTTGAGCGATAGCTTAAATTTACAAGCGGCTCGAGTACTTTATTGTTACAAAATTTCAAGGTTTTTTGACGCTCCAGTAAAAAGTTACAAGCATTTGTATGTTGCAAACTTTCGTAGGTGTAGGACGTTCCGTATAGAAGTTAGGGCCAATTGAAGTTTTGTCAGTGTTTGATTTGGGACTCAAGGGTAGCATAGCTTTGAGCGATAGCTTAAATTGACAAGAGGCCTTTATGTTACAAAATTTCAAGGTTTTATGACGCTGCAGTAAAAAGTTACAAGCATTTGTATGTTGCAAACTTTGATAGGTGTAGGACGTACGGTATAGTAGATAGGGCCATTTGAAGTTTTATCAGAGTTTGATTTGGGACTCAAGGGGAGCATAGCTTTGAGCGATGGCTTAAATTGACAAGTGGCTCGAGTACTTTGTTGTTACAAAATATCAAGGTTTTATGACGCTCCAGTAAAAAGTTACAAGCATTTGTATGTTGCAAACTTTGATAGGTGTAGGACGTACCGTATAGAAGTTAGGGCCATTTGAAGTTTTATCAGTATTTGATTTGGGACTCAAGGGTAGCATAACTTTGAGCGATAGCTTAAATTGACAAGAGGCTCGAGTACTTTATTGTTACAAAATTTCAAGGTTTAATGACGCTCCAGTAAAAAATTACAAGTTGTATGTTGCAAACTTTGATATGTGTAGGACGTACCGTGTAGAAGTTAGGGCCATTTGAAGTTTTGTCAGTGTTTGATTTGGGACTCAAGGGTAGCATAGCTTTGAGCGATAGCTTAAATTGACAAGAGGCTCGAGTACTTTATTGTTGCAAAATCTAGGTTTTATGACGCTCCAGTAAAAAGTTACAAGCATTTGTATGTTGCAAACTTTGATAGGTGTAGGACGTGCCGTATAGAAGTTAGGGCCATTTGAAGTTTTATCAGTGTTTGATTTGGGACTCAAAGGTAGCATAGCTTTGAGCGATAGCTAAAATTGACAAGATGCTCGAGTACTTTATTGTTACAAAATTTCTAGGTTTCATGACGCACCAGTAAAAAGTTACAAGCATTTGTATGTTGCAAACTTTGATAGGTGTAGGACGTACCGTATAGAAGTTAGGACCAATTGAAGTTTTATCAGTGTTTGATTTGGGACTCAAGGGTAGCATAGGCTTGAGCGATTGCTTAAATTGACAAGAGGCTCGAGTACATTATTGTTACAAAATGTCAAGGTTTTATGACGCTCCAGTAAAAAGCTACAAGCATTTGTATGTTGCTAACTTTGATAGGTGTAGGACGTACCGCATAGAAGTTAGGGCCATTTGAAGTTCTATCAGTGTTTGATTTGGGACTCAAGGGTAGCATAGCTTTGCGCGATAGCTTAAATTGACAAGAGGCTCGAGTACTTTATTGTTACAAAATTTCAAGGTTTTATGCCGCTCCAGTAAAAAGTTACAAGCATTTGTATGTTGCAAACCTTGATAGGTGTAGGACGTACCGTATAGAAGTTAGGGCCATTTTAAGTTTTATCAGTGTTTGATTTGGGACTCAAGGGTAACATAACTTTGAGCGGTAGCTTAAATTGACAAGAGGCTCGAATACTTTATTGTTACAAAATTTCAAGGTTTTATGACGCTCCAGTAAAAAGTCACAATCATTTGTATGTTGCAAACTTTGATAGGTATAGGACGTACCGTTTAGAAGTTAGGGCCATTTGAAGTTTTATCAGTGTTTGATTTGGGACTCAAGGGTAGCATAGCTTTGAGCGATAGCTTAAATTGACAAGAGGCTCGACTACTTTATTGTTACAAAATTTCAAGGTTTTATGACGCTCCAGTAAAAAGTTACAAACATTTGTATGTTGCAAACTTTGATAGATGTAGGACGTACCGTATAGAAGTTAGGGCCATTTGAAGTTTTATCAGTGTTTGATTTGGGACTCAAGGGTAGCATAGCTTTGAGCGATAGCTTAAATTTACCAGAGGCTCGAGTACTTTATTGTTACAAAATTTCAAGGTTTTATGACGCACCAGTAAAAAGTTACAAGCATTTGTATGTTGCAAACTTTGTTAGTTGTAGGGCATACCGTATAGAAGTTAGGGCCATTTGAAGTTTTATCAGTGTTTGATCTGGGACTCAAGGGTAGCATATCTTTGAGCGATAGCTTAAATTGACAAGAAGCTAGAGTACTTTATTGTTACAAAATTTCAAGGGTTTATGACGCTCCAGTAAAATATTATAAGCATTTGTATGTTGCAGACTTTGATAGGTGTAGGACGTGCCGTATGGAAGTTAGGGCCATTTGAAGTTTTATCAGTGTTTGATTTGGGACTCCAGGGTAGCATAGCTTTGAGCGATAGCTTAAATTTACAAGCGGCTCGAGTACTTTATTGTTACAAAATTTCAAGGTTTTATGACGCTGCAGTAAAAAGTTAGAAGCATTTGTATGTTGCAAACTTTGATAGGTGTAGGACGTACGGTATAGTAGTTAGGGCCATTTGAAGTTTTATCAGTGTTTGATTTGGGACTCAAGGGTAGCATAGCTTTGAGCGATGGCTTAAATTGACAAGAGGCTCGAGTACTTTATTGTTACAAAATTTCAAGGTTTTATGACGCTCCAGAAAAAGTTACAAGCATTTGTATGTTGCAAACTTTGATAGGTGTAGGACGTACCGTATAGAAGTTAGGGCCATTTGAAGTTTTATCAGTATTTGATTTGGGACTCAAGGGTAGCATAGCTTTGAGCGATAGCTTAAATTGACAAGAGGCCTTTATGTTACAAAATTTCAAGGTTTTATGACGCTGCAGTAAAAAGTTACAAGCATTTGTATGTTGCAAACTTTGATAGGTGTAGGACGTACGGTATAGTAGTTAGGGCCATTTGAAGTTTTATCAGTGTTTGATTTGGGACTCAAGGGTAGCATAGCTTTGAGCGATGGCTTAAATTGACAAGAGGCTCGAGTACTTTATTGTTACAAAATTTCAAGGTTTTATGACGCTCCAGTAAAAAGTTACAAGCATTTGTATGTTGCAAACTTTGATAGGTGTTGGACGTACCGTATAGAAGTTAGGGCCATTTGAAGTTTTATCAGTATTTGATTTGGGACTCAAGGGTAGCATAACTTTGAGCGATAGCTTAAATTGACAAGAGGCTCGAGTTCTTTATTGTTACAAAATTTCAAGGTTTTATGACGCTGCAGTAAAAAGTTAGAAGCATTTGTATGTTGCAAACTTTGATAGGTGTAGGACGTACGGTATAGTAGTTAGGGCCATTTGAAGTTTTATCAGTGTTTGATTTGGGACTCAAGGGTAGCATAGCTTTGAGCGATGGCTTAAATTGACAAGAGGCTCGAGTACTTTATTGTTACAAAATTTCAAGGTTTTATGACGCTCCAGAAAAAGTTACAAGCATTTGTATGTTGCAAACTTTGATAGGTGTAGGACGTACCGTATAGAAGTTAGGGCCATTTGAAGTTTTATCAGTATTTGATTTGGGACTCAAGGGTAGCATAACTTTGAGCGATAGCTTAAATTGACAAGAGGCTCGAGTTCTTTATTGTTACAAAATTTCAAGGTTTAATGACGCTCCAGTAAAAAGTTACAAGTTGTATGTTGCAAACTTTGATATGTGTAGGACGTACCGTGTAGAAGTTAGGGCCATTTGAAGTTTTGTCAGTGTTTGATTTGGGACTCAAGGGTAGCATAGCTTTGAGCGATAGCTTAAATTGACAAGAGGGTCGAGTACTTTATTGATGCAAAATTTCTAAGTTTTATGAAGCTCCAGTAAAAAGTTACAAGCATTTGTATGTTGCAAACTTTGATAGGTGTAGGACGTACCGTATAGAAGTTAGGGCCATTTGAAGTTTTATCAGTGTTTGATTTGGGACTCAAAGGTAGCATAGCTTTGAGCGATAGCTTAAATTGACAAGATGCTCGAGTACTTTATTGTTACAAAATTTCTAGGTTTCATGACGCACCAGTAAAAAGTTACAAGCATTTGTATGTTGCAGACTTTGATAGGTGTAGGACGTACCGTATAGAAGTTAGGACCAATTGAAGTTTTATCAGTGTTTGATTTGGGACTCAAGGGTAGCATAGGCTTGAGCGATTGCTCAAATTGACAAGAGGCTCGAGTACATTATTGTTACAAAATGTCAAGGTTTTATGACGCTCCAGTAAAAAGCTACAAACATTTGATGTTGCTAACTTTGATAGGTGTAGGACGTACCGCATAGAAGTTAGGGCCATTTGAAATTCTATCAGTGTTTGATTTGGGACTCAAGGGTAGCATAGCTTTGCGCGATAGCTTAAATTGACAAGAGGCTCGAGTACTTTATTGTTACAAAATTTCAAGGTTTTATGCCGCTCCAGTAAAAAGTTACAAGCATTTGTATGTTGCAAACCTTGATAGGTGTAGGACGTACCGTATAGAAGTTAGGGCCATTTTAAGTTTTATCAGTGTTTGATTTGGGACTCAAGGGTAACATAACTTTGAGCGATAGCCTAAATTGACAAGAGGCTCGAGTACTTTATTGTTACAAAATTTCAAGGGATTATGACGCTGAAGTAAAATATTATAAGCATTTGTATGTTGCAGACTTTGATAGGTGTAGGACGTACCGTATAGAAGTTAGGGCCATTTGAAGTTTTATCAGTGTTTGATTTGGGACTCCGGGGTAGCATAGCTTTGAGCGATAGCTTAAATTTACAAGCGGCTCGAGTACTTTATTGTTACAAAATTTCAAGGTTTTATGACGCTCCAGTAAAAAGTTACAAGCATTTGTATGTTGCAAACTTTGGTAGGTGTAGGACGTTCCGTATAGAAGTTAGGGCCAATTGAAGTTTTGTCAGTGTTTGATTTGGGACTCAAGGGTAGCATAGCTTTGAGCGATACCTTAAATTGACAAGAGGCCTTTATGTTACAAAATTTCAAGGTTTTATGACGCTGCAGTAAAAAGTTACAAGCATTTGTATGTTGCAAACTTTGATAGGTGTAGGACGTACGGTATAGAAGTTAGGGCCATTTGAAGTTTTATCAGTATTTGATTTGGGACTCAAGGGTAGCATAGCTTTGAGCGATGACTTAAATTGACAAGAGGCTCGAGTACTTTATTGTTACAAAATTTCAAGGTTTTATGACGCTCCAGTAAAAAGTTACAAGCATTTGAATGTTGCAAACTTTGATAGTGTAGGACGTACCGTATAGAAGTTAGGGCCATTTGAAGTTTTATCAGTATTTGATTTGGGACTCAAGGGTAGCATAACTTTGAGCGATAGCTTAAATTGACAAGAGGCTCGAGTTCTTTATTGTTACAAAATTTCAAGGTTTAATGACGCTCCAGTAAAAAGTTACAAGTTGTATGTTGCAAACTTTGATATGTGTAGGACGTACCGTGTAGAAGTTAGGGCCAGTTTTGTCAGTGTTTGATTTGGGACCAAAGGGTTGCATAGCTTTGAGCGATAGCTTAAATTGACAAGAGTCTCGAATACTTTATTGTTACAAAATTTCAAGGTTTTATGACGCTTAAGTAAAAAGTTACAAGCATTTGTTTGTTACAAACTTTGATAGGTGTGGGACGTACCGTATAGAAGTTAGGGCCATTTGAAGTTTTATCAGTGTTTGATTTGTGACTCAAGGGTAGCATAGCTTTGAGCCATAGCTTAAATTGACAAGAGGCTCGAGTACTTTATTGTTACAAAATTTCTAGGTTTCATGACGCACCAGTAAAAAGTTACAAGCATTTGTATGTTGCAAACTTTGATAGGTGTAGGACGTACCGTATAGAAGTTAGGACCAATTGAAGTTTTATCAGTGTTTGATTTGGGACTCAAGGGTAGCATAGGCTTGAGCGATTGCTTAAATTGACAAGAGGCTCGAGTACATTATTGTTACAAAATGTCAAGGTTTTATGACGCTCCAGTAAAAAGCTACAAGTATTTGTATGTTGCAGACTTTGATAGGTGTAGGACGTACCGTATAGAAGATAATGCCATTTGAAGTTTTATCAGTGTTTGATCTGGGACTCAAGGGTAGCATATCTTTGAGCGATAGCTTAAATTGACAAGAAGCTAGAGTACTTTATTGTTACAAAATTTCAAGGGTTTATGACGCTCCAGTAAAAAGTTATAAGCATTTGTATGTTGCAGACTTTGATAGGTGTAGGACGTACCGTATAGAAGATAGGGCCATTTAAAGTTTTATCAGTGTTTGATCTGGGACTCAAGGGTAGCATATCTTTGAGCGATAGCTTAAATTGACAAGAAGCTAGAGTACTTTATTGTTACAAAATTTCAAGGGTTTATGACGCTCCAGTAAAATATTATAAGCATTTGTATGTTGCAGACTTTGATAGGTGTAGGACGTACCGTATAGAAGGTAGGGCCATTTGAAGTTTTATCAGTGTTTGATTTGGGACTCCAGGGTAGCATAGCTTTGAGCGATAGCTTAAATTTACAAGCGGCTCGAGTACTTTATTGTTACAAAATTTCAAGGTTTTATGACGCTCCAGTAAAAAGTTACAAGCATTTGTATTTTGCAAACTTTGGTAGGTGTAGGACGTTCCGTATAGAAGTTAGAGTCAATTGAAGTTTTGTCAGTGTTTGATTTGGGACTCAAGGGTAGCATAGCTTTGAGCGATAGCTTAAATTGACAAGAGGCCTTTATGTTACAAAATTTCAAGGTTTTATGACGCTGCAGTAAAAAGTTACAAGCATTTGTATGTTGCAAACTTTGATAGGTGTAGGACGTACGGTATAGTAGTTAGGGCCATTTGAAGTTTTATCAGTGTTTGATTTGGGACTCAAGGGTAGCATAGCTTTGAGCGATGGCTTAAATTGACAAGAGGCTCGAGTACTTTATTGTTACAAAATTTCTAGGTTTCATGACGCACCAGTAAAAAGTTACAAGCATTTGTATGTTGCAAACTTTGATAGGTGTAGGACGTACCGTATAGAAGTTAGGACCAATTGAAGTTTTATCAGTGTTTGATTTGGGACTCAAGGGTAGCATAGGCTTGAGCGATTGCTTAAATTGACAAGAGGCTCGAGTACATTATTGTTACAAAATGTCAAGGTTTTATGACGCTCCGGTAAAAAGCTACAAGTATTTGTATGTTGCAGACTTTGATAGGTGTAGGACGTACCGTATAGAAGATAATGCCATTTGAAGTTTTATCAGTGTTTGATCTGGGACTCAAGGGTAGCATATCTTTGAGCGATAGCTTAAATTGACAAGAAGCTAGAGTACTTTATTGTTACAAAATTTCAAGGGTTTATGACGCTCCAGTAAAATATTATAAGCATTTGTATGTTGCAGACTTTGATAGGTGTAGGACGTACCGTATAGAAGGTAGGGCCATTTGAAGTTTTATCAGTGTTTGATTTGGGACTCCAGGGTAGCATAGCTTTGAGCGATAGCTTAAATTTACAAGCGGCTCGAGTACTTTATTGTTACAAAATTTCAAGGTTTTATGACGCTCCAGTAAAAAGTGACAAGCATTTGTATTTTGCAAACTTTGGTAGGTGTAGGACGTTCCGTATAGAAGTTAGGGTCAATTGAAGTTTTGTCAGTGTTTGATTTGGGACTCAAGGGTAGCATAGCTTTGAGCGATAGCTTAAATTGACAAGAGGCTCGAGTACTTTATTGTTACAAAATTTCAAGGTTTAATGACGCTCCAGTAAAAAGTTACAAGTTGTATGTTGCAAACTTTGATATGTGTAGGACGTACCGTGTAGAAGTTAGGGCCAGTTTTGTCAGTGTTTGATTTGGGACCTAAGGGTTGCATAGCTTTGAGCGATAGCTTAAATTGACAAGAGTCTCGAATACTTTATTGTTACAAAATTTCAAGATTTTATGACGCTTAAGTAAAAAGTTACAAGCATTTGTTTGTTACAAACTTTGATAGGTGTAGGACGTACCGTATAGAAGTTAGGGCCATTTGAAGTTTTGTCAGTGGTTGATTTGGGACTCAAGGGTAGCATAGCTTTGAGCGATAGCTTAAATTGACAAGAGGCTCGAGTACTTTATTGTTGCAAAATTTCTAGGTTTTATGACGCTCCAGTAAAAAGTTACAAGCATTTGTATGTTGCAAACTTTGATAGGTGTAGGACGTACCGTATAGAAGTTAGGGCCATTTGAAGTTTTATCAGTGTTTGATTTGGGATTCAAAGGTAGCATAGCTTTGAGCGATAGCTTAAATTGACAAGATGCTCGAGTACTTTATTGTTACAAAATTTCTAGGTTTCATGACGCACCAGTAAAAAGTTACAAGCATTTGTATGTTGCAAACTTTGATAGGTGTAGGACGTACCGTATAGAAGTTAGGACCAATTGAAGTTTTATCAGTGTTTGATTTGGGACTCAAGGGTAGCATAGGCTTGAGCGATTGCTTAAATTGACGAGAGGCTCGAGTACATTATTGTTACAAAATGTCAAGGTTTTATGACGCTCCAGTAAAAAGCTACAAGCATTTGTATGTTGCTAACTTTGATAGGTGTAGGACGTACCGCATAGAAGTTAGGGCCATTTGAAGTTATATCAGTGTTTGATTTGGGACTCAAGGGTAGCATAGCTTTGCGCGATAGCTTAAATTGACAAGAGGCTCGAGTACTTTATTGTTACAAAATTTCAAGGTTTTATGTCGCTCCTGTAAAAAGTTACAAGCATTTGTATGTTGCAAACCTTGATAGGTGTAGGACGTACCGTATAGAAGTTAGGGCCATTTTAAGTTTTATCAGTGTTTGATTTGGGACTCAAGGGTAACATAACTTTGAGCGGTAGCTTAAATTGACAAGAGGCTCGAGTACTTTATTGTTACAAAATTTCAAGGTTTTATGAGGCTCCAGTAAAAAGTTACAAGCATTTGTATGTTGCAAACTTTGATAGGTATAGGACGTACCGTTTAGAAGTTAGGGCCATTTGAAGTTTTATCAGTGTTTGATTTGGGACTCAAGGGTAGCATAGCTTTGAGCGATAGCTTAAATTGACAAGAGGCTCGACTACTTTATTGTTACAAAATTTCAAGGTTTTATGACGCTCCAGTAAAAAGTTACAAACATTTGAATGTTGCAAACTTTGATAGGTGTAGGACGTACCGTATAGAAGTTAGGGCCATTTGAAGTTTTATCAGTGTTTGATTTGGGACTCAAGGGTAGCATAGCTTTGAGCGATAGCTTAAATTTACCAGAGGCTCGAGTACTTTATTGTTACAAAATTTCAAGGTTTTATGACGCACCAGTAAAAAGTTACAAGCATTTGTATGTTGCAAACTTTGTTAGTTGTAGGGCATACCGTATAGAAGTTAGGGCCATTTGAAGTTCCATCATTGTTTGATCTGGGACTTAAGGGTAGCATAGCTCTGAGCGATAGCATAAATTGACAAGAGTTTAGAGTACTTTATTGTTACAAAATTTCAAGGGTTTATGACGCTCCAGTAAAAAGTTATAAGCATTTGTATGTTGCAGACTTTGATAGGTGTAGGACGTACCGTATAGAAGCCAGGGCCATTTGAAGTTTTATCAGTGTTTGATTTGGGACTCCAGGGTAGCATAGCTTTGAGCGATAGCTTAAATTGACAAGAGGCTCGAGTACTTTATTGTTTCAAAATTTCAAGGTTTTATGACGCTCCAGTAAAAAGCTACAAGCATTTGTATGGTGCAAACTTTGATAGGTGTAGGACGTACCGTATAGAAGTTAGGGCCATTTGAACTTTTTTCACTGTTTGATTTGGGACTCAAGGGTAGCATAGGTTTGAGCGATAGCTTAAATTGAAAAGATGCCTTTATTGTTACAAAATTTCAAGATTTTATGACGCTCCAGTAAAAAGTTACAAGCATTTGTATGTTCCAAACTTTGATAGGTGTAGGACGTACCGTATAGAAGTTAGGGCCATTTGAAGTTTTATCAGTGTTTGATTTGGGACTCAAGGGTAGCATAGGTTTGAGCGATACCTTAAATTGAAAAGATGCCTTTATTGTTACAAAATTTCAAGATTTTATGACGCTCCAGTAAAAAGTTACAAGCATTTGTATGTTGCAAACTTTGATATGTGTAGGACGTACCGTGTAGAAGTTAGGGCCAGTTTTGTCAGTGTTTAATTTGGGACCTAAGGGTTGCATAGCTTTGAGCGATAGTTTAAATTGACAAGAGTCTCGAATACTTTATTGTTACAAAATTTCAAGGTTTTATGACGCTTAAGTAAAAAGTTACAAGCATTTGTTTGTTACAAACTTTGATAGGTGTAGGACGTACCGTATAGAAGTTAGGGCCATTTGAAGTTTTGTCAGTGGTTGATTTGGGACTTAAGGGTAGCATAGCTTTGAGCGATAGCTTAAATTGACAAGAGGCTCGAGTACTTTATTGTTGCAAAATTTCTAGGTTTCATGACGCACCAGTAAAAAGTTACAAGCATTTGTATGTTGCAAACTTTGATAGGTGTAGGACGTACCGTATAGAAGTTAGGACCAATTGAAGTTTTATCAGGGTTTGATTTGGGACTCAAGGGTAGCATAGGCTTGAGCGATTGCTTAAATTGACAAGAGGCTCGAGTACATTATTGTTACAAAATGTCAAGGTTTTATGACGCTCCAGTAAAAAGCTACTAGCATTTGTATGTTGCTAACTTTGATAGGTGTAGGACGTACCGCATAGAAGTTAGGGCCATTTGAAGTTCTATCAGTGTTTGATTTGGGACTCAAGGGTAGCATAGCTTTGCGCGATAGCTTAAACTGACAAGAGGCTCGAGTACTTTATTGTTACAAAATTTCAAGGTTTTATGACGCTCCAGTAAAAAGTTACAAGCATTTGTATGTTGCAAGCTTTGATAGGTATAGGACGTACCGTTTAGAAGTTAGGGCCATTTGAAGTTTTATCAGTGTTTGATTTGGGACTCAAGGGTAGCATAGCTTTGAGCGATAGCTTAAATTGACAAGAGGCTCGACTACTTTATTGTTACAAAATTTCAAGGTTTTATGACGCTCCAGTAAAAAGTTACAAACATTTGTATGTTGCAAACTTTGATAGGTGTAGGACGTACCGTATAGAAGTTAGGGCCATTTGAAGTTTTATCAGTGTTTGATTTGGGACTCAAGGGTAGCATAGCTTTGAGCGATAGCTTAAATTTACCAGAGGCTCGAGTACTTTATTGTTACAAAATTTCAAGGTTTTATGACGCACCAGTAAAAAGTTACAAGTACTCTAAACTCTTGTCAATTTATGCTATCGCTCAAAGCTATGCTACCCTTAAGTCCCAGATCAAACAATGATGGAACTTCAAATGGCCCTAACTTCTATACTTTATGCCCTACAACTAACAAAGTTTGCAAAATACAAAAAGCATTTGTATGTTGCAAACTTTGTTAGTTGTAGGGCATACCGTATAGAAGTTAGGGCCATTTGAAGTTCCATCATTGTTTGATCTGGGACTTAAGGGTAGCATAGCTTTGAGCGATAGCATAAATTGACAAGAGTTTAGAGTACTTTATTGTTACAAAATTTCAAGGGTTTATGACGCTCCAGTAAAAAGTTATAAGCATTTGTATGTTGCAGACTTTGATAGGTGTAGGAGGTACCGTATAGAAGCCAGGGCCATTTGAAGTTTTATCAGTGTTTGATTTGGGACTCCAGGGTAGCATAGCTTTGAGCGATAGCTTAAATTGACAAGAGGCTCGAGTAATTTATTGTTTCAAAATTTCAAGGTTTTATGACGCTCCAGTAAAAAGCTACAAGCATTTGTATGGTGCAAACTTTGATAGGTGTAGGACGTACCGTATAGAAGTTAGGGCCATTTGTAGTTTTATCAGTGTTTGATTTGGGACTCAAGGGTAGCATAGCTTTGAGCGATGGCTTAAATTGACAAGAGGCTCGAGTACTTTATTGTTACAAAATTTCAAGGTTTTATGACGCTCCAGTAAAAAGTTACAACCATTTGTATGTTGCAAACTTTGATAGGTGTAGGACGTACCGTATAGAAGTTAGGGTCATTTGAAGTTGTATCAGTATTTGATTTGGGACTCAAGGGTAGCATAACTTTGAGCGATAGCTTAAATTGACAAGAGGCTCGAGTACCTTATTGTTACAAAATTTCAAGGTTTAATGACGCTCCAGTAAAAAGTTACAAGAATTTGTATGTTGCAAACTTTGATATGTGTAGGACGTAAAGTGTAGAAGTTAGTGCCATTTGAAGTTTTGTCAGTGTTTGATTTGGGACTCAAGGGTAGCATAGCTTTGAACGATAGCTTAAATTGACAAGAGGCTCGAGTACTTTATTGTTACAAAATTTCAAGGTTTTATGACGCTCCAGTAAAAAGTT
Organism: Clusia tigrina; assembly: GCA_920105625.2. NCBI lineage: Eukaryota > Metazoa > Arthropoda > Insecta > Diptera > Clusiidae > Clusia > Clusia tigrina. The sequence goes on along the minus strand of OV050033.1, from coordinate 105,588,167 downwards.
ACAAGCATTTGTATGTTGCAAACTTTGATAGGTGTAGGACGTACCGTATAGAAGTTAGGACCATTTGAAGTTTTATAAGTGTGTGATTTGGGACTCAAGGGTAGCATAGCTTTGAGCGATAGCTTAAATTGACAAGAGGGTCGAGTACTTTATTGTTACAAAATTTCTAGGTTTCATGACGCTCCAGTAAAAAGTTACAAGCATTTGTATGTTGCTAACTTTGGTAGGTGTAGGACGTACCGTATAGAAGTTAGGGCCAATTGAAGTTTTATCACTGTTTGATTTGGGACTCAAGGGCAGCATAGCCTTGAGCGATTGCTTATATTGACAAGAGGCTCGAGTACTTTATTGTTACAAAATTTCAAGGTTTTATGACGCTCCAGTAAAAAGTTACAAGCATTTGTATGTTGCAAACTTTGATAGGTGTAGGACGTACCGTATAGAAATTAGGGCCATTTGAAGTTTTATCAGTATTTTATTTGGGACTCAAAGGTAGCATAACTTTGAGCGATAGCTTAAATTGACAAGAGGCTCGAGTACTTTATTGTTACAAAATTTCAAGGTTTAATGACGCTCCAGTAAAAAGTTACAAGTTGTATATTGCAAACTTTGATATGTGTAGGACGTACCGTGTAGAAGTTAGGGCCAGTTTTGTCAGTGTTTGATTTGGGACTCAAGGGCTGCATAGCTTTGAGCGATAGCTTAAATTGACAAGAGTCTCGAATACTTTATTGATACAAAATTTCAACGTTTTATGACGCTCCAGTAAAAAGTTACAAGCATTTGTTTGTTGCAAACTTTGATAGGTGTAGGACGTACCGTATAGAAGTTAGGGCCATTTGAAGTTTTGTCAATGTTTGGTTTGGGACTCAAGGGTAGCATAGCTTTGAGCGATAGCTTAAATTGACAAGAGTCTCGAGTACTTTATTGTTACAAAATTTCTAGGTTTTATGACGCTCCAGTAAAAAGTTACAAGCATTTGTATGTTGCAAACTTTGATAGGTGTAGGACGTACCGTATAGAAGTTAGGACCATTTGAAGTTTTATCAGTGTGTGATTTGGGACTCAAGGGTAGCATAGCTTTGAGCGATAGCTTAAATTGACAAGAGGCTCGAGTACTTTATTGTTACAAAATTTCAAGGTTTAATGACTCTCCAGTAAAAAGTTACAAGTTGTATATTGCAAACTTTGATATGTGTAGGACGTACCGTGTAGAAGTTAGGGCCAGTTTTGTCAGTGTTTGATTTGGGACTCAAGGGTTGCATAGCTTTGAGCGATAGCTTAAATTGACAAGAGTCTCGAATACTTTATTGATACAAAATTTCAACGTTTTATGACGCTCCAGTAAAAAGTTACAAGCATTTGTTTGTTGCAAACTTTGATAGGTGTAGGACGTACCGTATAGAAGTTAGGGCCATTTGAAGTTTTGTCAATGTTTGGTTTGGGACTCAAGGGTAGCATAGCTTTGAGCGATAGCTTAAATTGACAAGAGTCTCGAGTACTTTATTGTTACAAAATTTCTAGGTTTTATGACGCTCCAGTAAAAAGTTACAAGCATTTGTATGTTGCAAACTTTGATAGGTGTAGGACGTACCGTATAGAAGTTAGGACCATTTGAAGTTTTATCAGTGTGTGATTTGGGACTCAAGGGTAGCATAGCTTTGAGCGATAGCTTAAATTGACAAGAGGCTCGAGTACTTTATTGTTACAAAATTTCAAGGTTTAATGACGCTCCAGTAAAAAGTTACAAGTTGTATATTGCAAACTTTGATATGTGTAGGACGTACCGTGTAGAAGTTAGGGCCAGTTTTGTCAGTGTTTGATTTGGGACTCAAGGGTTGCATAGCTTTGAGCGATAGCTTAAATTGACAAGAGTCTCGAATACTTTATTGATACAAAATTTCAACGTTTTATGACGCTCCAGTAAAAAGTTACAAGCATTTGTTTGTTGCAAACTTTGATAGGTGTAGGACGTACCGTATAGAAGTTAGGGCCATTTGAAGTTTTGTCAATGTTTGGTTTGGGACTCAAGGGTAGCATAGCTTTGAGCGATAGCTTAAATTGACAAGAGTCTCGAGTACTTTATTGTTACAAAATTTCTAGGTTTTATGACGCTCCAGTAAAAAGTTACAAGCATTTGTATGTTGCAAACTTTGATAGGTGTAGGACGTACCGTATAGAAGTTAGGGCCATTTGAAGTTTTATCAGTGTGTGATTTGGGACTCAAGGGTAGCATAGCTTTGAGCGATAGCTTAAATTGACAAGAGTCTCGAGTACTTTATTGTTACAAAATTTCTAGGTTTTATGACGCTCCAGTAAAAAGTTACAAGCATTTGTATGTTGCAAACTTTGATAGGTGTAGGACGTACCGTATAGAAGTGAGGACCATTTGAAGTTTTATCAGTGTGTGATTTGGGACTCAAGGGTAGCATAGCTTTGAGCGATAGCTTAAATTGACAAGAGGCTCGAGTACTTTATTGTTACAAAATTTCAAGGTTTTATGACCCTCCAGTAAAAAGTTACAAGCATTTGTATGTTGCAAACTTTGATAGGTGTACGACGTACCGTATAGAAGTTAGGGCCATTTGAAGTTTTATCAGTGTTTCATTTGGGACTCAAGGGTAGCATAGCTTTGCGCGATAGCTTAATTTGACAAGAGGCTCGAGTACTTTATTGTTACAAAATTTAAAGGTTTTATGACGCTCCAGTAAAAAGTTACAAGCATTTGTATGTTGCAAACCTTGATAGCTGTAGGACGTACCGTATAGAAGTTAGGGCCATTTTAAGTTTTATCAGTGTTTGATTTGGGACTCAAGGTAGCATAACTTTGAGCGGTAGCTTGAATTGACAAGAGGCTCGAGTACTTTATTGTTACAAAATTTCAAGGTTTTATGACGCTCCGGTAAAAAGTTACAAGCATTTGTATGTTGCAAACTTTGATAGGTATAGGACGTACCGTTTAGAAGTTAGGGCCATTTCAAGTTTTATCAGTGTTTGATTTGGGACTCAAGGGTAGCATAGCTTTGAGCGATAGCTTAAATTGACAAGAGGTCCGACTACTTTATTGTTACAAAATTTCAAGGTTTTATGACGCTCCAGTAAAAAGTTACAAGCATTTGTATGTTGCAAACTTTGACAGGTGTAGGACGTACCGTATAGAAGTTAGGGCCATTTGAAGTTTTATCAGTGTTTGATTTGGGACTCAAGGGTAGCATAGCTTTGAGCGATAGCTTAAATTGACCAGAGGCTCGGGTACTTTATTGTTACAAAATTTCAAGGTTTTATGACGCACCAGTAAAAAGTTACAAGCATTTGTATGTTGCAAACTTTGTTAGTTGTAGGGCATACCGTATAGAAGTAAGGGCCATTTGAAGTTCCATCAGTGTTTGATCTGGGACTTAAGGGTAGCATAGCTTTGAGCGATAGCATAAATTGACAAGAGTTTAGAGTACTTTATTGTTACAAAATTTCAAGCTTTTATGACGGTCCAGTAAAAAGTTATAAGCATTTGTATGTTGCAGACTTTGATAGGTGTAGGACGTACCGTATAGAAATTAGGGCCATTTGAAGTTTTATCAGTGTTTGATCTGGGACTCAAGGGTAGCATATCTTTGAGCGATAGCTTAAATTGACAAGAGGCTAGAGTACTTTATTGTTACATAGTTTCAAGGGTTTATGACGCTCCAGTAAAAAGTTATAAGCATTTGTATGTTGCAGACTTTGATAGGTGTAGGACGTACCGTATAGAAGTCAGGGCCATTTGAAGTTTTATCAGTGTTTGATTTGGGACTCCAGGGTAGCATAGCTTTGAGCGATAGCTTAAATTGACAAGAGGCTCGAGTACTTTATTGTTTAAAAATTTCAAGGTTTTATGACGCTCCAGTAAAAAGTTACAAGCATTTGTATGTTGCAAACTTTGTTAGTTGTAGGGCATACCGTATAGAAGTTAGGGCCATTTGAAGTTCCATCAGTGTTTGATCTGGGACTTAAGGGTAGCATAGCTTTGAGCGATAGCATAAATTGACAAGAGTTTAGAGTACTTTATTGTTACAAAATTTCAAGCTTTTATGACGGTCCAGTAAAAAGTTATAAGCATTTGTATGTTGCAGACTTCGATAGGTGTAGGACGTACCGTATAGAAATTAGGGCCATTTGAAGTTTTATCAGTGTTTGATCTGGGACTCAAGGGTAGCATATGTTTGAGCGATAGCTTAAATTGACAAGAGGCTAGAGTACTTTATTGTTACATAATTTCAAGGGTTTATGACGCTCCAGTAAAAAGTTATAAGCATTTGTATATTGCAGACTTTGATAGGTGTAGGACGTACCGTATAGAAGTCAGGGAAATTTGAAGTTTTATCAGTGTTTGATTTGGGACTCCAGGGTTGCATAGCTTTGAGCGATAGCTTAAATTGACAAGAGTCTCGAATACTTTATTGATACAAAATTTCAACGTTTTATGACGCTCCAGTAAAAAGTTACAAGCATTTGTTTGTTGCAAACTTTGATAGGTGTAGGACGTACCGTATAGAAGTTAGGGCCATTTGAAGTTTTGTCAATGTTTGGTTTGGGACTCAAGGGTAGCATAGCTTTGAGCGATAGCTTAAATTGACAAGAGTCTCGAGTACTTTATTGTTACAAAATTTCTAGGTTTTATGACGCTCCAGTAAAAAGTTACAAGCATTTGTATGTTGCAAACTTTGATAGGTGTAGGACGTACCGTATAGAAGTTAGGACCATTTGAAGTTTTATCAGTGTGTGATTTGGGACTCAAGGGTAGCATAGCTTTGAGCGATAGCTTAAATTGACAAGAGGCTCGAGTACTTTATTGTTACAAAATTTCAAGGTTTAATGACTCTCCAGTAAAAAGTTACAAGTTGTATATTGCAAACTTTGATATGTGTAGGACGTACCGTGTAGAAGTTAGGGCCAGTTTTGTCAGTGTTTGATTTGGGACTCAAGGGTTGCATAGCTTTGAGCGATAGCTTAAATTGACAAGAGTCTCGAATACTTTATTGATACAAAATTTCAACGTTTTATGACGCTCCAGTAAAAAGTTACAAGCATTTGTTTGTTGCAAACTTTGATAGGTGTAGGACGTACCGTATAGAAGTTAGGGCCATTTGAAGTTTTGTCAATGTTTGGTTTGGGACTCAAGGGTAGCATAGCTTTGAGCGATAGCTTAAATTGACAAGAGTCTCGAGTACTTTATTGTTACAAAATTTCTAGGTTTTATGACGCTCCAGTAAAAAGTTACAAGCATTTGTATGTTGCAAACTTTGATAGGTGTAGGACGTACCGTATAGAAGTTAGGACCATTTGAAGTTTTATCAGTGTGTGATTTGGGACTCAAGGGTAGCATAGCTTTGAGCGATAGCTTAAATTGACAAGAGGCTCGAGTACTTTATTGTTACAAAATTTCAAGGTTTAATGACGCTCCAGTAAAAAGTTACAAGTTGTATATTGCAAACTTTGATATGTGTAGGACGTACCGTGTAGAAGTTAGGGCCAGTTTTGTCAGTGTTTGATTTGGGACTCAAGGGTTGCATAGCTTTGAGCGATAGCTTAAATTGACAAGAGTCTCGAATACTTTATTGATACAAAATTTCAACGTTTTATGACGCTCCAGTAAAAAGTTACAAGCATTTGTTTGTTGCAAACTTTGATAGGTGTAGGACGTACCGTATAGAAGTTAGGGCCATTTGAAGTTTTGTCAATGTTTGGTTTGGGACTCAAGGGTAGCATAGCTTTGAGCGATAGCTTAAATTGACAAGAGTCTCGAGTACTTTATTGTTACAAAATTTCTAGGTTTTATGACGCTCCAGTAAAAAGTTACAAGCATTTGTATGTTGCAAACTTTGATAGGTGTAGGACGTACCGTATAGAAGTTAGGGCCATTTGAAGTTTTATCAGTGTGTGATTTGGGACTCAAGGGTAGCATAGCTTTGAGCGATAGCTTAAATTGACAAGAGTCTCGAGTACTTTATTGTTACAAAATTTCTAGGTTTTATGACGCTCCAGTAAAAAGTTACAAGCATTTGTATGTTGCAAACTTTGATAGGTGTAGGACGTACCGTATAGAAGTGAGGACCATTTGAAGTTTTATCAGTGTGTGATTTGGGACTCAAGGGTAGCATAGCTTTGAGCGATAGCTTAAATTGACAAGAGGCTCGAGTACTTTATTGTTACAAAATTTCAAGGTTTTATGACCCTCCAGTAAAAAGTTACAAGCATTTGTATGTTGCAAACTTTGATAGGTGTACGACGTACCGTATAGAAGTTAGGGCCATTTGAAGTTTTATCAGTGTTTCATTTGGGACTCAAGGGTAGCATAGCTTTGCGCGATAGCTTAATTTGACAAGAGGCTCGAGTACTTTATTGTTACAAAATTTAAAGGTTTTATGACGCTCCAGTAAAAAGTTACAAGCATTTGTATGTTGCAAACCTTGATAGCTGTAGGACGTACCGTATAGAAGTTAGGGCCATTTTAAGTTTTATCAGTGTTTGATTTGGGACTCAAGGTAGCATAACTTTGAGCGGTAGCTTGAATTGACAAGAGGCTCGAGTACTTTATTGTTACAAAATTTCAAGGTTTTATGACGCTCCGGTAAAAAGTTACAAGCATTTGTATGTTGCAAACTTTGATAGGTATAGGACGTACCGTTTAGAAGTTAGGGCCATTTCAAGTTTTATCAGTGTTTGATTTGGGACTCAAGGGTAGCATAGCTTTGAGCGATAGCTTAAATTGACAAGAGGTCCGACTACTTTATTGTTACAAAATTTCAAGGTTTTATGACGCTCCAGTAAAAAGTTACAAGCATTTGTATGTTGCAAACTTTGACAGGTGTAGGACGTACCGTATAGAAGTTAGGGCCATTTGAAGTTTTATCAGTGTTTGATTTGGGACTCAAGGGTAGCATAGCTTTGAGCGATAGCTTAAATTGACCAGAGGCTCGGGTACTTTATTGTTACAAAATTTCAAGGTTTTATGACGCACCAGTAAAAAGTTACAAGCATTTGTATGTTGCAAACTTTGTTAGTTGTAGGGCATACCGTATAGAAGTAAGGGCCATTTGAAGTTCCATCAGTGTTTGATCTGGGACTTAAGGGTAGCATAGCTTTGAGCGATAGCATAAATTGACAAGAGTTTAGAGTACTTTATTGTTACAAAATTTCAAGCTTTTATGACGGTCCAGTAAAAAGTTATAAGCATTTGTATGTTGCAGACTTTGATAGGTGTAGGACGTACCGTATAGAAATTAGGGCCATTTGAAGTTTTATCAGTGTTTGATCTGGGACTCAAGGGTAGCATATCTTTGAGCGATAGCTTAAATTGACAAGAGGCTAGAGTACTTTATTGTTACATAGTTTCAAGGGTTTATGACGCTCCAGTAAAAAGTTATAAGCATTTGTATGTTGCAGACTTTGATAGGTGTAGGACGTACCGTATAGAAGTCAGGGCCATTTGAAGTTTTATCAGTGTTTGATTTGGGACTCCAGGGTAGCATAGCTTTGAGCGATAGCTTAAATTGACAAGAGGCTCGAGTACTTTATTGTTTAAAAATTTCAAGGTTTTATGACGCTCCAGTAAAAAGTTACAAGCATTTGTATGTTGCAAACTTTGTTAGTTGTAGGGCATACCGTATAGAAGTTAGGGCCATTTGAAGTTCCATCAGTGTTTGATCTGGGACTTAAGGGTAGCATAGCTTTGAGCGATAGCATAAATTGACAAGAGTTTAGAGTACTTTATTGTTACAAAATTTCAAGCTTTTATGACGGTCCAGTAAAAAGTTATAAGCATTTGTATGTTGCAGACTTCGATAGGTGTAGGACGTACCGTATAGAAATTAGGGCCATTTGAAGTTTTATCAGTGTTTGATCTGGGACTCAAGGGTAGCATATGTTTGAGCGATAGCTTAAATTGACAAGAGGCTAGAGTACTTTATTGTTACATAATTTCAAGGGTTTATGACGCTCCAGTAAAAAGTTATAAGCATTTGTATATTGCAGACTTTGATAGGTGTAGGACGTACCGTATAGAAGTCAGGGAAATTTGAAGTTTTATCAGTGTTTGATTTGGGACTCCAGGGTAGCATAGCTTTGAGCGATAGCTTAAATTGACAAGAGGCTCGAGTACTTTATTGTTTCAAAATTTCAAGGTTTTATGACGCTCCAGTAAAAAGTTACAAGCATTTGTATGTTGCAGACTTTGATAGGTGTAGGACGTACCGTATAGAAGTCAGGGCCATTTGAAGTTTTATCAGTGTTTGATTTGGGACTCCAGGGTAGCATAGCTTTGAGCGATAGCTTAAATTGACAAGAGGCTAGAGTACTTTATTGTTACATAATTTCAAGGGTTTATGACGCTCCAGTAAAAAGTTATAAGCATTTGTATGTTGCAGACTTTGATAGGTGTAGGACGTACCGTATAGAAGTTAGGGCCATTTGAAGTTTTATCAGTGTTTGATTTAGGCCTCAAGGGTAGCATAGCTTTGAGCGATAGCTTAAATTGACAAGTTTATTGTTACAAAATTTCAAGGTTTTATGACGCTCCAGTAAAAATTTACAAGCATTTGTATATTGCAAACTTTGATTGGTGTAGGACGTAGCGTATAGAAGTTAGGACCATTTGAAGTCTTATCAGTGGTTGATTTAGTACTCACGTGTAGTATAGCTTTGAGCGATAACTTAAATTGACAAGAGGCTCGAGTACTTTATTGTTACAAAATTTCAAGGTTTTATGACGCTCCAGTAAAAAGTTACAAGCATTTGTATGTTGCAAACTTTGATAGGTGTAGGGCGTACCGTATAGATGTTAGGGCCATTTGAAGTTTTATCAGTGTTTGATTTGGGACTCAAGGGTAGCATAGCTTTGCGCGATAGCTTAAATTGACAAGAGGCTCGAGTACTTTATTGTTACAAAATTTCAAGGTTTTATGACGCTCCAGTAAAAAGTTACAAGCATTTGTATGTTGCAAACTTTGATAGGTGTAGGACGTACCGTATAGAAGTTAGGGCCATTTGAAGTTTTATGAGTGTTTGATTTAGGCCTCAAGGGTAGCATAGCTTTGAGCGAAACCTTAAATTGACAAGAGGCTCGAGTACTTTATTGTTACAAAATTTCAAGGTTTTATGACGCACCAGTAAAAAGTTACAAGCATTTGTATGTTGCAAACTTTGATTGGTGTAGGACGTACCGTATAGAAGTTAGAGCCATTTGAAGTTTTATCAGTGTTTGATTTGGGACTCAAGGGTAGCATAGCTTTGCGCGATAGCTTAAATTGACCAGAGGCTCGAGTACTTTATTGTTACAAAATTTCAAGGTTTTATGACGCACCAGTAAAAAGTTACAAGCATTTGTATGTTGCAAACTTTGTTAGTTGTAGGGCATACCGTATAGAAGTTAGGGCCATTTGAAGTTCCATCAGTGTTTGATCTGGGACTTAAGGGTAGCATAGCTTTGAGCGATAGCATAAATTGACAAGAGTTTAGAGTACTTTATTGTTTCAAAATTTCAAGGTTTTATGACGCTCCAGTAAAAAGTTACAAGCATTTGTATGTTGCAGACTTTGATAGGTGTAGGACGTACCGTATAGAAGTCAGGGCCATTTGAAGTTTTATCAGTGTTTGATTTGGGACTCCAGGGTAGCATAGCTTTGAGCGATAGCTTAAATTGACAAGTTTATTGTTACAAAATTTCAAGGTTTTATGACGCTCCAGTAAAAATTTACAAGCATTTGTATGTTGCAAACTTTGATTGGTGTAGGACGTAGCGTATAGAAGTTAGGACCATTTGAAGTCTTATCAGTGTTTGATTTAGTACTCACGTGTAGTATAGCTTTGAGCGATTACTTAAATTGACAAGAGGCTCGAGTACTTTATTGTTACAAAATTTCAAGGTTTTATGACGCTCCAGTAAAAAGTTACAAGCATTTGTATGTTGCAAACTTTGATAGGTGTAGGGCGTACCGTATAGATGTTAGGGCCATTTGAAGTTTTATCAGTGTTTGATTTGGGACTCAAGGGTAGCATAACTTTGCGCGATAGCTTAAATTGTCAAGAGGCTCGAGTACTTTATTGTTACAAAATTTCAAGGTTTTATGACGCTCCAGTAAAAAGTTACAAGCATTTGTATGTTGCAAACTTTGATAGGTGTAGGACGTACCGTATAGAAGTTAGGGCCATTTGAAGTTTTATGAGTGTTTGATTTAGGCCTCAAAGGTAGCATAGCTTTGAGCGATAGCTTAAATTGACAAGAGGCTCGAGTACTTTATTGTTACAAAATTTCAAGGTTTTATGACGCTCCAGTAAAAAGTTACAAGCATTTGTATGTTGCAAACTTTGATTGGTGTAGGACGTACCGTATAGAAGTTAGGGCCATTTGAAGTTTTATCAGTGTTTGATTTGGGAGTCAAGGGTAGCATAGCTTTGAGCAATAGCTTAAATTGACAAGAGGCTCGAGTACTTTATTGTTACAAAATTTCAAGGTTTTATGACGCACCTGTAAAAAGTTACAAGCATTTGTATGTTGCTAACTTTGATAGGTGTAGGGCGTACCGTATAGAAGTTAGGGCCATTTGAAGTTTTATCAGTGTTTGATTTAGTACTCAAGGGTAGTATAGCTTGGAGCGATAGCTTAAATTGACAAGAGGCTCGAGTACTTTATTGTTACAAAATTTCAAGGTTTTATGACGCTCCAGTAAAAAGTTACAAGCATTTGTATGTTGCAAACTTTGATAGGTGTAGGGTGTACCGTATAGATGTTAGGGCCATTTGAAGTTTTATCAGTGTTTGATTTGGGACTCAAGGGTAGCATAGCTTTGCGCGATAGCTTAAATTGACTAGAGGCTCGGGGACTTTATTGTTACAAAATTTCAAGGTTTTATGACGCTCCAGTAAAAAGTTACAAGCATTTGTATGTTGCAAACTTTGATTGGTGTAGGACGTACCGTATAGAAGTTAGAGCCATTTGAAGATTTATCAGTGTTTTATTTGGGACTCAAGGGTAGCATAGCTTTGCGCGATAGCTTAAATTGACTAGAGGCTCGGGGACTTTATTGTTACAAAATTTCAAGGTTTTATGACGCTCCAGTAAAAAGTTACAAGCATTTGTATGTTGAAAACTTTGATAGGTGTAGGACGTACCATATAGAAGTTAGGGCCATTTGAAGTTTTATCAGTGTTTGATTTGGGACTCAAGGGTAGCATAGCTTTGAGCGATTGCTTAAATTGATAAGAGGCTCGAGTACTTTATTGTTACAAAATTTCAAGATTTTATGACGCTAAAGTAAAAAGTTACAAGCATTTGTATGTTGCAAACTATGATAGGTGTAGGACGTACCGTATAGAAGTTAGGGCCATTTGAAGACTTATCAGTGTTTTATTTGGGACTCAAGGGTAGCATAGCTTTGAGCGATGGCTTAAATTGACAAGAGGCTCGAGTACTTTATTGTTACAAAATTTCAAGGTTTTATGACGCTAAAGTAAAAAGTTACAAGCATTTGTATGTTGCAAACTATGATAGTGTAGGACGTACCGTATAGAATTTAGGGCCATTTGAAGATTTATCAGTGTTTTATTTGGGACTCGAGGGTAGCATAGCTTTGAGCGATAGCTTAAATTGACAAGAGGCTCGAGTACTTTATTGTTAAAAAATTTCAAGGGTTTATGACACTCCAGTAAAAAGTTACAAGCATTTGTATTTGCATAGTTTGGTAGGTGTAGGACGTACCGTATAGAAGTTAGGGCCAATTGAAGTTTTATCAGTGTTTGATTTGGGACTCAAGGGTAGCATAGCTTTGAGCGATATCTTAAATTGACAAGAGGCTCGAGTACTTTATTGTTACAAAATTTCAAGGTTTAATGACGCTCCAGTAAAAAGTTACAAGTTGTATGTTGCAAACTTTGATATGTGTAGGACGTACCGTGTAGAAGTTAGGGCCATTTGAAGTTTTATCAGTGTTTGATTTGGGACTCAAGGGTAGCATAGCTTTGAGCAATAGCTTAAATTGACAAGAGGCTCGAGTACTTTATTGTTACAAAATTTCAAGGTTTTATGACGCTCCAGTAAAAAGTTGCAAGCTTTTGTATGTTGCAAACTTTGATTGGTGTAGGACGTACCGTATAGAAGTTAGGGCCATTTGAAGTTTTGTCAGTGTTTGATTTGGGACTTAAGTGAAGCATAGCTTTGAGCGATAGCTTAAATTGACAAGACGCTCGAATACTTTATTGTTAAAAAATTTCAAGGGTTTATGACGCTCCAGTAAAAAGTTACAAGCATTTGTATGTTGCAAACTTTGGTAGGTGTAGGACGTACCGTATAGAAGTTAGGGCCAATTGAAGTTTTATCAGTGTTTGATTTGGGACTCAAGGGTAGCATAGCTTTGAGCGATAGCTTAAATTGACAAGAGGCTCGAGTACTTTATTGTTACAAAATTTCAAGGTTTTATGACGCTCCAGTAAAAGTTACAAGCATTTGTATGTTGCAAACTTTGATAGGTGTAGGACGTACCATATAGAAGTTAGGGCCATTTGAAGTTTTATCAGTGTTTGATTTGGGACTCAAGGGTAGCATAGCTTTGAGCGATGGCTTAAATTGACAAGAGGCTCGAGTACTTTATTGTTACAAAATTTCAAGGTTTTATGACGCTCCAGTAAAAAGTTACAAGCATTTGTATGTTGCAAACTATGATAGGTGTAGGACGTACCGTATAGAAGTTAGGGCCATTTGAAGATTTATCAGTGTTTTATTTGGGACTCAAGGGTAGCATAGCTTTGAGCGATAGCTTAAATTGACAAGAGGCTCGAGTACTTTATTGTTAAAAAATTTCAAGGGTTTATGCCGCTCCAGTAAAAAGTTACTAGCATTTGTATGTTGCATAGTTTGGTAGGTGTAGGACGTACCTTATAGAAGTTAGGGCCAATTGAAGTTTTATCAGTGTTTGATTTGGGACTCAAGGGTAGCATAGCTTTGAGCGATATCTTAAATTGACAAGAGGCTCGAGTACTTTATTGTTACAAAATTTCAAGGTTTAATGACGCTCCAGTAAAAAGTTACAAGTTGTATGTTGCAAACTTTGATATGTGTAGGACGTACCGTGTAGAAGTTAGGGCCATTTGAAGTTTTATCAGTGTTTGATTTGGGACTCAAGGGTAGCATAGCTTTGAGCAATAGCTTAAATTGAGAAGAGGCTCGAGTACTTTATTGTTACAAAATTTCAAGGTTTTATGACGCTCCAGTTGCAAGCATTTGTATGTTGCAAACTTTGATTGGTGTAGGACGTACCGTATAGAAGTTAGGGCCATTTGAAGTTTTGTCAGTGTTTGATTTGGGACTTAAGTGAAGCATAGCTTTGAGCGATAGCTTAAATTGACAAGAGGCTCGAGTACTTTATTGTTACAAAATTTCAAGGTTTTACGACGCTCCAGTAAAAAGTAACAAGCATTTGTATGTTGCAAACTTTGATAGGTGTAGGATGCACCGTATAGAAGTTAGGGCCATTTGAAGTTTTATCAGTGTTTGATTTGGGACTCAAGGGTAGCATAGCTTTGAGCGATGGCTTAAATTGACAAGAGGCTCGAGTACTTTATTGTTTCAAAATTTCAAGGTTTTATGACGCTCCAGTAAAAAGTTACAAGCATTTGTATGTTGCAGACTTTGATAGGTGTAGGACGTACCGTATAGAAGTCAGGGCCATTTGAAGTTTTATCAGTGTTTGATTTGGGACTCCAGGGTAGCATAGCTTTGAGCGATAGCTTAAATTGACAAGAGGCTAGAGTACTTTATTGTTACATAATTTCAAGGGTTTATGACGCTCCAGTAAAAAGTTATAAGCATTTGTATGTTGCAGACTTTGATAGGTGTAGGACGTACCGTATAGAAGTTAGGGCCATTTGAAGTTTTATCAGTGTTTGATTTAGGCCTCAAGGGTAGCATAGCTTTGAGCGATAGCTTAAATTGACAAGTTTATTGTTACAAAATTTCAAGGTTTTATGACGCTCCAGTAAAAATTTACAAGCATTTGTATATTGCAAACTTTGATTGGTGTAGGACGTAGCGTATAGAAGTTAGGACCATTTGAAGTCTTATCAGTGGTTGATTTAGTACTCACGTGTAGTATAGCTTTGAGCGATAACTTAAATTGACAAGAGGCTCGAGTACTTTATTGTTACAAAATTTCAAGGTTTTATGACGCTCCAGTAAAAAGTTACAAGCATTTGTATGTTGCAAACTTTGATAGGTGTAGGGCGTACCGTATAGATGTTAGGGCCATTTGAAGTTTTATCAGTGTTTGATTTGGGACTCAAGGGTAGCATAGCTTTGCGCGATAGCTTAAATTGACAAGAGGCTCGAGTACTTTATTGTTACAAAATTTCAAGGTTTTATGACGCTCCAGTAAAAAGTTACAAGCATTTGTATGTTGCAAACTTTGATAGGTGTAGGACGTACCGTATAGAAGTTAGGGCCATTTGAAGTTTTATGAGTGTTTGATTTAGGCCTCAAGGGTAGCATAGCTTTGAGCGAAACCTTAAATTGACAAGAGGCTCGAGTACTTTATTGTTACAAAATTTCAAGGTTTTATGACGCACCAGTAAAAAGTTACAAGCATTTGTATGTTGCAAACTTTGATTGGTGTAGGACGTACCGTATAGAAGTTAGAGCCATTTGAAGTTTTATCAGTGTTTGATTTGGGACTCAAGGGTAGCATAGCTTTGCGCGATAGCTTAAATTGACCAGAGGCTCGAGTACTTTATTGTTACAAAATTTCAAGGTTTTATGACGCACCAGTAAAAAGTTACAAGCATTTGTATGTTGCAAACTTTGTTAGTTGTAGGGCATACCGTATAGAAGTTAGGGCCATTTGAAGTTCCATCAGTGTTTGATCTGGGACTTAAGGGTAGCATAGCTTTGAGCGATAGCATAAATTGACAAGAGTTTAGAGTACTTTATTGTTACAAAATTTCAAGCTTTTATGACGGTCCAGTAAAAAGTTATAAGCATTTGTATGTTGCAGACTTTGATAGGTGTAGGACGTACCGTATAGAAATTAGGGCCATTTGAAGTTTTATCAGTGTTTGATCTGGGACTCAAGGGTAGCATATCTTTGAGCGATAGCTTAAATTGACAAGAGGCTAGAGTACTTTATTGTTACATAATTTCAAGGGTTTATGACGCTCCAGTAAAAAGTTATAAGCATTTGTATGTTGCAGACTTTGATAGGTGTAGGACGTACCGTATAGAAGTCAGGGCCATTTGAAGTTTTATCAGTGTTTGATTTGGGACTCCAGGGTAGCATAGCTTTGAGCGATAGCTTAAATTGACAAGAGGCTCGAGTACTTTATTGTTTCAAAATTTCAAGGTTTTATGACGCTCCAGTAAAAAGTTACAAGCATTTGTATGTTGCAGACTTTGATAGGTGTAGGACGTACCGTATAGAAGTCAGGGCCATTTGAAGTTTTATCAGTGTTTGATTTGGGACTCCAGGGTAGCATAGCTTTGAGCGATAGCTTAAATTGACAAGTTTATTGTTACAAAATTTCAAGGTTTTATGACGCTCCAGTAAAAATTTACAAGCATTTGTATGTTGCAAACTTTGATTGGTGTAGGACGTAGCGTATAGAAGTTAGGACCATTTGAAGTCTTATCAGTGTTTGATTTAGTACTCACGTGTAGTATAGCTTTGAGCGATTACTTAAATTGACAAGAGGCTCGAGTACTTTATTGTTACAAAATTTCAAGGTTTTATGACGCTCCAGTAAAAAGTTACAAGCATTTGTATGTTGCAAACTTTGATAGGTGTAGGGCGTACCGTATAGATGTTAGGGCCATTTGAAGTTTTATCAGTGTTTGATTTGGGACTCAAGGGTAGCATAACTTTGCGCGATAGCTTAAATTGTCAAGAGGCTCGAGTACTTTATTGTTACAAAATTTCAAGGTTTTATGACGCTCCAGTAAAAAGTTACAAGCATTTGTATGTTGCAAACTTTGATAGGTGTAGGACGTACCGTATAGAAGTTAGGGCCATTTGAAGTTTTATGAGTGTTTGATTTAGGCCTCAAAGGTAGCATAGCTTTGAGCGATAGCTTAAATTGACAAGAGGCTCGAGTACTTTATTGTTACAAAATTTCAAGGTTTTATGACGCTCCAGTAAAAAGTTACAAGCATTTGTATGTTGCAAACTTTGATTGGTGTAGGACGTACCGTATAGAAGTTAGGGCCATTTGAAGTTTTATCAGTGTTTGATTTGGGAGTCAAGGGTAGCATAGCTTTGAGCAATAGCTTAAATTGACAAGAGGCTCGAGTACTTTATTGTTACAAAATTTCAAGGTTTTATGACGCACCTGTAAAAAGTTACAAGCATTTGTATGTTGCTAACTTTGATAGGTGTAGGGCGTACCGTATAGAAGTTAGGGCCATTTGAAGTTTTATCAGTGTTTGATTTAGTACTCAAGGGTAGTATAGCTTGGAGCGATAGCTTAAATTGACAAGAGGCTCGAGTACTTTATTGTTACAAAATTTCAAGGTTTTATGACGCTCCAGTAAAAAGTTACAAGCATTTGTATGTTGCAAACTTTGATAGGTGTAGGGTGTACCGTATAGATGTTAGGGCCATTTGAAGTTTTATCAGTGTTTGATTTGGGACTCAAGGGTAGCATAGCTTTGCGCGATAGCTTAAATTGACTAGAGGCTCGGGGACTTTATTGTTACAAAATTTCAAGGTTTTATGACGCTCCAGTAAAAAGTTACAAGCATTTGTATGTTGCAAACTTTGATTGGTGTAGGACGTACCGTATAGAAGTTAGAGCCATTTGAAGATTTATCAGTGTTTTATTTGGGACTCAAGGGTAGCATAGCTTTGCGCGATAGCTTAAATTGACTAGAGGCTCGGGGACTTTATTGTTACAAAATTTCAAGGTTTTATGACGCTCCAGTAAAAAGTTACAAGCATTTGTATGTTGAAAACTTTGATAGGTGTAGGACGTACCATATAGAAGTTAGGGCCATTTGAAGTTTTATCAGTGTTTGATTTGGGACTCAAGGGTAGCATAGCTTTGAGCGATTGCTTAAATTGATAAGAGGCTCGAGTACTTTATTGTTACAAAATTTCAAGATTTTATGACGCTAAAGTAAAAAGTTACAAGCATTTGTATGTTGCAAACTATGATAGGTGTAGGACGTACCGTATAGAAGTTAGGGCCATTTGAAGACTTATCAGTGTTTTATTTGGGACTCAAGGGTAGCATAGCTTTGAGCGATGGCTTAAATTGACAAGAGGCTCGAGTACTTTATTGTTACAAAATTTCAAGGTTTTATGACGCTAAAGTAAAAAGTTACAAGCATTTGTATGTTGCAAACTATGATAGTGTAGGACGTACCGTATAGAATTTAGGGCCATTTGAAGATTTATCAGTGTTTTATTTGGGACTCGAGGGTAGCATAGCTTTGAGCGATAGCTTAAATTGACAAGAGGCTCGAGTACTTTATTGTTAAAAAATTTCAAGGGTTTATGACACTCCAGTAAAAAGTTACAAGCATTTGTATTTGCATAGTTTGGTAGGTGTAGGACGTACCGTATAGAAGTTAGGGCCAATTGAAGTTTTATCAGTGTTTGATTTGGGACTCAAGGGTAGCATAGCTTTGAGCGATATCTTAAATTGACAAGAGGCTCGAGTACTTTATTGTTACAAAATTTCAAGGTTTAATGACGCTCCAGTAAAAAGTTACAAGTTGTATGTTGCAAACTTTGATATGTGTAGGACGTACCGTGTAGAAGTTAGGGCCATTTGAAGTTTTATCAGTGTTTGATTTGGGACTCAAGGGTAGCATAGCTTTGAGCAATAGCTTAAATTGACAAGAGGCTCGAGTACTTTATTGTTACAAAATTTCAAGGTTTTATGACGCTCCAGTAAAAAGTTGCAAGCTTTTGTATGTTGCAAACTTTGATAGGTGTAGGACGTACCGTATAGAAGTTAGGGCCATTTGAAGTTTTGTCAGTGTTTGATTTGGGACTTAAGTGAGGCTCGAATACTTTATTGTTAAAAAATTTCAAGGGTTTATGACGCTCCAGTAAAAAGTTACAAGCATTTGTATGTTGCAAACTTTGGTAGGTGTAGGACGTACCGTATAGAAGTTAGGGCCAATTGAAGTTTTATCAGTGTTTGATTTGGGACTCAAGGGTAGCATAGCTTTGAGCGATAGCTTAAATTGACAAGAGGCTCGAGTACTTTATTGTTACAAAATTTCAAGGTTTTATGACGCTCCAGTAAAAGTTACAAGCATTTGTATGTTGCAAACTTTGATAGGTGTAGGACGTACCATATAGAAGTTAGGGCCATTTGAAGTTTTATCAGTGTTTGATTTGGGACTCAAGGGTAGCATAGCTTTGAGCGATGGCTTAAATTGACAAGAGGCTCGAGTACTTTATTGTTACAAAATTTCAAGGTTTTCTGACGCTCCAGTAAAAAGTTACAAGCATTTGTATGTTGCAAACTATGATAGGTGTAGGACGTACCGTATAGAAGTTAGGGCCATTTGAAGATTTATCAGTGTTTTATTTGGGACTCAAGGGTAGCATAGCTTTGAGCGATAGCTTAAATTGACAAGAGGCTCGAGTACTTTATTGTTAAAAAATTTCAAGGGTTTATGCCGCTCCAGTAAAAAGTTACTAGCATTTGTATGTTGCATAGTTTGGTAGGTGTAGGACGTACCTTATAGAAGTTAGGGCCAATTGAAGTTTTATCAGTGTTTGATTTGGGACTCAAGGGTAGCATAGCTTTGAGCGATATCTTAAATTGACAAGAGGCTCGAGTACTTTATTGTTACAAAATTTCAAGGTTTAATGACGCTCCAGTAAAAAGTTACAAGTTGTATGTTGCAAACTTTGATATGTGTAGGACGTACCGTGTAGAAGTTAGGGCCATTTGAAGTTTTATCAGTGTTTGATTTGGGACTCAAGGGTAGCATAGCTTTGAGCAATAGCTTAAATTGAGAAGAGGCTCGAGTACTTTATTGTTACAAAATTTCAAGGTTTTATGACGCTCCAGTTGCAAGCATTTGTATGTTGCAAACTTTGATTGGTGTAGGACGTACCGTATAGAAGTTAGGGCCATTTGAAGTTTTGTCAGTGTTTGATTTGGGACTTAAGTGAAGCATAGCTTTGAGCGATAGCTTAAATTGACAAGAGGCTCGAGTACTTTATTGTTACAAAATTTCAAGGTTTTACGACGCTCCAGTAAAAAGTAACAAGCATTTGTATGTTGCAAACTTTGATAGGTGTAGGATGCACCGTATAGAAGTTAGGGCCATTTGAAGTTTTATCAGTGTTTGATTTGGGACTCAAGGGTAGCATAGCTTTGAGCGATGGCTTAAATTGACAAGAGGCTCGAGTACTTTATTGTTACAAAATTTCAAGGTTTTATGACGCTCCAGTAAAAAGTTACAAGCATTTGTATGTTGCAAACTTTGATTGGTGTAGGACGTACCGTATAGAAGTTAGGGCCATTTTAAGTTTTATCAGTGTTTGATTTCGGATTCAAGGGTAGCATAGCTTTGAGCAATAGCTTAAATTGACAAGAGGCTCGAGTACTTTATTGTTACAAAATTTCAAGGTTTTATGACGCACCTGTAAAAAGTTACAGGCATTTGTATGTTGCTAACTTTGATAGGTGTAGGGCGTACCGTATAGAAGTTAGGGCCATTTGAAGTTTTATCAGTGTTTGATTTAGTACTCAAGGGTAGTATAGCTTGGAGCGATAGCTTAAATTGACAAGAGGCTCGAGTACTTTATTGTTACAAAATTTCAAGGTTTTATGACGCTCCAGTAAAAAGTTACAAGCATTTGTATGTTGCAAACTTTGATAGGTGTAGGACGTACCGTATAGAAGCTAGGGCCATTTGAAGTTTTATCAGTGTTTGATTTGGGAGTCAAGGGTAGCATAGCTTTGAGCGATAGCTTAAATTGACAAGAGGCTCGAGAACTTTATTGTTACAAAATTTCAAGGTTTTATGACGCTCCAGTAAAAAGTTACAAGCATTTGTATGTTGCAAACTTTGATAGGTGTAGGACGTACCGTATAGAAGTTAGGGCCATTTGAAGTTTTATCAGTGTTTGATTTGGGACACAAGGGTAGCATATCTTTGAGCGATTGCTTAAATTGCAAAGATGCCTTTATTGTTACAAAATTTCAAGATTTTATGACGCTCCAGTAAAAAGTTACAAGCATTTGTGTGTTCCAAACTTTGATAGGTGTAGGACGTACCGTATAGAAGTTAGGGCCATTTGAAGTTTTATCAGTGTTTGATTTGGGACTCAAGGGTAGCATAGCTTTGAGCGATGGCTTAAATTGACAAGAGGCTCGAGAACTTTATTGTTACAAAATTTCAAGGTTTTATGACGCTCCAGTAAAAAGTTACAAGCATTTGTATGTTGCAAACTTTGATAGGTGTAGAACGTACCGTATAGAAGTTAGTGCCATTTGAAGTTTTGTCAGTGTTTGATTTGGGACTCAAGGGTAGCATAGCTTTGAGCGATAGCTTAAATTGACAAGAGGCTCGAGTACTTTATTGTTACAAAATTTCAAGGGTTTATGACGCTCCACTTAAAAGTTATAAGCATTTGTATGTTGCAGACTTTGATAGGTGTAGGACGCACCGTATAGAAGTCAGGGCCATTTGAAGTTATATCAGTGTTTGATTTGGGACTCCAGGGTAGCATAGCTTTGAGCGATATCTTAAATTGACAAGAGGCTCGAGTACTTTATTGTTTCAAAATTTCAAGGTTTTATGACGCTCCAGTAAAAAGTTACAAGCATTTGTATGTTGCAAACTTTGATAGGTGTAGGACGTACCGTATAGAAGTTAGGGCCATTTGAAGTTTTGTCAGTGTTTGATTTGGGACACAAGGGTAGCATATCTTTGAGCGATTGCTTAAATTGCAAAGTTGCCTTTATTGTTACAAAATTTCAAGATTTTATGACGCTCCAATAAAAAGTTACAAGCATTTGTATGTTCCAAACTTTGATAGGTGTAGGACGTACCGTATAGAAGTTAGGGCCATTTGAAGTTTTATCAGTGTTTGATTTAGTACTCACGGGTAGTATAGCTTTGAGCGATAGCTTAAATTGACAAGAGGCTCGAGTACTTTATTGTTACAAAATTTCAAGGTTTTATGACGCTCCAGTAAAAAGTTAGAAGCATTTGTATGTTGCAAACTTTGATAGGTGTAGGGCGTACCGTATAGATGTTAGGGCCATTTGAAGTTTTATCAGTGTTTGATTTGGGACTCAAGGGTACCATAGCCTTGCGCGATAGCTTAAATTGACAAGAGGCTCGAGTACTTTATTGTTACAAAATTTCAAGGTTTTATGACGCTCCAGTAAAAAGTTACAAGCATTTGTATGTTGCAAACTTTGAAAGGTGTAGGACGTACCGTATAGAAGTTAGGGCCATTTGAAGTTTTATGAGTGTTTGATTTAGGCCTCAAAGGTAGCATAGCTTTGAGCGATAGCTTAAATTGACAAGAGGCTCGAGTACTTTATTGTTACAAAATTTCAAGGTTTTATGACGCTCCAGTAAAAAGTTACAAGCATTTGTATGTTGCAAACTTTGATTGGTGTAGGACGTACCGTATAGATGTTAGGGCCATTTGAAGTTTTATCAGTGTTTGATTTGGGACTCAAGGGTACCATAGCTTTGCGCTATAGCTTAAATTGACAAGAGGCTCGAGTACTTTATTGTTACAAAATATCAAGGTTTTATGACGCTCCAGTAAAAAGTTACAAGCATTTGTATGTTGCAAACTTTGATAGGTGTAGGACGTACCGTATAGAAGTTAGGGCCATTTGAAGTTTTATGAGTGTTTGATTTAGGCCTCAAGGGTAGCATAGCTTTGAGCGATAGCTTAAATTGACAAGAGGCTCGAGTACTTTATTGTTACAAAATTTCAAGGTTTTATGACGCACCTGTAAAAAGTTACAAGCATTTGTATGTTGCTAACTTTGATAGGTGTAGGGCGTACCGTATAGAAGTTAGGGCCATTTGAAGTTTTATCAGTGTTTGATTTAGTACTCAAGGGTAGTATAGCTTTGAGCGATAGCTTAAATTGACAAGAGGCTCGAGTACTTTATTGTTACAAAATTTCGAGGTTTTATGACGCTCCAGTAAAAAGTTACAAGCATTTGTATGTTGCAAACTTTGATAGGTGTAGGGTGTACCGTATAGATGTTAGGGCCATTTGAAGTTTTATCAGTGTTTGATTTGGGACTAAAGGGTAGCATAGCTTTGCGCGATAGCTTAAATTGACTAGAGGCTCGGGGACTTTATTGTTACAAAATTTCAAGGTTTTATGACGCTCCAGTAAAAAGTTACAAGCATTTGCATGTTGCAAACTTTGATAGGTGTAGGACGTACCGTTTAGAAGTTAAGGCCATTTGAAGTTTTATCAGTGTTTGATTTGGGACTCAAGCGTAGCATAGCTTTGAGCGATAGCTTAAATTGACAAGAGTCTCAAGTACTTTATTGTTACAAAATTTCAAGGTATTATGACGCTCCAGTAAAAAGTTACAAGCATTTGTATGTTGCAAACTTTGATAGGTGTAGGACGTACCGTATAGAAGTTAGGGCCATTTGAAGTTTTATCAGTGTTTGATTTGAGACTCAAGGGTAGCTTAGCTTTGAGCGATAGCTTAAATTGACAAGAGGCTCGAGTACTTTATTGTTACAAAATTTCAAAGTTTTATGACGCTCCAGTAAAAATTTACAATCATTTGTATGTTGCAAACTTTCATAGGTGTAGGACGTACCGTATAGAAGTTAGGGCCATTTGCAATTTTATCAGTGTTTAATTTGGAACTCAAGGGTAGCACAGCTTTCAGCGATAGCTTAAATTGACAAGAGGCTCGAGTACTTCATTGTTACAAAATTTGAAGGTTTTATGATGCTCCAGTAAAAAGTTACAAGCATTTGTATGTTGCAAACTTTGATAGGTGTAGGACGTACCGTATATAAGTTAGGGCCGTTTGAAGTTTTATCAGTGTTTGATTTGGGACTCAAGGGTAGCATAGCTTTGGGCGATAGCTTAAATTGACAAGAGGCTCGAGGTCTTTATTGTCACAAAATTTGAAGGTTTTATGACGCTCCAGTAAAAAGTTACAAGCATTTGTATGTTGCAAACTTTGATAGGTGTAGGACGTACCGTATAGAAGTTAGGGTCATTTGAAGTTTTATCAGTGTTTTATTTGGGACTCAAGGGTAGAAAAGCTTCTAGCGATAGCTTAAATTGACAAGAGGCTCGAGTACTTTATTGTTACAAAATTTCAAGGTTTTATGACGCTCCAGAAAAAAGTTACAAGCATTTGTATGCTGCAAACTTTGATTGGTGTAGGACGTACCGTATAGAAGCTAGGGCCATTTGAAGTTTTATCAGTGTTTGATTTGGGACTCAAGGGTAGCATAGCTTTGAGCGATAGCTTAAATTGACAAGAGGCTCGAGTACTTTATTGTTACAAAATTTCGAGGTTTTATGACGCTCCAGTAAAAAGTTACAAGCATTTGTATGTTGCAAACTTTGATAGGTGTAGGGTGTACCGTATAGAAGTTAGGGCCATTTGAAGTTTTATGAGTGTTTGATTTAGGCCTCAAGGGTAGCATAGCTTTGAGCGATAGCTTAAATTGACAAGAGGCTCGAGTACTTTATTGTTACAAAATTTCAAGGTTTTATGACGCACCTGTAAAAAGTTACAAGCATTTGTATGTTGCTAGTTTTGATAGGAGTAGGGCGTACCGTATAGAAGTTAGGGCCATTTGAAGTTTTATCAGTGTTTGATTTAGTACTCAAGGGTAGTATAGCTTTGAGCGATAGCTTAAATTGACAAGAGGCTCGAGTACTTTATTGTTACAAAATTTCGAGGTTTTATGACGCTCCAGTAAAAAGTTACAAGCATTTGTATGTTGCAAACTTTGATAGGTGTAGGGTGTACCGTATAGATGTTAGGGCCATTTGAAGTTTTATCAGTGTTTGATTTGGGACTAAAGGGTAGCATAGCTTTGCGCGATAGCTTAAATTGACTAGAGGCTCGGGGACTTTATTGTTACAAAATTTCAAGGTTTTATGACGCTCCAGTAAAAAGTTACAAGCATTTGCATGTTGCAAACTTTGATAGGTGTAGGACGTACCGTTTAGAAGTTAAGGCCATTTGAAGTTTTATCAGTGTTTGATTTGGGACTCAAGCGTAGCATAGCTTTGAGCGATAGCTTAAATTGACAAGAGTCTCAAGTACTTTATTGTTACAAAATTTCAAGGTATTATGACGCTCCAGTAAAAAGTTACAAGCATTTGTATGTTGCAAACTTTGATAGGTGTAGGACGTACCGTATAGAAGTTAGGGCCATTTGAAGTTTTATCAGTGTTTGATTTGAGACTCAAGGGTAGCTTAGCTTTGAGCGATAGCTTAAATTGACAAGAGGCTCGATTACTTTATTGTTACAAAATTTCAAAGTTTTATGACGCTCCAGTAAAAATTTACAATCATTTGTATGTTGCAAACTTTCATAGGTGTAGGACGTACCGTATAGAAGTTAGGGCCATTTGCAATTTTATCAGTGTTTAATTTGGGACTCAAGGGTAGCACAGCTTTCAGCGTTAGCTTAAATTGACAAGAGGCTCGAGTACTTCATTGTTACAAAATTTGAAGGTTTTATGATGCTCCAGTAAAAAGTTACAAGCATTTGTATGTTGCAAACTTTGATAGGTGTAGGACGTACCGTATATAAGTTAGGGCCGTTTGAAGTTTTATCAGTGTTTGATTTGGGACTCAAGGGTAGCATAGCTTTGGGCGATAGCTTAAATTGACAAGAGGCTCGAGGTCTTTATTGTCACAAAATTTGAAGGTTTTATGACGCTCCAGTAAAAAGTTACAAGCATTTGTATGTTGCAAACTTTGATAGGTGTAGGACGTACCGTATAGAAGTTAGGGTCATTTGAAGTTTTATCAGTGTTTTATTTGGGACTCAAGGGTAGAAAAGCTTCTAGCGATAGCTTAAATTGACAAGAGGCTCGAGTACTTTATTGTTACAAAATTTCAAGGTTTTATGACGCTCCAGAAAAAAGTTACAAGCATTTGTATGCTGCAAACTTTGATTGGTGTAGGACGTACCGTATAGAAGCTAGGGCCATTTGAAGTTTTATGAGTGTTTGATTTGGGACTCAAGGGTAGCATAGCTTTGAGCGATAGCTTAAATTGACAAGAGGCTCGAGTACTTTATTGTTACAAAATTTCAAGGTTTTATGACGCTCCAGTAAAAAGTTACAAGCATTTGTATGTTGCAAACTTTGATTGGTGTAGGACGTACCGTATAGATGTTAGGGCCATTTGAAGTTTTATCAGTGTTTGATTTGGGACTCAAGGGTACCATAGCTTTGCGCTATAGCTTAAATTGACAAGAGGCTCGAGTACTTTATTGTTACAAAATTTCAAGGTTTTATGACGCTCCAGTAAAAAGTTACAAGCATTTGTATGTTGCAAACTTTGATAGGTGTAGGACGTACCGTATAGAAGTTAGGGCCATTTGAAGTTTTATGAGTGTTTGATTTAGGCCTCAAGGGTAGCATAGCTTTGAGCGATAGCTTAAATTGACAAGAGGCTCGAGTAGTTTATTGTTACAAAATTTCAAGGTTTTATGACGCACCTGTAAAAAGTTACAAGCATTTGTATGTTGCTAACTTTGATAGGTGTAGGGCGTACCGTATAGAAGTTAGGGCCATTTGAAGTTTTATCAGTGTTTGATTTAGTACTCAAGGGTAGTATAGCTTTGAGCGATAGCTTAAATTGACAAGAGGCTCGAGTACTTTATTGTTACAAAATTTCGAGGTTTTATGACGCTCCAGTAAAAAGTTACAAGCATTTGTATGTTGCAAACTTTGATAGGTGTAGGGTGTACCGTATAGATGTTAGGGCCATTTGAAGTTTTATCAGTGTTTGATTTGGGACTAAAGGGTAGCATAGCTTTGCGCGATAGCTTAAATTGACTAGAGGCTCGGGGACTTTATTGTTACAAAATTTCAAGGTTTTATGACGCTCCAGTAAAAAGTTACAAGCATTTGCATGTTGCAAACTTTGATAGGTGTAGGACCTACCGTTTAGAAGTTAAGGCCATTTGAAGTTTTATCAGTGTTTGATTTGGGACTCAAGCGTAGCATAGCTTTGAGCGATAGCTTAAATTGACAAGAGTCTCAAGTACTTTATTGTTACAAAATTTCAAGGTATTATGACGCTCCAGTAAAAAGTTACAAGCATTTGTATGTTGCAAACTTTGATAGGTGTAGGACGTACCGTATAGAAGTTAGGGCCATTTGAAGTTTTATCAGTGTTTGATTTGAGACTCAAGGGTAGCTTAGCTTTGAGCGATAGCTTAAATTGACAAGAGGCTCGAGTACTTTATTGTTACAAAATTTCAAAGTTTTATGACGCTCCAGTAAAAATTTACAATCATTTGCATGTAGCAAACTTTCATAGGTGTAGGACGTACCGTATAGAAGTTAGGGCCATTTGCAATTTTATCAGTGTTTAATTTGGGACTCAAGGGTAGCACAGCTTTCAGCGATAGCTTAAATTGACAAGAGGCTCGAGTACTTCATTGTTACAAAATTTGAAGGTTTTATGATGCTCCAGTAAAAAGTTACAAGCATTTGTATGTTGCAAACTTTGATAGGTGTAGGACGTACCGTATATAAGTTAGGGCCGTTTGAAGTTTTATCAGTGTTTGATTTGGGACTCAAGGGTAGCATAGCTTTGGGCGATAGCTTAAATTGACAAGAGGCTCGAGGTCTTTATTGTCACAAAATTTGAAGGTTTTATGACGCTCCAGTAAAAAGTTACAAGCATTTGTATGTTGCAAACTTTGATAGAAGTTAGGGTCATTTGAAGTTTTATCAGTGTTTTATTTGGGACTCAAGGGTAGAAAAGCTTCTAGCGATAGCTTAAATTGACAAGAGGCTCGAGTACTTTATTGTTACAAAATTTCAAGGTTTTATGACGCTCCAGTAAAAAGTTACAAGCATTTGTATGCTGCAAACTTTGATTGGTGTAGGACGTACCGTATAGAAGCTAGGGCCATTTGAAGTTTTATCAGTGTTTGATTTGGGACTCAAGGGTAGCATAGCTTTGAGCGATAGCTTAAATTGACAAGAGGCTCGAGAACTTTATTGTTACAAAATTTCAAGGTTTTATGACGCTCCAGTAAAAAGTTACAAGCATTTGTATGTTGCAAACTTTGATAGGTGTAGGACGTACCGTATAGAAGTTAGGGCCATTTGAAGTTTTATCAGTGTTTGATTTGGGACACAAGGGTAGCATATCTTTGAGCGATTGCTTAAATTGCAAAGATGCCTTTATTGTTACAAAATTTCAAGATTTTATGACGCTCCAGTAAAAAGTTACAAGCATTTGTATGTTCCAAACTTTGATAGGTGTAGGACGTACCGTATAGAAGTTAGGGCCATTTGAAGTTTTATCAGTGTTTGATTTGGGACTCAAGGGTAGCATAGCTTTGAGCGATGGCTTAAATTGACAAGAGGCTCGAGAACTTTATTGTTACAAAATTTCAAGGTTTTATGACGCTCCAGTAAAAAGTTACAAGCATTTGTATGTTGCAAACTTTGATAGGTGTAGGACGTACCGTATAGAAGTTAGTGCCATTTGAAGTTTTGTCAGTGTTTGATTTGGGACTCAAGGGTAGCATAGCTTTGAGCGATAGCTTAAATTGACAAGAGGCTCGAGTACTTTATTGTTACAAAATTTCAAGGGTTTATGACGCTCCACTTAAAAGTTATAAGCATTTGTATGTTGCAGACTTTGATAGGTGTAGGACGCACCGTATAGAAGTCAGGGCCATTTGAAGTTATATCAGTGTTTGATTTGGGACTCCAGGGTAGCATAGCTTTGAGCGATATCTTAAATTGACAAGAGGCTCGCGTACTTTATTGTTTCAAAATTTCAAGGTTTTATGACGCTCCAGTAAAAAGTTACAAGCATTTGTATGTTGCAAACTTTGATAGGTGTAGGACGTACCGTATAGAAGTTAGGGCCATTTGAAGTTTTGTCAGTGTTTGATTTGGGACACAAGGGAAGCATATCTTTGAGCGATTGCTTAAATTGCAAAGATGCCTTTATTGTTACAAAATTTCAAGATTTTATGACGCTCCAGTAAAAAGTTACAAGCATTTGTATGTTCCAAACTTTGATAGGTGTAGGACGTACCGTATAGAAGTTAGGGCCATTTGAAGTTTTATCAGTGTTTGATTTAGTACTCACGGGTAGTATAGCTTTGAGCGATAGCTTAAATTGACAAGAGGCTCGAGTACTTTATTGTTACAAAATTTCAAGGTTTTATGACGCTCCAGTAAAAAGTTAGAAGCATTTGTATGTTGCAAACTTTGATAGGTGTAGGGCGTACCGTATAGATGTTAGGGCCATTTGAAGTTTTATCAGTGTTTGATTTGGGACTCAAGGGTACCATAGCTTTGCGCGATAGCTTAAATTGACAAGAGGCTCGAGTACTTTATTGTTACAAAATTTCAAGGTTTTATGACGCTCCAGTAAAAAGTTACAAGCATTTGTATGTTGCTAACTTTGAAAGGTGTAGGACGTACCGTATAGAAGTTAGGGCCATTTGAAGTTTTATGAGTGTTTGATTTAGGCCTCAAAGGTAGCATAGCTTTGAGCGATAGCTTAAATTGACAAGAGGCTCGAGTACTTTATTGTTACAAAATTTCAAGGTTTTATGACGCTCCAGTAAAAAGTTACATGCATTTGTATGTTGCAAACTTTGATTGGTGTAGGACGTACCGTATAGATGTTAGGGCCATTTGAAGTTTTATCAGTGTTTGATTTGGGACTCAAGGGTACCATAGCTTTGCGCTATAGCTTAAATTGACAAGAGGCTCGAGTACTTTATTGTTACAAAATTTCAAGGTTTTATGACGCTCCAGTAAAAAGTTACAAGCATTTGTATGTTGCAAACTTTGATAGGTGTAGGACGTACCGTATAGAAGTTAGGGCCATTTGAAGTTTTATGAGTGTTTGATTTAGGCCTCAAGGGTAGCATAGCTTTGAGCGATAGCTTAAATTGACAAGAGGCTCGAGTACTTTATTGTTACAAAATTTCAAGGTTTTATGACGCACCTGTAAAAAGTTACAAGCATTTGTATGTTGCTAACTTTGATAGGTGTAGGGCGTACCGTATAGAAGTTAGGGCCATTTGAAGTTTTATCAGTGTTTGATTTAGTACTCAAGGGTAGTATAGCTTTGAGCGATAGCTTAAATTGACAAGAGGCTCGAGTACTTTATTGTTACAAAATTTCGAGGTTTTATGACGCTCCAGTAAAAAGTTACAAGCATTTGTATGTTGCAAACTTTGATAGGTGTAGGGTGTACCGTATAGATGTTAGGGCCATTTGAAGTTTTATCAGTGTTTGATTTGGGACTAAAGGGTAGCATAGCTTTGCGCGATAGCTTAAATTGACTAGAGGCTCGGGGACTTTATTGTTACAAAATTTCAAGGTTTTATGACGCTCCAGTAAAAAGTTACAAGCATTTGCATGTTGCAAACTTTGATAGGTGTAGGACCTACCGTTTAGAAGTTAAGGCCATTTGAAGTTTTATCAGTGTTTGATTTGGGACTCAAGCGTAGCATAGCTTTGAGCGATAGCTTAAATTGACAAGAGTCTCAAGTACTTTATTGTTACAAAATTTCAAGGTATTATGACGCTCCAGTAAAAAGTTACAAGCATTTGTATGTTGCAAACTTTGATAGGTGTAGGACGTACCGTATAGAAGTTAGGGCCATTTGAAGTTTTATCAGTGTTTGATTTGAGACTCAAGGGTAGCTTAGCTTTGAGCGATAGCTTAAATTGACAAGAGGCTCGAGTACTTTATTGTTACAAAATTTCAAAGTTTTATGACGCTCCAGTAAAAATTTACAATCATTTGCATGTAGCAAACTTTCATAGGTGTAGGACGTACCGTATAGAAGTTAGGGCCATTTGCAATTTTATCAGTGTTTAATTTGGGACTCAAGGGTAGCACAGCTTTCAGCGATAGCTTAAATTGACAAGAGGCTCGAGTACTTCATTGTTACAAAATTTGAAGGTTTTATGATGCTCCAGTAAAAAGTTACAAGCATTTGTATGTTGCAAACTTTGATAGGTGTAGGACGTACCGTATATAAGTTAGGGCCGTTTGAAGTTTTATCAGTGTTTGATTTGGGACTCAAGGGTAGCATAGCTTTGGGCGATAGCTTAAATTGACAAGAGGCTCGAGGTCTTTATTGTCACAAAATTTGAAGGTTTTATGACGCTCCAGTAAAAAGTTACAAGCATTTGTATGTTGCAAACTTTGATAGAAGTTAGGGTCATTTGAAGTTTTATCAGTGTTTTATTTGGGACTCAAGGGTAGAAAAGCTTCTAGCGATAGCTTAAATTGACAAGAGGCTCGAGTACTTTATTGTTACAAAATTTCAAGGTTTTATGACGCTCCAGTAAAAAGTTACAAGCATTTGTATGCTGCAAACTTTGATTGGTGTAGGACGTACCGTATAGAAGCTAGGGCCATTTGAAGTTTTATCAGTGTTTGATTTGGGACTCAAGGGTAGCATAGCTTTGAGCGATAGCTTAAATTGACAAGAGGCTCGAGAACTTTATTGTTACAAAATTTCAAGGTTTTATGACGCTCCAGTAAAAAGTTACAAGCATTTGTATGTTGCAAACTTTGATAGGTGTAGGACGTACCGTATAGAAGTTAGGGCCATTTGAAGTTTTATCAGTGTTTGATTTGGGACACAAGGGTAGCATATCTTTGAGCGATTGCTTAAATTGCAAAGATGCCTTTATTGTTACAAAATTTCAAGATTTTATGACGCTCCAGTAAAAAGTTACAAGCATTTGTATGTTCCAAACTTTGATAGGTGTAGGACGTACCGTATAGAAGTTAGGGCCATTTGAAGTTTTATCAGTGTTTGATTTGGGACTCAAGGGTAGCATAGCTTTGAGCGATGGCTTAAATTGACAAGAGGCTCGAGAACTTTATTGTTACAAAATTTCAAGGTTTTATGACGCTCCAGTAAAAAGTTACAAGCATTTGTATGTTGCAAACTTTGATAGGTGTAGGACGTACCGTATAGAAGTTAGTGCCATTTGAAGTTTTGTCAGTGTTTGATTTGGGACTCAAGGGTAGCATAGCTTTGAGCGATAGCTTAAATTGACAAGAGGCTCGAGTACTTTATTGTTACAAAATTTCAAGGGTTTATGACGCTCCACTTAAAAGTTATAAGCATTTGTATGTTGCAGACTTTGATAGGTGTAGGACGCACCGTATAGAAGTCAGGGCCATTTGAAGTTATATCAGTGTTTGATTTGGGACTCCAGGGTAGCATAGCTTTGAGCGATATCTTAAATTGACAAGAGGCTCGCGTACTTTATTGTTTCAAAATTTCAAGGTTTTATGACGCTCCAGTAAAAAGTTACAAGCATTTGTATGTTGCAAACTTTGATAGGTGTAGGACGTACCGTATAGAAGTTAGGGCCATTTGAAGTTTTGTCAGTGTTTGATTTGGGACACAAGGGAAGCATATCTTTGAGCGATTGCTTAAATTGCAAAGATGCCTTTATTGTTACAAAATTTCAAGATTTTATGACGCTCCAGTAAAAAGTTACAAGCATTTGTATGTTCCAAACTTTGATAGGTGTAGGACGTACCGTATAGAAGTTAGGGCCATTTGAAGTTTTATCAGTGTTTGATTTAGTACTCACGGGTAGTATAGCTTTGAGCGATAGCTTAAATTGACAAGAGGCTCGAGTACTTTATTGTTACAAAATTTCAAGGTTTTATGACGCTCCAGTAAAAAGTTAGAAGCATTTGTATGTTGCAAACTTTGATAGGTGTAGGGCGTACCGTATAGATGTTAGGGCCATTTGAAGTTTTATCAGTGTTTGATTTGGGACTCAAGGGTACCATAGCTTTGCGCGATAGCTTAAATTGACAAGAGGCTCGAGTACTTTATTGTTACAAAATTTCAAGGTTTTATGACGCTCCAGTAAAAAGTTACAAGCATTTGTATGTTGCTAACTTTGAAAGGTGTAGGACGTACCGTATAGAAGTTAGGGCCATTTGAAGTTTTATGAGTGTTTGATTTAGGCCTCAAAGGTAGCATAGCTTTGAGCGATAGCTTAAATTGACAAGAGGCTCGAGTACTTTATTGTTACAAAATTTCAAGGTTTTATGACGCTCCAGTAAAAAGTTACATGCATTTGTATGTTGCAAACTTTGATTGGTGTAGGACGTACCGTATAGATGTTAGGGCCATTTGAAGTTTTATCAGTGTTTGATTTGGGACTCAAGGGTACCATAGCTTTGCGCTATAGCTTAAATTGACAAGAGGCTCGAGTACTTTATTGTTACAAAATTTCAAGGTTTTATGACGCTCCAGTAAAAAGTTACAAGCATTTGTATGTTGCAAACTTTGATAGGTGTAGGACGTACCGTATAGAAGTTAGGGCCATTTGAAGTTTTATGAGTGTTTGATTTAGGCCTCAAGGGTAGCATAGCTTTGAGCGATAGCTTAAATTGACAAGAGGCTCGAGTACTTTATTGTTACAAAATTTCAAGGTTTTATGACGCACCTGTAAAAAGTTACAAGCATTTGTATGTTGCTAACTTTGATAGGTGTAGGGCGTACCGTATAGAAGTTAGGGCCATTTGAAGTTTTATCAGTGTTTGATTTGGGACTCAAGGGTAGCATAGCTTTGAGCGATGGCTTAAATTGACAAGAGGCTCGAGAACTTTATTGTTACAAAATTTCAAGGTTTTATGACGCTCCAGTAAAAAGTTACAAGCATTTGTATGTTGCAAACTTTGATAGGTGTAGGACGTACCGTATAGAAGTTAGGGCCATTTGAAGTTTTATCAGTGTTTGATTTGGGACACAAGGGTAGCATATCTTTGAG
Organism: Clusia tigrina; assembly: GCA_920105625.2. NCBI lineage: Eukaryota > Metazoa > Arthropoda > Insecta > Diptera > Clusiidae > Clusia > Clusia tigrina. The sequence goes on along the minus strand of OV050033.1, from coordinate 105,555,171 downwards.
CGATTGCTTAAATTGCAAAGATGCCTTTATTGTTACAAAATTTCAAGATTTTATGACGCTCCAGTAAAAAGTTACAAGCATTTGTATGTTCCAAACTTTGATAGGTGTAGGACGTACCGTATAGAAGTTAGGGCCATTTGAAGTTTTATCAGTGTTTGATTTGGGACTCAAGGGTAGCATAGCTTTGAGCGATGGCTTAAATTGACAAGAGGCTCGAGAACTTTATTGTTACAAAATTTCAAGGTTTTATGACGCTCCAGTAAAAAGTTACAAGCATTTGTATGTTGCAAACTTTGATAGGTGTAGGACGTACCGTATAGAAGTTAGTGCCATTTGAAGTTTTGTCAGTGTTTGATTTGGGACTCAAGGGTAGCATAGCTTTGAGCGATAGCTTAAATTGACAAGAGGCTCGAGTACTTTATTGTTACAAAATTTCAAGGGTTTATGACGCTCCACTTAAAAGTTATAAGCATTTGTATGTTGCAGACTTTGATAGGTGTAGGACGCACCGTATAGAAGTCAGGGCCATTTGAAGTTATATCAGTGTTTGATTTGGGACTCCAGGGTAGCATAGCTTTGAGCGATATCTTAAATTGACAAGAGGCTCGCGTACTTTATTGTTTCAAAATTTCAAGGTTTTATGACGCTCCAGTAAAAAGTTACAAGCATTTGTATGTTGCAAACTTTGATAGGTGTAGGACGTACCGTATAGAAGTTAGGGCCATTTGAAGTTTTGTCAGTGTTTGATTTGGGACACAAGGGAAGCATATCTTTGAGCGATTGCTTAAATTGCAAAGATGCCTTTATTGTTACAAAATTTCAAGATTTTATGACGCTCCAGTAAAAAGTTACAAGCATTTGTATGTTCCAAACTTTGATAGGTGTAGGACGTACCGTATAGAAGTTAGGGCCATTTGAAGTTTTATCAGTGTTTGATTTAGTACTCACGGGTAGTATAGCTTTGAGCGATAGCTTAAATTGACAAGAGGCTCGAGTACTTTATTGTTACAAAATTTCAAGGTTTTATGACGCTCCAGTAAAAAGTTAGAAGCATTTGTATGTTGCAAACTTTGATAGGTGTAGGGCGTACCGTATAGATGTTAGGGCCATTTGAAGTTTTATCAGTGTTTGATTTGGGACTCAAGGGTACCATAGCTTTGCGCGATAGCTTAAATTGACAAGAGGCTCGAGTACTTTATTGTTACAAAATTTCAAGGTTTTATGACGCTCCAGTAAAAAGTTACAAGCATTTGTATGTTGCTAACTTTGAAAGGTGTAGGACGTACCGTATAGAAGTTAGGGCCATTTGAAGTTTTATGAGTGTTTGATTTAGGCCTCAAAGGTAGCATAGCTTTGAGCGATAGCTTAAATTGACAAGAGGCTCGAGTACTTTATTGTTACAAAATTTCAAGGTTTTATGACGCTCCAGTAAAAAGTTACATGCATTTGTATGTTGCAAACTTTGATTGGTGTAGGACGTACCGTATAGATGTTAGGGCCATTTGAAGTTTTATCAGTGTTTGATTTGGGACTCAAGGGTACCATAGCTTTGCGCTATAGCTTAAATTGACAAGAGGCTCGAGTACTTTATTGTTACAAAATTTCAAGGTTTTATGACGCTCCAGTAAAAAGTTACAAGCATTTGTATGTTGCAAACTTTGATAGGTGTAGGACGTACCGTATAGAAGTTAGGGCCATTTGAAGTTTTATGAGTGTTTGATTTAGGCCTCAAGGGTAGCATAGCTTTGAGCGATAGCTTAAATTGACAAGAGGCTCGAGTACTTTATTGTTACAAAATTTCAAGGTTTTATGACGCACCTGTAAAAAGTTACAAGCATTTGTATGTTGCTAACTTTGATAGGTGCAGGGCGTACCGTATAGAAGTTAGGGCCATTTGAAGTTTTATCAGTGTTTGATTTGGGACTCAAGGGTAGCATAGCTTTGAGCGATGGCTTAAATTGACAAGAGGCTCGAGAACTTTATTGTTACAAAATTTCAAGGTTTTATGACGCTCCAGTAAAAAGTTACAAGCATTTGTATGTTGCAAACTTTGATAGGTGTAGGACGTACCGTATAGAAGTTAGTGCCATTTGAAGTTTTGTCAGTGTTTGATTTGGGACTCAAGGGTAGCATAGCTTTGAGCGATAGCTTAAATTGACAAGAGGCTCGAGTACTTTATTGTTACAAAATTTCAAGGGTTTATGACGCTCCACTTAAAAGTTATAAGCATTTGTATGTTGCAGACTTTGATAGGTGTAGGACGCACCGTATAGAAGTCAGGGCCATTTGAAGTTATATCAGTGTTTGATTTGGGACTCCAGGGTAGCATAGCTTTGAGCGATATCTTAAATTGACAAGAGGCTCGCGTACTTTATTGTTTCAAAATTTCAAGGTTTTATGACGCTCCAGTAAAAAGTTACAAGCATTTGTATGTTGCAAACTTTGATAGGTGTAGGACGTACCGTATAGAAGTTAGGGCCATTTGAAGTTTTGTCAGTGTTTGATTTGGGACACAAGGGAAGCATATCTTTGAGCGATTGCTTAAATTGCAAAGATGCCTTTATTGTTACAAAATTTCAAGATTTTATGACGCTCCAGTAAAAAGTTACAAGCATTTGTATGGTGCAAACTTTGATAGGTGTAGGACGTACCGTATAGAAGTTAGGGCCATTTGAAGTTTTATCAGTGTTTGATTTAGTACTCACGGGTAGCATAGCTTTGAGCGATAGCTTAAATTGACAAGAGGCTCGAGTACTTTATTGTTACAAAATTTCAAGGTTTTATGACGCTCCAGTAAAAAGTTAGAAGCATTTGTATGTTGCAAACTTTGATAGGTGTAGGGCGTACCGTATAGATGTTAGGGCCATTTGAAGTTTTATCAGTGTTTGATTTGGGACTCAAGGGTACCATAGCTTTGCGCGATAGCTTAAATTGACAAGAGGCTCGAGTACTTTATTGTTACAAAATTTCAAGGTTTTATGACGCTCCAGTAAAAAGTTACAAGCATTTGTATGTTGCTAACTTTGAAAGGTGTAGGACGTACCGTATAGAAGTTAGGGCCATTTGAAGTTTTATGAGTGTTTGATTTAGGCCTCAAAGGTAGCATAGCTTTGAGCGATAGCTTAAATTGACAAGAGGCTCGAGTACTTTATTGTTACAAAATTTCAAGGTTTTATGACGCTCCAGTAAAAAGTTACAAGCATTTGTATGTTGCAAACTTTGATTGGTGTAGGACGTACCGTATAGATGTTAGGGCCATTTGAAGTTTTATCAGTGTTTGATTTGGGACTCAAGGGTACCATAGCTTTGCGCTATAGCTTAAATTGACAAGAGGCTCGAGTACTTTATTGTTACAAAATTTCAAGGTTTTATGACGCTCCAGTAAAAAGTTACAAGCATTTGTATGTTGCAAACTTTGATAGGTGTAGGACGTACCGTATAGAAGTTAGGGCCATTTGAAGTTTTATGAGTGTTTGATTTAGGCCTCAAGGGTAGCATAGCTTTGAGCGATAGCTTAAATTGACAAGAGGCTCGAGTACTTTATTGTTACAAAATTTCAAGGTTTTATGACGCACCTGTAAAAAGTTACAAGCATTTGTATGTTGCTAACTTTGATAGGTGTAGGGCGTACCGTATAGAAGTTAGGGCCATTTGAAGTTTTATCAGTGTTTGATTTAGTACTCAAGGGTAGTATAGCTTTGAGCGATAGCTTAAATTGACAAGAGGCTCGAGTACTTTATTGTTACAAAATTTCAAGGTTTTATGACGCTCCAGTAAAAAGTTACAAGCATTTGTATGTTGCAAACTTTGATAGGTGTAGGGTGTACCGTATAGATGTTAGGGCCATTTGAAGTTTTATCAGTGTTTGATTTGGGACTAAAGGGTAGCATAGCTTTGCGCGATAGCTTAAATTGACTAGAGGCTCGGGGACTTTATTGTTACAAAATTTCAAGGTTTTATGACGCTCCAGTAAAAAGTTACAAGCATTTGCATGTTGCAAACTTTGATAGGTGTAGGACGTACCGTTTAGAAGTTAAGGCCATTTGAAGTTTTATCAGTGTTTGATTTGGGACTCAAGCGTAGCATAGCTTTGAGCGATAGCTTAAATTGACCAGAGTCTCAAGTACTTTATTGTTACAAAATTTCAAGGTATTATGACGCTCCAGTAAAAAGTTACAAGCATTTGTATGTTGCAAACTTTGATAGGTGTAGGACGTACCGTATAGAAGTTAGGGCCATTTGAAGTTTTATCAGTGTTTGATTTGAGACTCAAGGGTAGCTTAGCTTTGAGCGATAGCTTAAATTGACAAGAGGCTCGAGTACTTTATTGTTACAAAATTTCAAAGTTTTATGACGCTCCAGTAAAAATTTACAATCATTTGTATGTTGCAAACTTTCATAGGTGTAGGACGTACCGTATAGAAGTTAGGGCCATTTGCAATTTTATCAGTGTTTAATTTGGGACTCAAGGGTAGCACAGCTTTCAGCGATAGCTTAAATTGACAAGAGGCTCGAGTACTTCATTGTTACAAAATTTGAAGGTTTTATGATGCTCCAGTAAAAAGTTACAAGCATTTGTATGTTGCAAACTTTGATAGGTGTAGGACGTACCGTATATAAGTTAGGGCCGTTTGAAGTTTTATCAGTGTTTGATTTGGGACTCAAGGGTAGCATAGCTTTGGGCGATAGCTTAAATTGACAAGAGGCTCGAGGTCTTTATTGTCACAAAATTTGAAGGTTTTTTGACGCTCCAGTAAAAAGTTACAAGCATTTGTATGTTGCAAACTTTGATAGGTGTAGGACGTACCGTATAGAAGTTAGGGTCATTTGAAGTTTTATCAGTGTTTTATTTGGGACTCAAGGGTAGAAAAGCTTCTAGCGATAGCTTAAATTGACAAGAGGCTCGAGTACTTTATTGTTACAAAATTTCAAGGTTTTATGACGCTCCAGTAAAAAGTTACAAGCATTTGTATGCTGCAAACTTTGATTGGTGTAGGACGTACCGTATAGACGTTAGGGCCATTTGAAGTTTGGTCAGTGTTTGATTTGGGACTCAAGGGTAGCATAGCTTTGAGCGATAGCTTAAATTGACAAGAGGCGCGAGTACTTTATTGTTACAAAATTTCAAGGTTTTATGACGCTCCAGTAAAAAGTTACAAGCATTTGAATGTTGAAAACTTTGATAGGTGTAGGACGAACCGTATAGAAGTTAGGGCCATTTGAAGTTTTATCAGTCATTGATTTGGGACTCAAGGGTAGCATAGGTTTGAGCGATAGCTTAAATTGAAAAGATGCCTTTATTGTTACAAAATTTCCAGATTTTATGACGCTCCAGTAAAAATTTACAAGCATTTGTATGTTGCAAACTTTGATTGGTGTAGGACGTAGCGTATAGAAGTTAGGGCCATTTGAAGTTTTATCAGTGTTTGATTTAGTACTCACGGGTAGTATAGCTTTGAGCGATAGCTTAAATTGACAAGAGGCTCGAGTAGTTTATTGTTACAAAATTTCAAGGTTTTATGACGCTCCAGTAAAAAGTTACAAGCATTTGTATGTTGCAAACTTTGATTGGTGTAGGACGTACCGTATAGATGTTAGGGCCATTTGAAGTTTTATCAGTGTTTGATTTGGGACTCAAGGGTACCATAGCTTTGCGCTATAGCTTAAATTGACAAGAGGCTCGAGTACTTTATTGTTACAAAATTTCAAGGTTTTATGACGCTCCAGTAAAAAGTTACAAGCATTTGTATGTTGCAAACTTTCATAGGTGTAGGACGTACCGTATAGAAGTTAGGGCCATTTGCAATTTTATCAGTGTTTAATTTGGGACTCAAGGGTAGCACAGCTTTCAGCGATAGCTTAAATTGACAAGAGGCTCGAGTACTTCATTGTTACAAAATTTGAAGGTTTTATGATGCTCCAGTAAAAAGTTACAAGCATTTGTATGTTGCAAACTTTGATAGGTGTAGGACGTACCGTATATAAGTTAGGGCCGTTTGAAGTTTTATCAGTGTTTGATTTGGGACTCAAGGGTAGCATAGCTTTGGGCGATAGCTTAAATTGACAAGAGGCTCGAGGTCTTTATTGTCACAAAATTTGAAGGTTTTATGACGCTCCAGTAAAAAGTTACAAGCATTTGTATGTTGCAAACTTTGATAGGTGTAGGACGTACCGTATAGAAGTTAGGGTCATTTGAAGTTTTATCAGTGTTTTATTTGGGACTCAAGGGTAGAATAGCTTCTAGCGATAGCTTAAATTTACAAGAGGCTCGAGTACTTTATTATTACAAAATTTCAAGGTTTTATGACGCTCCAGTAAAAAGTTACAAGCATTTGTATGCTGCAAACTTTGATTGGTGTAGGACGTACCGTATAGACGTTAGGGCCATTTGAAGTTTGGTCAGTGTTTGATTTGGGACTCAAGGGTAGCATAGCTTTGAGCGATAGCTTAAATTGACAAGAGGCGCGAGTACTTTATTGTTACAAAATTTCAAGGTTTTATGACGCTCCAGTAAAAAGTTACAAGCATTTGAATGTTGAAAACTTTGATAGGTGTAGGACGAACCGTATAGAAGTTAGGGCCATTTGAAGTTTTATCAGTCATTGATTTGGGACTCAAGGGTAGCATAGGTTTGAGCGATAGCTTAAATTGAAAAGATGCCTTTATTGTTACAAAATTTCCAGATTTTATGACGCTCCAGTAAAAATTTACAAGCATTTGTATGTTGCAAACTTTGATTGGTGTAGGACGTAGCGTATATAAGTTAGGGCCATTTGAAGTTTTATCAGTGTTTGATTTAGTACTCACGGGTAGTATAGCTTTGAGCGATATCTTAAATTGACAAGAGGCTCGAGTAGTTTATTGTTACAAAATTTCAAGGTTTTATGACGCTCCAGTAAAAAGTTACAAGCATTTGTATGTTGCAAACTTTGATAGGTGTAGGGCGTACCGTATAGAAGTTAGGGCCATTTGAAGTTTTATCAGTGTTAGATTTAGTACTCAAGGGTAGTATAGCTTTGAGCGATAACTTAAATTGACAAGAGGCTCGAGTACTTTATTGTTACAAAATTTCAAGGTTTTATGACGCTCCAGTAAAAAGTTACAAGCATTTGCATGTTGCAAACTTTGATAGGTGTAGGGTGTACCGTATAGATGTTAGGGCCATTTGAAGTTTTATTAGTGTTTGATTTGGGACTCAAGGGTAGCATAGCTTTGCGCGATAGCTTAAATTGACTAGAGGCTCGGGGACTTTATTGTTACAAAATTTGAAGGTTTTATGACGCTCCAGTAAAAAGTTACAAGCATTTGCATGTTGCAAACTTTGATAGGTGTAGGACGTACCGTTTATAAGTTAAGGCCATTTGAAGTTTTATCAGTGTTTGATTTGGGACTCAAGGGTAGCATAGCTTTGAGCGATAGCTTAAATTGACAAGAGTCTCAAGTACTTTATTGTTACAAAATTTCAAGGTATTATGACGCTCCAGTAAAAAGTTACAAGCATTTGTATGTTGCAAACTTTGATAGGTGTAGGACGTACCGTATAGAAGTTAGGGCCATTTGAAGTTTTATGAGTGGTTTATTTGAGACTCAAGGGTAGCTTAGCTTTGAGCGATAGCTTAAATTGACAAGAGGCTCGAGTACTTTATTGTTACAAAATTTCAAAGTTTTATGACGCTCCAGTAAAAATTTACAATCATTTGTATGTTGCAAACTTTGATAGGTGTAGGACGTACCGTATAGAAGTTACTGGAGCGTCATAATACCTTGAAATTTTGTAACAATAAAGTACTTGAGACTCTTGTCAATTTAAGCTATCGCTCAAAGCTATGCTACCCTTGAGTCCCAAATCAAACACTGATAAAACTTCAAATGGCCTTAACTTCTAAACGGTACGTCCTACACCTATCAAAGTTTGCAACATACAAATGCTTGTAACTTTTTACTGGAGCGTCATAAAACCTTGAAATTTTGTAACAATAAAGTCCCCGAGCCTCTAGTCAATTTAAGCTATCGCGCAAAGCAATGCTACCCTTGAGTCCCAAATCAAACACTAATAAAACTTCAAATGGCCCTAACATCTATACGGTACACCCTACACCTATCAAAGTTTGCAACATACAAATGCTTGTAACTTTTTACTGGAGCGTCATAAAACCTTGAAATTTTGTAACAATAAAGTACTCGAGCCTCTTGTCAATTTAAGCTATCGCTCAAAGCTATACTACCCTTGAGTACTAAATCAAACACTGATAAAACTTCAAATGGCCCTCACTTCTATACGGTACGCCCTACACCTATCAAAGTTTGCAACATACAAATGCTTGTAACTTTTTACTGGAGCGTCATAAAACCTTGAAATTTTGTAACAATAAAGTACTCGAGCCTCTTGTCAATTTAAGCTATCGCTCAAAGCTATACTACCCGTGAGTACTAAATCAAACACTGATAAAACTTCAAATGGCCCTAACTTCTATACGCTACGTCCTACACCAATCAAAGTTTGCAACATACAAATGCTTGTAAATTTTTACTGGAGCGTCATAAAATCTGGAAATTTTGTAACAATAAAGGCATCTTTTCAATTTAAGCTATCGCTCAAACCTATGCTACCCTTGAGTCCCAAATCAATTACTGATAAAACTTCAAATGGCCCTAACTTCTATACGGTTCGTCCTACACCTATCAAAGTTTTCAACATTCAAATGCTTGTAACTTTTTACTGGAGCGTCATAAAACCTTGAAATTTTGTAACAATAAAGTACTCGCGCCTCTTGTCAATTTAAGCTATCGCTCAAAGCTATGCTACCCTTGAGTCCCAAATCAAACACTGACCAAACTTCAAATGGCCCTAACTTCTATACGGTACGTCCTACACCAATCAAAGTTTGCAGCAGACAAATGCTTGTAACTTTTTACTGGAGCGTAATAAAACCTTGAAATTTTGTAACAATAAAGTACTCGAGCCTCTTTTCAATTTAAGCTATCGCTAGAAGCTATATTCCCTTGAGTCCCAAATAAAACACTGATAAAACTTCAAATGACCCTAACTTCTATACGGTACGTCCTACACCTATCAAAGTTTGCAACATACAAATGCTTGTAACTTTTTACTGGAGCGTCCTAAAACCTTGAAATTTTGTGACAATAAAGACCTCGAGCCTCTTGTCAATTTAAGCAATCGCCCAAAGCTATGCTACCCTTGAGTCCCAAATCAAACACTGATAAAACTTCAAACGGCCCTAACTTATATACGGTACGTCCTACACCTATCAAAGTTTGCAACATACAAATGCTTGTAACTTTTTACTGAAGCATCATAAAACCTTCAAATTTTGTAACAATGAAGTACTCGAGCCTCTTGTCAATTTAAGCTATCGCTGAAAGCTGTGCTACCCTTGAGTCCCAAATTAAACACTGATAAAATTGCAAATGGCCCTAACTTCTATACGGTACGTCCTACACCTATGAAAGTTTGCAACATACAAATGATTGTAAATTTTTACTGGAGCGTCATAAAACTTTGAAATTTTGTAACAATAAAATACTCGAGCCTCTTCTCAATTTAAGCTATCGCTCAAAGCTAAGCTACCCTTGAGTCTCAAATCAAACACTGATAAAACTTCAAATGGCCCTAACTTCTATACGGTACGTCCTACACCTATCAAAGTTTGCAACATACAAATGCTTGTAACTTTTTACTGGAGCGTCATAATACCTTGAAATTTTGTAACAATAAAGTACTTGAGACTCTTGTCAATTTAAGGTATCGCTCAAAGCTATGCTACCCTTGAGTCCCAAATCAAACACTGATAAAACTTCAAATGGCCTTAACTTCTAAACGGTACGTCCTACACCTATCAAAGTTTGCAACATGCAAATGCTTGTAACTTTTTACTGGAGCGTCATAAAACCTTGAAATTTTGTAACAATAAAGTCCCCGAGCCTCTAGTCAATTTAAGCTATCGCGCAAAGCTATGCTACCCTTTAGTCCCAAATCAAACACTGATAAAACTTCAAATGGCCCTAACATCTATACGGTACACCCTACACCTATCAAAGTTTGCAACATACAAATGCTTGTAACTTTTTACAGGTGCGTCATAAAACCTTGAAATTTTGTAACATTAAAGTACTCGAGCCTCTTGTCAATTTAAGTTATCGCTCAAAGCTATGCTACCCTTGAGGCCTAAATCAAACACTCATAAAACTTCAAATGGCCCTAACTTCTATACGGTACGTCCTACACCTATCAAAGTTTGCAACATACAAATGCTTGTAACTTTTTACTGGAGCGTCATAAAATCTTGAAATTTTGTAACAATAAAGTACTCGAGCCTCTTGTCAATTTAAGCTATCGCGCAAAGCTATGGCACCCTTGAGTCCCAAATCAAACACTGATAAAACTTCAAATGGCCCTAACATCTATACGGTACGCCCTACACCTATCAAAGTTTGCAACATACAAATGATTCTAACTTTTTACTGGAGCGTCATAAAACATTGAAATTTTGTAACAATAAAGTACTCGAGCCTCTTGTCAATTTAAGCTATCGCTCAAAGCTATACTACTCGTGAGTACTAAATCAAACACTGATAAAACTTCAAATGGCCCTAACTTCTATACGCTACGTCCTACACCAATCAAAGTTTGCAACATACAAATGCTTGTAAATTTTTACTGGAGCGTCATAAAATCTTGAAATTTTGTAACAATAAAGGCATCTTTTCAATTTAAGCTATCGCTCAAACCTATGCTACCCTTGAGTCCCAAATCAATGACTGATAAAACTTCAAATGGCCCTAACTTCTATACGGTACGTCCTACACCTATCAAAGTTTGCAACATACAAATGCTTGTAACTTTTTACTGGAGCGTCATAAAACCTTAAAATTTTGAAACAATAAAGTGCTCGAGCCTCTTGTCAATTTAAGCTATCGCTCAAAGCTATGCTACCCTGGAGTCCCAAATCAAACACTGATATAACTTCAAATGGCCCTGACTTCTATATGGTGCGTCCTACACCTATCAAAGTCTGCAACATACAAATGCTTATAACTTTTAAGTGGAGCGTCATAAACCCTTGAAATTTTGTAACAATAAAGTACTCGAGCCTCTTGTCAATTTAAGCTATCGCTCAAAGCTATGCTACCCTTGAGTCCCAAATCAAACACTGACAAAACTTCAAATGGCACTAACTTCTATACGGTACGTCCTACACCTATCAAAGTTTGCAACATACAAATGCTTGTAACTTTTTACTGGAGCGTCATAAAACCTTGAAATTTTGTAACAATAAAGTTCTCGAGCCTCTTGTCAATTTAAGCCATCGCTCAAAGCTATGCTACCCTTGAGTCCCAAATCAAACCCTGATAAAACTTCAAATGGCCCTAACTTCTATACGGTACGTCCTACACCTATCAAAGTTTGGAACATACAAATGCTTGTAACTTTTTACTGGAGCGTTATAAAACTTTGAAATTTTGTCACAATAAAGTACTCGAGCCTCTTGTCAATTTAAACTATCGCTCAAAGCTAAGCTACCCTTGAGTCTCAAATCAAACACTGATAAAACTTCAAATGGCCCTAACTTCTATACGGTACGTCCTACACCTATCAAAGTTTGCAACATACAAATGCTTGTAACTTTTTACTGGAGCGTCATAATACCTTAAAATTTTGTAACAATAAAGTACTTGAGACTCTTGTCAATTTAAGCTATCGCTCAAAGCTATGCTACCCTTGAGTCCCAAATCAAACACTGATAAAACTTCAAATGGCCTTAAATTCTATACGGTACGTCCTACACCTATCAAAGTTTGCAACATGCAAATGCTTGTAACTTTTTACTGGAGCGTCATAAAACCTTGAAATTTTGTAACAATAAAGTCCCCGAGCCTCTAGTCAATTTAAGCTATCGCGCAAAGCTATGCTACCCTTGAGCCCCAAATCAAACACTGATAAAACTTCAAATAGCCCTAACATCTAAACGGTACACCCTACACCTATCAAAGTTTGCAACATACAAATGCTTGTAACTTTTTACTGGAGCGTCATAAAACCTTGAAATTTTGTAACAATAAAGTACTCGAGCCTCTTGTCAATTTAAGCTATCGCTCCAAGCTATACTACCCTTGAGTACTAAATCAAACACTGATAAAACTTCAAATGGCCCTAACTTATATACGGTACGTCCTACACCTATCAAAGTTTGCAACATACAAATGCTTGTAACTTTTTACTGAAGCATCATGAAACCTTCAAATTTTGTAACAATGAAGTACTCGAGCCTCTTGTCAATTTAAGCTATCGCTGAAAGCTGTGCTACCCTTGAGTCCCAAATTAAACACTGATAAAATTGCAAATGGCTCTAACTTCTATACGGTACGTCCTACACCTATGAAAGTTTGCAACATACAAATGATTGTAAATTTTTACTGGAGCGTCATAAAACTTTGAAATTTTGTAACAATAAAATACTCGAGCCTCTTCTCAATTTAAGCTATCGCTCAAAGCTAAGCTACCCTTGAGTCTCAAATCAAACACTGATAAAACTTCAAATGGCCCTAACTTCTATACGGTACGTCCTACACCTATCAAAGTTTGCAACATACAAATGCTTGTAACTTTTTACTGGAGCGTCATAATACCTTGAAATTTTGTAACAATAAAGTACTTGAGACTCTTGTCAATTTAAGGTATCGCTCAAAGCTATGCTACCCTTGAGTCCCAAATCAAACACTGATAAAACTTCAAATGGCCTTAACTTCTAAACGGTACGTCCTACACCTATCAAAGTTTGCAACATGCAAATGCTTGTAACTTTTTACTGGAGCGTCATAAAACCTTGAAATTTTGTAACAATAAAGTCCCCGAGCCTCTAGTCAATTTAAGCTATCGCGCAAGGCTATGCTACCCTTTAGTCCCAAATCAAACACTGATAAAACTTCAAATGGCCCTAACATCTATACGGTACACCCTACACCTATCAAAGTTTGCAACATACAAATGCTTGTAACTTTTTACAGGTGCGTCATAAAACCTTGAAATTTTGTAACATTAAAGTACTCGAGCCTCTTGTCAATTTAAGCTATTGCTCAAAGCTATGCTACCCTTGAATCCTAAATCAAATACTGATAAAACTTCAAATGGCCCTATCTTCTATACGGTACGTCCTACACCAATCAAAGTTTGCAACATACAAATGCTTGTAACTTTTTACTGGAGCGTCATAAAACCTTGAAATTTTGTAAAAATAAAGTACTCGAGCCTGTTGTCAATTTAAGTTATCGCTCAAAGCTATGCTACCCTTGAGGCCTAAATCAAACACTCATAAAACTTCAAATGGCCCTAACTTCTATACGGTACGTCCTACACCTATCAAAGTTTGCAACATACAAATGCTTGTAACTTTTTACTGGAGCGTCATAAAACCTTGAAATTTTGTAACAATAAAGTACTCGAGCCTCTTGTCAATTTAAGCTATCGCGCAAAGCTATGGTACCCTTGAGTCCCAAATCAAACACTGATAAAACTTCAAATGGCCCTAACATCTATACGGTACGCCCTACACCTATCAAAGTTTGCAACATACAAATGCTTCTAACTTTTTACTGGAGCGTCATAAAACATTGAAATTTTGTAACAATAAAGTACTCGAGCCTCTTGTCAATTTAAGCTATCGCTCAAAGCTATACTACCCGTGAGTACTAAATCAAACACTGATAAAACTTCAAATGGCCCTAACTTATATACGGTACGTCCTACACCTATCAAAGTTTGCAACATACAAATGCTTGTAACTTTTTACTGAAGCATCATGAAACCTTCAAATTTTGTAACAATGAAGTACTCGAGCCTCTTGTCAATTTAAGCTATCGCTGAAAGCTGTGCTACCCTTGAGTCCCAAATTAAACACTGATAAAATTGCAAATGGCCCTAACTTCTATACGGTACGTCCTACACCTATGAAAGTTTGCAACATACAAATGATTGTAAATTTTTACTGGAGCGTCATAAAACTTTGAAATTTTGTAACAATAAAATACTCGAGCCTCTTCTCAATTTAAGCTATCGCTCAAAGCTAAGCTACCCTTGAGTCTCAAATCAAACACTAATAAAACTTCAAATGGCCCTAACTTCTATACGGTACGTCCTACACCTATCAAAGTTTGCAACATACAAATGCTTGTAACTTTTTACTGGAGCGTCATAATAAATTGAAATTTTGTAACAATAAAGTACTTGAGACTCTTGTCAATTTAAGGTATCGCTCAAAGCTATGCTACCCTTGAGTCCCAAATCAAACACTGATAAAACTTCAAATGGCCTTAACTTCTAAACGGTACGTCCTACACCTATCAAAGTTTGCAACATGCAAATGCTTGTAACTTTTTACTGGAGCGTCTTAAAACCTTGAAATTTTGTAACAATAAAGTCCCCGAGCCTCTAGTCAATTTAAGCTATCGCGCAAAGCTATGCTACCCTTTAGTCCCAAATCAAACACTGATAAAACTTCAAATGGCCCTAACATCTATACGGTACACCCTACACCTATCAAAGTTTGCAACATACAAATGCTTGTAACTTTTTACAGGTGCGTCATAAAACCTTGAAATTTTGTAACATTAAAGTACTCGAGCCTCTTGTCAATTTAAGCTATTGCTCAAAGCTATGCTACCCTTGAATCCTAAATCAAATACTGATAAAACTTCAAATGGCCCTATCTTCTATACGGTACGTCCTACACCAATCAAAGTTTGCAACATACAAATGCTTGTAACTTTTTACTGGAGCGTCATAAAACCTTGAAATTTTGTAAAAATAAAGTACTCGAGCCTGTTGTCAATTTAAGTTATCGCTCAAAGCTATGCTACCCTTGAGGCCTAAATCAAACACTCATAAAACTTCAAATGGCCCTAACTTCTATACGGTACGTCCTACACCTATCAAAGTTTGCAACATACAAATGCTTGTAACTTTTTACTGGAGCGTCATAAAACCTTGAAATTTTGTAACAATAAAGTACTCGAGCCTCTTGTCAATTTAAGCTATCGCGCAAAGCTATGGTACCCTTGAGTCCCAAATCAAACACTGATAAAACTTCAAATGGCCCTAACATCTATACGGTACGCCCTACACCTATCAAAGTTTGCAACATACAAATGCTTCTAACTTTTTACTGGAGCGTCATAAAACATTGAAATTTTGTAACAATAAAGTACTCGAGCCTCTTGTCAATTTAAGCTATCGCTCAAAGCTATACTACCCGTGAGTACTAAATCAAACACTGATAAAACTTCAAATGGCCCTAACTTCTATACGCTACGTCCTACACCAATCAAAGTTTGCAACATACAAATGCTTGTAAATTTTTACTGGAGCGTCATAAAATCTTGAAATTTTGTAACAATAAAGGCATCTTTTCAATTTAAGCTATCGCTCAAACCTATGCTACCCTTGAGTCCCAAATCAATGACTGATAAAACTTCAAATGGCCCTAACTTCTATACGGTACGTCCTACACCTATCAAAGTTTGCAACATACAAATGCTTGTAACTTTTTACTGGAGCGTCATAAAACCTTAAAATTTTGAAACAATAAAGTGCTCGAGCCTCTTGTCAATTTAAGCTATCGCTCAAAGCTATGCTACCCTGGAGTCCCAAATCAAACACTGATATAACTTCAAATGGCCCTGACTTCTATACGGTGCGTCCTACACCTATCAAAGTCTGCAACATACAAATGCTTATAACTTTTAAGTGGAGCGTCATAAACCCTTTGAAATTTTTGTAACAATAAAGTACTCGAGCCTCTTGTCAATTTAAGCTATCGCTCAAAGCTATGCTACCCTTGAGTCCCAAATCAAACACTGACAAAACTTCAAATGGCACTAACTTCTATACGGTACGTCCTACACCTATCAAAGTTTGCAACATACAAATGCTTGTAACTTTTTACTGGAGCGTCATAAAACCTTGAAATTTTGTAACAATAAAGTTCTCGAGCCTCTTGTCAATTTAAGCCATCGCTCAAAGCTATGCTACCCTTGAGTCCCAAATCAAACACTGATAAAACTTCAAATAGCCCTAACTTCTATACGGTACGTCCTACACCTATCAAAGTTTGGAACATACAAATGCTTGTAACTTTTTACTGGAGCGTCATAAAATCTTGAAATTTTGTAACAATAAAGGCATCCTTGCAATTTAAGCTATCGCTCAAAGATATGCTACCCTTGTGTCCCAAATCAAACACTGATAAAAATTCAAATGGCCCTAACTTCTATACGGTACGTCCTACACCTATCAAAGTTTGCAACATACAAATGCTTGTAACTTTTTACTGGAGCGTCATAAAACCTTGAAATTTTGTAACAATAAAGTACTCGAGCCTCTTGTCAATTTAAGCTATAGCTCAAAGCTATGCTACCCTTGAGTCCCAAATCAAACACTGATAAAACTTCAAATGGCCCCAACTTCTATACTGTACGTCCTACACCTATCAAAGTTTGCAACATACAAATGCTTGTAACTTTTTACTGGAGCGTCGTAAAACCTTAAAATTTTGTAACAATAAAGTACTCTAGCCTCTTGTCAATTTAAGCCATCGCTCAAAGCTATGCTACCCTTGAGTCCCAAATCAAACACTGATAAAACTTCAAATGGCCCTAACTTCTATACGGTACGTCCTACACCTACCAAAGTTTGCAACATACAAATGCTTGTAAATTTTTACTGGAGCGTCATAAAACTTTGAAATTTTGTTACAATAAAATACTCGAGCCTCTTGTCAATTTAAACTATCGCTCAAAGCTAAGCTACCCTTGAGTCTCAAATCAAACACTGATAAAACTTCAAATGGCCCTAACTTCTATACGGTACGTCCTACTCCTACCAAAGTTTGCAACATACAAATGCTTGCAACTTTTTACTGGAGCGTCATAAAAGCTTTAAATTTTGTAACAATAAAGTACTCTAGCCTCTTGTCAATTTAAGCTATCGCTCAAAGCTATGCTACCCTTAAGTCCCAGATCAAACACTGATGTAACTTCAAATTTCCATAACTTCTATACGGTATGCCCTACAACTAACAAAGTTTGCAACATACAAATGCTTGTAACTTTTTACTGGTGCGTCATAAAACCTTGAAATTTTGTAACACTAAAGTACCCGAGCCTCTGGTCAATTTAAGCTATCGCTCAAAGCTATGCTACCCTTGAGTCCCAAATCAAACACTGATAAAACTTCAAATGGCCCTAACTTCTATACGGTACGTCCTACACCTATCAAAGTTTGCAACATACAAATGCTTGTAACTTTTTACTGGAGCGTCATAAAACCTTTAAATTTTGTAACAATAAAGTACTCGAGCCTCTTGTCAATTTAAGCTATCGCGCAAAGCTATGCTACCCTTGAGTCCCAAATCAAACACTGATAAAACTTCAAATGGCCCTAACTTCTATGCGGTACGTCCTACACCTATCAAAGTTTGCAACATACAAATGCTTGTAGCTTTTTACTGGAGCGTCATAAAACCTTGACATTTTGTAACAATAATGTACTCGAGCCTCTTGTCAATTTAAGCTATCGCTCAAACCTATGCTACCCTTGAGTCCCAAATCAAGCACTGATAAAACTTCAAATGGTCCTAACTTCTATACGGTTCGTCCTACACCTATCAAAGTTTGCAACATACAAATGCTTGTAACTTTTTACTGGAGCGTCATAAAACCTTGAAATTTTGTAACAATAAAGTACTCGAGCCTCTTGTCAATTTAAGCTATCGCTCAATGCTATGCTACCCTTGAGTCCCAAATCAAACACTGACAAAACTTCAAATGGCACTAACTTCTACACGGTACGTCCTACACATATCAAAGTTTGCAACATACAAATTCTTGTAACTTTTTACTGGAGCGTCATTAAACCTTGAAATTTTGTAACAATAAGGTACTCGAGCCTCTTGTCAATTTAAGCTATCGCTCAAAGTTATGCTACCCTTGAGTCCCAAATCAAATACTGATAGAACTTCAAATGACCCTAACTTCTATACGGTACGTCTTACACCTATCAAAGTTTGCAACATACAAATGCATGTAACTTTTTACTGGAGCGTCATAAAACCTTGAAATTTTGTAACAATAAAGTACTCGAGCCTCTTGTCAATTTAAGCCATCGCTCAAAGCTATGCTACCCTTGAGTCCCAAATCAAACAGTGATAAAACTTCAAATGGCCCTAACTTCTATACGGTACGTCCTACACCTATCAAAGTTTGGAACATACAAATGCTTGTAACTTTTTACTGGAGCGTCATAAAATCTTGAAATTTTGTAACAATAAAGGCATCTTTTCAATTTAAGCTATCGCTCAAACCTATGCTACCCTTGAGTCCCAAATCAAACACTGATAAAACTTCAAATGGCCCTAACTTCTATACGGTACGTCCTACACCTATCAAAGTTTGCACCATACAAATGCTTGTAACTTTTTACAGGAGCGTCATAAAACCTTGAAATTTTGAAACAATAAAGTACTCGAGCCTCTTGTCAATTGAAGCTATCGCTCAAAGCTATGCTACCCTGGAGTCCCAAATCAAACACTGATAAAATTTCAAATGGCCCTGACTTCTATACGTCCTACACCTATCAAAGTTTGTAACATACAAATGCTTGTAACTTTTTACTGGAGCGTCATAAAACCTTGAAATTTTGTAACAATAAAGTACTCGAGCCTCTTGTCAATTTAAGCTATCGCTCAATGCTATGCTACCCTTGAGTCCCAAATCAAACACTGACAAAACTTCAAATGGCACTAACTTCTACACGGTACGTCCTACACATATCAAAGTTTGCAACATACAAATTCTTGTAACTTTTTACTGGAGCGTCATTAAACCTTGAAATTTTGTAACAATAAGGTACTCGAGCCTCTTGTCAATTTAAGCTATCGCTCAAAGTTATGCTACCCTTGAGTCCCAAATCAAATACTGATAGAACTTCAAATGACCCTAACTTCTATACGGTACGTCTTACACCTATCAAAGTTTGCAACATACAAATGCATGTAACTTTTTACTGGAGCGTCATAAAACCTTGAAATTTTGTAACAATAAAGTACTCGAGCCTCTTGTCAATTTAAGCCATCGCTCAAAGCTATGCTACCCTTGAGTCCCAAATCAAACAGTGATAAAACTTCAAATGGCCCTAACTTCTATACGGCACGTCCTACACCTATCAAAGTCTGCAACATACAAATGCTTATAACTTTTTACTGGAGCGTCATAAACCCTTGAAATTATGTAACAATAAAGTACTCTAGCCTCTTGTCAATTTAAGCTATCGCGCAAAGATATGCTACCCTTGAGTCCCAGATCAAACACTGATAAAACTTCAAATGGCCCTAATTTCTATACGGTACGTCCTACACCTATCAAAGTTTGCAACATACAAATGCTTGTAACTTTTTACTGGAGCGTCATAAAACCTTGAAATTTTGTAACAATAAAGTACTCGAGCCTCTTGTCAATTCAAGCTACCGCTCAAAGTTATGCTACCCTTGAGTCCCAAATCAAACACTGATAAAACTTAAAATGGCCCTAACTTCTATAGGGTACGTCCTACAGCTATCAAGGTTTGCAACATACAAATGCTTGTAACTTTTTACTGGAGCGTCATAAAACCTTTAAATTTTGTAACAATAAAGTACTCGAGCCTCTTGTCAATTTAAGCTATCGCGCAAAGCTATGGTACCCTTGAGTCCCAAATGAAACACTGATAAAACTTCAAATGGCCCTAACTTATATACGGTACGTCCTACACCTATCAAAGTTTGCAACATACAAATGCTTGTAACTTTTTACTGGAGCGTCATAAAACCTTGAAATTTTGTAACAATAAAGTACTCGAGCCTCTTGTCAATTTAAGCTATCGCGCAAAGCTATGCTACCCTTGAGTCCCAAATCAAACACTGATAGAACTTCAAATGGCCCTAACTTCTATGCGGTACGTCCTACACCTATCAAAGTTTGCAACATACAAATGCTTGTAACTTTTTACTGGAGCGTCATAAAACCTTGAAATTTTGTAACAATAAAGTACTCGAGCCTCTTGTCAATTTAAGCTATCGCTCAATGCTATGCTACCCTTGAGTCCCAAATCAAACACTGACAAAACTTCAAATGGCACTAACTTCTACACGGTACGTCCTACACATATCAAAGTTTGCAACATACAAATTCTTGTAACTTTTTACTGGAGCGTCATTAAACCTTGAAATTTTGTAACAATAAGGTACTCGAGCCTCTTGTCAATTTAAGCTATCGCTCAAAGTTATGCTACCCTTGAGTCCCAAATCAAATACTGATAGAACTTCAAATGACCCTAACTTCTATACGGTACGTCTTACACCTATCAAAGTTTGCAACATACAAATGCATGTAACTTTTTACTGGAGCGTCATAAAACCTTGAAATTTTGTAACAATAAAGTACTCGAGCCTCTTGTCAATTTAAGCCATCGCTCAAAGCTATGCTACCCTTGAGTCCCAAATCAAACAGTGATAAAACTTCAAATGGCCCTAACTTCTATACGGTACGTCCTACACCTATCAAAGTTTGGAACATACAAATGCTTGTACCTTTTTACTGGAGCGTCATAAAATCTTGAAATTTTGTAACAATAAAGGCATCTTTTCAATTTAAGCTATCGCTCAAACCTATGCTACCCTTGAGGCCCAAATCAAACACTGATAAAACTTCAAATGGCCCTAACTTCTATACGGTACGTCCTACACCTATCAAAGTTTGCACCATACAAATGCTTGTAACTTTTTACAGGAGCGTCATAAAACCTTGAAATTTTGAAACAATAAAGTACTCGAGCCTCTTGTCAATTGAAGCTATCGCTCAAAGCTATGCTACCCTGGAGTCCCAAATCAAACACTGATAAAATTTCAAATGGCCCTGACTTCTATACGTCCTACACCTATCAAAGTTTGTAACATACAAATGCTTGTAACTTTTTACTGGAGCGTCATAAAACCTTGAAATTTTGTAACAATAAAGTACTCGAGCCTCTTGTCAATTTAAGCTATCGCTCAATGCTATGCTACCCTTGAGTCCCAAATCAAACACTGACAAAACTTCAAATGGCACTAACTTCTACACGGTACGTCCTACACATATCAAAGTTTGCAACATACAAATTCTTGTAACTTTTTACTGGACCGTCATTAAACCTTGAAATTTTGTAACAATAAGGTACTCGAGCCTCTTGTCAATTTAAGCTATCGCTCAAAGTTATGCTACCCTTGAGTCCCAAATCAAATACTGATAGAACTTCAAATGACCCTAACTTCTATACGGTACGTCTTACACCTATCAAAGTTTGCAACATACAAATGCATGTAACTTTTTACTGGAGCGTCATAAAACCTTGAAATTTTGTAACAATAAAGTACTCGAGCCTCTTGTCAATTTAAGCCATCGCTCAAAGCTATGCTACCCTTGAGTCCCAAATCAAACAGTGATAAAACTTCAAATGGCCCTAACTTCTATACGGCACGTCCTACACCTATCAAAGTCTGCAACATACAAATGCTTATAACTTTTTACTGGAGCGTCATAAACCCTTGAAATTATGTAACAATAAAGTACTCTAGCCTCTTGTCAATTTAAGCTATCGCGCAAAGATATGCTACCCTTGAGTCCCAGATCAAACACTGATAAAACTTCAAATGGCCCTAATTTCTATACGGTACGTCCTACACCTATCAAAGTTTGCAACATACAAATGCTTGTAACTTTTTACTGGAGCGTCATAAAACCTTGAAATTTTGTAACAATAAAGTACTCGAGCCTCTTGTCAATTCAAGCTACCGCTCAAAGTTATGCTACCCTTGAGTCCCAAATCACACACTGATAAAACTTAAAATGGCCCTAACTTCTATAGGGTACGTCCTACAGCTATCAAGGTTTGCAACATACAAATGCTTGTAACTTTTTACTGGAGCGTCATAAAACCTTTAAATTTTGTAACAATAAAGTACTCGAGCCTCTTGTCAATTTAAGCTAACGCGCAAAGCTATGGTACCCTTGAGTCCCAAATGAAACACTGATAAAACTTCAAATGGCCCTAACTTCTATACGGTACGTCCTACACCTATCAAAGTTTGCAACATACAAATGCTTGTAACTTTTTACTGGAGCGTCATAAAACCTTGAAATTTTGTAACAATAAAGTACTCGAGCCTCTTGTCAATTTAAGCTATCGCTCAAACCTATGCTACCCTTGAGTCCCGAATTAAACACTGATAGAACTTCAAATGGTCCTAACTTCTATACGGTACGTCGTACACCTATCAAAGTTTGCAACATACAAATGCTTGTAAGTTTTTACTGGTGCGTCATGAAACCTAGAAATTTCGTAACAATAAAGTACTCGAGCCTCTTGTCAATTTAAGCTATCGCTCAAAGCTATGCTACCTTTGAGTCCCAAATCAAACACTGATAAAACTTCATATATCCCTAACTTCTATACGGTACGTCCTACACCTATCAAAGTTTGCAACATACAAATGCTTGTAACTTTTTACTTTAGCGTCATAAAACCTAGAAATTTTGTAACAATAAAGTACTCGAGACTCTTGTCAATTTAAGTTATCGCTCAAAGCTATGCTACCCTTGAGTCCCAAACCAAACATTGACAAAACTTCAAATGGCCCTAACTTCTATACGGTACGTCCTACACCTATCAAAGTTTGCAACAAACAAATGCTTGTAACTTTTTACTGGAGCGTCATAAAACGTTGAAATTTTGTATCAATAAAGTATTCGAGACTCTTGTCAATTTAAGCTATCGCTCAAAGCTATGCAACCCTTGAGTCCCAAATCAAACACTGACAAAACTGGCCCTAACTTCTAGACGGTACGTCCTACACATATCAAAGTTTGCAATATACAACTTGTAACTTTTTACTGGAGCGTCATTAAACCTTGAAATTTTGTAACAATAAAGTACTCGAGCCTCTTGTCAATTTAAGCTATCGCTTAAAGTTATGCTACCCTTGAGTCCCAAATCAAATACAGATAAAACTTCAAATGGCCCTAATTTCTATACGGTACGTCCTACACCTATCAAAGTTTGCAACATACAACTGCTTGTAACTTTTTACTGGAGCGTCATACAACCTTGAAATTTTGTAACAATAAAGTACTCGAGCCTCTTGCCAATTTAAGCCATCGCTCAAAGCTATGCTACCCTTGAGTCCCAAATCAAACACTGATAAAACTTCAAATGGCCGTAACTTCTGTGCGGTACGTCCTACACCTATCAAAGTTTGCAACATACAAATGCTTGTAACTTTTTACTGGAGCGTCATAAAACCTTGAAATTTTGTAACAATAAAGTACTCGAGCCTCTTGTCAATATAAGCAATCGCTCAAAGCTATGCTAACCTTGAGTCCCAAATCAAACAGTGATAAAACTTCAATTGGCACTAACTTCTACACTTTACGTCCTACACATATCAACGTTTGCAACATTCAAATTCTTGTAACTTTTTACTGGAGCGTCATTAAACCTTGAAATTTTGTAACAATAAGGTACTCGAGCCTCTTGTCAATTTAAGCTATCGCTCAAAGTTATGCTACCCTTGAGTCCCAAATCAAATACTGATACAACTTCAAATGACCCTAACTTCTATACGGTACGTCCTACACCTGTCAAAGTTTGCAACATACAAATGCTTGTAACTTTTTACTGGAGCGTCATAAAACCTTGAAATTTTGTAACAATAAAGTACTCGAGCCTCTTGTCAATTTAAGCTATCGTTCAAAGCTATGCTACCCTTGAGTCCCAAATCAAACACTGACAAAACTTCAAATGGCACTAACTTCTACACTTTACGTCCTACACATATCAACGTTTGCAACATTCAAATTCTTGTAACTTTTTACTGGAGCGTCATTAAACCTTGAAATTTTGTAACAATAAGGTACTCGAGCCTCTTGTCAATTTAAGCTATCGCTCAAAGTTATGCTACCCTTGAGTCCCAAATCAAATACTGATACAACTTCAAATGACCCTAACTTCTATACGGTACGTCCTACACCTGTCAAAGTTTGCAACATACAAATGCTTGTAACTTTTTACTGGAGCGTCATAAAACCTTGAAATTTTGTAACAATAAAGTACTCGAGCCTCTTGTCAATTTAAGCCATCGCTCAAAGCTATGCTACCCTTGAGTCCCAAATCAAATACTGATAAAGCTTCAAATGGCCCTAACTTCTATACGGTACGTCCTACACCTATCAAAGTTTGGAACATACAAATGCTTGTAACTTTTTACTGGAGCGTCATAAAATCTTGAAATTTTGTAACAATAAAGGCATCTTTTCAATTTAAGCTATCGCTCAAACCTATGCTACCCTTGAGTCCCAAATCAAACACTGATAAAACTTCAAATGGCCCTAACTTCTATACGGTACGTCCTACACCTATCAAAGTTTGCACCATACAAATGCTTGTAGCTTTTTACTGGAGCGTCATAAGACCTTGAAATTTTGAAACAATAAAGTACTCGAGCCTCTTGTCAATTTAAGCTATCGCTTAAAGCTATGCTACCCTGGAGTCCCAAATCAAACACTGATAAAACTTCAAATGGCCCTGGCTTCTATACGGTACGTCCTACACCTATCAAAGTCTGCAACATACAAATGCTTATAACTTTTTACTGGAGCGTCATAAACCCTTGAAATTATGTAACAATAAAGTACTCTAGCCTCTTGTCAATTTAAGCTATCGCGCAAAGATATGCTACCCTTGAGTCCCAGATCAAACACTGATAAAACTTCAAATGGCCCTAATTTCTATACGGTACGTCCTACACCTATCAAAGTTTGCAACATACAAATGCTTGTAACTTTTTACTGGAGCGTCATAAAACCTTGAAATTTTGTAACAATAAAGTACTCGAGCCTCTTGTCAATTCAAGCTACCGCTCAAAGTTATGCTACCCTTGAGTCCCAAATCACACACTGATAAAACTTAAAATGGCCCTAACTTCTATAGGGTACGTCCTACAGCTATCAAGGTTTGCAACATACAAATGCTTGTAACTTTTTACTGGAGCGTCATAAAACCTTTAAATTTTGTAACAATAAAGTACTCGAGCCTCTTGTCAATTTAAGCTAACGCGCAAAGCTATGGTACCCTTGAGTCCCAAATGAAACACTGATAAAACTTCAAATGGCCCTAACTTCTATACGGTACGTCCTACACCTATCAAAGTTTGCAACATACAAATGCTTGTAACTTTTTACTGGAGCGTCATAAAACCTTGAAATTTTGTAACAATAAAGTCGAGCCTCTTGTCAATTTAAGCTATCGCTCAAACCTATGCTACCCTTGAGTCCCGAATTAAACACTGATAGAACTTCAAATGGTCCTAACTTCTATACGGTACGTCGTACACCTATCAAAGTTTGCAACATACAAATGCTTGTAAGTTTTTACTGGTGCGTCATGAAACCTAGAAATTTCGTAACAATAAAGTACTCGAGCCTCTTGTCAATTTAAGCTATCGCTCAAAGCTATGCTACCTTTGAGTCCCAAATCAAACACTGATAAAACTTCATATATCCCTAACTTCTATACGGTACGTCCTACACCTATCAAAGTTTGCAACATACAAATGCTTGTAACTTTTTACTGGAGCGTCATAAAACCTAGAAATTTTGTAACAATAAAGTACTCGAGACTCTTGTCAATTTAAGTTATCGCTCAAAGCTATGCTACCCTTGAGTCCCAAACCAAACATTGACAAAACTTCAAATGGCCCTAACTTCTATACGGTACGTCCTACACCTATCAAAGTTTGCAACAAACAAATGCTTGTAACTTTTTACTGGAGCGTCATAAAACGTTGAAATTTTGTATCAATAAAGTATTCGAGACTCTTGTCAATTTAAGCTATCGCTCAAAGCTATGCAACCCTTGAGTCCCAAATCAAACACTGACAAAACTGGCCCTAACTTCTAGACGGTACGTCCTACACATATCAAAGTTTGCAATATACAACTTGTAACTTTTTACTGGAGCGTCATTAAACCTTGAAATTTTGTAACAATAAAGTACTCGAGCCTCTTGTCAATTTAAGCTATCGCTTAAAGTTATGCTACCCTTGAGTCCCAAATCAAATACAGATAAAACTTCAAATGGCCCTAATTTCTATACGGTACGTCCTACACCTATCAAAGTTTGCAACATACAACTGCTTGTAACTTTTTACTGGAGCGTCATACAACCTTGAAATTTTGTAACAATAAAGTACTCGAGCCTCTTGCCAATTTAAGCCATCGCTCAAAGCTATGCTACCCTTGAGTCCCAAATCAAACACTGATAAAACTTCAAATGGCCGTAACTTCTGTGCGGTACGTCCTACACCTATCAAAGTTTGCAACATACAAATGCTTGTAACTTTTTACTGGAGCGTCATAAAACCTTGAAATTTTGTAACAATAAAGTACTCGAGCCTCTTGTCAATATAAGCAATCGCTCAAAGCTATGCTAACCTTGAGTCCCAAATCAAACAGTGATAAAACTTCAATTGGCCCTAACTTATATACGGTACGTCCTACACCTACCAAAGATTGCAACATACAAATGCTTGTAACTTTTTACTGGAGCGTCATGAAACCTAGAAATTTTGTAACAATAAAGTACTCGACCCTCTTGTCAATTTAAGCTATCGCTCAAAGCTATGCTACCCTTGAGTCCCAAATCACACACTGATAAAACTTCAAATGGTCCTAACTTCTATACGGTACGTCCTACACCTATCAAAGTTTCCAACATACAAATGCTTGTAACTTTTTACTGGAGCGTCATAAAACCTTGAAATTTTGTAACAATAAAGTACTCGAGCCTCTTGTCAATTTAAGCTATCGTTCAAAGCTATGCTACCCTTGAGTCCCAAATCAAACACTGACAAAACTTCAAATGGCACTAACTTCTACACTTTACGTCCTACACATATCAAAGTTTGCAACATTCAAATTCTTGTAACTTTTTACTGGAGCGTCATTAAACCTTGAAATTTTGTAACAATAAGGTACTCGAGCCTCTTGTCAATTTAAGCTATCGCTCAAAGTTATGCTACCCTTGAGTCCCAAATCAAATACTGATACAACTTCAAATGACCCTAACTTCTATACGGTACGTCCTACACCTGTCAAAGTTTGCAACATACAAATGCTTGTAACTTTTTACTGGAGCGTCATAAAACCTTGAAATTTTGTAACAATAAAGTACTCGAGCCTCTTGTCAATTTAAGCCATCGCTCAAAGCTATGCTACCCTTGAGTCCCAAATCAAATACTGATAAAGCTTCAAATGGCCCTAACTTCTATACGGTACGTCCTACACCTATCAAAGTTTGGAACATACAAATGCTTGTAACTTTTTACTGGAGCGTCATAAAATCTTGAAATTTTGTAACAATAAAGGCATCTTTTCAATTTAAGCTATCGCTCAAACCTATGCTACCCTTGAGTCCCAAATCAAACACTGATAAAACTTCAAATGGCCCTAACTTCTATACGGTACGTCCTACACCTATCAAAGTTTGCACCATACAAATGCTTGTAGCTTTTTACTGGAGCGTCATAAGACCTTGAAATTTTGAAACAATAAAGTACTCGAGCCTCTTGTCAATTTAAGCTATCGCTTAAAGCTATGCTACCCTGGAGTCCCAAATCAAACACTGATAAAACTTCAAATGGCCCTGGCTTCTATACGGTACGTCCTACACCTATCAAAGTCTGCAACATACAAATGCTTATAACTTTTTACTGGAGCGTCATAAACCCTTGAAATTTTGTAACAATAAAGTACTCTAAACTCTTGTCAATTTATGCTATCGCTCAAAGCTATGCTACCCTTAAGTCCCAGATCAAACAATGATGGAACTTCAAATGGCCCTAACTTCTATACGGTATGCCCTACAACTAACAAAGTTTGCAACATACAAATGCTTGTAACTTTTTACTGGAGCGTCATAAAACCTTTAAATTTTGTAACAATAAAGTACTCGAGCCTCTTGTCAATTTAAGCTATCGCGCAAAGCTATGCTACCCTTGAGTCCCAAATGAAACACTGATAAAACTTCAAATGGCCCTAACTTCTATACGGTACGTCCTACACCTATCAAAGTTTGCAACATACAAATGCTTGTAACTTTTTACTGGAGCGTCATAAAACCTTGAAATTTTGTAACAATAAAGTACTCGAGCCTCTTGTCAATTTAAGCTATCGCGCAAAGCTATGCTACGCTTGAGTCCCAAATCAAACACTGATAGAACTTCAAATGGCCCTAACTTCTATGCGGTACGTCCTACACCTATCAAAGTTAGCAACATACAAATGCTTGTAGCTTTTTACTGGAGCGTCATAAAACCTTGACATTTTGTAACAATAATGTACTCGAGCCTCTTGTCAATTTAAGCTATCGCTCAAACCTATGCTACCCTTGAGTCCCAAATTAAACACTGATAAAAATTCAAATGGTCCTAACTTCTATACGGTACGTCGTACACCTATCAAAGTTTGCAACATACAAATGCTTGTAAGTTTTTACTGGTGCGTCATGAAACCTAGAAATTTCGTAACAATAAAGTACTCGAGCCTCTTGTAAATTTAAGCTATCGCTCAAAGCTATGCTACCTTTGAGTCCCAAATCAAACACTGATAAAACTTCAAATGGCCCTAACTTCTATACGGTACGTCCTACACCTATCAAAGTTTGCAACATACAAATGCTTGTAACTTTTTACTGGAGCGTCATAAAACCTAGAAATTTTGTAACAATAAAGTACTCGAGACTCTTGTCAATTTAAGCTATCGCTCAAAGCTATGCTACCCTTGAGTCCCAAACCAAACATTGACAAAATTTTAAATGGCCCTAACTTCTATACGGTACGTCCTACACCTATCAAAGTTTGCAACAAACAAATGCTTGTAACTTTTTACTGGAGCGTCATAAAACGTTGAAATTTTGTATCAATAAAGTATTCGAGACTCTTGTCAATTTACGCTATCGCTCAAAGCTATGCAACCCTTGAGTCCCAAATCAAACACTGACAAAACTGGCCCTAACTTCTACACGGTACGTTCTACACATATCAAAGTTTGCAATATACAACTTGTAACTTTTTACTGGAGCGTCATTAAACCTTCAAATTTTGTAACAATAAAGTACTCGAGCCTCTTGTCAATTTAAGCTATCGCTCAAAGTTATGCTACCCTTGAGTCCCAAATCAAATACTGATAAAACTTCAAATGGCCCTAATTTCTATACGGTACGTCCTACACCTATCAAAGTTTGCAACATACAAATGCTTGTAACTTTTTACTGGAGCGTCATACAACCTTGAAATTTTGTAACAATAAAGTACTCGAGCCTCTTGCCAATTTAAGCCATCGCTCAAAGCTATGCTACCCTTGAGTCCCAAATCAAACACTGATAAAACTTCAAATGGCCGTAACTTCTATGCGGTACGTCCTACACCTATCAAAGTTTGCAACATACAAATGCTTGTAACTTTTTACTGGAGCGTCATAAAACCTTGAAATTTTGTAACAATAAAGTACTCGAGCCTCTTGTCAATATAAGCAATCGCTCAAAGCTATGCTACCCTTGAGTCCCAAATCAAACAGTGATAAAACTTCTATTGGACCTAACTTCTATACGGTACGTCCTACACCTACCAAAGATTGCAACATACAAATGCTTGTAACTTTTTACTGGAGCGTCATGAAACCTAGAAATTTTGTAACAATAAAGTACTCGACCCTCTTGTCAATTTCAGCTATCGCTCAAAGCTATGCTACCCTTGAGTCCCAAATCACACACTGATAAAACTTCAAATGGTCCTAACTTCTATACGGTACGTCCTACACCTATCAAAGTTTGCAACATACAAATGCTTGTAACTTTTTACTGGAGCGTCATAAAACCTTGAAATTTTGTAACAATAAAGTACTCGAGCCTCTTGTCAATTTAAGCTATCGTTCAAAGCTATGCTACCCTTGAGTCCCAAATCAAACACTGACAAAACTTCAAATGGCACTAACTTCTACACTTTACGTCCTACACATATCAAAGTTTGCAACATACAAATTCTTGTAACTTTTTACTGGAGCGTCATTAAACCTTGAAATTTTGTAACAATAAGGTACTCGAGCCTCTTGTCAATTTAAGCTATCGCTCAAAGTTATGCTACCCTTGAGTCCCAAATCAAATACTGATACAACTTCAAATGACCCTAACTTCTAAACGGTACGTCCTACACCTATCAAAGTTTGCAACATGCAAATGCTTGTAACTTTTTACTGGAGCGTCATAAAACCTTGAAATTTTGTAACAATAAAGTCCCCGAGCCTCTAGTCAATTTAAGCTATCGCGCAAAGCAATGCTACCCTTGAGTCCCAAATCAAACACTAATAAAACTTCAAATGGCCCTAACATCTATACGGTACACCCTACACCTATCAAAGTTTGCAACATACAAATGCTTGTAACTTTTTACTGGAGCGTCATAAAACCTTGAAATTTTGTAACAATAAAGTACTCGAGCCTCTTGTCAATTTAAGCTATCGCTCAAAGCTATACTACCCTTGAGTACTAAATCAAACACTGATAAAACTTCAAATGGCCCTCACTTCTATACGGTACGCCCTACACCTATCAAAGTTTGCAACATACAAATGCTTGTAACTTTTTACTGGAGCGTCATAAAACCTTGAAATTTTGTAACAATAAAGTACTCGAGCCTCTTGTCAATTTAAGCTATCGCTCAAAGCTATACTACCCGTGAGTACTAAATCAAACACTGATAAAACTTCAAATGGCCCTAACTTCTATACGCTACGTCCTACACCAATCAAAGTTTGCAACATACAAATGCTTGTAAATTTTTACTGGAGCGTCATAAAATCTGGAAATTTTGTAACAATAAAGGCATCTTTTCAATTTAAGCTATCGCTCAAACCTATGCTACCCTTGAGTCCCAAATCAATTACTGATAAAACTTCAAATGGCCCTAACTTCTATACGGTTCGTCCTACACCTATCAAAGTTTTCAACATTCAAATGCTTGTAACTTTTTACTGGAGCGTCATAAAACCGTGAAATTTTGTAACAATAAAGTACTCGCGCCTCTTGTCAATTTAAGCTATCGCTCAAAGCTATGCTACCCTTGAGTCCCAAATCAAACACTGACCAAACTTCAAATGACCCTAACTTCTATACGGTACGTCCTACACCTATCAAAGTTTGCAACATACAAATGCTTGTAACTTTTTACTGGAGCGTCCTAAAACCTTGAAATTTTGTGACAATAAAGACCTCGAGCCTCTTGTCAATTTAAGCAATCGCCCAAAGCTATGCTACCCTTGAGTCCCAAATCAAACACTGATAAAACTTCAAACGGCCCTAACTTATATACGGTACGTCCTACACCTATCAAAGTTTGCAACATACAAATGCTTGTAACTTTTTACTGAAGCATCATAAAACCTTCAAATTTTGTAACAATGAAGTACTCGAGCCTCTTGTCAATTTAAGCTATCGCTGAAAGCTGTGCTACCCTTGAGTCCCAAATTAAACACTGATAAAATTGCAAATGGCCCTAACTTCTATACGGTACGTCCTACACCTATGAAAGTTTGCAACATACAAATGATTGTAAATTTTTACTGGAGCGTCATAAAACTTTGAAATTTTGTAACAATAAAATACTCGAGCCTCTTCTCAATTTAAGCTATCGCTCAAAGCTAAGCTACCCTTGAGTCTCAAATCAAACACTGATAAAACTTCAAATGGCCCTAACTTCTATACGGTACGTCCTACACCTATCAAAGTTTGCAACATACAAATGCTTGTAACTTTTTACTGGAGCGTCATAATACCTTGAAATTTTGTAACAATAAAGTACTTGAGACTCTTGTCAATTTAAGGTATCGCTCAAAGCTATGCTACCCTTGAGTCCCAAATCAAACACTGATAAAACTTCAAATGGCCTTAACTTCTAAACGGTACGTCCTACACCTATCAAAGTTTGCAACATGCAAATGCTTGTAACTTTTTACTGGAGCGTCATAAAACCTTGAAATTTTGTAACAATAAAGTCCCCGAGCCTCTAGTCAATTTAAGCTATCGCGCAAAGCTATGCTACCCTTTAGTCCCAAATCAAACACTGATAAAACTTCAAATGGCCCTAACATCTATACGGTACACCCTACACCTATCAAAGTTTGCAACATACAAATGCTTGTAACTTTTTACAGGTGCGTCATAAAACCTTGAAATTTTGTAACATTAAAGTACTCGAGCCTCTTGTCAATTTAAGTTATCGCTCAAAGCTATGCTACCCTTGAGGCCTAAATCAAACACTCATAAAACTTCAAATGGCCCTAACTTCTATACGGTACGTCCTACACCTATCAAAGTTTGCAACATACAAATGCTTGTAACTTTTTACTGGAGCGTCATAAAATCTTGAAATTTTGTAACAATAAAGTACTCGAGCCTCTTGTCAATTTAAGCTATCGCGCAAAGCTATGGCACCCTTGAGTCCCAAATCAAACACTGATAAAACTTCAAATGGCCCTAACATCTATACGGTACGCCCTACACCTATCAAAGTTTGCAACATACAAATGATTCTAACTTTTTACTGGAGCGTCATAAAACATTGAAATTTTGTAACAATAAAGTACTCGAGCCTCTTGTCAATTTAAGCTATCGCTCAAAGCTATACTACTCGTGAGTACTAAATCAAACACTGATAAAACTTCAAATGGCCCTAACTTCTATACGCTACGTCCTACACCAATCAAAGTTTGCAACATACAAATGCTTGTAAATTTTTACTGGAGCGTCATAAAATCTTGAAATTTTGTAACAATAAAGGCATCTTTTCAATTTAAGCTATCGCTCAAACCTATGCTACCCTTGAGTCCCAAATCAATGACTGATAAAACTTCAAATGGCCCTAACTTCTATACGGTACGTCCTACACCTATCAAAGTTTGCAACATACAAATGCTTGTAACTTTTTACTGGAGCGTCATAAAACCTTAAAATTTTGAAACAATAAAGTGCTCGAGCCTCTTGTCAATTTAAGCTATCGCTCAAAGCTATGCTACCCTGGAGTCCCAAATCAAACACTGATATAACTTCAAATGGCCCTGACTTCTATATGGTGCGTCCTACACCTATCAAAGTCTGCAACATACAAATGCTTATAACTTTTAAGTGGAGCGTCATAAACCCTTGAAATTTTGTAACAATAAAGTACTCGAGCCTCTTGTCAATTTAAGCTATCGCTCAAAGCTATGCTACCCTTGAGTCCCAAATCAAACACTGACAAAACTTCAAATGGCACTAACTTCTATACGGTACGTCCTACACCTATCAAAGTTTGCAACATACAAATGCTTGTAACTTTTTACTGGAGCGTCATAAAACCTTGAAATTTTGTAACAATAAAGTTCTCGAGCCTCTTGTCAATTTAAGCCATCGCTCAAAGCTATGCTACCCTTGAGTCCCAAATCAAACCCTGATAAAACTTCAAATGGCCCTAACTTCTATACGGTACGTCCTACACCTATCAAAGTTTGGAACATACAAATGCTTGTAACTTTTTACTGGAGCGTTATAAAACTTTGAAATTTTGTCACAATAAAGTACTCGAGCCTCTTGTCAATTTAAACTATCGCTCAAAGCTAAGCTACCCTTGAGTCTCAAATCAAACACTGATAAAACTTCAAATGGCCCTAACTTCTATACGGTACGTCCTACACCTATCAAAGTTTGCAACATACAAATGCTTGTAACTTTTTACTGGAGCGTCATAATACCTTAAAATTTTGTAACAATAAAGTACTTGAGACTCTTGTCAATTTAAGCTATCGCTCAAAGCTATGCTACCCTTGAGTCCCAAATCAAACACTGATAAAACTTCAAATGGCCTTAAATTCTATACGGTACGTCCTACACCTATCAAAGTTTGCAACATGCAAATGCTTGT
The DNA here is from genome assembly GCA_920105625.2 of Clusia tigrina. NCBI lineage: Eukaryota > Metazoa > Arthropoda > Insecta > Diptera > Clusiidae > Clusia > Clusia tigrina. The sequence continues at coordinate 105,521,083 of OV050033.1, read as the reverse complement.
AACTTTTTACTGGAGCGTCATAAAACCTTGAAATTTTGTAACAATAAAGTCCCCGAGCCTCTAGTCAATTTAAGCTATCGCGCAAAGCTATGCTACCCTTGAGCCCCAAATCAAACACTGATAAAACTTCAAATAGCCCTAACATCTAAACGGTACACCCTACACCTATCAAAGTTTGCAACATACAAATGCTTGTAACTTTTTACTGGAGCGTCATAAAACCTTGAAATTTTGTAACAATAAAGTACTCGAGCCTCTTGTCAATTTAAGCTATCGCTCCAAGCTATACTACCCTTGAGTACTAAATCAAACACTGATAAAACTTCAAATGGCCCTAACTTATATACGGTACGTCCTACACCTATCAAAGTTTGCAACATACAAATGCTTGTAACTTTTTACTGAAGCATCATGAAACCTTCAAATTTTGTAACAATGAAGTACTCGAGCCTCTTGTCAATTTAAGCTATCGCTGAAAGCTGTGCTACCCTTGAGTCCCAAATTAAACACTGATAAAATTGCAAATGGCTCTAACTTCTATACGGTACGTCCTACACCTATGAAAGTTTGCAACATACAAATGATTGTAAATTTTTACTGGAGCGTCATAAAACTTTGAAATTTTGTAACAATAAAATACTCGAGCCTCTTCTCAATTTAAGCTATCGCTCAAAGCTAAGCTACCCTTGAGTCTCAAATCAAACACTGATAAAACTTCAAATGGCCCTAACTTCTATACGGTACGTCCTACACCTATCAAAGTTTGCAACATACAAATGCTTGTAACTTTTTACTGGAGCGTCATAATACCTTGAAATTTTGTAACAATAAAGTACTTGAGACTCTTGTCAATTTAAGGTATCGCTCAAAGCTATGCTACCCTTGAGTCCCAAATCAAACACTGATAAAACTTCAAATGGCCTTAACTTCTAAACGGTACGTCCTACACCTATCAAAGTTTGCAACATGCAAATGCTTGTAACTTTTTACTGGAGCGTCATAAAACCTTGAAATTTTGTAACAATAAAGTCCCCGAGCCTCTAGTCAATTTAAGCTATCGCGCAAGGCTATGCTACCCTTTAGTCCCAAATCAAACACTGATAAAACTTCAAATGGCCCTAACATCTATACGGTACACCCTACACCTATCAAAGTTTGCAACATACAAATGCTTGTAACTTTTTACAGGTGCGTCATAAAACCTTGAAATTTTGTAACATTAAAGTACTCGAGCCTCTTGTCAATTTAAGCTATTGCTCAAAGCTATGCTACCCTTGAATCCTAAATCAAATACTGATAAAACTTCAAATGGCCCTATCTTCTATACGGTACGTCCTACACCAATCAAAGTTTGCAACATACAAATGCTTGTAACTTTTTACTGGAGCGTCATAAAACCTTGAAATTTTGTAAAAATAAAGTACTCGAGCCTGTTGTCAATTTAAGTTATCGCTCAAAGCTATGCTACCCTTGAGGCCTAAATCAAACACTCATAAAACTTCAAATGGCCCTAACTTCTATACGGTACGTCCTACACCTATCAAAGTTTGCAACATACAAATGCTTGTAACTTTTTACTGGAGCGTCATAAAACCTTGAAATTTTGTAACAATAAAGTACTCGAGCCTCTTGTCAATTTAAGCTATCGCGCAAAGCTATGGTACCCTTGAGTCCCAAATCAAACACTGATAAAACTTCAAATGGCCCTAACATCTATACGGTACGCCCTACACCTATCAAAGTTTGCAACATACAAATGCTTCTAACTTTTTACTGGAGCGTCATAAAACATTGAAATTTTGTAACAATAAAGTACTCGAGCCTCTTGTCAATTTAAGCTATCGCTCAAAGCTATACTACCCGTGAGTACTAAATCAAACACTGATAAAACTTCAAATGGCCCTAACTTATATACGGTACGTCCTACACCTATCAAAGTTTGCAACATACAAATGCTTGTAACTTTTTACTGAAGCATCATGAAACCTTCAAATTTTGTAACAATGAAGTACTCGAGCCTCTTGTCAATTTAAGCTATCGCTGAAAGCTGTGCTACCCTTGAGTCCCAAATTAAACACTGATAAAATTGCAAATGGCCCTAACTTCTATACGGTACGTCCTACACCTATGAAAGTTTGCAACATACAAATGATTGTAAATTTTTACTGGAGCGTCATAAAACTTTGAAATTTTGTAACAATAAAATACTCGAGCCTCTTCTCAATTTAAGCTATCGCTCAAAGCTAAGCTACCCTTGAGTCTCAAATCAAACACTGATAAAACTTCAAATGGCCCTAACTTCTATACGGTACGTCCTACACCTATCAAAGTTTGCAACATACAAATGCTTGTAACTTTTTACTGGAGCGTCATAATAAATTGAAATTTTGTAACAATAAAGTACTTGAGACTCTTGTCAATTTAAGGTATCGCTCAAAGCTATGCTACCCTTGAGTCCCAAATCAAACACTGATAAAACTTCAAATGGCCTTAACTTCTAAACGGTACGTCCTACACCTATCAAAGTTTGCAACATGCAAATGCTTGTAACTTTTTACTGGAGCGTCTTAAAACCTTGAAATTTTGTAACAATAAAGTCCCCGAGCCTCTAGTCAATTTAAGCTATCGCGCAAAGCTATGCTACCCTTTAGTCCCAAATCAAACACTGATAAAACTTCAAATGGCCCTAACATCTATACGGTACACCCTACACCTATCAAAGTTTGCAACATACAAATGCTTGTAACTTTTTACAGGTGCGTCATAAAACCTTGAAATTTTGTAACATTAAAGTACTCGAGCCTCTTGTCAATTTAAGCTATTGCTCAAAGCTATGCTACCCTTGAATCCTAAATCAAATACTGATAAAACTTCAAATGGCCCTATCTTCTATACGGTACGTCCTACACCAATCAAAGTTTGCAACATACAAATGCTTGTAACTTTTTACTGGAGCGTCATAAAACCTTGAAATTTTGTAAAAATAAAGTACTCGAGCCTGTTGTCAATTTAAGTTATCGCTCAAAGCTATGCTACCCTTGAGGCCTAAATCAAACACTCATAAAACTTCAAATGGCCCTAACTTCTATACGGTACGTCCTACACCTATCAAAGTTTGCAACATACAAATGCTTGTAACTTTTTACTGGAGCGTCATAAAACCTTGAAATTTTGTAACAATAAAGTACTCGAGCCTCTTGTCAATTTAAGCTATCGCGCAAAGCTATGGTACCCTTGAGTCCCAAATCAAACACTGATAAAACTTCAAATGGCCCTAACATCTATACGGTACGCCCTACACCTATCAAAGTTTGCAACATACAAATGCTTCTAACTTTTTACTGGAGCGTCATAAAACATTGAAATTTTGTAACAATAAAGTACTCGAGCCTCTTGTCAATTTAAGCTATCGCTCAAAGCTATACTACCCGTGAGTACTAAATCAAACACTGATAAAACTTCAAATGGCCCTAACTTCTATACGCTACGTCCTACACCAATCAAAGTTTGCAACATACAAATGCTTGTAAATTTTTACTGGAGCGTCATAAAATCTTGAAATTTTGTAACAATAAAGGCATCTTTTCAATTTAAGCTATCGCTCAAACCTATGCTACCCTTGAGTCCCAAATCAATGACTGATAAAACTTCAAATGGCCCTAACTTCTATACGGTACGTCCTACACCTATCAAAGTTTGCAACATACAAATGCTTGTAACTTTTTACTGGAGCGTCATAAAACCTTAAAATTTTGAAACAATAAAGTGCTCGAGCCTCTTGTCAATTTAAGCTATCGCTCAAAGCTATGCTACCCTGGAGTCCCAAATCAAACACTGATATAACTTCAAATGGCCCTGACTTCTATACGGTGCGTCCTACACCTATCAAAGTCTGCAACATACAAATGCTTATAACTTTTAAGTGGAGCGTCATAAACCCTTTGAAATTTTTGTAACAATAAAGTACTCGAGCCTCTTGTCAATTTAAGCTATCGCTCAAAGCTATGCTACCCTTGAGTCCCAAATCAAACACTGACAAAACTTCAAATGGCACTAACTTCTATACGGTACGTCCTACACCTATCAAAGTTTGCAACATACAAATGCTTGTAACTTTTTACTGGAGCGTCATAAAACCTTGAAATTTTGTAACAATAAAGTTCTCGAGCCTCTTGTCAATTTAAGCCATCGCTCAAAGCTATGCTACCCTTGAGTCCCAAATCAAACACTGATAAAACTTCAAATAGCCCTAACTTCTATACGGTACGTCCTACACCTATCAAAGTTTGGAACATACAAATGCTTGTAACTTTTTACTGGAGCGTCATAAAATCTTGAAATTTTGTAACAATAAAGGCATCCTTGCAATTTAAGCTATCGCTCAAAGATATGCTACCCTTGTGTCCCAAATCAAACACTGATAAAAATTCAAATGGCCCTAACTTCTATACGGTACGTCCTACACCTATCAAAGTTTGCAACATACAAATGCTTGTAACTTTTTACTGGAGCGTCATAAAACCTTGAAATTTTGTAACAATAAAGTACTCGAGCCTCTTGTCAATTTAAGCTATAGCTCAAAGCTATGCTACCCTTGAGTCCCAAATCAAACACTGATAAAACTTCAAATGGCCCCAACTTCTATACTGTACGTCCTACACCTATCAAAGTTTGCAACATACAAATGCTTGTAACTTTTTACTGGAGCGTCGTAAAACCTTCAAATTTTGTAACAATAAAGTACTCTAGCCTCTTGTCAATTTAAGCCATCGCTCAAAGCTATGCTACCCTTGAGTCCCAAATCAAACACTGATAAAACTTCAAATGGCCCTAACTTCTATACGGTACGTCCTACACCTACCAAAGTTTGCAACATACAAATGCTTGTAAATTTTTACTGGAGCGTCATAAAACTTTGAAATTTTGTTACAATAAAATACTCGAGCCTCTTGTCAATTTAAACTATCGCTCAAAGCTAAGCTACCCTTGAGTCTCAAATCAAACACTGATAAAACTTCAAATGGCCCTAACTTCTATACGGTACGTCCTACTCCTACCAAAGTTTGCAACATACAAATGCTTGCAACTTTTTACTGGAGCGTCATAAAAGCTTTAAATTTTGTAACAATAAAGTACTCTAGCCTCTTGTCAATTTAAGCTATCGCTCAAAGCTATGCTACCCTTAAGTCCCAGATCAAACACTGATGTAACTTCAAATTTCCATAACTTCTATACGGTATGCCCTACAACTAACAAAGTTTGCAACATACAAATGCTTGTAACTTTTTACTGGTGCGTCATAAAACCTTGAAATTTTGTAACACTAAAGTACCCGAGCCTCTGGTCAATTTAAGCTATCGCTCAAAGCTATGCTACCCTTGAGTCCCAAATCAAACACTGATAAAACTTCAAATGGCCCTAACTTCTATACGGTACGTCCTACACCTATCAAAGTTTGCAACATACAAATGCTTGTAACTTTTTACTGGAGCGTCATAAAACCTTTAAATTTTGTAACAATAAAGTACTCGAGCCTCTTGTCAATTTAAGCTATCGCGCAAAGCTATGCTACCCTTGAGTCCCAAATCAAACACTGATAAAACTTCAAATGGCCCTAACTTCTATGCGGTACGTCCTACACCTATCAAAGTTTGCAACATACAAATGCTTGTAGCTTTTTACTGGAGCGTCATAAAACCTTGACATTTTGTAACAATAATGTACTCGAGCCTCTTGTCAATTTAAGCTATCGCTCAAACCTATGCTACCCTTGAGTCCCAAATCAAGCACTGATAAAACTTCAAATGGTCCTAACTTCTATACGGTTCGTCCTACACCTATCAAAGTTTGCAACATACAAATGCTTGTAACTTTTTACTGGAGCGTCATAAAACCTTGAAATTTTGTAACAATAAAGTACTCGAGCCTCTTGTCAATTTAAGCTATCGCTCAATGCTATGCTACCCTTGAGTCCCAAATCAAACACTGACAAAACTTCAAATGGCACTAACTTCTACACGGTACGTCCTACACATATCAAAGTTTGCAACATACAAATTCTTGTAACTTTTTACTGGAGCGTCATTAAACCTTGAAATTTTGTAACAATAAGGTACTCGAGCCTCTTGTCAATTTAAGCTATCGCTCAAAGTTATGCTACCCTTGAGTCCCAAATCAAATACTGATAGAACTTCAAATGACCCTAACTTCTATACGGTACGTCTTACACCTATCAAAGTTTGCAACATACAAATGCATGTAACTTTTTACTGGAGCGTCATAAAACCTTGAAATTTTGTAACAATAAAGTACTCGAGCCTCTTGTCAATTTAAGCCATCGCTCAAAGCTATGCTACCCTTGAGTCCCAAATCAAACAGTGATAAAACTTCAAATGGCCCTAACTTCTATACGGTACGTCCTACACCTATCAAAGTTTGGAACATACAAATGCTTGTAACTTTTTACTGGAGCGTCATAAAATCTTGAAATTTTGTAACAATAAAGGCATCTTTTCAATTTAAGCTATCGCTCAAACCTATGCTACCCTTGAGTCCCAAATCAAACACTGATAAAACTTCAAATGGCCCTAACTTCTATACGGTACGTCCTACACCTATCAAAGTTTGCACCATACAAATGCTTGTAACTTTTTACAGGAGCGTCATAAAACCTTGAAATTTTGAAACAATAAAGTACTCGAGCCTCTTGTCAATTGAAGCTATCGCTCAAAGCTATGCTACCCTGGAGTCCCAAATCAAACACTGATAAAATTTCAAATGGCCCTGACTTCTATACGTCCTACACCTATCAAAGTTTGTAACATACAAATGCTTGTAACTTTTTACTGGAGCGTCATAAAACCTTGAAATTTTGTAACAATAAAGTACTCGAGCCTCTTGTCAATTTAAGCTATCGCTCAATGCTATGCTACCCTTGAGTCCCAAATCAAACACTGACAAAACTTCAAATGGCACTAACTTCTACACGGTACGTCCTACACATATCAAAGTTTGCAACATACAAATTCTTGTAACTTTTTACTGGAGCGTCATTAAACCTTGAAATTTTGTAACAATAAGGTACTCGAGCCTCTTGTCAATTTAAGCTATCGCTCAAAGTTATGCTACCCTTGAGTCCCAAATCAAATACTGATAGAACTTCAAATGACCCTAACTTCTATACGGTACGTCTTACACCTATCAAAGTTTGCAACATACAAATGCATGTAACTTTTTACTGGAGCGTCATAAAACCTTGAAATTTTGTAACAATAAAGTACTCGAGCCTCTTGTCAATTTAAGCCATCGCTCAAAGCTATGCTACCCTTGAGTCCCAAATCAAACAGTGATAAAACTTCAAATGGCCCTAACTTCTATACGGCACGTCCTACACCTATCAAAGTCTGCAACATACAAATGCTTATAACTTTTTACTGGAGCGTCATAAACCCTTGAAATTATGTAACAATAAAGTACTCTAGCCTCTTGTCAATTTAAGCTATCGCGCAAAGATATGCTACCCTTGAGTCCCAGATCAAACACTGATAAAACTTCAAATGGCCCTAATTTCTATACGGTACGTCCTACACCTATCAAAGTTTGCAACATACAAATGCTTGTAACTTTTTACTGGAGCGTCATAAAACCTTGAAATTTTGTAACAATAAAGTACTCGAGCCTCTTGTCAATTCAAGCTACCGCTCAAAGTTATGCTACCCTTGAGTCCCAAATCAAACACTGATAAAACTTAAAATGGCCCTAACTTCTATAGGGTACGTCCTACAGCTATCAAGGTTTGCAACATACAAATGCTTGTAACTTTTTACTGGAGCGTCATAAAACCTTTAAATTTTGTAACAATAAAGTACTCGAGCCTCTTGTCAATTTAAGCTATCGCGCAAAGCTATGGTACCCTTGAGTCCCAAATGAAACACTGATAAAACTTCAAATGGCCCTAACTTATATACGGTACGTCCTACACCTATCAAAGTTTGCAACATACAAATGCTTGTAACTTTTTACTGGAGCGTCATAAAACCTTGAAATTTTGTAACAATAAAGTACTCGAGCCTCTTGTCAATTTAAGCTATCGCGCAAAGCTATGCTACCCTTGAGTCCCAAATCAAACACTGATAGAACTTCAAATGGCCCTAACTTCTATGCGGTACGTCCTACACCTATCAAAGTTTGCAACATACAAATGCTTGTAACTTTTTACTGGAGCGTCATAAAACCTTGAAATTTTGTAACAATAAAGTACTCGAGCCTCTTGTCAATTTAAGCTATCGCTCAATGCTATGCTACCCTTGAGTCCCAAATCAAACACTGACAAAACTTCAAATGGCACTAACTTCTACACGGTACGTCCTACACATATCAAAGTTTGCAACATACAAATTCTTGTAACTTTTTACTGGAGCGTCATTAAACCTTGAAATTTTGTAACAATAAGGTACTCGAGCCTCTTGTCAATTTAAGCTATCGCTCAAAGTTATGCTACCCTTGAGTCCCAAATCAAATACTGATAGAACTTCAAATGACCCTAACTTCTATACGGTACGTCTTACACCTATCAAAGTTTGCAACATACAAATGCATGTAACTTTTTACTGGAGCGTCATAAAACCTTGAAATTTTGTAACAATAAAGTACTCGAGCCTCTTGTCAATTTAAGCCATCGCTCAAAGCTATGCTACCCTTGAGTCCCAAATCAAACAGTGATAAAACTTCAAATGGCCCTAACTTCTATACGGTACGTCCTACACCTATCAAAGTTTGGAACATACAAATGCTTGTAACTTTTTACTGGAGCGTCATAAAATCTTGAAATTTTGTAACAATAAAGGCATCTTTTCAATTTAAGCTATCGCTCAAACCTATGCTACCCTTGAGGCCCAAATCAAACACTGATAAAACTTCAAATGGCCCTAACTTCTATACGGTACGTCCTACACCTATCAAAGTTTGCACCATACAAATGCTTGTAACTTTTTACAGGAGCGTCATAAAACCTTGAAATTTTGAAACAATAAAGTACTCGAGCCTCTTGTCAATTGAAGCTATCGCTCAAAGCTATGCTACCCTGGAGTCCCAAATCAAACACTGATAAAATTTCAAATGGCCCTGACTTCTATACGTCCTACACCTATCAAAGTTTGTAACATACAAATGCTTGTAACTTTTTACTGGAGCGTCATAAAACCTTGAAATTTTGTAACAATAAAGTACTCGAGCCTCTTGTCAATTTAAGCTATCGCTCAATGCTATGCTACCCTTGAGTCCCAAATCAAACACTGACAAAACTTCAAATGGCACTAACTTCTACACGGTACGTCCTACACATATCAAAGTTTGCAACATACAAATTCTTGTAACTTTTTACTGGACCGTCATTAAACCTTGAAATTTTGTAACAATAAGGTACTCGAGCCTCTTGTCAATTTAAGCTATCGCTCAAAGTTATGCTACCCTTGAGTCCCAAATCAAATACTGATAGAACTTCAAATGACCCTAACTTCTATACGGTACGTCTTACACCTATCAAAGTTTGCAACATACAAATGCATGTAACTTTTTACTGGAGCGTCATAAAACCTTGAAATTTTGTAACAATAAAGTACTCGAGCCTCTTGTCAATTTAAGCCATCGCTCAAAGCTATGCTACCCTTGAGTCCCAAATCAAACAGTGATAAAACTTCAAATGGCCCTAACTTCTATACGGCACGTCCTACACCTATCAAAGTCTGCAACATACAAATGCTTATAACTTTTTACTGGAGCGTCATAAACCCTTGAAATTATGTAACAATAAAGTACTCTAGCCTCTTGTCAATTTAAGCTATCGCGCAAAGATATGCTACCCTTGAGTCCCAGATCAAACACTGATAAAACTTCAAAAGGCCCTAATTTCTATACGGTACGTCCTACACCTATCAAAGTTTGCAACATACAAATGCTTGTAACTTTTTACTGGAGCGTCATAAAACCTTGAAATTTTGTAACAATAAAGTACTCGAGCCTCTTGTCAATTCAAGCTACCGCTCAAAGTTATGCTACCCTTGAGTCCCAAATCACACACTGATAAAACTTAAAATGGCCCTAACTTCTATAGGGTACGTCCTACAGCTATCAAGGTTTGCAACATACAAATGCTTGTAACTTTTTACTGGAGCGTCATAAAACCTTTAAATTTTGTAACAATAAAGTACTCGAGCCTCTTGTCAATTTAAGCTAACGCGCAAAGCTATGGTACCCTTGAGTCCCAAATGAAACACTGATAAAACTTCAAATGGCCCTAACTTCTATACGGTACGTCCTACACCTATCAAAGTTTGCAACATACAAATGCTTGTAACTTTTTACTGGAGCGTCATAAAACCTTGAAATTTTGTAACAATAAAGTACTCGAGCCTCTTGTCAATTTAAGCTATCGCTCAAACCTATGCTACCCTTGAGTCCCGAATTAAACACTGATAGAACTTCAAATGGTCCTAACTTCTATACGGTACGTCGTACACCTATCAAAGTTTGCAACATACAAATGCTTGTAAGTTTTTACTGGTGCGTCATGAAACCTAGAAATTTCGTAACAATAAAGTACTCGAGCCTCTTGTCAATTTAAGCTATCGCTCAAAGCTATGCTACCTTTGAGTCCCAAATCAAACACTGATAAAACTTCATATATCCCTAACTTCTATACGGTACGTCCTACACCTATCAAAGTTTGCAACATACAAATGCTTGTAACTTTTTACTTTAGCGTCATAAAACCTAGAAATTTTGTAACAATAAAGTACTCGAGACTCTTGTCAATTTAAGTTATCGCTCAAAGCTATGCTACCCTTGAGTCCCAAACCAAACATTGACAAAACTTCAAATGGCCCTAACTTCTATACGGTACGTCCTACACCTATCAAAGTTTGCAACAAACAAATGCTTGTAACTTTTTACTGGAGCGTCATAAAACGTTGAAATTTTGTATCAATAAAGTATTCGAGACTCTTGTCAATTTAAGCTATCGCTCAAAGCTATGCAACCCTTGAGTCCCAAATCAAACACTGACAAAACTGGCCCTAACTTCTAGACGGTACGTCCTACACATATCAAAGTTTGCAATATACAACTTGTAACTTTTTACTGGAGCGTCATTAAACCTTGAAATTTTGTAACAATAAAGTACTCGAGCCTCTTGTCAATTTAAGCTATCGCTTAAAGTTATGCTACCCTTGAGTCCCAAATCAAATACAGATAAAACTTCAAATGGCCCTAATTTCTATACGGTACGTCCTACACCTATCAAAGTTTGCAACATACAACTGCTTGTAACTTTTTACTGGAGCGTCATACAACCTTGAAATTTTGTAACAATAAAGTACTCGAGCCTCTTGCCAATTTAAGCCATCGCTCAAAGCTATGCTACCCTTGAGTCCCAAATCAAACACTGATAAAACTTCAAATGGCCGTAACTTCTGTGCGGTACGTCCTACACCTATCAAAGTTTGCAACATACAAATGCTTGTAACTTTTTACTGGAGCGTCATAAAACCTTGAAATTTTGTAACAATAAAGTACTCGAGCCTCTTGTCAATATAAGCAATCGCTCAAAGCTATGCTAACCTTGAGTCCCAAATCAAACAGTGATAAAACTTCAATTGGCCCTAACTTATATACGGTACGTCCTACACCTACCAAAGATTGCAACATACAAATGCTTGTAACTTTTTACTGGAGCGTCATGAAACCTAGAAATTTTGTAACAATAAAGTACTCGACCCTCTTGTCAATTTAAGCTATCGCTCAAAGCTATGCTACCCTTGAGTCCCAAATCACACACTGATAAAACTTCAAATGGTCCTAACTTCTATACGGTACGTCCTACACCTATCAAAGTTTCCAACATACAAATGCTTGTAACTTTTTACTGGAGCGTCATAAAACCTTGAAATTTTGTAACAATAAAGTACTCGAGCCTCTTGTCAATTTAAGCTATCGTTCAAAGCTATGCTACCCTTGAGTCCCAAATCAAACACTGACAAAACTTCAAATGGCACTAACTTCTACACTTTACGTCCTACACATATCAACGTTTGCAACATTCAAATTCTTGTAACTTTTTACTGGAGCGTCATTAAACCTTGAAATTTTGTAACAATAAGGTACTCGAGCCTCTTGTCAATTTAAGCTATCGCTCAAAGTTATGCTACCCTTGAGTCCCAAATCAAATACTGATACAACTTCAAATGACCCTAACTTCTATACGGTACGTCCTACACCTGTCAAAGTTTGCAACATACAAATGCTTGTAACTTTTTACTGGAGCGTCATAAAACCTTGAAATTTTGTAACAATAAAGTACTCGAGCCTCTTGTCAATTTAAGCCATCGCTCAAAGCTATGCTACCCTTGAGTCCCAAATCAAATACTGATAAAGCTTCAAATGGCCCTAACTTCTATACGGTACGTCCTACACCTATCAAAGTTTGGAACATACAAATGCTTGTAACTTTTTACTGGAGCGTCATAAAATCTTGAAATTTTGTAACAATAAAGGCATCTTTTCAATTTAAGCTATCGCTCAAACCTATGCTACCCTTGAGTCCCAAATCAAACACTGATAAAACTTCAAATGGCCCTAACTTCTATACGGTACGTCCTACACCTATCAAAGTTTGCACCATACAAATGCTTGTAGCTTTTTACTGGAGCGTCATAAGACCTTGAAATTTTGAAACAATAAAGTACTCGAGCCTCTTGTCAATTTAAGCTATCGCTTAAAGCTATGCTACCCTGGAGTCCCAAATCAAACACTGATAAAACTTCAAATGGCCCTGGCTTCTATACGGTACGTCCTACACCTATCAAAGTCTGCAACATACAAATGCTTATAACTTTTTACTGGAGCGTCATAAACCCTTGAAATTATGTAACAATAAAGTACTCTAGCCTCTTGTCAATTTAAGCTATCGCGCAAAGATATGCTACCCTTGAGTCCCAGATCAAACACTGATAAAACTTCAAATGGCCCTAATTTCTATACGGTACGTCCTACACCTATCAAAGTTTGCAACATACAAATGCTTGTAACTTTTTACTGGAGCGTCATAAAACCTTGAAATTTTGTAACAATAAAGTACTCGAGCCTCTTGTCAATTCAAGCTACCGCTCAAAGTTATGCTACCCTTGAGTCCCAAATCACACACTGATAAAACTTAAAATGGCCCTAACTTCTATAGGGTACGTCCTACAGCTATCAAGGTTTGCAACATACAAATGCTTGTAACTTTTTACTGGAGCGTCATAAAACCTTTAAATTTTGTAACAATAAAGTACTCGAGCCTCTTGTCAATTTAAGCTAACGCGCAAAGCTATGGTACCCTTGAGTCCCAAATGAAACACTGATAAAACTTCAAATGGCCCTAACTTCTATACGGTACGTCCTACACCTATCAAAGTTTGCAACATACAAATGCTTGTAACTTTTTACTGGAGCGTCATAAAACCTTGAAATTTTGTAACAATAAAGTCGAGCCTCTTGTCAATTTAAGCTATCGCTCAAACCTATGCTACCCTTGAGTCCCGAATTAAACACTGATAGAACTTCAAATGGTCCTAACTTCTATACGGTACGTCGTACACCTATCAAAGTTTGCAACATACAAATGCTTGTAAGTTTTTACTGGTGCGTCATGAAACCTAGAAATTTCGTAACAATAAAGTACTCGAGCCTCTTGTCAATTTAAGCTATCGCTCAAAGCTATGCTACCTTTGAGTCCCAAATCAAACACTGATAAAACTTCATATATCCCTAACTTCTATACGGTACGTCCTACACCTATCAAAGTTTGCAACATACAAATGCTTGTAACTTTTTACTGGAGCGTCATAAAACCTAGAAATTTTGTAACAATAAAGTACTCGAGACTCTTGTCAATTTAAGTTATCGCTCAAAGCTATGCTACCCTTGAGTCCCAAACCAAACATTGACAAAACTTCAAATGGCCCTAACTTCTATACGGTACGTCCTACACCTATCAAAGTTTGCAACAAACAAATGCTTGTAACTTTTTACTGGAGCGTCATAAAACGTTGAAATTTTGTATCAATAAAGTATTCGAGACTCTTGTCAATTTAAGCTATCGCTCAAAGCTATGCAACCCTTGAGTCCCAAATCAAACACTGACAAAACTGGCCCTAACTTCTAGACGGTACGTCCTACACATATCAAAGTTTGCAATATACAACTTGTAACTTTTTACTGGAGCGTCATTAAACCTTGAAATTTTGTAACAATAAAGTACTCGAGCCTCTTGTCAATTTAAGCTATCGCTTAAAGTTATGCTACCCTTGAGTCCCAAATCAAATACAGATAAAACTTCAAATGGCCCTAATTTCTATACGGTACGTCCTACACCTATCAAAGTTTGCAACATACAACTGCTTGTAACTTTTTACTGGAGCGTCATACAACCTTGAAATTTTGTAACAATAAAGTACTCGAGCCTCTTGCCAATTTAAGCCATCGCTCAAAGCTATGCTACCCTTGAGTCCCAAATCAAACACTGATAAAACTTCAAATGGCCGTAACTTCTGTGCGGTACGTCCTACACCTATCAAAGTTTGCAACATACAAATGCTTGTAACTTTTTACTGGAGCGTCATAAAACCTTGAAATTTTGTAACAATAAAGTACTCGAGCCTCTTGTCAATATAAGCAATCGCTCAAAGCTATGCTAACCTTGAGTCCCAAATCAAACAGTGATAAAACTTCAAATGGCCCTAACTTCTATACGGTACGTCCTACACCTACCAAAGATTGCAACATACAAATGCTTGTAACTTTTTACTGGAGCGTCATGAAACCTAGAAATTTTGTAACAATAAAGTACTCGACCCTCTTGTCAATTTAAGCTATCGCTCAAAGCTATGCTACCCTTGAGTCCCAAATCACACACTGATAAAACTTCAAATGGTCCTAACTTCTATACGGTACGTCCTACACCTATCAAAGTTTCCAACATACAAATGCTTGTAACTTTTTACTGGAGCGTCATAAAACCTTGAAATTTTGTAACAATAAAGTACTCGAGCCTCTTGTCAATTTAAGCTATCGTTCAAAGCTATGCTACCCTTGAGTCCCAAATCAAACACTGACAAAACTTCAAATGGCACTAACTTCTACACTTTACGTCCTACACATATCAAAGTTTGCAACATTCAAATTCTTGTAACTTTTTACTGGAGCGTCATTAAACCTTGAAATTTTGTAACAATAAGGTACTCGAGCCTCTTGTCAATTTAAGCTATCGCTCAAAGTTATGCTACCCTTGAGTCCCAAATCAAATACTGATACAACTTCAAAT
The DNA here is from genome assembly GCA_920105625.2 of Clusia tigrina. Classification (NCBI taxonomy): domain Eukaryota; kingdom Metazoa; phylum Arthropoda; class Insecta; order Diptera; family Clusiidae; genus Clusia; species Clusia tigrina. Next base: position 105,505,725 of record OV050033.1, on the reverse strand, counting down.
GACCCTAACTTCTATACGGTACGTCCTACACCTGTCAAAGTTTGCAACATACAAATGCTTGTAACTTTTTACTGGAGCGTCATAAAACCTTGAAATTTTGTAACAATAAAGTACTCGAGCCTCTTGTCAATTTAAGCCATCGCTCAAAGCTATGCTACCCTTGAGTCCCAAATCAAATACTGATAAAGCTTCAAATGGCCCTAACTTCTATACGGTACGTCCTACACCTATCAAAGTTTGGAACATACAAATGCTTGTAACTTTTTACTGGAGCGTCATAAAATCTTGAAATTTTGTAACAATAAAGGCATCTTTTCAATTTAAGCTATCGCTCAAACCTATGCTACCCTTGAGTCCCAAATCAAACACTGATAAAACTTCAAATGGCCCTAACTTCTATACGGTACGTCCTACACCTATCAAAGTTTGCACCATACAAATGCTTGTAGCTTTTTACTGGAGCGTCATAAGACCTTGAAATTTTGAAACAATAAAGTACTCGAGCCTCTTGTCAATTTAAGCTATCGCTTAAAGCTATGCTACCCTGGAGTCCCAAATCAAACACTGATAAAACTTCAAATGGCCCTGGCTTCTATACGGTACGTCCTACACCTATCAAAGTCTGCAACATACAAATGCTTATAACTTTTTACTGGAGCGTCATAAACCCTTGAAATTTTGTAACAATAAAATACTCTAAACTCTTGTCAATTTATGCTATCGCTCAAAGCTATGCTACCCTTAAGTCCCAGATCAAACAATGATGGAACTTCAAATGGCCCTAACTTCTATACGGTATGCCCTACAACTAACAAAGTTTGCAACATACAAATGCTTGTAACTTTTTACTGGAGCGTCATAAAACCTTTAAATTTTGTAACAATAAAGTACTCGAGCCTCTTGTCAATTTAAGCTATCGCGCAAAGCTATGCTACCCTTGAGTCCCAAATGAAACACTGATAAAACTTCAAATGGCCCTAACTTCTATACGGTACGTCCTACACCTATCAAAGTTTGCAACATATAAATGCTTGTAACTTTTTACTGGAGCGTCATAAAACCTTGAAATTTTGTAACAATAAAGTACTCGAGCCTCTTGTCAATTTAAGCTATCGCGCAAAGCTATGCTACGCTTGAGTCCCAAATCAAACACTGATAGAACTTCAAATGGCCCTAACTTCTATGCGGTACGTCCTACACCTATCAAAGTTAGCAACATACAAATGCTTGTAGCTTTTTACTGGAGCGTCATAAAACCTTGACATTTTGTAACAATAATGTACTCGAGCCTCTTGTCAATTTAAGCTATCGCTCAAACCTATGCTACCCTTGAGTCCCAAATTAAACACTGATAAAAATTCAAATGGTCCTAACTTCTATACGGTACGTCGTACACCTATCAAAGTTTGCAACATACAAATGCTTGTAAGTTTTTACTGGTGCGTCATGAAACCTAGAAATTTCGTAACAATAAAGTACTCGAGCCTCTTGTAAATTTAAGCTATCGCTCAAAGCTATGCTACCTTTGAGTCCCAAATCAAACACTGATAAAACTTCAAATGGCCCTAACTTCTATACGGTACGTCCTACACCTATCAAAGTTTGCAACATACAAATGCTTGTAACTTTTTACTGGAGCTTCATAAAACCTAGAAATTTTGTAACAATAAAGTACTCGAGACTCTTGTCAATTTAAGCTATCGCTCAAAGCTATGCTACCCTTGAGTCCCAAACCAAACATTGACAAAATTTTAAATGGCCCTAACTTCTATACGGTACGTCCTACACCTATCAAAGTTTGCAACAAACAAATGCTTGTAACTTTTTACTGGAGCGTCATAAAACGTTGAAATTTTGTATCAATAAAGTATTCGAGACTCTTGTCAATTTACGCTATCGCTCAAAGCTATGCAACCCTTGAGTCCCAAATCAAACACTGACAAAACTGGCCCTAACTTCTACACGGTACGTTCTACACATATCAAAGTTTGCAATATACAACTTGTAACTTTTTACTGGAGCGTCATTAAACCTTCAAATTTTGTAACAATAAAGTACTCGAGCCTCTTGTCAATTTAAGCTATCGCTCAAAGTTATGCTACCCTTGAGTCCCAAATCAAATACTGATAAAACTTCAAATGGCCCTAATTTCTATACGGTACGTCCTACACCTATCAAAGTTTGCAACATACAAATGCTTGTAACTTTTTACTGGAGCGTCATACAACCATGAAATTTTGTAACAATAAAGTACTCGAGCCTCTTGCCAATTTAAGCCATCGCTCAAAGCTATGCTACCCTTGAGTCCCAAATCAAACACTGATAAAACTTCAAATGGCCGTAACTTCTATGCGGTACGTCCTACACCTATCAAAGTTTGCAACATACAAATGCTTGTAACTTTTTACTGGAGCGTCATAAAACCTTGAAATTTTGTAACAATAAAGTACTCGAGCCTCTTGTCAATATAAGCAATCGCTCAAAGCTATGCTACCCTTGAGTCCCAAATCAAACAGTGATAAAACTTCTATTGGACCTAACTTCTATACGGTACGTCCTACACCTACCAAAGATTGCAACATACAAATGCTTGTAACTTTTTACTGGAGCGTCATGAAACCTAGAAATTTTGTAACAATAAAGTACTCGACCCTCTTGTCAATTTCAGCTATCGCTCAAAGCTATGCTACCCTTGAGTCCCAAATCACACACTGATAAAACTTCAAATGGTCCTAACTTCTATACGGTACGTCCTACACCTATCAAAGTTTGCAACATACAAATGCTTGTAACTTTTTACTGGAGCGTCATAAAACCTTGAAATTTTGTAACAATAAAGTACTCGAGCCTCTTGTCAATTTAAGCTATCGTTCAAAGCTATGCTACCCTTGAGTCCCAAATCAAACACTGACAAAACTTCAAATGGCACTAACTTCTACACTTTACGTCCTACACATATCAAAGTTTGCAACATACAAATTCTTGTACCTTTTTACTGGAGCGTCATTAAACCTTGAAATTTTGTAACAATAAGGTACTCGAGCCTCTTGTCAATTTAAGCTATCGCTCAAAGTTATGCTACCCTTGAGTCCCAAATCAAATACTGATACAACTTCAAATGACCCTAACTTCTATACGGTACGTCCTACACCTGTCAAAGTTTGCAACATACAAATGCTTGTAACTTTTTACTGGAGCGTCATAAAACCTTGAAATTTTGTAACAATAAAGTACTCGAGCCTCTTGTCAATTTAAGCCATCGCTCAAAGCTATGCTACCCTTGAGTCCCAAATCAAACACTGATAAAACTTCAAATGACCCTAACTTCTATACGGTACGTCCTACACCTATCAAAGTTTGGAACATACAAATGCTTGTAACTTTTTACTGGAGCGTCATAAAATCTTGAAATTTTGTAACAATAAAGGCATCTTTTCAATTTAAGCTATCGCTCAAACCTATGCTACCCTTGAGTCCCAAATCAAACACTGATAAAACTTCAAATGGCCCTGGCTTCTATACGGTACGTCCTACACCTATCATAGTCTGCAACATACAAATGCTTATAACTTTTTACTGGAGCGTCATAAACCCTTGAAATTTTGTAACAAAAAAGTACTCTAAACTCTTGTCAATTTATGCTATCGCTCAAAGCTATGCTACCCTTAAGTCCCAGATCAAACAATGATGGAACTTCAAATGGCCCTAACTTCTATACGGTATGCCCTACAACTAACAAAGTTTGCAACATACAAATGCTTGTAACTTTTTACTTGTGCGTCATAAAACCTTGAAATTTTGTAACAATAAAGTACTCGAGCCTCTGGTAAATTTAAGCTATCGCTCAAAGCTATGCTACCCTTGAGTCCCAAATCAAACACTGATAAAACTTCAAGTGGCCCTAACTTCTATACGGTACGTCCTACACCTATCAAAGTTTGCAACATACAAATGTTTGTAACTTTTTACTGGAGCGTCATAAAACCTTGAAATTTTGTAACAATAAAGTACTCGAGCCTCTTGTCAATTTAAGCTACCGCTCAAAGATATGTTACCCTTGAGTCCCAAATCAAACACTGATAAAACTTCAAATGGCCCTAACTTCTATACGGTACGTCCTACACCTATCAAGGTTTGCAACATACAAATGCTTGTAACTTTTTACTGGAACGGCATAAAACCTTGAAATTTTGAAACAATAAAGTACTCGAGCCTCTTGTCAATTTAAGCTATCGCGCAAAGCTATGCTTCCCTTGAGTCCCAAATCAAACACTGATAGAACTTCAAATGGCCCTAACTTCTATGCGGTACGTCCTACACCTATCAAAGTTAGCAACATACAAATGCTTATAGCTTTTTACTGGAGCGTCATAAAACCTTGACATTTTGTAACAATAATGTACTCGAGCCTCTTGTCAATTTAAGCAATCGCTCAAGCCTATGCTACCCTTGAGTCCCAAATCAAACACTGATAAAACTTCAATTGGTCCTAACTTCTATACGGTACGTCCTACACCTATCAAAGTTTGCAACATACAAATGCTTGTAACTTTTTACTGGTGCGTCATGAAACCTAGAAATTTTGTAACAATAAAGTACTCGAGCATCTTGTCAATTTAAGCTATCGCTCAAAGCTATGCTACCCTTGAGTCCCAAATCAAACACTGATAAAACTTCAAATGGCCCTAACTTCTATACGGTACGTCCTACAACTATCAAAGTTTGCAACATACAAATGCTTGTAACTTTTTACTGGAGCGTCATAAAACCTAGAAATTTTGCAACAATAAAGTACTCGAGCCTCTTGTCAATTTAAGCTATCGCTCAAAGCTATGCTACCCTTGAGTCCCAAATCAACCACTGACAAAACTTCAAATGGCCGTAACTTCTATACGGTACGTCCTACACCTATCAAAGTTTGCAACATACAAATGCTTGTAACTTTTTACTGGAGCGTCATAAAACCTAGACATTTTGCAACAATAAAGTACTCGACCCTCTTGTCAATTTAAGCTATCGCTCAAAGCTATGCTACCCTTGAGTCCCAAATCACACACTGATAAAACTTCAAATGGTCCTAACTTCTATACGGTACGTCCTACACCTATCAAAGTTTGCAACATACAAATGCTTGTAACTTTTTACTGGAGCGTCATAAAACCTTGAAATTTTGTAACAATAAAGTACTCGAGCCTCTTGTCAATTTAAGCTATCGTTCAAAGCTATGCTACCCTTGAGTCCCAAATCAAACACTGACAAAACTTCAAATGGCACTAACTTCTACACTTTACGTCCTACACATATCAAAGTTTGCAACATACAAATTCTTGTAACTTTTTACTGGAGCGTCATTAAACCTTGAAATTTTGTAACAATAAGGTACTCGAGCCTCTTGTCAATTTAAGCTATCGCTCAAAGTTATGCTACCCTTGAGTCCCAAATCAAATACTGATACAACTTCAAATGACCCTAACTTCTATACGGTACGTCCTACACCTGTCAAAGTTTGCAACATACAAATGCTTGTAACTTTTTACTGGAGCGTTAACTTCTACACGGTACGTCCTACACATATCAAAGTTTGCAACATACAAATGCTTGTAACTTTTTACTGGAGCGTCATAAAATCTTGAAATTTTGTAACAATAAAGGCATCTTTTCAATTTAAGCTATCGCTCAAACCTATGCTACCCTTGAGTCCCAAATCAAACACTGACAAAACTTCAAATGGCACTAACTTCTACACTTTACGTCCTACACATATCAAAGTTTGCAACATACAAATTCTTGTAACTTTTTACCGGAGCGTCATTAAACCTTGAAATTTTGTAACAATAAGGTACTCGAGCCTCTTGTCAATTTAAGCTATCGCTCAAAGTTATGCTACCCTTGAGTCCCAAATCAAATACTGATACAACTTCAAATGACCCTAACTTCTATACGGTACGTCCTACACCTGTCAAAGTTTGCAACATACAAATGCTTGTAACTTTTTACTGGAGCGTTAACTTCTACACGGTACGTCCTACACATATCAAAGTTTGCAACATACAAATGCTTGTAACTTTTTACTGGAGCGTCATAAAATCTTGAAATTTTGTAACAATAAAGGCATCTTTTCAATTTAAGCTATCGCTCAAACCTATGCTACCCTTGAGTCCCAAATCAAACACTGATAAAACTTCAAATGGCCCTAACTTCTATACGGTACGTCCTACACCTATCATAATTTGCACCATACAAATGCTTGTAGCTTTTTACTGGAGCGTCATAAAGCCTTGAAATTTTGAAACAATAAAGTACTCGAGCCTCTTGTCAATTTAAGCTATCGCTCAAAGCTATGCTACCCTGGAGTCCCAAATCAAACACTGATAAAACTTCAAATGGCCCTGGCTTCTATACGGTACGTTCTACACCTATCAAAGTCTGCAACATACAAATGCTTATAACTTTTTACTGGAGCGTCATAAACCCTTGAAATTTTGTAACAATAAAGTACTCTAAACTCTTGTCAATTTATGCTATCGCTCAAAGCTATGCTACCCTTAACTCCCAGATCAAACAATGATGGAACTTCAAATGGCCCTAACTTCTATACGGTATGCCCTACAACTAACAAAGTTTGCAACATACAAATGCTTGTAACTTTTTACTGGTGCGTCATAAAACCTAGAAATTTTGCAACAATAAAGTACTCGACCCTCTTGTCAATTTAAGCTATCGCTCAAAGCTATGCTACCCTTGAGTCCCAAATCACACACTGATAAAACTTCAAATGGTCCTAACTTCTATACGGTACGTCCTACACCTATCAAAGTTTGCAACATACAAATGCTTGTAACTTTTTACTGGAGCGTCATAAAACCTTGAAATTTTGTAACAATAAAGTACTCGAGCCTCTTGTCAATTTAAGCTATCGTTCAAAGCTATGCTACCCTTGAGTCCCAAATCAAACACTGACAAAACTTCAAATGGCACTAACTTCTACACTTTACGTCCTACACATATCAAAGTTTGCAACATACAAATTCTTGTAACTTTTTACTGGAGCGTCATTAAACCTTGAAATTTTGTAACAATAAGGTACTCGAGCCTCTTGTCAATTTAAGCTATCGCTCAAAGTTATGCTACCCTTGAGTCCCAGATCAAATACTGATACAACTTCAAATGACCCTAACTTCTATACGGTACGTCCTACACCTGTCAAAGTTTGCAACATACAAATGCTTGTAACTTTTTACTGGAGCGTTAACTTCTACACGGTACGTCCTACACATATCAAAGTTTGCAACATACAAATGCTTGTAACTTTTTACTGGAGCGTCATAAAATCTTGAAATTTTGTAACAATAAAGGCATCTTTTCAATTTAAGCAATCGCTCAAGCCTATGCTACCCTTGAGTCCCAAATCAAACACTGATAAAACTTCAATTGGTCCTAACTTCTATACGGTACGTCCTACACCTATCAAAGTTTGCAACATACAAATGCTTGTAACTTTTTACTGGAGCGTCATAAAACCTAGAAATTTTGCAACAATAAAGTACTCGAGCCTCTTGTCAATTTAAGCTATCGCTCAAAGCTATGCTACCCTTGAGTCCCAAATCAACCACTGACAAAACTTCAAATGGCCGTAACTTCTATACGGTACGTCCTACACCTATCAAAGTTTGCAACATACAAATGCTTGTAACTTTTTACTGGAGCGTCATAAAACCTAGAAATTTTGCAACAATAAAGTACTCGACCCTCTTGTCAATTTAAGCTATCGCTCAAAGCTATGCTACCCTTGAGTCCCAAATCACACACTGATAAAACTTCAAATGGTCCTAACTTCTATACGGTACGTCCTACACCTATCAAAGTTTGCAACATACAAATGCTTGTAACTTTTTACTGGAGCGTCATAAAACCTTGAAATTTTGTAACAATAAAGTACTCGAGCCTCTTGTCAATTTAAGCTATCGTTCAAAGCTATGCTACCCTTGAGTCCCAAATCAAACACTGACAAAACTTCAAATGGCACTAACTTCTACACTTTACGTCCTACACATATCAAAGTTTGCAACATACAAATTCTTGTAACTTTTTACTGGAGCGTCATTAAACCTTGAAATTTTGTAACAATAAGGTACTCGAGCCTCTTGTCAATTTAAGCTATCGCTCAAAGTTATGCTACCCTTGAGTCCCAAATCAAATACTGATACAACTTCAAATGACCCTAACTTCTATACGGTACGTCCTACACCTGTCAAAGTTTGCAACATACAAATGCTTGTAACTTTTTACTGGAGCGTTAACTTCTACACGGTACGTCCTACACATATCAAAGTTTGCAACATACAAATGCTTGTAACTTTTTACTGGAGCGTCATAAAATCTTGAAATTTTGTAACAATAAAGGCATCTTTTCAAGTTAAGCTATCGCTCAAACCTATGCTACCCTTGAGTCCCAAATCAAACACTGATAAAACTTCAAATGGCCCTAACTTCTATACGGTACGTCCTACACCTATCATAATTTGCACCATACAAATGCTTGTAGCTTTTTACTGGAGCGTCATAAAACCTTGAAATTTTGAAACAATAAAGTACTCGAGCCTCTTGTCAATTTAAGCTATCGCTCAAAGCTATGCTACCCTGGAGTCCCAAATCAAACACTGATAAAACTTCAAATGGCCCTGGCTTCTATACGGTACGTTCTACACCTATCAAAGTCTGCAACATACAAATGCTTATAACTTTTTACTGGAGCGTCATAAACCCTTGAAATTTTGTAGCAATAAAGTACTCTAAACTATTGTCAATTTATGCTATCGCTCAAAGCTATGCTACCCTTAACTCCCAGATCAAACAATGATGGAACTTCAAATGGCCCTAACTTCTATACGGTATGCCCTACAACTAACAAAGTTTGCAACATACAAATGCTTGTAACTTTTTACTGGTGCGTCATAAAACCTAGAAATTTTGCAACAATAAAGTACTCGACCCTCTTGTCAATTTAAGCTATCGCTCAAAGCTATGCTACCCTTGAGTCCCAAATCACACACTGATAAAACTTCAAATGGTCCTAACTTCTATACGGTACGTCCTACACCTATCAAAGTTTGCAACATACAAATGCTTGTAACTTTTTACTGGAGCGTCATAAAACCTTGAAATTTTGTAACAATAAAGTACTCGAGCCTCTTGTCAATTTAAGCTATCGTTCAAAGCTATGCTACCCTTGAGTCCCAAATCAAACACTGACAAAACTTCAAATGGCACTAACTTCTACACTTTACGTCCTACACATATCAAAGTTTGCAACATACAAATTCTTGTAACTTTTTACTGGAGCGTCATTAAACCTTGAAATTTTGTAACAATAAGGTACTCGAGCCTCTTGTCAATTTAAGCTATCGCACAAAGTTATGCTACCCTTGAGTCCCAGATCAAATACTGATACAACTTCAAATGACCCTAACTTCTATACGGTACGTCCTACACCTGTCAAAGTTTGCAACATACAAATGCTTGTAACTTTTTACTGGAGCGTTAACTTCTACACGGTACGTCCTACACATATCAAAGTTTGCAACATACAAATGCTTGTAACTTTTTACTGGAGCGTCATAAAATCTTGAAATTTTGTAACAATAAAGGCATCTTTTCAATTTAAGCTATCGCTCAAACCTATGCTACCCTTGAGTCCCAAATCAAACACTGATAAAACTTCAAATGGCCCTAACTTCTATACGGTACGTCCTACACCTATCATAATTTGCACCATACAAATGCTTGTAGCTTTTTACTGGAGCGTCATAAAACCTTGAAATTTTGAAACAATAAAGTACTCGAGCCTCTTGTCAATTTAAGCTATCGCTCAAAGCTATGCTACCCTGGAGTCCCAAATCAAACACTGATAAAGCTTCAAATGGCCCTGGCTTCTATACGGTACGTTCTACACCTATCAAAGTCTGCAACATACAAATGCTTATAACTTTTTACTGGAGCGTCACAAACCCTTGAAATTTTGTAGCAATAAAGTACTCTAAACTATTGTCAATTTATGCTATCGCTCAAAGCTATGCTACCCTTAACTCCCAGATCAAACAATGATGGAAATTCAAATGGCCCTAACTTCTATACGGTATGCCCTACAACTAACAAAGTTTGCAACATACAAATGCTTGTAACTTTTTACTGGTGCGTCATAAAACCTAGAAATTTTGCAACAATAAAGTACTCGACCCTCTTGTCAATTTAAGCTATCGCTCAAAGCTATGCTACCCTTGAGTCCCAAATCACACACTGATAAAACTTCAAATGGTCCTAACTTCTATACGGTACGTCCTACACCTATCAAAGTTTGCAACATACAAATGCTTGTAACTTTTTACTGGAGCGTCATAAAACCTTGAAATTTTGTAACAATAAAGTACTCGAGCCTCTTGTTAATTTAAGCTATCGTTCAAAGCTATGCTACCCTTGAGTCCCAAATCAAACACTGACAAAACTTCAAATGGCACTAACTTCTACACTTTACGTCCTACACATATCAAAGTTTGCAACATACAAATTCTTGTAACTTTTTACTGGAGCGTTAACTTCTACACGGTACGTCCTACACATATCAATAAAGTACTCGAGCCTCTTGTCAATTTAAGCTATCGCTCAAAGCTATGCTACTCTGGAGTCCCAAATCAAACACTGATAAAACTTCAAATGGCCCTAACTTCTATGCGGTACGTCCTACACCTATCAAAGTTAGCAACATACAAATGCTTATAGCTTTTTACTGGAGCGTCATAAAACCTTGACATTTTGTAAGAATAATGTACTCGAGCCTCTTGTCAATTTAAGCAATCGCTCAAGCCTATGCTACCCTTGAGTCCCAAATCAAACACTGATAAAACTTCAATTGGTCGTACAAATGCTTGTAACTTTTTACTGGAGCGTCATGAAACCTAGAAATTTTGTAACAATAAAGTACTCGAGCATCTTGTCAATTTAAGCTATCGCTCAAAGCTATGCTACCTTTGAGTCCCAAATCAAACACTGATAAAACTTCAAATGGCCCTAACTTCTATACGGTACGTCCTACACCTATCAAAGTTTGCAACATACAAATGCTTGTAACTTTTTACTGGAGCGTCATAAAACCTAGAAATTTTGCAACAATAAAGTACTCGAGCCTCTTGTCAATTTAAGCTATCGCTCAAAGCTATGCTACCCTTGAGTCCCAAATCAACCAGTGACAAAACTTCAAATGGCCCTAACTTCTATACGGTACGTCCTACACCTATCAATGTTTGTAACAAACAAATGCTTGTAACTTTTTACTTAAGCGTCATAAAACCTTGAAATTTTGTAACAATAAAGTATTCGAGACTCTTGTCAATTTAAGCTATCGCTCAAAGCTATGCAACCCTTAGGTCCCAAATCAACCACTGACAAAACTGGCCCTAACTTCTACACGGTACGTCCTACACATATCAAAGTTTGCAACCTACAAATGCTTGTAACTTTTTACTGGAGCGTCATAAAATCTTGAAATTTTGTAACAATAAAGGCATCTTTTCAATTTAAGCTATCGCTCAAACCTATGCTACCCTTGAGTCCCAAATCAAACACTGATAAAACTTCAAATGGCCCTAACTTCTATACGGTACGTCCTACACCTATCATAGTTTGCACCATACAAATGCTTGTAGCTTTTTACTGGAGCGTCATAAAACCTTGAAATTTTGAAACAATAAAGTACTCGAGCCTCTTGTCAATTTAAGCTATCGCTCAAAGCTATGCTACCCTGGAGTCCCAAATCAAACACTGATAAAACTTCAAATGGCCCTGGCTTCTATACGGTACGTCCTACACCTATCAAAGTCTGCAACATACAAATGCTTATAACTTTTTACTGGAGCGTCATAAACCCTTGAAATTTTGTAACAATAAAGTACTCTAAACTCTTGTCAATTTATGCTATCGCTCAAAGCTATGCTACCCTTAACTCCCAGATCAAAAAATGATGGAACTTCAAATGGCCCCAACTTCTTTACGGTATGCCCTACAACTAACAAAGTTTGCAACATACAAATGCTTGTAACTTTTTACTGGTGCGTCATAAAACCTTGAAATTTTGTAACAATAAAGTACTCGAGCCTCTGGTAAATTTGAGCTATCGCTCAAAGCTATGCTACCCTTGAGTCCCAATCAATTGGTCCTAACTTCTATACGGTACGTCCTACACCTATCAAAGTTTGCAACATACAAATGCTTATAACTTTTTACTGGTGCGTCATGAAACCTAGAAATTTTATAACAATAAAGTACTCGAGCATCTTGTCAATTTAAGCTATCGCTCAAAGCTATGCTACCTTTGAGTCCCAAATCAAACACTGATAAAACTTCAAATGGCCCTAACTTCTATACGGTACGTCCTACACCTATCAAAGTTTGCAACATACAAATGCTTGTAACTTTTTACTGGAGCGTCATAAAACCTAGAAATTTTGCAACAATAAAGTACTCGAGCGTCTTGTCAATTTAAGCTATCGCTCAAAGCTATGCTACCCTTGAGTCCCAAATCAAACACTGATAAAACTTCAAATGGCCCTAACTTCTATACGGTACGTCCTACACCTAGCAAAGTTTGCAACATACAAATGCTTGTAACTTTTTACTGGAGCGTCATAAAACCTAGAAATTTTGCAACAATAAAGTACTCGAGCCTCTTGTCAATTTAAGCTATCGCTCAAAGCTATGCTACCCTTGAGTCCCAAATCAAACACTGATAAAACTTCAAATGGCCCTAACTTCTATACGGTACGTCCTACACCTATCAAAGTTTGCAACATACAAATGCTTGTAACTTTTTACTGGAGCGTCATAAAACCTAGAAATTTTGCAACAATAAAGTACTCGAGCCTCTTGTCAATTTAAGCTATCGCTCAAAGCTATGCTACGCTTGAGTCCCAAATCAACCACTGACAAAACTTCAAATGGCCGTAACTTCTATACGGTACGTCCTACACCTATCAAAGTTTGCAACATACAAATGCTTGTAACTTTTTACTGGAGCGTCATAAAACCTAGAAATTTTGCAACAATAAAGTACTCGACCCTCTTGTCAATTTAAGGTATCGCTCAAAGCTATGCTACCCTTGAGTCCCAAATCACACACTGATAAAACTTCAAATGGTCCTAACTTCTATACGGTACGTCCTACACCTATCAAAGTTTGCAACATACAAATGCTTGTAACTTTTTACTGGAGCGTCATTAAACCTTGAAATTTTGTAACAATAAGGTACTCGAGCCTCTTGTCAATTTAAGCTATCGCTCAAAGTTATGCTACCCTTGAGTCCCAAATCAAATACTGATACAACTTCAAATGACCCTAACTTCTATACGGTACGTCCTACACCTGTCAAAGTTTGCAACATACAAATGCTTGTAACTTTTTACTGGAGCGTTAACTTCTACACGGTACGTCCTACACATATCAAAGTTTGCAACATACAAATGCTTGTAACTTTTTACTGGAGCGTCATAAAATCTTGAAATTTTGTAACAATAAAGGCATCTTTTCAATTTAAGCTATCGCTCAAACCTATGCTACCCTTGAGTCCCAAATCAAACACTGATAAAACTTCAAATGGCCCTAACTTCTATACGGTACGTCCTACACCTATCATAATTTGCACCATACAAATGCTTGTAGCTTTTTACTGGAGCGTCATAAAACCTTGAAATTTTTAAACAATAAAGTTCTCGAGCCTCTTGTCAATTTAAGCTATCGCTCAAAGCTATGCTACCCTGGAGTCCCAAATCAAACACTGATAAAACTTCAAATGGCCCTGGCTTCTATACGGTACGTTCTACACCTATCAAAGTCTGCAACATACAAATGCTTATAACTTTTTACTGGAGCGTCATAAACCCTTGAAATTTTGTAACAATAAAGTACTCTAAACTCTTGTCAATTTATGCTATCGCTCAAAGTTATGCTACCCTTAACTCCCAGATCAAACAATGATGGAACTTCAAATGGCCCTAACTTCTATACGGTATGCCCTACAACTAACAAAGTTTGCAACATACAAATGCTTGTAACTTTTTACTGGTGCGTCATAAAACCTAGAAATTTTGCAACAATAAAGTACTCGACCCTCTTGTCAATTTAAGCTATCGCTCAAAGCTATGCTACCCTTGAGTCCCAAGTCACACACTGATAAAACTTCAAATGGTCCTAACTTCTATACGGTACGTCCTACACCTATCAAAGTTTGCAACATACAAATGCTTGTAACTTTTTACTGGAGCGTCATAAAACCTTGAAATTTTGTAACAATAAAGTACTCGAGCCTCTTGTCAATTTAAGCTATCGTTCAAAGCTATGCTACCCTTGAGTCCCAAATCAAACACTGACAAAACTTCAAATGGCACTAACTTCTACACTTTACGTCCTACACATACCAAAGTTTGCAACATACAAATTCTTGTAACTTTTTACTGGAGCGTCATTAAACCTTGAAATTTTGTAACAATAAGGTACTCGAGCCTCTTGTCCATTTAAGCTATCGCTCAAAGTTATGCTACCCTTGAGTCCCAGATCAAATACTGATACAACTTCAAATGACCCTAACTTCTATACGGTACGTCCTACACCTGTCAAAGTTTGCAACATACAAATGCTTGTAACTTTTTACTGGAGCGTTAACTTCTACACGGTACGTCCTACACATATCAAAGTTTGCAACATACAAATGCTTGTAACTTTTTACTGGAGCGTCATAAAATCTTGAAATTTTGTAACAATAAAGGCATCTTTTCAATTTAAGCTATCGCTCAAACCTATGCTACCCTTGAGTCCCAAATCAAACACTGATAAAACTTCAAATGGCCCTAACTTCTATACGGTACGTCCTACACCTATCATAGTTTGCACCATACAAATGCTTGTAGCTTTTTACTGGAGCGTCATAAAACCTTGAAATTTTGAAACAATAAAGTACTCGAGCCTCTTGTCAATTTAAGCTATCGCTCAAAGCTATGCTACTCTGGAGTCCCAAATCAAACACTGATAAAACTTCAAATGGCCCTGGCTTCTATACGGTACGTCCTACACCTATCAAAGTCTGCAACATACAAATGCTTATAACTTTTTACTGGAGCGTCATAAACCCTTGAAATTTTGTAACAATAAAGTAGTCTAAACTCTTGTCAATTTATGCTATCGCTCAAAGCTATGCTACCCTTAACTCCAGATCAAACAATGATGGAACTTCAAATGGCCCTAACTTCTATACGGTATGCCCTACAACTAACAAAGTTTGCACATACAAATGCTTGTAACTTTTTACTGGTGCGTCATAAAACCTTGAAATTTTGTAACAATAAAGTACTCGAGCCTCTGGTAAATTTAAGCTATCGCTCAAAGCTATGCTACCCTTGAGTCCCAAATCAAACACTGATAAAACTTCAAATGGCCCTAACTTCTATGCGGTACGTCCTACACCTATCAAAGTTAGCAACATACAAATGCTTATAGCTTTTTACTGGAGCGTCATAAAACCTTGACATTTTGTAAGAATAATGTACTCGAGCCTCTTGTCAATTTAAGCAATCGCTCAAGCCTATGCTACCCTTGAGTCCCAAATCAAACACTGATAAAACTTCAATTGGTCCTAACTTCTATACGGTACGTCCTACACCTATCAAAGTTTGCAACATACAAATGCTTGTAACTTTTTACTGGAGCGTCATGAAACCTAGAAATTTTGTAACAATAAAGTACTCGAGCATCTTGTCAATTTAAGCTATCGCTCAAAGCTATGCTACCTTTGAGTCCCAAATCAAACACTGATAAAACTTCAAATGGCCCTAACTTCTATACGGTACGTCCTACACCTATCAAAGTTTGCAACATACAAATGCTTGTAACTTTTTACTGGAGCGTCATAAAACCTAGAAATTTTGCAACAATAAAGTACTCGAGCCTCTTGTCAATTTAAGCTATCGCTCAAAGCTATGCTACCCTTGAGTCCCAAATCAACCAGTGACAAAACTTCAAATGGCCCTAACTTCTATACGGTACGTCCTACACCTATCAATGTTTGTAACAAACAAATGCTTGTAACTTTTTACTTAAGCTTCATAAAACCTTGAAATTTTGTAACAATAAAGTATTCGATACTCTTGTCAATTTAAGCTATCGCTCAAAGCTATGCAACCCTTAGGTCCCAAATCAACCACTGACAAAACTGGCCCTAACTTCTACACGGTACGTCCTACACATATCAAAGTTTGCAACCTACAAATGCTTGTAACTTTTTACTGGAGCGTCATAAAATCTTGAAATTTTGTAACAATAAAGGCATATTTTCAATTTAAGCTATCGCTCAAACCTATGCTACCCTTGAGTCCCAAATCAAACACTGATAAAACTTCAAATGGCCCTAACTTCTATACGGTACGTCCTACACCTATCATAGTTTGCACCATACAAATGCTTGTAGCTTTTTACTGGAGCGTCATAAAACCTTGAAATTTTGAAACAATAAAGTACTCGAGCCTCTTGTCAATTTAAGCTATCGCTCAAAGCTATGCTACCCTGGAGTCCCAAATCAAACACTGATAAAACTTCAAATGGCCCTGGCTTCCATACGGTACGTCCTACACCTATCAAAGTCTGCAACATACAAATGCTTATAACTTTTTACTGGAGCGTCATAAACCCTTGAAATTTTGTAACAATAAAGTACTCTAAACTCTTGTCAATTTATGCTATCGCTCAAAGCTATGCTACCCTTAACTCCCAGATCAAACAATGATGGAACTTCAAATGGCCCTAACTTCTATACGGTATGCCCTACAACTAACAAAGTTTGCAACATACAAATGCTTGTAACTTTTTACTGGTGCGTCATAAAACCTTGAAATTTTGTAACAATAAAGTACTAGAGCCTCTGGTAAATTTAAGCTATCGCTCAAAGCTATGTTACCCTTGAGTTCCAAATCAAACACTGATAAAACTTCAATTGGTCCTATCTTCTATACGGTACGTCCTACACCTATCAAAGTTTGCAACATACAAATGCTTGTAACTTTTTACTGGTGCGTCATGAAACCTAGAAATTTTATAACAATAAAGTACTCGAGCATCTTGTCAATTTAAGCTATCGCTCAAAGCTATGCTACCTTTGAGTCCCAAATCAAACACTGATAAAACTTCAAATGGCCCTAACTTCTATACGGTACGTCCTACACCTATCAAAGTTTGCAACATACAAATGCTTGTAACTTTTTACTGGAGCGTCATAAAACCTAGAAATTTTGCAACAATAAAGTACTCGAGCCTCTTGTCAATTTAAGCTATCGCTCAAAGCTATGCTACCCTTGAGTCCCAAATCAAACACTGATAAAACTTCAAATGGCCCTAACTACTATACCGTACGTCCTACACCTATCAAAGTTTGCAACATACAAATGCTTGTAACTTTTTACTGCAGCGTCATAAAACCTTGAAATTTTGTAACATAAAGGCCTCTTGTCAATTTAAGCTATCGCTCAAAGCTCTGCTACCCTTGAGTCCCAAATCAAACACTGACAAAACTTCAATTGGCCCTAACTTCTATACGGAACGTCCTACACCTACCAAAGTTTGCAACATACAAATGCTTGTAACTTTTTACTGGAGCGTCATAAAACCTTGAAATTTTGTAACAATAAAGTACTCGAGCCGCTTGTAAATTTAAGTTATCGCTCAAAGCTATGCTACCCTGGAGTCCCAAATCAAACACTGATAAAACTTCAAATGGCCCTAACTTCTATACGGTACGTCCTACACCTATCAAAGTTTGCAACATACCAATGTTTGTAACTTTTTACTGGAGCGTCACAAAACCTTGAAATTTTGTAACAATAAAGTAGTCGAGCCTCTTGTCAATTTAAGCTATCGCTCAAAGCTATGCTACCCTTGAGTCCCAAATCAAACACTGACAAAACTGGCCCTAACTTCTACACGGTACGTCCTACACATATCAAAGTTTGCAACATACAAATGCTTGTAACTTTTTACTGGAGTGTCATAAAATCTTGAAATTTTGTAACAATAAAGGCATCTTTTCAATTTAAGCTATCGCTCAAACCTATGCTACCCTTGAGTCCCAAATCAAACACTGATAAAACTTCAAATGGCCCTAACTTCTATACGGTACGTCCTACACCTATCAAAGTTTGGAACATACAAATGCTTGTAACTTTTTACTGGAGCGTCATAAAATCTTGAAATTTTGTAACAATAAAGGCATCTTTTCAATTTAAGCTATCGCTCAAACCTATGCTACCCTTGAGTCCCAAATCAAACACTGATAAAACTTCAAATGGCCCTAACTTCTATACGGTACGTCCTACACCTATCATAGTTTGCACCAGACAAATGCTTGTAGCTTTTTACTGGAGCGTCATAAAACCTTGAAATTTTGAAACAATAAAGTACTCGAGCCTCTTGTCAATTTAAGCTATCGCTCAAAGCTATGCTACCCTGGAGTCCCAAATCAAACACTGATAAAACTTCAAATGGCCCTGGCTTCTATACGGTACGTCCTACACCTATCAAAGTCTGCAACATACAAATGCTTATAACTTTTTACTGGAGCGTCATAAACCCTTGAAATTTTATAACAATAAAGTACTCTAAACTCTTGTCAATTTATGCTATCGCTCAAAGCTATGCTACCCTTAAGTCCCAGATCAAACAATGATGGAACTTCAAATGGCCCTAACTTCTATACGGTATGCCCTACAACTAACAAAGTTTGAAACATACAAATGCTTGTAACTTTTTACTGGTGCGTCATAAAACCTTGAAATTTTGTAACAATAAAGTACTCGAGCCTCTGGTAAATTTAAGCTATCGCTCAAAGCTATGCTACCCTTGAGTCCCAAATCAAACACTGATAAAACTTCAAATGGCTCTAACTTCTATACGGTACGTCCTACACCTATCAAAGTTTGCAACATACAAATGCTTGTAAATTTTTACTGGAGCGTCATAAAACCTTGAAATTTTGTAACAATAAAGTACTCGAGCCTCTTGTCAATTTAAGCTATCGCTCAAAGCTATGCTACCCTTGAGTCCCAAATCAACCACTGACAAAACTTCAAATGGCCCTAACTTCTATACGGTACGTCCTACACCTATCAAAGTTTGTAACAAACAAATGCTTGTAACTTTTTACTTAAGCGTCATAAAACCTTGAAATTTTGTAACAATAAATTATTCGAGACTCTTGTCAATTTAAGCTATCGCTCAAAGCTATGCAACCCTTAGGTCCCAAATCAAACACTGACAAAACTGGCCCTAACTTCTACACGGTACGTCCTACACATATCAAAGTTTGCAACATACAAATGCTTGTAACTTTTTACTGGAGCGTCATAAACCCTTGAAATTTTGTAACAATAAAGTACTCTAAACTCTTGTCAATTTATGCTATCGCTCAAAGCTATGCTACCCTTAACTCCCAGATCAAACAATGATGGAACTTCAAATGGCCCTAACTTCTATACGGTATGCCCTACAACTAACAAAGTTTGCAACATACAAATGCTTGTAACTTTTTACTGGTGCGTCATAAAACCTTGAAATTTTGTAACAATAAAGTACTAGAGCCTCTGGTAAATTTAAGCTATCGCTCAAAGCTATGTTACCCTTGAGTTCCAAATCAAACACTGATAAAACTTCAATTGGTCCTATCTTCTATACGGTACGTCCTACACCTATCAAAGTTTGCAACATACAAATGCTTGTAACTTTTTACTGGTGCGTCATGAAACCTAGAAATTTTATAACAATAAAGTACTCGAGCATCTTGTCAATTTAAGCTATCGCTCAAAGCTATGCTACCTTTGAGTCCCAAATCAAACACTGATAAAACTTCAAATGGCCCTAACTTCTATACGGTACGTCCTACACCTATCAAAGTTTGCAACATACAAATGCTTGTAACTTTTTACTGGAGCGTCATAAAACCTAGAAATTTTGCAACAATAAAGTACTCGAGCCTCTTGTCAATTTAAGCTATCGCTCAAAGCTATGCTACCCTTGAGTCCCAAATCAAACACTGATAAAACTTCAAATGGCCCTAACTACTATACCGTACGTCCTACACCTATCAAAGTTTGCAACATACAAATGCTTGTAACTTTTTACTGCAGCGTCATAAAACCTTGAAATTTTGTAACATAAAGGCCTCTTGTCAATTTAAGCTATCGCTCAAAGCTCTGCTACCCTTGAGTCCCAAATCAAACAGTGACAAAACTTCAATTGGCCCTAACTTCTATACGGAACGTCCTACACCTACCAAAGTTTGCAACATACAAATGCTTGTAACTTTTTACTGGAGCGTCATAAAACCTTGAAATTTTGTAACAATAAAGTACTCGAGCCGCTTGTAAATTTAAGTTATCGCTCAAAGCTATGCTACCCTGGAGTCCCAAATCAAACACTGATAAAACTTCAAATGGCCCTAACTTCTATACGGTACGTCCTACACCTATCAAAGTTTGCAACATACCAATGTTTGTAACTTTTTACTGGAGCGTCACAAAACCTTGAAATTTTGTAACAATAAAGTAGTCGAGCCTCTTGTCAATTTAAGCTATCGCTCAAAGCTATGCTACCCTTGAGTCCCAAATCAAACACTGACAAAACTGGCCCTAACTTCTACACGGTACGTCCTACACATATCAAAGTTTGCAACATACAAATGCTTGTAACTTTTTACTGGAGTGTCATAAAATCTTGAAATTTTGTAACAATAAAGGCATCTTTTCAATTTAAGCTATCGCTCAAACCTATGCTACCCTTGAGTCCCAAATCAAACACTGATAAAACTTCAAATGGCCCTAACTTCTATACGGTACGTCCTACACCTATCAAAGTTTTGAACATACAAATGCTTGTAACTTTTTACTGGAGCGTCATAAAATCTTGAAATTTTGTAACAATAAAGGCATCTTTTCAATTTAAGCTATCGCTCAAACCTATGCTACCCTTGAGTCCCAAATCAAACACTGATAAAACTTCAAATGGCCCTAACTTCTATACGGTACGTCCTATACCTATCATAGTTTGCACCAGACAAATGCTTGTAGCTTTTTACTGGAGCGTCATAAAACCTTGAAATTTTGAAACAATAAAGTACTCGAGCCTCTTGTCAATTTAAGCTATCGCTCAAAGCTATGCTACCCTGGAGTCCCAAATCAAACACTGATAAAACTTCAAATGGCCCTGGCTTCTATACGGTACGTCCTACACCTATCAAAGTCTGCAACATACAAATGCTTATAACTTTTTACTGGAGCGTCATAAACCCTTGAAATTTTATAACAATAAAGTACTCTAAACTCTTGTCAATTTATGCTATCGCTCAAAGCTATGCTACCCTTAAGTCCCAGATCAAACAATGATGGAACTTCAAATGGCCCTAACTTCTATACGGTATGCCCTACAACTAACAAAGTTTGAAACATACAAATGCTTGTAACTTTTTACTGGTGCGTCATAAAACCTTGAAATTTTGTAACAATAAAGTACTCGAGCCTCTGGTAAATTTAAGCTATCGCTCAAAGCTATGCTACCCTTGAGTCCCAAATCAAACACTGATAAAACTTCAAATGGCTCTAACTTCTATACGGTACGTCCTACACCTATCAAAGTTTGCAACATACAAATGCTTGTAAATTTTTACTGGAGCGTCATAAAACCTTGAAATTTTGTAGCAATAAAGTACTCGAGCCTCTTGTCAATTTAAGCTATCGCTCAAAGCTATGCTACCCTTGAGTCCCAAATCAACCACTGACAAAACTTCAAATGGCCCTAACTTCTATACGGTACGTCCTACACCTATCAAAGTTTGTAACAAACAAATGCTTGTAACTTTTTACTTAAGCGTCATAAAACCTTGAAATTTTGTAACAATAAATTATTCGAGACTCTTGTCAATTTAAGCTATCGCTCAAAGCTATGCAACCCTTAGGTCCCAAATCAAACACTGACAAAACTGGCCCTAACTTCTACACGGTACGTCCTACACATATCAAAGTTTGCAACATACAAATGCTTGTAACTTTTTACTGGAGCGTCATAAAATCTTGAAATTTTGTAACAATAAAGGCATCTTTTCAATTTAAGCTATCGCTCAAACCTATGCTACCCTTGAGTCCCAAATCAAACACTGATAAAACTTCAAATGGCCCTAACTTCTATACGGTACGTCCTACACCTATCAAAGTTTGGAACATACAAATGCTTGTAACTTTTTACTGGAGCGTCATAAAATCTTGAAATTTTGTAACAATAAAGGCATCTTTTCAATTTAAGCTATCGCTCAAACCTATGCTACCCTTGAGTCCCAAATCAAACACTGATAAAACTTCAAATGGCCCTAACTTCTATACGGTACGTCCTACACCTATCATAGTTTGCACCAGACAAATGCTTGTAGCTTTTTACTGGAGCGTCATAAAACCTTGAAATTTTGAAACAATAAAGTACTCGAGCCTCTTGTCAATTTAAGCTATCGCTCAAAGCTATGCTACCCTTGAGTCCCAAATCAAACACTGATAAAACTTCAAATGGCCCTGGCTTCTATACGGTACGTCCTACACCTATCAAAGTCTGCAACATACAAATGCTTATAACTTTTTACTGGAGCGTCATAAACCCTTGAAATTTTATAACAATAAAGTACTCTAAACTCTTGTCAATTTATGCTATCGCTCAAAGCTATGCTACCCTTAAGTCCCAGATCAAACAATGATGGAACTTCAAATGGCCCTAACTTCTATACGGTATGCCCTACAACTAACAAAGTTTGAAACATACAAATGCTTGTAACTTTTTAGTGGTGCGTCATAAAACCTTGAAATTTTGTAACAATAAAGTACTCGAGCCTCTGGTAATTTTAAGCTATCGCTCAAAGCTATGCTACCCTTGAGTCCCAAATCAAACACTGATAAAACTTCAAATGGCCCTAACTTCTATACGGTACGTCCTACACCTATCAAAGTTTGCAACATACAAATGTTTGTAACTTTTTACTGGAGCGTCATAAAACCTTGAAATTTTGTAACAATAAAGTAGTCGAGCCTCTTGTCAATTTAAGCTATCGCTCAAAGCTATGCTACCCTTGAGTCCCAAATCAAACACTGATAAAACTTCAAATGGCCCTAACTTCTAAACGGTACGTCCTATACCAATCAAAGTTTGCAACATACAAATGCTTGTAACTTTTTACTGGAGCGTCATAAAAACTTGAAATTTTGTAACAATAAAGTACTCGAGCCTCTTGTCAATTTAAGCTACCGCTCAAAGTTATGTTACACTTGAGTCCCAAATCAAACACTGATAAAACTCAAAATGGCCCTAACTTCTATACGGTACGTCCTACACCTATCAAGGTTTGCAACATACAAATGCTTGTAACTTTTTACTGGAGCGTCATCAAACCTTGACATTTTGTAACAATAATGTACTCGAGCCTCTTGTCAATTTAAGCAATCGCTCAAGCCTATGCTACCCTTGAGTCCCAAATCAAACACTGATAAAACTTCAATTGGTCCTAACTTCTATACGGTACGTCCTACACCTATCAAAGTTTGCAACATACAAATGCTTGTAACTTTTTACTGGTGCGTCATGAAACCTAGAAATTTTGCAACAATAAAGTACTCGAGCATCTTGTCAATTTAAGCTATCGCTCAAAGCTATGCTACCCTGGAGTCCCAAATCAAACACTGATAAAACTTCAAATGGCCCTAACTTCTATACGGTATGTCCTACACCTATCAAAGTCTGCAACATACAAATGCTTATAATATTTTACTGGAGCGTCATAAACCCTTGAAATTTTGTAACAATAAAGTACTCTAGCTTCTTGTCAATTTAAGCTATCGCTCAAAGATATGCTACCCTTGAGTCCCAAATCAAACACTGATAGAACTTCAAATGGCCCTAACTTCTATGCGGTACGTCCTACACCTATCAAAGTTAGCAACATACAAATGCTTGTAGCTTTTTACTGGAGCGTCATAAAGCCTTGACATTTTGTAACAATAATGTACTCGAGCCTCTTGTCAATTTAAGCAATCGCTCAAGCCTATGCTACCCTTGAGTCCCAAATCAAACACTGATAAAACTTCAATTGGTCCTAACTTCTATACGGTACGTCCTACACCTATCAAAGTTTTGCAACATACAAATGCTTGTAACTTTTTACTGGTGCGTCATGAAACCTAGAAATTTTGTAACAATAAAGTACTCGAGCATCTTGTCAATTTAAGCTATCGCTCAAAGCTATGCTACCTTTGAGTCCCAAATCAAACACTGATAAAACTTCAAATGGCCCTAACTTCTATACGGTACGTCCTACACCTATCAAAGTTTGCAACATACAAATGCTTGTAACTTTTTACTGGAGCGTCATAAAACCTAGAAATTTTGCAACAATAAAGTACTCGAGCCTCTTGTCAATTTAAGCTATCGCTCAAAGCTATGCTACCCTTGAGTCCCAAATCAAACACTGACAAAACTTCAAATGGCCCTAACTTCTATACGGTACGTCCTACACCTATCAAAGTTTGTAACAAACAAATGCTTGTAACTTTTTACTTAAGCGTCATAAAACCTTGAAATTTTGTAACAATAAAGTATTCGAGACTCTTGTCAATTTAAGCTATCACTCAAAGCTATGCAACCCTTAGGTCCCAAATCAAACACTGACAAAACTGGCCCTAACTTCTACACGGTACGTCCTACACATATCAAAGTTTGCAACATACAACTTGTAACTTTTTACTGGAGCGTCATTAAACCTTGAAATTTTGTAACAATAAAGTACTCGAGCCTCTGGTAAATTTAAGCTATCGCTCAAAGCTATGCTACCCTTGAGTCCCAAATCAAACACTGACAAAACTTCAATTGGCCCTAACTTCTATACGGAACGTCCTACACCTACCAAAGTTTGCAACATACAAATGCTTGTAACTTTTTACTGGAGCGTCATAAAACCTTGAAATTTTGTAACAATAAAGTACTCGAGCCGCTTGTAAATTTAAGCTATCGCTCAAAGCTATGCTACCCTGGCGTCCCAAATCAAACACTGATAAAACTTCAAATGGCCCTAACTTCTATACGGTACATCCTACACCTATCAAAGTCTGCAACATACAAATGCTTATAATATTTTACTGGAGCGTCATAAACCCTTGAAATTTTGTAACAATAAAGTACTCTAGCTTCTTGTCAATTTAAGCTATCGCTCAAAGATATGCTACCCTTGAGTCCCAGATCAAACACTGATAAAACTTCAAATGGCCCTAACTTCTATACGGTATGCCCTACAACTAACAAAGTTTGCAACATACAAATGCTTGTAACTTTTTACTGGTGCGTCATAAAACCTTGAAATTTTGTAACAATAAAGTACTCGAGCCTCTGGTAAATTTAAGCTATCGCTCAAAGCTATGCTACCCTTGAGTCCCAAATCAAACACTGATAAAACTTCAAATGGCCCTAACTTCTATACGGTACGTCCTACACCTATCAAAGTCTGCAACATACAAATGCTTATAATATTTTACTGGAGCGTCATAAACCCTTGAAATTTTGTAACAATAAAGTACTCTAGCTTCTTGTCAATTTAAGCTATCGCTCAAAGATACGCTACCCTTGAGTCCCAGATCAAACACTGATAAAACTTCAAATGGCCCTAACTTCTATACGGTATGCCCTACAACTAACAAAGTTTGCAACATACAAATGCTTGTAACTTTTTACTGGTGCGTCATAAAACCTTGAAATTTTGTAACAATAAAGTACTCGAGCCTCTGGTAAATTTAAGCTATCGCTCAAAGCTATGCTACCCTTGAGTCCCAAATCAAACACTGATAAAACTTCAAATGGCCCTAACTTCTATACGGTACGTCCTACACCTATCAAAGTTGGCAACATACAAATGTTTGTAACTTTTTACTGGAGCGTCATAAAACCTTGAAATTTTGTAACAATAAAGTAGTCGAGCCTCTTGTCAATTTAAGCTATCGCGCAAAGCTATGCTACCCTTGAGTCCCAAATCAAACACTGATAGAACTTCAAATGGCCCTAACTTCTATGCGGTACGTCCTACACCTATCAAAGTTAGCAACATACAAATGCTTGTGGCTTTTTACTGGAGCGTCATAAAACCTTGACATTTTGTAACAATAATGTACTCAAGCCTCTTGTCAATTTAAGCAATCGCTCAAGCCTATGCTACCCTTGAGTCCCAAATCAAACACTGATAAAACTTCAATTGGTCCTAACTTCTATACGGTACGTCCTACACCTATCAAAGTTTGCAACATACAAATGCTTGTAACTTTTTACTGGTGCGTCATGAAACCTAGAAATTTTGTAACAATAAAGTACTCGAGCATCTTGTCAATTTAAGCTATCGCTCAAAGCTATGCTACCTTTGAGTCCCAAATTAAACACTGATAAAACTTCAAATGGCCCTAACTTCTATACGGTACGTCCTACACCTATCAAAGTTTGCAACATACAAATGCTTGTAACTTTTTACTGGAGCGTCATAAAACCTAGAAATTTTGCAACAATAAAGTACTCGAGCCTCTTGTCAATTTAAGCTATCGCTCAAAGCTATGCTACCCTTGAGTCCCAAATCAAACACAGACAAAACTTCAAATGGCCCTAACTTCTATACGGTACGTCCTACACCTATCAAAGTTTGTAACAAACAAATGCTTGTAACTTTTTACTTAAGCGTCATAAAACCTTGAAATTTTGTAACAATAAAGTATTCGAGACTCTTGTCAATTTAAGCTATCGCTCAAAGCTATGCAACCCTTAGGTCCCAAATCAAACACTGACAAAACTGGCCCTAACTTCTACACGGTACGTCCTACACATATCAAAGTTTGCAACATACAACTTGTAACTTTTTACTGGAGCTTCATTAAACCTTGAAATTTTGTAACAATAAAGTACTCGAGCCTCTTGTCAATTTAAGCTATCGCTCAAAGTTATGCTACCCTTGAGTCCCAAATCAAATACTGATAAAACTTCAAATGGCCCTAACTTCTATACGGTACGTCCTACACCTATCAAAGTTTGCAACATACAAATGCTTGTAACTTTTTACTGGAGCGTCATAAAACCTTGATATTTTGTAACAATAAAGTACTCGAGCCTCTTGTCAATTTAAGCCATCGCTCAAAGCTATGCTACCCTTGAGTCCCAAATCAAACACTGATAAAACTTCAAATGGCCCTAACTACTATACCGTACGTCCTACACCTATCAAAGTTTGCAACATACAAATGCTTGTAACTTTTTACTGCAGCGTCATAAAACCTGGAAATTTTGTAACATAAAGGTCTCTTGTCAATTTAAGCTATCGCTCAAAGCTATGCTACCCTTGAGTCCCAAATCAAACACTGACAAAACTTCAATTGGCCCTAACTTCTATACGGAACGTCCTACACCTACCAAAGTTTGCAACATACAACTTGTAACTTTTTACTGGAACGTCATTAAACCTTGAAATTTTGTAACAATAAAGTACTCGAGCCGCTTGTAAATTTAAGCTATCGCTCAAAGCTATGCTACCCTGGAGTCCCAAATCAAACACTGATAAAACTTCAAATGGCCCTAACTTCTATACGGTACGTCCTACACCTATCAAAGTCTGCAACATACAAATGCTTATAATATTTTACTGGAGCGTCATAAACCCTTGCAATTTTGTAACAATAAAGTACTTTAGCTTCTTGTCAATTTAAGCTATCGCTCAAAGATATGCTACCCTTGAGTCCCAGATCAAACACTGATAAAACTTCAATTGGCCCTAACTTCTATACGGAACGTCCTACACCTATCAAGGTTTGCAACATACAAATGCTTGTAACTTTTTACTGGAGCGGCATAAAACCTTGAAATTTTGTAACAATAAAGTACTCGAGCCTCTTGTCAATTTAAGCTATCGCGGAAAGCTATGCTACCCTTGAGTCCCAAATCAAACACTGATAGAACTTCAAATGGCCCTAACTTCTATGCGGTACGTCCTACACCTATCAAAGTTAGCAACATACAAATGCTTGTAGCTTTTTACTGGAGCGTCATAAAACCTTGACATTTTGTAACAATAATGTACTCGAGTCTCTTGTCAATTTAAGCAATCGCTCAAGCCTATGCTACCCTTGAGTCCCAAATCAAACACTGATAAAACTTCAATTGGTCCTAACTTCTATACGGTACGTCCTACACCTATCAAAGTTTGCAACATACAAATGCTTGTAACTTTTTACTGGTGCGTCATGAAACCTAGAAATTTTGTAACAATAAAGTACTCGAGCATCTTGTCAATTTAAGCTATCGCTCAAAGCTATGCTACCTTTGAGTCCCAAATCAAACACTGATAAAACTTCAAATGGCCCTAACTTCTATACGGTACGTCCTACACCTATCAAAGTTTGCAACATACAAATGCTTGTAACTTTTTACTGGAGCGTCATAAAACCTAGAAATTTTGCAACAATAAAGTACTCGAGCCTCTTGTCAATTTAAGCTGTCGCTCAAAGCTATGCTACCCTTGAGTCCCAAATCAAACACTGACAAAACTTCAAATGGCCCTAACTTCTATACGGTACGTCCTACACCTATCAAAGTTTGTAACAAACAAATGCTTGTCAATTTTAGCTATCGCTCAAAGTTATGCTACCCTTGAGTCCCAAATCAAATACTGATAAAACTTCAAATGGCCCTAACTTCTATACGGTACGTCCTACACCTATCAAAGTTGGCAACATACAAATGCTTGTAACTTTTTACTGGAGCGTCATAAAACCTTGAAATTTTGTAACAATAAAGTACTCGAGCCTCTTGTCAATTTAAGCCATCGCTCAAAGCTATGCTACCCTTGAGTCCCAAATCAAACACTGACAAAACTTCAATTGGCCCTAACTTCTATACGGAACGTCCTACACCTACCAAAGTTTGCAACATACAAATGCTTGTAACTTTTTACTGGAGCGTCATAAAACCTTGAAATTTTGTGACAATAAAGTACTCGAGCCGCTTGTAAATTTAAGCTATCACTCAAAGCTATGCTACCCTGGAGTCCCAAATCAAACACTGATAAAACTTCAAATGGCCCTAACTTCTATACGGAACGTCCTACACCTATCAAAGTCTGCAACATACAAATGCTTATAATATTTTACTGGAGCGTCATAAACCCTTGAAATTTTGTAACAATAAAGTACTCTAGCGTCTTGTCAATTTAAGCTATCGCTCAAAGATATGCTACCCTTGAGTCCCAGATCAAACACTGATAAAACTTCAAATGGCCCTATCTTCTATACGGTACGTCCTACACCTATCAAAGTCTGCAACATACAAATGCTTATAACTTTTTACTGGAGCGTCATAAAACCTTGAAATTTTGAAACAATAAAGTACTGGAGCTTCTTGTCAATTTAAGCTATCGCTCAAAGCTATGCTACCCTTGAGTCCCAAAACAAACACTGATAAAACTTCAAATGGCCCTAACTTCTATACGGTACGTCCTACACCTATCAAAGTTTGCAACATGCAAATGCTTGTAACTTTTTACTGGAGCGTCTTAAAACCTTGAAATTTTGTAACAAGAAAGTACTCGAGCCTCTTGTCAATTTAAGCTATCGCGCAAAGCTATGCTACCCTTGAGTCCCAAATCAAACACTGACAAAACTTCAAATCGCCCTAACTTCTATACGGTACGTCCTACACCTATCTAAGTTTGCAACATACAAATGCTTGTAACTTTTAACTGCAGCGTCATAAAACCTTGAAATTTTGTAACAATAAAGTACTCGAGCCTCTTGTCAATTTAAGCTATCGCTCAAAGCTATGCTACCCTTGAGTCCCAAATCAAACACTGACAAAACTTCAAATGGCCCTAACTTCTATACGGTACGTCCTACACCAATCAAAGTTTGCAACATACAAATGCTTGCAACTTTTTACTGGAGCGTTATAAAACCTTGAAATTTTGTAACAATAAAGTACTCGAGCCTCTTGTCAATTTAAGCTGTTGCTCAAAGCTATGCTACCCTTGAGTCCCTAATCAAACACTGATAAGATTTCAAATGGCCCTATCTTCTACACGGTACGTCCTACACATATCAAAGTTTGCAACATACAACTTGTAACTTTTTACTGGAGCGTCATTAAACCTTGAAATTTTGTAACAATAAAGTACTCGAGCCTCTTGTCAATTTAAGCTATCGCTCAAAGCTATGCTACCCTTGAGTCCCAAATCAAATACTGATAAAACTTCAAATGGCCCTAACTTCTATATGGTACTTCCTACACATATCAAAGTTTGCAACATACAAATGCTTGTAACTTTTTACTGCAGCGTCATAAAACCTTGAAATTTTGTAACAATAAAGTACTCGAGCCTCTTGTCAATATAAGCTATCGCTCAAAGCTATGCTACCCTTGAGTCCCAAATCAAACACTGACAAAACTTCAAATCGCCCTAACTTCTATACGGTACGTCCTACACCTATCTAAGTTTGCAACATACAAATGCTTGTAACTTTTAACTGCAGCGTCATAAAACCTTGAAATTTTGTAACAATAAAGTACTCGAGCCTCTTGTCAATTTAAGCTATCGCTCAAAGCTATGCTACCCTTGAGTCCCAAATCAAATACTGATAAAACTTCAAATGGCCCTAACTTCTATATGGTACTTCCTACACATATCAAAGTTTGCAACATACAAATGCTTGTAACTTTTTACTGCAGCGTCATAAAACCTTGAAATTTTGTAACAATAAAGTACTCGAGCCTCTTGTCAATATAAGCTATCGCTCAAAGCTATGCTACCCTTGAGTCCCAAATCAAACACTGATAAAACTTCAATTGGCCCTAACTTCTATACGGTACGTCCTACACCTATCTAAGTTTGCAAAATACAAATGCTTGTAAATTTTTACTGGAGCGTCATAAAACCTTGAAATTTTGTAACAATAAAGTACTCGAGCCTCTTGTCAATTTAAGCTATTGCTCAAAGCTATGCTACCCTTGAGTCCCAAATCAAACACTGATAAATCTTCAAATGGCCCTAACTTCTACACGGTACGTCCTACACATATCAACGCTTGCAACATACAACTTGTAACTTTTTACTGGAGCGTCATTAAACCTTGAAATTTTGTAACAATAAAGTACTCGAGCCTCTTGTCAATTTAAGCTATCGCTCAAAGTTATGCTACCCTTGAGCCTCAAATCAAATACTGATAAAACTTCAAATGGCCCTAACTTCTATACGGTACGTCCTACACCTATCAAAGTTTGCAACATACAAATGCTTGTAACTTTTTAATGGAGCGTCATACAACCTTGAAATTTTGTAACAATAAAGTACTCGAGCCTCTTGTCAATATAAGCTATCGCTCAAAGCTATGCTACCCTTGAGTCCCAAATCAAACACTGATAAAACTTCAATTGGACCTAACTTCTATACGGTACGTCCTACACCTACCAAAGTTTGCAACATACAAATGCTTGTAACTTTTTACTGGAGCGTCATAAACCCTTGAAATTTTTTAACAATAAAGTACTCTAGCCTCTTGTCAATTTAAGCTATCGCTCAAAGATATGCTACCCTTGAGTCCCAGATCAAACACTGATAAAACTTCAAATGGCCCTAACTTCTATACGGTACGTCCTACACCTATCTAAGTTTGCAAAATACAAATGCTTGTAAATTTTTACTGGAGCGTCATAAAACCTTGAAATTTTGTAACAATAAAGTACTCGAGCCTCTTGTCAATTTAAGCTATTGCTCAAAGCTATGCTACCCTTGAGTCCCAAATCAAACACTGATAAATCTTCAAATGGCCCTAACTTCTACACGGTACGTCCTACACATATCAACGTTTGCAACATACAACTTGTAACTTTTTACTGGAGCGTCATTAAACCTTGAAATTTTGTAACAATAAAGTACTCGAGCCTCTTGTCAATTTAAGCTATCGCTCAAAGTTATGCTACCCTTGAGTCTCAAATCAAATACTGATAAAACTTCAAATGGCCCTAACTTCTATACGGTACGTCCTACACCTATCAAAGTTTGCAACATACAAATGCTTGTAACTTTTTAATGGAGCGTCATACAACCTTGAAATTTTGTAACAATAAAGTTCTCGAGCCTCTTGTCAATTTAAGCTATCGCTCAAAGCTATGCTACCCTTGAGTCCCAAATCAAACACTGACAAAACTTCAAATGGCCCTAACTTCTATGCGGTACGTCCTACACCAATCAAAGTTTGCAACATACAAATGCTTGCAACATACAATTGCTTGCAACTTTTTACTGGAGCGTCATAAACCCTTGAAATTTTTTAACAATAAAGTACTCTAGCCTCTTGTCAATTTAAGCTATCGCTCACAGATATGCTACCCTTGAGTCCCAGATCAAACACTGATAAAACTTCAAATGGCCCTAACTTCTATACGGTACGTCCTACACCTATCAAAGTCTGCAACATACAAATGCTTATAAATTTTTACTGGAGCGTCATAAAACCTTGAAATTTTGTAACAATAAAGTACTCGAGCCTCTTGTCAATTTAAGCTATCGCTCAAAGCTATGCTACCCTTGAGTCCCAAATCAAACACTGACAAAACTTCAAATGGCCCTAACTTCTAAGCGGTACGTCCTACACCAATCAAAGTTTGCAACATACAACTTGTAACTTTTTACTGGAGCGTCATTAAACCTTGAAATTTTGTAACAATAAAGTACTCGAGCCTCTTGTCAATTTAAGCTATCGCTCAAAGTTATGCTACCCTTGAGTCTCAAATCAAATACTATTAAAACTTCAAATGGCCCTAACTTCTATACGGTAGGTCCTACACCTATCAAAGTTTGCAACATACAAATGCTTGTAACTTTTTACTGGAGCGTCATACAACCTTGAAATTTTGTAACAATAAAGTACTCGAGCCTCTTGTCAATTTAAGCCATCGCTCAAAGCTATGCTACCCTTGAGTCCCAAATCAAACACTGACAAAACTTCAAATGGCCCTAACTTCTATACGGTACGTCCTACACCTATCAAAGTTTGCAACATACAAATGCTTGTAACTTTTTACTGCAGCGTCATAAAACCTTGAAATTGTGTAACAATAAAGTACTCGAGCCTCTTGTCAATATAAGCTATCGCTCAAAGCGATGCTACCCTTGAGTCCCAAATCAAACACTGATAAAACTTCAATTGGCCCTAACTTCTATACGGTACGTCCTACACCTATCTAAGTTTGCAACATACAAATGCTTGTAACTTTTTACTGGAGCGTCATAAAACCTTGAAAGTTTGTAACAATAAAATACTCGAGCCTCTTGTCAATTTAAGCTATTGCTCAAAGCTATGCTACCCTTGAGTCCCAAATCAAACACTGATAAAACTTCAAGTGGCCCTAACTTCTACACGGTACGTCCTACACATATCAAAGTTTGCAACATACAACTTGTAACTTTTTACTGGAGCGTCATTAAACCTTGAAATTTTGTAACAATAAAGTACTCGAGCCTCTTGTCAATTTAAGATATCGCTCAAAGTTATGCTACCCTTGAGTCTCAAATCAAATACTGATAAAATTTCAAATGGCCCTAACTTCTATACGGTACGTCCTACACCTATCAAAGTTTGCAACATACAAATGATTGTAACTTTTTACTGGAGCGTCATACAACCTTGAAATTTTGTAACAATGAAGTTCTCGAGCCTCTTGTCAATTTAACCCATCGCTCAAAGCTATGCTACCCTTGAGTCCCAAATCAAACACTGATAAAACTTCAAATGGCCCTAACTTCTATACGGTACGTCCTACACCTATCAAAGTTTGCAACATACAAATGCTTGTAACTTTTTACTGGAGCGTCATAAAACCTAGAAATTTTGTAACAATAAAGTACTCGAGCCTCTTGTCAATTTAAGCTATCGCTCAAAGCTATGCTACCCTTGAGTCCCAAATCAAACACTGACAAAACTTCAAATGGCCCTAACTTCTATACGGTACGTCCTACACCTATCAAAGTTTGCAACATACAAATGCTTGTAATTTTTACTGGAGCGTCATAAAACCTTGAAATTTTGTAACAATAAAGTACTCGAGCCTCTTGTCAATTTAAGCTATTGCTCAAAGCTATGCTACCCTTGAGTCCCAAATCAAACACTGATAAAACTTCAAATGGCCCTAACTTCTACACGGTACGTCCTACAGCAATCAAAGTTTGCAACATACAACTTGTAACTTTTTACTGGAGCGTCATTAAACCTTGAAATTTTGTAACAATAAAGTACTCGAGCCTCTTGTCAATTTAAGCTATCGCTCAAAGTTATGCTACCCTTGAGTCTCAAATCAAATACTGATAAAACTTCAAATGGCCCTAACTTCTATACGGTAGGTCCTGCACCTATCAAAGTTTGCAACATACAAATGCTTGTAACTTTTTACTGGAGCGTCATACAACCTTGAAATTTTGTAACAATAAAGTACTCGAGCCTCTTGTCAATTTAAGCTATCGCTCAAAGTTATGCTACCCTTGAGTCTCAAATCAAATACTGATAAAATTTCAAATGGCCCTAACTTCTATACGGTACGTCCTACACCTATTAAAGTTTGCAACATACAAATGCTTGTAACTTTTTACTGGAGCGTCATACAACCTTGAAATTTTGTAACAATGAAGTACTCGAGCCTCTTGTCAATTTAACCCATCGCTCAAAGCTATGCTACCCTTGAGTCCCAAATCAAACACTGATAAAACTTCAAATGGCCCTAACTTCTATACGGTCCGTCCTACACCTATCAAAGTTTGCAACATACAAATGCTTGTAACTTTTTACTGGAGCGTCATAAAACCTAGAAATTTTGTGACAATAAAGTACTCGAGCCTCTTGTCAATTTAAGCTATCGCTCAAAGCTATGCTACCCTTGAGTCCCAAATCAAACACTGACAAAACTTCAAATGGCCCTAACTTCTATACGGTACGTCCTACACCTATCAAAGTTTGCAACATACAAATGCTTGTAACTTTTTACTGGAGCGTCATAAAACCTTGAAATTTTGTAACAATAAAGTACTCGAGACTCTTGTCAATTTAAGCTATCGCTCAAAGCTATGCTAACCTTGAGTCCCAAATCAAACACTGACAAAACTTCAAATGGCCCTAACTTCTATACGGTACGTCCTACAGCAATCAAAGTCTGCAAAATACAAATCCTTGTAACTTTTTACTGCAGCGTCATAAAACCTTGAAATTTTGTAACAATAAAGTACTCGAGCCTCTTGTGAATTTAAGCTATTGCTCAAAGCTGTGCTACCCTTGAGTCCCAAATCCAACACTGATAAAACTTCAAATGGCCCTAACTTCTACACGGTACGTCCTACACATATCAAAGTTTGCAACATACAACTTGTAACTTTTTACTGGAGCGTCATTAAACCTTGAAATTTTGTAACAATAAAGAACTCGAGCCTCTTGTCAATTTAAGCTATCGCTCAAAGTTATGCTACCCTTGAGTCTCAAATCAAATACTGATAAAACTTCAAATGGCCCTAACTTCTATACGGTACGTCCTACACCTATCAAAGTTTGCAACATACAAATGCTTGTAACTTTTTACTGGAGCGTCATACAAACTGGAAATTTTGTAACAATAAAGTACTCGAGCCCATTTGTCAATTTAAGCCATCGTTCAAAACTATGCTACCCTTGAGTCCCAAATCAAACACTGATAAAACTTCAAATGGCCCTAACTTCTATACGGTACGTCCTACACCTATCAAAGATTGCAACATACAAATGCTTGTACCTTTTTACTGGAGCGTCATAAAACCTAGAAATTTTGTAACAATAAAGTACTCGAGCCTCTTGTCAATATAAGCTATCGCTCAAAGCTATGCTACCCTTGAGTCCCAAATCAAACACTGATAAAACTTCAATTGACCCTAACTTCTATACGGTACGTCCTACACCTATCTAAGTTTGCAGCATACAAATGCTTGTAACTTTTTACTGGAGCGTCATAAAACCTTTAAATTTTGTAACAATAAAGTACTCGAGCCTCTTGTCAATTTAAGCTATTGCTTAAAGCTGTGCTACCATTGAGTCCCAAATCCAACACTGATAAAACTTCAAATGGCCCTAACTTCTACACGGTACGTCCTACACATATCAAAGTTTGCAACATACAACTTGTAACTTTTTACTGGAGCGTCATTAAACCTTGAAATTTTGTAACAATAAAGAACTCGAGCCTCTTGTCAATTTAAGCTATCGCTCAAAGTTATGCTACCCTTGAGTCTCAAATCAAATACTGATAAAACTTCAAATGGCCCTAACTTCTATACGGTACGTCCTACACCTATCAAAGTTTGCAACATACAAATGCTTGTAACTTTTTACTGGAGCGTCATACAACCTTGAAATTTTGTAACAATAAAGTACTCGAGCCTCTTGTCAATTAAAGCCATCGTTCAAAACTATGCTACCCTTGAGTCCCAAATCAAACACTGATAAAACTTCAAATGGCCCTAACTTCTATACGGTACGTCCTACACCTATCAAAGTTTGCAACATACAAATGCTTGTAACTTTTTACTGGAGCGTCATAAAACCTAGAAATTTTGTAACAATAAAGTACTCGAGCCTCTTGTCAATTTAAGCTATCGCTCAAAGCTATGCTACCCTTGAGTCCCAAATCAAACACTGATAAAACTTCAAATGGCCCTAACTTCTATACGGTACGTCCTACACCTATCAAAGTTTGGAACATACAAATGCTTGTAACTTTTTACTGGAGCGTCATAAAACCTAGAAATTTTGTAACAATAAAGTACTCGAGCCTCTTGTCAATTTAAGCTATCGCTCAAAGCTATGCTACCCTTGAGTCCCAAATCAAACACTGATAAAATTTCATTTGGCCCTAACTTCTATACGGTACGTCCGACAGCAATCAAAGTCTGCAACATACAAATGCTTATAACTTTTTACTGGAGAGTCATAAAACCTTGCAATTTTGTAACAATAAAGTACACGAGCCTCTTGTCAATTGAAGCTATCGCTCAAAGCTATGCTACCCTTCAGTCCCAAATAAAACACTGATAAAACTTCAAATGGCCCTAACTACTATACGGTAGGTCCTGCACCTATCAAAGTTTGCAACATACAAATGCTTGTAACTTTTTACTGGAGCGTCATACAACCTTGAAATTTTGTTACAATAAAGTACTCGAGCCTCTTGTCAATATAAGCTATCGCTCAAAGCGATGCTACCCTTGAGTCCCAAATCAAACACTGATAAAACTTCAATTGGCCCTAACTTCTATACGGTACGTCCTACACCTATCTAAGTTTGCAACATACAAATGCTTGTAACTTTTTACTGGAGCGTCATAAAACCTTGAAATTTTGTAACAATAAAGTACTCGAGCCTCTTGTCAATTTAAGCTATCGCTCAAAGTTATGCTACCCTTGAGTCTCAAATCAAATACTGATAAAATTTCAAATGGCCCTAACTTCTATACGGTACGTCCTACACCTATCAAAGTTTGCAACATACAAATGCTTGTAACTTTTTACTGGAGCGTCATACAACCTTGAAATTTTGTAACAATGAAGTACTCGAGCCTCTTGTCAATTTAACCCATCGCTCAAAGCTATGCTACCCTTGAGTCCCAAATCAAACACTGATAAAACTTCAAATGGCCCTAACTTCTATTCGGTCCGTCCTACACCTATCAAAGTTTGCAACATTCAAATGCTTGTAACTTTTTACTGGAGCGTCATAAAACCTAGAAATTTTTTTACAATAAAGTACTCGAGCCTCTTGTCAATATAAGCTATCGCTCAAAGCTATGCTACCCTTGAGTCCCAAATCAAACACTGATAAAACTTCAATTGGCCCTAACTTCTATACGGTACGTCCTACACCTATCTAAGTTTGCAACATACAAATGCTTGTAACTTTTTACTGGAGCGTCATAAAACCTTTAAATTTTGTAACAATAAAGTACTCGAGCCTCTTGTCAATTTAAGCTATTGCTCAAAGCTGTGCTACAGTTGAGTCCCAAATCCAACACTGATAAAACTTCAAATGGCCCTAACTTCTACACGGTACGTCCTACACATATCAAAGTTTGCAACATACAACTTGTAACTTTTTACTGGAGCGTCATTAAACCTTGAAATTTTGTAACAATAAAGAACTCGAGCCTCTTGTCAATTTAAGCTATCGCTCAAAGTTATGCTACCCTTGAGTCTCAAATCAAATACTGATAAAACTTCAAATGGCCCTAACTTCTATACGGTACGTCCTACACCTATCAAAGTTTGCAACATACAAATGCTTGTAACTTTTTACTGGAGCGTCATACAACCTTGAAATTTTGTAACAATAAAGTACTCGAGCCTCTTGTCAATTTAACCCATCGCTCAAAGCTATGCTACCCTTGAGTCCCAAATCAAACACTGATAAAACTTCAAATGGCCCTAACTTCTATTCGGTCCGTCCTACACCTATCAAAGTTTGCAACATTCAAATGCTTGTAACTTTTTACTGGAGCGTCATAAAACCTAGAAATTTTTTTACAATAAAGTACTCGAGCCTCTTGTCAATATAAGCTATCGCTCAAAGCTATGCTACCCTTGAGTCCCAAATCAAACACTGATAAAACTTCAATTGGCCCTAACTTCTATACGGTACGTCCTACACCTATCTAAGTTTGCAACATACAAATGCTTGTAACTTTTTACTGGAGCGTCATAAAACCTTTAAATTTTGTAACAATAAAGTACTCGAGCCTCTTGTCAATTTAAGCTATTGCTCAAAGCTGTGCTACCCTTGAGTCCCAAATCCAACACTGATAAAACTTCAAATGGCCCTAACTTCTACACGGTACGTCCTACACATATCAAAGTTTGCAACATACAACTTGTAACTTTTTACTGGAGCGTCATTAAACCTTGAAATTTTGTAACAATAAAGAACTCGAGCCTCTTGTCAATTTAAGCTATCGCTCAAAGTTATGCTACCCTTGAGTCTCAAATCAAATACTGATAAAACTTCAAATGGCCCTAACTTCTATACGGTACGTCCTACACCTATCAAAGTTTGCAACATACAAATGCTTGTAACTTTTTACTGGAGCGTCATACAACCTTGAAATTTTGTAACAATAAAGTACTCGAGCCTCTTGTCAATTTAAGCCATCGTTCAAAACTATGCTACCCTTGAGTCCCAAATCAAACACTGATAAAACTTCAAATGGCCCTAACTTCTATACGGTACGTCCTACACCTATCAAAGTTTGCAACATACAAATGCTTGTAACTTTTTACTGGAGCGTCATAAAACCTAGAAATTTTGTAACAATAAAGTACTCGAGCCTCTTGTCAATATAAGCTATCGCTCAAAGCTATGCTACCCTTGAGTCCCAAATCAAACACTGATAAAACTTCAATTGGCCCTAACTTCTATACGGTACGTCCTACACCTATCTAAGTTTGCAACATACAAATGCTTGTAACTTTTTACTGGAGCGTCATAAAACCTTTAAATTTTGTAACAATAAAGTACTCGAGCCTCTGGTCGATTTAAGCTATTGCTCAAAGCTGTGCTACCCTTGAGTCCCAAATCCAACACTGATAAAACTTCAAATGGCCCTAACTTCTACACGGTACGTCCTACACATATCAAAGTTTGCAACTTGTAACTTTTTACTGGAGCGTCATTAAACCTTGAAATTTTGTAACAATAAAGAACTCGAGCCTCTTGTCAATTTAAGCTATCGCTCAAAGTTATGCTACCCTTGAGTCTCAAATCAAATACTGATAAAACTTCAAATGGCCCTAACTTCTATACGGTACGTCCTACACCTATCAAAGTTTGCAACATACAAATGCTTGTAACTTTTTACTGGAGCGTCATACAACCTTGAAATTTTGTAACAATAAAGTACTCGAGCCCATTTGTCAATTTAAGCCATCGTTCAAAACTATGCTACCCTTGAGTCCCAAATCAAACACTGATAAAACTTCAA
Source organism: Clusia tigrina (assembly GCA_920105625.2). Taxonomy (NCBI): domain Eukaryota; kingdom Metazoa; phylum Arthropoda; class Insecta; order Diptera; family Clusiidae; genus Clusia; species Clusia tigrina. The sequence continues at coordinate 105,465,571 of OV050033.1, read as the reverse complement.
ATGGCCCTAACTTCTATACGGTACGTCCTACACCTATCAAAGTTTGCAACATACAAATGCTTGTACCTTTTTACTGGAGCGTCATAAAACCTAGAAATTTTGTAACAATAAAGTACTCGAGCCTCTTGTCAATATAAGCTATCGCTCAAAGCTATGCTACCCTTGAGTCCCAAATCAAACACTGATAAAACTTCAATTGACCCTAACTTCTATACGGTACGTCCTACACCTATCTAAGTTTGCAGCATACAAATGCTTGTAACTTTTTACTGGAGCGTCATAAAACCTTTAAATTTTGTAACAATAAAGTACTCGAGCCTTTTGTCAATTTAAGCTATTGCTTAAAGCTGTGCTACCATTGAGTCCCAAATCCAACACTGATAAAACTTCAAATGGCCCTAACTTCTACACGGTACGTCCTACACATATCAAAGTTTGCAACATACAACTTGTAACTTTTTACTGGAGCGTCATTAAACCTTGAAATTTTGTAACAATAAAGAACTCGAGCCTCTTGTCAATTTAAGCTATCGCTCAAAGCTATGCTACCCTTGAGTCTCAAATCAAATACTGATAAAACTTCAAATGGCCCTAACTTCTATACGGTACGTCCTACACCTATCAAAGTTTGCAACATACAAATGCTTGTAACTTTTTACTGGAGCGTCATACAACCTTGAAATTTTGTAACAATAAAGTACTCGAGCCTCTTGTCAATTAAAGCCATCGTTCAAAACTGTGCTACCCCTGAGTCCCAAATCAAACACTGATAAAACTTCAAATGGCCCTAACTTCTATACGGTACGTCCTACACCTATCAAAGTTTGCAACATACAAATGCTTGTAACTTTTTACTGGAGCGTCATAAAACCTAGAAATTTTGTAACAATAAAGTACTCGAGCCTCTTCTCAATTTAAGCTATCGCTCAAAGCTATGCTACCCTTGAGTCCCAAATCAAACACTGATAAAACTTCAAATGGCCCTAACTTCTATACGGTACGTCCTACACCTATCAAAGTTTGCAACATACAAATGCTTGTAACTTTTTACTGGAGCGTCATAAAACCTAGAAATTTTGTAACAATAAAGTACTCGAGCCTCTTGTCAATTTAAGCTATCGCTCAAAGCTATGCTACCCTTGAGTCCCAAATCAAACACTGACAAAATTTCAAATGGCCCTAACTTCTATACGGTACGTCCTACAGCAATCAAAGTCTGCAACATACAAATGCTTATAACTTTTTACTGGAGAGTCATAAAACCTTGCAATTTTGTAACAATAAAGTACACGAGCCTCTTGTCAATTTAAGTTATCGCTCAAAGCTATGCTACCCTTCAGTCCCAAATAAAACACTGATAAAACTTCAAATGGCCCTAACTTCTATACGGTAGGTCCTGCACCTATCAAAGTTTGCAACATACAAATGCTTGTAACTTTTTACTGGAGCGTCATACAACCTTGAAATTTTGTTACAATAAAGTACTCGAGCCTCTTGTCAATATAAGCTATCGCTCAAAGCGATGCTACCCTTGAGTCCCAAATCAAACACTGATAAAACTTCAATTGGCCCTAACTTCTATACGGTACGTCCTACACCTATCTAAGTTTGCAACATACAAATGCTTGTAACTTTTTACTGGAGCGTCATAAAACCTTGAAATTTTGTAACAATAAAGTACTCGAGCCTCTTGTCAATTTAAGCTATCGCTCAAAGTTATGCTACCCTTGAGTCTCAAATCAAATACTGATAAAATTTCAAATGGCCCTAACTTCTATACGGTACGTCCTACACCTATCAAAGTTTGCAACATACAAATGCTTGTAACTTTTTACTGGAGCGTCATACAACCTTGAAATTTTGTAACAATGAAGTACTCGAGCCTCTTGTCAATTTAACCCATCGCTCAAAGCTATGCTACCCTTGAGTCCCAAATCAAACACTGATAAAACTTCAAATGGCCCTAACTTCTATTCGGTCCGTCCTACACCTATCAAAGTTTGCAACATTCAAATGCTTGTAACTTTTTACTGGAGCGTCATAAAACCTAGAAATTTTTTTACAATAAAGTACTCGAGCCTCTTGTCAATATAAGCTATCGCTCAAAGCTATGCTACCCTTGAGTCCCAAATCAAACACTGATAAAACTTCAATTGGCCCTAACTTCTATACGGTACGTCCTACACCTATCTAAGTTTGCAACATACAAATGCTTGTAACTTTTTACTGGAGCGTCATAAAACCTTTAAATTTTGTAACAATAAAGTACTCGAGCCTCTTGTCAATTTAAGCTATTGCTCAAAGCTGTGCTACCCTTGAGTCCCAAATCCAACACTGATAAAACTTCAAATGGCCCTAACTTCTACACGGTGCGTCCTACACATATCAAAGTTTGCAACATACAACTTGTAACTTTTTACTGGAGCGTCATTAAACCTTGAAATTTTGTAACAATAAAGAACTCGAGCCTCTTGTCAATTTAAGGTATCGCTCAAAGTTATGCTACCCTTGAGTCTCAAATCAAATACTGATAAAACTTCAAATGGCCCTAACTTCTATACGGTACGTCCTACACCTATCAAAGTTTGCAACATACAAATGCTTGTAACTTTTTACTGGAGCGTCATACAACCTTGAAATTTTGTAACAATAAAGTACTCGAGCCTCTTGTCAATTTAAGCCATCGTTCAAAACTATGCTACCCTTGAGTCCCAAATCAAACACTGATAAAACTTCAAATGGCCCTAACTTCTATACGGTACGTCCTACACCTATCAAAGTTTGCAACATACAAATGCTTGTAACTTTTTACTGGAGCGTCATAAAACCTAGAAATTTTGTAACAATAAAGTACTCGAGCCTCTTCTCAATTTAAGCTATCGCTCAAAGCTATGCTACCCTTGAGTCCCAAATCAAACACTGATAAAACTTCAAATGGCCCTAACTTCTATACGGTACGTCCTACACCTATCAAAGTTTGCAACATACAAATGCTTGTAACTTTTTACTGGAGCGTCATAAAACCTAGAAATTTTGTAACAATAAAGTACTCGAGCCTCTTGTCAATTTAAGCTATCGCTCAAAGCTATGCTACCCTTGAGTCCCAAATCAAACACTGACAAAATTTCAAATGGCCCTAACTTCTATACGGTACGTCCTACAGCAATCAAAGTCTGCAACATACAAATGCTTATAACTTTTTACTGGAGAGTCATAAAACCTTGCAATTTTGTAACAATAAAGTACACGAGCCTCTTGTCAATTTAAGCTATCGCTCAAAGCTATGCTACCCTTCAGTCCCAAATAAAACACTGATAAAACTTCAAATGGCCCTAACTTCTATACGGTAGGTCCTGCACCTATCAAAGTTTGCAACATACAAATGCTTGTAACTTTTTACTGGAGCGTCGTACAACCTTGAAATTTTGTTACAATAAAGTACTCGAGCCTCTTGTCAATATAAGCTATCGCTCAAAGCGATGCTACCCTTGAGTCCCAAATCAAACACTGATAAAACTTCAATTGGCCCTAACTTCTATACGGTACGTCCTACACCTATCTAAGTTTGCAACATACAAATGCTTGTAACTTTTTACTGGAGCGTCATAAAACCTTGAAATTTTGTAACAATAAAGTACTCGAGCCTCTTGTCAATTTAAGCTATCGCTCAAAGTTATGCTACCCTTGAGTCTCAAATCAAATACTGATAAAATTTCAAATGGCCCTAACTTCTATACGGTACGTCCTACACCTATCAAAGTTTGCAACATACAAATGCTTGTAACTTTTTACTGGAGCGTCATACAACCTTGAAATTTTGTAACAATGAAGTACTCGAGCCTCTTGTCAATTTAACCCATCGCTCAAAGCTATGCTACCCTTGAGTCCCAAATCAAACACTGATAAAACTTCAAATGGCCCTAACTTCTATTCGGTACGTCCTACACCTATCAAAGTTTGCAACATTCAAATGCTTGTAACTTTTTACTGGAGCGTCATAAAACCTAGAAATTTTTTTACAATAAAGTACTCGAGCCTCTTGTCAATATAAGCTATCGCTCAAAGCTATGCTACCCTTGAGTCCCAAATCAAACACTGATAAAACTTCAATTGGCCCTAACTTCTATACGGTACGTCCTACACCTATCTAAGTTTGCAACATACAAATGCTTGTAACTTTTTACTGGAGCGTCATAAAACCTTTAAATTTTGTAACAATAAAGTACTCGAGCCTCTTGTCAATTTAAGCTATTGCTCAAAGCTGTGCTACCCTTGAGTCCCAAATCCAACACTGATAAAACTTCAAATGGCCCTAACTTCTACACGGTGCGTCCTACACATATCAAAGTTTGCAACATACAACTTGTAACTTTTTACTGGAGCGTCATTAAACCTTGAAATTTTGTAACAATAAAGAACTCGAGCCTCTTGTCAATTTAAGCTATCGCTCAAAGTTATGCTACCCTTGAGTCTCAAATCAAATACTGATAAAACTTCAAATGGCCCTAACTTCTATACGGTACGTCCTACACCTATCAAAGTTTGCAACATACAAATGCTTGTAACTTTTTACTGGAGCGTCATACAACCTTGAAATTTTGTAACAATAAAGTACTCGAGCCTCTTGTCAATTTAAGCCATCGTTCAAAACTATGCTACCCTTGAGTCCCAAATCAAACACTGATAAAACTTCAAATGGCCCTAACTTCTATACGGTACGTCCTACACCTATCAAAGTTTGCAACATACAAATGCTTGTAACTTTTTACTGGAGCGTCATAAAACCTAGAAATTTTGTAACAATAAAGTACTCGAGCCTCTTGTCAATATAAGCTATCGTTCAAAGCTATGCTACCCTTGAGTCCCAAATCAAACACTGATAAAACTTCAATTGGCCCTAACTTCTATACGGTACGTCCTACACCTATCTAAGTTTGCAACATACAAATGCTTGTAACTTTTTACTGGAGCGTCATAAAACCTTTAAATTTTGTAACAATAAAGTACTCGAGCCTCTGGTCGATTTAAGCTATTGCTCAAAGCTGTGCTACCCTTGAGTCCCAAATCCAACACTGATAAAACTTCAAATGGCCCTAACTTCTACACGGTACGTCCTACACATATCAAAGTTTGCAACTTGTAACTTTTTACTGGAGCGTCATTACACCTTGAAATTTTGTAACAATAAAGAACTCGAGCCTCTTGTCAATTTAAGCTATCGCTCAAAGTTATGCTACCCTTGAGTCTCAAATCAAATACTGATAAAACTTCAAATGGCCCTAACTTCTATACGGTACGTCTTACACCTATCAAAGTTTGCAACATACAAATGCTTGTAACTTTTTACTGGAGCGTCATTCAACCTTGAAATTTTGTAACAATAAAGTACTCGAGCCTCTTGTCAATTTAAGCCATCGTTCAAAACTATGCTACCCTTGAGTCCCAAATCAAACACTGATAAAACTTCAAATGGCCCTAACTTCTATACGGTACGTCCTACACCTATCAAAGTTTGCAACATACAAATGCTTGTAACTTTTTACTGGAGCGTCATAAAACATAGAAATTTTGTAACAATAAAGTACTCGAGCCTCTTGTCAATTTAAGCTATCGCTCAAAGCTATGCTACCCTTGAGTCCCAAATCAAACACTGACAAAATTTCAAATGGCCCTAACTTCTATACGGTACGTCCTACACCTATCAAAGTTTGCAACATACAAATGCTTGTAACTTTTTACTGGAGCGTCATAAAACCTTGAAATTTTGTAACAATAAAGTACTCGAGACTCTTTTCAATTTAAGCTATCGCTCAAAGCTATGCTACCCTTGAGTCCCAAATCAAACACTAACAAAACTTCAAATAGCCCTAACTTCTATACGGTACGTCCTACAGCAATCAAAGTCTGCAACATACAAATGCTTATAACTTTTTACTGGAGAGTCATAAAACCTTGCAATTTTGTAACAATAAAGTACATGAGCCTCTTGTCAATTTAAGCTATCGCTCAAAGCTATGCTACCCTTCAGTCCCAAATAAAACACTGATAAAACTTCAAATGGCCCTAACTTCTATACGGTACATCCTACACATATCAAAGTCTGCAACACACAAATGCTTATAACTTTTTACTGGAGCGTCAGAAAGCCTTGAAATTTTGTAACAATAAAGGCCTCTTGTCAATTTAAGCTATCGCTCAAAGCTATGCTACCCTTGAGTCCCAAATCAAACACTGACAAAACTTCAATTGGCCCTAACTTCTATACGGTACGTCCTACACCTACCAAAGTTTGCAACATACAAATGCTTGTAACTTTTTACTGGAGCGTCATAAAACCTTGAAATTTTGTAACAATAAAGTACTCGAGCCGCTTGTAAATTTAAGCTATCGCTCAAAGCTGTGCTACCCTGGAGTTCCAAATCAAACACTGATAAAACTTCAAATGGCCCTAACTTCTATACAGTATGTCCTACACCTATCAAAGTCTGCAACATACAAATGCTTATAACTTTTTACTGGAGCGTCATAAACCCTTGAAATTTTTTAACAATAAAGTACTCTAGCCTCTTGTCAATTTAAGCTATCGCTCACAGATATGCTACCCTTGAGTCCCAGATCAAACACTGATAGAACTTCAAATGGCGCTAACTTCTATACGGTACGTCCTACACCTATCAAAGTCTGCAACATACAAATGCTTATAAATTTTTACTGGAGCGTCATAAAACCTTGAAATTTTGTAACAATAAAGTACTCGAGCCTCTTGTCAATTTAAGCTATCGCTCAAAGCTATGCTACCCTTGAGTCCCAAATCAAACACTGACAAAACTTCAAATGGCCTTAACTTCTAAGCGGTACGTCGTACACCAATCAAAGTTTGCAACATACAAATGCTTGCAACATACAATTGATTGCAACTTTTTACCGGAGCGTCATAAAATCTTGAAATTTTGTAACAATAAAGTACTCGAGCCTCTTGTCAATTTAAGCTATTGCTCAAAGCTATGCTACCCTTGAGTCCCAAATCAAACACTGATAAAACTTCAAATGGCCCTAACTTCTACACGGTACGTCCTACACATATCAAAGTTTGCAACATACAACTTGTAACTTTTTACTGGAGCGTCATTAAACCTTGAAATTTTGTAACAATAAAGTACTCGAGCCTCTTGTCAATTTAAGCTATCGCTCAAAGTTATGCTACCCTTGAGTCTCAAATCAAATACTGATAAAACTTCAAATGGCCCTAACTTCTATACGGTAGGTCCTACACCTATCAAAGTTTGCAACATACAAAAGCTTGTAACTTTTTACTGGAGCGTCATAAAACCTTGAAATTTTGTAACAATAAAGTACTCGAGACTCTTGCCAATTTAAGCTATCGCTCAAAGCTATGCTACCCTTGAGTCCCAAATCAAACAATGACAAAACTTCAAATGGCCCTAACTTCTATACGGTACGTCCTACAGCAATCAAAGTCTGCAACATACAAATCCTTGTAACTTTTTACTGCAGCGTCATAAAACCTTGAAATTTTGTAACAATAAAGTACTCGAGCCTCTTGTCAATATAAGCTATCGCTCAAAGCTATGCTACCCTTGAGTCCCAAATCAAACACTGATAAAACTTCAATGGGCCCTAACTTCTATACAGTACGTACTACACCTATCTAAGTTTGCAACATACAAATGCTTGTAACTTTTTACTGGAGCGTCATAAAACCTTTAAATTTTGTAACAATAAAGTACTCGAGCCTCTTGTCAATTTAAGCTATTGCTCAAAGCTATGCTATCCTTGAGTCCCAAATCCAACACTGATAAAACTTCAAATGGCCCTAACTTCTACACGGTACGTCCTACACATATCAAAGTTTGCAACATACAACTTGTAAGTTTTTACTTTAGCGTCATTAAACCTTGAAATTTTGTAACAATAAAGAACTCGAGCCTCTTGTCGATTTAAGCTATCGCTCAAAGTTATGCTACCCTTGAGTCTCAAATCAAATACTGATAAAACTTCAAATGGCCCTAACTTCTATACGGTACGTCCTACACCTATCAAAGTTTGCAACATACAAATGCTTGTAACTTTTTACTGGAGCGTCATACAACCTTGAAATTTTGTAACAATAAAGTACTCGAGCCTCTTGTCAATTAAAGCCATCGTTCAAAGCTATGCTACCCTTGAGTCCCAAATCAAACACTGATAAAACTTCAAATGGCCCTAACTTCTATACGGTACGTCCTACACCTATCAAAGTTTGCAACATACAAATGCTTGTAACTTTTTACTGGAGCGTCATAAAACCTAGAAATTTTGTAACAATAAAGTACTCGAGCCTCTTGCCAATTTAAGCTATCGCTCAAAACTATGCTACCCTTGAGTCTCAAATCAAACACTGGCAAAATTTCAAATGGCCCAAACTTCTATACGGTACGTCCTACACCTATCAAAGTTTGCAACATACAAATGCTTGTAACTTTTTACTGGAGCGTCATAAAACCTTGAAATTTTGTAACAATAAAGTACTCGAGACTCTTGTCAATTTAAGCTATCGCTCAAAGCTATGCTACCCTTGAGTCCCAAATCAAACACTGACAAAACTTCAAATGGCCCTAACTTCTATACGGTACGTCCTACAGCAATCAAAGTCTGCAATATACAAATGCTTATAACTTTTTACTGGAGAGTCATAAAACCTTGCAATTTTGTAACAATAAAGTACACGAGCCTCTTGTCAATTTAAGCTATCGCTCAAAGCTATGCTACCCTTCAGTCCCAAATAAAACACTGATAAAACTTCAAATGGCCCTAACTTCTATACGGTACATCCTACACATATCAAAGTCTGAGACACACAAATGCTTATAACTTTTTACTGGAACGTCATAAAGCCTTGAAATTTTGTAACAATAAAGGCCTCTTGTCAATTTGAGCTATCGCTCAAAGCTATGCTACCCTTGAGTCCAAAATCAAATACTGACAAAACTTCAATTGGCCCTAACTTCTATACGGTACGTCCTACACCTACCAAAGTTTGCAACATACAAATGCTTGTAACTTTTTACTGGAGCGTCATAAAACCTTGAAATTTTGTAACAATAAAGTACTCGAGCCGCTTGTAAATTTAAGCTATCGCTCAAAGCTATAATACCCTGGAGTCCCAAATCAAACACTGATAAAACTTCAAATGGCCCTAACTTCTATACGGTATGTCCTACACCTATCAAAGTCTGCAACATACAAATGCTTATAACTTTTTACTGGAGCGTCATAAACCCTTGAAATTTTTTAACAATAAAGTACTCTAGCCTCTTGTCAATTTAAGCTATCGCTCAAAGATATGCTACCCTTGAGTCCCAGATCAAACACTGATAAAACTTCAAATGGCCCTAACTTCTATACGGTACGTCCTACACCTATCAAAGTCTGCAAGATACAAATGCTTATAAATTTTTACTGGAGCGTCATAAAACCTTGAAATTTTGTAACAATAAAGTACTCGAGCCTCTTGTCAATTTAAGCTATCGCTCAAAGCTATGCTACCCTTGAGTCCCAAATCAAACACTGACAAAACTTCAAATGGCCCTAACTTCTAAGCGGTACGTCCTACACCAATCAAAGTTTGCAACATACAAATGCTTGCAACATACAATTGCTTGCAACTTTTTACCGGAGCGACATAAAACCTTGAAATTTTGTAACAATAAAGTACTCGAGCCTCTTGTCAATTTAAGCTATCGCTCAAAGCTATGCTACCCTTGAGTCCCAAATCAAACACTGACAAAACTTCAAATGGCCCTAACTTCTATACGGTACGTCCTACACCTATCAAAGTTTGCAACATACAAATGCTTGTAACTTTTTACTGGAGCGTCATAAAACCTTGAAATTTTGTAACAATAAAGTACTCGAGACTCTTGTCAATTTAAGCTATCGCTCAAAGCTATGCTAACCTTGAGTCCCAAATCAAACACTGACAAATCTTCAAATGGCCCTAACTTCTATACGGTACGTCCTACAGCAATCAAAGTCTGCAACATACAAATCCTTGTAACTTTTTACTGCAGCGTCATAAAACCTTGAAATTTTGTAACAATAAAGTACTCGAGCCTCTTGTCAATATAAGCTATCGCTCAAAGCTATGCTACCCTTGAGTCCCAAATCAAACACTGATAAAACTTCAATTGGCCCTAACTTCTATACGGTACGTCCTACACCTATCTAAGTTTGCAACATACAAATGCTTGTAACTTTTTACTGGAGCGTCATAAAACCTTTAAATTTTGTAACAATAAAGTACTCGAGCCTCTTATCAATTTAAGCTATTGCTCAAAGCTGTGCTACCCTTGAGTCCCAAATCCAACACTGATAAAACTTCAAATGGCCCTAACTTCTACACGGTACGTCCTACACATATCAAAGTTTGCAACATACAACTTGTAACTTTTTACTGGAGCGTCATTAAACCTTGAAATTTTGTAACAATAAAGAACTCGAGCCTCTTGTCAATTTAAGCTATCGCTCAAAGTTATGCTACCCTTGAGTCTCAAATCAAATACTGATAAAACTTCAAATGGCCCTAACTTCTATACGGTACGTCCTACACCTATCCAAGTTTGCAACATACAAATGCTTGTAACTTTTTACTGGAGCGTCATAAAACCTAGAAATTTTGTAACAATAAAGTACTCGAGCCTCTTGTCAATATAAGCTATCGCTCAAAGCTATGCTACCCTTGAGTCCCAAATCAAACACTGATAAAACTTCAATTGGCCCTAACTTCTATACGGTACGTCCTACACCTATCTAAGTTTGCAACATACAAATGCTTGTAACTTTTTACTGGAGCGTCATAAAACCTTTAAATTTTGTAACAATAAAGTACTCGAGCCTCTTGTCAATTTAAGCTATTGCTCAAAGCTGTGCTACCCTTGAGTCCCAAATCCAACACTGATAAAACTTCAAATGGCCCTAACTTCTACACGGTACGTCCTACACATATCAAAGTTTGCAACATACAACTTGTAACTTTTTACTGGAGCGTCATTAAACCTTGAAATTTTGTAACAATAAAGAACTCGAGCCTCTTGTCAATTTAAGCTATCGCTCAAAGTTATGCTACCCTTGAGTCTCAAATCAAATACTGATAAAACTTCAAATGGCCCTAACTTCTATACGGTACGTCCTACACCTATCAAAGTTTGCAACATACAAATGCTTGTAACTTTTTACTGGAGCGTCATAAAACCTAGAAATTTTGTAACAATAAAGTACTCGAGCCTCTTGTCAATATAAGCTATCGCTCAAAGCTATGCTACCCTTGAGTCCCAAATCAAACACTGATAAAACTTCAAATGGCCCTAACTTCTATACGGTACGTCCTACACCTATCTAAGTTTGCAACATACAAATGCTTGTAACTTTTTACTGGAGCGTCATAAAACCTTTAAATTTTGTAACAATAAAGTACTCGAGCCTCTTGTCAATTTAAGCTATTGCTCAAAGCTGTGCTACCCTTGAGTCCCAAATCCAACACTGATAAAACTTCAAATGGCCCTAACTTCTACACGGTACGTCCTACACATATCAAAGTTGGCAACATACAACTTGTAACTTTTTACTGGAGCGTCATTAAACCTTGAAATTTTGTAACAATAAAGAACTCGAGCCTCTTGTCAATTTAAGCTATCGCTCAAAGTTATGCTACCCTTGAGTCTCAAATCAAATACTGATAAAACTTCAAATGGCCCTAACTTCTATACGGTACGTCCTACACCTATCAAAGTTTGCAACATACAAATGCTTGTAACTTTTTACTGGAGCGTCATACAACCTTGAAATTTTGTAACAATAAAGTACTCGAGCCTCTTGTCAATTTAAGCCATCGTTCAAAACTATGCTACCCTTGAGTCCCAAATCAAACACTGATAAAACTTCAAATGGCCCTAACTTCTATACGGTACGTCCTACACCTATCAAAGTTTGCAACATACAAATGCTTGTAACTTTTTACTGGAGCGTCATAAAACCTAGAAATTTTGTAACAATAAAGTACTCGAGCCTCTTGTCAATTTAAGCTATCGCTCAAAGCTATGCTACCCTTGAGTCCCAAATCAAACACTGACAAAATTTCAAATGGCCCTAACTTCTATACGGTACGTCCTGCACCTATCAAAGTTTGCAACATACAAATGCTTGTAACTTTTTACTGGAGCGTCATAAAACCTTGAAATTTTGTAACAATAAAGTACTCGAGACTCTTGTCAATTTAAGCTATCGCTCAAAGCTATGCTACCCTTGAGTCCCAAATCAAACACTAACAAAACTTCAAATGGCCCTAACTTCTATACGGTACGTCCTACAGCAATCAAAGTCTGCAACATACAAATGCTTATAACTTTTTACTGGAGAGTCATAAAACCTTGCAATTTTGTAACAACAAAGTACACGAGCCTCTTGTCAATTTAAGCTATCGCTCAAAGCTATGCTACCCTTCAGTCCCAAATAAAACACTGATAAAACTTCAAATGGCCCTAACTTCTATACGGTACATCCTACACATATCAAAGTCTGCAACACACAAATGCTTATAACTTTTTACTGGAGCGTCATAAAACCTTGAAATTTTGTAACAATAAAGGCCTCTTGTCAATTTAAGCTATCGCTCAAAGCTATGCTACCCTTGAGTCCCAAATCAAACACTGACAAAACTTCAATTGGCCCTAACTTCTATACGGTACGTCCTACACCTACCAAAGTTTGCAACATACAAATGCTTGTAACTTTTTACTGGAGCTTCATAAAACCTTGAAATTTTGTAACAATAAAGTACTCGAGCCGCTTGTAAATTTAAGCTATCGCTCAAAGCTGTGCTACCCTGGAGTCCCAAATCAAACACTGATAAAACTTCAAATGGCCCTAACTTCTATACGGTATGTCCTACACCTATCAAAGTCTGCAACATACAAATGCTTATAACTTTTTACTGGAGCGTCATAAACCCTTGAAATTTTTTAACAATAAAGTACTCTAGCCTCTTGTCAATTTAAGCTATCGCTCAAAGATATGCTACCCTTGAGTCCCAGATCAAACACTGATAAAACTTCAAATGGCGCTAACTTCTATACGGTACGTCCTACACCTATCAAAGTCTGCAACATACAAATGCTTATAAATTTTTACTGGAGCGTCATAAAACCTTGAAATTTTGTAACAATAAAGTACTCGAGCCTCTTGTCAATTTAAGCTATCGCTCAAAGCTATGCTACCCTTGAGTCCCAAATCAAACACTGACAAAACTTCAAATGGCCCTAACTTCTAAGCGGTACGTCCTACACCAATCAAAGTTTGCAACATACAACTTGTAACTTTTTACTGGAGCGTCATTAAACCTTGAAATTTTGTAACAATAAAGAACTCGAGCCTCTTGTCAATTTAAGCTATCGCTCAAAGTTATGCTACCCTTGAGTCTCAAATCAAATACTGATAAAACTTCAAATGGCCCTAACTTCTATACGGTACGTCCTACACCTATCAAAGTTTGCAACATACAAATGCTTGTAACTTTTTACTGGAGCGTCATAAAACCTAGAAATTTTGTAACAATAAAGTACTCGAGCCTCTTGTCAATATAAGCTATCGCTCAAAGCTATGCTACCCTTGAGTCCCAAATCAAACACTGATAAAACTTCAAATGGCCCTAACTTCTATACGGTACGTCCTACACCTATCTAAGTTTGCAACATACAAATGCTTGTAACTTTTTACTGGAGCGTCATAAAACCTTTAAATTTTGTAACAATAAAGTACTCGAGCCTCTTGTCAATTTAAGCTATTGCTCAAAGCTGTGCTACCCTTGAGTCCCAAATCCAACACTGATAAAACTTCAAATGGCCCTAACTTCTACACGGTACGTCCTACACATATCAAAGTTGGCAACATACAACTTGTAACTTTTTACTGGAGCGTCATTAAACCTTGAAATTTTGTAACAATAAAGAACTCGAGCCTCTTGTCAATTTAAGCTATCGCTCAAAGTTATGCTACCCTTGAGTCTCAAATCAAATACTGATAAAACTTCAAATGGCCCTAACTTCTATACGGTACGTCCTACACCTATCAAAGTTTGCAACATACAAATGCTTGTAACTTTTTACTGGAGCGTCATACAACCTTGAAATTTTGTAACAATAAAGTACTCGAGCCTCTTGTCAATTTAAGCCATCGTTCAAAACTATGCTACCCTTGAGTCCCAAATCAAACACTGATAAAACTTCAAATGGCCCTAACTTCTATACGGTACGTCCTACACCTATCAAAGTTTGCAACATACAAATGCTTGTAACTTTTTACTGGAGCGTCATAAAACCTAGAAATTTTGTAACAATAAAGTACTCGAGCCTCTTGTCAATTTAAGCTATCGCTCAAAGCTATGCTACCCTTGAGTCCCAAATCAAACACTGACAAAATTTCAAATGGCCCTAACTTCTATACGGTACGTCCTGCACCTATCAAAGTTTGCAACATACAAATGCTTGTAACTTTTTACTGGAGCGTCATAAAACCTTGAAATTTTGTAACAATAAAGTACTCGAGACTCTTGTCAATTTAAGCTATCGCTCAAAGCTATGCTACCCTTGAGTCCCAAATCAAACACTAACAAAACTTCAAATGGCCCTAACTTCTATACGGTACGTCCTACAGCAATCAAAGTCTGCAACATACAAATGCTTATAACTTTTTACTGGAGAGTCATAAAACCTTGCAATTTTGTAACAACAAAGTACACGAGCCTCTTGTCAATTTAAGCTATCGCTCAAAGCTATGCTACCCTTCAGTCCCAAATAAAACACTGATAAAACTTCAAATGGCCCTAACTTCTATACGGTACATCCTACACATATCAAAGTCTGCAACACACAAATGCTTATAACTTTTTACTGGAGCGTCATAAAGCCTTGAAATTTTGTAACAATAAAGGCCTCTTGTCAATTTAAGCTATCGCTCAAAGCTATGCTACCCTTGAGTCCCAAATCAAACACTGACAAAACTTCAATTGGCCCTAACTTCTATACGGTACGTCCTACACCTACCAAAGTTTGCAACATACAAATGCTTGTAACTTTTTACTGGAGCTTCATAAAACCTTGAAATTTTGTAACAATAAAGTACTCGAGCCGCTTGTAAATTTAAGCTATCGCTCAAAGCTGTGCTACCCTGGAGTCCCAAATCAAACACTGATAAAACTTCAAATGGCCCTAACTTCTATACGGTATGTCCTACACCTATCAAAGTCTGCAACATACAAATGCTTATAACTTTTTACTGGAGCGTCATAAACCCTTGAAATTTTTTAACAATAAAGTACTCTAGCCTCTTGTCAATTTAAGCTATCGCTCAAAGATATGCTACCCTTGAGTCCCAGATCAAACACTGATAAAACTTCAAATGGCGCTAACTTCTATACGGTACGTCCTACACCTATCAAAGTCTGCAACATACAAATGCTTATAAATTTTTACTGGAGCGTCATAAAACCTTGAAATTTTGTAACAATAAAGTACTCGAGCCTCTTGTCAATTTAAGCTATCGCTCAAAGCTATGCTACCCTTGAGTCCCAAATCAAACACTGACAAAACTTCAAATGGCCCTAACTTCTAAGCGGTACGTCCTACACCAATCAAAGTTTGCAACATACAAATGCTTGCAACATACAATTGCTTGCAACTTTTTACCGGAGCGTCATAAAACCTTGAAATTTTGTAACAATAAAGTACTCGAGCCTCTTGTCAATTTAAGCTATTGCTCAAAGCTATGCTACCCTTGAGTCCCAAATCAAACACTGACAAAACTTCAAATGGCCCTAACTTCTATACGGTACGTCCTACAGCAATCAAAGTCTGCAACATACAAATCCTTGTAACTTTTTACTGCAGCGTCATAAAACCTTGAAATTTTGTAACAATAAAGTACTCGAGCCTCTTGTCAATATAAGCTATCGCTCAAAGCTATGCTACCCTTGAGTCCCAAATCCAACACTGATAAAACTTCAAATGGCCCTAACTTCTACACGGTACGTCCTACACATATCAAAGTTTGCAACATACAACTTGTAACTTTTTACTGGAGCGTCATTAAACCTTGAAATTTTGTAACAATAAAGAACTCGAGCCTCTTGTCAATTTCAGCTATCGCTCAAAGTTATGCTACCCTTGAGTCTCAAATCAAATACTGATAAAACTTCAAATGGCCCTAACTTCTATACGGTACGTCCTACACCTATCAAAGTTTGCAACATACAAATGCTTGTAACTTTTTACTGGAGCGTCATACAACCTTGAAATTTTGTAACAATAAAGTACTCGAGCCTCTTGTCAATTTAAGCCATCGTTCAAAACTATGCTACCCTTGAGTCCCAAATCAAACACTGATAAAACTTCAAATGGCCCTAACTTCTATACGGTACGTCCTACACCTATCAAAGTTTGCAACATACAAATGCTTGTAACTTTTTACTGGAGCGTCATAAAACCTAGAAATTTTGTAACAATAAAGTACTCGAGCCTCTTGTCAATTTAAGCTATCGCTCAAAGCTATGCTACCCTTGAGTCCCAAATCAAACACTGACAAAATTTCAAATGGCCCTAACTTCTATACGGTACGTCCTACACCTATCAAAGTTTGCAACATACAAATGCTTGTAACTTTTTACTGGAGCGTCATAAAACCTTGAAATTTTGTAACAATAAAGTACTCGAGACTCTTGTCAATTTAAGCTATCGCTCAAAGCTATGCTACCCTTGAGTCCCAAATCAAACACTAACAAAACTTCAAATGGCCCTAACTTCTATACGGTACGTCCTACAGCAATCAAAGTCTGCAACATACAAATGCTTATAACTTTTTACTGGAGAGTCATAAAACCTTGCAATTTTGTAACAATAAAGTACACGAGCCTCTTGTCAATTTAAGCTATCGCTCAAAGCTATGCTACCCTTCAGTCCCAAATAAAACACTGATAAAACTTCAAATGGCCCTAACTACTATACGGTACATCCTACACATATCAAAGTCTGCAACACACAAATGCTTATAACTTTTTACTGGAGCGTCATAAAGCCTTGAAATTTTGTAACAATAAAGGCCTCTTGTCAATTTAAGCTATCGCTCAAAGCTATGCTACCCTTGAGTCCCAAATCAAACACTAACAAAACTTCAATTGGCCCTAACTTCTATACGGTACGTCCTACACCTACCAAAGTTTGCAACATACAAATGCTTGTAACTTTTTACTGGAGCGTCATAAAACCTTGAAATTTTGTAACAATAAAGTACTCGAGCCGCTTGTAAATTTAAGCTATCGCTCAAAGCTGTGCTACCCTGGAGTCCCAAATCAAACACTGATAAAACTTCAAATGGCCCTAACTTCTATACGGTATGTCCTACACCTATCAAAGTCTGCAACATACAAATGCTTATAACTTTTTACTGGAGCGTCATAAACCCTTGAAATTTTTTAACAATAAAGTACTCTAGCCTCTTGTCAATTTAAGCTATCGCTCAAAGATATGCTACCCTTGAGTCCCAGATCAAACACTGATAAAACTTCAAATGGCGCTAACTTCTATACGGTACGTCCTACACCTATCAAAGTCTGCAACATACAAATGCTTATAAATTTTTACTGGAGCGTCATAAAACCTTGAAATTTTGTAACAATAAAGTACTCGAGCCTCTTGTCAATTTAAGCTATCGCTCAAAGCTATGCTACCCTTGAGTCCCAAATCAAACACTGACAAAACTTCAAATGGCCCTAACTTCTAAGCGGTACGTCCTTCACCAATCAAAGTTTGCAACATACAAATGCTTGCAACATACAATTGCTTGCAACTTTTTACCGGAGCGTCATAAAACCTTGAAATTTTGTAACAATAAATTACTCGAGCCTCTTGTCAATTTAAGCTATTGCTCAAAGCTACGCTACCCTTGAGTCCTAAATCAAACACTGATAAAACTTCAAATGGCCCTAACTTCTACACGGTACGTCCTACACATATCAAAGTTTGCAACATACAACTTGTAACTTTTTACTGGAGCGTCATTAAACCTTGAAATTTTGTAACAATAAAGTACTCGAGCCTCTTGTCAATTTAAGCTATCGCTCAAAGTTATGCTACCCTTGAGTCTCAAATCAAATACTGATAAAACTTCAAATGGCCCTAACTTCTATACGGTAGGTCCTACACCTATCAAAGTTTGCAACATACAAAAGCTTGTAACTTTTTACTGGAGCGTCATAAAACCTTGAAATTTTGTAACAATAAAGTACTCGAGACTCTTGCCAATTTAAGCTATCGCTCAAAGCTATGCTACCCTTGAGTCCCAAATCAAACACTGACAAAACTTCAAATGGCCCTAACTTCTATACGGTACGTCCTACAGCAATCAAAGTCTGCAACATACAAATCCTTGTAACTTTTTACTGCAGCGTCATAAAACCTTGAAATTTTGTAACAATAAAGTACTCGAGCCTCTTGTCAATATAAGCTATCGCTCAAAGCTATGCTACCCTTCAGTCCCAAATCAAACACTGATAAAACTTCAATTGGCCCTAACTTCTATACGGTATGTCCTACACCTATCTAAGTTTGCAACATACAAATGCTTGTAACTTTTTACTGGAGCGTCATAAAAATTTTAAATTTTGTAACAATAAAGTACTCGAGCCTCTTGTCAATTTAAGCTATTGCTCAAAGCTATGCTATCCTTGAGTCCCAAATCCAACACTGATAAAACTTCAAATGGCCCTAACTTCTAAGCGGTACGTCCTACACCAATCAAAGTTTGCAACATACAAATGCTTGCAACATACAATTGCTTGCAACTTTTTACCGGAGCGACATAAAACCTTGAAATTTTGTAACAATAAAGCGAGCCTCTTGTCAATTTAAGCTATCGCTCAAAGCTATGCTACCCTTGAGTCCCAAATCAAACACTGACAAAACTTCAAATGGCCCTAACTTCTATACGGTACGTCCTACACCTATCAAAGTTTGCAACATACAAATGCTTGTAACTTTTTACTGGAGCGTCATAAAACCTTGAAATTTTGTAACAATAAAGTACTCGAGACTCTTGTCAATTTAAGCTATCGCTCAAAGCTATGCTAACCTTGAGTCCCAAATCAAACACTGACAAATCTTCAAATGGCCCTAACTTCTATACGGTACGTCCTACAGCAATCAAAGTCTGCAACATACAAATCCTTGTAACTTTTTACTGCAGCGTCATAAAACCTTGAAATTTTGTAACAATAAAGTACTCGAGCCTCTTGTCAATATAAGCTATCGCTCAAAGCTATGCTACCCTAGAGTCCCAAATCAAACACTGATAAAACTTCAATTGGCCCTAACTTCTATACGGTACGTCCTACACATATCTAAGTTTGCAACATACAAATGCTTGTAACTTTTTACTGGAGCGTCATAAAACCTTTAAATTTTGTAATAATAAAGTACTCGAGCCTCTTGTCAATTTAAGCTATTGCTCAAAGCTGTGCTACCCTTGAGTCCCAAATCCAACACTGATAAAACTTCAAATGGCCCTAACTTCTACACGGTACGTCCTACACATATCAAAGTTTGCAACATACAACTTGTAACTTTTTACTGGAGCGTCATTAAACCTTGAAATTTTGTAACAATAAAGAACTCGAGCCTCTTGTCAATTTAAGCTATCGCTCAAAGTTATGCTACCCTTGAGTCTCAAATCAAATACTGATAAAACTTCAAATGGCCCTAACTTCTATACGGTACGTCCTACACCTATCAAAGTTTGCAACATACAAATGCTTGTAACTTTTTACTGGAGCGTCATACAACCTTGAAATTTTGTAACAATAAAGTACTCGAGCCTCTTGTCAATTTAAGCCATCGTTCAAAACTATGCTACCCTTGAGTCCCAAATCAAACACTGATAAAGCTTCAAATGGCCCTAACTTCTATACGGTACGTCCTACACCTATCAAAGTTTGTAACATACAAATGCTTGTAACTTTTTACTGGAGCGTCATAAAACCTAGAAATTTTGTAACAATAAAGTACTCGAGCCTCTTGTCAATATAAGCTATCGCTCAAAGCTATGCTACCCTTGAGTCCCAAATCAAACACTGATAAAACTTCAATTAGCCCTAACTTCTATACGGTACGTCCTACACCTATCTAAGTTTGCAACATACAAATGCTTGTAACTTTTTACTGGAGCGTCATACAAACTTGAAATTTTGTAACAATAAAGTACTCGAGACTCTTGTCAATTTAAGATATCGCTCAAAGCTATGCTACCCTTGAGTCCCAAATCAAACACTAACAAAACTTCAAATGGCCCTAACTTCTATACGGTACGTCCTACAGCAATCAAAGTCTGCAACATACAAATGCTTATAACTTTTTACTGGAGAGTCATAAAACCTTGCAATTTTGTAACAATAAAGTACACGAGCCTCTTGTCAATTTAAGCTATCGCTCAAAGCTATGCTACCCTTCAGTCCCAAATAAAACACTGATAAAACTTCAAATGGCCCTAACTTCTATACGGTACATCCTACACATATCAAAGTCTGCAACACACAAATGCTTATAACTTTTTACTGGAGCGTCATAAAGCCTTGAAATTTTGTAACAATAAAGGCCTCTTGTCAATTTAAGCTATCGCTCAAAGCTATGCTACCCTTGAGTCCCAAATCAAACACTGACAAAACTTCAATTGGCCCTAACTTCTATACGGTACGTCCTACACCTACCAAAGTTTGCAACATACAAATGCTTGTAACTTTTTACTGGAGCGTCATAAAACCTTGAAATTTTGTAACAATAAAGTACTCGAGCCGCTTGTAAATTTAAGCTATCGCTCAAAGCTGTGCTACCCTGGAGTCCCAAATCAAACACTGATAAAACTTCAAATGGCCCTAACTTCTATACGGTATGTCCTACACCTATCAAAGTCTGCAACATACAAATGCTTATAACTTTTTACTGGAGCGTCATAAACCCTTGAAATTTTTTAACAATAAAGTACTCTAGCCTCTTGTCAATTTAAGCTATCGCTCAAAGATATGCTACCCTTGAGTCCCAGATCAAACACTGATAAAACTTCAAATGGCGCTAACTTCTATACGGTACGTCCTACACCTATCAAAGTCTGCAACATACAAATGCTTATAAATTTTTACTGGAGCGTCATAAAACCTTGAAATTTTGTAACAATAAAGTACTCGAGCCTCTTGTCAATTTAAGCTATCGCTCAAAGCTATGCTACCCTTGAGTCCCAAATCAAACACTGACAAAACTTCAAATGGCCCTAACTTCTAAGCGGTACGTCCTACACCAATCAAAGTTTGCAACATACAAATGCTTGCAACATACAATTGCTTGCAACTTTTTACTGGAGCGTCATAAAACCTTGAAATTTTGTAACAATAAAGTACTCGAGCCTCTTTTCAATTTAAGCTATTGCTCAAAGCTATGCTACCCTTGAGTCCCAAATCAAACACTGACAAAACTTCAAATGGCCCTAACTTCTATACGGTACGTCCTACAGCAATCAAAGTCTGCAACATACAAATCCTTGTAACTTTTTACTGCAGCGTCATAAAACCTTGAAATTTTGTAACAATAAAGTACTCGAGCCTCTTGTCAATATAAGCTATCGCTCAAAGCTATGCTACCCTTGAGTCCCAAATCAAACACTGATAAAACTTCAATTGGCCCTAACTTCTATACGGTATGTCCTACACCTATCTAAGTTTGCAACATACAAATGCTTGTAACTTTTTAGTGGAGCGTCATAAAACCTTTAAATTTTGTAACAATAAAGTACTCGAGCCTCTTGTCAATTTAAGCTATTGCTCAAAGCTATGCTACCCTTGAGTCCCAAATCCAACACTGATAAAACTTCAAATGGCCCTAACTTCTACACGGTACGTCCTACACATATCAAAGTTTGCAACATACAACTTGTAACTTTTTACTGGAGCGTCATTAAACCTTGAAATTTTGTAACAATAAAGAACTCGAGCCTCTTGTCAATTTAAGCTATCGCTCAAAGTTATGCTACCCTTGAGTCTCAAATCAAATACTGATAAAACTTCAAATGGCCCTAACTTCTATACGGTACGTCCTACACCTATCAAAGTTTGCAACATACAAATGCTTGTAACTTTTTACTGGAGCGTCATACAACCTTGAAATTTTGTAACAATAAAGCACTCGAGCCTCTTGTCAATTTAAGCTATAGTTCAAAACTATGCTACCCTTGAGTCCCAAATCAAACACTGATAAAACTTCAAATGGCCCTAACTTCTATACGGTACGTCCTACACCTATCAAAGTTTGCAACATACAAATGCTTGTAACTTTTTACTGGAGCGTCATAAAACCTAGAAATTTTGTAACAATAAAGTACTCGGCCCTCTTGTCAATTTAAGCTATCGCTCAAAGCTATGCTACCCTTCAGTCCCAAATAAAACACTGATAAAACTTCAAATGGCCCTAACTTCTATACGGTACATCCTACACATATCAAAGTCTGCAACACACAAATGCTTATAACTTTTTACTGGAGCGTCATAAAGCCTTGAAATTTTGTAACAATAAAGGCCTCTTGTCAATTTAAGCTATCGCTCAAAGCTATGCTACCCTTGAGTCCCAAATCAAACACTAACAAAACTTCAATTGGCCCTAACTTCTATACGGTACGTCCTACACCTACCAAAGTTTGCAACATACAAATGCTTGTAACTTCTTACTGGAGCGTCATAAAACCTTGAAATTTTGTAACAATAAAGTACTCGAGCCGCTTGTAAATTTAAGCTATTGCTCAAAGATATGCTACCCTTGAGTCCCAGATCAAACACTGATAAAACTTCAAATGGCGCTAACTTCTATACGGTACGTCCTACACCTATCAAAGTCTGCAACATACAAATGCTTATAAATTTTTACTGGAGCGTCATAAAACCTTGAAATTTTGTAACAATAAAGTACTCGAGCCTCTTGTCAATTTAAGCTATCGCTCAAAGCTATGCTACCCTTGAGTCCCAAATCAAACACTGACAAAACTTCAAATGGCCCTAACTTCTAAGCGGTACGTCCTACACCAATCAAAGTTTGCAACATACAAATGCTTGCAACATACAATTGCTTGCAACTTTTTACCGGAGCGTCATAAAACCTTGAAATTTTGTAACAATAAAGTACTCGAGCCTCTTGTCAATTTAAGCTATTGCTCAAAGCTACGCTACCCTTGTTTCCCAAATCAAACACTGATAAAACTTCAAATGGCCCTAACTTCTACACGGTACGTCCTACACATATCAAAGTTTGCAACATACAACTTGTAACTTTTTACTGGAGCGTCATTAAACCTTGAAATTTTGTAACAATAAAGTACTCGAGCCTCTTGTAAATTTAAGCTATCGCTCAAAGTTATGCTACCCTTGAGTCTCAAATCAAATACTGATAAAACTTCAAATGGCCCTAACTTCTATACGGTAGGTCCTACACCTATCAAAGTTTGCAACATACAAAAGCTTGTAACTTTTTACTGGAGCGTCATAAAACCTTGAAATTGTGTAACAATAAAGTACTCGAGACTCTTGCCAATTTAAGCTATCGCTCAAAGCTATGCTACCCTTGAGTCCCAAATCAAACACTGACAAAACTTCAAATGGCCCTAACTTCTATACGGTACGTCCTACAGCAATCAAAGTTTGCAACATACAAATGCTTGTAACTTTTTACTGGAGCGTCATACAACCTTGAAATTTTGTAACAATAAAGTACTCGAGCCTCTTGTCAATTTAAGCCATCGTTCAAAACTATGCTACCCTTGAGTCCCAAATCAAACACTGATAAAACTTCAAATGGCCCTAACTTCTATACGGTACGTCCTACACCTATCAAAGTTTGCAACATACAAATGCTTGTAACTTTTTACTGGAGCGTCATAAAACCTAGAAATTTTGTAACAATAAAGTACTCGAGCCTCTTGTCAATTTAAGCTATCGCTCAAAGCTATGCTACCCTTGAGTCCCAAATCAAACACTGACAAAATTTCAAATGGCCCTAACTTCTATACGGTACGTCCTACACCTATCAAAGTTTGCAACATACAAATGCTTGTAACTTTTTACTGGAGCGTCATAAAACCTTGAAATTTTGTAACAATAAAGTACTCGAGACTCTTGTCAATTAAGCTATCGCTCAAAGCTATGCTACCCTTGAGTCCCAAATCAAACACTAACAAAACTTCAAATGGCCCTAACTTCTATACGGTACGTCCTACAGCAATCAAAGTCTGCAACATACAAATGCTTATAACTTTTTACTGGAGAGTCATAAAACCTTGCAATTTTGTAACAATAAAGTACACGAGCCTCTTGTCAATTTAAGCTATCGCTCAAAGCTATGCTACCCTTCAGTCCCAAATAAAACACTGATAAAACTTCAAATGGCCCTAACTTCTATACGGTACATCCTACACATATCAAAGTCTGCAACACACAGATGCTTATAACTTTTTACTGGAGCGTCATAAAGCCTTGAAATTTTGTAACAATAAAGGCCTCTTGTCAATTTAAGCTATCGCTCAAAGCTATGCTACCCTTGAGTCCCAAATCAAACACTGACAAAACTTCAATTGGCCCTAACTTCTATACGGTACGTCCTACACCTACCAAAGTTTGCAACATACAAATGCTTGTAACTTTTTACTGGAGCGTCATAAAACCTTGAAATTTTGTAACAATAAAGTACTCGAGCCGCTTGTAAATTTAAGCTATCGCTCAAAGCTGTGCTACCCTGGAGTCCCAAATCAAACACTGATAAAACTTCAAATGGCCCTAACTTCTATACGGTACGTCCTACACCTATCAAAGTTTGCAACATACAAATGCTTATAACTTTTTACTGGAGCGTCATAAACCCTTGAAATTTTTTAACAATAAAGTACTCTAGCCTCTTGTCAATTTAAGCTATCGCTCAAAGATATGCTACCCTTGAGTCCCAGATCAAACACTGATAAAACTTCAAATGGCGCTAACTTCTATACGGTACGTCCTACACCTATCAAAGTCTGCAACATACAAATGCTTATAAATTTTTACTGGAGCGTCATAAAACCTTGAAATTTTGTAACAATAAAGTACTCGAGCCTCTTGTCAATTTAAGCTATCGCTCAAAGCTATGCTACCCTTGAGTCCCAAATCAAACACTGACAAAACTTCAAATGGCCCTAACTTCTAAGCGGTACGTCCTACACCAATCAAAGTTTGCAACATACAAATGCTTGCAACATACAATTGCTTGCAACTTTTTACCGGAGCGTCATAAAACCTTGAAATTTTGTAACAATAAAGTACTCGAGCCTCTTGTCAATTTAAGCTATTGCTCAAAGCTATGCTACCCTTGAGTCCCAAATCAAACACTGACAAAACTTCAAATGGCCCTAACTTCTATACGGTACGTCCTACAGCAATCAAAGTCTGCAACATACAAATCCTTGTAACTTTTTACTGCAGCTTCATAAAACCTTGAAATTTTGTAACAATAAAGTACTCGAGCCTCTTGTCAATATAAGCTATCGCTCAAAGCTATGCTACCCTTGAGTCCCAAATCAAACACTGATAAAACTTCAATTGGCCCTAACTTCTATACGGTATGTCCTACACCTATCTAAGTTTGCAACATACAAATGCTTGTAACTTTTTAGTGGAGCGTCATAAAACCTTTAAATTTTGTAACAATAAAGTACTCGAGCCTCTTGTCAATTTAAGCTATTGCTCAAAGCTATGCTACCCTTGAGTCCCAAATCCAGCACTGATAAAACTTCAAATGGCCCTAACTTCTACACGGTACGTCCTACACATATCAAAGTTTGCAACATACAACTTGTAACTTTTTACTGGAGCGTCATTAAACCTTGAAATTTTGTAACAATAAAGAACTCGAGCCTCTTGTCAATTTAAGCTATCGCTCAAAGTTATGCTACCCTTGAGTCTCAAATCAAATACTGATAAAACTTCAAATGGCCCTAACTTCTATACGGTACGTCCTACACCTATCAAAGTTTGCAACATACAAATGCTTGTAACTTTTTACTGGAGCGTCATACAACCTTGAAATTTTGTAACAATAAAGTACTCGAGCCTCTTGTCAATTTAAGCCATCGTTCAAAACTATGCTACCCTTGAGTCCCAAATCAAACACTGATAAAACTTCAAATGGCCCTAACTTCTATACGGTACGTCCTACACCTATCAAAGTTTGCAACATACAAATGCTTGTAACTTTTTACTGGAGCGTCATAAAACCTAGAAATTTTGTAACAATAAAGTACTCGGCCCTCTTGTCAATTTAAGCTATCGCTCAAAGCTATGCTACCCTTCAGTCCCAAATAAAACACTGATAAAACTTCAAATGGCCCTAACTTCTATACGGTACATCCTACACATATCAAAGTCTGCAACACACAAATGCTTATAACTTTTTACTGGAGCGTCATAAAGCCTTGAAATTTTGTAACAATAAAGGCCTCTTGTCAATTTAAGCTATCGCTCAAAGCTATGCTACCCTTGAGTCCCAAATCAAACACTAACAAAACTTCAATTGGCCCTAACTTCTATACGGTACGTCCTACACCTACCAAAGTTTGCAACATACAAATGCTTGTAACTTCTTACTGGAGCGTCATAAAACCTTGAAATTTTGTAACAATAAAGTACTCGAGCCGCTTGTAAATTTAAGCTATCGCTCAAAGATATGCTACCCTTGAGTCCCAGATCAAACATTGATAAAACTTCAAATGGCGCTAACTTCTATACGGTACGTCCTACACCTATCAAAGTCTGCAACATACAAATGCTTATAAATTTTTACTGGAGCGTCATAAAACCTTGAAATTTTGTAACAATAAAGTACTCGAGCCTCTTGTCAATTTAAGCTATCGCTCAAAGCTATGCTACCCTTGAGTCCCAAATCAAACACTGACAAAACTTCAAATGGCCCTAACTTCTAAGCGGTACGTCCTACACCAATCAAAGTTTGCAACATACAAATGCTTGCAACATACAATTGCTTGCAACTTTTTACCGGAGCGTCATAAAACCTTGAAATTTTGTAACAATAAAGTACTCGAGCCTCTTGTCAATTTAAGCTATTGCTCAAAGCTACGCTACCCTTGAGTCCCAAATCAAACACTGATAAAACTTCAAATGGCCCTAACTTCTACACGGTACGTCCTACACATATCAAAGTTTGCAACATACAACTTGTAACTTTTTACTGGAGCGTCATTAAACCTTGAAATTTTGTAACAATAAAGTACTCGAGCCTCTTGTCAATTTAAGCTGTCGCTCAAAGTTATGCTACCCTTGAGTCTCAAATCAAATACTGATAAAACTTCAAATGGCCCTAACTTCTATACGGTAGGTCCTACACCTATCAAAGTTTGCAACATACAAAAGCTTGTAACTTTTTACTGGAGCGTCATAAAACCTTGAAATTGTGTAACAATAAAGTACTCGAGACTCTTGCCAATTTAAGCTATCGCTCAAAGCTATGCTACCCTTGAGTCCCAAATCAAACACTGACAAAACTTCAAATGGCCCTAACTTCTATACGGTACGTCCTACAGCAATCAAAGTCTGCAACATACAAATCCTTGTAACTTTTTACTGCAGCGTCATAAAACCTTGAAATTTTGTAACAATAAAGTACTCGAGCCTCTTGTCAATATAAGCTATCGCTCAAAGCTATGCTACCCTTCAGTCCCAAATCAAACACTGATAAAACTTCAATTGGCCCTAACTTCTATACGGTATGTCCTACACATATCAAAGTTTGCAACATACAACTTGTAAGTTTTTACTTTAGCGTCATTAAAACTTGAAATTTTGTAACAATAAAGAACTCGAGCCTCTTGTCAATTTAAGCTATCGCTCAAAGTTATGCTACCCTTGAGTCTCAAATCAAATACTGATAAAACTTCAAATGGCCCTAACTTCTATACGGTACGTCCTACACCTATCAAAGTTTGCAACATACAAATGCTTGTAACTTTTTACTGGAGCGTCATACAACCTTGAAATTTTGTAACAATAAAGTACTCGAGCCTCTTGTCAATTAAAGCCATCGTTCAAAGCTATGCTACCCTTGAGTCCCAAATCAAACACTGATAAAACTTCAAATGGCCCTAACTTCTATACGGTACGTCCTACACCTATCAAAGTTTGCAACATACAAATGCTTGTAACTTTTTACTGGAGCGTCATAAAACCTAGAAATTTTGTAACAATAAAGTACTCGAGCCTCTTGTCAATTTAAGCTATCGCTCAAAACTATGCTACCCTTGAGTCCCAAATCAAACACTGGCAAAATTTCAAATGGCCCTAACTTCTATACGGTACGTCCTACACCTATCAAAGTTTGCAACATACAAATGCTTGTAACTTTTTACTGGAGCGTCATAAAACCTTGAAATTTTGTAACAATAAAGTACGCGAGACTCTTGTCAATTTAAGCTATCGCTCAAAGCTATGCTACCCTTGAGTCCCAAATCAAACACTGACAAAACTTCAAATGGCCCTAACTTCTATACGGTACGTCCTACAGCAATCAAAGTCTGCAATATACAAATGCTTATAACTTTTTACTGGAGAGTCATAAAACCTTGCAATTTTGTAACAATAAAGTACACGAGCCTCTTGTCAATTTAAGCTATCGCTCAAAGCTATGCTACCCTTCAGTCCCAAATAAAACACTGATAAAACTTCAAATGGCCCTAACTTCTATACGGTTCATCCTACACATATCAAAGTCTGAGACACACAAATGCTTATAACTTTTTACTGGAACGTCATAAAGCCTTGAAATTTTGTAACAATAAAGGCCTCTTGTCAAATTGAGCTATCGCTCAAAGCTATGCTACCCTTGAGTCCCAAATCAAACACTGACAAAACTTCAATTGGCCCTAACTTCTATACGGTACGTCCTACACCTACCAAAGTTTGCAACATACAAATGCTTGTAACTTTTTACTGGAGCGTCATAAAACCTTGAAATTTTGTAACAATAAAGTACTCGAGCCGCTTGTAAATTTAAGCTATCGCTCAAAGCTATAATACCCTGGAGTCCCAAATCAAACACTGATAAAACTTCAAATGGCCTTAACTTCTATACGGTATGTCCTACACCTATCAAAGTCTGCAACATACAAATGCTTATAACTTTTTACTGGAGCGTCATAAACCCTTGAAATTGTTTAACAATAAAGTACTCTAGCCTCTTGTCAATTTAAGCTATCGCTCAAAGATATGCTAACCTTGAGTCCCAGATCAAACACTGATAAAACTTCAAATGGCCCTAACTTCTATACGGTACGTCCTACACCTATCAAAGTCTGCAAGATACAAATGCTTATAAATTTTTACTGGAGCGTCATAAAACCTTGAAATTTTGTAACAATAAAGTACTCGAGCCTCTTGTCAATTTAAGCTATCGCTCAAAGCTATGCTACCCTTGAGTCCCAAATCAAACACTGACAAAACTTCAAATGGCCCTAACTTCTAAGCGGTACGTCCTACACCAATCAAAGTTTGCAACATACAAATGCTTGCAACATACAATTGCTTGCAACTTTTTACCGGAGCGACATAAAACCTTGAAATTTTGTAACAATAAAGTACTCGAGCCTCTTGTCAATTTAAGCTATTGCTCAAAGCTATGCTACCCTTGAGTCCCAAATCAAACACTGATAAAACTTCAAATATCCCTAACTTCTACACGGTACGTCCTACACATATCAAAGTTTGCAACATACAACTTGTAACTTTTTACTGGAGCGTCATTAAACCTTGAAATTTTGTAACAATAAAGTACTCGAGCCTCTTGTCAATTTAAGCTATCGCTCAAAGTTATGCTACCCTTGAGTCTCAAATCAAATACTGATAAAACTTCAAATGGCCCTAACTTGTATACGGTAGGTCCTACACCTATCAAAGTTTGCAACATACAAATGCTTGTAACTTTTCACTGGAGCGTCATATAACCTTGAAATTTTGTAACAATAAAGTACTCGAGACTCTTGTCAATTTAAGCTATAGCTCAAAGCTATGCTACCCTTGAGTCCCAAATCAAACACTGACAAAACTTCAAATGGCCCTAACTTCTATACGGTATGTCCTACAGCAATCAAAGTCTGGAACATACAAATCCTTGTAACTTTTTACTGCAGCGTCATAAAACCTTGAAATTTTGTAACAATAAAGTACTCGAGATTCTTGTCAATATAAGCTATCGCTCAAAGCTATGCTACCCTTGAGTCCCAAATCAAACACTGATAAAACTTCAATTGGCCCTAACTTCTATACGGTACGTCCTACACCTATCTAAGTTTGCAACATACAAATGCTTGTAACTTTTTACTGGAGCGTCATAAAACCTTTAAATTTTGTAACAATAAAGTACTCGAGCCTCTTGTCAATATAAGCTATCGCTCAAAGCTATGCTACCCTTCAGTCCCAAATAAAACACTGATAAAACTTCAAATGGCCCTAACTTCTATACGGTACATCCTACACATATCAAAGTCTGCAACACACAAATGCTTATAACTTTTTACT
Organism: Clusia tigrina; assembly: GCA_920105625.2. Classification (NCBI taxonomy): domain Eukaryota; kingdom Metazoa; phylum Arthropoda; class Insecta; order Diptera; family Clusiidae; genus Clusia; species Clusia tigrina. Next base: position 105,434,892 of record OV050033.1, on the reverse strand, counting down.
GGAGCGTCATAAAGCCTTGCAATTTTGTAACAATAAAGGCCTCTTGTCAATTTAAGCTATCGCTCAAAGCTATGCTACCCTTGAGTCCCAAATCAAACACTGACAAAACTTCAATCGGCCCTAACTTCTATACGGTACGTCCTACACCTACCAAAGTTTGCAACATACAAATGCTTGTAACTTTTTACTGGAGCGTCATAAAACCTTGAAATTTTGTAACAATAAAGTACTCGAGCCGCTTGTAAATTTAAGCTATCGCTCAAAGTTATGCTACCCTTGAGTCTCAAATCAACAACTGATAAAACTTCAAATGGCCCTAACTTCTATACGGTAGGTCCTACACCTATCAAAGTTTGCAACATACAAATGCTTGTAAGTTTTTACTGGAGCGTCATAAAACCTTGAAATTTTGTAACAATAAAGTACTCGAGACTCTTGCCAATTTAAGCTATCGCTCAAAGCTATGCTACCCTTGAGTCCCAAATCAAACACTGACAAAACTTCAAATGGCCCTAACTTCTATACGGTACGTCCTACAGCAATCAAAGTCTGCAACATACAAATCCTTGTAACTTTTTACTGCAGCGTCATAAAACCTTGAAATTTTGTAACAATAAAGTACTCGAGCCTCTTGTCAATATAAGCTATCGCTCAAAGCTATGCTACCCTTGAGTCCCAAATCAAACACTGATAAAACTTCAATTGGCCCTAACTTCTATACGGTACGTCCTACACCTATCTAAGTTTGCAACATACAAATGCTTGTAACTTTTTACTGGAGCGTCATAAAACCTTTAAATTTTGTAACAATAAAGTACTGGAGCCTCTTGTCAATTTAAGCTATTGCTCAAAGCTATGCTATCCTTGAGTCCCAAATCCAACACTGATAAAACTTAAAATGGCCCTAACTTCTACACGGTACGTCCTACACATATCAAAGTTTGCAACATACAACTTGTAACTTTTTACTGGAGCGTCATTAAACCTTGAAATTTTGTAACAATAAAGAACTCGAGCCTCTTGTCAATTTAAGCTATCGCTCAAAGTTATGCTACCCTTGAGTCTCAAATCAAATACTGATAAAACTTCAAATGGCCCTAACTTCTATACGGTACGTCCTACACCTATCAAAGTTTGCAACATACAAATGCTTGTAACTTTTTACTGGAGCGTCATAAAACCTAGAAATTTTGTAACAATAAAGTACTCGAGCCTCTTGTCAATTTAAGCTATCGCTCAAAGCTATGCTACCGTTGAGTCACAAATCAAACACTGACAAAATTTCAAATGGCCCTAACTTCTATACGGTACGTCCTACACCTATCAAAGTTTGCAACATACAAATGCTTGTAACTTTTTACTGGAGCGTCATAAAACCTTGAAATTTTGTAACAATAAAGTACTCGAGACTCTTGTCAATTTAAGCTATCGCTCAAAGCTATGCTACCCTTGAGTCCCAAATCAAACACTGACAAAACTTCAAATGGCCCTAACTTCTATACGGTACGTCCTACAGCAATCAAAGTCTGCAACATACAAATGCTTATAACTTTTTACTGGAGAGTCATAAAACCTTGCAATTTTGTAACAATAAAGTACACGAGCCTCTTGTCAATTTAAGCTATCGCTCAAAGCTATGCTACCCTTCAGTCCCAAATAAAACACTGATAAAACTTCAAATGGCCCTAACTTCTATACGGTACATCCTACACATATCAAAGTCTGCAACACACAAATGCTTATAACTTTTTACTGGAACGTCATAAAGCCTTGAAATTTTGTAACAATAAAGGCCTCTTGTCAATTTGAGCTATCGCTCAAAGCTATGCTACCCTTGAGTCCCAAATCAAACACTGACAAAACTTCAATTGGCCCTAACTTCTATACGGTACGTCCTACACCTACCAAAGTTTGCAACATACAAATGCTTGTAACTTTTTACTGGAGCGTCATAAAACCTTGAAATTTTGTAACAATAAAGTACTCGAGCCGCTTGTAAATTTAAGCTATCGCTCAAAGCTATAATACCCTGGAGTCCCAAATCAAACACTGATAAAACTTCAAATGGCCCTAACTTCTATACGGTATGTCCTACACCTATCAAAGTCTGCAACATACAAATGCTTATAACTTTTTACTGGAGCGTCATAAACCCTTGAAATTTTTTAACAATAAAGTACTCTAGCCTCTTGTCAATTTAAGCTATCGCTCAAAGATATGCTACCCTTGAGTCCCAGATCAAACACTGATAAAACTTCAAATGGCCCTAACTTCTATACGGTACGTCCTACACCTATCAAAGTCTGCAACATACAAATGCTTATAAATTTTTACTGGAGCGTCATAAAACCTTGAAATTTTGTAACAATAAAGTACTCGAGCCTCTTGTCAATTTAAGCTATCGCTCAAAGCTATGCTACCCTTGAGTCCCAAATCAAACACTGACAAAACTTCAAATGGCCCTAACTTCTAAGCGGTACGTCCTACACCAATCAAAATTTGCAACATACAAATGCTTGCAACATACAATTGCTTGCAACTTTTTACCGGAGCGTCATAAAACCTTGAAATTTTGTAACAATAAAGTACTCGAGCCTCTTGTCAATTTAAGCTATTGCTCAAAGCTATGCTACCCTTGAGTCCCAAATCAAACACTGATAAAACTTCAAATATCCCTAACTTCTACACGGTACGTCCTACACATATCAAAGTTTGCAACATACAACTTGTAACTTTTTACTGGAGCGTCATTAAACCTTGAAATTTTGTAACAATAAAGTACTCGAGCCTCTTGTCAATTTAAGCTATCGCTCAAAGTTATGCTACCCTTGAGTCTCAAATCAAATACTGATAAAACTTCAAATGGCCCTAACTTCTATACGGTAGGTCCTACACCTATCAAAGTTTGCAACATACAAATGCTTGTAACTTTTCACTGGAGCGTCATAAAACCTTGAAATTTTGTAACAATAAAGTACTCGAGACTCTTGTCAATTTAAGCTATCGCTCAAAGCTATGCTACCCTTGAGTCCCAAATCAAACACTGACAAAACTTCAAATGGCCCTAACTTCTATACGGTACGTCCTACAGCAATCAAAGTCTGCAACATACAAATGCTTATAACTTTTTACTGGAGAGTCATAAAACCTTGCAATTTTGTGACAATAAAGTACACGAGCCTCTTGTCAATTTAAGCTATCGCTCAAAGCTATGCTACCCTTCAGTCCCAAATAAAACACTGATAAAACTTCAAATGGCCCTAACTTCTATACGGTACATCCTACACATATCAAAGTCTGCAACACACAAATGCTTATAACTTTTTACTGGAACGTCATAAAGCCTTGAAATTTTGTAACAATAAAGGCCTCTTGTCAATTTGAGCTATCGCTCAAAGCTATGCTACCCTTGAGTCCCAAATCAAACACTGACAAAACTTCAATTGGCCCTAACTTCTATACGGTACGTCCTACACCTACCAAAGTTTGCAACATACAAATGCTTGTAACTTTTTACTGGAGCGTCATAAAACCTTGAAATTTTGGAACAATAAAGTACTCGAGCCGCTTGTAAATTTAAGCTATCGCTCAAAGCTATAATACCCTGGAGTCCCAAATCAAACACTGATAAAACTTCAAATGGCCCTAATTTCTATACGGTATGTCCTACACCTATCAAAGTCTGCAACATACAAATGCTTATAACTTTTTACTGGAGCGTCATAAACCCTTGAAATTTTTTAACAATAAAGTACTCTAGCCTCTTGTCAATTTAAACTATCGCTCAAAGATATGCTACCCTTGAGTCCCAGATCAAACACTGATAAAACTTCAAATGGCCCTAACTTCTATACGGTACGTCCTACACCTATCAAAGTCTGCAACATACAAATGCTTATAAATTTTTACTCAGGCGTCATAAAACCTTGAAATTTTGTAACAATAAAGTACTCGAGCCTCTTGTCAATTTAAGCTATCGCTCAAAGCTATGCTACCCTTGAGTCCCAAATCAAACACTGACAAAACTTCAAATGGCCCTAACTTCTATACGGTACGTCCTACAGCAATCAAAGTCTGCAACATACAAATCCTTGTAACTTTTTACTGCAGCGTCATAAAACCTTGAAATTTTGTAACAATAAAGTACTCGAGCCTCTTGTCAATATAAGCTATCGCTCAAAGCTATGCTACCCATGAGTCCCAAATCAAACACTGACAAAACTTCAAATGGCCCTAACTTCTAAGCGGTACGTCCTACACCAATCAAAGTTTGCAACATACAAATGCTTGCAACATACAATTGCTTGCAACTTTTTACCGGAGCGTCATAAAACCTTGAAATTTTGTAACAATAAAGTACTCGAGCCTCTTGTTAAATTAAGCTATTGCTCAAAGCTATGCTACCCTTGAGTCCCAAATCAAACACTGATAAAACTTCAAATATCCCTAACTTCTACACGGTACGTCCTACACATATCAAAGTTTGCAACATACAACTTGTAACTTTTTACTGGAGCGTCATTAAACCTTGAAATTTTGTAACAATAAAGTACTCGAGCCTCTTGTCAATTTAAGCTATCGCTCAAAGTTATGCTACCCTTGAGTCTCAAATCAAATACTGATAAAACTTCAAATGGCCCTAACTTCTATACGGTAGGTCCTACACCTATCAAAGTTTGCAACATACAAATGCTTGTAACTTTTCACTGGAGCGTCATAAAACCTTGAAATTTTGTAACAATAAAGTACTCGAGACTCTTGTCAATTTAAGCTATCGCTCAAAGCTATGCTACCCTTGAGTCCCAAATCAAACACTGACAAAACTTCAAATGGCCCTAACTTCTATACGGTACGTCCTACAGCAATCAAAGTCTGCAACATACAAATCCTTGTAACTTTTTACTGCAGCGTCATAAAACCTTGAAATTTTGTAACAATAAAGTACTCGAGCCTCTTGTCAATATAAGCTATCGCTCAAAGCTATGCTACCCTTGAGTCCCAAATCAAACACTGATAAAACTTCAATTGGCCCTAACTTCTATACGGTACGTCCTACACCTATCTAAGTTTGCAACATACAAATGCTTGTAACTTTTTACTGGAGCGTCATAAAACCTTTAAATTTTGTAACAATAAAGTACTCGAGCCTCTTGTCAATTTAAGCTATTGCTCCAAGCTATGCTACCCTTGAGTCCCAAATCCAACACTGATGAAACTTCAAATGGCCCTAACTTCTACACGGTACGTCCTACACATATCAAAGTTTGCAACATACAACTTGTAACTTTTTACTGGAGCGTCATTAAACCTTGAAATTTTGTAACAATAAAGAACTCGAGCCTCTTGTCAATTTAAGCTATCGCTCAAAGTTATGCTACCCTTGAGTCTCAAATCAAATACTGATAAAACTTCAAATGGCCCTAACTTCTATACGGTACGTCCTACACCTATCAAAGTTTGCAACATACAAATGCTTATAACTTTTTACTGGAGCGTCATACAACCTTGAAATTTTGTAACAATAAAGTACTCGAGCCTCTTGTCAATTTAAGCCATCGTTCAAAGCTATGCTACCCTTGAGTCCCAAATCAAACACTGATAAAACTTCAAATGGCCCTAACTTCTATACGGTACGTCCTACACCTATCAAAGTTTGCAACATACAAATGCTTGTAACTTTTTACTGGAGCGTCATAAAACCTAGAAATTTTGTAACAATAAAGTACTCGAGCCTCTTGTCACTTTAAGCTATCGCTCAAAGCTATGCTACCCTTGAGTCCCAAATCAAACACTGACAAAACTTCAAATGGCCCTAACTTCTATACGGTACGTCCTACACCTATCAAAGTTTGCAACATACAAATGCTTGTAACTTTTTACTGGAGCGTCATAAAACCTTGAAATTTTGTAACAATAAAGTACTCGAGACTCTTGTCAATTTAAGCTATCGCTCAAAGCTATGCTAACCTTGAGTCCCAAATCAAACACTGACAAAACTTCAAATGGCCCTAACTTCTATACGGTACGTCCTACAGCAATCAAACTCTGCAACATACAAATGCTTGTAACTTTTTACTGCAGCGTCATAAAACCTTGAAATTTTGTAACAATAAAGTACTCGAGCCTCTTGTCAATATAAGCTATCGCTCAAAGTTATGCTACCCTTGAGTCCCAAATCAAACACTGATAAAACTTCAATTGGCCCTAACTTCTATACGCTACGTCCTACACCTATCTAAGTTTGCAACATACAAATGCTTGTAACTTTTTACTGGAGCGTCATAAAACCTTTAAATTTTGAAACAATAAAGTACTCGAGCCTCTTGTCAATTTAAGCTATTGCTCAAAGCTATGCTACCCTTGAGTCCCAAATCCAACACTGATAAAACTTCAAATGGCCCTAACTTCTACACGGTACGTCCTACACATATCAAAGTTTGCAACATACAAATGCTTGTAACTTTTTACTGGAGCGTCATACAACCTTGAAATTTTGTAACAATAAAGTACTCGAGCCTCTTGTCAATTTAAGCCATCGTTCAAAGCTATGCTACCCTTGAGTCCCAAATCAAACACTGATAAAACTTCAAATGGCCCTAATTTCTATACGGTACGTCCTACACCTATCAAAGTTTGCAACATACAAATGCTTGCAACATACAATTGCTTGCAACTTTTTACCGGAGCGTCATAAAACCTTGAAATTTTGTAACAATAAAGTACTCGAGCCTCTTGTCAATTTAAGCTATTGCTCAAAGCTATGCTACCCTTGAGTCCCAAATCAAACACTGATAAAACTTCAAATATCCCTAACTTCTACACGGTACGTCCTACACATATCAAAGTTTGCAACCTACAACTTGTAACTTTTTACTGGAGCGTCATTAAACCTTGAAATTTTGTAACAATAAAGTACTCGAGCCTCTTGTTAATTTAAGCTATTGCTCAAAGCTATGCTACCCTTGAGTCCCAAATCAAACACTGATAAAACTTCAAATATCCCTAACTTCTACACGGTACGTCCTACACATATCAAAGTTTGCAACATACAACTTGTAACTTTTTACTGGAGCGTCATTAAACCTTGAAATTTTGTAACAATAAAGTACTCGAGCCTCTTGTCAATTTAAGCTATCGCTCAAAGTTATGCTACCCTTGAGTCTCAAATCAAATACTGATAAAACTTCAAATGGCCCTAACTTCTATACGGTAGGTCCTACACCTATCAAAGTTTGCAACATACAAATGCTTGTAACTTTTCACTGGAGCGTCATAAAACCTTGAAATTTTGTAACAATAAAGTACTCGAGACTCTTGTCAATTTAAGCTATCGCTCAAAGCTATGCTACCCTTGAGTCCCAAATCAAACACTGACAAACTTTCAAATGGCCCTAACTTCTATACGGTACGTCCGACAGCAATCAAAGTCTGCAACATACAAATCCTTGTAACTTTTTACTGCAGCGTCATAAAACCTTGAAATTTTGTAACAATAAAGTACTCGAGCCTCTTGTCAATATAAGCTATCGCTCAAAGCTATGCTACCCTTGAGTCCCAAATCAAACACTGATAAAACTTCAATTGGCCCTAACTTCTATACGGTACGTCCTACACCTATCTAAGTTTGCAACATACAAATGCTTGTAACTTTTTACTGGAGCGTCATAAAACCTTTAAATTTTGTAACAATAAAGTACTCGAGCCTCTTGTCAATTTAAGCTATTGCTCAAAGCTATGCTACCCTTGAGTCCCAAATCCAACACTGATAAAACTTCAAATGGCCCTAACTTCTACACGGTACGTCCTACACATATCAAAGTTTGCAACATACAACTTGTAACTTTTTACTGGAGCGTCATTAAACCTTGAAATTTTGTAACAATAAAGAACTCGAGCCTCTTGTCAATTTAAGCTATCGCTCAAAGTTATGCTACCCTTGAGTCTCAAATCAAATACTGATAAAACTTCAAATGGCCCTAACTTCTATACGGTACGTCCTACACCTATCAAAGTTTGCAACATACAAATGCCTATAACTTTTTACTGGAGCGTCATACAACCTTGAAATTTTGTAACAATAAAGTACTCGAGCCTCTTGTCAATTTAAGCCATCGTTCAAAGCTATGCTACCCTTGAGTCCCAAATCAAACACTCATAAAACTTCAAATGGCCCTAACTTCTATACGGTACGTCCTACACCTATCAAAGTTTGCAACATACAAATGCTTGTAACTTTTTACTGGAGCGTCATAAAACCTAGAAATTTTGTAACAATAAAGTACTCGAGCCTCTTGTCACTTTAAGCTATCGCTCAAAGCTATGCTACCCTTGAGTCCCAAATCAAACACTGACAAAACTTCAAATGGCCCTAACTTCTATACGGTACGTCCTACACCTATCAAAGTTTGCAACATACAAATGCTTGTAACTTTTTACTGGAGCGTCATAAAACCTTGAAATTTTGTAACAATAAAGTACTCGAGACTCTTGTCAATTTAAGCTATCGCTCAAAGCTATGCTAACCTTGAGTCCCAAATCAAACACTGACAAAACTTCAAATGGCCCTAACTTCTATACGGTACGTCCTACAGCAATCAAAGTCTGCAACATACAAATGCTTGTAACTTTTTACTGCAGCGTCATAAAACCTTGAAATTTTGTAACAATAAAGTACTCGAGCCTCTTGTCAATATAAGCTATCGCTCAAAGTTATGCTACCCTTGAGTCCCAAATCAAACACTGATAAAACTTCAATTGGCCCTAACTTCTACACGGTACGTCCTACACATATCAAAGTTTGCAACATACAACTTGTAACTTTTTACTGGAGCGTCATTAAACCTTGAAATTTTGTAACAATAAAGAACTCGAGCCTCTTGTCAATTTAAGCTATCGCTCAAAGTTATGCTACTCTTGAGTCTCAAATCAAATACTGATAAAACTTCAAATGGCCCTAACTTCTATACGGTACGTCCTACACCTATCAAAGTTTGCAACATACAAATGCTTGTAACTTTTTACTGGAGCGTCATACAACCTTGAAATTTTGTAACAATAAAGTACTCGAGCCTCTTGTCAATTTAAGCCATCGTTCAAAGCTATGCTACCCTTGAGTCCCAAATCAAACACTGATAAAACTTCAAATGGCCCTAATTTCTATACGGTACGTCCTACACCTATCAAAGTTTGCAACATACAAATGCTTGCAACATACAATTGCTTGCAACTTTTTACCGGAGCGTCATAAAACCTTGAAATTTTGTAACAATAAAGTACTCGAGCCTCTTGTCAATTTAAGCTATTGCTCAAAGCTATGCTACCCTTGAGTCCCAAATCAAACACTGATAAAACTTCAAATATCCCTAACTTCTACACGGTACGTCCTACACATATCAAAGTTTGCAACATACAACTTGTAACTTTTTACTGGAGCGTCATTAAACCTTGAAATTTTGTAACAATAAAGTACTCGAGCCTCTTGTCAATTTAAGCTATCGCTCAAAGTTATGCTACCCTTGAGTCTCAAATCAAATACTGATAAAACTTCAAATGGCCCTAACTTCAATACGGTAGGTCCTACACCTATCAAAGTTTGCAACATACAAATGCTTGTAACTTTTCACTGGAGCGTCATAAAACCTTGAAATTTTGTAACAATAAAGTACTCGAGACTCTTGTCAATTTAAGCTATCGCTCAAAGCTATGCTACCTTTGAGTCCCAAATCAAACACTGACAAAACTTCAAATGGCCCTAACTTCTATACGGTACGTCCTACAGCAATCAAAGTCTGCAACATACAAATCCTTGTAACTTTTTACTGCAGCGTCATAAAAACTTGAAATTTTGTAACAATAAAGTACTCGAGCCTCTTGTCAATATAAGCTATCGCTCAAAGCTATGCTACCCTTGAGTCCCAAATCAAACACTGATAAAACTTCAATTGGCCCTAACTTCTATACGGTGCGTCCTACACCTATCTAAGTTTGCAACATACAAATGCTTGTAACTTTTTACTGGAGCGTCATAAAACCTTTAAATTTTGTAACAATAAAGTACTCGAGCCTCTTGTCAATTTAAGCTATTGCTCAAAGCTATGCTACCCTTGAGTCCCAAATCCAACACTGATAAAACTTCAAATGGCCCTAACTTCTACACGGTACGTCCTACACATATCAAAGTTTGCAACATACAACTTGTAACTTTTTACTGGAGCGTCATTAAACCTTGAAATTTTGTAACAATAAAGAACTCGAGCCCCTTGTCAATTTAAGCTATCGCTCAAAGTTATGCTACCCTTGAGTCTCAAATCAAATACTGATAAAACTTCAAATAGCCCTAACTTCTATACGGTACGTCCTAAACCTATCAAAGTTTGCAACATACAAATGCTTGTAACTTTTTACTGGAGCGTCATACAACCTTGAAATTTTGTAACAATAAAGTACACGAGCCTCTTGTCAATTTAAGCTATCGCTCAAAGCTATGCTACCCTTCAGTCCCAAATAAACCACTGATAAAACTTCAAATGGCCCTAACTTCTATACGGTACATCCTACACATATCAAAGTCTGCAACACACAAATGCTTATAACTTTTTACTGGAACGTCATAAAGCCTTGAAATTTTGTAACAATAAAGTACTCTAGCCTCTTGTCAATTTAAGCTATCGCTCAAAGATATGCTACCCTTGAGTCCCAGATCAAACACTGATAAAACTTCAAATGGCCCTAACTTCTGTACGGTACGTCCTACACCTATCAAAGTCTGCAACATACAAATGCTTATAAATTTTTACTGGAGCGTCATAAAACCTTGAAATTTTGTAAAAATAAAGTACTCGAGCCTCTTGTCAATTTAAGCTATCGCTCAAAGCTATGCTACCCTTGAGTCCCAAATCAAACACTGACAAAACTTCAAATGCCCCTAACTTCTAAGCGGTACGTCCTACACCAATCAAAGTTTGCAACATACAAATGCTTGCAACATACAATTGCTTGCAACTTTTTACCGGAGCGTCATAAAACCTTGAAATTTTGTAACAATAAAGTACTCGAGCCTCTTGTCAATTTAAGCTATTGCTCAAAGCTATGCTACCCTTGAGTCCCAAATCAAACACTGATAAAACTTCAAATATCCCTAACTTCTACACGGTACATCCTACACATATCAAAGTTTGCAACATACAACTTGTAACTTTTTACTGGAGCGTCATTAAACCTTGAAATTTTGTAACAATAAAGTACTCGAGCCTCTTGTCAATTTAAGCTATCGCTCAAAGTTATGCTACCCTTGAGTCTCAAATCAAATACTGATAAAACTTCAAATGGCCCTAACTTCTATACGGTAGGTCCTACACCTATCAAAGTTTGCAACATACAAATGCTTGTAACTTTTCACTGGAGCGTCATAAAACCTTGAAATTTTGTAACAATAAAGTACTCGAGACTCTTGTCAATTTAAGCTATCGCTCAAAGCTATGCTACCCTTGAGTCCCAAATCAAACACTGACAAAACTTCAAATGGCCCTAACTTATATACGGTACGTCCTACAGCAATCAAAGTCTGCAACATACAAATCCTTGTAACTTTTTACTGCAGCGTCATAAAACCTTGAAATTTTGTAAAAATAAAGTACTCGAGCCTCTTGTCAATTTAAGCTATCGCTCAAAGCTATGCTACCCTTGAGTCCCAAATCAATCACTGACAAAACTTCAAATGGCCCTAACTTCTAAGCGGTACGTCCTACACCAATCCAAGTTTGCAACATACAAATGCTTGCAACATACAATTGCTTGCAACTTTTTACCGGAGCGTCATAAAAAATTGAAATTTTGTAACAATAAAGTACTCGAGCCTCTTGTCAATTTAAGCTATTGCTCAAAGCTATGCTACCCTTGAGTCCCAAATCAAACACTGATAAAACTTCAAATATCCCTAACTTCTACACGGTACGTCCTACACATATCAAAGTTTGCAACATACAACTTGTAACTTTTTACTGGAGCGTCATTAAACCTTGAAATTTTGTAACAATAAAGTACTCGAGCCTCTTGTCAATTTAAGCTATCGTTCAAAGTTATGCTACCCTTGAGTCTCAAATCAAATACTGATAAAACTTCAAATGGCCCTAACTTCTATACGGTAGGTCCTACACCTATCAAAGTTTGCAACATACAAATGCTTGTAACTTTTCACTGGAGCGTCATAAAACCTTGAAATTTTGTAACAATAAAGTACTCGAGACTCTTGTCAATTTAAGCTATCGCTCAAAGCTATTCTACCCTTGAGTCCCAAATCAAACACTGACAAAACTTCAAATGGCCCTAACTTCTATACGGTACGTCCTACAGCAATCAAAGTCTGCAACATACAAATCCTTGTAACTTTTTACTGCAGCGTCATAAAACCTTGAAATTTTGTAACAATAAAGTACTCGAGCCTCTTGTCAATATAAGCTATCGCTCAAAGCTATGCTACCCTTGAGTCCCAAATCAAACACTGATAAAACTTCAATTGGCCCTAACTTCTATAAGGTACGTCCTACACCTATCTAAGTTTGCAACATACAAATGCTTGTAACTTTTTACTGGAGCGTCATAAAACCTTTAAATTTTGTAACAATAAAGTACTCGAGCCTCTTGTCAATTTAAGCTATTGCTCAAAGCTATGCTACCCTTGAGTCCCAAATCCAACACTGATAAAACTTCAAATGGCCCTAACTTCTACACGGTACGTCCTACACATATCAAAGTTTGCAACATACAACTTGTAACTTTTTACTGGAGCGTCATTAAACCTTGAAATTTTGTAACAATAAAGAACTCGAGCCTCTTGTCAATTTAAGCTATCGCTCAAAGTTATGCTACCCTTGAGTCTCAAATCAAATACTGATAAAACTTCAAATGGCCCTAACTTCTACATATACGGTACGTCCTACACCTATCAAAGTTTGCAACATACAAATGCTTATAACTTTTTACTGGAGCGTCATACAACCTTGAAATTTTGTAACAATAAAGTACTCGAGCCTCTTGTCAATTTAAGCCATCGTTCAAAGCTATGCTACCCTTGAGTCCCAAATCAAACACTGATAAAACTTCAAATGGCCCTAACTTCTATACGGTACGTCCTACACCTATCAAAGTTTGCAACATACAAATGCTTGTAACTTTTTACTGGAGCGTCATAAAACCTAGAAATTTTGTAACAATAAAGTACTCGAGACTCTTGTCAATTTAAGCTATCGCTCAAAGTTATGCTACCCTTGAGTCTCAAATCAAATACTGATAAAACTTCAAATGGCCCTAACTTCTATACGGTACGTCCTACACCTATCAAAGTTTGCAACATACAAATGCTTGTAACTTTTTACTGGAGCGTCATACAACCTTGAAATTTTGTAACAATAAAGTACTCGAGCCTCTTGTCAATTTAAGCCATCGTTCAAAGCTATGCTACCCTTGAGTCCCAAATCAAACACTGATAAAACTTCAAATGGCCCTAATTTCTATACGGTACGTCCTACACTTATCAAAGTTTGCAACATACAAATGCTTGCAACATACAATTGCTTGCAACTTTTTACCGGAGCGTCATAAAACCTTGAAATTTTGTAACAATAAAGTACTCGAGCCTCTTGTCAATTTAAACTATTGCTCAAAGCTATGCTACCCTTGAGTCCCAAATCAAACACTGATAAAACTTCAAATATCCCTAACTTCTACACGGTACGTCCTACACATATCAAAGTTTGCAACATACAACTTGTAACTTTTTACTGGAGCGTCATTAAACCTTGAAATTTTGTAACAATAAAGTACTCGAGCCTCTTGTCAATTTAAGCTATCGCTCAAAGCTATGCTACCCTTGAGTCCCAAATCAAACACTGACAAAACCTCAAATGGCCCTAACTTCTATACGGTACGTCCTACAGCAATCAAAGTCTGCAACATACAAGTCCTTGTAACTTTTTACTGCAGCGTCATAAAACCTTGAAATTTTGTAACAATAAAGTACTCGAGCCTCTTGTCAATATAAGCTATCGCTCAAAGCTATGCTACCCTTGAGTCCCAAATCAAACACTGATAAAACTTCAATTGGCCCTAACTTCTATACGGTACGTCCTACACCTATCTAAGTTTGCAACATACAAATGCTTGTAACTTTTTACTGGAGCGTCATAAAACCTTTAAATTTTGTAACAATAAAGTACTCGAGCCTCTTGTCAATTTAAGCTATTGCTCAAAGCTATGCTACCCTTGAGTCCCAAATCCAACACTGATAAAACTTCAAATGGCCCTAACTTCTACACGGTACGTCCTACACATATCAAAGTTTGCAACATACAACTTGTAACTTTTTACTGGAGCGTCATTAAACCTTGAAATTTTGTAACAATAAAGAACTCGAGCCTATTGTCAATTTAAGCAATCGCTCAAAGTTATGCTACCCTTGAGTCTCAAATCAAATACTGATAAAACTTCAAATGGCCCTAACTTCTATACGGTACGTCCTACACCTATCAAAGTTTGCAACATACAAATGCTTGTAACTTTTTACTGGAGCGTCATACAACCTTGAAATTTTGTAACAATAAAGTACTCGAGCCTCTTGTCAATTTAAGCCATCGTTCAAAGCTATGCTACCCTTGAGTCCCAAATCAAACACTGATAAAACTTCAAATGGCCCTAACTTCTATACGGTACGTCCTACACCTATCAAAGTTTGCAACATACAAATGCTTGTAACTTTTTACTGGAGCGTCATAAAACCTAGAAATTTTGTAACAATAAAGTACTCGAGCCTCTTGTCAATTTAAGCTATCGCTCAAAGCTATGCTACCCTTGAGTCCCAAATCAAACACTGACAAAACTTCAAATGGCCCTAACTTCTATACGGTCCGTCCTACAGCAATCAAAGTCTGCAACATACAAATGCTTATAACTTTTTACTGGAGAGTCGTAAAACCTTGCAATTTTGTAACAATAAAGTACACGAGCCTCTTGTCAATTTAAGCTATCGCTCAAAGCTATGCTACCCTTGAGTCCCAAATCAAACACTGATAAAACTTCAAATGGCCCTAACTTCTATACGGTACATCCTACACATATCAAAGTCTGCAACACACAAATGCTTATAACTTTTTACTGGAACGTCATAAAGCCTTGAAATTTTGTAACAATAAAGTACTCTAGCCTCTTGTCAATTTAAGCTATCGCTCAAAGATATGCTACCCTTGAGTCCCAGATCAAACACTGATAAAACTTCAAATGGCCCTAACTTCTATACGGTACGTCATACACCTATCAAAGTCTGCAACATACAAATGCTTATAAATTTTTACTGGAGAGTCATAAAACCTTGAAATTTTGTAAAAATAAAGTACTCGAGCCTCTTGTCAATTTAAGCTATCGCTCAAAGCTATGCTACCCTTGAGTCCCAAATCAAACACTGACAAAACTTCAAATGGCCCTAACTTCTAAGCGGTACGTCCTACACCAATCAAAGTTTGCAACATACAAATGCTTGCAACATACAATTGCTTGCAACTTTTTACCGGAGCGTCATAAAACCTTGAAATTTTGTAACAATAAAGTACTCGAGCCTCTTGTCAATTTAAGCTATTGCTCAAAGCTATGCTACCCTTGAGTCCCAAATCAAACACTGATAAATCTTCAAATATCCCTAACTTCTACACGGTACGTCCTACACATATCAAAGTTTGCAACATACAACTTGTAACTTTTTACTGGAGCGTCATTAAACCTTGAAATTTTGTAACAATAAAGTACTCGAGCCTCTTGTCAATTTAAGCTATCGCTCAAAGCTATGCTACCCTTGAGTCCCAAATCAAACACTGACAAAACCTCAAATGGCCCTAACTTCTATACGGTACGTCCTACAGCAATCAAAGTCTGCAACATACAAGTCCTTGTAACTTTTTACTGCAGCGTCATAAAACCTTGAAATTTTGTAACAATAAAGTACTCGAGCCTCTTGTCAATATAAGCTATCGCTCAAAGCTATGCTACCCTTGAGTCCCAAATCAAACACTGATAAAACTTCAATTGGCCCTAACTTCTATACGGTACGTCCTACACCTATCTAAGTTTGCAACATACAAATGCTTGTAACTTTTTACTGGAGCGTCATAAAACCTTTAAATTTTGTAACATTAAAGTACTCGAGCCTCTTGTCAATTTAAGCTATTGCTCAAAGCTATGCTACCCTTGAGTCCCAAATCCAACACTGATAAAACTTCAAATGGCCCTAACTTCTACACGGTACGTCCTACACATATCAAAGTTTGCAACATACAACTTGTAACTTTTTACTGGAGCGTCATTAAACCTTGAAATTTTGTAACAATAAAGAACTCGAGCCTATTGTCAATTTAAGCAATCGCTCAAAGTTATGCTACCCTTGAGTCTCAAATCAAATACTGATAAAACTTCAAATGGCCCTAACTTCTATACGGTACGTCCTACACCTATCAAAGTTTGCAACATACAAATGCTTGTAACTTTTTACTGGAGCGTCATACAACCTTGAAATTTTGTAACAATAAAGTACTCGAGCCTCTTGTCAATTTAAGCCATCGTTCAAAGCTATGCTACCCTTGAGTCCCAAATCAAACACTGATAAAACTTCAAATGGCCCTAACTTCTATACGGTACGTCCTACACCTATCAAAGTTTGCAACATACAAATGCTTGTAACTTTTTACTGGAGCGTCATAAAACCTAGAAATTTTGTAACAATAAAGTACTCGAGCCTCTTGTCAATTTAAGCTATCGCTCAAAGCTATGCTACCCTTGAGTCCCAAATCAAACACTGACAAAACTTCAAATGGCCCTAACTTCTATACGGTCCGTCCTACAGCAATCAAAGTCTGCAACATACAAATGCTTATAACTTTTTACTGGAGAGTCGTAAAACCTTGCAATTTTGTAACAATAAAGTACACGAGCCTCTTGTCAATTTAAGCTATCGCTCAAAGCTATGCTACCCTTCAGTCCCAAATAAAACACTGATAAAACTTCAAATGGCCCTAACTTCTATACGGTACATCCTACACATATCAAAGTCTGCAACACACAAATGCTTATAACTTTTTACTGGAACGTCATAAAGCCTTGAAATTTTGTAACAATAAAGTACTCTAGCCTCTTGTCAATTTAAGCTATCGCTCAAAGATATGCTACCCTTGAGTCCCAGATCAAACACTGATAAAACTTCAAATGGCCCTAACTTCTATACGGTACGTCTTACACCTATCAAAGTCTGCAACATACAAATGCTTATAAATTTTTACTGGAGAGTCATAAAACCTTGAAATTTTGTAAAAATAAAGTACTCGAGCCTCTTGTCAATTTAAGCTATCGCTCAAAGCTATGCTACCCTTGAGTCCCAAATCAAACACTGACAAAACTTCAAATGGCCCTAACTTCTAAGCGGTACGTCCTACACCAATCAAAGTTTGCAACATACAAATGCTTGCAACATACAATTGCTTGCAACTTTTTACCGGAGCGTCATAAAACCTTGAAATTTTGTAACAATAAAGTACTCGAGCCTCTTGTCAATTTAAGCTATTGCTCAAAGCTATGCTACCCTTGAGTCCCAAATCAAACACTGATAAATCTTCAAATATCCCTAACTTCTACACGGTACGTCCTACACATATCAAAGTTTGCAACATACAACTTGTAACTTTTTACTGGAGCGTCATTAAACCTTGAAATTTTGTAACAATAAAGTACTCGAGCCTCTTGTCAATTTAAGCTATCGCTCAAAGTTATGCTACCCTTGAGTCTCAAATCAAATACTGATAAAACTTCAAATGGCCCTAACTTCTATACGGTAGGTCCTACACCTATCAAAGTTTGCAACATACAAATGCTTGTAACTTTTCACTGGAGCGTCATAAAACCTTGAAATTTTGTAACAATAAAGTACTCGAGACTCTTGTCAATTTAAGCTATCGCTCAAAGTTATGCTACCCTTGAGTCCCAAATCAAACACTGACAAAACTTCAAATGGCCCTAACTTCTATACGGTACGTCCTACAGCAATCAAAGTCTGCAACATACAAATCCTTGTAACTTTTTACTGCAGCGTCATAAAACCTTGAAATTTTGTAACAATAAAGTACTCGAGCCTCTTGTCAATATAAGCTATCGCTCAAAGCTATGCTACCCTTGAGTCCCAAATCAAACACTGATAAAACTTCAATTGGCTCTAACTTCTATACGGTACGTCCTACACCTATCTAAGTTTGCAACATACAAATGCTTGTAACTTTTTACTGGAGCGTCATAAAACCTTTAAATTTTGTAACAATAAAGTACTCGAGCCTCTTGTCAATTTAAGCTATTGCTCAAAGCTATGCTACCCTTGAGTCCCAAATCCAACACTGATAAAACTTCAAATGGCCCTAACTTCTACACGGTACGTCCTACACATATCAAAGTTTGCAACATACAACTTGTAACTTTTTACTGGAGCGTCATTAAACCTTGAAATTTTGTAACAATAAAGTACTCGAGCCTCTTGTCAATTTAAGCCATCGTTCAAAGCTATGCTACCCTTGAGTCCCAAATCAAACACTGATAAAACTTCAAATGGCCCTAACTTCTATACGGTACGTCCTACACCTATCAAAGTTTGCAACATACAAATGCTTGTAACTTTTTACTGGAGCGTCATAAAACCTAGAAATTTTGTAACAATAAAGTACTCGAGCCTCTTGTCAATTTAAGCTATCGCCCAAAGCTATGCTACCCTTGAGTCCCAAATCAAACACTGACAAAACTTCAAATGGCCCTAACTTCTATACGGTCCGTCCTACAGCAATCAAAGTCTGCAACATACAAATGCTTATAACTTTTTACTGGAGAGTCGTAAAACCTTGCAATTTTGTAACAATAAAGAACTCGAGCCTCTTGTCAATTTAAGCTATCGCTCAAAGTTATGCTACCCTTGAGTCTCAAATCAAATACTGATAAAACTTCAAATGGCCCTAACTTCTATACGGTACGTCCTACACCTATCAAAGTTTGCAACATACAAATGCTTGTAACTTTTTACTGGAGCGTCATACAACCTTGAAATTTTGTAACAATAATGTACTCGAGCCTCTTGTCAATTTAAGCCATCGTTCAAAGCTATGCTACCCTTGAGTCCCAAATCAAACACTGATAAAACTTCAAATGGCCCTAATTTCTATACGGTACGTCCTACACTTATCAAAGTTTGCAACATACAAATGCTTGCAACATACAATTGCTTGCAACTTTTTACCGGAGCGTCATAAAACCTTGAAATTTTGTAACAATAAAGTACTCGAGCCTCTTGTCAATTTAAGCTATTGCTCAAAGCTATGCTACCCTTGAGTCCCAAATCAAACACTGATAAAACTTCAAATATCCCTAACTTCTACACGGTACGTCCTACACATATCAAAGTTTGCAACATACAACTTGTAACTTTTTACTGGAGCGTCATTAAACCTTGAAATTTTGTAACAATAAAGTACTCGAGCCTCTTGTCAATTTAAGCTATCGCTCAAAGTTATGCTACCCCTGAGTCTCAAATCAAATACTGATAAAACTTCAAATGGCCCTAACTTCAATACGGTAGGTCCTACACCTATCAAAGTTTGCAACATACAAATGCTTGTAACTTTTCACTGGAGCGTCATAAAACCTTGAAATTTTGTAACAATAAAGTACTCGAGACTCTTGTCAATTTAAGCTATCGCTCAAAGCTATGCTACCCTTGAGTCCCAAATCAAACACTGACAAAACTTCAAATGGCCCTAACTTCTATACGGTACGTCCTACAGCAATCAAAGTCTGCAACATACAAATCCTTGTAACTTTTTACTGCAGCGTCATAAAACCTTGAAATTTTGTAACAATAAAGTACTCGAGCCTCTTGTCAATATAAGCTATCGCTCAAAGCTATGCTACCCTTGAGTCCCAAATCAAACACTGATAAAACTTCAATTGGCCCTAACTTCTATACGGTACGTCCTACACCTATCTAAGTTTGCAACATACAAATGCTTGTAACTTTTTACTGGAGCGTCATAAAACCTTTAAATTTTGTAACAATAAAGTACTCGAGCCTCTTGTCAATTTAAGCTATTGCTCAAAGCTATGCTACCCTTAAGTCCCAAATCCAACACTGATAAAACTTCAAATGGCCCTAACTTCTACACGGTACGTCCTACACATATCAAAGTTTGCAACATACAACTTGTAACTTTTTACTGGAGCGTCATTAAACCTTGAAATTTTGTAACAATAAAGAACTCGAGCCTATTGTCAATTTAAGCAATCGCTCAAAGTTATGCTACCCTTGAGTCTCAAATCAAATACTGATAAAACTTCAAATGGCCCTAACTTCTATACGGTACGTCCTACACCTATCAAAGTTTGCAACATACAAATGCTTGTAACTTTTTACTGGAGCGTCATACAACCTTGAAATTTTGTAACAATAAAGTACTCGAGCCTCTTGTCAATTTAAGCCATCGTTCAAAGCTATGCTACCCTTGAGTCCCAAATCAAACACTGATAAAACTTCAAATGGCCCTAACTTCTATACGGTACGTCCTACACCTATCAAAGTTTGCAACATACAAATGCTTGTAACTTTTTACTGGAGCGTCATAAAACCTAGAAATTTTGTAACAATAAAGTACTCGAGCCTCTTGTCAATTTAAGCTATCGCTCAAAGCTATGCTACCCTTGAGTCCCAAATCAAACACTGACAAAACTTCAAATGGCCCTAACTTCTATACGGTCCGTCCTACAGCAATCAAAGTCTGCAACATACAAATGCTTATAACTTTTTACTGGAGAGTCGTAAAACCTTGCAATTTTGTAACAATAAAGTACACGAGCCTCTTGTCAATTTAAGCTATCGCTCAAAGCTATGCTACCCTTCAGTCCCAAATAAAACACTGATAAAACTTCAAATGGCCCTAACTTCTATACGGTACATCCTACACATATCAAAGTCTGCAACACACAAATGCTTATAACTTTTTACTGGAACGTCATAAAGCCTTGAAATTTTGTAACAATAAAGTACTCTAGCCTCTTGTCAATTTAAGCTATCGCTCAAAGATATGCTACCCTTGAGTCCCAGATCAAACACTGATAAAACTTCAAATGGCCCTAACTTCTATACGGTACGTCTTACACCTATCAAAGTCTGCAACATACAAATGCTTATAAATTTTTACTGGAGAGTCATAAAACCTTGAAATTTTGTAAAAATAAAGTACTCGAGCCTCTTGTCAATTTAAGCTATCGCTCAAAGCTATGCTACCCTTGAGTCCCAAATCAAACACTGACAAAACTTCAAATGGCCCTAACTTCTAAGCGGTACGTCCTACACCAATCAAAGTTTGCAACATACAAATGCTTGCAACATACAATTGCTTGCAACTTTTTACCGGAGCGTCATAAAACCTTGAAATTTTGTAACAATAAAGTACTCGAGCCTCTTGTCAATTTAAGCTATTGCTCAAAGCTATGCTACCCTTGAGTCCCAAATCAAACACTGATAAAACTTCAAATATCCCTAACTTCTACACGGTACGTCCTACACATATCAAAGTTTGCAACATACAACTTGTAACTTTTTACTGGAGCGTCATTAAACCTTGAAATTTTGTAACAATAAAGTACTCGAGCCTCTTGTCAATTTAAGCTATCGCTCAAAGTTATGCTACCCTTGAGTCTCAAATCAAATACTGATAAAACTTCAAATGGCCCTAACTTCTATACGGTAGGTCCTACACCTATCAAAGTTTGCAACATACAAATGCTTGTAACTTTTCACTGGAGCGTCATAAAACCTTGAAATTTTGTAACAATAAAGTACTCGAGACTCTTGTCAATTTAAGCTATCGCTCAAAGTTATGCTACCCTTGAGTCCCAAATCAAACACTGACAAAACTTCAAATGGCCCTAACTTCTATACGGTACGTCCTACAGCAATCAAATTCTGCAACATACAAATCCTTGTAACTTTTTACTGCAGCGTCATAAAACCTTGAAATTTTGTAACAATAAAGTACTCGAGCCTCTTGTCAATATAAGCTATCGCTCAAAGCTATGCTACCCTTGAGTCCCAAATCAAACACTGATAAAACTTCAATTGGCTCTAACTTCTATACGGTACGTCCTACACCTATCTAAGTTTGCAACATACAAATGCTTGTAACTTTTTACTGGAGCGTCATAAAACCTTTAAATTTTGTAACAATAAAGTACTCGAGACTCTTGTCAATTTAAGCCATCGTTCAAAGCTATGCTACCCTTGAGTCCCAAATCAAACACTGAGAAAACTTCAAATGGCCCTAACTTCTATACGGTACGTCCTACACCTATCAAAGTTTGCAACATACAAATGCTTGTAACTTTTTACTGGAGCGTCATAAAACCTTGAAATTTTGTAACAATAAAGTACTCGAGACTCTTGTCAATTTAAGCTATCGCTCAAAGCTATGCTAACCTTGAGTCCCAAATTAAACACTGACAAAACTTCAAATGGCCCTAACTTCTATACGGTACGTCCTACAGCAATCAAAGTCTGCAACATACAAATGCTTGTAACTTTTTACTGCAGCGTCATAAAACCTTTAAATTTTGTAACAATAAAGTACTCGAGCCTCTTGTCAATTTAAGCTATTGCTCAAAGCTATGCTACCCTTGAGTCCCAAATCCAACACTGATAAAACTTCAAATGGCCCTAACTTCTACACGGTACGTCCTACACATATCAAAGTTTGCAACATACAACTTGTAACTTTTTACTGGAGCGTCATTAAACCTTGAAATTTTGTAACAATAAAGTACTCGAGCCTCTTGTCAATTTAAGCCATCGTTCAAAGCTATGCTACCCTTGAGTCCCAAATCAAACACTGATAAAACTTCAAATGGCCCTAACTTCTATACGGTACGTCCTACACCTATCAAAGTTTGCAACATACAAATGCTTGTAACTTTTTACTGGAGCGTCATAAAACCTAGAAATTTTGTAACAATAAAGTACTCGAGCCTCTTGTCAATTTAAGCTATCGCTCAAAGCTATGCTACCCTTGAGTCCCAAATCAAACACTGACAAAACTTCAAATGGCCCTAACTTCTATACGGTCCGTCCTACAGCAATCAAAGTCTGCAACATACAAATGCTTATAACTTTTTACTGGAGAGTCGTAAAACCTTGCAATTTTGTAACAATAAAGAACTCGAGCCTCTTGTCAATTTAAGCTATCGCTCAAAGTTATGCTACCCTTGAGTCTCAAATCAAATACTGATAAAACTTCAAATGGCCCTAACTTCTATACGGTACGTCCTACACCTATCAAAGTTTGCAACATACAAATGCTTGTAACTTTTTACTGGAGCGTCATACAACCTTGAAATTTTGTAACAATAAAGTACTCGAGCCTCTTGTCAATTTAAGCCATCGTTCAAAGCTATGCTACCCTTGAGTCCCAAATCAAACACTGATAAAACTTCAAATGGCCCTAATTTCTATACGGTACGTCCTACACTTATCAAAGTTTGCAACATAAAAATGCTTGCAACATACAATTGCTTGCAACTTTTTACCGGAGCGTCATAAAACCTTGAAATTTTGTAACAATAAAGTACTCGAGCCTCTTGTCAATTTAAGCTATTGCTCAAAGCTATGCTACCCTTGAGTCCCAAATCAAACACTGATAAAACTTCAAATATCCCTAACTTCTACACGGTACGTCCTACACATATCAAAGTTTGCAACATACAACTTGTAACTTTTTACTGGAGCGTCATTAAACCTTGAAATTTTGTAACAATAAAGTACTCGAGCCTCTTGTCAATTTAAGCTATCGCTCAAAGTTATGCTACCCCTGAGTCTCAAATCAAATACTGATAAAACTTCAAATGGCCCTAACTTCAATACGGTAGGTCCTACACCTATCAAAGTTTGCAACATACAAATGCTTGTAACTTTTCACTGGAGCGTCATAAAACCTTGAAATTTTGTAACAATAAAGTACTCGAGACTCTTGTCAATGTAAGCTATCGCGAACAACTATGCTACCCTTGAGTCCCAAATCAAACACTGACAAAACTTCAAATGGCCCTAACTTCTATACGGTACGTCCTACAGCAATCAAAGTCTGCAACATACAAATCCTTGTAACTTTTTACTGCAGCGTCATAAAACCTTGAAATTTTGTAACAATAAAGTACTCGAGCCTCTTGTCAATATAAGCTATCGCTCAAAGCTATGCTACCCTTGAGTCCCAAATCAAACACTGATTAAACTTCAAATGGCCCTAACTTCTATACGGTACGTCCTACACCTATCTAAGTTTGCAACATACAAATGCTTGTAACTTTTTACTGGAGCGTCATAAAACCTTTAAATTTTGTAACAATAAAGTACTCGAGCCTCTTGTCAATTTAAGCTATTGCTCAAAGCTATGCTACCCTTGAGTCCCAAATCCAACACTGATAAAACTTCAAATGGCCCTAACTTCTACACGGTACGTCCTACACATATCAAAGTTTGCAACATACAACTTGTAACTTTTTACTGGAGCGTCATTAAACCTTGAAATTTTGTAACAATAAAGAACTCGAGCCTATTGTCAATTTAAGCAATCGCTCAAAGTTATGCTACCCTTGAGTCTCAAATCAAATACTGATAAAACTTCAAATGGCCCTAACTTCTATACGGTACGTCCTACACCTATCAAAGTTTGCAACATACAAATGCTTGTAACTTTTTACTGGAGCGTCATACAACCTTGAAATTTTGTAACAATAAAGTACTCGAGCCTCTTGTCAATTTAAGCCATCGTTCAAAGCTATGCTACCCTTGAGTCCCAAATCAAACACTGATAAAACTTCAAATGGCCCTAACTTCTATACGGTACGTCCTACACCTATCAAAGTTTGCAACATACAAATGCTTGTAACTTTTTACTGGAGCGTCATAAAACCTAGAAATTTTGTAACAATAAAGTACTCGAGCCTCTTGTCAATTTAAGCTATCGCTCAAAGCTATGCTACCCTTGAGTCCCAAATCAAACACTGACAAAACTTCAAATGGCCCTAACTTCTATACGGTCCGTCCTACAGCAATCAAAGTCTGCAACATACAAATGCTTATAACTTTTTACTGGAGAGTCGTAAAACCTTGCAATTTTGTAACAATAAAGTACACGAGCCTCTTGTCAATTTAAGCTATCGCTCAAAGCTATGCTACCCTTCAGTCCCAAATAAAACACTGATAAAACTTCAAATGGCCCTAACTTCTATACGGTACATCCTACACATATCAAAGTCTGCAACACACAAATGCTTATAACTTTTTACTGGAACGTCATAAAGCCTTGAAATTTTGTAACAATAAAGTACTCTAGCCTCTTGTCAATTTAAGCTATCGCTCAAAGATATGCTACCCTTGAGTCCCAGATCAAACACTGATAAAACTTCAAATGGCCCTAACTTCTATACGGTACGTCTTACACCTATCAAAGTCTGCAACATACAAATGCTTATAAATTTTTACTGGAGAGTCATAAAACCTTGAAATTTTGTAAAAATAAAGTACTCGAGCCTCTTGTCAATTTAAGCTATCGCTCAAAGCTATGCTACCCTTGAGTCCCAAATCAAACACTGACAAAACTTCAAATGGCCCTAACTTCTAAGCGGTACGTCCTACACCAATCAAAGTTTGCAACATACAAATGCTTGCAACATACAATTGCTTGCAACTTTTTACCGGAGCGTCATAAAACCTTGAAATTTTGTAACAATAAAGTACTCGAGCCTCTTGTCAATTTAAGCTATTGCTCAAACCTATGCTACCCTTGAGTCCCAAATCAAACACTGATAAAACTTCAAATAGCCCTAACTTCTACACGGTACGTCCTACACATATCAAAGTTTGCAACATACAACTTGTAACTTTTTACTGGAGCGTCATTAAACCTTGAAATTTTGTAACAATAAAGAACTCGAGCCTCTTGTCAATTTAAGCTATCGCTCAAAGTTATGCTACGCTTGAGTCTCAAATCAAATACTGATAAAACTTCAAATGGCCCTAACTTCTATACGGTACGTCCTACACCTATCAAAGTTTGCAACATACAAATGCTTATAACTTTTTACTGGAGCGTCATACAACCTTGAAATTTTGTAACAATAAAGTACTCGAGACTCTTGTCAATTTAAGCCATCGTTCAAAGCTATGCTACCCTTGAGTCCCAAATCAAACACTGAGAAAACTTCAAATGGCCCTAACTTCTATACGGTACGTCCTACACCTATCAAAGTTTGCAACATACAAATGCTTGTAACTTTTTACTGGAGCGTCATAAAACCTTGAAATTTTGTAACAATAAAGTACTCGAGACTCTTGTCAATTTAAGCTATCGCTCAAAGCTATGCTAACCTTGAGTCCCAAATTAAACACTGACAAAACTTCAAATGGCCCTAACTTCTATACGGTACGTCCTACAGCAATCAAAGTCTGCAACATACAAATGCTTGTAACTTTTTACTGCAGCGTCATAAAACCTTGAAATTTTGTAACAATAAAGTACTCGAGCCTCTTGTCAATATAAGCTATCGCTCAAAGTTATGCTACCCTTGAGTCCCAAATCAAACACTGATAAAACTTCAATTGACCCTAACTTCTATACGGTACGTCCTACACCTATCTAAGTTTGCAACATACAAATGCTTGTAACTTTTTACTGGAGCGTCATAAAACCTTTAAATTTTGAAACAATAAAGTACTCGAGCCTCTTGTCAATTTAAGCTATTGCTCAAAGCTATGCTACCCTTGAGTCCCAAATCCAACACTGATAAAACTTCAAATGGCCCTAACTTCTACACGGTACGTCCTACACATATCAAAGTTTGCAACATACAACTTGTAACTTTTTACTGGAGCGTCATTAAACCTTGAAATTTTGTAACAATAAAGAACTCGAGCCTCTTGTCAATTTAAGCTATCGCTCAAAGTTATGCTACCCTTGAGTCTCAAATCAAATACTGATAAAACTTCAAATGGCCCTAACTTCTATACGGTACGTCCTACACCTATCAAAGTTTGCAACATACAAATGCTTGTAACTTTTTACTGGAGCGTCATAAAACCTTGAAATTTTGTAACAATAAAGTACTCGAGCCTCTTGTCAATTTAAGCTATTGCTCAAAGCTATGCTACCCTTGAGTCCCAAATCCAACACTGATAAAACTTCAAATGGCCCTAACTTCTACACGGTACGTCCTACACATATCAAAGTTTGCAACATACAACTTGTAACTTTTTACTGGAGCGTC
The DNA here is from genome assembly GCA_920105625.2 of Clusia tigrina. Classification (NCBI taxonomy): domain Eukaryota; kingdom Metazoa; phylum Arthropoda; class Insecta; order Diptera; family Clusiidae; genus Clusia; species Clusia tigrina. The sequence continues at coordinate 105,407,520 of OV050033.1, read as the reverse complement.
ATTAAACCTTGAAATTTTGTAACAATAAAGAACTCGAGCCTCTTGTCAATTTAAGCTATCGCTCAAAGTTATGCTACGCTTGAGTCTCAAATCAAATACTGATAAAACTTCAAATGGCCCTAACTTCTATACGGTACGTCCTACACCTATCAAAGTTTGCAACATACAAATGCTTATAACTTTTTACTGGAGCGTCATACAACCTTGAAATTTTGTAACAATAAAGTACTCGAGACTCTTGTCAATTTAAGCCATCGTTCAAAGCTATGCTACCCTTGAGTCCCAAATCAAACACTGAGAAAACTTCAAATGGCCCTAACTTCTATACGGTACGTCCTACACCTATCAAAGTTTGCAACATACAAATGCTTGTAACTTTTTACTGGAGCGTCATAAAACCTTGAAATTTTGTAACAATAAAGTACTCGAGACTCTTGTCAATTTAAGCTATCGCTCAAAGCTATGCTAACCTTGAGTCCCAAATTAAACACTGACAAAACTTCAAATGGCCCTAACTTCTATACGGTACGTCCTACAGCAATCAAAGTCTGCAACATACAAATGCTTGTAACTTTTTACTGCAGCGTCATAAAACCTTGAAATTTTGTAACAATAAAGTACTCGAGCCTCTTGTCAATATAAGCTATCGCTCAAAGTTATGCTACCCTTGAGTCCCAAATCAAACACTGATAAAACTTCAATTGACCCTAACTTCTATACGGTACGTCCTACACCTATCTAAGTTTGCAACTTACAAATGCTTGTAACTTTTTACTGGAGTGTCATAAAACCTTTAAATTTTGAAACAATAAAGTACTCGAGCCTCTTGTCAATTTAAGCTATTGCTCAAAGCTATGCTACCCTTGAGTCCCAAATCCAACACTGATAAAACTTCAAATGGCCCTAACTTCTACACGGTACGTCCTACACATATCAAAGTTTGCAACATACAACTTGTAACTTTTTACTGGAGCGTCATTAAACCTTGAAATTTTGTAACAATAAAGAACTCGAGCCTCTTGTCAATTTAAGCTATCGCTCAAAGTTATGCTACCCTTGAGTCTCAAATCAAATACTGATAAAACTTCAAATGGCCCTAACTTCTATACGGTACGTCCTACACCTATCAAAGTTTGCAACATACAAATGCTTGTAACTTTTTACTGGAGCGTCATACAACCTTGAAATTTTGTAACAATAAAGTACTCGAGCCTCTTGTCAATTTAAGCCATCGTTCAAAGCTATGCTACCCTTGAGTCCCAAATCAAACACTGATAAAACTTCAAATGGCCCTAATTTCTAGACGGTACGTCCTACACCTTTCAAAGTTTGCAACATACAAATGCTTGTAACTTTTTACTGGAGCGTCATAAAACCTAGAAATTTTGTAACAATCAAGTACTCGAGCCTCTTGTCAATTTAAGCTATTGCTCAAAGCTATGCTACCCTTGAGTCCCAAATCCAACACTGATAAAACTTCAAATGGCCCTAACTTCTACACGGTACGTCCTACACATATCAAAGTTTGCAACATACAACTTGTAACTTTTTACTGGAGCGTCATTAAACCTTGAAATTTTGTAACAATAAAGAACTCGAGCCTATTGTCAATTTAAGCAATCGCTCAAAGTTATGCTACCCTTGAGTCTCAAATCAAATACTGATAAAACTTCAAATGGCCCTAACTTCTATACGGTACGTCCTACACCTATCAAAGTTTGCAACATACAAATGCTTGTAACTTTTTACTGGAGCGTCATACAACCTTGAAATTTTGTAACAATAAAGTACTCGAGCCTCTTGTCAATTTAAGCCATCGTTCAAAGCTATGCTACCCTTGAGTCCCAAATCAAACACTGATAAAACTTCAAATGGCCCTAACTTCTATACGGTACGTCCTACACCTATCAAAGTTTGCAACATACAAATGCTTGTAACTTTTTACTGGGGCGTCATAAAACCTAGAAATTTTGTAACAATAAAGTACTCGAGCCTCTTGTCAATTTAAGCTATCGCTCAAAGCTATGCTACCCTTGAGTCCCAAATCAAACACTGACAAAACTTCAAATGGCCCTAACTTCTATACGGTCCGTCCTACAGCAATCAAAGTCTGCAACATACAAATGCTTATAACTTTTTACTGGAGAGTCGTAAAACCTTGCAATTTTGTAACAATAAAGTACACGAGCCTCTTGTCAATTTAAGCTATCGCTCAAAGCTATGCTACCCTTCAGTCCCAAATAAAACACTGATAAAACTTCAAATGGCCCTAACTTCTATACGGTACATCCTACACATATCAAAGTCTGCAACACACAAATGCTTATAACTTTTTACTGGAACGTCATAAAGCCTTGAAATTTTGTAACAATAAAGTACTCTAGCCTCTTGTCAATTTAAGCTATCGCTCAAAGATATGCTACCCTTGAGTCCCAGATCAAACACTGATAAAACTTCAAATGGCCCTAACTTCTATACGGTACGTCTTACACCTATCAAAGTCTGCAACATACAAATGCTTATAAATTTTTACTGGAGAGTCATAAAACCTTGAAATTTTGTAAAAATAAAGTACTCGAGCCTCTTGTCAATTTAAGCTATCGCTCAAAGCTATGCTACCCTTGAGTCCCAAATCAAACACTGACAAAACTTCAAATGGCCCTAACTTCTAAGCGGTACGTCCTACACCAATCAAAGTTTGCAACATACAAATGCTTGCAACATACAATTGCTTGCAACTTTTTACCGGAGCGTCATAAAACCTTGAAATTTTGTAACAATAAAGTACTGGAGCCTCTTGTCAATTTAAGCTATTGCTCAAAGCTATGCTACCCTTGAGTCCCAAATCAAACACTGATAAAACTTCAAATATCCCTAACTTCTACACGGTACGTCCTACACATATCAAAGTTTGCAACATACAACTTGTAACTTTTTACTGGAGCGTCATTAAACCTTGAAATTTTGTAACAATAAAGTACTCGAGCCTCTTGTCAATTTAAGCTATCGCTCAAAGTTATGCTACCCTTGAGTCTCAAATCAAATACTGATAAAACTTCAAATGGCCCTAACTTCTATACGGTAGGTCCTACACCTATCAAAGTTTGCAACATACAAATGCTTGTAACTTTTCACTGGAGCGTCATAAAACCTTGAAATTTTGTAACAATAAAGTACTCGAGACTCTTGTCAATTTAAGCTATCGCTCAAAGTTATGCTACCCTTGAGTCCCAAATCAAACACTGACAAAACTTCAAATGGCCCTAACTTCTATACGGTACGTCCTACAGCAATCAAAGTCTGCAACATACAAATCCTTGTAACTTTTTACTGCAGCGTCATAAAACCTTGAAATTTTGTAACAATAAAGTACTCGAGCCTCTTGTCAATATAAGCTATCGCTCAAAGCTATGCTACCCTTGAGTCCCAAATCAAACACTGATAAAACTTCAAATATCCCTAACTTCTATACGGTACATCCTACACATATCAAAGTCTGCAACACCCAAATGCTTATAACTTTTTACTGGAGCGTCATAAAGCCTTGAAATTTTGTAACAATAAAGGCCTCTTGTCAATTTAAGCTATCGCTCAAATCTATGCTACCCTTGAGTCCCAAATCAAACACTGACAAAACTTCAATTGGCCCTAACTTCTATACGGTACGTCCTACACCTACCAAAGTTTGCAACATACAAATGCTTGTAACTTTTTACTGGAGCGTCATAAAACCTTGAAATTTTGTAACAATAAAGTACTCGAGCCGCTTGTATATTCAAGCTATCGCTCAAAGCTATGCTACCCTGGAGTCCCAAATCAAACACTGATAAATCTTCAAATGGCCCTAACTTCTATACGGTATGTCCTACACCTATCAAAGTCTGCAACATACAAATGCTTATAACTTTTTACTGGAGCGTCATAAACCCTTGAAATTTTGTAACAATAAAGTACTCTAGCTTCTTGTCAATTTAAGCTATCGGTCAAAGATATGCTACCCTTGAGTCCCAGATCAAACACTGATAAAACTTCAAATGGCCCTATCTTCTATACGGTACGTCCTACACCTATCAAAGTCTGCAACATACAAATGCTTATAACTTTTTACTGGAGCGTCATAAAACCTTGAAATTTTGAAACAATAAAGTACTCGAGCTTCTTGTCAATTTAAGCTATCGCTCAAAGCTATGCTACCCTTGAGTCCCAAAACAAACACTGATAAAACTTCTAATGGCTCTAACTTCCATACGGTACGTCCTACACCTATCAAAGTCTGCAATATACAAATGCTTATAACTTTTTACTTTAGCGTCATAAAACCTTGAAATTTTGCAACAATAAAGTACTCTAGCCTCCTGTCAATTGAAGATATCGCTCAAAGCTTTGCTACCCTTAAGTCCCAGATCCAACACTGATAAAACTTCAAATGGCCCTAACTTCAATACGGTGCGCCCTACTCCTATCAAAGTTTGCAACATACAAATGCTTGTAACTTTTTACTGGAGCGTCATTAAACCTTGAAATTTTGTAACAATAAAGTACTCGAGCCTCTTGTCAATTTAAGCTATCGCTCAAAGTTATGCTACCCTTGAGTACCAAATCAAATACTGATAAAACTTCAAATGGCCCTAACTTCTATACGGTACGTCCTACACCTATCAAAGTTTACAACATACAAATGCTTGTAACTTTTTACTGGAGCGTCATAAAACATTGAAATTTTGTAACAATAAAGTACTCGAGCCTCTTGTCAATTTAAGCCATCGCTCAAAGCTATGCTACCCTTGAGCCCCAAATCAAACACTGATAAAACTTCAAATGGCCCTAACTTCTATACGGTACGTCCTACACCTATCAAAGTTTGCAACATACAAATGCTTGTAACTTTTTACTGGAGCGTCATAAAACCTTGAAATTTTGTAACAATAAAATACTCGAGCCTCTTGTCAATTTAAGCTATCGCTCAAAGCTATGCTATCCTTGAGTCCCAAATCAAACACTGATAAAACTTCAAATGGCCCTAACTTCTATACGGTACGTCCTACACCTATCAAAGTTTGCAACATACAAATGCTTGTAACTTTTTACTGGAGCGTCATAAAACCTTGAAATTTTGTAACAATAAAGTACTCGAGCCTCTTGTCAATTTAAGCCATCGCTCAAAGCTATGCTACCCTTGAGCCCCAAATCAAACACTGATAAAACTTCACATGGCCCTAACTTCTATACGGTACGTCCTACACCTATCAAAGTTTGCAACATACAAATGCTTGTAAGTTTTTACTGGAGCGTCATAAAACCTTGAAATTTTGTTACAATAAAGTACTCGAGCCTCTTGTCAATTTAAGCTATCGCTCAAAGCTATGCTACCCTTGAGTCCCAAATCAAACACTGATAAAACTTCAAATGGCCCTAACTTCTATACGGTACGTCCTACACTTATCAAAGTTTGCAACATACAAATGCTTGTAACTTTTTACTGGAGCGTCATAAAACCTTGAAATTTTGTAACAAAAAAGTATTCGAGCCTCTTGTCAATTTAAGCTATCGCTCAAAGCTATGCCACCCTTGAGTCCCAAATAAAACACTGATAAAACTTCAAATGGCCCTAAATTCTATACGGTACATCCTACACTTATCAAAGTCTGCAACATACAAATGCTTATAACTTTTTACTGGAGAGTCATAAAACCTTGCAATTTTGTAACAATAAAGTACTCGAGCCTCTTGTCAATTTAAGCTATCGCTCAAAGCTATGCTACCCTTGAGTCCCAAATCAAACACTGATAAAACTTCAAATGGCCCTAACTTCTATACGGTACGTCCTACACCTATCAAAGTTTGCAACATACAAATGCTTGTAACTTTTTACTGGAGCGTCATAAAACCTTAAAATTTTGTAACAATAAAGTACTCGAACCTCTTGTCAATTTAAGCTATCGCGCAAAGCTATGCTACCCTTGAGTCCCAAATCAAACACTGATAAAACTTCAAATGGCCCTAACTTCTATACGGTACGTCCTACACCTATCAAAGTTTGCAACATACAAATGTTTGTAACTTTTTACTGGTGCGTCATAAAACCTTGAAATTTTGTAACAATAAATTACTCGAGCCTCTTGTCAATTTAAGCTATCGCTCAAAGCTATGCTACCCTTGAGTCCCAAATGAAACACTGATAAATCTTCAAATGGCCCTAACTTCTATACGGTACGTCCTACACCTATCAAAGTTTGCAACATACAAATGCTTGTAACTTTTTACTGGAGCGTCATAAAACCTAGAAATTTTGTAACAATAAAATACTCGAGCCTCTTGTCAATTTAAGCTATCGCTCAAAGCTATGCTACCCTTGAGTCCCAAATCAAACACTGACAAAACTTCAAATGGCCCTAACTTCTATACTGTACGTCCTACAGCAATCAAAGTTTGCAACATAGAAATGGTTGCAACTTTTTACTGGAGCGTCATAAATCCTTGAAATTTTGTAACAATAAAGTACTCGAGCTTCTTGTCAATTTAAGCTATTGCTCAAAGCTATGCTACCCTTGAGTAGCAAATCAAACACTGATAAAACTTCAAATGACCCTAACTTCTACACGGTACGTCCTACACATATCAAAGTTTGCAACATACAACTTGTAACTTTTTACTGGAGCGTCATAAAACCTTAAAATTTTGTAACAATAAAGTACTCGAGCCTCTTGTCAATTTAAGCTATCGCGCAAAGCTATGCTACCCTTGAGTCCCAAATCAAACACTGATAAAACTTCAAATGGCCCTAACTTCTATACGGTACGTCCTACACCTATCAAAGTTTGCAACATACAAATGCTTGTAACTTTTTACTGGTGCGTCATAAAACCTTGAAATTTTCTGACAATAAAGTACTCGAGCCTCTTGTCAATTTAAGCTATCGCTCAAAGCTATGCTACCCTTGAGTCCAAAATCAAACACTGATAAAACTTCAAATGGCCCTAACTTCTATACGACACCTCCTACACCTATCAAAGCTTGCAACATACAAATGTTTGTAAATTTTTACTGGAGCGTCATAAAATCTTTAAATTTTGTAACAATAAAGTACTCGAGACTCTTGTCAATTTAAGCTATCGCTCAAAGCTATGCTACCCTTGAGTCCCAAATCAAACACTGACAAAACTTCAAATGGCCCTAACTTCTATACTGTACGTCCTACAGCAATCAAAGTTTGCAACATACAAATGGTTGCAACTTTTTACTGGAGCGTCATAAATCCTTGAAATTTTGTAACAATAAAGTACTCGAGCTTCTTGTCAATTTAAGCTATTGCTCAAAGCTATGCTACCCTTGAGTAGCAAATCAAACACTGATAAAACTTCAAATGACCCTAACTTCTACACGGTACGTCCTACACATATCAAAGTTTGCAACACCCAAATGCATATAAATTTTTACTGGAGCGTCATAAAGCCTTGAAATTTTGTAACAATAAAGGCCTCTTGTCAATTTAAGCTATCGCTCAAATCTATGCTACCCTTGAGTCCCAAATCAAACACTGACAAAACTTCAATTGGCCCTAACTTCTATACGGTACGTCCTACACCTACCAAAGTTTGCAACATACAAATGCTTGTAACTTTTTACTGGAGCGTCATAAAACCTTGAAATTTTGTAACAATAAAGTACTCGAGCCGCTTGTATATTCAAGCTATCGCTCAAAGCTATGCTACCCTGGAGTCCCAAATCAAACACTGATAAATCTTCAAATGGCCCTAACTTCTATACGGTATGTCCTACACCTATCAAAGTCTGCAACATACAAATGCTTATAACTTTTTACTGGAGCGTCATAAACCCTTGAAATTTTGTAACAATAAAGTACTCTAGCTTCTTGTCAATTTAAGCTATCGGTCAAAGATATGCTACCCTTAAGTCCCAGATCAAACACTGATAAAATTTCAAATGGCCCTATCTTCTATACGGTACGTCCTACACCTATCAAAGTCTGCAACATACAAATGCTTATAACTTTTTACTGGAGCGTCATAAAACCTTGAAATTTTGAAACAATAAAGTACTCGAGCTTCTTGTCAATTTAAGCTATCGCTCAAAGCTATGCTACCCTTGAGTCCCAAAACAAACACTGATAAAACTTCAAATGGCTCTAACTTCCATACGGTACGTCCTACACCTATCAAAGTCTGCAATATACAAATGCTTATAACTTTTTACTTTAGCGTCATAAAACCTTGAAATTTTGCAACAATAAAGTACTCTAGCCTCCTGTCAATTTAAGATATCGCTCAAAGCTTTGCTACCCTTAAGTCCCAGATCAAACACTGATAAAACTTCAAATGGCCCTAACTTCAATACGGTGCGCCCTACTCCTATCAAAGTTTGCAACATACAAATGCTTGTAACTTTTTACTGGAGCGTCATTAAACCTTGAAATTTTGTAACAATAAAGTACTCGAGCCTCTTGTCAATTTAAGCTATCGCTCAAAGTTATGCTACCCTTGAGTACCAAATCAAATACTGATAAAACTTCAAATGGCCCTAACTTCTATACGGTACGTCCTACACCTATCAAAGTTTACAACATACAAATGCTTGTAACTTTTTACTGGAGCGTCATAAAAAATTGAAATTTTGTAACAATAAAGTACTCGAGCCTCTTGTCAATTTAAGCCATCGCTCAAAGCTATGCTACCCTTGAGCCCCAAATCAAACACTGATAAAACTTCAAATGGCCCTAACTTCTATACGGTACGTCCTACACCTATCAAAGTTTGCAACATACAAATGCTTGTAACTTTTTACTGGAGCGTCATAAAACCTTGAAATTTTGTAACAATAAAATACTCGAGCCTCTTGTCAATTTAAGCTATCGCTCAAAGCTATGCTATCCTTGAGTCCCAAATCAAACACTGATAAAACTTCAAATGGCCCTAACTTCTATACGGTACGTCCTACACCTATCAAAGTTTGCAACATACAAATGCTTGTAACTTTTTATTGGAGCGTCATAAAACCTTGAAATTTTGTAACAATAAAGTACTCGAGCCTCTTGTCAATTTAAGCCATCGCTCAAAGCTATGCTACCCTTGAGCCCCAAATCAAACACTGATAAAACTTCACATGGCCCTAACTTCTATACGGTACGTCCTACACCTATCAAAGTTTGCAACATACAAATGCTTGTAAGTTTTTACTGGAGCGTCATAAAACCTTGAAATTTTGTTACAATAAAGTACTCGAGCCTCTTGTCAATTTAAGCTATCGCTCAAAGCTATGCTACCCTTGAGTCCCAAATCAAACACTGATAAAACTTCAAATGGCCCTAACTTCTATACGGTACGTCCTACACTTATCAAAGTTTGCAACATACAAATGCTTGTAACTTTTTACTGGAGCGTCATAAAACCTTGAAATTTTGTAACAAAAAAGTATTCGAGCCTCTTGTCAATTTAAGCTATCGCTCAAAGCTATGCCACCCTTGAGTCCCAAATAAAACACTGATAAAACTTCAAATGGCCCTAAATTCTATACGGTACATCCTACACTTATCAAAGTCTGCAACATACAAATGCTTATAACTTTTTACTGGAGAGTCATAAAACCTTGCAATTTTGTAACAATAAAGTACTCGAGCCTCTTGTCAATTTAAGCTATCGGTCAAAGCTATGCTACCCTTGAGTCCCAAATCAAACACTGATAAAACTTCAAATGGCCCTAACTTCTATACGGTACGTCCTACACCTATCAAAGTTTGCAACATACAAATGCTTGTAACTTTTTACTGGAGCGTCATAAAACCTTAAAATTTTGTAACAATAAAGTACTCGAACCTCTTGTCAATTTAAGCTATCGCGCAAAGCTATGCTACCCTTGAGTCCCAAATCAAACACTGATAAAACTTCAAATGGCCCTAACTTCTATACGGTACGTCCTACACCTATCAAAGTTTGCAACATACAAATGCTTGTAACTTTTTACTGGAGCGTCATAAAACCTAGAAATTTTGTAACAATAAAGTACTCGAGCCTCTTGTCAATTTAAGCTATCGCTCAAAGCTATGCTACCCTTGAGTCCCAAATCAAACACTGACAAAACTTCAAATGGCCCTAACTTCTATACTGTACGTCCTACAGCAATCAAAGTTTGCAACATAGAAATGGTTGCAACTTTTTACTGGAGCGTCATAAATCCTTGAAATTTTGTAACAATAAAGTACTCGAGCTTCTTGTCAATTTAAGCTATTGCTCAAAGCTATGCTACCCTTGAGTAGCAAATCAAACACTGATAAAACTTCAAATGACCCTAACTTCTACACGGTACGTCCTACACATATCAAAGTTTGCAACATACAACTTGTAACTTTTTACTGGAGCGTCATAAAACCTTAAAATTTTGTAACAATAAAGTACTCGAGCCTCTTGTCAATTTAAGCTATCGCGCAAAGCTATGCTACCCTTGAGTCCCAAATCAAACACTGATAAAACTTCACATGGCCCTAACTTCTATACGGTACGTCCTACACCTATCAAAGTTTGCAACATACAAATGCTTGTAAGTTTTTACTGGAGCGTCATAAAACCTTGAAATTTTGTTACAATAAAGTACTCGAGCCTCTTGTCAATTTAAGCTATCGCTCAAAGCTATGCTACCCTTGAGTCCCAAATCAAACACTGATAAAACTTCAAATGGCCCTAACTTCTATACGGTACGTCCTACACCTATCAAAGTTTGCAACATACAAATGCTTGTAACTTTTTACTGGAGCGTCATAAAACCTTGAAATTTTGTAACAATAAAGTACTCGAGCCTCTTGTCAATTTAAGCCATCGCTCAAAGCTATGCTACCCTTGAGCCCCAAATCAAACACTGATAAAACTTCACATGGCCCTAACTTCTATACGGTACGTCCTACACCTATCAAAGTTTGCAACATACAAATGCTTGTAAGTTTTTACTGGAGCGTCATAAAACCTTGAAATTTTGTTACAATAAAGTACTCGAGCCTCTTGTCAATTTAAGCTATCGCTCAAAGCTATGCTACCCTTGAGTCCCAAATCAAACACTGATAAAACTTCAAATGGCCCTAACTTCTATACGGTACGTCCTACACCTATCAAAGTTTGCAACATACAAATGCTTGTAACTTTTTACTGGAGCGTCATAAAACCTTGAAATTTTGTAACAAAAAAGTATTCGAGCCTCTTGTCAATTTAAGCTATCGCTCAAAGCTATGCCACCCTTGAGTCCCAAATAAAACACTGATAAAACTTCAAATGGCCCTAAATTCTATACGGTACATCCTACACTTATCAAAGTCTGCAACATACAAATGCTTATAACTTTTTACTGGAGAGTCATAAAACCTTGCAATTTTGTAACAATAAAGTACTCGAGCCTCTTGTCAATTTAAGCTATCGCTCAAAGCTATGCTACCCTTGAGTCCCAAATCAAACACTGATAAAACTTCAAATGGCCCTAACTTCTATACGGTACGTCCTACACCTATCAAAGTTTGCAACATACAAATGCTTGTAACTTTTTACTGGAGCGTCATAAAACCTTAAAATTTTGTAACAATAAAGTACTCGAACCTCTTGTCAATTTAAGCTATCGCGCAAAGCTATGCTACCCTTGAGTCCCAAATCAAACACTGATAAAACTTCAAATGGCCCTAACTTCTATACGGTACGTCCTACACCTATCAAAGTTTGCAACTTACAAATGCTTGTAACTTTTTACTGGAGCGTCATAAAACCTAGAAATTTTGTAACAATAAAGTACTCGAGCCTCTTGTCAATTTAAGCTATCGCTCAAAGCTATGCTACCCTTGAGTCCCAAATCAAACACTGACAAAACTTCAAATGGCCCTAACTTCTATACTGTACGTCCTACAGCAATCAAAGTTTGCAACATAGAAATGGTTGCAACTTTTTACTGGAGCGTCATAAATCCTTGAAATTTTGTAACAATAAAGTACTCGAGCTTCTTGTCAATTTAAGCTATTGCTCAAAGCTATGCTACCCTTGAGTAGCAAATCAAACACTGATAAAACTTCAAATGACCCTAACTTCTACACGGTACGTCCTACACATATCAAAGTTTGCAACATACAACTTGTAACTTTTTACTGGAGCGTCATAAAACCTTAAAATTTTGTAACAATAAAGTACTCGAGCCTCTTGTCAATTTAAGCTATCGCGCAAAGCTATGCTACCCTTGAGTCCCAAATCAAACACTGATAAAACTTCAAATGGCCCTAACTTCTATACGGTACGTCCTACACCTATCAAAGTTTGCAACATACAAATGCTTGTAACTTTTTACTGGTGCGTCATAAAACCTTGAAATTTTCTAACAATAAAGTACTCGAGCCTCTTGTCAATTTAAGCTATCGCTCAAAGCTATGCTACCCTTGAGTCCAAAATCAAACACTGATAAAACTTCAAATGGCCCTAACTTCTATACGACACCTCCTACACCTATCAAAGCTTGCAACATACAAATGTTTGTAACTTTTTACTGGAGCGTCATAAAATCTTTAAATTTTGTAACAATAAAGTACTCGAGACTCTTGTCAATTTAAGCTATTGCTCAAAGCTATGCTACCCTTGAGTAGCAAATCAAACACTGATAAAACTTCAAATGACCCTAACTTCTACACGGTACGTCCTACACATATCAAAGTTTGCAACATACAACTTGTAACTTTTTACTGGAGCGTCATTAAACCTTGAAATTTTGTAACAATAAAGTACTCGAGCCTCTTGTCAATTTAAGCTATCGCTCAAAGTTAAGCTACCCTTGAGTCCGAAATCAAATACTGATAAAACTTCAAATGGGCCTAACTTCTATACGGTACGTCCTACACCTATCAAAGTTTGCAACATACAAATGCTTGTAACTTTTTACTGGATCGTCATAAAACCTTGAAAGTTTGTAACAATAAAGGCCTCTTGTCAATTTAAGCTATCGCTCAAAGCTATGCTACCCTTGAGTCCCAAATCAAACAGTGATAAAACTTCAAATGGGCCTAACTTCTATACGGTACGTCCTACACCTATCAAAGTTTGCAACATACAAATGCTTGTAACTTTTTTCTGGAGCGTCATAAAACCTTGAAATTTAGTAACAAAACAGTATTCGAGCCTCTTGTCAATTTAAGCTATCGCTCAAAGCTATGCTACCCTTGAGTCCAAAATCAAAAACTGATAAAACTTCAAATGACCCTAACTTCTACACGGTACGTCCTACACATATCAAAGTTTGCAACATACAACTTGTAACTTTTTACTGGAGCGTCATAGAACCTTGAAATTTTGTAACCAGAAAGTACTCGAGCCTCTTGTCAATTTAAGCTATCGCTCAAAGCTATGCTACCCTTGAGTCCAAAATCAAACACTGATAAAACTTCAAATGGCCTTAACTTCTATACGACACCTCCTACACCTATCAAAGCTTGCAACATACAAATGCTTGTAACTTTTTACTGGAGCGTCATAAAATCTTTAAATTTTGTAACAATAGAGTACTCGAGCCTCTTGTCAATTTAAGCTATTGCGCAAAGCTATGCTACCATTGAGTACCAAATCAAACACTGATATAACTTCAAATGGCCCTAACTTCTATACGGTACGTCCTACACCTATCAAAGTTTGCAACATACAAATGCTTGTAACTTTTTACTGGAGCGTCATAAAACCTTGAAATTTTGTAACAATAAAGTACTCGAGCTTCTTGTCAATTTAAGATATTGCTCAAAGCTATGCTACCCTTGAGTCCCAAATCAAACACGGATAAAACTTCAAATGACCCTAACTTCTACACGGTACGTCCTACACATATCAAAGTTTGCAACATACAACTTGTAACTTTTTACTGGAGCGTCATTAAACCTTAAAATTTTGTAACAATTAAGTACTCGAGCCTCTTGTCAATTTAAGCTATCGCTCAAAGTTATGCTACCCTTGAGTCCCAAATCAAATACTGATAAAACTTCAAATGGCCCTAACTTCTATACGGTACGTCCTACACCTATCAAAGTTTGCAACATACAAATGCTTGTAACTTTTACTGGATCGTCATAAAACCTTGAAATTTTGTAACAATAAAGGCCTCTTGTCAATTTAAGCTATCGCTCAAAGCTATGCTACCCTTGAGTCCCAAATCAAACACTGATAAAACTTCAAATGGCCCTAACTTCTATACGGTACGTCCTACACCTATCAAAGTTTGCAACATACAAATGCTTGTAACTTTTTTCTGGAGCGTCATAAAACCTTGAAATTTAGTAACAAAACAGTATTCGAGCCTCTTGTCAATTTAAGCTATCGCTCAAAGCTATGCTACCCTTGAGTCCAAAATCAAACACTGATAAAACTTCAAATGGCCTTAACTTCTATACGACACCTCCTACACCTATCAAAGCTTGCAACATACAAATGCTTGTAACTTTTTACTGGAGCGTCATAAAATCTTTAAATTTTGTAACAATAGAGTACTCGAGCCTCTTGTCAATTTAAGCTATTGCGCAAAGCTATGCTACCATTGAGTACCAAATCAAACACTGATATAACTTCAAATGGCCCTAACTTCTATACGGTACGTCCTACACCTATCAAAGTTTGCAACACACAAATGCTTGTAACTTTTTACTGGAGCGTCATAAAACCTTGAAATTTTGTAACAATAAAGTACTCGAGCTTCTTGTCAATTTAAGATATTGCTCAAAGCTATGCTACCCTTGAGTCCCAAATCAAACACGGATAAAACTTCAAATGACCCTAACTTCTACACGGTACGTCCTACACATATCAAAGTTTGCAACATACAACTTGTAACTTTTTACTGGAGCGTCATTAAACCTTAAAATTTTGTAACAATTAAGTACTCGAGCCTCTTGTCAATTTAAGCTATCGCTCAAAGTTATGCTACCCTTGAGTCCCAAATCAAATACTGATAAAACTTCAAATGGCCCTAACTTCTATACGGTACGTCCTACACCTATCAAAGTTTGCAACATACAAATGCTTGTAACTTTTACTGGATCGTCATAAAACCTTGAAATTTTGTAACAATAAAGGCCTCTTGTCAATTTAAGCTATCGCTCAAAGCTATGCTACCCTTGAGTCCCAAATCAAACACTGATAAAACTTCAAATGGCCCTAACTTCTATACGGTACGTCCTACACCTATCAAAGTTTGCAACATACAAATGCTTGTAACTTTTTTCTGGAGCGTCATAAAACCTTGAAATTTAGTAACAAAACAGTATTCGAGCCTCTTGTCAATTTAAGCTATCGCTCAAAGCTATGCTACCCTTGAGTCCAAAATCAAACACTGATAAAACTTCAAATGACCCTAACTTCTACACGGTATGTCCTACACATATCAAAGTTTGGAACATACAACTTGTAACTTTTTACTGGAGCGTCAAAGAACCTTGAAATTTTGTAACCAGAAAGTACTCGAGCCTCTTGTCAATTTAAGCTATCGCTAAAAGCTATGCTACCCTTGATTCCAAGATCAAACACTGATAAAACTTCAAATGGCCTTAACTTCTATACGACACCTCCTACACCTATCAAAGCTTGCAACATACAAATGCTTGTAACTTTTTACTGGAGCGTCATAAAATCTTTAAATTTTGTAACAATAGAGTACTCGAGCCTCTTGTCAATTTAAGCTATTGCGCAAAGCTATGCTACCCTTGAGTACCAAATCAAACACTGATATAACTTCAAATGGCCCTAACTTCTATACGGTACGTCCTACACCTATCAAAGTTTGCAACATACAAATGCTTGTAACTTTTTACTGGAGCGTCATAAAACCTTGAAATTTTGTAACAATAAAGTACTCGAGCTTCTTGTCAATTTAAGCTATTGCTCAAAGCTATGCTACCCTTGAGTCCTAAATCAAACACGGATAAAACTTCAAATGACCCTAACTTCTACACGGTACGTCCTACACATATCAAAGTTTGCAACATACAACTTGTAACTTTTTACTGGAGCGTCATTAAACCTTAAAATTTTGTAACAATTAAGTACTCGAGCCTCTTGTCAATTTAAGCTATCGCTCAAAGTTATGCTACCCTTGAGTCCCAAATCAAATACTGATAAAACTTCAAATGGCCCTAACTTCTATACGGTACGTCCTACACCTATCAAAGTTTGCAACATACAAATGCTTGTAACTTTTACTGGATCGTCATAAAACCTTGAAATTTTGTAACAATAAAGGCCTCTTGTCAATTTAAGCTATCGCTCAAAGCTATGCTACCCTTGAGTCCCAAATCAAACACTGATAAAACTTCAAATGGCCCTAACTTCTATACGGTACGTCCTACACCTATCAAAGTTTGCAACATACAAATGCTTGTAACTTTTTTCTGGAGCGTCATAAAACCTTGAAATTTAGTAACAAAACAGTATTCGAGCCTCTTGTCAATTTAAGCTATCGCTCAAAGCTATGCTACCCTTGAGTCCAAAATCAAACACTGATAAAACTTCAAATGACCCTAACTTCTACACGGTACGTCCTACACATATCAAAGTTTGGAACATACAACTTGTAACTTTTTACTGGAGCGTCAAAGAACCTTGAAATTTTGTAACCAGAAAGTACTCGAGCCTCTTGTCAATTTAAGCTATCGCTAAAAGCTATGCTACCCTTGATTCCAAGATCAAACACTGATAAAACTTCAAATGGCCTTAACTTCTATACGACACCTCCTACACCTATCAAAGCTTGCAACATACAAATGCTTGTAACTTTTTACTGGAGCGTCATAAAATCTTTAAATTTTGTAACAATAGAGTACTCGAGCCTCTTGTCAATTTAAGCTATTGCGCAAAGCTATGCTACCCTTGAGTACCAAATCAAACACTGATATAACTTCAAATGGCAATAACTTCTATACGGTACGTCCTACACCTATCAAAGTTTGCAACATACAAATGCTTGTAACTTTTTACTGGAGCGTCATAAAACCTTGAAATTTTCTGACAATAAAGTACTCGAGCCTCTTGTCAATTTAAGCTATCGCTCAAAGCTATGCTACCCTTGAGTCCCAAATGAAACACTGATAAGTCTTCAAATGGCCCTAACTTCTATACGGTACGTCCTACACCTATCAAAGTTTGCAACATACAAATGCTTGTAACTTTTTACTGGAGCGTCATAAAACCTAGAAATTTTGTAACAATAAAGTACTCTAGCCTCTTGTCAATTTAAGCTATCGCTCAAAGCTATGCTACCCTTGAGTCCCAAATCAAACACTGACAAAACTTCAAATGGCCCTAACTTCTATACGGTACGTCCTACAGCAATCGAAGTTTGCAACATACAAATGGTTGCAACTTTTTACTGGAGCGTCATAAATCCTTGAAATTTTGTAACAATAAAGTACTCGAGCTTCTTGTCAATTTAAGCTATTGCTCAAAGCTATGCTACCCTTGAGTCCCAAATCAAACACGGATAAAACTTCAAATGACCCTAACTTCTACACGGTACGTCCTACACATATCAAAGTTTGCAACATACAACTTGTAACTTTTTACTGGAGCGTCATTAAACCTTAAAATTTTGTAACAATTAAGTACTCGAGCCTCTTGTCAATTTAAGCTATCGCTCAAAGTTATGCTACCCTTGAGTCCCAAATCAAATACTGATAAAACTTCAAAAGACCCTAACTTCTACACGGTACGTCCTACACATATCAAAGTTTGCAACATACAACTTGTAACTTTTTACTGGAGCGTCAAAGAACCTTGAAATTTTGTAACCAGAAAGTACTCGAGCCTCTTGTCAATTTAAGCTATCGCTCAAAGCTATGCTACCCTTGAGTCCAAAATCAAACACTGATAAAACTTCAAATGGCCCCAACTTCTATACGACACCTCCTACACCTATCAAAGCTTGCAACATACAAATGCTTGTAACTTTTTACTGGAGCGTCATAAAATCTTTAAATTTTGTAACAATAAAGTACTCGAGCCTCTTGTCAATTTAAGCTATTGCGCAAAGCTATGCTACCCTTGAGTACCAAATCAAACACTGATATAACTTCAAATGGCCCTAACTTCTATACGGTACGTCCTACACCTATCAAAGTTTGCAACATACAAATGCTTGTAACTTTTTACTGGAGCGTCATAAAACCTTGAAATTTTCTGACAATAAAGTACTCGAGCCTCTTGTCAATTTAAGCTATCGCTCAAAGCTATGCTACCCTTGAGTCCCAAATGAAACACTGATAAATCTTCAAATGGCCCTAACTTCTATACGGTACGTCCTACACCTATCAAAGTTTGCAACATACAAATGCTTGTAACTTTTTACTGGAGCGTCATAAAACCTAGAAATTTTGTAACATTAAAGTACTCTAGCCTCTTGTCAATTTAAGCTATCGCTCAAAGCTATGCTACCCTTGAGTCCCAAATCAAACACTGACAAAACTTCAAATGGCCCTAACTTCTATACGGTACGTCCTACAGCAATCGAAGTTTGCAACATACAAATGGTTGCAACTTTTTACTGGAGCGTCATAAATCCTTGAAATTTTGTAACAATAAAGTACTCGAGCTTCTTGTCAATTTAAGCTATTGCTCAAAGCTATGCTACCCTTTAGTCCCAAATCAAACACGGATAAAACTTCAAATGACCCTAACTTCTACACGGTACGTCCTACACATATCAAAGTTTGCAACATACAACTTGTAACTTTTTACTGGAGCGTCATTAAACCTTAAAATTTTGTAACAATTAAGTACTCGAGCCTCTTGTCAATTTAAGCTATCGCTCAAAGTTATGCTACCCTTGAGCCCCAAATCAAATACTGATAAAACTTCAAATGGCCCTAACTTCTATACGGTACGTCCTACACCTATCAAAGTTTGCAACATACAAATGCTTGTAACTTTTACTGGATCGTCATAAAACCTTGAAATTTTGTAACAATAAAGGCCTCTTGTCAATTTAAGCTATCGCTCAAAGCTATGCTACCCTTGAGTCCCAAATCAAACACTGATAGAACTTCAAATGGCCCTAACTTCTATACGGTACGTCCTACACCTATCAAAGTTTGCAACATACAAATGCTTGTAACTTTTTTCTGGAGCGTCATAAAACCTTGAAATTTAGTAACAAAACAGTATTCGAGCCTCTTGTCAATTTAAGCTATCGCTCAAAGCTATGCTACCCTTGAGTCCAAAATCAAATACTGATAAAACTTCAAATGGGCCTAACTTTTATACGGTACGTCCTACACCTATCAAAGTTTGCAACATACAAATGCTTGTAACTTTTTACTGGATCGTCATAAAACCTTGAAAGTTTGTAACAATAAAGGCCTCTTGTCAATTTAAGCTATCGCTCAAAGCTATGCTACCCTTGAGTCCCAAATCAAACACTGATAAAACTTCAAATGGCCCTAACTTCTATACGGTACGTCCTACACCTATCAAAGTTTGCAACATACAAATGCTTGTAACTTTTTTCTGGAGCGTCATAAAACCTTGAAATTTAGTAACAAAACAGTATTCGAGCCTCTTGTCAATTTAAGCTATCGCTCAAAGCTATGCTACCCTTGAGTCCAAAATCAAAAACTGATAAAACTTCAAATGACCCTAACTTCTACACGGTACGTCCTACACATATCAAAGTTTGCAACATACAACTTGTAACTTTTTACTGGAGCGTCATAGAACCTTGAAATTTTGTAACCAGAAAGTACTCGAGCCTCTTGTCCATTTAAGCTATCGCTCAAAGCTATACTACCCTTGAGTCCAAAATCAAACACTGATAAAACTTCAAATGGCCTTAACTTCTATACGACACCTCCTACACCTATCAAAGCTTGCAACATACAAATGCTTGTAACTTTTTACTGGAGCGTCATAAAATCTTTAAATTTGGTAACAATATAGTACTCGAGCCTCTTGTCAATTTAAGCTATTGCGCAAAGCTATGCTACCCTTGAGTACCAAATCAAACACTGATATAACTTCAAATGGCCCTAACTTCTATACGGTACGTCCTACACCTATCAAAGTTTGCAACATACAAATGCTTGTAACTTTTTACTGGAGCGTCATAAAACCTTGAAATTTTCTGACAATAAAGTACTCGAGCCTCTTGTCAATTTAAGCTATCGCTCAAAGCTATGCTACCCTTGAGTCCCAAATGAAACACTGATAAATCTTCAAATGGCCCTAACTTCTATACGGTACGTCCTACACCTATCAAAGTTTGCAACATACAACTTGTAACTTTTTACTGGAGCGTCATAGAACCTTGAAATTTTGTAACCAGAAAGTACTCGAGCCTCTTGTCAATTTAAGCTATCGCTCAAAGCTATGCTACCCTTGAGTCCAAAATCAAACACTGATAAAACTTCAAATGGCCTTAACTTCTATACGACACCTCCTACACCTATCAAAGCTTGCAACATACAAATGCTTGTAACTTTTTACTGGAGCGTCATAAACTCTTTAAATTTTGTAACAATAGAGTACTCGAGCCTCTTGTCAATTTAAGCTATTGCGCAAAGCTATGCTACCATTGAGTACCAAATCAAACACTGATATAACTTCAAATGGCCCTAACTTCTATACGGTACGTCCTACACCTATCAAAGTTTGCAACATACAAATGCTTGTAACTTTTTACTGGAGCGTCATAAAACCTTGAAATTTTGTAACAATAAAGTACTCGAGCTTCTTGTCAATTTAAGCTATTGCTCAAAGCTATGCTACCCTTGAGTCCCAAATCAAACACGGATAAAACTTCAAATGACCCTAACTTCTACACGGTACGTCCTACACATATCAAAGTTTGCAACATACAACTTGTAACTTTTTACTGGAGCGTCAAAGAACCTTGAAATTTTGTAACCAGAAAGTACTCGAGCCTCTTGTCAATTTAAGCTATCGCTAAAAGCTATGCTACCCTTGATTCCAAAATCAAACACTGATAAAACTTCAAATGGCCTTAACTTCTATACGACACCTCCTACACCTATCAAAGCTTGCAACATACAAATGCTTGTAACTTTTTACTGGAGCGTCATAAAATCTTTAAATTTTGTAACAATAGAGTACTCGAGCCTCTTGTCAATTTAAGCTATTGCGCAAAGCTATGCTACCCTTGAGTACCAAATCAAACACTGATATAACTTCAAATGGCCCTAACTTTTATACGGTACGTCCTACACCTATCAAAGTTTGCAACATACAAATGCTTGTAACTTTTTACTGGAGCGTCATAAAACCTTGAAATTTTCTGACAATAAAGTACTCGAGCCTCTTGTCAATTTAAGCTATCGCTCAAAGCTATGCTACCCTTGAGTCCCAAATGAAACACTGATAAATCTTCAAATGGCCCTAACTTCTATACGGTACGTCCTACACCTATCAAAGTTTGCAACATACAAATGCTTGTAACTTTTTACTGGAGTGTCATAAAACCTAGAAATTTTGTAACAATAAAGTACTCTAGCCTCTTGTCAATTTAAGCTTTCGCTCAAAGCTATGCTACCCTTGAGTCCCAAATCAAACACTGACAAAACTTCAAATGGCCCTAACTTCTATACGGTACGTCCTACAGCAATCGAAGTTTGCAACATACAAATGGTTGCAACTTTTTACTGGAGCGTCATAAATCCTTGAAATTTTGTAACAATAAAGTACTCGAGCTTCTTGTCAATTTAAGCTATTGCTCAAAGCTATGCTACCCTTGAGTCCCAAATCAAACACGGATAAAACTTCAAATGACCCTAACTTCTACACGGTACGTCCTACACATATCAAAGTTTGCAACATACAACTTGTAACTTTTTACTGGAGCGTCATTAAACCTTAAAATTTTGTAACAATTAAGTACTCGAGCCTCTTGTCAATTTAAGCTATCGCTCAAAGTTATGCTGCCCTTGAGTCCCAAATCAAATACTGATAAAACTTCAAATGACCCTAACTTCTACACGGTACGTCCTACACATATCAAAGTTTGCAACATACAACTTGTAACTTTTTACTGGAGCGTCAAAGAACCTTGAAATTTTGTAACCAGAAAGTACTCGAGCCTCTTGTCAATTTAAGCTATCGCTCAAAGCTATGCTACCCTTGAGTCCAAAATCAAACACTGATAAAACTTCAAATGGCCCCAACTTCTATACGACACCTCCTACACCTATCAAGGCTTGCAACATACAAATGCTTGTAACTTTTTACTGGAGCGTCATAAAATCTTTAAATTTTGTAACAATAAAGTACTCGAGCCTCTTGTCAATTTAAGCTATTGCGCAAAGCTATGCTACCCTTGAGTACCAAATCAAACACTGATATAACTTCAAATGGCCCTAACTTCTATACGGTACGTCCTACACCTATCAAAGTTTGCAACATACAAATGCTTGTAACTTTTTACTGGAGCGTCATAAAACCTTGAAATTTGCTGACAATAAAGTACTCGAGCCTCTTGTCAATTTAAGCTATCGCTCAAAGCTATGCTACCCTTGAGTCCCAAATGAAACACTGATAAATCTTCAAATGGCCCTAACTTCTATACGGTACGTCCTACACCTATCAAAGTTTGCAACATACAAATGCTTGTAACTTTTTACTGGAGCGTCATAAAACCTAGAAATTTTGTAACATTAAAGTACTCTAGCCTCTTGTCAATTTAAGCTATCGCTCAAAGCTATGCTACCCTTGAGTCCCAAATCAAACACTGACAAAACTTCAAATGGCCCTAACTTCTATACGGTACGTCCTACAGCAATCGAAGTTTGCAACATACAAATGGTTGCAACTTTTTACTGGAGCGTCATAAATCCTTGAAATTTTGTAACAATAAAGTACTCGAGCTTCTTGTCAATTTAAGCTATTGCTCAAAGCTATGCTACCCTTGAGTCCCAAATCAAACACGGATAAAACTTCAAATGACCCTAACTTCTACACGGTACGTCCTACACATATCAAAGTTTGCAACATACAACTTGTAACTTTTTACTGGAGCGTCATTAAACCTTAAAATTTTGTAACAATTAAGTACTCGAGCCTCTTGTCAATTTAAGCTATCGCTCAAAGTTATGCTACCCTTGAGCCCCAAATCAAATACTGATAAAACTTCAAATGGCCCTAACTTCTATACGGTACGTCCTACACCTATCAAAGTTTGCAACATACAAATGCTTGTAACTTTTACTGGATCGTCATAAAACCTTGAAATTTTGTAACAATAAAGGCCTCTTGTCAATTTAAGCTATCGCTCAAAGCTATGCTACCCTTGAGTCCCAAATCAAACACTGATAAAACTTCAAATGGCCCTAACTTCTATACGGTACGTCCTACACCTATCAAAGTTTGCAACATACAAATGCTTGTAACTTTTTTCTGGAGCGTCATAAAACCTTGAAATTTAGTAACAAAACAGTATTCGAGCCTCTTGTCAATTTAAGCTATCGCTCAAAGCTATGCTACCCTTGAGTCCAAAATCAAATACTGATAAAACTTCAAATGGGCCTAACTTTTATACGGTACGTCCTACACCTATCAAAGTTTGCAACATACAAATGCTTGTAACTTTTTACTGGATCGTCATAAAACCTTGAAAGTTTGTAACAATAGAGTACTCGAGCCTCTTGTCAATTTAAGCTATTGCGCAAAGCTATGCTACCCTTGAGTACCAAATCAAACACTGATATAACTTCAAATGGCCCTAACTTCTATACGGTACGTCCTACACCTATCAAAGTTTGCAACATACAAATGCTTGTAACTTTTTACTGGAGCGTCATAAAACCTTGAAATTTTCTGACAATAAAGTACTCGAGCCTCTTGTCAATTTAAGCTATCGCTCAAAGCTATGCTACCCTTGAGTCCCAAATGAAACACTGATAAATCTTCAAATGGCCCTAACTTCTATACGGTACGTCCTACACCTATCAAAGTTTGCAACATACAAATGCTTGTAACTTTTTACTGGAGCGTCATAAAACCTAGAAATTTTGTAACAATAAAGTACTCTAGCCTCTTGTCAATTTAAGCCATCTGACAAAACTTCAAATGGCCCTAACTTCTATACGGTACGTCCTACAGCAATCGAAGTTTGCAACATACAAATGGTTGCAACTTTTTACTGGAGCGTCATAAATCCTTGAAATTTTGTAACAATAAAGTACTCGAGCTTCTTGTCAATTTAAGCTATTGCTCAAAGCTATGCTACCCTTGAGTCCCAAATCAAACACGGATAAAACTTCAAATGACCCTAACTTCTACACGGTACGTCCTACACATATCAAAGTTTGCAACATACAACTTGTAACTTTTTACTGGAGCGTCATTAAACCTTAAAATTTTGTAACAATTAAGTACTCGAGCCTCTTGTCAATTTAAGCTATCGCTCAAAGTTATGCTACCCTTGAGTCCCAAATCAAATACTGATAAAACTTCAAATGGCCCTAACTTCTATACGGTACGTCCTACACCTATCAAAGTTTGCAACATACAAATGCTTGTAACTTTTACTGGATCGTCATAAAACCTTGAAATTTTGTAACAATAAAGGCCTCTTGTCAATTTAAGCTATCGCTCAAAGCTATGCTACCCTTGAGTCCCAAATCAAACACTGATAAAACTTCAAATGGCCCTAACTTCTATACGGTACGTCCTACACCTATCAAAGTTTGCAACATACAAATGCTTGTAACTTTTTTCTGGAGCGTCATAAAACCTTGAAATTTAGTAACAAAACAGTATTCGAGCCTCTTGTCAATTTAAGCTATCGCTCAAAGCTATGCTACCCTTGAGTCCAAAATCAAACACTGATAAAACTTCAAATGACCCTAACTTCTACACGGTACGTCCTACACATATCAAAGTTTGCAACATACAACTTGTAACTTTTTACTGGAGCGTCAAAGAACCTTGAAATTTTGTAACCAGAAAGTACTCGAGCCTCTTGTCAATTTAAGCTATCGCTCAAAGCTATGCTACCCTTGAGTCCAAAATCAAACACTGATAAAACTTCAAATGGCCCTAACTTCTATACGACACCTCCTACACCTATCAAAGCTTGCAACATACAAATGCTTGTAACTTTTTACTGGAGCGTCATAAAATCTTTAAATTTTGTAACAATAAAGTACTCGAGCCTCTTGTCAATTTAAGCTATTGCGCAAAGCTATGCTACCCTTGAGTACCAAATCAAACACTGATATAACTTCAAATGGCCCTAACTTCTATACGGTACGTCCTACACCTATCAAAGTTTGCAACATACAAATGCTTGTAACTTTTTACTGGAGCGTCATAAAATCTTTAAATTTTGTAACAATAAAGTACTCGAGCCTCTTGTCAATTTAAGCTATTGCGCAAAGCTATGCTACCCTTGAGTACCAAATCAAACACTGATATAACTTCAAATGGCCCTAACTTCTATACGGTACGTCCTACACCTATCAAAGTTTGCAACATACAAATGCTTGTAACTTTTTACTGGAGCGTCATAAAACCTTGAAATTTTCTGACAATAAAGTACTCGAGCCTCTTGTCAATTTAAGCTATCGCTCAAAGCTATGCTACCCTTGAGTCCCAAATGAAACACTGATAAAACTTCAAATAACTTCTATACGACACCTCCTACACCTATCAAAGCTTGCAACATACAAATGCTTGTAACTTTTTACTGGAGCGTCATAAAATCTTTAAATTTTGTAACAATAAAGTACTCGAGACTCTTGTCAATTTAAGCTATCGCTCAAAGCTATGCTACCCTTGAGTCCCAAATCAAACACTGACAAAACTTCAAATGGCCCTAACTTCTATACTGTACGTCCTACAGCAATCAAAGTTTGCAACATACAAATGGTTGCAACTTTTTACTGGAGCGTCATAAATCCTTGAAATTTTGTAACAATAAAGTACTCGAGCTTCTTGTCAATTTAAGCTATTGCTCAAAGCTATGCTACCCTTGAGTAGCAAATCAAACACTGATAAAACTTCAAATGACCCTAACTTCTACACGGTACGTCCTACACATATCAAAGTTTGCAACATACAACTTGTAACTTTTTACTGGAGCGTCATTAAACCTTGAAATTTTGTAACAATAAAGTACTCGAGCCTCTTGTCAATTTAAGCTATCGCTCAAAGTTAAGCTACCCTTGAGTCCAAAATCAAATACTGATAAAACTTCAAATGGGCCTAACTTCTATACGGTACGTCCTACACCTATCAAAGTTTGCAACATACAAATGCTTGTAACTTTTTACTGGATCGTCATAAAACCTTGAAAGTTTGTTACAATAAAGGCCTCTTGTCAATTTAAGCTATCGCTCAAAGCTATGCTACCCTTGAGTCCCAAATCAAACACTGATAAAACTTCAAATGGCCCTAACTTCTATACGGTACGTCCTACACCTATCAAAGTTTGCAACATACAAATGCTTGTAACTTTTTTCTGGAGCGTCATAAAACCTTGAAATTTAGTAACAAAACAGTATTCGAGCCTCTTGTCAATTTAAGCTATCGCTCAAAGCTATGCTACCCTTGAGACCAAAATCAAACACTGATAAAACTTCAAATGACCCTAACTTCTACACGGTACGTCCTACACATATCAAAGTTTGCAACATACAAATGCTTGTAACTTTTTTCTGGAGCGTCATAAATCCTTGAAATTTTGTAACAATAAAGTACTCGAGCTTCTTGTCAATTTAAGCTATTGCTCAAAGCTATGCTACCCTTGAGTCCCAAATCAAACACGGATAAAACTTCAAATGACCCTAACTTCTACACGGTACGTCCTACACATATCAAAGTTTGCAACATACAACTTGTAACTTTTTACTGGAGCGTCATTAAACCTTAAAATTTTGTAACAATTAAGTACTCGAGCCTCTTGTCAATTTAAGCTATCGCTCAAAGTTATGCTACCCTTGAGTCCCAAATCAAATACTGATAAAACTTCAAATGGCCCTAACTTCTCTACGGTACGTCCTACACCTATCAAAGTTTGCAACATACAAATGCTTGTAACTTTTACTGGATCGTCATAAAACCTTGAAATTTTGTAACAATAAAGGCCTCTTGTCAATTTAAGCTATCGCTCAAAGCTATGCTACCCTTGAGTCCCAAATCAAACACTGATAAAACTTCAAATGGCCCTAACTTCTATACGGTACGTCCTACACCTATCAAAGTTTGCAACATACAAATGCTTGTAACTTTTTTCTGGAGCGTCATAAAACCTTGAAATTTAGTAACAAAACAGTATTCGAGCCTCTTGTCAATTTAAGCTATCGGTCAAAGCTATGCTACCCTTGAGTCCAAAATCAAACACTGATAAAACTTCAAATGACCCTAACTTCTACACGGTACGTCCTACACATATCAAAGTTTGCAACATACAACTTGTAACTTTTTACTGGAGCGTCAAAGAACCTTGAAATTTTGTAACCAGAAAGTACTCGAGCCTCTTGTCAATTTAAGCTATCGCTCAAAGCTATGCTACCCTTGAGTCCAAAATCAAACACTGATAAAACTTCAAATGGCCCTAACTTCTATACGACACCTCCTACACCTATCAAGGCTTGCAACATACAAATGCTTGTAACTTTTTACTGGAGC
This sequence comes from Clusia tigrina, assembly GCA_920105625.2. Taxonomy (NCBI): domain Eukaryota; kingdom Metazoa; phylum Arthropoda; class Insecta; order Diptera; family Clusiidae; genus Clusia; species Clusia tigrina. The sequence continues at coordinate 105,379,891 of OV050033.1, read as the reverse complement.
GTCATAAAATCTTTAAATTTTGTAACAATAAAGTACTCGAGCCTCTTGTCAATTTAAGCTATTGCGCAAAGCTATGCTACCCTTGAGTACCAAATCAAACACTGATATAACTTCAAATGGCCCTAACTTCTATACGGTACGTCCTACACCTATCAAAGTTTGCAACATACAAATGCTTGTAACTTTTTACTGGAGCGTCATAAAATCTTTAAATTTTGTAACAATAAAGTACTCGAGCCTCTTGTCAATTTAAGCTATTGCGCAAAGCTATGCTACCCTTGAGTACCAAATCAAACACTGATATAACTTCAAATGGCCCTAACTTCTATACGGTACGTCCTACACCTATCAAAGTTTGCAACATACAAATGCTTGTAACTTTTTACTGGAGCGTCATAAAACCTTGAAATTTTCTGACAATAAAGTACTCGAGACTCTTGTCAATTTAAGCTATCGCTCAAAGCTATGCTACCCTTGAGTCCCAAATCAAACACTGACAAAACTTCAAATGGCCCTAACTTCTATACTGTACGTCCTACAGCAATCAAAGTTTGCAACATACAAATGGTTGCAACTTTTTACTGGAGCGTCATAAATCCTTGAAATTTTGTAACAATAAAGTACTCGAGCTTCTTGTCAATTTAAGCTATTGCTCAAAGCTATGCTACCCTTGAGTAGCAAATCAAACACTGATAAAACTTCAAATGACCCTAACTTCTACACGGTACGTCCTACACATATCAAAGTTTGCAACATACAACTTGTAACTTTTTACTGGAGCGTCATTAAACCTTGAAATTTTGTAACAATAAAGTACTCGAGCCTCTTGTCAATTTAAGCTATCGCTCAAAGTTAAGCTACCCTTGAGTCCAAAATCAAATACTGATAAAACTTCAAATGGGCCTAACTTCTATACGGTACGTCCTACACCTATCAAAGTTTGCAACATACAAATGCTTGTAACTTTTTACTGGATCGTCATAAAACCTTGAAAGTTTGTTACAATAAAGGCCTCTTGTCAATTTAAGCTATCGCTCAAAGCTATGCTACCCTTGAGTCCCAAATCAAACACTGATAAAACTTCAAATGGCCCTAACTTCTATACGGTACGTCCTACACCTATCAAAGTTTGCAACATACAAATGCTTGTAACTTTTTTCTGGAGCGTCATAAAACCTTGAAATTTAGTAACAAAACAGTATTCGAGCCTCTTGTCAATTTAAGCTATCGCTCAAAGCTATGCTACCCTTGAGACCAAAATCAAACACTGATAAAACTTCAAATGACCCTAACTTCTACACGGTACGTCCTACACATATCAAAGTTTGCAACATACAAATGCTTGTAACTTTTTTCTGGAGCGTCATAAATCCTTGAAATTTTGTAACAATAAAGTACTCGAGCTTCTTGTCAATTTAAGCTATTGCTCAAAGCTATGCTACCCTTGAGTCCCAAATCAAACACGGATAAAACTTCAAATGACCCTAACTTCTACACGGTACGTCCTACACATATCAAAGTTTGCAACATACAACTTGTAACTTTTTACTGGAGCGTCATTAAACCTTAAAATTTTGTAACAATTAAGTACTCGAGCCTCTTGTCAATTTAAGCTATCGCTCAAAGTTATGCTACCCTTGAGTCCCAAATCAAATACTGATAAAACTTCAAATGGCCCTAACTTCTCTACGGTACGTCCTACACCTATCAAAGTTTGCAACATACAAATGCTTGTAACTTTTACTGGATCGTCATAAAACCTTGAAATTTTGTAACAATAAAGGCCTCTTGTCAATTTAAGCTATCGCTCAAAGCTATGCTACCCTTGAGTCCCAAATCAAACACTGATAAAACTTCAAATGGCCCTAACTTCTATACGGTACGTCCTACACCTATCAAAGTTTGCAACATACAAATGCTTGTAACTTTTTTCTGGAGCGTCATAAAACCTTGAAATTTAGTAACAAAACAGTATTCGAGCCTCTTGTCAATTTAAGCTATCGCTCAAAGCTATGCTACCCTTGAGTCCAAAATCAAACACTGATAAAACTTCAAATGACCCTAACTTCTACACGGTACGTCCTACACATATCAAAGTTTGCAACATACAACTTGTAACTTTTTACTGGAGCGTCAAAGAACCTTGAAATTTTGTAACCAGAAAGTACTCGAGCCTCTTGTCAATTTAAGCTATCGCTCAAAGCTATGCTACCCTTGAGTCCAAAATCAAACACTGATAAAACTTCAAATGGCCCTAACTTCTATACGACACCTCCTACACCTATCAAGGCTTGCAACATACAAATGCTTGTAACTTTTTACTGGAGCGTCATAAAATCTTTAAATTTTGTAACAATAAAGTACTCGAGCCTCTTGTCAATTTAAGCTATTGCGCAAAGCTATGCTACCCTTGAGTACCAAATCAAACACTGATATAACTTCAAATGGCCCTAACTTCTATACGGTACGTCCTACACCTATCAAAGTTTGCAACATACAAATGCTTGTAACTTTTTACTGGAGCGTCATAAAATCTTTAAATTTTGTAACAATAAAGTACTCGAGCCTCTTGTCAATTTAAGCTATTGCGCAAAGCTATGCTACCCTTGAGTACCAAATCAAACACTGATATAACTTCAAATGGCCCTAACTTTTATACGGTACGTCCTACACCTATCAAAGTTTGCAACATACAAATGCTTGTAACTTTTTACTGGAGCGTCATAAAACCTTGAAATTTTCTGACAATAAAGTACTCGAGCCTCTTGTCAATTTAAGCTATCGCTCAAAGCTATGCTACCCTTGAGTCCCAAATGAAACACTGATAAAACTTCAAATGGCCCTAACTTCTATACGACACCTCCTACACCTATCAAAGCTTGCAACATACAAATGCTTGTAACTTTTTACTGGAGCGTCATAAAATCTTTAAATTTTGTAACAATAAAGTACTCGAGACTCTTGTCAATTTAAGGTATCGCTCAAAGCTATGCTACCCTTGAGTCCCAAATCAAACACTGACAAAACTTCAAATGGCCCTAACTTCTATACTGTACGTCCTACAGCAATCAAAGTTTGCAACATACAAATGGTTGCAACTTTTTACTGGAGCGTCATAAATCCTTGAAATTTTGTAACAATAAAGTACTCGAGCTTCTTGTCAATTTAAGCTATTGCTCAAAGCTATGCTACCCTTGAGTAGCAAATCAAACACTGATAAAACTTCAAATGACCCTAACTTCTACACGGTACGTCCTACACATATCAAAGTTTGCAACATACAACTTGTAACTTTTTACTGGAGCGTCATTAAACCTTGAAATTTTGTAACAATAAAGTACTCGAGCCTCTTGTCAATTTAAGCTATCGCTCAAAGTTAAGCTACCCTTGAGTCCAAAATCAAATACTGATAAAACTTCAAATGGGCCTAACTTCTATACGGTACGTCCTACACCTATCAAAGTTTGCAACATACAAATGCTTGTAACTTTTTACTGGATCGTCATAAAACCTTGAAAGTTTGTAACAATAAAGGCCTCTTGTCAATTTAAGCTATCGCTCAAAGCTATGCTACCCTTGAGTCCCAAATCAAACACTGATAAAACTTCAAATGGCCCTAACTTCTATACGGTACGTCCTACACCTATCAAAGTTTGCAACATACAAATGCTTGTAACTTTTTTCTGGAGCGTCATAAAACCTTGAAATTTAGTAACAAAACAGTATTCGAGCCTCTTGTCAATTTAAGCTATCGCTCAAAGCTATGCTACCCTTGAGACCAAAATCAAACACTGATAAAACTTCAAATGACCCTAACTTCTACACGGTACGTCCTACACATATCAAAGTTTGCAACATACATACAACTTGTAACTTTTTACTGGAGCGTCAAAGAACCTTGAAATTTTGTAACCAGAAAGTACTCGAGCCTCTTGTCAATTTAAGCTATCGCTCAAAGCTATGCTACCCTTGAGTCCAAAATCAAACACTGATAAATCTTCAAATGGCCCTAACTTCTATACGACACCTCCTACACCTATCAAAGCTTGCAACATACAAATGCTTGTAACTTTTTACTGGAGCGTCATAAAATCTTTAAATTTTGTAACAATAAAGTACTCGAGCCTCTTGTCAATTTAAGCTATTGCGCAAAGCTATGCTACCCTTGAGTACCAAATCAAACACTGATATAACTTCAAATGGCCCTAACTTCTATACGGTACGTCCTACACCTATCAAAGTTTGCAACATACAAATGCTTGTAACTTTTTACTGGAGCGTCATAAAATCTTTAAATTTTGTAACAATAAAGTACTCGAGCTTCTTGTCAATTTAAGATATTGCTCAAAGGTATGCTACCCTTGAGTAGCAAATCAAACACTGATAAAACTTCAAATGACCCTAACTTCTACACGGTACGTCCTACACATATCAAAGTTTGCAACATACAACTTGTAACTTTTTACTGGAGCGTCATTAAACCTTGAAATTTTGTAACAATAAAGTACTCGAGCCTCTTGTCAATTTAAGCTATCGCTCAAAGTTAAGCTACCCTTGAGTCCGAAATCAAATACTGATAAAACTTCAAATGGGCCTAACTTCAATACGGTACGTCCTACACCTATCAAAGTTTGCAACATACAAATGCTTGTAACTTTTTACTGGATCGTCATAAAACCTTGAAAGTTTGTAACAATAAAGGCCTCTTGTCAATTTAAGCTATCGCTCAAAGCTATGCTACCCTTGAGTCCCAAATCAAACACTGATAAAACTTCAAATGGCCCTAACTTCTATACGGTACGTCCTACACCTATCAAAGTTTGCAACATACAAATGCTTGTAACTTTTTTCTGGAGCGTCATAAAACCTTGAAATTTAGTAACAAAACAGTATTCGAGCCTCTTGTCAATTTAAGCTATCGCTCAAAGCTATGCTACCCTTGAGTCCAAAAACAAAAACTGATAAAACTTCAAATGACCCTAACTTCTACACGGTACGTCCTACACATATCAAAGTTTGCAACATACAACTTGTAACTTTTTACTGGAGCGTCATAGAACCTTGAAATTTTGTAACCAGAAAGTACTCGAGCCTCTTGTCAATTTAAGCTATCGCTCAAAGCTATGCTACCCTTGAGTCCAAAATCAAACACTGATAAAACTTCAAATGGCCCTAACTTCTATACGACACCTCCTACACCTATCAAAGCTTGCAACATACAAATGCTTGTAACTTTTTACTGGAGCGTCATAAAATCTTTAAATTTTGTAACAATAAAGTACTCTAGCCTCTTGTCAATTTAAGCTATTGCGCAAAGCTATGCTACCCTTGAATACCAAATCAAACACTGATATAACTTCAAATGGCCCTAACTTCTATACGGTACGTCCTACACCTATCAAAGTTTGCAACATACAAATGCTTGTAACTTTTTACTGGAGCGTCATAAAATCTTTAAATTTTGTAACAATAAAGTACTCGAGACTCTTGTCAATTTAAGCTATCGCTCAAAGCTATGCTACCCTTGAGTCCCAAATCAAACACTGAAAAAACTTCAAATGGCCCTAACTTCTATACTGTACGTCCTACAGCAATCAAAGTTTGCAACATACAAATGGTTGCAACTTTTTACTGGAGCGTCATAAATCCTTGAAATTTTGTAACAATAAAGTACTCGAGCTTCTTGTCAATTTAAGCTATTGCTCAAAGCTATGCTACCCTTGAGTAGCAAATCAAACACTGATAAAACTTCAAATGACCCTAACTTCTACACGGTACGTCCTACACATATCAAAGTTTGCAACATACAACTTGTAACTTTTTACTGGAGCGTCATTAAACATTGAAATTTTGTAACAATAAAGTACTCGAGCCTCTTGTCAATTTAAGCTATCGCTCAAAGTTAAGCTACCCTTGAGTCCGAAATCAAATACTGATAAAACTTCAAATGGGCCTAACTTCTATACGGTACGTCCTACACCTATCAAAGTTTGCAACATACAAATGCTTGTAACTTTTGACTGGATCGTCATAAAACCTTGAAAGTTTGTAACAATAAAGGCCTCTTGTCAATTTAAGCTATCGCTCAAAGCTATGCTACCCTTGAGTCCCAAATCAAACACTGATAAAACTTCAAATGGCCCTAACTTCTATACGGTACGTCCTACACCTATCAAAGTTTGCAACATACAAATGCTTGTAACTTTTTTCTGGAGCGTTATAAAACCTTGAAATTTAGTAACAAAACAGTATTCGAGCCTCTTGTCAATTTAAGCTATCGCTCAAAGCTATGCTACCCTTGAGTCCAAAATCAAAAACTGATAAAACTTCAAATGACCCTAACTTCTACACGGTACGTCCTACACATATCAAAGTTTGCAACATACAACTTGTAACTTTTTACTGGAGCGTCATAGAACCTTGAAATTTTGTAACCAGAAAGTACTCGAGCCTCTTGTCAATTTAAGCTATCGCTCAAAGCTATGCTACCCTTGAGTCCAAAATCAAACACTGATAAAACTTCAAATGGCCTTAACTTCTCTACGACACCTCCTACACCTATCAAAGCTTGCAACATACAAATGCTTGTAACTTTTTACTGGAGCGTCATAAAATCTTTAAACTTTGTAACAATAGAGTACTCGAGCCTCTTGTCAATTTAAGCTATTGCGCAAAGCTATGCTACCCTTGAGTACCAAATCAAACACTGATATAACTTCAAATGGCCCTAACTTCTATACGGTACGTCCTACACCTATCAAAGTTTGCAACATACAAATGCTTGTAACTTTTTACTGGAGCGTCATAAAACCTTGAAATTTTCTGACAATAAAGTACTCGAGCCTCTTGTCAATTTAAGCTATCGCTCAAAGCTATGCTACCCTTGAGTCCCAAATGAAACACTGATAAATCTTCAAATGGCCCTAACTTCTATACGGTACGTCCTACACCTATCAAAGTTTGCAACATACAAATGCTTGTAACTTTTTACTGGAGCGTCATAAAACCTAGAAATTTTGTAACAATAAAGTACTCTAGCCTCTTGTCAATTTAAGCCATCGCTCAAAGCTATGCTACCCTTGAGTCCCAAATCAAACACTGACAAAACTTCAAATGGCCCTAACTTCTATACGGTACGTCCTACAGCAATCGAAGTTTGCAACATACAAATGGTTGCAACTTTTTACTGGAGCGTCATAAATCCTTGAAATTTTGTAACAATAAAGTACTCGAGCTTCTTGTCAATTTAAGCTATTGCTCAAAGCTATGCTACCCTTGAGTCCCAAATCAAACACGGATAAAACTTCAAATGACCCTAACTTCTACACGGTACGTCCTACACATATCAAAGTTTGCAACATACAACTTGTAACTTTTTACTGGAGCGTCATTAAACCTTAAAATTTTGTAACAATTAAGTACTCGAGCCTCTTGTCAATTTAAGCTATCGCTCAAAGTTATGCTACCCTTGAGTCCCAAATCAAATACTGATAAAACTTCAAATGGCCCTAACTTCTATATGGTACGTCCTACACCTATCAAAGTTTGCAACATACAAATGCTTGTAACTTTTACTGGATCGTCATAAAACCTTGAAATTTTGTAACAATAAAGGCCTCTTGTCAATTTAAGCTATCGCTCAAAGCTATGCTACCCTTGAGTCCCAAATCAAACACTGATAAAACTTCAAATGGCCCTAACTTCTATACGGTACGTCCTACACCTATCAAAGTTTGCAACATACAAATGCTTGTAACTTTTTCTGGAGCGTCATAAAACCTTGAAATTTTCTGACAATAAAGTACTCGAGCCTCTTGTCAATTTAAGCTATCGCTCAAAGCTATGCTACCCTTGAGTCCAAAATCAAACACTGATAAAACTTCAAATGACCCTAACTTCTACACGGTACGTCCTACACATATCAAAGTTTGCAACATACAACTTGTAACTTTTTACTGGAGCGTCAAAGAACCTTGAAATTTTGTAACCAGAAAGTACTCGAGCCTCTTGTCAATTTAAGCTATCGCTCAAAGCTATGCTACCCTTGAGTCCAAAATCAAACACTGATAAAACTTCAAATGGCCCTAACTTCTATACGACACCTCCTACACCTATCAAAGCTTGCAACATACAAATGCTTGTAACTTTTTACTGGAGCGTCATAAAATCTTTAAATTTTGTAACAATAAAGTACTCGAGCCTCTTGTCAATTTAAGCTATTGCGCAAAGCTATGCTACCCTTGAGTACCAAATCAAACACTGATATAACTTCAAATGGCCCTAACTTCTATACGGTACGTCCTACACCTATCAAAGTTTGCAACATACAAATGCTTGTAACTTTTTACTGGAGCGTCATAAAACCTTGAAATTTTCTGACAATAAAGTACTCGAGCCTCTATTCAATTTAAGCTATCGCTCAAAGCTATGCTACCCTTGAGTCCCAAATGAAACACTGATAAAACTTCAAATGGCCCTAACTTCTATACGACACCTCCTACACCTATCAAAGCTTGCAACATACAAATGCTTGTAACTTTTTACTGGAGCGTCATAAAATCTTTAAATTTTGTAACAATAAAGTGCTCGAGACTCTTGTCAATTTAAGCTATCGCTCAAAGTTAAGCTACCCTTGAGTCCGAAATCAAATACTGATAAAACTTCAAATGGGCCTAACTTCTATACGGTACGTCCTACACCTATCAAAGTTTGCAACATACAAATGCTTGTAACTTTTTACTGGATCGTCATAAAACCTTGAAAGTTTGTAACAATAAAGGCCTCTTGTCAATTTAAGCTATCGCTCAAAGCTATGCTACCCTTGAGTCCCAAATCAAACACTGATAAAACTTCAAATGGCCCTAACTTCTATACGGTACGTCCTACACCTATCAAAGTTTGCAACATACAAATGCTTGTAACTTTTTTCTGGAGCGTCATAAAACCTTGAAATTTAGTAACAAAACAGTATTCGAGCCTCTTGTCAATTTAAGCTATCGCTCAAAGCTATGCTACCCTTGAGTCCAAAATCAAAAACTGATAAAACTTCAAATGACCCTAACTTCTACACGGTACGTCCTACACATATCAAAGTTTGCAACATACAACTTGTAACTTTTTACTGGAGCGTCATAGAACCTTGAAATTTTGTAACCAGAAAGTACTCGAGCCTCTTGTCAATTTAAGCTATCGCTCAAAGCTATGCTACCCTTGAGTCCAAAATCAAACACTGATAAAACTTCAAATGGCCTTAACTTCTATACGACACCTCCTACACCTATCAAAGCTTGCAACATACAAATGCTTGTAACTTTTTACTGGAGCGTCATAAAATCTTTAAATTTTGTAACAATAGAGTACTCGAGCCTCTTGTCAATTTAAGCTATTGCGCAAAGCTATGCTACCCTTGAGTACCAAATCAAACACTGATATAACTTCAAATGGCCCTAACTTCTATACGGTACTTCCTACACCTATCAAAGTTTGCAACATACAAATGCTTGTAACTTTTTACTGGAGCGTCATAAAACCTTGAAATTTTCTGACAATAAAGTACTCGAGCCTCTTGTCAATTTAAGCTATCGCTCAAAGCTATGCTACCCTTGAGTCCCAAATGAAACACTGATAAATCTTCAAATGGCCCTAACTTCTATACGGTACGTCCTACCTATCAAAGTTTGCAACATACATGCTTGTAACTTTTTTCTGGAGCGTCATAAAACCTTGAAATTTAGTAACAAAACAGTATTCGAGCCTCTTGTCAATTTAAGCTATCGCTCAAAGCTATGCTACCCTTGAGTCCAAAATCAAACACTGATAAAACTTCAAATGACCCTAACTTCTACACGGTACGTCCTACACATATCAAAGTTTGCAACATACAACTTGTAACTTTTTACTTAAGCGTCAAAGAACCTTGAAATTTTGTAACCAGAAAGTACTCGAGCCTCTTGTCAATTTAAGCTATCGCTCAAAGCTATGCTACCCTTGAGTCCAAAATCAAACACTGATAAAACTTCAAATGGCCTTAACTTCTATACGACACCTCCTACACCTATCAAAGCTTGCAACATACAAATGCTTGTAACTTTTTACTGGAGCGTCATAAAATCTTTAAATTTTGTAACAATAGAGTACTCGAGCCTCTTGTCAATTTAAGCTATTGCGCAAAGCTATGCTACCCTTGAGTACCAAATCAAACACTGATATAACTTCAAATGGCCCTAACTTCTATACGGTACGTCCTACACCTATCAAAGTTTGCAACATACAAATGCTTGTAACTTTTTACTGGAGCGTCATAAAACCTTGAAATTTTCTGACAATAAAGTACTCGAGCCTCTTGTCAATTTAAGCTATCGCTCAAAGCTATGCTACCCTTGAGTCCCAAATGAAACACTGATAAATCTTCAAATGGCCCTAACTTCTATACGGTACGTCCTACACCTATCAAAGTTTGCAAACATACAAATGCTTGTAACTTTTGACTGCAGCGTCATAAAACCTAGAAATTTTGTAACAATAAAGTACTCTAGCCTCTTGTCAATTTAAGCTATCGCTCAAAGCTATGCTACCCTTGAATCCCAAATCAAACACTGACAAAACTTCAAATGGCCCTAACTTCTATACGGTACGTCCTACAGCAATCGAAGTTTGCAACATACAAATGGTTGCAACTTTTTACTGGAGCGTCATAAATCCTTGAAATTTTGTAACAATAAAGTACTCGAGCTTCTTGTCAATTTAAGCTATTCCTCAAAGCTATGCTACCCTTGAGTCCCAAATCAAACACGGATAAAACTTCAAATGACCCTAACTTCTACACGGTACGTCCTACACATATCAAAGTTTGCAACATACAACTTGTAACTTTTTACTGGAGCGTCATTAAACCTTAAAATTTTGTAACAATTAAGTACTCGAGCCTCTTGTCAATTTAAGCTATCGCTCAAAGTTATGCTACCCTTGAGTCCCAAATCAAATACTGATAAAACTTCAAATGGCCCTAACTTCTATACGGTACGTCCTACACCTATCAAAGTTTGCAACATACAAATGCTTGTAACTTTTACTGGATCGTCATAAAACCTTGAAATTTTGTAACAATAAAGGCCTCTTGTCAATTTAAGCTATCGCTCAAAGCTATGCTACCCTTGAGTCCCAAATCAAACACTGATAAAACTTCAAATGGCCCTAACTTCTATACGGTACGTCCTACACCTATCAAAGTTTGCAACATACAAATGCTTGTAACTTTTTTCTGGAGCGTCATAAAACCTTGAAATTTAGTAACAAAACAGTATTCGAGCCTCTTGTCAATTTAAGCTATCGCTCAAAGCTATGCTACCCTTGAGTCCAAAATCAAACACTGATAAAACTTCAAATGACCCTAACTTCTACACGGTACGTCCTACACATATCAAAGTTTGCAACATACAAATGCTTGTAACTTTTTACTGGAGCGTCATAAAATCTTTAAATTTTGTAACAATAAAGTACTCGAGCCTCTTGTCAATTTAAGCTATTGCGCAAAGCTATGCTACCCTTGAGTACCAAATCAAACACTGATATAACTTCAAATGGCCCTAACTTCTATACGGTACGTCCTACACCTATCAAAGTTTGCAACATACAAATGCTTGTAACTTTTTACTGGAGCGTCATAAAATCTTTAAATTTTGTAACAATAAAGTACTCGAGCCTCTTGTCAATTTAAGCTATCGCTCAAAGCTATGCTACCCTTGAGTCCCAAATCAAACACTGACAAAACTTCAAATGGCCCTAACTTCTATACGGTACGTCCTACAGCAATCGAAGTTTGCAACATACAAATGGTTGCAACTTTTTACTGGAGCGTCATAAATCCTTGAAATTTTGTAACAATAAAGTACTCGAGCTTCTTGTCAATTTAAGCTATTGCTCAAAGCTATGCTACCCTTGAGTCCCAAATCAAACACGGATAAAACTTCAAATGACCCTAACTTCTACACGGTACGTCCTACACATATCAAAGTTTGCAACATACAACTTGTAACTTTTTACTGGAGCGTCATTAAACCTTAAAATTTTGTAACAATTAAGTACTCGAGCCTCTTGTCAATTTAAGCTATCGCTCAAAGTTATGCTACCCTTGAGTCCCAAATCAAATACTGATAAAACTTCAAATGGCCCTAACTTCTATACGGTACGTCCTACACCTATCAAAGTTTGCAACATACAAATGCTTGTAACTTTTACTGGATCGTCATAAAACCTTGAAATTTTGTAACAATAAAGGCCTCTTGTCAATTTAAGCTATCGCTCAAAGCTATGCTACCCTTGAGTCCCAAATCAAACACTGATAAAACTTCAAATGGCCCTAACTTCTATACGGTACGTCCTACACCTATCAAAGTTTGCAACATAGAAATGCTTGAAACTTTTTTCTGGAGCGTCATAAAACCTTGAAATTTAGTAACAAAACAGTATTCGAGCCTCTTGTCAATTTAAGCTATCGCTCAAAGCTATGCTACCCTTGAGTCCAAAATCAAACACTGATAAAACTTCAAATGACCCTAACTTCTACACGGTACGTCCTACACATATCAAAGTTTGCAACATACAACTTGTAACTTTTTACTGGAGCGTCAAAGAACCTTGAAATTTTGTAACCAGAAAGTACTCGAGCCTCTTGTCAATTTAAGCGATCGCTCAAAGCTATGCTACCCTTGAGTCCAAAATCAAACACTGATAAAACTTCAAATGGCCCCAACTTCTATACGACACCTCCTACACCTATCAAAGCTTGCAACATACAAATGCTTGTAACTTTTTACTGGAGCGTCATAAAATCTTTAAATTTTGTAACAATAAAGTACTCGAGCCTCTTGTCAATTTAAGCTATTGCGCAAAGCTATGCTACCCTTGAGTACCAAATCAAACACTGATATAACTTCAAATGGCCCTAACTTCTATACGGTACGTCCTACACCTATCAAAGTTTGCAACATACAAATGCTTGTAACTTTTTACTGGAGCGTCATAAAACCTTGAAATTTTCTGACAATAAAGTACTCGAGCCTCTTGTCAATTTAAGCTATCGCTCAAAGCTATGCTACCCTTGAGTCCGAAATGAAACACTGATAAATCTTCAAATGGCCCTAACTTCTATACGGTACGTCCTACACCTATCAAAGTTTGCAACATACAAATGCTTGTAACTTTTGACTGCAGCGTCATAAAACCTAGAAATTTTGTAACAATAAAGTACTCTAGCCTCTTGTCAATTTAAGCTATCGCTCAAAGTTATGCTACCCTTGAGTCCCAAATCAAATACTGATAAAACTTCAAATGGCCCTAACTTCTATACGGTACGTCCTACACCTATCAAAGTTTGCAACATACAAATGCTTGTAACTTTTACTGGATCGTCATAAAACCTTGAAATTTTGTAACAATAAAGGCCTCTTGTCAATTTAAGCTATCGCTCAAAGCTATGCTACCCTTGAGTCCCAAATCAAACACTGATAAAACTTCAAATGGCCCTAACTTCTATACGGTACGTCCTACACCTATCAAAGTTTGCAACATACAAATGCTTGTAACTTTTTTCTGGAGCGTCATAAAACCTTGAAATTTAGTAACAAAACAGTATTCGAGCCTCTTGTCAATTTAAGCTATCGCTCAAAGCTATGCTACCCTTGAGTCCAAAATCAAACACTGATAAAACTTGAAATGACCCTAACTTCTACATGGTACGTCCTACACATATCAAAGTTTGCAACATACAAATGCTTGTAACTTTTTACTGGAGCGTCATAAAATCTTTAAATTTTGTAACAATAAAGTACTCGAGCCTCTTGTCAATTTAAGCTATTGCGCAAAGCTATGCTACCCTTGAGTACCAAATCAAACACTGATATAACTTCAAATGGCCCTAACTTCTATACGGTACGTCCTACACCTATCAAAGTTTGCAACATACAAATGCTTGTAACTTTTTACTGGAGCGTCATAAAATCTTTAAATTTTGTAACAATAAAGTACTCGAGCCTCTTGTCAATTTAAGCTATCGCTCAAAGCTATGCTACCCTTGAGTCCCAAATCAAACACTGACAAAACTTCAAATGGCCCTAACTTCTATACGGTACGTCCTACAGCAATCGAAGTTTGCAACATACAAATGGTTGCAACTTTTTACTGGAGCGTCATAAATCCTTGAAATTTTGTAACAATAAAGTACTCGAGCTTCTTGTCAATTTAAGCTATTGCTCAAAGCTATGCTACCCTTGAGTCCCAAATCAAACACGGATAAAACTTCAAATGACCCTAACTTCTACACGGTACGTCCTACACATATCAAAGTTTGCAACATACAACTTGTAACTTTTTACTGGAGCGTCATTAAACCTTAAAATTTTGTAACAATTAAGTACTCGAGCCTCTTGTCAATTTAAGCTATCGCTCAAAGTTATGCTACCCTTGAGTCCCAAATCAAATACTGATAAAACTTCAAATGGCCCTAACTTCTATACGGTACGTCCTACACCTATCAAAGTTTGCAACATACAAATGCTTGTAACTTTTACTGGATCGTCATAAAACCTTGAAATTTTGTAACAATAAAGGCCTCTTGTCAATTTAAGCTATCGCTCAAAGCTATGCTACCCTTGAGTCCCAAATCAAACACTGATAAAACTTCAAATGGCCCTAACTTCTATACGGTACGTCCTACACCTATCAAAGTTTGCAACATAGAAATGCTTGTAACTTTTTTCTGGAGCGTCATAAAACCTTGAAATTTAGTAACAAAACAGTATTCGAGCCTCTTGTCAATTTAGGCTATCGCTCAAAGCTATGCTACCCTTGAGTCCAAAATCAAACACTGATAAAACTTCAAATGACCCTAACTTCTACACGGTACGTCCTACACATATCAAAGTTTGCAACATACAACTTGTAACTTTTTACTGGAGCGTCAAAGAACCTTGAAATTTTGTAACCAGAAAGTACTCGAGCCTCTTGTCAATTTAAGCTATCGCTCAAAGCTATGCTACCCTTGAGTCCAAAATCAAACACTGATAAAACTTCAAATGGCCCCAACTTCTATACGACACCTCCTACACCTATCAAAGCTTGCAACATACAAATGCTTGTAACTTTTTACTGGAGCGTCATAAAATCTTTAAATTTTGTAACAATAAAGTACTCGAGCCTCTTGTCAATTTAAGCTATTGCGCAAAGCTATGCTACCCTTGAGTACCAAATCAAACACTGATATAACTTCAAATGGCCCTAACTTCTATACGGTACGTCCTACACCTATCAAAGTTTGCAACATACAAATGCTTGTAACTTTTTACTGGAGCGTCATAAAACCTTGAAATTTTCTGACAATAAAGTACTCGAGCCTCTTGTCAATTTAAGCTATCGCTCAAAGCTATGCTACCCTTGAGTCCCAAATGAAACACTGATAAATCTTCAAATGGCCCTAACTTCTATACGGTACGTCCTACACCTATCAAAGTTTGCAACATACAAATGCTTGTAACTTTTTACTGGTGCGTCATAAAACCTTGAAATTTTGTAACAATAAATTACTCGAGCCTCTTGTCAATTTAAGCTATCGCTCAAAGCTATGCTACCCTTGAGTCCGAAATGAAACACTGATAAATCTTCAAATGGCCCTAACTTCTATACGGTACGTCCTACACCTATCAAAGTTTGCAACATACAAATGCTTGTAACTTTTTACTGGAGCGTCATAAAACCTAGAAATTTTGTAACAATAAAGTACTCGAGCCTCTTGTCAATTTAAGCTATCGCTCAAAGCTATGCTACCCTTGAGTCCCAAATCAAACACTGACAAAACTTCAAATGGCCCTAACTTCTATACGGTACGTTCTACACCTATCAAAGTTTGCAACATACAAATGCTTGTATCTTTTTACTGGAGCGTCATAAAACCTTGAAATTTTGTAACAATAGAGTACTCGAGACTCTTGTCAATTTAAGCTATCGCTCAAAGCTATGCTACCCTTGAGTCCCAAATCAAACACTGACAAAACTTCAAATGGCCCTAACTTCTATACTGTACGTCCTACAGCAATCAAAGTTTGCAACATACAAATGGTTGCAACTTTTTACTGGAGCGTCATAAATCCTTGAAATTTTGTAACAATAAAGTACTCGAGCTTCTTGTCAATTTAAGCTATTGCTCAAAGCTATGCTACCCTTGAGTAGCAAATCAAACACTGATAAAACTTCAAATGACCCTAACTTCTACACGGTACGTCCTACACATATCAAAGTTTGCAACATACAACTTGTAACTTTTTACTGGAGCGTCATTAAACCTTGAAATTTTGTAACAATAAAGTACTCGAGCCTCTTGTCAATTTAAGCTATCGCTCAAAGTTAAGCTATTCTTGAGTCCGAAATCAAATACTGATAAAACTTCAAAAGGGCCTAACTTCTATACGGTACGTCCTACACCTATCAAAGTTTGCAACATACAAATGCTTGTAACTTTTTACTGGATCGTCATAAAACCTTGAAAGTTTGTAACAATAAAGGCCTCTTGTCAATTTAAGCTATCGCTCAAAGCTATGCTACCCTTGAGTCCCAAATCAAACACTGATAAAACTTCAAATGGCCCTAACTTCTATACGGTACGTCCTACACCTACCAAAGTTTGCAACATACAAATGGTTGCAACTTTTTACTGGAGCGTCATAAATCCTTGAAATTTTGTAACAATAAAGTACTCGAGCTTCTTGTCAATTTAAGCTATTGCTCAAAGCTATGCTACCCTTGAGTCCCAAATCAAACACGGATAAAACTTCAAATGACCCTAACTTCTACACGGTACGTCCTACACATATCAAAGTTTGCAACATACAACTTGTAACTTTTTACTGGAGCGTCATTAAACCTTAAAATTTTGTAACAATTAAGTACTCGAGCCTCTTGTCAATTTAAGCTATCGCTCAAAGTTATGCTACCCTTGAGTCCCAAATCAAATACTGATAAAACTTCAAATGGCCCTAACTTCTATACGGTACGTCCTACACCTATCAAAGTTTGCAACATACAAATGCTTGTAACTTTTACTGGATCGTCATAAAACCTTGAAATTTTCTAACAATAAAGGCCTCTTGTCAATTTAAGCTATCGCTCAAAGCTATGCTACCCTTGAGTCCCAAATCAAACACTGATAAAACTTCAAATGGCCCTAACTTCTATACGGTACGTCCTACACCTATCAAAGTTTGCAACATACAAATGCTTGTAACTTTTTTCTGGAGCGTCATAAAACCTTGAAATTTAGTAACAAAACAGTATTCGAGCCTCTTGTCAATTTAAGCTATCGCTCAAAGCTATGCTACCCTTGAGTCCAAAATCAAACACTGATAAAACTTCAAATGACCCTAACTTCTACACGGTACGTCGTACACATATCAAAGTTTGCAACATACAACTTGTAACTTTTTACTGGAGCGTCAAAGAACCTTGAAATTTTGTAACCAGAAAGTACTCGAGCCTCTTGTCAATTTAAGCTATCGCTCAAAGCTATGCTACCCTTGAGTCCAAAATCAAACACTGATTCAAATGGCCCTAACTTCTATACGACACCTCCTACACCTATCAAAGCTTGCAACATACAAATGCTTGTAACTTTTTACTGGAGCGTCATAAAATCTTTAAATTTTGTAACAATAAAGTACTCGAGCCTCTTGTCAATTTAAGCTATTGCGCAAAGCTATGCTGCCCTTGAGTACCAAATCAAACATTGATATAACTTCAAATGGCCCTAACTTCTATACGGTACGTTCTACACCTATCAATGTTGGCAACATACAAATGCTTGTATCTTTTTACTGGAGCGTCATAAAACCTTGAAATTTTGTAACAATAAAGTACTCGAGACTCTTGTCAATTTAAGCTATCGCTCAAAGCTATGCTACCCTTGAGTCCCAAATCAAACACTGACAAAACTTCAAATGGCCCTAACTTCTATACTGTACGTCCTACAGCAATCAAAGTTTGCAACATACAAATGGTTGCAACTTTTTACTGGAGCGTCATAAATCCTTGAAATTTTGTAACAATAAAGTACTCGAGCTTCTTGTCAATTTAAGCTATTGCTCAAAGCTATGCTACCCTTGAGTAGCAAATCAAACACTGATAAAACTTCAAATGACCCTAACTTCTACACGGTACGTCCTACACATATCAAAGTTTGCAACATACAACTTGTAACTTTTTACTGGAGCGTCATTAAACCTTGAAATTTTGTAACAATAAAGTACTCGAGCCTCTTGTCAATTTAAGCTATCGCTCAAAGTTAAGCTACCCTTGAGTCCGAAATCAAATACTGATAAAACTTCAAATGGGCCTAACTTCTATACGGTACGTCCTACACCTATCAAAGTTTGCAACATACAAATGCTTGTAACTTTTTACTGGATCGTCATAAAACCTTGAAAGTTTGTAACAATAAAGGCCTCTTGTCAATTTAAGCTATCGCTCAAAGCTATGCTACCCTTGAGTCCCAAATCAAACACTGATAAAACTTCAAATGGCCCTAACTTCTATACGGTACGTCCTACACCTATCAAAGTTTGCAACATACAAATGCTTGTAACTTTTTTCTGGAGCGTCATAAAACCTTGAAATTTAGTAACAAAACAGTATTCGAGCCTCTTGTCAATTTAAGCTATCGCTCAAAGCTATGCTACCCTTGAGTCCAAAATCAAAAACTGATAAAACTTCAAATGACCCTAACTTCTACACGGTACGTCCTACACATATCAAAGTTTGCAACATACAACTTGTAACTTTTTACTGGAGCGTCAAAGAACCTTGAAATTTTGTAACCAGAAAGTACTCGAGCCTCTTGTCAATTTAAGCTATCGCTCAAAGCTATGCTACCCTTGAGTCCAAAATCAAACACTGATAAAACTTCAAATGGCCCTAACTTCTATACGACACCTCCTACACCTATCAAAGCTTGCAACATACAAATGCTTGTAACTTTTTACTGGAGCGTCATAAAATCTTTAAATTTTGTAACAATAAAGTACTCGAGCCTCTTGTCAATTTAAGCTATTGCGCAAAGCTATGCTACCCTTGAGTACCAAATCAAACACTGATATAACTTCAAATGGCCCTAACTTCTATACGGTACGTCCTACACCTATCAAAGTTTGCAACATACAAATGCTTGTAACTTTTTACTGGAGCGTCATAAAACCTTGAAATTTTCTGACAATAAAGTACTCGAGCCTCTTGTCAATTTAAGCTATCGCTCAAAGCTATGCTACCCTTGAGTCCAAAATCAAACACTGATAAAACTTCAAATGGCCCTAACTTCTATACGACACCTCCTACACCTATCAAAGCTTGCAACATACAAATGCTTGTAACTTTTTACTGGAGCGTCATAAAATCTTTAAATTTTGTAACAATAAAGTACTCGAGACTCTTGTCAATTTAAGCTATCGCTCAAAGCTATGCTACCCTTGAGTCCCAAATCAAACACTGACAAAACTTCAAATGGCCCTAACTTCTATACTGTACGTCCTACAGCAATCAAAGTTTGCAACATACAAATGGTTGCAACTTTTTACTGGAGCGTCATAAATCCTTGAAATTTTGTAACAATAAAGTACTCGAGCTTCTTGTCAATTTAAGCTATTGGTCAAAGCTATTCTACCCTTGAGTAGCAAATCAATCACTTATAAAACTTCAAATGACCCTAACTTCTACACGGTACGTCCTACACATATCAAAGTTTGCAACATACAACTTGTAACTTTTTACTGGAGCGTCATTAAACCTTGAAATTTTGTAACAATAAAGTACTCGAGCCTCTTGTCAATTTAAGCTATCGCTCAAAGTTAAGCTACCCTTGAGTCCGAAATCAAATACTGATAAAACTTCAAATGGGCCTAACTTCTATACGGTACGTCCTACACCTATCAAAGTTTGCAACATACAAATGCTTGTAACTTTTTACTGGATCGTCATAAAACCTTGAAAGTTTGTAACAATAAAGGCCTCTTGTCAATTTAAGCTATCGCTCAAAGCTATGCTACCCTTGAGTCCCAAATCAAACACTGATAAAACTTCAAATGGCCCTAACTTCTATACGGTACGTCCTACACCTATCAAAGTTTGCAACATACAAATGCTTGTAACTTTTTTCTGGAGCGTCATAAAACCTTGAAATTTAGTAACAAAACAGTATTCGAGCCTCTTGTCAATTTAAGCTATCGCTCAAAGCTATGCTACCCTTGAGTCCAAAATCAAAAACTGATAAAACTTCAAATGACCCTAACTTCTACACGGTACGTCCTACACATATCAAAGTTTGCAACATACAACTTGTAACTTTTTACTGGAGCGTCATAGAACCTTGAAATTTTGTAACCAGAAAGTACTCGAGCCTCTTGTCAATTTAAGCTATCGCTCAAAGCTATGCTACGCTTGAGTCCAAAATCAAACACTGATAAAACTTCAAATGGCCTTAACTTCTATACGACACCTCCTACACCTATCAAAGCTTGCAACATACAAATGCTTGTAACTTTTTACTGGAGCGTCATAAAATCTTTAAATTTTGTAACAATAGAGTACTCGAGCCTCTTGTCAATTTAAGCTATTGCGCAAAGCTATGCTACCCTTGAGTACCAAATCAAACACTGATATAACTTCAAATGGCCCTAACTTCTATACGGTACGTCCTACACCTATCAAAGTTTGCAACATACAAATGCTTGTAACTTTTTACTGGAGCGTCATAAAACCTTGAAATTTTCTGACAATAAAGTACTCGAGCCTCTTTTCAATTTAAGCTATCGCTCAAAGCTATGCTACCCTTGAGTCCCAAATGAAACACTGATAAATCTTCAAATGGCCCTAACTTCTATACGGTACGTCCTACACCTATCAAAGTTTGCAACATACAAATGCTTGTAACTTTTTACTGGAGCGTCATAAAACCTAGAAATTTTGTAACAATAAAGTACTCTAGCCTCTTGTCAATTTAAGCTATCGCTCAAAGCTATGCTACCCTTGAGTCCCAAATCAAACACTGACAAAACTTCAAATGGCCCTAACTTCTATACGGTACGTCCTACAGCAATCGAAGTTTGCAACATACAAATGGTTGCAACTTTTTACTGGAGCGTCATAAATCCTTGAAATTTTGTAACAATAAAGTACTCGAGCTTCTTGTCAATTTAAGCTATTGCTCAAAGCTATGCTACCCTTGAGTCCCAAATCAAACACGGATAAAACTTCAAATGACCCTAACTTCTACACGGTACGTCCTACACATATCAAAGTTTGCAACATACAACTTGTAACTTTTTACTGGAGCGTCATTAAACCTTAAAATTTTGTAACAATTAAGTACTCGAGCCTCTTGTCAATTTAAGCTATCGCTCAAAGTTATGCTACCCTTGAGTCCCAAATCAAAAACTGATAAAACTTCAAATGGCCCTAACTTCTATACGGTACGTCCTACACCTATCAAAGTTTGCAACATACAAATGCTTGTAACTTTTACTGGATCGTCATAAAACCTTGAAATTTTGTAACAATAAAGGCCTCTTGTCAATTTAAGCTATCGCTCAAAGCTATGCTACCCTTGAGTCCCAAATCAAACACTGATAAAACTTCAAATGGCCCTAACTTCTATACGGTACGTCCTACACCTATCAAAGTTTGCAACATACAAATGCTTGTAACTTTTTTCTGGAGCGTCATAAAACCTTGAAATTTAGTAACAAAACAGTATTCGAGCCTCTTGTCAATTTAAGCTATCGCTCAAAGCTATGCTACCCTTGAGTCCAAAATCAAACACTGATAAAACTTCAAATGGCCCTAACTTCTATACGACACCTCCTACACCTATCAAAGCTTGCAACATACAAATGCTTGTAACTTTTTACTGGAGCGTCATAAAATCTTTAAATTTTGTAACAATAAAGTACTCGAGCCTCTTGTCAATTTAAGCTATTGCGCAAAGCTATGCTACCCTTGAGTACCAAATCAAACACTGATATAACTTCAAATGGCCCTAACTTCTATACGGTACGTCCTACACCTATCAAAGTTTGCAACATACAAATGCTTGTAACTTTTTACTGGAGCGTCATAAAACCTTGAAATTTTCTGACAATAAAGTACTCGAGCCTCTTGTCAATTTAAGCTATCGCTCAAAGCTATGCTACCCTTGAGTCCCAAATGAAACACTGATAAATCTTCAAATGGCCCTAACTTCTATACGGTACGTCCTACACCTATCAAAGTTTGCAACATACAAATGCTTGTAACTTTTTACTGGTGCGTCATAAAACCTTGAAATTTTGTAACAATAAATTTCTCGAGCCTCTTGTCAATTTAAGCTATCGCTCAAAGCTATGCTACCCTTGAGTCCCAAATGAAACACTGATAAATCTTCAAATGGCCCTAACTTCTATACGGTACGTCCTACACCTATCAAAGTTTGCAACATACAAATGCTTGTAACTTTTTACTGGAGCGTCATAAAACCTAGAAATTTTGTAACAATAAAGTACTCGAGCCTCTTGTCAATTTAAGCTATCGCTCAAAGCTATGCTACCCTTGAGTCCCAAATCAAACACTCACAAAACTTCAAATGGCCCTAACTTCTATACGGTACGTTCTACACCTATCAAAGTTTGCAACATACAAATGCTTGTATCTTTTTACTGGAGCGTCATAAAACCTTGAAATTTTGTAACAATAAAGTACTCGAGACTCTTGTCAATTTAAGCTATCGCTCAAAGCTATGCTACCCTTGAGTCCCAAATCAAACACTGACAAAACTTCAAATGGCCCTAACTTCTATACTGTACGTCCTACAGCAATCAAAGTTTGCAACATACAAATGGTTGCAACTTTTTACTGGAGCGTCATAAATCCTTGAAATTTTGTAACAATAAAGTACTCGAGCTTCTTGTCAATTTAAGCTATTGCTCAAAGCTATGCTACCCTTGAGTAGCAAATCAAACACTGATAAAACTTCAAATGACCCTAACTTCTACACGGTACGTCCTACACATATCAAAGTTTGCAACATACAAATGCTTGTAACTTTTTACTGGATCGTCATAAAACCTTGAAAGTTTGTAACAATAAAGGCCTCTTGTCAATTTAAGCTATCGCTCAAAGCTATGCTACCCTTGAGTCCAAAATCAAAAACTGATAAAACTTCAAATGACCCTAACTTCTACACGGTACGTCCTACACATATCAAAGTTTGCAACATACAACTTGTAACTTTTTACTGGAGCGTCATAGAACCTTGAAATTTTGTAACCAGAAAGTACTCGAGCCTCTTGTCAATTTGAGCTATCGCTCAAAGCTATGCTACCCTTGAGTCCAAAATCAAACACTGATAAAACTTCAAATGGCCTTAACTTCTATACGACACCTCCTACACCTATCAAAGTTTGCAACATACAAATGCTTGTAACTTTTTACTGGAGCGTCATAAAATCTTTAAATTTTGTAACAATAGAGTACTCGAGCCTCTTGTCAATTTAAGCTATTGCGCAAAGCTATGCTACCTTTGAGTACCAAATCAAACACTGATATAACTTCAAATGGCCCTAACTTCTATACGGTACGTCCTACACCTATCAAAGTTTGCAACATACAAATGCTTGTAACTTTTTACTGGAGCGTCATAAAACCTTGAAATTTTCTGACAATAAAGTACTCGAGCCTCTTGTCAATTTAAGCTATCGCTCAAAGCTATGCTACCCTTGAGTCCCAAATGAAACACTGATAAATCTTCAAATGGCCCTAACTTCTATACGGTACGTCCTACACCTATCAAAGTTTGCAACATACAAATGCTTGTAACTTTTTACTGGAGCGTCATAAAACCTAGAAATTTTGTAACAATAAAGTACTCTAGCCTCTTGTCAATTTAAGCTATCGCTCAAAGCTATGCTACCCTTGAGTCCCAAATCAAACACTGACAAAACTTCAAATGGCCCTAACTTCTATACGGTACGTCCTACAGCAATCGAAGTTTGCAACATACAAATGGTTGCAACTTTTTACTGGAGCGTCATAAATCCTTGAAATTTTGTAACAATAAAGTACTCGAGCTTCTTGTCAATTTAAGCTATTGCTCAAAGCTATGCTACCCTTGAGTCCCAAATCAAACACGGATAAAACTTCAAATGACCCTAACTTCTACACGGTACGTCCTACACATATCAAAGTTTGCAACATACAACTTGTAACTTTTTACTGGAGCGTCATTAAACCTTAAAATTTTGTAACAATTAAGTACTCGAGCCTCTTCTCAATTTAAGCTATCGCTCAAAGTTATGCTACCCTTGAGTCCCAAATCAAATACTGATAAAACTTCAAATGGCCCTAACTTCTATACGGTACGTCCTACACCTATCAAAGTTTGCAACATAGAAATGCTTGTAACTTTTACTGGATCGTCATAAAACCTTGAAATTTTGTAACAATAAAGGCCTCTTGTCAATTTAAGCTATCGCTCAAAGCTATGCTACCCTTGAGTCCCAAATCAAACACTGATAAAACTTCAAATGGCCCTAACTTCTATACGGTACGTCCTACACCTATCAAAGTTTGCAACATACAAATGCTTGTAACTTTTTTCTGGAGCGTCATAAAACCTTCAAATTTAGTAACAAAACAGTATTCGAGCCTCTTGTCAATATAAGCTATCGCTCAAAGCTATGCCACCCTTGAGCCCCAAATCAAACACTGATAAAACTTCAAATGGCCCTAACTTCTATACGGTACATCCTACACCTATCAAAGTCTGCAACATACAAATGCTTATAACTTTTTACTGGAGAGTCATAAAACCTTGCAATTTTGTAACAATAAAGTACACGAGCCTCTTGTCAATTTAAGCTATCGCTCAAAGCTATGCTACCCTTGAGTCCCAAATCAAACACTGATAAAACTTCAAATGGCCCTAACTTCTACACGGTACGTCCTACACATATAAAAGTTTGCAACATACAACTTGTAACTTTTTACTGGAGCGTCATAAAACCTTGAAATTTTGTAACAATAAAGTAATCGAGCCTCTTGCCAATTTAAGCTATCGCTCAAAGCTATGCCACCCTTGAGTCCCAAATCAAACACTGATAAAACTTCAAATGTCCCTAACTTCTATACGGTACGTCCTACACCTATCAAAGTTTGCAACATACAAATGCTTGTAACTTTTTACTGGAGCGTCATAAAACCTTGAAATTTTGTAACAATAAAGTACTCGAGCCTCTTGTCAATTTAAGCTATCGCTCAAAGCTATGCTTCACTTAAGTCCCAAATCAAACACTGACAAAACTTCAAATGGCCATAACTTCTATACGGTACGTCCTACACCAATCAAAGTTTGCAACATACAAATGCTTGCAACTTTTTACTGGAGCGTCATAAAACCTTGAAATTTTGTAACAATAAAGTACTCGAGCCTCTTGTCAATTTAAGCCATCGCTCAAAGCTATGCTACCCTTGAGTCCCAAATCAAACACTGATAAAACTTCAAATGGCCCTAACTTCTATACGGTACGTCCTACACCTATCAAAGTTTGCAACATACAACTGCTTGTAACTTTTTACTGGAGCGTCATAAAACCTTGAAATTTTGTAATAATAAAGTACTCGAGCCTCTTGTCAATTTAAGCTATCGCTCAAAGCTATGCTACCCTTGAGTCCCAAATCAAACACTGATAAAACTTCAAATGGCCCTAATTTCTAAAAGGTACGTCGTACACCTATCAAAGTTTGCAACATACAAATGCTTGTAACTTTTTACTGGAGCGTCATAAAATCTTGAAATTTTGTAACAATAAAGTACTCGAGCCTCTTGTCAATTTAAGCTATCGCTCAAAGCTATGCTACCCTTGAGTCCCAAATCAAACACTGATAAAACTTCAAATGGCCCTAACTTCTATACGGCACGTCCTACACCTATCAAAGTTTGCAACATACAAATGCTTGTAACTTTTTACTGGAGCGTCCTAAAAACTTGAAATTTTGTAACAAAAAAGTATTCGAGCTTCTTGTCAATTTAAGCTATCGCTCAAAGCTATGCCACCCTTGAGTCCCAAATCAAACACTGATAAAACTTCAAATGGCCCTAACTTCTATACGGTACACTTATCAAAATCTTCAACACACAAATGCTTATAACTTTTTACTGGAGAGTCATAAAACCTTGCAATTTTGTAACATTAAAGTACTCGAGCCTCTTGTCAATTTAAGCTATCGCTCAAAGCTATGCTACCCTTGAGTCCCAAATCAAACACTGATAAAACTTCAAATGGCCCTAACTTCTATACGGTACGTCCTACACCTATCAAAGTTTGCAACATACAAATGCTTGTAACTTTTCACTGGAGCGTCATAAAACCTTGAAATTTTGTAACAAGAAAGTACTCGAGCCTCTTGTCAATTTAAGCTATCGCTCAAAGCTATGCTACCCTTGAGTACCAAATCAAACACTGATCAAACTTCAAATGACCCTAACTTCTACACGGTACGTCCTACACATATCAAAGTTTGGAACATACAACTTGTAACTTTTTACTGGAGAGTCATTAAACCTTGAAATTTTGTAACAATAAAGTACTCGAGCCTCTTGTCAATTTAAGCTATCGCTCAAAGTTATGCTACCCTTGAGTCCCAAATCAAATACTGATAAAACTTCAAATGGCCCTAACTTCTATACGGTACGTCCTACACCTATCAAAGTTTGCAACATACAAATGGTTGCAACTTTTTACTGGAGCGTCATAAAACCTTGAAATTTTGTAACAATAAAGGCCTCTTGTCAATTTAAGCTATCGCTCAAAGCTATGCTACCCTTGAGTCCCAAATGAAACACTGATAAAACTTCAAATGGCCCTAACTTCTATACGGTACGTCCTACACCTATCAAAGTTTGCAACATACAAATGCTTGTAACTTTTTACTGGAGCGTCATAAAACCTTGAAATTTTGTAACAATAAAGTACTCGAGCCTCTTGTCAATTTAAGCTATCGCTCAAAGCTATGCTTCACTTAAGTCCCAAATCAAACACTGACAAAACTTCAAATGGCCCTAACTTCTATACGGTACGTCCTACACCAATCAAAGTTTGCAACATACAAATGCTTGCAACTTTATACTGGAGCGTCATAAAACCTTGAAATTTTGTAACAATAAAGTACTCGAGCCTCTTGTCAATTTAAGCCATCGCTCAAAGCTATGCTACCCTTGAGTCCCAAATGAAACACTGATAAAACTTCAAATGGCCCTAACTTCTATACGGTACGTCCTACACCTCACGTCACATCAAAGTTTGCAACATACAAATGCTTGTAACTTTTTACTGGAGCGTCATAAAACCTTGAAATTTTGTAATAATAAAGTACTCGAGCCTCTTGTCAATTTAAGCTATCGCTCAAAGCTATGCTACCCTTGAGTCCCAAATCAAACACTGATAAAACTTCAATTGGCCCTAACTTCTATACGGTACGTCCTACACCTACCAAAGTTTGCAACATACAAATGCTTGTAACTTTTTACTGGAGCGTCATAAAACCTTGAAATTTTGTAACAATAAAGTACTCGAGCCTCTTGTCAATTTAAGCTATCGCTCAAAGCTATGCTACCCTTGAGTCCCAAATCAAACACTGATAAAACTTCAAATGGCCCTAACTTCTATACGGCACGTCCTACACCTATCAAAGTTTGCAACATACAAATGCTTGTAACTTTTTACTGGAGCGTCATAAAACCTTGAAATTTTGTAACAAAAAAGTATTCGAGCCTCTTGTCAATTTAAGCTATCGCTCAAAGCTATGCCACCCTTGAGTCCCAAATCAAACACTGATAAAACTTCAAATGGCCCTAACTGCTATACGGTACATCCTACACTTATCAAAGTCTTCAACATACAAATGCTTGTAACTTTTCACTGGAGCGTCATAAAACCTTGAAATTTTGTAACAAGAAAGTACTCGAGCCTCTTGTCAATTTAAGCTATCGCTCAAAGCTATGCTACCCTTGAGTCCCAAATCAAATACTGATAAAACTTCAAATGACCCTAACTTCTACACGGTACGTCCTACACATATCAAAGTTTGGAACATACAACTTGTAACTTTTTACTGGAGAGTCATTAAAACTTGAAATTTTGTAACAATAAAGTAATCGAACCTCTTGTCAATTTAAGCTATCGCTCAAAGTTATGCTACCCTTGAGTCCCAAATCAAATACTGATAAAACTTCAAATGGCCCTAACTTCTATACGGTACGTCCTACACCTGTCAAAGTTTGCAACATACAAATGGTTGCAACTTTTTACTGGAGCGTCATAAATCTTTGAAATTTTGTAACAATAAAGTACTCGAGCTTCTTGTCAATTTAAGCTATTGCTCAAAGCTAAGCTACCCTTGAGTCCCAAATCAAACACTGATAAAACTTCAAATGACCCTAACTTCTACACGGTACGTCCTACACATATCAAAGTTTGCAACATACAACTTGTAACTTTTTACTGGAGCGTCATTAAACCTTGAAATTTTGTAACAATAAAGTACTCGAGCCTCTTGTCAATTTAAGCTATCGCTCAAAGTTATGCTACCCTTGAGTCCCAAATCAAATACTGATAAAACTTCAAATGGGCCTAACTTCTATACGGTACGTCCTACACCTATCAAAGTTTGCAACATACAAATGCCTGTAACTTTTTACTGGATCGTCATAAAACCTTGAAATTTTGTAACAATAAAGGCCTCTTGTCAATTTAAGCTATCGCTCAAAGCTATGCTACCCTTGAGTCCCAAATCAAACACTGATAAAACTTCAAATGGCCCTAACTTCTATACGGTACGTCCTACACCTATCAAAGTTTGCAACATACAAATGCTTGTAACTTTTTTCTGGAGCGTCATAAAACCTTGAAATTTAGTAACAAAACAGTATTCGAGCCTCTTGTCAATTTAAGCTATCGCTCAAAGCTATGCTACCCTTGAGTCCCAAATCAAACACGGATAAAACTTCAAATGGCTCTAACTTCTATACGGTACGTCCTACACCTATCAAAGTTTGCAACATACAAATGCTTGTAACTTTTTACTGGAGCGTCATAAAACCTTGAAATTTTGTAACCAGAAAGTACTCGAGCCTCTTGTCAATTTAAGCTATCGCTCAAAGCTATGCTACCCTTGAGTCCAAAATCAAACACTGATAAAACTTCAAATGGCCCTAACTTCTATACGACACCTCCTACACCTATCAAAGCTTGCAACATACAAATGCTTGTAACTTTTTACTGGAGCGTCATAAAATCTTTAAATTTTGTAACAATAAAGTACTCGAGCCTCTTGTCAATTTAGGCTATTGCGCAAAGCTATGCTACCCTTGAGTACCAAATCAAACACTGATATAACTTCAAATGGCCCTAACTTCTATACCGTACGTCCTACACCTATCAAAGTTTGCAACATACAAATGCTTGTAACTTTTTACTGGAGCGTCATAAAGCCTTGAAATTTTGTGACAATACAGTACTCGAGCCTCTTGTCAATTTAAGCTATCGCTCAAAGCTATGCTACCCTTGAGTCCCAAATCAAACACTGATAAAACTTCAAATGGCCCTAACTTCTATACGGCACGTCCTACACCTATCAAAGTTTGCAACATACAAATGCTTGTAACTTTTTTCTGGAGCGTCATAAAACCTTGAAATTTTGTAACAAAACAGTATTCGAGCCTCTTGTCAATATAAGCTATCGCTCAAAGCTATGCCACCCTTGAGTCCCAAATCAAACACTGATAAAACTTCAAATGGCCCTAACTTCTATACGGTACATCCTACACCTATCAAAGTCTGCAACATACAAATGCTTATAACTTTTTACTGGAGAGTCATAAACCCTTGCAATTTTGTAACAATAAAGTACACGAGCCTCTTGTCAATTTAAGCTATCGCTCAAAGCTATGCTACCCTTGAGTCCCAAATCAAACACTGATAAATCTTCAAATGGCCCTAACTTCTCCACGGTACGTCCTACACATATCAAAGTTTGCAACATACAACTTGTAACTTTTTACTAGAACGTCATAAAACCTTGAAATTTTGTAATAATAAAGTACTCGAGCCTCTTGTCAATTTAAGCTATCGCTCAAAGCTATGCTACCCTTGAGTCCCAAAGCAAACACTGATAAAACTTCAATTGGCACTAACTTCTATACGGTACGTCCTACACCTACCAAAGTTTGCAACATACAAATGCTTGTAACTTTTTACTGGAGCGTCATAAACCCTTGAAATTTTTTAACAATAAAGTACTCGAGCCTCTTGTCAATTTAAGCTATCGCTCAAAGCTATGCTACCCTTGAGTCCCAAATAAAACACTGATAAATCTTCAAATGGCCCTAACTTCTATACGGTACGTCCTACACCTATCATAGTTTGCAACATACAAATGCTTGTAACTTTTTACTGGAGCGTCATAAAACCTTGAAATTTTGTAACAATAAAGTACTCGAGCCTCTTGTCAATTTAAGCTATCGCTCAAAGCTATGCTACCCTTGAGCCCCAAATCAAACACTGATAAAACTTCAAATGGCCCTAATTTCTATACGGTACGTCCTACACCTATCAAAGTTTGCAACATACAAATGCTTGTAACTTTTTACTGGAGCGTCATAAAATCTTGAAATTTTGTAACAATAAAGTAGTCGAGCCTCTTGTCAATTTAAGCTATCGCTCAAAGCTATGCTACCCTTGAGTCCCAAATCAAACACTGATAAAACTTCAAATGGCCCTAACTTCTATACGGTACGTCCTACACCTATCAAAGTTAGCAACATACAAATGCTTGTAACTTTTTACTGGAGCGTCATAAAACCTTGAAATTTTGTAACAAAAAAGTATTCGAGCCTCTTGTCAATTTAAGCTATCGCTCAAAGCTATGCCACCCTTGAGTCCCAAATCAAACACTGATAAAACTTCAAATGGCCCTAACTTCTATACAGTACATCCTACACTTATCAAAGTCTTCAACATACAAATGCTTATAACTTTTTACTGGAGAGTCATAAAACCTTGCAATTTTGTAACAATAAAGTACTCGAGCCTCTTGTCAATTTAAGCTATCGCTCAAAGCTATGCTACCCTTGAGTCCCAAATCAAACACGGATAAAACTTCAAATGGCCCTAACTTCTATACGGTACGTCCTACACCTATCAAAGTTTGCAACATACAAATGCTTGTAACTTTTCACTGGAGCGTCATAAAATCTTGAAATTTTGTAACAATAAAGTACTCGAGCCTCTTGTCAATTTAAGCTATTGCTCAAAGCTATGCTACCCTTGAGTCCCAAATCAAACACTGATAAAACTTCAAATGGCCCTAACTTCTACACGGTACGTCCTACACCTATCAAAGTTTGCAACATACAAATGCTTGTAACTTTTTACTGGAGCGTCATAAAACCTTGAAATTTTGTAACAATAAAGTACTCGAGCCTCTTGTCAATTTAAGCCATCGCTCAAAGCTATGCTACCCTTGAGTCCCAAATCAAACACTGATAAAACTTCAAATGGCCCTAACTTCTATACGGTACGTCCTACACCTATCAAAGTTTGCAACATACAAATGCTTGTAACTTTTTACTGGAGCGTCATAAAACCTTGAAATTTTGTAATAATAAAGTACTCGAGCCTCTTGTCAATTTAAGCTATCGCTCAAAGCTATGCTACCCTTGAGTCCCAAATAGAACACTGATAAAACTTCAATTGGCCCTAACTTCTATACGGTACGTCCTACACCTACCAAAGTTTGCAACATACAAATGCCTGTAACTTTTTACTGGAGCGTCATAAACCCTTGAAATTTTTTAACAATAAAGTACTCGAGCCTCTTGTCAATTTAAGCTATCGCTCAAAGCTAAGCTACCCTTGAGTCCCAAATAAAACACTGATAAATCTTCAAATGGCCCTAACTTCTATACGGTACGTCCTACACCTATCATAGTTTGCAACATACAAATGCTTGTAACTTTTTACTGGACCGTCATAAAACCTTGAAATTTTGTAACAATAAAGTACTCGAGCCTCTTGTCAATTTAAGCTATCGCTCAAAGCTATGATACCCTTGAGCCCCAAATCAAACACTGATAAAACTTCAAATAGCCCTAATTTCTATACGGTACGTCCTACACCTATCAAAGTTTGCAACATACAAATGCTTGTAACTTTTCACTGGAGCGTCATAAAACCTTGAAATTTTGTAACAAGAAAGTAGTCGAGCCTCTTGTCAATTTAAGATATCGCTCAAAGCTATGCTACCCTTGAGTCCCAAATCAAACACTGATAAAACTTCAAATGACCCTAACTTCTACACGGTACGTCCTACACATATCAAAGTTTGGAACATACAACTCGTAACTTTTTACTGGAGAGTCATTAAACCTTGAAATTTTGTAACAATAAAGTACTCGAGCCTCTTGTCAATTTAAGCCATCGCTCAAAGCTATGCTACCCTTGAGTCCCAAATCAAACACTGATAAAACTTCAAATGGCCCTAACTTCTATACGGTACGTCCTACACCTATCAAAGTTTGCAACATACAAATGCTTGTAACTTTTTACTGGAGCGTCATAAAACCTTGAAATTTTGTAATAATAAAGTACTCGAGCCTCTTGTCAATTTAAGCTATCGCTCAAAGCTATGCTACCCTTGAGTCCCAAATCAAACACTGATAAAACTTCAATTGGCCCTAACTTCTATACGGTACGTCCTACACCTACCAAAGTTTGCAACATACAAATGTTTGTAACTTTTTACTGGAGCGTCATAAACCCTTGAAATTTTTTAACAATAAAGAACTCGAGCCTCTTGTCAATTTAAGCTATCGCTCAAAGCTATGCTACCCTTGAGTCCCAAATAAAACACTGATAAATCTTCAAATGGCCCTAACTTCTATACGGTACGTCCTACACCTATCATAGTTTGCAACATACAAATGCTTGTAACTTTTTACTGGAGCGTCATAAAACCTTGAAATTTTGTAACAATAAAGTACTCGAGCCTCTTGTCAATTTAAGCTATCGCTCAAAGCTATGCTACCCTTGAGTCCCAAATAAAACACTGATAAATCTTCAAATGGCCCTAACTTCTATACGGTACGTCCTACACCTATCAAAGTTTGCAACATACAAATGCTTGTAACTTTTCACTGGAGCGTCATAAAACCTTGAAATTTTGTAACAATAAAGTACTCGAGCCTCTTGTCAATTTAAGCTATTGCTCAAAGCTATGCTACCCTTGAGTCCCAAATCAAATACTGATAAAACTTCAAATGGCCCTAACTTCTACACGGTACGTCCTACACATATCAAAGTTTGCAATATACAACTTGTAACTTTTGACTGGAGCGTCATTAAACCTTGAAATTTTGTAACAATAAAGTACTCGAGCCTCTTGTCAATTTAAGCTATCGCTCAAAGTTATGCTACCCTTGAGTCCCAAATCAAATACTGATAAAACTTCAAATGGCCCTAACTTCTATACGGTACGTCCTACACCCATCAAAGTTTGCAACATACAAATGCTTGTAACTTTTTACTGGAGCGTCATAAAACCTTGAAATTTTGTAACAATAAAGTACTCGAGCCTCTTGTCAATTTAAGCCATCGCTCAAAGCTATGCTACCCTTGAGTCCCAAATCAAACACTGATAAAACTTCAAATGGCCCTAACTTCTATACGGTACGTCCTACACCTATCAAAGTATGCAACATACAAATGCTTGTAACTTTTTACTGGAGCGTCATAAAACCTTGAAATTTTGTAATAATAAAGTACTCGAGCCTCTTGTCAATTTAAGCTATCGCTCAAAGCAATGCTACCCTTGAGTCCCAAATCAAACACTGATTAAACTTCAATTGGCCCTAACTTCTATACGGTACGTCCTACACCTACCAAAGTTTGCAACATACAAATGCTTGTAACTTTTTACTGGAGCGTCATAAACCCTTGAAATTTTTTAACAATAAAGTACTCGAGCCTCTTGTCAATTTAAGCTATCGCTCAAAGCTATGCGACCCTTGAGTCCCAAATAAAACACTGATAAATCTTCAAATGGCCCTAACTTCTATACGGTACGTCCTACACCTATCATAGTTTGCAACATACAAATGCTTGTAACTTTTTACTGGAGCGTCATAAAACGTTGAAATTTTGTAACAATAAAGTACTCGAGCCTCTTGTCAATTTAAGCTATCGCTCAAAGCTACGCTACCCTTGAGCCCCAAATTAAACACTGATAAAACTTCAAATGGCCCTAATTTCTATACGGTACGTCCTACACCTATCAAAGTTTGCAACATACAAATGCTTGTAACTTTTTACTGGAGCGTCATAAAACCTTGAAATTTTGTAACAATAAAGTACTCGAGCCTCTTGTCAATTTCAGCTATCGCTCAAAGCTATGCTACCCTTGAGTCCCAAATCAAACACTGATAAAACTTCAAATGGCCCTAACTTCTATACGGTACGTCCTACACCTATCAAAGTTTGCAACATACAAATGCTTGTAACTTTTTACTGGAGCGTCATAAAACCTTGAAATTTTGTAACAAAAAAGTATTCGAGCCTCTTGTCAATTTAAGCTATCGCTCAAAGCTATGCCACCCTTGAGTCCCAAATCAAACACTGATAAAACTTCAAATGGCCCTAACTTCTATACGGTACATCCTACACTTATCAAAGTCTTCAACATACAAATGCTTATAACTTTTTACTGGAGAGTCATAAAACCTTGCAATTTTGTAACAATAAAGTACTCGAGCCTCTTGTCAATTTAAGCTATCGCTCAAAGCTATGCTACCCTTGAGTGCCAAATCAAACACTGATAAAACTTCAAATGGCCCTAACTTCTATACGGTACGTCCTACACCTATCAAAGTTTGCAACATACAAATGCTTGTAACTTTTCACTGGAGCGTCATAAAACCTTGAAATTTTGTAACAATAAAGTACTCGAGCCTCTTGTCAATTTAAGCTATCGCTCAAAGCTATGCTACCCTTGAGTGCCAAATCAAACACTGATAAAACTTCAAATGGCCCTAACTTCTACACGGTACGTCCTACACATATCAAAGTTTGCAACATACAACTTGTAACTTTTTACTGGAGCGTCATTAAACCTTGAAATTTTGTAACAATAAAGTACTCGAGCCTCTTGTCAATTAAAGCTATCGCTCAAAGTTATGCTACCCTTGAGTCCCAAATCAAATACTGATAAAACTTCAAATGGCATTAACTTCTATACGGTACGTCCTACACCTAACAAAGTTTGCAACATACAAATGCTTGTAACTTTTTACTGGAGCGTCCTAAAACCTTGAAATTTTGTAATAATAAAGTACTCGAGCCTCTTGTCAATTTAAGCTATCGCTCAAAGCTATGCTACCCTTGAGTCCCAAATCAAATACTGATAAAACTTCAATTGGCCCTAACTTCTATACGGTGCGTCGTACACCTACCAAAGTTTGCAACATACAAATGCTTGTAACTTTTTACTGGAGCGTCATAAACCCTTGAAATTTTTTAACAATAAAATACTCGAGCCTCTTGTCAATTTAAGCTATCGCTCAAAGCTATGCTACCCTTGAGCCCCAAATCAAACACTGATAAAACTTCAAATGGCCCTAATTTCTATACGGTACGTCCTACATCTATCAAAGTTTGCAACATACAAATGCTTGTAACTTTTTACTGGAACGTCATAAAACCTTGAAATTTTGTAACAATAAAGTACTCGAGCCTCTTGTCAATTTAAGCTATCGCTCAAAGCTATGCTACCCTTGAGTCCCAAATCAAATACTGATAAAACTTCAAATGGCCCTAACTTCTATACGGTACGTCCTACACCTATCAAAGTTTGCAACATACAAATGCTTGTAACTTTTCACTGGAGCGTCATAAAACCTTGAAATTTTGTAACAAGAAAGTACTCGAGCCTCTTGTCAATTTAAGCTATCGCTCAAAGCTATGCTACCCTTGAGTGCCAAATCAAACACTGATAAAACTTCAAATGGCCCTAACTTCTATACGGTACGTCCTACACCTATCAAAGTTTGCAACATACAAATGCTTGTAACTTTTCACTGGAGCGTCATAAAACCTTGAAATTTTGTAACAATAAAGTACTCGAGCCTCTTGTCAATTTAAGCTATTGCTCAAAGCTATGCTACCCTTGAGTGCCAAATCAAACACTGATAAAACTTCAAATGGCCCTAACTTCTACACGGTACGTCCTACACATATCAAAGTTTGCAACATACAACTTGTAACTTTTTACTGGAGCGTCATTAAACCTTGAAATTTTGTAACAATAAAGTACTCGAGCCTCTTGTCAATTAAAGCTATCGCTCAAAGTTATGCTACCCTTGAGTCCCAAATCAAATACTGATAAAACTTCAAATGGCATTAACTTCTATACGGTACGTCCTACACCTAACAAAGTTTGCAACATACAAATGCTTGTAACTTTTTACTGGAGCGTCCTAAAACCTTGAAATTTTGTAATAATAAAGTACTCGAGCCTCTTGTCAATTTAAGCTATCGCTCAAAGCTATGCTACCCTTGAGTCCCAAATCAAATACTGATAAAACTTCAATTGGCCCTAACTTCTATACGGTGCGTCGTACACCTACCAAAGTTTGCAACATACAAATGCTTGTAACTTTTTACTGGAGCGTCATAAACCCTTGAAATTTTTTAACAATAAAATACTCGAGCCTCTTGTCAATTTAAGCTATCGCTCAAAGCTATGCTACCCTTGAGTCCCAAATAAAACACTGATAAATCTTCAAATGGCCCTAACTTCTATACGGTACGTCCTACACTTATCATAGTTTGCAACATACAAATGCTTGTAACTTTTTACTGGAGCGTCATAAAACCTTGAAATTTTGTAACAATAAAGTACTCGAGCCTCTTGTCAATTTAAGCTATCGCTCAAAGCTATGCTACCCTTGAGCCCCAAATCAAACACTGATAAAACTTCAAATGGCCCTAATTTCTATACGGTACGTCCTACATCTATCAAAGTTTGCAACATACAAATGCTTGTAACTTTTTACTGGAACGTCATAAAACCTTGAAATTTTGTAACAATAAAGTACTCGAGCCTCTTGTCAATTTAAGCTATCGCTCAAAGCTATGCTACCCTTGAGTCCCAAATCAAATACTGATAAAACTTCAAATGGCCCTAACTTCTATACGGTACGTCCTACACCTATCAAAGTTTGCAACATACAAATGCTTGTAACTTTTCACTGGAGCGTCATAAAACCTTGAAATTTTGTAACAAGAAAGTACTCGAGCCTCTTGTCAATTTAAGCTATCGCTCAAAGCTATGCTACCGTTGAGTCCCAAATCAAACACTGATAAAACTTCAAATGACCCTAACTTCTACACGGTACGTCCTACACATATCAAAGTTTGGAACATACAACTTGTAACTTTTTACTGGAGATTCATTAAACCTTGAAATTTTGTAACAATAAAGTACTCGAGCCTCTTGTCAATTTAAGCTATCGCTCAAAGTTATGCTACCCTTGAGTCCCAAATCAAATACTGATAAAACTTCAAATGGCCCTAACTTCTATACGGTACGTCCTACACCTATCAAAGTTTGCAACATACAAATGCTTGTAACTTTTTACTGGAGCGTCATAAAACCTTGAAATTTTGTAACAATAAAGGCCTCTTGTCAATTTAAGCTATCGCTCAAAGCTATGCTACCCTTGAGTCCCAAATCAAACACTGATAAAACTTCAAATGACCCTAACTTCTACACGGTACGTCCTACACATATCAAAGTTTGCAACATACAACTTGTAACTTTTTACTGGAGAGTCATAAAACCTTGCAATTTTGTAACAATAACGTACTCGAGCCTCTTGTCAATTTAAGCTATCGCTCAAAGCTATGCTACCCTTGAGTCCCAAATCAAACACTGATAAAACTTCAAATGGCCCTAACTTCTATACGGTACGTCCTACACCTATCAAAGTTTGCAACATACAAATGCTTGTAACTTTTCACTGGAGCGTCATAAAACCTTGAAATTTTGTAACAAGAAAGTACTCGAGCCTCTTGTCAATTTAAGCTATTGCTCAAAGCTATGCTACCCTTGAGTCCCAAATCAAACACTGATAAAACTTCAAATGACCCCAACTTCTACACGGTACGTCCTACACATATCAAAGTTTGGAACATACAACTTGTAACTTTTTACTGGAGAGTCATTAAACCTTGAAATTTTGTAACAATAAAGTACTCGAGCCTCTTGTCAATTTAAGCTATCGCTCAAAGCTATGCTACCCTTGAGTCCCAAATAAAACACTGATAAATCTTCAAATGGCCCTAACTTCTATACGGTACGTCCTACACCTATCAAAGTTTGCAACATACAAATGCTTGTAACTTTTTACTGGAGCGTCATAAAACCTTGAAATTTTGTAACAATAAAGTACTCGAGCCTCTTGTCAATTTAAGCTATCGCTCAAAGCTATGCTACCCCTGAGTCCTAAATCAAACACTGATAAAACTTCAAATGGCCCTAACTTCTATACGGTACGTCCTACACCTATCAAAGTTTGCAACATACAAATGCTTGTAACTTTTTACTGGAGCATCATAAAACCTTGAAATTTTGTAACAAAAAAGTATTCGAGCCTCTTGTCAATTTAAGCTATCGCTCAAAGCTATGCTACACTTGAGTCCCAAATCAAGCACTGATAAAACTTCAAATGGCCCTAACTTCTACACGGTACGTCCTACACATATCAAAGTTTGCAACATACAACTTGTAACTTTTTACTGGAGCGTCATTAAACCTTGAAATTTTGTAACAATAAAGTACTCGAGCCTCTTGTCAATTTAAGCTATTGCTCAAAGCTATGCTACCCTTGAGTCCCAAATCAAACACTGATAAAACTTCAAATGGCCCTAACTTCTACACGGTACGTCCTACACATATCAAAGTTTGCAACATATAATTTGTAACTTTTTACTGGAGCGTCATTAAACCTTGAAATTTTGTAACAATAAAGTACTCGAGCCTCTTGTCAATTTAAGCTATCGCTCAAAGTTATGCTACCCTTGAGTCCCAAATCAAATACTGCTAAAACTTCAAATGGCCCTAACTTCTATACGGTACGTCCTACACCTATCAAAGTTTGCAACATACAAATGCTTGTAACTTTTTACTGGAGCGTCATAAAACCTTGAAATTTTGTAACAATAAAGTACTCGAGCCTCTTGTCAATTTAAGCCATCGCTCAAAGCTATGCTACCCTTGAGTCCCAAATCAAACACTGATAAAACTTCAAATGGCCCTAACTTCTATACGATACGTCCTACACCTATCAAAGTTTGCAACATACAAATGCTTGTAACTTTTTACTGGAGCGTCATAAAACCTTGAAATTTTGTAATAATAAAGTACTCGAGCCTCTTGTCAATTTAAGCTATCGCTCAAAGCTATGCTACCCTTGAGTCCCAAATCAAACACTGATAAAACTTCAATTGGCCCTAACTTCTACACGGTACATCCTACACCTACCAAAGTTTGCAACATACAAATGCTTGTAACTTTTTACTGGAGCGTCATAAACCCTTGAAATTTTTTAACAATAAAGAACTCGAGCCTCTTGTCAATTTAAGCTATCGCTCAAAGCTATGCTACCCTTGAGTCCCAAATAAAACACTGATAAATCTTCAAATGGCCCTAACTTCTATACGGTACGTCCTACACCTATCAAAGTTTGCAACATACAAATGCTTGTAACTTTTTACTGGAGCGTCATAAAACCTTGAAATTTTGTAACAAAAAAGTATTCGAGCCTCTTGTCAATTTAAGCTATCGCTCAAAGCTATGCCACCCTTGAGTCCCAAATCAAACACTGATAAAACTTCAATTGGCCCTAACTTCTATACGGTACATCCTACACTTATCAAAGTCTTCAACATACAAATGCTTGTAACTTTTTACTGGAGCGTCATAAAACCTTGAAATTTTGTAACAATAAAGTACTCGAGCCTCTTGTCAATTTAAGCTATCGCTCAAAGCTATGCTACCCTTGAGTCCCAAATAAAACACTGATAAATCTTCAAATGGCCCTAACTTCTATACGGTACGTCCTACACCTATCATAGTTTGCAACATACAAATGCTTGTAACTTTTTACTGGAGCGTCATAAAACCTTGAAATTTTGTAACAATAAAGTACTCGAGCCTCTTGTCAATTTAAGCTATCGCTCAAAGCTGTGCTACCCTTGAGTCCCAAATAAAACACTGATAAATCTTCAAATGGCCCTAACTTCTATACGGTACGTCCTACACCTATCAAAGTTTGCAACATACAAATGCTTGTAACTTTTTACTGGAGCGTCATAAAACCTTGAAATTTTGTAACAATAAAGTACTCGAGCCTCTTGTCAATTTAAGCTATCGCTCAAAGCTATGCTACCCTTGAGTCCCAAATCAAACACTGATAAAACTTCAAATGGCCCTAACTTCTATACGGTACGTCCTACACCTATCAAAGTTTGCAACATACAAATGCTTGTAACTTTTCACTGGAGCGTCATAAAACCTTGAAATTTTGTAACAATAAAGTACTCGAGCCTCTTGTCAATTTAAGCTATTGCTCAAAGCTATGCTACCCTTGAGTCCCAAATCAAATACTGATAAAACTTCAAATGGCCCTAACTTCTACACGGTACGTCCTACACATATCAAAGTTTGCAATATACAACTTGTAACTTTTGACTGGAGCGTCATTAAACCTTGAAATTTTGTAACAATAAAGTACTCGAGCCTCTTGTCAATTTAAGCTATCGCTCAAAGTTATGCTACCCTTGAGTCCCAAATCAAATACTGATAAAACTTCAAATGGCCCTAACTTCTATACGGTACGTCCTACACCCATCAAAGTTTGCAACATACAAATGCTTGTAACTTTTTACTGGAGCGTCATAAAACCTTGAAATTTTGTAACAATAAAGTACTCGAGCCTCTTGTCAATTTAAGCCATCGCTCAAAGCTATGCTACCCTTGAGTCCCAAATCAAACACTGATAAAACTTCAAATGGCCCTAACTTCTATACGGTACGTCCTACACCTATCAAAGTATGCAACATACAAATGCTTGTAACTTTTTACTGGAGCGTCATAAAACCTTGAAATTTTGTAATAATAAAGTACTCGAGCCTCTTGTCAATTTAAGCTATCGCTCAAAGCAATGCTACCCTTGAGTCCCAAATCAAACACTGATAAAACTTCAATTGGCCCTAACTTCTATACGGTACGTCCTACACCTACCAAAGTTTGCAACATACAAATGCTTGTAACTTTTTACTGGAGCGTCATAAACCCTTGAAATTTTTTAACAATAAAGTACTCGAGCCTCTTGTCAATTTAAGCTATCGTTCAAAGCTATGCGACCCTTGAGTCCCAAATAAAACACTGATAAATCTTCAAATGGCCCTAACTTCTATACGGTACGTCCTACACCTATCATAGTTTGCAACATACAAATGCTTGTAACTTTTTACTGGAGCGTCATAAAACGTTGAAATTTTGTAACAATAAAGTACTCGAGCCTCTTGTCAATTTAAGCTATCGCTCAAAGCTACGCTACCCTTGAGCCCCAAATCAAACACTGATAAAACTTCAAATGGCCCTAATTTCTATACGGTACGTCCTACACCTATCAAAGTTTGCAACATACAAATGCTTGTAACTTTTTACTGGAGCGTCATAAAACCTTGAAATTTTGTAACAATAAAGTACTCGAGCCTCTTGTCAATTTCAGCTATCGCTCAAAGCTATGCTACCCTTGAGTCCCAAATCAAACACTGATAAAACTTCAAATGGCCCTAACTTCTATACGGTACGTCCTACACCTATCAAAGTTTGCAACATACAAATGCTTGTAACTTTTTACTGGAGCGTCATAAAACCTTGAAATTTTGTAACAAAAAAGTATTCGAGCCTCTTGTCAATTTAAGCTATCGCTCAAAGCTATGCTACCCTTGAGTCCCAAATCAAACACTGATAAAACTTCAAATGGCCCTAACTTCTATACGGTACATCCTACACTTATCAAAGTCTTCAACATACAAATGCTTATAACTTTTTACTGGAGAGTCATAAAACCTTGCAATTTTGTAACAATAAAGTACTCGAGCCTCTTGTCAATTTAAGCTATCGCTCAAAGCTATGCTACCCTTGAGTGCCAAATCAAACACTGATAAAACTTCAAATGGCCCTAACTTCTATACGGTACGTCCTACACCTATCAAAGTTTGCAACATACAAATGCTTGTAACTTTTCACTGGAGCGTCATAAAACCTTGAAATTTTGTAACAATAAAGTACTCGAGCCTCTTGTCAATTTAAGCTATTGCTCAAAGCTATGCTACCCTTGAGAGCCAAATCAAACACTGATAAAACTTCAAATGGCCCTAACTTCTACACGGTACGTCCTACACATATCAAAGTTTGCAACATACAACTTGTAACTTTTTACTGGAGCGTCATTAAACCTTGAAATTTTGTAACAATAAAGTACTCGAGCCTCTTGTCAATTAAAGCTATCGCTCAAAGTTATGCTACCCTTGAGTCCCAAATCAAATACTGATAAAACTTCAAATGGCATTAACTTCTATACGGTACGTCCTACACCTAACAAAGTTTGCAACATACAAATGCTTGTAACTTTTTACTGGAGCGTCCTAAAACCTTGAAATTTTGTAATAATAAAGTACTCGAGCCTCTTGTCAATTTAAGCTATCGCTCAAAGCTATGCTACCCTTGAGTCCCAAATCAAATACTGATAAAACTTCAATTGGCCCTAACTTCTATACGGTGCGTCGTACACCTACCAAAGTTTGCAACATACAAATGCTTGTAACTTTTTACTGGAGCGTCATAAACCCTTGAAATTTTTTAACAATAAAATACTCGAGCCTCTTGTCAATTTAAGCTATCGCTCAAAGCTATGCTACCCTTGAGTCCCAAATAAAACACTGATAAATCTTCAAATGGCCCTAACTTCTATACGGTACGTCCTACACCTATCATAGTTTGCAACATACAAATGCTTGTAACTTTTTACTGGAGCGTCATAAAACCTTGAAATTTTGTAACAATAAAGTACTCGAGCCTCTTGTCAATTTAAGCTATCGCTCAAAGCTATGCTACCCTTGAGTCCCAAATCAAATACTGATAAAACTTCAAATGGCCCTAACTTCTATACGGTTCGTCCTACACCTATCAAAGTTTGCAACATACAAATGCTTGTAACTTTTCACTGGAGCGTCATAAAACCTTGAAATTTTGTAACAAGAAAGTACTCGAGCCTCTTGTCAATTTAAGCTATCGCTCAAAGCTATGCTACCGTTGAGTCCCAAATCAAACACTGATAAAACTTCAAATGACCCTAACTTCTACACGGTACGTCCTACACATATCAAAGTTTGGAACATACAACTTGTAACTTTTTACTGGAGATTCATTAAACCTTGAAATTTTGTAACAATAAAGTACTCGAGCCTCTTGTCAATTTAAGCTATCGCTCAAAGTTATGCTACCCTTGAGTCCCAAATCAAATACTGATAAAACTTCAAATGGCCCTAACTTCTATACGGTACGTCCTACACCTATCAAAGTTTGCAACATACAAATGCTTGTAACTTTTTACTGGAGCGTCATAAAACCTTGAAATTTTGTAACAATAAAGGCCTCTTGTCAATTTAAGCTATCGCTCAAAGCTATGCTACCCTTGAGTCCCAAATCAAACACTGATAAAACTTCAAATGACCCTAACTTCTACACGGTATGTCCTACACATATCAAAGTTTGCAACATACAACTTGTAACTTTTTACTGGAGAGTCATAAAACCTTGCAATTTTGTAACAATAACGTACTCGAGCCTCTTGCCAATTTAAGCTATCGCTCAAAGCTATGCTACCCTTGAGTCCCAAATCAAACACTGATAAAACTTCAAATGGCCCTAACTTCTATACGGTACGTCCTACACCTATCAAAGTTTGCAACATACAAATGCTTGTAACTTTTCACTGGAGCGTCATAAAACCTTGAAATTTTGTAACAAGAAAGTACTCGAGCCTCTTGTCAATTTAAGCTATTGCTCAAAGCTATGCTACCCTTGAGTCCCAAATCAAACACTGATAAAACTTCAAATG
Organism: Clusia tigrina; assembly: GCA_920105625.2. Classification (NCBI taxonomy): domain Eukaryota; kingdom Metazoa; phylum Arthropoda; class Insecta; order Diptera; family Clusiidae; genus Clusia; species Clusia tigrina. Next base: position 105,335,586 of record OV050033.1, on the reverse strand, counting down.
ACCCCAACTTCTACACGGTACGTCCTACACATTTCAAAGTTTGGAACATACAACTTGTAACTTTTTACTGGAGAGTCATTAAACCTTGAAATTTTGTAACAATAAAGTACTCGAGCCTCTTGTCAATTTAAGCTATCGCTCAAAGCTATGCTACCCTTTAGTCCCAAATAAAACACTGATAAATCTTCAAATGGCCCTAACTTCTATACGGTACGTCCTACACCTATCAAAGTTTGCAACATACAAATGCTTGTAACTTTTTACTGGAGCGTCATAAAACCTTGAAATTTTGTAACAATAAAGTACTCGAGCCTCTTGTCAATTTAAGCTATCGCTCAAAGCTATGCTACCCCTGAGTCCTAAATCAAACACTGATAAAACTTCAAATGGCCCTAACTTCTATACGGTACGTCCTACACCTATCAAAGTTTGCAACATACAAATGCTTGTAACTTTTTACTGGAGCATCATAAAACCTTGAAATTTTGTAACAAAAAAGTATTCGAGCCTCTTGTCAATTTAAGCTATCGCTCAAAGCTATGCTACACTTGAGTCCCAAATCAAACACTGATAAAACTTCAAATGGCCCTAACTTCTACACGGTACGTCCTACACATATCAAAGTTTGCAACATACAACTTGTAACTTTTCACTGGAGCGTCATAAAACCTTGAAATTTTGTAACAATAAAGTACTCGAGCCTCTTGTCAATTTAAGCTATTGCTCAAAGCTATGCTACCCTTGAGTCCCAAATCAAACACTGATAAAACTTCAAATGGCCCTAACTTCTACACGGTACGTCCTACACATATCAAAGTTTGCAACATACAACTTGTAACTTTTTACTGGAGCGTCATTAAACCTTGAAATTTTGTAACAATAAAGTACTCGAGCCTCTTGTCAATTTAAGCTATCGCTCAAAGCTATGCTACCCTTGAGTCCCAAATCAAACACTGATAAAACTTCAAATGGCCCTAACTTCTATACGGTACGTCCTACACCTATCAAAGTTTGCAACATACAAATGCTTGTAACTTTTTACTGGAGCGTCATAAAACCTTGAAATTTTGTAATAATAAAGTACTCGAGCCTCTTGTCAATTTAAGCTATCGCTCAAAGCTATGCTACCCTTGAGTCCCAAATCAAACACTGATAAAACTTCAATTGGCCCTAACTTCTATACGGTACGTCCTACACCTACCAAAGTTTGCAACATACAAATGCTTGTAACTTTTTACTGGAGCGTCATAAACCCTTGAAATTTTTTAACAATAAAGTAGTCGAGCCTCTTGTCAATTTAAGCCATCGCTCAAAGCTATGCTACCCTTGAGTCCCAAATCAAATACTGATAAAACTTCAAATGGCCCTAACTTCTATACGGTACGTCCTACACCTATCAAAGTTTGCAACATACAAATGCTTGTAACTTTTTACTGGAGCGTCATAAAACCTTGAAATTTTGTAACAATAAAGTACTCGAGCCTCTTGTCAATTTAAGCCATCGCTCAAAGCTATGCTACCCTTGAGTCCCAAATCAAACATTGATAAAACTTCAAATGGCCCTAACTTCTATACGGTACGTCCTACACCTATCAAAGTTTGCAACATACAAATGCTTGTAACTTTTTTCTGGAGCGTCATAAAACCTTGAAATTTTGTAATAATAAAGTACTCGAGCCTCTTGTCAATTTAAGCTATCGCTCAAAGCTATGCTACCCTTGAGTCCCAAATCAAACACTGATAAAACTTCAATTGGCCCTAACTTCTACACGGTACATCCTACACCTACCAAAGTTTGCAACATACAAATGCTTGTAACTTTTTACTGGAGCGTCATAAACCCTTGAAATTTTTTAACAATAAAGAACTCGAGCCTCTTGTCAATTTAAGCTATCGCTCAAAGCTATGCTACCCTTGAGTCCCAAATCAAACACTGATAAAACTTCAATTGGCCCTAACTTCTACACGGTACTTCCTACACCTATCAAAGTTTGCAACATACAAATGCTTGTAACTTTTCACTGGAGCGTCATAAAACCTTGAAATTTTGTAACAATAAAGTACTCGAGCCTCTTGTCAACTTAAGCTATTGCTCAAAGCTATGCTACCCTTGAGTCCCAAATCAAACACTGATAAAACTTCAAATGGCCCTAACTTCTACACGGTACGTCCTACACATATCAAAGTTTGCAACATACAACTTGTAACTTTTTACTGGAGCGTCATTCAACCTTGAAATTTTGTAACAATAAAGTACTCGAGCCTCTTGTCAATTTAAGCTATCGCTCAAAGTTATGCTACCCTTGAGTCCCAAATCAAATAATGATAAAACTTCAAATGGCCCTAACTTCTATACGGTACGTCCTACACCTATCAAAGTTTGCAACATACAAATGCTTGTAACTTTTTACTGGAGCGTCATAAAACCTTGAAATTTTGTAACAATAAAGTACTCGAGCCTCTTGTCAATTTAAGCCATCGCTCAAAGCTATGCTACCCTTGAGTCCCAAATCAAACACTGATAAAACTTCAAATGGCCCTAACTTCTATACGGTACGTCCTACACCTATCAAAGTTTGCAACATACAAATGCTTGTAACTTTTTACTGGAGCGTCATAAAACCTTGAAATTTTGTAATAATAAAGTACTCGAGCCTCTTGTCAATTTAACCTATCGCTCAAAGCTATGCTACCCTTGAGTCCCAAATCAAACACTGATAAAACTTCAATTGGCCCTAACTTCTATACGGTACGTCCTACACCTACCAAAGTTTGCAACATACAAATGCTTGTAACTTTTTACTGGAGCGTCATAAACCCTTGAAATTTTTTAACAATAAAGTACTCGAGCCTCTTGTCAATTTAAGCTATCGCTCAAAGCTATGCTACCCTTGAGCCCCAAATCAAACACTTATAAAACTTCAAATGGCCCTAATTTCTATATGGTACGTCCTACACCTATCAAAGTTTGCAACATACAAATGCTTGTAACTTTTTACTGCAGCGTCATAAAACTTTGAAATTTTGTAACAATAAAGTACTCGAGCCTCTTGTCAATTTAAGCTATCGCTCAAAGCTATGCTACCCTTGAGTCCCAAATCAAACACTGATAAAACTTCAAATGGCCCTAACTTCTATACGGTGCGTCCTACACCTATCAAAGTTTGCAACATACAAATGCTTGTAACTTTTTACTGGAGCGTCATAAAACCTTGAAATTTTGTAACAAAAAAGTATTCGAGCCTCTTGTCAATTTAAGCTATCGCTCAAAGCTATGCCACCCTTGAGTCCCAAATCAAACACTGATAAAACTTCAAATGGCCCTAACTTCTATACGGTACATCCTACACTTATCAAAGTCTTCAACATACAAATGCTTATAACTTTTTACTGGAGAGTCATAAAACCTTGCAATTTTGTAACAATAAAGTACTCGAGCCTCTTGTCAATTTAAGCTATCGCTCAAAGCTATGCTACCCTTGAGTCCCAAATCAAACACTGATAAAACTTCGAATGGCCCTAACTTCTATACGGTACGTCCTACACCTATCAAAGTTTGCAACATACAAATGCTTGTAACTTTTCACTGGAGCGTCATAAAACCTTGAAATTTTGTAACAATAAAGTACTCGAGCCTCTTGTCAATTTAAGCTATTGCTCAAAGCTATGCTACCCTTGAGTCCCAAATCAAACACTGATAAAACTTCAAATGGCCCTAACTTCTACACGGTACGTCCTACACATATGAAAGTTTGCAACATACAACTTGTAACTTTTTACTGGAGCGTCATTAAACCTTGAAATTTTGTAACAATAAAGTACTCGAGCCTCTTGTCAATTTAAGCTATCGCTCAAAGTTATGCTACCCTTGAGTCCCAAATCAAATACTGATAAAACTTCAAATGGCCCTAACTTCTATACGGTACGTCCTACACCTATCAAAGTTTGCAACATACAAATGCTAGTAACTTTTTACTGGAGCGTCCTAAAACCTTGAAATTTTGTAACAATAAAGTACTCGAGCCTCTTGTCAATTTAAGCCATCGCTCAAAGCTATGCTACCCTTGAGTCCCAAATCAAACACTGATAAAACTTCAAATGGCCCTAACTTCTATACGGTACGTCCTACACCTATCAAAGTTTGCAACATACAAATGCTTGTAACTTTTTACTGGAGCGTCCTAAAACCTTGAAATTTTGTAATAATAAAGTACTCGAGCCTCTTGTCAATTTAAGCTATCGCTCAAAGCTATGCTACCCTTGAGTCCCAAATCAAACACTGATAAAACTTCAATTGGCCCTAACTTCTATACGGTACGTCCTACACCTACCAAAGTTTGCAACATACAAATGCTTGTAACTTTTTACTGGAGCGTCATAAACCCTTGAAATTTTTTAACAATAAAGTACTCGAGCCTCTTGTCAATTTAAGCTATCGCTCAAAGCTATGCTACCCTTGAGTGCCAAATAAAACACTGATAAATCTTCAAATGGCCCTAACTTCTATATGGTACGTCCTACACCTATCACAGTTTGCAACATACAAATGCTTGTAACTTTTTACTGGAGCGTCATAAAACCTTGAAATTTTGTAACAATAAAGTACTCGAGCCTCTTGTCAATTTAAGCTATCGCTCAAAGCTATGCTAACCTTGAGCCCCAAATCAAACACTGATAAAACTTCAAATGGCCCTAATTTCTATACGGTACGTCCTACACCTATCAAAGTTTGCAACATACAAATGCTTGTAACTTTTTACTGGATCGTCATAAAACCTTGTAATTTTGTAACAATAAAGTACTCGAGCCTCTTGTCAATTTAAGCTATCGCTCAAAGCTATGCTACCCTTGAGTCCCAAATCAAACACTGATAAAACTTCAAATGGCCCTAACTTCTATACGGTACGTCCTACACCTATCAAAGTTTGCAACATACAAATGCTTGTAACTTTTTACTGGAGCGTCATATAACCTTGAAATTTTGTAACAAAAAAGTATTCGTGCCTCTTGTCAATTTAAGCTATCGCTCAAAGCTATGCCACCCTTGAGTCCCAAATCAAACACTGATAAAACTTCAAATGGCCCTAACTTCTATACGGTACATCCTACACTTATCAAAGTCTTCAACATACAAATGCTTATAACTTTTTACTGGAGAGTCATAAAACCTTGCAATTTTGTAACAATAAAGTACTCGAGCCTCTTGTCAATTTAAGCTATCGCTCAAAGCTATGCTACCCTTGAGTCCCAAATCAAACACTGATAAAACTTCGAATGGCCCTAACTTCTATACGGTACGTCCTACACCTATCAAAGTTTGCACATAAAAATGCTTGTAACTTTTCACTGGAGCGTCATAAAACCTTGAAATTTTGTAACAATGAAGTACTCGAGCCTCTTGTCAATTTAAGCTATTGCTCAAAGCTATGCTACCCTTGAGTCCCAAATCAAACACTGATAAAACTTCAAATGGCCCTAACTTCTACACGGTACGTCCTACACATATCAAAGTTTGCAACATACAACTTGTAACTTTTTACTGGAGCGTCATTAAACCTTGAAATTTTGTAACAATAAAGTACTCGAGCCTCTTGTCAATTTAAGCTATCGCTCAAAGTTATGCTACCCTTGAGTCCCAAATCAAATACTGATAAAACTTCAAATGGCCCTAACTTCTATACGGTACGTCCTACACCTATCAAAGTTTGCAACATACAAATGCTTGTAACTTTTTACTGGAGCGTCCTAAAACCTTGAAATTTTGTAACAATAAAGTACTCGAGCCTCTTGTCAATTTAAGCCATCGCTCAAAGCTGTGCTACCCTTGAGTCCCAAATCAAACACTGATAAAACTTCAAATGGCCCTAACTTCTATACGGTACGTCCTACACCTATCAAAGTTTGCAACATACAAATGCTTGTAACTTTTTACTGGAGCGTCCTAAAACCTTGAAATTTTGTAATAATAAAGTACTCGAGCCTCTTGTCAATTTAAGCTATCGCTCAAAGCTATGCTACCCTTGAGTCCCAAATCAAACACTGATAAAACTTCAATTGGCCCTAACTTCTATACGGTACGTCCTACACCTACCAAAGTTTGCAACATACAAATGCTTGTAACTTTTTACTGGAGCGTCATAAACCCTTGAAATTTTTTAACAATAAAGTACTCGAGCCTCTTGTCAATTTAGGCTATCGCTCAAAGCTATGCTACCCTTGAGTGCCAAATAAAACACTGATAAATCTTCAAATGGCCCTAACTTCTATACGGTACGTCCTACACCTATCACAGTTTGCAACATACAAATGCTTGTAACTTTTTACTGGAGCGTCATAAAACCTTGAAATTTTGTAACAATAAAGTACTCGAGCCTCTTGTCAATTTAAGCTATCGCTCAAAGCTATGCTAACCTTGAGCCCCAAATCAAACACTGATAAAACTTCAAATGGCCCTAATTTCTATACGGTACGTCCTACACCTATCAAAGTTTGCAACATACAAATGCTTGTAACTTTTTACTGGAACGTCATAAAACCTTGAAATTTTGTAACAATAAAGTACTCGAGCCTCTTGTCAATTTAAGCTATCGCTCAAAGCTATGCTACCCTTGAGTCCTAAATCAAACACTGATAAAACTTCAAATGGCCCTAACTTCTATACGGTACGTCCTACACCTATCAAAGTTTGCAACATACAAATGCTTGTAACTTTTTACTGGAGCGTCATATAACCTTGAAATTTTGTAACAAAAAAGTATTCGAGCCTCTTGTCAATTTAAGCTATCGCTCAAAGCTATGCCACCCTTGAGTCCCAAATCAAACACTGATAAAACTTCAAATGGCCCTAACTTCTATACGGTACATCCTACACTTATCAAAGTCTTCAACATACAAATGCTTATAACTTTTTACTGGAGAGTCATAAAACCTTGCAATTTTGTAACAATAAAGTACTCGAGCCTCTTGTCAATTTAAGCTATCGCTCAAAGCTATGCTACCCGTGAGTCCCAAATCAATCACTGATAAAACTTCAAATGGCCCTAACTTCTATACGGTACGTCCTACACCTATCAAAGTTTGCAACATACAAATGCTTGTAACTTTTCACTGGAGCGTCATAAAACCTTGAAATTTTGTAAGAAGAAAGTACTCGAGCCTCTTGTCAATTTAAGCTATCGCTCAAAGCTATGCTACCCTTGAGTCCCAAATCAAACATTGATAAAACTTCAAATGACCCTAAGTTCTACACGGTACGTCCTACACATATCAAAGTTTGGAACATACAACTTGTAACTTTTTACTGGAGAGTCATTAAACCTTGAAATTTTGTAACAATAAAGTACTCGAGCCTCTTGTCAATTTAAGCTATCGCTCAAAGCTATGCTACCCTTGAGTCCCAAATCAAACACTGATAAAACTTCAAATGACCCTAACTTCTACACGGTACCTCCTACACATATCAAAGTTTGGAACATACAACTTGTAACTTTTTACTGGAGAGTCATTAAACCTTGAAATTTTGTAACAATAAAGTACTCGAGCCTCTTGTCAATTTAAGCTATCGCTCAAAGTTATGCTACCCTTGAGTCCCAAATCAAACACTGATAAAACTTCAATTGGCCCTAACGTCTATACGGTACGTCGTACACCTACCAAAGTTTGCAACATACAAATGCTTGTAACTTTTTACTGGAGCGTCATAAACCCTTGAAATTTTTTAACAATAAAGTACTCGAGCCTCTTGTCAATTTAAGCTATCGCTCAAAGCTATGCTACCCTTGAGTCCCAAATAAAACACTGATAAATCTTCAAATGGCCCTAACTTCTATACGGTACGTCCTATATCTATCATAGTTTGCAACATACAAATGCTTGTAACTTTTTACTGGAGCGTCATAAAACCTTGAAATTTTGTAACAATAAAGTACTCGAGCCTCTTGTCAATTTAAGCTATCGCTCAAAGCTATGCTACCCTTGAGTCCCAAATAAAACACTGATAAATCTTCAAATGGCCCTAACTTCTATACGGTACGTCCTACACCTATCAAAGTTTGCAACATACAAATGCTTGTAACTTTTTTCTGGAGCGTCATAAAACCTTGAAATTTAGTAACAAAACAGTATTCGAGCCTCTTGTCAATTTAAGCTATCGCTCAAAGCTATGCCACCCTTGAGTCCCAAATCAAACACTGATAAAACTTCAAATGGCCCTAACTTCTATACGGTACATCCTACACCTATCAAAGTCTGCAACATACAAATGCTTATAACTTTTTACTGGAGAGTCATAAAACCTTGCAATTTTGTAACAATAAAGTACACGAGCCTCTTGTCAATTTAAGCTATCGCTCAAAGCTATGCTACCCTTGAGTCCCAAATCAAACACTGATAAAACTTCAAATGGCCCTAACTTCTACACGGTACGTCCTACACATATCAAAGTTTGCAACATACAACTTGTAACTTTTTACTGGAGCGTCATAAAACCTTGAAATTTTGTAACAATAAAGTAATCGAGCCTCTTGCCAATTTATGCTATCGCTCAAAGCTATGCTACACTTGAGTCCCAAATCAAACACTGATAAAACTTCAAATGGCCCTAACTTCTATACGGTACGTCCCACACCTATCAAAGTTTGCAACATACAAATGCTTGTAACTTTTTACTGGAGCGTCATAAAACCTTGAAATTTTGTAACAATAAAGTACTCGAGCCTTACTGGAGCGTCATAAAACCTTGAAATTTTGTAACAATAAAGTAATCGAGCCTCTTGCCAATTTAAGCTATCGCTCAAAGCTATGCTACACTTGAGTCCCAAATCAAACACTGCTAAAACTTCAAATGGCCCTAACTTCTATACGGTACGTCCCACACCTATCAAAGTTTGCAACATACAAATGCTTGTAACTTTTTACTGGAGCGTCATAAAACCTTGAAATTTTGTAACAATAAAGTACTCGAGCCTCTTGTCAATTTAAGCTATCGCTCAAAGCTATGCTTCACTTAAGTCCCAAATCAAACACTGACAAAACTTCATATGGCCCTAACTTCTATACGGTACGTCCTACACCAATCAAACTTTGCAACATACAAATGCTTGCAACTTTTTACTGGAGCGTCATAAGACCTTGAAATTTTGTAACAATAAAGTACTCGAGCCTCTTGTCAATTTAAGCTATTGCTCAAAGCTATGCTACCCTTGAGTCCCAAATCAAACACTGATAAAACTTCAAATGGCCCTAACTTCTACACGGTACGTCCTACACATATCAAAGTTTGCAACATATAACTTGTAACTTTTTACTGGAGCGTCATTAAACCTTGAAATTTTGTAACAATAAAGTACTCGAGCCTCTTGTCAATTTAAGCTATCGCTCAAAGCTATGCTACCCTTGAGTCCCAAATCAAACACTGATAAAACTTCAATTGGCCCTAACTTCTATACGGTACGTCCTACACCTACCAAAGTTTGCAACATACAAATGCTTGTAACTTTTTACTGGAGCGTCATAAACCCTTGAAATTTTTTAACAATAAAGTACTCGAGCCTCTTGTCAATTTAAGCTATCGCTCAAAGCTATGCCACCCTTCAGTCCCAAATCAAATACTGATAAAACTTGAAATGGCCCTAACTTCTATACTGTACGTCCTACACCTATCAAAGTTTGCAACATACAAATGCTTGTAACTTTTTACTGGAGCGTCATAAAACCTTGAAATTTTGTAACAATAAAGTACTCGAGCCTCTTGTCAATTTAGGCCATCGCTCAAAGCTATGCTACCCTTGAGTCCCAAATCAAACACTGATAAAACTTCAAATGGCCCTAACTTCTATACGGTACGTCCTACACCTATCAAAGTTTGCAACATACAAATGCTTGTAACTTTTTACTGGAACGTCATAAAACCTTGAAATTTTGTAACAATAAAGTACTCGAGCCTCTTGTCAATTTAAGCTATCGCTCAAAGCTATGCTACCCTTGAGTCCTAAATCAAACACTGATAAAACTTCAAATGGCCCTAACTTCTATACGGTACGTCCTACACCTATCAAAGTTTGCAACATACAAATGCTTGTAACTTTTTACTGGAGCGTCATATAACCTTGAAATTTTGTAACAAAAAAGTATTCGAGCCTCTTGTCAATTTAAGCTATCGCTCAAAGCTATGCCACCCTTGAGTCCCAAATCAAACACTGATAAAACTTCAAATGGCCCTAACTTCTATACGGTACATCCTACACTTATCAAAGTCTTCAACATACAAATGCTTATAACTTTTTACTGGAGAGTCATAAAACCTTGCAATTTTGTAACAATAAAGTACTCGAGCCTCTTGTCAATTTAAGCTATCGCTCAAAGCTATGCTACCCGTGAGTCCCAAATCAAACACTGATAAAACTTCAAATGGCCCTAACTTCTATACGGTACGTCCTACACCTATCAAAGTTTGCAACATACAAATGCTTGTAACTTTTCACTGGAGCGTCATAAAACCTTGAAATTTTGTAAGAAGAAAGTACTCGAGCCTCTTGTCAATTTAAGCTATCGCTCAAAGCTATGCTACCCTTGAGTCCCAAATCAAACATTGATAAAACTTCAAATGACCCTAAGTTCTACACGGTACGTCCTACACATATCAAAGTTTGGAACATACAACTTGTAACTTTTTACTGGAGAGTCATTAAACCTTGAAATTTTGTAACAATAAAGTACTCGAGCCTCTTGTCAATTTAAGCTATCGCTCAAAGCTATGCTACCCTTGAGTCCCAAATCAAACACTGATAAAACTTCAAATGACCCTAACTTCTACACGGTACCTCCTACACATATCAAAGTTTGGAACATACAACTTGTAACTTTTTACTGGAGAGTCATTAAACCTTGAAATTTTGTAACAATAAAGTACTCGAGCCTCTTGTCAATTTAAGCTATCGCTCAAAGTTATGCTACCCTTGAGTCCCAAATCAAACACTGATAAAACTTCAATTGGCCCTAACGTCTATACGGTACGTCGTACACCTACCAAAGTTTGCAACATACAAATGCTTGTAACTTTTTACTGGAGCGTCATAAACCCTTGAAATTTTTTAACAATAAAGTACTCGAGCCTCTTGTCAATTTAAGCTATCGCTCAAAGCTATGCTACCCTTGAGTCCCAAATAAAACACTGATAAATCTTCAAATGGCCCTAACTTCTATACGGTACGTCCTATATCTATCATAGTTTGCAACATACAAATGCTTGTAACTTTTTACTGGAGCGTCATAAAACCTTGAAATTTTGTAACAATAAAGTACTCGAGCCTCTTGTCAATTTAAGCTATCGCTCAAAGCTATGCTACCCTTGAGTCCCAAATAAAACACTGATAAAACTTCAAATGGCCCTAACTTCTACACGGTACGTCCTACACATATCAAAGTTTGCAACATACAACTTGTAACTTTTTACTGGAGCGTCATAAAACCTTGAAATTTTGTAACAATAAAGTAATCGAGCCTCTTGCCAATTTAAGCTATCGCTCAAAGCTATGCTACACTTGAGTCCCAAATCAAACACTGATAAAACTTCAAATGGCCCTAACTTCTATACGGTACGTCCCACACCTATCAAAGTTTGCAACATACAAATGCTTGTAACTTTTTACTGGAGCGTCATAAAACCTTGAAATTTTGTAACAATAAAGTACTCGAGCCTTACTGGAGCGTCATAAAACCTTGAAATTTTGTAACAATAAAGTAATCGAGCCTCTTGCCAATTTAAGCTATCGCTCAAAGCTATGCTACACTTGAGTCCCAAATCAAACACTGCTAAAACTTCAAATGGCCCTAACTTCTATACGGTACGTCCCACACCTATCAAAGTTTGCAACATACAAATGCTTGTAACTTTTTACTGGAGCGTCATAAAACCTTGAAATTTTGTAACAATAAAGTACTCGAGCCTCTTGTCAATTTAAGCTATCGCTCAAAGCTATGCTTCACTTAAGTCCCAAATCAAACACTGACAAAACTTCATATGGCCCTAACTTCTATACGGTACGTCCTACACCAATCAAACTTTGCAACATACAAATGCTTGCAACTTTTTACTGGAGCGTCATAAGACCTTGAAATTTTGTAACAATAAAGTACTCGAGCCTCTTGTCAATTTAAGCTATTGCTCAAAGCTATGCTACCCTTGAGTCCCAAATCAAACACTGATAAAACTTCAAATGGCCCTAACTTCTACACGGTACGTCCTACACATATCAAAGTTTGCAACATATAACTTGTAACTTTTTACTGGAGCGTCATTAAACCTTGAAATTTTGTAACAATAAAGTACTCGAGCCTCTTGTCAATTTAAGCTATCGCTCAAAGCTATGCTACCCTTGAGTCCCAAATCAAACACTGATAAAACTTCAATTGGCCCTAACTTCTATACGGTACGTCCTACACCTACCAAAGTTTGCAACATACAAATGCTTGTAACTTTTTACTGGAGCGTCATAAACCCTTGAAATTTTTTCACAATAAAGTACTCGAGCCTCTTGTCAATTTAAGCTATCGCTCAAAGCTATGCCACCCTTCAGTCCCAAATCAAATACTGATAAAACTTGAAATGGCCCTTACTTCTATACTGTACGTCCTACACCTATCAAAGTTTGCAACATACAAATGCTTGTAACTTTTTACTGGAGCGTCATAAAACCTTGAAATTTTGTAACAATAAAGTACTCGAGCCTCTTGTCAATTTAGGCCATCGCTCAAAGCTATGCTACCCTTGAGTCCCAAATCAAACACTGATAAAACTTCAAATGGCCCTAACTTCTATACGGTACGTCCTACACCTATCAAAGTTTGCAACATACAAATGCTTGTAACTTTTTACTGGAGCGTCATAAAACCTTGAAATTTTGTAATAATAAAGTACTCGAGCCTCTTGTCAATTTAAGCTATCGCTCAAAGCTATGCTACCCTTGAGTCCCAAATCAAACACTGATAAAACTTCAATTGGCCCTAACTTCTATACGGTACGTCCTACACCTACCAAAGTTTGCAACATACAAATGCTTGTAACTTTTTACTGGAGCGTCATAAACCCTTGAAATTTTTTAACAATAAAGTACTCGAGCCTCTTGTCAATTTAAGCTATCGCTCAAAGCTATGCCACCCTTCAGTCCCAAATTAAACACTGATAAAACTTCAAATGGCCCTAACTTCTATACGGTACATCCTACAATTATCAAAGTCTTCAACATACAAATGCTTATAACTTTTTACTGGAGAGTCATAAAACCTTGCAATTTTGTAACAATAAAGTACTCGAGCCTCTTGTCAATTTAAGCTATCGCTCAAAGCTATGCTACCCTTGAGTCCCAAATCAAACACTGATAAAACTTCAAATGGCTCTTACTTCTATACGGTACGTCCTACACCTATCAAAGTTTGCAACATACAAATTCTTGTAACTTTTCACTGGAGCGTCATAAAACCTTGAAATTTTGTAACAAGAAAGTACTCGAGCCTCTTGTCAATTTAAGCTATCGCTCAAAGCTATGCTACCCTTGAGTCCCAAATCAAACACTGATAAAACTTCAAATGACCGTAACTTCTACACGGTACGTCCTACACATATCAAAGTTTGGACCATACAACTTGTAACTTTTTACTGGAGAGTCATTAAACCTTGAAATTTTGTAACAATAAAGTACTCGAGCCTCTTGTCAATTTAAGCTATCGCTCAAAGTTATGCTAACCTTGAGTCCCAAATCAAATACTGATAAAACTTCAAATGGCCCTAACTTCTATACGGTACGTCCTACACCTATCAAAGTTTGCAACATACAAATGCTTGTATCTTTTTACTGGAGCGTCATAAAACCTTGAAATTTTGTAACAATAAAGTACTCGAGCCTCTTGTCAATTTAAGCCATCGCTCAAAGCTATGCTACCCTTGAGTCCCAAATCAAACACTGATAAAACTTCAAATGGCCCTAACTTCTATACGGTACGTCCTACACCTATCAAAGTTGGCAACATACAAATGCTTGTAACTTTTTACTGGAGCGTCTTAAAACCTTGAAATTTTGTAATAATAAAGTACTCGAGCCTCTTGTCAATTTAAGCTATCGCTCAAAGCTATGCTACCCTTGAGTCCCAAATCAAACACTGATAAAACTTTAATTGGCCCTAACTTCTATACGGTACGTCCTACACCTACCAAAGTTTGCAACATACAAATGCTTGTAACTTTTTACTGGAGCGTCATAAAACCTTCAAATTTTGTAACAATAAAGTACTTGAGCCTCTTGTCAATTTAAGCTATCGCACAAAGCTATGCTACCCTTGAGTCCCAAATAAAACACTGATAAATCTTCAAATGGCCCTAACTTCTATACGGTACGTCCTACACCTATCAAAGTTTGCAACATACAAATGCTTGTAACTTTTTTCTGGAGCGTTATAAAACCTTGAAATTTGGTAACAAAACAGTATTCGAGCCTCTTGTCAATTTAAGCTATCGCTCAAAGCTATGCCACCATTGAGTCCCAAATCAAACACTGATAAAACTTCAAATGGCCCTAACTTCTATACGGTACATCCTACACCTATCAAAGTCTGCAACATACAAATGCTTATAACTTTTTACTGGAGAGTCATAAAACCTTGCAATTTTGTAACAATAAAGTACACGAGCCTCTTGTCAATTTAAGCTATCGCTCAAAGCTATGCTTCCCTTGAGTCCCAAATCAAACACTGATAAAACTTCAAATGGCCCTAACTTCTACACGGTACGTCCTACACATATCAAAGTTTGCAACATACAACTTGTAACTTTTTACTGGAGCGTCATAAAACCTTGAAATTTGGTAACAATAAAGAAATTGAGCCTCTTGCCAATTTAAGCTATCGCTCAGGGCTATGCTACCCTTGAGTCCCAAATCAAACACTGATAAAACTTCAAATGGCCCTAACTTCTATACGGTACGTCCTACACCTATCAAAGTTTGCAACATACAAATGCTTGTAACTTTTTACTGGAGCGTCATAAAACCTTGAAATTTTGTAACAATAAAGTACTCGAGCCTCTTGTAAATTTAAGCTATCGCTCAAAGCTATGCTTCAATTAAGTCCCAAATCAAACACTGACAAAACTTCAAATGGCCCTAACTTCTATACGGTACGTCCTACACCAATCAAAGTTTGCAACATACAAATGCTTGCAACTTTTTACTGGAGCGTCATAAAACCTTGAAATTTTGTAACAATAAAGTACTCGAGCCTCTTGTCAATTTAAGCCATCGCTCAAAGCTATGCTACCCTTGAGTCCCAAATCAAACACTGATAAAACTTCAAATGGCCCTAACTTCTTTACGGTACGTCCTACACCTATCAAAGTTTGCAACATACAAATGCTTGTAACTTTTTACTGGAGCGTCATAAAACCTTGAAATTTTGTAACAATAAATTACTTGAGCCTCTTGTCAATTTAAGCTATCGCACAAAGCTATGCTACCCTTGAGTCCCAAATCAAACACTGATAAAACTTCAATTGGCCCTAACTTCTATACGGTACGTCCTACACCTACCAAAGTTTGCAACATGCAAATGCTTGTAACTTTTTACTTGAGCGTCATAAAACCTTGAAATTTAGTAACAAAACAGTATTCGAGCCTCTTGTCAATTTAAGCTATCGCTCAAAGCTATGCCACCCTTGAGTCCCAAATCAAACACTGATAAAACTTCAAATGGCCCTAACTTCTATACGGTACATCCTACACCTATCAAAGTCTGCAACATACAAATGCTTATAACTTTTTACTGGAGAGTCATAAAACCTTGCAATTTTGTAACAATAAAGTACACGAGCCTCTTGTCAATTTAAGCTATCGCTCAAAGCTATGCTACCCTTGAGTCCCAAATCAAACACTGATAAAACTTCAAATGGCCCTAACTTCTACACGGTACGTCCTACACCTATCAAAGTTTGCAACATACAAATGCTTGTAACTTTTTACTGGAGCGTCATAAAACCTTGAAATTTTGTAACAATAAAGTACTCGAGCCTCTTGTCAATTTAAGCTATCGCTCAAAGCTATGCTTCACTTAAGTCCCAAATCAAACACTGTCAAAACTTCAAATGGCCCTAACTTCTATACGGTACGTCCTACACCAATCAAAGTTTGCAACATACAAATGCTTGCAACTTTTTACTGGAGCGTCATAAAACCTTGAAATTTTGTAACAATAAAGTACTCGAGCCTCTTTTCAATTTAAGCTATTGCTCAAAGTTATGCTACCCTTGAGTCCCAAATCAAACACTGATAAAACTTCAAATGGCCCTAACTGCTACACGGTACGTCCTACACATATCAAAGTTTGGACCATACAACTTGTAACTTTTTACTGGAGTGTCATTAAACCTTGAAATTTTGTAACAATAAAGTACTCGAGCCTCTTGTCAATTTAAGCTATCGCTCAAAGTTATGCTACCCTTGAGTCCCAAATCAAATACTGATAAAACTTCAAATGGCCCTAACTTCTATACGGTACGTCCTACACCTATCAAAGTTTGCAACATACAAATGCTTGTAACTTTTTACTGGAGCGTCATAAAACCTTGAAATTTTGTAACAATAAAGTACTCGAGCCTCTTGTCAATTTAAGCCATCGCTCAAAGCTATGCTACCCTTGAGTCCCAAATCAAACACTTATAAAACTTCAAATGGCCCTAACTTCTTTACGGTACGTCCTACACCTATCAAAGTTTGCAACATACAAATGCTTGTAACTTTTTACTGGAGCGTCATAAAACCTTGAAATTTTGTAATAATAAAGTACTCGAGCCTCTTGTCAATTTAAGCTATCGCCCAAAGCTATGCTACCCTTGAGTCCCAAATCAAACACTGATAAAACTTCAATTGGCCCTAACTTCTATACGGTACGTCCTACACCTACCAAAGTTTGCAACATACAAATTCTTGTAACTTTTTACTGGAGCGTCATAAAACCTTTAAATTTTGTAACAATAAAGTACTTGAGCCTCTTGTCAATTTAAGCTATCGCACAAAGCTATGCTACCCTTGAGTCCCAAATAAAACACTGATAAATCTTCAAATGGCCCTAACTTCTATACGGTACGTCCTACACCTATCAAAGTTTGCAACATACAAATGCTTGTAACTTTTTTCTGGAGCGTCATAAAACCTTGAAATTTAGTAACAAAACAGTATTCGAGCCTCTTGTCAATTTAAGCTATCGCTCAAAGCTATGCCACCCTTGAGTCCCAAATCAAACACTGATAAAACTTCAAATGGCCCTAACTTCTATACGGTACATCCTACACCTATCAAAGTCTGCAACATACAAATGCTTATAACTTTTTACTGGAGAGTCATAAAACCTTGCAATTTTGTAACAATGAAGTTCACGAGCCTCTTGTAAATTTAAGCTATCGCTCAAAGCTATGCTACCCTTGAGTCCCAAATCAAACACTGATAAAACTTCAAATGGCCCTAACTTCTACACGGTACGTCCTACACATATCAAAGTTTGCAACATACAACTTGTAACTTTTTACTGGAGCGTCATAAAACCTTGAAATTTTGTAACAATTTCGTACTCGACCCTCTTTTTAATTTAAGCTATCGCTCAAAGCTATGCTACCCTTGAGTCCCAAATCAAACACTGATAAAACTTCAAATGACCCTAACTTCTATACGGTACGTCCTACACCTATCAAAGTTTGCAACATATAAATGCTTGTAACTTTTTACTGGAGCGTCATAAAACCTTGAAATTTTGTAACAATAAAGTACTCGAGCCTCTTGTCAATTTAAGCTATCGCTCAAAGCTATGCTTCACTTAAGTCCCAAATCAAACACTGACAAAACTTCACATGACCCTAACTTCTATACGGTACGTCCTACACCAATCAAAGTTTGCAACATACAAATGCTTGCAACTTTTTACTGGAGCGTCATAAAACCTTGAAATTTTGTAACAATAAAGTACTCGAGCCTCTTGTCAATTTAAGCTATTGCTCAAAGCTCTGCTACCCTTGAGTCCCAAATCAAACACTGATAAAACTTCAAATGGCCCTAACTTCTACACGGTACGTCCTACACATATCAAAGTTTGCAACATACAACTTGTAACTTTTTACTGGAGCGTCATTAAACCTTGAAATTTTGTAACAATAAAGTACTCGAGCCTCTTGTCAATTTAAGCTATTGCTCAAAGCTATGCTACCCTTGAGTCCCAAATCAAACACTGATAAAACTTCAAATGGCCCTAACTTCTACACGGTACGTCCTACACATATCAAAGTTTGCAACATACAACTTGTAACTTTTTACTGGAGCGTCATTAAACCTTGAAATTTTGTAACAATAAAGTACTCGAGCCTCTTGTCAATTTAAGCCATCGCTCAAAGCTATGCTACCCTTGGGTTCCGAAATCAAACACTGATAAAACTTCAATTGGCCCTAACTTCTATACGGTACGTCCTACACCTACCAAAGTTTGCAACATACAAATGCTTGTAACTTTTTACTGGAGCGTCATAAACCCTTGAAATTTTTTAACAATAAAGTACTCGAGCCTCTTGTCAATTTAAGCTATCGCTCAAAGCTATGCCACCCTTGAGCCCCAAATCAAACACTGATAAAACTTCAAATGGCCCTAACTTCTATACGGTACATCCTACACCTATCAAAGTCTGCAACATACAAATGCTTATAACTTTTTACTGGAGAGTTATAAAACCTTGCAATTTTGTAACAATGAAGTTCACGAGCCTCTTGTCAATTTAAGCTATCGCTCAAAGCTATGCTACCCTTGAGTCCCAAATCAAACACTGATAAAACTTCAAATGGCCCTAACTTCTATACGGTACGTCCTACACCTATCAAAGTTTGCAACATACAAATGCTTGTAACTTTTTACTGGAGCATCATAAAACCTTGAAATTTTGTAACAATAAAGTACTCGAGCCTCTTGTCAATTTAAGCTATCGCTCAAAGCTATGCTTCACTTAAGTCCCAAATCAAACACTGACAAAACTTCAAATGACCCTAACTTCTATACGGTACGTCCTACACCAATCAAAGTTTGCAACATACAAATGCTTGCAACTTTTTACTGGAGCGTCATAAAACCTTGAAATTTTGTAACAATAAAGTAGTCGAGCCTCTTGTCAATTTAAGCTATTGCTCAAAGCTATGCTACCCTTGAGTCCCAAATCAAACACTGATAAAACTTCAAATGGCCCTAACTTCTACACGGTACGTCCTACACATATCAAAGTTTGCAACATACAACTTGTAACTTTTTACTGGAGCGTCATTAAACCTTGAAATTTTGTAACAATAAAGTACTCGAGCCTCTTGTCAATTTAAGCTATTGCTCAAAGCTATGCTACCCTTGAGTCCCAAATCAAACACTGATAAAACTTCAAATGGCCCTAACTTCTACACGGTACGTCCTACACATATCAAAGTTTGCAACATACAACTTGTAAGTTTTTACTGGAGCGTCATTAAACCTTGAAATTTTGTAACAATAAAGTACTCGAGCCTCTTGTCAATTTAAGCCATCGCTCAAAGCTATGCTACCCTTGAGTCCCAAATCAAACACTGATAAAACTTCAATTGGCCCTAACTTCTATACGGTACGTCCTACATCTACCAAAGTTTGCAACATACAAATGCTTGTAACTTTTTACTGGAGCGTCATAAACCCTTGAAATTTTTTAACAATAAAGTACTCGAGCCTCTTGTCAATTTAAGCTATCGCTCAAAGCTATGCTACCCTTGAGTCCCAAATGAAACACTGATAAATCTTCACATGGCCCTAACTTCTATACGGTACGTCCTACACCTATCATAGTTTGCAACATACAAATGCTTGTAACTTTTTACTGGAGCGTCATAAAACCTTGAAATTTTGTAACAATAAAGTACTCGAGCCTCTTGTCAATTTAAGCTATCGCTCAAAGCTATGCTACCCTTGAGCCCCAAATCAAACACTGATAAAACTTCAAATGGCCCTAATTTGTATACGGTACGTCCTACACCTATCAAAGTTTGCAACATACAAATGCTTGTAACTTTTTACTGGAGCGTCATAAAACCTTGAAATTTTGTAACAATAAAGTACTCGAGCCTCTTGTAAATTTAAGCTATCGCTCAAAGCTATGCTACCCTTGAGTCCCAAATCAAACACTGATAAAACTTCAAATGGCCCTAAATTCTATACGGTACGTCCTACACCTATCAAAGTTTGCAACATACAAATGCTTGTAACTTTTTACTGGAGCGTCATAAAACCTTGAAATTTTGTAACAAAAAAGTATTCGAGCCTCTTGTCAATTTAAGCTATCACTCAAAGCTATGCCACCCTTGAGTCCCAAATCAAACACTGATAAAACTTCAAATGGCCCTAACTTCTATACGGTACATCCTACACTTATCAAAGTCTTCAACATACAAATGCTTATAACTTTTTACTGGAGAGTCATAAAACCTTGCAATTTTGTAACAATAAAGTACTCGAACCTCTTGTCAATTTAAGCTACCGCTCAAAGCTATGCTACCCTTGAGTCCCAAATCAAACACTGATAAAACTTCAAATGGCCCTAACTTCTATACGGTACGTCCTACACCTATCAAAGTTTGCAACATACAAATGCTTGTAACTTTTCACTGGAGCGTCATAAACCCTTGAAATTTTGTAACAAGAAAGTACTCGAGCCTCTTGTCAATTTAAGCTATCGCTCAAAGCTATGCTACCCTTGAGTCCCAAATCAAACACTGATAAAACTTCAAATGACCCTAACTTCTACACGGTACGTCCTACACATATCAAAGTTTGGACCATACAACTTGTAACTTTTTACTGGAGAGTCATTAAACCTTGAAATTTTGTAACAATAAAGTACTCGAGCCTCTTGTCAATTTAAGGTATCGCTCAAAGTTATGCTACCCTTGAGTCCCAAATCAAATACTGATAAAACTTCAAATGGCCCTAACTTCTATACGGTACGTCCTACACCTATCAAAGTTTGCAACATACAAATGCTTGTAACTTTTTACTGGAGCGTCATAAAACCTTGAAATTTTGTAACAATAAAGGCCTCTTGTCAATTTAAGCTATCGCTCAAAGCTATGCTACCCTTGAGTCCCAAATCAAACACTGATACAACTTAAAATTACCCTAACTTCTACACGGTACGTCCTACACATATCAAAGTTTGCAACATACAACTTGTAACTTTTTACTGGAGAGTCATTAAACCTTGAAATTTTGTAACAATAAAGTACTCGAGCTTCTTGTCAATTTAAGCTATTGCTCAAAGCTATGCTACCCTTGAGTCCCAAATAAAATACTGATAAATCTTCAAATGGCCCTAACTTCTATACGGAACGTCCTACACCTATCATAGTTTGCAACATACAAATGCTTGTAACTTTTTACTGGAGCGTCATAAAACCTTGAAATTTTGTAACAATAAAGTACTCGAGCCTCTTGTCAATTTAAGCCATCGCTCAAAGCTATGCTACCCTTGAGCCCCAAATCAAACACTGATAAAACTTCAAATGGCCCTAATTTCTATACGGTACGTCCTACACCTATCAAAGTTTGCAACATACAAATGCTTGTAACTTTTTACTGGAGCGTCATAAAACCTTGAAATTTTGTAACAATAAAGTACTCGAGCCTCTTGTCAATTTAAGCCATCGCTCAAAGCTATGCTACCCTTGAGCCCCAAATCAAACACTGATAAAACTTCAAATGGCCCTAACTTCTACACGGTACGTACTACACATATCAAAGTTTGCAACATACAACTTGTAACTTTTTACTGGAGCGTCATAAAACCTTGAAATTTTGTAACAATAAAGTACTCGAGCCTCTTGTCAATTTAAGCTATCGCTCAAAGCTATGCTTCACTTAAGTCCCAAATCAAACACTGATAAAACTTCAAATGGCCCTAACTTCTACACGGTACGTCCTACACATATCAAAGTTTGCAACATACAACTTGTAACTTTTTACTGGAGCGTCATTAAACCTTGAAATTTTGTAACAATAAAGTACTCGAGCCTCTTGTCAATTTAAGCTATCGCTCAAAGTTATGCTACCCTTGAGTCCCAAATCAAATACTGATAAAACTTCAAATGGCCCTAACTTCTATACGGTACGTCCTACACCTCTCAAAGTTTGCAACATACAAATGCTTGTAACTTTTTACTGGAGCGTCATAAAACCTTGAAATTTTGTAACAATAAACTACTCGAGCCTCTTGTCAATTTAAGCCATCGCTCAAAGCTATGCTACCCTTGAGTCCCAAATCAAACACTGATAAAACTTCAAATGGCCCTAACTTCTATACGGTACGTCCTACACCTATCAAAGTTTGCAACATACAAATGCTTGTAATTTTTACTGGAGCGTCAAAAAACCTTGAAATTTTGTAATAATAAAGTACTCGAGCCTCTTGTCAATTTAAGCTATCGCTCAAAGCTATGCTACCCTTGAGTCCCAAATCAAACACTGATAAAACTTCAAATGGCCCTAACTTCTATACGGTACGTCCTACACCTATCAAAGTTTGCAACATACAAATGCTTGTAACTTTTTACTGGAGCGTCATAAAACCTTGAAATTTTGTAACAATAAAGTACTCGAGCCTCTTGTCAATTTAAGCCATCGCTCAAAGCTATGCTACCCTTGAGCCCCAAATCAAACACTGATAAAACTTCAAATGGCCCTAACTTCTACACGGTACGTCCTACACATATCAAAGTTTGCAACATACAACTTGTAACTTTTTAGTGGAGAGTCATTAAACCTTGAAATTTTGTAACAATAAAGTACTCGAGCTTCTTGTCAATTTAAGCTATTGCTCAAAGCTATGCTACCCTTGAGTCCCAAATAAAATACTGATAAATCTTCAAAGGGCCCTAACTTCTATACGGAACGTCCTACACCTATCATAGTTTGCAACATACAAATGCTTGTAACTTTTTACTGGAGCGTCATAAAACCTTGAAATTTTGAAACAATAAAGTACTCGAGCCTCTTGTCAATTTAAGCCATCGCTCAAAGCTATGCTACCCTTGAGCCCCAAATCAAACACTGATAAAACTTCAAATGGCCCTAATTTCTATACGGTACGTCCTACACCTATCAAAGTTTGCAACATACAAATGCTTGTAACTTTTTACTGGAGCGTCATAAAACCTTGAAATTTTGTAACAATAAAGTACTCGAGCCTCTTGTCAATTTAAGCTATCGCTCAAAGCTATGCTTCACTTAAGTCCCAAATCAAACACTGATAAAACTTCAAATGGCCCTAACTTCTACACGGTACGTCCTACACATATCAAAGTTTGCAACATACAACTTGTAACTTTTTACTGGAGCGTCATTAAACCTTGAAATTTTGTAACAATAAAGTACTCGAGCCTCTTGTCAATTTAAGCTATCGCTCAAAGTTATGCTACCCTTGAGTCCCAAATCAAATACTGATAAAACTTCAAATGGCCCTAACTTCTATACGGTACGTCCTACACCTCTCAAAGTTTGCAACATACAAATGCTTGTAACTTTTTAGTGGAGCGTCATAAAACCTTGAAATTTTGTAACAATAAACTACTCGAGCCTCTTGTCAATTTAAGCCATCGCTCAAAGCTATGCTACCCTTGAGTCCCAAATCAAACACTGATAAAACTTCAAATGGCCCTAACTTCTATACGGTACGTCCTACACCTATCAAAGTTTGCAACATACAAATGCTTGTAATTTTTACTGGAGCGTCAAAAAACCTTGAAATTTTGTAATAATAAAGTACTCGAGCCTCTTGTCAATTTAAGCTATCGCTCAAAGCTATGCTACCCTTGAGTCCCAAATCAAACACTGATAAAACTTCAAATGGCCCTAACTTCCATACGGTACGTCCTACACCTATCAAAGTTTGCAACATACAAATGCTTGTAACTTTTTACTGGAGCGTCATAAAACCTTGAAATTTTGTAACAATAAAGTACTCGAGCCTCTTGTCAATTTAAGCCATCGCTCAAAGCTATGCTACCCTTGAGCCCCAAATCAAACACTGATAAAACTTCAAATGGCCCTTATTTCTATACGGTACGTCCTACACCTATCAAAGTTTGCAACATACAAATGCTTGTAACTTTTTACTGGAGCGTCATAAAACCTTGAAATTTTGTAACAATAAAGTACTCGAGCCTCTTGTCAATTTAAGCCATCGCTCAAAGCTATGCTACCCTTGAGCCCCAAATCAAACACTGATAAAACTTCAAATGGCCCTAACTTCTACACGGTACGTCCTACACATATCAAAGTTTGCAACATACAACTTGTAACTTTTTACTGGAGCGTCATAAAACCTTGAAATTTTGTAACAATAAAGTAATCGAGCCTCTTGCCAATTTAAGCTATCGCTCAAAGCTATGCTACCCTTGAGTCCCAAATCAAACACTGATAAAACTTCAAATGGCCCTAACTTCTATACGGTACGTCCTACACCTATCAAAGTTTGCAACATACAAATGCTTGTAACTTTTTACTGGAGCGTCATAAAACCTTGAAATTTTGTAACAATAAAGTACTCGAGCCTCTTGTCAATTTAAGCTATCGCTCAAAGCTATGCTTCACTTAAGTCCCAAATCAAACACTGACAAAACTAAAAATGGCCCTAACTTCTATACGGTACGTCCTACACCAATCAAAGTTTGCAACATACAAATGCTTGCAACTTTTTACTGGAGCGTCATTAAACCTTGAAATTTTGCAACAATAAAGTACTCGAGCCTCTTGTCAATTTAAGCCAGCGCTCAAAGCTATGCTACCCTTGAGTCCCAAATGAAACACTGATAAAACTTCAAATGGCCCTAACTTCTACACGGTACGTCCTACACATATCAAAGTTTGCAACATACAACTTGTAACTTTTTACTGGAGCGTCATTAAACCTTGAAATTTTGTAACAATAAAGTACTCGAGCCTCTTGTCAATTTAAGCTATCGCTCAAAGTTATGCTACCCTTGAGTCCCAAATCAAATACTGATAAAACTTCAAATGGCCCTAACTTCTATACTGTACGTCTTGCACCTATCAAAGTTTGCAACATACAAATGCTTGTAACTTTTTACTGGAGCGTCATAAAACCTTGAAATTTTGTAACAATAAAGTACTCGAGCCTCTTGTCAATTTAAGCCATCGCTCAAAGCTATGCTACCCTTGAGTCCCAAATCAAACACTGATAAAACTTCAAATGGCCCTAACTTCTATACGGTACGTCCTACACCTATCAAAGTTTGCAACATACAAATGCTTGTAACTTTTTACTGGAGCGTCATAAAACCTTGAAATTTTGTAACAAAAAAGTATTCGAGCCTCTTGTCAATTTAAGCTATCGCTCAAAGCTATGCCACCCTTGAGTCCCAAATCAAACACTGATAAAACTTCAAATGGCCCTAACTTCTATACGGTACATCCTACACTTATCAAAGTCTTCAACATACAAATGCTTATAACTTTTTACTGGAGCGTCATAAAACCTTGAAATTTTGTAACAATAAAGTACTCGAGCCTCTTGTCAATTTAAGCCATCGCTCAAAGCTATGCTACCCTTGAGCCCCAAATCAAACACTGATAAAACTTCAAATGGCCCTAATTTTTATTCGGTACGCCCTACACCTATCAAAGTTTGCAACATACAAATGCTTGTAACTTTTTACTGGAGCGTCATAAAACCTTGAAATTTTGTAACAATAAAGTACTCGAGCCTCTTGTCAATTTAAGCTATCGCTCAAAGCTATGCTACCCTTGAGTCCCAAATCAAACACTGATAAAACTTCAAATGGCCCTAACTTCTATACGGTACGTCCTACACCTATCAAAGTTTGCAACATACAAATGCTTGTAACTTTTTACTGGAGCGTCATAAAACCTTGAAATTTTGTAACAAAAAAGTATTCGAGCCACTTGTCAATTTAAGCTATCGCTCAAAGCTATGCCACCCTAGAGTCCCAAATCAAACACTGATAAAACTTCAAATGGCCCTAACTTCTATACGGTACATCCTACAGTTATCAAAGTCTTCAACATACAAATGCTTATAACTTTTTACTGGAGAGTCATAAAACCTTGCAATTTTGTAACAATAAAGGCCTCTTGTCAATTTAAGCTATCGCTCAAAGCTATACTACCCTTGAGTCCCAAATCAAACACTAATAAAACTTCAAATGACCCTAACTTCTACACGGTACGTCCTACACATATCAAAGTTTGCAACATACAACTTGTAACTTTTTACTGGAGAGTCATTAAACCTTGAAATTTTGTAACAATAAAGTACTTGAGCCTCTTGTCAATTTAAGCCATCGCTCAAAGCTATGCTACCCTTGAGCCCCAAATCAAACACTGATAAAACTTCAAATGGCCCTAATTTCTATACGGTACGTCCTACACCTATCAAAGTTTGCAACATACAAATGCTTGTAACTTTTTTACTGGAGCGTCATAAAACCTTGAAATTTTGTAACAATAAAGTACCCGAGCCTCTTGTCAATTTAAGCCATCGCTCAAAGCTATGCTACCCTTGAGCCCCAAATCAAACACTGATAAAACTTCAAATGGCCCTAACTTCTACACGGTACGTCCTACACATATCAAAGTTTGCAACATACAACTTGTAACTTTTTACTGGAGCGTCATAAAACCTTGAAATTTTGTAACAATAAAGTAATCGAGCCTCTTGCCAATTTAAGCTATCGCTCAAAGCTATGCTACCCTTGAGTCCCAAATCAAACACTGATAAAACTTCAAATGGCCCTAACTTCTATACGGTACGTCCTACACCTATCAAAGTTTGCAACATACAAATGCTTGTAACTTTTTACTGGAGCGTCATAAAACCTTGAAATTTTGTAACACTAAAGTACTCGAGCCTCTTGTCAATTTAAGCTATCGCTCAAAGCTATGCTTCACTTAAGTCCCAAATCAAACACTGACAAAACTTCAAATGGCCCTAACTTCTATACGGTACGTCCTACACCAATCAAAGTTTGCAACATACAAATGCTTGCAACTTTTTACTGGAGCGTCATAAAACCTTGAAATTTTGTAACAATAAAGTACTCGAGCCTCTTGTCAATTTAAGCTATTGCTCAAAGCTATGCTACCCTTGAGTCCCAAATGAAACACTGATAAAACTTCAAATGGCCCTAACTTCTACACGGTACTTCTTACACATATCAAAGTTTGCAACATACAACTTGTAACTTTTTACTGGAGCGTCATTAAACCTTGAAATTTTGTAACAGTAAAGTACTCGAGCCTCTTGTCAATTTAAGCTATCGCTCAAAGTTATGCTACCCTTGAGTCCCAAATCAAATACTGATAAAACTTCAAATGGCTCTAACTTCTATACGGTACGTCCTACACCTATCAAAGTTTGCGACATACAAATGTTTGTAACTTTTTACTGGAGCGTCATAAAACCTTGAAATTTTGTAACAATAAAGTACTCGAGCCCCTTGTCAATTTAAGCCATCGCTCAAAGCTATGCTACCCTTGAGTCCCAAATCAAACACTGATAAAACTTCAAATGGCCCTAACTTCTATACGGTACGTCCTACACCTATCAAAGTTTGCAACATACAAATGCTTGTAACTTTTTACTGGAGCGTCATAAAACCTTGAAATTTTGTAATAATAAAGTACTCGAGCCTCTTGTCAATTTAAGCTATCGCTCAAAGCTATGCTACCCTTGAGTCCCAAATCAAACACTGATAAATCTTCAATTGGCCCTAACTTCTATACGGTACGTCCTACACCTACCAAAGTTTGCAACATACAAATGCTTGTAACTTTTTACTATAGCGTCATAAACCCTTAAAATTTTTTAACAATAAAGTACTCGAGCCTCTTGTCAATTTAAGCCATCGCTCAAAGCTATGCTACCCTTGAGCCCCAAATCAAACACTGATAAAACTTCAAATGGCCCTAACTTCTACACGGTACGTCCTACACATACAAAGTTTGCAACATACAACTTGTAACTTTTTACTGGAGCGTCATAAAACCTTGAAATTTTGTAACAATAAAGTAATCGAGCCTCTTGCCAATTTAAGCTATCGCTCAAAGCTATGCTACCCTTGAGCCCCAAATCAAACACTGATAAAACTTCAAATGGCCCTAATTTCTATACGGTACGTCCTACACCTATCAAAGTTTGCAACATACAAATGCTTGTAACTTTTTACTGGAGCGTCATAAAACCTTGAAATTTTGTAACAATAAAGTACTCGAGCCTCTTGTCAATTTAAGCCATCGCTCAAAGCTATGCTACCCTTGAGCCCCAAATCAAACACTGATAAAACTTCAAATGGCCCTAACTTCTACACGGTACGTCCTACACATACAAAGTTTGCAACATACAACTTGTAACTTTTTACTGGAGCGTCATAAAACCTTGAAATTTTGTAACAATAAAGTAATCGAGCCTCTTGCCAATTTAAGCTATCGCTCAAAGCTATGCTACCCTTGAGTCCCAAATCAAACACTGATAAAACTTCAAATGGCCCTAACTTCTATACGGTACGTCCTACACCTATCAAAGTTTGCAACATACAAATGCTTGTAACTTTTTACTGGAGCGTCATAAAACCTTGAAATTTTGTAACAATAAAGTAATCGAGCCTCTTGCCAATTTAAGCTATCGCTCAAAGCTATGCTACCCTTGAGTCCCAAATCAAACACTGATAAAACTTCAAATGGCCCTAACTTCTATACGGTACGTCCTACACCTATCAAAGTTTGCAACATACAAATGCTTGTAACTTTTTACTGGAGCGTCATAAAACCTTGAAATTTTGTAACAAAAAAGTATTCGAGCCTCTTGTCAATTTAAGCTATCGCTCAAAGCTATGCCACCCTTGAGTCCCAAATCAAACACTGATAAAACTTCAAATGGCCCTAACTTCTATACGGTACATCCTACACTTATCAAAGTCTTCAACATACAAATGCTTATAACTTTTTACTGGAGCGTCATAAAACCTTGAAATGTTGTAACAATAAAGTACTCGAGCCTCTTGTCAATTTAAGCCATCGCTCAAAGCTATGCTACCCTTGAGCCCCAAATCAAACACTGATAAAACTTCAAATGGCCCTAATTTCTATACGGTACGTCCTACACCTATCAAAGTTTGCAACATACAAATGCTTGTAACTTTTTACTGGAGCGTCATAAAACCTTGAAATTTTGTAACAATAAAGTACTCGAGCCTCTTGTCAATTTAAGCTATCGCTCAAAGCTATGCTACCCTTGAGTCCCAAATCAAACACTGATAAAACTTCAAATGGCCCTAACTTCTATACGGTACGTCCTACACCTATCAAAGTTTGCAACATACAAATGCTTGTAACTTTTTACTGGAGCGTCATAAAACCTTGAAATTTTGTAACAAAAAAGTATTCGAGCCTCTTGTCAATTTAAGCTATCGCTCAAAGCTATGCCACCCTAGAGTCCCAAATCAAACACTGATAAAACTTCAAATGGCCCTAACTTCTATACGGTACATCCTACAGTTATCAAAGTCTTCAACATACAAATGCTTATAACTTTTTACTGGAGAGTCATAAAACCTTGCAATTTTGTAACAATAAAGGCCTCTTGTCAATTTAAGCTATCGCTCAAAGCTATACTACCCTTGAGTCCCAAATCAAACACTAATAAAACTTCAAATGACCCTAACTTCTACACGGTACGTCCTACACATATCAAAGTTTGCAACATACAACTTGTAACTTTTTACTGGAGAGTCATTAAACCTTGAAATTTTGTAACAATAAAGTACTCGAGCCTCTTGTCAATTTAAGCTATCGCTCAAAGTTATGCTACCCTTGAGTCCCAAATCAAATACTGATAAAACTTCAAATGGCCCTAACTTCTATACTGTACGTCCTGCACCTATCAAAGTTTGCAACATACAAATGCTTGTAACTTTTTACTGGAGCGTCATAAAACCTTGAAATTTTGTAACAATAAAGTACTCGAGCCTCTTGTCAATTTAAGCCATCGCTCAAAGCTATGCTACCCTTGAGTCCCAAATCAAACACTGATAAAACTTCAAATGGCCCTAACTTCTATACGGTACGTCCTACACCTATCAAAGTTTGCAACATACAAATGCTTGTAACTTTTTACTGGAGCGTCATAAAACCTTGAAATTTTGTAACAAAAAAGTATTCGAGCCTCTTGTCAATTTAAGCTATCGCTCAAAGCTATGCCACCCTTGAGTCCCAAATCAAACACTGATAAAACTTCAAATGGCCCTAACTTCTATACGGTACATCCTACACTTATCAAAGTCTTCAACATACAAATGCTTATAACTTTTTACTGGAGCGTCATAAAACCTTGAAATGTTGTAACAATAAAGTACTCGAGCCTCTTGTCAATTTAAGCCATCGCTCAAAGCTATGCTACCCTTGAGCCCCAAATCAAACACTGATAAAACTTCAAATGGCCCTAATTTCTATACGGTACGTCCTACACCTATCAAAGTTTGCAACATACAAATGCTTGTAACTTTTTACTGGAGCGTCATAAAACCTTGAAATTTTGTAACAATAAAGTACTCGAGCCTCTTGTCAATTTAAGCTATCGCTCAAAGCTATGCTACCCTTGAGTCCCAAATCAAACACTGATAAAACTTCAAATGGCCCTAACTTCTATACGGTACGTCCTACACCTATCAAAGTTTGCAACATACAAATGCTTGTAACTTTTTACTGGAGCGTCATAAAACCTTGAAATTTTGTAACAAAAAAGTATTCGAGCCTCTTGTCAATTTAAGCTATCGCTCAAAGCTATGCCACCCTAGAGTCCCAAATCAAACACTGATAAAACTTCAAATGGCCCTAACTTCTATACGGTACATCCTACAGTTATCAAAGTCTTCAACATACAAATGCTTATAACTTTTTACTGGAGAGTCATAAAACCTTGCAATTTTGTAACAATAAAGGCCTCTTGTCAATTTAAGCTATCGCTCAAAGCTATACTACCCTTGAGTCCCAAATCAAACACTAATAAAACTTCAAATGACCCTAACTTCTACACGGTACGTCCTACACATATCAAAGTTTGCAACATACAACTTGTAACTTTTTACTGGAGAGTCATTAAACCTTGAAATTTTGTAACAATAAAGTACTCGAGCTTCTTGTCAATTTAATCTATCGGTCAAAGCTATGCTTCACTTAAGTCCCAAATCAAACACTGACAAAACTAAAAATGGCCCTAACTTCTATACGGTACGTCCTACACCAATCAAAGTTTGCAACATACAAATGCTTGCAACTTTTTACTGGAGCGTCATTAAACCTTGAAATTTTGTAACAATAAAGTACTCGAGCCTCTTGTCAATTTAAGCTATCGCTCAAAGTTATGCTACCCTTGAGTCCCAAATCAAATACTGATAAAACTTCAAATGGCCCTAACTTCTATACTGTACGTCCTGCACCTATCAAAGTTTGCAACATACAAATGCTTGTAACTTTTTACTGGAGCGTCATAAAACCTTGAAATTTTGTAACAATAAAGTACTCGAGCCTCTTGTCAATTTAAGCCATCGCTCAAAGCTATGCTACCCTTGAGTCCCAAATCAAACACTGATAAAACTTCAAATGGCCCTAACTTCTATACGGTACGTCCTACACCCATCAAAGTTTGCAACATACAATTGCTTGTAACGTTTTCCTGGAGCGTCATAAAACCTTGAAAGTTTGTAACAAAAAAGTATTCGAGCCTCTTGTCAATTTAAGCTATCGCTCAAAGCTATGCCACCCTTGAGTCCCAAATCAAACACTGATAAAACTTCAAATGGCCCTAACTTCTATACGGTACATCCTACACTTATCAAAGTCTTCAACATACAAATGCTTATAACTTTTTACTGGAGCGTCATAAAACCTTGAAATTTTGTAACAATAAAGTACTCGAGCCTCTTGTCAATTTAAGCCATCGCTCAAAGCTATGCTACCCTTGAGCCCCAAATCAAACACTGATAAAACTTCAAATGGCCCTAATTTTTATTCGGTACGCCCTACACCTATCAAAGTTTGCAACATACAAATACTTGTAACTTTTTACTGGAGCGTCATAAAACCTTGAAATTTTGTAACAATAAAGTACTCGAGCCTCTTGTCAATTTAAGCTATCGCTCAAAGCTATGCTACCCTTGAGTCCCAAATCAAACACTGATAAAACTTCAAATGGCCCTAACTTCTATACGGTACGTCCTACACCTATCAAAGTTTGCAACATACAAATGCTTGTAACTTTTTACTGGAGCGTCATAAAACCTTGAAATTTTGTAACAAAAAAGTATTCGAGCCACTTGTCAATTTAAGCTATCGCTCAAAGCTATGCCACCCTAGAGTCCCAAATCAAACACTGATAAAACTTCAAATGGCCCTAACTTCTATACGGTACATCCTACAGTTATCAAAGTCTTCAACATACAAATGCTTATAACTTTTTACTGGAGAGTCATAAAACCTTGCAATTTTGTAACAATAAAGGCCTCTTGTCAATTTAAGCTATCGCTCAAAGCTATACTACCCTTGAGTCCCAAATCAAACACTAATAAAACTTCAAATGACCCTAACTTCTACACGGTACGTCCTACACATATCAAAGTTTGCAACATACAACTTGTAACTTTTTACTGGAGAGTCATTAAACCTTGAAATTTTGTAACAATAAAGTACTTGAGCCTCTTGTCAATTTAAGCCATCGCTCAAAGCTATGCTACCCTTGAGCCCCAAATCAAACACTGATAAAACTTCAAATGGCCCTAATTTCTATACGGTACGTCCTACACCTATCAAAGTTTGCAACATACAAATGCTTGTAACTTTTTTACTGGAGCGTCATAAAACCTTGAAATTTTGTAACAATAAAGTACCCGAGCCTCTTGTCAATTTAAGCCATCGCTCAAAGCTATGCTACCCTTGAGCCCCAAATCAAACACTGATAAAACTTCAAATGGCCCTAACTTCTACACGGTACGTCCTACACATATCAAAGTTTGCAACATACAACTTGTAACTTTTTACTGGAGCGTCATAAAACCTTGAAATTTTGTAACAATAAAGTAATCGAGCCTCTTGCCAATTTAAGCTATCGCTCAAAGCTATGCTACCCTTGAGTCCCAAATCAAACACTGATAAAACTTCAAATGGCCCTAACTTCTATACGGTACGTCCTACACCTATCAAAGTTTGCAACATACAAATGCTTGTAACTTTTTACTGGAGCGTCATAAAACCTTGAAATTTTGTAACACTAAAGTACTCGAGCCTCTTGTCAATTTAAGCTATCGCTCAAAGCTATGCTTCACTTAAGTCCCAAATCAAACACTGACAAAACTTCAAATGGCCCTAACTTCTATACGGTACGTCCTACACCAATCAAAGTTTGCAACATACAAATGCTTGCAACTTTTTACTGGAGCGTCATAAAACCTTGAAATTTTGTAACAATAAAGTACTCGAGCCTCTTGTCAATTTAAGCTATTGCTCAAAGCTATGCTACCCTTGAGTCCCAAATGAAACACTGATAAAACTTCAAATGGCCCTAACTTCTACACGGTACTTCTTACACATATCAAAGTTTGCAACATACAACTTGTAACTTTTTACTGGAGCGTCATTAAACCTTGAAATTTTGTAACAGTAAAGTACTCGAGCCTCTTGTCAATTTAAGCTATCGCTCAAAGTTATGCTACCCTTGAGTCCCAAATCAAATACTGATAAAACTTCAAATGGCTCTAACTTCTATACGGTACGTCCTACACCTATCAAAGTTTGCGACATACAAATGTTTGTAACTTTTTACTGGAGCGTCATAAAACCTTGAAATTTTGTAACAATAAAGTACTCGAGCCCCTTGTCAATTTAAGCCATCGCTCAAAGCTATGCTACCCTTGAGTCCCAAATCAAACACTGATAAAACTTCAAATGGCCCTAACTTCTATACGGTACGTCCTACACCTATCAAAGTTTGCAACATACAAATGCTTGTAACTTTTTACTGGAGCGTCATAAAACCTTGAAATTTTGTAATAATAAAGTACTCGAGCCTCTTGTCAATTTAAGCTATCGCTCAAAGCTATGCTACCCTTGAGTCCCAAATCAAACACTGATAAATCTTCAATTGGCCCTAACTTCTATACGGTACGTCCTACACCTACCAAAGTTTGCAACATACAAATGCTTGTAACTTTTTACTATAGCGTCATAAACCCTTAAAATTTTTTAACAATAAAGTACTCGAGCCTCTTGTCAATTTAAGCCATCGCTCAAAGCTATGCTACCCTTGAGCCCCAAATCAAACACTGATAAAACTTCAAATGGCCCTAACTTCTACACGGTACGTCCTACACATACAAAGTTTGCAACATACAACTTGTAACTTTTTACTGGAGCGTCATAAAACCTTGAAATTTTGTAACAATAAAGTAATCGAGCCTCTTGCCAATTTAAGCTATCGCTCAAAGCTATGCTACCCTTGAGCCCCAAATCAAACACTGATAAAACTTCAAATGGCCCTAATTTCTATACGGTACGTCCTACACCTATCAAAGTTTGCAACATACAAATGCTTGTAACTTTTTACTGGAGCGTCATAAAACCTTGAAATTTTGTAACAATAAAGTACTCGAGCCTCTTGTCAATTTAAGCCATCGCTCAAAGCTATGCTACCCTTGAGCCCCAAATCAAACACTGATAAAACTTCAAATGGCCCTAACTTCTACACGGTACGTCCTACACATACAAAGTTTGCAACATACAACTTGTAACTTTTTACTGGAGCGTCATAAAACCTTGAAATTTTGTAACAATAAAGTAATCGAGCCTCTTGCCAATTTAAGCTATCGCTCAAAGCTATGCTACCCTTGAGTCCCAAATCAAACACTGATAAAACTTCAAATGGCCCTAACTTCTATACGGTACGTCCTACACCTATCAAAGTTTGCAACATACAAATGCTTGTAACTTTTTACTGGAGCGTCATAAAACCTTAAAATTTTGTAACAATAAAGTACTCGAGCCTCTTGTCAATTTAATCTATCGGTCAAAGCTATGCTTCACTTAAGTCCCAAATCAAACACTGACAAAACTAAAAATGGCCCTAACTTCTATACGGTACGTCCTACACCAATCAAAGTTTGCAACATACAAATGCTTGCAACTTTTTACTGGAGCGTCATTAAACCTTGAAATTTTGTAACAATAAAGTACTCGAGCCTCTTGTCAATTTAAGCTATCGCTCAAAGTTATGCTACCCTTGAGTCCCAAATCAAATACTGATAAAACTTCAAATGGCCCTAACTTCTATACTGTACGTCCTGCACCTATCAAAGTTTGCAACATACAAATGCTTGTAACTTTTTACTGGAGCGTCATAAAACCTTGAAATTTTGTAACAATAAAGTACTCGAGCCTCTTGTCAATTTAAGCCATCGCTCAAAGCTATGCTACCCTTGAGTCCCAAATCAAACACTGATAAAACTTCAAATGGCCCTAACTTCTATACGGTACGTCCTACACCTATCAAAGTTTGCAACATACAAATGCTTGTAACTTTTTACTGGAGCGTCATAAAACCTTGAAATTTTGTAACAAAAAAGTATTCGAGCCTCTTGTCAATTTAAGCTATCGCTCAAAGCTATGCCACCCTTGAGTCCCAAATCAAACACTGATAAAACTTCAAATGGCCCTAACTTCTATACGGTACATCCTACACTTATCAAAGTCTTCAACATACAAATGCTTATAACTTTTTACTGGAGCGTCATAAAACCTTGAAATGTTGTAACAATAAAGTACTCGAGCCTCTTGTCAATTTAAGCCATCGCTCAAAGCTATGCTACCCTTGAGCCCCAAATCAAACACTGATAAAACTTCAAATGGCCCTAATTTCTATACGGTACGTCCTACACCTATCAAAGTTTGCAACATACAAATGCTTGTAACTTTTTACTGGAGCGTCATAAAACCTTGAAATTTTGTAACAATAAAGTACTCGAGCCTCTTGTCAATTTAAGCTATCGCTCAAAGCTATGCTACCCTTGAGTCCCAAATCAAACACTGATAAAACTTCAAATGGCCCTAACTTCTATACGGTACGTCCTACACCTATCAAAGTTTGCAACATACAAATGCTTGTAACTTTTTACTGGAGCGTCATAAAACCTTGAAATTTTGTAACAAAAAAGTATTCGAGCCTCTTGTCAATTTAAGCTATCGCTCAAAGCTATGCAACCCTAGAGTCCCAAATCAAACACTGATAAAACTTCAAATGGCCCTAACTTCTATACGGTACATCCTACAGTTATCAAAGTCTTCAACATACAAATGCTTATAACTTTTTACTGGAGAGTCATAAAACCTTGCAATTTTGTAACAATAAAGGCCTCTTGTCAATTTAAGCTATCGCTCAAAGCTATACTACCCTTGAGTCCCAAATCAAACACTAATAAAACTTCAAATGACCCTAACTTCTACACGGTACGTCCTACACATATCAAAGTTTGCAACATACAACTTGTAACTTTTTACTGGAGAGTCATTAAACCTTGAAATTTTGTAACAATAAAGTACTCGAGCTTCTTGTCAATTTAAGCTATTGCTCAAAGCTATGCTACCCTTGAGTCCCAAATAAAACACTGATAAATCTTCAAATGGCCCTAACTTCTATACGGTACGTCCTACACCTATCATAGTTTGCAACATACAAATGCTTGTAACTTTTTACTGGAGCGTCATAAAACCTTGAAATTTTGTAACAATAAAGTACTCGAGCCTCTTGTCAATTTAAGCCATCGCTCAAAGCTATGCTACCCTTGAGCCCCAAATCAAACACTGATAAAACTTCAAATGGCCCTAACTTCTACACGGTACGTCCTACACATATCAAAGTTTGCAACATACAACTTGTAACTTTTTACTGGAGCGTCATAAAACCTTGAAATTTTGTAACAATAAAGTAATCGAGCCTCTTGCCAATTTAAGCTATCGCTCAAAGCTATGCTACCCTTGAGTCCCAAATCAAACACTGATAAAACTTCAAATGGCCCTAACTTCTATACGGTACGTCCTACACCTATCAAAGTTGCAAACATACAAATGCTTGTAACTTTTTACTGGAGCGTCATAAAACCTTGAAGTTTTGTAACACTAAAGTACTCGAGCCCCTTGTCAATTTAAGCTATCGCTCAAAGCTATGCTTCACTTAAGTCCCAAATCAAACACTGACAAAACTTCAAATGGCCCTAACTTCTATACGGTACGTCCTACACCAATCAAAGTTTGCAACATACAAATGCTTGCAACTTTTTACTGGAGCGTCATAAAACCTTGAAATTTTGTAACAAAAAAGTATTCGAGCCTCTTGTCAATTTAAGCTATCGCTTAAAGCTATGCCACCCTTGAGTCCCAAATGAAACACTGATAAAACTTCAAATGGCCCTAACTTCTACACGGTACTTCTTACACATATCAAAGTTTGCAACATACAACTTGTAACTTTTTACTGGAGCGTCATTAAACCTTGAAATTTTGTAACAATAAAGTACTCGAGCCTCTTGTCAATTTAAGCTATCGCTCAAAGTTATGCTACCCTTGAGTCCCAAATCAAATACTGATAAAACTTCAAATGGCTCTAACTTCTATACGGTACGTCCTACACCTATCAAAGTTTGCGACATACAAATGCTTGTAACTTTTTACTGGAGCGTCATAAAACCTTGAAATTTTGTAACAATAAAGTACTCGAGCCTCTTGTCAATTTAAGCCATCGCTCAAAGCTATGCTACCCTTGAGTCCCAAATCAAACACTGATAAAACTTCAAATGGCCCTAACTTCTATACGGTACGTCCTACACCTATCAAAGTTTGCAACATACAAATGCTTGTAACTTTTTACTGGAGCGTCATAAAACCTTGAAATTTTGTAATAATAAAGTACTCGAGCCTCTTGTCAATTTAAGCTATCGCTCAAAGCTATGCTACCCTTGAGTCCCAAATCAAACACTGATAAATCTTCAATTGGCCCTAACTTCTATACAGTACGTCCTACACCTACCAAAGTTTGCAACATACAAATGCTTGTAACTTTTTACTATAGCGTCATAAACCCTTAAAATTTTTTAACAATAAAGTACTCGAGCCTCTTGCCAATTTAAGCTATCGCTCAAAGCTATGCTACCCTTGAGTCCCAAATAAAACACTGATAAATCTTCAAATGGCCCTAACTTCTATACGGTACGTCCTACACCTATCATAGTTTGCAACATACAAATGCTTGTAACTTTTTACTGGAGCGTCATAAAACCTTGAAATTTTGTAACAATAAAGTACTCGAGCCTCTTGTCAATTTAAACTATCGCTCAAAGCTATGCTACCCTTGAGCCCCAAATCAAACACTGATAAAACTTCAAATGGCCCTAATTTCTATACGGTACGTCCTACACCTATCAAAGTTTGCAACATACAAATGCTTGTAACTTTTTACTGGAGCGTCATAAAACCTTGAAATTTTGTAACAATAAAGTACTCGAGCCTCTTGTCAATTTAAGCTATCGCTCAAAGCTATGCTACCCTTGAGTCCCAAATCAAACACTGATAAAACTTCAAATGGCCCTAACTTCTATGCGGTACGTCCTACACCTATCAAAGTTTGCAACATACAAATGCTTGTAACTTTTTACTGGAGCGTCATAAAACCTTGAAATTTTGTAACAAAAAAGTATTCGAGCCTCTTGTCAATTTAAGCTATCGCTCAAAGCTATGCCACCCTAGAGTCCCAAATCAAACACTGATAAAACTTCAAATGGCCCTAACTTCTATACGGTACATCCTACAGTTATCAAAGTCTTCAACATACAAATGCTTATAACTTTTTACTGGAGAGTCATAAAACCTTGCAATTTTGTAACAATAAAGGCCTCTTGTCAATTTAAGCTTTCGCTCAAAGCTATACTACCCTTGAGTCCCAAATCAAACACTAATAAAACTTCAAATGACCCTAACTTCTACACGGTACGTCCTACACATATCAAAGTTTGCAACATACAATTTGTAACTTTTTACTGGAGAGTCATTAAACCTTGAAATTTTGTAACAATAAAGTACTCGAGCTTCTTGTCAATTTAAGCTATTGCTCAAAGCTATGCTACCCTTGAGTCCCAAATAAAACACTGATAAATCTTCAAATGGCCCTAACTTCTATACCGTACGTCCTACACCTATCATAGTTTGCAACATACAAATACTTGTAACTTTTTACTGGAGCGTCATAAAACCTTGAAATTTTGTAACAATAAAGTACTCGAGCCTCTTGTCAATTTAAGCCATCGCTCAAAGCTATGCTACCCTTGAGCCCCAAATCAAACACTGATAAAACTTCAAATGGCCCTAATTTCTATACGGTACGTCCTACACCTATCAAAGTTTGCAACATACAAATGCTTGTAACTTTTTACTGGAGCGTCATAAAACCTTGAAATTTTGTAACAATAAAGTACTCGAGCCTCTTGTCAATTTAAGCCATCGCTCAAAGCTATGCTACCCTTGAGCCCCAAATCAAACACTGATAAAACTTCAAATGGCCCTAACTTCTACACGGTACGTCCTACACATATCAAAGTTTGCAACATACAACTTGTAACTTTTTACTGGAGCGTCATAAAACCTTGAAATTTTGTAACAATAAAGTAATCGAGCCTCTTGCCAATTTAAGCTATCGCTCAAAGCTATGCTACCCTTGAGTCCCAAATCAAACACTGATAAAACTTCAAATGGCCCTAACTTCTATACGGTACGTCCTACACCTATCAAAGTTTGCAACATACATATGCTTGTAACTTTTTACTGGAGCGTCATAAAACCTTGAAATTTTGTAACAATAAAGTACTCGAGCCTCTTGTCAATTTAAGCTATCGCTCAAAGCTATACTACCCTTGAGTCCCAAATCAAACACTAATAAAACTTCAAATGACCCTAACTTCTACACGGTACGTCCTACACATATCAAAGTTTGCAACATACAACTTGTAACTTTTTACTGGAGAGTCATTAAACCTTGAAATTTTGTAACAATAAAGTACTCGAGCTTCTTGTCAATTTAAGCTATTGCTCAAAGCTATGCTACCCTTGAGTCCCAAATAAAACACTGATAAATCTTCAAATGGCCCTAACTTCTATACGGTACGTCCTACACCTATCATAGTTTGCAACATACAAATGCTTGTAACTTTTTACTGGAGCGTCATAAAACCTTGAAATTTTGTAACAATAAAGTAATCGAGCCTCTTGTCAATTTAAGCCATCGTTCAAAGCTATGCTACCCTTGAGCCCCAAATCAAACACTGATAAAACTTGAAATGGCCCTAATTTTTATACGGTACGTCCTACACCTATCAAAGTTTGCAACATACAAATGCTTGTAACTTTTTACTGGAGCGTCATAAAACCTTGAAATTTTGTAACAATAAAGTACTCGAGCCTCTTGTCAATTTAAGCCATCGCTCAAAGCTATGCTACCCTTGAGCCCCAAATCAAACACTGATAAAACTTCAAATGGCCCTAACTTCTACACGGTACGTCCTACACATATCAAAGTTTGCAACATACAACTTGTAACTTTTTATTGGAGCGTCATAAAACCTTGAAATTTTGTAACAATAAAGTAATCGAGCCTCTTGCCAATTTAAGCTATCGCTCAAAGCTATGCTACCCTTGAGTCCCAAATCAAACACTGATAAAACTTCAAATGGCCCTAACTTCTATACGGTACGTCCTACACCTATCAAAGTTTGCAACATACAAATGCTTGTAACTTTTTACTGGAGCGTCATAAAACCTTGAAATTTTGTAACAATAAAGTACTCGAGCCTCTTGTCAATTTAAGGTATCGCTCAAAGCTATGCTTCACTTAAGTCCCAAATCAAACACTGACAAAACTTCAAATGGCCCTAACTTCTATACGGTAAGTCCTACACCAATCAAAGTTTGCAACATACAAATGCTTGCAACTTTTGACTGGAGCGTCATAAAACCTTGAAATTTTGTAACAATAAAGTACTCGAGCCTCTTGTCAATTTAAGCTATTGCTCAAAGCTATGCTACCCTTGAGTTCCAAATGAAACACTGATAAAACTTCAAATGGCCCTAACTTCTACACGGTACTTCTTACACATATCAAAGTTTGCAACATACAACTTGTAACTTTTTACTGGAGCGTCATTAAACCTTGAAATTTTGTAACAATAAAGTACTCGAGCCTCTTGTCGATTTAAGCTATCGCTCAAAGTTATGCTACCCTTGAGTCCCAAATCAAATACTGATAAAACTTCAAATGGCCCTAACTTATATACGGTACGTCCTACACCTATCAAAGTTTGCGACATACAAATGCTTGTAACTTTTTACTGGAGCGTCATAAAACCTTGAAATTTTGTAACAATAAAGGCCTCTTGTCAATTTAAGCTATCGCTCAAAGCTATGCTACCTTTGAGTCCCAAATCAACCACTGATAAAACTTCAAATTACCCTAACTTCTACACGGTACGTCCTAAACATATCAAAGTTTGCAACATACAACTTGTAACTTTTTACTGGAGAGTTAAACCTCGTCATTAAACCTTGAAATTTTGTAACAATAAAGTACTCGAGCTTCTTGTCAATTTAAGCTATTGCTCAAAGCTATGCTCCCCTTGAGTCCCAAATAAAATACTGATAAATCTTCAAATGGCCCTAACTTCTATACGGTACGTCCTACACCTATCATAGTTTGCAACATACAAATGATTGTAACTTTTTACTGGAGCGTCATAAAACCTTGAAATTTTGTAACAATAAAGTACTCGAGCCTCTTGTCAATTTAAGCCATCGCTCAAAGCTATGCTACCCTTGAGCCCCAAATCAAACACTGATAAAACTTCAAATGGCCCTAATTTCTATACGGTACGTCCTACACCTATCAAAGTTTGCAACATACAAATGCTTGTAACTTTTTACTGGAGCGTCATAAAACCTTGAAATTTTGTAACAATAAAGTACTCGAGCCTCTTGTCAATTTAAGCTATCGCTCAAAGCTATGCTACCCTTGAGTCCGAAATCAAACACTGATAAAACTTCAAATGGCCCTAACTTCTATACGGTACGTCCTACACCTATCAAAGTTTGCAACATACAAATGATTGTAACTTTTTACTGGAGCGTCATAAAACCTTGAAATTTTGTAACAATAAAGTACTCGAGCCTCTTGTCAATTTAAGCCATCGCTCAAAGCTATGCTAAACTTGAGCCCCAAATCAAACACTGATAAAACTTCAAATGGCCCTAATTTCTATACGGTACGTCCTACACCTATCAAAGTTTGCAACATACAAATGATTGTAACTTTTTACTGGAGCGTCATTAAACCTTGAAATTTTGTAACAATAAAGTACTCGAGCCTCTTGTCAATTTAAGCTATCGCTCAAAGTTATGCTACCCTTGAGTCCCAAATCAAATACTGATAAAACTTCAAATGGCCCTAACTTCTATACGGTACGTCCTACACCTATCAAAGTTTGCGACATACAAATGCTTGTAACTTTTTACTGGAGCGTCATAAAACCTTGAAATTTTGTAACAATAAAGGCCTCTTGTCAATTTAAGCTATCGCTCAAAGCTATGCTACCTTTGAGTCCCAAATCAAACACTGATAAAACTTCAAATTACCCTAACTTCTACACGGTACGTCCTACACATATCAAAGTTTGCAACATACAACTTGTAACTTTTTACTGGAGAGTTAAACCTCGTCATTAAACCTTGAAATTTTGTAACAATAAAGTACTCGAGCTTCTTGTCAATTTAAGCTATTGCTCAAAGCTATGCTCCCCTTGAGTCCCAAATAAAATACTGATAAATCTTCAAATGGCCCTAATTTCTATACGGTACGTCCTACACCTATCAAAGTTTGCAACATACAAATGCTTGTAACTTTTTACTGGAGCGTCATAAAACCTTGAAATTTTGTAACAATAAAGTACTCGAGCCTCTTGTCAATTTAAGCCATCGCTCAAAGCTATGCTACCCTTGAGCCCCAAATCAAACACTG
The DNA here is from genome assembly GCA_920105625.2 of Clusia tigrina. Lineage (NCBI taxonomy): Eukaryota > Metazoa > Arthropoda > Insecta > Diptera > Clusiidae > Clusia > Clusia tigrina. Next base: position 105,292,382 of record OV050033.1, on the reverse strand, counting down.
ATAAAACTTCAAATGGCCCTAACTTCTACACGGTACGTCCTACACATATCAAAGTTTGCAACATACAACTTGTAACTTTTTATTGGAGCGTCATAAAACCTTGAAATTTTGTAACAATAAAGTAATCGAGCCTCTTGCCAATTTAAGCTATCGCTCAAAGCTATGCTACCCTTGAGTCCCAAATCAAACACTGATAAAACTTCAAATGGCCCTAACTTCTATACGGTACGTCCTACACCTATCAAAGTTTGCAACATACAAATGCTTGTAACTTTTTACTGGAGAGTCATAAAACCTTGAAATTTTGTAACAATAAAGTACTCGAGCCTCTTGTCAATTTAAGGTATCGCTCAAAGCTATGCTTCACTTAAGTCCCAAATCAAACACTGACAAAACTTCAAATGGCCCTAACTTCTATACGGTACGTCCTACACCAATCAAAGTTTGCAACATACAAATGCTTGCAACTTTTGACTGGAGCGTCATAAAACCTTGAAATTTTGTAACAATAAAGTACTCGAGCCTCTTGTCAATTTAAGCTATTGCTCAAAGCTATGCTACCCTTGAGTCCCAAATGAAACACTGATAAAACTTCAAATGGCCCTAACTTCTACACGGTACTTCTTACACATATCAAAGTTTGCAACATACAACTTGTAACTTTTTACTGGAGAGTCATTAAACCTTGAAATTTTGTAACAATAAAGTACTCGAGCCTCTTGTCAATTTAAGCTATCGCTCAAAGTTATGCTACCCTTGAGTCCCAAATCAAATACTGATAAAACTTCAAATGGCCCTAACTTATATACGGTACGTCCTACACCTATCAAAGTTTGCGACATACAAATGCTTGTAACTTTTTACTGGAGCGTCATAAAACCTTGAAATTTTGTAACAATAAAGGCCTCTTGTCAACTTAAGCTATCGCTCAAAGCTATGCTACCTTTGAGTCCCAAATCAAACACTGATAAAACTTCAAATTACCCTAACTTCTACACGGTACGTCCTACACATATCAAAGTTTGCAACATACAACTTGTAACTTTTTACTGGAGAGTTAAACCTCGTCATTAAACCTTGAAATTTTGTAACAATAAAGTACTCGAGCTTCTTGTCAATTTAAGCTATTGTTCAAAGCTATGCTCCCCTTGAGTCCCAAATAAAATACTGATAAATCTTCAAATGGCCCTAACTTCTATACGGTACGTCCTACACCTATCATAGTTTGCAACATACAAATGATTGTAACTTTTTACTGGAGCGTCATAAAACCTTGAAATTTTGTAACAATAAAGTACTCGAGCCTCTTGTCAATTTAAGCCATCGCTCAAAGCTATGCTACCCTTGAGCCCCAAATCAAACACTGATAAAACTTCAAATGGCCCTAATTTCTATACGGTACGTCCTACACCTATCAAAGTTTGCAACATACAAATGCTTGTAACTTTTTACTGGAGCGTCATAAAACCTTGAAATTTTGTAACAATAAAGTACTCGAGCCTCTTGTCAATTTAAGCTATCGCTCAAAGCTATGCTACCCTTGAGTCCAAAATCAAACACTGATAAAACTTCAAATGGCCCTAACTTCTATACGGTACGTCCTACACCTATCAAAGTTTGGAACATACAAATGATTGTAACTTTTTACTGGAGCGTCATAAAACCTTGAAATTTTGTAACAATAAAGTACTCGAGCCTCTTGTCAATTTAAGCCATCGCTCAAAGCTATGCTAAACTTGAGCCCCAAATCAAACACTGATAAAACTTCAAATGGCCCTAATTTCTATACGGTACGTCCTACACCTATCAAAGTTTGCGACATACAAATGCTTGTAACTTTTTACTGGAGCGTCATAAAACCTTGAAATTTTGTAACAATAAAGGCCTCTTGTCAATTTAAGCTATCGCTCAAAGCTATGCTACCCTTGAGTCCAAAATCAAACACTGATAAAACTTCAAATGGCCCTAACTTCTATACGGTACGTCCTACACCTATCAAAGTTTGCAACATACAAATGATTGTAACTTTTTACTGGAGCGTCATTAAACCTTGAAATTTTGTAACAATAAAGTACTTGAGCCTCTTGTCAATTTAAGCTATCGCTCAAAGTTATGCTACCCTTGAGTCCCAAATCAAATACTGATAAAACTTCAAATGGCCCTAACTTCTATACGGTACGTCCTACACCTATCAAAGTTTGCGACATACAAATGCTTGTAACTTTTTACTGGAGCGTCATAAAACCTTGAAATTTTGTAACAATAAAGGCCTCTTGTCAATTTAAGCTATCGCTCAAAGCTATGCTACCTTTGAGTCCCAAATCAAACACTGATAAAACTTCAAATTACCCTAACTTCTACACGGTACGTCCTACACATATCAAAGTTTGCAACATACAACTTGTAACTTTTTACTGGAGAGTTAAACCTCGTCATTAAACCTTGAAATTTTGTAACAATAAAGTACTCGAGCTTCTTGTCAATTTAAGCTATTGCTCAAAGCTATGCTCCCCTTGAGTCCCAAATAAAATACTGATAAATCTTCAAATGGCCCTAACTTCTATACGGTACGTCCTACACCTATCATAGTTTGCAACATACAAATGATTGTAACTTTTTACTGGAGCGTCATAAAACCTTGAAATTTTGTAACAATAAAGTACTCGAGCCTCTTGTCAATTTAAGCTATCGGTCAAAGCTATGCTACCCTTGAGTCCCAAATCAAACACTGATAAAACTTCAAATGACCCTAACTTCTACACGGTACGTCCTACACATATCAAAGTTTGCAACATACAACTTGTAACTTTTTACTGGAGAGTCATTAAACCTTGAAATTTTGTAACAATAAAGTACTCGAGCTTCTTGTCAATTTAAGCTATTGCTCAAAGCTATGCTACCCTTGAGTCCCAAATAAAACACTGATAAATCTTCAAATGGCCCTAACTTCTATACGGTACGTCCTACACCTATCATAGTGTGCAACATACAAATGCTTGTAACTTTTTACTGGAGCGTCATAAAACCTTGAAATTTTGTAACAATAAAGTACTCAAGCCTCTTGTCAATTTAAGCTATCGCTCAAAGCTATGCTACCCTTGAGTCCCAAATCAAACACTGATAAAACTTCAAATGACCCTAACTTCTACACGGTACGTCCTACACATATCAAAGTTTGCAACATACAACTTGTAACTTTTTACTGGAGAGTTAAACCTCGTCATTAAACCTTGAAATTTTGTAACAATAAAGTACTCGAGCCTCTTGTCAATTTAAGCCATCGCTCAAAGCTATGCTACCCTTGAGCCCCAAATCAAACACTGATAAACTTCAAATGGCCCTAATTTCTATACGGTACGTCCTACACTTATCAAAGTTTGCAACATACAAATGCTTGTAACTTTTTACTGGAGCGTCATAAAACCTTGAAATTTTGTAACAATAAAGTACTCGAGCCTCTTGTCAATTTAAGCTATCGCTCAAAGCTATGCTACCCTTGAGTCCCAAATCAAATACTGATAAAACTTCAAATGGCCCTAACTTCTATACAGTACGTCCTACACCTATCAAAGTTTGCAACATACAAATGCTTGTAACTTTTTACTGGAGCGTCATAAAACCTTGAAATTTTGTTACAATAAAGGCCTCTTGTCAATTTAAGCTATCGCCCAAAGCTATGCTCCCCTTGAGTCCCAAATCAAACACTGATAAAACTTCAAATGGCCCTAACTTCTATACGGTACGTCCAACACCTATCAAAGTTTGCAACATACAAATGCTTGTAACTTTTTACTCGAGCGTCATAAAACCTTGAAATTTTGTAACAAAAAAGTATTCGAGCCTCTTGTCAATTTAAGCTATCGCTCAAAGCTATGCCACCCTTGAGTCCCAAATCAAACACTGATAAAACTTCAAATGACCCTAACTTCTACACGGTACGTCCTACACATATTAAAGTTTGCAACATACAACTTGTAACTTTTTACTGGAGAGTCATTAAACCTTGAAATATTGTAACAATAAAGTACTCGAGCTTCTTGTCAATTTAAGCTATTGCTCAAAGCTATGCTACCCTTGAGACCCAAATAAAACACTGATAAATCTTCAAATGGCCCTAACTTCTAGACGGTACGTCCTACACCTATCATAGTTTGCAACATACAAATGCTTATAACTTTTTACTGGAGCGTCATAAAACCTTGAAATTTTGTAACAATAAAGTACTCAAGCCTCTTGTCAATTTAAGCTATCGCTCAAAGCTATGCTACCCTTGAGTCCCAAATCAAACACTGATAAAACTTCAAATGGCCCTAACTTCTATACGGTACGTCCTACACCTATCAAAGTTTGCAACATACAAATGCTTGTAACTTTTTACTGGAGCGTCATAAAACCTTGAAATTTTGTAACAAAAAAGTATTCGAGCCTCTTGTCAATTTAAGCTATCGCTCAAAGCTATGCCACCCTTGAGTCCCAAATCAAACACTGATAAAACTTCAAATGGCCCTAACTTCTATACGGTACATCCTACACTTATCAAAGTCTTCAACATACAAATGCTTATAACTTTTTACTGGAGAGTCATAAAACCTTGCAATTTTGTAACAATAAAGTACTCGAGCCTCTTGTCAATTTAAGCTATCGCTCAAAGCTATGCTACCCTTGAGTCCCAAATCAAACACTGATAAAACTTCAAATGGCCCTAACTTCTATACGGTGCGTCCTACACCTATCAAAGTTTGCAACATACAAATGGTTGCAACTTTTTACTGGAGCGTCATAAAACCTTGAAATTTTGTAACAATAAAGTACTCGAGCTTCTTGTCAATTTAAGCTATTGCTCAAAGCTATGCTACCCTTGTCCCAAATCAAACACTGATAAAACTTCAAATGACCCTAACTTCTACACGGTACGTCCTACACATATCAAAGTTTGCAACATACAACTTGTAACTTTTTACTGGAGAGTCATTAAACCTTGAAATTTTGTAACAATAGAGTACTCGAGCCTCTTGTCAATTTAAGCTATCGCTCAAAGTTATGCTACCCGTGAGTCCCAAATAAAATACTGATAAAACTTCAAATGGCCCTAACTTCTATACGGTACGTCCTACACCTATCAAAGTTTGCAACATACAAATGCTTGTAACTTTTTACTGGAGCGTCATAAAACCTTGAAATTTTGTAACAATAAAGGCCTCTTGTCAATTTAAGCTATCGCTCAAAGCTATGCTACCCTTGAGTCCCAAATCAAACACTGATAAAACTTCAAATGACCCTAACTTCTACACGGTACGTCCTACACATATCAAAGTTTGCAACATACAACTTGTAACTCTTTACTGGAGAGTTATTAAACCTTGAAATTTTGTAACAATAAAGTACTCGAGCCTCTTGTCAATTTAAGCTATTGCTCAAAGCTATGCTACCCTTGAGTCCCAAATAAAACACTGATAAATCTTCAAATGGCCCTAACTTCTATACGGTACGTCCTACACCTATCATAGTTTGCAACATACAAATGCTTGTAACTTTTTACTGGAGCGTCATAGAACCTTGAAATTTTGTAACAATAAAGTACTCGAGCCTCTTGTCAATTTAAGCTATCGCTCAAAGCTATGCTACCCTTGAGTCCCAAATCAAACACTGATAAAACTTCAAATGGCCCTAACTTCTATACGGTACGTCCTACACCTATCAAAGTTTGCAACATACAAATGCTTGTAACTTTTTACTGGAGCGTCATAAAACCTTGAAATTTTGTAACAAAAAAGTATTCGAGCCTCTTGTCAATTTAAGCTATCGCTCAAAGCTATGCCACCCTTGAGTCCCAAATCAAACACTGATAAAACTTCAAATGGCCCTAACTTCTATACGGTACATCCTACACTTATCAAAGTCTTCAACATACAAATGCTTATAACTTTTTACTGGAGAGTCATAAAACCTTGCAATTTTGTAACAATAAAGTACTCGAGCCTCTTGTCAATTTAAGCTATCGCTCAAAGCTATGCTACCCTTGAGTCCCAAATCAAACACTGATAAAACTTCAAATGGCCCTAACTTCTATACGGTACGTCCTACTCCTATCAAAGTTTGCAACATACAAATGGTTGCAACTTTTTACTGGAGCGTCATAAAACCTTGAAATTTTGTAACAATAAAGTACTCGAGCTTCTTGTCAAATTAAGCTATTGCTCAAAGCTATGCTACCCTTGAGTCCCAAATCAAACACTGATAAAACTTCAAATGACCCTAACTTCTACACGGTACGTCCTACACATATCAAAGTTTGCAACATACAACTTGTAACTTTTTACTGGAGAGTCATTAAACCTTGAAATTTTGTAACAATAAAGTACTCGAGCCTCTTGTCAATTTAAGCTATCGCTCAAAGTTATGCTACCCTTGAGTCCCAAATCAAATACTGATAAAACTTCAAATGGCCCTAACTTCTATACGGTACGTTCTACACCTATTAAAGTTTGCAACATACTAATGCTTGTAACTTTTTACTGGAGCGTCATAAAATTTGAAATTTTGTAACAATAAAGGCCTCTTGTCAATTTAAGCTATTGCTCAAAGCTATGCTACCCTTGAGTCCCAAATCAAACACTGATAAAACTTCAAATGACCCTGACTTCTACACGGTACGTCCTACACATATCAAAGTTTGCAACATACAACTTGTAACTTTTTACTGGAGAGTCATTAAACCTTGAAATTTTGTAACAATAAAGTACTCGAGCCTCTTGTCAATTTAAGCTATCGCTCAAAGTTATGCTACCCTTGAGTCCCAAATCAAATACTGATAAAACTTCAAATGGCCCTAACTTCTATACGGTACGTCCTACACCTATCAAAGTTTGCAACATACAAATGCTTGTAACTTTTTACTGGAGCGTCATAAAACCTTGAAATTTTGTAACAATAAAGTACTCGAGCCTCTTGTCAATTTAATCTATCGCGCAAAGCTATGCTACCCTTGAGTCCCAAATCAAACACTGATAAAACTTCAAATGGCCCTAACTTCTATACGGGACGTCCTACACCTATCAAAGTTTGCAACATACAAATGCTTGTAACTTTTTACTGGTGCGTCATAAAACCTTGAAATTTTGTAACAATAAATTTCTCGAGCCTCTTGTTAATTTAAGCTATCGCTCAAAGCTATGCTACCCTTGAGTCCCAAATCAAACACTGATAAATCTTCAAATGGCCCTAACTTCTATATGGTACGTCCTACACCTATCAAAGTTTGCAACATACAAATGCTTGTAACTTTTTACTGGAGCGTCATAAAACCTAGAAATTTTGTAACAATAAAGTACTCGAGCCTCTTGTCAATTTAAGCTATCGCTCAAAGCTATGCTACCCTTGAGTCCCAAATCAAACACTGACAAAACTTCAAATGGCCCTAACTTTTATACGGTACGTCCTACACCTATCAAAGTTTGCAACATACAAATGCTTGTAACTTTTTACTGGAGCGTCATAAAACCTTGAAATTTTGTAACAATAAAGTACTCGAGACTCTTGTCAATTTAAGCTATCGCTCAAAGCTATGCTACCCTTGAGTCCCAAATCAAACACTGATAAAACTTCAAATGGCCCTAACTTCTATACGGTACGTCCTACACCTATCAAAGTTTGCAACATACAAATGCTTGTAACTTTTTACTGGAGCGTCATAAAACCTTGAAATTTTGTAACAAAAAAGTATTCGAGCCTCTTGTCAATTTAAGCTATCGCTCAAAGCTATGCCACCCTTGAGTCCCAAATCAAACACTGATAAAACTTCAAATGGCCCTAACTTCTATACGGTACATCCTACACTTATCAAAGTCTTCAACATACAAATGCTTATAACTTTTTACTGGAGAGTCATAAAACCTTGCAATTTTGTAACAATAAAGTACTCGAGCCTCTTGTCAATTTAAGCTATCGCTCAAAGCTATGCTACCCTTGAGTCCCAAATCAAACACTGATAAAACTTCAAATGGCCCTAACTTCTATACGGTACGTCCTACTCCTATCAAAGTTTGCAACATACAAATGGTTGCAACTTTTTACTGGAGCGTCATAAAACCTTGAAATTTTGTAACAATAAAGTACTCGAGCTTCTTGTCAAATTAAGCTATTGCTCAAAGCTATGCTACCCTTGAGTCCCAAATCAAACACTGATAAAACTTCAAATGACCCTAACTTCTACACGGTACGTCCTACACATATCAAAGTTTGCAACATACAACTTGTAACTTTTTACTGGAGAGTCATTAAACCTTGAAATTTTGTAACAATAAAGTACTCGAGCCTCTTGTCAATTTAAGCTATCGCTCAAAGTTATGCTACCCTTGAGTCCCAAATCAAATACTGATAAAACTTCAAATGGCCCTAACTTCTATACGGTACGTTCTACACCTATTAAAGTTTGCAACATACTAATGCTTGTAACTTTTTACTGGAGCGTCATAAAATTTGAAATTTTGTAACAATAAAGGCCTCTTGTCAATTTAAGCTATTGCTCAAAGCTATGCTACCCTTGAGTCCCAAATCAAACACTGATAAAACTTCAAATGACCCTGACTTCTACACGGTACGTCCTACACATATCAAAGTTTGCAACATACAACTTGTAACTTTTTACTGGAGAGTCATTAAACCTTGAAATTTTGTAACAATAAAGTACTCGAGCCTCTTGTCAATTTAAGCTATCGCTCAAAGTTATGCTACCCTTGAGTCCCAAATCAAATACTGATAAAACTTCAAATGGCCCTAACTTCTATACGGTACGTCCTACACCTATCAAAGTTTGCAACATACAAATGCTTGTAACTTTTTACTGGAGCGTCATAAAACCTTGAAATTTTGTAACAATAAAGGCCTCTTGTCAATTTAAGCTATCGCTCAAAGCTATGCTACCCTTGAGTCCCAAATCAAACACTGATAAAACTTCAAATGACCCTAACTTCTACACGGTACGTCCTACACATATCAAAGTTTGCAACATACAACTTGTAACTTTTTACTGGAGAGTCATTAAACCTTGAAATTTTGTAACAATAAAGTACTCAAGCTTCTTGTCAATTTAAGCTATTGCTCAAAGCTATGCTACCCTTGAGTCCCAAATAAAACACTGATAAATCTTCAAATGGCCCTAATTTCTATACGGTACGTCCTACACCTATCAAAGTTTGCAACATACAAATGCTTGTAACTTTTTACTGGAGCGTCATAAAACCTTGAAATTTTGTAACAATAAAGTACTCGAGCCTCTTGTCAATTTAATCTATCGCGCAAAGCTATGCTACCCTTGAGTCCCAAATCAAACACTGATAAAACTTCAAATGGCCCTAACTTCTATACGGGACGTCCTACACCTATCAAAGTTTGCAACATACAAATGCTTGTAACTTTTTACTGGTGCGTCATAAAACCTTGAAATTTTGTAACAATAAATTTCTCGAGCCTCTTGTTAATTTAAGCTATCGCTCAAAGCTATGCTACCCTTGAGTCCCAAATCAAACACTGATAAATCTTCAAATGGCCCTAACTTCTATATGGTACGTCCTACACCTATCAAAGTTTGCAACATACAAATGCTTGTAACTTTTTACTGGAGCGTCATAAAACCTAGAAATTTTGTAACAATAAAGTACTCGAGCCTCTTGTCAATTTAAGCTATCGCTCAAAGCTATGCTACCCTTGAGTCCCAAATCAAACACTGACAAAACTTCAAATGGCCCTAACTTTTATACGGTACGTCCTACACCTATCAAAGTTTGCAACATACAAATGCTTGTAACTTTTTACTGGAGCGTCATAAAACCTTGAAATTTTGTAACAATAAAGTACTCGAGACTCTTGTCAATTTAAGCTATCGCTCAAAGCTATGCTACCCTTGAGTCCCAAATCAAACACTGATAAAACTTCAAATGGCCCTAACTTCTATACGGTACGTCCTACACCTATCAAAGTTTGCAACATACAAATGCTTGTAACTTTTTACTGGAGCGTCATAAAACCTTGAAATTTTGTAACAAAAAAGTATTCGAGCCTCTTGTCAATTTAAGCTATCGCTCAAAGCTATGCCACCCTTGAGTCCCAAATCAAACACTGATAAAACTTCAAATGGCCCTAACTTCTATACGGTACATCCTACACTTATCAAAGTCTTCAACATACAAATGCTTATAACTTTTTACTGGAGAGTCATAAAACCTTGCAATTTTGTAACAATAAAGTACTCGAGCCTCTTGTCAATTTAAGCTATCGCTCAAAGCTATGCTACCCTTGAGTCCCAAATCAAACACTGATAAAACTTCAAATGGCCCTAACTTCTATACGGTACGTCCTACACCTATCAAAGTTTGCAACATACAAATGGTTGCAACTTTTTACTGGAGCGTCATAAAACCTTGAAATTTTGTAACAATAAAGTACTCGAGCTTCTTGTCAAATTAAGCTATTGCTCAAAGCTATGCTACCCTTGAGTCCCAAATCAAACACTGATAAAACTTCAAATGACCCTAACTTCTACACGGTACGTCCTACACATATCAAAGTTTGCAACATACAACTTGTAACTTTTTACTGGAGAGTCATTAAACCTTGAAATTTTGTAACAATAAAGTATTCGAGCCTCTTGTCAATTTAAGCTATCGCTCAAAGTTATGCTACCCTTGAGTCCCAAATCAAATACTGATAAAACTTCAAATGGCCCTAACTTCTATACGGTACGTCCTACACCTATCAAAGTTTGCAACATACTAATGCTTGTAACTTTTTACTGGAGCGTCATAAAACCTTGAAATTTTGTAACAATAAAGGCCTCTTGTCAATTTAAGCTATTGCTCAAAGCTATGCTACCCTTGAGTCCCAAATCAAACACTGATAAAACTTCAAATGACCCTAACTTCTACACGGTACGTCCTACACATATCAAAGTTTGCAACATACAACTTGTAACTTTTTACTGGAGAGTCATTAAACCTTGAAATTTTGTAACAATAAAGTACTCGAGCCTCTTGTCAATTTAAGCTATCGCTCAAAGTTATGCTACCCTTGAGTCCCAAATCAAATACTGATAAAACTTCAAATGGCCCTAACTTCTATACGGTACGTCCTACACATATCAAAGTTTGCAACATACAACTTGTAACTTTTTACTGGAGAGTCATAAAACCTTGAAATTTTGTAACAATAAAGGCCTCTTGTCAATTTAAGCTATCGCTCAAAGCTATGCTACCCTTGAGTCCCAAATCAAACACTGATAAAACTTCAAATGACCCTAACTTCTACACGGTACGTCCTACACATATCAAAGTTTGCAACATACAACTTGTAACTTTTTACTGGAGAGTCATTAAACCTTGAAATTTTGTAACAATAAAGTACTCGAGCTTCTTGTCAATTTAAGCTATTGCTCAAAGCTATGCTACCCTTGAGTCCCAAATCAAACACTGATAAATCTTCAAATGGCCCTAACTTCTATATGGTACGTCCTACACCTATCAAAGTTTGCAACATACAAATGCTTGTAACTTTTTACTGGAGCGTCATAAAACCTACAAATTTTGTAACAATAAAGTACTCGAGCCTCTTGTCAATTTAAGCTATCGCTCAAAGCTATGCTACCCTTGAGTCCCAAATCAAACACTGACAAAACTTCAAATGGCCCTAACTTCTATACGGTACGTCCTACAGCAATCAAAGTTTGCAACATACAAATGGTTGCAACTTTTTACTGGAGCGTCAAAAAACCTTGAAATTTTGTAACAATAAAGTACTCGAGCTTCTTGTCAATTTAAGCTATTGCTCAAAGCTATGCTATCCTTGAGTCCCAAATCAAACACTGATAAAACTTCAAATGACCCTAACTTCTACACGGTACGTCCTACACATATCAAAGTTTGCAACATACAACTTGTAACTTTTTTCTGGGGAGTCATTAAACCTTGAAATTTTGTAACAATAAAGTACTCGAGCCTCTTGTCAATTTAAGCTATCGCTCAAAGTTATGCTACCCTTGAGTCCCAAATCAAATACTGATAAAACTTCAAATGGCCCTAACTTCTATACGGTACGTCCTACACCTATCAAAGTTTGCAACATACAAATGCTTGTAACTTTTTACTGGAGCGTCATAAAACCTTGAAATTTTGTAACAATAAAGGCCTCTTGTCAATTTAAGCTATCGCTCAAAGCTATGCTACCCTTGAGTCCCAAATCAAACACTGATAAAACTTCAAATGGCCCTAACTTCTATACGGTACTTCCTACACCTATCAAAGTTTGCAACATACAAATGCTTGTAACTTTTTTCTGGAGCATCATAAAACATTGAAATTTTGTAACCGAAAAGTACTCGAGCCTCTTGTCAATTTAAGCTATCGCGCAAAGCTATGCTACCCTTGAGTCCCAAATCAAAAACATAATAAAACTTCAAATGGCCCTAACTTCTATACGGTACGTCCTACACCTATCAAAGTTTGCAACATACAAATGCTTGTAACTTTTTACTGGTGCGTCATAAAACCTTGAAATTTTGTAACAATAAATTTCTCGAGCCTCTTGTTAATTTAAGCTATCGCTCAAAGCTATGCTACCCTTGAGTCCCAAATCAAACACTGATAAATCTTCAAATGGCCCTAACTTCTATACGGTACGTCCTACACCTATCAAAGTTTGCAACATACAAATGCTTGTAACTTTTTACTGGAGCGTCATAAAACCTATAAATTTTGTAACAATAAAGTACTCGAGCCTCTTGTCAATTTAAGCTATCGCTCAAAGCTATGCTACCCTTGAGTCCCAAATCAAACACTGACAAAACTTCAAATGGCCCTAACTTTTATACGGTACGTCCTACACCTATCAAAGTTTGCAACATACAAATGGTTGCAACTTTTTACTGGAGCGTCATAAAACCTTGAAATTTTGTAACAATAAAGTACTCGAGCTTCTTGTCAATTTAAGCTATTGCTCAAAGCTATGCTACCCTTGAGTCCCAAATCAAACACTGATAAATCTTCAAATGGCCCTAACTTCTATACGGTACGTCCTACACCTATCAAAGTTTGCAACATACAAATGCTTGTAACTTTTTACTGGAGCGTCATAAAACCTTGAAATTTTGTAACAATAAAGGCCTCTTGTCAATTTAAGCTATCGCTCAAAGCTATGCTACCCTTGAGTCCCAAATCAAACACTGATAAAACTTCAAATGGCCCTAACTTCTATACGGTACGTCCTACACCTATCAAAGTTTGCAATATACAAATGCTTGTAACTTTTTAATGGAACGTCATAAAACCTTGAAATTTTGTAACAATAAAGGCCTCTTGTCAATTTAAGCTATCGCTCAAAGCTATGCTACCCTTGAGTCCCAAATCAAACACTGATAAAACTTCAAATGGCCCTAACTTCTATACGGTACGTCCTACACCTATCAAAGTTTGCAACATACAAATGCTTGTAACTTTTTAATGGAACGTCATAAAACCTTGAAATTTTGTAACAATAAAGGCCTCTTGTCAATTTAAGCTATCGCTCAAAGCTATGCTACCCTTGAGTCCCAAATCAAACACTGATAAAACTTCAAATGGCCCTAACTTCTATACGGTACGTCCTACACCTATCAAAGTTTGCAACATACAAATGCTTGTAACTTTTTACTGGAGCGTCATAAAACCTTGAAATTTTGTAACAATAAAGGCCTCTTGTCAATTTAAGCTATCGCTCAAAGCTATGCTACCCTTGAGTCCCAAATCAAACACTGATAAAACTACAAATGACCCTAACTTCTACACGGTACGTCCTACACATATCAAAGTTTGCAACATACAACTTGTAACTTTTTACTGGAGAGTCATTAAACCTTGAAATTTTGTAACAATAAAGTACTCGAGCCTCTTGTCAATTTAAGCTATCGCTCAAAGTTATGCTACCCTTGAGTCCCAAATCAAATACTGATAAAACTTCAAATGGCCCTAACTTCTATACGGTACGTCCTACACCTATCAAAGTTTGCAACATACAAATGCTTGTAACTTTTTACTGGAGCGTCATAAAACCTTGAAATTTTGTAACAATAAAGGCCTCTTGTCAATTTAAGCTATCGCTCAAAGCTATGCTACCCTTGAGTCCCAAATCAAACACTGATAAAACTTCAAATGGCCTTAACTTCTATACGGTACGTCCTACACCTATCAAAGTTTGCAACATACAAATGCTTGTAACTTTTTACTGGAGCGTCATAAAACCTTGAAATTTTGTAACAATAAAGGCCTCTTGTCAATTTAAGCTATCGCTCAAAGCTATGCTACCCTTGAGTCCCAAATCAAACACTGATAAAACTTCAAATGACCCTAACTTCTACACGGTACGTCCTACACATATCAAAGTTTGCAACATACAACTTGTAACTTTTTACTGGAGAGTCATTAAACCTTGAAATTTTGTAACAATAAAGTACTCGAGCCTCTTGTCAATTTAAGCTATCGCTCAAAGCTATGCTACCCTTGAGTCCCAAATAAAACACTGATAAATCTTCAAATGGCCCTAACTTCTATACGGTACTTCCTACACCTATCATAGTTTGCAACATACAAATGCTTGTAACTTTTTACTGGAGCGTCATAAAACCTTGAAATTTTGTAACAATAAAGTACTCGAGCCTCTTGTCAATTTAAGCCATCGCTCAAAGCTATGCTACCCTTGAGCCCCAAATCAGACACTGATAAAACTTCAAATGGCCCTAATTTCTATACGGTACGTCCTACACCTATCAAAGTTTGCAACATACAAATGCTTGTAACTTTTTACTGGAGCGTCATAAAACCTTGAAATTTTGTAACAATAAAGTACTCGAGCCTCTTGTCAATTTAAGCTATCGCTCAAAGCTATGCTACCCTTGAGTCCCAAATCAAACACTGATAAAACTTCAAATGGCCCTAACTTCTATACGGTACGTCCTACACCTATCAAAGTTTGCAACATACAAATGCTTGTAACTTTTTACTGGAGCGTCATAAAACCTTGAAATTTTGTAACAAAAAAGTATTCGAGCCTCTTGTCAATTTAAGCTATCGCTCAAAGCTATGCCACCCTTGAGTCCCAAATCAAACACTGATAAAACTTCAAATGGCCCTAACTTCTATACGGTACATCCTACACTTATCAAAGTCTTCAACATACAAATGCTTATAACTTTTTACTGGAGAGTCATAAAACCTTGCAATTTTGTAACAATAAAGTACTCGAGCCTCTTGTCAATTTAAGCTATCGCTCAAAGCTATGCTACCCTTGAGTCCCAAATCAAACACTGATAAAACTTCAAATGGCCCTAACTTCTATACGGTACGTCCTACACCTATCAAAGTTTGCAACATACAACTTGTAACTTTTTACTGGAGAGTCATTAAACCTTGAAATTTTGTAACAATAAAGTACTCGAGCCTCTTGTCAATTTAAGCTATCGCTCAAAGCTATGCTACCCTTGAGTCCCAAATCAAACACTGATAAAACTTCAAATGACCCTAACTTCTACACGGTACGTCCTACACATATCAAAGTTTGCAACATACAACTTGTAACTTTTTACTGGAGAGTCATTAAACCTTGAAATTTTGTAACAATAAAGTACTCGAGCCTCTTGTCAATTTAAGCTATCGCTCAAAGTTATGCTACCCTTGAGTCCCAAATTAAATACTGATAAAACTTCAAATGGCCCTAACTTCTATACGGTACGTCCTACACCTATCAAAGTTTGCAACATACAAATGCTTGTAACTTTTTACTGGAGCGTCATAAAACCTTGAAATTTTGTAACAATAAAGGCCTCTTGTGAATTTAAGCTATTGCTCAAAGCTATGCTACCCTTGAGTCCCAAATCAAACACTGATAAAACTTCAAATGACCCTAACTTCTACACGGTACGTCCTACACATATCAAAGTTTGCAACATACAACTTGTAACTTTTTACTGGAGAGTCATTAAACCTTGAAATTTTGTAACAACAAAGTACTCGAGCCTCTTGTCAATTTAAGCTATCGCTCAAAGTTATGCTACCCTTGAGTCCCAAATCAAATACTGATAAAACTTCAAATGGCCCTAACTTCTATACGGTACGTCCTACACCTACCAAAGTTTGCAACATACAAATGCTTGTAACTTTTTACTGGAGCGTCATAAAACCTTGAAATTTTGTAACAATAAAGGCCTCTTGTCAATTTAAGCTATCGCTCAAAGCTATGCTACCCTTGAGTCCCAAATCAAACACTGATAAAACTTCAAATGAACCTAACTTCTACACGGTACGTCCTACACATATCAAAGTTTGCAACATACAACTTGTAACTTTTTACTGGAGAATCATTAAACCTTGAAATTTTGTAACAATAAAGTACTCGAGCTTCTTGTCAATTTAAGCTATTGCTCTAAGGTATGATACCCTTGAGTCCCAAATAAAACACTGATAAATCTTCAAATGGCCCTAATTTCTATACGGTACGTCCTACACCTATCAAAGTTTGCAACATACAAATGCTTGTAACTTTTTACTGGAGCGTCATAAAACCTTGAAATTTTGTAACAATAAAGTACTCGAGCCTCTTGTCAATTTAAGCTATCGCGCAAAGCTATGCTACCCTTGAGTCCCAAATCAAACTCTGATAAAACTTCAAATGGCCCTAACTTCTATACGGTACGTCCTACACCTATCAAAGTTTGCAACATACAAATGCTTGTAACTTTTTACTGGTGCGTAATAAAACCTTGAAATTTTGTAACAATAAATTTCTCGAGCCTCTTGTTAATTTAAGCTATCGCTCAAAGCTATGCTACCCTTGAGTCCCAAATCAAACACTGATAAATCTTCAAATGGCCCTAACTTCTATACGGTACGTCCTACACCTATCAAAGTTTGCAACATACAAATGCTTGTAACTTTTTACTGGAGCGTCATAAAACCTAGAAATTTTGTAACAATAAAGTACTCGAGCCTCTTGTCAATTTAAGCTATCGCTCAAAGTTATGCTACCCTTGAGTCCCAAATCAAATACTGATAAAACTTCAAATGGCCCTAACTTCTATACGGTACGTCCTACACCTATCAAAGTTTGCAACATACAAATGCTTGTAACTTTTTACTGGAGCGTCATAAAACCTTGAAATTTTGTAACAATAAAGGCCTCTTGTGAATTTAAGCTATTGCTCAAAGCTATGCTACCCTTGAGTCCCAAATCAAACACTGATAAAACTTCAAATGACCCTAACTTCTACACGGTACGTCCTACACATATCAAAGTTTGCAACATACAACTTGTAACTTTTTACTGGAGAGTCATTAAACCTTGAAATTTTGTAACAACAAAGTACTCGAGCCTTTTGTCAATTTAAGCTATCGCTCAAAGTTATGCTACCCTTGAGTCCCAAATCAAATACTGATAAAACTTCAAATGGCCCTAACTTCTATACGGTACGTCCTACACCTACCAAAGTTTGCAACATACAAATGCTTGTAACTTTTTACTGGAGCGTCATAAAACCTTGAAATTTTGTAACAATAAAGGCCTCTTGTCAATTTAAGCTATCGCTCAAAGCTATGCTACCCTTGAGTCCCAAATCAAACACTGATAAAACTTCAAATGAACCTAACTTCTACACGGTACGTCCTACACATATCAAAGTTTGCAACATACAACTTGTAACTTTTTACTGGAGAATCATTAAACCTTGAAATTTTGTAACAATAAAGTACTCGAGCTTCTTGTCAATTTAAGCTATTGCTCTAAGGTATGATACCCTTGAGTCCCAAATAAAACACTGATAAATCTTCAAATGGCCCTAATTTCTATACGGTACGTCCTACACCTATCAAAGTTTGCAACATACAAATGCTTGTAACTTTTTACTGGAGCGTCATAAAACCTTGAAATTTTGTAACAATAAAGTACTCGAGCCTCTTGTCAATTTAAGCTATCGCGCAAAGCTATGCTACCCTTGAGTCCCAAATCAAACTCTGATAAAACTTCAAATGGCCCTAACTTCTATACGGTACGTCCTACACCTATCAAAGTTTGCAACATACAAATGCTTGTAACTTTTTACTGGTGCGTCATAAAACCTTGAAATTTTGTAACAATAAATTTCTCGAGCCTCTTGTTAATTTAAGCTATCGCTCAAAGCTATGCTACCCTTGAGTCCCAAATCAAACACTGATAAATCTTCAAATGGCCCTAACTTCTATACGGTACGTCCTACACCTATCAAAGTTTGCAACATACAAATGCTTGTAACTTTTTACTGGAGCGTCATAAAACCTAGAAATTTTGTAACAATAAAGTACTCGAGCCTCTTGTCAATTTAAGCTATCGCTCAAAGCTATGCTACCCTTGAGTCCTAAATCAAACACTGACAAAACTTCAAATGGCCCTAACTTTTATACGGTACGTCCTACACCTATCAAAGTTTGCAACATACAAATGCTTGTAACTTTTTACTGGAGCGTCATAAAACCTTGAAATTTTGTAACAACAAAGGCCTCTTGTGAATTTAAGCTATTGCTCAAAGCTATGCTACCCTTGAGTCCCAAATCAAACACTGATAAAACTTCAAATGACCCTAACTTCTACACGGTACGTCCTACACATATCAAAGTTTGCAACATACAACTTGTAACTTTTTACTGGAGAGTCATTAAACCTTGAAATTTTGTAACAACAAAGTACTCGAGCCTCTTGTCAATTTAAGCTATCGCTCAAAGTTATGCTACCCTTGAGTCCCAAATCAAATACTGATAAAACTTCAAATGGCCCTAACTTCTATACGGTACGTCCTACACCTACCAAAGTTTGCAACATACAAATGCTTGTAACTTTTTACTGGAGCGTCATAAAACCTTGAAATTTTGTAACAATAAAGGCCTCTTGTCAATTTAAGCTATCGCTCAAAGCTATGCTACCCTTGAGTCCCAAATCAAACACTGATAAAACTTCAAATGAACCTAACTTCTACACGGTACGTCCTACACATATCAAAGTTTGCAACATACAACTTGTAACTTTTTACTGGAGAATCATTAAACCTTGAAATTTTGTAACAATAAAGTACTCGAGCTTCTTGTCAATTTAAGCTATTGCTCTAAGGTATGATACCCTTGAGTCCCAAATAAAACACTGATAAATCTTCAAATGGCCCTAATTTCTATACGGTACGTCCTACACCTATCAAAGTTTGCAACATACAAATGCTTGTAACTTTTTACTGGAGCGTCATAAAACCTTGAAATTTTGTAACAATAAAGTACTCGAGCCTCTTGTCAATTTAAGCTATCGCGCAAAGCTATGCTACCCTTGAGTCCCAAATCAAACTCTGATAAAACTTCAAATGGCCCTAACTTCTATACGGTATGTCCTACACCTATCAAAGTTTGCAACATACAAATGCTTGTAACTTTTTACTGGTGCGTCATAAAACCTTGAAATTTTGTAACAATAAATTTCTCGAGCCTCTTGTTAATTTAAGCTATCGCTCAAAGCTATGCTACCCTTGAGTCCCAAATCAAACACTGATAAATCTTCAAATGGCCCTAACTTCTATACGGTACGTCCTACACCTATCAAAGTTTGCAACATACAAATGCTTGTAACTTTTTACTGGAGCGTCATAAAACCTAGAAATTTTGTAACAATAAAGTACTCGAGCCTCTTGTCAATTTAAGCTATCGCTCAAAGCTATGCTACCCTTGATTCCTAAATCAAACACTGACAAAACTTCAAATGGCCCTAACTTTTATACGGTACGTCCTACACCTATCAAAGTTTGCAACATACAAATGCTTGTAACTTTTTACTGGAGCGTCATAAAACCTTGAAATTTTGTAACAATAAAGTACTCGAGACTCTTGTCAATTTAAGCTATCGCTCAAAGCTATGCTACCCTTGAGTCCCAAATCAAACACTGACAAAACTTCAAATGGCCCTAACTTCTATACGGTACGTCCTACAGCAATCAAAGTTTGCAACATACAAATGGTTGCAACTTTTTACTGGAGCGTCATAAAACCTTGAAATTTTGTAACAATAAAGTACTCGAGGTTCTTGTCAATTTAAGCTATTGCTCAAAGCTATGCTACCCTTCAGTCCCAAATCAAACACTGATAAAACTTCAAATGACCCTAACTTCTACACGGTACGTCCTACACATATCAAAGTTTGCAACATACAACTTGTAACTTTTTACTGGAGAGTCATTAAACCTTGAAATTTTGTAACAATAAAGTACTCGAGCCTCTTGTCAATTTAAGCTATCGCTCAAAGTTATGCTACCCTTGAGTCCCAAATCAAATACTGATAAAACTTCAAATGGCCCTAACTTCTATACGGTACGTCCTACACCTATCAAAGTTTGCAACATACAAATGCTTGTAACTTTTTTCTGGAGCATCATAAAACATTGAAATTTTGTAACAAAAAAGTACTCGAGCCTCTTGTCAATTTAAGCTATCGCGCAAAGCTATGCTACCCTTGAGTCCCAAATCAAACACTCATAAAACTTCAAATGGCCCTAACTTCTATACGGTACGTCCTACACCTATCAAAGTTTGCAACATACAAATGCTTGTAACTTTTTACTGGTGCGTCATAAAACCTTGAAATTTTGTAACAATAAATTTCTCGAGCCTCTTGTTAATTTAAGCTATCGCTCAAAGCTATGCTACCCTTGAGTCCCAAATCAAACACTGATAAATCTTCAAATGGCCCTAACTTCTATACGGTACGTCCTACACCTATCAAAGTTTGCAACATACAAATGCTTGTAACTTTTTACTGGAGCGTCATAAAACCTAGAAATTTTGTAACAATAAAGTACTCGAGCCTCTTGTCAATTTAAGCTATCGCTCAAAGCTATGCTACCCTTGAGTCCCAAATCAAACACTGACAAAACTTCAAATGGCCCTAACTTTTATACGGTACGTCCTACACCTATCAAAGTTTGCAACATACAAATGCTTGTAACTTTTTACTGGAGCGTCATAAAACCTTGAAATTTTGTAACAATAAAGTACTCGAGACTCTTGTCAATTTAAGCTATCGCTCAAAGCTATGCTACCCTTGAGTCCCAAATCAAATACTGATAAAACTTCAAATGGCCCTAACTTCTATACGGTACGTCTTACACCTATCAAAGTTTGCAACATACAAATGCTTGTAACTTTTTACTGGAGCGTCATAAAACCTTGAAATTTTGTAACAATAAAGGCCTCTTGTCAATTTAAGCTATCGGTCAAAGCTATGCTACCCTTGAGTCCCAAATCAAACACTGATAAAACTTCAAATGACCCTAACGGTACGTCCTACACCTATCAAAGTTTGCAACATACAAATGCTTGTAACTTTTTTCTGGAGCATCATAAAACCTTGAAATTTTGTAACAAAAAAGTATTCGAGCCTCTTGTCAATTTAAGCTATCGCTCAAAGCTATGCAACCCTTGAGTCCCAAATCAAACACTGATAAAACTTCAAATGGCCCTAACTTCTATACGGTACATCCTACACCTATCAAAGTCTGCAACATACAAATGCTTATAACTTTTTACTGGAGAGTCATAAAACCTTGCAATTTTGTAACAATAAAGTACACGAGCCTCTTGTCAATTTAAGCTATCGCTCAAAGATATGCTGCCCTTGAGTACCATATAAAACTCTGATAAAACTTCAAATGGCCCTAACTTCTATACGGTACATCCTACACATATCAAAGTCTGCAACAAACAAATGCTTATAACTTTTTACTGGACCGTCATAAAGCCTTTCAATTTTGTAACAATAAAGTACTCGAACCTCTTGTCAATTTAAGCTATCGCGCAAAGCTATGCTACCCTTGAGTCCCAAATCAAGTACTGATAAAACTTCAAATGGCCCTAACTTCTATACGGTACGTCCTACACCTATCAAAGTTTGCAACATACAAATGCTTGTAACTTTTTACTGGAGCGTCATAAAACCTTGAAATTTTGTAACAATAAAGTAATCGAGCCTCTTGCCAATTTAAGCTATCGCTCAAAGCTATGCTACCCTTGAGTCGCAAATCAAACACTGATAAAACATCAAATGGCCCTAACTTCTATACGGTACGTCCTACACCTATCAAAGTTTGCAACATACAAATGCTTGTAACTTTTTACTGGAGCGTCATAAAACTTTGAAATTTTGTAACAATAAAGTACTCGAGCCTCTTGTCAATTAAAGCTATCGCTCAAAGCTATGCTTCACTTAAGTCCCAAATCAAACACTAACAAAACTTTAAATGGCCCTAACTTCTATACGGTACGTCCTACACCAATCAAAGTTTGCAACATACAAATGCTTGCAACTTCTTACTGGAGCGTCATAAAACCTTGAAATTTTGTAACAAAAAAGTATTCGAGCCTCTTGTCAATTTAAGCTATCGCTCAAAGCTATGCCACCCTTGAGTCCCAAATCAAACACTGATAAAACTTCAAATGGCCCTAACTTCTATACGGTACATCCTACACTTATCAAAGTCTTCAACATACAAATGCTTATAACTTTTTACTGGAGAGTCATAAAACCTTGCAATTTTGTAACAATAAAGTACTCGAGCCTCTTGTCAATTTAAGCTATCGCTCAAAGCTATGCTACCCTTGAGTCCCAAATCAAACACTGATAAAACTTCAAATGGCGCTAACTTCTATACGGTACGTCCTACACCTATCAAAGTTTGCAACATACAAATGGTTGCAACTTTTTACTGGAGCGTCATAAAACCTTGAAATTTTGTAACAATAAAGTACTCGAGCTTCTTGTCAAATTAAGCTATTGCTCAAAGCTATGCTACCCTTGAGTCCCAAATCAAACACTGATAAAACTTCAAATGACCCTAACTTCTACACGGTACGTCCTACACATATCAAAGTTTGCAACATACAACTTGTAACTTTTTACTGGAGAGTCATTAAACCTTGAAATTTTGTAACAATAAAGTACTCGAGCCTCTTGTCAATTTAAGCTATCGCTCAAAGTTATGCTACCCTTGAGTCCCAAATCAAATACTGATAAAACTTCAAATGGCCCTAACTTCTATACGGTACGTCCTACACCTATCAAAGTTTGCAACATACTAATGCTTGTAACTTTTTACTGGAGCGTCATAAAACCTTGAAATTTTGTAACAATAAAGGCCTCTTGTCAATTTAAGCTATTGCTCAAAGCTATGCTACCCTTGAGTCCCAAATCAAACACTGATAAAACTTCAATTGACCCTAACTTCTACACGGTACGTCCTACACATATCAAAGTTTGCAACATACAACTTGTAACTTTTTACTGGAGAGTCATTAAACCTTGAAATTTTGTAACAATAAAGTACTCGAGCCTCTTGTCAATTTAAGCTATCGCTCAAAGTTATGCTACCCTTGAGTCCCAAATCAAACACTGATAAAACTTCAAATGACCCTAACTTCTACACGGTACGTCCTACACATATCAAAGTTTGCAACATACAACTTGTAACTTTTTACTGGAACGTCATTAAACCTTGAAATTTTGTAACAATAAAGTACTCGAGCCTCTTGTAAATTTAAGCTATCGCTCAAAGTTATGCTACCCTTGAGTCCCAAATCAAATACTGATAAAACTTCAAATGGCCCTAACTTCTATACGGTACGTCCTACACCTATCAAAGTTTGCAACATACAAATGCTTGTAACTTTTTACTGGAGCGTCATAAAACCTTGAAATTTTGTAACAATAAAGGCCTCTTGTCAATTTAAGCTATCGCTCAAAGCTATGCTACCCTTGAGTCCCAAATCAAACACTGATAAAACTTCAAATGACCCTAACTTCTACACGGTACGTCCTACACATATCAAAGTTTGCAACATACAACTTGTAACTTTTTACTTGAGAGTCATTAAACCTTGAAATTTTGTAACAATAAAGTACTCGAGCTTCTTGTCAATTTAAGCTATTGCTCAAAGCTATGCTACCCTTGAGTCCCAAATAAAACACTGATAAATCTTCAAATGGCCCTAATTTCTATACGGTACGTCCTACACCTATCAAAGTTTGCAACATACAAATGCTTGTAACTTTTTACTGGAGCGTCATAAAACCTTGAAATTTTGTAACAATAAAGTACTCGAGCCTCTTGTCAATTTAAGCTATCGCGCAAAGCTATGCTACCCTTGAGTCCCAAATCAAACACTGATAAAACTTCAAATGGCCCTAACTTCTATACGGTACGTCCTACACCTATCAAAGTTTGCAACATACAAATGCTTGTAACTTTTTACTGGTGCGTCATAAAACCTTGAAATTTTGTAACAATAAATTTCTCGAGCCTCTTGTTAATTTAAGCTACCGCTCAAAGCTATGCTACCCTTGAGTCCCAAATCAAACACTGATAAATCTTCAAATGGCCCTAACTTCTATACGGTACGTCCTACACCTATCAAAGTTTGCAACATACAAATGCTTGTAACTTTTTACTGGAGCGTCATAAAACCTAGAAATTTTGTAACAATAAAGTACTCGAGCCTCTTGTCAATTTAAGCTAGCGCTCAAAGCTATGCTACCCTTGAGTCCCAAATCAAACACTGACAAAACTTCAAATGGCCCTAACTTTTATACGGTACGTCCTACACCTATCAAAGTTTGCAACATACAAATGCTTGTAACTTTTTACTGGAGCGTCATAAAACCTTGAAATTTTGTAACAATAAAGTACTCGAGACTCTTGTCAATTTAAGCTATCGCTCAAAGCTATGCTACCCTTGAGTCCCAAATCAAACACTGACAAAACTTCAAATGGCCCTAACTTCTATACGGTACGTCCTACAGCAATCAAAGTTTGCAACATACAAATGGTTGCAACTTTTTACTGGAGCGTCATAAAACCTTGAAATTTTGTAACAATAAAGTACTCGAGCTTCTTGTCAATTTAAGCTATTGCTCAAAGCTATGCTACCCTTGAGTCCCAAATCAAACACTGATAAAACTTCAAATGACCCTAACTTCTACACGGTACGTCCTACACATATCAAAGTTTGCAACATACAACTTGTAACTTTTTACTGGGGAGTCATTAAACCTTGAAATTTTGTAACAATAAAGTACTCGAGCCTCTTGTCAATTTAAGCTATCGCTCAAAGTTATGCTACCCTTGAGTCCCAAATCAAATACTGATAAAACTTCAAATGGCCCTAACTTCTATACGGTACGTCCTACACCTATCAAAGTTTGCAACATACAAATGCTTGTAACTTTTTACTGGAGCGTCATAAAACCTTGGAATTTTGTAACAATAAAGGCCTCTTGTCAATTTAAGCTATCGCTCAAAGCTATGCTACCCTTGAGTCCCAAATCAAACACTGATAAAACTTCAAATGACCCTAACTTCTATACGGAACGTCCTACACCTATCAAAGTTTGCAACATACAAATGCTTGTAACTTTTTACTGGAGCGTCATAAAACCTTGAAATTTTGTAACAATAAAGTAATCGAGCCTCTTGCCAATTTAAGCTATCGCTCAAAGCTATGCTACCCTTGAGCCCCAAATCAAACACTGATAACACATCAAATGGCCCTAACTTCTATACGGTACGTCCTACACCAATCAAAGTTTGCAACATACAAATGCTTGCAACTTCTTACTGGAGCGTCATAAAACCTTGAAATTTTGTAACAATAAAGTACTCGAGTCTCTTGTCAAATTAAACTATTGCTCAAAGCTATGCTACCCTTGAGTCCCAAATCAAACACTGATAAAACTTCAAATGGCCCTAACTTCTACACGGTACGTCCTACACATATCAAAGTTTGCAACATACAAATGCTTGTAACTTTTTACTGGAGCGTCATAAAACTTTGAAATTTTGTAACAATAAAGGCCTCTTGTCAATTTAAGCTATCGTTCAAAGCTATGCTACCCTTGAGTCCCAAATCAAACACTGATAAAACTTCAAATGACCCTAACTTCTACACGGTACGTCCTACACATATCAAAGTTTGCAACATACAACTTGTAACTTTTTACTGGAGAGTCATTAAACCTTGAAATTTTGTAACAATAAAGTACTCGAGCCTCTTGTCAATTTAAGCTATTGCTCAAAGCTATGCTACCCTTGAGTCCCAAATAAAACACTGATAAATCTTCAAATGGCCCTAACTTCTATACGGTACGTCCTACACCTATCATAGTTTGCAACATACAAATGCTTGTAACTTTTTACTGGAGCGTCATAAAACCTTGAAAATTTGTAACAATAAAGTACTCGAGCCTCTTGTCAATTTAAGCCATCGCTCAAAGCTATGCTACCCTTGAGCCCCAAATCAAACACTGATAAAACTTCAAATGGCCCTAATTTCTATACGGTACGTCCTACACCTATCAAAGTTTGCAACATACAAATGCTTGTAACTTTTTACTGGAGCGTCATAAAACCTTGAAATTTTGTAACAATAAAGTACTCGAGCCTCTTGTCAATTTAAACTATCGCTCAAAGCTATGCTACCCTTGAGTCCCAAATCAAACACTGATAAAACTTCAAATGGCCCTAACTTCTATACGGTACGTCCTACACCTATCAAAATTTGCAACATACAAATGCTTGTAACTTTTTACTGGAGCGTCATAAAACCTTGAAATTTTGTAACAAAAAAGTATTCGAGCCTCTTGTCAATTTAAGCTATCGCTCAAAGCTATGCCACCCTTGAGTCCCAAATCAAACACTGATAAAAATTCAAATGGCCCAAACTTCTATACGGTACATCCTACACTTATCAAAGTCTTCAACATACAAATGCTTATAACTTTTTACTGGAGAGTCATAAAAACTTGCAATTTTGTAACAATAAAGTACTCGAGCCTCTTGTCAATTTAAGCTATCGCTCAAAGCTATGCTACCCTTGAGTCCCAAATCAAACACTGATAAAACTTCAAATGACCCTAACTTCTACACGGTACGTCCTACACATATCAAAGTTTGCAACATACAACTTGTAACTTTTTACTGGAGAGTCATTAAACCTTGAAATTGTGTAACAATAAAGTACTCGAGCCTCTTGTCAATTTAAGCTATCGCTCAAAGTTATGCTACCCTTGAGTCCCAAATCAAATACTGATAAAACTTCAAATGGCCCTAACTTCTATACGGTACGTCCTACACCTATCAAAGTTTGCAACATACAAATGCTTGTAACTTTTTACTGGAGCGTCATAAAACCTTGAAATTTTGTAACAATAAAGTACTCGAGCCTCTTGTCAATTTAAGCTATTGCTCAAAGCTATGCTACCCTTGAGTCCCAAATAAAACACTGATAAATCTTCAAATGGCCCTAACTTCTATACGGTACGTCCTACACCTATCATAGTGTGCAACACACAAATGCTTGTAACTTTTTACTGGAGCGTCATAAAACCTTGAAATTTTGTAACAATAAAGTACTCGAGCCTCTTGTCAATTTAAGCCATCGCTCAAAGCTATGCTACCCTTGAGCCCCAAATCAAACACTGATAAAACTTCAAATGGCCCTAATTTCTATACGGTACGTCCTACACCTATCAAAGTTTGCAACATACAAATGCTTGTAACTTTTTACTGGAGCGTCATAAAACCTTGAAATTTTGTAACAATAAAGTACTCGAGCCTCTTGTCAATTTAAGCTATCGTGCAAAGCTATGCTACCCTTGAGTCCCAAATCAAACACTGATAAAACTTCAAATGGCCCTAACTTCTATACGGTACTTCCTACACCTATCGAAGTTTGCAACATACAAATGCTTGTAACTTTTTACTGGAGCGTCATAAAACCTTGAAATTTTGTAACAAAAAAGTATTCGAGCCTCTTGTCAATTTAAGCTATCGCTCAAAGCTATGCCACCCTTGAGTCCCAAATCAAACACTGATAAAAATTCAAATGGCCCTAACTTCTATACGGTACATCCTACACTTATCAAAGTCTTCAACATACAAATGCTTATAACTTTTTACTGGAGAGTCATAAAACCTTGCAATTTTGTAACAATAAAGTACTCGAGCCTCTTGTCAATTTAAGCTATCGCTCAAAGCTATGCTACCCTTGAGTCCCAAATCAAACACTGATAAAACTTCAAATGGCCCTAACTTCTATACGGTACGTCCTACACCTATCAAAGTTTGCAACATACAAATGGTTGCAACTTTTTACTGGAGCGTCATAAAACCTTGAAATTTTGTAACAATAAAGTACTCGAGCTTCTTGTCAAATTAAGCTATTGCTCAAAGCTATGCTACCCTTGAGTCCCAAATCAAACACTGATAAAACTTCAAATGACCCTAACTTCTACACGGTACGTCCTACACATATCAAAGTTTGCAACATACAACTTGTAACTTTTTACTGGAGAGTCATTAAACCTTGAAATTTTGTAACAATAAAGTACTCGAGCCTCTTGTCAATTTAAGCTACCGCTCAAAGTTATGCTACCCTTGAGTCCCAAATCAAATACTGATAAAACTTCAAATGGCCCTAACTTCTATACGGTACGTCCTACACCTATCAAAGTTTGCAACATACAAATGCTTGTAACTTTTTACTGGAGCGTCATAAAACTTTGAAATTTTGTAACAATAAAGGCCTCTTGTCAATTTAAGCTATCGTTCAAAGCTATGCTACCGTTGAGTCCCAAATCAAACACTGATAAAACTTCAAATGACCCTAACTTCTACACGGTACGTCCTACACATATCAAAGTTTGCAACATACAACTTGTAACTTTTTACTGGAGAGTCATTAAACCTTGAAATTTTGTAACAATAAAGTACTCGAGCCTCTTGTCAATTTAAGCTATTGCTCAAAGCTATGCTACCCTTGAGTCCCAAATAAAACACTGATAAATCTTCAAATGGCCCTAACTTCTATACGGTACGTCCTACACCTATCATAGTTTGCAACATACAAATGCTTGTAACTTTTTACTGGAGCGTCATAAAACCTTGAAAATTTGTAACAATAAAGTACTCGAGCCTCTTGTCAATTTAAGCCATCGCTCAAAGCTATGCTACCCTTGAGCCCCAAATCAAACACTGATAAAACTTCAAATGGCCCTAATTTCTATACGGTACGTCCTACACCTATCAAAGTTTGCAACATACAAATGCTTGTAACTTTTTACTGGAGCGTCATAAAACCTTGAAATTTTGTAACAATAAAGTACTCGAGCCTCTTGTCAATTTAAACTATCGCTCAAAGCTATGCTACCCTTGAGTCCCAAATCAAACACTGATAATACTTCAAATGGCCCTAACTTCTATACGGTACGTCCTACACCTATCAAAATTTGCAACATACAAATGCTTGTAACTTTTTACTGGAGCGTCATAAAACCTTGAAATTTTGTAACAAAAAAGTATTCGAGCCTCTTGTCAATTTAAGCTATCGCTCAAAGCTATGCCACCCTTGAGTCCCAAATCAAACACTGATAAAAATTCAAATGGCCCTAACTTCTATACGGTACATCCTACACTTATCAAAGTCTTCAACATACAAATGCTTATAACTTTTTACTGGAGAGTCATAAAAACTTGCAATTTTGTAACAATAAAGTACTCGAGCCTCTTGTCAATTTAAGCTATCGCTCAAAGCTATGCTACCCTTGAGTCCCAAATCAAACACTGATAAAACTTCAAATGATCCTAACTTCTACACGGTACTTCCTACACATATCAAAGTTTGCAACATACAACTTGTAACTTTTTACTGGAGAGTCATTAAACCTTGACATTTTGTAACAATAAAGTACTCGAGCCTCTTGTCAATTTAAGCTATCGCTCAAAGTTATGCTACCCTTGAGTCCCAAATCAAATACTGATAAAACTTCAAATGGCCCTAACTTCTATACGGTACGTCCTACACCTATCAAAGTTTGCAACATACAAATGCTTGTAACTTTTTACTGGAGCGTCATAAAACCTTGAAATTTTGTAACAATAAAGTACTCGAGCCTCTTGTCAATTTAAGCTATTGCTCAAAGCTATGCTACCCTTGAGTCCCAAATAAAACACTGATAAATCTTCAAATGGCCCTAACTTCTATACGGTACGTCCTACACCTATCATAGTGTGCAACATACAAATGCTTGTAACTTTTTACTGGAGCGTCATAAAACCTTGAAATTTTGTAACAATAAAGTACTCGAGCCTCTTGTCAATTTAAGCCATCGCTCAAAGCTATGCTACCCTTGAGCCCCAAATCAAACACTGATAAAACTTTAAATGGCCCTAATTTCTATACGGTACGTCCTACACCTATCAAAGTTTGCAACATACAAATGCTTGTAACTTTTTACTGGAGCGTCATAAAACCTTGAAATTTTGTAACAATAAAGTACTCGAGCCTCTTGTCAATTTAAGCTATCGCTCAAAGCTATGCTACCCTTGAGTCCCAAATCAAACACTGATAAAACTTCAAATGGCCCTAACTTCTATACGGTACTTCCTACACCTATCAAAGTTTGCAACATACAAATGCTTGTAACTTTTTACTGGAGCGTCATAAAACCTTGAAATTTTGTAACAAAAAAGTATTCGAGCCTCTTGTCAATTTAAGCTATCGCTCAAAGCTATGCCACCCTTGAGTCCCAAATCAAACACTGATAAAAATTCAAATGGCCCTAACTTCTATACGGTACATCCTACACTTATCAAAGTCTTCAACATACAAATGCTTATAACTTTTTACTGGAGAGTCATAAAACCTTGCAATTTTGTAACAATAAAGTACTCGAGCCTCTTGTCAATTTAAGCTATCGCTCAAAGCTATGCTACCCTTGAGTCCCAAATCAAACACTGATAAAACTTCAAATGGCCCTAACTTCTATACGGTACGTCCTACACCTATCAAAGTTTGCAACATACAAATGGTTGCAACTTTTTACTGGAGCGTCATAAAACCTTGAAATTTTGTAACAATAAAGTACTCGAGCTTCTTGTCAAATTAAGCTATTGCTCAAAGCTATGCTACCCTTGAGTCCCAAATCAAACACTGATAAAACTTCAAATGACCCTAACTTCTACACGGTACGTCCTACACATATCAAAGTTTGCAACATACAACTTGTAACTTTTTACTGGAGAGTCATTAAACCTTGAAATTTTGTAACAATAAAGTACTCGAGCCTCTTGTCAATTTAAGCTACCGCTCAAAGTTATGCTACCCTTGAGTCCCAAATCAAATACTGATAAAACTTCAAATGGCCCTAACTTCTATACGGTACGTCCTACACCTATCAAAGGTTGCAACATACAAATGCTTGTAACTTTTTACTGGAGCGTCATAAAACCTTGAAATTTTGTAACAATAAAGGCCTCTTGTCAATTTAAGCTGTCGCTCAAAGCTATGCTACCCTTGAGTCCCAAATCAAACACTGATAAAACTTCAAATGACCCTAACTTCTACACGGTACGTCCTACACATATCAAAGTTTGCAACATACAACTTGTAACTTTTTACTGGAGAGTCATTAAACCTTGAAATTTTGTAACAATAAAGTACTCGAGCTTCTTGTCAATTTAAGCTATTGCTCAAAGCTATGCTACCCTTGAGTCCCAAATAAAACACTGATAAATCTTCAAATGGCCCTAATTTCTATACAGTACGTCCTACACCTATCAAAGTTTGCAACATACAAATGCTTGTAACTTTTTACTGGAGCGTCATAAAACCTTGAAATTTTGTAACAATAAAGTACTCGAGCCTCTTGTCAATTTAAGCTATCGCGAAAAGCTATGCTACCCTTGAGTCCCAAATCAAACACTGATAAAACTTCAAATGGCCCTAACTTCTATACGGTATGTCCTACACCTATCAAAGTTTGCAACATACAAATGCTTGTAACTTTTTACTGGAGCGTCATAAAACCTTGAAATTTTGTAACAATAAAGTACTCGAGCCTCTTGTCAATTTAAGCTATTGCTCAAAGCTATGCTACCCTTGAGTCCCAAATAAAACACTGATAAATCTTCAAATGGCCCTAACTTCTATACGGTACGTCCTACACCTATCATAGTGTGCAACATACAAATGCTTGTAACTTTTTACTGGAGCGTCATAAAACCTTGAAATTTTGTAACAATAAAGTACTCGAGCCTCTTGTCAATTTAAGCCATCGCTCAAAGCTATGCTACCCTTGAGCCCCAAATCAAACACTGATAAAACTTTAAATGGCCCTAATTTCTATACGGTACGTCCTACACCTATCAAAGTTTGCAACATACAAATGCTTGTAACTTTTTACTGGAGCGTCATAAAACCTTGAAATTTTGTAACAATAAAGTACTCGAGCCTCTTGTCAATTTAAGCTATCGCTCAAAGCTATGCTACCCTTGAGTCCCAAATCAAACACTGATAAAACTTCAAATGGCCCTAACTTCTATACGGTACTTCCTACACCTATCAAAGTTTGCAACATACAAATGCTTGTAACTTTTTACTGGAGCGTCATAAAACCTTGAAATTTTGTAACAAAAAAGTATTCGAGCCTCTTGTCAATTTAAGCTATCGCTCAAAGCTATGCCACCCTTGAGTCCCAAATCAAACACTGATAAAAATTCAAATGGCCCTAACTTCTATACGGTACATCCTACACTTATCAAAGTCTTCAACATACAAATGCTTATAACTTTTTACTGGAGAGTCATAAAACCTTGCAATTTTGTAACAATAAAGTACTCGAGCCTCTTGTCAATTTAAGCTATCGCTCAAAGCTATGCTACCCTTGAGTCCCAAATCAAACACTGATAAAACTTCAAATGGCCCTAACTTCTGTACGGTACGTCCTACACCTATCAAAGTTTGCAACATACAAATGGTTGCAACTTTTTACTGGAGCGTCATAAAACCTTGAAATTTTGTAACAATAAAGTACTCGAGCTTCTTGTCAAATTAAGCTATTACTCAAAGCTATGCTACCCTTGAGTCCCAAATCAAACACTGATAAAACTTCAAATGACCCTAACTTCTACACGGTACGTCCTACACATATCAAAGTTTGCAACATACAACTTGTAACTTTTTACTGGAGAGTCATTAAACCGTGAAATTTTGTAACAATAAAGTACTCGAGCCTCTTGTCAATTTAAGCTACCGCTCAAAGTTATGCTACCCTTGAGTCCCAAATCAAATACAGATAAAACTTCAAATGGCCCTAACTTCTATACGGTACGTCCTACACCTATCAAAGGTTGCAACATACAAATGCTTGTAACTTTTTACTGGAGCGTCATAAAACCTTGAAATTTTGTAACAATAAAGGCCTCTTGTCAATTTAAGCTGTCGCTCAAAGCTATGCTACCCTTGAGTCCCAAATCAAACACTGATAAAACTTCAAATGACCCTAACTTCTACACGGTACGTCCTACACATATCAAAGTTTGCAACATACAACTTGTAACTTTTTACTGGAGAGTCATTAAACCTTGAAATTTTGTAACAATAAAGTACTCGAGCTTCTTGTCAATTTAAGCTATTGCTCAAAGCTATGCTACCCTTGAGTCCCAAATAAAACACTGATAAATCTTCAAATGGCCCTAATTTCTATACGGTACGTCCTACACCTATCAAAGTTTGCAACATACAAATGCTTGTAACTTTTTACTGGAGCGTCATAAAACCTTGAAATTTTGTAACAATAAAGTACTCGAGCCTCTTGTCAATTTAAGCTATCGCGCAAAGCTATGCTACCCTTGAGTCCCAAATCAAACACTGATAAAACTTCAAATGGCCCTAACTTCTATACGGTACGTCCTACACCTATCAAAGTTTGCAACATACAAATGCTTGTAACTTTTTACTGGTGCGTCATAAAACCTTGAAATTTTGTAACAATAAAGTACTCGAGACTCTTGTCAATTTAAGCTATCGCTCAAAGCTATGCTACCCTTGAGTCCCAAATCAAACACTGACAAAACTTCAAATGGCCCTAACTTCTACACGGTACGTCCTACACATATCAAAGTTTGCAACATACAACTTGTAACTTTTTACTGGGGAGTCATTAAACCTTGAAATTTTGTAACAATAAAGTACTCGAGCCTCTTGTCAATTTAAGCTATGGCTCAAAGTTATGCTACCCTTGAGTCCCAAATCAAGTACTGATAAAACTTCAAATGGCCCTAACTTCTATACGGTACGTCCTACACCTATCAAAGTTTGCAACATACAAATGCTTGTAACTTTTTACTGGAGCGTCATAAAACCTTGAAATTTTGTAACAATAAAGGCCTCTTGTCAATTTAAGCTATCGCTCAAAGCTATGCTACCCTTGAGTCCCAAATCAAACACTGATAAATCTTCAAATGCCCCTAACTTCTATACGGTACGTCCTACACCTATCAAAGTTTGCAACATACAAATGCTTGTAACTTTTTACTGGAGCGTCATAAAACCTAGAAATTTTGTAACAATAAAGTACTCGAGCCTCTTGTCAATTTAAGCTATCGCTCAAAGCTATGCTACCCTTGAGTCCCAAATCAAACACTGACAAAACTTCACATGGCCCTAACTTTTATACGGTACGTTCTACACCTATCAAAGTTTGCAACATACAAATGCTTGTAACTTTTTACTGGAGCGTCATAAAACCTTGAAATTTTGTAACAATAAAGTACTCGAGACTCTTGTCAATTTAAGCTATCGCTCAAAGCTATGCTACCCTTGAGTCCCAAATCAAACACTGACAAAACTTCAAATGGCCCTAACTTCTATACGGTACGTCCTACAGCAATCAAAGTTTGCAACATACAAATGGTTGCAACTTTTTACTGGAGCGTCATAAAACCTTGAAATTTTGTAACAATAAAGTACTCGAGCTTCTTGTCAATTTAAGCTATTGCTCAAAGCTATGCTACCCTTGAGTCCCAAATCAAATACTGATAAAACTTCAAATGGCCCTAACTTCTATACGGTACGTCCTACACCTATCAAAGTTTGTAACATACAAATGCTTGTAACTTTTTACTGGAGCGTCATAAAACCTTGAAATTTTGTAACAATAAAGGCCTCTTGTCAATTTAAGCTATCGCTCAAAGCTAAGCTACCCTTGAGTCCCAAATCAAACACTGATAAAACTTCAAATGGCCCTAACTTCTATACGGTTCGTCCTACACCTATCAAAGTTTGCAACATACAAATGCTTGTAACTTTTTACTGGAGCGTCATAAAACCTTGAAATTTTGTAACAATAAAGGCCTCTTGTCAATTTAAGCTATCGCTCAAAGCTATGCTACCCTTGAGTCCCAAATCAAACACTGATAAAACTTCAAATGACCCTAACTTCTACACGGTACGTCCTACACATATCAAAGTTTGCAACATACAACTTGTAACTTTTTACTGGAGAGTCATTAAACCTTGAAATTTTGTAACAATAAAGTACTCGAGCCTCTTGTCAATTTAAGCTATTGCTCAAAGCTATGCTACCCTTGAGTCCCAAATAAAACACTGATAAATCTTCAAATGGCCCTAACTTCTATACGGTACGTCCTACACCTATCATAGTTTGCAACATACAAATGCTTGTAACTTTTTACAGGAGCGTCATAAAACCTTGAAATTTTGTAACAATAAAGTACTCGAGCCTCTTGTCAATTTAAGCCATCGCTCAAAGCTATGCTACCCTTGAGCCCCAAATCAAACACTGATAAAACTTCAAATGGCCCTAACTTCTATACGGTACGTCCTACACCTATCAAAGTTTGCAACATACAAATGCTTGTAACTTTTTACTGGAGCGTCATAAAACCTTGAAATTTTGTAAGAAAAAGTATTCGAGCCTCTTGTCAATTTAAGCTATCGCTCAAAGCTATGCCACCCTTGAGTCCCAAATCAAACACTGATAAAACTTCAAATGGCCCTAACTTCTATACGGTACATCCTACACTTATCAAAGTCTTCAACATACAAATGCTTATAACTTTTTACTGGAGAGTCATAAAACCTTGCAATTTTGTAACAATAAAGTACTCGAGCCTCTTGTCAATTTAAGCTATCGCTCAAAGCTATGCTACCCTTGAGTCCCAAATCAAACACTGATAAAACTTCAAATGGCCCTAACTTCTATACGGTACGTCCTACACCTATCAAAGTTTGCAACATACAAATGGTTGCAACTTTTTACTGGAGCGTCATAAAACCTTGAAATTTGGTAACAATAAAGTACTCGAGCTTCTTGTCAAATTAAGCTATTGCTCAAAGCTATGCTACCCTTGAGTCCCAAATCAAACACTGATAAAACTTCAAATGACCCTAACTTCTACACGGTACGTCCTACACATATCAAAGTTTGCAACATACAACTTGTAACTTTTTACTGGAGAGTCATTAAACCTTGAAATTTTGTAACAATAAAGTACTCGAGCCTCTTGTCAATTTAAGCTATCGCTCAAAGTTATGCTACCCTTGAGTCCCAAATCAAATACTGATAAAACTTCAAATGGCCCTAACTTCTATACGGTACGTCCTACACATATCAAAGTTTGCAACATACAAATGCTTGTAACTTTTTACTGGAGCGTCATAAAACCTTGAAATTTTGTAACAATAAAGGCCTCTTGTCAATTTAAGCTATTGCTCAAAGCTATGCTACCCTTGAGTCCCAAATCAAACACTGATAAAACTTCAAATGACCCTAACTTCTACACGGTACGTCCTACACATATCAAAGTTTGCAACATACAACTTGTAACTTTTTACTGGAGAGTCATTAAACCTTGAAATTTTGTAACAATAAAGTACTCGAGCCTCTTGTCAATTTAAGCTATCGCTCAAAGTTATGCTACCCTTGAGTCCCAAATCAAATACTGATAAAACTTCAAATGGCCCTAACTTCTATACGGTACGTCCTACACCTATCAAAGTTTGAAACATACAAATGCTTGTAACTTTTTACTGGAGCGTCATAAAACCTTGAAATTTTGTAACAATAAAGGCCTCTTGTTAATTTAAGCTATCGCTCAAAGCTATGCTACTCTTGAGTCCCAAATCAAACACTGATAAAACTTCAAATGACCCTAACTTCTACACGGTTCGTCCTACACATATCAAAGTTTGCAA
Source organism: Clusia tigrina (assembly GCA_920105625.2). Classification (NCBI taxonomy): domain Eukaryota; kingdom Metazoa; phylum Arthropoda; class Insecta; order Diptera; family Clusiidae; genus Clusia; species Clusia tigrina. Next base: position 105,255,264 of record OV050033.1, on the reverse strand, counting down.
CATACAACTTGTAACTTTTTACTGGAGAGTCATTAAACCTTGAAATTTTGTAACAATAAAGTACTCGAGCTTCTTGTCAATTTAAGCTATTGCTCAAAGCTATGCTACCCTTGAGTCCCAAATAAAACACTGATAAATCTTCAAATGGCCCTAATTTCTATACGGTACGTCCTACACCTATCAAAGTTTGCAACATACAAATGCTTGTAACTTTTTACTGGAGCGTCATAAAACCTAGAAATTTTGTAACAACAAAGTACTCGAGCCTCTTGTCAATTTAAGCTATCGCTCAAAGCTATGCTACCCTTGAGTCCCAAATCAAACACTGACAAAACTTCAAATGGCCCTAACTTTTATACGGTACGTCCTACACCTATCAAAGTTTGCAACATACAAATGCTTGTAACTTTTTACTGGAGCGTCATAAAACCTTGAAATTTTGTGACAATAAAGTACTCGAGACTCTTGTCAATTTAAGCTATCGCTCAAAGCTATGCTACCCTTGAGTCCCAAATCAAACACTGACAAAACTTCAAATGGCCCTAACTTCTATACGGTACGTCCTACAGCAATCAAAGTTTGCAACATACAAATGGTTGCAACTTTTTACTGGAGCGTCATAAAACTTTGAAATTTTGTAACAATAAAGTACTCGAGCTTCTTATCAATTTAAGCTATTGCTCAAAGCTATGCTACCCTTGAGTCCCAAATCAAACACTGATAAAACTTCAAATGACCCTAACTTCTACACGGTACGTCCTACACATATCAAACTTTGCAACATACAACTTGTAACTTTTTACTGGAGAGTCATTAAACCTTGAAATTTTGTAACAATAAAGTACTCGAGCCTCTTGTCAATTTAAGCTATCGCTCAAAGTTATGCTACCCTTGAGTCCCAAATCAAATACTGATAAAACTTCAAATGGCCCTAACTTCTATACGGTACGTCCTACACCTATCAAAGTTTGCAACATACAAATGCTTGTAACTTTTTACTGGAGCGTCATAAAACCTTGAAATTTTGTAACAATAAAGGCCTCTTGTCAATTTAAGCTATCGCTCAAAGCTATGCTACCCTTGAGTCCCAAATCAAACACTGACAAAACTTCAAATGGCCCTAACTTCTATACGGTACGTCCTACACCTATCAAAGTTTGCAACATACAAATGCTTGTAACTTTTTTCTGGAGCATCATAAAACATTGAAATTTTGTAACAAAAAAGTACTCGAGCCTCTTGTCAATTTAAGCTATCGCGCAAAGCTATGCTACCCTTGAGTCCTAAATCAAACACTGATAAAACTTCAAATGGCCCTAACTTCTATACGGTACGTCCTACACCTATCAAAGTTTGCAACATACAAATGCTTGTAACTTTTTACTGGTGCGTCATAAAACCTTGAAATTTTGCAACAATAAATTTCTCGAGCCTCTTGTTAATTTAAGCTATCGCTCAAAGCTATGCTACCCTTGAGTCCCAAATCAAACACTGAAAAATCTTCAAATGGCCCTAACTTCTATACGGTACGTCCTACACCTATCAAAGTTTGCAACATACAAATGCTTGTAACTTTTTACTGGAGCGTCATAAAACCTTGAAATTTTGTAACAATAAAGTACTCGAGACTCTTGTCAATTTAAGCTATCGCTCAAAGCTATGCTACCCTTGAGTCCCAAATCAAACACTGACAAAACTTCAAATGGCCCTAACTTCTATACGGTACGTCCTACAGCAATCAAAGTTTGCAACATACAAATGGTTGCAACTTTTTACTGGAGCGTCATAAAACCTTGAAATTTTGTAACAATAAAGTACTCGAGCTTCTTGTCAATTTAAGCTATTGCTCAAAGCTATGCTACCCTTGAGTCCCAAATCAAACACTGATAAAACTTCAAATGACCCTAACTTCTACACGGTACGTCCTACACATATCAAAGTTTGTAACATACAAATGCTTGTAACATTTTACTGGAGCGTCATAAAACCTTGAAATTTTGTAACAATAAAGGCCTCTTGTCAATTTAAGCTATCGCTCAAAGCTAAGCTACCCTTGAGTCCCAAATCAAACACTGATAAACTTTCAAATGGCCCTAACTTCTATACGGTTCGTCCTACACCTATCAAAGTTTGCAACATACAAATGCTTGTAACTTTTTACTGGAGCGTCATAAAACCTTGAAATTTTGTAACAATAAAGGCCTCTTGTCAATTTAAGCTATCGCTCAAAGCTATGCTACCCTTGAGTCCCAAATCAAACACTGATAAAACTTCAAATGACCCTAACTTCTACACGGTACGTCCTACACATATCAAAGTTTGCAACATACAACTTGTAACTTTTTACTGGAGAGTCATTAAACCTTGAAATTTTGTAACAATAAAGTACTCGAGCCTCTTGTCAATTTAAGCTACTGCTCAAAGCTATGCTACCCTTGAGTCCCAAATAAAACACTGATAAATCTTCAAATGGCCCTAACTTCTATACGGTACGTCCTACACCTATCATAGTTTGCAACATACAAATGCTTGTAACTTTTTACAGGAGCGTCATAAAACCTTGAAATTTTGTAACAATAAAGTACTCGAGCCTCTTGTCAATTTAAGCCATCGCTCAAAGCTATGCTACCCTTGAGCCCCAAATCAAACACTGATAAAACTTCAAATGGCCCTAACTTCTATACGGTACGTCCTACACCTATCAAAGTTTGCAACATACAAATGCTTGTAACTTTTTACTGGAGCGTCATAAAACCTTGAAATTTTGTAAGAAAAAGTATTCGAGCCTCTTGTCAATTTAAGCTATCGCTCAAAGCTATGCCACCCTTGAGTCCCAAATCAAACACTGATAAAACTTCAAATGGCCCTAACTTCTATACGGTACATCCTAAACTTATCAAAGTCTTCAACATACAAATGCTTATAACTTTTTACTGGAGAGTCATAAAACCTTGCAATTTTGTAACAATAAAGTACTCGAGCCTCTTGTCAATTTAAGCTATCGCTCAAAGCTATGCTACCCTTGAGTCCCAAATCAAACACTGATAAAACTTCAAATGGCCCTAACTTCTATACGGTACGTCCTACACCTATCAAAGTTTGCAACATACAAATGGTTGCAACTTTTTACTGGAGCGTCATAAAACCTTGAAATTTTGTAACAATAAAGTACTCGAGCTTCTTGTCAAATTAAGCTATTGCTCAAAGCTATGCTACCCTTGAGTCCCAAATCAAACACTGATAAAACTTAAAATGACCCTAACTTCTACACGGTACGTCCTACACATATCAAAGTTTGCAACATACAACTTGTAACTTTTTACTGGAGAGTCATTAAACCTTGAAATTTTGTAACAATAAAGTACTCGAGCCTCTTGTCAATTTAAGCTATCGCTGAAAGCTAAGCTGCCCTTGAGTCCCAAATCAAATACTGATAAAACTTCAAATGGCCCTAACTTCTATACGGTACGTCCTACACCTATCAAAGTTTGCAACATACAAATGCTTGTAACTTTTTACTGGAGCGTCATAAAACCTTGAAATTTTGTAACAATAAAGGCCTCTTGTCAATTTAAGCTATTGCTCAAAGCTATGCTACCCTTGAGTCCCAAATCAAACACTGATAAAACTTCAAATGACCCTAACTTCTACACGGTACGTCCTACACATATCAAAGTTTGCAACATACAACTTGTAACTTTTTACTGGAGAGTCATTAAACCTTGAAATTTTGTAACAATAAAGTACTCGAGCCTCTTGTCAATTTAAGCTATCGCTCAAAGTTATGCTACCCTTGAGTCCCAAATCAAATACTGATAAAACTTCAAATGGCCCTAACTTCTATACGGTACGTCCTACACCTATCAAAGTTTGAAACATACAAATGCTTGTAACTTTTTACTGGAGCGTCATAAAACCTTGAAATTTTGTAACAATAAAGGCCTCTTGTTAATTTAAGCTATCGCTCAAAGCTATGCTACTCTTGAGTCCCAAATCAAACACTGATAAAACTTCAAATGACCCTAACTTCTACACGGTTCGTCCTACACATATCAAAGTTTGCAACATACAACTTGTAACTTTTTACTGGAGAGTCATTAAACCTTGAAATTTTGTAACAATAAAGTACTCGAGCTTATTGTCAATTTAAGCTATTGCTCAAAGCTATGCTACCCTTGAGTCCCAAATAAAACACTGATAAATCTTCAAATGGCCCTAATTTCTATACGGTACGTCCTACACCTATCAAAGTTTGCAACATACAAATGCTTGTAACTTTTTACTGGAGCGTCATAAAACCTAGAAATTTTGTAACAACAAAGTACTCGAGCCTCTTGTCAATTTAAGCTATCGCTCAAAGCTATGCTACCCTTGAGTCCCAAATCAAACACTGACAAAACTTCAAATGGCCCTAACTTTTATACGGTACGTCCTACACCTATCAAAGTTTGCAACATAAAAATGCTTGTAACTTTTTACTGGAGCGTCATAAAACCTTGAAATTTTGTGACAATAAAGTACTCGAGACTCTTGTCAATTTAAGCTATCGCTCAAAGCTATGCTACCCTTGAGTCCCAAATCAAACACTGACAAAACTTCAAATGGCCCTAACTTCTATACGGTACGTCCTACAGCAATCAAAGTTTGCAACATACAAATGGTTGCAACTTTTTACTGGAGCGTCATAAAACCTTGAAATTTTGTAACAATAAAGTACTCGAGCTTCTTGTCAATTTAAGCTATTGCTCAAAGCTATGCTACCCTTGAGTCCCAAATCAAACACTGATAAAACTTCAAATGACCCTAACTTCTACACGGTACGTCCTACACATATCAAAGTTTGCAACATACAACTTGTAACTTTTTACTGGAGAGTCATTAAACCTTGAAATTTTGTAACAATAAAGTACTCGAGCCTCTTGTCAATTTAAGCTATCGCTCAAAGTTATGCTACCCTTGAGTCCCAAATCAAATACTGATAAAACTTCAAATGGCCCTAACTTCTATACGGTACGTCCTACACCTATCAAAGTTTGCAACATACAAATGCTTGTAACTTTTTACTGGAGCGTCATAAAACCTTGAAATTTTGTAACAATAAAGGCCTCTTGTCAATTTAAGCTATCGCTCAAAGCTATGCTACCCTTGAGTCCCAAATCAAACACTGATAAAACTTCAAATGGCCCTAACTTCTATACGGTACGTCCTACACCTATCAAAGTTTGCAACATACAAATGCTTGTAACTTTTTTCTGGAGCATCATAAAACATTGAAATTTTGTAACAAAAAAGTACTCGAGCCTCTTGTCAATTTAAGCTATCGCGCAAAGCTATGCTACCCTTGAGTCCTAAATCAAACACTGATAAAACTTCAAATGGCCCTGACTTCTATACGGTACGTCCTACACATATCAAAGTTTGTAACATACAAATGCTTGTAACATTTTACTGGAGCGTCATAAAACCTTGAAATTTTGTAACAATAAAGGCCTCTTGTCAATTTAAGCTATCGCTCAAAGCTAAGCTACCCTTGAGTCCCAAATCAAACACTGATAAACTTTCAAATGGCCCTAACTTCTATACGGTTCGTCCTACACCTATCAAAGTTTGCAACATACAAATGCTTGTAACTTTTTACTGGAGCGTCATAAAACCTTGAAATTTTGTAACAATAAAGGCCTCTTGTCAATTTAAGCTATCGCTCAAAGCTATGCTACCCTTGAGTCCCAAATCAAACACTGATAAAACTTCAAATGACCCTAACTTCTACACGGTACGTCCTACACATATCAAAGTTTGCAACATACAACTTGTAACTTTTTACTGGAGAGTCATTAAACCTTGAAATTTTGTAACAATAAAGTACTCGAGCCTCTTGTCAATTTAAGCTACTGCTCAAAGCTATGCTACCCTTGAGTCCCAAATAAAACACTGATAAATCTTCAAATGGCCCTAACTTCTATACGGTACGTCCTACACCTATCATAGTTTGCAACATACAAATGCTTGTAACTTTTTACAGGAGCGTCATAAAACCTTGAAATTTTGTAACAATAAAGTACTCGAGCCTCTTGTCAATTTAAGCCATCGCTCAAAGCTATGCTACCCTTGAGCCCCAAATCAAACACTGATAAAACTTCAAATGGCCCTAACTTCTATACGGTACGTCCTACACCTATCAAAGTTTGCAACATACAAATGCTTGTAACTTTTTACTGGAGCGTCATAAAACCTTGAAATTTTGTAAGAAAAAGTATTCGAGCCTCTTGTCAATTTAAGCTATCGCTCAAAGCTATGCCACCCTTGAGTCCCAAATCAAACACTGATAAAACTTCAAATGGCCCTAACTTCTATACGGTACATCCTAAACTTATCAAAGTCTTCAACATACAAATGCTTATAACTTTTTACTGGAGAGTCATAAAACCTTGCAATTTTGTAACAATAAAGTACTCGAGCCTCTTGTCAATTTAAGCTATCGCTCAAAGCTATGCTACCCTTGAGTCCCAAATCAAACACTGATAAAACTTCAAATGGCCCTAACTTCTATACGGTACGTCCTACACCTATCAAAGTTTGCAACATACAAATGGTTGCAACTTTTTACTGGAGCGTCATAAAACCTTGAAATTTTGTAACAATAAAGTACTCGAGCTTCTTGTCAAATTAAGCTATTGCTCAAAGCTATGCTACCCTTGAGTCCCAAATCAAACACTGATAAAACATAAAATGACCCTAACTTCTACACGGTACGTCCTACACATATCAAAGTTTGCAACATACAACTTGTAACTTTTTACTGGAGAGTCATTAAACCTTGAAATTTTGTAACAATAAAGTACTCGAGCCTCTTGTCAATTTAAGCTATCGCTGAAAGGTAAGCTGCCCTTGAGTCCCAAATCAAATACTGATAAAACTTCAAATGGCCCTAACTTCTATACGGTACGTCCTACACCTATCAAAGTTTGCAACATACAAATGCTTGTAACTTTTTACTGGAGCGTCATAAAACCTTGAAATTTTGTAACAATAAAGGCCTCTTGTCAATTTAAGCTATTGCTCAAAGCTATGCTACCCTTGAGTCCCAAATCAAACACTGATAAAACTTCAAATGACCCTAACTTCTACACGGTACGTCCTACACATATCAAAGTTTGCAACATACAACTTGTAACTTTTTACTGGAGAGTCATTAAACCTTGAAATTTTGTAACAATAAAGTACTCGAGCCTCTTGTCAATTTAAGCTATCGCTCAAAGTTATGCTACCCTTGAGTCCCAAATCAAATACTGATAAAACTTCAAATGGCCCTAACTTCTATACGGTACGTCCTACACCTATCAAAGTTTGAAACATACAAATGCTTGTAACTTTTTACTGGAGCGTCATAAAACCTTGAAATTTTGTAACAATAAAGGCCTCTTGTTAATTTAAGCTATCGCTCAAAGCTATGCTACTCTTGAGTCCCAAATCAAACACTGATAAAACTTCAAATGACCCTAACTTCTACACGGTTCGTCCTACACATATCAAAGTTTGCAACATACAACTTGTAACTTTTTACTGGAGAGTCATTAAACCTTGAAATTTTGTAACAATAAAGTACTCGAGCTTATTGTCAATTTAAGCTATTGCTCAAAGCTATGCTACCCTTGAGTCCCAAATAAAACACTGATAAATCTTCAAATGGCCCTAATTTCTATACGGTACGTCCTACACCTATCAAAGTTTGCAACATACAAATGCTTGTAACTTTTTACTGGAGCGTCATAAAACCTAGAAATTTTGTAACAACAAAGTACTCGAGCCTCTTGTCAATTTAAGCTATCGCTCAAAGCTATGCTACCCTTGAGTCCCAAATCAAACACTGACAAAACTTCAAATGGCCCTAACTTTTATACGGTACGTCCTACACCTATCAAAGTTTGCAACATAAAAATGCTTGTAACTTTTTACTGGAGCGTCATAAAACCTTGAAATTTTGTAACAATAAAGTACTCGAGACTCTTGTCAATTTAAGCTATCGCTCAAAGCTATGCTACCCTTGAGTCCCAAATCAAACACTGACAAAACTTCAAATGGCCCTAACTTCTATACGGTACGTCCTACAGCAATCAAAGTTTGCAACATACAAATGGTTGCAACTTTTTACTGGAGCGTCATAAAACCTTGAAATTTTGTAACAATAAAGTACTCGAGCTTCTTGTCAATTTAAGCTATTGCTCAAAGCTATGCTACCCTTGAGTCCCAAATCAAACACTGATAAAACTTCAAATGACCCTAACTTCTACACGGTACGTCCTACACATATCAAAGTTTGCAACATACAACTTGTAACTTTTTACTGGAGAGTCATTAAACCTTGAAATTTTGTAACAATAAAGTACTCGAGCCTCTTGTCAATTTAAGCTATCGCTCAAAGTTATGCTACCCTTGAGTCCCAAATCAAATACTGATAAAACTTCAAATGGCCCTAACTTCTATACGGTACGTCCTACACCTATCAAAGTTTGCAACATACAAATGCTTGTAACTTTTTACTGGAGCGTCATAAAACCTTGAAATTTTGTAACAATAAAGGCCTCTTGTCAATTTAAGCTATCGCTCAAAGCTATGCTACCCTTGAGTCCCAAATCAAACACTGATAAAACTTCAAATGGCCCTAACTTCTATACGGTACGTCCTACACCTATCAAAGTTTGCAACATACAAATGCTTGTAACTTTTTTCTGGAGCATCATAAAACATTGAAATTTTGTAACAAAAAAGTACTCGAGCCTCTTGTCAATTTAAGCTATCGCGCAAAGCTATGCTACCCTTGAGTCCTAAATCAAACACTGATAAAACTTCAAATGGCCCTAACTTCTATACGGTACGTCCTACACATATCAAAGTTTGTAACATACAAATGCTTGTAACATTTTACTGGAGCGTCATAAAACCTTGAAATTTTGTAACAATAAAGGCCTCTTGTCAATTTAAGCTATCGCTCAAAGCTAAGCTACCCTTGAGTCCCAAATCAAACACTGATAAACTTTCAAATGGCCCTAACTTCTATACGGTTCGTCCTACACCTATCAAAGTTTGCAACATACAAATGCTTGTAACTTTTTACTGGAGCGTCATAAAACCTTGAAATTTTGTAACAATAAAGGCCTCTTGTCAATTTAAGCTATCGCTCAAAGCTATGCTACCCTTGAGTCCCAAATCAAACACTGATAAAACTTCAAATGACCCTAACTTCTACACGGTACGTCCTACACATATCAAAGTTTGCAACATACAACTTGTAACTTTTTACTGGAGAGTCATTAAACCTTGAAATTTTGTAACAATAAAGTACTCGAGCCTCTTGTCAATTTAAGCTACTGCTCAAAGCTATGCTACCCTTGAGTCCCAAATAAAACACTGATAAATCTTCAAATGGCCCTAACTTCTATACGGTACGTCCTACACCTATCATAGTTTGCAACATACAAATGCTTGTAACTTTTTACAGGAGCGTCATAAAACCTTGAAATTTTGTAACAATAAAGTACTCGAGCCTCTTGTCAATTTAAGCCATCGCTCAAAGCTATGCTACCCTTGAGCCCCAAATCAAACACTGATAAAACTTCAAATGGCCCTAACTTCTATACGGTACGTCCTACACCTATCAAAGTTTGCAACATACAAATGCTTGTAACTTTTTACTGGAGGGTCATAAAACCTTGAAATTTTGTAAGAAAAAGTATTCGAGCCTCTTGTCAATTTAAGCTATCGCTCAAAGTTATGCTACCCTTGAGTCCCAAATCAAATACTGATAAAACTTCAAATGGCCCTAACTTCTATACGGTACGTCCTACACCTATCAAAGTTTGCAACATACAAATGCTTGTAACTTTTTACTGGAGCGTCATAAAACCTTGAAATTTTGTAACAATAAAGGCCTCTTGTCAATTTAAGCTATCGCTCAAAGCTATGCTACCCTTGAGTCCCAAATCAAACACTGATAAAACTTCAAATGACCCTAACTTCTACACGGTACGTCCTACACATATCAAAGTTTGCAACATACAACTTGTAACTTTTTACTGGAGAGTCATTAAACCTTGAAATTTTGTAACAATAAAGTACTCGAGCCTCTTGTCAATTTAAGCTATCGCTCAAAGTTATGCTACCCTTGAGTCCCAAATCAAATACTGATAAAACTTCAAATGGCCCTAACTTCTATACGGTACGTCCTACACCTATCAAAGTTTGAAACATACAAATGCTTGTAACTTTTTACTGGAGCGTCATAAAACCTTGAAATTTTGTAACAATAAAGGCCTCTTGTTAATTTAAGCTATCGCTCAAAGCTATGCTACTCTTGAGTCCCAAATCAAACACTGATAAAACTTCAAATGACCCTAACTTCTACACGGTTCGTCCTACACATATCAAAGTTTGCAACATACAACTTGTAACTTTTTACTGGAGAGTCATTAAACCTTGAAATTTTGTAACAATAAAGTACTCGAGCTTATTGTCAATTTAAGCTATTGCTCAAAGCTATGCTACCCTTGAGTCCCAAATAAAACACTGATAAATCTTCAAATGGCGCTAATTTCTATACGGTACGTCCTACACCTATCAAAGTTTGCAACATACAAATGCTTGTAACTTTTTACTGGAGCGTCATAAAACCTAGAAATTTTGTAACAACAAAGTACTCGAGCCTCTTGTCAATTTAAGCTATCGCTCAAAGCTATGCTACCCTTGAGTCCCAAATCAAACACTGACAAAACTTCAAATGGCCCTAACTTTTATACGGTACGTCCTACACCTATCAAAGTTTGCAACATAAAAATGCTTGTAACTTTTTACTGGAGCGTCATAAAACCTTGAAATTTTGTGACAATAAAGTACTCGAGACTCTTGTCAATTTAAGCTATCGCTCAAAGCTATGCTACCCTTGAGTCCCAAATCAAACACTGACAAAACTTCAAATGGCCCTAACTTCTATACGGTACGTCCTACAGCAATCAAAGTTTGCAACATACAAATGGTTGCAACTTTTTACTGGAGCGTCATAAAACCTTGAAATTTTGTAACAATAAAGTACTCGAGCTTCTTGTCAATTTAAGCTATTGCTCAAAGCTATGCTACCCTTGAGTCCCAAATCAAACACTGATAAAACTTCAAATGACCCTAACTTCTACACGGTACGTCCTACACATATCAAAGTTTGCAACATACAACTTGTAACTTTTTACTGGAGAGTCATTAAACCTTGAAATTTTGTAACAATAAAGTACTCGAGCCTCTTGTCAATTTAAGCTATCGCTCAAAGTTATGCTACCCTTGAGTCCCAAATCAAATACTGATAAAACTTCAAATGGCCCTAACTTCTATACGGTACGTCCTACACCTATCAAAGTTTGCAACATACAAATGCTTGTAACTTTTTACTGGAGCGTCATAAAACCTTGAAATTTTGTAACAATAAAGGCCTCTTGTCAATTTAAGCTATTGATCAAAGCTATGCTACCCTTGAGTCCCAAATCAAACACTGATAAAACTTCAAATGACCCTAACTTCTACACGGTACGTCCTACACATATCAAAGTTTGCAACATACAACTTGTAACTTTTTACTTTAGAGTCATTAAACCTTGAAATTTTGTAACAATAAAGTACTCGAGCCTCTTGTCAATTTAAGCTATCGCTCAAAGTTATGCTACCCTTGAGTCCCAAATCAAATACTGATAAAACTTCAAATGGCCCTAACTTCTATACGGTACGTCCTACACCTATCAAAGTTTGAAACATACAAATGCTTGTAACTTTTTACTGGAGCGTCATAAAACCTTGAAATTTTGTAACAATAAAGGCCTCTTGTTAATTTAAGCTATCGCTCAAAGCTATGCTACTCTTGAGTCCCAAATCAAACACTGATAAAACTTCAAATGACCCTAACTTCTACACGGTTCGTCCTACACATATCAAAGTTTGCAACATACAACTTGTAACTTTTTACTGGAGAGTCATTAAACCTTGAAATTTTGTAACAATAAAGTACTCGAGCTTATTGTCAATTTAAGCTATTGCTCAAAGCTATGCTACCCTTGAGTCCCAAATAAAACACTGATAAATCTTCAAATGGCCCTAATTTCTATACGGTACGTCCTACACCTATCAAAGTTTGCAACATACAAATGCTTGTAACTTTTTACTGGAGCGTCATAAAACCTAGAAATTGTGTAACAACAAAGTACTCGAGCCTCTTGTCAATTTAAGCTATCGCTCAAAGCTATGCTACCCTTGAGTCCCAAATCAAACACTGACAAAACTTCAAATGGCCCTAACTTTTATACGGTACGTCCTACACCTATCAAAGTTTGCAACATAAAAATGCTTGTAACTTTTTACTGGAGCGTCATAAAACCTTGAAATTTTGTGACAATAAAGTACTCGAGACTCTTGTCAATTTAAGCTATCGCTCAAAGCTATGCTACCCTTGAGTCCCAAATCAAACACTGACAAAACTTCAAATGGCCCTAACTTCTATACGGTACGTCCTACAGCAATCAAAGTTTGCAACATACAAATGGTTGCAACTTTTTACTGGAGCGTCATAAAACCTTGAAATTTTGTAACAATAAAGTACTCGAGCTTCTTGTCAATTTAAGCTATTGCTCAAAGCTATGCTACCCTTGAGTCCCAAATCAAACACTGATAAAACTTCAAATGACCCTAACTTCTACACGGTACGTCCTACACATATCAAAGTTTGCAACATACAACTTGTAACTTTTTACTGGAGAGTCATTAAACCTTGAAATTTTGTAACAATAAAGTACTCGAGCCTCTTGTCAATTTAAGCTATCGCTCAAAGTTATGCTACCCTTGAGTCCCAAATCAAATACTGATAAAACTTCAAATGGCCCTAACTTCTATACGGTACGTCCTACACCTATCAAAGTTTGCAACATACAAATGCTTGTAACTTTTTACTGGAGCGTCATAAAACCTTGAAATTTTGTAACAATAAAGGCCTCTTGTCAATTTAAGCTATTGCTCAAAGCTATGCTACCCTTGAGTCCCAAATCAAACACTGATAAAACTTCAAATGACCCTAACTTCTACACGGTACGTCCTACACATATCAAAGTTTGCAACATACAACTTGTAACTTTTTACTGGAGAGTCATTAAACCTTGAAATTTTGTAACAATAAAGTACTCGAGCCTCTTGTCAATTTAAGCTATCGCTCAAAGTTATGCTACCCTTGAGTCCCAAATCAAATACTGATAAAACTTCAAATGGCCCTAACTTCTATACGGTACGTCCTACACCTATCAAAGTTTGAAACATACAAATGCTTGTAACTTTTTACTGGAGCGTCATAAAACCTTGAAATTTTGTAACAATAAAGGCCTCTTGTTAATTTAAGCTATCGCTCAAAGCTATGCTACTCTTGAGTCCCAAATCAAACACTGATAAAACTTCAAATGACCCTAACTTCTACACGGTTCGTCCTACACATATCAAAGTTTGCAACATACAACTTGTAACTTTTTACTGGAGAGTCATTAAACCTTGAAATTTTGTAACAATAAAGTACTCGAGCTTATTGTCAATTTAAGCTATTGCTCAAAGCTATGCTACCCTTGAGTCCCAAATAAAACACTGATAAATCTTCAAATGGCCCTAATTTCTATACGGTACGTCCTACACCTATCAAAGTTTGCAACATACAAATGCTTGTAACTTTTTACTGGAGCGTCATAAAACCTAGAAATTTTGTAACAACAAAGTACTCGAGCCTCTTGTCAATTTAAGCTATCGCTCAAAGCTATGCTACCCTTGAGTCCCAAATCAAACACTGACAAAACTTCAAATGGCCCTAACTTTTATACGGTACGTCCTACACCTATCAAAGTTTGCAACATAAAAATGCTTGTAACTTTTTACTGGAGCGTCATAAAACCTTGAAATTTTGTGACAATAAAGTACTCGAGACTCTTGTCAATTTAAGCTATCGCTCAAAGCTATGCTACCCTTGAGTCCCAAATCAAACACTGACAAAACTTCAAATGGCCCTAACTTCTATACGGTACGTCCTACAGCAATCAAAGTTTGCAACATACAAATGGTTGCAACTTTTTACTGGAGCGTCATAAAACCTTGAAATTTTGTAACAATAAAGTACTCGAGCTTCTTGTCAATTTAAGCTATTGCTCAAAGCTATGCTACCCTTGAGTCCCAAATCAAACACTGATAAAACTTCAAATGACCCTAACTTCTACACGGTACGTCCTACACATATCAAAGTTTGCAACATACAACTTGTAACTTTTTACTGGAGAGTCATTAAACCTTGAAATTTTGTAACAATAAAGTACTCGAGCCTCTTGTCAATTTAAGCTATCGCTCAAAGTTATGCTACCCTTGAGTCCCAAATCAAATACTGATAAAACTTCAAATGGCCCTAACTTCTATACGGTACGTCCTACACCTATCAAAGTTTGCAACATACAAATGCTTGTAACTTTTTACTGGAGCGTCATAAAACCTTGAAATTTTGTAACAATAAAGGCCTCTTGTCAATTTAAGCTATCGCTCAAAGCTATGCTACCCTTGAGTCCCAAATCAAACACTGATAAAACTTCAAATGGCCCTAACTTCTATACGGTACGTCCTACACCTATCAAAGTTTGCAACATACAAATGCTTGTAACTTTTTTCTGGAGCATCATAAAACATTGAAATTTTGTAACAAAAAAGTACTCGAGCCTCTTGTCAATTTAAGCTATCGCGCAAAGCTATGCTACCCTTGAGTCCTAAATCAAACACTGATAAAACTTCAAATGGCCCTAACTTCTATACGGTACGTCCTACACCTATCAAAGTTTGCAACATACAAATGCTTGTAACTTTTTACTGGTGCGTCATATAACCTTGAAATTTTGCAACAATAAATTTCTCGAGCCTCTTGTTAATTTAAGCTATCGCTCAAAGCTATGCTACCCTTGAGTCCCAAATCAAACACTGAAAAATCTTCAAATGGCCCTAACTTCTATACGGTACGTCCTACACCTATCAAAGTTTGCAACATACAAATGCTTGTAACTTTTTACTGGAGCGTCATAAAACCTAGAAATTTTGTAACAATAAAGTACTCGAGCCTCTTGTCAATTTAAGCTATCGCTCAAAGCTATGCTACCCTTGAGTCCCAAATCAAACACTGACAAAACTTCAAATGGCCCTAACTTTTATACGGTACGTCCTACACCTATCAAAGTTTGCAACATACAAATGCTTGTAACTTTTTACTGGAGCGTCATAAAACCTTGAAATTTTGTAACAATAAAGTACTCGAGACTCTTGTCAATTTAAGCTATCGCTCAAAGCTATGCTACCCTTGAGTCCCAAATCAAACACTGACAAAACTTCAAATGGCCCTAACTTCTATACGGTACGTCCTACAGCAATCAAAGTTTGCAACATACAAATGGTTGCAACTTTTTACTGGAGCGTCATAAAACCTTGAAATTTTGTAACAATAAAGTACTCGAGCTTCTTGTCAATTTAAGCTATTGCTCAAAGCTATGCTACCCTTGAGTCCCAAATCAATCACTGATAAAACTTCAAATGACCCTAACTTCTACACGGTACGTCCTACACATATCAAAGTTTGCAACATACAACTTGTAACTTTTTACTGGAGAGTCATTAAACCTTGAAATTTTGTAACAATAAAGTACTCGAGCCTCTTGTCAATTTAAGCTATCGCTCAAAGTTATGCTACCCTTGAGTCCCAAATCAAATACTGATAAAACTTCAAATGGCCCTAACTTCTATACGGTACGTCCTACACCTATCAAAGTTTGCAACATACAAATGCTTGTAACTTTTTACTGGAGCGTCATAAAACCTTGAAATTTTGCAACAATAAATTTCTCGAGCCTCTTGTTAATTTAAGCTATCGCTCAAAGCTATGCTACCCTTGAGTCCCAAATCAAACACTGAAAAATCTTCAAATGGCCCTAACTTCTATACGGTACGTCCTACACCTATCAAAGTTTGCAACATACAAATGCTTGTAACTTTTTACTGGAGCGTCATAAAACCTAGAAATTTTGTAACAATAAAGTACTCGAGCCTCTTGTCAATTTAAGCTATCGCTCAAAGCTATGCTACCCATGAGTCCCAAATCAAACACTGACAAAACTTCAAATGGCCCTAACTTCTATACGGTACGTCCTACAGCAATCAAAGTTTGCAACATACAAATGGTTGCAACTTTTTACTGGAGCGTCATAAAACCTTGAAATTTTGTAACAATAAAGTACTCGAGCTTCTTGTCAATTTAAGCTATTGCTCAAAGCTATGCTACCCTTGAGTCCCAAATCAAACACTGATAAAACTTCAAATGACCCTAACTTCTGCACGGTACGTCCTACACATATCAAAGTTTGCAACATACAAATGCTTGTAACTTTTTACTGGAGCGTCATAAAACCTTGAAATTTTGCAACAATAAATTTCTCGAGCCTCTTGTTAATTTAAGCTATTGCTCAAAGCTATGCTACCCTTGAGTCCCAAATCAAACACTGATAAAACTTCAAATGACCCTAACTTCTACACGGTACGTCCTACACATATCAAAGTTTGCAACATACAACTTGTAACTTTTTACTGGAGAGTCATTAAACCTTGAAATTTTGTAACAATAAAGTACTCGAGCCTCTTGTCAATTTAAGCTATCGCTCAAAGTTATGCTACCCTTGAGTCCCAAATCAAATACTGATAAAACTTCAAATGGCCCTAACTTCTATACGGTACGTCCTACACCTATCAAAGTTTGCAACATACAAATGCTTGTAACTTTTTACTGGAGCGTCATAAAACCTTGAAATTTTGTAACAATAAAGGCCTCTTGTCAATTTAAGCTATCGCTCAAAGCTATGCTACCCTTGAGTCCCAAATCAAACACTGATAAAACTTCAAATGGCCCTAACTTCTATACGGTACGTCCTACACCTATCAAAGTTTGCAACATACAAATGCTTGTAACTTTTTTCTGGAGCATCATAAAACATTGAAATTTTGTAACAAAAAAGTACTCGAGCCTCTTGTCAATTTAAGCTATCGCGCAAAGCTATGCTACCCTTGAGTCCCAAATCAAACACTGATAAAACTTCAAATGGCCCTAACTTCTATACGGTACGTCCTACACCTATCAAAGTTTGCAACATACAAATGCTTGTAACTTTTTTCTGGAGCATCATAAAACATTGAAATTTTGTAACAAAAAAGTACTCGAGCCTCTTGTCAATTTAAGCTATCGCGCAAAGCTATGCTACCCTTGAGTCCTAAATCAAACACTGATAAAACTTCAAATGGCCCTAACTTCTATACGGTACGTCCTACACCTATCAAAGTTTGCAACATACAAATGCTTGTAACTTTTTACTGGTGCGTCATAAAACCTTGAAATTTTGCAACAATAAATTTCTCGAGCCTCTTGTAAATTTAAGCTATCGCTCAAAGCTATGCTACCCTTGAGTCCCAAATCAAACACTGAAAAATCTTCAAATGGCCCTAACTTCTATACGGTACGTCCTACACCTATCAAAGTTTGCAACATACAAATGCTTGTAACTTTTTACTGGAGCGTCATAAAACCTAGAAATTTTGTAACAATAAAGTACTCGAGCCTCTTGTCAATTTAAGCTATCGCTCAAAGCTATGCTACCCTTGAGTCCCAAATCAAACACTGACAAAACTTCAAATGGCCCTAACTTCTATACGGTACGTCCTACAGCAATCAAAGTTTGCAACATACAAATGGTTGCAACTTTTTACTGGAGCGTCATAAAACTTTGAAATTTTGTAACAATAAAGTACTCGAGCTTCTTGTCAATTTAAGCTATTGCTCAAAGCTATGCTACCCTTGAGTCCCAAATCAAACACTGATAAAACTTCAAATGACCCTAACTTCTACACGGTACGTCCTACACATATCAAAGTTTGCAACATACAAATGCTTGTAACTTTTTACTGGAGCGTCATAAAACCTTGAAATTTTGCAACAATAAATTTCTCGAGCCTCTTGTTAATTTAAGCTATTGCTCAAAGCTATGCTACCCTTGAGTCCCAAATCAAACACTGATAAAACTTCAAATGACCCTAACTTCTACACGGTACGTCCTACACATATCAAAGTTTGCAACATACAACTTGTAACTTTTTACTGGAGAGTCATTAAACCTTGAAATTTTGTAACAATAAAGTACTCGAGCCTCTTGTTAATTTAAGCTATTGCTCAAAGTTATGCTACCCTTGAGTCCCAAATCAAATACTGATAAAACTTCAAATGGCCCTAACTTCTATACGGTACGTCCTACACCTATCAAAGTTTGCAACATACAAATGCTTGTAACTTTTTACTGGAGCGTCATAAAACCTTGAAATTTTGTAACAATAAAGGCCTCTTGTCAATTTAAGCTATCGCTCAAAGCTATGCTACCCTTGAGTCCCAAATCAAACACTGATAAAACTTCAAATGGCCCTAACTTCTATACGGTACGTCCTACACCTATCAAAGTTTGCAACATACAAATGCTTGTAACTTTTTTCTGGAGCATCATAAAACATTGAAATTTTGTAACAAAAAAGTACTCGAGCCTCTTGTCAATTTAAGCTATCGCGCAAAGCTATGCTACCCTTGAGTCCTAAATCAAACACTGATAAAACTTCAAATGGCCCTAACTTCTATACGGTACGTCCTACACCTATCAAAGTTTGCAACATACAAATGCTTGTAACTTTTTACTGGTGCGTCATAAAACCTTGAAATTTTGCAACAATAAATTTCTCGAGCCTCTTGTTAATTTAAGCTATCGCTCAAAGCTATGCTACCCTTGAGTCCCAAATCAAACACTGAAAAATCTTCAAATGGCCCTAACTTCTATACGGTACGTCCTACACCTATCAAAGTTTGCAACATACAAATGCTTGTAACTTTTTACTGGAGCGTCATAAAACCTAGAAATTTTGTAACAATAAAGTACTCGAGCCTCTTGTCAATTTAAGCTATCGCTCAAAGCTATGCTACCCTTGAGTCCCAAATCAAACACTGACAAAACTTCAAATGGCCCTAACTTCTATACGGTACGTCCTACAGCAATCAAAGTTTGCAACATACAAATGGTTGCAACTTTTTACTGGAGCGTCATAAAACCTTGAAATTTTGTAACAATAAAGTACTCGAGCTTCTTGTCAATTTAAGCTATTGCTCAAAGCTATGCTACCCTTGAGTCCCAAATCAATCACTGATAAAACTTCAAATGACCCTAACTTCTACACGGTACGTCCTACACATATCAAAGTTTGCAACATACAACTTGTAACTTTTTACTGGAGAGTCATTAAACCTTGAAATTTTGTAACAATAAAGTACTCGAGCCTCTTGTCAATTTAAGCTATCGCTCAAAGTTATGCTACCCTTGAGTCCCAAATCAAATACTGATAAAACTTCAAATGGCCCTAACTTCTATACGGTACGTCCTACACCTATCAAAGTTTGCAACATACAAATGCTTGTAACTTTTTACTGGAGCGTCATAAAACCTTGAAATTTTGCAACAATAAATTTCTCGAGCCTCTTGTTAATTTAAGCTATCGCTCAAAGCTATGCTACCCTTGAGTCCCAAATCAAACACTGAAAAATCTTCAAATGGCCCTAACTTCTATACGGTACGTCCTACACCTATCAAAGTTTGCAACATACAAATGCTTGTAACTTTTTACTGGAGCGTCATAAAACCTAGAAATTTTGTAACAATAAAGTACTCGAGCCTCTTGTCAATTTAAGCTATCGCTCAAAGCTATGCTACCCATGAGTCCCAAATCAAACACTGACAAAACTTCAAATGGCCCTAACTTCTATACGGTACGTCCTACAGCAATCAAAGTTTGCAACATACAAATGGTTGCAACTTTTTACTGGAGCGTCATAAAACCTTGAAATTTTGTAACAATAAAGTACTCGAGCTTCTTGTCAATTTAAGCTATTGCTCAAAGCTATGCTACCCTTGAGTCCCAAATCAAACACTGATAAAACTTCAAATGACCCTAACTTCTACACGGTACGTCCTACACATATCAAAGTTTGCAACATACAAATGCTTGTAACTTTTTACTGGAGCGTCATAAAACCTTGAAATTTTGCAACAATAAATTTCTCGAGCCTCTTGTTAATTTAAGCTATTGCTCAAAGCTATGCTACCCTTGAGTCCCAAATCAAACACTGATAAAACTTCAAATGACCCTAACTTCTACACGGTACGTCCTACACATATCAAAGTTTGCAACATACAACTTGTAACTTTTTACTGGAGAGTCATTAAACCTTGAAATTTTGTAACAATAAAGTACTCGAGCCTCTTGTCAATTTAAGCTATCGCTCAAAGTTATGCTACCCTTGAGTCCCAAATCAAATACTGATAAAACTTCAAATGGCCCTAACTTCTATACGGTACGTCCTACACCTATCAAAGTTTGCAACATACAAATGCTTGTAACTTTTTACTGGAGCGTCATAAAACCTTGAAATTTTGTAACAATAAAGGCCTCTTGTCAATTTAAGCTATCGCTCAAAGCTATGCTACCCTTGAGTCCCAAATCAAACACTGATAAAACTTCAAATGGCCCTAACTTCTATACGGTACGTCCTACACCTATCAAAGTTTGCAACATACAAATGCTTGTAACTTTTTTCTGGAGCATCATAAAACATTGAAATTTTGTAACAAAAAAGTACTCGAGCCTCTTGTCAATTTAAGCTATCGCGCAAAGCTATGCTACCCTTGAGTCCCAAATCAAACACTGATAAAACTTCAAATGGCCCTAACTTCTATACGGTACGTCCTACACCTATCAAAGTTTGCAACATACAAATGCTTGTAACTTTTTTCTGGAGCATCATAAAACATTGAAATTTTGTAACAAAAAAGTACTCGAGCCTCTTGTCAATTTAAGCTATCGCGCAAAGCTATGCTACCCTTGAGTCCTAAATCAAACACTGATAAAACTTCAAATGGCCCTAACTTCTATACGGTACGTCCTACACCTATCAAAGTTTGCAACATACAAATGCTTGTAACTTTTTACTGGTGCGTCATAAAACCTTGAAATTTTGCAACAATAAATTTCTCGAGCCTCTTGTTAATTTAAGCTATCGCTCAAAGCTATGCTACCCTTGAGTCCCAAATCAAACACTGAAAAATCTTCAAATGGCCCTAACTTCTATACGGTACGTCCTACACCTATCAAAGTTTGCAACATACAAATGCTTGTAACTTTTTACTGGAGCGTCATAAAACCTAGAAATTTTGTAACAATAAAGTACTCGAGCCTCTTGTCAATTTAAGCTATCGCTCAAAGCTATGCTACCCTTGAGTCCCAAATCAAACACTGACAAAACTTCAAATGGCCCTAACTTCTATACGGTACGTCCTACAGCAATCAAAGTTTGCAACATACAAATGGTTGCAACTTTTTACTGGAGCGTCATAAAACCTTGAAATTTTGTAACAATAAAGTACTCGAGCTTCTTGTCAATTTAAGCTATTGCTCAAAGCTATGCTACCCTTGAGTCCCAAATCAAACACTGATAAAACTTCAAATGACCCTAACTTCTACACGGTACGTCCTACACATATCAAAGTTTGCAACATACAAATGCTTGTAACTTTTTACTGGAGCGTCATAAAACCTTGAAATTTTGCAACAATAAATTTCTCGAGCCTCTTGTTAATTTAAGCTATTGCTCAAAGCTATGCTACCCTTGAGTCCCAAATCAAACACTGATAAAACTTCAAATGACCCTAACTTCTACACGGTACGTCCTACACATATCAAAGTTTGCAACATACAACTTGTAACTTTTTACTGGAGAGTCATTAAACCTTGAAATTTTGTAACAATAAAGTACTCGAGCCTCTTGTCAATTTAAGCTATCGCTCAAAGTTATGCTACCCTTGAGTCCCAAATCAAATACTGATAAAACTTCAAATGGCCCTAACTTCTATACGGTACGTCCTACACCTATCAAAGTTTGCAACATACAAATGCTTGTAACTTTTTACTGGAGCGTCATAAAACCTTGAAATTTTGTAACAATAAAGGCCTCTTGTCAATTTAAGCTATCGCTCAAAGCTATGCTACCCTTGAGTCCCAAATCAAACACTGATAAAACTTCAAATGGCCCTAACTTCTATACGGTACGTCCTACACCTATCAAAGTTTGCAACATACAAATGCTTGTAACTTTTTTCTGGAGCATCATAAAACATTGAAATTTTGTAACAAAAAAGTACTCGAGCCTCTTGTCAATTTAAGCTATCGCTCAAAGCTATGCTACCCTTGAGTCCTAAATCAAACACTGATAAAACTTCAAATGGCCCTAACTTCTATACGGTACGTCCTACACCTATCAAAGTTTGCAACATACAAATGCTTGTAACTTTTTACTGGTGCGTCATAAAACCTTGAAATTTTGCAACAATAAATTTCTCGAGCCTCTTGTTAATTTAAGCTATCGCTCAAAGCTATGCTACCCTTGAGTCCCAAATCAAACACTGAAAAATCTTCAAATGGCCCTAACTTCTATACGGTACGTCCTACACCTATCAAAGTTTGCAACATACAAATGCTTGTAACTTTTTACTGGAGCGTCATAAAACCTAGAAATTTTGTAACAATAAAGTACTCGAGCCTCTTGTCAATTTAAGCTATCGCTCAAAGCTATGCTACCCTTGAGTCCCAAATCAAACACTGACAAAACTTCAAATGGCCCTAACTTCTATACGGTACGTCCTACAGCAATCAAAGTTTGCAACATACAAATGGTTGCAACTTTTTACTGGAGCGTCATAAAACCTTGAAATTTTGTAACAATAAAGTACTCGAGCTTCTTGTCAATTTAAGCTATTGCTCAAAGCTATGCTACCCTTGAGTCCCAAATCAAACACTGATAAAACTTCAAATGACCCTAACTTCTACACGGTACGTCCTACACATATCAAAGTTTGCAACATACAAATGCTTGTAACTTTTTACTGGAGCGTCATAAAACCTTGAAATTTTGCAACAATAAATTTCTCGAGCCTCTTGTTAATTTAAGCTATCGCTCAAAGCTATGCTACCCTTGAGTCCCAAATCAAACACTGAAAAATCTTCAAATGGCCCTAACTTCTATACGGTACGTCCTACACCTATCAAAGTTTGCAACATACAAATGCTTGTAACTTTTTACTGGAGCGTCATAAAACCTAGAAATTTTGTAACAATAAAGTACTCGAGCCTCTTGTCAATTTAAGCTATCGCTTAAAGCTATGCTACCCTTGAGTCCCAAATCAAACACTGACAAAACTTCAAATGGCCCTAACTTTTATACGGTACGTCCTACACCTATCAAAGTTTGCAACATACAAATGCTTGTATCTTTTTACTGGAGCGTCATAAAACCTTGAAATTTTGTAACAATAAAGTACTCGAGACTCTTGTCAATTTAAGCTATCGCTCAAAGCTATGCTACCCTTGAGTCCCAAATCAAACACTGACAAAACTTCAAATGGCCCTAACTTCTATACGGTACGTCCTACAGCAATCAAAGTTTGCAACATACAAATGGTTGCAACTTTTTACTGGAGCGTCATAAAACCTTGAAATTTTGTAACAATAAAGTACTCGAGCTTCTTGTCAATTTAAGCTATTGCTCAAAGCTATGCTACCCTTGAGTCCCAAATCAAACACTGATAAAACTTCAAATGACCCTAACTTCTACACGGTACGTCCTACACATATCAAAGTTTGCAACATACAACTTGTAACTTTTTACTGGAGAGTCATTAAACCTTGAAATTTTGTAACAATAAAGTACTCGAGCCTCTTGTCAATTTAAGCTATCGCTCAAAGTTATGCTACCCTTGAGTCCCAAATCAAATACTGATAAAACTTCAAATGGCCCTAACTTCTATACGGTACGTCCTACACTTATCAAAGTTTGCAACATACAAATGCTTGTAACTTTTTACTGGAGCGTCATAAAACCTTGAAATTTTGTAACAATAAAGGCCTCTTGTCAATTTAAGCTATCGCTCAAAGCTATGCTACCCTTGAGTCCCAAATCAAACACTGATAAAACTTCAAATGGCCCTAACTTCTATACGGTACATCCTACACCTATCAAAGTTTGCAACATACAAATGCTTGTAACTTTTTTCTGGAGCATCATAAAACCTTGAAATTTTGTAACAAAAAAGTATTCGAGCCTCTTGTCAATTTAAGCTATCGCTCAAAGCTATGCCACCCTTGAGTCCCAAATCAAACACTGATAAAACTTCAAATGGCCCTAACTTCTATACGGTACATCCTACACCTATCAAAGTCTGCAACATACAAATGCTTATAACTTTTTACTGGAGAGTCATAAAACCTTGCAATTTTGTAACAATAAAGTACACGAGCCTCTTGTCAATTTAAGCTATCGCTCAAAGCTATGCTGCCCTTGAGTCCCATATAAAACTCTGATAAAACTTCAAATGGCCCTAACTTCTATACGGTACATCCTACACATATCAAAGTCTGCAACACACAAATGCTTATAACTTTTTACTGGACCGTCATAAAGCCTTTCAATTTTGTAACAATAAAGTACTCGAACCTCTTGTCAATTTAAGCTATCGCGCAAATCTATGCTACCCTTGAGTCCCAAATCAAGTACTGATAAAACTTCAAATGGCCCTAACTTCTATACGGTACGTCCTACACCTATCAAAGTTTGCAACATACAAATGCTTGTAACTTTTTACTGGAGCGTCATAAAACCTTGAAATTTTGTAACAATAAAGTAATCGAGCCTCTTGCCAATTTAAGCTATCGCTCAAAGCTATGCTACCCTTGAGTTCGAAATCAAACACTGATAAAACTTCAAATGGCCCTAACTTCTACACGGTACGTCCTACACATATCAAAGTTTGCAACATACAACTTGTAACTTTTTACTGGAGCGTCATTAAACCTTGAAATTTTGTAACAATAAAGTACTCGAGCCTCTTGTCAATTTAAGCTATCGCTCAAAGTTATGCTACCCTTGAGTCCCAAATCAAATACTGATAAAACTTGAAATGACCCTAACTTCTATACGGAACGTCCTACACCTATCAAAGTTTGCAACATACAAATGCTTGTAACTTTTTACTGGAGCGTCATAAAACCTTGAAATTTTGTAACAATAAAGTAATCGAGCCTCTTGCCAATTTAAGCTTTCGCTCAAAGCTATGCTACCCTTGAGCCCCAAATCAAACACTGATAAAACATCAAATGGCCCTAACTTCTATACGGTACGTCCTACACCTATCAAAGTTTGCAACATACAAATGCTTGTAACTTTTTACTGGAGCGTCATAAAACTTTGATATTTTGTAACAATAAAGTACTCGAGCCTCTTGTCAATTAAAGCTATCGCTCAAAGCTGTGCTTCACTTAAGTCCCAAATCAAACACTGACAAAACTTTAAATGGCCCTAACTTCTATACGGTACGTCCTACACCAATCAAAGTTTGCAACATACAAATGCTTGCAACTTCTTACTGGAGCGTCATAAAACCTTGAAATTTTGTAACAATAAAGTACTCGAGTCTCTTGTCAATTTAAGCTATTGCTCAAAGCTATGCTACCCTTGAGTCCCAAATCAAACACTGATAAAACTTCAAATGGCCCTAACTTCTACACGGTACGTCCTACACATATCAAAGTTTGCAACATACAACTTGTAACTTTTTACTGGAGCGTCATTAAACCTTGAAATTTTGTAACAATAAAGTATTCGAGCCTCTTGTCAATTTAAGCTATCGCTCAAAGTTATGCTACCCTTGAGTCCCAAATCAAATACTGATAAAACTTCAAATGATCCTAACTTCTATACGGAACGTCCTACACCTATCAAAGTTTGCAACATACAAATGCTTGTAACTTTTTACTGGAGCGTCATAAAACCTTGAAATTTTGTAACAATAAAGTACTCGAGCCTCTTGTCAATTTAAGCCATCGCTCAAAGCTATGCTACCCTTGAGTCCCAAATCAAACACTGATAAAACTTCAAATGGCCCTAACTTCTATATGGTACGTCCTACACCTACCAAAGTTTGCAACATACAAATGCTTGTAACTTTTTACTGGAGCGTCATAAACCCTTGAAATTTTTTAACAATAAAGTACTCGAGCCTCTTGTCAATTTAAGCAATCGCTCAAAGCTATGCTACCCTTGAGTCCCAAATAAAACACTGATAAATCTTCAAATGGCCCTAACTTCTATACGGTACGTCCTACACCTATCATAGTTTGCAACATACAAATGCTTGTAACTTTTTACTGGAGCGTCATAAAACCTTGAAATTTTGTAACAATAAAGTACTCGAGCCTCATGTCAATTTAAGCTATCGCTCAAAGCTATGCTACCCTTGAGTCCCAAATCAAACACTGACAAAACTTCAATTGGCCCTAACTTCTATACGGTACGTCCTACACCTACCAAAGTTTGCAACATACAAATGCTTGTAACTTTTTACTGGAGCGTCATAAACCCTTGAAATTTTTTAACAATAAAGTACTCGAGCCTCTTGTCAATTTAAGCTATCGCTCAAAGCTATGCTACCCTTGAGTCCCAAATAAAACACTGATAAATCTTCAAATGGCCCTAACTTCTATACGGTACGTCCTACACCTATCATAGTTTGCAACATACAAATGCTTGTAACTTTTTACTGGAGCGTCATAAAACCTTGAAATTTTGTAACAATAAAGTACTCGAGCCTCTTGTCAATTTAAGCTATCGCTCAAAGCTATGCTACCCTTGAGTCCCAAATCAAACACTGATAAAACTTCAAATGGCCCTTACTTCTATACGGGACGTCCTACACCTATCAAAGTTTGCAACATACAAATGCTTGTAACTTTTTACTGGAGCGTCATAAAACCTTGAAATTTTGTAACAATAAAATAATCGAGCCTCTTGCCAATTTAAGCTATCGCTCAAAGATATGCTACCCTTGAGTCCCAAATCAAACACTGATAAAACTTCAAATGGCCCTAACTTCTATACGGTACGTCCTACACCTATCAAAGTTTGCAACATACAAATGCTTGTAACTTTTTACTGGAGCGTCATAAAACCTTGAAATTTTGTAACAATAAAGTACTCGAGCCTCTTGTCAATTTAAGCTATCGCTCAAAGCTATGCTTCACTTAAGTCCCAAATCAAACACTGACAAAACTTCAAATTTCCCTTACTTCTATACGGTACGTCCTACACCAATCAAAGTTTGCAACATACAAATGCTTGCAACTTTTTACTGGAGCATCATAAAACCTTGAAATTTTGTAACAATAAAGTACTCGAGCCTCTTGTCAATTTAAGCTATTGCTCAAAGCTATGCTACCCTTGAGTCCCAAATCAAACACTGATAAAACTTCAAATGGCCCTAACTTCTACACGGTACGTCCTACACATATCAAAGTTTGCAACATACAACTTGTAACTTTTTACTGGAGCGTCATTAAACCTTGAAATTTTGTAACAATAAAGTACTCGAGCCTCTTGTCAATTTAAGCTATCGCTCAAAGTTATGCTACCCTTGAGTCCCATATAAAACTCTGATAAAACTTCAAATGGCCCTAACTTCTATACGGTACATCCTACACATATCAAAGTCTGCAACACAGAAATGCTTATAACTTTTTACTGGACCGTCATAAAGCCTTTCAATTTTGTAACAATAAAGTACTCGAACCTCTTGTCAATTTAAGCTATCGCGCAAATCTATGCTACCCTTGAGTCCCAAATCAAGTACTGATAAAACTTCAAATGGCCCTAACTTCTATACGGTACGTCCTACACCTATCAAAGTTTGCAACATACAAATGCTTGTAACTTTTTACTGGAGCGTCATAAAACCTTGAAATTTTGTAACAATAAAGTAATCGAGCCTCTTGCCAATTTAAGCTATCGCTCAAATCTATGCTACCCTTGAGTCCCAAATCAAACACTGATAAAACATCAAATGGCCCTAACTTCTATACGGTACGTCCTACACCTATCAAAGTTTGCAACATACAAATGCTTGTAACTTTTTACTGGAGCGTCATAAAACTTTGAAATTTTGTAACAATAAAGTACTCGAGCCTCTTGTCAATTAAAGCTATCGCTCAAAGCTATGCTTCACTTAAGTCCCAAATCAAACACGGACAAAACTTTAAATCGCCCTAACTTCTATACGGTACGTCCTACACCAATCAAAGTTTGCAACATACAAATGCTTGCAACTTCTTACTGGAGCGTCTTAAAACCTTGAAATTTTGTAACAATAAAGTACTCGAGTCTCTTGTCAATTTAAGCTATTGCTCAAAGCTATGCTACCCTTGAGTCCGAAATCAAACACTGATAAAACTTCAAATGGCCCTAACTTCTACACGGTACGTCCTACACATATCAAAGTTTGCAACATACAACTTGTAACTTTTTACTGGAGCGTCATTAAACCTTGAAATTTTGTAACAATAAAGTACTCGAGCCTCTTGTCAATTTAAGCTATCGCTCAAAGTTATGCTACCCTTGAGTCCCAAATCAAATACTGATAAAACTTCAAATGACCCTAACTTCTATACGGAACGTCCTACACCTATCAAAGTTTGCAACATACAAATGCTTGTAACTTTTTACTGGAGCGTCATAAAACCTTGAAATTTTGTAACAATAAAGTAATCGAGCCTCTTGCCAATTTAAGCTATCGCTCAAAGCTATGCTACCCTTGAGCCCCAAATCAAACACTGATAAAACATCAAATGGCCCTAACTTCTATACGGTACGTCCTACACCTATCAAAGTTTGCAACATACAAATGCTTGTAACTTTTTACTGGAGCGTCATAAAACTTTGAAATTTTGTAACAATAAAGTACTCGAGCCTCTTGTCAATTAAAGCTATCGCTCAAAGCTATGCTTCACTTAAGTCCCAAATCAAACACTGACAAAACTTTAAATGGCCCTAACTTCTATACGGTACGTCCTACACCAATCAAAGTTTGCAACATACAAATGCTTGCAACTTTTTACTGGAGCGTCATAAAACCTTGAAATTTTGTAACAATAAAGTACTCGAGCCTCTTGTCAATTTAAGCTATCGCTCAAAGCTATGCTACCCTTGAGTCCCAAATCAAACACTGACAAAACTTCAATTGGCCCTAACTTCTATACGGTACGTCCTACACCTACCAAAGTTTGCAACATACAAATGCTTGTAACTTTTTACTGGAGCATCATAAACCCTTGAAATTTTTTAACAATAAAGTACTCGAGCCTCTTGTCAATTTAAGCTATCGCTCAAAGCTATGCTACCCTTGAGTCCCAAATAAAACACTGATAAATCTTCAAATGGCCCTAACTTCTATACGGTACGTCCTACACCTATCATAGTTTGCAACATACAAATGCTTGTAACTTTTTACTGGAGCGTCATAAAACCTTCAAATTTTGTAACAATAAAGTACTCGAGCCTCTTGTCAATTTAAGCTATCGCTCAAAGCTATGCTACCCTTGAGTCCCAAATAAAACACTGATAAATCTTCAAATGGCCCTTACTTCTATACGGGACGTCCTACACCTATCAAAGTTTGCAACATACAAATGCTTGTAACTTTTTACTGGAGCGTCATAAAACCTTGAAATTTTGTAACAATAAAATAATCGAGCCTCTTGCCAATTTAAGCTATCGCTCAAAGATATGCTACCCTTGAGTCCCAAATCAAACACTGATAAAACTTCAAATGGCCCTAACTTCTATACGGTACGTCCTACACCTATCAAAGTTTGCAACATACAAATGCTTGTAACTTTTTACTGGAGCGTCATAAAACCTTGAAATTTTGTAACAATAAAGTACTCGAGCCTCTTGTCAATTTAAGCTATCGCTCAAAGCTATGCTTCACTTAAGTCCCAAATCAAACACTGACAAAACTTCAAATTTCCCTTACTTCTATACGGTACGTCCTACACCAATCAAAGTTTGCAACATACAAATGCTTGCAACTTTTTACTGGAGCATCATAAAACCTTGAAATTTTGTAACAATAAAGTACTCGAGCCTCTTGTCAATTTAAGCTATTGCTCAAAGCTATGCTACCCTTGAGTCCCAAATCAAACACTGATAAAACTTCAAATGGCCCTAACTTCTACACGGTACGTCCTACACATATCAAAGTTTGCAACATACAACTTGTAACTTTTTACTGGAGCGTCATTAAACCTTGAAATTTTGTAACAATAAAGTACTCGAGCCTCTTGTCAATTTAAGCTATCGCTCAAAGTTATGCTACCCTTGAGTCCCATATAAAACTCTGATAAAACTTCAAATGGCCCTAACTTCTATACGGTACATCCTACACATATCAAAGTCTGCAACACAGAAATGCTTATAACTTTTTACTGGACCGTCATAAAGCCTTTCAATTTTGTAACAATAAAGTACTCGAACCTCTTGTCAATTTAAGCTATCGCGCAAATCTATGCTACCCTTGAGTCCCAAATCAAGTACTGATAAAACTTCAAATGGCCCTAACTTCTATACGGTACGTCCTACACCTATCAAAGTTTGCAACATACAAATGCTTGTAACTTTTTACTGGAGCGTCATAAAACCTTGAAATTTTGTAACAATAAAGTAATCGAGCCTCTTGCCAATTTAAGCTATCGCTCAAATCTATGCTACCCTTGAGTCCCAAATCAAACACTGATAAAACATCAAATGGCCCTAACTTCTATACGGTACGTCCTACACCTATCAAAGTTTGCAACATACAAATGCTTGTAACTTTTTACTGGAGCGTCATAAAACTTTGAAATTTTGTAACAATAAAGTACTCGAGCCTCTTGTCAATTAAAGCTATCGCTCAAAGCTATGCTTCACTTAAGTCCCAAATCAAACACGGACAAAACTTTAAATCGCCCTAACTTCTATACGGTACGTCCTACACCAATCAAAGTTTGCAACATACAAATGCTTGCAACTTCTTACTGGAGCGTCTTAAAACCTTGAAATTTTGTAACAATAAAGTACTCGAGTCTCTTGTCAATTTAAGCTATTGCTCAAAGCTATGCTACCCTTGAGTCCGAAATCAAACACTGATAAAACTTCAAATGGCCCTAACTTCTACACGGTACGTCCTACACATATCAAAGTTTGCAACATACAACTTGTAACTTTTTACTGGAGCGTCATTAAACCTTGAAATTTTGTAACAATAAAGTACTCGAGCCTCTTGTCAATTTAAGCTATCGCTCAAAGTTATGCTACCCTTGAGTCCCAAATCAAATACTGATAAAACTTCAAATGACCCTAACTTCTATACGGAACGTCCTACACCTATCAAAGTTTGCAACATACAAATGCTTGTAACTTTTTACTGGAGCGTCATAAAACCTTGAAATTTTGTAACAATAAAGTAATCGAGCCTCTTGCCAATTTAAGCTATCGCTCAAAGCTATGCTACCCTTGAGCCCCAAATCAAACACTGATAAAACATCAAATGGCCCTAACTTCTATACGGTACGTCCTACACCTATCAAAGTTTGCAACATACAAATGCTTGTAACTTTTTACTGGAGCGTCATAAAACTTTGAAATTTTGTAACAATAAAGTACTCGAGCCTCTTGTCAATTAAAGCTATCGCTCAAAGCTATGCTTCACTTAAGTCCCAAATCAAACACTGACAAAACTTTAAATGGCCCTAACTTCTATACGGTACGTCCTACACCAATCAAAGTTTGCAACATACAAATGCTTGCAACTTTTTACTGGAGCGTCATAAAACCTTGAAATTTTGTAACAATAAAGTACTCGAGCCTCTTGTCAATTTAAGCTATCGCTCAAAGCTATGCTACCCTTGAGTCCCAAATCAAACACTGACAAAACTTCAATTGGCCCTAACTTCTATACGGTACGTCCTACACCTACCAAAGTTTGCAACATACAAATGCTTGTAACTTTTTACTGGAGCATCATAAACCCTTGAAATTTTTTAACAATAAAGTACTCGAGCCTCTTGTCAATTTAAGCTATCGCTCAAAGCTATGCTACCCTTGAGTCCCAAATAAAACACTGATAAATCTTCAAATGGCCCTAACTTCTATACGGTACGTCCTACACCTATCATAGTTTGCAACATACAAATGCTTGTAACTTTTTACTGGAGCGTCATAAAACCTTCAAATTTTGTAACAATAAAGTACTCGAGCCTCTTGTCAATTTAAGCTATCGCTCAAAGCTATGCTACCCTTGAGTCCCAAATCAAACACTGATAAAGCTTCAAATGGCCCTTACTTCTATACGGGACGTCCTACACCTATCAAAGTTTGCAACATACAAATGCTTGTAACTTTTTACTGGAGCGTCATAAAACCTTGAAATTTTGTAACAATAAAATAATCGAGCCTCTTGCCAATTTAAGCTATCGCTCAAAGATATGCTACCCTGGAGTCCCAAATCAAACACTGATAAAACTTCAAATGGCCCTAACTTCTATACGGTACGTCCTACACCTATCAAAGTTTGCAACATACAAATGCTTGTAACTTTTTACTGGAGCGTCATAAATCCTTGAAATTTTGTAACAATAAAGTACTCGAGCCTCTTGTCAATTTAAGCTATCGCTCAAAGCTATGCTTCACTTAAGTCCCAAATCAAACACTGACAAAACTTCAAATTTCCCTTACTTCTATACGGTACGTCCTACACCAATCAAAGTTTGCAACATACAAATGCTTGCAACTTTTTACTGGAGCGTCATAAAACCTTGAAATTTTGTAACAATAAAGTACTCGAGCCTCTTGTCAATTTAAGCTATTGCTCAAAGCTATGCTACCCTTGAGTCCCAAATCAAACACTGATAAAACTTCAAATGGCCCTAACTTCTACACGGTACGTCCTACACATATCAAAGTTTGCAACATACAACTTGTAACTTTTTACTGGAGCGTCATTAAACCTTGAAATTTTGTAACAATAAAGTACTCGAGCCTCTTGTCAATTTAAGCTATCGCTCAAAGTTATGCTACCCTTGAGTCCCATATAAAACTCTGATAAAACTTCAAATGGCCCTAACTTCTATACGGTACATCCTACACATATCAAAGTCTGCAACACACAAATGCTTATAACTTTTTACTGGACCGTCATAAAGCCTTTCAATTTTGTAACAATAAAGTACTCGAACCTCTTGTCAATTTAAGCTATCGCGCAAATCTATGCTACCCTTGAATCCCAAATCAAGTACTGATAAAACTTCAAATGGCCCTAACTTCTATACGGTACGTCCTACACCTATCAAAGTTTGCAACATACAAATGCTTGTAACTTTTTACTGGAGCGTCATAAAACCTTGAAATTTTGTAACAATAAAGTAATCGAGCCTCTTGCCAATTTAAGCTATCGCTCAAAGCTATGCTACCCTTGAGTCCCAAATCAAACACTGATAAAACATCAAATGGCCCTAACTTCTATACGGTACGTCCTACGCCTATCAAAGTTTGCAACATACAAATGCTTGTAACTTTTTACTGGAGCGTCATAAAACTTTGAAATTTTGTAACAATAAAGTACTCGAGTCTCTTGTCAATTAAAGCTATCGCTCAAAGCTATGCTTCACTTAAGTCCCAAATCAAACACTGACAAAACTTTAAATCGCCCTAACTTCTATACGGTACGTCCTACACCAATCAAAGTTTGCAACATACAAATGCTTGCAACTTCTTACTGGAGCGTCATAAAACCTTGAAATTTTGTAACAATAAAGTACTCGAGTCTCTTGTCAATTTAAGCTATTGCTCAAAGCTATGCTACCCTTGAGTCCGAAATCAAACACTGATAAAACTTCAAATGGCCCTAACTTCTACACGGTACGTCCTACACATATCAAAGTTTGCAACATACAACTTGTAACTTTTTACTGGAGCGTCATTAAACCTTGAAATTTTGTAACAATAAAGTACTCGAGCCTCTTGTCAATTTAAGCTATCGCTCAAAGTTATGCTACCCTTGAGTCCCAAATCTAATACTGATAAAACTTCAAATGACCCTAACTTCTATACGGAACGTCCTACACCAATCAAAGTTTGCAACATACAAATGCTTGTAACTTTTTACTGGAGCGTCATAAAACCTTGAAATTTTGTAACAATAAAGTAATCGAGCCTCTTGCCAATTTAAGCTATCGCTCAAAGCTATGCTACCCTTGAGCCCCAAATCAAACACTGATAAAACATCAAATGGCCCTAACTTCTATACGGTACGTCCTACACCTATCAAAGTTTGCAACATACAAATGCTTGTAACTTTTTACTGGAGCGTCATAAAACTTTGAAATTTTGTAACAATAAAGTACTCGAGCCTCTTGTCAATTAAAGCTATCGCTCAAAGCTATGCTTCACTTAAGTCCTAAATCAAACACTGACAAAACTTCAAATTTCCCTTACTTCTATACGGTACGTCCTACACCAATCAAAGTTTGCAACATACAAATGCTTGCAACTTTTTACTGGAGCGTCATAAAACCTTGAAATTTTGTAACAATAAAGTACTCGAGCCTCTTGTCAATTTAAGCTATTGCTCAAAGCTATGCTACCCTTGAGTCCCAAATCAAACACTGATAAAACTTCAAATGGCCCTAACTTCTACACGGTACGTCCTACACATATCAAAGTCTGCAACACACAAATGCTTATAACTTTTTACTGGACCGTCATAAAGCCTTTCAATTTTGTAACAATAAAGTACTCGAACCTCTTGTCAATTTAAGCTATCGCGCAAATCTATGCTACCCTTGAGTCCCAAATCAAGTACTGATAAAACTTCAAATGGCCCTAACTTCTATACGGTACGTCCTACACCTATCAAAGTTTGCAACATACAAATGCTTGTAACTTTTTACTGGAGCGTCATAAAACCTTGAAATTTTGTAACAATAAAGTAATCGAGCCTCTTGCCAATTTAAGCTATCGCTCAAAGCTATGCTACCCTTGAGTCCCAAATCAAACACTGATAAAACATCAAATGGCCCTAACTTCTATACGGTACGTCCTACGCCTATCAAAGTTTGCAACATACAAATGCTTGTAACTTTTTACTGGAGCGTCATAAAACTTTGAAATTTTGTAACAATAAAGTACTCGAGTCTCTTGTCAATTAAAGCTATCGCTCAAAGCTATGCTTCACTTAAGTCCCAAATCAAACACTGACAAAACTTTAAATCGCCCTAACTTCTATACGGTACGTCCTACACCAATCAAAGTTTGCAACATACAAATGCTTGCAACTTCTTACTGGAGCGTCATAAAACCTTGAAATTTTGTAACAATAAAGTACTCGAGTCTCTTGTCAATTTAAGCTATTGCTCAAAGCTATGCTACCCTTGAGTCCGAAATCAAACACTGATAAAACTTCAAATGGCCCTAACTTCTACACGGTACGTCCTACACATATCAAAGTTTGCAACATACAACTTGTAACTTTTTACTGGAGCGTCATTAAACCTTGAAATTTTGTAACAATAAAGTACTCGAGCCTCTTGTCAATTTAAGCTATCGCTCAAAGTTATGCTACCCTTGAGTCCCAAATCTAATACTGATAAAACTTCAAATGACCCTAACTTCTATACGGAACGTCCTACACCTATCAAAGTTTGCAACATACAAATGCTTGTAACTTTTTACTGGAGCGTCATAAAACCTTGAAATTTTGTAACAATAAAGTAATCGAGCCTCTTGCCAATTTAAGCTATCGCTCAAAGCTATGCTACCCTTGAGCCCCAAATCAAACACTGATAAAACATCAAATGGCCCTAACTTATATACGGTACGTCCTACACCTATCAAAGTTTGCAACATACAAATGCTTGTAACTTTTTACTGGAGCGTCATAAAACTTTGAAATTTTGTAACAATAAAGTACTCGAGCCTCTTGTCAATTAAAGCTATCGCTCAAAGCTATGCTTCACTTAAGTCCCAAATCAAACACTGACAAAATTTTAAATGGCCCTAACTTCTATACGGTACGTCCTACACCAATCAAAGTTTGCAACATACAAATGCTTGCAACTTCTTACTGGAGCGTCATAAAACCTTGAAATTTTGTAACAATAAAGTACTCGAGTCTCTTGTCAATTTAAGCTATTGCTCAAAGCTATGCTACCCTTGAGTCCCAAATCAAACACTGATAAAACTTCAAATGGCCCTAACTTCTACACGGTATGTCCTACACATATCAAAGTTTGCAACATACAACTTGTAACTTTTTACTGGAGCGTCATTAAACCTTGAAATTTTGTAACAATAAAGTACTCGAGCCTCTTGTCAATTTAAGCTATCGCTCAAAGTGATGCTACCCTTGAGTCCCAAATCAAATACTGATAAAACTTCAAATGATCCTAACTTCTATACGGAACGTCCTACACCTATCAAAGTTTGCAACATACAATTGCTTGTAACTTTTTACTGGAGCGTCATAAAACCTTGAAATTTTGTAACAATAAAGTACTCGAGCCTCTTGTCAATTTAAGCCATCGCTCAAAGCTAAGCTACCCTTGAGTCCCAAATCAAACACTGATAAAACTTCAAATGGCCCTAACTTCTATATGGTACGTCCTACACCTACCAAAATTTGCAACATACAAATGCTTGTAACTTTTTACTGGAGCGTCATAAACCCTTGAAATTTTTTAACAATAAAGTACTCGAGCCTCTTGTCAATTTAAGCTATCGCTCAAAGCTATGCTACCCTTGAGTCCCAAATAAAACACTGATAAATCTTCAAATGGCCCTAACTTCTATACGGTACGTCCTACACCTATCATAGTTTGCAACATACAAATGCTTGTAACTTTTTACTGGAGCGTCATAAAACCTTGAAATTTTGTAACAATAAAGTACTCGAGCCTCTTGTCAATTTAAGCTATCGCTCAAAGCTATGCTACCCTTGAGTCCCAAATCAAACACTGACAAAACTTCAATTGGCCCTAACTTCTATACGGTACGTCCTACACCTACCAAAGTTTGCAACATACAAATGCTTGTAACTTTTTAGTGGAGCGTCATAAACCCTTGAAAATTTTTAACAATAAAGTACTCGAGCCTCTTGTCAATTTAAGCTATCGCTCAAAGCTATGCTACCCTTGAGTCCCAAATAAAACACTGATAAATCTTCAAATGACCCTAACTTCTATACGGTACGTCCTACACCTATCATAGTTTGCAACATACAAATGCTTGTAACTTTTTACTGGAGCGTCATAAAACCTTGAAATTTTGTAACAATAAAGTACTCGAGCCTCTTGTCAATTTAAGCTATCGCTCAAAGCTATGCTACCCTTGAGTCCCAAATCAAACACTGATAAAACTTCAAATGGCCCTTACTTCTATACGGGACGTCCTACACCTATCAAAGTTTGCAACATACAAATGCTTGTAACTTTTTACTCGAGCG